>CM065911.1:18718333-21240000 GCA_033439115.1 Firmiana major | reverse complement strand
AAAGAATTAAAACAAATAAAAATATATATATACATGGGAGGGTATATATATATATATTATGTGTACATACATGTAGAAGTATATAATAAGGTGTATGTCAATAATTGTACATACAAAATAATATGTGGTAAGGGAAAATGTATAAACGTGCGTGTTGACTTAGGTACGTTCAATAATACGTACACACGCAGTAGTAACGAATAGGTTACGATTTTAACGCAATTCGGGCAATTCGCACGAATAGGGTGCTAAATATATGATTTCGGTGTATGTGATCGTAGAAGGAATTAAGGGAAGTACTAAGAGGCGTCACCACTTGAGCACGAAGATTTCGATAGATCGAGGTAAGGAGTGTAATTTAAGATGGTAATGGTATCCCTACCTTTAGACTCTGATTTATCCATGTGTTTTTATGCTTTCTCGTGCAACCCTTGATTTTAAAATAAAACCTGACACCTAATGAGCCCAAGATTTATTTGATCATGTTTTCGAGATAAAGAAATGCTATATGAAATTAAATGCATAGTTTCAAGCATGATTTTTTGAATAAATGTTATGGTTTTGACTTATGTATGATTGATTTCATGTTTTTGAATGAAATGAAAGTTGGTATGTGAACTTATACTTGAGAAATGAAATTCTGTTTTGAGACGAAAGGGCAACGTATAGTGGAATTGTGGAGGCCACCTCTTGAGTCCGACGGGAGCAAAGTGCCACACGGATCACAAAAAAACAAACGAACGTAGGAGCCACCTCTTGAGTCCGACGGGAGCAAAGTGCCACACGGATCACAAAAAAAAAAAAACAAACGAACATGGGGGCCACCTCTTGAGTCCGACGAGAGCAAAGTGCCACACAGATCACAAAAACAAACGAATGTGGGGGCCACCTCTTGAGTCCGATGGGAGAAAGTGCCACGCGGTTTACAAAGACATACGATCGTGGGGGCCACCTCTTGAGTTTTGTGGGAGCAAAGTGCCACACAGTCTATGTGACTGTGGGGGCCACCTCTTGAGCCCTACAGATGCAAAGTGTCATACGGTCAATGCATATTTGTCATACTCGCCTTTGTGGCGTCTGAACTTCGTTTGCATAGGTTCTGAATTCCCTCTACGGAGGATGATTTTGTTATTGCCGCATGACAATTCTATAAGTTAGCCTATTCTCCATCTGATATGAACTATGCTATATGATTTTTATCCTTCGATATATGTTTATGCATCAATTATGCTTTTGAAGTTCTATTGGTTTTGAAATAATTTGGAGTTCTATGTGTTTCGATAGTTTGTGATGTAACTTAATAGTTTTGTTCTTCGAAATTATATTTCTATCGATTATGTTTTATATATATGCTTTTTGGAAGTTATGTGCTATTTGTAAAGAAACGTCATCTCTTAGTTTTATCATGCATTAAATGTGATTTAACTACCATGATAATTTTAAATGTGTTTCTTACTGGGCTTTTTCCCGAAAGCTCACCCCTCTACCTTTCAGATTATTTGCAGTGATCTATAGACGCTATTTGCCGAATACACGACGTAGGCTGGTGGGAAAGAGCTACCCTAGGCTACTTTTTGTACGCGCAGTCAAGGTATACAATTACATTCCTTTACCAGACATATTTGTACGCACAGACATATATTGAGAATATTTTGTTGGGATGTAATTTGTAAGGAAAACGATGTAAACAATATTATTTTGGGTTTATATTTTGAGATGGCTAGTATTAAATCGAAATCGATATATTGAGTTGCAAAAGTGAATTGAGAAAGTATGCATGGTAGTTGTGGATATCTAGGATTGTCGAAAACAACTGAAATGCAGGTGGGTAGGTTCATATGTAAGCTGTTATGCTGCCGAAATTTCTATCGGCCATATAAGTTAAAGTATGGAAGTTAATTATAATTACGAGTAAAGAATTAGGCGAATGTTTTGACACTGCACAAGAATACAACCTAAGTGAATAAGGGAATAAGTGGGTAAATTAAATTCAAAAAAAAATTTCTTCGATTTTCGAGGGTCAAGGGTCGTTACAGTTTAAATGGTATCAGAGCGAAGGTTGTCTAGTACTGTCAGTGTCGAAAATAAGGATTAAATTACATCCCAATGTCTGTGCTTGTCTGGCTGTAGGTAATGTATACCTAATAACTTTAGTCTCCGGTAGCAGACGCATTGAGTAGCAAATGCATTAAGTAGGAAGAACATAAGTATGGTGTCCGATATGATGGTTAAGGAGTGGGAATTGTTGGGACAGTTTGCAAGCTTGTCTGTTGATGTAGCACCATCGGATCAGAGTCCTTTAGTTGCTAGTCTCAAGATTGAGCCGACATTGATTGAACAGATTAGGCTGGCACAGAAGCTAGATCAAAAGTTGCTTGAAGTGTCCAGGCAGATTCAGGAGGGTAGAGATTCTGAGTTTGATATTGGTTCAGATGGATTGCTCAGATTTAGAGGCCGAATATGTGTGCCGAAGGATGAGGACCTTAAGAGACTGATTTTGTCTGAAGCTCACTCTAGTAGATATACTTTACATCCCGGGAGCACCAAAATGTACCATAACATATGCAAGATGTATTGGTGGCTTGGAATGAAACGTAAGGTTGCCGAGTTTGTAGCAAGGTGTTTGGTATGTCAGCAAGTGAAGGTGGAACACCAGAAACCGGCAGGTTTACTCCAACCCTTACCCATACCAACTTGGAAGTGGGAACACGTAACTATGGACTTTATTACAGGTTTACCTAGAACTCAGAGGAAGCATGATGCGATTTGGGTAATCGTAGATAGACTCACCAAGTCAACACATTTCTTAGCTATTAGCTCAACTACTCATTTGAACGCATTGGCTGAATTGTTTGTTAAGGAGATAGTAAGACTCCATGGAACCCCAGTAAGTATTACTTCGGATAAGGACTCTAGGTTCACATCTCGGTTTTGGGAGCAGATTCAAGAATCATTGGGTTCTCGGATACAGTTTAGCACGACATATCATCCGCAGACTAATGGACAGTTAGAACGGACGATACAAACTTTAGAAGACATGTTGCGTGCTTGCGTTATTGATTTCAGAGGTTTATGGGACGAGCATTTACCTTTGGCGAAATTTGCTTGCATCAATAGTTACCATACCAGTATAGGAATGGCTCCGTACGAAGCTCTTTATGAACGGAGATGCAGATCACCAATCGGTTGGGAAGAGGTTGGTGATATGATGATCTATGCTCCAGATTTAGTTGAGCAAGCTTCAGAGAGGGTCCACATGATTTGTAAAAGGCTCCAGGTAGCCCAAGACAGACAGAAAAGTTATGCAGACCATCGGAGAAGAGATTTAGAGTTTACAGTGGGAGACCATGTATTCTTGAAGGTTTCTCCAACGAAAGGTGTGATGAGGTTTTGAAAAAGGGGCAAATTAAGTCCTCGATATATAGGACCATTCGAGGTATTGGAACGTATTGGCGAAGTAGCGTACCGACTAGCTTTACCTCCCCAGCTAGCCGAGGTACACAACGTATTTCATGTGTCTATGCTTCGCAAATATCAGCCCGATCCATCTCACATTCTAGCTTATGAGCCGTTGGAGTTAAGAAAGGATTTGAGTTACGAAGAGAAACTGATTCAAATTCTTGACAGGAAGGATAAAGTTTTGAGATCTAAAGTCATTCCACTCGTCAAAGTTCTTTGGCAACACCACTCTGTTGAGGAAGCGACATGGGAATTGGAGAGCTTAATGCAGGAGAGATACCCGTGCTTGTTTGACCTGGCTCGGAATTCGGAGGACCGAATTCTTTAAGGAGGGGAGAAATGTAAGACCGCAAATTTCCTATACCAATGTTTCGTTTATCATATCATTAAGTCGGGATTAGTTACGGATAGGAAGATTTAATTTAATTAAGAGATAAAATAAATAGAAATTATAGTAGGATTATTTCGGTTTACACCACTTAGACTAATAATTTTGGTGTAATTTTAGTTAAGTAATGTTAGAATTATGTCATGAACGTAATTTATATAGTTGAAATATACTCATATGATTAAATTAGGATAGACTAAGATAAATTGTCATTAGACATTAAGCTAAATATTCATGAGTGTAGAAATAAATTTAATTAATGTAAGTAGATTAAGGTGTGACCGAAAATCTATAGGAAACCATGAACAATTCGGTTAAATGGAACATTCATGAAGAAGTTGGTAGTGAAATTTTTGAATTTAAGTAAGTTAACTTAGTTAATTACGAAGCAAATTTATTTATAATGTAATGTGACAAAATCTGAAATATTAAGCTACTAACATTAAGATAAAAATACACTTAAGTATAAATTACAAAATCTGAATATATATATATGTGTGTGTGTGTGTGTAAACCTTGTGTAAAGATTTATTTGAAACATATTTATATAATTGTGAAAGATACAAGTCAGGTTCCATAAAATTGTATGATCATTAAATCTGAAAATGTAGTTGCATATACAATAGAAATAAAAGATTGATTATATTTAGATTAAAATTATAAAAACCTGCACTTTTGTTATTAAATTGATAAACAATGTATTTAAAATGCAATTTTATATATATATATATATATATATATATATATATATGTATTAGAGTAAAATAGAAAGATTAAACTATAAAATCTGGAATTGAGTAATTAAAATTGGTAAACCATATATATTAGAGAAAGAAAACCAGATTTTTATGTAGATTGAGTTACAAATTCTGCACTTGGCATTTAATTCCTAAAATTATAGTATAAGCTAAACCATAGGCATGTATAATTAAGTTGTTAATTCTGGAAATTAAATTATCAAATGATTAAACTAAACTAAATTAAATAAAACTAAAAAAAACAGAAAATATAAATAGCTTTTTCTGGGTTCCCCTCTCACTCACGGTTTCTGCTAAGGGATGCCAAAACCAGAAAAACTCTTCAGCCCTTCACCCTCTTCCTCACGCCACCATCACCTCACCTGGATTGAAAACCAGTAGCAGTCACCATTTCCCACGCCACCAGCCACCCTAAAACAGCCCTCTAAACTTGCATGCAACATCCATGTCCCTCTCCATAACCTTCCACACATAACAGCCCCAAATCCAAAAAAGTTTTTGTTCAGCCAACGAAAAAAAAACCCTGGAATTTGTGGTTGCATGTTAGTATATGTTGTTAGAAATTAGTTTAAACAAAGCTTTCTTACCTATCAAACCCCATAATCCCGTTTTGCACCTCCCCACATATCAGAACTCGTTGAAACAGCCATGAAAACCTGCACAGCAACTGGAACCGAGAGCTGTAAGTGTGAGATTAGAGCTTAGGAAATTCCAGAAAAATTGTATGATCAATTTGGGGAAAATTTCTAGGAAGTTCGGCTAGGGCAATTGGGGTAAGAACACTTTTAATTTCTGGAAATTGTAATGTATTTGCTGTTTGGTTAATGTATAGTTGTAATTGGTTTGTTTAAATTTCCAGAAATTTAACATGCATGAGGATTTGATATTGTTAGCTAATGAAATTTAATTTTAAAAATTTAATTGAATAAATTACTGCAACCATGAATGAAATGTAACAATTGCAGAAGAAGAAAATTTCAGTAGGCATAATTGGGGTATTCGGCCACATGTAGATTAATGCAAAAATTGTAAGTGAATAAGCTGTAATAAGGATACATAATTGAAGAATTAAACTATATGAGTGGGTACATTAAGTTGTGATATTCGGCCATGTAGAAGTATGTAAGGAAATTGTTGAAATGGCAAGGTTAAATTTGCATTTGTAATCTGAAATTTCAATGTACAATGTGACATTGTATGGATTAAAATTCAGCAAGGAAAAATAGGAAAATTAGAACAATATAATCGGCTACATAGAAATGTAAGAAAAGAAAATTATGCATGTGATGAATTTAGTTAAATTGATTTTGCTGAATTGAGATAATGCATTTGCAGATATTTATAATTAAAAAAAAATTGAAGAGAAAAATTTGAATTGGATAGGGGTAGGCTTAGTTGCAATAGAAAATTAAAACCAGAATTTATATAATGCATGTAAGCAAGGAGTAAGTTAAATTTAGAATTTTCATGATGCCATGATCAATTGAAATGCAGAAAATGTAAATCTTTAGCTGAAAATTATAAGACATGGTTGGTTAATAAATTTGCGTCAAACAATTATGGAAATAATTGGATGAGTATAAAAGGGGGTAGGTTCGGCCAAATGGGACTTTAGGAACAAAAATGTTTGCTGAAAATTAGGAACGAAATAAATAAATTTAGTGTTGAGGCAATGTAGCTCCATAATGATAAAATCCGGATTTAGGCTATGGATAATGAGGAGTATGGGAGTTTCGATTAATAGAACGTTGGTAAATTTGATGACTGAAATTGCATAAATTAAATAAAAATATAAGTGAAGAATATTATGTAAAAGTAGTTATTGCGTGAATTTAGTATGAAATTAAGACATGCTTAAGGTATTTGGCCACTTTGATTTAGATGGAAAATAATTAACAAGTAGTATTGTGGAAATTATGGCCATGAGAGCATGATTGGAAATGAATAAGCATAAGGCCTAAAACCGATAAATTGCATTAATAGTAGTTAGTCTAGAATGGTTTTTACGAATGTGCGTGTGCTAAAATTTAATTCGTTAATGTGCGAATGGTAAATGACGTATACCTTAAATGATATTCCACAGCAAGCCCGTTAGAAGGTGCCAAGGAAGCTTAGATGCATATATGCGCGTCTAAGGCGGTAGGCGAAAAAGGGTAAATCGAGCGTATAGCTTGTGCGGTAAGGGGTTTTATATAGCTGACGTTAGTAAAATACTTAGGATAGGCTAGATTTCATAATTTTAAAGTAGAATTATAGGGTAGCCGATTTAATAGAGTAGCCTAGATTAAAATTCCCTTATCTATTGTTTTTATTAAAATGTCTTGATTTAAATTCTGTCATAGCATGGAGTTATTGATTTATGAGCTAATATTTTTACATGATAGTAGCATGTGCGTGTGATGCATTACAATATTTTTGTAACTCCATGATGATTACTGATTTTAAAGATGTTGCATGGGCACTATTTGTAACTGCATTTTTGAAGTAAGCATAAGTTTGCACGATTTATATACAGGCTGATTTTTATACAATTGATATATGTTTTATTTTTTATGGGTGGTTTACCCCAATTTTTGATATAATGATTTGGGATGAATTGTTGGATTTTTAAAGTGTACCCATCGAGGGATTTTTGAGTCTGTTGGCAACCCGGTTTATGCCTGTGTGGCAGTCATGTCCGTGAGAGCCATCTTTAGCACCCGGTAGGAGGTTCTGTGTGATTGCCCTACGGTGCCAAGTGCTTCACGGGGATGTCTTTGTGACATCGAGTATTTTATTACTACCTAATACTGTGAGACCCTGAGCTCGTCTACAGTACCCTAGTCCGGAACCTGCTCAGTTAGGATAGGGCGGTAGTCACTATGGCCATAGGTGTATTTATTTTGCATTGATATTGGTGAGGTTTTTGAATAATGGATCCATGACTGGTTTGGGTTATTGCCACTTACTCGTATTACTCTATCGAATGCTTTAAGTATGCTCATGCATGTATTTAAATAACTTGCCCTTTGACTATGGTCTCGGTTTTGTGGACTTATAATTTCTCTTTGAAAAATCTGATTTTTGACTGATGTCACGATCCAAATTACCTAAAAATCAGAGTAAATTTTTTCCTTTTTTATTTTCTTACCCGTCGTGAACAGTTATACTACTAAACAGTTGGGCTATGATTCGGTGTTAGTCACCTCTCACCTATTTACCATTCCATTTTCATAATTCATTTACATATCAATTTATTTAAACTAAATACATCCCCAATATTACATCCATATATAGTACTGTGCCTCTATATGTTCAGATACAAAAATTATACAAATGTGTATACCTGATCTTGATAATAAGCAGCGGATATGACTACTGTCGTTCTCTTCTACTGAATATATCCTGTGGGGTGGAAAATGAAAGGGTGAGCGAAACGTGCTCAGTAAGGCAATAATGTAAGCAGGTAGATAACTATACTATCTACGTGCTAATAATGTCATGATATAAAATCCTTTATATTTTGAGCATGAGGAATGACTAAAACGATGCCACATGTATGTATATATCATATAAGAGAAATCATGAAATCCACATGTAAAACACACATGGAAAAATCATCATGTATGACATCTCATGCTCGCCACATTAAAACTTATTAGTTTCATCATAAACTCATCACTTTAAAACTCATTTGTTTAATCACAAAACTCATCACTTTGAAACTTATTTATTTCATTATAAAACAACCACATCAAGGCTAAACCCATCTCTCGGGAATACCTCGATTCATTAAATCACATCTCTTTTAAAAACATAAATCGGGACTTACCCCTCCACTGGGTTTGTCCTGGTCTATCCAGACCGTATGATATCATGTGAGGCATGTAGGTTACTGTATGAAAATCGAGGACTATGGCCATACTTTGTCCCTGTGATCCCAGGCTACACGGATCCCGGTGTGCGGGGTATCACAACTGCAACGGGAGGTGGGGTCAAGTCCTACCCGCCAAAATATCAAGTAACATCATAGAGTCATCATGACTGCACGGTACAGCGTACTCCGTGTGACATACACGGTACATCGTACTTCGTGGGCCCATATCATAGTCTGGGGGTGCCTGCCGTAGGTCTTATCCACCCCAATACTATGTCGATAACCAACCCATGTCTCAAAGTATAGGTGCGAGCATCTCAACTCTCTGCGACACACAGTCTACAGGAGGCTTCCGCACGACTATATGCATGTCAACTCACGTCTAGTGCGAGCGAAGCTCCAGCACCACGCTATGCATATCATGATATCTAAAATCTCGTGCGAGCGAAGCTCCAGCACGATTTTGTGCACACACAAATTTCTCGTACGAGCAATGCTCCAGTACGACTTTTCATGAGAATAAATTAGTAAACTTGAGTGCGAGAAAGACTCTAGCACTCTTTTTATTCATGTAAATACGATAGGTGGCTCAATCTCGATAAAACATCTTTAAAAATCATAACCGGTACGACCCTTTCGTAAAATTCAGGAAATCAACAGCCAACCTATGTGCACATTTGCTTAAATCAAAGCGATACATTTCACATACACGTTAAAAACATGAAATCATGCAATTTACTTGCCTTACTACCCTTTTTGTAAATTTTACTCCTAGGGGCAAAATCATCTTTTTTCTTATTCACCTATGCCCCGGTTTTCGTAAAAATTATAATTTCGTTTACTAGATACTTAGATAAATTCTAAGCCCTGTAAATACCCTCAAAATACGTATAGGCATCTCTATGCACTTACAAAATTCCCTTACCTTATTTTTCGGTAGAGTCTGACCTTTCCTTTTTCACTGTTGTCTCATCGCGCAGTCCGATATGCTCCCAAATCAAACCTCCGGAACTGCGTATAAATATTCCTCAGGTCAGATATTATACAATTTAATTGTATTTAATACTTTCTGGGTTTAATTTAAATCATTGAGCCCATTTATCCCTATTGGGCCCGATTGCACCTTAATGGGCCTTAATCGGCCTTAAGCCCTTTTTCCACTTAATTTTTACATTATCGAGGCCTATTGGGCTCATTGGGCCCACCAACAATTTATTGGGTCTCGTTCTAACTCTCAAATAGCTAAATTTATTATTTACGACAATTTATCCGACTTTCCATAATTTAATTTAATTTTATGCGATAATTAAATCTGAATCACGCATAACGATGCAAATTATCGTAAATAAGGGTTACTTACCCGAGATTTCATGATAGTACGAAATTCGAGGCTGTCTCGAGCTCTCGTTGGATGCCAATCGTCGAGCTACACAATTTCATAATTTTTCGGGTAAATTTCCAGTCTAAAATTAATTAAATAAAATATTTTGAAATTTAAATCGGTCAATTCGACCGCTTACCAACTTACTCGAAGCTCGATTGCATCACTGAAATTTTTCCCAATTTTTCTCTCTTTTTTTCCCTTTTTCTCCTTTTTTTCCTTCTCTTTTTGGCTGAACCGGTTCAGTCCGGTTCAGACCGGTTCGGACCGCCGGTTCACCCCGGTTCACTCCGGTTCACCGTCTTGCCGGCCGGTTCTCCGCCGGCTTCCACCGCCAGCAGCTCCGCTGGGTCGTCCGCATCTCAGATCTGCCCTCGATTTCACCCAAGACCGTCGGAAGGTCACCGGTCCGGCCTCTTCTCTCTTGCCGTCGAAACCCATTTTCTTTCCTTGTCGTTTTCGACGTTTTTCGGCAGCTTCGCCGGTCGTGGCTGCCACCAATCGGCTCACCGACACCTGGGGAACAATCGACTGTGGTCGGTCGGTGCCGAATCGTCGCCGGTCGTCGGGATCAGCTTCTCTTCTCTCGGGTTCGGTTCCCGCTCCGTTCGCCGCCTATCGTCTCCGTTCGGGTCTCTGTTAGGCCGGTGGTGGCCCGGCGCTCGTCGGGCTCCCTCCTCGGCTTCGCCTGGTCGCCACCGATCGCCGGTAGGGGCTCGGCCCTGCTCCGTTTTCTATTTCTTTTCAGAATCGCGTTTTGCGATTCTGAGTTTCGCTTTTTTTTTTAATTCATTAATTTATTTTTATATAGTTATTTTAATCATTAAAATACATTAAAATACCCAAAATATCTACAAAAAATTATTATTTTATTCCAAACTCATTAATTTAATTTTATTTAATTTATTTATTATATTTTAACCATTTTTCGGGTATAATTTTTTTTTTTGTATTTTTGGGATATTGTCCCGAATGACTTTTCGGTATATTTTTCGATTATTTTTGGGATTATTTTTCCGAACTAAAAATCTCGATTAATTCCCATAAATTCATATCTTGATCAATTTATCCCGAAATAAATTTATTTCACCTTTATTGACCAAGATTTCTCAATCCATTATTTTTAATAAATTCTTCTCATCGAATTTATATCGACTTTCGATCTTTTGACCATTTTGCCCTTACACGTGTTCGGGATTAATTTAACCCGACTTTCCTTCACAAATACTCATTCATTTCGTATTTTAAATAAATTCGGGTCTTACAACTAATGATACATTGATTTTCAAATATGTAAACTTGTTTAAACCGAAGCATGTTCAGTATTGTTTATTCGATATATGCATGATGTTTTACGTAATTTTCCCCGTTTACCATTGCATGGTTTGTTGCATGGTGTTTTGCTAGCTTCGGTTATATAGGCTTCTTACTAAGCGTGTGGTTACTCACCACACTCTTTTAAACATTTTTCAGATTAGTATTTCGGGGAGAGCTCCATGTTTTGCTGACTCTTGAGTGTGATCAGCAGCTTTTTTCTTGAGTACTCGAGGTATTATGCGATGGACGATATATATATATATATATATATATATATATATATATATATATATATATGTATTTCTATTTTCAGATATGTACGCACGGTTATATTTTGTAAGATGTATTTAGCTAGTTGATGTGTAAGCATGATTACTAAGTATCGTACTTAGGTTTCTTCTTTTCGGTTATATCATGGATGGACGGCATGCTATGTGGGTCGGATTGATGTCGGCTTAGTGGATTATATGATGTATGATTGGAACCCGGGTTTAATATATTTGATGTTGAGAACTTGTGATAAATATGCCGTACTGAGTATGAAGGACTAAATTATATATTGTAGTCATGTTGCCTAAATAAGAAAAAAATAAATCAAAATTTTAATAATATAAGTTAAGATTAGAAATTTATCACGCATAAAATTATATTTAAAGAGTAGAATGATACCTATATCGGGCACAAACGACAAGTAAAATGATCTGCGTAGAAATATTTAAGTTACATTTAAATACGATTCCGCTTAACATTGCACGACTAGTTCGAGGTTAGGTCACGGGGCGTGACAGTTTTAGGTGTGGAGAGGCGGGGCACATGATTAAGGATTGCCCATTAATGAGACCTTATGAACCTCGGGAACAACCAAAATAGACTGAGAGGCAAGTACAAATTCCCCCTAGACAGGCCCCACAACGGAAAGCAACAGCTGCAGAGAAGGGTAATAGGCATATTGCACAGGGACATGTGTGAGCTATAGACGAAGAGACAGCTGACATCTCCTCTAATACTATCAGAGGTACGCTTATGGTCTGTAATTACAACGCACATGTTTTATTTGATTCAGGTGCTACACACTTTTTTTTTATCTCACCACCATTTGCATGTAAATTGCATTTAGAACCTGAGTCCTTAAATCACATGTTACGTATTAGTACACCCATGCACGAATCTTAATTGACTGATATGATATGTAAAAATTGTGAAATCGTGATAGGAGGTAGAAAGTTATTAGTAGATCTAATTTTATTGAATATGTATGAGTTTGATGTAATTTTGGGCATGGATTGACTAGCTGCTAATAGTGTAAGTCTAGACTGCTACACTAAGACCTTGATTTTCTCCTTACCCGAAAAGTTTGATGTATGTTTTGTTAATAATAAATAAAGTGCATGGTGTTAAATTTTACGAAGTTATCGGATACTAAATTAAAAAGTTGCTAACAGTATAATTCATATGAAGGTTATATTGCCTTTATTTCTGACAACAGTCGAGAACCGCCAATTATTCAAGATGTTCCGGTTGTATGTGAGTTTCTCGATATCTTTCTGGAAGATTTACCGAGGCTACCACTAGAGAGAGAAGTTGAATTTGCAATTGATCTGGTGTTCGACACTCAGCCTATCTCCAAGCCACCTTATTGAATGACAATGGTTGAATTGGAGGAATTGAAAAAGCAGTTACAAGAATTGCTCGATAAGGGATTTATTAGGTCGAGTGTGTCTCCATGGGGTGCTCCGGTACTGTTTGTCAGAAAGAAAGATGGTAGTCTTCGTCTGTGTATTGAATATAGACTGTTGAATAAGGTAACGATAAAGAATAAGCATCCTCTACCAAGAATAGATGACTTGTTCGATCAATTAAGAGGGGTCTCAGCGTTTTCTAAAATAGATCTAAGATCGAATTATCATCAGTTACAGATTAAGGAGGCTGATGTACCGAAGACGGCTTTTCGGACCCGATATGGGCACTATGAATTTTTGGTGATGCCCTTTGGACTGACTAACGCCCTGCTGCCTTTATGAATTTGATGAATGATATTTTTTGAGAATATTTGGATAAGTTTGTGATCGTATTCATTGATGACATTCTGATCTATTTTAAGTCCCGAGAGAAGGATGAGCAGCATTTGTGGATTGTGCTCCAAACTCTTCGTGAGAAGAGACTGTATGGAAAATTCAGTAAATGTACATTCTGGTTAGAACAAATTTCCTTTTTCGGACACATAGTATCTAAGGACGGGTTGTCTGTTGATCCGTCCAAGGTGGATGTAGTATTAAAATAGGAGAAACCAAGGACAATGACAGAGGTTCGGAGTTTCTTGGGATTAGCGGGATACTACCGAAGGTTTGTTGAAGGATTTTCCCGAATTGTAACTCTACTAACTAAATTGACCCGTAAGAATGTCCCTTTTGAATGGTCTGATCAGTGTGTGGAGCTTCCAAGAGCTCAAACACAGGTTGACTACAGCACCAGTCTTGACCATTCCAAGCGGTTTAAGAGGATTTGCAGTTTATAGTGATACCTCCTACTAAGGTTTGGGCTGCGTATGCAAAATGATAGAGTGAATGGGAGAAATGAGAAATAGAAAAATGTATATACGTATATTTAATTGTACATGTATATAAATATATGTGATTGTGTATAAGTATGATAAGGTAAAGTGTATATATGTATATACATGTATGTATGTTCAATGTACGTGTAGATAAATGGGTTGTAGATATAAGCATGCTAGTATAGTTTGAATTAGATAAATGTGTATTTAAGTGAATATATATATATATATATTTGGGTATATACATATAGGTGTATATAATGAATGGATATGTTAAGTATATGTACATACAAGAATATGTATGTATATGTGATAAGGAAAATGGAAAACAATAAATATATATATATATATGTATAGGAGTGTATATATATATATATATATATATAGGTGTATATGCATATGGGTGTATATAAGATGAATGTGTGCTAGTTTATGTACATGCAAAGAATGTATATATGAGATAGGAAAAGAATTAAAACAAATAAAAATATATATATACATGGGAGGGTATATATATATATATTATGTGTACATACATGTAGAAGTATATAATAAGGTGTATGTCAATAATTGTACATACAAAATAATATGTGGTAAGGGAAAATGTATAAACGTGCGTGTTGACTTAGGTACGTTCAATAATACGTACACACGCAGTAGTAACGAATAGGTTACGATTTTAACGCAATTCGGGCAATTCGCACGAATAGGGTGCTAAATATATGATTTCGGTGTATGTGATCGTAGAAGGAATTAAGGGAAGTACTAAGAGGCGTCACCACTTGAGCACGAAGATTTCGATAGATCGAGGTAAGGAGTGTAATTTAAGATGGTAATGGTATCCCTACCTTTAGACTCTGATTTATCCATGTGTTTTTATGCTTTCTCGTGCAACCCTTGATTTTAAAATAAAACCTGACACCTAATGAGCCCAAGATTTATTTGATCATGTTTTCGAGATAAAGAAATGCTATATGAAATTAAATGCATAGTTTCAAGCATGATTTTTTGAATAAATGTTATGGTTTTGACTTATGTATGATTGATTTCATGTTTTTGAATGAAATGAAAGTTGGTATGTGAACTTATACTTGAGAAATGAAATTCTGTTTTGAGACGAAAGGGCAACGTATAGTGGAATTGTGGAGGCCACCTCTTGAGTCCGACGGGAGCAAAGTGCCACACGGATCACAAAAAAACAAACGAACGTAGGAGCCACCTCTTGAGTCCGACGGGAGCAAAGTGCCACACGGATCACAAAAAAAAAAAAACAAACGAACATGGGGGCCACCTCTTGAGTCCGACGAGAGCAAAGTGCCACACAGATCACAAAAACAAACGAATGTGGGGGCCACCTCTTGAGTCCGATGGGAGAAAGTGCCACGCGGTTTACAAAGACATACGATCGTGGGGGCCACCTCTTGAGTTTTGTGGGAGCAAAGTGCCACACAGTCTATGTGACTGTGGGGGCCACCTCTTGAGCCCTACAGATGCAAAGTGTCATACGGTCAATGCATATTTGTCATACTCGCCTTTGTGGCGTCTGAACTTCGTTTGCATAGGTTCTGAATTCCCTCTACGGAGGATGATTTTGTTATTGCCGCATGACAATTCTATAAGTTAGCCTATTCTCCATCTGATATGAACTATGCTATATGATTTTTATCCTTCGATATATGTTTATGCATCAATTATGCTTTTGAAGTTCTATTGGTTTTGAAATAATTTGGAGTTCTATGTGTTTCGATAGTTTGTGATGTAACTTAATAGTTTTGTTCTTCGAAATTATATTTCTATCGATTATGTTTTATATATATGCTTTTTGGAAGTTATGTGCTATTTGTAAAGAAACGTCATCTCTTAGTTTTATCATGCATTAAATGTGATTTAACTACCATGATAATTTTAAATGTGTTTCTTACTGGGCTTTTTCCCGAAAGCTCACCCCTCTACCTTTCAGATTATTTGCAGTGATCTATAGACGCTATTTGCCGAATACACGACGTAGGCTGGTGGGAAAGAGCTACCCTAGGCTACTTTTTGTACGCGCAGTCAAGGTATACAATTACATTCCTTTACCAGACATATTTGTACGCACAGACATATATTGAGAATATTTTGTTGGGATGTAATTTGTAAGGAAAACGATGTAAACAATATTATTTTGGGTTTATATTTTGAGATGGCTAGTATTAAATCGAAATCGATATATTGAGTTGCAAAAGTGAATTGAGAAAGTATGCATGGTAGTTGTGGATATCTAGGATTGTCGAAAACAACTGAAATGCAGGTGGGTAGGTTCATATGTAAGCTGTTATGCTGCCGAAATTTCTATCGGCCATATAAGTTAAAGTATGGAAGTTAATTATAATTCGAGTAAAGAATTAGGGGAATGTTTTGACACTGCACAAGAATACAACCTAAGTGAATAAGGGAATAAGTGGGTAAATTAAATTCAAAAAAAAATTTCTTCGATTTTCGAGGGTCAAGGGTCGTTACAGTTTAAGTGGTATCAGAGCGAAGGTTGTCTAGTACTGTCAGTGTCGAAAATAAGGATTAAATTACATCTCAATGTCTGTGCTTGTCTGGTTGTAGGTAATGTATACCTAATAACTTTAGTCTCCGGTAGCAGACGCATTGAGTAGCAAACGCATTAAGTAGGAAGAACATAAGTATGGTGTCCGATATGATGGTTAAGGAGTGGGAATTGTTGGGACAGTTTGCAAGCTTGTCTGTTGATGTAGCACCATCGGATCAGAGTCCTTTAGTTGCTAGTCTCAAGATTGAGCCGACATTGATTGAACAGATTAGGCTGGCACAAAAGCTAGATCAAAAGTTGCTTGAAGTGTCCAGGCAGATTCAGGAGGGTAGAGATTCTGAGTTTGATATTGGTTCAGATGGATTGCTCAGATTTAGAGGCCGAATATGTGTGCCGAAGGATGAGGACCTTAAGAGACTGATTTTGTCTGAAGCTCACTCTAGTAGATATACTTTACATCCCGGGAGCACCAAAATGTACCATAACATATGCAAGATGTATTGGTGGCTTGGAATGAAACGTAAGGTTGCCGAGTTTGTAGCAAGGTGTTTGGTATGTCAGCAAGTGAAGGTGGAACACCAGAAACCGGCAGGTTTACTCCAACCCTTACCCATACCAACTTGGAAGTGGGAACACGTAACTATGGACTTTATTACAGGTTTACCTAGAACTCAGAGGAAGCATGATGCGATTTGGGTAATCGTAGATAGACTCACCAAGTCAACACATTTCTTAGCTATTAGCTCAACTACTCATTTGAACGCATTGGCTGAATTGTTTGTTAAGGAGATAGTAAGACTCCATGGAACCCCAGTAAGTATTACTTCGGATAAGGACTCTAGGTTCACATCTCGGTTTTGGGAGCAGATTCAAGAATCATTGGGTTCTCGGATACAGTTTAGCACGACATATCATCCGCAGACTAATGGACAGTTAGAACGGACGATACAAACTTTAGAAGACATGTTGCGTGCTTGCGTTATTGATTTCAGAGGTTTATGGGACGAGCATTTACCTTTGGCGAAATTTGCTTGCATCAATAGTTACCATACCAGTATAGGAATGGCTCCGTACGAAGCTCTTTATGAACGGAGATGCAGATCACCAATCGGTTGGGAAGAGGTTGGTGATATGATGATCTATGCTCCAGATTTAGTTGAGCAAGCTTCAGAGAGGGTCCACATGATTTGTAAAAGGCTCCAGGTAGCCCAAGACAGACAGAAAAGTTATGCAGACCATCGGAGAAGAGATTTAGAGTTTACAGTGGGAGACCATGTATTCTTGAAGGTTTCTCCAACGAAAGGTGTGATGAGGTTTTGAAAAAGGGGCAAATTAAGTCCTCGATATATAGGACCATTCGAGGTATTGGAACGTATTGGCGAAGTAGCGTACCGACTAGCTTTACCTCCCCAGCTAGCCGAGGTACACAACGTATTTCATGTGTCTATGCTTCGCAAATATCAGCCCGATCCATCTCACATTCTAGCTTATGAGCCGTTGGAGTTAAGAAAGGATTTGAGTTACGAAGAGAAACTGATTCAAATTCTTGACAGGAAGGATAAAGTTTTGAGATCTAAAGTCATTCCACTCGTCAAAGTTCTTTGGCAACACCACTCTGTTGAGGAAGCGACATGGGAATTGGAGAGCTTAATGCAGGAGAGATACCCGTGCTTGTTTGACCTGGCTCGGAATTCGGAGGACCGAATTCTTTAAGGAGGGGAGAAATGTAAGACCGCAAATTTCCTATACCAATGTTTCGTTTATCATATCATTAAGTCGGGATTAGTTACGGATAGGAAGATTTAATTTAATTAAGAGATAAAATAAATAGAAATTATAGTAGGATTATTTCGGTTTACACCACTTAGACTAATAATTTTGGTGTAATTTTAGTTAAGTAATGTTAGAATTATGTCATGAACGTAATTTATATAGTTGAAATATACTCATATGATTAAATTAGGATAGACTAAGATAAATTGTCATTAGACATTAAGCTAAATATTCATGAGTGTAGAAATAAATTTAATTAATGTAAGTAGATTAAGGTGTGACCGAAAATCTATAGGAAACCATGAACAATTCGGTTAAATGGAACATTCATGAAGAAGTTGGTAGTGAAATTTTTGAATTTAAGTAAGTTAACTTAGTTAATTACGAAGCAAATTTATTTATAATGTAATGTGACAAAATCTGAAATATTAAGCTACTAACATTAAGATAAAAATACACTTAAGTATAAATTACAAAATCTGAATATATATATATGTGTGTGTGTGTGTGTAAACCTTGTGTAAAGATTTATTTGAAACATATTTATATAATTGTGAAAGATACAAGTCAGGTTCCATAAAATTGTATGATCATTAAATCTGAAAATGTAGTTGCATATACAATAGAAATAAAAGATTGATTATATTTAGATTAAAATTATAAAAACCTGCACTTTTGTTATTAAATTGATAAACAATGTATTTAAAATGCAATTATATATATATATATATATATATATATATATATGTATTAGAGTAAAATAGAAAGATTAAACTATAAAATCTGGAATTGAGTAATTTAAATTGGTAAACCATATATATTAGAGAAAGAAAACCAGATTTTTATGTAGATTGAGTTACAAATTCTGCACTTGGCATTTAATTCCTAAAATTATAGTATAAGCTAAACCATAGGCATGTATAATTAAGTTGTTAATTCTGGAAATTAAATTATCAAATGATTAAACTAAACTAAATTAAATAAAACTAAAAAAAACAGAAAATATAAATAGCTTTTTCTGGGTTCCCCTCTCACTCACGGTTTCTGCTAAGGGATGCCAAAACCAGAAAAACTCTTCAGCCCTTCACCCTCTTCCTCACGCCACCATCACCTCACCTGGATTGAAAACCAGTAGCAGTCACCATTTCCCATGCCACCAGCCACCCTAAAACAGCCCTCTAAACTTGCATGCAACATCCATGTCCCTCTCCATAACCTTCCACACATAACAGCCCCAAATCCAAAAAAGTTTTTGTTCAGCCAACGAAAAAAAAACCCTGGAATTTGTGGTTGCATGTTAGTATATGTTGTTAGAAATTAGTTTAAACAAAGCTTTCTTACCTATCAAACCCCATAATCCCGTTTTGCACCTCCCCACATATCAGAACTCGTTGAAACAGCCATGAAAACCTGCACAGCAACTGGAACCGAGAGCTGTAAGTGTGAGATTAGAGCTTAGGAAATTCCAGAAAAATTGTATGATCAATTTGGGGAAAATTTCTAGGAAGTTCGGCTAGGGCAATTGGGGTAAGAACACTTTTAATTTCTGGAAATTGTAATGTATTTGCTGTTTGGTTAATGTATAGTTGTAATTGGTTTGTTTAAATTTCCAGAAATTTAACATGCATGAGGATTTGATATTGTTAGCTAATGAAATTTAATTTTAAAAATTTAATTGAATAAATTACTGCAACCATGAATGAAATGTAACAATTGCAGAAGAAGAAAATTTCAGTAGGCATAATTGGGGTATTCGGCCACATGTAGATTAATGCAAAAATTGTAAGTGAATAAGCTGTAATAAGGATACATAATTGAAGAATTAAACTATATGAGTGGGTACATTAAGTTGTGATATTCGGCCATGTAGAAGTATGTAAGGAAATTGTTGAAATGGCAAGGTTAAATTTGCATTTGTAATCTGAAATTTCAATGTACAATGTGACATTGTATGGATTAAAATTCAGCAAGGAAAAATAGGAAAATTAGAACAATATAATCGGCTACATAGAAATGTAAGAAAAGAAAATTATGCATGTGATGAATTTAGTTAAATTGATTTTGCTGAATTGAGATAATGCATTTGCAGATATTTATAATTAAAAAAAAAATTGAAGAGAAAAACTTGAATTGGATAGGGGTAGGCTTAGTTGCAATAGAAAATTAAAACCAGAATTTATATAATGCATGTAAGCAAGGAGTAAGTTAAATTTAGAATTTTCATGATGCCATGATCAATTGAAATGCAGAAAATGTAAATCTTTGGCTGAAAATTATAAGACATGGTTGGTTAATAAATTTGCGTCAAACAATTATGGAAATAATTGGATGAGTATAAAAGGGGGTAGGTTCGGCCAAATGGGACTTTAGGAACAAAAATGTTTGCTGAAAATTAGGAACGAAATAAATAAATTTAGTGTTGAGGCAATGTAGCTCCATAATGATAAAATCCGGATTTAGGCTATGGATAATGAGGAGTATGGGAGTTTCGATTAATAGAACGTTGGTAAATTTGATGACTGAAATTGCATAAATTAAATAAAAATATAAGTGAAGAATATTATGTAAAAGTAGTTATTGCGTGAATTTAGTATGAAATTAAGACATGCTTAAGGTATTTGGCCACTTTGATTTAGATGGAAAATAATTAACAAGTAGTATTGTGGAAATTATGGCCATGAGAGCATGATTGGAAATGAATAAGCATAAGGCCTAAAACCGATAAATTGCATTAATAGTAGTTAGTCTAGAATGGTTTTTACGAATGTGCGTGTGCTAAAATTTAATTCGTTAATGTGCGAATGGTAAATGACGTATACCTTAAATGATATTCCACAGCAAGCACGTTAGAAGGTGCCAAGGAAGCTTAGATGCATATATGCGCGTCTAAGGCGGTAGGCGAAAAAGGGTAAATCGAGCGTATAGCTTGTGCGGTAAGGGGTTTTATATAGCTGACGTTAGTAAAATACTTAGGATAGGCTAGATTTCATAATTTTAAAGTAGAATTATAGGGTAGCCGATTTAATAGAGTAGCCTAGATTAAAATTCCCTTATCTATTGTTTTTATTAAAATGTCTTGATTTAAATTCTGTCATAGCATGGAGTTATTGATTTATGAGCTAATATTTTTACATGATAGTAGCATGTGCGTGTGATGCATTACAATATTTTTGTAACTCCATGATGATTACTGATTTTAAAGATGTTGCATGGGCACTATTTGTAACTGCATTTTTGAAGTAAGCATAAGTTTGCACGATTTATATACAGGCTGATTTTTATACAATTGATATATGTTTTATTTTTTATGGGTGGTTTACCCCAATTTTTGATATAATGATTTGGGATGAATTGTTGGATTTTTAAAGTGTACCCATCGAGGGATTTTTGAGTCTGTTGGCAACCCGGTTTATGCCTGTGTGGCAGTCATGTCCGTGAGAGCCATCTTTAGCACCCGGTAGGAGGTTCTGTGTGATTGCCCTACGGTGCCAAGTGCTTCACGGGGATGTCTTTGTGACATCGAGTATTTTATTACTACCTAATACTGTGAGACCCTGAGCTCGTCTACAGTACCCTAGTCCGGAACCTGCTCAGTTAGGATAGGGCGGTAGTCACTATGGCCATAGGTGTATTTATTTTGCATTGATATTGGTGAGGTTTTTGAATAATGGATCCATGACTGGTTTGGGTTATTGCCACTTACTCGTATTACTCTATCGAATGCTTTAAGTATGCTCATGCATGTATTTAAATAACTTGCCCTTTGACTATGGTCTCGGTTTTGTGGACTTATAATTTCTCTTTGAAAAATCTGATTTTTGACTGATGTCACGATCCAAATTACCTAAAAATCAGAGTAAATTTTTTCCTTTTTTATTTTCTTACCCGTCGTGAACAGTTATACTACTAAACAGTTGGGCTATGATTCGGTGTTAGTCACCTCTCACCTATTTACCATTCCATTTTCATAATTCATTTACATATCAATTTATTTAAACTAAATACATCCCCAATATTACATCCATATATAGTACTGTGCCTCTATATGTTCAGATACAAAAATTATACAAATGTGTATACCTGATCTTGATAATAAGCAGCGGATATGACTACTGTCGTTCTCTTCTACTGAATATATCCTGTGGGGTGGAAAATGAAAGGGTGAGCGAAACGTGCTCAGTAAGGCAATAATGTAAGCAGGTAGATAACTATACTATCTACGTGCTAATAATGTCATGATATAAAATCCTTTATATTTTGAGCATGAGGAATGACTAAAACGATGCCACATGTATGTATATATCATATAAGAGAAATCATGAAATCCACATGTAAAACACACATGGAAAAATCATCATGTATGACATCTCATGCTCGCCACATTAAAACTTATTAGTTTCATCATAAACTCATCACTTTAAAACTCATTTGTTTAATCACAAAACTCATCACTTTGAAACTTATTTATTTCATTATAAAACAACCACATCAAGGCTAAACCCATCTCTCGGGAATACCTCGATTCATTAAATCACATCTCTTTTAAAAACATAAATCGGGACTTACCCCTCCACTGGGTTTGTCCTGGTCTATCCAGACCGTATGATATCATGTGAGGCATGTAGGTTACTGTATGAAAATCGAGGACTATGGCCATACTTTGTCCCTGTGATCCCAGGCTACACGGATCCCGGTGTGCGGGGTATCACAACTGCAACGGGAGGTGGGGTCAAGTCCTACCCGCCAAAATATCAAGTAACATCATAGAGTCATCATGACTGCACGGTACAGCGTACTCCGTGTGACATACACGGTACATCGTACTTCGTGGGCCCATATCATAGTCTGGGGGTGCCTGCCGTAGGTCTTATCCACCCCAATACTATGTCGATAACCAACCCATGTCTCAAAGTATAGGTGCGAGCATCTCAACTCTCTGCGACACACAGTCTACAGGAGGCTTCCGCACGACTATATGCATGTCAACTCACGTCTAGTGCGAGCGAAGCTCCAGCACCACGCTATGCATATCATGATATCTAAAATCTCGTGCGAGCGAAGCTCCAGCACGATTTTGTGCACACACAAATTTCTCGTACGAGCAATGCTCCAGTACGACTTTTCATGAGAATAAATTAGTAAACTTGAGTGCGAGAAAGACTCTAGCACTCTTTTTATTCATGTAAATACGATAGGTGGCTCAATCTCGATAAAACATCTTTAAAAATCATAACCGGTACGACCCTTTCGTAAAATTCAGGAAATCAACAGCCAACCTATGTGCACATTTGCTTAAATCAAAGCGATACATTTCACATACACGTTAAAAACATGAAATCATGCAATTTACTTGCCTTACTACCCTTTTTGTAAATTTTACTCCTAGGGGCAAAATCATCTTTTTTCTTATTCACCTATGCCCCGGTTTTCGTAAAAATTATAATTTCGTTTACTAGATACTTAGATAAATTCTAAGCCCTGTAAATACCCTCAAAATACGTATAGGCATCTCTATGCACTTACAAAATTCCCTTACCTTATTTTTCGGTAGAGTCTGACCTTTCCTTTTTCACTGTTGTCTCATCGCGCAGTCCGATATGCTCCCAAATCAAACCTCCGGAACTGCGTATAAATATTCCTCAGGTCAGATATTATACAATTTAATTGTATTTAATACTTTCTGGGTTTAATTTAAATCATTGAGCCCATTTATCCCTATTGGGCCCGATTGCACCTTAATGGGCCTTAATCGGCCTTAAGCCCTTTTTCCACTTAATTTTTACATTATCGAGGCCTATTGGGCTCATTGGGCCCACCAACAATTTATTGGGTCTCGTTCTAACTCTCAAATAGCTAAATTTATTATTTACGACAATTTATCCGACTTTCCATAATTTAATTTAATTTTATGCGATAATTAAATCTGAATCACGCATAACGATGCAAATTATCGTAAATAAGGGTTACTTACCCGAGATTTCATGATAGTACGAAATTCGAGGCTGTCTCGAGTTCTCGTTGGATGCCAATCGTCGAGCTACACAATTTCATAATTTTTCGGGTAAATTTCCAGTCTAAAATTAATTAAATAAAATATTTTAAAATTTAAATCGGTCAATTCGACCGCTTACCTACTTACTCGAAGCTCGATTGCATCACTGAAATTTTTTCCAATTTTTCTCTCTTTTTTTCCCTTTTTCTCCTTTTTTTCCTTCTCTTTTTGGCTGAACCGGTTCAGTCCGGTTCAGACCGGTTCGGACCGCCGGTTCACCCCGGTTCACTCCGGTTCACCGTCTTGCCGGCCGGTTCTCCGCCGGCTTCCACCGCCAGCAGCTCCGCTGGGTCGTCCGCATCTCAGATCTGCCCTCGATTTCACCCAAGACCGTCGGAAGGTCACCGGTCCGGCCTCTTCTCTCTTGCCGTCGAAACCCATTTTCTTTCCTTGTCGTTTTCGACGTTTTTCGGCAGCTTCGCCGGTCGTGGCTGCCACCAATCGGCTCACCGACACCTGGGGAACAATCGACTGTGGTCGGTCGGTGCCGAATCGTCGCCGGTCGTCGGGATCAGCTTCTCTTCTCTCGGGTTCGGTTCCCGCTCCGTTCGCCGCCTATCGTCTCCGTTCGGGTCTCTGTTAGGCCGGTGGTGGCCCGGCGCTCGTCGGGCTCCCTCCTCGGCTTCGCCTGGTCGCCACCGATCGCCGGTAGGGGCTCGGCCCTGCTCCGTTTTCTATTTCTTTTCAGAATCGCGTTTTGCGATTCTGAGTTTCGCTTTTTTTTTTAATTCATTAATTTATTTTTATATAGTTATTTTAATCATTAAAATACATTAAAATACCCAAAATATCTACAAAAAATTATTATTTTATTCCAAACTCATTAATTTAATTTTATTTAATTTATTTATTATATTTTAACCATTTTTCGGGTATAATTTTTTTTTTTGTATTTTTGGGATATTGTCCCGAATGACTTTTCGGTATATTTTTCGATTATTTTTGGGATTATTTTTCCGAACTAAAAATCTCGATTAATTCCCATAAATTCATATCTTGATCAATTTATCCCGAAATAAATTTATTTCACCTTTATTGACCAAGATTTCTCAATCCATTATTTTTAATAAATTCTTCTCATCGAATTTATATCGACTTTCGATCTTTTGACCATTTTGCCCTTACACGTGTTCGGGATTAATTTAACCCGACTTTCCTTCACAAATACTCATTCATTTCGTATTTTAAATAAATTCGGGTCTTACAACTAATGATACATTGATTTTCAAATATGTAAACTTGTTTAAACCGAAGCATGTTCAGTATTGTTTATTCGATATATGCATGATGTTTTACGTAATTTTCCCCGTTTACCATTGCATGGTTTGTTGCATGGTGTTTTGCTAGCTTCAGTTATATAGGCTTCTTACTAAGCGTGTGGTTACTCACCACACTCTTTTAAACATTTTTCAGATTAGTATTTCGGGGAGAGCTCCATGTTTTGCTGACTCTTGAGTGTGATCAGCAGCTTTTTTCTTGAGTACTCGAGGTATTATGCGATGGACGATATATATATATATATATATATATATATATGTATTTCTATTTTCAGATATGTACGTACGGTTATATTTTGTAAGATGTATTTAGCTAGTTGATGTGTAAGCATGATTACTAAGTATCGTACTTAGGTTTCTTCTTTTCGGTTATATCATGGATGGACGGCATGCTATGTGGGTCGGATTGATGTCGGCTTAGTGGATTATATGATGTATGATTGGAACCCGGTTTAATATATTTGATGTTGAGAACTTGTGATAAATATGCCGTACTGAGTATGAAGGACTAAATTATATATTGTAGTCATGTTGCCTAAATAAGAAAAAAATAAATCGAAATTTTAATAATATAAGTTAAGATTAGAAATTTATCACGCATAAAATTATATTTAAAGAGTAGAATGATACCTATATCGGGCACAAACGACAATAAAATGATCTGCGTAGAAATATTTAAGTTACATTTAAATACGATTCCGCTTAACATTGCACGACTAGTTCGAGGTTAGGTCACGGGGCGTGACAGTTTTAGGTGTGGAGAGGCGGGGCACATGATTAAGGATTGCCCATTAATGAGACCTTATGAACCTCGGGAACAACCAAAATAGACTGAGAGGCAAGTACAAATTCCCCCTAGACAGGCCCCACAACGGAAAGCAACAACTGCAGAGAAGGGTAATAGGCATATTGCACAGGGACATGTGTGAGCTATAGACGAAGAGACAGCTGACATCTCCTCTAATACTATCAGAGGTACGCTTATGGTCTGTAATTACAACGCACATGTTTTATTTGATTCAGGTGCTACACACTTTTTTTTTATCTCACCACCATTTGCATGTAAATTGCATTTAGAACCTGAGTCCTTAAATCACATGTTACGTATTAGTACACCCATGCACGAATCTTAATTGACTGATATGATATGTAAAAATTGTGAAATCGTGATAGGAGGTAGAAAGTTATTAGTAGATCTAATTTTATTGAATATGTATGAGTTTGATGTAATTTTGGGCATGGATTGACTAGCTGCTAATAGTGTAAGTCTAGACTGCTACACTAAGACCTTGATTTTCTCCTTACCCGAAAAGTTTGATGTATGTTTTGTTAATAATAAATAAAGTGCATGGTGTTAAATTTTACGAAGTTATCGGATACTAAATTAAAAAGTTGCTAACAGTATAATTCATATGAAGGTTATATTGCCTTTATTTCTGACAACAGTCGAGAACCGCCAATTATTCAAGATGTTCCGGTTGTATGTGAGTTTCTCGATATCTTTCTGGAAGATTTACCGAGGCTACCACTAGAGAGAGAAGTTGAATTTGCAATTGATCTGGTGTTCGACACTCAGCCTATCTCCAAGCCACCTTATTGAATGACAATGGTTGAATTGGAGGAATTGAAAAAGCAGTTACAAGAATTGCTCGATAAGGGATTTATTAGGTCGAGTGTGTCTCCATGGGGTGCTCCGGTACTGTTTGTCAGAAAGAAAGATGGTAGTCTTCGTCTGTGTATTGAATATAGACTGTTGAATAAGGTAACGATAAAGAATAAGCATCCTCTACCAAGAATAGATGACTTGTTCGATCAATTAAGAGGGGTCTCAGCGTTTTCTAAAATAGATCTAAGATCGAATTATCATCAGTTACAGATTAAGGAGGCTGATGTACCGAAGACGGCTTTTCGGACCCGATATGGGCACTATGAATTTTTGGTGATGCCCTTTGGACTGACTAACGCCCTGCTGCCTTTATGAATTTGATGAATGATATTTTTTGAGAATATTTGGATAAGTTTGTGATCGTATTCATTGATGACATTCTGATCTATTTTAAGTCCCGAGAGAAGGATGAGCAGCATTTGTGGATTGAGCTCCAAACTCTTCGTGAGAAGAGACTGTATGGAAAATTCAGTAAATGTGCATTCTGGTTAGAACAAATTTCCTTTTTCGGACACATAGTATCTAAGGACGGGTTGTCTGTTGATCCGTCCAAGGTGGATGTAGTATTAAAATAGGAGAAACCAAGGACAATGACAGAGGTTCGGAGTTTCTTGGGATTAGCGGGATACTACCGAAGGTTTGTTGAAGGATTTTCCCGAATTACAACTCTACTAACTAAATTGACCCGTAAGAATGTCCCTTTTGAATGGTCTGATCAGTGCGTGGAGCTTCCAAGAGCTCAAACACAGGTTGACTACAGCACCAATCTTGACCATTCCGAGCGGTTCAAGAGGATTTGCAGTTTATAGTGATACCTCCTACCAAGGTTTGGGCTGCGTATGCAAAATGATAGAGTGGTTGCTTATGGTTCTCGTCAAATATACATTAAAGTGTAGGTGCCCGTTTGGTATTAAGTAAGTGAACACTTTGCGCTATAATTTAATTGGGCGCAAAGTGTTTACAGTGTTTGGTATTGAGTAAGTGACCCGCAAAGTGATTGCAGCCAAATTTGGCTGCAATCACTTTGCAACCAAGTCTGCAAAGTCAAATTGGACACAATTACCCTACCATTCCCATTCACGACGCGGTTCTGCTCTCCCATCCTCACCATCATCAACTCATTTTTCTGCAAATCTTTGTAGCCACGCACAGATCAACTAACCTCCAGTCCCCGCGCTTCTGTTTGTGTCTTCTTTCAGCTGCCAAACCATTGGACACTTTGGCATAGTTTCTTCTCAAACGATTGGCAGTAAGTTACGGTTCTTTCATGGGTTTTCTTGTTTATGCCTTTCACCTTTCTGTCTTTTTTTTTCTTACTGGTTTCTCATTTCCAGGTTTCTCAAAATCCCTCTTATAGCAGCATCGGGGCAAGCAAGTTTGCTGCTTCTTTGTTTTCTGGGGCTTTATTCACTGCTTTCTTTTCAGATCTAATCTCTCAGGAGTGTTACCCAATCAAGTCAGGTAATTTTTACTTCTCATTCTTTGTTTAATTTGATTCTGATTGGTTGCAAGTTGAAAAATTGTATGGATCTAAGCAATATTTGCAGTCAAGCATGTTGCTCTGTTGAAACTCCAGATATTCCCTGTACTTCATTGCTTTGTATGCTGGTGGATTGCTCTCATGGTCCAGCATAAATGAATTTCAACTTAGTCTATGAGGTGTCAAAGTGATCTTCTGATGCATGTTTCTGATTCATGACATACTTTATTTTGTCTCAGAATTTGATGTTATCTACCTCTTCATATTCGGCTGAGTCACAGACGTTATGTTTTTCACAAGATATCTATCACAAACAGCATCTTATTCTGCTTTTATTTTTTTTTAGTTTTATGCAAAGTAGTTAAACGATGAATTGTGTGTTTTATAATTGGTTGAAAGTATTAATACAATTATGCCTTTCTAACTCTATTTCCAATAGAAGTTATTCGATTTGAAAAGTATGTCCAATAAAATAAAATAAAAACTGTTCTTTTGTGAAATATTCTCCCAGAGTTTGCATATAATCAGTTTAATTGATGCATAGGTAGAACTTGTTACTCAATATTATCTGGGGTTTCAGATGACAGAGCATTAAGATGCATGATATATATCTATATTCACGGTTGTTGATGTGAGAAATATGATATATTTCTTTGCATTAACGACCTTGGAAAAATTCTATTTCTTTACCGTCTCCAGATGCCAAAATAAAGCAAGCTGGCTTTTACGTTAGACATTTACTTGGTAGTTTGTCTGTAGTTAAAATTTTAACTTTCTTAGACCAATGGCATGTAGATATTTATTGTATTGGCTTCCATTAATCTCACATGCCTTCCATCTGGACATTCCTTTATTCAATCAAAGCTCAATTGTTTAAACAAGGCTAACCATAATTAAGATGGTGATAAGGATTAAATGAGAATTGAGATAAATATTGTCCCTGGTGATTATCAAGAAAGCTTATAGATTGAAAAGAACCATCATTTTCTGTCGATATCCCCTTTTAAAATGTCTTCCCATGTGTACGTGCAGCCAAGAATCATGGCTTCTCTATATTTCTGTATTAGGTATTGTTGAAGTGATTGATGTCATTTCATTGCTACTGGTTTTCATGGTTTCAACTGTTGCTACCAAAGCTTTCCATTTTGTTGATAGAGGATGCTGGAAGGGGAAAGCTGAATTAAATTGATATGCTAGAGGATATGCAGAGTCGTGTAATGGAGTTGAATGATATGCTAATTAGGTATATTTCATTGTAGTTGAATGATATAACCCAAACTTGATACTTTCTTTTGGCAGCATTAGGCTTTAACAAAAACACTGTACGCTTCTGATTTCTGGAGATTGTTGTTCTTGAGTTTTGACCATTTCTTTTCAAATTTACTTGGAAGTTTTCTTTTCTTTATTATAAAATTTTGAATTACTATTTATGATATTGATTTTAATATTAATTAATAAATGTTGAATTTGCTTTCTAAGTTAGTAGTATTAATTATACAACTGGATATATTCCTTTTAGACAACTTTTCATTGCTCAGCACTTGCTTAGAAATAGTGAGGATTTTTTTATGATGGCTCTTTGACATGGAAGACAACACAAAACAGTCAGTGAATATTATTGTTGCAAATTTGCAACCTCAAAATAATAATTTTTAATAAATTTAAAATTTAATATTTATATTTTTTCTAGAAAAAAAATATTGTAATTGAGGTGAAATGAAACAGTTGAAAGATGGGATTTTGGCTTAAAACTTTTTTCTTACCTTTAAATTCCAATAAATTGTCTTGAAATTAAGGTAAAAAAATTTTAGGTCCTTTTGCATTTGCACCTTGATTTCTCCCATTAATTCTTCACTAATATAACACATTTCCCATTCTCAGTGTTCTCAGCTATTTCACTACAGTTTCAAAAGCTTTCATGACCTCATCTTCTTCCAACAATGAAAATTATGAAACAAGTCACTTCAAATCTTTCCAATTATTTCCCTTCTCTGAACCCAATCAATTTATACTGTATTTGTTTTACTTATTATTATTATTATTATTATTATTATTATTATTATTATTATTATTATTATTATTATTATTATTATTATTATTATTATTATTATTATTATTATTATTATAGTTTAGAAAGAAGAAAGATTATCCATTTGATCCTTGATCGATTACGTCAATTATAATCGTCAATGGCTTCAATTATTGGTAACCTGATAATTAATCCCCAGAATTTTAAGTGGTCTTATTCAGATTTTTATATAAATTATTAGACTCCCAGTTAAATAGGGAATTAATAGTGTTCATACACTGCAACGTAGAAAAAAATACATCTTTACAAATAAAAAGTTACATTTGTTTGACCCTGTTTTTTTTTATAATTTATATTTTTTTACCAAGTACATGGCAAAATCATTTGGCAGTACTGATACAGACAGTATTCAAGATCATTGAAGTTTGAACAAAGATTTGGTAGTTAGGATGAAAAGCAATATTTTAAAGGTAGGGGCTTGCAAGACTATTCAAAAGAAAGAGCCTGTCTTTGAAAAACATGTTACTGGCTATTATTAAAAATTGAAAAAGATTGAGACAGTGCACAATTTCTTCACCTAGATTGAAGAAAAAAATTGAAAAACATGTTATTGGCTATTATCTGCTTAATGTTTCTTATTCCTAAGAGCTGATGGTTATTGAAAAACATGTTATTGGCTATTACCTGCTAATGATCTTATTCAACATTTAAACAGGCTAACCTGTCAACAAGGTAATCAGAGTCCATAGACATTCTGTTAAGCCTTGTCATGCTTTGCTCAAGAGCACGCCTTAGTTTTCCATTGTCTTCCTCCAGCTTGTTTACTCTGGTTTTCCCTTCTGCAAGCATTCTTTCAGTTTGCAAAAGCTTCGCCAGAATTTCTTCCTTTTCCCTCTTTAATAATTCTGCATTTTCATCTGCCTCCTGAAAAATGCATAGATGATCAGAAAGGAAAAGCAGGGAAAATTAGTGCATATACAATATTAAAAAAATTAACTTACCTTAGCTTCAATTTCAGCATAGTACTGACCAAGAGCAGTTTGAAGATTTAGTAGTTCAACATTTTTTGCATCTATTGTTCTTATACAGTTTGCAAGTTTATTATTCAGATCATCAATGATTTCCTTACACTTCTGAATTTCATTGTTGTTCATCATCTTAACTTCCTCCTGATTTGCCATTGCCAGCTTTAGGGCTTTCTCCAAATGTGCAATTTGAGCTCTTTGATATTCAGTGTTCTCACAAAGTTCTTCAATAATTTTGCTATCTTCATCCATTTTTTCTGAATCTTCAGATTCCTAGAAAAAATTGCAGGAACAGAAACCATCTTCAATTTTGACAGCAGAAATTGTAAGAAATTACATTTTCATTTACTTAAAACATAAAAGATCCAGGATCACCATAAAATATAGCACAGGAAACAGAAAGTAGAACTTGATCCTAAAGAAAGCTTAAATTTAGACAACCACACTACAATTGTTTTTCTCAAAATGGCATGTAGCCAACATACTCAACCAAAAAATCTGTTAAAAAAATTAACATCAACATAGTAGCTATAAAATCAAGAATAGACCCTTTAACAAAGAAAAATTAGATGTAAGAATTATTCCTAAGAGCCCTTCCCATTCTTGTTTCATTTGATTCTGATTGGTTGCAAGTTGAAAAATTGTATGGATAAAATTATTCAATTTAGCTTTGATTATTATATGATAGTAGTAATGACAGTCAATCCTAAGCCTTATTTTTATGTAATCTGCTTACTGTTTCTTATTCCTAAGAGCTGATGGTTTGATGAAATGTTTACATGTGGCATTTGTTTGCATAACATAAAAAAAAGTAAAACATAAAAAAGTTAATCATTTCTACAATTTTGGTAATTAGATATGGCAAAGATATACGTAGTGTATGTTGGATACAGACCGGGCATATATAACAGTTGGCCGGAAGCTCAAAGACAAGTCAATGGGTTTATGGGAGCAACTTATCAATCATTTCCTACTAGAGCCCAAGCTGAACAAGCTTTTTTGGATTATTGGGGATTGAATGATTATTCTAATACTGAATACCAAGTGTCGATACTATTAGGCACCAAGAAAGACAGTTAATGTAAGACCCGAAATTTAATCGTAAATTTTACGAGGTAGAAAAATATTCACAAATTTAAAGGAATGAGACTCGGATTAAAAATAAGGATCGAAATGGCCACAGGCCAAACGGGAAGGGAAGAAAATAAAATTTATCGAAAATACAAAATTAAATAGGAAAATATGGTGGAAGTATGAAGGAAAGCTAGGTTAATTTAATCCCGAAATAAGTGTAGGGGTAAAACGGTCAAAAGACCGAAATTCGGGATAAATACGATAAGAGAAATTTAATTAAAAATAAGGAATTAGGATTTCTTGATCAATAATGGGGAATTTTATAATTTCGAGTCAAATTGATCAAGATCCGGAATTTTTAGAAATACCGAAAATGTCACCCGGGACGATATCCCGAAAATACGGAGGAATTATACCGGAAAAATAATTTAAAAACTAAATAAATTTAATTTAATTTAATTAAATTAAATTGGTGAATAAAATAAAATTTTTGTAGATATTTTCAGATTTCTTTTGACTATTTTATTGATTATTTTAATAATAAAATGAATAGTTAAATAATAATGATAAAAAAAAAAAAAGGAACTGGAAATCGAAAAACCCGAAAAACCAAAGGAAACCGAAACCCGTTCGCACCCGAGAAGAACCCACTGCCGATCTCGACCACCGGCGACCGTTCGACGTCCGACGAAGCTTCCAGGAGCAAGAGCAGAGTCCGGCGAACCCATAGGCACCGGAACCGAGCCGCGAGGTGGCCGGAGGAGCCCGATCCGAGCTCCGAAAATTCGAGGGAGAGAAGAGGTGATCGCCGGTGAACCACCGCACCTGGGCCGGAAAGAAGGGTACCAGTGTGTTCAAGGGAGGAAGCCGGTCATTTTGGTACCGGTCTTGGCCGGTAAGACCGCCGGAACCGCCGGCGACGGCAAGAGGCAGTGAGGAGATCAAAAACGGTGCCGTTTTGCTGGAAGGAAAGGGAAGGAAAGGGAAGGAAAAGGAAGGAAAAAGGGGAAAGAAAAGGAAAGAAAAGAAAGGAAAAGAAGGGAAAAAGAGAAAGAAAATTTTCGGGGGACGACTCGAGGTTCGGGTAAGTTGACCGAGGGTCGATATTGTAAGACCCGAATTTAATTAAAATACGAAAATTAAATAAGAAAAGATGGAGGAAGTATGAAGGAAGCAGGTTAAATTTAATCCCGAACACGTGTAAGGGCAAAACGGTCAAAGGACCGAAAGCCGGAGTAAATTCGATAAGGAAATTTAATTAAAAATATGGATTTAAGAAACCTTGGTCAATAAAAGTGAAATAAAATTATTTTGGATTAAATTGATCAAGATATTAATTTATTGGAATTAACCGGGATTAATCGGGATTTTTAGTTCGGAAAAATAATCCCGAAAATAATCGAAAAATATACTGAAAAGTCACTCGGGACAATATCCCGAAAATACGGAGAACTCATACCCGAAAAAGGATTAAAATAAATTAAATTAAATTAAATTAATTAAATAAGAATAAAATAATAATTTTAAGGGATATTTGGGTATTTTTAGTGTATTTTAATAAATAAAAAATAAATTGTTAAATAAGATAATAATTGTAAAAAAAAAAAAAAAAAAAAAAGAAACAGAATTGGAAAACCATCGGGGAGAGAGAAAGAAGCAGAGAAGCTGAAGACGAAGCAAAACGGAAGCAGAGGCCCGACCCCGTCGGCGGCCAGGGACCCCAGGCGAGGGCCGGCGAGGATGGCCCGACCTCAGGCAACTTATCAGCGGCGACGACGCGCCGTGGGGACGCCGAAATCCGGCGGAAATCGGAGGAGAAGCCCGCGGGAAAGAGAGGGCTACCGGCGGCGAACGGCGGCGATCCAGGCGAAACCAAGGCCCGATTTGGAGAGCCCAGTCGACGGCGGTGCTTTTGGCACCGGTGGCACTCAGCGAGACGGCCGGAATCGGCGGCGACGGCCAAGGGAAGAGAATGGGTCCGACGGCGAGGAGAGAAGAGGCCGGACCGGCGGCATTCCGGCGGCCTTGGGCGAATCCGAGCCCAGATTCGAGATGCGGACGGCCTTGCGGAGCTGTTGGCGGTGGAAGCCGACGGAGAACCGGCCGGCAAGGCGGTGAACCGGCAGTGAACCGGCCGAACCGGAGAAAAACCGGCGGTCTGACCGGTCCGAACCGGACTGAACCGGTTCAGCCAAAAAGAGGGGAAAAAAGGGAGAAAAAGGGAAAAGGAAAAAGAGGAAAAAAATTGGGGAAAATTCCGGTGATGCAATCGAGCTTCGGGTAAGTCGATAAGCGGTCAAATTGACCGATTTAAATTTGGAATATTTTATTTAATTAATTTTGGGCTGAGAACTTACCCGGAAAAATTGTGGAATTGTGTAGCTCGACGATTGGCATCCACCGAGGGCTCGAGACAGCCTCGATTTGCGGACTAGCATGGAATCTCGGGTAAGTGACCCCTATTTACGACAATTTCCTCGTTATGCGTGATATTGATTAAATTTACGCATAAATTGAATTAATTTATGGAAATTTAGATTAATTATCGTAAATATTAAATTTAGCTATTCGAGAATTAGAACGAGGCTCAATAAATTATTGATGGGCCCAATGAGCCCAATAGGCCTCGATAAAGAGAAAATTAAGTGGAAAACGGGCTTAAGGCCGATTAAGGCCCATTAAGGTGCAATCGGGCCCAATAGGGGTAAACGGGCCCAATGATTTAAATTAAGCCCAGAAAAGATTAAGTACAATTAAATCATAATATCTGACCTGAGGAATATTAATACGCAGTTCCGGGCATTGGATTGGAAACATATCGGACTGCGCGATGGGACTACATTGGAAAAGAGAAAGGTCAGACTCGACGAGAATCGAGGTAAGGGAATTCTGCGGACTGCTAGAGGTAACAGTACGCAATTTTAAATTCATATGCAGTCCTTTAAAATATCCTGAAGGGTCTAGAGGTCAAATAATAATTTTAGTGCCCCGAATGGGCAAATTACTAAAATACCCTTGTTAAGGGTAAAATTCTAAAAATCTAGGAAAAATTGGGAGGAGCAAGGACAAGAGGTTCCTGCTCGTTCTGGAGATATTTCAACGCATGCATGAGTAGGCTGGCTCGCCTTGAAAGAAAGTGCACCGCATTGCATACTTTCAACGTGAAATTGATTTGAAAACTGTTTTGAGTAAATAGAGCCGCCTACGTGTTTTATTGACATATGACGTGCTAGAGCTCAGCTCGCACGGTAATTTCGATTTGTGTGATGCATGCATTAGTGCTGGAGCGAGAGCTCGCACTAGAGTTTTACATGCATAGGTGCTAGAGTATAACTCGCACCAGATTTCACATGCTCTTTCGTGACACGGTGCTAGAGTCTGACTCGCACCATATTTTTACATGATTTTCGAGACAGGGTGCTGGAGTTTAACCCGCACCAGTATTTATAAAATTTTCATGTGATTTATAATATACAGAGTGCTGAGCTTAGCTCGCACTAGTTTTACCGGATTTGTGGAGTACCGCTGTCTGCCCTTGGAGTCAGCCAAAAGGCCCAACAGGCTCAAGAGACCTCTTAGGTGGGGGTGTGAGTGAGGGATGAGGTTGGCGGCCTTGTGGGGATGTAAGCGGGCTCTGCCAGTTGACGTGTTTTGATGAGAGTGCTGAGCATCGCTCACACAGATTTTATGAGAACATGCGATGAGCCGTGCTTGGAGCATCGGGTAGACTGTGTGTCACCGATTTAATAGGCTCGCACGTGCGTTTTGAGACATGGCATGAGTATTGAGAAACAAACCTCTGTGGGAAGCAGGCCAATTGGGCCGGAGTACCTAGAGATATTACATGGGTTCATGGAGTACGATGTACCGTGCAAGTAGCATGGAGTACGATGTACCGTGTTGTATCTTCGGATACGGCATCTCCGGATGCAGCATCTTCGGATGCCGGGGATCGGATAAGACTGACGGGATGGACTGACCCACCTCCCGGGCGGTTCCCGATCATGGTGAGAACCCGCACACTAGGATCCGTGTAGCTGAGGAACTCACGAGGACAGATGTGGCCATAGTCCTAGTTATTTACCTATATACAGACGTTGCCTAGTCTCGCATGTTGATGATTTCTATGATGATTTAAACTGGGTTTTAAAACTAAATTGCATGATGGTATTTCCATGCATTTCAAAACCCACGTGTGATGTAAATGTTTTCATGATTTTGTGTGAGTCAGGATCACCCGCAGGAGGGGTCGAGTCCTGACTTTATTGTCAAAATCTTAATTGAGAAAGAAATGATTTATGATAATTGCATGTTGATTTTCCGTGCAAATGTATTTTACATATCATCATAATGCATAGCATTGTTTTAAAATGTGTGGAGAAAGGGTGGTTTATGCATGGCACTACGTTCATGTAGGTAGTATGGTTACCTACTTGTTCGTAGGATTGCCTTACTGAGCTTGATGTGCTCACCCCTTTCATTTTCTCCCACAGATGATCTCCAGTTGAAGTTGAGGCGACTCAGTACTGCATTCCGGATATCCGCTGCTGCCCATCAACATAAGGTATATACACTTGTACTTATTGTATCTACATAAGCATAGCACAGTAACATGATTGTAAGTAACTTCAGGGGATGTATAAATAATATAACAATTATAAATGACTGGAGAAGAAATAAGTACTAGGGTAGATGTATGGTGGGACTGGCATTGACGCACAGCCCAATTAGTAGTGGAGTGTTGGTCACGATTCGAGGACAGGTAAGAATTAAGTAAGAAAATAAACAAAAACGCGAAAAAATTCACTCTGATTTTTGGATAGTTGGGTCGTGACAATTATTTTGGTATCAGAGCGTAATTGGTCTGATGTGTGTCAGTGTCAGAAGTTAAGAAATTACATCCCCGTGTTACTGTGCTTAGTTAGATACAATAGTGTATATCGAGATGGGCTTGACTAAGAAATGGTTGAGAATGCAGGAATGCTTAATATGAGTCGCGTTAGATGAGATAGTGCATGAGGCAGAGGTCGTAGAGATAGACCTGATTCTGCTAAATCGTGCTGAGTTTGGCTATGAAAATCAGTATGAGATTGAAATAGAGGCGAATGTTGAGCATGCCTCACAGAGTCCGACAGAGAGATCGGACAGTATTGAGACACGCTTCGCGAGATTGGAGCGGAGTGTGGAGATTATTTTGAGGAGCAAATTGCTCAGATTATGTATGAGATCAGAGGGCGCAGCGGAGCATTGGTGGAAACCCGCTCGACCCATCTTAAGAGCTGATATGAGAAATGATTATGGATGTATTCCGGTGACAGGATATCCCGGACGTGATTTAAAGGAAATTTCGAATTAAAGTCCTTATTCTGACCCAGAGGATTTGATTGATTGATGAGCATGGAGACTCGATTATATTCTGGGCAGATATTACCTCGACATATAAACAGTGACAGTCGAGATGTCTAACAGTTTATGAAAGGGCTTAGATTTTCAATTAGAGTCCGATTGGCTCGTGAGATTACCTATACCGAGGCAGTGCACAGATTTACAGTTGGGTAAATAAGAACACGAATTGCACGCCTCTGAGATTGAGAAAGGTAATAAGGGCTGAAATAGAGACAGAAAAGAAAATCGAGAAATGATAAAGATGTTGAAATGAAAATTTGTAAAAGATTTAATTTGACGAGTCATGGAATGAGATAATTGGTAAGACCCCAGTGCACCCAATTTTGGCACTGTTGAGGGGCATTGTGATTGGCGGACCCCGACCTGCTACGAAGCAGAGTAGCAGTGTCATTACTGTGGAATGTGTGGTGGATACCACGGAAGGAAGGTTTATACCTACATGGTATTGATGAAAATGGTCGTTAAGTGTGGTATGATGGACCATTGATTTTGATTACACAGAGTTGGGCGAAATCGCCCCACAAAAAAGTAAAGAGACAGAGAAAAATTTCGTTGTTATAGCTGAAAACGAAAAGGGAGGCCATAGCCGAAGAGAAAAAGGAAAGTAGGCTATTGGACGAAGGCGAGTGGATGTCTTGGACCAGGATGCTATTGATGTTTCATGGATGTGGTGTAAGATACCACACTTGTTATGAATAACGAAGTACATATGTTCATTAATCCTGGTGCCACATATTTATTCATACCGCCTTCATTCGCATATAAGTGAGTAAAAGGCATGAATGCCTACGTCATCGGTTACAATATGGGTAAATGAGTACCCCAATAGAGGAGGATGAATTAACGGAATATAGATATAGAGATTTTAAGTTGATAAACAGGGGTGTAACGGTTGAAATTACAGGAGTAAAGGGTGTACTCACAGAATGAATAAAGACAAGAGTTTCATTATAATTGATACGCAAAGGAGAAAATCTTCGAGATAAGATAGATCCTAAGTACAAGATGTATTGGAGTAGAGATATATGCTAGATAAGGAATACCTTTAATATGCGAAGTAATTGAGGTTAAACAATTAGTAGCGAATACAAATTATAACCAAGGACAAAGATGGGTATAACCATAACCGGTAGTTGTGGTTAAGTCTGAAGGCTAATAAAGGTATTTCAAAATACCTCCCCGCCTGAAGACTTGACAGCATCTAGATATATATATATATATATATATATATAATCTATAACGGGAAATCGATCATCGTAATAAATACCTTTAGCATTAGGTTACCTTACTAAGACGATAAGAACATTAAAATTCGACAAATTATAAAGGTTAACGTAGTAAAATTTGATAAGAGCCGTTAAGATAAGAAAAGGAAATAGCGCAGGTTAGCACCTGGGAAACGTAAGCGGTTGAGAAGGATCTTGTACGCCTTGCGTAAATAAGTCAAGGATTAGATCGAGTGTAATCATCATTAACGGTGATATGCTGGGAGTAGTTAAAGCCTAGGGCGAATTATAAGCAACAATTGGAAGATAGCTTTTACAGATGGATTATTGCGAGATTTAAAATGGTATACCCTGTTGACACGTTTAACTAAGAAAACCTGATCTTGGAATAAGATGATAAATAAGATGATAGATGTGACGTGAATTTGGCGTGATGAAGTATGAACTGACCACCATGATTAATTTCACCATGCCCAACAGCTCAAGAGGTTTTTCAGTGAGTATGAATGCCTCAAAGTTATGATGGAGCTGTGTATTGATGTATAATGGGAAGATAGTCAATTTTGGAGTCAGACAACTCTTCGATCACGAAATAAACTATCTGACCCATGATTTAAAGTTGGCAACAGTATTTGTACCGAGGATATGGTACTATTATGTACAGGGTGAGGAATTATGGATATGCACTGATCATAGAGCCCGAGTATCTGTTTTCACAGAAAGGGGCGAATATGAAAATACATATTGGGTTAGAGCTTCTGAGAGATTTTGATTTATGAGAATTGTACCACCCAAGAAAGGCGAATGTGATGACTGATGCCTTGAGCAGAAAGAGCCTCGGGATGGTACCACATATGATGGTCAGGGAGCGTGAGCTGCTAGATGCAGTTGTGGACCTCAGTATTGATGTGATCCCTTCTGAGAATGACAGTGATTGTGTGACAGCTAGCCTGATGACTAGTACCGGATGAGAGTGCCCGGATTTGCCAGGCTTAGCGTGATGATCGACCGGATGTCGATAGTTTGGGTCTGATTCAGAAGGGTACAGTGATAGAGTTCACAGTGGGTGATAATGAGTTACTGAGGATTCAGAGACAGTATGAGTGCTCCCCAGGACCACAGCTGATGAGATAGTGATATTGTCAGAAGCTCACTCTTCGGGATATACAGTGCATGCGGAAGGTAATAATAATATATATTAAAATCTCAAAAGGGGTATGGGTGGTCAGATGTGAAAAGAGATATTGGTGGAGATTGTAGAAAAGTGCCTAGTGTGTCAGCAGAGTAAGGTAGAGTATTAAAAGTCTGCAGAGTTATTGCAGCACCTACCTATATCGACACGGCACGAAAAACGAGAGTAAGTCTCCATGAATGTCGTGATGGGTTATAGGAGACCCGGATAAATCAGGAGACTAGTTGGATGGTAGTCGATAGAGTGACTAAGTCCACCCACCTTCTGGTTATGAACTCCCCAGATACTCAGAGTGTGTATGAGGATTCAGGTATAAGAAAGATTGTGGAACATTAAGTAGCGTTCCAGTGAGCATGGTATCATATAGGGATTCCCGCTCCACTTCCTACCTCAGGGAATATTTTTAGGAAGCTATGGGAACCCGACTGAGTATTAGCACAGCTTTACATCCTCAGACAGATGGTCAGTCAGGGAGGACTGTACAAGTTCTGGAGGATCCGATGAAAGCGTGTGCCATTGATTTTATAAGCTCCTGGAATGATCAGTTGATTTCTAATTGAAGTCGCCAATAACGACAATTGGCAATTGAGTATCGGGATAATAGGATAGGAGGCAGTGTATGACTGTAGGGGTTGTTCCCCAAATTGGATAAGAAAAAGTGGGTGACAGATATGATCATTTTCGACTTTGGATAATAAGTCTCTGAGGATGTTTAGTTAAGGATGAGAGATTAAGAACACCTCAGAGCAGATAGACAAGTATTAGAGTTCACCGATGATGAATTAATACGATTGAAAGCTACTCGTCCTAAGAGGATGAGGACATAGCGGAACTTTTGAAAGAAGTAAATTAAGTTACGCTGGATGGAATATTTTGAGAGAATGGACAAGTGGGAGATAAGACCTGTAGGTTGATGTTATCACGTGAATTAACAGGCACCCACAATGTGTCCCCGCTTATGATGCTTCGGTACTACTATCCAGATCCAGCAGAGGTGATAGGATATGAACTCCAAAAGTTCAATTTAAGGAACATACAAATATATTGAAGAAGATTGATTCGGGCATTATACAGGAAAGAGAAAGTATTGGGGTTTAAGATAATCTCCCTAATTAAGTCCTTTGGTAGTAATACACTCCGGAGAAGGTCACATAAGAATTTAAGAGTATGATACGATTGATGTACCCGGAGTTGTATATGGACTCATATGAATTGGTTCTAATTTGGAGGACCAAATTCCTTAAGTGGGGGAGAATTGTAAGACCCGAATTTAATTAAAATACGAAAATTAAATAAGAAAAGATGGAGGAAGTATGAAGGAAGCAGGTTAAATTTAATCCCGAACACGTGTAAGGGCAAAACGGTCAAAGGACCGAAAGCCGGAGTAAATTCGATAAGGAAATTTAATTAAAAATATGGATTTAAGAAACCTTGGTCAATAAAAGTGAAATAAAATTATTTTGGATTAAATTGATCAAGATATTAATTTATTGGAATTAACCGGGATTAATCGGGATTTTTAGTTCGAAAAAATAATCCCGAAAATAATCGAAAAATATACTGAAAAGTCACTCGGGACAATATCCCGAAAATACGGAGAACTCATACCCGAAAAAGGATTAAAATAAATTAAATTAAATTAAATTAATTAAATAAGAATAAAATAATAATTTTAAGGGATATTTGGGTATTTTTAGTGTATTTTAATAAATAAAAAATAAATTGTTAAATAAGATAATAATTGTAAAAAAAAAAAAAAAAAAAAAAAGAAACAGAATTGGAAAACCATCGGGGAGAGAGAAAGAAGCAGAGAAGCTGAAGACGAAGCAAAACGGAAGCAGAGGCCCGACCCCGTCGGCGGCCAGGGACCCCAGGCGAGGGCCGGCGAGGATGGCCCGACCTCAGGCAACTTATCAGCGGCGACGACGCGCCGTGGGGACGCCGAAATCCGGCGGAAATCGGAGGAGAAGCCCGCGGGAAAGAGAGGGCTACCGGCGGCGAACGGCGGCGATCCAGGCGAAACCAAGGCCCGATTTGGAGAGCCCAGTCGACGGCGGTGCTTTTGGCACCGGTGGCACTCAGCGAGACGGCCGGAATCGGCGGCGACGGCCAAGGGAAGAGAATGGGTCCGACGGCGAGGAGAGAAGAGGCCGGACCGGCGGCATTCCGGCGGCCTTGGGCGAATCCGAGCCCAGATTCGAGATGCGGACGGCCTTGCGGAGCTGTTGGCGGTGGAAGCCGACGGAGAACCGGCCGGCAAGGCGGTGAACCGGCAGTGAACCGGCCGAACCGGAGAAAAATCGGCGGTCTGACCGGTCCGAACCGGACTGAACCGGTTCAGCCAAAAAGAGGGGAAAAAAGGGAGAAAAAGGGAAAAGGAAAAAGAGGAAAAAAATTGGGGAAAATTCCGGTGATGCAATCGAGCTTCGGGTAAGTCGATAAGCGGTCAAATTGACCGATTTAAATTTGGAATATTTTATTTAATTAATTTTGGGCTGAGAACTTACCCGGAAAAATTGTGGAATTGTGTAGCTCGACGATTGGCATCCACCGAGGGCTCGAGACAGCCTCGATTTGCGGACTAGCATGGAATCTCGGGTAAGTGACCCCTATTTACGACAATTTCCTCGTTATGCGTGATATTGATTAAATTTACGCATAAATTGAATTAATTTATGGAAATTTAGATTAATTATCGTAAATATTAAATTTAGCTATTCGAGAATTAGAACGAGGCTCAATAAATTATTGATGGGCCCAATGAGCCCAATAGGCCTCGATAAAGAGAAAATTAAGTGGAAAACGGGCTTAAGGCCGATTAAGGCCCATTAAGGTGCAATCGGGCCCAATAGGGGTAAACGGGCCCAATGATTTAAATTAAGCCCAGAAAAGATTAAGTACAATTAAATCATAATATCTGACCTGAGGAATATTAATACGCAGTTCCGGGCATTGGATTGGAAACATATCGGACTGCGCGATGGGACTACATTGGAAAAGAGAAAGGTCAGACTCGACGAGAATCGAGGTAAGGGAATTCTGCGGACTGCTAGAGGTAACAGTACGCAATTTTAAATTCATATGCAGTCCTTTAAAATATCCTGAAGGGTCTAGAGGTCAAATAATAATTTTAGTGCCCCGAATGGGCAAATTACTAAAATACCCTTGTTAAGGGTAAAATTCTAAAAATCTAGGAAAAATTGGGAGGAGCAAGGACAAGAGGTTCCTGCTCGTTCTGGAGATATTTCAACGCATGCATGAGTAGGCTGGCTCGCCTTGAAAGAAAGTGCACCGCATTGCATACTTTCAACGTGAAATTGATTTGAAAACTGTTTTGAGTAAATAGAGCCGCCTACGTGTTTTATTGACATATAACCTGCTAGAGCTCAGCTCGCACGGTAATTTCGATTTGTGTGATGCATGCATTAGTGCTGGAGCGAGAGCTCGCACTAGAGTTTTACATGCATAGGTGCTAGAGTATAACTCGCACCAGATTTCACATGCTCTTTCGTGACACGGTGCTAGAGTCTGACTCGCACCATATTTTTACATGATTTTCGAGACAGGGTGCTGGAGTTTAACCCGCACCAGTATTTATAAAATTTTCATGTGATTTATAATATACAGAGTGCTGAGCTTAGCTCGCACTAGTTTTACCGGATTTGTGGAGTACCGCTGTCTGCCCTTGGAGTCAGCCAAAAGGCCCAACAGGCTCAAGAGACCTCTTAGGTGGGGGTGTGAGTGAGGGATGAGGTTGGCGGCCTTGTGGGGATGTAAGCGGGCTCTGCCAGTTGACGTGTTTTGATGAGAGTGCTGAGCATCGCTCACACAGATTTTATGAGAACATGCGATGAGCCGTGCTTGGAGCATCGGGTAGACTGTGTGTCACCGATTTAATAGGCTCGCACGTGCGTTTTGAGACATGGCATGAGTATTGAGAAACAAACCTCTGTGGGAAGCAGGCCAATTGGGCCGGAGTACCTAGAGATATTACATGGGTTCATGGAGTACGATGTACCGTGCAAGTAGCATGGAGTACGATGTACCGTGTTGTATCTTCGGATACGGCATCTCCGGATGCAGCATCTTCGGATGCCGGGGATCGGATAAGACTGACGGGATGGACTGACCCACCTCCCGGGCGGTTCCCGATCATGGTGAGAACCCGCACACTAGGATCCGTGTAGCTGAGGAACTCACGAGGACAGATGTGGCCATAGTCCTAGTTATTTACCTATATACAGACGTTGCCTAGTCTCGCATGTTGATGATTTCTATGATGATTTAAACTGGGTTTTAAAACTAAATTGCATGATGGTATTTCCATGCATTTCAAAACCCACGTGTGATGTAAATGTTTTCATGATTTTGTGTGAGTCAGGATCACCCGCAGGAGGGGTCGAGTCCTGACTTTATTGTCAAAATCTTAATTGAGAAAGAAATGATTTATGATAATTGCATGTTGATTTTCCGTGCAAATGTATTTTACATATCATCATAATGCATAGCATTGTTTTAAAATGTGTGGAGAAAGGGTGGTTTATGCATGGCACTACGTTCATGTAGGTAGTATGGTTACCTACTTGTTCGTAGGATTGCCTTACTGAGCTTGATGTGCTCACCCCTTTCATTTTCTCCCACAGATGATCTCCAGTTGAAGTTGAGGCGACTCAGTACTGCATTCCGGATATCCGCTGCTGCCCATCAACATAAGGTATATACACTTGTACTTATTGTATCTACATAAGCATAGCACAGTAACATGATTGTAAGTAACTTCAGGGGATGTATAAATAATATAACAATTATAAATGACTGGAGAAGAAATAAGTACTAGGGTAGATGTATGGTGGGACTGGCATTGACGCACAGCCCAATTAGTAGTGGAGTGTTGGTCACGATTCGAGGACAGGTAAGAATTAAGTAAGAAAATAAACAAAAACGCGAAAAAATTCACTCTGATTTTTGGATAGTTGGGTCGTGACAGATATTGACCTACGGGTGAATTTCGGAATTTAATTTAATATTATTTTAATGGAAAATAATCCGGATTTACCTAATTATGCAGTTTTACGACGGAGACCGAACGAGAGCCGATCGAGCTCTGATCTTCGTACCCCGCATCGTATCGGGTAAGTACGATTTAAATTCGGCATTAAGATTTCTTTAAATATCGATTTTTAAGTATTTTACGAAATTACGGATTAATTTCACATAGGAAGGAATATTAATTCGTAATTGCAATAAATTGCCGTAAATGGTATACGGGCTATCCAATGAACTTGGATCGAAGCCCGATAATTATTAGTAAACCGCATAAGCCCGGTATACCCGAAGAAGGGAATTAATAAATATAAAAGGGCTGAAATGGGCCGAGACCAAATAGGGTAAATAGGGCCCAATACTTTAAAGTTGGTCAGTAGATGCGATATACTGATCGAGATAAGTGAATTAACCTCGATTACGTGGTTATATGCAGTGACGTATCTTTGTTTGGCGCGCACTTGGACCGAGAGGTTCGGTAGCTTCGAGATAAGCTAAGTCTACGCGCGATTCCAGGTAAAGGAATTTTATGAGCACTTAGAGGTAGCTGTACGTAATTTTGAGGGTATTTACAGTACCTTAAATTCATTAGGCTACCCAAAAACAGAATAATAATTTTTACGATAAAAATATGGAAATAGTGAAAAATGACCATTTTGCCCCCAGTTAGGAAAATTTCAAAAAGGGTAGTAAGGCTATGAAATTGCATGAATTTCATGATTTTAATGCTTTATATGAATAGACTGCTGTGATTTAAGCAAATACGAACATAGGTTGGCTATTGCTTTATTGAATTATACGAAAGGGTACCGGTTTGTACCGGTTACTATTTTTAAAAGATGTTTTGCAAAGACTTAGCCACTTATCGTATTTATACAAGTAAAAAGGAGTGTCAGAGTCTTACTCGCACTCAAGTTTACCGAATTATTTTCATGAAAAGCCGTACTGGAGCATTGCTCGTACGAGAAATTTGTGTGTGCATAACACCGTGCTGAAGCTTCGCTCGCACGCGATTTTAGATATCATGATATGCATAGCGTGGTGTTGGAGCTTCGCTCACACTAGACGCGAGTTGACATGCATATAGTCGTGCGGAAGCCTCTTGTAGACTGTGTGTCGCAGAGAGTTGAGATACTCGCACGTAAACTTTGAGACATGGGTTGGTTATCGACATAGTATTGGGCTGGCTAAGACCTATGGCAGGCACCCCCAGACTATGATATGGGTTCACGGAGTACGATGTACCGTGTATGTCACACGGAGTACGCTGTACCGTGCAGTCATGATGACTACGATGTTACTCGATATTCTGGCGGGTAGGACTTGACCCCACCTCCCGTTGCAGTTGTGATGCCCCGCACGCCGGGATCCGTGTGCCTGGGATCACAGGGACATAGTATGGCCATAGTCCTCGTTTTTCATACAGTAACCTACATGCCTCACGTGATATCATACGGTCTAGATAGACCAGGACAAACCCGATGGAGGGGTAGTCCCGATTTATGCTTTTAAAAAGAGATCTGATTTTATGAATCAAGGTATTCCCGAGTGATGGGTTTAGCCTTGATGTGATGAGTTTTGATTTAAACAAATAAGTTTTTAAGGTGAAGGATTTACGATGAAACTAATAGATTTTGATGTGACGAGCATGAGATGTCATACATGAGGAATTTCCATGTTGATTTTATATGCAACTTCATGATTTCTTCTATACGATATACATTCATATGGCATCGTTTTAGTCATATCTCATGCTCCAAATATAAACGATTTTTATATCATACTATTATCAGCACGTAGATAGTATAGTTATCTACCTGCTTATATTATTGCCTTATTGAGCACGTTTCGCTCACCCTTTCATTTTCCACCCCATAGGGTACACTCAGTAGAAGAGAGCGACAATAGCTTCGCAATTCGGTTATCCGCTGCTTCTTATTAAGACCAGGTATACACATTTATATAATTTCGTATCTGAACATATAGATGCACAGTACTGTATATGATGTAATATTGGGGATGTATTTAGTTTAAATGAATTGATATGTAAATAAATTATGAAAATTGAATGATAAATAGGGAAGAGGTGACTAACACCGAATCATAGCCCAACTGTTAGTAGTGGAACTGTTCACGACGGGTAAGGAGTATAGAAAAAGCGAAAAAAAATTTGTAGGGATTTTTAGGTAATTTGGGTCGTGACAGAAAAGATGGTATCAGAGCTTAAGTTGGCCTGATATGAGTCGGTGTTAGTGGTTAAGTAAATTTACATCCCCATGTACTGTGCATTGTTTAGATACAATTGTGTATATCAAGATGGAACCGCAGCTAAGAATTTAGTTTCGATTGCGAGAATATAGTTGTTATAACTGATAGCCGCTATGGTAGAGTGGCGAGTACACATACTAGAGGCCATAGAGATCGGCCTGAGAGTTGAATGAGTTGTCACATGAGACTCAAGATGAGAATGACGTGGAGGCTTATGTTGAGCATGCCCCACAGAGTCCGACAGAGAGATCGGACAGTATTGAGATGCGCTTCGCGATGTTGGAGCGGAGTGTGGAGATTATTGTGAGGAGCAAATTGCTCAGATTATGTATGAGATCAGAGGACGCGTTCTGAGGGGAGTTCCCCATATGAGACAAAGCCGTGCGGGCTGAGGCCCAAAGCGGACAATACGTTGGACTTGTGGCGTTGTTGGACCACCCGTTGTTAGACCACCATCGTTGTTGTGGGCCCAAGAGGGGTGGCCATGGTCGATGGCTGGGGTTGGCCGTCACATAGTAGAAGATATTTCGGACTTGTTTACACAGTCTATTGCAGATAGTTGAGGATAGGCAGAGAAAAGCCTAAACAGATGCCTCAGACTAAAGAGATTTTCATACTTCTGGTATATAGCGAAGTAAAGAAACCAATACTTGTTGAGGACTGGGTGAATGAGATTGCAGAGATGTATGAATTCTTTCGGTGTATGTCGACTAAGGAAGTGACTTTTAAAATACATTTATGTTGGAGGGCGAGGCGGAGCATTGATGGAAGTCCGCTCGACCCATCTTAAGAGTTAAATATATAGAGCTAAGATGAGAAATATTCTGGATGTATTCCGGTGACAGAATATCCCGGACACTGTATAAGGAAAATTACAGATAGAGTTTCTTACACTGCCCATAGTCATGGGTTGATTGATGAGTACGAATCTCAAATACATCCCTGGGCAAGTATGAACCCGATATTATGGACAGTGAGAGTCGAAAAACCTAAAAGTTCATGTAAGGACTCGAATTTTCAATTAGAGTCCGATTGGCCCGTGAAATATTACCTATGCCGAGGCAGTGCGTAGATTTGCAGTTGGGTAAATAAGAACATGAATTGCACGCCTCTGAGATTGGGAAAGCTAGTGAGGGCTGAAATAGAGACAGAAGAGAATCGAGAAATGACGAAGATGTCAGAGCGGGAAAGAGACCAGTTGGTAAGAGATTAGATTTGACGAGTCATGGAGTAAGATAATTGGTAAGACCCCAGTGCAACCGATTTTGGCACTCTTGAGGGGTATTGTGATTTGAGGACTCTGACTTGCTACAGAGTAGTGTGGCAATGTAGCAGGGTAAGCAAGATAAGCAGTATAGCAGTGTAGCAGTGTAAGCACTGTAAGTAGTGGGAGATGAGTGGTGGATACCACGGAAGGAGGGTCTATACCTACACTGTATTGATGAAAATGGCCGATAAGTGTGGTAAGACGGACCATTGATTTTTGATTGCTCAGAGTTGAGCGAGATTGCCCCACAGGAAAGTAAAGAGATAGAGAAAAACTTCGTTGGTACAGTTGCAACGAAAAAGGAGGCCATAGCCAAAAAGAAAAAAAAAGGAAAGTAGGTTGTTGGACGAAGGCGAGAGGATGTCTTGGACCAGGACACTATTGATGTTTCATGGATGTGGTGTAAGATACCACACTTGTTAAGAATAATGAAGTACATATGTTCAGTGATCCTGGTGCCACATATTTATTCATACCGCCTTCATTCACATATAAGTGAGTAAAAGGGCATGAATGCCTACATCGTTGGGTATTGGGTATAATACTGATAAATGAGTACCCCAATAGAGGAGGATTAGTTAACGGAGTGTGGATATAGAGAATTTTAAGTTGAAAACAGGGGTGAAAACATCACTGAAAAACATATTGTAAGTGTTGACAAGTAATAAAAAGGGGTGCAACCATTGAAATTAAAGGAGTAAAGGATTGTACTCACGAAATCAATAATGAAAGAGTTTTATCATGATTGATATATGAAGGAGATAATCTTTGAGATATGTTGATCCCAAATACAAGATGTATTGGAGTAAGAGACGTATGCTAGGTAATAACATCTCTATGATATGCGAAGTAGTTAGGATTGAAGCAATTAGTAGCGAATACAAATTATAACCAAGGACAAAGATGGGTATAACCATAACCAGTAGTTGTGGTTAAGTCTAAGGGTTAATAAAGGTATTTCAAAATACCTCCCCGCCTGAAGACTTGACAGCGTCTAAAAATATACGTATAACTTATTACGTGAAATCGGTTGCCGTAATAAATACTTTTAGCATTAGGATACCTTTAATAAGACGATAAGAATATTAAAATTCGACAAATTATAAAGGTTAACATAGTAAAATTTAATAGGAGCCGTTAAGATAAGAAAAGGAAATGGCGCAGGTTAGTACCTGAAAACGTAAGCGGTTGAGAAGGATCTTATACGCTTATGCGTAAATAAGTCAAGGATTAGATCGACTTGTAATCATCATTATCGATGATATGTTGGGTGTAGTTAAAGTCTAGGGCGATTTATAAGCAATAATGGGAAGATGATTTTTACAGATGGATTGCTGCGAGTTCTAAGAGGATATACCTTGTTGACACGTTTAACTAAGAAACGTGGTCTTGAATAAGATGATAACTAAGATGATAGATGTGACATGGATTTTGGTGTAGTGAAGTATGAACTGACCACCTTGATTAATTTCGCCATACCCAACAGCTCAAGAGGTTCCCAGTGAGTATAGATACCTCGAAATTATGATGGAGCTGTGTATTGATGTATAATGGGAAGATAGTCAATTTTGGAGACAAACAACTCTTTGATCATTAAATAAACTATCTGACCCATGATTTTAAGTTGGCAACGGTAGTATTTGTACCGAGGATATGGTACTATTATGTACATAGTGAGAAATTGTGGATATGCACTGATCATAAAGCCCGAGTATCTGTTTTCACAGAAAGGGGCGAATATGAAAATACATATTGGGTTAGAGCTTCTGAGAGATTTTGATTTATGAAAATTGTACCTCCCAGGAAAGGCTAATGTGATGACTGATGCCTTGAGCAGAAAGAGCCTCGGGATGGTACCACATATGATGGTCAGGGAGCGTGAGCTGCGAGATGCAGTTGTGAGCCTCAGTATAGATGTGATCCCTTCTGATGATGACAGTGATCGTGTGACAGTTAGCCTGATGATTAGAACCGGATGAGAGTGCCCGGATTTGCCAGGCTTAGCGTGATGATCGGCATGATGTCGATAGTGTGGGTCAGATTCAGAAGGGTACAGTGATAGAGTTCACAGTGGGTGATGATGAGTTACTGAGGATTCCGAGACAGTATGAGTGCTCCCCAGGACCACAGTTGATAAGATAGTAATATTGCCAGAAGCTCACTCTTCGGGATATACAGTGCATACGGAAAGTAAAGAAATATATCGAAATCGCAAAAATGGAATGGGTGGTCAGATGTGGAAAGAGATATTGGTGGAGCTTGTAGAAAAGTGCCTAGTGTGTCAGCAGAGTAAGGTAGAGTATTAAAAGTCTGCAGAGTTATTGCAGCACCTACCTATATCGACATGGCACGAAAATGGGAACAAGTCTCCATGAATTTTATGATGGGTTACAGAGGACTCAGGTAAATCAGGAGACTATTTGGATGATAGTCGTTAAGTTGACTAAGTCCACCCACCTTCTGGTTATGAAATCCCTAAATACTCAGAGTGTATATGAGGATTTATGGGTAAGTAAGATTGTGGAACATTAAGTAGCGTTCCAGTGAGCATGATATCATATAGGGATCCCCGCTTCACTTTCTACTTCAGAGAATATTTTTAGGAAGCTATGGGAACCCGACTGAGTATTAGCACAGCTTTCCATCCTCAGACAGATGGTCAGTCAGAGAGGACTGTACAAGTTCTGGAGGATCCGATGAAAGCATGTGCCATTGATTTTACAAGCTCCTGGAATGATCAGTGATTTCTAATTAAAGTCGCCAATAACGACAGTTGGCAGTCGAGTGTCGGGATAACAAGATATGAGGCAGAATATAGCTGTAGGGGTTGTTTCCCCAAATTGGATAAGAAAAGTGGGTGACAGAATAGAATTACTTTTAACCTTGGATAATAAGTCTTTGAGAATGTTTAGTTAAGGATGAGAGATTAAGAACACCTCAGAGCAGATAGACAAGTATTGGAATTCACCCTTGGTGAATTAGTATGGTTGAAAGTTACTTGTCCTAAGAGAATAAGGACATAGCTAACTTTTGGAAGAAGGTAAATTGAGCTAGCTTTTGGAAGAAGGAAAATTGAGTTGCGCTGGTTTGAGAATTTTGAGAGATTAGACAAGTGGGAGATAAGCCCTGTAGATTGGTGTTATCACCTGAAGTAACGGGCACCCACAATGTGTCTCAGATTTTGATTCTTCGACAATACTATCCAGATCCAGCATAGATGATCGAATATGAAACTCCAAAAGTTCAGTTTAAGGAAAATATGAGTATATTGAAAAAGTTGATTCGGGCATTAAACAGGAAAAGAGAAAGTATTGAGGATTAAGATAATCTCCCTAATTAAAGTTCTTTTGGTAGTAATACACTCCGGAGAAGGTCACATAAGACTTTAAGAGTATGATACGATTAATGTACACGGAGTTGTATATGGACTCATCTGACTTGGTTTCTAATTTGGAGGACCAAATTTTCTTAAGTGGGGGAGATTTGTAAGACCCCGAAATTTAATCGTAAATTTTACGAGGTAGAAAAATATTCACAAATTTAAAGGAATGAGACTCGGACTAAAAATAAGGATCGAAATGGCCACAGGCCAAACGGGAAGGGAAGAAAATAAAATTTATCGAAAATACAAAATTAAATAGGAAAATATGGTGGAAGTATGAAGGAAAGCTAGGTTAATTTAATCCCGAAATAAGTGTAGGGGTAAAACGGTCAAAAGACCGAAATTCGGGATAAATACGATAAGAGAAATTTAATTAAAAAATAAGGAATTAGGATTTCTTGATCAATAATGGGGAATTTTATAATTTCGAGTCAAATTGATCAAGATCCGGAATTTTTAGAAATACCGAAAATGTCACCCGGGACGATATCCCGAAAATACGGAGGAATTATACCGGAAAAAATAATTTAAAAACTAAATAAATTTAATTTAATTTAATTAAATTAAATTGGTGAATAAAAATAAAATTTTTGTAGATATTTTCAGATTTCTTTTAACTATTTTATTGATTATTTTAATAATAAAATGAATAGTTAAATAATAATGATAAAAAAAAAAAAGGAACTGGAAATCGAAAAACCCGAAAAACCAAAGGAAACCGAAACCCGTTCGCACCCGAGAAGAACCCACTGCCGATCTCGACCACCGGCGACCGTTCGACGTCCGACGAAGCTTCCAGGAGCAAGAGCAGAGTTCGGCGAACCCATAGGCACCGGAACTGAGCCGCGAGGTGGCCGGAGGAGCCCGATCCGAGCTCCGAAAATCCGAGGGAGAGAAGAGGTGATCGCCGGCGAACCACCGCACCTGGGCCGGAAAGAAGGGTACCAGTGTGTTCAAGGGAGGAAGCCGGTCATTTTGGTACCCGGTCTTGGCGCGGTTAAGAACCGCCGGAAACCTGCCGGCGACGGCAAGAGGCAGTGAGGAGATCAAAAACGGTGCCGTTTTGCTGGAAGGAAAGGGAAGGAAAGGGAAGGAAAAGGAAGGAAAAAGGGGAAAGAAAAGGAAAGAAAAGAAAGGAAAAGAAGGGAAAAAGAGAAAGAAAATTTTTGGGGGACGACTCGAGGTTCGGGTAAGTTGACCGAGGGTCGATATTGACCTACGGGTGAATTTCAGAATTTAATTTAATATTATTTTAATGGAAAATAATCCGGATTTACCTAATTATGCAGTTTTACGACGGAGACCGAACGAGAGCCGATCGAGCTCTGATCTTCGTACCCCGCATCGTATCGGGTAAGTACGATTTAAATTCGGCATTAAGATTTCTTTAAATATCGATTTTTAAGTATTTTACGGAATTACGGATTAATTTCACATAGGAAGGAATATTAATTCGTAATTGCAATAAATTGCCGTAAATGGTATACGGGCTATCCAATGAACTTGGATCGAAGCTCAAACCGCATAAGCCCGGTATACCCGAAGAAGGGAATTAATAAATATAAAAGGGCTGAAATGGGCCGAGACCAAATAGGGTAAATAGGGCCCAATACTTTAAAGTTGGTCAGTAGATGCGATATACTGATCGAGATAAGTGAATTAACCTCGATTACGTGGTTATATGCAGTGACGTATCTTTGTTTGGCGCGCACTTGGACCGAGAGGTTCGGTAGCTTCGAGATAAGCTAAGTCTACGCGCGATTCCAGGTAAGGGAATTTTATGAGCACTTAGAGGTAGCTGTACGTAATTTTGAGGGTATTTACAGTACCTTAAATTCATTAGGCTACCCAAAAACAGAATAATAATTTTTACGATAAAAATATGGAAATAGTGAAAAATGACCATTTTGCCCCCAGTTAGGAAAATTTCAAAAAGGGTAGTAAGGCTATGAAATTGCATGAATTTCATGATTTTAATGCTTTATATGAATAGACTGCTGTGATTTAAGCAAATACGAACATAGGTTGGCTATTGCTTTATTGAATTATACGAAAGGGTACCGGTTTGTACCGGTTACTATTTTTAAAAGATGTTTTGCAAAGACTTAGCCACTTATCGTATTTATACAAGTAAAAAGGAGTGTCAGAGTCTTACTCGCACTCAAGTTTACCGAATTATTTTCATGAAAAGCCGTACTGGAGCATTGCTCGTACGAGAAATTTGTGTGTGCATAACACCGTGCTGAAGCTTCGCTCGCACGCGATTTTAGATATCATGATATGCATAGCGTGGTGTTGGAGCTTCGCTCACACTAGACGCGAGTTGACATGCATATAGTCGTGCGGAAGCCTCTTGTAGACTGTGTGTCGCAGAGAGTTGAGATACTCGCACGTAAACTTTGAGACATGGGTTGGTTATCGACATAGTATTGGGCTGGCTAAGACCTATGGCAGGCACCCCCAGACTATGATATGGGTTCACGGAGTACGATGTACCGTGTATGTCACACGGAGTACGCTGTACCGTGCAGTCATGACGACTACGATGTTACTCGATATTCTGGCGGGTAGGACTTGACCCCACCTCCCGTTGCAGTTGTGATGCCCCGCACGCCGGGATCCGTGTGCCTGGGATCACAGGGACATAGTATGGCCATAGTCCTCGTTTTTCATACAGTAACCTACATGCCTCACGTGATATCATACGGTCTAGATAGACCAGGACAAACCCGATGGAGGGGTAGTCCCGATTTATGCTTTTAAAAAGAGATCTGATTTTATGAATCAAGGTATTCCCGAGTGATGGGTTTAGCCTTGATGTGATGAGTTTTGATTTAAACAAATAAGTTTTTAAGGTGAAGGATTTACGATGAAACTAATAGATTTTGATATGACGAGCATGAGATGTCATACATGAGGAATTTCCATGTTGATTTTATATGCAACTTCATGATTTCTTCTATACGATATACATTCATATGGCATCGTTTTAGTCATATCTCATGCTCCAAATATAAACGATTTTTATATCATACTATTATCAGCACGTAGATAGTATAGTTATCTACCTGCTTATATTATTGCCTTACTGAGCACGTTTCGCTCACCCTTTCATTTTCCACCCCACAGGGTACACTCAGTAGAAGAGAGCGACAATAGCTTCGCAATTCGGTTATCCGCTGCTTCTTATTAAGACCAGGTATACACATTTATATAATTTCGTATCTGAACATATAGATGCACAGTACTGTATATGATGTAATATTGGGGATGTATTTAGTTTAAATGAATTGATATGTAAATAAATTTTGAAAATTGAATGATAAATAGGGAAGAGGTGACTAACACCGACTCATAGCCCAACTGTTGGTAGTGGAACTGTTCACGACGGGTAAGGAGTATAGAAAAAGCGAAAAAAAATTTGTAGGGATTTTTAGGTAATTTGGGTCGTGACAGTTAAATGATCAGCAGCGTCCTATGATTCAACATCAACCTTCCACTGTTTATTGGTGTCATTTAGTAATTGCATTCTGTATTGGTGTTATTTTAACTTTGATTTGTGTTCGTAATGGTTAGCGTAATTGGTTTGATGGTCTTGTAATTTGAATTCTCATATGGATTTAAGGGTTTAATATGACAATGTGCTAGACAATATATATGTATGTTGTTAGTTAAATGATATGTGAATTTGTTATGTTAAATAACTTTTTCATTTAAACTTTTGTTAATGACAGAATGGGAGGATTATCACAACAACAATATGCAATGGTCGCCACTGCCATAGCTTTATGTCTAAAGCTTTTAAACATTATTCACTTGGTTAATGTTTGTGTTCAAGATTGCGGTATTTTGTTATTGAATATGAGAAAGCGTAAAAGGGAGAGTGGTACTAGTTATGAGAGACAAGTCATTAGGCAGTTGAATTTTAGAAGAATGGTGTTTGATTCTGATTTCACATGTGTTGAAAACATTAGAATGGATAGGCACTGTTTCTATAAACTGTGTAATATGCTTCAAACAATTGGTAGACTTGCACCAACAAAAAACATGAATGTTGAGGAAATGGTTGCTATATTCTTGTACATTATTTCCCATCACGCGAAAAATAGGATCCTTAAGCGAGAATTTGTTAGGAGTGGAGAGACCGTGAGTAGGCAATTTACTGTGGTATTAAATTCAGTACTAAGGGTACATTCAGTTTTGTTAAAGAAGCCAGAGCATGTAGTTGAGAATTCCAATGACCCTAGATGGAAATGGTTTAAGGTAATGTGTCTATATGTTGAAGTTTATACGTACATTCACTATAATGCTTAAATGAAACTAATTGACAAAATATTTATGTCAATTTTCTATTGGAAACAATAGAACTGTTTAGGTGCATTAGATGATACTTATATTAAAGTTAACGCTTTGGAGGTTGATAAGCCTAGGTACAGGACAAGAAAGAATGAAATTGCTACAAATGTTTTAGGGGTATGTTCACAAGATATGCAATTCATATATATCTTACCTGGATGGGAAGGATCCGCTGCAGACTCTAGGGTTCTTCGAGATGCTATCTCTAGAAGGGATGGGTTGAAAGTGCCTAAAGGTATGAAATTATTATTAGCAGCGTGAATTTTTTTTTCACATTGGAAGGGTTTACCTAAGACTTAAATTTTTTCTTGTGCCATAGGTTTTTATTATTTATGTGATGCTGGGTATACCAATGGAGAAGGATTTTTAACTCCATATCGAGGGCAAAGGTATCATTTAAGTGATTGGAGACAAAATCACACCCCTCGATCAAAAGAAGAGTTGTTTAATTATGACACTCTAGTGCCAGGAATGTTATCGAGAGATGTTTTGGGTTACTAAAGATGAGATGGGCAATACTTCGAGAGAGATCATGGTATCCAGTGAAAACAAAGTGCTGCATGTGCTTTGTTACACAACCACATAAGAAGAGAGATGTCAATTGATCCACTTGAGGCTGAACTAATAGATGCATTTGTTGAATCTAATCAAGAGGCTGAGACCATCGCATTCATCGAGTCTTCTCCTGGATGGATAAATTGGAGAGACAACTTAGCAGAAGAGATGTGGAATGATTGGCTTGCTTCAACGAACCGCAATTAATCTATGTCTTATGCTATTGTGTTGTTTGTTTGATTTCGAACAATCTAAATATGTTTGGTTTGTACGATTTCTCATAAATGGTTGTACTTATTTGTGATATTAGGCAGTTGAATTTGAACTATCTAAACTAGACACTTGTTTGATTATTTATTTCAATGTTTGTTTGGGTGAATTGATTAGAATGTTAAAATTATCACATTTTCTTTTAACTATTTCATTCTTTCCAACAAGTTGTTTTTCTAGTTTACTTGTGTAACAGGTTGATGGAAGGTGATTCATCCCAACGAGCTGCAAATAGAAGGCCCACACACCAGTGGACAGCAATTGAGGATGCCATCTTAATCGATTGTTGTATAGATCTCGTCAACCAGGGTGGTTGGAGCAAAGATAATGGTACATTCAAGGCTGGATACTTGACACAACTTGAAAAATGGATGGCCGAAAAAATCTCGAACTGTGATATCAAAGGTAACCCTCACATCAACTCGAGGATGAGAACGCTTAAGTCACAATACAGAGAGGTTGCAGATATGTTAGGTAATGCTGCATCTGGATTTGGGTGGGATGAAGAGAAAAAGTGTGTAACATGCGAGCTTGATGTTTGGCATGGTTGGGTAAAGGTATTATAAATTATAACTTATTGCAATTCATATATATATTTTTTGATATAATATAGTTTAATTAAAGAATGTGCATTATTTTGAATTGAATTGTAGGGCTATCCTGGAGCAGCGGGACTACGAAACAAGCCTTTTCCCACACTTTGATAAGTTATCTCTTGTTTTTGGTAAGGATAGGGCAACTGGTTTAATAGCAGAAACTCCTGGAGAAGCTGTTGATAATATCGACACTGAAAATGCAAATGCAGAAGCAGGTCTTGAATATATGAATCTTGATGCTGATGTAGGTGAGAATGAGGCATTCACACCATGCCATCCATCTGTTAGTACTCAAAGACGTTCAGTTTATAACGCTGATAGTGATGTTACTCGCAATAGAAACAAGAAAAAGAGATCTGCAGATTCTGGTATGGAGGCAGTTGCAGAAGTATTAGTCCAGAACATGAATGGCCTTCATACCATATGTGAGAAAGCGACTGCACAAGTTGGTATGTTGGCTGAGTGCTTTAAATTTATGGCTGATGATGCTGCTAGAAGGATGAAGGTGATGGATTTAATAGCAGAACTGAAGGATGATGTTGAAGGATTGACAGAAAATGATATAGTTGAGATTACAGAAATCATTCTCAGTAGTTCGACCAGGGTTGATGTTTTCTTCTCATGTTCTATTGAAAGGAGAATGCTCTATGTGAAGAAATACCTTCGTCAAGTTCGTGCTGCATCTGAGATATAGGGGTTTGAGCTTTGGATGGTTGACTTAGGATGTTTATGACTTTTTATTATAAGTTGATGGATTTTTATAACTTATTATGTATGAGGATATGCTAGTAGGACTTAGTTTGATTGTTAATGGATGATTATGGAAAGTTATGGATTATTATTATGTATGAAGATATGCTAGTAGGACTTTAATTGGATTATTATGAATTGATGGATGTTTATTAGGAGTTTTCTGAATTATTATGACTTTCATGCATGTTTTAAGTAATTATCATAACACAAAAATACTTTTATGAATGTTTTAGGTAATTATCAAACATAAAAAATATTTTATAAGGATTTGTATGAATTATTATGACTTTCATGCATGTTTTAGATAATTATCATACAACAAAAATTCTTTCATGGATGTTATAGGTAGTTATTATACATAAAAACATTTTATAAGGACTAAAATAAAATATTATGACATTGATTAAAAATAATAGATGTTCTAAAATTTAAATTAATAATACATGAATTTGTAAATTAATAAATTTATTAATTTAAATTAATAAATGAATGTGTAATAATATACTAATTAAAATTTAAATTAATAATCATGAAAAATTAGAATTACAAATAATGAGTAATATTAATAATATAATTTTATATCATTTTCATTTTAATTCATTTTTTATTGCATTCAATTTGTTTATTATAGTTATGGGTATTTTGGGAATTTGACACAACTTTCCCAGCAAAGTGAATACATACCAAACGCTGTAAAGTTACTTTCCCTGTAATTTAAACATAACTTTACATTGCATACCAAACGCTGCAAAATCACTTTTTCAGCAATTACTTTCCCAGCAATCACTTTGCGCTTCAATCACTTTCCCACCACTAAGATACCAAACGACCCCTAGGTGTACAAGGGTGTGTACAATAAAGTAAGGAAAATAAATAAAAAAACTAAGGTATACTTATAAATAGATAAAGATAAAATTATATAAAATTATATACATATATATATATATATATATATACACATAAGATAAAAAATATTAACTAAGTATATACGTTACATAGATATAATATACATTATATGTGTGTTAATATATTTTAATGGCATTAAAAATAGCAAGATGAATAAATATATATTACAAAAATATATATAAAAGATTTTAAAAGAAATTATATTTACATATATTTTAAATTTCAATTGATATTTATAAAATTTTTTTTAAAAAAATACACACGTCCGTACCCCTCTTCAATTTCTTCTCCATCCTCACGCCAACCCTGACCCATTTCCCTTCCCAGTCTCGCGATTTCTATGCCTTGTGGGTGTGTTTAAAGGCGAGAAGAAAAAGGAGAAATGGAAGCTGAACCGTGAAGCGAAAAAGAAAATCAGGCGAGAGAGGGCGAGTGACAGAAACTGAAGGAAGGAGAAAGAGAGATGTTTCGTGGGAGAAAGAGTGATCTGTAATGGAGAGAAGCTGAAATAGATGAGATTGTGGAAGAGAAGAAAATGGAGCAGGAAAACTGAAGCTGGGATGCCTAGAGAAACGAGAAAGGCGTGAAACAGTAGAGAAGAAAGTTGAAGCAGACGATGAGCAGAGCGGGCTGTTTTGACTGATCCTTGAAGCTGAAACAGAGGGATTGAAGGTTAGAGCAAGGGGTCTTTGCTCTCAAAGTCACCTCTGTAGAGCTGAAGAAAACGAGGCGACAGGAATCACAAAGTGGGGCCTCTCAGCAAGAGCTCTCGGCAGGAATTTCTTGCTTTCAAGGTTTCTTCAGAGTTTTAAACAGCAGCCATGGTGTTGGTTAGAGGCCCGAACCAAGGTGTGCGGCTGGAGCAAGATCGGCCATAGGAGGCCCAAACAGGACACGGCTGAGGCTTATAAGCCTCTCGGCAAAACCAACGAAGACAAGGGTAAGGACCTCCAAAAAAATCCTGTATCAAGTTTTATATATATATATATATATATATATATATATATATATATATATATAGATTTTTCTGAGGGAATAATGATAGATAAAATGTGGGTTATGAAAACATTTTAGATGCGGTTAAGGAGGGACAACGGCTGGGAGCAAGGAAACGCGACAAACTAAGTTGCCGATGGGTGAGTATTTCAGTGTACCTAAAAACATTTCTATTTACCTGTTTAGAACTGGACCTATTTATTACACTCAACTTATTTTAATTTTTTTTAAATTTTTATTAAGTTAAATCTATTTCCAAATATCTTATACTCAAAATACGCCCCTTATTCTCACAACTTAATTCCTCTCTCCCCTCTCTCTACACATACTCTCTTTTCTTAAATCTTCCTCCATCTTTAATCTTTTGCGAAAAACTCTCCTGATTCAAGATTTTTCAGATAATCTTTTTTTTTAAGAAACTCATCTTTTATTGTTTGATTTGTTGAATTTCTGAGTCCATGCCGTGAGCATCAAATAACTCACAAAGAACTCATGGCAGCTTGCAGTGAGCCATATATGGCTATGGCTCACGGCAGCAAATTACCATGAGTCACAAGAGACTCATGTGCCGTGAGTTGGTGAAAGGATTTTAAAGGGTTTTTTTTTTCCTTAAAAAAATTTATGTAAGGATATTTTTGTAATTAAAAAAATCATTAAAAATAGGGTGTGTGTAATAATACCCAAGTTATGTTTAGAATTACTCTATACCAAATTATTTTGGTATAAGTATTTTTTTTGAACCATGAAATTACTTTAGCTTCCATTACTCAGAGACTTTACATCATTATCAACAATGCTTTGTAAAAAAACTGGGCAATCTTCTCCCTAAGTAACTTCATCATCACAGTTTAACCCAAATTTAGCTAGTTGATGGACTACTTCATTCCCTGTTCGTTTGATATGTAAAAGTCTACATAGGGGAAATGAAGAAGCTTTGAATCGTATCTCATCCACCAACGAGCTATCTGCAGATAGGTCATCAGTATGCACTCTAACCTTTTCAATTAATCCCATTGCATCCCTTTCCACGTCTATTTCCCAAAAGCCCATTATCCACGCAAAGTCTAATGCTTTAACAGCAGTTACTGCTTTAATCGTTACAGAGTCAACAATCCATGAGACCTTTGCAGCATAAGCTCCCATAACAGCACCCGCCGTGTTACGGATCACCGCTCCAATGCCACCGACTTGATTTGTTGGATCCACAGCCCCATCAAAATTTACTATATAATAATCTCAACAGGCGGATTCCATTTTTTGGCTGGTGCTATGCTGCGACACCCATTCCTTTTCTATTGCTGCTCTAAATTCTGCAATGTAGCCATGAATAAAGGAAGTAATGCTGTTCACCTCACTCTTCCCTTCATGGACTTCTTTGTTTCTTACATTCCATAAAGCCCAAACAGAAAACACAACTTTGTGGAACTTATTCATATCCAGATTCTACAATGAAGTGATGAACCATTGTAAATTCTCCTCCTCCGATGTTGAATTCCAGATGAAATTCAGCTACCTTTCTTTTGGCTAAGCATGCTTTCACCGGGAGTATTCCCTGCAACATTCTCCATAACAAGACCCGCATCTTGGTAGGAGCTGGTGCCCTCCAAACCTTTCTCCATATATTACTATTTGAGCTTTCTGAAGAGGTTACTATATCAACATTTCCACATAGAAGCTTGTATCCACTGCATACGGAATAACATCCATCCTTATCTAAATGCCACATAAGAACATCATGGGAATCAAAGGAACTTAGAGGTATAGCCATCATAGAATGTCCCACATCCTCCAAAAACAAGTCCAATAGCGTTTCTCATTTCCAGCTTCTATGTTGTTCATCAATTAGTGAACTAGCAAAACCGTCTTCGCATCTTACTCTTTCTCTCGGAGTTGGAGACATTGGGAACCTTCCTGGAAGCCACTTATCCTCCTAAATATGGATTGATTTCTCGTCCCCCACCTTCCAACGAACTCCTGTTGTAGAATTGTTTTTGCCTCCCACATGCTCCTCGAAATAAAGCTCAACTATTTTCCTAAACCAGAGTTTAGAAAGTGTCTTGACGGAAAATAACACCCTTTTAAAACCTCATAGGCTAGAGTACCCTTCCTCTTCAGTAGACGCCAACCCTGCTATGCAAGGAAAGCCTTGTTGAATCTCTTCATCTCTCGGAAGCCTAGCCCTACTTTGGCACAACTTCATCCAATTAAACCAATGAATACCCTTTTTGTTGACTTATTACTCCACTAGTATCCACTCAAAATACTATTAATTCCCCTATAAAGTGATTTTGGGAGAAGAAAACAAAACAACTCATAGTATATGAGGGAATGGCTTGCAAAACTGCTTTTACAAACACCTCTTTACCTCCTTATGACAGGGTACGCCAACTCCAGCATTTGATTTTCAATCTCAATTTGTCTCTAAATCTGACGAAAAGCTTTCTTCTTATCTTTACCCACCACTGTTGGAAGCCCCAGATATTTTTCTGGACTAGCAATGACTTGAATTCCAATCTGCTTTTGATCTCCTAGATATTATGCTCATCCATATTGCCATTGAAGAATAATGAAGATTTGTTGAAGTTTATCAATTGTCCTGAGTAATTAGAATAAGACTTTAGCACGTCCTCCACCATCTCACTTTTGCGTATATATGTTTTAGCAAATAGAAGGTTGTCATCAGCAAAGAATAAATGATTCACTCTAGGACCACTTCGACTTGCTTGTACTCCTATAATAGAATTTTCCTGTTGACACTTGGAAAGCTTAGCAGATAGACCTTCTAAACAGATCAGAAACAAATAGGGGATAAAAGGTCTCCTTGACGAAGACCCCTCTCTGGATAAAATGTGTCAGTTAATTCCCCGTTAATCATTAAGCCATAAGAAATAGAGTTTATGCATTTCATAATCAGACTGTTCCACCTAGGATGAAAAGCCATCTTAGTCATCATGTTCTCTAAAAAACTCCACTTTACTCTATCCTAAGTTTTACTCATATCAAGCTTAAGTGTAAAGAATTTGTCTCTTCCTCTCCTCGTATTTTTTGGAGCATGTAAAAGTTCATATGCAATAATGGCATTATCCGAAATTAACCTCCTTGGCACAAATGCACTCTTGTTTTCACTAATACACTTTGGAGTATCAATTTAAGTCTATTTGCAATCGCTTTAGATATAATTTTGTGAATGACATTGCAAAGACTGATTGGATGAAATTGGGTAATTTTCCTAGGATTTTTGACTTTCGGTATTAACACTATTTGGGTATGGTTGACACCTTTAAGACTTTTACTCCTATTCAAAACAGCAAGACAAAAATTAACAACATCAGTTTTAACAATATATCAAAACTTTTGATAAAAAAAGACAGGCATACCGTTTTTGGTGGGATGCATTTGTTTCAAGGCTGACTCGATTTCTTCCACCTTGAATTTTGTGAGAAGAAATTCGTTCATCTCGTTTATCACACAAAGATCAACCTTCTCAAAGATTTCATTAAAGGATTCAGGTCTTTGTGCTTGGAACATGTCTCTGAAATAATCGGTGGCTATTTTTCGAATATCAGAATCCTGCTCTCTCTATTCCCCATTATTATCTTCTAGACCACTAACTATATTTACTTCTCTCCTCAAATAAGCTTGGGCATGAAAAAATTTAGTATTCTGAGCTCCTTCTTTTAGCCAGTTGACTCATGATCTTTGTAACCAATATAGCTTCTCCTTTTGCAACAGTGTGTTTATCTCCATTCGAATATTTTCTTCCTTCTCTAATGTGCTATCACTTTGTAATGCCCCCAGTAGTACTTCCAGTTCATGGTGTAGCTCATCTATTAATTTCCTATTTAATCGAAACGTGCTCCCATGCCATTTAGCCAACTCAGCTCCTGTTCTTTGAAGTTTGTCCCCCAAATGATGTTGCCTGGGATCAGCCCTAGATCTCTTAACGATATCTTCACATGCTTCCACCCCAATCCACATGATTTTGAATTTGAATTTCCTTCTTGCAAATTTCCTTTTCTACCCACACTGCCCTTCAGTATCCAGCAGTACAGGTATATGATCAGAAGTTGTTTGAAGATAAATGGTACGCAACAAAGTTATGGAATTTATCTCGCCAACTCCCTATAGCACAATATTGATCTAGTTGTTCATTAACTAATGTAGCCTTCAAACGTCCATGTTTCTAAGTAGACCATTCTCCAATAAAACCTAAATCTTCTAGATCACACTCCTCAATGCTTCTCTAAAGTCTACCATTTGTCTTTCTCTTCATAGACACTATCCCGACTTCTCAGGATCTCACATTATTTCGTTAAAATCCCCGAAACACACCCACAGGACATCATTTCCTTTTACCATTCTTCTTAATAAAGACCAAGACTCACTACGCTTACTCATATTAGGCTCCCCATAAAAGCCGGTTAGTCTTCAAAGGTCAGTACCTCTTCTCCCTCAACCCGAATGTCAATGAGAGACTTAGAAAAGCTTTGTAATTGCAAAGTAATATCTGAAACCCATAACATCGCCAACCTTCCAATACTACCATCAGCACTTACACTAAAACAACTTGCCATCTTGCAACCTCTACGGATCTTGTTTGTCTTATTATCATGTATCTTTGTTTCATTTAAAAGACTGCATGGGGATCTTGTTTCCTGATCAGCTCCTTAAGAGCTCTTACTCTCCTGGGTTCCCAAGCCCACAGAAGTTCCAAGTAAGGCACCTTATTATTCTCGGCGGGACTAGGAACCAGTCTCCATCGCTTCAAAAGAATAATTCTTTCCAGACTCCTCTCCCTTCTTACTCATTTTTGCATTATATCAATCTCCATTAAATCCTCCGTGTCGGCCACTTCAAATTTTCTCTTACCCATTAGGAATTCCAACCCTTGTCGAACCTGATTCACCAGACCAGTTTTCCTTTTCCTAGTGTTTTCCTTCCTTTCTTGAATTTTCTCCTGTATCCCTTATTCCTGACCCCACCTTACTCCTTTCATTGGTTCCCGCCTTTTCACATTTTTTTTTAAGATGCCATGTCATCCACATTAAGTATCTCTATTTGTGACACCAGTTTATTTGCATGCACATCACGTTGCGTGTCTCCTACATCCTTATCTTTTAAACTACCTTTATCTTTGCTTCCAAAATTATCACTGCTTGTTTCTATCTCTCTAATATTGCCTGTATTTTTAGAAACAAGATTTATCTAATTCAAATCTCCTTGAATCCCGCCACTATCAAATTAAATTTTATCCTTGCCACACCATCGCTTCCCGTTGTTGTCGATCGCTTTACTTCACTTTGTGATCTTGAGGAGTTGTTTGTTTCCCCTTGTAGGAGTTGCTTCCAGTGCTGCTTAAACCTCTCTTCAAAACCACCCTTTAATGGTTGTCCTCTTCTGACCATCGAAGATGCCCTCATCCAATCACCGTACTATTTTATAGATACATCACCCTCCTGTTTATCCTGAGCCTGATCACACTCCGCATCGTGTGCCCAATAATTCTACATTCATAACAAAACATTATTAACCTTTCATTACTCAATCTCCATTTAACATTTTCCTTACCTTTGAACCCTAAAAGATTCACAAAACACTTTAGCAGCTTACGGATGTTGATATCCACTCGTATTCGAGAAAACGACCCCATCCCTGATATGTCATGTTATCGTCCACCCTTATGAACCTTCCTACCTTTGCCCCAATGATCTCTACTACTGCACTGTTCATCAACTTCATTGGGAGGCCATAGACACGTATCCAGAAACTAGCTCTATCCAGGTTATACTCAGCAGGACTAAGGTTACCATCATACTCCTGAAACACCATTAACTGTTTATCGAAGGATCAAATGGAACTGTAAAAAATTCTCTATTTGTCTGTCTTTGTCACAAACTTGAAAATAAAGAGATTTGAATCCAAACAAGAGACCTCTATCTCCTTTGATAGTTTCCATGCAACCTTCATTGTCCCAATCACAGCCTCTTTATTAAAAAACCTGCTAGTACATAATTGTGGCACCAGCCACTTCTGAATGACCTCAGTATCATTATCGCCTCACAGTCCCTCCAGCTTCACCAACTCATCCTCATCCTCTGTGATTTTCAAGTGTTTCCATAGCTTTTCAATATTATTCGCCATCGCCAAAACTATCCAACTTACAAATGTAGCGTCCACCCTTCCAAGATGTAGATTCTATACTCAAAAAATAATAGCCACTAACCAACTATAGATACTATAATCCCAAAGATCTGTCATGATAAATCTTGAGATAGAGACACCTTGAACAACGACAAAACTAGGAAAACCTTTCACATAACCCAAGTTCAGAAAAGACTCTTTTGGTGGAATCTATTTACCTTTTTTTTAATAACATTATAGTGGTTTCAAATTATTTTGGTATAAGTTTAATGCGTGAGAAAAGTATATATATATATATATATTGATATGGAAGTGGATGTGGTGTAGGATAATGGAAAGTTAACTTTGGGTAAAGGTAAGGAAGTATAAGTGTTGTTGGTGATATGAACGAGGTTATTATTATTGTTATATATGAGAGAAGTGACATATGTGATAAATACAATCCCTGCTTATGTTATGAAATTTGGAAAAATATAAGTTGATAGGGTGAGTATGTGCATATATACATATTGTTAAGATGAAAAGATTAATTTTTCATATCATAGAAAAGAGTACAAGATATGTATATATACAGAACTGTAAAACCTAAATTTGAAAGATTATTAACTAAACGTAGATATTTCAACATATAATTAAGTTATATACAATCTATTAATTATGGTAATATACAGCTGTAACACTCCCCCTCAAGTTGGATCATAGATGTTAATCATGCCCAACTTGTTACAAATATAATCAACTTGAGGTCCATTGAGTCCTTTGTAAAAATATCCCTTAGCTATTCTTCAGTCTTCACATGTTCTGTAGAGATCAACTTTTGTTGTTTTTTTTCACGGATAAAGTGACAGTTAATCTCAATGTGTTTAGTTCTTTCATGGAACACAAGATTGCAAGCAATATGAAGAGCAGCTTGATTATCATACCATAATTTTGCTGGTCTTGAAACTTCAAGACCAATTTCAGTTAAAAGCTGATATATCCACAATATTTCACATGTAGATTGAGTCATGACTCTATACTCTGCTTCCGCACAAGATCTGGAAACAACATTCTGTTTCTTACTCTTCCAAGAGATTAAATTTCTACCAACAACCACACAATAACCCATGATAGATCTCCGATCAATTTTGGAACTTGCCTAATCTGTATCAGAAAAACATTCAATATAATTATGTTCATGATTTTTGTATAATATTTTTCCGTCCTGTGGCTCCCTTTAAATAACATAGAATTTGTTCTAAAGTTGCCCAATGATGAACTGTTGGAGAAGACATGAACTGGCTGACAATGCTAATAGAATAAGTAATATCAGGACGAGTTACTGTCAGATAATTCAGTTTTTCAACCAATTGCCTATATCTTTAAGGATCCTCAAATAATTTTTCACCTTTTGTAAGCTGTAAATTAGGAAGCATTGGGGTAATACATGACTTAGCTCCCAATTTTTCAGTTTCATTCAATAAGTCAAGTACATATTTCCTCTGAGATAAAAGAATACCTTTCTTACTCATTGTCACCTCAACTCTCAAAAAATATTTTAATGCTCCCAAGTCTTTCATCTAAATCTAACTATGAAGAAAATGCTTTAGTTCTGAGATTCTCATAGTATCACTTCCTGTGATAACAATATACTACCAAAAGAATAATACCAAGATACAGATTTTTTATAAAAAATTGAATGATCAAGTTTACTCTTTGTCATGCCAAACCTTTCAGCTACTTGACTAAATTTTTCAAACCATGCACGTGGACTCTGTTTGAGATCATATAGTGATTTACGAAAATGACAAACTTTCCTATTCTCCCCTTGATCAACAAACCCAGGTGCTTGCTCCATATAGATTTCTTCCTGAAGATCACCATGCATAAATGCATTTTTAATGTCTAACTGATGTAAAGACCAGTCATGAGTAGCTACCATAGAGATAAGTAACCGAACAGATGCCAATTTAGCAACAGGAGAAAATGGGTCAAAATAGTCTTTCTCATATGTTTGAGCAAAGCCTTTAGCCACCAAACGAGCTTTAAGGCGGGCAACTGACCCATCAGGATTAACTTTAACTGCAAACACCCATTTACACTCAATAGCTTTCTTTTCAGCAGGTAAATCAACCAAATTTCTAGTAACGTTAGAATCTAAAGCATTCATCTCTTCTATCATAGCTGCATGCCAACCAGGATGAGACAAAACTTTCATAATAGATTTTGGAACACAAACAGAATCAATCGAGACAACAAAAGAACAAGATGAGGGAGACAAACTGTCATAAGAAACAAAAGATGAAATAGGATAAGTATACTGACGTTTACCTTTACGAAAGACAATGGGTAAATCAAGATCATCTGTAGCCGGATTTGATGTCGAAGAATTAACTGGTGCTGGACATGGATCAGAAGGAACTCGACGAGTATAGGTATGAATAACAAGAGGTAGTGGGTTTTGTGGTAGAATTTTGACTGGTTGGTACATGACATAATAAAGTAATAAATCATCATCCCCCCTTACTGAAAGAATTAAAAGAAGAAGAAAAAAAATGGATTATGTTAAATGAAGGTGACATTGGCTGACACCAACTATTTATTAAAACTAGTACTATAACATCGATACCTTTTTTGCACACGAGAATACCCCAGAAAAACACACTTCACATATTTTGGATCTAATTTGGTTACTTGAGGACGAATATCACGAACAAAACAAGTACTCCCAAAGATGCGAGGTGCAATTGAAAATAATGATTTACTAGGAAAAAGAACTTTATACGATATCGCATCATTAAGGACAGAGGAAGACATGCGGTTGATTAAGAAACAAGCCGTGGAAACAGCATCTACCCAAAAGGGTTTAGGAATATGCATTTGAAATAAGAGTGTCAGGGCAGTTTCTTAGAGATGTCTATTCTTTCTTTCAGCCAAACCATTTTGAGATGGTGTATCAATACAAGATGACTCATGAAGCATACCATTTTGAATCATATGACTCCGAGAAGTATCTGAAAAATATTCTTTAGCATTATCACTTTTCAAAATCCTCACCGACATTAAATTGAATTTTAATTTCAGCACATAAAATAGTAAAATGAGAAATAATTTAGAACGATTTTTCATAAAATAAATTCAAGTCATACGAGAAAAATCATCAACAAAAGTAACAAAGTATTTGACACTAGTTTTAGAAATAATAGGACTCGGATCCCAAACATCCGAGTGAACTAACTCAAAAAGAGAAGTAGTTCGTTTATTGACATGTGAAATAAAAGGTAGACGATGATGTTTAGCAAATTGACAAGCTCACAAGCTAAAGAAGACAGATTGAAATTAAGGACACAATTTCTTCAGTAGAGACAAGAAAGGATGACCCAACCGACAATGTGCTTCAAACGATGTCAAGATACTAACACAAGCAATAGACTCTGGCACTTGAGTATCCAAAATGTAAAGTCCTCCTGATTCATGTCCTTTACCAATAATCTTCTTCGTCATAAGATTTTGAAATAGACAATAACCAGGGAAAAATGAGACAAAGCAATTTAGAGTACGAGTAATTTTACTCATAGACACTAGGTTAAAAGCAAATTTTAGTAGACTCAGAATTTAGGACAAAGTAAGTAATGGAGTCGGACTAACAGTGTCATAACCAAGAATAGATGAAGTAGACCCATCAGCTAAAGTGACAGTAGTAGGCGAGACATGTGATTGAAAAGTGGAAAATAGATTAGGATTACCTATCATATGATCTGTGGCACCAGAATCAACTACCCATTGTGTGGAAGAAGACATAAGACATGTATTTGATTTACCTGTTTCAGCAAGAGCAGTGATAGACTGAGATGAATTCTTTAAAGACTCTTGATACTGGGTGAACTTAGCAAATTCATTCGCAGAGATCGAAACAATTTTATTAGAGGATGAGCTAGGTGAGCAGTAGTAGAGGCAATATGAGCTGAGTTAGACTCTGATTCTTGTTTTGCAATTTTTGGCACGTACGTTTAGTATGACCAGACTCACGACAATAATAACAGGTAACTCCCCCTACATCCTGACTCCGATTACCCCCTGTTATTATGCCGCTGGGATGACCTCCCAGTATCTAAATCATTACGACTGACAAGTGCATTTGAAGTCTGAACAGAAGCAGTAGTATCTGTACGAAGTACTCTGGTAAAGGCCTCATGCAAAGTGGAAAGTTTAGCACTCGATAATATCTGGGATTTAACGACTTCAAACTGAGTTAAGACCAGCCAAAAAACTCATTACCGCCATATGTTTTCGTTGAAATTGTTGGACTTTAATATCAGCACTGAAAGGCAGCAAAGTGTTCAACTCTTCATAAGTTTTCTTAAAATGCATAAAGTATGCCTGAAGCGTCTGATCTTGTTGCTCGGCACGATAGAAACTTTTACAAACCTCATACATACGTGAAAGATTCCCTTTCCCAGAAAACAATAATTCAAGTAGTCATTAGTTCTTTGACATACTCACAATGGTTAATCAGACTAATTACCTCAGTATCTATATAATTTCGGATTTACAAAAACAAGCGAGCATCATCTCGTAGCCACTCCCTGTGAGTCGCATCGTCAGGTAGATCAGTAGTGAGTTGATCATCTTTTGACAGACTCTGCAAATAAATTCTAACCGTCTTATACTAGTCTAAATAATTAGAACCTGTCAATTTATGGTCTGTGATTTTGGGTAACATGAGAATCACATCACTTACAATCAAACTCTTTTGATCATCAGCCATGAGAAGAAGAAAAGTCTTCACAAAACAAATCCAAACAACAGCAACAGGGCGATGCAGTGGCTGTGCAGGGAAGGAGCAAGAACGATAATAACAGGCAGTTTAAGTGATGAAGGCAGCTTAGGTACTGATAATAGGAAGCAGAGAATGGTGTTGTAAGCAGGAGGACGACAGGGAAGAAGCAAGTCAGCAGCTTTGGGATGATGGAACCAAGGTTGTTTGTCACACAACCAATATCTCCAACCAGCAGAACCTCTCTCAGGCAGCAGATTAATCTCCAACCTCGTAGCCCAAGGATGCAAAAGTGAAGAAGCTAACAACAACAAAGAGTTTTTCTTCGAAATAGGTAGAGGTGGCAAACAGGCGGGCTCGGGCGGGCTCGGTTCGGGTTCTTTTCGGGTTCGGGCTTTTTGGGGTTCGGTTATTTTCGGGTTCGGGTTTTTTCGGGTTCGGGCTTTTTCGGTTTCGGGCTTTTTCGGTTTCGGGCTTCTTCGGGTTCGGGTTTTTTCGGGTTCGAGCTTTTTCGGGTTCGGTCCCGGTTCTAGTCGGGCGGGTTTAGCGGGCCGGCTTGAAATATTTTGAAACTTTATTAGTTATAATTTTTTTTAAAAAAATTTTGAATGCGATAATTAATTTAATTTTTATATGATTTTATATTTTAATAAATATTTATATAAAAATAAATTTCTATATTTTAATATTTATTATTTGACAAAAATAATTTACTCTTTTTTAATTTCTTACAATATTTATTATAAAATAGTAGATATAATTATATTCATTAAATGCAAAAGAAAATATTACATATAGATATTATAGGAAGAAAAGTATCAATTAATATTATCATTTACCAAAAAAATGTTTAATATGAATAAATGATCAATTAATTAGCTCTATTTTATTTCTAATTTGTTTTTTATTTGTACATAAATCATAATTAATATTATTGTATTAAATATAATCGTTTACATTAATTAATCAAAGGTCTCATTAAAAATTTAGAATATTAAATTAAAAAATATATTTTTTTAATATTTAATATAATTATATCATATACAATTATACACTACCATATGATTGATATTTTGTAGTTGATATAATACACTAAAAAAATATATTTATACAAAAAAACTTTGTGAGTTTTAAAAAAAGCATAATATAAATAATTATGAAATTAAAGTAGATAATTATGATTAAAATAATAAATTTTTAAATTTTAAACAGAAGTCACTAAAATTAGATTAATAAAAGTTTCATAATATTTTTTTATTTCCTCTGTTAGTTTGTTTTTAGTTTTACAGATTTCCTCAAACTTCTAGATGTTATCTTCTTCACTTCTTTTCTAAATGAATGTTTTGCTTATTTCTTTGGTCTTAGCCAAGAAAAATTGAAGAGCATAAAAAATCTGACTGGACTATAAATATAATCTATCTATAGAATAATTGAAATTGTTGATAGGCTTTCAAAGAATAAGAAAAGAAAGGATATGATTTCATGATAAATTATTAAATTATTGTATAAAATGGAATAAAATAAATATTGCACGTTAATGTATATATTTATATATATAATTAATTTAATAATTTTCAAACAGAATTATCATATTATATAGTAACATGGTTAAAAAATTAATTAATTATTATCAAAATAATTATTAAAATAAATATTTACTAATTAGTTATCATATATAAGTATAACAAATTATTAATTTTTAATAAATTAGTTACATAATTTAAATAAAAAAATTAACTTAAAATAATTATTTTTGCACAATCAAGTAATGATGCATGTTTGTCTTGATCGTCACGTTGCATAATGCACAAGAAAAAATATCTACTGATATTATTTTAGTGGACTGATATAAATATGAACCGATAAGGTAGGCAAATAAATAAATAATCATATATGCTTAACAAAATTATACCTAATTAATTGTTATCAATTCCTTTAAATTATACCTAATTAAAGTTCTATAATTGTAGTTAAATTCTCAATTGATAGATGCAATTAGTTTAAGTTTGAAAAAATTATTAAATATAATATCGAAGTTTAAATAAAATAGGTAAAACAAAAAGCTGATATAATTTAATCATAATGATTATAAGACAAAATATAATTAAAATGATGAAATATGAATTAATGAGGAAAAAAATTATATAATTTAGTAATAAAATTTATACAAAAGACAAAACATTGCAAAAACTTAAATTTCCTAACTAGAAATAAAATTTGAAACATATAAATATTTATTATTAATTTGATAACATATTTATATAAATTTTTTGTTCAAAAGTTTAATATAAATTGTTTTAGTAACTTATTAAATTATTTTTTTTTATATTAAGTAATTCTTTTTTGAGTTTTAATTTACATTTGTTATTATAATTTCATATATGAACTTATTTTGTTATTGTAGGGATTTAGAAACTTCAATTTTAGATATCTTTTATATAGATTAGAGTTAAATGTATATTTGAATGAATCAAGAGAAGATTATAAGATTCAAATTGATGTTCTTGATTATTGGAAGAAAAATCAATTTCGACACCCTATACTTTCACTTATGGCTAAGGATATATTGAGTATTCCAATTACCACAGTTGCATCTGAATCAGCATTTAGTATGAGTGGTAGAGTTATTAACAAATGGAGAAATTGTCTCATAACACATAATGCAGAAATTTTGATTACCACTCGTAATTGGCTGTATGGATATGATATAGATAAAGGTGGTAAGATTTTAGTGTCATTATTATTTTATTAATTTTTTATTATTTAAATTCTTATATGATTATTTTTATATATTTTATTAGATGAAGAAGATGAAACAATGAGATTTGAAAGGAAAGTTGGATTAAATTGAACTAGTTGGTTTATGGATGAGGATGAAGAGTTCTAATTGTAACGTATGTTGATATTTTATTTCTTACTATTTATATTGTTAAAAAATTAAAATTTTTTATTAAGAGTAATTATGATTGATCATTGCCTCATTAATCTTATTTGAAGACAATGTCGCTCTTGGAGAGTTTAGTTGCTTCCTGCATTTACAATCTTTTCGAGTATATTATTCATCAAGCTGCTAGCGTTGAATGGAATGATCGTATTTTCCTGTTTTGTTTATCATGCAATGTATGATTAGGGATTGGTTTCTCCATGACTAGGTGGCTGTGTATGAGAATGATTGTATGTTTTCTATTTTGTTGTTCTTGTAATGTTACATGTCATAACTTTAAGTGTTTGATGTTTTCTTTACTGGTTTGTTTTTTATTATATTGGATTAATTTAGAACATAACAATCATTGACTTGTTAATGACATGAGAATTTGAATGCAAACATGTCATAGTTGAGTCTGAATCTTTTTTTACAGTGAAAAAGTTATTACAACCTTTAAAAGGGTATGGTCCCCTTTTTTAACTTTCAATTTTTATTTTTAATATAATTACCATTTAAAAAACAAATTACTATTTTTCTATTTATGAGTTATAGGAGTCAGAATTTAAATTCTAATTTTGTTAATAATGTATTCAATATTTTATATGAAATATCAAATTTAAATAAATGTTACAATTATATAATGATTTATATATATATATATATATATTTGATTTATTATTGTATTACAATTAAAATTTTAATATGAAATAAATATAATAAAATAGTATAATAATTGTTTTTATAATAAAATCAAATGTTATATTTAATAATATATTTATTATTTATTATTACAAATATAATAAGTATAATATTGAAAATTATTTGATATTGAATATTATATTGTGTTTTAAAATAATTTTATTTAATAATTGAATGTAAATATTTAATATTTATTTTGTTGATAATAAATTATTGATATAATTATGTAATAAATAAATAATGATTATTTTAAAATTTTATAAATTTTAATTAGAAAAAGTGTATTATTATTTATTTATTTAATTATTTTTTAATATAATAATTATATAATTATAATTCGGGCTTTCTCGGGTTATAAATTCGGGCTTTTTCGGGTTTCGGATCGGGCCGATTTCGGGTCCGGGTCGTATCGGGCTCGGGCTTTTTCGGGCTCGGGCTTTTTCGGGTTCGGGTTTTTTCGGGCTCGGACTTTTTCGGGCTCGGGCTTTATCGGGCTCGGGCTTTTTCGGGTCGGGCTTTTCTCGGGCTCGGGCCTTTGACTTTTTGGTCAATTAGGTCCGGTCTCGGGTTCGGTCTCGGGCGGGCTCGAGCTGGTTTTTGGGTTCGGGCCAACTTTTGCCAGCTCTAGAAATAGGGTAGCGGCAAGGTAAGGCAGGCAGCTTCCAAGCGTAGCAAACAGCAGCCAAGCATAACAAAGGGGCAACATGAAAAAAAAAAAAAACATTCTTTCTCAAGTGGCCACTCACATGAGTGACCTAAAAAAAAAAAAATTAAATCTGCTCACTTTGGGCAAAAGAAGAAAAACCAGAAAAGTTTCAAATTTTTCCTCACAAAGCTCTTGATACCATGTTAAGATGAAAAGATTAATTTTTCATATCATAGAAAGGAGTACAAAATATGTATATATACAGAATTGTAAAACCTAAATTAGGAAGATTATTAACTAAACTTAGGTATTTCAGCCTATAATTAAGCTATATACAATCTGTTAATTATGGTAATATACAACTGTAACACATGTATCTATACACCAATAAGATGGTATAGTAATTATCATATAGGATCACATATATATTTAAAGGAAAATAATGAGGAGGGATCAGTATATATATTTACAATAATATATATATATATATATTATTGAACAATAATATCTTGGGGAAGAGTAAATTCGCATAGAAATGAACTTAGATATTGGTGATTGTAAGATGTATAGCTTAACATGTGATTAAGCATAATGAAGTTTAAGATATTGAGACGGAAATGAATTTATTGTAGTGAATCGGAGCGGTATAAGAGCTTGATTCTGAGTTCGAAACTCGAGGAATGAATTGCTAAGCTTCAAGGTAAGTGGGCTAAGTAAAATTTTGTTAGTATCATCTCATAGGAGATGTTTAACTTTTATTAATTAGTAAATTATCTAAATTGGGCTAACCCACGCAACGCTATTGATTGGATTGCTAAGGAAAGCTATAGGATATAAATTAAATTTTGATTTTAGGCTATGCTTGGGTTAGACCGAAACTTGTTTGTTGCTTGTGTGTTATTGCCAGCCAAGCGTGCATGTTAAGTGAAGTGAATCGTACTTGTGTTAAGAGAATTATATCCACCTTTCTTTTTTTGTTGCGTGTGCTAAAGTTAAGTATATGTGTGCATGGCTTGCATTATTTTCTCTAGGTAGCCATGCGAAGTGTAGAAAGGTATATCATTGATGCATATGTGGTTTCATGCATAGCATGCTTTAATTCAAGTTTTTTATGTATAAGTTTAAGAATAATTTGCATTATGTTTTAGCTTGAAAATACGGATTTTGAGTTGATATTTGAAATGAATAAAAAATCAAATGCATTTGAAAACTCAAAATTGTTTTCATCAGTGTTTTTAAAACTGTGAGAGCCACCTCTAGAATCTTAGGGATCCACATACTAGATGTGTATCTTTGTGATCGTGGGAGCCACCTTTAGAATCCCAAGGGACCTACATGCTACACGAAACATTTGTTTTCAAGTTCGTTTTTTAGTGTAGGCATATCCTTCGGCCTTCAGGTCAGTTCGAACCTATCGAGCATCGCTTTAGGTTCGATTACGCATCTATCGAGCTTTGTGCTCTAGACTACCAATGTAGTATGCCTACTGATCCTATTACTCTAGGCAAATCTGAGCCTATTGAGCATCGCTCTAGGTTCCATTATTCGTCTATGGAGCTTTGTGCTTTAGACTACCAGTGCAAATATGCCTCTTGAGCCTAGTGCTTTAAGCAAATTTAAGGCTGTCGAGCATTGTTCTAGGTTCTATTACCCCTTATGAGCTCTGTGCTCTAGACTATCAGTGTGGTGTGCCTATTAAGCCTAATGCTCAAGGCATATCAGAGCCTATCGAGTATCGCTCTAGGTTCTATTACTCATCTACCTAACCTTGTGCTTTAGACCAGTGCAATGTAGTTCAATGTGCATATTGAGCATAATGCTCTAGGCAAATCATACTTGTCTACAAAATCAGCAGATAGGTTCTAGTTCTCGACTGTGTAACGGGATTGGATTAAATCTATGGCCATAGTTACTGTGGTAGCCACCTTTAGAATCCTAAGGGGCCTACGTGTTACATGGATAACTTTAAGACCGTGAGAGGGACCTCTAGAATCCTAAAGGATCTATGTGCTATAAGTGTATGTCGCTTGCAACTTCCAGTGATTTGAGGCTTAAGCGTAAAGTGTTCAACTATCAGATTTGATATCGTTTTCAATGATTTGAGGCTTACAGCTAAAGTGTTCAACTATCTGTTTTGAAATCGTTTTCAGTATTTGAGGCTCATGCCTAAAATGTTCAACTATTTGTTTTGATGTCGATTTTAGTGATCGAGGCTTTAAGCCTATTTCTATCATTTATTGCTCTTGAAAAAGTGTTTGATTGAATCAAGTGCATAGTGTAATCATTTTAATTAAAGTGCATAATGCAATCCTTTTAATCGAAGTGCATAGTGTAATTGTTTTAATCGAAGTTCATAGTGATATTTTATCGAAGTGCATAGTATGATGGTTTTAATCGAAGTGCATAGTGTGATCGTTTTAATCGAAGTGCATAGTGAACTATCTAAGCTAAGTACATTGACCAGCGTAGTGCTGTGTATATAGTTTGCATCATAGTGTAGTGATAAGTGACCATGTCTTTTAAGAATTGTGTTGAGGCTCGGAGGAATGAGATACCTAAGGTATCTTTTCGACTAATACCCTATATAGTCTCAACATTAAAGTGTGAAGTCCGTATTAGCGTATCTAGCATTTGGACAGCATCATGCATACATGTCACTCTATTTTTTGTCCATCCATACACGTGCATGTAGATCGATATGAGCATAGCATTCATTTACTTAAACTGTTTGCTGAGTGTCAAATTGCTCACCCTTTTTTTACACCATGCAAATTGATTTAGTTAGCCTTTGACTTTTGAGGTTTTGCTTGAGCGAGTGGGGATTGTACCTAAGCTCGGTACTTACCTAAGTCCTCTAAAGCTTGCTCTTGTGACTTTTGAAGTATATGAAAATTTTATATTACTTTATTTATATGTATAGACATTATTCAATGCATAGTACATGTTTGATTGCATTAAGATGGGGTGTAACTTAGGATTGTACTAGAAAGTTATAGGATTGATAGTCATTGAGTGCGATCTTGAGCCTGTATTGTAATTTGATGAGTGATTTAATTGGATATGATACTATATGATATGACATGAATGGATTATGCTTGAGTTGAAATGATTGCTACTGAGAATTGGGATATATAAATGTTTATCTCTTACAGGTGGATTTATCTGGAGAAATATCTTATTTTAAGGTGGACATTTTCAATTTGTTTTCTAAGCGAGAAAATATTATGTGTTAAAAAGGATTATTACCTGCCTTATAGAGTTAATTAAATTCCCCTTGGATTAAAGTTAAGCTATTAAGGTTGGAGTATAATGAAAAGATTAGTGAGAATAGTTTAGTGACTACTCTCATCGACTACAAACATTAAGCGTGAAAAGAAAAGTGTATGTTTGTAAATTTGGTAGGCGAAATTAATGAAACAAGTGCAAGTGTTAAATGTATGTCACTGCATTCGGGTCGTGACATCTTTGATGAGTCAAATACATCACTTAAGAAGAAGAATGTAGATAAGGATGTAGAAATTTTTTACGAGAAAATTGAGGAGACATAATTGGATTATTAAAATGGTGAACTAGAGGAAGAATTTGTTGAGAACAAAGAAGAAGAAAAATTAGAAGATGAAAATTTAGGAAGTGAACTTAGATATCCTAGGGAATTTAGATCTGTTAGGGATAGGAAGATTATTAGAGATCCAAATCTAGGAGTTTGTAGCTCTTATTTCCCAACTAGAACCCAAAAATGTTAGTGTAGCCTAAGAAGATGATAGTTGGATCTTAACTATGCAACAGGAGCTAAATCAATTTGAATGAAGCAATGTTTGGACCTTAGTTCCTAGGCCTAGTGATCATCCAATTATAGGAACTAAGTGTGTGTTTAAGAACAAATTAGATAACAATATTATAAGAAATAAAGCTAGATTGGTGGCCAAAGGATATAAACAAGAAGAAGATGTAGATTATAATGAAACATATGCTCCCATAGCTAGAATAAAGGCCATTAGAATGTTATTCGCTTTTGCTAGTTATAAGGATTTTAAGTTCTATCAAATGGATGAAGAACACCTTTTTGAATAGATATATTGATGATGAGGTATATGTAGAATAACCACTTGGATTTGAATAACCCTTTTTCATAACCATGTCTTTGAATTGTCCAAAGTCTTATATGGATTAAAAAAGATTGTAAAAGCTTGGTATGAGAGCCTCTCTAAGTTTTTTATTGAAAAAAGATTCTCTAGAGAAATAATTGATTCAATAATATTCATTCAATACAAAGGGAAGATATATTAGTGGTTAGAATTTATGTAGATAATATAATCTTTGGATCCACGAATGAATCTTTGCATAAAAAATTCTCTAAATTAATGCAAAGAGAATTTGAGATGAGCATGATGAGAGAGCTCACATATTTCCGAGAACTTCAAGTTAAACAATCAAAAGAAGAAATTTTTTATAAATTAAGCTAAGTACACTAGAGATTTGATCAGGAGGTTTGGTATGGAGGATTCTAGACCATTTTCCACATTCATGAGCACCTATTTAAAGCTTGATAAAGATGAGAGTAGCAAGTGTGTAGACACTAAGTTGTATAGATCTATGGTAGGATCATTCATTTATCTTACTACTAGTAGACTCGACATTATGTTTAGTGTATGTCTATGTGCTAGGTTTCAATCGTCCCCTAAGGAATCACACTTGTCGTGAAAAAAATTTTTAGGTACCTCAAGGATACACCTAACCTAGGTTTATGGTATTTAGAGATGTCAAATAGGTTGAACGGCCCATGACATGACATTGTTTAGCATGGTTTAAGTCCTGCTTAGTACGAGTCCCACTAAAATTCCATGATGTTTATCACAAAATTTTAAGTAAAAAAAATTCCTGATATATAATAAAGTTTTAAAGGTTTTGGAATAATTAACTAGCTCAAAATGCAAGAAAGAAAGAATTGAGAGAATAGCTCAGAATAAAAAAAGAAAGAGAAGCAGAGGTATACGATAGAAAAGACTAATTGTTTATAGGCTTTAGTATTGTAATGTTGACTTTATCAATTAGTTGATGATGCACAATACAAAGAGAAACAAATTGCATACTTATTGGAATTGATAATCTTCACTTCTTTTTTGTTTCTAGGGAAGACTACTGCTTGCAGCAGAAGTTGGGGATTCTAGAAATATGACAGCAGTTTATCCTCTTGAATCTAGATGGCTAGCAGCCATTCAAGTCTTGAATAAAGTCAGGAATTGGCACCTTTTATTTAAGCCACCAACGTTTAGAATCTGAAACAAAAGGAAAGAGTAAATCATTAACCAAATAATTACTTCGACAATAATCTAAGTAAAATTGCACTTAAGGTCAAATAAGCATCGAGTAATTTGCAAAATGATGTAAAATTTGCAATTGTTTTTTGCTCCAAACCATAAATTCTTGTAACTTTGATTTAAGACGTCGATACCTGTTGATTGAATAGCCCTTGACTGATGTAACTGAGTTGGAAAAAGCTTGTTTCTGATAAAACAAAGCTTAGCAACAATATCACTCATGTTCATTCGCTTGGTTGGTGATTCATCCGAACAAGCGACTCCTATTTCAAAAATTGAAGTCAAACACTGAAGGAATACGTCTTTTTTTTGGCTACTCAAATTGGAATTGAAGTTTGCAATTGTTTCTCCTGTGACTCTTTCCTGAAGAAGAATGGGATCAGTGATCTGAGCTACTCGTTTTGGCAAAGCTTCCTTGACATGGTTGTGAAGGTTCAAACCATCTTTGAACTCCTCATCAGTAGGCCTCTTTCTGGTAAACATCTCCAGCAAAACTATACCATAGCTATACACATCACCCTGTGTTGACACTTCTCTTCCCAAGCCATATTCTGCAAATCATTCATAAAAAATTGCAATAATTGGAGAGGACCTATGTCTCTCTTTCTCTCTCTCTCTCTCTCTCTCTCTCTCTCTCTCTCTCTCTCTCTCTCTCTCTCTATATATATATATATATATATATATATATATATATATATATATATATACTTGGAAATTAGATTTATAGCTTTTCAAAGAACGAATTTAAGGAATCGGTAGAAATGTACCTGGTGGAGCATAACCAATAGTTCCCAATCGAAGGGTGCTTGACTGGCTTGTTGGGTAATCTTGCATATCAGCTGAAATGAATTTTGCTAATCCAAAGTCACCTACATGACCAATCATTTCATCATCAAGTAAAATATTGCTCGGTTTGAGGTCACAATGAACAATTGGTGTTTCACAATGATGGTGAAGATATTCCATTGCACAAGCAACATCAACTGCCACATTCAATCTCTGTTGAAAATTCAAACTTTTTATTGGCTCATGTGCCTCATTCAGATCAACGGAGGCATGCAACCAATCCTCCAGGCTCCCATTAACCATGTACTCATAAACCAGAGCCTTAAAATCATTGCCCTGATAATCAACACTGGAACATGCTGTTAATACCTTGACAAGATTGCGATGTCTAATGTTCCTCAAGGTCTCGCATTCGGCCATGAAACTCCTAGAAGCTCCAGGATTGAAAAGATTAAGCACTTTGACAGCACAAACAGATCTGCTCTGATCAAGAATTCCTTTATATACAGAACCAAAACTACCTACACCCACCAAATTTTCTGAAGAGAATCCATCCGTAGCCTTAAGGATGCTTTGGTAAGATAATTTTAAAAGTGAATTTTCAGCAAAAGTTGGGGCAGGCTGCCTTCTTTTCTTTCTAAACCAATAAATAAAGAGAAAAGAGAATACCAAAACTATTCCTAGAACCCCAGATACAATAGAAATTATTAATTTGTACAAACTTCTTGATCTGCTTGCAGACCTTTTAAAGTTGCATCGTGGTAAATGGAACTCAGGTGTTCCTCCACAAAGCTTACTGTTTCCCTCCACCGAAGTCGCACTTGCATTCTTAAAAATTCCATCAGTAGGTACCAAACCTTCGAAATCATTGTAAGAAAGATTCAAATACTGTAATGACTTAAAACTCACAAAAAATTCAGGAATTTTTCCAGAGAGATTGTTGTGGGAAATGTCTAAAACTGCAAGACCTCTCAAAGAACCTAATGACAACGGAATAGGGCCATGGAATAAATTGCCACTCACTAATAGTTCCTCTAATCTAATACAGCTACTGAGACTGCTTGGAAGAACACCTGACAACCTATTTCCCGAAACAGACAAGTTACCTAAATTTTGCAAATTTCCTACTTCGGTAGGAAGCTCCCCAGTTAAGTGGTTCGAAGATAAGTCTAGGGACACGGACAAGGATGAGAGTCCAACTACTTCAGGGGGTATAGAACCACTGAGGTTATTATTTGAAAGATCCAATAAAACCAGATTTCCACACTTTCCAAGACTTGATGGAATGTTCCCTTGAAGCTTGTTGTGACTTAGATACAGTGTGCTCAACATCGTTAAATTTCCAAGAGAAGGGGGAATGGCCCCAGAAAGAAAATTACCGAATAGATCAAATACCGTTAGCTTCTGAAGTCTCCCAATAGCCGAAGGAATGGGACCTGATAGGCGATTGCGGTCTAATAAAAGCATCTCTAAGTTGAGATTTCCAATCCCAGTCGGAATTCTTCCTGATATGCCATTGCCTGACAACATAACTAGTGCGAGATTGGTTGACAAATTCCTTATGCACTCGGGTAACAGCCCCCCAAAGTTGTTTCCGCTAATATCCATTACACGAAGGCCGGTGGCATTGGTCAATGAGCAAAGAAAGTCCAAGCCATTTGCTCCCCCACTTCCGAGAAGGTTGCTAGTTAAGGAAATTGACTCAAGCTTATTCAACTTTTCAAAAGAGGGTAAGTTCCCGGTAAATTTGTTTAGCTCAGCTTGAAGGCTCGTGAGATTTGAGGTATTAGCTATTGAATGAGGAAAAGTTCCAGTGAGTTGGTTTTCAGAAACATCAAGGTATTCAAGATGTGGCATAATGATTCCTAAATCTGAGGGTAGTGTACCTTGAATCTGGTTTGTGCTATATTCAAGCACTCTGATTTTGGAGAGATTGAAAATCGAGGAAGGAACTATACCAGAAATTCCATTTGAGCAAACAATAAAAAATTCAAGATTTTTCAGTTGGCCAAGAGCTTCGGGAATAACCCCACTCAATTCGTTTTGACAGACAGAAAATTTTACCAAAGATGATAAATTCCCTAATGAATGTGGGATACTCCCTCTTAAATTGTTATGGTACAAACCTAAAAGTTGTAGATTTGACAAGTGGCCGAGCACGCTAGGAATTTCTCCAACTAACATGTTATATCCAACATTAAAGATTCTAAGTTCGGAGCAACTGGATATGTTAGAAGGAATTTCACCACTTAACGAGTTATTGTTTAGTGTCAATATTTGCAGTCTACGCAAGCCACCAATTTCCCTAGGGATTTCATGACTAAAGCTATTGTTTTGAAGATCTAACACCCTTAGGAAACTCAAATTACCAATAAATGGTGAAATAGATCCAGTGAGCTTTAGGGAACTTAACTCCAACTTGGTTACCCTCTGATGTCGGTGACCACATGTAACACCATGCCATTGGCAAAAATGGACAGTGTTGTTCCACGAGAGCATAAGCCTGAGACGGTTGCTAGTTATCCTGTTCTTGAACTCGAGCAAGGCTTGTTGATCCGTGCTATTTCCCTTAGCTTCAGAGGTTGCTAACTCACGTACCTCAGTACCCTGCAGGTTAAAGCATGAGAGGAGAATAACAGCAATGAAGACTGGAGAAAGAAACGAGGACAGTTCCAAATGCAAGCCTGACAGCTCCATTGAGACTCAGACTCGAGATAGTTTTTGTATTTAGTGCTTGGTTCGCCACAAGAACTAATTAAGCTATTATAAGGAGCTTTGGAATTCTGAGTTTTTCCAGCCAAGTAGCCCTTTTCCGAAAGAAATTAGTGATTCAGAAGACTTTATAACTCAACTAGTCAAGTGTCCAATGATTTTGTGTTACATAAAGTGAACGCAAGAAAGCCATCAATCGAACAGGAATAGCTGCCAGACTTGACCATATTGTGGGTTTGGTAACTTGCCAAGCACCACAGGAATTTCTCCCATTAATGTAAAGCTAAGGTTATACGCTCGAGATTGAAAACAATTATTACGAATCTATTAATTATTGTAATGATAAAATTGAAATTAAAATTAATATTGAAATTTATATATATAGTTAGATGCTAGAATATTAAATTAAAATTTAAATACAATGAAATTTATAATATATATGTGGTATTTATAAAATTAATATATAACTAAATATAATTCAAATTATTTCATATCAAATAATTGTAAGAAGAAAAATTTAAAATATTATTTTTTTATATTTATGATTAAATATTTAAAAAATATTAACATGTATATTTTAATATTATTTAACATTTAAAGTCTTTAAAGTTTTATTTAATAAATAGTGATACATTATTTTATATTAAAATAGTATATTTAAATTTTTAAATAATAAAAATTAATAATAATATATAAATTTACATATATAATATTTTCTTCTTATATAAATATTTTTTAAATATCTAAGAAATAAATTTACAAGTATAAACTTATTTATATTTTTAAATAAATACATAATTAAAAATTTTAAAATAAAAAATTTATGGGTAAAAAAAGAAATAGATAAGAACATTAAATAATTTAAAACTTATAAAATTGAAAAATAATTTGATAAAATAAAAAATAAATTCTATTTAAATTAAAAGATAAAAAGGTAAAGAAGAAAAAGAAATCCAATGGAAGGGGCAATTTTCCCACTAACTCTTTACTACTCCAGTGCCCTCACTAAAAGGACAATGGAAGCAACCTTACTAGGAGGTGCAGTGATGCGATGGCATTCAAATGGAGCTTTACAAGTTGCAACTAGTAGGCAAATTGTGGAGAGATTTTATTATGCCAGAAGCCATTATTCAAAAGATTTAACACTTTTGGAAAGCTCAAATGTCCAATAAATGGTGACATAAATCTCACAAGTTTAAGGGATTGCGGTCCAACTTGGTGAACTCAGGCAATGCTTGTTGATCCATGTCATTTCAGTCAAGTATATGAAGGTTGCTAATCAAACAAGTTAAATCTTCATAAGCCCTTAAAACATAGTAGGATAACAAAAACAAAAACGAAAAAAGAATATAAAACTAAAGACAAATAGAAAACTAAAGTCTGTATAGTTTTATCAAATTGCCTATCTGTCTATGAATGGAAGGTTATGCTAAAGTTAAGCTTCAATCCCATTGTGTAATGCCTGTAATGCTACAAGGATATCTTAAGAGGCTATGATGTATATATGTATATGTACATGGTTACTAGTGTATAAATAATAAAGGATGTAAGAAATTATGAGATTTAATGAAACATCCATGATTTTAAATTGTGTGCACAAGTTTCATTAACTATGAACTATGTGGAATGAATGTCATGGTGTGTTAAATCTGCACAGAATGAGAATTGAGGTATGAAGCAAAAGAGGGTAAGTGTACAATTTGGAAATCTGCAGAAAACTGCAGAAAATGAGGGTGCAGGGGATGAGAGATCGATCTCATATGAAAGAGAGATCGATCTCCCCTCATGAAATGCCCAGAATTTATCGAATGGAACTAGGAAGATCAATCTCATGGGAAGGTAGATCGATCTCCTTAAGTCTTTGTCTGGAAGGAATCGATCTCTCGCAAAGCACAGATCGATCTCCTTAACTCTCGGCCTGGAAGAAACCGATCTCCCCTAAGCAACAGATCGATCTCATTAAGGTTCTGTAAAAAGCAGATCGATATCCTACAAGAGGAAGATCGATCTCCAAGGAGAGATTTGCTTGCAAACAGATCGATCTCATCATGGAAGAAGATCGATATGGTAGTAGTTACGTTTGGTAAAAAGGACTACCAAACCATGCAAAGATCGATCTCCACAAGGACCAGATCGATCTCATGTCTCTGCGTCTATAAAAAGAGCACGGGATTTGGACTGAAAATCAGATTTTCCTCCCACCAAACCGCACCTGCCATTTTCTCTCAAAGACCCAAGCTTTCTCACTTTAAAAATCACTACATTCCAATCAAAATCTAAAGAAGCTCAAGAAGGGAAAGTTGTTCCTTGAAGCAAGGAGAACAACATACCCAAAATCACACATTGGTGTGACCAAGAGGAGTTTTGGCTACCACAAGTTTGGCTAAGTAAAGGGGTAAACTCTTCAACCTTCAAGCTTTAAATATGGATTTCTAGGAATTTAATGGATTGAATGGTATGTGAAATATTGCTAAGAATGATGATTATAGTGATGAGTGAATAATATTAAGAGGAATTTATGAAGGAAAATCTATAGGAAAGTGATGGAAAACTTAGGGTGAGATATAGTGAATACAAATGGGAAAGGTGAAATGTGATTTTAAGGATTGGGAAGTATGAATAGATAAATAGAAGACAATGTGTGTGTTTAGTAGAGGGAAAGGAAAATAACTTAATGATTTATACGTGTAGATCGAAAATATGTGGAATATGATTGACCCAGATTACGGACGGAGTAAACGAGACGAAGGAAATACAAGCACGATTTGAGGTAATGGACTGTATGTTAGCGAAAGAGATATTCGTACATATTTTACTACGATTTTAGTAGATATGACGCTAGAATTAGTACGTTTAGCTATGAAATCATGAAATGTACTATGATATATATATATATATATATGTATTGTGAAAATGGGATGTAGGAAGGAAACTAGCCTGACATGCATGTTTTTAATGCTTTTACATCTATACGATATTTTTGATGTTTTCTCAACCATGTATTGATTTCGAGATTGAGAAATGATGATGGATAGGTTGGCTAGTTTTACATGTTTAGCATGAGACGACAAGCTACGTAAATAAACATGTTTTGGATTTTTAAAAGAGAAAATAGCCACCTATCGGATTTGAGATGTGAATTGGTGTTGGAGCTCTAGCTCACACCTGTTTTAATGATTTTGACTATGCTGGAGTTTCACTCGCATACGTCTACATGTTTTGATAAACCGTGCTGGAGCGTGACTCGCACGTGGTTTTATAATGATAATGTGTTGGAGTGTTAGCTCGCATATGTTTCTATGTTTTGATATGTCGTGTTGGAGTTCATCTCGCACAATGAGATTGAGAAAGGTGTTGGAGCATTGCTCGCACCAGTTTTGCTGAGCTTGAGTTGATACAGTGTTAGAAGTTGTTGCTCACACTAAGAGATACCACGATGAAGCTTACCACGATGACTGTATGTCACGCTGATTTGCTCGCCTGGTATCTGAGACATGGTTCAGGATGATGAGTCCATAGGAGTAGGGTGGATGGATTAGGTCCACGGTCGTACTTGAACTGTGTAGTTGTCTGTTGGTATACTATGTACCATGCTGGGTACACGTGAGTATGAGTATCGCGTAGATAACACATGGTGTACCTTGTACCGTGAGTTAATGAGGAAGATGATGATGATTGAGATGAGTCGGAAGGTAGGACTGACCCATCCCCCTTCAGGCAAGTGATGCCCTTTGCACACCGATCAGTGAGGCCTGCGATCATTGACTATGACCATATGTTGTGTATATTAGATTGCGTAGGATTCCATGCCTGTCTCAGAGATAAGAGAAATTGAGAAACTCAGAAAAGAAATGATTTGAGAAATGCAAAGAGATATTGTGATTTGATAAATCTCTTAATTTGAATGCTTGTGTTGTGATATCACTTTTTCATGACATGTTTTAACTAGAAGTATTACATATAGTTTGACATCGAAATGCCAATGAGAAATAAATGTTTAAATGCATTTTCTAGTAATAATTCCTTTTATATTGAAACATGTTTTGTTTTTGCATGCATGAGCTATGTAGATAGTACAGTATCTACATGTTAGCATCTTTTTCCTTACTGAGTTATGGTTTGCTCATCCCACTATTTTCTCCCTCCAGATACTGAGAAGTAGGACAATGCAGTGGTCTCGAAATCCCTTTTTGTATTGGACAGCTCCCACCAGTTGCAAAGGTATAAAGATTTGTATACACATGAGTATTTTGTATCTATTATAATGTATCACACAGTCATGAATCGAAAATGTAAACAGTTGTATGGGGATGTTATGTAAAGATATTATATTATACAATTGATTTTGTATAAGTACTCCGATGAGAGTTAGTCAATTAGCCGAACAAGTGTATAAAGATTGTAAAGTAAGGGTAGGAGGTAAGAACACGACAGTTAATTTGATTCTGTTAAATATGTATGATCTTGATATAATCTTGGGAGTGGATTGGTTAGCTACCAATCATGCTGTCATAGACTGTTATTCTAAGTCTATTACATTTTCTCTACCTGAAGAATGTGTTGTAAAATTTTAAGAGAAGTAATGAAATCTTAAATTTTGTGATAAGTAAAGTGCATTGGTATATTCATGACATGAATGTTGTTTTGAAGGTTTTATTGTTTATGTGGTGGATTTGAACAAAACACATCCGGATATGGATGACATTCCAGTGGTTAGAGAATTCCCTGATGTCTTTCTAGACGACTTATCGAGATTGTCATCGGATAGAGAAATGAAATTTGGTATAGATTTGACACCTGGAACAGAGCCAATATCCAAGCCACCATATAGGATGGCTCCAGTTGAGCTAGAGGAATTAAGGAAGCAGTTGTAAGATATGCTAGATAAGGGGCTTATAAGATCGAGTGTCTCACCATGGGAAGTTTCGGTATTATTTGTGAAGAAGAGAGATGGGAGCCTCAGGCTGTGTATTGACTATCGAATGTTGAATAAGGCTACCATCAAGAATAAGTAACCCTTGTCGCGCATCGATGATCTATTGGATCAATTTCGAGGAGTACAGATCTTTTTCAAGATAGATCTTAGGTCTGGGTATCATCAACTGAAGATTCGGAAGAAAGATGTGCCCAAGACAGTTTTTCGCACCTGTTATGGTCATTATGAATTATTGGTGATGCCTTTCGGGTTGACGAATGCGCCAACAACTTTTATGGCTCTAATGAATGAGGTATTCAAGTCATACTTGGACCAGTTCGTGATCGTTTTCATTGATGATATATTGGTGTATTCAAGGTCCAGGGAAGATCATGAGCAGCACTTAAGGATTGTTTTGCAAACCCTCCGAGAGACAAAATTGTATGCCAAACTTGGTAAATGTGACTTTTGGCTAGAGTAGATTTCTTTTCTGGGCCATGATTGAAGGATGAAGTGTTAGTAGATTCATCTAAGATTGAGGCTTTTGTTCAATAGGAACAACCCAGGACAGTCACAAAGATCAGAAGCTTTTTGGGTTTGACAGGTTACTACAGGAGATTTGTAGAGGGTTTTCTAGACTGGCTGCTTTATTGACACGACTCAAGAGGAAGAATGTGGAGTTTACATGGGATGAAGTGTGTGAGAGGAGTTTTCAGGAATTTAAGCGCAGATTAACCACTGTGCCAATTCTTATCATCCCTAAGAGCTCAAGGAACTACTTTGTGTATACAAATGCTTCACATCAAGGACTAGGTTGTGTTTTGATGTAGAACGAAAGGGTAGTCGCTTATGGATCTAGATAGTTGAAAGATCATGAGAAGAACTACCCCACTCACGATTTGGAGTTGGCGGCCGTAGTATTTGCATTGAAGATATGGCGCCACCACTTGTATAGTGAGAGATTTTAGATTTTTAAGGATCACAAGAGTCTTAAGTATCTGTTCTCACAGAAGAAGTTAAATATGAGACAAAGAAGGTGGTTAGAACTCCTCAAAGACTATGATTATGAGATTTTATACCACCCGGGGAAGGCGAATGTGGTTGTCGATGCATTGAGTAGAAAGAGTCTCAAGTTGGTATCACATATGATGGTTATGGAGCACGAGTTATTGGAACAATTCACGAATCTTAGTTTGATATGACCCTACCTGAGATTGGTAATTATGGGATTATATCTAGCTTGAGGTTAGAGCCGGAGTTGATTGAGAGAATCTGACAATCTCAGTAAAATGATCAATGGTGCATTGATGTGATTAGCCAAATTCAAAAAGGTAAGGGTGTTGAATTTGTATTGAGTTCAGATGGAATACTAAGGTTCAAAAATAGAATATGTGTTCCTAAGGATTTAGAGCTGAGGAAGTTGATCTTATCTGAGGCTCACTCATCGAGATATATAGTACACCCAAAGAGTGGTAAAATGAATAAGAACCTTTAGAAGGTGTATTGGTGGTCAGGAATGAAAAAAGACATAGCTGAGTACGTTGCTAGATGTCTCATCTGTTAGCAGGTAAAGGTAGAGCACCGAAAACCTGGAGGATTATTGTAACCTCACCGATACCAACATGGAAGTGGGAACACATCACCATGGACTTTGTGATGGGATTACCGAGAACCCGTAAGAACCATGATGCAATCTGGGTGATAGTAGATCGGTTAACGAAATCGGCACACTTTTTGGCTATGAGATCTACAGATACTTTGAGTGTATTGGCGAGCCTATATGTACGGGAAATAGTGAGATTTCATAGAGTCCTAGTGAGTGTTATTTCTGATAGGGATGCCCGCTTCACTTCACACTTTTGGGGGCATTTTCAGGAAGTGATGGGGACCTAGTTGACACCGTTTTTTATCTTCAGATAGATGGCCAGTCAGAGAGGACTATATAAACCCTGGAGGATATGCTGAGAGCGTGTGTGCTGGATTTTAGAGGCTCATGGGACGATTACTTGCTATTGATTAAGTTCGCCTATAATAACAGTTATCACTCAAGTATTGGTATAACCCATTATGAGGCACTATATAGTCGTAGATGCCGATCACCCATTGGTTGGGAAGAAGTTGGTGACAGACAGTTGCTCACTCTCGATTTGGTTAGACAATCCTCCGAGGATGTTCAGATAATATGCGACAGGCTGCGAACAACTCAAAGTCGACAAAAGAGCTAGCTAATAGGAGATGAAGACCACTTGAGTTTGATGTGGGTGAGTCCGTATTTTTTAAAGTGTCTCCTTCTAAGGGAATAACTAGGTTCGAGAAGAAAGGAAAACTAAGTCCTCGTTACATTGATCCTTTCGAGATTTTAGATAGAGTGGGAGATAGAGCATATAGGCTAGTCTTACCACCTGAGCTAGCAGAGATTCACAATATCTTCCATGTTTCTATGCTTCAGAAGTACTACCCGGATCCGACACATGTAATTAGCTATGAGCCGTTGGAGCTCAAGGAGGATATGTCATATGTGGAGAAACCGATCTGGATATTAGACAGAATAGAGAAGGTGTTGCGAAACAAGTCGATTTCATTGGTTAAGGTCCTGTGGCAGCATCATACATCGGAGGAAGCCACATGGGAGTTAGAGGATCTAATGAAGGAGAAATATTCCCAACTTTTTTAGGAATAGACTTGGTTCAATTTAGAGGACCAAATTTTTTAAGGAGGGGAGAAGTGTAATGCCTGTAATGCTACAAGGATATCTTAAGAGGCTATAATGTATATATGTATATGTACATTGTTACTAGTGTATAAATAATAAAGGATGTAAAAAATTATGAGATTTAATGAAACATCCATAATTTTAAATTGTGTGCACAAGTTTCATTAACTATGAGCTATGTGGAATGGATGTCATGGTGTGTTAAATGTGCACGGAATGAGAATTGAGGTATGAAGCAAAAGAGGGTAAGTGTACAATTTGGAAATCTGTAGAAAATTACAGAAAATGAGGGTGCAGGGAATGAGAAATCGATCTCATATGAAGGAGAGATCGATCTCCCCTCATGAAATGCCCAGAATTTGTCGAATGGAACTAAGAAGATCGATCTCATGGGAAGGCAGATCGATCTCCTTAAGTCTTTGTCTGGAAGGAATCGATCTCACAAGGCACATATCGATCTCCTTAACTCTCGGCCTGGAAGAGAACAACCTTCCCTAAGCAACAGATCGATCTCATTAAGGTTCTGTAAAAAGCATATCGATCTCCTACAAAAGGAAGATCGATCTCTAAGGAGAGATTTGCTTGCAAACAGATCGATCTCATCATGGAAGAAGATCGATCTGGTAGTAATTGTGTTTGGTAAAAAGGACTACCAAACCATGCAGAAATCGATCTCCACAAGGACCAGATCGATCTCATGTCTCTGCGTCTATAAAAAGAGCACGAGATTTGGACTGAAAATCAGATTTCCCTCCCACCAAACCGCGCCTGCCATTTTCTCTCAAAGACCCAAGCTTTCTCACTCTAAAAATCACTACATTCCAGCCATAATCTGAAGAAGCTCAAGAAGGAAAATTTGTTCATTGAAGTAAGGAGAACAACATACCCAAAAATCACACATTGGTGTAACCAAGAGAAGGAGTTTTGGCTACCACAAGTTTAGCTAAGTAAATGGGTAAGCTCTTCAACTTTCAAGCTTTAAATATGGATTTCTAGGCATTTAATGGGTTGAATGGTATGTGAAATATTGCTAAGAATGATGATTGTAGTGATGAGTGAGTAATAATAAGAGGAATTTATGAAGGGAAATCTATGGGAAAGTGATGGAAAATTGTGACGCCCCGAAAACGCGAAAAATATGGCAAATTGAAAACTTTTTACTCATCAAATCACAATTAAGGGTGCATTCCTGTGCAGTGTCATACATCATCATACTTATCACGCCTCAGGATCTCATCATAAAATAGTATATATAATATCATATACATTACTCAATTCTGAGTTAATTAATCCTACTACATCTCATACATCATTGTAAAACAAATGTCTGTAATTACAACTTTAGTCTTGGTACATGAAAAGATAAATTATATCTCAATACAATATATGGCCTGAAGCTCAAGTTCTCCACTAGCCACTACTCCGTACGTCGCGGGGAAAACTCTCTTCACTTGAAGAAATCTAGGGGGAAAAGAAAACAGGGTGAGCTTCTAAATCGCTCAGTAGGGGGGCAAGGGACTCATCAATAAGGCAATGATTTGCAAGCACAATCATTTTAACTCATAGTTGAAAACTCGTTAGAAAATGTAGCATGACTTAATAAAACATCATTCTCATCTCATTCTCTAAAATCATGTGAAAACATGAGAGTACATAACTCAGTATAAACCACAGTTACAAGCATGTGAAAATCATGATGCGATAATGACTTTTCTCATTAACACATGATAAAAATCACCGTAATAAAATGCACGTGGCACAGCCACAAAACACAACTCATGTGTATAAAAAAGAGACTAGGCAATAAAACTCATATAAAACTTGTCATGGCAAGCATCCTCATGAGAGGGAACGTCAACATATGGTCGTGTACATGGTATATTGGACTTACACGTTACCAGAACAAGGTCCGACCTTACATGCTACCAGAGCAATGCCTCTCCTCATGCACACTATCATGTGGTACCTGGATCGGTTCCCAGGTGGCCCACTCTATCGGTCTTACATGCTACCAAAGCAAGGCTCAGACTTACATGCTACCAAAGCAAAGCCACCCAGCGTTACCAGAACGAGGGTCATCTCACCTTACCAAAACAGAGGCATCTCTCGTTACCAAAATGAAGAAATATCGGACTTACATGCTACCAGAGTAAGGCCCGGACTTACATGCTACCAAAGCAAGGCCTCCCAACGCTACCAAAGCGAAGGAATAATCGGACTTACATGTTACCAGAACAAGGCCCGGACTTACATGCTACCAAAGTAAGGCCCGATGTGTATTCAACATGACACGCCTAAATCTCAATCATTAACCATTATCATATAAAACGTTTTGCCTTCACGTAGAACTCATAATGATTTTCTCTCATAAATCTCATTTAAAACATATGTGTACTCAACACAAAACATGTTAAAATCGAGTTTCAATCGGCAAAACCACGCACATATTTCTCAATCTCAGTATGCCTTAACGTAGAGCCCAAATCTCTTTTTCACTTTTTAAACACAAAACGGTTGTAAAATATTTTCACACATAGCTTACAACTCATAAAAATTGGCCCCCAACCGGTCAAAAAATCTTGTGCAATTTCTCATTCACAACACATAAAACATGCTTGTTTTCTCAATCACAATTCATGCTACAACATTTCACAATTCACATACACAAACGAGTTTAAGTTTCCCTTACCTCTTTGCACCTCGTATAGTGCAATCGTTCCCCCGTATCACAGACTAGCCTCGCATTCCACTCTGGAACTCCCGAGCTGTCCAATGATGTTAAAACATTCAAACTCATTATCACAGAACCTCCATATCTCTACATCGAGCATATTGCACATATTCTCATTAAATACCTCAATTATCTCATTTCTCATGACTCTATCAAATTCATAATCTAATCCACTACATTTCAACCTTCTACATTTCTCAATTCATAATACCTATGCCAAAATCACTTCATTACCTAAATTTTCAATTTATAGACAAAAATCCCAATTTTTCACAATTTACTTAATATCATCATCACTCTAATAAAATCACAATTTTTGTCAACTCTAATCCTTTCCTAACTATTTCATCACAATGCCCATATTCACAATCACCAAAAATCATTTCAAAATCTAAGATTGAAGTTTAGAGATTACTCAAACTTGTGGAGTGCTCAACTCACACCTCGATTCGATTCGTCTTTCGATTTCCAACTATGTTGTTCTCCTTTGGATGAGGAACAACTTTCCTTCTTGCCACAACCCTTGATTTAGACGAAAATGTGGACTTTGGAAGAGAGAGAAAGCTAGGGTTCGACTGAAATGGAGGTTTGGGAGAGAGAGAGATCCATTTCCAGGAAAAACAAAGGGGTTTTTATATAGACTGAGGGTAGGAGATCGATCTGGCTCTTGATGAGATCGATCTGCATTTGAATTTGGGGATGATTTGGGGTAATTTTATGCCTAGGAGATCGATCTGTCGTGGGGTAAGATCGATCTCTTAATGGCTTTATGAGATCGATCTGCTCCAATTATGAGATCGATCTCTAGTTTACAGAATACTTCATGAGATCGATCTGCTCATTGGGGAGATCGATCTTCTCCTTAACAGAGACATTTTGAGATCAATTCCTTTCTCATGAGATCGATCTCTTCATTACAGAATCATAAGGAGATCGATCCTCTTCCATTGGAGATCGATCTGCTCACTTAAATTCCTCCTCCCTTGTCCTTTTTGACCTACCAAATCGATCATCTCTTCTCCAAGATCGATCTGGCCCCATAGTTTCATACTTTAACATAAAATATCATTTATAACTCATTCATCACTTAAAATTTCATTCCATACCACCTCAATATATGAGTACATCATATTTAATCCAATCAATTGCACTTCATGTTTTCATTACATAATTTAAATATGTCTAAAATTCTCAGATCTCACAAAAACTTAGGGTGAGATATAGTGAATATAAATGGGAAAGGTGAAATATGATTTTAAGGATTGGGAAGTATGAATAGATAAAATAGAATCTCTGTTCGAAGCAATACTGACTGGGACACCATGCAATCTGACTATTTCTCTAACATATAGTTATGCTAATGCACTCAAAGAGTTTGTAGACTTCATGGCCAAGAAGTGAGCTGACTAGTTAGTCTGTCTACTATGACCTAAATAGCATCATGGTTTCTTTTAATCCTCGGTAATCCTATGATGAAATCCATTGTAATATGCTCTATTTCCATATTGGTATCGGTAGAGACTTAAGACATCTAGCAAGTTTCTGATGCTTTACCTTCACTTTCTGATACACAAAACATTTGGACGTAAATTTTGCAATATCCTTCTTCATTCCAACCCACTTATACATTCAGCGTAGATTCTTTTACATTTTCATACTACTGGGTGCATCGTATACTTGAAACTATGAGTTTTGTCAAGAATCTGTCTCTTAAGGGCATCATCACTAGAAGCACCTATGTGCCCTCTAAATCTCATCAATCCATCATCACTGACCTGATAATCCACACTCTCACCCTGCCTTATCAAACTAACAATCTCCATCAACTTGGAATTTGCCTTCTGAGCCTATCTAAGCTGGCATCTAATGCTAGGCTCAATTCTCATACTAGTTATTGAAAAATTCTCAAAAGGTTCTACACTTAAGCTTAAATCAAATAATTGCTCCATTAGATCACATTCCTAAACCATCATAAAGGAAACCATGCCTATGCCTTTTCAGCTTAAAGCATTAGCAACCCTGTTAGCTTTACCTAGATGGTAAATGATGTTACAATCATAGTCTTTAGGGAGCTTCATCCATCTATTTTGTCTCGTGTTTAATTCTTTATGAGAAAACATGCACTTTAAACTCTTATGGTTAATGTAAATCTAAAACTTTTCCCCATATAGGTAATAAAACCATATCTTCAATGTAAACACTATGATTGCTAACTCAAGATCATGACTGGGGTAGTTTCTTTCGTGATCCATCAGATGTTTGAACCTATAGGCTACCTCTCTCCCATTCTGCATCAATACACAACCAAAACCTTGTATGTATGCGTCATTATAAATAGAGAAACCCCCTGAACCATTCAAAATAGTCAAAATTGGTGCAAAGGTTAATTTCTATTTCAATTCTAGAAAGCTTCACTCATATGCATCTGTCCACTCAAACTTAGTATCCTTGCATGTGAAGCGTGTAAAAGGAGCTGCTATTCTGGAAAACCCCTCAACGAATCTTCTGTAATACCTTGCTAACCCAAAAAAGTTTTAAATATCTGTAACTGTCTTACGCCTTTCTCAACTAACTACGACCTTAGCCATAGATGGATCTACATAAACTCTATCCTTTGTCACTATATGCCCAAAAAATGCAATTTGTTCTATCGAGAACTCGCACTTATTATACTTAGCATATAACTTTTTTTCCTTAAGTTTTTGGAGGTTAATCTTTAAGTGCTAAGTATGTTCTTCTCGGGATTTGGAGTATACTAAGATATCATCAATGAATACTATCGTGAACTTATCCAAATAAAGGTTCATTTATTAAGCTCATGAATATTGTAATTGCATTCGTTAGGCCAAAAGGCATCACTAAAAATTCATAATGGCCATAATATGTCTTAAAAACAGTTTTCAGGATATTTGAATCTTTTATTCTCAACTAGTGGTGTCCCAATCTTAAATCTGTTTTAGAGAACACCTTTACACCTTGTATCTGACCAAATAAATGATTAATTTTAAGCAGCAGATATTTGATCTTCATTATCACTAAGTTCAGCTGCTTTTAGTACACGCATAATATTAAAATGTTATCTTTCTTTTTCCCACATAATATTGGAGCCCCTCTTAAGGTAAATCACTAGGGCCTATGAACCCTACATCTAACAAGTTCTGGAGCCATTTCTTTAGCTCCACTAATTCAATTAAAACTAATTAATACAGAGGCTTCGAGATAAACTAAGTGCCTGGCAGTAAGTATCTAGTAAACTCAGTCTCTTACTCAGGTGGCAACCTTGGTAACTCATCCGAAAAGATATCAAAAAAGTCTCTAACAACAAGCATGTCTAGCAACTCTAGATTTTTCTTAGTTAGCATCCTAGGCGATTACGAGGTAGCCTCCATCAACAATTTCATATAAGTGAGAATTAGAAGGATACATTCATCCATAAATCTCATTTCTCACTTTCAAAACATAATACAAAGTTTACAAATGTATCAGGTAGGAAGAAGGTTTCAGTATGCATTAATCTTTAAATCAATGCACCCAATAACAGTCTAAGTTAGGATAATTCGTGGTCAGCCAAACCATACCCAAAACGATGTCAAAGTCATACATATTCAATAGAATCAGATATGCTAATAGACCCCTATCTCCCACCTTCATTTTTACATACTTATGTACTAAATTTATCATTTGTGATTCTTTTAAGGGATTACTGACATGCAGCAGATATCTCAAGGCTTAGTGTGAGAACCCTGCTGCCCGCCCCTCACCAGGTCACAGGCTTACGGCGAACTCATCACAAACCCGTATTGTCCTCTTTAGGCCCACAAGCCCTCAAGGTTTTGCTCCACTGGGGGGGCAAGCCCATCTCCCAGGAGACGCGTCACGGAGGCTCGAACTCTGGTCAACACCCTTGTTCGCGCACTCCTAATGCCACTGATTAGGAGTGCGCGAACAAGGGTGTTGACCCGAGTTCGAGCCTCCGTGACGCGTCTCCTGGGAGATGGGCTTGCCCCCCAGTGGAGCAAAACCTTGAGTGGGCCGAGGCCTGCAAAGAGGACAATACGGGTTTGTGATGAGTTCGCCGTAAGCCTGTGACCTGGTGTGGGGCGGACAGCAGGGTTCTCACATAAAAACTCGCGTTTTTATGTGAGAACCCTGCTGCCCGCCCCACACCAGGTCACAGGCTTACGGCGAACTCATCACAAACCCGTATTGTCCTCTTTGGGCCCACTGGCCCTCAAGGTTTTGCTCCACTGGGGGGGCAAGCCCATCTCCCAGGAGACGCGTCACGGGAGGCTCGAACTCGGGTCAACACCCTTGTTCTTGCACTCCCTAACGCCAATGAGCCCCACACCAGGTCACAGGCTTACGGCGAACTCATCACAAACCCGTATTGTCCTCTCTGGGCCCACTGGCCCTCAAGGTTTTGCTCCACTGGGGGGGCAAGCCCATCTCCCAGGAGACGCGTCACGGGAGGCTCGAACTCGGGTCAACACCCTTGTTCTTGCACTCCCTAACGCCAATGAGCCAAGTGGCTCAATGGCGTTAGGGAGTGCAAGAACAAGGGTGTTGACTCGAGTTCGAGCCTCCCGTGACGCGTCTCCTGGGAGATGGGCTTGCCCCCCAGTGGAGCAAAACCTTGAGGGCCAGTGGGCCCAGAGAGGATAATACGGGTTTGTGATGAGTTCGCCGTAAGCCTGTGACCTGGTGTGGGGCGGGCAGCAGGGTTCTCATAGCTCAGTGGCACTAAGAGTGCAAGAACAAGGGTGTTGACCCGAGTTCGAGCCTCTGGGGACGCGTCCAGTAGGAACAAAGCCGTGATGGGCTGGAGATGGGCTTGCCCCCCAGACCCAAAAGCGGACAATACGTGGAGTTGCTGAGACCTGTAAGCCTGTGACCTAGTGTGGGGCGGGCAGCAGGGTTCTCACACTTAGGCATTAATCCCTTTTAAGACATATCAGTAAAGTTCACTTTCTTACCAAGTATGTTGGACAGGTTCTCATAACAATTTCCTACCGTTGGTGTGGACAAGTCCAAACTCCTATTGGTCAAATCTAATAGGCACAATCACATTATACTTTATTGAAACTTATCAAGGATGCCCATTTCCTTCGTGAGAGTTATTTATATGCTCTCCCTCATCGAGTTCAGATTTCCTATACAAAAAAAAAACCTTTAATGTCGTTTCTGGATATAAATCACTGTTTATATCCAACAGAACATAGTGATATGGGATGTAAATTTAATTCTAACCTACCTATACTGACATGAGACTAAACGAATGTGCTCAAATGCCAATCTGTAACGCCTTCGGAAGCTAGGAATTTTGAGCTAACTTTTTCTATTACCTAATAAGTGGATTACTACTCATTGTAATTGTTTAAGGTTTATTTGTTTACCTCGTAATGCGTGCTAAAATCGGGGCTGAAAAATTTTGCCCTTGTACATGTCTATTTCTCATCTTCATGCTACAACAGCATATAATTTCAACCTATGGCTCACAAATAATCACAATAGACTATCCAAAATATTGCATTATTAATAATTTATCATATCAAGATATTTCTCATGACAAGGCACGGTTTACTTATAACCTCAATACAAGCTTAAGACTTACATTCCAATATCCAATAAACTGTGTATATAAAAAGAATCGAAGTGTTTGGGATATAAACAAAACATGAAGAGGATTTATGTCTTAGTACAAAAGCTAAAACTCTGCAACATATACATAAGGCTCTCGATACACCACACTCGCACCCGAAACTATCTGAAATAATCTGGGGGGAAAAGAAGGGGTGAAGTAAAGCCCAATAAGAAATATATATAAAGATATGTCAGGCTTATATTGTGCAAATGAATGTATGCTCATGCTTGAAAATTGATGTTACAACAATTTAATCTATGCATTATACAATAATTATTCTTGACTAATCTAGTCTTGTGATGAGACTCCTCAAGCTAGCACCTTTTAACGAAATACATGTGCAATGCATAAAATATTCATGTACCAAACTCTTGAGAGTATAATGCAATATTTCACAAACGTTTAAAATGTTTTGTACAAGTGCTATTTCCAAAGCATAAACATTTATGCACAGGTTGCCATTCAAATCACAGGCATAACCCAAAACCAGCAAGTATATGCATTATCCAAAAGCACAAATGTACAGAACAATATAATTATGAGACATGGTTATAGACCGTACTAGATAATATCAACAAACTCCACGATAGCTAACCATGAACACAAATTCTCATAAAGAGATACAAACTCTCATCCTAAGGACACTTTCTATGATTATAGATCTTTTTAGCGCCATTGATCAGCTAAGTACTGGTGAAAAATGTCTCGATTTATTGTCGGACAATATCCTTGCCTTTAAACAATAACAATATGTAGACCTAGGGACCAAGTCACACAGGCTGGCTCCATTCATACATATACATGAACAAAATGCTATATTAGCATAAGAAATTGGGGTACCATAGTCTTAAAACAAATCATTTTATTCAGACAGTCATTTTCAATAATAAATTATCACAACAAGAATATTCCATGATGTATGATCAACCAATAACAAAATGAGTGTGTAATTTTACAAATCCCGTCAAAGTATATCAACATTGAAAAAGCAAAGCTGTCCAAGGTGATATAATGTCAAAAATACTTTAAAAGGATTTAACACATAATTATAAAGCAATGTCTTTCCAATAAAACTCATGGATCTTAATAGACCTTTGTCATAAGTTTTCTGTAAACAGACAAAATGCATAAATGCATACATAATGTGTATCGTCTGTACTAAACATGCATACTAAGAATGAATCCAATAATAGGCCTAGTGTAATAGACCTTAATTCCACATATTACCCCACAATACACATAATATCATTATATATTTTACACCGTTAATTAAAGATATAAACATAATAAAATCTTATGCATATAAATCTTACCAATAGTACTAAGACTTAGTACATAAACACCACAAATGCACTTCTTAGGTTAATGGTATTATTTCCACTTCCTTGTGTTTCCTATATCACCAAAATTCACATGAAATATTTATTTCACCAAAGCCTAATTGTAAGACCCGAGTTTTCGGTTCCGTATGTAGCTTGTTCCTTATGATTCCTATGTGTACGAACACTTTATTTCATAGTTGAATCATAAGAAGAGTATTTACTATCATGCAATCAATTATTTAAGAAATAAAAAAATGCATGTAAGTTACATGACAGCGAGATAAGGGTTAAAGTAATTTCCGAACGAGTGCAGGGAAAAAACGGTCAAATGATCGAAATTCAGTATAAATCCGATGAGAAATTTCATTAAAAATATGAAATTGGGGAATCTTGATCAAAATAGAAGAAAATATTGAATTTCGAGTCCAATTGATCAAGATCTAAATTTATTGAATATTTTTGAAATTTTTACCTCGAAAAACGAGATCGAAAATAGTAAAAAAATATACCGAAAAGGTAAAATCGGACTGATAAATTTATTTACTGGTTAAATGAATTTAATATGAATTTTTGAGATATTTTTTAGATTTTTATTATTATTTTAATGAATAAAATAATAATAAAAATATTATATATATATAAAAAAAAAAGAAAACAGAATTGAAATCAGGGGCGGCCACCGGCTGGAGTTAGCTCCGATCGAGGCCAGCCGAACGTTCCCCAGGTTGTGGCGCGCCGAATGGCAGTAGTGAGATGTCGAGAATCGGCCGGCAGCGCCGGCAACGACCAGATCCTCACTGAACCGGATCTGACCGGTTCAGTGTGAAAGAGGCTGAATCGGTCCGAACTGGTTCAATAGGAGAGAGAAAGAGGAGAGAAGAAAAAATTTAAAAAAAATTCAGTGTTATCCCGGCACAACAGTAGACTGGTAAGTGATCGAAAATCGGTCGAATTATTTTTCGGATAATTAATTTGAATTTATTTTAGACCGAAATTAACCCGTTTAAATATATATTGCTGTGTAGCGAAAAAACGGTAGGCGACGTGTACAAGTTCGAGTGGATCTCGACTTACGTGTCACCAAGGAAAGATTCGGCTTCCGAGAATACATCCGGAGCCAATTAGACTACGTAATCCAAGGGGATCGAGGAAATTGAATTCGCAGTCGACACAATTCGAGGTAAGGGACTTATGTAAGCTATAGAGATAGCTATACGTATGTTTTCTTATCTGTTGTGTGAAATGTATGTGATAAGTACATAGACATCGATATATCTAAGTAGAAAACTACATATAAGAATAAGTCAAATGATGAGTTGCATGACTTCTATGATTGTGTGAAAAGAGGCTTTTGCAAACATTTAAAGAAAGAACGATAATAGACAGGCTTCCGGTTTAATCAAATGCATGTAATATGTTTTAAAGAGTGACTGAAGGGAGAATTATCTTCTCACTCATGACTATACATGGAGCCTTTCTATTTCTTTTCTATGTGAAATCGTGTTAGAGCATGAGAGGCAACGGTAGATTGATCAGCCCCGCTCGCACATTATTTTAAAAAAGGATTTAAAGAAAAATAAAAGAGTGCTCGATGCCTCGAGTAATACTGTGTGTTCCGCTCGAGCTGCTCGCACTGGATTTTGGGAATCATGCTAGAGCCTCGAGTATTGCTGTGTATCTTTCTTTGATTATGCTCGCATGTGACCCTCTTGATTTAAAGTAATGAGACAACAGTGCTTGATGCCTCAGTAATACTATGTGTTCCCTCCGAGAGCTTGCATTCGTGCTTGATGCCTCAGATATGTCATGTGCTCTACTCTGAGTTGCTCACACGTAGTCTCTTGAGCTTCTGTGTGACAATTAAAACCGTGCTTGATGCCTCGTAATACTGTGTGTTTTATTCGAGAGCTCGCACGAGAGTTATGAATTTCTGTGTAATGGATAGACCATGCTTTATGCCTCGATGATACTGTGTGTTCCATTCGAGAGCTCGCACGTGGTTTTGAGACAATGGAAATGGGTGATAAGGATCCACGGGAGCACGATGTACCGTGAGCGTTAGCCATGGGGTACGATGTGCCGTGACTATCTATGTGATATCTGTGTGATGCTGAAGGGATGGTTGATCCGCCTCCCCAAGCGTAGGGTTCCCGCACACCTGATCAGTGTAGCCTGGAATCCGACTATGGCTATAAGTCTTGATAAGTTTTTATGTATCTGTGTGATACGATATTGTCACTACTGTGTGAAGTGACAGATGTCTTCCATTGCTGTATGTCTAGGGATATGTTAACCCATGATTTATGTCTCAACATGCAATTGATTTATATAGTATAAAGCATTTTCTATATGAGATTTGTGTAAATAGATTATGTTGTGTAAACCTGTGTGGTTTTGAAAGATGATCTCTGTAAAGCTGTGTGCTACTGTGTGAAGTTAAACCTGTGTGGTTTTGAATGATAAACTGTGCGGATATGCATATACCCATCTAGTGAATTAATGATTTCGCATTGATGGAAGTTGTTTTTAAAGAACATGCATATTGTCTTATAAGGAAAATGAACACGTATGTATTTTAGCATGATGATAGTGTGGTTATCTACCTACTTGCATATTTTCCTTACTGAACGCGTTATGCTCACCCCCTTATTTCTCCTCCATAGATACTACGCAGTAGTGAGTATTGCAGTCGTCCCTGCTACGGTGTTCTCTAGTTATCCAATTGTACAAAAAGGTATACACTATTAAGATGCAAAAAAAAAAATGTATCCTGTAAATTAATGCACAGTCTAGTAATATTTTGTACGAAAGGGATGCGTAAATTAATAGAAACTGAGATAAACGCTTCTGCATAGTTATAACAGTCCAGTTTCTATTCTCTTTCATTTATTATAATAAATTTATATGAGAGGTGGATTGGATTTGACTTACAGCCCGACTGTAAGTAGTAAATAGTAAGGTAAATTCACGAGAAGAGGGTAGGGGTCGTGAATTTAATTAACTTAAGTAATTGTTCACTTATAACTTTCCTTTCTTAGGTAGCCAGGGTGCTATTTTCCTTTATTAGTTTCTCCTTAATATCTCCACCATTTATATATATATATATATATATATATATATATATATATATATATATATCACGAGTTATATATATTTTTAAATCACTTATATATAGATATATATATATATATATATATATATATATTTATATGTATATTTTTGAACTAGAAAGTATAGCTTACCCTCCTTACTCTTTGATTTCTTCGAAATTTAAGCTTGTCTCCCCTTAAGAGTTTCGTCAAAATATGCCAAACCATATACACCAAGTACACTTCATTGAGTAAATGTCAATTGCTTATGCACATCTACTTATATTTATATACACACACTTATGCATATACACCCCATACATTTCATTTGTTTCTCGTACCCTCCTTCACTGTCTTATTTCAACCGATTACTTTAGCCCCTATTTGGCTGCTGTCTCCCTCTTTGTAACACCTGTTTGAAAGCTCTAGTGAAAGGCCGGGAGTTTCCTTACTGTTTCAGACCACCATCCTCATCATCATTCTTCAGAACAGCCCCGAGAAAGGTCCTACTAGAGTCCATTGTTTCGGCCCATGTATGGCCCTCCCTTTATTATGCTCTCATTTTCGACTTCAGTGTTGCCTTCCAAAGAGACCCCCTGTTTCATCCAAGAGGAGCTTTGCCAACATCTTCCCTGGTTGGCCAAGGGGTCTCCTGGTTTCAGCTGAATGGGGTCAGTGCTCCTCACGTTTTTTGTTCAGCCTTGCACCAACGACACTGTGAGCAACCCCTCACGATCCCTAACTCCCCTCGTTACCATAAAAAAAAATAGCCCCCTTCACGCTAGGAAACTCCTTGCCACACTTGCTGTCTTATTTCTTAGGCCGAGAGAGAGCTTCCTGGTTTCAGCCAAGAAGGATGCTGCTAGCTTTTCCTGTTCTTGCACAGTCCGAGAGGACACTCAGCCCTTCAGCACCGGCCTTCTTCCTGTCTTTCCCTGTTGGCTTCTGTTTCTTTTACCGAGGCCCAATACTTCTCTTCCATGTAAACGTGTTTCATGATAACCATCTAGTTGCGCTGCATCATCTGACAACATTTATGGATTAAGCTAAATAAAGGATTTCTATCGACTTGGAGTTTTAAGCACTTCCTGAACTGCTGTAAGAAAGTTCGACTCAACTATAGTATCAAGAAAACCATCTATCAAGCAACTGATAAGCCTGTATAAATGGCAAAAATTTCAACTCTAATGACTGATCCCCAGCCAGCTCTTCATACAAAACCCGTAATCCACTCACCCTTTTCATTGTGGATCAAACCACCCGCTGCTGTCCACCCGGGGTTAGAAAAAGCTGCAGCATCCGTATTAATGTTTATAGTACCCATACGAGGGGGCTGCCTTGCAATCGTACAAACCTTTTTCTCCCTAACCAAACTAGTCAATCATAATGCTGAGCAAGATCAGAATTGCCCCACATTCAATGTCCACACAAAACCGTTTTCAAATTACAATCTATTCCACCCTCCCCACAAAAACCAGCAAGTTACAATGTAAACAATCGTATTGCAATTTTATCATCATTATTGGAATATCCAAGTACATAAATCATCATTAGCAGACAAGCATGTTTGTATTGACTATATGGAATGACAAACTAAAAATCATTTAATTTTTTCAGGGATTTAAATTCTGGTTGCGATAATGTTTTTAGCTGCGTTACGTTTATCGTCGTTTCGAACATAACAAAAATTATTACGATTATAACGGTCATCGCGGTCGTAAATTTTTTTTAATATCGCATAATTTTTCTTACGGACAATACCGATAATAACGGTCGATAACGATAATAACAATTCTCGATAGCGGTAATAACAATCGATAACTGTAATAACGGTCCTTGATAGCGATCATAATGGATCAATTATGATTTTTGGCCGTTATCTCGAATAGCGACGGCTATTTCAAACTATGACATAGATAAGTCTCCTTTCATCTGGGAACTTTTGGCTTGATTCCTGCATATTAAAAACACATATACTAACAAAACAGAAGATAATATATTTTCGTTTTTCTTTCTTTCTTTTTTTTTTTTTCATTTTTCATGTAGATATAGAAAAGTATAATATACAAACATATGTGAAAATTAACTAATGCGTGTCGAATGCAAAAAGAACCAATTATTCTAATTATCTATTTTGTAGATAGCAAAGTAGAAGTCGAACTCACAAAGATGAATGTACTTTTATTTATAAAACTAAGTTCTTTAAAAATAAAAATAAAAGATGAGATTTAGGCAAATTAATCTAATTTAATAAAAGAAAACAAAAATAATTATAGAAAATAGTTTAAGATGTATAAAAGAAAGCTTGGTTACTAGGTATCTGCTAATAAAACAACAAACTCTGCTATATCATCTTTCTTTACTGAGTTGTTAATTAAAACAAGCTTTTTAATTAATCATTGGTTACGAAATTACTTAAAACAAGTTCTCTAGATATATTTATAGTAGTATTAGTGTTAAAAAAGATATGGATTGAATTAAACAGTAAACATATAAGCTCGGATTATTTAACTTAACTTTGATTCTCTTAGATCTCTAGTGATTAAAAACATTAAGTAATTATAGACTTAAATTTTAATATAGTAATAAATTATTAAGATTAACTTAGTTTGCATCCAATAAAATTAAACCAATACTCACGTTGATATGCTCGAATACTTAATCAATAATCAATAAGAAGCTCAAAAATATCTCATAACATTTATCCAAGAACAATTAGACTACCTAATAACCGAATCAAAACAATCAGCTAGACATAATATACCAAAAACGACAAGTTCATAAAAATATAATAGAAAAACGATTTTTATATTTTATAAAGAAGAAGAAAATGTTTTACACTTTTAAAATAAAGCATACCCTCCTATTATCTTCTAATTCAACCTTTAAATAGCCTTTTACACTCCTAAATTTATAAGAATTAAATATCAAATAAGACTCTCTTTGCAATTACAAGAGTTTATCTTCAAGTAGGAGTACTGCCTTCAATAGAATTTTTCTTGACTTAATATTTATCTTGTCGCCACTCATAGAAAAGTCACTTCTTGAACTCTTTTGCTCCTAGTTTATTTCAGCTCACACTCGTTCCAAAAAGTTTAAATAAGAAGTCCTTATATAACCATTTACTAATCCTAATTCCACTTGGACTAGTAACTAGAATTTTAGTGCTGACCTTTTTAAGAACATTTGATCCATAAAATAAACTTCAAATCATGTGATCTTGGATATTCTAGAAAACTTAAGAAGTCATATACAACTTTCATGAGATTTCATCTTCATAAAAAAATCTTTAAGATATTGAAATTACCAAGATACCCCTTGCTAGTCAGAATTTCAATTTCATTTTAGTTTTAATTTCTCTAAAAGCTTACTTTTGTTACCTAAACTATAAAATAAACATTAGGAAGCTCTTTAGGCACAAAATATAACTAAAAGAACAATATTTAAAATATAAAATTAACATTCACTACTCGCTATCATTAACTTTATGAGAAAACAAAACAGAGTAGATGAACAGGAGAAACAGAAGAAATCAACCGTGTCAGAGGTCGGAAGTTGTTTTGTTGCATCATCTCTTGCAGTGTTTTCCATAACTGCACAGCAGCATAGAGGCCTTTTTCTACTAGAGCAATGATGGGAAAAAAATACGCAAGTTGTATATATACTTTCTCTTTTCAATGGATCAGTAAGAATTTTTCAAAGAATTCATCAATTTGAACAAGACAATTATTTCCATTGAAGTATATATAGAATTTTGTGGAAGTTGCAACTTGCAACTTGCAACTTGCAACTCAGCCTTGGCTATGAGAAAATGATACGGTGTACCAGCTACAGTGCTATTGCTAAGGCAAAGAGAGGAAGAGGAGCTTTTCTCCTTGGAAAAAAAAGAAAAATCAAGAAACATGAAAGGAAATAGGACAGATAAAAGAAAAAAAAAAAAAAAAAAAAGAATGATGCAACTAGTAAAAGGAGTTGGATGCAAGAAGTTCTTAATTCCCACGGGTTGTGCCAAGTGGCCATGGCCCATGTAACAAATGCAGCTGTCCCTTCTTGCCATTTATATATATTATATGAATATCCACATAAAATGAGTTACAAGAAAAAGTGAATAACTCTGAAACTTTTCAAATTAAATTGTGTTGGAAAATTATTTGTGTGGGCTTACATATATCAATTTATTGTACATTACAGGTTATCTAATTTGTTTTAGTCCACTTAAAAGTGATCAAATAAAGTTATTGAACTTCAGTGCATCTCAATTGGTATGGGCTTTACAATGTGTAGATACCTGATATTTTATTCTATTTTAATGATGGGCCAAAATAGAATTAAAATATGCTTCAGTTATAAATAGGTTATGGTCCTCAGTCTAAACGTAATTTTTCTCATTCTCATATCCCATCAGTGAGTGAGCTAAGGTTTTCTCTCCTAAAGAAAAGGTTTAGACTGGAAGACCGCTAACCTCAATCGATCAATTTCATTAGATCCAGGTACGCTTCCGTATTTCAATTTTCTTGATGATTGAACATGAAATCCTGAACATAATTATTATGTAATTACAGTATTCCTAACAAGTGGTATCAAGAGCCTATTCATGTTTAATCATTAAGAATTAAAATTTTTTGTTTTGGTTGAAAGAAAATCAAGAATATAAAGATTGGGTTTTAATTTTGGGATTGTTTGATCAATATTGGCTTGATTTGTCCCAATTTTTTGATGTTTTCATCCGATTTTTGCATGGGCATTGTAAAATACACATTTAATTTCAATTATGTACAGTTAATTGGATGAAAATAAGTCCGAAAATACTTTAAAAATCAAGAAAATTGAAGAACAGACCCGAATCGGGTCTGTTCTGGGTCCAGCCGGGTCGGGTTGACCCGACTGGCTAAGGATGAAGCAGGGAAATCCAGAAAGGGACCTCCCCCACTCTTAGAGGGTGGAGAGTGTAACCCACGCGCCACCTTCCGGTGGCCTGACGGCCACCAGTTTCTCCAGTCCTGAATAAAATTTAATTTTAAAATTTTTGGTGATTTTTCTGGAATTTTTTGAAATTGTTAAATATTTATTATTTAATATTTAGCATTATTTGAATTAAAACTGTATGTTATGCACATGATTATTCTTGTTTTGCTTCATGGTGATATATTTTATGACATTTTGAGTTGATTGGCAATATGTACTCTCTCTGAAATTGTCAATAAATTTATGTACTCTCACCTACAAACATGTGCATGTATTATGAAAAATAAAGTTTCAAAATAAATTAAATTGATATAAAATGTCGCCAAAGTGACCTCTTTTGTATTAATTTATTTATTTTGGAAAATAAGGTTGTCATTAAGGAATTTATATGACAGTGTTTTTTAATTCATACGGGACATAATCGGCCCAAAGGAAGATTATTTCTTTGCCGAATTATTAACACATAAGGTAGTAAATATGTGATAAATTTTTTTTTCCATGCATGTATTATGTTGGTCCAAAGAAAGGCATATTATTGGCAGGATTTGGTTATCAATATTTACTAATAAAGTTGAAGAGTACCGCTTACAAATTGATATTTCTGTCCAAAGACTAAATGTCATTGTTGTGTTTGGTATCTTATATGGCCCAAAATTATTTGGTTGTAAGCTAATTATTTTTTCCTCTGCTTACAGTGAACGTTTCTTCCATATCTGCCAATTTGAATAACATTTCAGTGCTTAATGGTACTAACTTTGGAAAATGGAAGGAGCACGTAACCATTATGCTTGGGTGTATGGATCTGGACTATGCGATCAGGTCAGAACGACCTCCCGCCCCTACTGATAATAGTTCAGTTACGGAAAGGGCACTTTATGAAAAATGGGAGCGTTCAAATCGCATAAGTTTGATGATCATGAAGCACTCAATTCCAGATGCCATCAGGGGCGCAATACCTGAGGAAGAAAATGCTAAAAGTTTCCTTAAGCAGATTGCAGACAGATTTGCTGCAAATAAAAAGGTCGAAACAAGTACTATTCTGGCTAAACTTGTTTCAATGCGGTATAATGGCAAAGGAAACATAAGGGAATACATTATGGAAATGTCTAATCTTGTTACAAGATTAAGGGCACTAAAGTTAGAGTTGTCTGAAGACATACTCGTGCACCTGGTCTTGATATCTCTTCCTTCACAATTTAATCCCTTTAAGATAAGTTACAATACTCAAAAGGAGAAATGGACTCTTAACGAGCTCATTGCTCAGTGTGTACAAGAGGAAGAGAGATTGAAACAAGATAAGATAGAAAGTGCTCAATTAACATTTTCTTCCAATGGTAATGTTGCCAACAAGAAAAGGAAAAGGAACAATATAGGAAAAGGCACTGCAAATACAGGATAAAGTGATCACTTGTTTCTTCTGCCGTAAGGATGGACATGTGAAGAAGGATTGTTCCAAGTACGAAAAATGGCTTGCCAAAAAGGGTAAACTTCTCAACTTTGTTTGTTCTGAAGTTAATTTGGCTTTAGTACCCAATCACACTTGGTGGATAGATACAGGTGCAACTACTCACATAAGTGTGACAATGCAGGGCTGTCTAAGGAGCAGAAAGCCAACTGATGATAAAAGTTTCATCTATGTGGGAAATGGCGAGAAAGCTCCTGTTGAGGCTATTGGTCTATTCAGATTAAAGTTAGAATCTGGTTATTATTTAGATTTGGATGAGACTTTTTATGTACCGTCATTTAGACAGAATTTGATTTCTGTTTCTAATTTGGACAAATTGGGTTATTCTTGTTCATTTGGAAATGGAAAATTTAGTCTCTTTCAGTATACAAATCTTATTGGTACCGGTTCTTTAGTTGACAATTTATATAAATTGGACCTACATGCCTCATATGTTAATGAATGCTTGCATATAAATGATTATGGTACAAAGCGCAAATTAGTTAATGAGAATTCTTCTATGTTATGGCACAAGCGTTTGGGGCATATTTCTGAACAAAGAATACAGAGACTTGTGTCAGAAGGAATTCTCGATTCCCTTGATTTTTCAAATTTCAAAATCTGTATTGAGTGCATTAAGGGAAAACAAACAAATATCAAGAAAATAGGTGCTAAAAGGAGTTCAAACGTCTTGGAATTAATTCATACTGATATATGTGGTCCATTCCCTACGGCTTCTTGGAATGGTCAATAGTATTTTATTACTTTCATAGACGATTATTCTTGCTATGAGTACCTATACTTAATTCATGAGAAGTCTCAATCATTGGACATTTTCAAGAACTATAAAGCTGAAGTTGAAAATCAACTTGGTAGAAAAATTAAAGCCGTTAAATCTGACCGTGGTGGCGAATACTATGGTAGATATGACGGATCAAGTGAACAACGTCCAGGACCCTTTGCAAGGTATTTAGCAGAATGTGGGATCGTTCCTCAATACACCATGCCAAGGACTCCAAGTCAAAATGGTGTAGCTGAAAGACGAAATCGGACGCTAAAGGATATGGTGAGAAGTATGATAAATCATTCTTCTTTACCAGAGTCACTTTGGGGAGAAGCCTTAAAGACTGCAGTGTATATCCTTAATCGAGTTCCAAGCAAAGCAGTAGCTAAAACCCCATATGAGTTATGGACAGGAAAGAAGCCTAGTATTAGGCACTTGCATGTTTGGGGTTGTCCAGCTGAAGCTAGGCCATACAAGCCTAATGAAAGGAAATTGGACTCAAGAACAGTAAGCTGCTACTTTGTTGGATACTCAGAAAGATCGAGGGATTTCAAGTTTTATGATCCCTCAAGTAAATCCTTTTTCGAGACGGGAAATGCTAAGTTCATTGAGGATGTTGAATATAGTGGGAGTGTTAAACTCAGAGATCTTGTCTTTGAAGAAGAACATGTCACTGTTCCTACAGTTGCAATTGAAAATGATCAGACAATTATGTCTGGCGTTATTCAAGATGCAAATACAGATTATCAAGATACTTCTAGTTTATCTCCTACTTATATTGAAGAGTCAGCTCCTATTCAATCAGAGGAGCAACAACAACCTCAATTGGAAGTGCCATTAAGGAGATCCTCTAGGGAGAGGAGATCAGCGATTCCAGATGATTATATCGTTTATCTCCAAGAACATGAGTTTGATATAGGAATGGAAGATGATCCAACATCTTTCACTGAAGCCAAACAAAGTGTTCACTCCCAATATTGGATAGAGGTCATGAAAGATGAGATGAAATCAATGGAGGACAATGGCGTTTGGGATCTTGTCGAATTGCCTAAAGGAGCGAAATCGATTGGTTGTAAATGGATTTTCAAAACCAAACGAGATTCGAAAGGCAATATCGAAAGATATAAAGCACGTCTAATCGCCAAAGGTTTCACTCAAAAGGAAGGCATTGATTATAAAGAGACTTTCTCTCCATCGAAAGACTCTTTTAGAATCATTATGGCACTTGTAGCTCATTATAATTTAGAGCTACATCAGATGGATGTAAAGACAGCGTTTCTCAATGGAGACATTGAAGAAACAATTTATATGGTGTAACCAGAAAATTTCGTGTCGGATAATTCGAAACATCTGGTATGCAAATTAAAGAAATTCATCTATGGTTTAAAGCAAGCATCCCGCCAATGGTATCGAAAATTTGATCAAGTGATTATCTCATTCGGTTTTAAAGAGAACACTGTTGATTAATGTATTTATCACAAGATCAGTGGGAGTAAATTTGTTCTTATGATTCTTTATGTTGACGATATTCTGCTAGCAAGCAGTGATATAGGCTTGTTGCATGAAACCAAGAGATTTCTATCAAGTAATTTTAAAATGAAAGATCTTAGGGATGCATCGTTTGTGTTGGGCATACAGATCCATCGAGATCGTTCTCGTGGAATACTTAGCTTATCACAAAAGGCATATATCGATAAGGTGCTTAGCAGATTTGACATGAAGAATTGTGCATCAGGAGATACACCCATTGCTAAAGGTGATAAGTTTAGTTTGCTTCAATGCCCAAGAAATGAGATTGAAAAGAAAGAGATGCAAAAGATTCCTTATGCCTCAGCAGTAGGGAGTCTTATGTATGCTCAAGTTTGTACGCGTCCGGATATTGCGTACGCAGTTGGAATGTTTGGCAGATATTTAAGTAACCCTGGTAAGGATCTTGGAAAGCAGTAAAGAGGGTTATGCGGTAACTACAGAGAACTAAAGATTACATGCTCACATATCGGAGGTCAGATCATTTAGAGATCATTGGGTATTCAGACTCCGATTTTGCTGGTTGCCTCGACAGCAGAAAATCTACTTCTGGCTATATTTTTATGTTAGCTGAAGGAGCTGTCTCATGGAAGAGTGTAAAGTAGTCACTCATAGCTTCTTCCACCATGGAGGCAGAATTTATAGCCTGTTATGAGGCATCGAACCAAGCAATATGGTTGCGGAATTTTATCACTGGGCTGTGCTTTGTCGATGGTATTGAGAGGCCATTGAAGATTAATTGTGATAATAAAGCCGCTGAGTTATACTCTAAGAACAACAGAAGCTCATCGAAGTCAAAGCATATTGACATTAAGTTTCTTGTTGTTAAGGAGAGAGTTCAGAGTATTCAGATTACTATTTAACACATAAATACAAACTCCATGATTGCGGATCCGCTTACAAAGGGAGTACCACCTAAGGTGTTTCATGAGCATGTAGCTCGTATGGGTGTGGTTCATCCAGATGATATACTTGTATAGTGGGAGCTTGTTTCTTGATGTTCATTAGTTATTGAGTTTTTCTGATCAGAATACAATATTTTTGTTATTATTGAAAACTCTGAAATAAAGTAATATTCTTTCAGTAGCAGTATGCATAAAGTCTTGAAAGAATGATAAAGTAGGACCAGTTGGAAATAAGCATGTTAAGGGATCACGTTGCATGTAATTTCCATGCTACACATCCATACTTGATCTATGTCATTGATTATATTAATATACGTGACCATTGATGGGTCTAGTTACGGAATATATGTAACGAAGATCGCTTTGATCCTATGTTGATATAATTGATGGACCAGATTGTTTAGAGATGTTCTTTGTAAAGATAGCAAGTATTAAGCTCATAAAGTTATTTTAAATGTACAATAGTCAAGCGACATATGTGGCCCAAATGGGAGATTGTTGGAAAATTATTTGTGTGGGCCTACATATATCAATTTATTGTACATTACAGGCTATCTAATTTGTTTTAGTCCACTTAAAAGTGATCAAATAAAGTTATTGGACTTCAGTGCATCTCAATTGGTATAAGCTTTACAATGTGTAGATACCTGATATTTTATTCTATTTTAATGATGGGCCAAAATAGAATTAAAATATGCTTCAGTTATAAATAGGTTATGGTCCCCAGTCTAAACGTAATTTTTCTCATTCTCATATCCCATCAGTGAGTGAGCTAAGGTTTTCTCTCCTAAAGAAAAGGTTTAGACTAGAAGACTGCTAACCTCAATCGATCAATTTCAATGGATACAGGTACGCTTCCGTATTTCAATTTTTTTGATGATTGAACATGAAATCCTGGACATAATTATTATGTAATTATAGTATTTCTAACAAATTGAGCCTAAATTTATAATAATAATAATAATAATAATAATAATAATAATAATAATAATAATAATTTTGACCAGCGAGTATAACAGTTTTATTGTCATAAAACCTTTCAATAAGAATATCCAAAAATAAGTCACAATCACCTTGAGACTTTTGGAAAATTTTCTGTAATAAAGAAGAGTAAAATTGACGAGAATGTTACAACCAAACAATCCTATTATTTACATGCATATAGCACGAAAGTGATAAAGAATAATTCATAATTTATTTCAAATTGAATTTTCATCTTTGTTGTCAATTGTTTGATCCAATTTTACATAAAATGTGGGAATTTGAGGTTCACTAGTAGCGTGTTTGATAAAATGTATCAACGAGACATTGTGTCCTGGAATGGAATGGTTTTGGGGTATGCTAGTAATTGGATGATGATTGTTGCAAAGAGATATTTTGAATATATGCCTGAAAAGGGTATATTTTGTGGAATTCTTCGGTTTCAAGGTACCTAAAGATTGGTAAGTGTTTGAAGTCTATTTGGGCCTTCTACAAATGAGGGGATGGGATTTGGGTTTCGTTGGATTAGATTTGCTGCTGTTTTAGAAGAGTTTTCTGTGGGGTATCTCTCCTCTTCACCACTGGAATAAAAGGTCGAGTTTTTTCTTTTGATAGTATCTTTCTCACAGACTGCTTTGTCTACCCACCCAATAAACTTTTGCTTATGTAATGGTGTTTCTCTTGTTTATGAAAGTCATTTCAGATATTAAAAAAACAAACAAAAAAAAAAAAGAAAGTTATCTTTCTCACATACTCTATTTTGTATCGAACTCTGATCAGTAAGCTTGTTTATCTGATGGTTTATATTGCTTATGCTGTCAGTGGCGCAGCCTTAGTTGGAGTAGTGGGGTCAAAAGATCCACGGAAATTTTTATATTTGTTAATAATATACATTAATTTTGGGTAAATTTTTTTATCAACCCTAATAAAATTTTAAATTTGTTTATAATATATGTAATAATTGTGTTATTACCTGATACAACAATGATGTATTGCTAACCTCAAAATCTTGATTTTTGTGTCATCTATTTGAAAAATTCTGCAAGAAAAAAAATAATCAGAGGAACGTATGAATTTTTTTATACGTAAACACTCCGATATTTAAATCAGAAAAGAAAAAAATGACAGAATTTCTGTAAATAAAATAGAATTTTCGTCAGACGAATCATATCAACCTTCTATTTATAAGGATTAACTCAACTTTTAATTACATATTTATCTGCTAATTAAGTATATCTTACTATTTTATGGGTCTCGCGTAACTTTAATCAAAGGTATTTAAGGATAAAATCATCTGAGTGCATGGTCTTCTCATGCGCAATGCTTTCGTGCAAATTGTTCAGATTCTTCTGCATGTATACGGGAGTAATAGACTCACGTACGTATGAGAGTGCACCATGTGGCGCACCTCCTTTAATTGTGGAGCTTGCTTCACGTGATGCATATTGCTTGTGTCACATGGCACACCTCGATTGCACCACATGGCGCACACATTTGTTTGTCACATAGTGCGAGTCCATTTTTCGACAGTGACATGTCAAGTCATGTGTCTACATGTGTTAATTTTTTTTATTATATCTATTTGAAATCATTTTTGGATATTAAAATTCAATAGGACTTCATTATAAACAACAAATTGAAAATAAATTTTAAATTCATCCCATTGAAAAAGAACATTAAAACTGAACGTAATAATATAAGGGTCAATACATATTGTGAAAATTAGAGACTTCATATTTGACCTTTGTTTCAACAAAGAACTAGCTAAAATAATCAGCGAAGAGAAAAAAAAATTATCACTTAATTTTTCACTACTAAAATTAATCTTTGTCAGTTATGATTGTATAAAAAAAAATAATAATGAAAATAATAAAGAATATATAAACAAATGATACAGGATTTGATGAAGGATCGTTTAAGTATGAAGATTTGTATTTAATAATGGTAATAATGAAGCAATATTTTTAAATTAATTTCAAGTGTATGAAGACTCATTGCAATGATAGTAAAAATATATATTTACATCAAATATTTTCTTTTTATTATTTGAATCGTAAAGGTTTTTTTATAATGAGATTGATATTGTTTAAATATTATGCATGAAAAATTATAGATTTTCATGTGTATTACAAATAATATTATTTTTTGTTATATATATATATATATATATATATATATATATATATATATATATATATATATATATATATTCTTTTGACATTCATGAAAACTAATAAAAAATTAGATTTAGCGTATTTTATACTAATTTTCAAAATTTTATACATAATTGATGTTCCATAACTTTTAATATAAGAAATTCAAAAAAAAAAGAAAAAAATTAATCTAGAAATAAAAAAGAAATGAATTTAATTGTTAGAAAAAAAGATATAACTCATTAAAAATAGAAATATATATATATAATTAAAAAAAACTATTAACATTAGTTTGTTAATCCCACTGAAAAACCATTTCGGCTACGCCACTATTATGTTGTTCATATAGTCGATCAGTTTTTTGTACTCCACGATACAGTCATATTACCTTGTTCTTCATATCCTAAGTATGTAAAGGGTACTATGTTTTGTGGATTGTATTTTTTTTCTAGCTTTTCTTTGGATTTGCAATAATTTTATGATACTAATTGAATAACAGATTCTACTAATCATCGCTTTACCACCGGTTATTGTTTCTTTCTTAGTTCGTCATTTATCTTTTGGCATACTAAGAAGTAAACTATCTTCACCTGTTCCAGCATTGAGGCTAGGTATTGAGCTCTTGTAAGAGCAATATCCAAACTCATATGGCTAGGATGGCTCTTTCAAGATATGAATATTTCTGATCGCTCTAGCACTCCAATTCATTGTGATATTTAAACTGTCATTTAGTAGCTCATAATGATTTTTTTTCATGCGCATGCTAAATATATCGAGATAGACTGCTGCTTTATTCTTCATCATTTTCTTAGTCCAACTAGATTGTTCTTGTTGCCACTGTAAATTAAACAATAAATATCTTCACCAAATTCACTCGTAGATTTCTAACATAAGTTTCTAAGCTCAAGTTGGTTTCTAAATTACCATCTTGAGTTTGCGGAAGGTGTAAACATAATATTAAAGTTGACTTTGTTAATTTAATACTACATTGACTTGGCTAATTGATTGTAATATTACATACTTAGGCCGATTGATCACAAATAATTCTAAGGCTTGATTATAGGGTTGATTATGATTTTGTTTCCTAATTGTGATTGTATTGATTGTGATTTTGTTTTCTTCTTCTATCGTAGTCTACTTCCGATATAAATTAGAAATATAATAATACTCTTCTTTATATCAAGGTTACCTCATAATCAATCTCATACTCGTGAGTATAACCTTTGGATACGAGCTTTGTATTATTCAATAGTGCCATCCGAACAAATCTTGATTTTGTAAACCCCTTTTTAGCCAACCGGAGTCTTTCCAGGAGGAAGGTCGGCTAAATTCCAGGTATGAGTTTCCTTAAAAGTTTGGATTTCTTTAGCCAAATGTTGCTGCCAATGAGGGTCAATACTATCCTTAAACATGATCGAGGCTCATAAGTTAATAATAGCAAAAAAACCATGATAATCAAGGAGATGATGAAGAGTTTCTCTTACCCAGTTAGAATAACAAAGAGTGGGAGCAAGCACATTATTAACAATTGGATTAGATTCTAAGAGAATAGGAGCAAGTGTGAGAGTTTGGTTGATCTCATTAGATATAACTACATCAAAACTAAGAAATAACTCAAGAGGTGAACTAGTAAAGAATTGACAGGAAGTGGAAAAAGAGGAATAAATTTCGATAAGGAAGAAAACATAGTATCCTCTTAGAAGGTAACATTCCGCAAAATATGTAATCTATTAGGAACAAGATCCCAACAACGTACGATAACCTTTGTGTTCAATCCCATAACCAAAACAACAAAAAAGAGCATGTGGTTCTAACTTATTGTGTTCAGGTGGTGGAAAGAGTAAAAAACATGCATATCCAAATGGGTTAAGAGCAGAGTAATCAAGAGGTTTACCAACAAATGTTAAAAAGAAAAAAAGAGAGATTATTGAAAAGTTGAGTTGAAGTACTATTTATTGTTTATACCACAATTAAGACAGCTTCTCCCTAAAACTTTTTAAGACAATTGGTACAAAGAAGAAGAACTCGAATTGTATCAAGGATGTGATAATGTTTACATTTATACCATTTTATTGGGAGGTATAAAGACAAAATCTTTGAACTAAGGTACCATGTTAATCAAGAAACTAAAGAAGATAATTTTCTTTATACTCCATAGCATTATTAGTATCAAGTGTTTTAATAGCATAAGAAAACTGCGTTTTAAGCAAGGTAACAAACTTTATATAAATATGAGGTAACTCAGAAGCTGTCTAAATAAATAAATTCATGTAAAATGAGAATAGTCATCAATGAATATGACAAATATTGATAACCACTTATTGAAGAGATGTGGAAAAGATCGCAAGTCCAAAATGAGAATTGAAAACAGAATCAGTATTAGTGAAAGACATGGCTGGTGGTTTAGCAAGTTGACAATGCAAATAATGGAAAGATTCTGTTGTGCATGATAAAAGAATAATAAAAGAATGACACGTGCCGCATGAAGAAAACGTATGAGAAATGATACAAGCCCTGAGTAAGAAAAAAAAGGGGCAAAAATGTAATTAATGACAAGTAAATCCCTATAAATAGGGGTCAGGTATGATTCATTAACCTAAGTCTCTATTTTCCCTACAGAAACTCTGCCAAATTCTGGGTCTGACTTAAGCATCGGAGTGCAAACGCAGGGAAAGCCCTGCGTCCCTCTGATCTTTATTTTTCTTGCAGAGATTTCGACAACACGTGGCACGAAGGACGTCAGCAATTCATCATTGTTGTTTCAAGGCCACAACAATTGGCGCCGTCTGTGGGAAACGGAAGAAAAGCTTTTGACAGCGATGTTACAGATATGTTCAACAGCAATCAGAAGTGAAGAAAGTGAGGACATGGCGAGCTCCCCAATGGCGGACTTAGGTGATGGAGTTCAGACTGAGAGAAGGTCGGAGATGATGACGATTCCCGTAGCTGAATTCGAAGCCATGCAGAAGCAGGGGGAAGAAACCGCCCAAGCTTTGCACGCTATGGTGAACCTGTTCAAAGGCACCTTCCCGGAAGTGAATTTGCCGGTAACGGTGCGAAATTTGGTAGGAGAAGGAAGTGTTGCGCATGAGTCTCACGGCAGGGGCGGCATGGCTGTAGGAGACCCTCGCGGCATGGCTGCTGGAGACCCTCGCGGCAGGGGCGGCATGGCTGCAGGAGACCCTCGCGGCATGGCTGCTGGAGACCCTCGCGGCATGGCTGCAGGAGACCCTCGCGGCAGGGGCGGCATGGCTGCAGGAGACCCTCGCGGCATGGCTGCTGGAGACCCTCGCGGCAGGGGCGGCATGGCTGCAGGAGACCCTCGCGGCATGGCTGCTGGAGACCCTCGCGGCATGGGCGGCATGGCTGCAGGAGACCCTCGAGGCATGGGCGGCATGGCTGCAGGAGATCCTCACGGCATGCGGTCACAAGACCCTCAAGGCATCTTGTCGCAAGACCCTCACGGCATCTTACCGCTAGACCCTCACGGCATTGTGCTGCAGGACCCTCACGGCATGCCTGCGTCGGACCCTCACGGCAAGGGTGCGCCAGACCCTCACGGTATGGGTGTGCGAGACCCTCGCGGCATGCCCGCATCTGACTCTCACGGCATGTCAGCAATGGACCCTCGCGGCATGCCTACAATGGACCCTCACGGCGTATCCGCATTGAACCCTCGCGGCATGCCCGTAGCGGACTCTCAAGGCAGGGGAGCGCGGGACCCTCACGGCAGGGGTGCACGAAACTCTCACGGCATGGCCGCGCAAGACCCCTCGTTGGCTTCGTGCGCCACGTGGCGCACTCATAACGTGGGGATGCCAGCTTACGCGAGACCCTTCTGCGCGAGACCCTCACGGCAGGGGTTCTCGAGATCCTCGTGGCATGGTCGCACGAGACCCTATGTGTGAAACTGAGGAAGATATGAGGCGTCAGGGTATGGGAGACCCTGTGCGTGAGGCCTCGGAAGGCTTGCAGCACCAAGTTACGGAAGACCCCATGCGCGAGACTCCGATGAACTGGAGACATCAGAGTGTCAAAAAATTACGGCGTCGTGGTACAAAGAATTCAACACGGGAGATTGTTGGTGGTCGGAGACGCCAAAGTACTAGAAACCTTGAGGGTCCGGCTCGAGTAGACTCTGGATACTTGGGCATTGAAGATCCTTGGCCCCAGAACACAAACAGCCCACCAAATAACGGAATCAAAGATGTGGGAATGACAGGATCTCATGTTGAGAGAGACTCGAAAATAGATCCAGCACGAAACCTTGAAACTGGAATGACAAACTTACAATCTCAGACTCATCAAAACCGAACTCAAGGTAACAGGAAAGAAGCCATGGACTGCGGCCAAGATGATGCATTCGATGCTAAGAAAGTGCAAAACAGACCTGTCTCCAAGGCACAAGTTGCCACTTATATGAAAAGAATAGTGGAACGAATCTTAGAAGAGAAAAGGTTAGTCCCAGCTGAAGAAAACCAGAGGAGGAGAATTCCATTCAGTATAAAGATCATGAAAAGACCGCTGCCCCCAAAATTCAAAATGCCGCAGATGACGATGTATACGGGAAAAACTGATCCTTATGACCACATTCAGAACTATGAGTCATTGATGCTATTACATGGATGGGAGGATGAGATCATGAGTAGAGCATTCCCCTCAACTTTAACTGACCATGCACTAAAATGGTTTAATAGTTTACCAGAGGGGTCTATTTCGTCTTTCAATCAATTAAGAAGCGAATTCCTGAAGGCCTTTGTGATAAAAAGCCAGAAAAGGAAGGAGGCCACCTATCTGCTTACCTTAAGGCAGGGAAGCAAGGAATTACTCAAAAGCTATGTGGATCGGTTCCGTAATGCTACTATTGAAATACATGATCTACAAGTTGGAGTAGCTGTGACAGCTATGCTACAAGGGACAAGGTCTGAAAAGTTGCAAGAGTCGCTATCTTTAGATCAGCCAACGACGATCTCAGACTTGTTCTCTAGAGCAGATAAATATATCACTCAAGAAGAAGTGATGAAAAGGATACCGACGCTGAACTACATGTAAGGGAGTTCAAAGAAAAGAAACCCTTACCATCGTCGGGCTACCTAATCCATCACCAATGCCTTGAAAGAAGATGGAAAGGTCACGAAGCAAGAGGATAGCAAAAACGCGGAATATCAACCACTTGCAACTACACTGGCAGCTAGACTTTATGACATTTAATATTATTTTTTGTTAATTCAACTATGGGTTGAAATTTAATTTGTTGAACTATTATTTATGCCATATTGATATTTTGTTGGCTGTTGAGATTCGCACATAGTTGATAAATGACTGATCGCACCAGCTACACATGTGCAGGGGCTTGAAGCGAAAAATGCGCGAGGTAAGCCATGAAGAAAATGTGCGAGAGCTTGAAGCGAAAAATGCGCGAGGTAAGCTAAGCACTCAACCAAAGGGCTTGAAGCGAAAAATGCGCGAGGTAAGCCACGAAGACAAATGTGCGAGAGCTTGAAGCGAAAAATGCGCGATGTAAGCTAAGCACTCAATCAAGGGCTTGAAGCGAAAAATGCGCGAGGTAAGCCACGAAGACAAATGTGCGAGAGCTTGAAGCGAAAAGTGCGCGATGTAAGCTAAGCACACAAATCAAGGGCTTGAAGCGAAAAATGCGCGAGGTAAGCCACGAAGACAATGTGCGAGAGCTTGAAGCGAAAAATGCGCGATGTAAGCTAAGCACTCAATCAAGGGCTTGAAGCGAAAAATGCGCGAGGTAAGCCACGAAGACAATGTGCGAGAGCTTGAAGCGAAAAATGCGCGATGTAAGCTAAGCACTCAATCAAGGGCTTGAAGCGAAAAATGCGCGAGGTAAGCCACGAAGACAAATGTGCGAGAGCTTGAAGCGAAAAATGCGCGAGGTAAGCTAAGCACTCAACCAAAGGGCTTGAAGCGAAAAATGCGCGAGGTAAGCCACGAAGACAAATGTGCGAGAGCTTGAAGCGAAAAATGCGCGATGTAAGCTAAGCACTCAATCAAGGGCTTGAAGCGAAAAATGCGCGAGGTAAGCCACGAAGACAAATGTGCGAGAGCTTGAAGCGAAAAGTGCGCGATGTAAGCTAAGCACACAAATCAAGGGCTTGAAGCGAAAAATGCGCGAGGTAAGCCACGAAGACAATGTGCGAGAGCTTGAAGCGAAAAATGCGCGATGTAAGCTAAGCACTCAATCAAGGGCTTGAAGCGAAAAATGCGCGAGGTAAGCCACGAAGACAATGTGCGAGAGCTTGAAGCGAAAAATGCGCGATGTAAGCTAAGCACTCAATCAAGGGCTTGAAGCGAAAAATGCGCGAGGTAAGCCACGAAGACAAATGTGCGAGAGCTTGAAGCGAAAAGTGCGCGATGTAAGCTAAGCACACAAATCAAGGGCTTGAAGCGAAAAATGCGCGAGGTAAGCCACGAAGACAATGTGCGAGAGCTTAAAGCGAAAAATGCGCGATGTAAGCTAAGCACACCAATCAAGGGCTTGAAGCGAAAAATGCGCGAGGTAAGCCACGAAGACAATGTAAAGGGCTTGAAGCGAAAAATGCGCGAGGTAAGCCACGAAGACAATGTGCGAGAGCTTGAAGCGAAAAATGCGCGATGTAAGCTAAGCACTCAATCAAGGGCTTGAAGCGAAAAATGCGCGAGGTAAGCCACGAAGACAATGTGCGAGAGCTTGAAGCGAAAAATGCGCGATGTAAGCTAAGCACTCAATCAGGGGCTTGAAGCGAAAAATGCGCGAGGTAAGCCACGAAGACAATGTGCGAGAGCTTGAAGCGAAAAGTGCGCGATGTAAGCTATGCACTCAATCAGGGGCTTGAAGCGAAAAATGCGCGAGGTAAGCCACGAAGACAATGTGCGAGAGCTTGAAGCGAAAAATGCGCGATGTAAGCTAAGCACTCAATCAAGGGCTTGAAGCGAAAAATGCGCGAGGTAAGCCACGAAGACAAATGTGCGAGAGCTTGAAGCGAAAAATGCGCGATGTAAGCTAAGCACTCAATCAAGGGCTTGAAGCGAAAAATGCGCGAGGTAAGCCACGAAGACAATGTAAAGGGCTTGAAGCGAAAAATGCGCGAGGTAAGCCACGAAGACAATGTGCGAGAGCTTGAAGCGAAAAATGCGCGATGTAAGCTAAGCACTCAATCAAGGGCTTGAAGCGAAAAATGCGCGAGGTAAGCCACGAAGACAAATGTGCGAGAGCTTGAAGCGAAAAATGCGCGATGTAAGCTAAGCACTCAATCAAGGGCTTGAAGCGAAAAATGCGCGAGGTAAGCCACGAAGACAATGTAAAGGGCTTGAAGCGAAAAATGCGCGAGGTAAGCCACGAAGACAAATGTGCGAGAGCTTGAAGCGAAAAATGCGCGATGTAAGCTAAGCACTCAATCAAGGGCTTGAAGCGAAAAATGCGCGAGGTAAGCCACAAAGACAATGTAAAAAGCTTGAAGCGAAAAGTGCGCGATGTAAGCTAAGCGCACAAACAAAGGGCTTGAAGCGAAAAATGCGCGAGGTAAGCCACGCACTCAAAACAAGAGCTTGAGAATTAGAAGGCCAGAGAATTTGACTTGAGGCTACAATGAGAACATATGTACTCTTCCGCAAGGTTATGCCTAGCGAAAGAGTGGGGAGCAATTGTTGTGCATGATAAAAGAATAATAAAAGAATGACACGTGGCGCATGAAGAAAACGTATGAGAAATGATACAAGCTCTGAGTAAGATAAAAAAGGGGCAAAAATGTAATTAATGACAAGTAGATCCCTATAAATAGGGGTCAGGTATGATTCATTAACCTAAGTCTCTATTTCCCCTACAGAAACTCTACCAAATTCTGGGTCTGACTTAAGCATCGGAGTGCAAACGCAGGGAAAGCCCTGCGTCCCTCTGATCTTTATTTTTCTTGCAGAGATTTCGACAACACGTGGCACGAAGGACGTCAGCAATTCATCATTGTTGTTTCAAGGCAACAACAGATTCAAATTTAATAAATCCTACTAACCAACGAGGAATCAAAGTTTACTTACAAAGGCATGACAAAGATAAAGATGCCATTGATATAAGGAAGAACCCATTGTTATGGCAGCGGAGACTTGTTTGAGAAGAAGATGAAAAGAGACAAGCTCAAACAATCGTCCAACCTTGCGACCTATCCCAAGAGTCTTCCTAGTTTATGAATCTTGTATTTTGCAACCACAAGAAGAAAAAGGAATAGTAAGACCGAAATCACATAATTGGGCTATAAAAATAAGGTTTAGGGAAAAAGTGAAAGCATAATGGTATCAAGAAGACTAAGATGCGAGTAAAAAACATAAGCCATTCGAGTAGTATGTATTTTTTTTTTATCATTTGTAGTATGAGTAGGACAAAGACATAAAACAGATATTTTAGTTGATAAAATTGAAGAATTTGGAGTCTTGTGGTTATAATAGGCAGAATCAATAAGCCAAGAAAAATTACCTAGATTAACAGACACTGTAGTGGAAGAATAAGATTTGGAGGAAATACTTGTTTTAGAAGAGCCTCAAGATCATTAACATTGAGATTAATACTTCTCTTTATAAGTAGTAGTGAAAATAGATGAAAATCTGAATGCTGAAAATATTCCTCCAAATTTAGAGGGGTTTCCCCTTTTGGCTAAAGATTTCAAATTTCTCTATTTTCTAAGTAGAATTGATAGAAATAAATGTTAAAAACAAAATCAAGACCTAAAAAATAACAGTATATGTTATCTGACCAAAAATTGATGTGGCACTAACATGTGGCAAGGAATACTGACTTAGCAATGGCACGTGGCAAAGGGATATTGCGTGAAACTGATACATAGAGAAGGATGCTGATATGAAAATGACATGTGACGAAGTATGTTGATGTGCTAATGACACGTGGACGAGGATGCTGATATTGACCAATCCCAATAATGGAAGGCCAATTTCTAGTAGAAGCTTTGACTGGCGCATGGAAGATTCGATGGAACGTGTGACGACTTTAGAGGAGTTGTAAGAGAGGAATCTTGTGGTAGTTTTGCTTGGGGATGGCTGAAAAAATCCTATATTTAACCAAATCAAAAAAGGTTAATTAGAAAATGTAACGATTTTCAAATGTTTCTCGTGATAAAATATTACGAGATGCTAGCATAGAGATATGTTAGGCTTTCATAAAGTGGTATTGATATTTATGTAAGAATTGGGGTAGGAAAGATTCAAGTCCTTGCATAGGTTTTTGAAAAAAAAAATAGATAGTCTTAAATACTATGCTAGAAGTAAAGAATCTATTTCATAGAATCAACTGAAAACTATGCAAGAGTGAATCATATTTATATATAAAAAATTCTCACCGATTCGAAAGAAAATCAACTCATAATTACATAATTCTAAATATTATTTTTATTTAAATATCATAATTCTTTAAAACATGTTTGGTTACATAATTACATAATATTATCTTATTACTTAAGTTATCAAGTTAGAATTGGAGGAAGATGTGTACATATGCAGCTCCCTTGTTGATATGTACTCAAAATATGGATATAATGGGAAGGGCTGGCCAAGTTATAGTGAGGCATTAAAACTCATAAATGTTATGCCTTTCCAACCAGATGAAGTTATATGTAGAAGAATGCTTAGCATATGTAAAATCCATGGGAATGTAGAAGTGGCAAAAGAAATGGCCAATTCTCTTTTGCAATTAGACCCTCAGGATTCTTTCGCTTATATATTATATCAAATATTTATCTTGATGCTAGAATGTAGAACATGGATTCAAATATGAGGAAGTTAATAGGTATAATAAGCTCAAGAAGAACACTTAAGGTATTGTCTAGCCGCTATTATCAAGAGAATTTAAGTTCAAAGTTTGAATTCTCTTTCCCTCTTGTACTCATCATCATCATCATCAGAGCTTTTATCCCAATAGATTGGGTTTGGCTATATGAACCAATATATAAATTCACATTAAGTTGTCAACATAGCTTCTCTTTCTTCACCCATTCTTATTCAAAGTAATATGTTCTTCCAACTTTTATGATGTCATATCTTTCAGAATAATTTTTAAATCTTTTTCGACATTGCTCTAACTTTGACTTTTTTTTCAACTTTTATAGAATCCACTCTCATAACTAGAACATCTATAACTTCACGTCATGTGTGTTCAAAACCAACGTAAACGATTGTCACTCATCTTGTCTTCGATAAGTATCACTCCAATCTTCCTACGAATATTTTTATTTCTCATTTTATCCTTTCTTGTATATCTGCGTATCCACCACGACATTTGGATTCTACTACACTTATTTTTTGTGAATACAACCTTTTTGTCACCCAAAATTCACTATCGCATAGCAATGTTAGTCAAACAATTGTCTTGTAAAACTTGTCTTTCAACCATACAAGAATTCCTTTATCGTGTAGAACACATGTAGCACTTCTTCACTTACTCCAACCAATTTGGATCCTATGATCATGTCGTCATCAATCTCTCCATCAATCTATATTATCGATTCCAGTTATCGAAAATAATCCCACTTAGGTATCGTCACTCCATCTAATGTCACTATATTCTAATATTTTTCTTTGTTTGATCTGAATTTACTTTCATATATTCAATCTTTACTCTACTTATTCTAAACTCTTTTGATTTCAACATCTATCTTCACAGTTATAACTTTGTGTTGATCCCTACTTCAATCTCAGCATACAAGACAATATTATTTACAAACATCATATATTAAAGCACTTTATTATAAATAGATTTTGTTAATTCGTCCATTACAACTGCGAACAAGTATGGACTTAGTGTCAACCCTTGATATAACTTACTGTGATAGAAAATTCACTTGTTTGCCATCCACCTGTCCTCATATGTGCCCTTGTATTTTTGTTCATGTCCTTAATGAGTTTATTATATTTCACAGAGTTCTTTCCTTCATTAAGGACCAGCATAACATCTTTGTAGGTATTTTATTTTATGTTTTTTTTTTCATATTTATAAAGATAATATAAAGATCTTTACTCAGTACTCGAGAATACTTCACAAGTTGTTTAAGAAAAAATATTGTTTCTATAGTTAATTGACCAAACATAAAATCAAATTGATTCATAAATTAAAAAAAAAAAAAAAGGAGAAATCTCGAGAAGGAATCTGGGTGTAGCTGGATTGAAATAAAGCATGACATTCATGCATTCCTTGTTGGTGACAAGGCTCATCCAAGATGCAGAGGAGGTTGGTATATTAGTTGATGAAATGAGATGCTGCGTCGCTGATATAGATTTTTCTCCTTAATAAGAGGCAAGCCATCTAAAGGAGCAAGACGAGCAGAAAATCAGCTTGCGTAATTCGTAGTTTTAATGCGAGAGAGTCAAAGGGACCTATTTATTTTTTCATTATAAAAAATCCACAAGCGCAGGAAATGCAGTGTTGAAAGAGTATCGACTTTTCTATTGATTTACTGAATGATTGTATAGCTTCTTACCTTGCATGCGGAGCAAATGGATACCATCAAAAGTTTTGGAGTATTAAAAACTTCCATACCAAGGGGAAGAAATGGCAAAATTTGAATCAACAATCATTCTAGTGGTACGTTTTTAAGATGCCAACATTGCCTTCGGAGAATGAAGGATTATGGGGACATAAACACTCACAAAGGCTTCGATGTTAAGCATCGAACCGAGTTTTTGCTGTAAACCATATATTACAATAAGGATACAAGTAGATTTATTGCACCTCAAAAGAAAGTAGATAAGAAGTTGGAGTATTCACATTTTATGAGACAGTTGCTAGAACAATAGTGCAATGCAATAATAGAATTACCACCTTAATAGCATGCTTTGTGAATGGACAAATAAAAATGTATGCTTTGTGAAGTGACATTAATATAGATGATGGTGCTTCCTGAGTATTAATTTCAAAATCTAGATGCACTGGGTTTTAAAAATAAAAGAAACATCTGCAAATGAATTGACCATTACTGTTTTAAACTTAAGCTAAAGAAAATCCTTCAACCTACTTATCCGCGCATCATTACAATTAAATCTACAACATTAGAGTAACTGTCTTGGAACCTAACAGAGCTGGTTGCCTATGTTTCTCTACTAGAAGTCTGAAATGTGTTTTGAAGCCAGTATCTCAATGAACACTTAGAGAAGTCACGAGAAACCACTCTTCCACTGCATTCAAATGGTATCATACTCAGCAAATTAGTGGAAATGATTGCATATACTCCAGGTTTGAGGCTTAACACCAATTTAGCTAGAAATTCTTAATTTCCAACAGATTCACTATAGGAGAGAAGATAAGTACAAACCTTGTCAAGAGTAGAAGACAGAAAGGAGGAACGCACATTTCATTACTAAAATGGGCATTCCTGCTTCTGGAAATAATAAGCCGCTGCTGAAATTAACAGGATCAGCAATGCCAAGGAAATATGCTTGAAGGTAAGCAATTTCGCATCTATTCTCCTTGCAGTCTCACACTCAGATGTGGTATCTGCAGGTCTCACTTCAGACTCACCAACAGATTCAGTGGTCTTGTCCAGCTGGAAATAGTACAGCACACCAATAACATTCAAAAAAATGTTTAATTTCTGTCAATTTTGAAAAACAGAAATCTTTGAAAACATAATAAAAAGAAAAAAATTATATTCATGGAGGGCCAACACCTAAGGATTTTAGACATACCTAGCTAAGAAAATAAGACTTTATCTAATCTTAAGGACTTTACATTAGGGCTTAGATAACTCATAAAATTTGTAACTTAAAAGCTATAGTCAATCAGTTTTTGAATTGTTGAGAAACAAATATAGAATAGAGAATTTTCCCTCTTGTTCTAGCTTTCTTCTAGTTCTTGTATTTTTCCTCTTTTTCTTTTTAATCACTTTATGTACTGTTGGTGCATTTAAGAGATCATCTATCCTTCTCAGCCAGAATTTTATACAGAAAATATTAAGCTGCTAGAAAATAAGCTATCAATATATAAAAATCTTTCCAAACATAAAAGATTATTCTACTTTTTCATCTTGCTTGCACAGAAGGGTTTTAAAAGAAAACAAAACAAAACAAAAAGCAAACAAACAAACAAAAGAATATAATCGAATGACAACACCAATTAAGAGTTCAGGCTACATGAAGTAAGAGAGTAGAGCAAGCTGGACAGAACACATGTCTAAGCTTATGGCAATTGAGGCAAAAGAATATACGGCATATGAGCGCGCGCGCACACACAAACAAAAAAAAAGGCACATATCCTAGCGGGCATCCAGGATAAACGGCTACAATAATCATAGTTGAAATCATTTTGGCTCTACAGATATGGCCTTAAGTGCCACGGGCTTGCAACTATCAATAGGATCATAGACAAGAAAGAAAGATTAAGAAGCTGGAGTGCCTATCGCAATTTAACTACTCTACAGATGCTATTTCTGTTTGCTCTCAAGAAATGTTAAAATTCATTTACAATTCCTTTATTCCATCCCAAGATTGGGATACTCGAACCATCATCTCTTACATTCATTTAGGTCTTTATCTCTTCACCTGCCAGCAGACAATGCAGTATATGCAAAACCCACTAAAACCATCCAATAAACAAATAATCTAGCAATTTTAACCAGGATAACCAACTCCTTGGTGCAAACTGCAAGAGTAGCAAGTTTTCACCGGCAACCAGCCAATTCAACAGCAACGTTTTAAGATGGCACAGCTTTTATGTCTGTCCACTATTAACATATTCTTTAATTATATACTCCTAAAATCTATTTGACAGACAAGGCAGATAGTCGGCCATAAACTCAAACACCCTAACAACAGAAGGCATATTTGAATCGATTTATGTCTAACCTAAGTATCATCCAGATGAGTATTCTATACCATGAAGCATAAAATGGTAGTCAAATTCATGGGAAAGACATGTAAAAGGTAGCAATTACCTCAATTACTACAAGATATACAACTCCATTAACTAAAACGAGAAATAAATTAGCAAAACCCTACCTCAGAAGCACTAGATGACGACTGGGTTATTTCTTCCTTACTTTCTCTTGCAAAAGCAGTACTGGAATCTTGCTTTGAAAACAAAAATTCCTTGACATTTCCCCTATCCTCACAGCTCCCAATTATAGAGGGATCCGTGTCTGTTTGCTTCAACTTCACTACCAAGATTTTATTTTCCAGAGCTAATCCAGATATCTGCTTAACAAATTGATATTGTTCAGATGGGGTGTAAAATAATTAAAGGTTGTAAAAAATCCATTCTATCCTCAGCAGACATGTTCCAATCTTTACTTGGTACAGTAAGTAAAATGTGGTTAAAAAACTCTTAAACTGTAATTATTATAAATCTTTAAAATCAAGTTGACGCATTTAAGGCTGTACTAATTTGTCTGGATGCAATTGCAAAACTATAAAATCTGCATCTTAGATTACTCAAAAGGGAATGGATACTGGTGAAATGCTTATTCATATTTCAATTCCACAAATAGTTCAAACAGTCTGGCTGATTAACAAGGTTTCATTAAGGTTAAAGAGGGTTTTGTAGAATAACCAAAAACTTATTTGAGTCTTTATTGTGCTCATTAACGTGAACCAATTAAGATCATTACCAATACTTTTAGACAACAGACTTAGTCATTTTCAATCTTAATATAAAGCCCATACCATATTGCTTTCATTCAGACTTTCAACTTGTTATTTATTACATAATACAAGACCTTAAGAAAAGATTGTCACCACAGCATAGAAGTGATCAATAGAAAGGAAAACAGGGGGCATGCCTCGGTTACAAATCCACATTTGAAATGAAAACTGAGTAAGTTAAGTTGGAGGTAAAGCAAGCATACCTGCTGGTTAAGGCGCTCTCTTTCAATGCCCAGTTGCATGAGCAAATTTGCTATCAGTTTGGTATGAATGCCTATGTCTCTAGCAGTTGCCATTTTCATTTCCTCAGCTTGATTTAAAGATGCCTCCAAGCAACCCAGTCTACCCCTCAAGAAGCTCAGTTCTTCATTTAGCTCTGTATTAGTCTCAGATAATATTATACACTTATCTTCAGCAACATCAGCTCGATTTTCAGCTTTTGAAACCTTCAATTTTAGATCCTCAATTAAATTTTCCATATCTCCAATTGTAGAATACAACATATTTTGCTTCTCCTGACTAGCTTCAGCATAAGCCACAGCGTTCAATAAAGGGATCTCAGATTCCTTCAATTGCCTCTCAAGTGCTTCCACCTTTTCAGAAGTTATATCTTGGCCTCTAAGAAGACCCAGCTCTTCATTAAGTTCAATGTTAGCCTCATCTAATAATTTGCATTTGGATTCAGCATTCTCTGCTCTATTTTCTGCTTCAGATAATTTCTTTTTCAAATCAGCATTAACATTTTCCAATTCATTGAGCTGTGAACATAAACTATCATTTTGTTCCTGAATTTCAGTGACACAGGCTTTTGCATTCAACAAATCTAACTCAGATTCTTTAAGTTGCTTCTCTAATAAATCTATCTTCTCACGGAAAGTGAATGCCTCAGAATCGGCAAGAATGAACTTACTTTCAGCTTCTGTCAACTTAGCTTTAAGGTTGTCTACCTGTGCTAGAAGAAAGTCATTGACTCTACTACCACCACTTTCAAACTTCTGCAATGCACTTTCTTTGGATTCCAACTTCTCTGTGGAATCTTCAAGCTTCAATCTTAGCTCAGTTTCTCGATGAATTGAACTGTTCAAATTAAACTGGACAAGTTGAAGTCGACCCAGTAGCTCCTTTGAAATCCCCATAAACACCTCTGCTTCATTCTCTGCTTCAAACAACATTTTACCAACATCCATAGCCTCTTCCTCCAAGCAGATCATCTCTTGTTCTAAAGAGAATACCCTTGGTTTCAGGTCCTCCTCAATTAGCCTGGATTCTGCTAACTTCTTTTCCAGATCAATTTCCCTAGCCAAAGATTTCTCCAGCATCCTCAAAATATGCCTTTGCTGTTCAATAGTTTGCATTTTTATCTTCGGATTAACGCTAGAGGATTGATCAGCTTCTGAGACGTTCACAATATTTTCACCGTACCCTGCAAAAATGCGCACATTAGAAAACGAAATAAAGGTGAAGTTTTTTCTTAATTATCCCTTGTCCTTTCACCTACATTAAGAGAAATAGGATTCATAAAAATCCATTTACTTTATCTCAGGCAGGTTTAAGAACCAGCATAAAGAGGCCAGTTAAATATGAAGATTCTCTGAAAGCATTCAGTTACCACAAGCTTGCTTACATTTCCTTCTTTTGGACATAATGTCTGCTACATCAGTGGTTCAGCAACAAAAGACAAATATAAGTCATAATAGTCAAAACATTCTCGCTACTTTTTTACAAGAAAGTTCAAAAACAAGATAAGTCTAATCCATGTGATAAACTTCTACAGAATCTGCCTACCCTTAATTCTTCAATTACATCAATGGACAATATAAACAAAAAATAAAATCAGGAAGAGGCCTGTAGCTTACAATTTTCATTTCCATTAAGACATGATAAAATCCTTTGAAAATCAGCAGATTGCATCTTAATTTCTGAGACTTGATTGCGTGACTGCTTCAAGGATTCTTCAGAATCACGTAACTTTTCTTCCATTTTGAAGAAAGTTTCTCCCAAGTGCTTAAATGATGATACTGTCTCACGGGAACTAATAATGTCAGTTTCAAGACACTCCATAAACTTATCCAGTTCTCTAACCTCTGAATCTAAAATTCCAGATAAGAGATCAAACTCCAGAGCCTTCTCAACAGAATCAACCAGCATATAGTCATTTTCCGACATCAAGGATTCAAAGTCAGTTTCCCTAGTTGCCACATGCATTGTAAGTATACTTAAGTTAACCAATTTCTCTGAGGAACATGCTAAATCTAATTCTACTCTTGTTATAGTCTCGCTAGCCCTTCCTATTTCTCCATTCACCTCTGCAGCAGATGATATCCCATCAAGTATGTCAGCTCTACTTGATCCTGCCTCTGGTTCCGTACTAGTAAAGTCATTACCAGAAAAACCTTCATGAATGACATCAGCATCCATTTCAATGGTCTGTCACTGTTCCAATTCAAAACAAAAATCTGTTAGCAAAACCGAAAATTGATTAGAACAAGTCATGAGGAAAAATGAAAGTAGATTATCTGTCAATCATGAGTAGATGATTGAATTCCATTTTCAAAGTTGACATTATATATATAAATATATATATATATATATATTTATTTATATACATATATACATATATATATATATATATATATATGTATATATATGTCACTTTCTATTTTGTCTCTGAGGTTTTTCATGCACATGTGTGTATTTTGAAACTCCACCTGTGTTGAGTTTATACGAAAATACAGCAAGTCCCAAGTCTGGATAAAGGAGGAGGGCTGATGGTAGGTTTGGATAACCAAAAAATTAAAACTTGTCCAATTCAAATGAAATGAACCAATATGTTTATGTTGACTACCCCAATCTATTGAAATAAAGGCTCTGATCATGTGTATTTTGAAATTGTATTTTGAAATTGTATTGCACATGATTCTCAAACTGAACACTGGAAATAACTACAGAAAAAACAGCAGTATCTACCTAATAAAAACAAGGGAAAAAAATAATCTCAATCCCATCTATTCTCTTACACCGCAAAAAGCTAACACTTACTGTATAAAATACATGAAAAAATTTAGTGCCACAATTTACAATTCTACATAAGTTTTGACAATACATTTATAATAACACTATAGATACAAGCCTCTTCATCAAGACACTCAAGTACTACATACACATATTCTTCAGATATAATTCTTCCCAACCAAAATTTTATTTTAATTTTTTTCCTTTTACTTAACTACATCAATAAGAAACGTATAAATTAAAGTGTGATCCTCAAAAAAAAAAAAAGATTCTAAGCTATGATAATAATAATTCAATTTCTCCAAGAAAATTCATTTTCAAATCAAATAAATAAAACAAATTTCTCTCATAGTCTCTAATTATCATGATTAAACTGAAAATAAGAAAAGCCCATCTTCTGATTGGCCAAATATTACTCCAAAAACGACCCTTCAAAGAACCTGATCAATAACCTATAATACCCATCTTGCCTATTCAAACCAACCTTTTAAAATAAGAAAAAAGAAAAAAAAAATTCCGTCAGTTTCTCAAGAAACCCAAGTCCAAGAAAGCGGAAAAATGGGAAATTTTATTACCTTTCGGAAAGTTGCAAGGTGTTTAGCCTTGATAAAGGTGCAGAGAAATAACAAGTATAAGAAAGAAAAGAAGAGAAAGAGAAGATTTGTGATGAAGCAAATAAAAAGAAATAGGACTAGGAACAGAGATTAATATTTCCAACAATAAAGTGAGCGAGTGAGGGACACATGTTAACGTTAGCTTTGCTCCGCTCTTGCATGATGCGAGGTTTGTGTTGCCACCGCAATAGAATGTTGGAAATGTTCGGATTCGGGTGCGGGTTTAGCTTTACGGTTGAGTTGAAAAACAGTTTTTCTATTTGTATAAATAAAAATAAATCAATTTGGATAAGCGGATATCATAAATTTATACTGTTATGTTTATAAGAATTTTTTATACGTAAATATATGGAAAAAAAAAAAAAACTGATGGAGGAGAGCAAATTCAACTATTAGATCTTAATTATTTTTAAACAATAGTAATTCAGACTATTTAATTAAATGATATTGATAAAAATTACATCAGGAATTGAAAAAAAAAAACAATATCAATTTTTAGTTTTATTTATAATTTTTTTTATTATTATGATTTATATTTTAAAAATTAAAATTTTAATTAGCTGCTACAAATGTGTTACTTTTGCCATTTACCTTCACGTTGTTTTACAGACTTGCTAACAAGAGGTTTGGTTTGGGTTGAAACGGGATTTAATTCTCTTTATTTTCCTGACAACCCCAATCATTCTGTGTTTGGTTCAAGAAATTAAGAATAGAATGAAAATTGTATGAAATCCCATTTCAAGTAGGAGGGGAATAGCAAATTTGAAGGAAGAGGCATGGTTTGAGGAAAGGTATTTTTTAAAAATAAAAAAAATACATATCTTAGTTTCCTGACAACCCCAATCATTCTGTGTTTGGTTCAAGAAATTAAGAATAGAATGAAAATTGTATGAAATCCCATTTCAAGTAGGAGGGGAATAGCAAATTTGAAGGAAGAGGCATGGTTTGAGGAAAGGTATTTTTTAAAAATAAAAAAAATACATATCTTAGTTTCCAAGTATATTTTTGAATAATCTGGTAAATGATAAAAACAGCACAATTCATTGCTCTTTCTGAAGCCCTTCTCTGTTTTTTAACAAATAAAAAAAAACCTGTGACACCAAGTCATTGTTCTTTCTCAAGCCTTACTTTGTTCTTCAACAAATATCAAAGCAACCAAAAAAAGCTTTAACTCCAATTTATTGTTCTTTCTCAAACCCTTCTCTGTTATTCAACAAATAGCAAAAAAAAAAAAAAGAACACTAAACTTTAGAGATGACAAACCCCAAATGGTGCTGGCGAAGTTTGGATTTTTAATATTAGATCTAAGCTTTTATATGTGTTAAAAAAAAAAACACTTAGAAAACAAAGTAGGGAGGTTGAAAGGAACGAAACTTTGGTTTTTAGAGGAAACCCGACGCCGACGACGGAGAACGGCAACGTCGGCACCGGCCAACAGTGATAAAATGGAGATCACTCTTTCTAGAGTGAGATGCTCTGGTTTAGAGAAAAAGAGGGGAAGAGAAATGAGAGGAAGCAATGGAGAAAGAGAGAGAAAAAAAAAAAAACAAATAGAAAAATTAGATTTGTTCTCATTTTTATTAATTAATGTTAATAATATGAAAAAAGTATTTTATTAATAATTAATAATTAAACACTTAATTTATAATTTGTAATAATAATTGATAATTAATAATAAAATATCCTAACTTAATTAAGTGATAATTAATAATTAATAATACAAAATTAATAATATTTTAGAATTAATTTTTTATCTAATTATATTAGTATTATTTTAACAAAAGGGTAAATTCGTTTTATAAGTTTATTTTAACCATATTTCGTAAACTAACCCAACATATTAATACGATTTCCTATTATATTTCATTTCAATAAATCAAACATTATAATACATATTATATTCTTTTTTTTCTTTCTTTTTTTTAATTTTCTCATTATTCCATTCCGTGAACTAAATACCACCTTAATCATTTTTCAAAGGATTTAACTTTTACTATTAAAATAAAAAAATAAAATGTTAAACTCTACCTGAGTAATAATTTGGCCTAAATTTTAATCGATAAATAAACAAAATAATGCTAAAATTGCTAGTTTCAAATGATAAAAGGATGCGTAATTTGCTAATGATGATGCCTAAGAGTGAGATCTATGAAGGCGAAATTTGTCCTGAGGTTTTTTTTTTTTTTAATTGAACAATTTTTTTAAATAATCAAATTGTTTAATTTGAAGACCGCCAATTTTTTATTCCAAACCTGTAAAAAAATGTATAGTTGAAGTAAACTAAGTGTAAAGATGTAATCTTCAAAATTTTAGATGTATGAACATAACTAAATTTAATAAAAATGAAATTTTGCTAATGAAAGTTAAGAAGGGATTAAATGTATATGTAAGCGATATGTACATGTACATTAATCAAACAAAGAAATAAATAAATATTGTCACACCTCGAAGGGTTCGACTTTAATTCAACTTCGCTACGGAACTATAGAATTTTAGGCTATTTTTTTCATTTTCTTTTTTTCCTTAACTATTGTTTGTGTTGTAAGTACAGTCCTATAGTGATATCTAATTGATATCTACTTTCATGCATTTTAAGGTAATTTACCTAAGGACTAAAGCCAAACGTAGGTAAATTTACTTTCTTTCTTACCAATACATGTTTCATTTACATCCTTATACATAAAACTTTGTATGAATAATCAAATTTAATATACACAGATCTCGACTCTAGTACAGAAATTCAACTATCTTAATTAACACATACTTACTGAACACATGAGCTATGCGATCTCTGAGGCTCCACTTCGAAGCCGAAGTCGGACACTCACATTGACATCGATGCCAATGCACCTCTTATTTGCACCTATGATGGAAAGTAAATGGGGTAAGCTTTAGGGAAAGCTCAGTAAGTAGCCAACACAAATACTAAAAGGATGACATATAGATATTGAGTCCTAATGCATGGCTAACACATCCTCCTTCATATCATCATTCTTATCATACTTTCGTATTGTATTTCGAACCTTATCAAGATCACTTCTTTCTGGTTTTCGACTAGAACTCTATTTAGACGCCATCAATTCTTTCAAGCATAGAGGTATTTTAGAAAACCTCAATTGGCAATTAAACCCAATCACCCAAAAAGCTGGTTATACCTATACCCATCGGTTTGAAACTCGAAAACAAAATCATAGGCAGAAAATCGTAGTTTACGGCTAATTCAGAATAGATAAGCTTTTTCTCAATTGAAAATGCTTAAACTACATATTCATCTCCAAAACACATATCCATTTTCCGAATCATATCTCATCATCTGAAACATCTTTCATATTTTGAAACGTATTCCACACATCAAAACATCTTACATCATTCGAAATGTTTTTCATAATCCAAACATATCTCATCATTCGAAACATCACACACATTCATAATTTGAAACATATTCCATATCATCATTTCACATGCTTTCAAAATTTGAAACTTAATTTACATTTTGAAACATCTTTCATTTGATCATCGCTAACTATTTTAACTCGTTAGCAGGGACATCATTAACTATTATCTCCCGTCAGCCCAGATATCACTAGCTATTGTTTTCCATCAGTGGAGACATCACTAACTATTTCCTGTCAGCGGGAACATCACTAACTATTATCTCCCGTTAGTGGGGACATCACTGACTATTATCTACTGTCAGCGAAGACATCATATTCATCTCACATCATCTATGAGATATGCTCTATGAACCATTCTCATATTTGTAAAACATTTCATAAAACATATTTATTTTCATAAAACCATCTTTGGTATAACCATATTTAGTATGACCATTTCATATTAAAATAATCACTATTCTCACCCATGATAAGGGTTAAACTGAAAATAATAGTATTCATGACCATTGCTAACTATTATCGGCCGTCAACTAAGTCATACATATTAACTATTACAACGTCTACCATCTAAGGCAAACATACTAACTATTATCGACCGTCAGTTAGGCCATATATCACTAACTATTATAACCCGTCAGTGAGGTCCGAAACATCACTAACTGTTATAAGGCCTGTCAGTAAGGGCATACGTATTAGCCATTATAATGCCCGTCAATTAGGGCCAACATACTAACTATTATAAAGCCTGTCAACTGAGGCCATCTAATGGTCATGATTAACTATTATCGCCCATCAGCTAAGATATCGAATTTGGGGGGGCAAACTAAAATAAAATCTGTAACTTGAAATTTTTTATTTAGCATATAATATATTATTATTTTATCAAAAATATAAAAATATAGTGAAACCCAAATTTTTCATTTTATTTCTTAATTGGAAACTAAGAAGTAATTCAAAACTCGAAATAATGTTATGTAGACCCGAAAATAACCAAAGCACTCGGGTTAGTGGCGCAAGGTTCGGGGGCACAAAAATCGAGGTAAGACCTAAGTTCAAGAAGCACTTAAGAATTAAATGTATAAGCATGTTATGATGTTTAGAAGTGAAAACTAAGGCATTGAAAATGAAAAAGATAGTAAAACTCAGGTTTACACTAAACCGAGAAATTGGGCCTAGTAAGAGAAATAAATTTGGAATAAATTCTAGAAATTCACGAAAATTATTTCGAAGCTATAGGAAATTAATATAAGGAGAAATTGAGTCGAGGAATAAAAATCAAATTGAAATATGGAGGTTTCGAGGATCAAATTAATTTTTAAAATCACTCGAAAACCTCAAGCCATTTTGCTTGGTAATGACCAAATCGCGTAAAATGAGCTCAATTGGGGAACGTTTCTTAAATAAGTGACCCCTAAAACTTTATGAAACACACTAGGGACATATTATAACACTTGAGAAGTGAAATTTTGGAGGAAATTGACCTAGAAATAATTTTTATGAATTTTCCAAAATAAAACCCGAATTTACCCTGTTTTGGGAAACTGACCAACCAATAGAAATTGATCAATTTGAAGGCCTTCCAAATATCTTTGACCCTGATATTTTCTGTGAGATCTAAGAATTTTACACATATCCAATTATGTAATGTGAACTTGAAGTGTAACTTATTGAGCTGAATGTAATGTACTCATACATTGAGGTATTATGGAATGAATTTCTAAGTTATGAATGAGAAATGATTAATGGAATAAACTATGGCAATTATATGTGGAGATTTTATGTTAAGTGTTTAACCAAAGTGTGAAACTATGAGGTCAGATCGATCTTGGAAAAGAGAGGATCGATCTAGTAGGCCAAAATGACAAGGAATGAGGAAATTAAGCGAGCAGATCGATCTCCAACGGAAGAGGATCGATCTCCTTTTTTATTCTATAATGAAGAGATCGATCTCATGAAGCATTCTGTAAGGAGAAGATCGATCTCCTTGAGGAGCAGATCGATCTCATGAAACATTCTGTAAACAGAAGATTGATCTCCTCAAGGAACAGATCGATCTCATAAAGCCATTAAGAGATCGATCTCACCCCATGACAGATCGATCTCCTAGGCATAAAATTACCCTAAAACATCCCCAAATTCAAATGCAGATTGATCTCATTAAGGACCAGATCGATCTCCTACCCTCCATCTATGAAAGGACCCTTGTGTTTTCCTGCATTTCATCTTTTCTCTCTCTCCCAAACCTCTATTTTAGCTGAGCCCTAGCTTTCTCTCTCTTCCAAAACCCCCATTTCCATTCGAATCAAAGGTTGTAGCAAGAAAGAAACTTATTCCTCATCCAAAGGAGAACAACATACTGAAAAATCGTAGGACGAATCGAATCGAGGTGTGAATAAAGCACTCTACAAGTTTGGGTAAATTCTAAACTTTGATCTTGGATTTTAAAGTAATTTTTGGTGATTATGGTTGCTGGGATTGTGATGAAATAGCTAGGAAATGATTAGAAATAGATGAAATTATTATTTTTGTTGGAGTAAAGATAACGTTAGACAATTTGTGGTAATTTTGGATTTTTGACTTTAAATTTGGAATTGAGGTAATGAGGTGAATTTAGCATGAAATTTGGTATGAGAAATATAGAATTTTGAGGTGTAGAGGATGAGAATGTGAATTGTGATAGAATTATGGGAATTGGGCTATTGGAGAGGTTAATGAGAAATTTGAGCAAATATGTGCTCAATGAGGTGATTTGAGATAAATTGTTGATATTTTTAACATCGTTTGGATAGCTCAGGAGTTCCAGATAGGAATGCGAGACTAGTCCGTGATACGGGGAAACGATTGCACTATACGAGATGCAACGAGGTAAGGAAAAACTTAAACTCATTTGTGTGTGTACTGTTTTATGATGATATTGTAGCATGAAATGTGATTTGAGAAAACAAGCATATTTTATGAGTTTGTGAATGAGTATTGCATATGATTTTATAGCCGGTTGGGGCCTAATTTTTATTGAGTTGAAAACAAATGTGAAATTGTTTTACCACTGTTTTGAGTTTAAAACGTGAAAAGAGATTTGGGCCCTACGTTAAGGCGTACTGAGATTGAAAAATGTGTACGTGGTTTTGCCGGTTGGAATTCCGTTTTAACATATTTTGTATTGAGTACACAAATGTTTTAAATGAGATTTATAAGAGAAACCATTATGAGTTCTACGTGAAGGCAAAACGTTTTATATGATAATGGCTAATGATTGAGACTTAGACGTGTCATGTTGAATACACATCGGGCCTTACTTTGGTAGCATGTAAGTCTGGGCCTTGCTTTGGTAGCATGTAATTCTGATATTCCTCCGTTTTGGTAATGAGAGATGCCTCTATTTTGGTAACGAGAGATGCCTCCGTTTTGGTAACGAGAGATGCCTCCATTTTGGTAACGCGAGATGACCCCCGTTCTGGTAACGTTGGGTGGCCTTGCTTTGGTAGCATGTAAGTCTGGGCCTTGCTTTGGTAGCATGTAAGACCGATAATGTGCATGAGGAGAGGCATTGCTCTGGTAGCATGTAAGGTCGGGCCTTGTTCTTGTAATGCGTAAGTCCAATATACCATGTACACGCTCATATTGTCGACGTTCCCTCTTTTGAGGATGCCTAAGATGCACACCCAGAGGAGAATTATTTTTGATGTGCCATGACGAGTTTTTATATGAGTTTTCTTGCCTAGTCTCCTTTTCATACACATGAGTTTGTGCTTTGTGGCTGTGCCACGTGTATTCTATTGAGGTGATTTTTATCACAATTTAATGAGAAAAGGCATTATCGCATCATGCTTTTCACATGCTTGTGACTGTGATTTGTACTGAGTTATATACTCTCATGTTTTTACATGATTTTAGACAAACGAGATGAGAATGATATTTTAATGAGTTCATGCTACATTTTTAATTGAGTTTCAACTACGAGACAAATGATTGTGCTATAGAAATCATTATTTCATTAATGAGTCTCTTACCTCCTTACTGAGCGATTTGAAGCTCACCCTGTTTTATCTTCCCCTCAGATTTCTTCAAGTAAAGAGAGTCTCCCTACGACGTACAGAGTAGTGGCTAGTGGAGGACTTGAACTCCAGGCTACATATATTGTATTGAGGTATAATTTACATTTCATGTACCCAGACTTATGTTGCATTTACAGACACTTGATGAACAATGATGTATGGGATATATTAGGATTAATTAACCTTGAGTAATGTATATTATATGAGATATAATTATTAGATGAGAAGATCTTGAGGTATGCTATGTATGATGATGTATGACACTGCACAGGAATGCGCCCTTAATTGTGAATGGATGAATAAAAAGTTTTAAATTTGCCTTATTTTTTGTGCTTCCGGGACGTCACAGAGTTTTCTTGGTATCAGAGCTTAGGGTATTTAGTACTATCAGTGTCGGTTAGGTGAAATAGAATACATCACAAGTGTCTATATAAGTCTGGTCATGAACTGAAATTGAGGATTGAGATTTCAATCGAATTTGATGTGTACGTGCAGGAAACGTATTGAGTTTAAGAATAAGTGTATGACGAGGTCGTTTGAGGAGGCAGGCAGAGCCACCTCCGCCACCTGCCCCACAACCAAAGAGTTCTAACTCTTGATTTTATCGGATTAAGATCGATGTGAGACAAGGTTTTGAGCAAATGGCAGCGCTATTCGCGCAACATTTTCGAGTTAATGCCTCGCGTACTACTCCTACACCACCACAAGGACCTCCCGTACCCCCAGTATAGATGGACCCGGTGCCTCCTATTACTCAGCCTGATGATAAGAGTATGGTTCGACTGAAGGACTTTTTGAAAATGAATCTGCCCGCATTCAAAGGGAAAAAGGATCTTACAGAGGCTGAAGAGTGGCTGATTGAGTTGAGAGTCATATTTGACTATTTGGGATGCACGGATGCTGAGAGGGTTAGTTTGAGCGCTTATATGTTGAAAGGGAGAGCTCGAGATTGGTGAGGTACTACCCAGGGTATTCTGATGTCCAGCTAGGGAAGAATTTCAAGCGGCCTTTAGAGCCCAATATGTACCACGAGCTGCTCAGAGAAGAAAGCAAGCAGAGTTTTTGAATCTGATACCGGGTGATATGTCTGTGGATGACTATGAGAGCCGATTTACCGCTCTATTGAGATATGATCTGGAAACCTTCAAGAATGAAGAGCTCAGTACAGAGAGATTTGTGTCTGGATTGAAGCCCATCATCAGAGATCGATTGATAGGGCTGTGTATTATCGAGTTTGGAGATGTTCTGAGACGAGCACAAGAGATTAAGAGGGGAATTGAAATTGTGCAATCCCAGAATAAGTTCGGAGCAATGACTAGGGATAAGGGCAAGAGGCCAGCGATGTCCCAGGCAGATGTTCGGAGAGGTTCCTTCAGGAGAGGAAGGATTAAGGTACAGAAGGGTAGGATGGAGAGACCCAGAGCTTATCTTATCATCAGGGAGACCCCTCGATATGTTAGGCCTGAGATGAGGGTTTGCAGAGACTGTGGCCAACCGTATGAGGGAAGTTGTACTAGGTCTATCCGTGGATGTTTCAGATGTGGAGACATGGGTCATAGAGTAAAAGATTGTCCTCAACCTCAGATACCACATGCTCCGGAACCTACTAGACAGCAACCTTAGAGAGTGAATCCCCCGAGACGAGCTACTACTGCAGAGAAAGGAAAGAAGCCCGTTACAGTAGGACGTGTGTTTGCTCTGGACAAGGAAACAACAGACACTTCTTTAGAAACTATGAGAGGTACACTCTCTGTCTGTAATCATAAGGCTCATGTGTTAATTGATTCAGGGTACACACATTCGTTTATTTCTGAGTATTTTGCATGTAGATTAAATTTGAAGTTTGAACCTCTAGAGTATGTACTACATGTAAATACCCCTATGCGTGAGTTCCAGAGAACTGATTTAATTTGTAGAGGATGTAAAATAAAGGTGGGAGATAGAGTAATCTTAGTAGATCTAATAATGTTAAATATGCATGGGTTTGATGTAATATTGGGAATGGATTGACTGGCAACCAATCGAGTAAGTTTAGACTGCTACACTAAGATTATAACCTTCTCCCTACCTGAACCTTACAGTGTATGTTTGAAATATTGAGGAAATGAATATGTGAAATTTTTGTAAGTAATTTGAAATCTTAATGTTGCTTTTGAGAGTATTAAATATGATTGTTCATGTGAAGGTTATGAAACACTCATCTCAGATGATAAGCGGGAACATCCGAGGATTGAGGATATACCTGTGGTATGTAAATTTTCGGATGTCTTTCCAGATGAGTTGCCAGGATTACCAGTAGAGAGAGAGCTAGAGTTTACCATTGATTTGATACCAGATACTCAGCCTATCTTTAGACCTCCATATAGGATGACATTAGTGGAACTTGAGGAATTGAAGAAACAACTACAAGAGTTATTGGATCAAGGGTTTATTAGACCCAGTGTTTCACCGTGGGGAGCACCAGTTTTATTTGTTAAGAAGGATGGTAGTCTCAGATTATGCGTAGACTACCGATTATTAAATAAAGCCACGGTGAAGAATAAATACCCATTGCCCAGGATTGATGACTAATTGATCAGCTGAGAGGGGCTTCAGTCTTCTCTAAGATTGATTTAAAATCAAGCTATCACCAATTGAGGATTATGGAGGAAGATATTCCGAAGACGACCTTCAGGATAAGGTATGACCATTATGAATTTCTATTGATGTCCTTCGGACTGACGAATGCCCCTACAGCCTTTATAAGGTTAATGAACGAGGTGTTCAGAGACTATCTAGATAAGTTTGTGATAGTCTTTATTAATGATATCTTGGTCTACTCTCGATCTTATGAGAAGCACGCACAGCACTTGTGGTTAGTACTTCAAATACTTCGAGATGAGCGATTATATGGAAAGCTTAGTAAGTATGAGTTTTGGTTGGATTAGATAGCTTTCCTTGGTCATATAGTTTCAATGGAAGGAGTATCAGTATATCCAAGTAAAGTAGAAGCCGTGCTTAATTGGAAAAGATCGAGGACAGTTACAGAGGTATGAAGCTTCCTTGGTTTGGAAGGGTACTACAGAAGATTTGTAGAGGGATTTTCCAGGATTGCCGCTCCTTTGACTAAGCTCACGTGTAAGGAGACTCCGTTCATATGGACTGATCAATGTGAGCTCAATTTTTAGGAATTAAAGAGGAGATTAACAACGGTACCTGTGTTAACTATCCCTAAGGGTTCAGGAGGATTTTCAGTGTACAGTGATGCTTCCCATCAAGGATTGGGGTGTGTGCTCATGCAGCACAGGAGAGTGGTCTCCTATGGATCGCGACAGTTGAAAGATCATTAGCGGAATTACCCCACGCATGATTTAGAGTTAGCTGCTGTGGTGTTTGCCTTGAAGATCTGGCGGCATTACTTATATGGGGAAAGATTCCAAATCTTCACTGACCACAAGAGTTTGAGGTATTTGTTTGATCAGAAAGAGTTAAACATAAGACAAAAGAGATGGATGGAACTCCTTAAGGATTATGAAGACAAAAGAGATGGATGGAACTCCTTAAGGATTATGACTGCGAGATTCTATACCATCCGGGAAAGGCAAATGTAGTTGCTAATGCCCTGAGTAGGAAGAGTATGATATCAACTATGATGGTCAGGGAATGGGATTTATTGGAGCAGTTCACCGAACTCCGGATCTGAGTTAAAGAGGTAGAGATTGGATTTCTGGCTAGCCTGCGAATAGAGCCCAAGATCATGGATCAGATTAGAACGGGGCAGCGCAATGATTAGAGGTTGATTTATATGGTTAACCAAGCTGAGCAGACTTTGCAGTCGGATCTCATAGTCAATGAGGATAGGTTATTGAGGTTCAGAGGACGAATTTGTGTATCGAACGATGATGCCCTGAAGAGATAGATACTGAGAGAATCCCACTACTCGCGATACACCATGCACCCAGGGAGTACTAAGATGTACTGAGATTTGAAAAATATGTACTGGTGGAGTGGCATGAAGCGAGACGTGGCAGATTATGTGGCTAGATGTTTAATGTGCTAGTAAATGAAAGCTGAGCATCGAAAGCCTGGATGATTATTGTAGCCTTTACCTGTGCCTACATGGAAATGGGAGCATGTCACCATGGACTTCATTATGGGTTTACCGAGAACCCGAAGAGGTCGTGAGACGATATAAGTCATAGTGGATAGACTGATGAAAAGTGTCTAATTCCTTGCCATCAAGAGTACAAATACTGTGGATGCCTTAGCTGAGTTGTATGTCAGCAAGATAGCTAGATTACATGGGGCTTTAGTGAGTATTACTTCAGACAGAGATTCCTGATTTACTTACAGATTTTGGACCCAATTTCAAGAGTCCATGGGATCTCGATTGAGCTTTAGTATCGCCTATCATCCTCAGACAGATGGTCAGTCAAAGAGGACTATTCAAACCCTGGAGGATATGTTGAGGGCGTGTACGATGGATTTTAAGGGATCATGGGATGATCACCTGCCCCTAGCAGAGTTTGCGTACAATAATAACTATCATGCGAGTATTGGAATGACACCTTTTGAGGCTCTATATGGTAGGAGGTGTAGATCCCCTGTAGCTTGGGAAGAAGTGGGTGACAGAAAGATAAATACTCTTGAGCTTGTTGAACAGGCTGTACAGAGTGTGAAACTCATATGTGAGAGATTAAGGGCTGCACAAAGTAGACAGAAAAGCTACGCAGATGTGCGTAGACAACCACTCGAGTTTAATGTTGGTGATGCAGTATTTCTAAAGATATCACCGAGTAAGGGTATCATGAGGTTTGGAAAGAAAGGGAAATTAAGTCATCGATACATAGGACCATTCGAGATTCTTGAGAGAGTGGGAGATGCAGCCTTCAGGTTGGCATTAACCCCACAGATGTGTAGAATACACAACGTCTTTCATGTATCTATGTTGAGGAAGTACCGCCCGAACCCTTCTCATAACATAGAGTATGAAGAGATGGACACACAAGAGGACATGAGCTACACTGAAGAACCCGTCTGGATTCTCGATAGAAAAGAGAAGGTGCTTCAGACTAAGAGCATTCCATTAGTGAAAGTTTTGTGGAAACATCACTCAATAGAGGAGGCGACTTGGGAATTGGAGAGTCTCATGAAGGAGAAATACTCCCATCTGTTTGACGAGTTGAGTTAAATTTGGAGGGCCAAATTCTTTTTAAGGTGGGGAGGATGTGAGATCTGAGAATTTTACACATATCCAATTATGTAATGTGAACTTGAAGTGTAACTTATTGAGCTGAATGTAATGTACTCATACATTGAGGTATTATAGAATGAATTTCTAAGTTATGAATGAGAAATGATTAATGGAATAAACTATGGCAATTATATGTGGAGATTTTATGTTAAGTGCTTAACCAAAGTGTGAAACTATGAGGCCAGATCGATCTTGAAAAAGAGAGGATCGATCTAGTAGGCCAAAATGACAAGGAATGAGGAAATTAAGCGAGTAGATTGATCTCCAATAGAAGAGGATCGATCTCCTTTTTTATTCTGTAATGAAGAGATCGATCTCATGAGGAAGGAATTGATCTCATAAAGCATTCTATAAGGAGAAGATCGATCTCCTTGAGGAGCAGATCGATCTCATGAAACATTCTATAAACAGAAGATCGATCTCCTCAAGGAGCAGATCGATCTCATAAAGCCATTAAGAGATCGATCTCACCTCTCAACAGATCGATCTCCTAAGCATAAAATTGCCCTAAAACGTCCCCAAATTCAAATGCAGATCGACTCATTAAGGACCAGATCGATCTCCTACCCCCCATCTATAAAAGGACCCTTGTGTTTTCCTGTATTTCATCTTTTATCTCTCTCCTAAACCTCCATTTTAGCCGAGCCCTAACTTTCTCTCTCTTTTAAAACCCCCATTTTCGTTCGAATCAAAGGTTGTAGCAAGAAGGAAAGTTGTTCCTCATCCAAAAGAGAACAACATATTGGGAAATCGTAGGACGAATCAAATCGAGGTGTGAATAGAGCACTTCATAAGTTTGGGTAAATTTTAAACTTTGATCTTGGATTTTAAAGTGATTTTTGGTGATTATGGTTGCTGGCATTATGATGAAATAGCTAGGAAATGATTAGAGATGGATGAAATTATGATTTTTGTTGGAGTAAAGATAACGTTAGATAATTTGTGGTAATTTGAGATTTTTTACTATAAATTTGGAATTGAGGCAATGAGGTTAATTTAGCATGGAATTTGGTATGAGAAATGTAGAATTTTGAGGTGTAGAGGATGAGAATGTGAATTGTGATAGAATTATGAAAATTGGGCTATTGGAGAGGTTAATGAGAAATTTAAGTAAATATGTGCTCGATGAGGTGATTTGAGATAAATTGCTGATATTTTAACATCGTTTGGATAGCTCGGGAGTTCCAAAGAGGAATGTGAGACTAGTCCGTGATACAGGGAAATGATTGCACTATACGAGGTGCAACGAAGTAAGGGAAAACTTAAACTCCTTTGTGTGTGTACTGTTTTATGATGATATTGTAGCATGAAATGTGATTTGAGAAAACAAGCATGTTTTATGAGTTTGTGAATGAGTATCGCACACGATTTTATAGCCGGTTAGGGCCTAATTTTTATTGAGTTGAAAACAAATGTGAAATTGTTTTACCACTGTTTTGAGTTTAAAACGTGAAAAGAGATTTGGGTCCTACGTTAAGGCGTACTGAGATTGAGAAATGTGTACGTGATTTTGTCGGTTGGAACTCGGTCTTAACATGTTTTGTATTGAGTACACAAATGTTTTAAATGAGATTTATGAGAGAAACCATTATGAGTTCTACGTGAAGGCAAAACATTTTATATGATAATGGCTAATGATTGAGACTTAGGCATGTCATGTTGAATACACATCGGGCCTTACTTTGGTAGTATGTAAGTCCAAGTCTTGCTTTGGTAGCATGTAAGTCCGATATTCCTCCGTTTTGGTAACGAGAGATGCCTCCGTTTTGGTAACGAGAGATGCCTCCATTTTGGTAACGCGAGATGACCCCCGCTCTGGTAACGCTGGGTGGCCTTGCTTTGGTAGCATGTAAGATCAATAGTGTGCATGAGGAGAGGCATTGCTCTGGTAGCATGTAAGGTCGGGCCTTGTTCTGGTAACGCGTAAGTCCAATATACCATGTACACGCTCATATTATCGACGTTCTCTCTTTTGAGGATGCCTGGGATACGCACCCAGAGGAGAATTATTTTTGATGTGCCATGACGAGTTTTTATATGAGTTTTCTTGCCTAGTCTCCTTTTTATACACATGATTTTGTGTTTTGTGGTTGTGCCACTTGCATTCTATTGAGGTGATTTTTATCACGATTTAATGAGAAAAGTCATTATCGCATCATGCTTTCCACATGCTTGTGACTGTGATTTGTACTGAGTTATATACTCTCATGTTTTTACATGATTTTAGACAAACGATATGAGAATGATATTTTAATGAGTTCATGCTACATTTTTAATTGAGTTTCAACTACGAGACAAAATGATTGTGCTGTACAAATCATTATTTCATTAATGAGTCCCTTACCTCTTTACTAAGCGATTTAGAAGCTCACCATATTTTATCTTCCTTCCATATTTCTTCAAGTAAAGAGAGTCTCCCTGCGACGTATGGAGTAGTGGCTAGTGGAGGACTTGAACTCCAAGCTACATATATTGTATTGAGGTATAATTTACATTTCATGTACCCAGACTTATGTTGCATTTACAGACACTTGATGAACAATGATGCAACAGATGTATTAGGATTAATTAACCTTTAGTAATGTATATTATATGAGATATAATTATTAGATGAGAAGATCCTGAGGTATTATATGTATGATGATGTATGACACTGCACTGGAACGCGCCCTTAATTGTGAATGGATGAATAAAAAGTTTTAAATTTGCTTTATTTTCCGTGCTTCTAGGGTGTCACATTTTCTATATTAAAAATAGATTTTTTAAGCTTTCTGGAGCCATATTGACCACCCCGAACCGACCTTGGATGAGAGAGAAACACCTCTCCTTTTTGCCACAGACGTCATCCCCTAGCCTTCATTGTGTAATTTTTTCGGTGACCTTCCAGCCACTTTTAGGTTACAGTCAAGAAGGATAAAATCTTCTACCTTAAGTCCTCTATAACATATAAAAAATTCAACCACACAGGAGTCCATTTGCTGAGTGAAAAACTAGAAAGAAGAACAGGGAAAGAATCTGTCATGTTTCGAGGTGAGAGATGAATTTTTAAAAGTTTTTGGTTGGATTTTTAGGTAGTTTTGAATGGTTCTAAGGCGTTTATATGTTAATCTATAGCTGGGAAGTCTTGTTGGAGCAAAAAGAGTTGGTCATCCTTAGTCAAAGTTGAGGTAAACTTGATGGATGATGATGAACACGAGATATGTTGTTATTTAGTGTTTTTGAATGATTTTTAGTTAAGTAAAATTGAAAGAAATAATTCCTATGGATAAGAATAGGTTTGGCCAGCCTAGGATTAATGTGATTGTGGTGAAATTTGGATGAATTTGATGTTATTAACAGTTAAAATTATACAAAAAAAGTCTGATTTATATCTAAGTTTAGTGAAAAACCAAAAAGTGTAAGAATTGATGAAATTGGAAAGTTGTCACATATGAATTATGGAATTGAATGAGTACTTATGTTATTAAAAGTAATGAATTTGAAGTTAAAGGAACAAAATCATCAAAATTATCTTAAACCAGCATTTAAATCGATAAAACCAAAAAAATAGGAAGACTTGACAAAAAGTCAAAATCGGTCAATCTTTAATAAGATAAATACATATTTGAGTATGATGAGATGAAATTGAGCAATATTTGATGAATTGGTATTGTTTTAGGCAGCTCGGGAAATCGGCATGTAAATCGAGGCAATCCCAGAACCCGACGATTTTGTGCTGCCCCAAGGTTTAAGAGGTAAGTGATGTGTTTTAAAGTAGTATTGGTATCTCAATACTTACTTTGATATATGAATAAGTTTATGCATGCTCGTTTTTACGAAAATGCATTCTCGAACCTAAAAAAGTACGATTCACTTGTAAATCGAGAAACCCGAAAGAAAAGCCATATTTTTTGAGTTCTTCAAATGTACTTTTAAGTACTTGTAAAATATTTTTGAAATGCGAATTTCTATGTGAAAAATGAAAATTTATGAAATAAAATAAAAGTATTATTTCTATGAGTTTACATGCTAATGGACCCGAAAAATGATTTAAAAGTTATGTTTTCAGACTAAGGCTACATGTAATCTACGTGATCTGTCATGCATGGCCCGTGTGGAGTCTGGACCTTCATGGTGCATTCTAGATGCCACATTGTATACGCTCAGTCCCTTGTGGTACAAGATTAATCGCATCGGTATTTATGCCACTCGGTGCCTTATTTCTGCCATTTGTTTAAGTGGCGTAGGGCGTTGTACGACCCTGATCCAGTCTACAATCTCCTTACCATGACCATAGGTACTTTGTCTATGTGAACTATCTGCACGAATTATCTACGTGAACATGACTTTTATTACTATGTGTCTCTGCCTAGTCTCCATGAAATTACTCAGTATGATTGTAAAGAAAGAGTATTAACTATGTGATTTATACATTACATGCTTTGATTTGATTTTTGAAATGAGCTACGCGATATATGCTACGTGAAATGTAAACCTACGTGATATTTGTTGCGCGATATATATGCTATGTGATTTGTATGCTACGTGATTTATAAGTTACACGATTTACAAATTACATGTTACTAGTCATGATGTCACACTTGTTTTGACTTAATTTTGGAAACCAAATATGTTTCAATTTATATACACGTATATGATATTTCATAAAACTTGAATTGCAATGTTTTACTTTTACATGTTTTACTGCTAAGACTGCTTTAAACGTATGTCTTACTAGGCTTGAAGAGTTCACTTATTTCCTGTACTTTTACAGACTACCTTAAGTGATCAATTTCCATACCTGTCGTATAGTTGTCATGGACGGGTGTACTCGACCCCTTCCCAGGCTACCTTCAGCACAGTTAAGGTGTACTTTTGCTTTATTTACCAGACATCCTGTAAAGTATAGACAGTTGTTGTAAAGTATTTTAGGATGTAATCTAGGCAAGTATATGCATAAGAAAGTTGTAAATATACAGTTTGTATAATAAAAAACATTTCAGGAATATTGAGATGATATAATGAGTTAAAACCACTGTCGAGTAGAAAAAGAAAGCAAAATCAACTGGTTGCAAATACAAACTGTAATTTGAACCTTGTAGGAAGGTAGGGATAAAAAAACGTCGTTATGTTGGCAAAAATTTTATGAAAGAAAGGCTTAAGAAATCGGCACTGATAGGAATACAACTTAAGGATTAAAAAAAAGTTAAAATTTGCCTGTATTTTCACGTTTCTGGGGCATGACTGTTTACGTGGTATCAGTGCAAAAGTTGTCTAATGCTGTCAGTGCTAATTAGTGAACTTAGATTACATCACATATTTGTCTATGCTTGTCTGGTTATAAACTAAGTATATCTGTTAAAGTTACAACTAAAACTTTGGTTTACGCGCAGGTAATCGATCACTAAACTATGAGCGGTAGACAAGGTTGTCCATGAAGACAGGTACAGCCCGCTCCACCATCTCCCCCTCAGCCTGAGAGCCCGATCACCGGAATGAGGAGGCTTGAGGAGAGCATGCAAAGTATGAAAGAAGGGTTAAGTGCACTTACAGCTATGTTTACCCAGCAGTTAGGGGCAAATACCTCCTGCACCGGTGCTACTACGTCCGCACCTACTCACCTACCTCCTCCACCCCAGGTTCCTCCAACACCTCCAATTACTCAACCGGTAGTCCCGCCGCCTAGAGATGATAAGGACACTCAGAGGTTATGGGATTTTTTTTGTATGAATCCCCCAAAGTTCACAAGGGTTAATGATCCCGTCCAAGCTGAGGAATGGTTATTAGATCTCGAGACAGTATTGCAGTATCTAGGGTGCACAGACATAGAGAGAGTAACCCTGGCTGGTTATATACTGAGAGGTCGGGCTAAGTTCTGGTGGAGGGCTACACAGACAATTTTAGCCGAGGGTCCATCAGATATTACATGGGATGCTTTCTCTGCTGCATTCCGGGCCCAGTATATTCCGCCCACAACGCAGAAAAAGATGCAGGTGAAATTTTTGAATCTGGTTCAGGGTTCCATGACCGTAGATGAATATGAGAACCGGTTCACCACATTAATGAGATATGACCCTGAAACAGTTAGGTATCTCACATGTCGGACGGAGAGATTTTTAGTGGGTTTGAGATCAGGGATCAAAGACAAATTACTGGGACTTTGGGTCACCAATTTGAAGGATGCCTTGGGATGGGCACAGGAAATCAAAAACCAGATGTGACGCAAGCAGAGCATGGGTTCAAAAGGAAGGGCAATGATAAAGGGAAAAGAGTTGAGGCCTCCCAATTTGAGCTGAGACAGGGTCAGCTGTCATGGCCCTCCATGACTTAACCATAAACCGCTACAAATTTTTCGCATTTTTAACTTACCTTTCCTCTCTTCAATGGTTGGGCTGTGATTCGATGTTAGCTTCCTCGCATACCATATCATCCATTATCATACATATATGTCAATGTACTGTTACTGACTGTAACTTCTTTTATAATACATGTGAGATCATATAAAATCTAATACAAATACATTCCCATAAAATATATCGTATACATCACTGTGCTGTTTCTATGTTTAGATACATAACCGTACAAAATATGTATACATGTCGATCGATAGGAAATAGCAGCGGACAACAGGAATACTATCCCTCAAATGCTCTCACTCTACTACTGATGCTCTGTAAAGAGATGTAAAAGAAAGGGGGTGAGCATACAACGCGCTCAGTAAGAAAATCAGGCAAGCAAGTAGACATCTACACTATCTACTCAAAATAATGCTATGCCTCAAAAATATCATTTCCTTAACTCACTTTAAAAGCATGTCTTATATATATATATATATATATATATATATATATATATATATATATACTTGTACAGATTAAATCCCATGTACAAAAATCATGCTTGCTTTCTCAAATGTAGGCATGTAGTGCAAAATAATGCATCTTTATAATATCACAATGCATTTAGATAAATCATGCCATGCATATTTAAATCATATTAAATATGGCATTTAAATTATTCACATTACAACAATCGGATTCCGACCCATCCCTCAGGTATCCGTAAATAAATCAGTCAATCAGGTGATATATCATGTGAGACTCTATGGTGAAATGCAATAATATCCTGGACTATGGCCACATCCTATAATGGTGATCCCAGGCTACACAGAATCCTAGTGTGTGGGGCATCACTGCTGCAATGGAAGGGGGTCAGTCCATCACAACCGCCAGCTATATCCTCCTCAACTCCACAACACCACACAGTACAGAGTACTCCATGCCACTCGCATGGTACAACGTACTCCGTGGACCTTACATCACAGTCGGGGTGCCTGCCATAGGTCTTAGCCCTCAAACCATAGAATATCATACCACATCTCTAAATCCACATGCGAACCTCTCATAGTGTGACACTCAGTCTACACGAGGAAATCAAGCATGGTTTTCAACATGTATTATATATCACATAAATTACAGTGCGCGCCTTTGAGAGCGACTCATAGTCGACACTCCGTTCAAACACTATTTCACATCACAAACTCAACTCTAGTGCGAGTAAACCTCCAGCAACTAGGTCAATGCATAGTTCCTGTTTCAAATCAAGTACGAGTAATAGCTCCAGTACCATGCTATGCACAAAACTCATCAAATCAAATACGAGCAATAGCTCCAGTACTATGCCATGTATCTCATGTAAAATTCGAGTACGAGCTAATCGCTCCAGCACTCTCTCATGCATATACCATATAAAGCTAAGTATGAGTAATAACTTCAGCGCTCTATCATGCATGTCATGAAAATCTAGTGCGAATCACAATTCAGCGCTAATATATGTGGGAAATATATGAAATCAAGTGCGAGCTGTGCTCTAGCATGATGTATTCTCACATAATTCGATAGATGGCTCTTTAAAAATGGATGATTTTCAAAACATCAAAATCAGCACTGTAAAGTGTGCTTAATTCATATTAACCTTAAAATCATTAGCCCATCTATTTATTCTTCTGCTAAACAAAAGTAAAACACTCAAAATGGTGGTTTCCATGCTTTTTACAACTTTTCATAAAAGTTGACTTTTTTCCTAACTAAGGGTAAAATCATAATTTACCACTATCAGGTCACAATAATTATTATTCACTTTCTCTGACCCTCAGAGTTTTTAAGTGAATGTAAAAACAGATGAAAATACGTGTAGGTATCTCTAACTACTCACAAAAGTCCCTTACATGCAATCACTCGAGAAATTTTACTTTCTCAACACTGCTCGATCCAGCAGTCTGATTTACTCCTCCAATAATCTCTGGAGTTGTATATAACCATTTATCAGGTTAATTATATTTTTTCTACTATATTTCACATTAAATATAGTCTATTTCCCTTAATGGGCTTTAATAAACCTTAATGGGTCTAACTATGCCTTAAGCCCATTTCCATTTTACTATTTATTTTCGTTGGGCCTATTGGGCTTGTGGGGCCCACCAACTCTTATTGGGTTTGTCCTAGACCCATTACATCACATTGGGTCTAAAATAATTGGGCTTGGCCCATTGAACCTCTCGGCCACATGCCATGGCTGAGAGCATTCCATGTCGTCGGTCACACCATGGCATGCTGTCCATGTCCATTTCCTTAGCCAATTCACTTAGGCATTTTCACAAACACTTGGTTGGCAATGTTCTTAATCATCACATAGTTCATTTAGGCATTTTATCAAACACCTTGATTGTCAACTTAATAAATGTATTAATTAATCAAATTGATTAATTCTAAATATACCATAATCATTAACACATGTACATTAACCCATTTACGCCTTCATATCATATGGGCATTCATCAATATTTCATTACTCACTCTCGGCCTAACCATGATCATAGTGATTTCATATGTTTCAATGCTTAAAACATATACCAATATACTTAAAATCATTCATACATTAACATATACGAATTTGAAAGCTTGAAAATATACTTAGTATTTGTGTTCACACTTAGCCGAAACTTTGGAACCTCACGGTTTGCATACTATGGCTTCTTGATAGCAATTCTAACATATGTTACTCTCCTCTCAATTTGGAACAACTTTCATGAAGAATGCAAGTTCCAAATATGCCTAAATCCTAGCGATTTCTAGTGAGAGAAAGCTTGGATAAATGTATTTCAATGGTTTCCTTGTGTAGCCGAGAATGGTATGGTGAAGATGACAATGATGTGACTAATTTTATAAGCCATTTACTTAACCATGAAGCCTTACTTTTTAGCCATTGAAATTTACTTCCTATATGAGTCACCTAATGAGTCATCTAATGAGTCATAGTTAGCTTTAACTATGGTTAGATATTTACCTAATAGGCTTTACAATTAGGCCTCTCGGTTTGGGCTTTCTTAATGGGCTTTCGGGCTGAAAGTTTTACTATACCTCGGGCCTTTTATTGTCTCAATATTTGGCCTATCAATCGGTCCAACAATTCAGTCTAAGAGACCTAAGAATTTTGATCTACGTTTAGTATACCTTAATGGGCTTTAAAATCTTCACTTTAGGCCCATTACGTTTTTAACCATTAAATTAAATCTAGAATCCTTCCGAATAAATTTTTCTTACTTCTGGGGATGATTATCTTATATTCTGACTAAGAATATTTTTTCCCAATTTTTTTCTCCATACTTAGGTTAATTCCTAACCATGGTTAGTCAACTATGGTAAAAGTTCACTTTTCTTAACTATAGTTGACTTTTTCCTTAATCATTGACCAAGTTGACTTTTTCTCAAAATTTTGAAAGTATCCTATCTTATATCTTACACTCTCGTCTTTACGTTTTGGCCGTTTTCGGTAGATAAATACACCCGAAACACCTTAAATACTTTAACTCGCTAAAAAGGTTCATTTTACCCTTTTTAGCTTTTACTCTCGTTCTTTGTGTTCGGAACTAAATCAAACTGACTTTCCTTCATAAGCTCCCTATATTTTCTCATTTAAGTTCTTATTTTCAGTCAGAATGATTCAGATCCACTTGGTTTAGCTTGTGACTCTTATAGCTCACATTAGGCTTTTATGTAGCTTATGCGTGTTAAATCATTTCACATATTCTTTAAATCTAGTAAATACTCTTCTTATGATTCAACTATAATAATAGTGTTCATACACATAGGAATCATAAGGAACAGGCTACATAAAATACGGGTCTGACATCAGCTCAAGAGGCAGAGAGTAGAGGAATCTCGAGCAGGGGCTGGGAAGCTCAAGACCCCTATTGACAGTGTGGAAGCTAACCGAGGCCCTGACATTAAAGTACGACGATGCAAGATCTATGGCAAATCGCATTATGGACCTTGCCGCTTTACCTTGGGTGTCTGCTTTAGATGTTAAGAGGTAGGACACCTGATTAAGGATTATCCGTTGATGAGACCTTATGAGCCTCGGGAGCAGCCCAAGCAAACCGAGAGGTAGGTACATATTCCTTCGAGACAAGCCCCACTGAAGAGAGCCACAACTGTAGATAAGGGTAAGAAATCTATCTCACAGAGACATGTGTACGCTATTGACAAGGAGACAACTGGCACCTCCTTCGATGTTATTAAAGGTACACTCATTGTCTGTAATTGCGACGCACATGTTTTATTTGATTCAGGTGTTATACACTCTTTTATCTCCCCATAATTTACATGTAAATTGCATCTAGAACCTAAGTCCTTGGATCACATGTTACGTATAAGCACACCTACGCACGAATCGCAATTGACTAATATGGTGTGTAAGAATTGTGAGATTAAGGTAGGAGACATGAAATTGTTAACAGATCTAATTTTGTTGAATATGTCTGGTTTTGATGTAATTTTAGGCATGGATTGACTAGCTGCCAATCATATAAGTCTAGACTGCTACACTAAAATAGTAACCTTCTCCTTACCTGAAAAGTTTGATGTATGCTTTGTTAATAAGAAATAAAGTGCAAGGTATTAAATTTTTCAAAGTTATAAGATGTAGAATTATTTGAAAGTTGCTGATAATATAAATTTTTATGAAGGTTATGTTGCCTTTATTTCTGAAAATAGTCGAGAACCACCAAGAATTCAAGATGTTCCGGTTGTATGCGAGTTTCCCGATGTCTTTCCAAAAGATTTACCAAGGTTACCACCAGATAGGAAAATCGAGTTTGCAATTGATTTGGTGCCCGACACTCAGCCTATCTCCAAGCCACCTTATCGAATGACATTGGTTGAATTTGAGGAACTAAAGAAATAGTTGCAAGAATTGCTCGATAAGGGATTTGTTAGACCAAGTGTGTCTCCTTGGAGTGCTCCGGTACTATTCGTTAGAAAAAAGATGGTAGTCTCCGTCTGTGTATAGATTACAGACTTTGAATAGGCAACAATAAAGAATAAGTACCCCCTGCCAAGAATAGATGATTTGTTTGATCAGTTAAGAGGGGCTTCAATATTCTCTAAGATAGATTTGAGATCGGGTTAGCATCAGTTGAAGATTAAGGAGGCTGATGTTCCGAAGATAGCTTTCCAGGCTCGATACGGGCACTGTGAATTTTTGGTGATGCCCTTTGAACTGACTAACGCCCATGCAGCCTTTTATGAATTTGATAAATGATGTTTTTCGAGAAAATATGGATAATTTTGTGATTATGTTTATTGATGACATTCTAATATATTCTAAATCCCGAGAGGAGCACGAGCAGCATTTAAGGATTGTACTCCAAACCCTCTGTGAGAAGAAACTGTATGAGAAATTTACTAAATGTGCATTCTAGTTGGAACAGATTGCCTTCCTTGGGCATATTATATCTAAGAACAGGGTGTTTGTTGATCCGTCCAAGGTTGTTGCAGTACTGAAATGGAAGAGACCGAGGATAGTGACAGAGGGTCGAAGTTTCCTGGGATTAGCAAGGTACTACCGGAGGTTTGTTGAAGGATTTTCTCAGATTGCAGCTCCACTGACTAGATTGACTTGTAAAGATGTCCCATTTGAGTGGTCCGATCATTGTGAGAAAAACTTCAAAAAGTTCAAATACCGGTTGACTACAACACTAGTCTTGACTATTCCAGGTGGTTAAGGATGATTTACGGTGTACAGTGATGCCTCCCACCAGGGTTTGGGCTGTATGTTGATGCAGAATGTTAGAGTTGTCGCTTATGGATCCCTTAAGCTTAAGGACCATGAGCGAAATTATCTCATTCACGATCTAGAGTTAGATACAGTAGCTTTTGCACTGAAAATAGTCGGCATTATTTATATGGTGAGAGATTCCAGATTTTCACTGACCATAAGAGTCTCAAGTACATTTTTGATCAAAATGAGCTTAACATGAGACAAAGGAAATAGATAGAGCTCTTGAAGGATTACGACTGCAAGATTTTGTACCATCCGGGCAAGGTGAATGTGGTAGCGAAAGCCCTCAGTAGAAAGAGTATGGTGTCCTACATGATGATCAGAGAATGAGATTTGTTGGGACAGTTTGCTGAGCTCAAAATTAGTGTTAATGAAGTTGAAGATGGATTTATGGCTAGCCTACAAATTGAGCCCAGTATATTGGATCAGATCAGGATAAGGCAAAGGAATGATTAGAGGCTACTGGATATGGTTAGTCAGGTTGAAGAGAGATCGTAGTCAGAATTCTCGGTAGGACTGTTAAGATTTCAGGGCTGTATTTGTGTCCCACGTGATGACACCCTGAGACAGAGAATTTTGAAAGAGTTTTATTTCTCTCGATTCACCATATACCCAATGAGCAATAAGATGTATCAAGATCTCCGAAAGATGTATTGGTGGTCTGGAATGAAGAGAAATGTGGTAGACTTTGTGGCTAGATGTTTAGTCTGTCAACAGATTAAAGTTGAGCACCAGAAGTCAGTAGGATTGATTAAGTCATTACCAGTACCTACCTGAAAAAAGGGAGCATATTACTATGGACTTTATTATGGGATTACTGAGAACTCAGAGAGGTTATGATGCAGTCTGGATAATTATGGATAGACTGATTAAGAGTGTCCACTTTCTCGCCATCAAGAGCATTGATTCACTGGATAAGCTAGCAGACTTGTATGTCTAAGAGGTGGCACGATTTGCATACGGCTCCCGTGAGTATTACTTCTGATAGAGATTTCGGGTTCACTTCAAGGTTTTGGACTCGTTTTCAGGAATTCATGGGATCTCGACTGAATTTAAGTACTGCCTATCATCCTCAGATTGACAGTCAGTCCGAGCAGACCATTCAAACCTTGGAGGATATGTTAAGGGCGTATGCATTAAACTTTAGGGGCTCATGAGATGATCACTTGCCTCTTGCAGAGTTTGCCTATAATAACAGTTATCATGCTAGCATTGGGATGACTCCTTACGAAGCTCTGTATGGTAGGAGATGTAGGTCCCCAGTTGCGTGAGAAGAAGTGGGTGATAGGAAAATACTTGCTCCCGATTTGGTTGAACAAGCAGCTAGAAGTGTTCAGCTAATATGTGATAGCTTGAGGACAACACAAAGTAGACAGAAGAGTTATGCTGATGTGCGAAGACGTCCTCTAAAATTTCAAAGTTGGGGACTCTGTATTTGTGAAAGTGTCTCCGATGAAGGGTGTCATGGTTTCGGGAAGAAAGGGAAGCTGAGTCCTCGCTTCATTTGTCCATTTGAGATATTGGAGAAAGTGGGAGATGTTGCCTATTGACTTGCATTACCTCTACAACTATCAGGAATACATGATATCTTCCATATTTCTATGTTGAGGAAGTATTATCCAAACCTTTCTCATGTCATCAAGTATGAACCATTGGAAATTCAGGAGGACCTAAGCTATGTTGAACAACCAATCTGGATTCTCGACAGAAAGGAAAATGTACTTCGATCCAAGACTATTCCATTGGTAAAAGTTCTCTGGCAACACCACTCGACAAAACAAGTTACGTGGGAGCTAGAGAGCCACATGAGAGAGAAGTACCCCAGTTATTCGATGGACTAGCTTGAATTTTGAGGACCAAATTCCTAAAAGGTGGGGAGAAATGTGAAACCTAAAATTTTCATTTTGTTTCTTAATTGGAAATTAAGAAGTAATTAAGAACTCGAAATAATGTTATGCAGGCCCAAAAACAACCGAAGCACTCTGGTTAGTGGCGCGGAGTCTAGGGATACAAAAATCGAGGTAAGACCTAAGTTCAAGAAACACTTAAGAATTACATGTATAAGCATGTTATGATGTTTAGAAGTGAAAACTAAGGCATTGGAAGTGAAAAAAATTAGTAAAACTCAGGTTTACACTAAACCTAGAAATTGGGCCTAGTAAGAGAAATAAATTCGGAATAAATTCTTGAAATTAATTTTTAAAGTCACTCGAAAATCTTAAGCCATTTTGCTCGATAATGACTAAATTGTGCAAAATGAGCTCAATCGGGAAAAGTTTATTAACCAAGTGACTCCCAAATTTTTATGAAACACACTAGGGACATAGTATAACACTTAAGAAGTGAAATTTTGGAGGAAATTGACCTCGAAATAATTTTTATGAATTTTCCAAAACAGAACCCAAATTTACCCTGTTTTAGGAAACTAACCAACTAATAGAAATTGATCAATTTGAAGACCTTCCAAATATCTTTTGACTCTAATTTATCCAGATTAAAAGTAGACTTTTTAAGCTTTCTGGAGCCATATTGCCCACCCCGAACCGACCTTGGATGAGAGAGAAACACCTAACCCTTTCTGCTGTAGACGTCATCCTCCAACCTTCATTGTGCAATTTTTTTAACTGCCTTCCAGCTACTTTCAGGTGACGGTAAAGGGGATCAAATCTTCTACCTTAAGTCCTCTATAACATATAAAACATCTAGCCACAAAGGAGTCCATTTGCTAGGTGAAAAACTATAAAGAAGAACAGAGGTAGAATCTATATTGTTTCGAAGTAAGAGAAAGTTGAATTTTTTAAAGTGTTTGGTTGGATTTTTGGGTAGTTTTGAATGATTCTAAGGTTTTTTATGTTAATCTGCAACTGAGAAGTCTTGTTAGAGCAAAAAGAGTTAGTCAACCTTGGTCAAAGTTGAGGTAAACTTGATGGATGATGATGAACATGAGATATGAAAGGGTGTAAAATGGACCGAAGCCCACGGGCCGACCTTTAAAATTTGTGGGCTTTTAATAGGCCAGTTTAATAAATTTAGGCCCATTTAAAAACGGGCCTAAACGGATTGGCCCGACGGGTCAACAGAACTGCACAGGTCAGCCCGCTGGCCAATTAATATTTAATTTTTTTTCACACCTTAATTAACCCAACCCAAATATTATGCCCAACACTTTCCTTTATGTTATACCCAACCCACTCAATTAGGCAAAACCCAATACCTCGTAACCCACCCATTCATTTTTCACATCACATTTCACTTTCCTTTTCACGTCACATTTCACTTTCCTTTTCAGTTTTCAATGAATTCAAATTGAAATAAAATAATAAAAGAAATAGAATTAAAAGAAAAAAAAAACTAAACACTCTCACACAGTCACACTCACAACAGCTGCAGCACTCGTCTCTCACTCACACGCCAACATCACCACTCACAGTAACCTCACCTTTGCCAGTCTTCTCTCCCTCCCTCGACTAACCACTGTCACCGACACCGACGCCCCAACCCAATCTGTCCAGTCTCGATCTCGACGCCGACTTCACCTCTGTCCAGTCCTCTCACTATCGTGTTTCCTTCTCTTCAACTCCCCTCACCGATCGCCATCCATCGGGTCGACATTCTCGGTAATATGTCTCATTTTTTTTTTAGTTTTTCAGATTCTTAGTTTCTCCGTTTCTCATTTTTGTGTTTTTATTATTTGAAGTAATAGTCACGGGAGATACACACATTCTCGATTAGACGGTTGTCGTTGGTATGTTTTTCTCACTTTCCCACATTTTCAGATCTGTTTGCATGTTTTTGCTCTGCGTTTTTATTATTATTAGTAAATTGTTGTGTTGTGTTGTGTGTGTGTCAGATCTTGCTGTTTGCATTGCATGTTTCTAATTTCTTGCTCTATGTTTTTTTTTATTAATTTGTTGTGTTGTGTGTGTTATATTAATGGAGATGTATTTTTTTTGTGTGTTTGTTGTTGACAGTATTGTTCTTGATATGGCATCTCATTCTCAAAATTAGACTCTGCATAGTGATAATATTAATGTTGTTAGTGATAGTGATAAGGAGGATAATGTTAATGAAGTTGAACATGAAAGATGTGAGACTAAGGCTGAAAATGAAACAGCTGAAAATCAATCAAAAAGAGCTAGGAAAATGTGAAGACCCACTCAGCACCAAAGGCCCACTAGCCTCCACAGGCAACAACCCCCATTGGGGTCCCCTTGGGCCGACTAGCACAGTGGCTACTGAACGCAACACCATTAACCCATATTGTCCTCTTTGGGCCCAAGACCCTCAAGGTTTTGCTCCACTGGGGGGGCAAGCCCATCTCCTAGGAGACGCGTCCTAGAGTGCCCGAACCTCAGACCTAAGTCTTTGTTCTTGCACTCTGTTGATACCACTGAGTCAAGACGGAGGTCGAGGGAAGGGAAAGGGCCTCGCCACCGACCAGGAGGGAGGTCGATTCACCACAGTCGACGACAAAACGGATCGAAATCGGCGAGAAGAAGAAGCACCACCAACGTCGAAGAAGAGAAAGGTCGAATCGGCCTCATTGTCGTCGATCTGAGCATGGATGCCACCAGATCCGTGCATCGGACAGCCAGACGGACCTGCCGAAGGTGGAAGCCGGTGAAGAACCGACCGGCGAAGCCTCAGACCGGTCGAACCTGACTGAACCGACTGAACCGAACCTGTCTGAATCGGGCTGAACCGGACCGAACCGGTTCAGCCAAGAAAGAGAGAAAAAAGGAAGAAAAAGAGAAAAAAGAAAAAGGGGAAGAATTTTTGGGGATACACCGGACTTCGGGCAAGTCGGTAAGAGGTCAAAGGTGACCGATTTGATTTCTGAGAAATTTATTTAAATTATATTTGATCGAATATTAACCCGAAATTAAATATACAAATTGTGCAGTTCAACGATAAATTTTGAACGTGAGCCGATCGAACTCCGAATTGCGCACCATCACATAATTTCGGGTAAGTAAAGCTCATTTAAGATAACAATATGATTATTACGCAATTGAAATGTATTGTGCAGATTTCGGATTAATTTCTGCATTAAAAGAAATTATATTCGTATTTTTGAATTAATTGTCGTAAATGATATACGGGCTATCCAATTAGTTTGGAACGAAGCCCGATGAGTAGTGGTGAGCCAAATGAGCCCAATAGACTCGAAGAAGGGATTTAATAAATGGAAAAGCAGTGAAAATGGGTCGAGGCCCATTAAGATGCAATCGATCCCAATAAAGTAAAATGGGCCCAGTGTTTTAGATTCGATTAGTGTAAGTGAAATACTGATAAGTATATTAGAATTGACCTAAATACGTGGTTATATGTAGCTCCGTAGACTTGGTCTGGAGCGAATTTGGACTGAGAGAACTGGTATTATCGAGACGGGATAAGCTTGCGCGTAATTCCAGGTAAGGGAATTTTACGGACTGCTAAAGGTAGCTTTACATAATTTCCAATTCATTTGCAGTCTCTTAAATTGTCTGAAGGGTCTAGATTTCAGATAAAAATATTAGTGCCCTGGATGGGCAAATTACCAAAATACCCCTATGAAGGGTAAATTTTCCAAATTTAGAAAAAATTGGGAGGAGCAAGAATAAGAGGTTCATGTTTATTCTTGAGGTGTTTTGACACGTGCATGAGTAGGCTAGCTAACTTTTAAATAAAAAATGCACAGCATTGCATATTTTCAACAATGTGAATGATAGAAATTATAAGCATTGTCCATCAAATGAAGAGTGGAAAAGGGGAGAGAAAATTTGTGAATTCTTAAAGTCATTTTATGAAATCACAAATTTGATTTTAGGAACTAGTTATCCCACCGCCAATTTGTATTTTGCTCAAGTTTGGAAAATTGAGCTACTTTTAATGGAGCATTTAGATGTAGATGATGAAATGTTACAAGGCATGTCTTTTAATATGAAAAAAAAATTTGACAAATATTGGAGTGAATATAATGGTCTACTTGCAATGGTAGTTGTTCTTGACCCTCGTGTAAAGTTCACCATGTTGAAGCGTTGCTTTTTGAAAATTGATACTGAAGGTTTTCAAGAGAGGGTGGATGTGGTGAAAAGAAAGTTGTTTATGCTTTACGAAGAATATGCAAAGAATGCATTTAGTTCATCACATGGATATGGTCAAGCCCAAAGCCAACAAAACCAAATCTCTCGCCCCTCTTCTATTCCAACAGAATTTATCTCCAATTTAGATGTAAGTATAAATAATAAACACTTATAATGTTAATGTTATATTTATCTAATTGTTAACTTCATTTTATTGATAGTAACTTTATATTTTTTGTTAATTATTTTTGCATACAATGCATCAATAAAGGTATGGATGGATTTGGTAGATGATGATGAAGATGATGTCCCAAGTTCTAAGTCTCAATTGGAAGTATATTTGGATATGCCAAAACTTGATTTTTCTACCAATAAAGATTTAGATGTCTTGAAATGGTGGAAGGATCATAGTTTTAGATTTCCTATTTTGGCTAACATGGCTTGTGATTTGATGAGTATACCCATAACTACTGTGGTTTTCGAATCAACATTTAGCATTGGGGGATGTGTGCTAAACAAGTATAGAAGTCGTCTTCTTTCTAAAAAGGTTCAAGCTCTCATTTGCACACATAGTTGGCTACACGGATTTATATCAAGTGGTAATTTATTTTCATTCAATAAATATTTTTTACAAGATAATGTTATTTTATAAATTTAATAATTTAAAAAAAAATTTATAGGTTGGGAAGATGATGAGGAAAACAAAGATGACTTGAACTTGGTGGAAAAATCAAATGATTCAAATCATTTCAATAATAAGATTAAATGACAAGTTTGATGTTTTTTTTGTTTGGATTTAATCAATGGTGGATTTTTAACTTTAAGTTAGGTTTACATTTTAAATCCCAATAATTAAGTGGAAGTTTGCTTAAAAGTCAATATATAATCATCCAACCAGCAAAGCAAAATGAATGAAGAAAATGCCTTGAAAATAAAAAATATTGTACTCTACTCTTGTCACGACCCAAACTACCCAAAAATCAAAGTTAATTTTTCGCGTTTTATTATTTTCTTAACTTAAATTCTTACCTGTCCTCGAATCATGACCACACTCCACTAATAATTGGGCTGTGCGTCAATGCCAGTCCCACCATTCAATTACCATCTAACTTATTTCTTCTCCAGTCATTTATAATTGTTTACATTATTTATACATCCCCTAAAGTTGCTTACAAACATGTTACTGTGCTATGCTTATGTAGATACAATATGTACAAGTGTATATACCTTAAGTGATGGGCAGCAGCGGATATCCGGAATGCAGTACTGAGTCGCCTCAACTTCAACTGGAGATTATCTGTGGGAGAAAATGAAAGGGGTGAGCACATCAAGCTCAGTAAGGCAATCCTACGAACAAGTAGGTAACCATACTACCTACATGAACGTGGTGCCATGCATAAACCACCCTTTCTCCACACATTTTAAAACAAATGACATGAGCTTATGATGTTATGTAAATCGAGTTTGCACGGAAAATTCAACATGCAATTCTTTTAAATCATTTCTTTCTCTTTAAAAATTTCACAATAAAGTCAGGACTCGACCCCTCCTTCGGGTGATCCTGACTCACACAAAATCATGAAAATTGAGTTTCTCGAAAGCATCGATATCCGAAAACATATGTATATATATATATACAAGATACGAGACTAGGCAATAACTGTATATCGGTAATAACCAGGACTGGCCAATATGTGTCCTCGTGAGTCCCTCTAGCTTCACGGATCCCAGTGTACGAGGTCTCACCCTGATCGGGAACCGCCCGGGAGGTGGGTCAATCCAACCCGTCAGTCTTATCCGATCTCACGCATCCGAAGATGCCGTATCCGAAGATATCCCGTATCACAAAGATACCGTATCACAAAGATACCCCGTATCACAAAGATACCGTATCCGAAGATACCCCATGGTACATCGTACTCCATGCTACTTGCACGGTACATCGTACTCCATGGACCCATATCACTCTAGGTACTCCAGCCCAAATGGCCTGCTTCCCACAGAGAGGTTTTGCTTCTCAATACTCATTGCCATGTCTCAAAACGCACGTGCGAGCCTATTTAATCGGTGACACACAATCTACCCGATGCTCCAAGCACGACTCATCGCATGTTCTCAAAAAATCAGTGCGAGCGATGCTCAGCACTCTCATCAAATCAAGTAAAATTGGTAGAGCCCGCTTTACATCTCCACAAGGCCGCCAACCTCATCCCTCACTCTCACCCTACTTAAGAGGTCTTTTGAGCCTGTTGGGCCTTTTGGCTGACTCCAAGGGCAGACAGCGCTACTCCACAAATCCAGTAAAACTAGTGCGAGCTAAGCTCAGCACTTTGTATATAAATCATATGAAAATCTTATAAAATCTGGTGCGAGTTAAACTCCAGCACCCTGTCATGAAAATCATGTAAAAATCTGGTGCGAGTTAGACTCTAGCACCGTGTCACGAAAAAGCATGTGAAATCTGGTGCGAGTTATACTTTAGCACCTATGCATGTAAAACTCTAGTGCGAGCTCTCGCTCCAGCACTAATGCATGCATCACACAAATCAAACATCGTGCGAGCTGAGCTCTAGCACGTCACATGTAAATAAAAACACGTAGGCGGCTCGGTTATCTTCAAATAGTTTTCACAGAAATTACATCGTTTAAGGTATGCAATGCTATGCATTTTCTTTAAAATTGAGCCAGCCTACTCATGCATGTGTTAAAATACCTCCAGAATGAGCAGGAACCTCTTGTCCTTGCTCCTCCCAATTTTTCCTAAAGTTGGAAACATTTACCCTTAACAAGGGTATTTCGATAATTTTGCCCATACGGGGCATTAAAATTATTCTTCGACCTCTAGACCCTCCAGAACATTTTTAAGGACTGCATATGAATTTAAAATTGCGTAAAGTTTACCTCTAGCAGTCCGTAGAATTCCCTTACCTTATTTTTCCGTAGAGTCTGACCTTTTTTTTTTCCACTGTTGACTCGTCGCGCAGTCCGATAAGCTCCCAATCAAATGCCCGAAACTGCGTATCAATATTCCTCAGGTCAGATAACATATAATTTAATTGTATTTCTTATTTTCTGGGCTTAATTTAAATCGTTGGGCCCATTTACCCCTATTGGGCCCGATTGCACCTTAATGGGCCTTAATCGGCCTTAAGCCCGTTTTCCACTTAATTTTCACTTTATCGAGGCCTATTGGGCTCATTGGACCCACCAATAATTTATTGGGCCTCGTTCTAATTCTCGAATAGCTAAATCGATTATTTACAACAATTTATCTAAATTTCCATAATTTAATTCAATTTATGCGAAAATTAAATCAATATCACGCATAACGAGATAATTATCGTAAATAGGGGTCACTTACCCGAGATTCCATGTTAGTACGTAAATCGAGGCTGTCTCAAGCCCTCGATGGATGCCAATCGTCGAGCTACACAATTCCACAATTTTCTGGGTAAGTTTTCAGCCCAAAATTAATTAAATTAAATACTTCAAAATTTAAATCGGGTCAATTTCGACCACTAGTGACTTACCCGAAGCTCGATTGCATCACAGGAATTTTCCCCAATTTTTTTCTCTTTTTCTTTTTCCCTTTTTCTTCCTTTTTTCCTCTCTTTTTGGCTGAACCGGTTCAGTCCGGTTCGGACCGGTTCAGACCGTCGGTTCTCTCCGGTTCGACCCGTTCACCGCCGGTTCACCTCCTTGCCGGCCGGTTCTCCGCCGGCTTCCACCGCCAGTGGCTCCGTGAGGTTGTCCGCAGCACGAATCTGGCCTCAGATTCGGTCAAGCTCGCCGGAACGCCGCCGGTCCGGCTCTTCTCCCTCGGCCGTCGGACCCATTTTCTTTCCTCCGCCGTTTCCGACGTCGTCCGTCGGTTTCGGTGGCTGCCACCACCACCAATCGCATCGTCTAGGCCTGGGGATCATTTTGCGGGGTCGGATCGGAGCCAAGACGCCGCCGTTCTTCGGGACCGAGCCCCTCAATCCCGTCGGCCTTTCTCTCCTCCGATCGGCTTCCTCCGGCCACTGCACGGTGCGATCCCGGTGCCCACGTGCTCGTCGATCTCTCCTCTACCTCCTCGTGGCCTCGTCGGAGCCGTTGGTCGTCGGACAGGGGTCCGGTCTTCCTCGGTTGTCGCGGCTTCCGTTTTCGTTCTCTGCTTCTCTTTCGCGATTTCGTTTTCTGTCTTTTTTTTTTTCAGATTCTTTTTTATTATTATTATTATTATTATTTTAATCATTAAAATACATTAAAATACCCAAAATATCCCTTAAAATATCCTTAAAATTATTATTTAATTCTAAATTAATTAATTTAATTTAATTTAATTTATTTATTATATTTTAACCCTTTTTTCGGGTATAATTCCTCCGTACTTTCGGGATATTATCCCGAATGACTTTTCGATATATTTTTCGATTATTTTCGGGATTATTTTTTCGAACTAAAAATTTCAATTAATCCCGATTAATTCCAATAAATTAATATCTTGATCAATTTAATCCAAAATAAATTTATTTCACCTTTATTGACCAAGATTTCTCAATCCATTATTTTTAATTAAATTTTCTTATCGAATTTACACCGACTTTCGATCTTTTGACCGTTTTGCCCTTACACATGTTCAAGATTAATTTAACCCGACTTCTCTTCACGAATGCTCCTTCATTTCATATTTTTAATTAAATTCGGGTCTTACAACTCTACCCCATTTCATGTATTCTTTTTACTAATATTAATTAGATTTTAATTTGTATGTAAATGTTTTGCAATTTTTTTTTGTTATCATGAATGAACTAATATTTCTCTTTAAGAAAAATCCAAATTAATTTAATCACAAGTTTATATGATTTTGATTAAATTTCAAAGCCCAAATATCCTTTTACAAATTAAGTGAAAAAGCCCAACCCAATTAATTGTTATTTTTTTTCTTATTTCTTAAAAAAAAAAGTAACAAGCCCGCGGGCTGATTAGGCCTGCATTTGGGGCTAGACCGGGCATCATTCCTCATGGCCCGTACCCTTATTGACCTGCATCGGTTCGCCCGTTTTACACCCCTAGAGATATGTTGTTATTTGGTGTTTCTGAATGATTTTTAGTTAAGTAGAATTGAAAAAAATAATTCCTATGGATGAGAGTGGGATCAGCCAACCTAGGGTTAATGTGATTGTGGTGAAATTTGCATGAATTTGATGTTGTTAATAGTTAAAATTATACCGAAAAAGTCCTGTTTATATCTTAGTTTAATGAAAAATCGAAAAGCGTAAGAATTGATGAAATTGGAAAGTTTTCAAGTATGAATTAAGGAATTGAATGAGTACTTAGGTTATTAAAGTAATGAAATTGAAGTTAAAGGAACAAAATCGATGAAATTAGCTTAAACCGGTACTAAAATCAGTAAAATCGAAAAAGTATGATAAGTTGACAAAAAAGTAAAAATCGGTCAACCTTTAAGAAGATAAATACACATTTGAGTATGTTGAGATGAAATTGAGCAATAGTTGATGAATTGGTATTGTTTTGGGCAGCTCGAGAAATCGACACGTAAATCGATGTAATCCCAAGACCCGACGATTTTATGTTGCCCTAAGGTTTAAGAGGTAAGGGATGTGTTTTAAAGTAGTATTGGTATCTCAATACCTTACTTTGATATATGAATAAGTTTATGCATGCTCGTTTTTATGAAAATGCATTCTCGAATCAAAAAAAGTACTATTCACTTATAAACCAAGAAACCTGAAAGAAAAGCCCTATTTTCTAAGCTCTTCAAATGTACTTTTGAGTACTTATAAAATGTTTTGAAATGCGAATTGCTACGTGAAAAATGAAATTTTATGAAATGAAATAAAAGTATTATTTCTATGAGTTTACGGGCTAATGGACCCGAAAAATGATTTAAAAGTTCTGTTTTGAGAGTAAGGCTACATGTAGTCTACGTGATCTGTCATGCATGACCCGTGTAGAGTCTGGATCTTCGTGGTGCATGCCAGATGCCACATTGTGTACGCTCAGTCCTTTATGGTACAGGCTTAACCGCGTCAGTATTTGTGCCACTCGGTGCCTTGTTTCCACCATTTGTTTAAGTGGCGTAGGGCGTTGTACGACTCTTATCCAATCTACAGTCCTCTTACCATGGCCATAAGTACTACAGTCCTCTTACCATGGCCATAAGTATTCTGTTTACGTGAACTATCTACACAAATTACCTACGTGAAATGCCTACGCGAACATGACTTTTATTACTATGTGTCTCTGCCTAGTCTCCATGAAATTACTCAGTATGATTTTAAAGAAAAAGTATTAACTACGTGATTTATACGTTACATGCTTTAACTTGATTTTTTAAATGAACTACGCGATATATGCTACGTGAAATGTAAACCTACGTGATATTTGCTATGCAATTTATATGCTATGTGATTTATATTGTACGTGATTTATAAGTTGCACGATTTACAAATTACATGTTGCTAGTCATGATGTCACACGTGTTTTGACCTAATTTTCGAAACCAAATATGTTTCAATTTATATACACGTATATGATATTTCATATAGCTTGAATTACAATGTTTCGCTTGTACATGTTTTACTGCTAAGACTGATTTAAACGCATGTCTTACTAGGGTTGAAGAGCTCTCCCATTTCCTTTACTTTTACGGACTTCCTTAAGTGATTAATTTCCATACCTGCCATATAGTTGTCATGGACGGGTGTACTCGACCCCTTCCAAGGCTACCTTCAGCAAAGTTAAAGTATACTTTTGCTTTATTTACCAGACATCATGTAAAGCATAGACAGTTGTTGTAAAATATATTTAGGGATGTAATCTAGACAAGTATATGTATATGAAAGTTGTAAATATACAATTTGTATAATAAAGTACATTTCAAGAATATTGAAATGATATAATGAGTTATAACCACTGTTAAGTAGAAAAAGAAAGTGAAATCAACTGGTTGCGATACAAACTGTAATTTGAACCTTACCAGAAGGTAGGAATAAAAATACGCCGTTATGTTGACGAAATTTTTATGAAATAAAAGGGTTAAGAAATCGGTACTGATAGGAATACAATTTAAGTAAATGTTTTAAAAAAATTAAAATTTGCTCGTATTTCCACGTTTCCGGGGTGTGACAAATATAAATAAAATATACATTTCATATATAAACATAACCATATACTAAATTACTAAAAATAGAGGAAGGTCAAATATGTTTTATTTAAAAACTATGCATGTTGATGACTTAATTATTTAACAATCCCTCCCTTAAACTGAAAGTTTGCAAATATTCAGTTTAATTTAGCTTGTTAATGTCAAGCAACTTTCTCAGCTTTTGAAATGTATCCAACTTAAGAGGCTTGGTTAAAATGTCAGCTTTCTAGTCTTCACTCCTACAGTAAATTACATTAATGACTTCATATTTGTGAGATCCCTCAAATAATGATATTTCACATCTATATGCTTACTTCGCCCATGTAGCATAGGATTTTTTGGGAGTTTTATGTTGAACTGTTGTTACAATAAACTGTAGTAGATCCCTCCTGCTTAAAATGCAAAGTTTCAAGAATTTTCTCAACCAAATGGCTTGACATGCACATGAGGTAGCAGCAACAAATTCAGCTTCAATAGTTGATAGTGTAATTATTGGCTGCTTCTTAGAAAACCATGAAATAGCCCTTGGACCCAACATAAAAACATATCCTGATGTGCTCTTCCTATCATCTTGGTCCCTTGCAAAATCATTGTCAAGCAGCCTACCAAGTCCATTAATTTTCCCATTTTGTAGAACAAACCAAACTCAGTAGCTCCTCGCAAATATCGAAGTATCCTTTTGGTAGCTAGTAGATACACCTCCTTTGGATTCTCCATGTATCTACTAATGAGACTCATAGAGTACATTATTTAAGGCTTGGTTACTACCAAATACATTAAACTCCCAACAATTTGCTTGTACAGAGTACAGTCAACATTCTTCCTTTTATGATCCTTGACTAGCTTCAAACTACATTCTACTGGTGTATTCACAGAATTACAATTCTTCATCCAAAACCTATCTAAAATCTCTTTCACATATTTCTTTTGAGAGATAAAAATACTACCAGTAGATTGCTCAACTTCAATGTCAAGAAACTAATGCATTAAACCCAAAACAAACATCAAATTCTACCACCATAGATCTCTTGAAATCAGTAAATGTGGCATTATCATTTCTAGTAAATATAAGATCATCTACATATAAGCAAACAATTATAATTTTTCCTCCATTAATTTTAATATAAAGTGTATGCTGGTACGAACACTTTTCAAAACCGTTCTTTAAAAAATAACCATCTATGCGACTATACCAGGCCTGTGGAGCTTATTTTGAGTTCATATAGTGCCTTTGTTAATTTATATACTTTATGTTCACTTCCAAACTTAATATAACTAGGAGATTGATCGATAAATACCTATTTTTTCAAATCACCATGCATGAATACCAATTTAACATCTAGCTACCAATGCAATCACCATTCTCATTGTATCATGTCTTGCAACATGAGCAAAAACCTCTTTATAATCCACACCAAACTCTTGCTCGTACCCTTTAGCTACCACGCGCTTTATGCTTATCAACTCTCGTTCTCTTTTAGTTTTGCCTTGTAAACCCATTTAACACCAATGGTTTTTGTTGAGTTAATATATTTTGAAATGACAAAACAAGTAAAATCAATAATATAAAAATGATATAAAAACATGTTTAGAGGTTATCAGTACCGGAACTTAAAGTTCTGAAGATGAGAGATCGATCTGGAATATGAGAGATCGATCTCTTGGGTTTTTCTTGGATGAGAGATCGATCTCAGGAAGACATGAGATCGATCTGCTAAGCCTTGAACTTGTTCAAAGGTATTAAAGAAGAATGAGATCGATCTATAAGGATTATAAGATCGATCTGCCTAATACAGGATGCTGGTGAGATCGATCTGTTGTAGCAAGAGATCGATCTCCCCTAAAACAAAAGGTAAAGGCAGTAGATCAATCTGTAAGATCGATCTGTACGCAAACAGAGAGTTCATGAGATCGATCTGGTATAGGAAGAGATCAATCTCCTCAAAGTCAGAGAGCTAAGGAGATCGATCTAGGTTGATAAGAGATCGATCTCCTCACTAAGACATTACCTGGAAGATCGATCTATAGATCGATCATGCCTCAAACAGAGAGGTTGAAAGATCGATTTACCTGTTCGACAGATCGATCTCCTCTAACATTTTCAAATTATGAGATCGATCTGCTCAGATATGAGATCGATCTCCTCGCTTCATTTTGCCTTGATTTTGCAGGAACTATAACTAAGAGATCGATCTGGTCAAGATGGCAGATCGATCTGGCATTCTACTGGAGGTACCCAACGACTATTTTTGCAAAAATCTCAACGGGAAAAACTGCATTTAATGCTCCAACCACCAATCCTTCAGTATATAATCAAGCATTAAAGACACTGAGAAACAAGAGAGAGACAATTACTGCACATTCTGTATATTCTCAAGAGTTTAATTCCTTCATTCCTTTTGTCTTCAATTCTCATTCATTGAATTTGTTGTATAAGCTTGTGTGCAAAAGCTATATTTGTCCTACCCACATTAAAAGCTTGGTATTGTATTCATCCTATCCTTAAGAGAGAAGAGGATTGTTCCTCAGTGAGATAAATTCTGTAAAAGGGTGAATACACCATTGTTTAAAAAGGGGTAGAGAGGTTATTCTTTAACCTGAAAAAGGATATTGTAACTTCTGTTGAAAGTGAGAAAGAAAGCACTTGACAAGAAGGTCAAGGAGAGAGGACGTAGGCAAGAGATTGGCCGAACCTCTATAAACGATTGTGTTTGTTACTCTCTTCCCTATCTTGCTTTAATTTAATTCATTTCATTATATTGTTCATTTATTAATTGTTAATTAAATTTGAATTAATTTAATTTGCCATTATCATTAGAAAACTGATTCACCCCCCCTCTCGGTAGAGCCAACAATTGGTATCAGAGCTAGGACTCTTTAATCACATAGGAACAACTTTCTAAGAGTTAGAAACGATCAAATGGCTCACAACAATGTAGCAACTAGTTTGGTAGGAGAGGGGCATTCTACGGTTAGACCTCCTATGTTCAATGGGGAACATTATGCTTATTGGAAGACTAGGATGATGTTATTCATTCAAGCAAATGATTATGAGGTGTGGAGGATTATAACTAAAGGACCTCAAATCCCTACAAAAAGAATAGAAGGAAGAGACATCCCTAAAGAAGAAGATGAATGGGATACAAATGATGTTAAATGTGCTCAGCTAAATGCTAAGGCTATGCACACACTATTTTGTGCCTTAGGTCCAAATGAATACAATAGAGTCTCCGGATGTAACAATGCCAAACAAATTTGGGACAAATTGGCAATAACTCATGAGGGTACAACCCAAGTAAAGGAGACTAAGGTAGGAATGCTCACACATGATTATGAGCTATTTAGGATGAAGGAAGGAGAATCAATTAGTGATATGTTCACAAGATTCACTGATGTAATCAATGGATTAAAGTCCTTAGGAAAAATATACTCTAATATAGAAATGGTCAAGAAAATATTAAATAGCTTGCCTAAATCATGGGAAGCTAAAGTGACTGCAATTGAGGAATCTAAGGATCCTCACACATTGTCTTTAGATGAATTAATAGGATCACTACTCACTTATGAGATGAAGTTGAGGAGAAATGAAGAGCCACCCAAGAAAGTGGGAGTTGCTCTAAAATCTATTGCTCAAGAGGAGATTAAGAATGAGAGTGGTAGTGAAGAGGATCTTGAGATGGCAATGTTTGCCAAAAGATTTAACAAATTCATGAGGATGAGAGCTAGTGGTAGTAATAGGAGAAACCACAAGAGAGATCAAGAAGAGGTAGGTAGAAAAGATACAATTGTGTGTTATGAATGTAAAAAACCAGGACACATAAAGTTTAACTGCCCTCTTCTTAAAAGGTCCAATGATAGGTTCCACAAAAAGAAGGCAATGGTGGCAACATGGAGCGACAGTGACTGCTCCGATGATGACTCAAATGAGGACATTGCCAACTTGTGCTTCATGGCTATTGAGGATGAAAAGGTAACTTCAAACCTCAATGAATACTCTTTTGATGAATTGCAAGATGCCTTTGATGATCTTGCATTAGAATATGAATGCATGAGTATGAAATATAAGAAGATAATATGTAAATTGAAGAAAGAAAATGAGTTAATTCTAGAGGACAAACTAGAATGTGAAAAGAAACTAGAAATTACAAATCTTGAAATTTGTGACCTAAAAGAAAAGAATAATAACCTACATAATTCTTTTAATAGGTTCTATATGGGTTAACAAAAGTTAGATAACATGTTAGAGACTCAAAGAGCATTCTTTGACAAAAATGGGTTAGGATATAATGCAAAAAGTAGAGAAACTCATCTCAAAAGTTTCATTGCTAGAAAGAGCATGAATAAAACTACTTGTTCATATTGTAATAGAAAAGGACATGCATCACATAATTGCAATATGAAGATGACCACTCTTAAAGGAAAAATAGTAAAAAGGATATGGGTTCCAAAAGAAGTAATTAACTCAAAGGATGTTAATGTATTAGCAAAATGGATCCCAAAGGGATCAAGAATTGCATTCACTAACCTCAAAGGACCCAAGAGAATTTGGGTACCTAAGACTTGAGTTTGAATTTTTTGTAGGTGATTGAGCAGTGCCACAAAGCTAAGATAAAGGAAGCTTGGTACTTAGATAGTGGATGCTCAAAGCACATGACGGGTGATAGAAGCCACTTCAACTCATTTAAATCAAAGGTTGGTGGAGAAGTCACATTTGGGGACAACTCCAAAGGCCAAGTTGAAGGGAATGGCTCAATAGGTAATGACTACTTTTCTTTAGAAAAAGTATTGTTAGTTAAGGGCCTAAAGCATAACTTACTAAGCATAAGTCAACTTTGTGACAAAGGTTACAAAGTAATTTTTGATTGCATGAAATGTCACGTTATAGATCCTAAGTCAAATAAAGTTCTTTTCTTAGGCCATAGACAAGGTAATATATACATTGTCTATCTTAATGAACTTAAGAATGAAAACATATGCCTAATGGTAGACAAAGAAAAAGAATCTTGGTTATGGCATAGAAGACTAGGTCATGCTAGCATGCATGTACTTTCTAAGTTAGCTAGAAAGGATCTAGTTATAGGATTACCTAAGATGTCCTTTGATTATGAAAAAATATGTGAAGCTTGTGTTAAAGGAAAACATAAAAGGACAGCATTTAAGCCTAAGAATAGTGTATCCACCACTAGGCCTCTTCAATTACTCCACCTAGATTTATTTGGACCAACTAGAACAACAAGCCTTGGTGGGAAACACTATGGATTTGTAATAGTTGATGATTACACTAGGTTCACTTGGGTGTTCTTTTTGAGAGTAAAAAATGAAGCCTTAGAAAAATTCATAACTTATACAAAAGTGACTCAAAATGAAAAAGGATACATAATAACTAGTATTAGAAGTGATCATGGCAAGGAATTTGAAAATATAGGATTTGATGAGTATTGCAATGATCAAGGAATTAGCCATAATTTTTCAGCCCATAGGACACCACAACAAAATGGAGTAGTTGAGAGAAGAAATAGAACATTGGAAGAAATGGCTAGAACCATGTTGTGTGAAAATAATTTACCAAAATATTTTTGGGCTGAAGCTATAAACACATCTTGCTATATCATTAATAGAGCTATGATTAGACTCATGCTAAAGAAAACCCTTTATGAGCTATACAAAGGTAAGAAGCCTAACATTAGCTACTTCCATCCCTTTGGCTGCAAATGTTTTGTCTTAAATAATGGTAAAGATAATTTAGGAAAATTTGATGCCAAGAGTGATGAGGGAATTTTTCTAGGATATTCCTTGAATTCAAAGGCTTATAGAGTGTATAACAAAAGAACATTGATGGTTGAAGAATCAATTCATGTTATATTTGATGAGTCAAATGATGTAGTTAAAGATTCAACAAATGATGAGGATGTTGGAATATTTGAGGAAGTTCCAAATTTAGAAGAAGATTTATTAGAAAAACTTGACTTAAATAAAGGAGATGAAGAAGAAATAGAGATATTAGAGAGAGAATCTAGAGCACCAAGAGAGTTAGGATATGTAAAAGATTGTGAAATAGTTGGAGATCCAACTCTTGGAGTTAGAACTAGATCATCTCTAAGGAATATGTGTCAATATATAGCCTTTGTATCTCAAATAGAACCTAGAAATATCAATGAAGCCTTAGATGACAATAATTGGTTCTTAGCAATGCAAGAAGAATTAAATCAATTTGAGAGAAGCAAAGTGTGGAAACTAGTTCCTAAGCCTAGTGATCACTCTATAATTGGAACTAAATGGATATTTAAGAACAAGATGGATGAAAATAGTGTGATCATAAGAAACAAGGCTAGGTTAGTTGCACAAGGCTATAGACAAGAAGAAGGTATAGACTATGATGAAACCTATGCACCGGTAGCTAGACTAGAGGCAATAAGAATGTTACTTGCCTTTGCATGTTATAAAAACTTCAAATTATATCAAATGGATGTAAAGAGTGCATTCTTAAATGGTTTCATTAATGAAGAAGTCTATGTTGAGCAACCTCCCGGATTTGAAAATCATTAATTTCCTGAACATGTTTTCAAACTATCTAAGGCACTCTATAGTTTGAAACAAGCTCCTAGAGCATGGTATGAAAGGTTGTCAAAATTCTTAATAGAAAAGGGATTTTCAAGAGGAAAAGTGGGTACCACTTTATTCATCAAAAATAAAAATAAGGATTTACTAGTTGTACAAGTGTATGTAGATGATATTATCTTTGGATCAACTAATGAATCTTTATGCCAAGAGTTTACTAAGATCATGCAAGGTGAATTTGAAATGAGCATGATGGGAGAACTCACTTTCACTTTTTTCTTGGGACTTCAAGTGAAGCAAACAAAGGATGGAACCTTCATCAATCAAGTAAAATATACTAAGGACTTGCTCAAGCAATTTGGAATGGACAATTGCAAACCTCAAGCAACTCCAATGGGCACCAACATCAAGCTTGATAAAGATGAAAGTGGTAAGTGTGTAGACACTAAACTCTATAGGTCTATGATTGGCTCATTGCTCTATTTAACTGCAAGTAGACCAGATATTTTATTTAGTGTATGCCTTTGTGCTAGATTTCAATTCTCTCCTAGGGAATCACACTTATTAGCAACTAAAAGGATCTTTAGATACCTTAAGGACACTCCTTCTCTAGGACTTTGGTATCCCAAGGACTCCACATTTACACTTCATGCATTTTCAGATGCAGATTTTGGGGGATGCAAAATAGATAGGAAAAGTACTTCAGGTACTTGCCAATTCTTAGGGAATAGATTAATCTCCTGGTTCTCTAAGAAACAAAATAGTGTGGCTCAGTCTACAACTGAAGCTGAATACATAGCAGCAGGTAGTTGTAGTGCTCAAGTGTTGTGGATAAAACAACAATGAAAGATTATGGTATTGACATGAAACAAGTCACTATTAAATGTGATAATACCAGTGCTATCAATCTATCTAAAAATCCTATTCAACACTCTAGAACTAAGCACATTGAGATTAGGCACCATTTCCTTAGAGACCATGTTCAAAAGGGAGATATAATTCTAGAGTATATTGATACTTTACATCAAATAGCTGATATATTCACCAAACCTCTTGATAGAGATAGGTTTTGTATCCTTAGAGGTGAATTAGGACTCATGAATGTCCCTTAAGATGCATATGCTTCAAAATCTTGATTTCAAGTTGGTTTTATAAGAATTTTTCAATGATTTTTCTGGGCAAAGAGTATGAGAGATCGATCTCCTATCAATATAGATCGATCTCCATACTTTAAATAAGCCTAAAGCATTACGGTTAAACTAGGCAGATCGATCTTCTCATCCATAAGATCGATCTCCTTAAGCCTCTGTTTAAACAGCAGATCGATCTATGCATTTGGCAGATCGATCTCCATAAGCCTCTGTTAAACGTCAGATCGATATATGCATTTGGCAGATCGATCTTCTTGAGCCTCTGTCAAACAACAGAGCGATCTGGGCACACGACAGATCGATCTCATTAAGCTTCTATATTCTGAAGATCGATCTTGTGGTACCACAGATCGATCTCTTTGAGCTTCTGGAAATGACAGATCGATCTGTCGTCTCGACAGATCGATCTCCTGTGCCCTGGACTATAAAAACTAGCGAAAAATCCCCAAATTTCAAATTTCCAAAATCTCAAATCCCTAACCTCCTGTCGCACCCCATCTCTCGATTCTCCCTCCAGATCGATCTTCGGTAAGAAATTTGTCAAATTTTTTCTTCGTTTCATGTTCTAGTAACCCACATTGCTCAATTTTTTCTCAAAAATTCTTAGTTTTGTGCTCAATTTCTCTCTAGGTCAAATCTAGTTACTGTTCCATTGGTTAGTTCTTTAGTGAACTAGTTTTAGATTCATCTAGAGCGATTCCAGTATCTAGAACTATGCCTCGACTTAAGAGAGCAGGCCAAAAACCTCCTAGATCTAGTGTAGAACAAGGGCCCTCTTCCCAATCCATTCCTCCCTCTTCAGTCACTACCTTCAACAGGTGTTTTAATACACCTGCAAAAAGGAAGAGATATGAAGAATATTTCTCCACCATGCCAATTAAACATTGGCGAACCCTCGATTTTTCCTTCTTAAACCGCATTGACTTTCCTTATCTAGCCAAATTTGAAGAATTTGGTTGGATTCCATTTCTTAAAATCAACACTCCCGTACCCCCAAACATTGTCAGAGCATTCTTTTCTAATGCCGAACTCACCTATGACCCTACTGATACTTGCAAAATTCTTGGGTTCACAACCTATGTCATGGGTAAGTCCATTGCAATAGACCCTGAAGTCTAAGCCAAAGCTTTCCACATAAGCAATGAAGGCTTAACCAATGAAGATGAGGAAGTCCCCTTAGAGTTTGACCTTCCCAGGGATAAGGCGAGTGACCTCCCAATGCACCCACGGTTACTCCACCTCATTATCTCATGGAACCTTCGTCCTTTCGATACTTGTCATTCCACCGTTAGGAGGTTAGATCGCTTTTGGATCCACCACATTCACTCCACCAGTCAAAAACCCAACCTTGTCCACTTTATCTATCAAGATTGGTTGAAAATCGTCTGCGGCCAAGCCACCACGATAGTTTTTCCGCAACCATTGGCGTACTTTCTTCAACGACTTGGAGTGGACAGAAGTTGTGAAACATGTGAAGTGCCCTCCCCGAAGAGCGTCTTAAACATCGGGACACTTCACCACATGGGCTACTACAAGGGCTTCCGAGGCGAATGGAAGAAGAAACGCAAACAACCACATGCTGCAGCCATGGAGGAAGATCCCTCAGATGAGCCCATAGATCCACCGGCTGCACCGACTGAACGTCCATCATCGTCCACTGCTCAGCCCACTGCACCTGCTCCCTCACCCGCTGGTATGGAGCTCATTGTGACGATGATGAGTGAGCTGAACCGAAAGATCGATGAAGGTTTTGCAAACCTTCAGGCCACCCAGCAGCGGATGATCATGGAGCTGAACCGCAAAGTAGATGAAGGCTTTGCAAACCTTCATGCTACTCAGCAAGCGATGTATGATGAGCTTCAAGTCACTCGCACTCACGTTGAGGATCTCATGGATCGATTTCCTCACGTATTTGATAGATCTAGTGTTGCTATATTTTGTAATTACTCGTTGTTGTATGAACTGCATTTGCTTGAATGCGCTGTCCTCTGTGTTATTTGTTGCAATGAGCTCTAATGAAATACTATTTTGAAATGACAGGAGTATTGTTTAGACTTTTCTTGCCATTGATATGACAAAAAGGGGGAGAAGAAATGTATGTTAAGAAAACATGGGTTGGTTAAAACATGTTTAAATGACTTTAAGAAACATATCTAATAGTTTAAAGGAATTATTAAAATGAGGGGGAGTTAAGAAAGTTTAGAGATCAAAAGCCAAAAATAAGGGGGAGTTTACAAAAAGGGGTAGTTTGTGCAAAATGCAAATAGGTAACTAAACATGTTGATTGAATAGGTTTTGTCATATCAAAAAGGGGGAGATTGTTGAGTTAATATATTTTGAAATGACAAAACAAGTAAAATCAATAATATAAAAATGATATAAAAACATGTTTAGAGGTTATCAGTACCAGAACTTAAAGTTCTGAAGATGAGAGATCGATCTGGGTTATGAGAGATCGATCTCCTGGGTTTTTCTTGGATGAGAGATCGATCTCAGGAAGACATGAGATCGATCTGCTAAGCCTTGAACTTGTTCAAAGGTATTAAAGAAGAATGAGATCGATCTATAAGGGTTATAAGATTGATATGCCTAATACAGGATGCTGATGAGATCGATCTGTTGTAGCAAGAGATCGATCTCCCCTAAAACAAAAGGTAAAGGCAGTAGATCGATCTGTAAGATCGATCTGTATGCAAACAGAGAGTTCATGAGATCCATCTGGTATAGGAAGAGATCGATCTCCTCAAAGTCAGAGAGCAAAGGAGATCGATCTAGGTTGATAAGAGATCGATCTCCTCACTAAGACATTACCTGGAAGATCGATCTATAGATCGATCATGCCTCAAACAGAGAGGTTGGAAGATCGATCTGCCTGTTCGACAGATCGATCTCCTCTAACATTTTCAAATTATGAGATCGATCTGCTCAGATATGAGATCGATCTCCTGCTTCATTTTGCCTTGATTTTGCAGGAACTATAACTAAGAGATCGATCTGGTCAAGATGGCATATCGATCTGGCATTCTACTGGAGGTACCCAACGGCTATTTCTGCAAAAATCTCAACGGGAAAAACTGCATTTAATGCTACAACCACCAATCCTTCAGTATATAATCAAGCATTGAAGACACTGAGAAACAAGAGAGAGACAATTACTGCACATTCTGTATATTCTCAAGAGTTTAATTCCTTCATTCCTTTTGTCTTCAATTCTCATTCATTGAATTTGTTGTATAAGCTTGTGTGCAAAAGCTGTATTTGTCCTACCCACATTAAAAGCTTGGTATTGTATTCATTCTATCCTTAAGAGAGAATAGGATTGTTCCTCAGTGAGATAAATTCTGTAAAAAGGTGAATACACCATTGTTTAAAAATGGGTAGAGAGGTTATTCCTTAACCTGAAAAAGGATATTGTAACTTCTGTTGAAAGTGAGAAAGAAAGCACTTGACAAGAAGGTCAAGGAGAGAGGACGTAGGCAAGAGATTGGCCGAACCTCTATAAACGATTGTGTTTGTTACTCTCTCCCCTATCTTGCTTTAATTTAATTCATTTCATTATATTGTTCATTTATTAATTGTTAATTAAATTTGAATTAATTTAAATTTGTCATTATCATTAGAAAACCGATTCACCCCCTTCTCGGTAGAGCCAACAGTTTTCTGCCCTTTTGGAAGATCTGTCAGTACCTAAGTGTTGTTCCTTTCTATGACTGCAATTGTGAGACCCCGTATATGTATAAGGGTATTTATGTACATAGAAGTGTAAATAGAGTTGTACTATGAATTCATGAGTGAAGTATATGTGAGTAAGTCCATAAGTAATGTACACACTTGTAATGAGAGTGGTAATCGTACATACAAGTTTCATTATGTATGAATGTGTAGAAATGGACTTAAACATGTGGAGAATGTGTGTAGAGTGGATTATGAATAGTTTGGTAAAATGGAAGTATAATTGCATAAGATGTGCACTTCCATTTTAGTTATATTAAGTACCATTGGTCATACAAAGATCCTACACAAGTTTTAAGGTGTATGAAGTGAGGATGGATGCCATTTTCAAGTCTCAAAGATGAATGAATGAGGAAATGATCATGGTAGCAAATTAAGGATGTTTGGTAAGTGTTGTTGCAGAGGAAATCTGGAAATTTTGAAGGGCAGATCGATCTCATGGGATGAGAGATCGATCTGGAAGAGCCAGAATGCTCTTATCTGGGCAAAAGAATAGAGCAGATCGATCTCCAATGGACCAGATCGATCTCCTAAGCTCTCTGTTTGGGAGCAGATCGATCTCATGCCTCGACAGATCGATCTCATGCCTCAACAGATCGATCTCATGCTTCAACAGATCGATCTCAGGCTTAAAAATGCCGTGAAAAAGAGGGATTTTAAGGGACCAGATCGATCTCCTCTTGGACCAGATCGATCTCCTCAAGCTATTTCTATATAAGGAGTGCTGGAAATCAGAAAATTTCGGGAAAAACACAAACCTTTCACTTTCAACCCAAAAACCTAACATTCTCTCTCAAAAATCAGCCATTTTCAGTGAGGTTTGAAGAGAGACCATTAGAGACAAAGTTGTTCCTATCAAAGAGAAGAACAACATAGTTGGAAAGCATTTTCCCATTGTTGGTATTGGAGGAGTTAAGGGCATTGCTATTGGAGCAAGAAGAGAAATCAAATTTGGTAAGATTCTAACACTCCAACTATGGTACATTGTTTATTTAAGTGATTTTGGAGTTGTTTGGCATGAGTATGGATGGTTAGAAACTATCTAGAATGCATTGGAATGATTTTGACCTAGAAATGGTCTAGAGTGAGAAAGTGGAATTGTATGGAGATTAATGATGAATGAGATATGTAGAAATCATTGATAGTGTTGTGGTATGATTTTAAAATGTGGTTAGTGGATAAATTGTGAGGTTTACCTAAAAGAGGTAAAATGAGGGTTAAGGCATTTGTAAAATGCATAAGTGAATAATGTTGACTAGAGAGGTCAATTATGGGTTAAATACATTAACTCAATTGATTTAATGAATGAATCGCAGCTTCCGAGGATACGCCGAGGCGAGTAGAGCCAAGAGCGTGAGAAGCTAAAAGGAAAGGAGTCACACCAAGTAAATCGAGGTAAGGGAATTGTGTGGACTCTTAGAGATATCTGTGCCCAATTTGGGCGCTTAAATGTTTTGCTAGAATGCATGAGACTAGGAAATGTTGTTGGGTGATTGAAGGGTAAAAGTTGGGAGTTTGAGAAATGTGCATGAAAACAAAAGCATATTGCTTTGAAAATCATGTTTTATTGCTTTTAGCAAATGATTGGTAGGTTGGCTAACGTTGAAATGATTTGCAAAGGAAATGAGTGTGTTTTGGTTTTGTTAACCACATTTTGCAAGTTTTGAGCCACCTACATGATTTCGTGAGTATGAAAGAGTGCAAGAGGCACTAGTTTTCACATGGATTTCATATTGTTTTGGCATTGTGCTTTGAGTTTGTCTCGCACTGGATGCCCACCTTGCATGTTGCCGTGTTTGGAGCTTCGAGTAGACTTAGTGTCACATCGATTAAATAGGCTCACACGTGCATTGTTTTGAGACATGGCATGTTAAAACAACCTGATGAGCCCGAACGAGGGATAAGGGTTAGAGATCCACCTGATGAGCCCGAACGAGGGATAAGGGTTAGAGGAACAGCTGATGAGCCCGAACGAGGGATAAGGCTGGGGGTCCACGGAGTACGTTGTACCGTGCATGTAGCATGGAGTACATTGTACCGTGTTGTGATGTGATGTGCCGTCTTCGGACGAGATCTGCTATGGACCGGCGGGTAGGATTTGACCCACCTCCCGTGTGGAAGCAGATGGTGGTGATATCCCGCACACCTGATCCGTGTAGCCGGTATCACAGGTTATGTACATAGGCCTTGAGGTTATTACCTATTGTTGAAACTGCCTATCTCACATGTCTAATGCTATTTGAGAATAAATCCATGTTTGAAGTGATTGTGGTCAGGAAAGCCCGAGGGATGGGCTGGGACCTAACGTTGAATTGATTTGTTAATGGTTTTTAAAGTGCACGGATGCATGATGTTTAATGCCATGCTTTATTGTGAAAATGCATGATGTTTAATGCCATGCTTTTATTGTGAATTATGCATGATGATTTATACCATGCTTTGAGTTGAAATGTGCACTGAATTTTAATAGCATGAATGCTTTACATACCATTAACACAATCATACACTCATGTTTTGAGATAAACAATGAATTAAATGCTTTTGAGCATGGCATCACGATCACGTAGATAGTACAGTATCTACCTGTTCGCATGATTGCCTTACTGAGCGTGTGGTTTGCTCACCCCCCTTATTTTCCCCTCTCTACAGAGATTTGAGTATAGATTGGACGTGACTGGAGGCATTCCCTTTTTGGTAATTCGCTGCATCCCATCGCTAAAGGTATACACACCTTGATTATTTTGTATCTAAACTAGACATAGCACAGTAGCATTTTGTATGTAACCACTGGGGATGTAAAACAATGTAAACACATGTACCAACTCTGATATATATACATTTATACAAGTGTTTACTCATAAATAATGTTTCAAATTGAATTGGTATGGTGGAGTGAGTTAGACGTCGACACACAGCCCAACTGTTAAGTGTGTGGTTGATCACGATCGAGGAAGGATGATTAAGGATTGATGCATGAAAATGCAAAAAATTTGTACGTATTTTGGTAAGTTGAGGGCCGTGACAGAAGTTGGTATCAGAGCTCGAGTTGGTTTGACGTGTGTCGTGTCTAAAATACTTAATAAGTGAAAAAAATTACATCCCCAAGTTACTGTGCTTGTTTAGATACAAATAGTGTATGTCGATGGGTTGACTAAGTAATTGATTGTGAATGTAGGGAACTGAGTAAGTATGCCTAATACCAGTCGCGGTAGAGGGATGAGAGCACAGGCTCGAGGCCGTAGAGGTAGGCCTGGGGGTCGTGTTGAGCCAGAAACACACGAGGCTCAGGAGAATGTTGAGGTGGAGGCTGATGTTGAGCACGCTCCACAGGGTCCAGAGGAGAGGCCCGAGAGTACTGAGGCTCGCTTCGCGAGGATTGAGCGGAGCCTTGAGATGATTGTGGAGTTGGTCACCCAATCTTTACCTGGAGTTGGCGGTAGACAGAGTCCCGCTACACAGGGTGATGTCGAGCAGGCGGCAGCTCCTGAGGCACGGGCAAGGGAAGCCCAGAGGCCACAGACGACAGATACCCCACCCCCACAAGATGTGCCTACGCCGGTTGCTATGCCAGGCAGTAGAGGTTGGGGATATGGATGTGATTTGGATAGACTGCGGCAGTTCCAGAAGTTTGGACCGCCGTCTTTCAGTGGAGTAAAGGACCCAGTAGAGGCTGAGGATTGGATCAATGAGATCGAGAAATTATATGGGTTCTTTGAGTGCACTACTACCGAGATGGTAGCATTTGCCGCTTTTATGCTGAAGGGATCAGCAGAACATTGGTGGAAATCTACCAGGCCTATTTTGAGAGACCGGCATACTGAGATCAGCTGGGATGTGTTTCTAGAGGCCTTCCGGAGACAGTATGTCCCGGATACCGCACAGCGAAAGCTAAAGATGGCATTTTTGGGACTGACCCAAGGGAGCAGGACTGTGGATGAGTATGAGACTGCTTTTATATCCCTGGGCAGATATGATCCCAACACGATGGGTAATGAGGTCGAGAAGATCCAAAAGTTTGTGGATGGATTGAGACTGACCGTCAGGTCTAGACTGGTTCCCCTGGATATACCGACCTATGAGGAGGCAGTGCGCAGGGCGCAACTATGTGAACAAGATGTTGATAGAATCGCCTCGGAGTTTGGAAAGGTTGGTAAGATGAGGGACAGAGATAAGAAGAGACCTATGATGGAAAGAGGCTTCAGCTATAAAGGAAGCAAGAGATTCTCTGGAAAGAGGTCGAGAATTGATGAGATTCGGGAGAGGACAGTTGATACTCCTATGTATCCGGCCATTGCTCCAGCTAAGGGAATCGTGATTGGAGGACCACGGCCTACTACAGAACAGTGTGGCAAGTGTGGTAGGTACCATGGTACTCGACAATGTTATGGACCTCAGGTTGTATGCTTCAGATGTGGGAAGCCAGGGCACATAATCAGAGATTGCCCAGAGATGATAGAGAGAGCCCCACAGAAGGGCAAGGAGCCAGAGAGAGCTCTAGTTGGTACAGCTGCTCCGAGGAGGAGGGCTACAACTGAGGAAAAGGGGAAGCAAGCAGTGGGTGTAAGCAGAGGACGAGTGCACGCACTGGATCAGGATACTGCAGATCAGTCATCAGATGTGGTAAAAGGTACCACCCAAATCTTTGATTTAGAAGCTTATGTACTGTTTGATCCTGGTGCCACGCATTCCTTTATTTCGCCATCCTTTGCATGTAAATTGTTGAAGCATGTAAAACCCACGCTGCTTGATAAGATGCTGTTGATATCTACCCCTATGAATGATAGTCAGTTGACTGAGCATATATATAGGGATTGTAAAATGAAGATAGGAGGTAAAGAGATGGCAGCCGATTTAATTTTATTAAATATGAGTGATTTTGATGTTATCCTAGGAATGGATTGGTTGGCTGCCAATCATGTTGTTATGGATTGTCATGCTAAAACCTTGATGTTTCCAAAGATAGACAATCTTGTAGTTAATTTTGTGAAATGAAATTAAAGAACATGATTTTTATAAGTGTGATGAGTATAATCTTGATACATGATGTATGAAAGATAAATTTGATTTCATTTATGTATGTGATGTGATGATTTATGATGCTAATGGTGGAAAGAATAATGTGAAGGATTCATCGCTTTTGTGATTGAGATGGATAAGGCACGTCCGGAATTGGAAGACATACCAGTGGTTAGGGAATTTCCAGATGTCTTTCCGGATGAGTTACCAGGGTTACCTCCAGATAGGGAGATGGAGTTTGGTATAGATTTGGCACCTGGTACAGAGCCGATGTCCAAGCCACCATACAGAATGGCTCAAGTTGAGTTAGAGGAGTTAAGGAAACAATTACAAGAGTTGCTGGAGAAGGGGTTCATCAGGCCGAGCGTCTCACCTTGGGGAGCACCGGTTCTGTTTGTAAGGAAGAAGGATGGAAGCCTCCGACTGTGTATAGACTACCGGTTGTTGAATAAGGCCACCATCAAGAATAAGTACCCCCTCCCACGCATCGATGATTTGTTGGATCAGCTTAAGGGAGCGCAGGTCTTTTCCAAGATAGATCTGAGATCAGGGTACCATCAGTTGAAGATACGAGATGGAGATGTACCCAAGACAGCTTTTCGCACCCGGTATGGACATTATGAGTTTATGGTTATGCCATTCGGGTTGACGAATGCTCCCGCAGCTTTTATGTCTTTGATGAATGAGGTATTCCACCAGTACTTGGATCGATTTGTTATTGTGTTTATTGATGATATACTGGTGTATTCAAGGTCTAGAGAGGAGCATGAAAGGCATTTAAGGATAGTGCTACAAACCCTTCGAGAGAAGGAGTTGTACGCTAAACTCAGTAAGTGCGACTTTTGGTTGGAACAGATCTCTTTTCTGGGTCACATAGTATCAAAGGATGGAGTATCAGTGGATCCATCTAAGATTGAGGCCGTAGATCAGTGGCAGAGACCCCAGACAGTGACAGAGATCAGAAGTTTCCTGGGTTTAGCTGGGTATTATCGAAGGTTTGTAGAGGGATTTTCGAGGTTAGCTGCTCCATTGACACGTCTCACAAGGAAAAATGTAGAGTTTGTGTGGGACAAAAAGTGTGAAGACAGTTTTGAGGAGTTGAAAAGGAGATTAACTACAGCTCCAATACTCACTATTCCTACCAGCTCAGGAGGTTTCTCGGTGTATGCGGATGCTTCACACCTAGGACTGGGCTGTGTATTGATGCAGGATGGGAAGGTAGTAGCCTATGGATCAAGACAGTTAAAGGATCATGAGAGGAACTACCCGACCCATGACTTGGAGTTGGCAGCGGTGGTGTTTGCACTGAAGATATGGCGCCACTACCTCTATGGTGAGAGATTTCAGATTTATACAGATCATAAGAGCCTTAAGTACCTGTTCTCACAAAAAGAGTTGAACATGAGACAGAGGAGATGGCTCGAGCTGTTAAAGGATTATGATTGTGAAATCCTATACCACCCGGGTAAAGCAAATGTGGTTGCTGATGCATTGAGTAGGAAGCATCTCGGGATGGTATCATTCATGATGATCAGGGAACACGAGCTGTTGGAACAGTTCATGAACCTCAGTTTGGATATGACCCCGCCTGACGCTGATAGTGGATTTATGATAGCTAGCCTGCAGTTGGAACCGGATCTGGTAGATCAAATTCGACAGGCTCAGCGAGTTGATCAGCAGTGTAGTGATATTGTCGGGCAGATACAGAGGGGTATAGAGACGGACTTTAGGTTGAGTTCGGATGGATTGTTGAGGTTCAGAGGTAGGATATGTGTTCCTGATGACGCAGAGATCAGAAGGTTGATCCTGACAGAGGCTCACTCATCGAAGTATACGATACATCCAGGGGGTACCAAAATGTATCAAAACCTTCGAAAGGTTTATTGGTGGTCGGGAATGAAAAAGCACATTGCTGAATATGTTGCTAAGTGTCTCGTTTATCAGCAGGTAAAGGTAGAGCATCAGAAGCCTGCAGGGTTATTGCAGCCTCTACCGATACCGATATGGAAGTGGGAGCATGTCACCATGGATTTTGTGATGGGATTGCCGAGGACCCGGAGAGGTCATGATGCCATATGGGTGATTGTGGATCGGTTGACGAAATCAGCCCATTTTCTAGCTATGAGAGCTACCGATACTCTGAGCCAGTTAGCGAACCTATATGTGCGCGAGATAGTGAGGCTACATGGAATTCCAGTGAGCGTTGTTTCTGATAGGGATGCCCGCTTCACTTCCCACTTTTGGGAACATTTTCAGGAAGCGATGGGGACCCAGTTGAATTTTAGCACCGCGTTTCATCCTCAGACAGATGGTCAGTCAGAGAGGACTATACAGACCCTGGAGGACATGTTGAGAGCGTGTGCATTGGATTTTGGAGGCTCCTGGGATGACCATTTGCCACTCGCAGAGTTCGCGTATAATAACAGTTTTCATGCGAGTATCGGGATGGCACCATATGAGGCATTGTATGGGCGTAGATGCCGTTCCCCTATTGGATGGGAAGAGGTTGGTGACAGACAGATCTTTGCTCCCGACTTGGTTAGACAAGCCTCTGAGGACGTCCAATTGATATGTGAGAGGTTACGGACAGCTCAGAGCAGGCAAAAGAGTTATGCTGACAAGAGACGGAGACCACTAGAGTTTGAGGTGGGTGAGTCAGTGTTTTTGAAAGTTTCCCCTTCGAAGGGAATTATGAGATTTGGGAAGAAGGGAAAGTTGAGCCCTCGATATATAGGGCCATTTGAGATACTTGATAAGGTGGGAGACAAGGCGTATAGGTTGGCATTGCCACCAGAGTTGGTAAGTGTGCATAACGTCTTCCACGTATCCATGCTGAGGAAGTATCACCCGGACCCGACACATGTGATAAGATATGAGCCTTTGGAGCTCAATGAGGGTATGACCTATGATGAGAAGCCAGTTCGGGTATTGGACAGAAAGGAGAAAGTGCTGAGGACAAAGACAATTCCCTTGGTGAAGATACTTTGGCAACATCACACTGTGGAAGAAGCCACATGGGAATTGGAGAGTCTGATGCGGGAGAGGTATCCCGAGTTGTTCACAGAATAATTGGTTCCAATTTGGAGGACCAAATTTTCTAAGTAGGGGAGAATGTGAGACCCCGTATATGTATAAGGGTATATATGTACATAGAAGTGTAAATAGAGTTGTACTATGAATTCATGAGTGAAGTATATGTGATGTAAGTCCATAAGTAATGTACACACTTGTAATGAGAGTGGTAATCGTACATACAAGTTGCATTATGTATGAATGTGTAGAAATGGACTTAAACATGTGGAGAATGTGTGTAGAGTGGATTATGAATAGTTTGGTAAAATGGAAGTATAATTGCATAAGATGTGCACTTCCATTTTAGTTATATTAAGTACCATTGGTCATACAAAGATCCTACACAAGTTTTAAGGTGTATGAGGTGAGGATGGATGCCATTTTCAAGTCTCAAAGATGAATGAATGAGGAAATGATCATGGTAGCAAATTAAGGATGTTTGGTAAGTGTTGTTGCAGAGGAAATCTGGAAATTTTGAAGGGCAGATCGATCTCATGGGATGAGAGATCGATCTGGAAGAGCCAGAATGCTCTTATCTGGGCAAAAGAATAGAGCAGATCGATCTCCAATGGACCAGATCGATCTCCTTAGCTCTCTGTTTGGGAGCAGATCGATCTCATGCCTCGACAGATCGATCTCATGCCTCAATAGATCGATCTCATGCTTCAACAGATCGATCTCAGGCTTAAAAATGCCGTGAAAAAGAGGGATTTTAAGGGACCAGATCGATCTCCTCAAGCTATTTCTATATAAGGAGTGTTGGAAATCAGAAAATTTCGAGAAAAACACAAACCTTTCACTTTCAACCCAAAAACCTAACATTCCCTCTCAAAAATCAGCCATTTTCAGTGAGGTTTGAAGAGAGACCATTAGAGACAAAGTTGTTCCTATCAAAGAGAAGAACAACATAGTTGGAAAGCATTTTCCCATTGTTGGTATTGGAGGAGTTAAGGGCATTGCCATTGGAGCAAGAAGAGAAATCAAATTTGGTAAGATTCTAACACTCCAACTATGGTACATTGTTTATTTAAGTTATTTTGGAGTTGTTTGGCATGAGTATGGATGGTTAGAAACTATCTAGAATGCATTTGAATGATTTTGACCTAGAAATAGTCTAGAGTGAGAAAGTGGAATTGTATGGAGATTAATGATGAATGAGATATGTAGAAATCATTGATAGTGTTGTGGTATGATTTTAAGATGTGGTTAGTGGATAAATTGTGAGGTTTACCTAAAAGAGGTAAAATGAGGGTTAAGGCATTTGTAAAATGCATTAGTGAATAATGTTGACTAGAGAGGTCAATTATGGGTTAAATACATTAACTCAATTGATTTAATGAATGAATCGCAGCTTCCGAGGATACGCCGAGGCGAGTAGAGCCAAGAGCGTGAGAAGCTAAAAGGAAAGGAGTCACACCAAGTAAATCGAGGTAAGGGAATTGTGTGGACTCTTAGAGATATCTGTGCACAATTTGGGCGCTTAAATGTTTTGCTAGAATGCATGAGACTAGGAAATGTTGTTGGGTGATTGAAGGGTAAAAGTTGGGAGTTTGAGAAATGTGCATGAAAACAAAAGCATATTGCTTTGAAAATCATGTTTTATTGCTTTTAGCAAATGATTGGTAGGTTGGCTAACGTTGAAATGATTTGCAAAGGAAATGAGTGTGTTTTGGTTTTGTTAACCACATTTTGCAAGTTTTGAGCCACCTACATGATTTCGTGAGTATGAAAGAGTGCAAGAGGCACTAGTTTTCACATGGATTTCATATTGTTTTGGCATTGTGCTTTGAGTTTGTCTCGCACTGGATGCCCACCTTGCATGTTGCCGTGTTTGGAGCTTCGAGTAGACTTGGTGTCACATCGATTAAATAGGCTCACACGTGCATTGTTTTGAGACATGGCATGTTAAAATAACCTGATGAGCCCGAACGAGGGATAAGGGTTGGAGATCCACCTGATGAGCCCGAACGAGGGATAAGGGTTAGAGGAACAGCTGATGAGCCCGAACGAGGGATAAGGCTGGGGGTCCACGGAGTACGTTGTACCGTGCATGTAGCATGGAGTACATTGTACCGTGTTGTGATGTGATGTGCCGTCTTCGGACGAGATCTGCTATGGACCGGCGGGTAGGATTTGACCCACCTCCCGTGTGGAAGCAGATGGTGGTGATATCCCGCACACCTGATCCGTGTAGCCGGTATCACAGGTTATGTACATAGGCCTTGAGGTTATTACCTATTGTTGAAACTGCCTATCTCACATGTCTAATGCTATTTGAGAATAAATCCATGTTTGAAGTGATTGTGGTCAGGAAAGCCCGAGGGATGGGCTGGGACCTAACGTTGAACTGATTTGTTAATGGTTTTTAAAGTGCACGGATGCATGATGTTTAATGCCATGCTTTATTGTGAAAATGCATGATGTTTAATGCCATGCTTTTATTGTGAATTATGCATGATGATTTATACCATGCTTTGAGTTGAAATGTGCACTGAATTTTAATAGCATGAATGCTTTACATACCATTAACACAATCATACACTCATGTTTTGAGATAAACAATGAATTAAATGCTTTTGAGCATGGCATCACGATCACGTAGATAGTACAGTATCTACCTGTTCGCATGATTGCCTTACTGAGCGTGTGGTTTGCTCACCCCCCTTATTTTCCCCTCTCTACAGAGATTTGAGTATAGATTGGACGTGACTGGAGGCATTCCCTTTTTGGTAATTCGCTGCATCCCATCGCTAAAGGTATACACACCTTGATTATTTTGTATCTAAACTAGACATAGCACAGTAGCATTTTTTATGTAACCACTGGGGATGTAAAACAATGTAAACACATGTACCAACTCTGATATATATACATTTATACAAGTGTTTACTCATAAATAATGTTTCAAATTGAATTGGTATGGTGGAGTGAGTTAGACGTCGACACACAGCCCAACTGTTAAGTGTGTGGTTGATCACGATCGAGGAAGGATGATTAAGGATTGATGCATGAAAATGCGAAAAATTTGTACGTATTTTGGTAAGTTGAGGGCCGTGACAGCAATCTCCCTATCCATGGCTATGTGCCACTTTGGTTCTTTCACAACAGCTTCATATGTTGTTGGATCACAGTCTGAAAAGAAAGTATAATATGTAAGAGAGTTTTTAGACATATTAATACCAATTACTTCATAGTCTTGCATCTATGCAGGCCTTTTTCTAACACATTGAGGATGTAAGCTTGCTGCTGCATCAATATGTTCATCAAATTCTGCTCCTAATGGTGAATTTTCAGTTGTAGAAGCTTCATTTGATGAAATTTGTTGTTGTGGATACTACTGCTTTTCTCCTTCAGTCGTACCATCAAAATATGCTGAAATTTGTTGTCCAATTGTATCACCACTCCATGCCCAAGTGTTTTCTTCATCAAAACTACATTGCGACTGATTACAATTTTCTTGGTGATAGGATTATACAATTTATACACCTTTGACTAATCACTAACACCAAGAAAGATGCATTTTTCTCCTTTGTGATCAAGTTTTCTCTTTTTTACGTATGTAATATGGGAATAAGCAATATACCTAAAAATTCTGAAGTGATCAACAGATAGTCTACGCCTGCTCCATGCTTCCTCCTGTATCATATTTTGAACAGTAAAAATAGAACTTATATCTAATACATGATAGCTCTAATTTACTTCTTATGACCAACAACTTCTTGGAACACCGCTCCTTGTCAACAGATTTCGCGCCATATTCAGAATTGTTTGGATTTTCCTCTCTCAAACACCTTTTTTTTGTGGCATGTATGTTGCAGTCAATCACCTTTGTATTCCTTGCTCATCACAAAATTCATTAGATTCATCTAAGTTGTATTCTCTACCACAATCAGTGCGTAATACTTTTATCAAGGCACCTGTTTCTTTTTCAACTAGTGTTTTGAAACTTTTAAAAGTTATGAGAGTTTCAAATTTTTCATGCAAATAATAAACCCATATTTTTCTACTTAAATCATCAATGAATGATATAAAATATCATTTACCTCCATTTAACATTGGAATGATCGGCCCACACAAGTCAGAATGCACCAGTTCCAACACCTTTCTAGCCTTCTGAGATTTTCCTTTTGGAAACTGATCGCGATGTTACTTGCTAACAACACAGTCCTTACAAACTTGAGAAGGTACAACAATTTGCAACAGTCCTTCCACTATATTCTTTTCTTGTAGAGTTTTCAATCCACCAAAGCTCAAATGACCATAGTAAAAATGCCACAACCATGCCTCATCCTTTAGTTTTGCTGAAAAGTAAGAATGAGAAATGTTGTTGAGATGCAACGTAAACATTCAATCTGCAGTCATTTTGACTTGAGCAATTAAGCTCAGTTATTCATCTAATATTCTACAAGCACCTCTTTTAATAGAGACTTCATATCTTTGCTCTTGTAACTGGCCAATATTAAAGAGCTTTATTTTCAAATCTAGAATAAACAACACATCAGTAATATTTTGGAAAGAATTTTCTTTTGTTTAGATTTTTAACTTTCCTTTCCCCATAACATTGACTTTAGAATTATCTTCAAACTTCACAGCATCACAAAAAAAAAATCATCTAACTCCAAGAATGCAGATTTGTCGTCACACATATGATTGCTGCAACCTGTGCCTAAGTACCACAAATTTTGATTGCTTTCTTTATTAGCATAGTAAGCCATAAACAAAGAAATTTCTTCTTCCTTCTCTACATAATGAGACTGTTCATTGCACTGTTTAGACAAGTTTGTGCGACATTCTAATCGATAGTGACCATACCTATAGCATCTGAAGCATTTAACTTGGGACTTATCTGTTGACTTTGTTTTAGTGGATGATGTGTGGTTACCACCTTGACTTCTTCCTCTGCCTAGTGATTCACCTCTCCCTCAAGATTCACTAGCTTTAAAATTTTGCTACAAATTTCTGCAGTACTTGTTCCAGCGGCCCCTACCTCTTCCTCTATCTTCTTTGCCAAAATTCAAATTAGAGGAAGCCTTCAAAGCTTTCTTCTCTTTATCTTACTGATTAGTTTTTTTTTTTTTTTATGAATCAGTAAGGAACTCTGCAATTCATCAATTAAAAGTTCCCTAATGTCATGGACTTTCTCGATTGAGCAGACAACAAAATTGAATTTTGGAATCATGGACTGAAGAATCTTTTCAACGATAACGACGTCCTCCGTCTTGTCACTATGGCTTCGCATTTTGTTAACGATTGCCATCGTTCGTGAAAAATAGTTTGTAACCGACTACCCGATTTCATTCGTAGCATTTTAAACTCCAAATGAAGTGCTTGAAGTTGCTGTCCCTTTGCCCTTGTAGAACCTTGGTATTTCTTCTTCATGGAATCCCAAATGTGCTTGGATGTATCTTTACAAAAAATGGTTTCCAAGATTAGGCGATCAATTGCTTGAAAAAGGTAATTCTTCATTTTGAGATCCTTCAAACTTTGCTATTTTAGTTTTGTTTTTCGTGCATCCGTTATTACTGTGTCAGCCACTGGTTCTGCAATTACATCAGAAATGACTTGTCGATACTCTTTAGACCTCAAGAATTTTTCCATCAACATGCTCCAATGATCATAGTGGCCATCAAAGCAGGGAATAGTTGTTGAACAAAGTTGTCGATGGTCATCGTCTGCTGCTGCTGCAAAAATAAAAGCTGAGGGTTGCAACTCTCTTACTCACTCTTAACTAAGCTCGGATGCCACTGATAACAATGATACAATAGAAAGATAAAAGTAATAGCAAAATTTGATACACATATTTCATTACTCTAGTAGCCTTTAAAGAGGCAATACAACAACTAAAAAATAGTACCACTACTAGACCCACTAACTCCTATTGCCATGTTTGTTACCAACTACAAGATTAAAACACAACTTCACCATGTCTACTATTCCACTATTCCACAATGAAATTAATTTCTAAATACTAGAATAACAAAGTAAGTAAATAACAAACTTAATTAACATAAAAAATAACTTAATTATTTAACAATTTCAAATTTAAAATATTAGTTAAAGAGAAAATGAGAGAGATTTGAGTCATGTATATATATTTATAAAATTATCTTTTTTATCTTATTATTTTAATTAAATAATGATATAATGATAAATTAATATATTTTTTATTTTTTAATTCTACTAAGTAATGGAAGGAAAAAAAATTATATTGTCTTTCATATTTTCTATTTTTCCTACCAAATGCATCTAAGAAAAAATTAATATTTTTCATCTCTTTATTTTTTGTACTTTTAATTTTTCATCTTTTCATTTTTTTTCTTTTCACTCTCCCAAACAGAGCCTAAGTGCAGTGATCACTGTGTAATTGTTGCTTTATTTATAGTTGTTAAAGGATAGGATGAATACTCTTCAAAGATTTAATTTTTCTTTTCTGATTGTTATGAAAATTAATTTTGATATTTTTTTAATCTAAAAATCTCTTCATTTAATATTTTTTATCTTTATCTTGATTTTTCTTTTTTAAAAAAAAAAAACTTTACTCAAGTTTCAAATTATGAATTTAGATGGATCATTTTCCCTATTTCGAATTTTGGTTTATTTTTTGAATATTGTAAATTTTTTTTTTATCACATAGAAGACAAATACTGAAGTTGCATAGACTCGGCTTTGACGAATGTTCGGGCTGAACAGAGAGTTGGGCTTTTAGGCTAAAATAATTTCAGCCCGAATGCTAGTTTCATTATTTAATTAAGCTTTTATATTCAAATTCAATTTCAGTTAAATTTAAAATCAATTAATATGCAATTTTATTAAAATCTTAATTATAAGAACATAATTATAGTAAAATTTTAATTTTAAGTAGCTCTTAAGTCCCAACTATTTCAATTGCTTAATTATCCTGACAAAACATGTCTACATTTATTTATTTTTGTTAGAGAATTTAAGAGATTATGAATCAAGCTGCCAGTATTGATTATTTTGAGAACATTTCAGAAGAGCATGAACAAATTGCTGGGAGATGAAGTTAGAATAAAATTATAACTTAAGCTCGCTTCAAATAAACTTATAACCTCAATTATAATGACTCCAGCTACTCGTAAAATAATTATTCATTCATCATAAGGCATGGAATAGTGACCACAAATACTAGTTGAATAAAAAATTATTAGTATAGCAGAAGGAAAAGTTGATTAAAGACTAATCAGTAGGTAGCTAGGGACATTGCCAAAAGTTTTTTCGAGCATCAAAGTTGAACGGTAGAGTAATTACAAAATTCTATGTAATCGTTAAAGTTTTGACTTAGTGACATGCAATTAGATCTTACTCCGTAATACGTTACTCTGGGATGATAAAAATTCAATCATACAAACATTCTAGTCACATTGCTTTAAGCTGTTCCATGCAACCGTCGAGTTGATCATGGTGAAGAGGTTTCGTCGGAGATGGAAACGAAGGGCAGTCTGGAAACAGAAAAGGATGGCATAACAGCATATCAGCAGTCCAACGTTTACTAGGATCCCTTTGGAAACACTCCATCAAGAAATCTTTCCCTGTGCTTGACATGGTTTCGGGTATTTTTGGCGGACTTCTCGAATATCCAATCTTCAACCCCAAATCCCACATGTCCTTATATTCCCATGGTAATTCTCCTGTGATCATCTCAACAACAACGCACCCTAGCGACCATATATCTAACGCAGTACTGATTTTCCAATCAATAACACATTCTGGTGGCATGTAAACTGCTGTACCTGGAAAAATTTTCATCCATTGCTCATACTCTGGCATATCTCTAGGTCGCCTAACCAAGCCAAAATCAGCAATCTTCAGTCTTCTAATGGAACTATGTTGCTGAGGAGGAAAAACAAGAATATTTTCTGGCTTGAGATCACAATGAATATAGCCTCTCCGATGAATATCCCGAACCCCTTCAAGCAGCATTCTTGCGTAGTACTTCACATCGCACTCGGGTATCTTGCCCCCATATTTATCGATCATCAACTCCAAAAGATTACCGTCAGGGGCATATTCAAGAAACAAGTTGTAAACCAACTTCCCTTGATCAACGCTTAACATATCACCATAGCATTGAACAATATTATGACAACCAAGAAATTGCTTAAAGATTTGTAGCTCCTCTTGAAGTGAACGAGAATCTTGGTAAAGACAAGATTTCACTGCAAAAACTTGATCATCAAAGACAGAGTTTGTCGGTTTAATTGAGTGTACAACTCCATGGGAACCCTTGCCAAGAATCTTAAGTTTAACCCACTCCAAAATTAAACCATTCCTTGCCACTCCTACTACAGAAGAATCCATGGCTTTGGATGAAAGTGAAATATGAAAATAACCAAACAAAAGCAATGGAAGGAACGAATGAAAGGTTTAACTAATATATATATATATATATATACACACGCACATTCCAGAGTAAGAGTTATAGTTTGTTCACGTCCGCTAGTTCTACTTGGATTTTGTAATTAACAATTTGTGTAAGTGTAAAATTGTTTAATGACCTTTTGATTTTCTCAATTTTTTATTTTGCAATTAAAATTTTCAAAATTTTATTTAGTTTCTTAGTCTTTTATTTATCAAAACAAAACTTTAAGTAATTATTTATATTGTTCGTAAAAATTTTGTATATTGTTTGTACGTGACTTTCTATTTTAGTCTGTTTCAATACAAGTGTAGTTCAATAAATTACAAATTTAAAAGTAAGAAATCTTTTTTTTTTTGTGATTGAAAAAAATATATATTTATCATTAAATTAAACATTTCATATTGTAGTTATATTTTTTCCATATTATTTTATTTTGGATGTTGTTACAATAACATTAAATACAATATTAGTACTAGATATTTTATACAAATAAACTATAAACTAATTTATTTATTTTAAAATATCTAGATCATTACATAATAAGTGATTAAAATTACTGGATCTTGATATGAGTCAGACTGAAAGTCATTATACTTAAAGATGTATTGAGGCAAAGAGAAAAGAGTACTGAGAATAGAAGAACTATGAAAGATTCATTAAGTAGTCATTTAAGTTGTGGATTTTAATGGCAATTATGCTTTAAGTAACTCCTATAAATAGGTCTTACATATCATTTTTACAAGCTAAACTTTATGTGCTTACTGAAACTCTACTAAAATGCTGTCGGCAGGGAATACATATATCATAAAAATATATTTATTTATTGGATGTTTTCCTTATACCTAAATAAGTATATTACATATTATATTCAAAATTTTCTTAATACCTAAAATTTAATTCCCTAATACATCTCTAATATATTGCTTTCATAATTCTCAAAATCCTTTATAGTTCTCAATAATTTGATTGTTCTCATTATCCTATTAAATTAATTCGGAGAGTGAAAAAATTCTTGATTATCACAAAGCTAACTTTGAATTTCATAGTTTATTATCTAAACTCGACCTGAGCCTCGCACCCGGCTCCTAAACAAATCTAATGTAAACGTGGACATCAACACACTTTCTGAAGTAACAATGTAACATCATATCTAAACATACACACACATAAATATAAAAAGGAATCTACTTACATCAATGTAAAACTAAATTGTTTTACACTATTTCAAATATTTTTATACAATTTAAATTCTTTTAATTTGATCATTGAGTACTATACTCTATTCAAGTAGATTATGAATATAAAATTTTAAATTAATAGAAAATTTTTAAGTATTAATTTAATAACAATAAAATTTCAGCCGTTATTATTTTTAATTAAAATGATAAACATATTAGATCGACTCGAAACTTTGTGTATCATGGATACAAATAGGTTGTTAAATCTAATAATTGATTTGTAAAAATATCAATCCTACAAAAAGTTATAAAATTAGTTTAAACAAATTATTTTACACTAATATAACTTAATCTCTCTCTTTCACTTACACATATATAAAACTTATTTAGCTTTAGACACTTTCATATTTTTTTAATTTGACTGTTAAATTTTATACTATATTCAGATAAATAATATATATTAAATTTTAAATTAATTAAGGACGTAACTATTTGTTTTATAATAATAAAATTTTATTCATTAATATAATTAAAAAAAAAAACAGTGAATCAATTAGATTATCTACTGTGAGTCCATCCCCTTCACTCTATTTAGACCGTAAATTTTTGGGACTACCTGATAAATGTCAAAATTCTCGATACAAGGGAAAGCCTTTTTTCTTTTTTTTGCTTAACAAATCCCCTATTCCCATTGTTGATCGAAACACCAAAAATTCAGTCCTACGATGGCTGACAAAGAGCCTGAGGTCCAAGACGAGCTAGCTGAGTCGCTCAACGATCTCTTCACCAGCGTCTCCTCCATGGTCAAATCTGAACTCCAGGTTCCCTAAACCCAGTTACTCCGTTAAAAAAAAAAAAAATGGCGTTTCCATTCACGTCTCTCCTTAAAATTCCAATTATTTTGCTAAATTTACATATTTGGCTCCATTTTTTGTTTAACGTTTTTGCAGGGGACTAATAATATTTTGGAGCTATTGGAGAAGATGAATTTGAGAGTGGCAGAAGAATACAAAGGATTTGGGGATGTGGCATCTGGGTTAAGGGTATTTGTTGAACAGTTGAAAAACAAGAGTGGGAACTTTGATGAGTATGTTCAACAGATTGATGCAATAGAACAACAAGTGACTGAGTTTGAAGCTGTGATCTCAGTTGTTGATAGATATGTTTCTTTGTTGGAATCTAAAGTACAAGCTGTCTACCAGAATCCGCCTCCATAATCTGAAGTACATTAAGGCTTTTCTTCCTTCCTTTTTTGTGCTTGTGCTTTTTTTTTTTTAAATGTTTTAAATACTAAGATAAACTGTTGTATGGCTGTACATGTCTGTTTTGCTTGTCTGGAAATAATAGATCATGCTGGGTTATAGGGTTGTTTAGATTGTTACAGCATCTTTTGATGTTTTGCATTTCTGCTATCTTAATAAAACAGAAATTAAGAGCAGATTTATATTGGATATCAACAAAATTAGCAGTTCAGCAGTCGGGCAGTATCTAATTGGTGTTCTAGTGACAACTGACAGCAATTTCATAAGTTAAATATCAGGAAGATGCAATTAAGCATTGAGTTCTTGCTTACTGGCATTCTTAAGTTGGTCTTAACTGATGCTTAGATTGAGTTCTTGCTTAGGTTTAGTATGGGTGGATAAACTTCTTATGGAGGTCATATACGAGATGGTTTTGGAAAGTATGGAAGAATCTTTTTACAAATCTGTGTTCTTATCAGCAACATTGGTGTTCTTATTTGTTTACATGATTATTATTGGTATGACACATTTCATACAACTGATTTCCAGATCAGCAAGTTATTTGATATTCAATTGAACGGTCGTTGTGATTAGGGAGCGAATGAATTAAGTTACTTATGAATTCGATGATTATTCAAGTTTGATTTGTTTACTTTTAAATCAAGTTTAAGTTTGAACTACTTGAGTAATAAGTCAAACCAAGTTGGAGTATATTAAAACCCAACTTAAGTGGTTCGTAACCTAATCGAGCTTCTTTTAATATATATGTTTTTATATTTTATTATCAACTTACCATTTTACTTTCATAATATATGATTAAAATATGACAAATCGAATTTATCGAGTCGAACTCGAGCTTATAGAGTCGAGCTCGAGTGGTTTAAATATCTTGTTATGTCAAACTCGAGCTTTAAAAATTAAGCTTGTGTCGAGCCTCAAGCTTAGTTGAGTTTGAATTTGATACTGGATCGTTTTGACTAGATTTGATTACATTCTTAACTATGATAGTTGTATTGGTTAATTTATTTGTAGATCAAATTTTAAACATGATATAATGATACAATAAGAATTTGAAGGCCTGTAGGTGACACAGGTTAAAGTTTAGTAAAAATTGTGTGTGTGCATATATATATATATATATATATATATATTGCTAAGCATGACAACATAGAAAATACAGCCTCAAGAGTCAAAACAGACCAAAACAACTTAGGATGGCAGGAAGCAAAACAGAGTTCATCTTCAAAACATGGAAAACACTACTTAAACAGTAAGGGTAACAGACAAACAAATCTTTATCCTCAAAACAGAGAACGTGACAAAGAGCAAACTAACATAGCAGAAGGAAACAAAATGCAGAAAACAGCAGCAGGAAACCTCGACAAAACAAACCGGCAGGAGAGAACCTAGGCGAAAGCAAGAATGCCGATATTATCCTGCAACAACACTCAACAGAAATCAGACCATACCCAATTCAGTACCAAGAGGAAACCATCTACCACCAAGCTTTGAAAGCTGCAGCCCTGTCCACACCAACTTTAGCAAGAAAGTCTGCCATACCATTGGCTTCCCTGAAGATGTTATGGAATGATTCACTGCACTTATATCCTTTCACAAGTCAATCTTAGAAAATGTATGCCATAGTTTCCAAGATTTCGAATTCTTCTGGCTGCACCAATTAACGGCAACTTTGGAGTCAGATTCGATACGATAACAAGGCGAAGATCCAAAGCTCTTCCAGAATTAACATACACATCTAAAGCAGATTTAATAGCAGCCAACTCAGCCAAATTCGAATCAGTACTGGCCAGGGGGCTGAGAACATAGCAATGATCTTAGAGTTTGGACCTGGCTCGCCTATAGCAGAACCATCCACGTTGAATTTTAAACAGCAAACATCAGGAGGAACCAAGACGCATAAGCTCTACCATTCTTCTCGACTGCATCAAGGGCGCAGGCCAAAGGAAACTCCACCATAAGGATTCAGATATAACAAACATCATCTTTAATTGCTTTCACCTAATGTCAAGAACGCAGCTTGACCATGAAGAATAACTCCACATTCATATTCTTATTCTCGAAGACCACCTCATTTCTGTAGAGCCAAGTGGTCCACAGGACAGCAGCACATGTGGCTATCCACCACATCTTCTTAGAATAAAAAAAGTGAACATCGAAACAGGAAGCGAAAAAGAATTTAAAGTTCGTGGTCAGACAGTCATCAAATTCCACCATTCAATGACACAACTCTATAGATGAAACATCAAAGGGCAGGAGAAAATAAAACATGATTGGTATCTTCCACCTCCAAATGACACCAAGGACAAAGGCATTGTTCATGGGAGATTGGAAGACCCCTGCTTTTCAAGAATGCTTTATTAGGAATCCTACCGAGGATGACTAACTAGAGGAAGCAGTGAACATTGGCAGGACTCCTGAATTTCCATATGTTGCAAAAATGAGGCATATGAATCTCCATGATTGACTGATCAAGCAATTCAGACATTTTTTTTGACTGTCAAACTCCCAAATTACTGTACCAGGCTTGGATGAGACAATCCCATAATCTTTACATTGAAGGCATAATTCCAATAACCATTCCTTCTCCCAATGAAACAGAGATCTAAAAAATCCCTCCAATTGTGAATGTGAATGTATGAGAGATTGGTTCACTGTGTAATCCACAACTTTAGAATTTCGATCCTTAACAAGTAAATATGGGCTATAAAAAACCTCAAAAGGAGGTTTGTCACCACACCATTTGTCTAACCAAAAGAGGACATCACTGCCACTCGCTAAACACCATCTACAAATCTACCCAATAAATTTCTTTACACCAGGATCATTGCCTGATCTAACAATATCCCTCCAAATAAAAGACATCTTGCTGTTATTATTAACACACGACAGCCAACTCCTATTATTCGAACCATACTTCAGCTCAACAATTCTTCTCCATAATAATTTGGGTCCATTCGCGTACCTCCACTACCACTTGGCTAAAAGAATCGTATTTTTTATTTTGAGATCACAAACACCTAGACCACCTCACTTTCTCAGCTTGCAGACAATGCTCCAACGCACAACTTGCAGATAGTGCTTAATGGACAATGTGATAAGATATCAATTTCGATAAATTAAAAAAAAAAATCAAAGAGTTGAATGATTATCCAAAAAAAAAAAAACAGATATCTTAATGAAATCAAGGATTTAGCGGGAGTAGTATTGAGGCTTTAGTTGGGTCCAAACACAACTAATCAATACGATTGACTTAAATACTAAATATAACTGTTGTGCAAGAATAATTAAATATAAATAAATAAATAAGCAAAAAAAAGTAATTAGCGTTGGATTCAAACTCAACCTCATCTACATGGTTGCAACATTATCAATGTGAAAATCAAAATATATATAGATGAAGAAAGGGAGTTTCATTCAGGTACAAACTCATATCTTTAAAAGCACAATCACTATCAACAAGGGGGGAGGGATGGTACTTGAAACTAAGTCTCTATTTCTCTAAAAAAAAAACTCTATCAAATTCTCGATCTGACTTAAGCATCGGAGTGCAAACGCAGGGAAAGCCTGCGTCCCTCTGATCTCTCCTTTTCTTGCAGAGATTTCAACAGCACGTGGTATGAAGGACGTCAACAATTCATCATTGTTGTTTCAGGCAACAACAATTGGCGCCGTCTGTGGGAAACGAAAGAAAAGTTTTCTGCTCTACGACCAATCTTGCAAGCTGGGATGAAGATTACACTAGCAATGCAAATAGAAGAAATTCTAAGTGTAATCTCTGCAGCAATATCCCGCAAAAGGGGCATAATGGTTTGGAGATTTCTTTTAAAAAAGAAGATTCGGGAGATAAATTAAAATCAACGGGCATTTTAAAAAGAGTTTCCAGTGTAATATTGGCAGTCCATCTTTCACAACACTTGTAAAGCCATAGAGAAGTAGTAGGGCAAACTTACATGGAAACATCACACCTTTCTAACTTATGTTTCTGCCTTAATCCACAGTTGGGTTTGCATTGTGATTGCCTTCACTTAGTAAAGTTCCTTAATGTTGCTGTTGTTCAATCTCCTCTGCATCTACAACTACTTGTTAACCACCCCCATTCTGATTGTGCTCTACTGCCTCAACAGCAAATGTAGTTATCTGATCAGCATCTCTTCCATTTGAAGACAACGACTTCTTCTTGTTGTACCCTTCAGACTTGAACACCTGCTCATTTGCATTAGAAGCCCTCGTGAGGCTTTCCAAAGCCTTGAGTATCAGATTTACTGTTTTGGGTGCATCAGGATGATCCAAATTAATCACCTCAAGAATTTTGGTTATATACACTGAACCACACCTCTTTCAACCATGCTTTTTGAGATATCGGGTGAGCAGCCTGTACCAGGTTCATCGATCTTCGTTGAAGTTAAGTTGCTCGCACTATCATCCTGGCCTTTGGTAAAAGGATATTTCAAAACAATTTCAAGAAGCTGATCAATCACTTGAATTCATTTGAAGATAATCCAGCTGCAGCTTTCATGAAAACTACAGGATCTCTACAGATAACAGGTGTCATTGATGTTAAAAATGTTCGAGGTGAAACACGGCCAGCATGCCTGCTTCCACTCAAAGTCTGTCTAATCTCCAATTCCATCGTAGTCTGAAAAGTTTGAGGATCTTTAAAGGGATGTCTAATAATGGAAGATGCAACATTATCATAACCGGAAAAAAAAAAAAAACACTCTTAGAAGACTAACAAGAGCAGCCAAGCCACCATTCTCAAGAAATTGTAAAGCTAGTGCATGTGTTTTTGTTAAGCAAGCACATTTTGGTTCTCTATGTCGCACCATACTGCCTTTAAAGTAGCTAACCTGTTTTAAAAAATGAGCTTTTCGCCTTGAGTGGGACAACTCTAAAGCGGAGTTGAGCTTACATCCCCAAACAGATGGCTATTGGAGCAACATTTGGGAGCTTTTGTTAGTGAATACTCCAAGTGCTGGAGCACGATCTTACATTGGGCAGAGTTATGTTATAATACTGCTTTCATACCTCCATTCGTTTGACACCATTTAGAACAGTGTTTGGAGGAGATCCACCTTTATTATTGGATTATGTTCCTATGACTGCAAGGACTGAGGTAGTAGGTAAAGAGTTGTTCGATAGAAAGGTCATTTTAGACCATCTAAGGTAAAACCTGGAAAAAGCTCAGCGATGTACGAAAATAGCTGCAAACACTCATCGTAGACGATGAGGATTTTAGCATCCACAACATCGATCAAGCTAAAGATGCTCTTTGTGCTTTGAGAGAGCTTAAGTTCAATAAAAGATCCACAGCGACCACTACGACGTCGTCCTTGAAGTTACATGAAGCCGTGTCGTGTCCTGAAGAGTTTAGATGTCCTCTTTCTAAAAAGCTTATGAGAGATCCTGTTATTTTAGCTTCTGGCCAGTCCTGAAAGTGACTGGGGCTTGTAAAGTTTTAGAATACTGGTGGTGGCCTTTGGAAGTGAAGATCGAAGACCATGGGTGAGGCCATGCTTGCCACTTCATCTTATGACGATGTAATTAAATGCTGCCAGTAGTTTTTGTGGTCTGTGATTTATGGGTGCTGTCGGTGATCTAGACTGAGATTCTTCAATCATAGGCGTAGAGTCAACTTTGAATCAGCCTAAGACTATAACTTAAAGAGGGGTTCAAAAGATAGAAGATAGATCTCTAAATGCCGCTCCATGCCTTGTTTCCTGTGCTTGGCCCACAATCTAGTGCTGTGATCTTAAAACGTCCCGAAAATATTGTGAGCCTGTAAAGCAATCAGCCGGTAATTGCATAAAGATTCTTGCGGCATGTAACGGGCCCTATCCACATGAAACGACCTTTTTCTGTAAATAAGAAGAAAGCAACACGAGTTCTTGAAGGAATTAAGAGATGGAGACCTTCTTATTCACCTCGGAGTCAGTGAACGAGGGCTATCCTGACAAGCTCCGTGATCAGTTCTTTGACACAGTCCTCGATGCCAGCTTGGCTCAGGATCCTGAAAACAAGGTCGCCTATGAAACGTGCAGCAAGACAAACATGGTCATGGTCTTCAGCGAGATCACTACCAAAGCCAATGTTGATTATGAGAAGATTGTGTCGTGGCATCGGTTTCACATCTGATGACATGGGTCTCGATGCTGAAAACTACAAAGTGCTAGTTAACATTGAGCAACAGAGCCCTGATATTGCTCAGGGTGTTCACGGCCATCTCACTAAGCGCCCTAAAAAATTGGTGTCGGTGATCAGGGCCATATGTTTGGCTATGCCACTGACGAGACTCCTGAATTGATGCCTCTGAGCCATGTTATGGCAACCAAGCTTAGTGCTCGCCTCACTGAAGTGCGCAAAAATGGAACTTGCCCTTGGCTCAAGCTTAACGACAAGACTCAAGTCACAGTTGAGTATTACAACGATAAGGGTGCCATGGTTCCTATCCGCGTGCACATTGTGCTTATCTCCACTCAACATGATGAGACTGTGACTAATGATGAGATTGCTGCTGATTTGAAGGAGCATGTCATCAAGCCCGTGATTCCTGAGAAGTATCTTGATGAGAAGACTATCTTCCACTTTAACCCTTCTAGCTGTTTTGTCATTGGAGGCCCTCATGGCGAGGCTGGTCTCACTGGTCGCAAGATCATTATTGATACATACGGAGAATGGGGTGCCCATGGTGGTGGTGTTTTCTCTGGGAAGGACCCTGCCCAGGTGGAGAGAATATGAAGATGTCACGTTGCTTTCCACTTAAGCTTCAAAATTCTGTGGGAAGAGTTCTAAATTTTCTGGTCGTCACACCAATTCAAAAATAATGATGGTGTGTGTAGCGTCCTTTTACATCACATGATTGCAAATGGACAACCTCTTTTGACTTTTACAATCGCTACACAAGAGACTGATATTGTTCATATTTCGGAATGCCTTTGCTTTTTGATATCTGGGAACTCAGAAGGCATAATAGCAAAGGAAATGTGGCAAGAAATAAAAGAGGTTGTTCTGCACTGTAGTAGTTCAATACTAGCCAAAATAGTCTATAGAAGTCGTGATGCTTACAGTCACACAAGTAATGGTAGCTTTTCTCGACATCGCTACTGCTACTGCTACTGCTGCTCTTATAAGAACTCAATATTTGCTAACACAAGGCTTGCCCCTAAGAAAGACTTAAGCATGTTTCCAGGATGACTGAGCTAGAAAAAAGTTTTGGCTCTCTTTGGTTGCATTTTTGCTGCTTTCTTTTTCCCCAAAGTAAAAAGACAAAGAGCAGAAAGTGATATTTGCTTCACTGTGTCTGTTATCCTTTCACTGAACTCGAGAATTCTCAAACTTTTTTTTATATAGCATGGGTCATTTGAGTATTTAAAGTCCACTGAAACATCTGTGCCTTCAGAGCCAGGGTCCTCTATTGGAGCAGCTATTGCAGCCTCTCTGACAATTCCATCTGATACTGTACGTACTACTACTTTTACTTGGCATGGGACTGTCCTGAAGGAAACTTTCATGGTGGAAAGACATATCACAGGCGTTATACAAAATTCTATGTAACTGTTAGGGATGCTGCAACAAATATTGCTCATGATGCTATTCTTGAGCACAACTATGGGGAATCACTAATTGAAGCATGGCAGAGGCCTATACTCAAAGACAAGAGGCTTCCTGAATGGTACCCTGTCACTTTATTCAATGAGCTCTATTATTCTAGGGGGACAATTTAGATAGATGAGTTACGTCTGGTCCATAGTTTAGTAAGCATTGGAGGAAGGAAATTTTCCCCTGACAGATCACAGTTAGGTTTGAAAAGCATTATTAATGTTCCCCATCAAAATAATACCATCATTAACATTCTGGGAAGAATGACTTCTATACTTAAACAAAGGCACACTCCAAATATGTCAAATTCTGCTTTTGGAACAAATTTGCTGCGAGAAGGAGAAAGACGCCAGTATGGAGTATTGAATCTCAGTTCTTTGACCTCATAAACCTTTATCGTGACCTTGGTTGTGCTACTGGATTTCAATAGAGATTGGGTATTGATGGTTTAAACATGCGGTTTGGAACCAATCATTCTACTTCATTGGATGCTTCTGGATCTGCCAACAAAAAGGAATATGACAAGCAGAGATCATATCACACCTCTTGCTGTGACATGGTCCGATTCCTGTAATGCTATTATGCTAAATTGCTTATATGGCCGTGAAGTTGTTCAATAAGTTTTGCAACTTTTGAAGCTACCAGTCAATTGCTATTTGCGGTTAATAGGGCTCCTGCATCTCTAATGGATACAGATGATCGTAATTTAAAGTGGGGTGAAAAGGAAGATCACAATCATGCATGGATTTATGGCATATTAGCTAGCTATGGTAAACTTATGGATCACTTGGTAACATCCTCTTTTATTTTGTCTCCATTCACCAAACACCTACTTGCGTAACCACTTGTGAGTGGACATGGTTGTTTCCCACGGGATGCTAAATCTTTTATGAAAGTGCTTTAATCCATGGTGCTTAAGGCAGTGCTTCCAGTTTGGACTCATCCACAGTTTACTGATTGCAGTTATGATTTCATCAAATTATATCTACCATTCAACACATTTGCTGCTTGAAGCGAAAAATGCGCGAGGTAAGCCAAGAAGAAAAAAAGTGCAAGGGCTTGAAGCGAAAAATGCGCGAGGTAAGCTAAGCACTCAAATAAAAGGCTTGAAGCGAAAAGTGCGCGATGTAAGCCATGAAGAAAATGTGCAAGAGCTTGAAGCGAAAAATGCGCGAGGTAAGCTAAGCACTCAAATAAAAGGCTTGAAGCGAAAAGTGCGTGAGGTAAGCCATGAAGAAAATGTGCAAGAGCTTGAAGCGAAAAATGCGCGAGGTAAGCTAAGCACTCAAATAAAAGGCTTGAAGCGAAAAGTGCGCGACGTAAGCCATGAAGAAATGTGCAAGACCTTGAAGCGAAAAATGCGCGAGGTAAGCTAAGCACTCAAACGAGGGCTTGAAGCGAAAAGTGCGCGATGTAAGCCACAAAGAAAATGTGCAAGAGCTTGAAGCGAAAAATGCGCGAGGTAAGCTAAGCACTCAAATAAAAGGCTTGAAGCGAAAAGTGCGCGATGTAAGCCATGAAGAAAATGTGCAAGAGCTTGAAGCAAAAAATGCGCGAGGTAAGCCACGCACTCAAACAAGAGCTTGAGAAGTTGACTTGAGAATTTGGCATCAGGGTTCAACCCGAGAATTTAACTTCAGAGTTTAACTTGAGGATTTGACGAGAGACTGCGAGGAGAATATGTGTACTCTTCCGCAAGGTTATACCTAGCGAAAGAGTGGGGAGCAATTGTTGTGCAAGAATAATTAAATATAAATAAATAAATAAGCAAAAAAAAGTAATTAGCGTTGGATTCAAACTCAACCTCATCTACATGGTTGCAACATTATCAATGTGAAAATCAAAATATATATAGATGAGGAAAGGGAGTTTCATTCAGGTACAAACTCATATCTTTAAAAGCACAATCACTATCAACAAGGGGGGAGGGATGGTACTTGAAACTAAGTCTCTATTTCTCTAAAAAAAAAACTCTATCAAATTCTCGATCTGACTTAAGCATCGGAGTGCAAACGCAGGGAAAGCCTGCGTCCCTCTTATCTCTCCTTTTCTTGCAGAGATTTCAACAGCACGTGGTATGAAGGACGTCAACAATTCATCATTGTTGTTTCAGGCAACAACATAACAGATATTGAGACCGCCATTATGAGTGAAGATTGTATTGGTGGTAATAATGTTGAAGGTCTTGGTGGGAATACAATTTTGAACTGGGTTAATAGCTAAATATATTTTTAATTTTTTACACAAAATGAATATAAACCCTTAATCTTTTATTTTACTGTATAAATTCTTAATATTTCAAAATAATATAATTAAATTCAAATCTATTATAAACTTTAAAATAAAATAAAAAGTTGAGGGCTTATAAGACCTCAAACTTTTTATTTATTTTACTTAATGGAGTTATTTTGAAAGATTAGTAAAATTAAAAGTAAATACTTATATTTACTTTGTGTAAAAATTTAAGTATATATTTTACTACAAGTCTTTTAAATTCACAAGTTAGCTTGCAAGAGTTGGCTAAAGATGTGGAGTTGGGCCTTAGTAGTTGTATTCAAGACAATGGGGATAATGGTCCAAAGGGGGGTTTTGTGCTTGTGCGTTACGATACGGGGATGTCCAACCCTCTTTACAATTAGGGGTTCCTGGTTTCTAACAAAAGAAGAAGAAGAAACAGATTCCTAGAAACTTAAAAGAGAATGAAGAGGCTCTCCATAACCAAATAACATAGAAGTCAAAAGAGTAAAGGCAGGAAAAAAAAAGGATATGCCACCAAGAACAGGGATATAGGTACCAAAGTAGTGAATGAATTGCTATCAGATGGATTTTTTTTTCTTAATAAAATAAGGATATTGTGTCAAGAACCAAAAGAAACATGACAAATGGAGAATTTATTGGGTTTCTCAATGAATTTCTCTGACAAGGTGATTGTGGAGAGATTGATTTATTTGGAGAGTAAAGAAAGCCAATCCCGATTGTTTCAATTGGAAATAAAAGAAAACAGAAGCATCAGCTGGGCGGGAGAAAAAGCAAAAGAAAAGAAGAAGAGAGGCTTGGTCGGCTAGGGAAGAAGAGAAAGAAGGAAAGAAAAGAGGAGAAAGGAAGGAGAAGAGGGCTGGCCGAGGAAGAAGAGAAAGAAGAAGGAAAGGAAAGAAGAGAAAAGAAAGAAAAAAAAGAGGGAAGTTGCTGGCCGAGAGGAAAAGAAAAAGAAGGGGAGAAGAAAAAGGGAAACTGGTTCTGCCGAGGAAGAAGAGAAGGAAGGAAGAGAAGAGGAGGAAGGAAGGAGAGGTGCTTGGTTGAGGAAGAAGGAGAAACCGAGAAGCAGAATCGGGACTGAAAAAGGGCAAGAACCGAGAGTAAACAGGAGAAACCGTGAGGGAGAAAAGGGTGATCAGCTGAGAAAGGTGGGAGGTCGGCATTTCTTGGAAAAGAAAACTGAAGCAGAACGTGAGGGAATCAGGGGAGGTATCGGCAATGCAGTCAAAAAAGAAAAAGAAAAGAAGAGGGGAGACCGACGAGAAACAGAAGCAGAACAAAATAGATTGAAGCAGGAGCAGCCAGGAAACGTGGAAGGTAACCAGAGAGGAATGAAGGCAGAAGCAGCGGTGTGACCAGGGAAGAAAGACACTAGGAAACATAAACAGGGGATGAAGCATTGGAACTGAGAGGGATAAAGAGAAAGGGCTGGAACCGAGAGCTGAAAGAGAGGAAGAAGAAAGGCTGACCGAGAGAAGAGAAAAGAAAATGAGAAAAAAAAGAAGAAAAAGGAAATAGGAAAGGTAAGTGTAAGACCCGAATTTAATTAAAATACGAAAATTAAATAAGAAAAGATGAATGAGTATTTGTGAAGGGAAGTCGGGTTAAATTAATCCCAAACACGTGTAAGGGCAAAACGGTCAAAAGACCGAAAGCCGGAGTAAAATCGATAAAGAAAATTAATTAAAATATGGATTTAAGAAATCTTGGTCAATAAAAGTGAAATAAAATTATTTCGGATTAAATTGATCAAGATATTAATTTATGAAAATTAATCGGGATTAATCGGGATTTTTAGTTCAAAAAAAATAATCCCGAAAATAATCGAAAAATATACCGAAAGGTCACCCGGGACAATATCCCGAAAATACGGAGAAATTATACCCGAAAAAGGATTAAAAATAAATTAAATAAATTAAATAAAATTAAATTAGTTAAATTAGAATAAAAATAATAATTTTGTATGATATTTTGGGGTGTTTTAATATATTATAAGGAATAGTAAAACAATTAAAATAAATAAAAATAAAATTAATAAAATTAATAAAACAAAAAAAAAGAGAGAAATTGGAAAAAAAACCATCGGGGAGAGAGAAAAATGAAGCAGAAAAACGGAGAAGAAGAAGCTGCCGCGCGTGGCCGACCGACCCACGGCCACCGGGCACCGACGGCCTCCGACGAGGGGCCGATCAGCAAGAGGAGAGGTCGGCGAATCCATCGGCGCTGGCGACGAGCCCCAAGGAGACCGGAAAACGGCGAACGGAGGAAGAAAAGCCACGGGGAAAAACGGAGTCGGTGCCGGCGATCCACGGCAGCTGGGGACGATCGGCGGGCACCGGTGTGACCGGGGAGAGGAGCCGGTCCTTTTGAGACCGGTATCGGCCGGCGAGACCACCGAAATCCGGTGGATCGAGGGAGAGAAGCCACGGAGGGAGAAGACGAATCCGGCGGCCACCGGCGAGATTCGGCCAACCCCGACCCCAGCCGAAGACTCCCCAGGCCCAGACGGAGCGATTGGTGGCGGTGGCAGCCACCGAAACCGGCGGACGGCGCCGAAAACAGAAAAGGAAGGAAATGGGTCCGACGGCGAGGAGAGAAGAGGCCGGACCGGCGGCTTTCCGGCGGCCTTGGGCGAATCCGAGCCCAGATTCGAGGTGCGGACGGCCTTGCGGAGCGTTTGGCGGTGGAAGCCGACGGAGAACCGGCCGGAAAAGGGGCGAACCGGCGGTGAACCGATCGAACCGGGGTGAACCGGCGGTCTGAACCGGGTTGAACCGGTCTGAACCGGTTCAGCCAAGAAAGAAGGGAAAAAAAAAGAAGAAAAAGGGAAAAAGAAAAAGAGGAAAAAATTGGGGAAAATTCCTGTGATGCAATCGAGCTTCGGGTAAGTCGACAAGCGGTCAAAATGACCCGATTTAAATTTGGAATATTTTATTTAATTAATTTTGGGCTGAAAACTTACCCGGAAAAATTATGGAATTGTGTAGCTCGACGATTGGAATCCACCGAGGGCTCGAGACAGCCTCAATTTACATACTAGCATGGAATATCGGGTAAGTGACCCCTATTTACGACAATTACCTCGTATTGCGTGATATTGATTTAATTCTCGCAATTATTTGAATTAAATTATGGAAATTAGATAAATTGTCGTAAATAGTGAATTTAGTTATTCGAGAATTAGAACGAGGCCCGATAAATTATTGGTGGGCCCAATGAGCCCAATAGGCCTCGATAAGTGGGAATTTAGTGAAAAGCGGGCTTAAGGCCGATTAAGGCCCATTAAGGTGCAATCGGGCCCAATAAGGGTAAACGGGCCCAATGATTTAAATTAAGCCCAGAAAGTAATAGATACAATTAAATTGCATAATATCTGACCTGAGGAATGTTAATACGCAGTTCCGGGCATTGGATTGGGAGCATATCGGACTGCGCGACGAGATGACAATGGAAAAGAAAAAGGTCAGACTCGACGAGAATCGAGGTAAGGGAATTCTGCGGACTGCTAGAGGTAACTTTACGCAATTTTAAATTCATACGCAGTCCTTTAAAATTAACTGAAGGGTCTAGAGGTCGAAGAACAATTTTAGTGCCCCGAATGAGCAAAATTACTAAAATACCCTTGTTAAGGGTAGAATCTAAAAATTTAGGAAAAATTGGGAGGAGCAAGGACAAGAGGTTCCTGCTCGTTCTGGAGGTATTTCAACGCATGCATGAGTAGGCTGGCTCACTTTTAAAGAAAAATGCATAGCATTGCATATCTTAATTGTTGTGATTTCTGTGAAAACTATTTGGAAATAACCGAGCCGCCTACATGTTTTATTTACATGTGACGTGCTAGAGCTCAGCTCGCACGATGTTTGACTTGTGTGATGCATGCATTAGTGCTGGAGCGAGAGCTCGCACTAGAGTTTTACATGCATAGGTGCTAGAGTATAACTCGCACCAGATTTCACATGCTTTTGCGTGACATGGTGCTAGAGTCTAACTCGCACCAGATTTTACATGATTTTCATGACAGGGTGCGGGAGTTTAACTCGCACCAGATTTTATAAGATTTTCATACGATTTGTATACAGAGTGCTGAGCCTAGCTCGCACTAGTTTTACTGGATTTGTGGAGTAGCGCTGTCTGCCCTTGGAGTCAGCCAAAAGGCCCAACAGGCTCAATAGACCTCTTAAGTAGGGTGAGAGTGAGGGATGAGGTTGGCGGCCTTGTGGAGATGTAAAGCGGGCTCTGCCAAGTTTACTTGATTTGATGAGAGTGCTGAGCATCGCTCGCACTGATTCTTAAGAGAACATACAATGAGCCGTGCTTGGAGCATCGGGTAGACTGTGTGTCACCGATTTAATAGGCTCGCACGTGCGTTTTGAGACATGGCAACGAGTATTGAGTTATGAAAACCTCTGTGGGAAGCAGGCCAATTGGGCTGGAGTACCTAGAGTGATATGGGTCCATGGAGTACGATGTACCGTGCAAGTAGCATGGAGTACGATGTACCGTGGGGTATCTTCGGATACGGTATCTTTGTGATACAGAGTATCTTCGGATACGGTATCTTTGTGATACGGGGTATCTTTGTGATACGGTATCTTCGTGATACGGGGTATCTTCGGATACGGCATCGACGGATGCGTGAGATCGGATAAGACTGACGGGTTGGATTGACCCACCTCCCGGGCAGTTCCCGATCAGGGTGAGACCTCGCACACTGGGATCCGTGAAGCTAGAGGACTCACGAGGACATATTGGCCAGTCCTGGTTATTACCGATATACAGTATTGCCTAGTCTCGTATCTTGTATATATATACGTATGTTTTCGATACCGATGCTTTTGAGAAATTCTATTTCCATGGTTTTGTGTGAGTCAGGATCACCCGAAGGAGGGGTCGAGTCCTGACTTCATTGTGAAATTTTTAAAGAGAAAGAAATGATTTAAAATAATTGCATGTTGAGTTTTCCGTGCAACTTGATTTACATAACATCACAACATCATATCATATGTTTTAAATTGTGTGGAGAAAGGGTGGTTTATGCATGGCACCACGTTCATGTAGGTAGTATGGTTACCTACTTGTTCGTAGGATTGCCTTACTGAGCTTGATGTGCTCACCCCTTTCATTTTCTCCCACAGATGATCTCCAGTTGAAGTTGAGGCGACTCAGTACTGCATTCCGGATATCCGCTGCTGCCCATCAACATAAGGTATATACACTTGTACTTATTGTATCTACATAAGCATAGCACAGTAACATGTTTGTAAGTAACTTTAGGGGATGTATAAATAATATAACAACTATAAATGACTGGAGAAGAAATAAGTACTGGGGTAGATGTATGGTGGGACTGGCATTGACGCACAGCCCAATTAGTAGTGGAGTGTTGGTCACGATTCGAGGACAGGTAAGAACTAAGTAAGAAAATAAACAAAAACGCGAAAAATTCACTCTGATTTTTGGATAGTTGGGTCGTGACAGTAAGATATTTATGTATATATGTATTTTTTTGTTAATATACATGTATATATATATATATATATATATATATATGTGGTAGTGTACATAAGCATGTTAGTGTAAATTGGAAGAGACAAAAAAAAAAAGGAAGAAAAGGTAAACTTAATGTACATATATACATGTATGAATATATATGTATACATGCTTGAGATATAGGCTTGGTGTGTATTAAGGTGGGTGAAATGAAAATGAAGGGAAAATAGGTAAAAATCTATATGTATATATGTATATTTAATTTTACATGTATATATATGTGATGGTGTATAAGTATGATAAGGTAAATTAAATTAGATGTGAAATAAAAATAAAAATGGGAGAGATGTGAAATAGACAAATATATATATATATATATATATGTGATGATGAATAATGGGAACAAGTAATAATATATATATATATATATATATATATATATGTATTCATGTGAATATATATATATATATATATATATATATATATATATTTGGGTATATACATTTAGGTATATATAATGAATGGATATGCCAGTATATGTACATAAAAAAAAATATGTATGCATATGTGATAAGGAAAAATGGAAAACAATGATAATATATATATATATATATATAAATATAAAGGAGTGTATATATATATATATATATATATATATATATATATATATTTATTTATTTATTTATTTATTTATTTATTTATTTAGGTGCATATACATGTGGGGGTATATAAGATGAATGTGTGCTAGTATATGTATATTCAAAGCATGTATATATATGAGATAGGGACATGAAAACAATAAAAGTATATATATATATATATATATATATATATATATATATATATATATATATATACACATATAGGAGTGTATATATATATATATATATTTATGCGTATATACATGTGGATGTATATAATAAAGATATATGTTAATACTTGTCGGTACAAAATATATAAGTAGTAAAGAAATATATAAACGTGCGTGTTGGCCTAAGTATATACAATAATACGTACACACGTAGTAGTAACGATAGGTTACGATTTTAACGCAATTCGGATAAATTCACATAAATAGGGTGCTAAGTATACAATTTCGGTGTAGGTGATTGTAGAAGGGATTAAAGGAGGTACTAGGAGGCGTCACCATCCGAATTCGAGATACCCAATAAATCGAGGTAAGGGGTATTATTTAACTCAGTTCTGATAATGCATTTTTGTTTCACCGATAAATGATTTTATGAAAGAACATGTGATTTGAAATGATTTATCAATGCTTTCATACTTGCGAAGCATGTTTTAATTTGTCGAAATGTTCCCCGAGTACTTTTCATGTTGTGAAATGAATTTTCTAAGGTATGAAGTGTATGGATGTTTTACATTTACTTATGTTTTTAAGTCCATATTATTAAAGAAACTTTCGACAATTTCAAAAGTATTTAAGAAAAAAAAATTTGATTTCGAAAAGGGGATTGTGGGGGCCACCTCTTGAGTCCTACGGAACAAAGTGCCACACAGTCTTTCTGTTTTATGAAAGAGTTTTCTGATTTTAAGGAATTCGATTTTATCACTCGATATGAGTTTATGGGTTATAAAACCCAAGAAAGATTTTGAAAGCTCTGTTTTGAGACTATATGCTTCATGCATGGTTACTTCTTGTGGTGTTTAGCTACACCACTTGGGGTGCCGGTACGTAGGCCCCTTTAGCACTTGACTCAACCTGTGTGGAAGATGTCGTGCTACTGGTGGTTTATGATGATGTATTGGTAGTATATCGTGCCCGCGCAGCACTCATGAATGTTCCCCGCACGGTGAGTGCCACAGGTACCCGTGCCCTAGCTATGTGCTAGTATATGATAAGAAATAAAAAGATACTATCCATGTTTATAATTATTATTGCTATACGAACCTGATCCAGTCTACAGCCCCCCTTACCATGGCCATAGGTATGATGACTCTCTACGGAGAATGACACGTATCGCATGACTTAGTTATAGCCTAGTCTCCTCGATTTGATTATGAAAATCGACTATGATGAATGAATATGTGTTTAAATGATTATGAAATATGCATGAAATGTTTACGAAATGACTACGAAATATTCATGAAATGTTTACGAAATGATTTATGAAATGTTCATGAAAGGTTTATGAAAAGTTATAAAACGGTTAAGCATGTGATTTGTTTTAAAGACACGCATGCTTTATGACGATTACGCTGTCACGACCCAAACTACCCAAAAATCAGAGTTAATTTTTCGCGTTTTATTATTTACTTAAATTCTTACCTGTCCTCGAATCGTGACCAACACTCCACTAATAATTGGGCTGTGCGTCAATGCCAGTCCCACCATTCAATTACCATCTAACTTATTTATTCTCCAGTCATTTATAATTGTTTATATTATTTATACATCCCCTAAAGTTACTTACAAACATGTTACTGTGCTATGCTTATGTAGATACAATATGTACAAGTGTATATACCTTATGTTGATGGGCAGCAGCGGATATCCGGAATGCAGTACTGAGTCGTCGCAACTTCAACTGGAGTTTATCTGTGGGAGAAAATGAAAGGGGTGAGCACATCAAACTCAGTAAGGCAATCCTACGAACAAGTAGGTAACCATACTACCTACATGAACGTGGTGCCATGCATAAACCACCCTTTCTCCACACATTTTAAGACAATGCTATGCATTATGATGATATGTAAAACACATTTGCACGGAAAATCAACATGCAATTATTATAAATCACTTCTTTCTCAATTAAGATTTTCACAATAAAGTCAGGACTCGACCCCTCCTGCGGGTGATCCTGACTCACACAAAACCATGAAAACGGTTTACATCACACGTGGGTTTGAAAAGCATGGGAATACCATCATGCAATTTAGTTTTAAAACCCAGTTTAAATCATCATAAAAGTCATCAACATGCGAGACTAGGCAACGTCTGTATATAGGTAAATAACTAGGACTATGGCCATATCTATCCTCGGGAGTTCCTCAGCTACACGGATCCTAGTGTGCGGGTTCTCACCATGATCGGGAACAGCCCGGAAGGTGGGTCAGTCCATCCCGTCAGTCTTATCCGATCCCCGGTATCCGAAGATGCTGCATCCGGAGATGCCGTATCCGAAGATACCACACGGTACATCGTACTCCATGCTACTTGCACGGTACATCGTACTCCGTGAACCCATATAATATCTCTAGGTACTCCAGCCCAATTGGCCTGCTTCCCACAGAGGTTTGTTTCTCAATACTCATGCCATGTCTCAAAACGCACGTGCGAGCCTATTAAATCGGTGACACACAGTCTACCCGATGCTCCAAGCACGGCTCATCGCATGTTCTCATAAAAGCTGTGCGAGCGATGCTCAGCACTCTCATCAACTCAAATAAAACTGGCAGAGCCCGCTTTACATCCCCACAAGGCCGCCAACCTCATCCCTCACTCTCACCCCACCTAAGAGGTGTCTTGAGCCTGTTGGGCCTTTTGGCTGACTCCAAGGGCAGACAGCGGTACTCCACAAATCCGGTAAAACTAGTGCGAGCTAAGCTCAGCACTCCGTATGCAAATCGTATAAAAATCTGGTGCGAGCGAAGCTCTAACACCCTGTCTCAAAATCATATAAAAATATGGTGCGAGTTAGACTCTAGCACCCTGTCACGAAAATCATATATATATGTATACAAATCTGGTGCGAGTTGGACTCCAGCACCTATGCATGTAAAACTCTAGTGCGAGCTCTCGCTCTAGCACTAATACATGCATCACACAAATCAAACATCGTGCGGGCTAAGCTCTAGCACGTCACATGTAAATAAAAACACGTAGGCCGCTCTGTTTCCTCAAAACAGTTTTCAAAACAATTTCACGTTGAAAGTATGCAATGCTGTGCATTTTCTTTCAAGGTGAGCCAGCCTACTCATGCATGCATCAAAACACCTCCAGAATGAGCAGAAACCTTTTGTTCTTGCTCCTCCCAATTTTTCCTAAATTTTTAGATTTTACCCTTAACAAAGGTATTTTAGTAATTTGCCCATTCGGGGCACTAAAATTATTATTCGACCTCTAGACCCTTCAGATAAATTTTAAAGACTGCATATGAATTTAAAATTTCGTAGAGTTTACCTCTAGCAGTCCGTAGAATTCCCTTACCTTATTTTCCTGTAGAGTCTGACCTTTTCTTTTTCAATGTTATCTCGTCGCGCAGTCCGTTATGCTCCCAATCAAATGCCCGGAACTGCGTATCAATATTCCTCAGGATATAATTTAATTGTATTTAATACTTTCTGGGCTTAATTTAAATCGTTGGGCCCATTTACCCTTATCGGGCCCGATTGCACCTTAATGGGCCTTAATCGGTCTTAAGCCCGTTTTTCACTTAATTTTTACTTTATCGAGGCCTATTGGGCTCATTGGGCCCACCAATAATTTATCGGGCCTCGTTCTAATTCTCGAATAACTAAATTTAATATTTACGACAATTAATCTAAATTTCCATAATTTAATTCAGTTTATGCGGAAATTAAATCAATATCACGCATAACGAGAAAATTGTCGTAAATAGGGGTCACTTACCCGAGATTCCATGCTAGTCCGTAAATCGAGGCTGTCTCGAGCCCTCGGTGGATGCCAATCGTCGAGCTACACAATTAATTACATTTTCGGGTAAACTTTTCGGTCGAAATTTAATTAAATAAAATATTTCAAAATTTAAATCGGTCAATTCGACCGCTTACCGACTTACCCGAAGCTCGATTGCATCATAGGAATTTTCCCCAATTTTTTCTCTTTTTCCTTTTCCCTTTTTCTCCCTTTTTTCTCCTCTTTTTGGCTGAACCGGTTCGCCACCTTACCGGCCGGTTCTCCGCCGGCTTCCACCGCCAGCAGCTCCGCTAGGTCGTCCGCACCTCGAATCTGGCCTCGGTTCGCCTCAACGTCACCGGAATGCCGCCGGTCCGGCTGTTCTCCTCTTCGCCGTCGGACCCGTTTCCCTCTTTTGGTCGTCGCCGGCGATTCCCGCCGCCTCGTCAGGTGCTATCGGTCTCAAAAGCACCGCCGTCGCCTGGGCTCTCGAAATCGGGCCTCGTTTTCGGCCGGATCGCCGCCGTTCGCCGCCGGTGGCCTTCTCTTTCCCGCGACCTTTCTCTCCTCCGATCGGCTTCCTCCGGCGTCGGTAGGCTGCACCGCCGGTACCATCGTGCTCACCGACCTCCCCTCTTCCATTTCCGACCCTTGGCCGGGCCATTGGCCGCCGGACGGTGGTCGGGTCTCCTTTGGTCAATTGCCTCCGTTTTTCTTTTTCTCTCCCCGACCACTCTCTCTCTCTCTTCCATTTTTTTTTGTTTCAGATTCATTTTTTTTTTGTTTTATCATTTTTATTATTTTTATTTTTATTTATTTTATTTATTTTACTATTCATTAAAAAACTCCATAAAATCCCAAAATATCTACAAAATTATTTTTAAATTCTAAATTTATCAATTTAATTTTATTTAATTTATTTATTATATTTTAACCTCTTTTTCGGGTATACTTTTTTTGTATTTTCGAGATATTGTCCCGGGTGACTTTTCGGTATATTTTTCGATTATTTTCGGGATTATTTTTCCGAACTAAAAATTCCAATTAATCCCGATTAATTCCAATAAATTAATATCTTGATCAATTTAACCCGAATAAATTTATTTCACTTTTATTGACCAAGATTTCTTAAATCCTTATTTTTAATTAAATTTCCTTATCGAATTTACTCCGGCTTTCGATCTTTTGACCGTTTTGCCCTTACGCGTGTTCGGGATTTATTTAACCCGACTTCCTTCATACTTTCCCATCCTTTCTTATTTAATTTCTGTATTTTAATTAAATTCGAGTCTTACAACTCTCCCCCACTTAAGGAAATTTGGTCCTCCAAATTTGAACCAATTCATATGAGTCCATATACAACTCCGGGTACATCGATCGTATAATACTCTTAAATTCTTATGTGACCTTCTCCGGAGTGTATTTACTACCAAAGGACTTTAATTAGGGAGATTATCTTAAACCTCAATACTTTCTCTTTCCTGTTTAATGCCCGAATCAACTTCTTCAATATACTTGTATTTTTATTAAATTGAACTTTTGGAGTTCATATCCTATCACCTCTGCCGGATCTGGATAGTACTGCTGAAGTATCAAAAGTGTGACACATTGTGGGTGCCTGTTAACTCAAGTGATTAACAACAACCTACAGGTCTTATCTCCCACTTGTCCAATCTCTCAAAGATTCGATCCCGCGCAACTCAATTTGCCTTCTTCCAAAAGTTCGCTATGTCCTTTTTCTCTTAGGACAAGAAATATTTCAATCATATTAATTCACCAAGGGTGAATTCCAATACTTGTCTATCTGCTCTGAGGTGTTCTTAATCTCTCATCCTTAACTAAACACCCTCAGAGACTCATTATCCAAAGTCGAAATTAATTCTGTTCTGTCACCCGCTTTTCTTATCCAATTTGGGGAAACAACCCCCACAGCCATACACTGCCTCATAACTTGTTATCCCGATACTCAACTGCCAACTGTCGTTATTGGCAACTTTAATTAGAAATCAACTGATCATTCCAGGAGCTTATAAAATCAATGGCACACGCTTTCATCGGATCCTCCAGAACTTGTACAGTCCTCTCTGACTGACCATTTGTCTGAGGACGAAAAGCTATGCTTAATACTCAGTCGGGTTCCCATAGCTTCCTTAAATATCCACAGAAGTAGGTAGTGAAGCGGGAATCCCTATATGATACCATGCTCACTGGAACGCTACTTAACATTTCACAATCTGCCTTATACCTGAATCCTCATACACACTTCGAGTATTTAGGGATTTCATAACCAGAAAGTGGGTAGACTTAGTCACTCTATCGACTATCATCCAAATAGCCTCGTAATATCACCTGGGTTCTCTGTAACCCATCATGAAATTTATGGAGACTTGTTCTCATTTTCCGTGCCGTGTCAATATAGGTAGGTGCTGCAATAACTCTGCAGACTTTTAATACTCTACCTTACTCTGCTGACACACTAGGCACTTTTCCACAACCTCTCCAATATCTCTTTTCACATCTGACCACCATACCATTTTCGCGATTTCGATATATTATCATTACTTTCCGTATGCACTGTATATCCCGAAGAGTGAGCTTCTGACAATATTACTATCTCATCCACTGTGGTCCTGGGGAGCACTCATACTGTCTCTGAATCCTCAGTAACTCATTATCATACTCTGTGAACTCTGTCACTGTACCCTTCTGAATCAGACCCAAACTATCGACATCCGGTCGATCATCACGCTAAGCCTGGCAAATCCGGGCACTCTCATCCGGTTCTAATCATCAGGCTAGCTGTCACACAATCACTGTCATCATCAGAAGGGATCACATCTATACTGAGGCTCACAACTGCATCTAGCAGCTCACGCTCCCTGACCATCATATGTAATACCATCCCAAGGCTCTTTATGCTCAAGGCATCAGTCATCACATTAGCCTTTCTTGGGTGGTACAATTTTTCACAAATCAAAACCTCTCAGAAGCTCTAACCCACTATGTATTCTCATGTTCGCCTCTTTCTGTAAAAACAGATACTCGGGCTTTATGATCAGTGCATATCCACAATTTCTCACCCTGTACATAATAGTACCATATCCTCGGTACAAGTACTACTGCTGTCAATTTTAAATCATGGGTATCTTCCCATTATACATCAATACACAGCTCCATCATAACTTTGAGGTATCCATGCTCACTGAGAACCTCTTGAGCTGTTGGGTATAGTGAAATTAATCACGGTGGTCAGTTCATACTTCACTGCACCGAAACTCCTGTCACATCTATCATCTTATTTATCATCTCATTCCAAGACCACGTTTTCATAATTAAACGTGTCAACAAGGTATACCATTTTAAATCTCGCAATAATCCATCTGTAAAAGCCATCTTCCAATTGTTGCTTATAAATCGCCCTAGACTTTAACTACACCCAACATATCATCGATACTGATGATTACCATTCCAATCCTTGACTTATTTACGCATAAGCGTATAAAATCCTTCTCAACCGCTTACGTTTTCAGGTACTAACCAGCGTCACTTCCTTTTCTTATCTTAACGGCTCCTATTAAATTTTCACTATGATAACCTTTATGATTTGTCGAATTTTAATATTATTTTCGTCTTAGCAGAGGTATCCTAATGCTAAAGGTATTTATTACATCGATCGATTTCACGTTATACGTTATATATATATATATACTCTTAGACGCTGTCAAGTCTTCAGGCGGGGAGGTATTTTGAAATACCTTTATTAACCTTCAGACTTAACCACAACTACTGGTTATGGTTATACCCATCTTTATCCTTGGTTATAATTTATATTCCTTACTAATTGCTTAATCCCAATTACTTCGCATATTAAGGGTATTTCTTCCCTAGCATATATCTCTTACTCCAATACATCTTATATTTAAGATCTATCTTATCTTAAAGATTATCTCCTTAGTGTATCAATTATAATGAAACTCTCGTCATTATTCATTTCGTAAGTACATCCTTTACTCCTTTGATTTTCAACTGTTGCACCCCTGTTTTCAACTTAAAATCTCCATAGCTATATTCCGTTAATTAATCCTCCTCTATTGGGGTACTCATTTATCAGTATTGCCCAATGATGTAGGCATTCATGCCTTTTACTCACTTATATATGAATGAAGGCGGTATGAATAAATATGTGGCACCAGGATCAATAAACATATGTACTTTATTATTATTCATAATAAGTGTGGTATCTTACACCACATCCATGAAACATCAACAGTGTCCTGGTCCAAGACATCCTCTCGCCTTCGTCCAACAGCCTACTTTCCTTTTTCTTTTCGGCTATGGCCTCCCTTTTCGTTACGGCTATACCAACGAAGTTTTTTCTCCGTCTCTTTACTTTTCTGTGGGGCGATCTCGCCCAACTCTGTGCAATCAAAATCAATGGTCTGTCTTACCACACTTGACGACCATTTTTACTAATACCGTGTAGGTATAGACCCTCATTCTGTGGTATCTACCACACATCTCACACTGCTTACAGTGCTCACACTGCTACACTGTTTCGTAGCAGGTCGGGGTCCTCCAATCACAATATCCCTCAAGAGTGCCAAAATTGTTTGCACTGGGGCTTTACCAATTATCTTACTCCATGACTCGTCAAATTAAATCTCTTACCAATTTCCATTTTCTCATTTTAACATCTCTGTTATTCTCAATTTTCTTTTCTATCTCTATTTCAGCCGTCATTACCTTTCTCAATCTCAGAGGCGTGCAATTCATGTTCTTATTTACCAAACTGTAAATCTGCGCACCGCCTCGGTATAGGTAATATCTCACGGGCCAATCAGACTCTAACTGACAATCTGAGCCCTTCCATAAACTTTTAGACCTCTCGACTGTCACTTGTTCATTTGTCGAGGTAATATCTGCCCAGAATATAATCGAGTCTCCATGCTCGTCAATAAATCAAATCCTCTGGGTCAAAGCAAGGACTTTTATCCTTAATTTCCTTTAAATCATGTCCGGGATATCCTGTCACCGGAATATATCCAAGATATTTCTCATATCAGCTCTTAAGATGGGTTGAGCGGGTTTCCACCAATGCTCCGCTGCTCCCTCTGATCTCATACATAATCTGAGCAATTTGCTCCTCAAAATAATCTCCACACTCCGCTCCATTCTCGCGAAGCGTGTCTCAATACTGTCCGATCTCTCTGTCGGACTCTGTGAGGCATGCTCAACATTAGCCTCTATTTTAATTTCATACTGATTCTCATAGTCAAACTCAGCACGACTTAGCAGACTCAAGTCTACCTCTACGACCTCTGCCTCGTGCACTATCTCATCTAACGCGACTCATATTAAGCATTCCTACATTCTCAACCATTTCTTAGTCAAGCCCATCTCGATATACACTATTGTATCTAACTAAGCACAATAACACGGGGATGTAATTTCCTAATTACTAACACTGACACACATCAGACCAATTGTGCTCTGATACCACCTTTATATGTCACGACCCAAACTACCCAAAAATCAGAGTTAATTTTTCGCGTTTTATTATTTACTTAAATTCTTACCTGTCCTCGAATCGTGACCAACACTCCACTAATAATTGGGCTGTGCGTCAATGCCAGTCCCACCATTCAATTACCATCTAACTTATTTATTCTCCAGTCATTTATAATTGTTTATATTATTTATACATCCCCTAAAGTTACTTACAAACATGTTACTGTGCTATGCTTATGTAGATACAATATGTACAAGTGTATATACCTTATGTTGATGGGCAGCAGCGGATATCCGGAATGCAGTACTGAGTCGTCGCAACTTCAACTGGAGTTTATCTGTGGGAGAAAATGAAAGGGGTGAGCACATCAAGCTCAGTAAGGCAATCCGTTATCTGTGGGAGAAAATGAAAGGGGTGAGCACATCAAGCTCAGTAAGGCAATCCTACGAACAAGTAGGTAACCATACTACCTACATGAACGTGGTGCCATGCATAAACCACCCTTTCTCCACACATTTTAAGACAATGCTATGCATTATGATGATATGTAAAACACATTTGCACGGAAAATCAACATGCAATTATTATAAATCATTTCTTTCTCAATTAAGATTTTCACAATAAAGTCAGGACTCGACCCCTCCTGCGGGTGATCCTGACTCACACAAAACCATGGAAACGGTTTACATCACACGTGGGTTTGAAAAGCATGGGAATACCATCATGCAATTTAGTTTTAAAACCCAGTTTAAATCATCATAAAAGTCATCAACATGCGAGACTAGGCAACGTCTGTATATAGGTAAATAACTAGGACTATGGTCATATCTGTCCTCGGGAGTTCCTCAGCTACACGGATCCTAGTGTGCGGGTTCTCACCATGATCGGGAACCGCCCGGGAGGTGGGTCAGTCCATCCCGTCAGTCTTATCCGATCCCCGACATCCGAAGATGCTGCATCCGGAGATGCCGTATCCGAAGATACCACACGGTACATTGTACTCCATGCTACTTGCACGGTACATCGTACTCCGTGAACCCATATAATATCTCTAGGTACTCCAGCCCAATTGGCCTGCTTCCCACAGAGGTTTGTTTCTCAATACTCATGCCATGTCTCAAAACGCACGTGCGAGCCTATTAAATCGGTGACACACAGTCTACCCGATGCTCCAAGCACGGCTCATCGCATGTTCTCATAAAAGCTGTGCGAGCGATGCTCAGCACTCTCATCAACTCAAATAAAACTGGCAGAGCCCGCTTTACATCCCCACAAGGCCGCCAACCTCATCCCTCACTCTCACCCCACCTAAGAGGTCTCTTGAGCCTGTTGGGCCTTTTGGCTGACTCCAAGGGCAGACAGCGGTACTCCACAAATCCGGTAAAACTAGTGCGAGCTAAGCTCAGCACTCTGTATGCAAATCATATAAAAATCTGGTGCGAGCGAAGCTCTAACACCCTGTCTCAAAATCATATAAAAATATGGTGCGAGTTAGACTCTAGCACCCTGTCACGAAAATCATATATATATGTATACAAATCTGGTGCGAGTTGGACTCCAGCACCTATGCATGTAAAACTCTAGTGCGAGCTCTCGCTCTAGCACTAATGCATGCATCACACAAATCAAACATCGTGCGGGCTAAGCTCTAGCACGTCACATGTAAATAAAAACACGTAGGCGGCTCTGTTTCCTCAAAACAGTTTTCAAAACAATTTCACGTTGAAAGTATGCAATGCTGTGCATTTTCTTTCAAGGTGAGCCAGCCTACTCATGCATGCATCAAAACACCTCTAGAATGAGCAGAAACCTTTTGTTCTTGCTCCTCCCAATTTTTCCTAAATTTTTAGATTTTACCCTTAACAAGGGTATTTTAGTAATTTACCCATTCGGGGCACTAAAATTATTATTCGACCTCTAGACCCTTCAGATAAATTTTAAAGACTGCATATGAATTTAAAATTTCGTAGAGTTTACCTCTAGCAGTCCGTAGAATTCCCTTACCTTATTTTCCTGTAGAGTCTGACCTTTTCTTTTTCAATGTTATCTCGTCGCGCAGTCCGTTATGCTCCCAATCAAATGCTCGGAACTGCGTATCAATATTCCTCAGGTCAGATAACATATAATTTAATTGTATTTAATACTTTCTGGGCTTAATTTAAATCGTTGGGCCCATTTACCCCTATCGGGCCCGATTGCACCTTAATGGGCCTTAATCGGCCTTAAGCCCGTTTTTCACTTAATTTTTACTTTATCGAGGCCTATTGGGCTCATTGGGCCCACCAATAATTTATCGGGCCTCGTTCTAATTCTCGAATAACTAAATTTAATATTTACGACAATTAATCTAAATTTCCATAATTTAATTCAGTTTATGCGGAAATTAAATCAATATCACGCATAACGAGGAAATTGTCGTAAATAGGGGTCACTTACCCGAGATTCCATGCTAGTCCGTAAATCGAGACTGTCTCGAGCCCTCGGTGGATGCCAATCGTCGAGCTACACAATTAATTACATTTTCGGGTAAACTTTTCGGTCGAAATTTAATTAAATAAAATATTTCGAAATTTAAATCGGTCAATTCGACCGCTTACCGACTTACCCGAAGCTCGATTGCATCATAGGAATTTTCCCCAATTTGTTCTCTTTTTCCTTTTCTCTTTTTCTCCCTTTTTTCTCCTCTTTTTGGCTGAACCGGTTCAGTCCGGTTCGGACCGGTTCAGACTTCCGGTTCACCCCGGTTTGGCCGGTTCACCGCCGGTTCGCCACCTTGCCGGCCGGTTCTCCGTCGGCTTCCACCGCCAGCAGCTCCGCTGGGTCGTCCGCACCTCGAATCTAGCCTCGGTTCGCCTCAACGTCGCCGGAATGCCGCCGGTCCGGCTGTTCTCCTCTTCTCCGTCGGACCCGTTTCCCTCTTTTGGTCGTCGCCGGTGATTCCCGCCGCCTCGTCAGGTGCTATCGGTCTCAAAAGCACCGCCGTCGCCTGGGCTCTCGAAATCGGGCCTCGTTTTCGGCCGGATCGCCGCCGTTCGCCGCCGGTGGCCTTCTCTTTCCCGCGGCCTTTCTCTCCTCCGATCGGCTTCCTCCGGCGTCGGTAGGCTGCACCGCCGGTACCATCGTGCTCACCGGCCTCCCCTCTTCCATTTTCGACCCTTGGCCGGGTCGTTGGCCGCCGGACGGTGGTCGGGTCTCCTTTGGTCAATTGCCTCCGTTTTTCTTTCTCTCTCCCCGACCACTCTCTCTCTCTCTTCCATTTTTTTTTGTTTCAGATTCATTTTTTTTTCTTTTTTTTTGTTTTATCATTTTTATTATTTTTATTTTTATTTATTTTATTTATTTTACTATTCATTAAAAAACTCCATAAAATCCCAAAATATCTACAAAATTATTTTTAAATTCTAAATTTATCAATTTAATTTTATTTAATTTATTTATTATATTTTAACCTCTTTTTCGGGTATACTTTTTTTGTATTTTCGGGATATTGTCCCGGGTGACTTTTCGGTATATTTTTCGATTATTTTCGGGATTATTTTTTCGAACTAAAAATTCTAATTAATCCCGATTAATTCCAATAAATTAATATCTTGATCAATTTAACCCGAATAAATTTATTTCACTTTTATTGACCAAGATTTCTTAAATCCTTATTTTTAATTAAATTTCCTTATCGAATTTACTCCGGCTTTCGATCTTTTGACCGTTTTACCCTTACGCGTGTTCGGGATTTATTTAACCCGACTTCCTTCATACTTTCCCATCCTTTCTTGTTTAATTTCTGTATTTTAATTAAATTCGGGTCTTACATACGCATGAAATGAAAGTTTATGTATTGCATTAAGTTTCGTTCCATGAACAACTTCAAATGCTTTTATATATCAGAACTGCTTTAAGAATATTATCTTACTAGGCTTTTCCCCAAAAGCTCACCCCTCTACCTTCAGATTATTTGCAGTGAATCTATAGACGCTACCTACCGCGTACACGACGTAGACTGGTGGGAAGAGCTACCATAGGCTACTTTTTGTACACGCAGAAAGGTATACATTTACATTCCTGTACCAGACATAACTGTACGCACAGACACATATAATAGAACTATTTTGTTGGGATGTAATTTGTAAGGAAATGATGTAAAGAATATGATTCTTGGGATTAGGTTGTAAGATGATTGGTATTAATCGATATCGATATATTGAGATGTAAAAGTATGCTTGGTAGTTGTAGATATCTAGGATTGTTGGAAAGCATGCTTGGTAGTTGTGGATATCTAGGATTGTCGAAAACAACTGAATTGTAGGTGGGTAGGCTCATATATAAGCCATTATGCGGTCGAAATTTCTATCGACCATATAAGTTAAAGTATGGAAATTAATTATAATTATGAGTAAAGAATTAGGAAAAGTGTTTTGACACTGCACAGGAATACAACCTAAGTGAATAAGGGAATAAATGGGTAAATTAAATTCAAAATTTTTTTTTTCGATTTTCAAGGGTTAAAGGTCGTTACAGCTTGCATGACCAACTAATTAAATTTTGTCCATGAAAAATCAAATATGCTCCAACAGATCATCTATCATCACGATTAGAAGCCCAATCTGCATCCGAAAAGGCACGAAGATTATTGGTGGGATTGGCCGATAGAAATAGGCCATCAAAAACAGTGTGTTTGAGATACCGTAGAATACGCTTGACTGCCTGCCAGTGAGTATCTTTGGGACAATGCATGAACTTGCTAACTCGATGAACAGCAAATGCAATATTTGGTCGTGTAAATCCTAGGTATTGAAGTCCACCAACTATACTGCGATATAACATTGGATTGTCAAAGTCTGTACCATCAAACTTGGTGAGATGATAGTTTGTGGCCATTGGTGTTATACATGGCTTGGCATTTTCAAGAGTAGCCTTCTTTAAAAGATCAACAATATACTTTCTCTGTGTGAGAAAGAGACCTGTGTTAGTCCATAAGGCTTCAATACCAAGAAAGTATGAGAGGTTGCCCAAATATTTAATTGGAAATGCAAGAGATAGCTGTTGAATAACCCATTCAATATGCTTTTGATCGGTCCCTATGATGATGATGTTATCCACATAAATAAGAAAATATAACTGCATACCATCTTGGTGAAGAACATACAGTGACAAATCAGCTTTTGAACCAATAAAGCCTATGTGAGTAAGCATTTCAGTTAATCTAGAGAACCATGCACGTGGGGCTTGGCGTAAACCATATAAGCTTTTGTTAAACTTACATATATAATTAGGATAATCTGAATGAACATATCCAGGCGGCTGACTCATGTAAACATCTTCATGAAGAATACCATGTAAGAATGCATTTTGAACGTCAAGTTGTTTAATGCACCAATGATTGGTGATAGCAACTGAAAACAGAAATCTGATTGTTGTCAATTTAACAACTGGGCTAAAAGTGTCATGAAAATCCACCCCTTCTTGCTGGTGGTAGCCTTTAGCTACTAATCTAGCCTTAAATCTCTCTATTCTTCCATCTGCATACCTTTTAATTCGATAAATCCATTTACACCCAATTAAATTGACGTCGAATTTGGGTGGAATAAGAGTCCATGTTTGATTGCTAATTAAGGCATTAAATTCATGATTCATAACTTGTCTCCAGTCGGAATGTTTAGCTGCCTCGGTGTAACATGTGGGTTCTATTAAAGATGGCCTTCTAGTTACAATAAGAGCTTTCGGTAAAGGGTACCGAATAAAATCATCAATCTGACATTTTGGTTTTAAGGAATTGGTTTTGGAACGTGTAAGCATTTGATGAGAAGCTAAAGGTTTAGATGTTACCAGGAACAATAGATGAAGGAACAACATCCATCACGGGAGAATAACAACCATGTGACAAATCTGATGGGTGTTGATGTTCTTGTGAATCTGTGCCAACTTCAAGTGGGATACATGGAACATGGGGATAACCTGCAGGAGATAATGAAAGATTGGGAGAGCTATGATGCATGTGAAGATTAGTTGGGAGAGAAACAAAAGGAATTGGTGGCTCTTTTTGGGTACTGGATGTGTTGGTGTATGAAAAGAGTGCTTCATTAAAAACAACATATCTTGAGATAAATATTTTTCCAGTAGCAAGATCTAGACATTTATATCCATGATGACAAAGACTATAACCAATGAAGACACAAGTGTTAGAACGAAAATCAATTTTATAACGATTATACGGTCTAAGATTTGGCCAAAAAGCACACCCAAATGTTCTCATAAAGCTATAATCTGGTTTCTTATGATAAACCATTTCAAATAGGGACTTTTTGTTAAGAATTTTAGTTGGAAGACGATTAATTATATAAGTGGCAATAAGAAAAGCATCTTCCCAAAATGATTTAGGTAAATTGGAATTTGCTAACAAGGCTAGACCCATTTAAACTATCTGACAATGACGCCTTTCCACTGAGCCCATTTGTTCATGTGTGTGTGGGTATGCAATTCGATGTTTGATTCCAATATTTTTGAAAAACTGACTTATACGTCTGTATTCACCCCCCAATTAGATTGTATTGATTTTATTTTTGTATCAAAATGACGCTCTACAAGTTTTTGAAAAGGAATGAAAATAGACTCAATATCAGATTTTAGCTTTAAAGGAAATAACCAAATAAATTTTGTATAATCATCAACAAAAGATACATAATAGCATGATCCATAGGTAGATAATTCAGCACATGGTCCCCAAACATCTGAATAAAGTAATTCCAAAGGTTTAGAAGCAGTAAAAGTAGATTGATAAAATGGTAGATTATGACTTCTTGCCAATTGACAATCAGAACAAATAATATGTCTAGTTTTCATGGACGCTGGAATTTTATTTGCCGCAAAAACATGATGAACAATAGGAAAAGATGTATGACTTAATCGATTGTGCCAAGTGGAAGTGGAAACACGTTTACTGATAAATGCTGAAGCTGAATGATACTGAAAGGGTTGAGAGAAGCAGTAAAGACCATCATGGACATAGCCTTTATGTTGGACGTTCCCCGAGTAATCCTTTATGAAAAAATATTTGTCATGAAATTCAAAGAAAACATTATTATCTATGGCAAACTTTTGAACAGAAAGTAAGTTCTTTTGAAAGAAGGAACCACTAAAATTTGATCAAGAAAGAAAGAATGTGAAGGTGTTTGTAGTGTGGAGTTGCCTATATGAGAAATATTCAAACCTGTGCCATCTCCCACTTGAATTTGATCAGTTCCACTGTATTCAACTGATTTCATATTGAGATTATTAACATCAGCAGTCATATGGTGTGTGGGTCCCGAATCGGGATGCCATTCTTGACCACTGCCCTGGTAATTTGAAGCTATATTGGCCTGTGGGTATTTTGGAGAGGGTGGTTTAAAATTGATATCAAACCTGCGAAACATCTATGAACAGTATGACCAGGTTTTTCACACAGCTGACACCATGAGTTGGAGGGATTTGTTTGATTTCCACCATTGTTGTTTGGGTAGAAACTACGACCTCTGCTATTGTTACGCCCTCGTCCTCGACCATTAAAGGTACTATAGTTACTGCGACCTCTACCACCATAACTTTGAGGCTTAGGTTTTGTAGCAATATTTGCACTACCATTCAGAATTGAAAGAGATTGATTAGTGTGATTAATTCGGGCTTCAGTAGTAAGGAGAAGAGAGTATATCTCTTCTAGCGAGATAGCAGTCCGAGAAGATACTATAGTCACCAATGAATCATATTCAGAACCCAAACAAGCGAGAATATAAGTAATTATATCATCATATTGCAGAGCTTGGCCAACCATAGCTAATTCATCAATTAATTTCTTTATAGACATGAAATATTCAGTAGCAGTCATATTACCTTTGCGAGCAGTAGCTAGTTGAGAGCGAACCTGAATTACTTTAGCACGAGATTTTGAAGCAAAACAGTTTTTAAGAGCAAGCCAAACTTGGCGAAAATTTGAAGCCTGGTACACTTGAGCAAGCACTTCATCAGAAAGTGGGGAGTTGATTGTGCTTAAGATGAGGTTATCTTGTTTAGACCAAATAGCATATTGTGGATTAGGAGAGGAAGTCCCATCCGCTGAGATTAGAGCAGTCGGAGGTTCTGTAACAGTTCCATCAACATAGCCAAACACGTCTTGGCCTTTTAGATATGGAAGCATCTGAGCCTTCCATATTGGATAATTGGATCTTGTTAATTTAGTAATATTGACTGTAGATGAAGGATGAAAAACAGGGAAGATGTTGTCTATAGGTTCGGAAGTAGAAGAGTTGGGGGAGGACATTGTGAGATTTATGACGTTAATCAAGTGGCTCAAACTGATACCATGTAAAATGTTGAAAACTGAAATAGTAAAAGGTTTATATTTTCCACTCTTTTATTTACTTTAAAATGTAGGTACATATTTATAGAGACCCAAAACATTAATCTGCTACAAATCAGGAACTTATACTTATCCAAAACTTTCAAAATCTTCTATCATTATCTTGAGATATTCCTAGAATTATTGGGCTCTTCATTTGTAACTGCTGCATCATCAGTGGAAGACTTAGTCTTGTTGACTATGTTTTCTTCAACAACCATGAAGATGCTTAATCAAATATCACATTCCTAGATGTATAGCACTTTCCAATTGTAGGACCACAACATCTCCTCCATTTTCTTTGATTGTAATATCCTACAAAAATACACTTAACAGCCTTCTTGTCCATCTTGCTACATAAATGATCAGGTACAAAAACATAGTGTTGAGTTAACATATTTTAAAATGACAAAACAAGTAAAATCAATAATATAGAATTGATTTAAAACATGTTTAAAGGTTACCAGTACTAGAAACTAAGTCTTTGAGGATGAGAGATCGATCTGGTGAGATGAGAGATCGATCTCCTGGGTTTTCTAGTATGAGAGATCGATCTCATGAGGATATGAGATCGATCTGCTAAAGGATTGAATCCTCAAAGGATCTGTAAAGGTATTGAGGAAGCAGAGATCGATCTATAAGGGTTATAAGATCGATCTGTCTAATACAAGATGTTTATGAGATCGATCTGGTCTAGAAAGAGATCGATCTCCTCTAAAAAAAAGGGTAAAGGGAGTAGATCAATCTGTAGATCGATCTATACTCAAACAGAGAGTTCATGAGATCGATCTGTTATAGAAAGAGATCGATCTCCTCAAAGTTAGAGAGCTAAGGAGATCGATCTGGGTTGATTAGAGATCGATCTCCTCACTACAAGAATACTTGGTAGATCGATCTGTAGATTGATCTTGCCTCAAACAGAGAGATTAGAAGATCAATCTGCTTGCTCGACAGATCGATCTGCTCTAACATTTTCAAATTGTAAGATCGATCTCTACATATATGAGATCGATCACCTTGCTTCAATTTGCTTTGACATTGCAGGAATTTAAACTAAGAGATCGATCTGGTCAAGATTGGAGATCGATCTGGCATTCTACTGGAGGTTCCTAACGGCTCTTTCTGCAAAAATCTCAACGGGAAAAACAGCATTAAATGCTCCAACTACCAATCCTTCAATATAAAATCAAGCATTGAAGACACTAGGAAAAGAGACACCATTACTGCACATTCTGTACATTCTCAAGAATTTATTTCCCACATTCCATTTGTCTTCAATCCTCATTTATTGATATTGTTGTATAAGCCTTTGTGCAAAAGCTATATTTATCCTACCCACATAAAAAGCTTGATCTTGTATTCATCCTTATTTTGAGAGAAAAGAGGAGTGTTCCTCAGTAAGAAAAACTTTGTAAAATGGTGAATATTTATTTGTGTAAAAAGGGTAGAGAGGTTATTCCTTAACCTGAAAAAGGGAGTGTGTAACATTCTGTGTTAGAATGAAAGAAAGCTCTTGACAAGAAGGTCAAGAAGAGAGGACGTAGGCAAGAGATTGGCCGAACCTCTATAAACAACTGTGTTTGATATTTCTCTCCCTTATCTTCCTTTAATTTATTCCATTACATTATATTGATTATTCATTATTTGCAAATTAGACTTAATTTAGTTTAAATTTGCTATTAACATTAGAAAACCGATTCACCCCCCTCTCGGTAGAGCCAACAATTGGTATCAGAGCTAGGACTCTTTGATTCTAGAGGAATAACTTCCTAAGAGTTAGAAACGATCTAATGGCTCACAACAATGTAGCAACCAATCTAGTAGGAGAGGGGCATTCTACAGTTAGGCCTCCTATGTTCAATGGTGAACATTATGCTTATTGGAAAACTAGGATGATGCTCTTCATTCAAGCAAATGATTATGAGGTATGGAGGATTATAACTAAAGGACCTCAAATCCCTACTAAAAGAATAGAGGGAAGAGATATCCCTAAAGAAGAAGATGAGTGAGATTCAAATGATGTTAAATGTGCTCAGCTAAATGCTAAGGCCATGCACACCTTATTTTGTGCTCTAGGGCCAAATGAATACAATAGAGTCTCCAGTTGTGACAATGCCAAACAAATTTGGGACAAATTGGCAATAACTCATGAAGGTATAACCCTAGTAAAGGAGACTAAGGTAGGAATGCTCATACATGACTATGAGCTATTTAGGATGAAAGAAGGAGAATCAATTAGTGATATGTTCACTAGATTCACTTGACGAGGCCCTAAGGGTATGTTTCGCAAGTGCACGGGTCGTCCAAGTAATAATGGGATTTTGAGTCCCGAGTTATCGTCCCACAGAGAAGTTGACTAGCCTAATTAACTACCGGATAATCTTACCCTAAGTATATCCTAGCAAATTATGAAATTCTGATGGGTGGTCTACATGGCTAAAATTAAAGTACTGAAAATAGTAAAATAATAAAAACTAAATAAAATAAAATCGAGCTCAAAGTACTTACAATACTCCAAGCAATTAAAAACAAAAACCTACAAAAGAAAATTAAAACAGTTAAAATGAATTAACGCAATTAAAATAAAATGCAAATATAAACATAAAGCAATAAAACTAATTAGACTAAAATTAAACAAGCTTAAAATAAAATGTGCATGTAATTAAACTAACTAAGAAAATGCAATTTAAACTAACTTAAAGTCTAAAGAAAATAAAGACTAAATTAAAAATGCATAAAAAAAACATTTAATCTAAATTAATTCTAAATGCAATTCTTAAAATACTAAACTAAAATTAAATCCTAAAACATAAAACATCAAATTAACTATCAACTAAAACTTAAAATTAAATTAACAACTTAAAACATTAAATTCATCCTATAATTATCACTATTCTAACTAATACTAATGAAAATAATAAAAAATGTAATAAATTGCAAAGAAGCCATAACCAAACGTGGCCTTAACCAATTACTAAACCAAGGTGGTCCCGAAAGGCTGGTACTGTTTATCATTTTCTTCTCCATTGCATTTCCTGCCCAGGCGTGTTCTACTTTTTCGGTTTGCTGCTGCTCCAGGGTCCAGGTGTTGCAGCGCACGTCCAGGCCTGCTCGGGTGGCTGTCTCCAGGTGCTGCAGCGCACGTCCAGGCCTGCTCGGGTGGCTGTCTCCAGGTGCTGCAGCGCACATCCAGGCTGGTGTGTGTTGCTTCTGCTCCAGGCCCCTATCCTCGGTTTGTCCAGCCTTCTGTACCAGCACACATATCCTGCCACCTTCATGCATCAGCAGCCTAGCCTCCTCGACAGAGATCATGCTCTGCACACCTAAATGGAGGCAAAACGCAGCAGACTTCAACATCTATCCCCTGCTCGGTTCAGTATTATCGTCAAGCACTATCTGCATTTGCCACCATTTCTGATCGTTGCTGTCCCCATTATCGGCTTTGCTTCAGCACCGATCACCTATCTACAACTGACAACAAGTAACTTTAAATTGCAAGAAAATAATCATGCTAAATCAGAAAGCAAAAAGAACCAAAAGAGAAATGAGAAAAGAATGCTCTTGGACCTAAACTACACTTAAAACAGAAATGAAAAGATTCAAACAGCAGCTAAATAAGCTAATAGACTACCGGCAGGAACTATAGCATCAGCAATAATACAGAATAACAAAATAGCTAAGGTGAACAGTAAAAATCAACTAAAGCAGAGCAGAACAGAGGAGGAAGTTGGTCCTGTCCACTGCCACGGTGCAATCCAGATTCTGCTCTGCATCAAATGGCAGCAGTCCCACCAGCTTCAGCACCGATCACCTACTCTTCAGCACGTTCACAGCTACCCTCCCGCACTGCTTCCTCACGCCACAAACAACAGTAAATCAATGGCTCCCATCAACAGCCACTTCCCGATTTAGTAACTGTAAGCTAACACAGTGAGCACTGATCAGCAAAGCAACAACTTTGCATCCTCATTCACCTAGCCTTTGCACTCTTAAACTAGAAAAGAACTGTGGCGGGAAGCTTAATGGAAAATAAGTAAGTAGTAAAAGAAACAATAAGCGGAACAGAAGAATTAAAAAACAGGATTACAAAAGCTTTTTCACTCTAAGAAGATGTCGTGAAGATTTGGATGTGAATGGGTACTGTCACCAACCCTCCTTCACCCGAATAAACAACAACAGAAGAATGAAAACAAATGCAGTAAAAGAAATTGCTAGGAGCTGAAGGGAAACTTTTCATAATAACTAACAAATTCAAAGTTGACATGAGCAGTAGAATGGCTAAAAAACTCAACGAAAAGCTTAAAAGGAAAAAATAAAAGAACTTTAAAACGTAAAGCTACTCCTAAATTACTCTACACTACTTCTAACCTAAACTACCTCTATTCTAACCTAAAACTACTTGATTTTTCAATTGCCATCATGTTCTATTTATACACAAACATAGGGGTATAATGGTAAATTGTCATCCTAGATGAGTTGGCATTGTTTGGCCACTTGTCTTCATTTGATTTGCTGCAGAGTAGATATTTCCACGTCATCAGTCTTTTTGTCCAATTAGTTGTGCGATGTGGCCCGGCGTGTGTCCTCCAGATGGTTGGCACGGTGTCCTTCAATCTTATCGTTTCAGAGCAAATAAAATACGGACACTTGGCATTACGCGTGTCTAGTCGACTGATGATTCGGTCTGCAAATTGGAAGTGGTCCCGTCTCCTTTAGCTCGTTTTCAGCCCAATTTTGACTGAAACGACTAAGTTTCATCTGGATTTAATTTATCTGCACATTAGAGAATTTTAATTAAATAAAGGGGATTATTAATGAAATAATATGGGGATTAAGTAAAAATTAGGAATTTAAGCACTAATAATTCTACTAAAAATAGAATTATCATCACTGATGTAATTAATGAGTTAAAATCCTTAGGAAAAATCTACTCTAATATAGAAATGGTCAAAAAAATATTAAATAGTCTACCTAAATCAAGGGAAGCTAAAGTGACTGCAATTGAGGAATCTAAGGACCCTCACATATTGTCACTAGATGAATTAATAGGATCACTACTCACATATGAGATGAAGTTGAGAAGGAATGAAGAGTCACCCAAGAAAGTGGGAGTAGCTCTGAAATCCACTACTCAAGAGGAAAGTAAAAATTAGAGTGGTAGTGAAGAAGATCTTGAGATGGCAATGTTTGCCAAAAGATTTAACAAATTCATGAAGATGAGAGCAAGTAGTAGTGGTAGGAGAAACCACAAGAAAGATCAAGAAGAGTTAGGTAGAAAGGATACCATTGTGTGCTATGAATGTAAAAAACCTGGACATATTAAATTTAACTGCCATCTTCTTAAAAGATCCAATGATAGGTTCCACAAAAAGAAGGCAATGTTGGCAACATGGAGCGACAGTGATTGCTCGGATGATGATTCGAATGAGGACAATGCCAACCTATGCTTCATGGCTATTGAGGATGAAAAGGTAACTTTAAACCTCATTGAATATTCTTTTGATGAATTGCAAGATGCCTTTGATGATCTTGCATTGGAATATGAATGCATGAGTATGAAATACAAAAAGTTAATATCTAAATTGAAGAAAGAAAATGAGTTAATGCTAAAGGATAAGTTAGAATGTGAAAAGAAACTAGAAATTACAAATCTTGAAATTTGTGACCTAAAAGAAAAAAATAGTAACTTACATAATTCTTTTAATAGATTTTATATGGGTCAACAAAAGTTAGACAACATGCTAGAAACTCAAAGGGCCTTCTTTGATAAAAATGGATTAGGATATGATGAAAAAAGTAGAGAGACCCATCTCAAAAGTTTCATAGCTAGAAAGAACATGCATAAACCCTCAACTATTTGTTCACATTGTAATAAGAAGGGGCATGCATCATATAATTGCAATATGAAGATGACCACTCTTAGAGGAAAAATAGTAAAAAGAATTTGGGTTCCAAAAGAAATAATTAACTCAAAAGATATTAATGCTTTAGTAAAATGGATTCCTAAGGGATCAAGAATTGCATTCACTAACCCCAAAGGACCCAAGAGAATTTGGGTACCTAAGACATGAGTTTGATTTTTGATTATAGGTGATTGAGCATTGTCACAAAGCTAAAAGAAAGGAAGCTTGGTACTTGGACAATGGATGCTCAAGACACATGACCGGTGATAGAAGCCACTTCAACTCATTTAAATCGAAAGTTGGTGGAGAAGTCACATTTGGGGACAACTCTAAAGGCCAAGTTAAAGGAAGTGGTTCAATAGGTAATGACTGCTTTTCATTAGAAAAGGTGTTGCTTGTTAGGGGTCTAAAACATAACTTACTAAGCATTAGTCAACTTTGTGACAAAGGTTACAAAGTAATTTTTGATTGCTTGAAATGTCATGTTATAAATCCTAAATCTAATAAAGTTCTTTTCCTAGGTCATAGGCAAGGTAATATATACATTATCTATCTAAATGAACTTAAAAATGAAAACATATGCCTAATGGTAGACAAGGAAAAAGAACCTTGGTTGTGGCATAGAAGACTAGGTCATGCTAGCATGCATGTGTTATCCAAGTTAGCTAGAAAAGACCTAGTTATAGGATTACCTAAGTTGTCTTTTTTGACTATGACAAAATAGGTGAAGCTTGTGTTAAAGGAAAACATAAAATGACAACATTTAAGCCTAAACATAGTGTATCTACCACTAAGCCTCTTCAATTACTTCACCTAGATCTTTTTGGACCAACTAGAACAACAAGTCTAGGTGGAAAACATTATGGGTTTGTAATTGTTGATGATTACACTAGGTTTACTTGGGTGTTCTTTTTGAGAATGAAAAATGAAGCTTTAGAAAAATTCATTGCTTATAAAAAAGTGACTCAAAATGAAAAAGGATACACTATAACTAGTATTAGAAGTAATCATGGCAAGGAGTTTGAAAATATTGGATTTGATGAATATTGTAATGATCAATGAATTAGTCATAATTTTTCAGCCCCTAGGACACCACAACAAAATGGGGTAGTTGAGAGAAGAAATAGAACATTAGAAGAAATGGCTAGAACCATGTTGTGTGAAAATAATTACCTAAATATTTTTGGGCTGAAGCTATAAATACATCTTGCTATATCATTAATAGAGCTATGATAAGACCAATTTTAAAGAAAACTCCCTATGAGCTTTACAAGGGTAAGAAGCCTAATATTAGCTACTTTCACCCTTTTGGTTGCAAATGCTTTGTCTTAAATAATGAGAAAGATAATTTAAGAAAATTTGATTCCAAGAGTGATAAGGGAATCTTTAGGAAAATTTGATGCCAAGAGTGATGAGGGAATCTTTTTAGGGTATTCTCTGAATTCAAAGGCATATAGAGTATATAACAAAAGAACATTGATGGTTGAAGAATCAATTCATGTAATATTTGATGAGTCAAATGATTTATCTAAAAATTCAACCAATGATGAGGATATTGAAATATTTGATGAAAACTTGAAAGAAATCCCAAACTTAGAAAATGATTTATTAGAAAAACTTGACATAAATAAAGAAGATGAAGAAGAAATAGAAATATTAGAAAGAGAGTCTAGAGCACCAAGAGAATTAGGATATGTAAAAGATTGTGAAATAGTAGGAGATCCAACTCTTGGAGTTAGAACTAGATCATCTCTAAGGAATGTGTGTCAATAAATAGCCTTTGTATCTCAAATAGAACCTAGAAATGTCAGTGAAGCCTTAGACGACAATAATTGGTTTTTTAGCAATGCAAGAAGAATTAAATCAATTTGAGAGAAGCAAAGTATGGAAACTAGTTCCAAGACCTAGTGATCACTCTATAATTGGAACTAAATGGATCTTCAAGAACAAGATGGATGAAAATAGTGTGATCATAAGAAACAAGGCTAGGTTAGCTGCACAAGGCTATGACAAGAAGAAGGAATAAACTATGATGAAACTTATGCACCGGTAGCTAGATTAGAAGCAATAAGAATGCTACTTGCCTTTGCATGTTATAAAAACTTCAAGTTATATCAAATGGATGTAAAAAGTGCATTTTTAAATGGTTTCATTAATGAAGAAGTTTATGTTGAGCAACCTCTCGGTTTTGAAAGTCATGAATTTCCTGAACATGTCTTCAAATTATCTAAGGCACTCTATGGTTTGAAACAAGCTCCTAGAGCATGGTATGAAAGATTGTCAAAATTCTTAATAGAAAAAAGATTTTCAAGAGGAAAAGTAGATACTACTTTGTTTATCAAAAATAAAAATAAAGATTTACTAGTTGTTCAAGTGTATGTAGATGATATTATTTTTGGATCAACTAATGAATCTTTATGCCAAGAGTTTGCTAAGATCATGCAAGGTGAATTTGAAATGAGCATGATGAGAGAGCTCACTTTTTTCTTGGGACTTCAAGTGAAGCAAACAAAGAATGAAACTTTCATCAATCAAGCAAAATATACTAAGGAATTGCTCAAACGATTTGGAATGGATAATTGCAAACCTCAAGCAACTCCAATGGGCACCAACATCAAGCTTGATAAAGATGAGAGTGGTAAGTGTGTAGACACTAAACTTTATAGGTCTATGATTAGTTTATTACTTTACCTTACTGCAAGTAGACCAGATATTCTGTTTAGTGTATGCCTTTGTGCTAGATTTCAATCTTCTCCTAAGGAGTCACACTTATTAGCCACTAAAAGGATCTTTAGATACCTTAAGGACACTCCCTCTCTAGAACTTTGGTACCCCAAGGACTCCACTTTTGCTCTTCATGTATTTTCTGATGCAGACTTTGAGGTCTGTAAAATAGATAGGAAGAGCACTTCAGGTACATGTCAATTCTTAGGGAATAGATTAATCTCACGGTTCTCTAAGAAATAAAATAGTGTAGCTCAGTCCACAACTGAAGCTGCATATATAGCAGCAGGTAGTTGTAGTGCTCAAGTGTTGTGGATTAAACAAGAAATGAAAGACTATGATATTGACATGAAGCAAGTCTCAATCAAATGTGATAATACCAGTGCCATCAATCTATCTAAAAATCTTATTCAACACTCTAGAACTAAGCATATTGAGATTATGCACCATTTTCTTAGAGACCATGTTCAAAAGGGAGATATAATTCTAGAGTACATTGACACTTTACATCAAATAGCTGATATATTCACCAAACCTCTTGATAGAGACAGGTTTTGTATTCTTAGAGGTGAATTAGGACTCATGAATGTTCCTTAAGATTTATCTGTTTCAAAACCTTGATTTTAAGATGATTTTAAATGATTTTTCCAATGATTTTTCTAGGCAAAAAGTATGAGAGATCAATCTTCAATCACTATAGATCGATCTCCATACTTCAAATAGGCCTAAAGCAGAAAGGTTAAGCTAGGCAGATTAATCTTCTCAACCATAAGATCGATCTCCTTAAGCCTCTGTAAAATAGCAGATCGATCTATGCACTTGACAGATCGATCTCTTTGAGCCTCTGTGTTTTGAAGATCGATCCTTTGATTCTGCAGATCGATCTCTTCATATCTCTGGAAATAACAGATCGATCTGTCGCAGCGACAGATCGATCTCCTGTGCCCTGGACTATAAAAACTGCTCAAAATCTCCAAAATTTGAAAATCTCAAATCTTCAAATCCCTAACCCTTGTCGCACCTCCTCCGTCAATCCTCTCTTCCAGATCGATCTCGGTAAGGTTTTTGTCAAATTTCTTCATCGTTTAGTGTTCTAGTAACCTACATTACTTATTTTTTCTCAAAAATTTCATAGTTTTGTGCTGAATTTTTCACTAGGACAATTCTAGCACTGTTCCATTGGTTAAGTTTTAGAGAACTAGTACTTAGGTGTGTCTAGAGAGATTCTTGTGTCTCGACTTAAGAGGTATGCCTCGACTTAAGAGAGTTGGCCAAAAACCCCCTAGACCAAATGCTGATAGAGGGTCATCTTCCCAAACAGCTCCTCCCTCTTCTGTCACCACCTTGAATAGGTGTTTTCAAACACCTGCAAAAAGGAAACGATATGAAAAGTATTTCTGCACCATGCCAATTAAACATTGGCGAACAATTGATTTCTCATTTCTAAATAGCATTGACTTTCCATATCTGTCAAAAATGGAAGAATTTGGTTGGCTTCCATTTCTTAAAATCAATACCCCTGTACCTCCAAACATCGTTAGGGCCTTCTTTTCTAACGCTGAACTCATCTATGACCCTGATGATGAATGCAAAATTCTAGGTTTTAAGACGTATGTCATGTCTAAATCCATCCCTATAGACACGTCTATCTTGGCCCAAGTGTTCAAAATAAAAGATGAGGGGTTGACCAATGAAGAGGAAGAAGTGCCTCTAGAATTTAACCTTCCCGGGGATAAGGCGAGTGACCTAACGATGCACCCGAGATTACTTCACCTTATCATATCCTGGAATCTAAGGCCATTTGGTACCCGTCACTCCACAGTTAGGAGGTTAGATCGATTCTGGCTCCACCACCTTCACTCCACAAGTCAAAAACCCAATCTGGTCCACTTCATTTATGAAGACTGGCTGAAGATCGTACGCGGCCAAGCCTCCACGATAGTCTTTTCACAACCGCTTGCGTACTTGCTTCAACGGGTTGGGGTCGATTGCTCGTGTGAAACTGGTGAAGTGCCTTCCCCAAAGACCGTCTTAAACATTGGGACACTTCATCACATAGGATATTATAAGGATTTTTTAGGGGATTGGAAGAAGAAGCGAGACCAGTAGTCAGAGGCAGCCATGGAAGAAGATCCATCAGCTGAGCCCATTGATCCACCTACTGCACCTGCTGAGGGTCCATCTTCCTCGACTGCTCAGCCCACTGCACCTGTACCATCACCCGATGGAATGGCATCGATTGTGACGATGATCATGGAGCTTAACCAGAAGATGGATGAAGGATTTGCAAATGCCACACAGCAGGCCATGTTCGATGAGCTGCAGGTTACTCGCACTCGAGTTGAGGAACTCATGGAGTGCTTCCCTCCTCAGCCTTAGGACTTACTTGTTAGGACTATTTTAGCTTTGTTTTATGATTAATGGTTGTTGTTTGAAAACATCATTTGCTTGAATGCTCCATTTGTGAAATGACATGAAAATTTCTTTGAACCATGAGTTCCTTCTTTTGAAATGCATTATGTCTTGAAGGTTAAATTGTCCTTTTACCTTTATTGCCATTGATATGACAAAAAGGGGGAGAAGAATAAGTAAACATATTTTAAATGATTTAAAAGGAATGAGTAAATTAAGGGGGAGTAAAGGGGTCAAAAGTAAGGGGGCGTAAAGGGGTCAAAAGTAAGGGGGAGCTTACAAAAAGGGGGAGTTTTGTGAAAGCAAAACATAGTTTGTGCATTATGCAAAAAGATAACTAAACATGTTGATTGAATAAGTTTTGTCATATCAAAAAGGGGAATATTGTTGAGTTAACATATTTTGAAATGACAAAACAAGTAAAATCAATAATATATAATTGATTTAAAACATGTTTAAGGTTATCGGTACCAGAAACTAAGTTTTTGAGGATGAGAGATCGATCTGGTGAGATGAGAGATTGATCTCCTAGGTTTTCTAGTATGAGAGATCGATCTCATGAGGATATGAGATCGATCTGCTAAAGGATTGAATTCTCAAAAGATCTGTAAAGGTATTGAGGAAGCAGAGATCGATCTATAAGGGTTATAAGATCGATCTGTCTAATTCAGGATGTTTATGAGATCGATCTGGTCTAGAAAGAGATCGATCTCCTCTAAAACAAAGGGTAAAAGGAGTAGATCGATCTATACTCAAACAGAGAGTTCATGAGATCGATCTGGTATAGAAAGAGATCGATCTCCTCAAAGTCAGAGAGCTAAGGAGATCGATCTGGGTTGATTAGAGATCGATCTCCTCACTACGAGAATACTTGGTAGATCGATCTGTAGCTCGATCTTGCCTCAAACAGAGAGATTGGAAGATCGATCTGCTTGTTCGACAGATCGATCTGCTCTAACATTTTCAAATTGTGAGATCGATCTCTACATATATGAGATCGATCTCCTTGCTTCAATTTGCTTTAACATTGCAGGAATTTAAACTAAGAGATCGATCCGGTCAAGATTGGAGATCGATCTGGCATTCTACTGGAGGTTCCCAACGGCTCTTTCTGCAAAAATTTCAACGAAAAAAACAGCATTAAATGCTCCAACTACCAATCCTTCAGTATAAAATCAAGCATTGAAGACACTGAGAAAAGAGACACCATTGGTGCACATTCTGTACATTCTCAAGAATTTATTTCCCACATTCCATTTGTCTTCAATCCTCATTTATTGATATTGTTGTATAAGCCTTTGTGCAAAAGCTATATTTATCCTACCCACATAAAAAGCTTGATCTTGTATTCATCCTTATTTTGAGAGAAAAGAGGAGTGTTCCTCAGTGAGAAAAACTTTGTAAAAGGGTGAATATTTATTTGTGTAAAAAGGGTAGAGAGGTTATTCCTTAACCTGAAAAAGGGAGTGTGTAACATTCTGTGTTAGAGTGAAAGAAAGCTCTTGACAAGGAGGTCAAGAAGAGAGGACGTACGCAAGAGATTGGCCGAACCTCTATAAACTTCTGTGTTTGATATTTCTCTCCCTTATCTTCCTTTAATTTATTCCATTACATTATATTGATTATTCATTATTTGCAAATTAGACTTAATTTAGTTTAAATTTGCCATTAACATTAGAAAACCGATTCACCCCCCTCTCGGTAGAGCCAACACATAGCATACACAACTGAAAACTCGAAAATAGCTAACTGTAGGCTTCATGTTCCATAATTTTTCAAAAGGTGAAAGAAAATATAACCTGTGTTGAGGAAGCCTATTGATTATGAAAGCCGCAGTCATCATTGGTTTTATACAAAATCTCCCAAGAACATTCTTCATATGAAGCATACTTCGACATATTTCTGCCAAGTGCTTGTTCTTTCTTTCTACTACACCGTTTTGTTGCGAGGTGATAGCACATGTGAATTGATGGCGTAGTCTATATTGTTGAAGGAAATTGTAGAACTTGTTTGAGGTATACTCTCCTCCATTGTCTATGCGTAAACAACAAATTCTTTTACCAATTTCTGCTTCTGTTACTTTTTTGAACTTTTTGAACTTTGAAAAAGTTTCAGATTTATACTTCATGAAATAAACCCACACAAATCTAGAAAAATCATCAATAAAGGTCACCATGTACTTCATTCCATTGATAGAAGCTAGCTTGACAAGTCCAAACACATCAGAGTGAACTAACTCTAATGGTTCCTTCGCTTTCAATTTGGACTCTTCATACGACAATTGATGCATTTTACCATATTGACATCCAGTATATATTGTGTTTTTACTTAAAGTTGGGAAGACCTTTCAGCATTGACCTTTTCATCATCACATTTAGCTTGGATAAGACAATCCCATCATCTCTACATAGAAGGCAAAAATCCAACCCATTGAAACAGAGATCTAAAAAATCCCTCCATTTGTGGATGTATGAGAGATTAGTTCACTGTGTAACCCACAACTTTAGAATTTCGATCCGTAGCAAGTAAATATAGTTTATAAAAAACCTCGAAAGGATGTTTGTCACCACACCATTTGTCTAACCAAAAGAGGACATCACTGCCACTCACTAAACACCATCTACAATTATCTACCCAAAAAATTTCTTTACACCAAGATCATTGCCTGATCTAACAATATCCCTCCAAATAAAAGGCATGTTCTTGTTGTTAGCAACACACGACAGCCAGCTCCTATTATTCAAACGATACTTCAGCTCAACAATTCTTCTCCATAATAAAATGGGTTCATTCGCATACCTCCACCAACCCTTAGCTAAAAGAACTGTATTTTTAATTTTGAGATCACAAACACCCATACCACTTAACTTTCTCAACCTGCAGACAGTGCTCCAACACACAACTTGCAGATAGTGCTTAAATGACATTGTGATAAGATATCAATTTTGATATAATATATCTATATATATATATATATCAAAGAGTTGAATAATTATCCAAAAAAAATTGATATCTTAATGAAATAAAGGATTTAACGGGAGTAATAGTGAACCTCTAGATTCAGTCTAAGCACAATTAATCAATATGATTGATTTGAATACTAAACGTAACAGATATCGAGATAGCCAATATAAATGAAGATTGTATTAGTGGTAACAATGTTGAAGGTCTTGATGAGAATACAATTTTGAATTGGGTTAATAGCTAAATACACGCTCAACTTTTTGCATAAAATGGATATAAGCTCTTAACCTTTTATTTTATTGTATAAACTCTTAACTTTTTAAAATAACACAATTAAATCCAAATCTATTATAAACTTTACTGTAATTAAAAAGTTGAGGATTTATAAGACCTCAAACTTTTATTTATCTTACTTAACCGACTTATTTTAATGTTCAGTAAAATTAAAAGTAAAAATTTTATATTTATTTTATGCAGAAAGTTAAATATATATTTAGCTACTAAACCAGCGTGCAAAAGTTGGCTAAAGTTATGGAGTTGGGCCTTAGTAGTTGTATTCAAGAAAATGGGGATAGTGGTCCAAAGGGGGTGCCTGTGCTCTATGATACGGGGATGTCCAACCCTCTTTGCAATTAGCGGTTCCTGGTTTCCAACTAAAGAAGAAGAAAAAATGGACTCCTAGAAACTTAAAAGAGATTGAAGAGGCTCTCCATAACAAAATAACATAGAAGGCAAAGAGTAAAGACAAGAAAAAAATTGATATGCCACTAAGAACAAGGATATAGGCACCAAAGTATTGAATGAATTGCTATATGATGGTTTTTTTTAATAAAATAAGGATTTTGTGTGAAGAACCAAAAGAAACATGATAAATGGAGAAATTATTGAGTTTCTCAATGAATTTCTCTGACAAGGTGTTTATAGAGAGATTGATTTAGTTAGAGAGTAAGGATTTGAACACAGACTAATTTGGTCAAGTTTGATTATTCTAATTCTTTCATCTTTGTTCTTTTACCTTGAAAAATTGGATGTGTTCTGGTGGCATAGATTGCTATTTCGGAAGAGGATGGGTTGTTTAGCTAAACGGAGAACCGTGAAGGAATTCATAATTGCTAATAAAGTTGAGTTGTTGCTAGTTCAAGAAATTAAGTTGAAAGTGCTTGCTTGACTTTTTGTTTCAGATGTTCTAGAATTGATGGCTAATGGATCTTTTCAACTTGAAAATAATAAGAATTTTGTCAGCTTTTAAGTTTTGTCCTTTAAGATTGGATTATTGTATGTTGAGTGACTTTATTGAATTTCCCAACATTTTGAAAATGTGGAGGTATGTTTTGATTAAGGTGTAGGTGATAGAAATTTCCATCTTGAGAATAAGATGTTAATGGATAATGTTGTGCTTGGATTTGAAGGGAGGATGTTTGTTTATTGTTTTGAAGGCTGGATTTAGATGTTCAAGGTCATATTTGACCTAGAATTTGTGGTTAAGTTTTGCATTAATCTTATTTGATTCCAATTCAACAGCAAGTTATAGTCCTTGATTGGAATGAAATTCAATGTGAGGCTGAGTGGAATGTTTATTAAAGGATTTATGAATGGTGATTGCTTTTCTGTGGAAGCCTTTTGGATAAGAATTTGGAAGTCTCGTAGTTTATTAAGCAAAAAGTGTAAGATGAAGGCTATCGTTTTTTAAAGAGCCAAACCAATCGAATTGGAGATTGTTAATTGATGATTTTTTTTCTTTAGATGTTGAATGACATTTTCTGATCTACGGATTTTTTTTTACTCATCTTTATCAATTAATGGGATTGGATAGTTTTTTTGGTGAGCGTTCATTCGTAATCAGATAGATATCGAGCGGGTTTGAAGAGATTGTCTGACATGATCCTTTTGTAGGTTGATCTGCTCTTCTTGCCTCACCAGTGTCCACACCCCCAATGCGGTGAAAAAACTCACTAAATGATAAAAGGGGCAAAAGATAAAATTATTTTTTCTCATGTTTTATAATTCTTTATTTTTTATTAAAATTAAATAGTAATTTTTTTTTTAATTTCATCAAAATTATTTTTACCTCACTAAAACTAAGCTCATTGCCACCTACATTGGCCTTTAACCAAATTTAAATGGGGTACTGTGACAACGAAGGAATATTTGTTGTCTTCTAAAAATTTGCGATCCATCGGGTTACTGTTTGGTAGTGTTTGGAAATCTTGATTGGTTTTTTTATTGAGACAACTTATTTTAGTTTGGGTTGCAAGATTGGGTTTAAGGTTAGTCTGTATAAGTTTTTGAAATATCTTTCAAGTTATGAAGTTCAACAAATTTGTAACAATTTAAGCTACCTTTGTTGCTAGCCTTTGTATTATTAATAAAATCTTGTTGATTTAGCAAACAAAACGTTTAAATTTTATTTAATTGGGTGAAAGACAAAAACTTCTTTATGATAAGTATGATTATCTTAAATGAACATTAATCCCATGAAGTTCTAGAATACAAAAAATTTCATTTTCTTCATGTTTTTTTTCAATTCTTTTTTAATCTTTGACTTTCTTCTTTAAGCCCATGTTTCTCTCTCTTCTCCCTCTTTTTTATTCCTTCCTCTTTTAATGAGTTAGAAATCTAGATGTCTTCGATTCTTCATACAAACTTCAATTTGAAAAAGTCAAGTTCTTCCAAATTTAAAGAGAATGATTCTTCATACAAACTTCAATGAGTTTTTGTTTTCTTTACATAATGTCATTTTGATACTCAAGCATTATAGATTAAAATAAGAAACATGTTCTATGTTTTCCTTTGATGCCAATTAACATTGTTTGATGAAGTTTATTATTGGGAATTTGGCTTCCTAATTTTTTTTGTTTTTATAATTTTTTAAAAGTTATAATTTTTTTTGTTTTTATAATTTTTTAAAAGTTATAATTTGATGCCAATACATCTATAATTTTTTACTTTCTAATTTTTGAATTAATACATTTTTTCCTAAATTTGTTTGCCGATTAAAGTGGAAGGGAAAAGATAATAAGAAAACAATCGATTCAGTTCGTATAATAACAAAATTCAATTCAAATTTGATTCCTATAATGATATCATTAAACTGATTTTATTCTATTAGATTTGGATGAAAATAGTCTTGGATGGGAAATATATCCAAATACTTTTCTATTTTTTTTGCAAAAACTCAATTCAATCTAGAGGGGAAATTGGTAATTAACTATAACCTTTTAAGATAACTATAGGGGTTTGTCGTATTTAACCCACTTCTATAATGAATGCCTAGCAAAGTCCACAAAGCGCAGTAGATATTGGCTGACAATAACAATATTTAGTTGCATATATAAATACTGCAATTTTCTTCTATTTTGGCAAAACTATGGAAACACATTACAACAGAAGAGAAGTTGACAGGTTAATTTGCAAGTGCAATGACGCTATAACCTAATCACAACAAGTTTGTCAACAAATGACGACGAAATGATGGCATTTCATTTTTTGTGTCAAGGCATCTATAGGGCTGAAAACTCAACTTCCTGAGTGCAAGGCCGATATGCAACGAATGTACTATCATCTGAGAAGGAACCCGGATTAAAGCAAGTAATTCCAGTGTATTTGAATGCCTTCTGCCCACTTCTATCACCTAAAATGATCTGCACGGAAAGGCCGTGGAGTAAACAATATCAGATCTTTGCTCTCAATATGAATACTAAAAGCAGAGGTGAATCTGATCTTCCGATTGAATCTATTATAAACTAGTTCAGCTTTTAAAATTGATTACCCCACCAATCCTATGAAACAATGCCTCGTCCAATCCAACAAGCTAATAAATGCCGACCTAGGTAGTTTCTAGATAGGACAAGAAACAGATACAAACAACTTCCTCAACCACTAAAATGTTATTCGGTTACATTTCATAATGCCTGAGACCAACCAAAAGAAACAAAAGAAGTGGAGGGATTAGAACATTACCGTATGTGGAGTCGGATACAGATGGAGACAATGGTCATAATTCCAAATAATGGGTTGTACAAAGAGAGGGAGTGGGCAGAGATGACTTTGATGGGTTATGGTTGCAACAAGCTGCAAAAAAAATCCAACCAATTAATCTCATGACAGCATATCAACAAGTAAATAAATAGTCACAAATAATAAAAGACGATTTAGTCGGAAAGGTTACATGTTCAAAAGGATCATCTGTTTCTTCAGTAGAAGGGGGAATCAAACAGGAGCGACGCATTCGATACAGCAGATCTTGGCGAAAGAAGACAATTTCCTGGGTGTAGAACTTTATTCTGCATCAAACCAACAGCAGCATGGTCAAGTTAAGACAACCAAAGACACATTAATTCCATATTTTAAGGTGCAAGAATCAGCGCTCTTAAGAGATCATACCCCTCATCTTCTGTTATTAACTAGCTTTTGAAATCACAGAACATGATTTTAAATACCAAGTCAGACTCAGAAGAAGCTCTCCGTAAAATATTAAGCCTATCTAATCATGCATTAATGGTCCGGGATTACAAAGATTAACCTGCAGGGATTACTAGAAAATATTGCATTAGGAACGTGCTTCTGGACCTCCTCAGTTAGATATTTTGGTAAAGCACACCGGGGTAGAACTGATGATGGACCTGCAATTATCAAAAGCAAATAATTCTAAAGCGATGCAACTCTTTTAGAGAACAAGTAATTATTATGACGTCATACTTTAATATACCTGCATCATCAGGACCTGGAATAAACAGAAACCGGCTGTGCTCTTTAAGTCGTGGATGGGCTTCAATCATTCGGCCTAATTTGCCAAACTGCAATCTGCAGATCGAATTAGCAAGTTACTTCTCCATCCAATATTTAACACAAAATCGACAACCATATAGAATAACAAAAACAACTTAATTAAATAATCCCTCACCTGAGACTTGAGAAAGAATGAAAGGAGAGGTTACATGGGTGAGAACAAAAGTTTCCCATGAAAACAAATAAGGAAGGAACGATCTCCACATTCTCAAATCCATCAAGGACTGTCTCCAGCTTTTCCATAACCTTCTCAACAAGACATTAAATACTATGTCAAGTTATTCAACAAATAGTACACATCTATAGAACTAGAACCTGTGAATTACCTGTTCATTGTCCAGCCAAATGTCAGACAGTATAACAAACATGTCATTTACTGCTCTCTTTTCCAGATCCGCAAGTCTGAGCTATTAAGGGGTATAGGAAACTATTACCAGTTTGTAGCAATCTCAGATCACTACAAGAAACTTCAAAGAATGAGTTAAAGCAATTTTTCCAAGTAATGAACATCAAAAAGGGAATGATTAGGATACTGTCTCCTCTTTTGTTAGTGTACCACCACCAAAGAAGTCATGCCCAGCAAGCACTTTGAGTGATTTATCTCTGTCCTCTAAAGGAGGAAAACCGCATGTAACTACCTTCATCACAAAGTAAAGTTAGCACAACCAGAGGAAATCAATTTCAATAGATATCTTCAAACTATATATAAAGTGGGAACCATGTAAATTTCACTAACGTTCACTAAACTTATTGCATTATTTCTTAGGCAGGCAATGGTGTTCAATGTCTGCTTAGGCAGGCAATAGTGTTCAATGTCCTTCAATGTCTGCACTGAGCTTCAAAAAATAGAGTTCCAGTACATTCCATGTCTCAAATAAAACTATAAATGGATTCTGACATAGAATGTCACATCAGATTTTCATATGAACAAGTAAAGGAATATTCAAACTGAACATAGATACTATACCCGACAATTATGTAAGCCTTAAAACATTTTATCTACAAACTTGCAGTTTCATATTAATATTGTAATAAAAAAATTTAATTCCACTTGTTCTGCTCAGGTACTAGGATTAGTTTGAAAAACCAAGCTTTGATTTGTCAACTTGTTCTTTTTATAGAAGATTTGCAAAGTGGAATTATTTACAACCTTTTACACAACATTCTAATTTAGTTAAATAAGAAAATTATTCACTTTACACTCTAATCCAACAGTTCCAAAACAAGGAAAAACTGAAAATGAATACCCAAAACTCTCTAAAATTGAATTTTCGAATTTATTCAGATATGATGCACATCAAGCGTGCCAAAAACATAACACTCAATGCACATAAACTTTGTTAAAATAAAAGACTTAAAGCATACACAAGTTTTAGAAGAAAAATTTTCTCAGGAGACCCCAAAAGGAAATTGAGAATATAGCAATTGTAGGGAGAATTAAAAAAATAACACCAACCTGAAAAATTCCCTCAGAAAGCATTTCACCTTCTGCTACAATTATGGTGTTCTCTGTGAAAAATCCTGTAGTTATTTTGTATTGGCTGTCAAAGAACGCAATTATTTTCTGTTTCACTTTGATTTGACATATACAATGATATTCTCCATGTTTAGTTCTTATGAAACAAGAAGTTAATGAAATAGAATCAATATATGAGCAGATATGATAGGAAATTAAGCAAAAGGATATTGCTTTGGATAAGTCAATTTCAACAGCAGCAGTAAGATCTTCCAAGTAAAAATGGCCATCCTCCAACTGTGAAATGACACCCATCACCCATCTCCTCCCTCTTTGCCCAACCAGAGACTGTATTGGTGATAGCTGTCCAACAACATTGTTTTGTTTGTCACATCTAAAACACCCATTCTCTCTGTTTTTAGAACACACAGAACTCGAAATTGAAAAACATTTCGTTTCATACATATAGAAAGAGAAGGGAAGCACACCTTACAGCCTTGAGAGGTTTCATCATCAGTATCAAATGCGGGTTTAACAAAATGTTGATCGCGAGAAACCCTCTGGAACAGCAACAAAAACCTATCTCTATAAAGAGCTGCTTTTGCAGAAGCCTCCCCGTGGATGGGTAGACTACCAGCATGTCTATAAATATCAAACAAGCTTTAAAATCCAAATCTAATAAAAATAATATTTTAAAATAAGGAAAGATAAGTTAAGCATTTACGTACAGAGAGAAATGCTTCTTGATGGGATCGTATCGAAATTTGGGGATGAGAAAGGCATCAATGATGCGAGTAGAATGATGAGAAGAGGTAGGGCATTCCTCCTCAGCTGCTTCTGCTTCCAATAGAAGACTGACTACTAGGTGCACCGCCTCTTTGTCGATTATGGAAGATTTCACTGCTTCCCAATTAAAATCCAATTAATAAGGAAAAGAAAAAAGAAAAAAAACTAAAGCGTTAAAAATCTAATTAATAAAAAACAGAAAATATCTTAAGAAAGCAGAATCGTAAAAATTACAAGATTGATGATCGAGCTGATCGAGGAGGAGATCGATGGCCTCATCTTGGGCATCTGGAAAGCGATTAACAAAGGAAAGAATCTCTTCAAGACCATCCATCTTCAAGCTGTATCCTCTTATCTTCAATTTCTTCTGAATCTTCTTTCGAGTTTGTTCACTCTTTTTTTCCTTTTCCATTCCTTCTTGTTGTACACACGCGAGCGAGAACACACTTTGTCTGGCAAATAGCAATGGAAGAGAGTTCTGCACTTTTTCTGCTGCTTTTGGCCAAAAAATCTTTTCCTTTTTCCTATAAAATGGCGATAACCCACCAATTAATTAATACTGTAAATAATAATATTAATTAATTAATTAATTATTATTGGCGAAATCCTAGTATTGCATTGCTTTTAACATCCAATGCTACAAAAAACTACGACAATAACAGCTAACAAAATTCATAAAATCAAATGTCAAGTGTCTAAAGAAACCAAAAGAAAAAGTATAAATTTTATAATAAAAGAAAAAAATAATTATCATCTCTTTGTAACGTTAGCTTTAAAAGAAAAAATGTTAAACGTAGAGCTATCTGACTTGAGAGCTTGAAGCCACTGGTTTGTTAGGATTCGAAGGGATGAAAAGAAGAGAATGACCCAGAGGCAGGGCAAAGGAGAGTTTGAATCTTCAAGTAATAAAATTTCAAAGTGATTGAAGCATATCAAATGGCATCTGCAATATTGATGGTCACTAAAATAACTCTAGCAATCAATTGCTAGAGATGCTGACCTCAATTATTTGGGAGTTCTTGGGATTGTTAGCTTTGCAGCTCTAATTGCATCTAAATATTGATGGTCTCTGGATTAACTTTTGGAATCAATTACAAGGAGTTCTTCATATTGTAAGTGCGGTATCTTATTTTAAATGATTTTAACCTTAATCACATCTTCACCAAAAGGTAAAATACCAATTTTTGCATGTGCAGCTTTATCCAGTGATTATAATAGAAATGATACTAATTAATTAAATGATTGGGAGTTATTAAATAACTGTTTTATTGGACTTACTAAAAAAATATTGAATTCATTTTAATGATACAACCATTATAATAGAAATGACACTGATTAATTAAATGACTGAAAGTTAACAAATAACTGTCTTTCTTAGTCTTTTCTTTTGGTACATTGCTGCTGAGCGTTGAGATAACATTGTATTCTTTGTGTTGCGTGAATAAAGAAAAATTTCTGTTTCCCTTTGCTTCAGAATTACAGAATCATTTGCTCTACTGAGGAACTTGAAACATGTCAATAAGTTGAGCAGTTGTAGGAACCTTTGCTCAATAGCTTAGAACAGAAATCGGGCATCGAACTCGTATGCAATGAATTACCAAGTAGACTGCCACCAGCTATTGCATGTCATTTTTGGTTTAGTTATGTAGAAAGCATCTGAAAGCTTTATTTAACCGAGGTTATGAAAATTAAGTCAAATTAACCAGATTAACCTGTGCATAATGAGAGACATCCAAACATTTCAAGCCCGCAAAGATTGCAAAGGAAGCAGCCCACTTTCCCCTAGGTTGCAGAGAAAATAATATAAATATTTTCAAAATTTTTCTTAAAAGACATTTCCACTAAAACGATAAAGTGTATAGTCAGTAGTCAATTGCACTCTGACCTTGTTCAGTCCTCATTTCACCTGCCCTCTGCAAGGCATGGAGGACCTGTCCTTACCCCAAAATCTGGAGGAATACAGCGCTTCCTCAACAACCGTAAAATTCGACTAACCCATTCCTTTACTCAGAGGCCCCATCCCTGCCGAACCTTCCGATGACCCGTGATTCGGTCCATTCCTCCTCGCCTTTAAAGACCTTCCTTCTTGGGCCACCAAATACAAGTCCTGCGAGTCCAAAATCATATCTTAATGCGAGGAAGGCGCCAGAATCGGGTGAGCCATCAGTGCATCCAACAAGTGTAAACTTCCCTGGTGACAATCTCTGATTGGTTGAAAATCAATGGACTTAAAGGTGAGAGAGCGCTACAAAGATCGTGAAATGGAAGGATGTTTGGTCGCGGCCAAGGAAAAGTGTGTCGGCTTCGCTAAGGAGAAATGTATGATGTCGTTTTTGGAAGCGAGAATCGCGGCGGGAGGTAAGGAACAAACTGGTCGGGAGGATGGTAAACGTGGCGTCAATGTCAGTGGAAAGTACGTGGCACGATTTGATTGGGTTGGATAAATTGGGAGAATGGGGATTCACGGTGACCAATCATAAAGCGAGTCAATATATATGCGCCGATGCCCAATTTCAAACATGACATGACAATGTGGTTGCAGAATTTTTGTCAAATTTTGAAGCATTGGTAACTTTAAACTGACAATTGGGTGTTGTTTCGAACAAGTAACAGCTAAGGTATGTCTAAATTAAAACTTTAATATGACAATTATATGAAGTTATTTTCGACTCTTAGTTTGGAAATTTGACAAATGCATTTATTTTGAGGGTGAAATACATAAACCCCCTATGCTTATACTAAAGGACACTAAACCCATCTAGTTTCAGAATACCAATTTTTGCTTTTAACTATCCTTACATTAAAAAATCATCCTATATTCTAAACCAAAAAACCATAAATCATAAATCTTAACCCCTAAATCTTAAATCCTAAACAAAAAATCTCTAAATTTTATAACCAAAACCGTAATCAAAGGAAGAAAATTAGTGTATTTTGAAACTAGAGTGGGTATTATCCTTTTAGTATAAGTATAAGGGGTTTATGTAATTCACATGTGATCTTGAGGGTAAGAAATCTATTTCAAGGTACATATTTACTTTTGTAATTGTAAAAGGAGCTGCTTCTTGGCAGTGTAACTATATAAGTGTGTTACCTTATTAACCATAGAGGCTGAATATGATGCAGCAACCGAAGTAGGTAAACAAATGCTTTGGATGAAATAATTTCTTCTTGAACTAGAATTGAGTGAAAAAGAGTGTACAGTATTTGTGACATTTAGAGTGCTTTAGATTTATATAAAAATACCATATATCAAGTTAAGACGAAGAATATTGATGTCAGGCAACGATTACACCTAATGATTGATAAGTAATAGATGCATTTAAAGAAGATTCATACAGATAAGAATACAACTGATATATTAACTAAAACATTTTCCATAGAAAAACTTGTTCATATTATGCAGTGATTTAGTCCAAATGGATATCTTGACCAACACGGATTTCAAGTGATAAGTTGTGGCAGTGAGCCTCCTCCAAATGGGAGCTAGAAGGAGAGATTGATGATTGCACGTTATCAAATTGGTGCAATCGTTTTCTTTGTTTAATAGTCATAAGAGCACTCAGTTTTATGTAACGGCCAAGATTAGCTAAAAAAGAATGAAAGGTCAAGATTCACTTGCAAACAAAAGAAGGGTTTCATCATTTTTATCCTTGATAGTCGCAATCAACATATCATCAATTTGAGATAAAAACAAGGAAGTAAAAAACAACATCGAAAATTGCATAAAAAAAGACAACACTGAAAAGGGAAAAAAGAAGAAGAACTTTTTAACTTGGTTCTAAATTGAGTTTTTTTTTCTATATAAAGAGAGCAATAGGAGAGTGAACTATTTAGCATTAGAGAATTCTTTGAGTAGATGATATTGGTAAACTCAAAAAGGTAAATTTATTGTTATAACCCAATTGTTGAAATATTGAATTTGGGCAAAAAGATTTAAGATTTTAAACTTCTAGTTGCTTCTTTCTTTTAATGAATTTTTATTTAATTTATGGCATCATTTGTTCTCTCTACATCAAAGAACTTTTCCACATTTTTTTGGTTTACTTTACTCTGTAATTGACTGCATACATAATATCTATTGATTTGAGAAACCTAATAGAGCAGCAAGTGGAACCATGAACTTCGATCCTTTATCCTCCTCTTCTCATCCCAAAACCCCAAACCTGAACAACTTCAACCATGGCAAACCTCCATATCAGTATCAAGGTCCTAACAAAAAAAAATACCAAATCCCTCATCTTACAAACAAAAGCTGTTATCTAATACCAAACACTTTTATTTTCAGTTCTGGTTAGAAAAAATTCCTATTGACCAAGAAACATTATCGTTTGATAAAGAACATCAAGATTCTTAATCCCCATCACCAGATACTTAAAACTACATCCCTGCTCTAAAACTAACCCATGAAGAAGAAGAAACAATCACAAACCCTTAAAGAAACACTATCATAATCAAACTGTTAAACCGTCTTCTATCCTACAACAAATTAAGTCTCAAACTACAAAAAACTTGGAACCTCATTTCCTCTATTACAATAACTGACTTGGGTGAAAGATATTTTCTAATATGGTTTTCTAGCATGGATGATTACTATATAGTCCTAGCTGGAGGTCTTTGGTTTTTATTTAACCATTACTTGATGATTCAAAGATGGTAACCAATTTTTTTACTTGCAAAGGTTATCTTTACACTGACAATATAATGGATACAACTACCTCAATTGCCTATAGAATATTATGACTATGAGGTCCTGTATGAGATAAGCAAATTTATTAGTAAACTCATCAAATTAGATACCCACACTAGATCAATAATAAGAGGCCAATATACAAGATTATGTCTTGTGGTCCACACAAAGGAGCCTCTGCCTAAATTCATCAAAATAGGCTCTCTACAGCAACAAGTTCATTACGAAATGCATTCCTCCTTCTACCAGAATTACGGGAAAGTTGGTCACATAAGTGTTATATTCATGGAACATCATTGCTCAAATCAGGAACCAACATAGGAAGCAACAAATTCAACTAGGAATGCAAAAGAAAGTTGGAAGACAACCTCAAAAGAGTAGAACAGACAGCATCTTAATGAGGAACCCAATATCAAAATCTACCAATTCTCAACAATCTCAACAATGAACCTCTACAATACAACAGGAACATGGATTATAGCAAAAACATGGATTTTCAGGTAACAGAACTTTCAGTATCCGATTTCTGTTTTGTATCTGATTTTGTATCCGACTTTCTGTTCCGTATGTGATTATGTATTTCTGGAAACCTGCTTTAGTCTGATGTGATTTAAAGTGAAGTGCATATTTTCCGTATTGAAAATCTGTTTCTGTTTGAGAAAATAAGAACTTTCTGCATGACATGAGATTATGAACATGTAGGTAGTATGGTTATTTACTTGCTTGCATAATTCCTTACTGAGTGTGTTAGCTCACCTTTTTTCCTTCCTCTCCACAGAGTTGTCACAGTAGTGAGTGCTACGGTATTCCTGAGTGTCTGACGGCCTACACTTGATAGTGCGCAAAGGTATACACATATTTTGACTTTTACATCTAAATTTTTGAGGCACAATGATGTATATAAAGGGATACTGGTATGTAAACGTACGTATATATAATATAGATGATGAGTGAAATAGGTTGAACTCAAGTCAAGAGTAACCAATTCTTATGATGAATTTGAATGGTATTGTATTACATTAGTTGTATTAATATCAACTCGTATGCCTAACCATCTGTCCGTTGGTCCAACCGTGATTTGTATGAATAAATAATAAGAAGTAAGTGTAAAAACGGGTGTGACAGAAGTTGGTATCATAGCAGGGTTGGTCTGAATACGAGTCGATATTAATAGCTAGGAGAGTTTACATCCATGTGGTATTATGCTTTGTTTAGATACAATTGTGTATACCGGGCTGTGAGTGTACTAAGAATTGATTTTTGTATGCAGAAAAATCATCAGTATGACTGATAGACACTGCAGTCAAGGGGAAGGTTCTCGAACTCGAGGGCATAGACAGGCCCAAGAGACATACTGAATCATCTTCTGACCATGCCTCCTAGGATCCGACAGAGACTATGGATGCCCGTGTGGCAAGGTTAGAGCGGACTGTGGCGAATATGACACTATTATTCGGTCAAACAATGGCTATATTGGAGAGTCTGCAGGGTATGGGTTGCCCAGAAGCAGCCCCTGCCACGCCTGCACCACAGACCACAAAATCTTCTAGTTTTGCTTGTCCTGCACCGCCACCGCCCCCACCTATACAACATAAGGCTGTACCTCCACCTGTTCGACCTCCAGTACCACCACCGGCCCCAGCAGAGCCTCAGAGTCACCGTGGTGAAATGATGGGACAAGATATGAGTGTGATTTAGATCGGTTGAGACAGTTTCAGAAACTCAAACTGCTGTCTTTTAACGTGAAGAACAAATATCCCCTGGCAAAAATAGATGATTTGTTTGATCAGCTAAGAAAGGCTTCTATCTTTTTTAATATTGATATGAGATCAGACTATCACCAGTTGCGGATCAGGAATGAGGATGTTCCGAAAACAGCCTTCAAAATTAGATATGGCCATTATGAGTTTTTAGTGATGCCCTATGGTTTGAGAATGCCCCTACAGTTTTCATGAATCTGATGAATGAAGTATTTCGAGACTATCTAGATCAGTTTGTCATAGTCTTCATTGATGACATCCTCATCTATTCTCAGTCCCAAGAGGAGCACGTGCAGCATTTGAGGACTGTGCCCCAGATACTTTGAGTTAAGCAGTTATATGAAAAGTTCAGTAAATGTGAGTTTTGGCTAGATCAGAAAACTTTCCTTGGTCACATTACATCTAAGGACTGGGTGTCAGTTGATCCATCCAAAAAATAGAGACTGTACTTCAGTGGGAGAGACCGAGGACAGTTATAGAGATTCAGAGATTTCTGGGACTAGCAAGGTATTACAAGAGGTTTGTTGAGGGATTCTCCAAGATTACAGCTCTTTTGACTAAGCTTACACGTAAGGATGTCTCGTTTGTATTGTGAGACCCCGTATATGTATAATGGTAAATATGTACATAGAAATGTAAATAGAGTTGTACTATGAATTCATAAGAGAAGTATATGTTATGTAAGTCCATAAGTTAATGTACACACTTGCAATAAGAGTTGTGATTGTACATACAAGTTACATTATGTATGAATAAGAGGAAATGAACTTAAACATGTGAGGAATGTGAGTAGAATGGAATATGAGTAGTGTGGTAAATGGAATGAAGAGTTGCATGAGTATGCACTCCCATTTGGTTAATATTAAGTATCTTTGGTTATACAAAGATTCCAAACAAGTTTCAATAGGTATAAGGTATGAATGGAAGCCATTGTCAAGCCTCAAAGATGAATGAATGAGAAAATGATCATGGTAGAAAATTAAGGATGTTTGAGTATGAGTTGATGCAGAAAATCTGGAAACTATGAAAGGCAGATCGATCTCATGGGATGAGAGATCGATCTGGAAGAGCCAGAATACTCTTATTTGAGCAATGGAATAGAGCATATCGATCTCCAATGGAGCCAGATCGATCTCCTAAGCATTCTGTAATGAAAAGATCGATCCTCAAGCACCCAGATCGATCTCCTTAGCTCTCTGTTTGGGAGTAGATCGATCTCATGCTTCGATAGATCGATCTCATTCTTAAAATGTCGTGAAAAAGAGGGATTTAAGGGGACCAGATCGATCTCCTCTTGGTGCAGATCGATCTCCTCAAGCAATTTCTATAAAAGGAGTGTTAAAAATCTGAAAATTTCGAAAAAAACACCATTCTTCCATTTTCAACCCAAAAACCTAACTTTCTCTCTCTAAAATCAGCCATTTTCAGTAAGATTTGAAGATAGACCATTAGAGGCAAAGTTGTTCCTATCAAAGAGAAGAACAACATAGTTAGAAGGCATTTTCCCATTATTGGTATTGAAGGAGTTAAGGGAATTATCATTTGGAGAAAGGAGAGAAATCAGATTTGGTAAGATTCTAACACTCCAACTATGGTACATTGTCTATTTAATTGATTTTGGAGTTGTTTGACATGAGTATGGATGGTTAAAAACTATTTAAAATGCATTGGAATGATTATGACCTAGAAATGGTCTAGTGTGAGAAAGTGGAATGTATGGAGATTAATGAGAAATGAGATGTCTAGAGGTGACAATAGTGTTATGGGTATGATTTTAAGATGTTGTTGGTGGATAAATTGTGAGATTTACCTAAAAGAGGTAAAATGTGGATTAAGGTATTGGTAAAATGCATAAGTGAATTATATTGAATAATGAGGTCAAATATGGGTTAAAAACATTAACTCAATTGATTTGGATGAATGAATCGTAGCTTCCGAGGATACGTCGGAGCGAGTTGAGCCAAGAGCGTGAGAAGCTAAGAGGAAAAGAGTCACACCAAGTAAATCGAGGTAAGAAAATTGTGTGGACTCTTAGAGATATCTGTGCGCAATTTGGGCGCATTAAATATTTTGCTAGAATGCATGAGACATTAGGAAATGATGTTGGCTGATTGATGGATAAAAGTTGGGTGTTTGAGAAATGTGCATGAAAACAAAAGCATATTGCTTTGAAAATCATGTTTTATTGCTTTTTAGCAAATGATTTGGTAGGTTGGCTAATATTTGAAATGATTTGCAAAAGAGTTGAGTTGTTTTGGTTTGTTAACCACACTTTGCAAAGAAATGCGGCACCTACATTGTTTACGTGAGTATGAAAGCGTGCTAGAGTACGACTCGCACGATATTTGACGTATTTTATACACATGAGTGCTAGAGGCACTAGTTTTCACATGAATTTCATAATTGTTTTGGCATTGTGCTTGGAGTTTGTCTCGCACTAGATGCCCACCTTGCTTGTTGCCGTGCTTGGAGCTTCGGGTGGACTGGATGTCACTTCAATTAAATAGGCTCGCACGTGCATTATTTGACATGATTTATTAGCCGTGTTAGGAGCTTCGGGTAGACAAGAGGTCGTACCGATTAAATAGGCTCACACATACGTTTTGAGATGTGGCTTGATATGATGTGTTGATTGGGTCCACGGAGTACGTGTACCGTACATGTAGCATGGAGTACATTGTATCGTGTTGAGATGTGATATGCCGTCTTCAAACGAGATCTGCTATGGACCGAAGGGTAGGATTTGACCCACCTCCCGTGTGGAAGCAGATAGTGGTGATATCCCGCACACCTGATCCGTGTAGCCGGCATCATAGGTTTTGTACATAGGCCTTGAGGTTATTACCTGTTGTTGAATTGCCTATCTCACATGTCTATTATTTTGAGGATAAATCCATGTTTAAAATGATTTGTGGGTCAAGACAGTCCGAGGGATGGGCTGAGACCTGACAAGTATTGAATTGTTTTAAGATATTGATTGTTAATGATTTTTTTTAAAGTGCACAAATGATTGATGTTTAATGCCATACCTTATTGTGAAAATGCATGATAGTTAATGCCATGCTTATTTGAGAAAACGCATGATGTTTAATGTCATGCCTTATTGTGAAAATGAATGATGGTTAATGCCATACTTATTTAAGAAAACGCATGATGGTTAATGTCATGCTTTATTATGAATTATGCGTGATGATTTATACCATGATTTGAGTTGAAAGGTGCACTGGATTTTAATAGCATGAATGCCTTACATACCATTAACACAATCATACACTCATGTTTTGAGATAAACATTGAATTAAATGCTTTTGAGCATGGCATCACGATCACGTAGATAGTGCAGTATCTGCCTGTTCGCATGATTGCCTTACTGAGCGTGTGGTTTGCTCACCCCCTTATTTTTCCCTCTCTACAGAGATTTGAGTATAGAGTGAGCGTGACTGGAGGCTTGTCCCTTTTGGTAATCCGCTGCATCCCATCGCTAAAGGTATACACACTTGAATTATTTTGTATCTAAACTAGACATAGCACAGTAGCATTTTGTATGTAACTATTGGGGATGCAAAACAATGTAAACACATGTAACAACTTTGATATATATACATTTATACAAGTGTTTACTTATGAATAATATGCAAATTGAATTGGTATGGTGGAGTGAGTTAGACGTCGACACACAGCCCAACTATTAAGGAGAGTTGCTGTTCACGATTGAGGTAAGGACGAATAATAAACAATGCATGAAAATGCGAAAAATTTATACGTATTTTGGTAAGTTGAGGGTCGTGACAGAAGTTGGAATCAAAGCTCGAGTTGGTCTGATGTGTGTCGTGTTTAAAATACTTAATAAGTTAAAAAGTTATATCCCCATGTTACTTCGCTTGTTTAGATACAATTGTTGTGTGTCGATGGGTTGACTAAGTAATTGGTTGTGAATGTAGGGAATTGAGTAATTATGCCTAATACCAGTCGCGGTAGAGGGATGAGAGCACAGGCTCGAGGCCGTAGAGGTAGGCCTGGGGGTCGTGTTAAGCCGAAAACACACGAGGCTCAAGATGATGTTGAGGTGGAGGCTGATGTTGAGCATGCTCCACAGGGTCCAAAGGAGAGACCCGAGAGTATTGAGGCTCGCTTCGCGAGGATTGAGCGGAGCATTGAGATGATTGTGAAGTTGGTCACCCAATCTTTATCTGGAGTTGGCAGTAGACAGAGTCTCGCTACACAGGGTGATGCCGAGCAGGCGGCAGCTCCCGAGGCACGGGCAAGGCAAGCCCATTGGATAGACTGCGGCAGTTCCAGAAGTTTGGATCGTCGTCTTTCAGTAGAGTAAAAGACCCAGTAGCGGCTGAGGATTGGATCAATGAGATCGAAAAACTATATAGGTTCTTTGAGTGCACTACTACCGAGATGGTAGCGTTTGTCGCTTTTATGCTGAAGGGATTAACAGAATATTGGTGGAAGTCCACTAGGCCTATTTTGAGAGCCCGACATACTGAGATCAGTTGGGATGTATTTCTAGAGGCTTTCCGAAGACAGTATGTCCCGAATACCGCACAACGAAAGCTAAAGATGGCATTTTTGGGACTGACCCAAGGGAGCAGGGCTGTGAATGAGTATGAGACTTCTTTTATCTCCCTGGGCAGATATGATCCCAACACTATGAGTAATGAGGTCGAGAAAATTCAGAAGTTTGTGGATGGATTGAGATCGACCATCAGGTCCAGATTGGTTCATCTAGATATACCGACCTATGAAGAGGCAGTGCGCATGGCGTAATTATGTGAACAAGATGTTGATAGAATCGCCTCAGAGTTTGGAAAGGTTCGTAAGATGAGGGACAGAAAGAGAAAGAGACCAATGATGGATAGAGGCTTCAGCTATAAGGGTAGCAAGAGATTCTCTGGAAAGAGGCCAAGGATTGATGAGATCCGGGAGAGGACAGTTAATACTCTCATGTATTCGGCCATTGCTCCAACTAAGGGAATCGTGATTGGAGGGCCACGGCCTACTACAGAACAGTGTGACAAGTGTGGTAGGTACCATGGTACTCGACCATGCTATGGACCTCAGGTAGTATGCTTCAGATGTGGGAAGCTAGGGCATATAATCAGAGATTGTCCAGAGATGACAGAGAGAGCCCCACATAAGGGCAAGGAGCCAGAGAGAGCTCCAATTGGTACAGCTGCTCCGAGGAAGAGGGCTACAGCTGAGGAAAAGGGGAAGCAGTGGGTATGAGTAGAGGATGAGTGCACGCGCTGGACCAGGATACTGCAGATCAGTCATCGGATGTGGTAAAAGGTACCATCTAAATCATTGATTTAGAAGCATTTGTGTTGTTTGATCTTGGTGCCACGCATTCCTTTATTTCGCCATCCTTTGCATGTAAATTGTTGAAGCATGTAAAACCCACGCTGCTTGATAAGATGTTGTTGATATCTACCCCTATGAATGATAGTCAGTTGACTGAGCATGAATATAGAGATTGTAAGATGAGGATAGGAGGTAAAGAAACGGCAGCCGATTTAATTTTATTAAATATGAGTGATTTTGATGTAATCCTAGGGATGGATTGGCTGGCTGCAAATCATGTTGTTATGGATTGTCATGCAAAAACTTTGATATTTCCAAAGATAGACAATCTTGTTGTAAATTTTGTGAAATGAAGTTAAAGAACATGATTATTATAAGTGTGATGAGTACAATCTTGATACATGATGTATGAGAGATAAATTTGTTTATCAATTTTGTGTGTGAATATGATGATTTATGATTACTAATGGTGGAAAGAATAATGTGAAGGGTTTATCGCTTATGTGATTGAGACGGATAAGGCACGTCCGGAATTGGGAGACATACCAGTGGTTAAGGAGTTTCCAGATGTCTTTCCGGATGAGTTACCAGGGTTACCTCCAGATAGGGAGATGGAGTTTGGTATAGACTTGGCACCTGGTACAGAGCCGATATCCAAGCCACCGTACAGAATGGCTCAAGTTGAGTTGGAAGAACTAAGGAAACAATTACAAGAGTTGCTGGAGAAGGGATTCATCAGACTGAACGTCGCACCTTGGGGAGCATCGGTTCTGTTTGTAAGGAAGAAGGATGGAAGCCTCCGACTGTGTATAGATTATCGATTGTTGAATAAGGCCACCATAGTATCCCCTTCCACGCATCGATGACTTGTTGGATCAGTTTAAGGGAGCGCAGGTCTTTTCCAAGATAGATCTGATATCAGGGTACCATCAGTTGAAGATACGAGGTGGAGATGTACCCAAGACAGCTTTTCACACCCGGTATGGACATTATGAGTTTATGGTTATGCCATTCGGGTTGACGAATGCTCCCGCAGCTTTTATGTTATTATGAATGAGGTATTCCACCAGTATTTGGATCGGTTTGTTATTGTGTTTATTGATGATATACTGGTGTACTCAAGGTATAGAGAGGAGCATGAAAGGCATTTAAGGATAGTGCTACAAACCCTCCGAGAGAAGAAGTTATACGCTAAACTCAGCAAGTGCAACTTTTGGTTGAAACAGATCTCTTTTCTGGGTCATATAGTATCAAAAGATGGAGTGTCAGTGGATCCATCTAAGATTGAGGTCGTAGTTCAATGGCAGAGACCCCAGATAGTGACAGAGATCAGGAGTTTCCTGGGTTTAGCTGGGTATTACCGAAGGTTTGTAGAGGGATTCTCGAGATTAGCTGCTCCTTTGATACGTCTCACGAGGAAAAATGTAGAGTTTGTGTGGGACGATAAGTGTGAGGAAAGCTTTGAGGAGTTGAAAATGAGATTAACTACAGCTTCAATACTCACAATTCCTACCAGCTCAGGAGGTTTCTCGGTGTATACGAATGCTTCACACCTAAGACTAGGCTGCGTATTGATGTAGGATAGGAAGGTAGTTGCATATAGATCAAGACAGTTGAAGGATCATGAGAGGAACTACCCTACCCATGACCTGGAGTTGGCAGCAGTGGTGTTTGCACTGAAGATATGGCGCCACTACCTCTATGGTGAGAGATTTTAGATTTATACAGATCATAAGAGCCTTAAGTACCTGTTCTCATAAAAAGAGTTGAACATGAGATAGAGGAGATGGCTTGAGCTTTTAAAAGATTATGATTGTGAGATCCTGTACCACCCGGGTAAAGCAAATGTGGTTACTGATGCATTGAGTAGGAAGCATCTCGGGATGGTGTCATTTATGATGGTCAAGGAACACGAGCTGTTGGAACAGTTCACGAACCTCAGTTTGGATATGACCCCGCCTGACGCTGATAGTGGATTTATGATAGCTAGCCTGAAGTTGGAACCGGATCTGGTAGATCAAATCTGACAAGCTCGACGAGTTGATCAACAGTGTAGTGATATCGTCGAGCAGATACAGAGGGGTACAGACACGGACTTTAGATTGAGTTCGGATGGATTGTTGAGGTTCAGAGGAAGGATATGTGTTCTTGATGATGCAGAGATCAGAAGGTTGATCGTAACAGAGGCTCACTCATTGAAGTATACGATACATCCAAGGGGTACCAAGATGTATCAAAACCTTCGAAAGGTTTATTGGTGGTCTAGGATGAAAAAGCACATTACTGAGTATGTTGCTAAGTGTCTCGTTTGTCAGCAGGTGAAGGTAGAGCATCAGAAGCCTGCAGGGTTATTGCAGCCTCTACCGATACCGACATGGAAGTGGGAGCATGTCACCATGGATTTTGTGATGTGATTGCCGAGGACCCGGAGAGGTCATGATACCGTATGGGTAATTGTGGATCAGTTGACAAAATCAGCCCATTTTCTAACTATGAGAGCTACCGATACTCTGAGCCAGTTAGCGAACCAATATGTGCTCGAGATAGTGAGGCTACATGAAATTTCAGTGAGCATTGTTTCTGATAGGGATGCCCGCTTCACTTCCCACTTCTGGGAACGTTTTCAGGAAGTGATGGAGACCCAGTTGAGTTTTAGCACCGCGTTTCATCCTCAGACAGATGGTCAATCAGAGAGGACTATACAGACCCTGGAGGATATGTTGAGAGCGTGTGCATTGGATTTTGGAGGCTCTTGGGATGACCATTTGCCACTCGCAGAGTTCACCTATAATAACAGTTTTCATGCGAGTATCGGGATGGCACCATATGAGGCATTGTATGGGCGTAGATGTCGTTCCCCTACGGATGAGAAGAGGTTGGTAACAGATAGATCTTTGCTCCTGACTTGGTTAGACAAGCCTCTGATGACGTCCAATTGATATATGAGAGGTTACGGACAGCTCAGAGCAGGCAAAAGAGTTATGCTAACCGGAGACCACTAGAGTTTGATGTGGGTGAGTTAGTGTTCTTAAAAGTTTCTCCTTCGAAGGGTATTATGAGGTTTGGTAAGAAGGGCAAGCTGAGCCCTAGATATATCGGACCCTTCGAGATTTTGGAGAGAGAGGGAGACAAGGCTTATAGGTTGGCATTGCCACCGGAGTTGGCAAGTGTTCATAACGTCTTCCACGTATCCATGTTGAGGAAGTACCACCCAGACCCGACACATGTGATAAGATATGAGCCATTAGAGCTCAATGAGGGTATGACATACATTGAAAAGCCAGTTTGGGTATTGGATAGAAAAGAGAAAGTGTTGAGGACAAAGACAATTCCCTTTGTGAAAATACTTTGGCAACATCACACTGTAGAAGAAGCCACATGGGAATTGGAGAGTTTGATGCGGAAGAAGTATCCCAAGTTGTTCACAGAATAATTGGTTTTAATTTGGAGGACCAAATTTTTTAAGTGGGGGAGAATGTGAGACCCCGTATATGTATAATGGCAAATATGTACATAGAAATGTAAATATAGTTGTACTATGAATTCATAAGAGAAGTATATGTGATGTAAGTCCATAAGTTAATGTACACACTTGCAATAAGAGTTGTGATTGTACATACAAGTTACATTATGTATGAATAAGAGGAAATGGACTTAAACATGTGAGGAATGTGAGTAGAATGGAATATGAGTAGTGTGGTAAATGGAATGAAGAGTTGCATGAGTATGCACTCCCATTTGGTTAATATTAAGTATCTTTGGTTATACAAAGATTCCACACAAGTTTCAATACGTATAAGGTATGAATGGAGGCCATTGTCAAGCCTCAAAGATGAATGAATGAGAAAATGATCATGGTAGCAAATTAAGGATGTTTGAGTATGAGTTGCTGCAGAAAATCTGGAAACTATGAAGGGCAGATCGATCTCATGGGATGAGAGATCGATTTGGAAGAGCCAGAATACTCTTATTTGGGCAATGGAATAGAGCAGATCGATCTCCAATGGAGAAGATCGATCTCCTAAGCATTTTGTAATGAAAAGATCAATCCTCAAGCACCCAGATCGATCTCCTTAGCTCTTTGTTTGGGAGCAGATCGATCTCATGCTTCGACAGATCGATCTCATACTTAAAATGTCGTGAAAAAGAGGGATTTAAAGGGACCAGATCGATCTCCTCTTAGTGCAGATCGATCTCCTCAAGCTATTTCTATAAAATGAGTGTTGAAAATATGAAAATTTCGAGAAAAATACCATTCTTCCATTTTCAACCCAAAAACCTAACTTTTTCCCTCTAAAATCAGTTATTTTCAGTAAGATTTGAAGAGAGACCATTAGAGGCAAAGTTGTTCCTATCAAAGAGAAGAACAACATAGTTGGAAGGCATTTTCCCATTATTGGTATTGAAGGAGTTAAGGGCATTATCATTTGGAGCAAGGAGAGAAATCGGATTTGGTAAGATTCTAACACTCCAACTATGGTACATTGTCTATTTAATTGATTTTGGAGTTGTTTGGCATGAGTATGGATGGTTAAAAACTATTTAAAATGCATTGAAATGATTATGACCTAGAAATGGTCTAGTGTGAGAAAGTGGAATGTATGGAGATTAATGAGAAATGGGATGTCTAGAGGTGACAATAGTGTTATGGGTATGATTTTAAGATGTTGTTGGTGGATAAATTGTGAGATTTACCTAAAAGGGGTAAAATGTGGATTAAGGCATTGGTAAAATGCATAAGTGAATTATATTGAATAGTGAGGTCAAATATGGGTTAAAAACATTAACTCAATTGATTTGGATGAATGAGTTGCAGCTTCCGAGGATACGTCGGAGCAAGTTGAGCCAAGAGCGTGAGAAGCTAAAAGGAAAAGAGTCACACCAAGTAAATCGAGGTAAAGGAATTGTGTGGACTCTTAGAGATATCTGTGCGCAATTTGGGCGCATTAAATGCTTTGCTAGAATGCATGAGACATTAGGAAATGATGTTGGGTGATTGATGGATAAAAGTTTGGTGTTTGAGAAATGTGCATGAAAACAAAAGCATATTGCTTTGAAAATCATGTTTTATTACTTTTTAGTAAATGATTTGGTAGGTTGGCTAATATTTGAAATGATTTGCAAAAGAGTTGAGTTATTTTGGTTTGTTAACCACACTTTGCAAAGAAATGAGCCACCTATATTGTTTTCGTGAGTATGAAAGCATGCTAGAGTACGACTCGTACGAGATTTGACGTGTTTTATACACATAAGTGCTAGAGGCACTAGTTTTCACATGGATTTCATAATTGTTTTGGCATTGCGCTTGGAGTTTGTCTCGCACTAGATGCCCACCTTGCTTGTTGCCATGCTTGGAGTTTCGGGTAGACTGGGTGTCACTTCGATTAAATAGGCTCGCACGTGCATTATTTGACATGATTTATTAGCCGTGTTAGGAGCTTCGGGTAGACAAGAGTTCGTACCGATTAAATAGGCTCACACGTACGTTTTGAGATGTGGCTTAATATGATGTGTTGATTGGGTCCACGGAGTACGTGTACCGTGCATGTAGCATGGAGTACATTGTACCGTGTTAAGATGTGATATGCCATCTTTGGACGAGATCTGCTATGGACCGACGGGTAGGATTTGACCCACCTCCCGTGTGGAAGCAGATAGTAGTGATATCCCGCACACCAGATCCGTGTAGCCGGTATCACAGGTTATGTACATAGGCCTTGAGGTTATTACCTGTTGTTGAATTGCCTATCTCACATGTCTATGATTTTGAGGATAAATCCATATTTAAAATGATTTATGGGTCAGGACAGTCCGAGGAATTTGCTGAGACCTGACAAGTTTTGAATTGTTTTAAGATATTGATTGTTAATTTTTTTTTAAAGTGCACAGATGCATGATGTTTAATGTCATGCCTTATTGTGAAAATGCATGATGGTTAATGCCATGCTTATTTGAGAAAACGCATAATGTTTAATGTCATGCCTTATTGTGAAAATGCATGATGGTTAATGCCATGCTTATTTGAGAAAACGCATGGTAGTTAATGCCATGCTTTATTGTGAATTATGCATGATGATTTATACCATGCTTTGAGTTGAAAGGTGCACTAGATTTTAATAGCATGAATGCTTTACATACCATTAACACAATCATACACTCATGTTTTGAGATAAACGATGAATTAAATGCTTTTAAGCATGGCATCACGATCACGTAGATAGTGCAGTATCTACCTGTTTGCATGATTGCCTTACTGAGCGTGTGGTTTGCTCACCCCCTTATTTTCCCCCTTTTCTACAGAGATTTGAGTATAGAGTGAGCGTGACTGGAGGCTTGTCCCTTTTGGTAATCCGCTGCATCCCATCGCTAAAGGTATACACACTTGGATTATTTTGTATCTAAACTAGTCATAGCACAATAGCATTTTGTATGTAACTATTGGGGATGCAAAACAATGTAAACACATGTAACAACTCTGATATATATACATTTATACAAGTGTTTACTTATGAATAATACGCAAATTGAATTGGTATGGTGGAGTGAGTTAGACGTCAACACACAGCCCAACTATTAAGGAGAGTTGCTGTTCACGATTGAGGTAATGACGAATAATAAACGATGCACGAAAATATGAAAAATTTATACGTATTTTGGTAAGTTGAGGGTCGTGACATGTCTGGTCTGAGCAGTTTGAGCAGAGCTTTCAGGAGCTTAAACGGAGATTGACTACAGCACCCGTGTTGACTATCCCAACTGGATCAGGCGGTTTTGCAGTGTATAGTGAAGCTTCCCATCAGGGTCTGGGCTGCATACTTATGCAGCATGAGAGAGTAATCGCTTACGGTTCACAACAACTTAAGGACCACGAGCGAAACTACCCCACGCATGATTTGGAATTAGCCGCTGTGGTGTTTGCTTTGAAGATATGACGGCATTAATAATGATTTGTGTTGAGTTAATATATTTTGAAATGACAAAACAAGTACATTCAATAATATAGAAATGATTTAAAACATGTTTAGAGGTTATCAGTACCAGAAACTAAGTGTTTAAGGATGAGAGATCGATCTGGTGAGATGAGAGATCGATCTCCTGGGTTTTCTAGTATGAGATATCGATCTCATGAGAATACGAGATCGATCTGCTAAAGGATTGAAATCTCAAAGGATCTGTACAAGGTGTAGAGGAAGCAGAGATCGATCTTATAAGGGTTATAAGATCGATCTGTTTATTATAGAATGTCTATGAGATCGATCTGGTATAGGAAGAGATCGATCTCCTCTAAAACAAAGGGTAAAGGCAGTAGATCGATCTATGCTCAAACAGAGAGTTTATGAGATCGATCTGGTATAGGAAGAGATCGATCTCCTCAAAGTCAGAGAGCTAAGAAGATCGATCTGGGTTGATTAGAGATCGATCTCCTCTCTACGAGAATACTTGGTATATCGATTTGAAGATCGATCTTGCCTCAAACAGAGAGATTGGAAGATCGACCTACTGGTTCGACAGATCGATCTTCACTAACATTTTCAAATTGTAAGATAGATCTCTACAAATATGAAATCGATCTCCATGCTTCAATTTGCTTTGTAATCGCAGAAAATTAAAACTAAGAGATCGATCTGGTCAAAATGAGAGATCGATCTGGCACTCTACTGGAGGTTCCCAACGGCTCTTTCTGCAAAACCTTCAACGGGAAAAATAGCATTAAATGCTCCAACTACCGATCCTCTAATATAAAATCAAGCATTGAAGACACTGGAAAAGAAGTCACTATTGCTGTACATTCTGTATATTCTCAAGAATTTCATTCCAACATTCTATTTGTCTTCAATCTTCATTTATTGATATTGTTGTATAAGCCTTTGTGTAAAAGCTATTTTTATCCTACCCTCATAAGAAAGCTTCACTTTATATTCATCCTCAAATTAAGAGAGAAGAGGAGACTTCCTCTGTGAGTCAACTTTGTAAAGGGTGAATATATCCTTGTGTAAAAAGGGGTAGAGAGGTTATTCCTTAACCTGTAAAAGGGAGTGTGTAACATTTACTGAAAGAGTGAAAGAAAGCTCTTGACAAGGAGGTCAAGAAGAGAAGACGTAGGCAAGAGATTGGCCAAAGCTCTATAAACTACTGAGTTTGCTATTTCTTTCCCTTATTTTCCTCCAATTCATTGCATTACATTATATTGATTATTCATTATTTGCAATTAGACTTAATTTAGTTTAAATTTACCATTAACATTAGAAAATCGATTCACCCCCCCTCTCGGTAGAGCCAACAATTGGTATCAGAGCTAGGACTCTTTGATCATAGAGGAATAACTTCTTAAGAGTTAAAAACGATCTAATGGCTCACAACAATGTAGCAACCAATCTAGTAGGAGAGGGACATTCTACAGTTAGGCCTCCTATGTTCAATGGTGAACATTATGCTTATTGGAAAACTAGGATGATGCTTTTCATTCAAGCAAATGATTATGAGGTATGGAGGATTATAACTAAAGGACCTCAAATCCCAACTAAAAGAATAGAGGGAAGAGACATCCCTAAAGAAAAAGATGAGTGGGATTCAAATGATGTAAAATGTGTTCAGCTAAATGCTAAGGCCATGCATACCCTATTTTGTGCTTTAGGGCCAAATGAATATAATAGAGTCTCTGGTTGTGACAATGCCAAACAAATATGGGACAAATTGGTAATAACTCATGAAGGACAACTCAAGTAAAGGAGACTAAGATAGGAATGCTCACACATGATTATGAGCTGTTTAGGATGAAAGAAGGAGAGTCAATTAGTGACATGTTCACTAGATTCACTGATGTAATAAATGGGTTAAAATCCTTAGGAAACATTTATTCAAATATAGAAATGGTTAAGAAAATTTTGAATAGCCTACCAAAATCATGAGAAGCTAAAATAACTGCAATTGAGGAGTCTAAAGATCCCCACACACTGTCACTAGATGAATTAATAGGATCACTACTCACTTATGAAATGAAGCTAAGAAGAAATGAAGAGCCACCCAAGAAAGTGGGAGTAGCTTTGAAATCTACTACTCAAGAGGAGAGTAAAAATGAGAGTGGTAGTGAAAAAGATCTTGAAATGGTAATGTTTACCAAAAGATTTAACAAATTTATAAGAATGAAAGCCAGTGGTAGTGGTAGGAGAAACCACAAGAAAGATCAAGAAGAGTTAGGTAGGAAAGATACCATTGTATGTTACGAATGTAAAAAATCAGGACATATTAAATTTAACTGCCCTCTTCTTAAAAGATCAAATGATAGGTATCACAAGAAGAAGGCAATGATGGCAACTTGGAGCGACAGTGACAGCTCCGATGATGATTCACATGAGGATACTGCCAATCTTTACTTCATGGCTATTGAAGATGAAAAGGTAACTTCAGATCTCAATGAATATTCTTTTGATGAATTGCAAGATGCTTTTGATGAACTTGCATTGGAATATGAATGCATGAGTATGAAGTACAAAAAATTAATATCTAAATTGAAGAAAGAAAATGAGTTAATACTAAAGGATAAGATAGAATGTGAAAAGAAACTAGAAATTACAAATCTTGAAATTTGTGACCTAAAAGAAAAAAATAGTAATTTACATAATTCTTTTACTAGATTCTATATGGGTCAACAAAAGTTAGATAACATGCTAGAAACTCAAAGAGCCTTCTTTGATAAGAATGGATATAAAAGTACAGAGACTCACCTCAAAAGTTTCATAGCTAGAAAGAGCATGCATAAATCTTCAACTGATTGTTCATATTGTAATAAAAAGAAGCATGCATCATATAATTGCAATATGAAGATGACCACATTTAGAGGAAAAATTGTAAAAGGAATTTGGGTTCCAAAAGATGTAGTTAATTCAAAAGATATTAATACTATAGTAAAATGGATCCCAAAATGATCAAGAATTGTATTCACTAACTCCAAAGGACCCAAGAAAATTTGGGTACCTAAGACATGAATTTAAATTTTGATTATAGGTGATTGAGCATTGCCACAAAGCTAAAACAAAGGAAGCTTGGTACTTGGACAGTGGATGCTCAAGACACATGACCGGTGATAGAAGCCACTTCAACTCATTTAAATCAAAAGTTGGTGGAGAAGTCACATTTGGGGACAACTCCAAAGGCCAAGTTGAAGGAAGTGGTTTAATAGGTAATGACTATTTTTCATTAGAAAAAGTATTGCTTGTTAGGGGTCTAAAACATAACTTACTAAGTATTAGTCAACTTTGTGACAAAGGTTACAAAGTAATCTTTGATTGCTTGAAATGTCATGTTATAGATCCTAAATCTAATAAAGTTCTTTTCCTAGGTCATAGGCAAGGTAATATATACATTGTGTATCTAAATGAACTTAAAAATGAAAACATATGCCTAATGGTAGACAAAGAAAAAGAACCTTGGTTGTGGCATAGAAGACTAGGCCATGCTAGCATGCATGTGTTATCTAAGTTAGCTAGAAAAGATCTTGTTATAGGATTACCTAAGTTGTCCTTTGACTATGACAAAATATGTGAAGCTTGTGTTAAAGGAAAACATAAAAGAACAACATTTAAACCTAAACATTGTGTATCAACCACTAGGCCTCTTCAATTACTTCATCTATATCTATTTAGACCAACTAGAACAACAAGCCTAGGTGGGAAACATTATGGGTTTGTAATTGTAGATGATTACACTAGGTTCACTTGGGTGTTCTTTTTTAGAGTAAAAAATAAAGCCTTAGAAAAATTCATTGCCTATACAAAAGTGGCTCAAAATGAAAAATGTTACACTATAACTAGTATTAGAAGTGATCATGGCAAGGAGTTTGAAAATATTGGATTTGATGAATATTGCAATGATCAAGGAATTAGTCATAATTTTTCAGCCCTTAAAACACCACAACAAAATGGGGTAGTTAAGAGAAGAAATAGAACATTGGAAGAAATGACTAGAACCATGTTGTGTGAAAATAATTTACCTAAATATTTTTGGGCTGAAGCTATAAATACATCTTGCTATATCATTAATAGAGCTATGATTAGACCAATTTTAAAGAAAACCCTTTATGAGCTTTACAAGGGTAAGAAGCCTAATATTAGCTATTTTCACCCATTTGGATGTAAATGCTTTGTCTTAAATACTGGAAAAGATAATCTAGGAAAATTTGATGTCAAGAGTGATGAGGGAATCTTTTTAGGCTATTCTTTGAATTCAAAGGCATATAGAGTATATAACAAAAGAACATTGATGGTTGAAGAATCAATTCACGTAATATTTGATGAGTCAAATGATTTATCTAAAAATTCAACCACTGATGAGGATATTGAAATATTTGATGAAAACTTGAAAGGAATCTCAAACATAGAGAATGATCGATTAGAGAAACTTGACATTAATAAAGAGGATGAAGAAGAACTAGAAATATTAGAAAGAGAGTCTAGAGCACCAAGAGAATTAGGATATGTAAAAGATTGTAAAATAGTTGGAGATCCTACTCTTGGAGTTAGAACTAGATCATCTCTAAGGAATGTGTGTCAATATATAGCCTTTGTATCTCAAATTGAACCTAAAAATGTCAATGAAGCCTTAGATGACAATAATTGATTTTTAGCCATGTAAGAAGAATTAAATCAATTTGAGAGAAGCAAAGTATGGAAACTAGTTCATAGACCTAGTGATCACTCTATAATTGGAACTAAATGGATCTTCAAGAATAAGATGGATGAAAATAGTGTGATCATAAAAAACAACGCTAGGCTAGTTGCAGAAGGCTATAGGCAAGAAGAAGGAATAGACTATGATGAAACTTATGCACCGGTAGCTAGATTAGAAGCAATAAGAATGCTACGTACCTTTGCATGTTATAAAAACTTCAAATTATATCAAATGGACGTAAAGAGTGTATTTTTAAATGGTTTCATTAATGAAGAAGTTTATGTTGAGCAACCTCCCGGTTTTGAAAGTCATGAATTTCCTGAACATGTCTTTAAACTATCTAAGGCACTTTATGGTTTGAAACAAGCTCCTAGAGCATGGTATGAAAGATTGTCAAAATTCTTAATAGAAAAATGATTTTCAAGAGGAAAAGTAGATACTAATTTGTTTATCAAAAATAAAAATAAAGATTTACTAGTTGTTCAAGTGTATGTAGATGACATTATTTTTGGATCAACTAATGAATCTTTATGCCAAGAGTTTGCTAAGATCATGCAATGTGAATTTGAAATGAGCATGATGGGAGAGCTCACCTACTTCTTGGGACTTCAAGTAAAGCAAACTAAAGATGAAACCTTCATCAATCAAGCAAAATATACTAAGGATTTGCTCAAACGATTTGGAATAGATAATTGCAAACCTCAAGCAACTCCAATGGGCACCAACATCAAGCTTGATAAAGATGAAAGTGGTAAGTGTGTAGATACTAAACTATATAGGTCTATGATTGGTTCATTGCTTTATCTTACTGCAAATAGACCAGATATTCTGTTTAGTGTATGCCTTTGTGCTAGATTTCAATCCTCTCCTAGGGAATCACACTTATTAGCAACTAAAAGAATCTTTAGATATCTAAAGGACACTCCCTCTCTAGGACTTTGGTACCCCAAGGACTCCACCTTTACTCTTCATGCTTTTTCTGATGCAGATTTTGAAGGCTGTAAAATAGATAGAACAAACACTTTAGGTACATGTCAATTCTTAGGGAATAGATTAATCTCATGGTTCTCTAAGAAACAAAATAGTATAGCACAATCCACAACAGAGGCCGAATATATAGCAGCAAGTAGTTGTAGTGCTCAAGTGTTGTGGATTAAACAACAAATGAAAGACTATGGTATTGACATGAAACAAGTCTCAATCAAATGTAATAATACCAGTGCCATTAATCTATCTAAGAATCCTATTCAACACTCTAGAACTAAGCATATTGAGATTAGGCATCATTTTCTTAGAGACCATGTACAAAAAGGAGATATAATTCTAGACTATATTGATACTTTACATTAAATAGATGATATCTTCACCAAACCTCTTGATAGAGATAGGTTTTGTGTTCTTAGAGGTGAATTAGGACTCATGAATGTTCCTTGAGATTTATTCCCTTCAAAACCTTGATTTCAAAGTGATTTTCAACGAATTTTCAATGATTTTTCTGAGCAAAAAGTATGAGAAATCGATCTTCAATCACTATAGATCGATCTTCATGCTCCAAATTGGCCTAAAGCAGAAAGATTAAGCTAGGCAGATCGATCTCCTTAAACCTCTGTAAAACAGCAGATCGATTTATGCATTTGGCAGATCGATCTCTGCAAGCCTCTGTAAAACAGCAGATCGATCTATGCTTATGGCAGATCGATCTCCTTGAGCTTCTATATTTTGAAGATCGATCCTTTGATTCAACAGATCGATCTCTTCAAGTCTCTGGAAATAACAGATCGATCTGGTTCCGCGACAGATCGATCTCCTTAGCCCTGGACTATAAAATCTGCTTCAAAATCCCCAAATTTTAAACATCCGAATTTTTAAAATCCCTAAACTCTGTCACGCCTCAACCCTTGATTCTCACCCCCAGATCGATCTCGATAAGGTTCTTGTCCAATCTCTTCATCAATTTGGGTTCTAGAAACCTACATTGTTAAGTTTTCTGCAAAAATTTCTTTGTTTGTGCTGTAAATCTCCATTAGGGCAATTCTAGAACTGTTCCATTGCCTAGGTTTCTAGAGAACTGTTATCTAGGAACTACAAAAAAATTAGAGTGTGTCTAGCTAGAATCATGCCTCGTCTTAAGAGAGTTGGCCAAAAACCCCCTAGACCAAATGTTGATAGAGGGTCATCTTCCCAAACAGCTCCTCCCTCTTCTGTCACTACCTTTAACAAGTGTTTTCAAACACCTGCAAAAAGGAAAAGATATGAAGAGTATTTCTTCACAATGCCAATTAAACATTGACGAACCATTGACTTTTCTTTTTTAAATCGTATTGACTTTCCGTGTCTGTAAAAAATGAAAGAATTTGGTTGGCTTCCATTTCTTAAAATTAATACCCCGGTACCTCCAAACATCATCAGGGCATTCTTTTCTAATGCTTAACTCATTTATGAACCTGATGATACCTGCAAAATTCTAGGGTTTAAAACGTATGTTATGTTTAAATCAATCCCTATAGACACATCCATTTTAGCCCGAGTGTTTAACATAAAAGATGAGGGGTTGACCGATGAAGAGGAAGAAGTTCCTCTAGAATTTGACCTTCCCGGGGATAAGGCGAGTGACCTACCAATGCACCCGAGGTTACTCCACCTTATCATCTCGTGAAATCTTAGACCATTTGGTACCCGTCACTCCACGATTAGGAGATTAGATCGATTTTGGCTCCACTACCTCCACTCCTCAAGTCAAAAACCTAATCTGGTCCACTTCATATACGAAGATTGGCTGAAGATCGTACGCGGCCAAGCCTCCACGATAGTCTTTCCACAACCGCTTGCGTACTTGCTTCAACGAGTTGGGGTCGATTTCTCGTGTGAGACTGGGGAAGTGCCTTCTCCAAAGAGCGTATTAAACATCAGCACACTTCACCACATGGGGTACTATAAGGACTTTCGAGGGGAATGAAGGAAGAAGCGAGAACAGCAGTCTGAGGCAGCCATGGAAGAAGACCCATCAGCAGAGCCTACTGCCCCACCAGCTGAACCTACTGAGGGTCCATCTTCGTCGACTGCTCAGCCCACTGCACCTGCACCATCATCCGATGGGCTAGAATCGATTGTGGCGATGATTATGGAGCTTAACCGGAAGATGGATGAAGGATTTGCAAACCTTTATGCCACACAGCAGGCCATGTTCGATAATCTGCATGTTACTCGTACTCGAGTCGAGGAACTTCTGGAGCGATTTTCTCCTCAGCCTTAGGACATGATTGTTAGGAATGTTTAAGATAGTTTTTCAAGTTTAATGTTTGCTGTTTGAAACATTATTTGCTTGAATGATTACTTTATGAAATGACATGATAGTTCTTTTTAAAATGTGTTAAAATGAGTTACCATTTTGAAATGACATATCTTTTGAAAATTAATTGCCTTTATACCGTTATTGTCATTGACATGACAAAAAAGGGGAGAAGAAAGAATCCGTTCCGTTAAGAAAACATGTTTAATGATGTTTAATGTTTTAAAGGAAAGCCTAAAAGTAAGGGGGAGTTAAGGGTAGCTTATAGTAAGGGGAGCTTACAGTAAGGGAGAGTTTATGAAAGCAAAAGCATATTTTGTGCATAATGCAAATGGGTAACTAAACATGTTTATTGAATAAGCTTTGTCATATCAAAAAGGGGGAGATTGTTGAGTTAATATATTTTGAAATGACAAAACAAGTACATTCAATAATATAGAAATGATTTAAAACATGTTTAGAGGTTATCAGTACCAGAAACTAAGTGTTTAAGGCTGAGAGATCGATCTAGTGAGATGAGAGATCGATCTCTTGGGTTTTCTAGTATGAGAGATCGATCTCATGAGAATATGATATCGATCTGCTAAAGGATTGAAATCTCAAAGGATCAGTACAATGTGTTCAGGAAGCAGAGATCGATCTTATAAGGGTTATAAGATCGATCTGCTTATTATAGAATGTCTATGAGATCAATCTGGTATAGGAAGAGATCGATCTCCTCTAAAATAAAGGGTAAAGGCAGTAGATCGATCTGTAGATCGATCTATGCTCAAACAGAGAGTTTATGAGATCGATCTGGTATAGGAAGATATCGATCTCCTTAAAGTCAGAGAGTTAAGAAGATCGATCTGGGTTGATTAGAGATCGATCTCCTCTCTACGAGAATACTTGGTAGATCGATTTGAAGATCGATCTTGCCTCAAACAGAGAGATTGGAAGATCGATCTGCTGGTTCGACAGATCGATCTTCACTAACATTTTCAAATTGTAAGATCGATCTCTACAAATATGAGATCGATCTCCATACTTCAATTTGCTTTGTAATCGCAGGAAATTAAAACTAAGAGATCGATCTGGTCAAAATGGGAGATCGATCTGGGACTCTACTGGAGGTTCCCAACGGCTCTTTCTGCAAAACCTTCAACGGGAAAAACAACATTAAATGCTCCAACTACCAATCCTCCAGTATAAAATCAAGCATTGAAGACACTGAAAAAGAAGTCACTATTGCTGTAAATTCTGTATATTCTCAAGAATTTCATTCCAACATTCTATTTGTCATCAATCTTCATTTATTGATATTGTTGTATAAGCCTTTGTATAAAAGCTATTTTTATCCTACCCTCATGAGAAAGCTTCAATTTATATTCATCCTCAAATTAAGAGAGAAGAGGAGACTTCCTCTGTGAGTCAACTTTGTAAAGGGTGAATATATCCTTGTGTAAAAAGGGGTAGAGAGGTTATTCCTTAACCTGTAAAAGGGAGTGTGTAACATTCATTGAAAGAGTGAAAGAAAGCTCTTGACAAGGAGGTCAAGAAGAGAGGACATAGGCAAGAGATTGGTCGAACCTCTATAAACTACTGAGTTTGCTATTTCCTTCCCTTATCTTCCTTCAATTCATTGCATTACATTATATTGATTATTCATTATTTGCAATTAGACTTAATTTAGTTTAAATTTACCATTAACCTTAGAAAACTGATTCACCCCCCTCTCGGTAGAGCCAACAATTTGTGAAAGCGAGGCAAAATGATGACACGATTTCTCTTAGTCAAAGAGGCTTCTTTATATATGTTATCTCATCTGACATAGTCATTTAGGAAGACGTGGCTTATAATGAGGCCTAACCTAATTGGTAAGACCTAAGCATGAGTGATGTGATGCGATTGATGTGTTGACCTAACATAGAATAACATGAGTAGTCGACCAGCTTCGCTTGTTTCTAGGTGACATATGTCTCAGCCACATGTCTGTTGTAGGACATGTCACATAAAAAACGTTGAGGCTGGATTGAGACGCACCTATCATGATAGTGACATGTCGGTCCTTGGCCTTGACCAAAGTAAAAGACTATAATGTTCTTGGACCTAAAATATCCCTATTAAGATTTTTACTTGCGTCAGTAGCCTGAGGAGTATATTTTACTTGCATTGACATTAATTAAGGATAGCGGATTATGTTGGGAGGAAAGGTCTATTACACAAACACTTGACATGCACACTTCATAAGGCTTTTTACAACAAACTAACACAAAATTTAATTAACCACCAAATTCATAACTTTCGCCTCTATAACACACAACAATTTTAAACCAAAATTTAACTCAAATAAGCTAATTCCAAGTTTCAAAAATGCTCACATAACCAGCATTAATTCAAACATATAAACAAGAACTATATAACAAATTTTCACTTAAACATGCACCAAAATAGATTCGTATAGGTAGAATGAAAAAAACTTACACAAAAAGTTAGCATCTTTTCTCACTAGGCAAAAGAACTTCTTTTTATTTTGTAACCAGTGTTTTTGCTTTACATCTTTTTTGTTCTTGTATTCTACTTTTATATAAAAAGTTCTAGCCCCCCCTCCCTTTCTGACTCTTTTGTTTGCCACAATGGAGCTGGTGTAAGACCCGTATTTTTGTATGTAAACCTTATGAATTCATAAGTAATACACATGTACATGTCATGTGAAACATAAGTGATATAAAGTCCATAAATTCAATGTACACACTGGTAATATGAGTTTGTGATGTACATACAAAGTTTCATTATGTATGAACAGGAAGAAATTGACTTTTATATGTGATGAATGTGAGTGGAATGAAAAATGAGTAGTGTGGTAAAATGGAATGAAGTTGCATGAGTTGCATAAATCTTTGTACTTCCATTTAGTTTTGTATTGTATACCTTTGGTTATACAATGAATGCACACAAGTTTTAATGTGTATAAAGTATGAATAGATGTCATTTTCAAGTCTTAAAAGTGGTTCAATGAGAAAATGACTATGACAGCAAAATTAAGGATGTTTGTGAGAGTTACTGCACAAAACTGCAGTAAAATCTAAAAAATATGAGTGCCAGATCGATCACATTGAAGGAAAGATCGATCTGAAAGAGCTGAAAATGCTCTTATTTGAGCAATGGAACAGGGCAGATCGATCTCCAATGGGGCCAGATCGATATGCTAAGCATTATGTGTATAAGGAATCGATCCCTTGAAGGGCCAGATCGATCTCCAAATGCTACTGACTTGGAGAGATCGATCTCACCCTTGGAGCAGATCGATCTCCTTAAGCTACTGCTTGGAACAAATCGATCTCCTGCTTATGGGCAGATCGATCTCATGAAATCCAATGCACTGAAAAGTAAGGCGGTGAAGAAGGAGAGATTGATCCTTTCACCATGCAGATCGATCTCCTAGTGAAATTTCTATATAAGAAATGGGAATTGAGGCTGAAAGGTACAGTGACCTAAAACCTCTAAATTTTTGCTTAAGTGTTCAAACACTTTTCTTAGATAAACCACCATTTCTAGCTAGAATTAAGAGATGTTTCCTTCTACGAAGTTGTTCGTTAGCCAGAGGAGAGCAACATAGTTAGAAACGAGACCTCGATACGATAAATCGAAGGTGTTGGTCAATATTATGAGATTTTGGACCAAGTGGCAAGAAAAGCAAGTTAGGTAAGCTTTCAAACTATCAAATTCTAGTATGTTAACCTAGCTACTGCTATGAACCTATTGATATACGAGAAGATAACTAGAAGTGACTATAACATGTAAAGTCACTAAGGACCTATGTTAGGTTAAAGAGGAAATAAGAGAATAAAATGGTGTTTTGATGATTCGAGATTATAGAAATAATGAAAGATACGTTTGATGTGTATCTACAGCATCCGGAGAGATAGACAAAGTTGTAGACGTAAATGGTGACATGTGAAACAATGTGAGACAAAGAGATACACTGCAAGATCAAGGTAAGGGACTTATGTGAGCTATAGGGATAGCTATACGTATGTTTTCTTGCCTGCTGAATGCACATGTATGAGATAAATACATAGATATTGATATGGCTAGATAGAAAACTACATATGAGAATAAGTCGATAGTATGAACCTGCATGACTTCTGTGATTATTGTGAAAAGAGGTTTTTGCACATGGTTTGAGAATGATATTAGAATGGCTCCCGATTTAATCAATTTCATGAAATGCTTATAAAGAGTGATTGAAGAGAGATTTGCCCTCTCACTCATAACTATACAAGGAGCCCTTCTATTTCTTTTCTGTGTGAAATAGAGCATGAGAGGTAACGGTAGATTGACCAGCCCTGCTCGCACATTATTTTCAAAGTTTTTTTAAGAAAAGCTAAAGAGTGCTCGATGCTTCGAGTGATGATGTGTGTTCCATTCGAGCTGCTCGCACTAGATTTTGGGAATCATGTTGGAGTCATAGAGTACTTCTTACTGATCTCACTCTGATTATGCTCGCATGTGACCCTCTTGATTTAAAGTGATGAGACAATTGTGCTTGATGCCTTGATGATATTGTGTGTTCTATTCGAGAGCTCGCACTGTGCTTGATGCCTCGGATATGTTGTGTGCCTTCCTCTGAGTGCTCGCACGTAGTCTTTTGAGTTTCTGTGTGATAAGTAAAACCGTGCTTGATGTCTCGAAGATACTGTGTGTTCTACTCGAGAGCTCGCACAAAAGTTTATGAAATTAATGTGTGATGGAAAAACTGTGCTAGAGCCGTCGTGTACTGCTATGTGTCTGGCACTAACCTGCTCGCACGTGATTTTAAGACAATGGAAATGGGTGATTAGGATCCACGGGAGCACGATGTACCGTGAGCCTTAGCCATGGAGTACGATGTGTCGTGAGTTGAGTTGAGTTGACAAGATGGTTGATCCGCCTCCCTAAGCATAGGATTCTTGCACACCTGATCAGCGTAGCCTGGAATCTGACTATGGCCATAAGTCTTTTATATCTGTGTGATATAATATTATCACTACTGTGTGAGGTGACAGATATCTTCCCTTGCTGTGTGTCTGGGGAATGTGTGATAACCCATGATTATGTCTCATATGAACATTGACTTGCTGTGTGCAAAGTGATTTCAAAATGAACCTGTGTGGTTTTAAGTAAAGCATTTTCTATATATGACTGTGTGAATAGATTATGCTATGTGAACCTGTGTGGTTTTTGAAAGATGATTTGTGTGAAAAAGATCTGTTGTGTGATGCTGTGTGAATATGCATATACCTATCTAGTGAATTAATGATTTCTCATTGATGGAAGTTGTTTTAAAGAACATGCATATTGTTATATAAGGAAAATGAACATATGTGTATTTTTAGCATGTAGATAGTGTAGTTATCTACTTGCTTGCACATTTTCCTTATTGAACGTGTTATTCTCACCCCCTTATTTCCTCATCCACAGATACTACACAGTATTGAGTACTGCAGTCGTCCTTGCTAAGGTGTTCTCCAGTTCTCCAGCAGTATAAAGAGGTATACATTTGTGAAGAAAAGAAAAATTTTGTATCCCGTAAATTAATACACAGTCTAGTGATATTCTGTACGAAATGGATGTATAGTTAATAGGAACTGATGTAAACGCTTCCTCATATTTATAAAAGTCCAGTTTCTATTCTATTTCAATTAAATGAATTTATATGAGATTTGGATTGGATGTTGACTCACAGCCCAACTGTAAGTGATAAGTGGTAAGGTAAAGGTCACATACTGATATAAAGGATCGTGTCCATGACAACTGGTCACCTAATGTATCATATAAATAATTAAAATAAATATATTCAATGAAAATTCAAAATTTTACCTTTGGTTATCACAATTATGGAGAGATTAAAGAGAAATTAAGAGTTTAAGTTTATAATTTGAGTTTAAAAGAGACAAATTGGGTGAAGGATAAATTTAATAGAATAATATAGAAAGTAAATTATGAGGAATAAAAATTAAAAGAGTACTTTAAGATGTAAATTGTTTAAACAATGAGGATGTAAAGGGTAAGAAATAAAAGGTGAATAGAAATTCTCTTTTCTTACATTTATCAAACAATGATTTCGGTTCTTTTTTCTTCTTTCATTATTGTAATAAAGTTGGACAGCACAGATTCCTTGAGCAAAATCACATGTTACAACGAAATTATTGAATCAACGAATTTAAAGCATGTAACAAAAGAATTTGACAGATTCAACCGTGTTTTTCATGAAAGCTTGTGTAAGAGATACAAAACGTTTATTTCTAACTGTTGTGGCGTCTTAGCTCCGCCGATAGCGACCCACTCAATTGTATTATCCGCTTTGAGCCCCGCCTCTATGACCCCGCTCTCACGGTTTTATCGCGTCCTCAGAGGTTCGAACCCAAGACCTTAAAGTCTTTGTTCTGACAAAGATGATACCAATTGTTCCTAAGGACGGGGCCGTAAAGGCGGGGCCGTAGAGGCGGGGGAACACTACCGCATGGCTGCAGCGGGGGAACACTGCCGCATGGCTGCAGCGGGGGAACACTGCCGCATGGCTTCTGCAGGGGAACTCTGCCGCATGGCTTCTGCGGGGGAACTCTGCCGCCCACCGAACTCACCCGCAAAGTCGTCCAGCTCCGAACCGCGACAGAGTACAAACGACTCTGTCGCGGCCCAGACACGCGCCTGAGCCTCAGCCTGAACCGACCCGGGAGAAACCTATAAATACCCCAGGTGAGTACTCAGAAATGGACGAAAAAAAATTGAACCCTCTTGATTTTGAAGAATATAATTCTCTTCTCCCTATATACAGAAACTCAGCTTTCTAACTTAATCATCGGAGTGCGCGTGCAGGGACAAATCCCTGCGCCCTCAGATTTTTGTTGTTTTTGCAGAATATACGAGGCACACGTGGAAGAAATCGAGTCAACATCATATTTTTGTCGTTAGCGCAACTTGAATACGTGGAAATCATCACCCCGTTGCCGTTTTAGGAGGCAACATCAATTGGCGCCGTCTGTGGGAATCAGAACAAAAAGTCAGATTCCTTATAAAAATGGTGAGGACACGTTCTACAGCAGGAGAGACAGGGGAGCAGAATTCTGTAAGTCCCCCTGTCAGGTCAGAGCAAGGACGGAGAGAGAAGGAAAAGGACCATAGGCAAACTTCAGTTTCTCTGGAAGAATTCGAGACTCTGAAACGTCAGAATGAGGAAACGACGACAGCATTGAAAGCTATGGTAAACTTTTTCAGAGACGCTCTCCCATAGTTCAGCTTACCCCTTGAAGTACAACAGATGGTGGGGAAAAACATCCCAAGGCCGACCTACAAGAGAGGTGAACCCTCCACCCTGGTGAGTGCTGGACAAGGGGAAGGAGCGCAAAATAATGCCACTAGACTGATTCCAAACTCTACCGCATTTCAAAGAAATTACCATGCGGCAGGGCTCCGAGAGGTGAACGCTACCGCAAACCTGACGCGGCAGAGTCCACCAGTAGCAGTCATGCGGCGGAGCTCACCCGCGGGTCGTGGGCGACAGAGTTCCCCCGCAGAAGCCATGCGGCAGAGTTCCCCCGCAGAAGCCATGCGGCAGTGTTCCCCCGCTGCAGCCATGCGGCGGAGTTCCCCCACAGCAGCCATGCGGCAGAGTTCCCCCGCAGAAGCCATGCGGCAGAGTTCCCCCCACACAAGCCATGCGGCAGAGTTCCCCCGCTGAGCCTGTGCAACAGTGCTCTCCCGCAGCGGATAGGCTGCAGAGTTCTGCCACAGACTATAGGTGGCAGAGTTCTACCGCGGATTATAGGCGTAGCACTTCTCCAGTGGAGTGGGAGCATGATCATACGCCCGAGGAGCGGCAAAGACGAAAGAGTCCCAACCTCCGAGATCGCATGGAAGGCACAAGGTCCAATATTGGAATGGAAAGTGCTGGAAGGGGTGCTTACCAGTCGGACTCTTCTAGACCCGAAGGGAGGGGAGCATACTCAGTTCAAGGGTCGAAAAACGTGGAAAAAGTTGTCCAAAGGATTTTGGAAAAGAAGAAACTGGTGTCTCCGGACGATAGCCAAAAAAGGAGGATTCCGTTCAGTCCAGAGATCATGAACAAACCTTTGCCGAAAAAGTTCAAGATGCCTTCTATGACCACTTACACAGGCAAAGCAGACCCCTATGACCACATACAGAGTTATGAGTCCCTCATGCTGCTGCATGGATGGGAGGACGAAATTATGTGCAGGGCTTTTTCGCTTACATTGTTCGGGCACGCTTTGAAATGGTTCAATGGGTTGAGCGAAGGTTCCATCTCATCCTTCGACCAACTCCGAAATGAATTTCTGCAAGTCTTCATGATTAATAGCCAGAGAAAGAAGGACGCTACTTACCTGCTCACTCTGAAACAAGGGAATAAAGAATCCTTGAAGAGCTACGTAGATCGCTTTCGAGATGCAACCTTAGAGGTTGAAGATCTACCCGTAGGAATAGCCATGGCTGCAATGTTGCAAGGGACGAGGTCTGAGAAGTTGCAAGAATCCCTCTCCCTCGACCAGCCATGGACACTTTCCGACCTGTTCGCCAAAGCCAATAAATATGTGGCTCAGGAAGAAGTGATGAAGATGGTACCTCCCCGGGAGACCAGAGAAGGAAAAAAGAGAGAAAGGGATGTACCCGAGAGAAGCTCTCCAAGACCCGTTAGAGCGGACAAAGCCCCTAGGCTTAGGTATGAAGGTTATACCAGACTGAATGAGTCTCGCACTGCGATACTAGCAGCTATCGAAGGGGCAGGATTGTTGGAATTCCCCAAGAAGAAGATTGGAGATGTAGGACGAAACTCTGATGCCTACTGCGAATTCCATTGCGCTCACGGCCACCCTACGGAGAGATGCAGGGACCTAATGGATCAGCTAGAAAGACTAGCTAGAGAGGGGAAAATCAACCGCTTCCTGTGGAGAAGTGAAAGACCCCGTTATCCTCCGCGCGATCAAAGGAATGAACGTCCGCGAACTGTGCCCAATAATGATAACGGAAGAAATAGGCGAAGGAATGAAGCAGTTAGGCCTATGATCCCCTGTGCCAATCAGCCGAACAACGAACCTACCGCCCCGACAATAAATGTTATTGCAGGAGGGAAATCGATGGCGGGAAGCTCCTCTGCTTCCCGTAAAAGCTACGCAAGGCAGGCGTACCAGGTTAATGTTGTAATGGAGGAAAGAGCGGATGAAGAACCTATCATGTTCACTCCGACTGACAAGGGTGACATTGTCATGCCCTACGATGACCCCATGGTAATATCCGCAGTAGTGGTAAAACACCCGGTGAGCAGAATCCTGGTCGATAACGGGAGTTCGGTGAACCTAATCTATTGGAATTGCTTCGAAAAAATGAGCATATCCGCAGATAGGTTAAGGCCTGTTATGACGCCACTATACGGATTTACGGGCGAAAGAGTGAAGGTGGTCGGGTCCATAGAGTTGCCTGTGACTCTTGGAGAAAACCCGAAGGATGTGACCCGGCAAGTATTATTCATGGTAGTAAGGTCAACCTCCGCTGCTTACAACATAATCCTGGGTAGTCCCGTACTGAACGACATGAGAGCGGTGATATCCTCTTGTTATATGTTAATGAAGTTTTCCACTCCCAACGGAGTCGGGCAAGTACGAGGAGATCAAAGGAGTGCCCGTACTTGTTATATCGCTTCTACCACTAACAAAGGAGCGCAGAGAAAGGAGACTTTGTGCATAGAGGATCCGCCCAAGCCTCAGCCTGTAGAAGAAACAGAAGCCATTGAGCTAATCCGAGGGGCTGAAGAAAAGAAGGCATTCATCGGGACTCAGCTAAACGAACAAGTAAGAAGCGAGATAGTCGAATGCCAGCGGAGAAACTCGGATGTTTTCGCTTGGACCCCGGTTGATATGCCCGAGATCAATCCCGAAGTGATCTGCCACGAGCTTAACGTCTCACTCGGGCACAGACCTGTCAAGCAGAAAAAGAGGAATTTTGCCCCGAAAAGACAAAAGGCAATCACTGAAGAAGTGAATAAACTCCTAGACGCCGGATTCATTCGAGAGGTCTACTACCCCGAGTGGCTAGCCAACGTGGTACTGGTAAAGAAATCTAGTGGGAAGTGGCGAATGTGTGTAGACCTCACCGATCTGAATAAAGCCTGCCCTAAAGATTCATACCCCTTACCCCGAATAGATAGACTTGTGGATGAGACATCCGGATATGAACTCCTTAGCTTCTTAGACGCCTTCTCCGGATATCACCAGATCATGCTCTACCCAGAAGACGAAGAGAAAACTTCTTTTATAACCGATGACGGAACATATTGGTATCGGGTAATGCCGTTCGGTTTAAAGAATGATGGAGCCATATATCAGCGAATGGTGAACAAAGTATTTAAAGATCTTCTGGGAAATACCATGGAAGCTTACGTGGACGATATGATCATTAAGAGCTGAGTAGGAGAGTCTCACGCTCATCAGATGTCCCGGGTATTCGAGGTACTGAGGAGATTTAATTTGAAGCTAAATCCCAAGAAGTGCTCATTCGGGGTGAGATCAGGGAAGTTCTTGAGCTTCATGATCACTGACAGGGGTATTGAGGTAAATCCCAAAAAGGTACAGGCAGTCATCGACATGAAACCCCCAACCACCGTAAGAGATGTCCAGAGATTGACAGGCAGAATAGCAGCTCTGAATCGTTTTTTGTCAAAGTCAGCAGAAAGGAGCTTGCCATTCTTCAAAACTCTGCGGGGAGGAAAGAACTTCGAATGGACTGGAGATTGTCAAAAGGCCTTTGAGGACCTCAAAGAATATTTGAAGCAGCTACCCTTATTGACAAGGCCCCTGGAAGGAGAACAATTGTATATGTACTTGGGAGTCGGTGATTTCGCCGTCAGTGCGGTGCTACTGAAGAAGAACGAAACGGTGTACCGCCCCATCTACTATGTGAGCAAGATACTATTAGACCCGGAGACCCGTTATCCGCTGGCCGAAAAGCTAGTGTTAGCCCTTGTGATGGCCTCGCGTAAGTTGCGCCCCTATTTTCAGGCACACCCCATCACTGTCTTGACGGATCAACCGTTAAGACAAATCCTTCAGAAGCCTAAATACTCAGGGAGACTAGTGAAATGGGCAGTGGAACTTGGAGGATATGATATCACGTTCCAACCCCGGCAGGCTATCAAAGGTCAAGCTCTGGCAGACTTTATAGTAGAATGCACCAGCCCGGGCGACAGCGGTGGAAGGAAAATTCAACCATGGTTACTGTATGTCGACGGGGCATCAAGTGCCAACGGAAGCGGAGCGGGTGTAGTCTTGGTATTACCAGAAGGGAAATCCCTGGAATACTCCTTACGGTTTGGGTTCTCCAGCTCGAACAACATAGCAGAATATGAGGCTTTGATAGTCGGGATGAGGCTGGCAGAAAAGCTGCAGGTTCACCACTTGGTAACACATAGTGACTCTCAGTTGGTGGTAAACCAGTTCAACGGGCAATATGAGGTTCGAGAACTAACTCTGGCCCCCTACCTGAAAAAAGTCCAGTCCCTGGCTCAGACTTTTAAGAGCTTCCAGCTGATACAAATTAACCTGTCTGAAAACACACACGCTGATTCATTGTCCAAGTTAGCCTCTTCCAATGAGACAAGAGGAAGGATAGTGAAGGTGGAGGGGCTCGAACGGCCTAGTATTGAAGAGGTCGAAGTGTGTGACATTGAAACGGGAGATGACTGGAGATCCCCATTCAAGCAGTATCTCGCTGAGGGTACACTCCCCCAAGATAAGGACAAAGCTCGTCGCTTAAGAACACAAGGAGCGAGGTTCACGCTAATCAACGGGGAACTGTACAAAAGGGGATATTCGTCGCCCTTATTAAGGTGTCTGGGACCGGAGCAAGCAAATTATGTCCTAACCGAAGTGCACGAAGGAATTTGCGGTGAACACTTAGGAGCTAGAGCCCTTGCTGCTAAGATACTGCGATCGGGATTCTACTGGCCAACCTTGAAAAAAGATGCAATGGACAAAGCCTGCCGGTGTGACAAATGTCAAAGGTTTGCACCAATCACAACAGCCCCAGTGACTCCCTCCCAGGGTACAATACAGCCAGTTCCTTTCGCACAATGGGGGTTGGACATTCTAGGGCCTTTTCTATTAGCCACGGGGCAAAGAAAATTCCTGTTAGTTGCCACCGACTACTTTATAAAGTGGATTGAAGCGGAGCCTTTAGCTACAATCACGGAGAAGAAAGTCGAGGCAATGGTATGGAAAGACATTATCTGTCGATTTGGAATCCCACGCATCTTAAATATCGATCATGGAAAGCAATTCGATTGTAATGCCTTCCGTGAATTCTGTAAACGCCTCAATATTCAGCTAAGGATTTCTTCTGTGTCATATCCTCAAGCCAACGGACAGGCCGAAGTCAGTAATCGGACCATTCTTCATGGGCTAAAGACCAGGTTAGACAAAGCTAAGGGGGCATAAGTGGACGAATTGCCTAGTGTTTTATAGGCATATCGTACCACTAGTCGGGTATCGACCGGAGAAACGCCGTTCAGTCTTGTGTACGGCGCTGAAGCATTGATCCCCATGAAAATTGGAGCATTGTCACACAGGATGGTACCCTTAGTGGAAGAAGATAATTCACAAGCACTAAGGGAAAGCCTGGATCTCCTTGCTGAGCATAGAGAAACCGCGGCTATTCGGTTGGCATCCTATCATCAGAGGGTGGTCAACTACTATAATAGTCGGGTGAGAGATACACCAATATTCGAGGGAGATTTGGTGCTCAGAAAGTCGCATATCACGAACGCCTTGAAAGAAGATGGAAAATTCAGAGCTAATTGGGAAGGTCCATTCAGAATCAAACATAAGATTGGGCCTAACACCTGTATCCTGGAAACTCTACAAGGGAAGAAAATAGGGAAAACATGGAATTCAAATCACTTAAAATTGTATTTGAATTAATCATTATATTTTCTTTCTTAAACGTTATATTCTCACATTACTGTCATTTGTTTACACTGCCACAAGATATTATTATCCAATCATTAAGCAGATTGTTCTTTTGCTATATATCTGCAGCTTTTATATATCTAAATCTTGTGACAGGAATCAGAAGAGCCGTAAGAGCCTGAGGCGCTATGCGTCACTGTGGCCAGGCGTATATTTAGAAGAGCCGTAAGAGCCTGAGGCGCTATGCGTCACTGTGGCCAGGCGTATATTCAGAAGAGCCGTAAGAGCCTGAGGCTCTATGCGTCACTGTGGCCAGGCGTGAAAAATCAAACGAGCCGTAAGAGCCTGAGGCGCTATGCGTCACTATGGCCAGGCGTGAAAAATCAGACGAGCCGTAAGAGCCTGAGGCGCTATCCTTCACTGTGGCCAGGCGTGAAAAATCAGACGAGCCGTAAGAGCCTGAGGAGCTATGCGTCACTGTGGCCAGGCGTATATTCAGAAAAGCCGTAAGAGCCTGAGACGCTATGCTTCACTGTGGCCAGGCGCGAAAGATCCGACTAGCCATAAGAGCTTGAGACGCTATGCGTCACTGTGGCTAGGTAATAAAAACATAAAGGCCGTAAAAACTGAAGATGCACTCGCGTCATAGTAATCAGGCCTCAGAAAACGATATGTTTATACGAAAAATTCTTTCTGAAAATGTATCTTTCTACCAAGAATTGGGGAGCATACACGAATACATTCAAAACAAACAAGTAAAATAAACAAATAGATAAAGGATGATAAACAACAAATAGAGAAGTAATGCGATGCGAACCATGAACAAAATTTGGATGTCATTTCATTCAAGAAAATTACAAGTAGATCTTTAGTAGATCTTTACAAGTACATCCAACAAAAGCAAAAAAAATCCAAACAAAACGACAAAATATTCAGAAAAGAAAAACAAAAGAAAAATAAAAACTCAATCTTCAGGAGGAGGCTGGGGATCAGCTGCCGACAGGCCCTCGCTCCCTAAAGACTGCTGACCCTCCTCCCCGTCCAAGTCAAGGAGAGCGCCAATAGGCACAGGAGCATCTTCCAGGTCCACAGGCTCCCAAGGACCGGCGAGGTTGGCTAGATCATCCTGGGCAGTCCTCTTGAAAACCTCGTCCGCAGGTTCAGCTCCGGGTTCGTACTTAGTCCAGTCAGGGGCCTCGAACAGCATCGCCTCGTCCGTATATTTGAGCTCGGGGAATTCTTCGCCTTCCCTATGCTTCTCTAACCAGGAACGAGCGAGGTAGAATCCATATTTCACATAGTGATTTGAAAAATCCTCCTTCCGCCTCAAGCAATCCTTAGAGAGGCGGTACTCCTTCACGGCTTTCGTCCTGATGACATCAATCTCCACTTGGGTCAGCGAAGGAGTAGCCCGACTTTATAACTCAGCAACGTAATGCTCGAGCTCCTAGTTACGATTAAGTAAGGACCCGTAGTTGGACTGCATACGGTCCAGTTCGGCGTGGGCCTCCTGAAGATCTTCATGGAATTTACTCGACCGAGCCGCCTCGACGGTAAGATCCCCTTTGGCCTGGTCCAAATCTTGGCGAGCCTTCGAGAGCTGCTCTTCCAGGTTCCGTACCACATCGGGAAGTTTAGACAAGTTGTTAACAGTATTCGATAGCTCCATGACCTTGTCCTTCAACTCCCGAATTTTCTTGTCAGCTCGCTCCCGATAGGCCCGGTGTTGAGCATTATTGGCCACGGTCCTCTGAGCAAGCTGCAAAGAAATACAAAAAAAAAAGTTAAACTCAAGAGTACAGCAAAAAGAAGTTAAACGAAGGAGAATATAAAAATTACCCTTATTGCTTCCATATCAGCCAAGTCCTCTCCCTTCGGATAGTTCCTGAATATCCTAGCCTCGTCCCTCAGGAGAATAGTGGCCCAACTCAGTCGAGAAGCCACCCCGGGAGTGTCCAAGGTATCGTTGTCGTGAACTCTCGGGTAAACCCGAAACTCGGCTCCCCTCATGATAAAACCACCGTCCACAGGGTAGGACCTCCCATCAATAGGGCCTATCCTCGGGAGAATTGGTCTAGTCCCCATCGACGACTCGACATACAAGCGCCTCCAGTTCTTTCGCTGGGATGGAATTATGTTGCATTCAGCGCGCTCTTCAGAACGAGACCGCCCAAATGAACTAGAAGCCCCCCGTGACGATGAAGGAACTCTCCCTCTATCCCGGGTGGTATCTCTTTGTTCCAGGGGAGGAGGGGGCATCGCGTGTCTGGAAACGGGTGGGGTTCGGGCCCGAGGCAACTGAGGCGGGACCGGTGCCTCGCTACGAACATCGTCAGCTAAACGAGGCCTATTTCTAGTGGGATCGCTAGACGGACCGGCCTCCAAGATTTGACGCGCCAGGGATCGTCGAAAGTGACTCATATCTGCAAAAAAAAAAGAGAACAAATAAGTGGTCAAAAATATGATCAGAATCAGCAAGCAGTAAAAAAGAATAAAAAGTTACCATCAGGAGAATCAAAATGCTCCTGAAGGGACTCTATATTTATCGTATCGTCATCAGGGAGCACCATGAAAGTTGAGCCGAACCCTTCCCAGCCAGTCAGGTCAGCTAAGGGTTCACTGCCAGAACTAGACTCAACGTTGGTGCTCCCTATATCTTCCTGTGGCCTTAGAGGTTCGGGGCTCAACTCGGGGGGAACTGAAGGTGGAGGATCCGAAATAGGAACAGAAGGGCCGACAACAGGAATGGGGCCCACACCCCAGCCAGCCAATATCAAATTTTCATTTGATAATAGACTGTCAAGGCTAATGGGACGATCAACTAGCAATCTATTGACGTCCAAGGATAACTGTTCTCTTAGTGTGGAAATCCTGGGGCTCTTGGGGATTTCGTGCCTAGTCTCCCAACGAGTGGGGAAATCCAGGCCCCCGGGCGTTTCCACAACAAGCCACTCCGATTCAAAATCGTGAAGCTTATTGGCGGGTTTTTCGAATAGCCTATTTTCAAATCCAGGCATATACACCCGCTGAAGTGAATAAGGGACTAGACCGGGGCTGCCTCGAAACCTGAAAAAGACATCGAGAAGGGGAAGACACGGAGAAACGCTCCTTAGGTGGCAGTGTACGGTAAACCCTATTAATTGCATCCATGCATGAGGATGCAGTTGTCCAGGGGCAATCCTATGAGTCCTAAGGAAAGAAGTCCCAAAGTCGGATAACGGAAAGCGGAGTCCTAATTCTAAGGCTGCCCTAAAAATAACTATCCCGTCGGATACGCGACGTATGTCGCTTTCTTGAGGGTTTGGAAGCCTATAAGAGTATCCTTCGGGCAAAGGAAACCTAGACACAAGGTCTTGGATGTCGACTTCCTTCAAAGTCGACTTGACTCCTAGATCTATTTGTTTCCCTACACCGTGGCCAGCCATTTTTAGAAGATGAGGGGAAATCAAAAATAAACTATGGACGACAAAGTTTACCTAAACAAAGAAAGACAGCAAAAAGCACGGGCGACAGAGTTTTTAACCTAGCGGCAGACTTGTGACACAGTGATGTTCACGCGAGAGAGTGGCGGCAAAGTGGCGGCAGAGTTGCGGGAGAGTAGCGACAGAGTGTTGAGAGAGTTTACGGCAGAGTGGTCTTTGCGAGAGAACTCAGTAGCGACAATGACGGCAGGGACCCAGTATATATAGAGGCGCGGCTGCGTCAACACACGCGCGAGGATCCGCACTGGCCCAAGAACAGCGAATGGCCCAAGAACAGCGAATGGCCCAAGAACAGCAAATCCAGGATCCTCTTTCGCAGGAAAAATTTCTACCAAAGAGTGGGGAGCAATTGATGGTGGTCCAATCATCAAAGTCCACGTGTACATCGATCGACCAACCAGAGACCGCCACATGTCAAACATAATATAAGCCACGTGGCTATTCTAGCGACAGAGTCTCTAGGCGATAGAGTGTCCACGGGACACTGTCGCTTGGTAGGCGACAGACTCTCTAAGCGATAGGGACTCTGTCGTAGAGTCTCTATGCGACACGGTAACGCGACAGACCTCTACCGCACTAACCTCTACCGCCTGTACTGTGACAGACCTCTACCGCATGGGCCGCAGCAGAGGTTCACACATATACTCTGCCACCCACCGAACTCACCCGCAAAGTCGTCCAGCTCCGAACCGCGACAGAGTACAAACGACTCTGTCGCGGCCCAGACACGCGCCTGGGCCTCAGCCTGAACCGACCCGAAACCTATAAATACCCCAAGTGAGTACTCAGAAATGGACGAAAAAAAATTGAACCCTCTTGATTTTGAAGAATATAATTCTCTTCTCCCTATATACAGAAACTCAGCTTTCTAACTTAATCATCGGAGTGCGCGTGCAGGGACAAATCCCTGCGCCCTCAGATTTCCATTGTTTTTGCAGAATATACGAGGCACACGTGGAAGAAATCGAGTCAACAACATATTTTTGTCATTAGCGCAACTTGAATACGTGGAAATCATCACCCCGTTGCCGTTTTAGGAGGCAACATCACTAACTAAAAACAATGAAAATTAAAATGAAGATTGGAATTGTGTAAAATGAAAGTAAACTTGCTTCAAAGGCTGAATATTATTTCTTGCTTAATTTCAAAATTTGTAACAATGGATTGAAAATGAAAATTTTGAGAGTTTGTTCAGTGTAAATAATTTTATAAAATTTTCAAAAGTAAATTTTTAAAAGTCCAACTTGACTCTCGGTCGAGAGTTCCATTACAGTCTTGGAAATAAATTTTGAGACATTTTCTTTGCTCTCGAAAGTTATTTTAGGAAATTTTGAAAAACAAAAAATGGTAAAATTATATTTTATTAAATATATTTTCATATAATAATATTTTGATATCAAAAAAATTTTATTAAAATAAATTATGCAAAACACTAGTAAGAAAAACATTGAAATATTAGACAACAAAGGATATGTGGCAATCGCCATGTATGAATGTCATTCAGATCTTTGTTTTGAGTGATGATGATTTTCATTACTTCTAATTTACAACTACTAATGCTTTTATAATTATATATTTATATTTGATTTTCCTGGGGATGGAAATAAAGACTAAAAATAACTTTAACAACAATAACAACTAAAAAAAATGAAAGGATAAACAAAAAAGGCCAAAACTGGGTTTTAATTAAAACAAAACCAAAACCCCAATCGTTAATTTCTACTAATTGAATAAAATAAGCAAAATCGAAAGGAACAGGAAAAATAGAAAGAGAAAAACCAAAAAACAATTCCCTTTCTCTTGTCTTTTTCACTCTTCCACTAGAAGTTCTCTCTTTCTCTTTCTCTTTCTCTTTCTCTTTCTCTGTCTCTCTTATGAGTAAATTAATTTAAACGTGAATGTAATGTAAGCAATAAGAAAAAAGAAGAAATGGAAACCGTAGAATTGTTAAAGCTTCTACAATTGAAAACCCAGATTTTGCTTTGGAATAATGGAGGTCCATTTTTTTAGGTCACATCATCTTTGAAGAAAAACAAAGGGTATCCAAAAAAAAAAAAACAAAATATCAAAAACTATGGAAGGTAAAGCTTTCATTTCTCAATCTCACATCAAAGTTTTTGACATTTGGGTTTTCAATTTTCTTTGACCAATGTTTTCAATTTTGAGTTTTTAGCATCGAAGTGTAAAGTTGAAATTTTGGGTTTCTTTATTGTGGGTTTACTTTACTATGTAAACTAAGTTGCATGCATAAGAGGATGTTTGGGTAATAAGCCTGGTAGCATTTGTATTCAAGAAAATGGGGATAGTGGTCCAAAGGGGGTTTACTTTACTATGTAAACTAAGTTGCATGCATAAGAGTGAACTAACTCTAATGGTTCATTCGCTTTAAATTTGGACTCTTAATATAGCAATTAATACACTTTACCATATTGACATCCTGTATATATTGTGTCTGTTTTTACTTCAAGTTGGGAAGACCTTTCAGCATTGACCTTTTTATTATCACATTTAGGTTAGATAAGACAATCCTATCATCTCTACATATAAGGCAAAAATCCAATAACCATTCCTTCTCCCAAAACAGAGATCTAAAAAATCCCTCCGATTGTGGATGTATGAGAGATTGGTTCACTGTGTAACCCACAACTTTAGAATTTCGATCCTTAGCAAGTAAATAAAGTCTATAAAAAACCTCGAAAGGAGGTTTGTCACCACACCATTTGTCTAACCAAAAGAGGACATCACTGCCACTCGCTAAACACCATCTACAACTATCTACCCAATAAATTTCTTTACACCAGGATCATTGCCTAATCTAATAATATCCCTCCAAATAAAAGACATGTTCTTGTTGTTATCAACACATGACAGCCAACTCCTATTATTCAAACCATACTTCAGCTCAACAATTCTTTTCCATAATAATTTGGGCTCATTCGCATACCTCCACCACCCCTTAGCTAAAAGAACCGTATTTTTAATTTTGAGATCACAAACACCCATAGCACTTAACTTTCTCAGCCTACAAACAATGCTCCAACACACAACTTTCAGACACTGCTTAAAGGATATTGTGATAAGATATCAATTTTGATAATATATATATATATATATATATATATATATATATATCAAAGAGTTGAATAATTATCCAAAAAAATTAGATATCTTAATGAAATAAAGGATTTAACGAGAGTAATAGTGAAGCTCTAGATTCGGTCCAAGCACATTTAATCAATATGATTGATTTGAATACTACACGTAACAGATATTGAGACAACCAATATAAGTGAAGATTGTATTGGTGGTAATAATGTTGAAGGTCTTGGTGAGAATACAGTTTTGAACTGGGTTAATAGATAAATACACGCTAAACTTTTTGCATAGAATGGATATAAGCTCTTAACCTTTTATTTTACTGTATAAACTCTTAACCTTTTAAAATAACACAATTAAATCCAAATATATTATAAACTTTACAATAACTAAAAAGTTGAGGATTTATAAGACCTCAAACTTTTATTTATTTTACTTAACCGACTTATTTTAATGTTCAGTAAAATTAAAAGTAAAAAATTTATATTTATTTTATGCAGAAAGTTAAATATATATTTAGCTACTGAACCAGCGTGCAAGAGTTGGCTAAAGACTTGGAGTTGAGCCTTAGTAGTTGTATTCAAGAAAATGGGGATAGTGGTCCAAAGGGGGATTTTGTGCCTATGCTCTATGATACGGGGGATGTCCAACCCTTTTTGCAATTAACGATTCCTAGTTTCTAACTAAAGAAGAAGAAAAAACGGACTCCTAAAAACTTAAAAGAGATTGAAGAGGCTCTTCATAACCAAATAACATAGAAGGCAAAGAGTAAAGGCAGGAAAAAAAAATAGATATGCCACAAAGAACAAGGATATAGGCACCAAAGTAGCGAATGAATTGCTATCTGATGGATTTTTTTTTTTAATAAAATAAGGATTTTGTGTGAAGAACCAAGAGAAACATGACAAATGGAGAAATTATTGGGTTTCTCGATGAATTTCTCTAACAAGGTGTTTGTGGAGAGATTGATTTAGTTGGAGAGTAAGGATTTGAACACAGACTAATTTGGCCAAGTTTGATTATTCTAATTCTTTCGTCTTTACTCTTTTACCTTGAAAAATTGGATGTGTTCCGGTGGCATAGATTGCTATTTCAGAAGAGGATGGGTTGTTTAGCCAAACGGAGAACCGTGAAAGAATTCATAATTGCTAATAAAGTTGAGTTGTTGCTAGTTCAAGAAATTAAGTTGAAAGTGTTTGCTTGACTTTTTGTTTCAGATGTTCTAGAATTGATGGCTAATGGGTCTTTTCAACTTGAGAAAAATAAGGATTTTATCAACTTTTAAGTTTTGTCCTTTAAGATTGGTTTATTGTATGTTGAGTGGCTTTATTGAATTTCCAACATTTTGAAAATTTGGAGGTATGTTTTGATTAAGGTGTAGGTGATAGAAATTTTCATCTTGAGAATAAGATGTTAATGGATAATGTCGTGTTTGGATTTGAAGGGAGGATATTTGTTTATTGTTTTGAATGCTGGATTTAGATGTTCAAGATCATATTTGACCTAGAATTTATGGTTAAGTTTTGCATTAATCTTGTTTGATTCTGATTCAACAGCAAGTTATTGTCCTTGATTGGAATGAAATTCAATGTGAGGCTGAGTGGAATGTTTATTAAAGGATTTATGAGTGGTGATTGTTTCTGTGGAAGCCTTTTGGATAAGAATTTGGAGGTCTCGTACTTTATTAAGCAAAAAGTGTAAGATGAAGGCTATCGTTTTTTAAAGAGCCAAACCAGTCGAATTGGAGATTGTTAATTGATGATTTCTTTTCTTTAGATGTTGAATGATATTTTCTAATCTACGGATTGTTTTTACTCATCTTTATCAATTAATGGGATTGGATGGTTTTTTTGGTGAGCGTTCATTCGTAATCAGATAGATATCGAGTGGGTTTGAAGAGATTGTCTGACATGATCCTTTTGTAGGTGTTGATATGCTCTTCTTGCCTCACCGGTGTCTACACCCCCAATGCGGTGAAAAAACTCACTAAATGATAAAAGGGGCAAAAGATAAAATTATTTTTTCTCATGTTTTATAATTCTTTATTTTTTATTAAAATTAAATAGTAATTTTATTTTTTTTTAATTTCATCAAAATTATTTTTACCTCACTAAAACTAAGCTCATCGCCATCTAAATTGACCTTTAAACAAATTTAAATGGGGTACTGTGACAACGAAGGAATATTTGTTGTCTTCTGAAAATTTGCGATCCATCGGGTTACTGTTTGGTAGTGTTTGGAAATCTTGATTGGTTTTTTATTGAGACAACTTATTTTAGTTTGGGTTGCAAGATTGGGTTTAAGGTTAGTCTGTATAAGTTTTTGAAATATCTTTCAAGTTATGAAGTTCAACAATTTTGTAACAATTTAAGCTAGCTTTGTTGCTAGCCTTTGTATTATTAATAAAATCTTGTTGATTTAGCAAACAAAACGTTTAAATTTTATTTAATTGGGTGAAAGACAAAAACTTCTTTATGATAAGTATGATTATCTTAAATGAACATTAATCCCATGAAGATATAGAATACAAAAAATTTCATTTTCTTCATGTTTTTCTTCAATTCTTTTTCAATCTTTGACTTTCTTCTTTAAGCCCATGTTTCTCTCTCTTCTCCCTTACCTCCCTCTCTCTCGCTTTATTATTCCTTCCTCTTTTAATGAGTTAGAAATCTAGATGTCTTCGATTCTTCATACAAATTTCAATTTGAAAAAGTCAAGTTCTTCCAAATTTAAAGAGAATAATTCGAGGAGCTCTCTTTTTAATTTTTTTTTCTAATCAAATCTTGAAATTGTTCTATTAATAAATTGAGTTTTTGTTTTCTTTACATAATGTCATTTTGATACTCAAGTATTATAGATTAATAATAAGAAACATGTTCTATGTTTTTCTTTGATGCTTATGATGGGTCATGGGAGCAGTTACATTGTTTGATGAAGTTTATTATTGGGAATTTGACTTCCTAATTTTTTTTTTTATAATTTTTTAAAAGTTAATGGTTGCAAATTTTGCTGACAGAAGCGTTTTAAAATACATCTATAATTTTTTACTTTCTAATTTTTGAATTAATACATTATTTCCTAAATTTGTTTGCCTATTAAAGTGGCAGGAAAAAGATAATAAAAAAACAATCGATTCAATTCATATAATAACAAAATTCAATTCAAATTTGATTCCGATAATGATATCATTAAACCGATTTTATTCGATTAGATTTGGATGAAGATCGTCTTGAATGGGAAATATATCCAAATACTTTTCTATTTTTTTTGCAAAAACACAATTCAATCTAGAGGGGAAATTGGTAATTTGAAACTATAACCTTTTAAGATAACTATAGGGGTTTGTCGTATTTAACCCACTTGTATAATGAATACCTAGCAAAGTCCACAAAGCGCAGTAGATATTGGCTGACAATAACAATATTTAGTTGTGATAGAGGTAATTTACTCCTAGCCCAGTTGCGCGCCTGAGCTTCAGGATACTAAAGGCCCAACATAATAAAGTTTTAGGACCTACACAAATATGAGTCCTAAGCTCATTGAAACCATACAGGGACATCTATAAATACCCTCAAGTATGATCAAGAAAACCCTAAGCTCTATTTTGTTGACAGAAACTCTGTCAAATTCTCTGTCTGACTTAAGCATCGGAGTGCAAACGCAGGAGAGAACTCCTGCGTTCCTCTGATCTTCTTTTTCTTACAGAATCTTTAATGACACGTGACATAAAAATTAGGACGAAGACGTCAGCGATTCGTCACCATTGTTTCAGGTAACAACAATTGACGCCATCTGTGGGAAACGAAAAAAAAAAAGCTATGATACAGATGCGTTCGGGAGGGACTAGAATCGATGAATAATACGAAAAAATCAAAATTCGAAACCAAAACGACATTTTTTGGGAAAAAATCCCGCAATTTGCTAACACGTAGATCTTGAAAAGTTACATGGATTCAAAAAAAATTCACCTCAATCGGACGACGGAGCACAAAGTTATAGCCTTCCAAAGTTTCGAACACAGGGAGAGACTCTATCGCAACTCTATCGCCTCTGCCGCAACTATGTCGCCTATGCAGCAACTCTGTCGCCTATGCCGCAACTCTGTCGCATCTATTGCCACTCTGTCGCAACTCTGTCGACCCGACCGCAACTCTGTCACCTATGTTGCCACTCTGCCGCAACTCTGTCGACCCTGCCGCAACTCTGTCGCATCTGTTGCCACTCTGTCGCAACTTTGTCGACCCGGTGCAACTCTGTCGCCTATGTTGCCACTCTGTCGCAACTCTGTCGACCCTGCCGCAACTCTGTCGCCTCTGTTGCCACTCTGTCGCGCACACTCTGACGCAGGAGACCCTGCCGCTCTACACTCTGCCGCACACCCTGACGCAGACTCTGCGCACACTCTGTCGCCAACCTGCCATGCGAGACTCTGCCGCCACACCCTACCGCGCGAGTCTGCCGCACACTCTGACGCGCAAGACCCTACCGCTCTACACTGTCGCACACCCCGCCGCAAACTCTGCGCACACTCTGTCGCGAACCTGTCGCGCGAGACTCTACCGCACACCTGTCGCGCGATACTCTAATGCACACACTGCCGCTCTAGACTGTCACGCGAGACCCTATTGCGCACTCTGCCGCGTGAGACCCTGCAGCGCAAAGACAAGACTCTATCGCACACTCTGTCGCGCGAGACCCTGCAGCGCAAAGACAAGACTCTATCGCACACTCTGTCGCTCAAAACCCTGTCGCACATGGCGACACTCTGTCGCACGCTCTGCCGCGCACCTTACCGCACGAGGCTTGTCGCGCACTCTGCTGCACGAGACCTTACCGCGCACTCTGCCTAGCGAGAGACCCTATCGCGTACTCTGCCACCCGAAACCCTGCCGCGTGAAAGACTATGCCATGCACCTTGTAGCGCAAATTTAGATTCCTACCGCAAGGCTGAGGGAGCACAACCCTACGACACATTTTCAGAACCCTGTTGCAGGGATCAGTACTCAAGACCCTGTCGTCAGGGTGAGAGAAATAAACCCTACCACAAAGTTTGATATGAATTCAAAGGTCATCGGTCTGGGGAGCAGGGGAGGCAGAGCCCTCCCTCAGCAAAAAAGAAGGCAGCAATCTAATGGTCAGAACAGTCTGAACTCCTTAGTCTATTTTGAAAATTCAAGGCCAAATCTTGAATAGGAGGTGTTAGAAGAAAGCATCCGGTGCAAAGACACAGGAGAAGGAGCTTTCATTCAAATGACTCGGACTCTTCTAATACCAAGGAAAGAGGAGCACATTCGACCCGAGAATCGAAGAACATGAAAAAAGTCATAGAAAGGATTCTGGAGAAGAAAAAGCTGGTGAATCCCATATTGTCTTGAGATCATGGACAAGCTATTGCCAAAGAAGTTCAAGATGCCATATATGGCTACTTATGCTGACAAAACCGATCTGTATGACCATATGCAAAATTACGAGTCTCCCTTGATACTTCATGGATGGGAGGATGAAATAATGTGTAGAGCCTTTTCGCTCACGCTAACGGGGCATACCTTGAAAGAATGTTCTATCTCGTCTTTTGATCAATTACGAAGCAAGTTTTTGAAAGCCTTCATGATCAATACCCAGCGAAAAAAGGACGCGACCTACTTGCTTACACTCAAGTAAGGAAACAAGGAGTCATTGAAAAGTTATGTTGATCATTTTCGGGATACAACTCTAAAAGTGAAAGATCTACAAGTTAGAGTAGTTTTGGCAGCAATGCTACAAAGAGCAAAAATTGAAATGCTATAAGAGTCCCTTGATCAACCCACAACCATCTTAGATTTATGTGCTCGAGCAAATAAGTATGTAGCCCAAGAGGATGTAATGAAGATAGTACAGTCACGAGAAGTGAAGGAAGAAAGAAAAAGAGATAGATGTAACTGAAAGGAGCTCTTCTAAACCTAATAGATTGGATAAAGCTCCCAGGCTTAGGTACGAAAGCTATGCTAAGCTAAATGAGCCCCGTGCTGATATTGAAGGGACTGGACTGTTAGAATTCTCAAAGAAGAAAGTAGAAAACGTAGGCCAACACATAGATACCTACTGTGACTTCCATTTCGCTCATGGTCATTTTACGGAAAGGTGCAGAGAACTGATGGACCAATTGGAAAGGTTCGCGAGGGGAAGATTAATCGTTTCCTTTGGAGAAACGAAAGAGCTCATTACCTTCCTCGAGATGGAAGGGATAATCGCCCACAAAATAGGCAAAACAGGCCAAGAAATGAGGAAGAAGCTAGACCAAATCTCAGAAGGTAACCGACAATATAATGAACCAACTAGACTAGCTGTAAATGTCATAGCAAGTGAAAATTCAATGGCGAAAAATTCATCTACCTCTTGTGAAACTTACGCAAGGCAAGCGTATCGAGTTCATGTTGTTATGGAGGAGAAAGTGGATGAAGAGCCTATTATGTTCACCCCAGCAGATCGGGGAGATAATATCATCCCCCACGATGATCCCATGGTTATCTCATAAAATAGTTAATCGAATCTTGGTAGACAACGAAAGTTTGGGGAACAAGTAAAGGTAGTCGGGAAAGCCCAAAACATGTAACTCGACAAGTGTTATTTATGGTCATAAAGTCAACTTCGATTGTTTACAACATGATTATGGGAAGACCTCTATTGAATGCCATGAGGGTTGTCATCTCTCATTGCTACCTGTTAATAAAATTTCATACCCCCAATTGAGTTGAACAAGTGCAAAGGGATCAAAATAGGCTCGTACATGTTATATCGTCTATACTACATGCAAAGGAATAGAGAGAAATGAGGAGTTATCTATAACTGACCTTCCAAAACCCCAAGTTGTCGAAGATCTGGTACTGAAAAAGTCGCACATAACATATGCTCTGAAAGAGAATGAAATTCAGAGCTAATCGAGAAAGTCACACGGATGATTGGGCCCAACACCCGTAACCTTGAAATTTTGCATGGAGAATATGGATTTCAAGTCAGTCGAAATCATACTGAAATTAGCCATTTACATTATATTTCCTTTATATATTTTTGCATTTTCACATTTTATCTATTTATTTTGAATATGTGTTCATGAGATCCACATAATAGATGAAATTTCTCTATTCTTATATTTGTCTTACTGATACTCATAAATATGGATCTTGTGACGGACGAACCGTAAGAGCCTGAGGCGCAATAGCGTCACTGTGACCAGGCGTGAAAGACAAACGAGCCGTAAGAGCCTGAGGCGCAATAGCGTCACTGTGGCCAGGCGTAAAAAATTAGACGAGCCGTAAAAGCCTGAGGCGCAATAGTCACTGTGGCTAGGCGTGAAAGATAGACGAGCCGTAAGAACCTGAAGCGCAATAACGTCACTGTGGCAAGGCGTAAAATTTCAGACGAGCCGTAAGAGCCTGAGGCGCAATATCGTCACTGTGACCAGGCGTAAAAAATCAGACGAGCCGTAAGAGCTTGAGGCGTAATACCGTCACTGTGGCCAGACGTAAAAAATCAGACGAGCCGTAAGAGACTGAGGCGCAATAAGGTCACTGTGGCCAGGCGTGAAAGACAGACGAGCCGTAAGAGTCTGAGGCGCAATAGCGTCACTGTGGCCATACGTAAAAAATCAAATGAGCCGTAAGAGTCTGAGGCGCAATAGCGTCACTGTGGCCAGGTGTAAAAAATCAGAAGAGCCGTAAGAGCCTGAAGCGCAATAGCGTCACTCTGGCCAGGCGTAGAAATCAGACGAGCCGTAAGAGCCTGAGGCGCAATAGCGTCACTGTGACCGGGCGTAAGAAATCAGACGAGCCGTAAGAGCCTGAGGCACAATAGCGTCACTGTGACCAGGCGTAGAAATCAGACGAGCCGTAAGAGCCTGAGGCGCAATAGCGTCACTGTGACCGGGCGTAAAAAATCAGACTAGCCGTAAGAGCCTGAGGCGCAATAGCGTCACTGTGACCGGACGTAAAAAATCAGACGAATCGTAAGAACTTGAGGCGCAATAACGTCACTGTGACCGGGCGTAAAAAATCAGACAATCCATAAGAACTTAAGGCGCAATAGCGTCACTGTGACCGGGCGTAAAAAATCAGACGAGCCGTAAGAGCCTGAGGCGCAATAGCGTCACTGTGGCTAAGCGTAAAAATCAGACGAGCCGTAAGAGTTTGAGGCACGATAACGTCACTGTGACTAGATGTTTAAGACAAATAAGTCATGAAAGCTTGAGACGCGATAGCATCACCGTGGCCAGCCGTTGAAGACAAACATGTCATAGTTCCAAAGGCGCGAATGCGTCACGATGGCCCAGCACCAGTAAAAGATTTATATAAAAAAGCTTAAAGCAAAAAAATGTGCGAGCTAAGCCATGAAGAAAAAGTGCAAAAGTTTGAAGTGAAAAATGTGCAAGGTAAGCTAAGCACTCAAATAAGGGCTTGAAGCAAAAAATGCGCGAGTTAAGCTAAACACTCCGATGAAAATTCGACTTCAGAATCTAACATAAGGACTTGACATGAGGTTACGATGAGAACATATATACTCTTACATAGAGAACTTCCCTATGAAAGAGTGTGGAGCAATTGATAGAGGTAATTTACTCCTAGTCCAGTTGCGCGCCTGAGCTTCAGGATACTAAAGGCCCAACATAATAAAGTTTTAAGCCCACACAAATATGAGTCCTAAACTCATTGAAATCACATAAGGACATCTATAAATACCCTCAGGTATGATCAAGAAAACCCTAAACTCTATTTTGTTGACAGAAACTCTACCAAATTCACTGTCTGACTTAAGCATCGGAATGCAAACGCAGGAGAGAACCCCTGCATTCCTCTGATCTTCTTTTTCTTACAGAATCTTTAGTAGCACGTAATAGAAAAATTAGGGCGAAGACGTCAGCGATTCGTCATCATTGTTTCAAGTAACAACAAGTTGCATATATAAATACTGCAATTTTCTTCTATTTTGGCAAAACTATGGAAACACATTACAACAGAAGAAAAGTTGACAGGTTAATTTGCAAGTGCAATGACGCTATAACCTAATCACAACAAGTTTGTCAACAAATGACGACGAAATGATGGCATTTCATTTTTTTTGTGTCAAGGCAACTATAGGGCTGAAAACTCAACTTCCTGAGTGCAAGGCCGATATGCAACGAATGTACTATCATCTGAGAAGGAACCCGGATTAAAGCAAGTAATTCCAGTGTATTTGAATGCCTTCTGCCCACTTCTATCACCTAAAATGATCTGCACGGAAAGGCCGACGAGTAAACAATATCAGATCTTTGCTCTCAATATGAATACTAAAAGCAGAGGTGAATCTGATCTTCCGATTGAATCTATTATAAACTGGTTCAGCTTTTAAAATTGATTACCCCACCAATCCTATGAAACAATGCCCCATCCAATCCAACAAGCTAATAAATGCCGACCTAGGTAGTTTCTAGATAGGACAAGAAACAGATACAAACAACTTCCTCAACCACTAAAATGTTATTCGGTTACATTTCATAATGCCTGAGACCAACCAAAAGAAACAAAAGAAGTGGAGGGATTAGAACAATACCGTATGTGGAGTCGGATACAGATGGAGACAATGGTCATAATTCCAAATAATGGGTTGTACAAAGAGAGGGAGTGGGCAGAGATGACTTTGATGGGTTATGGTTGCAACAAGCTGCAAAAAAAATTCAACCAATTAATCTCTCATGACAGCATATGAACAAGTAAATAAATAGTCCCAAATAATAAAAGAAGATTTAGTAGGAAAGGTTACATGTTCAAAAGGATCATCTGTTTCTTCAGTAGAAGGGGGAATCAAACAGGAGCGACGCATTCGATACAGCAGATCTTGGCGAAAGAAGACAATTTCCTGGGTGTAGAACTTTATTCTGCATCAAACCAACGGTCAAGTTAAGACAACCAAAGACACATTAATTCCGTATTTTAAGGTGCAAGAATCAGCGCTCTTAAGAGATCATACCCCTCATCTTCTGTTATTAACTAGCTTTTGAAATCACAGAACATGATTTTAAATACCAAGTCAGACTCAGAAGAAGCTCTCCGTAAAATATTAAGCCTATCTAATCATGCATTAATGGTCCGGGATTACAAAGATTAACCTGCAGGGATTACTAGAAAAAATTGCATTTGGAACGTGCTTCTGGACCTCCTCAGTTAGATATTTTGGTAAAGCACACCGGGGTAGAACTGATGATGGACCTGAAATTATCAAAAGCAAATAATTCTAAAGTGATGCAACTCTTTTAGAGAACAAGTAATTATTATGACGTCGTACTTTAATATACCTGCATCATCAGGACCTGGAATAAACAGAAACCGGCTGTGCTCTTTAAGTCGTGGATGGGCTTCAATCATTCGGCCTAATTTGCCAAACTGCAATCTGCAGATCGAATTAGCAAGTTATTTCTCCATCCAATATTTACCACAAAATCGACAACCATATAGAATAACAAAAACAACTTAATTAAATAATCCCTCACCTGAGACTTGAGAAAGAATGAAAGGAGAGGTTACATGGGTGAGAACAAAAGTTTCCCATGAAAACAAATAAGGAAGGAACGATCTCCACACTCTCAAATCCATCAAGGACTGTCTCCAGCTTTTCCATAACCTTCTCAACAAGACATTAAATACTATGTCAAGTTATTCAGCAAATAGTACACATCTATAGAACTAGAGCCTGTGAATTACCTGTTCATTGTCCAGCCAAATGTCAGACAGTATAACAAACATGTCATTTACTGCTCTCTTTTCCAGATCTGCAAGTCTGAGCTATTAAGGGGGTATAGGAAACTATTACCAGTTTGTAGCAATTTCAGATCACTACAAGAACCTTCAAAGAATGAGTTAAAGCAATTTTTCCAAGTAATGAACCTCAAAAGGGGAATGATTAGGATACTGTCTCCTCTTTTGTTAGTGTACCACCACCAAAGAAGTCATGCCCAGCAAGCACTTTGAGTGATTTATCTCTGTCCTCTAAAGGAGGAAAACCGCATGTAACTACCTTCATCACAAAGTAAAGTTAGCGCAACCAGAGGAAATCAATTTCAATAGATATCTTCAAACTATATATAATGTGGGAACCATGTAAATTTCACTAACGTTCATATTATAATAAAAAAATTTAGTTCCACTTGTTCTGGTCGGGTACTAGGATTAGTGTGAAAAACCAAGCTTTGATTTGTGAACTTGTTCTTTTTATAGAAGATTTGCAAAGTGGAATTATTTACAACCTTTTACACAACATTCTAATTTAGTTAAATAAGAAAATTATTCACTTTACACTCTTTTCCAACAGTTCCAAAACAAGGAAAAACTGAAAATGAATACCCAAAACTGTCTAAAATTGAATTTTCGAATTTATTCAGATATGATGCACATCAAGCGTGCCAAAAACATAACACTCAATGCACATAAACTTTGTTAAAATAAAAGACTTAAAGCATACACAAGTTTTAGAAGAAAAATTTTCTCAGGAGACCCCAAAAGGAAATTGAGAATATAGCAATTGTAGGGAGAATTAAAAGAATAACACCAACCTGAAAAATTCCCTCAGAAAGCATTTCACCTTCTGCTACAATTACGGTGTTCTCTCTGAAAAATCCTGTAGTTATTTTGTATTGGCTGTCAAAGAACGCAATTATTTTCTGTTTCACTTTGATTTGACATAAACAATGATATTCTCCATGTTTAGTTCTTATGAAACAAGAAGTTAATGAAATAGAATCAATATATGAGCAGATATGATAGGAAATTAAGCAAAAGGATATTGCTTTGGATAAGTCAATTTCAACAGCAGCAGTAAGATCTTCCAAGTAAAAATGGCCATCCTCCAACTGTGAAATGACACCCATCACCCATCTCCTCCCTCTTTGCCCAACCAGAGACTGTATTGGTGATAGCTGCCCAACAACATTGTTTTGTTTGTCACATCTAAAACACCCATTCTCTCTGTTTTTAGAACACACAGAACTCGAAATTGAAAAACATTTCGTTTCATACATATAGAAAGAGAAGGGAAGCACACCTTACAGCCTTGAGAGGTTTCATCATCAGTATCAAATGCGGGTTTAACAAAATGTTGATCGCGAGAAACCCTCTGGAACAGCAACAAAAACCTATCTCTATAAAGAGCTGCTTTTGCAGAAGCCTCCCCGTGGATGGGTAGACTACCAGCATGTCTATAAATATCAAACAAGCTTTAAAATCCAAATCTAATAAAAATAATATTTTAAAATAAGGAAAGATAAGTTAAGCATTTACGTACTGAGAGAAATGCTTCTTGATGGGATCGTATCGAAATTTGGGGATGAGAAAGGCATCAATGATGCGAGTAGAATGATGAGAAGAGGTAGGGCATTCCTCCTCAGCTGCTTCTGCTTCCAATAGAAGACTGACTACTAGGTGCACCGCCTCTTTGTCGATTATGGAAGATTTCACTGCTTCCCAATTAAAATCCAATTAATAAGGAAAAGAAAAAAGAAAAAAAACTAAAGCGTTAAAAATCTAATTAATAAAAAACAGAAAATATCTTAAGAAAGCAGAATCGTAAAAATTACAAGATTGATGATCGAGCTGATCGAGGAGGAGATCGATGGCCTCATCTTGGGCATCTGGAAAGCGATTAACAAAGGAAAGAATCTCTTCAAGACCATCCATCTTCAAGCTGTATCCTCTTATCTTCAATTTCTTCTGAATCTTCTTTCGAGTTTGTTCACTCTGTTTTTCCTTTTCCATTCCTTCTTGTTGTACACACGCGAGCGAGAACACACTTTGTCTGGCAAATAGCAATGGAAGAGAGTTCTGCACTTTTTCTGCTGCTTTTGGCCAAAAAATCTTTTCCTTTTTCCTATAAAATGGCGATAACCCATCAATTAATTAATACTGTAAATAATAATATTAATTAATTAATTAATTAATTATTATTGGCGAAATCCTAATATTGCATTGCTTTTAACATCCAATGCTACAAAAAACTACGACAATAACAGCCAACAAAATTCATAAAATCAAATGACTAGTTTCTAAAGAAACCAGTATGAATTGATGGAACTTTAACTCTACTAATTTTCTTTAAAACCAAAAGAAAAAGTATGTAATTTTATATTAAAAGAAAAAAAATAATTCGTCATCTCTTTGTGACGACAGCTTTAAAAGAGATTTAGCATTGGCAAACGGGCGGGTTGGACAGTTCGGTTTGAGTTTTTTTTGGGTTTGAAGTTTTTCATATTTGAATTTGTTAGATTTCGATTATTTTCAGATTCAAATTTTGTTGGATTCGAATTTTTTCGATTTCGGATTTCTTCAGTTTTTGGTTTTTTGGGTTCGAATTTCTTCAGGTTCGGTTTCAATTTTAATTGGACGGATTTAGCAGACCAATTTAAAATATTTTAAAATTTTATTAGTTATGAATTTTTTTTAAAATTTTGAATATGATAATTAATTTAATTTTTATATGATTTTATATTTTAATAAATATTTATATAAAAACAAATTTTTATATTTTAATATTTTTTATTTGACAAAAATCATTTATTTTTTTTAATTTCTTACAATATTTACTACAAAATAGTAGATATAATTATATTCAGTAAATGCAAAAGAAAATATTACATATAGATATTATAGGAAGAAAAGTACCAATTAATATTATCATTTACCAAAAAAATGCTTAAGATGAATAAATGGTCAATTAATTAGCTCTATTTTATTTTTAATTTGTTTTTTATTTGTACATAAATCATAATTAACATTATTGTATTAAATATAATAGTTTACATTAATTAATTAAATGTCTCATTAAAATTTAGATTATTGAATTAAAAAAAGTATATATTTTTAACATTTGATATAATTATATCATATACAATTATATACTACCATATGAGCGATATTTTGTAGTTGATATAATACACTAAAAAAATATATTTATACAATAAAATTTTGTGAGCTTAAAAAAAATAAAGTATAATATAAATAATTATGAAATTAAATTAGATAATTATGATTAAAATAATAAGTTTTTAAATTTTAAACAAAATTCATTAAAATTAGATTAATAAAAGTTTCATAATCGCCGCTTCTCACTCAATCTCTTTACTATGCTGCCTCACTCAGCCGCTCCTCACTCAGTCTGTTTGCATTGCTTCCTGCCGCTCATCGTCACTCCTCACTCAATCTCTCACTCAAGCGTCGCCGCTCCTCACTCAAACGCCCCCCCCCCCCCTCACTTAAGTAATTTAGGTAAATGATTCTATTTCTGAAAAGTAGCGTCGATGATTTCACCGAATAACATTTAGGTTTAACAATGAGACAAACGGAGTATTATTTGATAATATGTTTACATAATTACATCGTCAACTTTGGTTGGTTTTTTGCTGCATGAAGTGAGCATTTTAAGCGGTTAGAATCGTTCGATGTTGGTAGAATCATAGAATGTGAAGGGCATGCCCATGCCCATGTATATCTTTTTCCTGTCTTGTTTGATGTTTTGCTTGGTGTTTTTTTATTTCCATTTTGTGCAGAATCTAGTTTAGGATTTTCAATATTTTCTCATTTATTTAAAGAAAAGAAATTCAGATTCTAATGAAATTATCAGATTTGATTATTAAATTTTATCAAGTAAAAGCTCTTATTATTTGTTTTTTTTTTATTGTTGTTATTTACTATGTGTAAGACCGCTAGTTAAATACTAAGTCATTTTTAATATTGATGCGTAAATTAGTTCATTTAGTTAAATTGAAAATTTGACTTTATAACTTAGAAATAAAATTTGAATTATATGCATGTATTTGAGTATATTTATTTGGGGTAAATTAGGAAATATAATTAAATAGGAAAAATTATATAATTTAGTAATAAAATTTATAGAATAAATAAAACATAGTTAAAATTGAAATTTTCTAACTAGAAATAAAAATTTGAAATATATATTTTTCTAAGTTAATTTGAAAATTATTTAATTATATTTTCTTACAAATGTGTTTTACAAATGTGCAACATTTTCGGCTTTTGAGACTCGTTAGCATTTAAATCTTTGTGAATATGTAAGTAGAAAAATAATTTAGAATACAACAATCATTGACTTGTTAATGACATGAGAACTTGGATGCAAACATGTTATAGTTGAGTCTGAATCTTTTTTTGCAGTAAAAAATTTATTACAACGTTTAAAAATGTATGGTCCCCTCTTTCAACTTTCAATTCTTATTTTTAGAATAATCACCATTTAAAAAGCAAATCACTATTTGATAATGTATTCAATGTTTTATACGAAATATCAAATTTAAATTCTGTTTACGAGTTATAGGAGTCAGAATTTAAATTCTAATTTTGTTAATAATGTATTCAATGTTTTATACGAAATATCAAATTTAAATAAATGTTACAATTATATAATGATTTATATATATATGATTTAGTAGTGTATTAAAATTAAAATTTTAATATGAAATAAATATAATAAAATAGTATAATAATTGTTTTTACAATAAAATCAAATGTTATATTTAATAATATATTTATTATTTATTATTACAAATATAATAAGAATAATATTGAAAATTATTTGATATTGAATATTATATTGTTTTTTAAAATAATTTTATTTAATAATTGAATTTAAATATTTAATACTTATTTTGTTGATAATAAATTATTGATATAATTATGTAATAAATAAATAATGATTATTTTAAAATTTTATAAATTTTAATTAGAAAAAGTGTATTATTATATTTTTTAATATAACAATTATATAATTATAATTCGGGTTTTTTGTGTTATAAATTTGGATTTTCTTGGGTTTCGGATGGGGTCGATTTCGGGTTCAGGTCGTATCGGGTTCGAGTTATGTCGGGTTCGAGTTTTTTCGAGTTCGGGTTTTTTCAGACTCAATCTTTTTTGGGCTCGATCTTTATTTGGTTCGAGTTTTTTCAGGTCGAGATTTTCTCGGGCTCGGACCTTTGACTTTTTAGTCAATTCGGTTTAATCTCGGATTCGGTCTCGGACGGACTCGGATGGATTTTCGAGTTCGGGCCAACTTTTGCCAGCTCTACTGAAGATGACTATTAATAAAAAAAAAAATGTTAAACGTAGAGTTAGCTGACCTGAGAGCTTGAAGCCACTGGTTTGTTAGGATTCGAAGGGATGAAAAGAAGAGAATGACCTAGAGGCTGGGCAAAGGAGAGCTTGAATCTTCAAGTAATAAAATTTCAAAATGATTGAAGCATATCAAATGGCATCTGCAATATTGATGGTCACTAAAATAACTCCAGCAATCAATTGCTAGAGATGCTAACCTCAATTATTTGGAAGTTCTTAGGGTTGTTAGCTTTGCAGCTCTGATTGCATCTAAATATTGATGGTCTCTGGATTAACTTTTGGAACCAATTACAAGGAGTTCTTCATATTGTAAGTGTGGTATCCTATTTTAAATTATTTTAACCTCAATCACATCTTCACCAACAGGCAAAATATCAATTTTTGCATGTGCAGCTTTAGCCAGTGATTATAATATAAATGACACAGATTAATTAAATATTGGGAGTTATCAAATAACTGTCTTATTGAACTTATTAAAAAAATTGAATTCATTTTAATGATACAACCATTATAATAGAAATGACATTGATTAATTAAATGATTGGAAGTTAACAAATAACTGTTTTTCTTAGTATTTTCTTTTGGTACATTGCTGCTGAGCATTGAGATAACATTGTATTCTTTGTGTTGTGTGAATAAAGAAAATTTTTGTTTCCCTCTGCTTCAAAATTACAGAATCATTTGCTCTACTGAGGAACTTGAAACATGTCAATAAGTTGGGCAGTTGTAGGAACCTTTGCTCAATAGCTTAGAACAGAAATCGGGCATCGAACTTGTATGCAATGAATTACAAGTAGACGGGCACCAGCTCTTGCATACCATTTCTGGTTTAGTTATGTAAAAAGCTTTATTTAACTGGGGTTATGAAAATTAAGTCAAATTAACCAAATTAACCTGTGCATAATGAGAGACATCCAAACATTTCAAGCCCATTTATGCTCTGCAGAGATTGCAAAGGAAGCAACCCTCTTTTCCCTAGGTTGCAGAGAAATCTCTGTTGGGTTCAACACACTAAAGTACTTCACTTCTTCTTAAATGATTGTAAGTATCATATTGCTGTATCATTTAAAATATTCTTTTTGACACCTCTTTTATTATTTTACTTCTACTTTTTACTTTAATGTAATATTTTTAATGGTAATTTCATCATTCAATCTTATCGTCACCGCTGCGATTGAATCCATACACATTACGTTTGACATCAATTTCACCGTTATCGTTGTTTTCAACATCATCAGAGCCAATCATAGTCAATTACAACGTCTATTTAAATTAGCTCACATCAACCTCACTAGCTTAAATTGAAGAATTTACCTCCTTAAAAAAGATCATTACAAAAAGATTAAATTATATTTGAATCATTTTAAAAACTGAAATTTTAACACTAATAAAAAAATTAACATGTAATCACATTTGAAATGCATATGATTAGTGCTATACACTTTCAAATACTAAATAAATTATTTTTATCTTAAATTTAATAAAAAATATTTTATTAATTTTTTGAACAATTTTTTATCAATTTTTTTATCTCTTATTCTTTTTTTTTGGCTAGTTACAATTCTTGAAAAAATTAGATCTTAATTAAAAAATAGTTTTAAAAGTTAGTTTCAAACCTTTATATAAAAAATGAAATTGTTTTTTATCGAATTTTTTTATTTGTCTTCTTTTATTATATATTTTTTAGATAATATATTAAATTTTATTATATATTTTTTAATTCAATTGTTCTTTTTGACCATAATAATTAAAAATAATTATCCTATGCACCGTTAATAACGTTTTTTTATTTCACAAGTAAAATTAGGATGATAATATATGTTCTTTAAATATATTAAAAAATAAAAAATAAATAAAATAAAACATGTATTACCATCATAATTTCACTAACGATATATAGAATATTAATCAAATAATTAATGTGAATTAATTGTGTAAATGATAATTGATTTGATGAGAATAAATTTATAATACTAATTACATATCTTTTGAATAATATGAAACAACATTATTTTAATGGTGACTAAAATTTATTTTTAAGCTGATCTTAATATAAATTACTCTATTAAATTAAATTAAATATTCAAAGGAGAAAGTCAAGCACCTCATGAATTAAAATATAAATATTTGAAATAGTTTCATATTTCTTGAATTAAAATTTTCTAACATTCTCATTGTAACTTTTGTTAACGAATTCTAAGTATTTTTAATTCTCCAAATTTAGTTTTTCATTAAAAAGAATATTGCGAAAAGGAAAGTGTCATCATTATTAAAATCTCACTAGGGCAAACCAATCGGCACAAAAAGACATTATGTGATGATAAAAGGAGAAGACTTCATCCAAGTTTCTAATAAATGGAAACATGATAAAGGCTTTTGAGTTCAATTTTCTAAAGCGAATTGAAGGAAAAGACTTTGAAAATGGAAGCTAATTAATTAATCAAAACTATGACTAATTACTTGTTTAATTATCATAAAAAAATTAACTGTACTGGGATTGGATAGATCCCAATCATTCCAAGTTACCTAACACATTATTAATTAAATGATTTTAACCTAATTTTCTGCAACTAGTTATAATAATTATCATTGTATATCATGTGTATTTCCAATTTCAATTTTTAAATCTTGTCAAGTAGAAGCCACCTGAAAATGAAAAGGTGTACTGGTTTCCTGTCCTTGCTAGCCGAATTGTAAAATAAACAATGCATTAATTGTGCGTGTGCGTGAGAAAAGAGATTTACTTGATTAGTATGAAATAAATTTAGTTTTACACTCATATTTTTTTATACAACTTATATATTTTTAATTTGACTATTGAACATTACGTTCTATTTATGTAATTTATACATGTCAATTTTCAAGTTAATCGAAATTGAATAAATAAAAAATTTATTTATTTGACAATAATAAAAATTTAACTGTTAAAATATGTTGAGCACGATGTATATTCATGTCCAAGAAACAGTGGGCAAATCCTACATGAATTTATAAACATAGTATATAACAATTTATTTTAAACTTATATAACTTTACCTCTTTCCCTCTCTCTATATATATATTTATACATTCTCTTGACCCTTGATGTATAAAATTGGTCAATGTACAATTAATCCCTATTCTCTAGTCCCTGTGAAGTTTAATTATTCTATGTGTTTCTCTTAATTATTTGATGCCAAGCATGTGTTCTCCATGCCTATTAATCTTATTCTTTACTTTCAAGTGGATATATATAAATTTGCAAAGGTCAAAGTATAGAATAATTATGCACGGCTGAAAATTAATTTGATTAATCGGGAAGTAGCAGAGATCAAGAACATATTATAGCACAAAAGATGCAAACAAAACCTAAAAGAAAAAAAATGCTAATAAACATTATCTAAGGGTTTTTCATCAAAGTTTAAAGTAATTGAAACATAAATGTATCTGTCAAATTTCCAAACTAAGAGTGGAAAATAACTTCATATAATTGTCATATTAAAGTTTTAATTTAAACATACCTTAGTTGTTACCTGTTCGAAATAGCACTCAATTGTCAGTTTAAAGTTGTCAATGCTTCAAAATTTGACAAAAATTCTGCAACCACATTGTCATGTTTGAAATTGGGTACCGGAGCGCATATACTGACTCGCTCTATGATTGGTCACCGTGAATTCCCATTCTCTCAATTTATCCAACCCAATCAAATAATGCCACGTACTTTCCACCGGCATTGACGCCATGTTTACCATCCTCCCGACCAGTTTGTTCCTTACCTCCCGCTCCCCCGCAGCGATTCTCGCGTCCAGAAACGGCATCGTACATTTCTCCTTAGCAAAGCCGACACACTTTTCCTTGGCCGCGAACAAACATCCTTCCATTTCACGATCTTCGCAGCGCTCTCTCACCTTTAAGTCCATTGATTTCAAGCCAATCAGAGATTGCCACCAGGGAGGTTTACACTTGTTGGATGCACTGATGGCGCACCCGATTCTGGCGCCTTCCTCGCATTGAGATATGATTTTGGACTCACAGGACTTGTATGCGGCGGCCCAAGAAGGAAGGTCTTTGAAGGCGAGGAGGTATGGACCGGATGACGGGTCATCAGAAGGTCCGGCAAGGATGGGGCCTCTGAGTAAAGGAATGGGTTGGTCGAATTTTACGGTTGTTGAGGAAGCGCTGTATTCCTCCAGATTTTGGGGTAAGGACAGGTCCTCCATGCCTTGCAGAGGGCGAGTGAAATGAGGACTGAACAAGGTTAGAGTGCAATTGACTTATGACTATAAACTTTATCGCTTTACTGGAAATGTCTTTTAAGAAAATTTTTGAAAATATTTATATTATTTTAGAAAATATACTTGTTTGTATATCATGTACTCATACCTTGTTGAAAACCATGACATTTATACTTTATTAACTAAGATTTTGCCTTGTTATTAAGTTTTTGTATGTCATTTCATATGCTGATATGTATTTCGACTAATAAAAATTTTTCATCAATCATAGAACATTGTTGTAGAAAGTGATTATCGTAAACAAACCATTTTATTCAACACCAATCTATTAGACAATTTTGAAGGACTTGCATGTGGGATCTGTGTAATAATACGCCTTTACCATTAGTTTATTTGTCCATGTTTTAGGGTAAACAAGAGAATTCCCTATAAAGGGTATTCGAATGCCCATGGCTCGAGGGCAAATAGAATTCCCTACAAAGGGCTTTCGAAAGTCTTTGGTTCCAAAGCATTTTGCTTGTAAAATACCAATTTTTGCATGTGATGTCAATATTTGATAGTCATTAAAAGATTTTTAACAGTAATATTTAAAATTTTTAATCTAATTAAAAAATATTTTAATTAATATAAAGATAATTATCCTATACATAGTCGGTGAAATTTTTTTACTCCACAAGCGGAATTAAGATGATGACGCATATCATTTAAAATATTCCTCTTTTACTATTTTACCCCTATTTTTTATTTTAATAGGGCTTTTACTATTACAAGGAGTTCTTCATATTGTAAGTGTGGTAGCTTCTGCAATATTGATTGGGAGTTCATGTTGTAAATGTGGCAGCTCTTATTGCATCTAAAATATTGCAACTGCAATATTGATTGTCTCAAAGATGACTCTAAAAACCAATTTCAATGAGTTGCAGAAGAAATTTTGATTGCTGGGATGAGGTAAGAAAAATCCCAAAGTGTTGTGTTGAAGTCTTAAAGATAGTTCATCATTATGAAAATGTGGTATGAGAATATTTTGTAGTAGTTTATTTGTTATTATTTGCGTAATGATATTGAATAGTTGAATAAAATTTAATTTTACAATAAAACATCACTATTTATCCTATATGTGTAGCCTTTTATTTTATCAGTCTATGGCTAACTAGACTTGGAAATCCGTGTTGTGTGTCAAACACGAGACATGACACGACAAAACAAGAATTATAAAATGTGTACGAATCACAAACACAAGCATTACATATATTTTATACGTTTTACACACGACATAATTGACACGTTATAATCATTCGTATAACACGACACGATTAACACGGCATGACACATTTAGACAAAACTGACAGGATTGAATACAATGAAACTCGAATCGACATGACATGAATGATACAATTAAAAATAAAATATAACCAAAAAATTATATATGTATATATATATATCATTTTTATATCAATAATTTTACAATTATTCTCATCCATATTAATTAACATTCAAATATTAGTAACAAATATAACAAAATATTAATATCTTCATTCTATACAATCCATAATATATTTTTAAAATTGCAAAACATACAAACAAGACATATGTCAATGCCTAAAACAAGAACAATAATTCAAACATTCAAACATTAACAATGCAAGAAACAACAATTCAAAAGATTAACACAACTCAACGAGATTTAGTAACTTGGAAAGAATTAGAACACTTCAGTGATGTTGAATCTTCCTTACCAAGAGTCAAGTTGATGACACCATATATCATCTCCAATTTCCCCTTAACATCTTCACATAGCCAATTTTTGCAACAAACAATTACCTCAACAAGATCTAGGTTAAGCGAACTACGAGAGTAATCAAGAACTTTACCACCAACATTGAAAAGGATTCAAATGCTACAATTGAAACAAGAATATTTAAGGGAACATTTAGTGAATGCATAGCAATAATAAAAATCAAGCTGTAACTATTAATTGTAAATTTTTTTTTTCATATATACATATTTTATGTTTATTAGATAACAGAACATTTTAAACATTTTTTCTGTTTTTGATCAAACCCCCCTAAAAGTACAGAATATATGAACCTTTACTATATACTATATACCATATACCAATAACATTTACCTTTATGGTTCATGATAGTAAGGGCAACAAAGAAGGCAAATAATCAAAACCCCAAAATTAGACAAAAAAAACTATACTTTCCCATAGGGCCACTGACACTCCATATGTATATATCATTGTTATCTTTATGGTTCATGATTTCCTGATTTTCTTGGTTTGATAAAGCTAAAACAAAGGTAAATTAAGAAGAGAAAAGCAATCTTAAGCATAGTTTAGCACATCTTGATTCTTCTTTGAGGAGTCTTGGTACTTGTCTCATCACAAAGAGATCTACTGGTAGTGTTTCTGTTACTGTTTTCTAAGTATTAATAAGTGTCATCAATAGTGAATAGCGGACAAAAGTGGGGAGGCTAAAATCCGCTACAAAAGAATAGCGGATAGCATAGCTGCCGCTATTGACACAATAGCGGTCATAATTTTTTTTATAAAATATATATGTAATTTAACAGAAGACAATAAAATGACCATAATAGCTCATAAAAATTACACAAAGAAATCAAATAATGTTCTCAAACAAATAAAACCATTGCAAATAACAAGTTATCAAGTCACATAATACAATAAAACTCTAAATGAAGTCACATAAGAGAATAAAACACAATTATAAACACCAGTTGAATATATAAACAGATATTAACAACAAGGTAGGTTTTGATCAGAATGATATGATTTTACAGCCAATCATATGACACAATATTCAAATGTTTGCATTTATGGTCTTGTTTCCATGAAGAAACTAATCATAGTTCCCTTGGCTCAATGGATTGAGACTTTTGCTGCCGTCTTAGTTCTAGAGAGCGGCTACTGCAATAGTTTGTTAGTTTGCTGATGGGTTTTTAATTCAATTTAAGGTTTATTTAATATTTAATAAAAAATTTTTTACTTAAATAAATTTTAAAAAGCTTAAATAAATAGACTTAAATACCCTTAAATAAAATAAAATCATTGGCTGTAATTAAATCAAGAAAAAAATTAGTTAAATGGACATTTGACCAAATTTATTTAATAGCGCAGCTACCGGCCGCTATTGGCCGCTACCCGCTATTGGCCGCTATTGTAAAACCACTACGCTATGTATGTTATCACAGCGGTAGCTAATTTTCCGCTCCGCTACACCGCTATAGCGGCCAGGGTATCAAAAAGCGGCCGCGAGGCAACGTCGCGGCCGCTATTTCACGGTATCGGTAATAGCCGACACCGTTTTCTGGAAAAAAACGGGTGTGAAAATTTTTCACACCCGTAACGGCTAAAAAACGGTGATAATACAGTGATAACGGAGGATAGCGGCGGTAACGGACCGTTACCGCCGCTATCCGTTCCGTTCTGCTATGGTTTATAAAAACAACCCAAACCTCAAAGCCAAACACACACACACACACACACAGAAAACAGAGAAGCAAAAACAGGACAGAGTCAGACAACAACACACAGAGGAACGGCAACAAGGCAGCACACAGTACCACACACAACACACTACAGACAGGTAACACACAAAATTAACTCAGATTCATTCAACAACACTTATCTGTATTCGGGTTGAGAGGACAGATCTGGGTTTGTAGAGGCTTCGACTTCGACAGTGAGAGTTGGGTGTGAGGGTAGTCGGTTTAGGCAGGCACAAGGGGAGGTGAAAGGCCATGGGGTCTGTCGGTCGTCTGTGATCCATGGATCTCCGATCCGGAAACCATATCCAAGCTCCGTGGGGTCTGTGCGCTCTTTGGAGGAAATCACTGCAACTGGAACCAAATCTGGCCATCTGGGAAAGGTATCGGCAGGGGAAGGGAATGGCAAAAGGCTGGCTCTGGTCTGGCTGGAAGGAAACTGAAGAGGAAATGAGGAAGAGGAAGGAAGGGCTCTGCTCTGGCTCTCGACTGCTGAAGCAGAAGGATCTGGAAGGCTGGGCGCTGGGGTCGGGTTTAGGCAGGGAGGGATGGGTGGGTGGGTGGGTGGGTTAGCAGATGGGTGGGTGGGTGGGTTAGTGGGTGGGTTAGTGGGTTAGCAGATGGGTGGGTTAGTGGGTGGGTTAAATTTTCATTAAATTAATGTAAATTTTTTTAATTAGTTTAATTTTTTATTAGTTAAATTTTTAATTAGTATAATTTAATTAAATTAATAAATGTTTTAATTAGTATTATTTTTTAGTAGTTAATTTTTTAATTAGTATAATTTAATTAAATTAATATAATTTTTTAATTAGTATAATTGAAAAAAAAATTCAATTAGTATAATATTTTAGTAGTTAATTTTTTAATTAGTATAATTAATACAATATTTTAAGAAGTTAGTATTAAATTATTAATTAATAGTTTTTTAAGTAAATATTTAATAATTATATAAAAAAATTTACTAATTAGCTTAAATGTTTAGTATTTATCCCAAATAGGGTAAAATTAATATTGTTAAATGTTAATATAAATTTTAATTGTCAAATTTATGTTATTAATGTTTAAAAATATAACACTAAATATTATTATGACTGAAGAGAAAAAAATATTGATATTAATTTTTTATAGTGACCAATTAATATTAAATTTTTAATTTAATAAAATTTAATTAAATTTTTAATTAAATTAATGTACATTTTTTTAATTAGTTTAATTTTTTATTAGTTAAATTTTTAATTAGTATAATTTAATTAAATTAATAAATGTTTTAATTAGTATTATTTTTTAGTAGTTAATTTTTTAATTAGTATAATTTAATTAAATTAATATAATTTTTTAATTAGTATAATTGAAAAAAAATTTGAATTACTATAATCTTTTAGTCGTTAATTTTTTAATTAGTATAATTAATACAATATTTTAAGAAGTTAGTATTAAATTATTAATTAATAGTTTTTTAAGTAAATATTTAATAATTATATAAAAAAATTTACTAATTAGCTTAAATGTTTAGTATTTATCCCAAATAGGGTAAAATTAATATTGTTAAATGTTAATATAAATTTTTCAGTATAAATTTTAATTGTCAAATTTATGTTATTAATGTTTAAAAATATAACACTAAATATTATTATGACTGAAGAGAAAAATAATATTGATATTAATTTTTTATAGTGACCAATTAATATTAAATTTTTAATGTAATAAAATTTATAATAAAATATGAATAATTAATTGTTCAAATTAAATTATTTTTTGATAAATTGAATTTAGTTTTCATTTATGTATGAAGAATATAATATTTTTTATTCATGTTTATAATTACTTATTTTATAGAAAAAATCAAGCATGCCACCACGTGAGGAGTTTCCAAGTAAAGGAGTAGAAGGCGCACCGAGTGATGATATCGGTTGGCATTTCGGAATACCTGTACCAAATGCAAAAGGAATTGTGTCGTGTAAACTTTGTGGGAAAGTTGTAAAAGGAGGAATAACACGCTTCAAGGAGCATATTGCTCATAAGACTGGCAATGTCGCACCATGCCCCAACGTTACCGGTTAGTTATAAATATTATTATTAATTTCTCAATTAAGATTATAAAATTACATTAACATGTACAACTAATTTTTTTTTCTTAACTATATTATTAATAGGCACTGTTAGAGAAAGTATGATGAAACTCCTTCAACAAAGTAAATCAAAGAAATTTGATAACAAAAGGAGAAAAGATGAATTCTTATCACAATTAAGAGGAGAAGATTATGACTATGAAGGGTTCATGGACGAAGAGGTTGCTACAAGACAAGCTATGCGAGATAGTGTCCAATCACAACGAGAATGGCATATGAGGCAAGAATTTAGGCAAAGAACTGGTGGTTTCAGTAATACTTATGAAGAGGGACGAAGCTCTCACGGCTCGGTTAGTGACTATTTTGATAAAAAAATAAAGAAATCCATTCCAACTGACTCGGAATTTTCATTAAGGGGAGCCATACCTGAATTGGTTAGAAGCAAGAGTGCAAAGCAGCCAAAAGTAAATGATTCTTTTTTAAAGACATTGAGAAAGAAATTAGGTGAATCGGTATCTAAATTTTTGATATATGATCGACTTCCTTTTCAGTTAGCAAACTCTCCATGGTTGCACAATTTAGTTTCTGTAGCAGCAGAAATTGGGCAACATGTCAAACTCCCAACACCTTATGAGGTTTCTGATGTGTATTTGGAGTCAGAGTATAGACAAGTGAAAGAATGGGTTAATGGATTAAAGGTTCATTGGAGTGAATTAGGTGCTACACTGATGTGTGATGGTTGGACAAACAGTTTGAACCAAATGCATATAATTAATTTTCTGGTTTATTGTAGTAAAGGGACCATTTTTTGGAAATCTGTGGATGTCTCTAGTGCTCGTACTAGAGATACTAAATTTTACTACAAACTATTGGATCATGCTGTAGAAGAGATTGGAGAAGAATACATTGTCCAAATAGTCACTGACAATGAGGCAGCGCTTAAGGCTGCTGGAAAAAAGTTAATGGAAAAAAGGAAACATCTGTACTGGACGGCCTGTTCAGCTCATTGCTTAGATTTATGCCTTGAAGATATTGGAAAAAGGTCAAGTGTGGAAAAAGCTTTGGATGAGGCGAAGAAAGTGACGTGTTTCATATACAATCACATATGGACGGTTGATTTAATGAAAAAATATACTCAAGGAAGACAAATACTTCGTCCTGGTCTTACCCGATTTGCCACTCATTTTATCCAACTACAGGAGATAATAAAACACAAACAAGGTTTAAGAGAAATGTTCAGTTCAAAGGTTAGTACTTAGTAATTGGTTTTTAGTTTTTAAATCTAACAATTTTTTTTGTGATATCTTATTCATATTACTTTAAAAATTTATTCATGAATGTATAGGAGTTCAAAGAGTCAAAATGGGGACAACAAAAGTCGGGGCCTGCCTATGAAGCCAAAAAAATTGTTTTAGGAAAAGAATTTTGGCGAAGAACACGTGACATAACAAAAGTTTATGAGCCTTTGGTAAAGGTATTGCGGCTTGTGGATAGTGATGAGAAACCAACCATGGGCTTTATTTATGAGGCTGTGGATAGAGCTAAACGGGCAATTCAGATAGATTGTCGATACTCTGCTGATTATGAAAAGATTATTGATAACAGATGGATCTTTATGCATTCTGACTTGCATTCAGCTGGTAAGTAGACTAAAAATATTGATGGTAATTAAAAACATTTTTACGTTTTATCATTATGTTTAAATTAGTTATATATTTATTTTTATTACTTTTAGATAATATTGTTCTGAATTAGTTTTAGGTTACTATCTTAATCCTCAATTTCAATTTGGTGTGGAGCATTCTGAAAGTGTGTTAAGAGAAACATTACAAGGGACAAAAGCAGTAATAGAAAGATTAGAACCTTCTATGGATACTCAAATCAGAATGATTAACCAGGTTAGTGTTTAATATGTTTTATACTCTAAAATTTAATTTGTGTATTAAAAATAGAATTACTTTTTGTATTTATTTATTTGATAAATTATATTTTTTATCAATATAGTTGATATTATTTCGACAAAAAAATGAGACGTTCGGTACACCTCAGGCACAGAGAGCTTGGCAGCAAATGAATCCAGGTAAACAGTTAATTTATTAAAATTTATTTAATATTATTTAATTATTTTGGATGTTAAATTTATTTTAAATAATTTTATACAGCTGAGTGGTGGATGATATATGGCACATGTGTTCCTGAATTACAAAAATTGACAATTAAAGTGCTTAGTCAAACAACTTCTGCATCAAATTGTGAAAGAAATTGGAGCACATTTAGCTATATACACACTAAGGCCAGAAATAGATTGAAATATGAAAGACTTCAGAAGTTAGTATATACTTATTATAATATGAGGCTAAGGATGAGACATCAAAAAAGAATGAGTCCTGATGAGATAAACGATAGTTTCAATCCTATTAGCCTTGATCATATATTTGAAGACGAAGATCCACTTTCAGAATGGTTGCAAAAGAGAGAAAGACCTTTGTTAGATGGTCAAAATTCTGATTGGTTGCCTGCAGATAATTCTGATGATGAAATGAACTATGAACAGTCACATCAATCGGAAGAAAACGTACATCAGTCAAGTACAAATCCGACAACAACTCAGAATGATGATGACGAGGGTTCAACTCCATCTGATGCTGGTGATAGTGGTGGTGATAGTGGTGATGATGGTGGTGATCATGGTAGTAGTGCTGATTATAGTGGTGGTGCAAGAGAAAATAGACCTTTCAGTCCACTTGGAGGAGAATATGGGCTTGCTGCAACTGGTGGATTATTCATTGATATGTCAGATTATGGAGTAAATCCATCTTTTAGATCTAGTGGGGATGGAAGTCAAGATAGAGTTCGATCAAAGGGAAAAACCAAGAAGCACCAACATGATACTTCTGGAGGCTCTTCGTCTAGAAGGTCAAGTTCTACTAATGAATCATTTGGTACTCAAGATCATTATCCATCGAGACCATCTTTACATTTTCAACCTCCTTACGGTTATTATCCCCCACCACAAGGTTATTATCCACCTCAACCATTTCCTAATTATCCTATGCCTTATTATCCTCATATGTATCCACCACCACAAATGTATCCACCACCACAAATGTATCCACCGTCACAAATGTATCCATCTCAACAAATGTATCCACCTCAGATGTATCCACCCTCGCAAATGTATCAAGAACAAGGATATGGTTTGACTTTGGAACAGAGATCACAAAGACCAAATCAACGTGACTCTGAAAGTGAAGAGGGAGAACATGATCTTCCTCGTCATTCGACTATGTGGTAATATGTAAGATTTGAAATATATATAATTTTTATAGCGGATTGAATTTAATATGTTTTTATTCTGTTGATTATTTTTTTTGTAGAAATTCATATAGAAGAGAAAAAAAGAAAAGAAATGTTGACATAATTAATTTATATTAAAAAATGACAAAAATTTGGTGAAAGAATTCTTTAATATTTTAGATGAAAAATAGTTATATTAATAAGAATTAATTTAGTAATTATTGATCTTTATTTTCTACTTTTGTTATTTTTCAATTATTATAAATAATTTTATTAAATTATAATGTTTTATTATAATAAAAAAATTATGACTAAATTTTTCACATAAATATTAGATTTAAGATATCATAAATTACTTTAAAAATTATAAATAAGACTAATTATGATTATAATTGCAAATATTGCATTTAGGGATAAGTTGTGCGAAAAAAAAAAAAAATCACGACCGCGATAGCCGTTATGACCGCGATGATCTCCGTTATATCCGTAACCGTGACAAACGCAACGGAACCGAAAACGAGGCCGCGACCGCGTTTTAAATCCCTGATAACGGCCACAATTGCTGCTATTGATAACACTGGTATTAATGTCAAAATTTTATTTATTTTTTTAAGTTGGGTTGCATGGGAATTTATGGATCATGTGGATAGACCTTTTTGAGGCTACTATTTTACTTCATTTTATTCTTTTCTCTTTTAACTTCTTTTGGGTTGTGCCTATTTTAATCTGTTTCTAGCATAATAATTGAGTCTTACGAGGCTTGCATCAAATGAGATAGTTTCTTTTCATTCCATAGACAAGCAGCTTTTTCTTTTTTGCTATTCTTTTCTGATTGGCAATTGATTGTTCTCTGATTGCTTATAATTGTAAGATCAGCTGTTTTATATATACGCCTTATGGAATTTTTAATTTCCCAGTATGTTCTCTTTTCTTTCCCTGGGGTTGTATATGAATTGTCCCTTACTAACACTGTTAAGCTTGGCCAGTTCCTGCTATAATGATCAAATTTTCTTTTAAACTAGTGCCTGAGTATTAGCATTTTAACTGATTAAATAATATTTGTCTAGTAATATTTTCAGTAAATCTACAGTAAGAGGTTAGGTTTCAGGGAAACATACCAGAGTGAGCCGAAACTGACTGGGTTTACAGAGGAGAAAGGCAGCAGAAAAGTGCAGTGTACTAAGGAGAAGGGCAACGGGCTGCAGCTGCTGTGCTCACCGCTCGGTGAGGAGAACTGAAGAAGGGCGAATTGGCAAAGGCTGCTGGGCTGTGCTCACTGAGGACTGACCGAGACGACTGAGGAGAAGCTATCACTTCAGGTAAAAGCGCTAAAGGAAAAAAATAGAGAAACGTGGCGGCATAGAAACCACGGGACAGGCTGCTGTGCTGTGCTCACTGAGAAGAAAGGCTGAGGAGACCTAGACCGAGGCGAGACCAAGATCGAGACCACTGAAAAGGGCTGAGGAGAAGGGTTGCAGCTGTGTTAGAGTTTAGGGTGAAAATGGAAACAAAACAAATGTGAATGAAAAGAAGTCAGATTATATTTTATTATCTTCTAACTTAATTGTTAAAAAATTATTAATAATTTTTAAAAATATTAATAGTTAATTTCATGACTAAAGTGATATATATATTACGTTTATTTAAAATAATTTTTATAATAATTTATAATATGGTTAAAATAAATCATATATTTTTTAATTTAAGTAAATTTTTTAATTTTTTAATTTTTTTGTGTAAACTATGAGGTATTCCCATACCACATTAGGTATAAGATTAATTTTCATCCGCATTATATGGCTAACGCTAGCCTAAGGGAATTTCACCTAGTGAGGATTCGAAAATATGATCTCTCGCTATAAATTGTCCTCACTCAGGAACTTACTCATTTAAAAAAAAATTTATTATAAATTTCAAAACTATAATCTTAAGTTAAGATTGCTTGCTTATTAAAACTCAGGCAGAGCATTTGGCAATTGGACAAAGGATGTTTACCTTACTCCCCCCATGATGGAAATGAATAGTTGCATTAACAAACGAAAGACATTTACAAAATTATAAAGATATATTATACGTGCACACATCTACAGCCAAAGATTAAATGTAGTTTTAGTCCTGGTGGTGAAGTTTCACATTTTAATACTTATCAGGATGGTAGTCTCAAACATAAAGGGATTACAAAACTATCAACCTAAAGCATTGAAGTATTTTCCAACTTGAAATCATGAAATCTTTTTTTCAAATTCAAATGCATTTACATCAATGTTGAAGTTACCAATTACTTCGAGGATTTAGATAGTGTATTGGCTATTTTCTTCCCTTCTTCTTTAATTATATACTGCAGACAGCTAAGAAAAGCTTCAATAATTACAAATTCCACTTCTCCAGTGCAGACCAACGCAAGACATTTTAACCCTCAGAAAATATTCAGATCAATTCCTACCAATTAAGGTTTCTAAATAAACCCTTAAAAACTCAATCGTGCTGCTGCAAGAAAATTCACGCAATACACTGCTAAATTTAGTCTAGCCTATCATTTCCGTTGCTAACAACTGAAATCAAGCTTAACTGACCCCAATTAAATACTTTTGGATAACAAAACAGCAAAAACAAAAAAACAAAATACCCACATTTTCTTTTCCTCTCCTTTTTACCATTTTGCAATCATCTTCCACATTCTACCCGATCAAAACACAAGCAATATAACAGAAAATTCTCATTCCTTTACTCAAACCAATAACACCAACAGCTAGATCTCAGTCATAGATCTAAAACAAAAATATAGATCTCAGTCAAAAACTCAACAGTGGATTTTCTTAGACCTATAGTAAGAGATACGGTTTCAAGGAAGTACACCTGAATGAGCCGAATGCAGAACAGGGACGAGAAGAGGTCTGATTCTGACAAGAGACTCGTGAGAAGAGCTCTGATTCTGAAACTAGTGGGAAGATATGGACGAGAGACGAGGCAGAGGCAGCGAGAAGAGGTCTGATTCTGAAACTCCTGAGAAAGAGAGAGAGACACGAGAGTGAGGCAGTGTCGCTGTGTGACAGTGTGAGTGTGAGCCGTGAGGTCTGGCAGCTCTGGCTCGTGAGAGAAAGACGGGAGTGAGGCAGAGCGACAGAGGCAGTGAGACCGGGGGAATGCGCGGGCTGTGTGAATTGAAATTGGGGATTCAGATTTTAGGGTTAGATTTTTTTAATATTTCTTTTTTTTCGTGAATTACAATGGTGACCGGTGAAGCAATTATTTGTTGGGTTTACTATAAAACCCAAACTCATTGAAAACCGGATCATCTGTATAGGGATTGGGCACAAGTGTTAATAATTTTATGATTTAGTTAGATAATAAATAATTTTTTAATTTTAATTAAATTATATTTTATCAATCTTTTAAATTAATTGTTAAAAAAATTTATCACAAATTTTAAAATATATTACTAATAGTTAATACCTTAAATAAAAAGTGACATATTTTTATTTAAAATAATTTACGTCTACATAAAATAATTTTTTATAAGTTAGAAACTTATAATATGATTTAAAATAAATCATATATATTTTTAATTTAAATAAATGATATAAATTCTTATTGTCACTATACAAGTTATTTAAAAAAATTATTATAAATTTAAAAATTATGATCTTAAGTTCTTAACTCTAAGTCAAAGTTCCATATATATATATATATATATATATATATATATATATCATCGATTCATTTGTTATCATATGATTTAAAATTAAGTATATAACCATTAATAAGTGTAAAACGCACCATTTTTCTAGTAATTGTATAAACAATGTATGTATTTGAATTAATAAGACTTGTATTAAGGCAAATTTGGTACAAAGATGAAAAGAAACACAATTGTGGAACTGAATGTGTTTAACTTGGCTTAAGTGGTGTGTTGTGAACAAATATAAGGCTATAAGAGGTGAAATAATGAAAAATTAATAAAACGAATGAATGATGACAGGAAATCAATCTAAACAAGTATACATTGATGTATTCGATGTGTTGGGAAGGTTGAAAAGGTTGCAAATCTAAGATAATAGTTGAGTATGACTTTGGTATGATTTAGGAATGATTTGGAAGGTGAAAATTGCACACACAAAAAAGGTGCAGTTCTAGTATGAGGGACCGATCCCTTACCTTAAAGGATTGATCCTCATGCCAAGGAATTGTAGAAGTTTGCATTTTGGAAGAAAGAGTTCGATCCCCAAGGAAAAGGGATCGATCCTTTAGCTAAAACCCTAAAAAAAAAGGCAATTTTGTGAATGATTGATCGATCCCCTTCCTCAACAGATCGATCCTCTTACCTTCTAAAGTCATTACCTACTAAGAAAGGAAAGCCACCAAATCCCCTATTTTAAGCCCTAACCCATTTTCGTTATCCTCTTTTCGATATTTTTTCCTAACATAAGGAAAAGAAGAAGAGAAAGAAAGGAAGAGAGGGAGAAAAGAGAAGAAAGGAAGAGGAAGGGAAGAGTTTCCAAACCTTAACTTAAAACTTGCCTTGTTTTCCTTCACCATCATAGTTTGATTTGGAGGTTGAAGGATGTAGTATTGATGAAGAAACCTTAGAAAGAAGAATTAGAGTTTTGAGGTAAGTTGAAGGTTTAAGCTAAATCTTGAAAGATTTATAGTTTTATTGTTATGATAAGGTGTTTGAGGGTTGTTTTGATGTGGATTTTAGCCAAAAAGCTAGGGTTTTGACAACTTCAAAAGGGTTAAGGTAAGAGTTTTGAATTTTAAGGATGTGATAACCTAAAATTTTTCACTTTGAAAATTTATCTCGAGAATACATGATAATATATTTTTAAAAAATATATATATTAAATATATATATATATATATAAATAGATAAATAATATATATAGATATTTATCAATATAATATATTATAATAATATATTATGAATAGATATTTATTTATATAATATATTATATTAATATATGATATATAAAAAAAGAAAGGGAATCGGGACCCTCTCTTTTTCTCCTCTGTTAGCAGAGGAGAAAACAACGAAAAGAAGCAGAGAGAGATTGAACTAGGGAGAGAGAGGGCCAACATCGGCTAACTGAAGGAAGGATGGGGAGCAACCGCTGGTGCTAACCCAGAGGAAATCCGGCAAGGGAAGCGACGATCAGCAACAGAAAGAGAGAAATAGGAGGAAGGAGAGAAGAGGAAGAAAGAGGCGGAGCCACCGTTGATCTCCCCAAGCCACGCCAACCGAAGCCTTCCCTCCACTATGTGATGTCACTGGCGAAAGATGGAGCCAAGAACCGATTTACGAGGCCTAGATCGGCCAAAATAGAGGTTGAACCGGTTCTGACCAATTCAGTAGAAAAGAAATAGGTTGAACCGGTTCAGCAAGAAAAAAAAAAGAAAATTCTGAATGCCTCGGTTTAAAAATAAACCAGCAAAAGGTTGGATTTGACTATTTTAATTTTTCAAAAATTTATTTAAATTTATATTTGACAAAAACTAACTCAATTTAAATATATAAACGTATAGCCCGACAATAGGCAACGAACGTGAGTTTGACCAAGTCTCAATTTACGTGCCATCACGGTATCTCCGATAAGTGAACCTCACTTGATACAACTTGTATTGACATACGAGGTAAGTAAATCTTACTTACTACAGTAGCCATAGCATTTTATTTAATTAAATTGCATGAGCTACAATTAAAAATTTAAATATGAAAACGAAGAATCGACTACTATATAAGATAGCACGTTATGTAATTAAATTGCACAAGCTACGAATGAAATTCATAAATAATGAATTTAAGTATGAAATCCCAGATCTGCTAATTAAATTCATAAATAATGAATTTAATTATGAAAGTGGAAATTAGGAAATGTTTAAGGATTTTATACGTAATTGGATCGAATGAATTATTGATAAATTATAGAGTGATAAAGAAAAATTTTAAATAAGATATCGGGTTAGTAGTTCCATTTTTGGATTGCAAAGAGACATCAGACAAGATAATTCTGAACTTAGAAAATTCTAAGTTAAATCCATGGCTGTAAGGTAGCATTGGTGAGTGTCGAATTCAACAAAATTTAAATTACAGGTTTTACCGAAATTTTGCAGTAGCGGTAAATCCAGGTCAAACCCTAGAGACTGGTGGATTAATTATCATGCAATAACTAAAATAATTGGGAGGGTTTAATTTAACAGAATTAAAATTCTAAAACAGAATTGATATTCAATTAATTATGAAGAGAGTAAACCAAGACTAACAATTTCGATTCAAAGGAACTACCCAGTAACTATGTCACGACCCCTACCCTCTGCTCGTGAATTTACCTTATTACTTACCACTTACAGTTGGGCTGTGAGTCAAATCCAATCGACCTCTCATATAAATTCATTATAATCAATGAAAGAGAATAGACACTGGACTATTATAGATATGCGGAAGCGTTTTCTTGTGACGACCCTAGGCTCCTCAAGCGCAAGCCCATTGGCCCCTTGGGCTGACTAGGAATCGCACAGGGCCAAGTATTGTCCGCTTTGGTACCATGCGCACACAGCCCGCACGGTTTTGTTGCACGCAGCACGCGTCCTTGCGCGTTTTTATGTGAGAGCCCCTAGCCTCCACATGCGCAAGCCCATTGGCCCCTTGAGCCGACTAGGTCTCGTCACCATATCCACGTATTGTTCTCTTTGGGCACCCACAGGCCCCTCAAGATTTTGCTCACAGGACGCGTCCCCGGAGGCTCGAACTTGGGACTAACAACCTTGTTCTTGCACTCCTGGGACCTCAATGGTACCAGAAGTGCAAGAACAAGGGTGTTAGTCCCAAGTTCGAGCCTCCGGGGACGCGTCTTGTGAGCAAAATCTTGAGGGGCCTGTGGGTGCCCAAAAAGAACAATACGTGGATATGGTGACGAGACCTAGTCGGCCCAGGGGGCTAGTGGGCTTGCGCCTATGGAGGCTAAGGGCTCTCACATAGCTCAATGGTACCAGGAGTGCAAGAACAAGGGTGTTAGTCCCAAGTTCGAGCCTCTGGGGACGCGTGTTGTGTGCAGCAAAACCATGCGGGCTATGTGCGCATGGTACCAAAGCGGACAATACGTGGCCCTGTGCGATTCCTAGTCGGCCCAAGGGGCCAATGGGCTGTGCCTGAGAAGGCTAGGGTCGTCACAAACTAACAATTGATCATTAACACCTAATTTATCATCTTGTCTTCAATTATTTAGCTAAGGTATTATCTCCCAGCAAGATAATATCTCTTCTTCCCTGCTATCATTAACTCAAGCCCAGCACCCGAATTAAATTCTTATCCTTAATCAAATCGGTTTTGACGCAATCCTATTTAGACTAGGAATAACATTAACACTTTAGGAAGATTACTAACCGAATAACACTCCAGCCATGGGTTGAATGTTTAATCCATTCTATTGTTTCACTTAGAGTTGACGAACCCTAAATGCTACTGATTCTGATTTCTATCACAACAATTACGGATTGTGAAAATTTCAGATAGCATACAATCACATGCGAAGATTATCTAATTAGCCAAATCATATAATTTTCTCATGCAATCGAATCAATTAATACCAAAAACAATAGATAATTGAATCAAAAGATAGTTTAGAACAACAAACCGTGTTTCTCAATTGTTGAAGTTTACTGGATTCAATTCCCTTGAACCAATTAAAAGATTTAGCAGCACATGATTATTGAAATCGAAAATAAAAATATAGAGGGCGAATTATTTTTTTTAATTCGACTACTACCCTCTTCTGTATCTCTCATGTTCTCCCTAAAGAAAAATAAAGATATATATATAGTAAAAAAAACCTAAATTCGAAAATCCTATTACTAATAGGAAAAGGGTTGACACATTTGGGCTTTTTTTCTTCAGAGCTGGTTTTGGAGTGGAAATAGGGCGAATTGGATCTTGGACTCTTCTTCAGAGTTGTGAATAAGTAAGTCAGCTTTCCACTAGGCTTGACTTTGTATAATTTGGAAGACTGGAACTCCGTTTAAAGCTAAAATTCCAAACAACACTAAAACTGTCTAATTTATTCGATTAAGCTCTTGAAACCTAATTTATCTGTCAAAATCACAAAATTAACATAAGTACTCTAATTAACATAAGGAACATAGCAAAATATTAAAATGTAGAAGGAAATAAATAATAAAAATATGACACTCATCAAGCATTATATGGAATAAATTTAGGTCCTTGAACAGAAATTAAAGCATGTTTGAGGATTAAAAGTGTGATAAGAACATGTTATTGAATTATCGATAAAAAATATGAAATTGATCAGTGACTATTAAGGTGAAAAGTTACACCATGGGTACAAGTTAATTCCATAGATGCATGGTAGCATTATACAGAATAAAATGAGTCATAGAATATAAATTGAAGAATGTTCAATGACTATGTGTGATAGGTACGAGTGATTGACGAAACCATTGAAGTTTCGATTTATGAAAATGTTAATTGATTTGGATAGGAATATCGAATAGATAAGTGATCCTTGGGGGTGTAAGGTAGCATCTTAAGGTATAAATTAATTCTTTTGATACGAGGTAATATCGAACAGATGAAATCGGCTCCTAGAATAAGAATTAAATGATATTCAAGGATCCTAAGAGTTATAAGTATGTGAAATATCAGCGATAAGATTATCGAAAATGATATATTCTTATATGAATCTTGTTTTAAATTACATTTGCATCTCGATGTATATTACGATTTTGTGCTATTTAGAAAGTTTGCTGTGGTTTATACCTGCATTAAAGAAGTTTTAAAATCTCACTTATGACATGTTTTGAAAGTATGTGAAACATATGTCCTTATGTTTTGGATTTAAGATAACTATGCTTTTATCCACATTGTGATTAGAATTGATTTTAAAACATGTATTCTGATAGCTTTTACAGCTAAATGTTTTGTCTTAACTGATAGACGATAACAGTTAGCCATGACCATTTTCGGTGTGAGACCCCATGTATGCATGATATTCCTTATGATTCGCTCGTGTATGATATTATTTTATGGTAATTGAATCATAAGAAGAGCTTTTACTTGAATGAAATTGCAAAGAGAATGACTGAATACTCATGAATCCATGTAATGGCTAAATAAGGACTTAAAACACGAAATGAGAAAGGGTACATGAAAAGAAGTTGGTTCGGTTTGATCCCGAACATATTGAAGTAGTGAAAATGTCAATAAAGGGGACGAACGAGCTCAACATGGAATGTTTAAGCTGTTTTAGCAAATTCACCTCCGGAAACGACTGAAACACAAGGATGTGTAAGACACGTGAATTCTATGTACCTTTTATGATTCCATCATGTACACACAAGTTACATAATACGTGAATCATAAGAAATAGATCTTTTTATACTCTAAATGTGAATAGAATGCAAAATGGATAGTGAAGCAATTGAATTCAAGTTGTTCTTTGAAATTTTGGGAAAAACTACAGTTGGAAACTTGTAGATGAATGCCAGATTGATCTCATTACAAGACAAGATCGATCTTATAATTCGAGGATGAAATCACAAAGGCTTTCTCGACAAGCAGATCGATCCCTTATTCAAAGCAGATCGATCTCATATTCAAGCAGATCGATCTCAATGCAATTCTACCAAGAATAGATCGATCCCTTCCCTAGTGCAGATCGATCCCCATTTGATTCTGCCAAGAGCAGATCGATCCTTTCATTAGAGCAGATTGATCTCATTGCTTACTTGCTAGAAAAATCGTGTAGTTTAAACCAAGAAAGATCGATCTCTCACCCTAGGAGATTGATCTCACAATGCCAATTCTATAAAAGGCCCAACAGTCGAGTCTTCTTCCCTGAAACATCAAACACCTCTCCATTTTCACAAAGTAACCTAGTTTTCTGACTCTATAATATCATCACCTCCCTAACATATTTGGAGAAAAGTTGTTTGAGCAAAGTTGTTCATTATGATGAGGAGAACAACATAGTTTGGAATCAACATTCAAGTCACTGAATTAAAGGAGCAAAGTCTTCCCTTAAGATTTGGCCAAGTGAGGAAGTATAAGCTAGGTAAGTTTTCAATACATCAACTTCAAGTATGTTTATCTAGACATTATCATGAGTTGATTGGTGTATGTATTGTTGGCTAAAACTACCTAGAGCATGATAAACCAACCATGACAAAAATGGGTTTAGTGTGAGGAAGTGAACTATGGTTGATTTAATGATAAATTGGTTATACTATGGTGTTGGTGATATTATATGCATGATTTTGAGATGATTTTGTGAAATCAATTAATAGGATTTGATGGAGCTATGAAATGTGCATATAAGGTGTTTGTGAAAATGCATAAATGAATGAAAAACTAAGGTTTAAACATGCATGCCAAGTGCTTAACAAATAACTAAGTTAATTGCTAGCCAAATTGGCTAGGAGTGGCATGATCGGTGTTCGGCCACCATGCCATGGCCGAATGTAATCATGGGCCAAGCTTGATGCAATAAGGTCCAATATGATATATCGATTATGATGAAGTCGTAAAACAAGTTATCAGTGTTGACTGAAGTGATTGATGAATGCTTGTAGCTTCAGAGACTGGATTAAGGGCAAATTGAACTGGACGAGCTTCTTGTGGTGGAACTTGTGCTACGCTCGACGTGATTCGAGGCAAGGGGGTTTTGTAAGTTCCTAGAGGTAGCTACGTATTTTGAGGGGATTTATATAGCGTGAATTTCTCTAAGCTATCTAATAATAGAATAAGAAATTTTGAGAAAATTTTTCGAAAATAAGGATAAATGATGATTTTACTCCTGATAGAGGGATTTTATGAAAAAGGTAGTAAGGATCCTAAAATGCATGGATTTTCATGATTTTAATGTTTGTATCATGATAAAATACTTTGATATGAATGAAATGAGGATAGGTTGGCTATTGCTTTCTGTGGTCGCATGAAATAGCACATATTATGTGCTAAGTTGTATTTTTAAAAATACCTTATTTAAATTGGAGCCACCTATCGTATTTGTGTGAGTACAAAAAGTGTTGGAGCCTAGCTTGCACAAGATTTCGATATTTTGACTCATGATAATAGTGCTGGAGCCTTGCTCGCACTAGTTTTTACTAATAACATGCATGAAAGTCGTATTGGAGCCTTGCTCGTACGTGATTTTAAATTGATTTATATGCATGAAAGCCGTACTGGAGCGTTGCTTGTACGAGGATTTTATATGCTTTTACAGAAAACCGTGCTAATGTTTTACTTGCACGAGATGTTAGATATCATGACATGCATAAACCGTGTTGAAGCCACCCGTAGACTGTTTGTCACAGTGAAATGATATATTGTACTCGTATTTTGAGACATGAGACGGTTACCGACATGGTATAGGGTGGCTAAGACCTATGGCAGACACCTTTGAACCATGATGTGGGTTAAGTCCTATGGCAGGCACCCCAGATAGTTATGTAGGCTAAGTCCTATGATAGGCACCCCAAACAATGATGTGGGCTAAGTTTTATGGTAGACACCCCAGACAATTATTTGGGCTAAGTTTTATGGCAGCCACCCCAGACAATGATGTGGGCTAAGTCCTATGGCAGGCACCCTAGACAGTTATGTGGGCTAAGTCTTATGGCAGGCACCCTAGACAATGGTGTGGGCTAAGTCTTATGACAGGCACCCCAGACAGTTATGTGGGCTAAGTCCTATGGCATGCACCCCAGACAATGATGTGGGCTGAGACCTATTTCAGGCACCCCAGACAATGATATGGGCTAAGACCTATGGCAGGCACCCCAGACCATGTGGTTTTTGCACAAGATATTCCTGAAGAGTGGGATTAGCTTTGATTTAAATGATTTGAGTTGAAACTGATGAGTTTTGTTGTGATGAGCATAAGATGTTTTTACATGATGATTTTCCATGTGTTATCATGTTGATTTTATGAGTTTTCATATATTCTATACATATTCATGTGGCATGGTTTATTTTACCTTATGCTCCAGATGTAAATGATTTTTATATCATGACATTATAAGAATGTAGATAGTGTAGTTGTTTACCTACTTGCATTATTTTCTTACTGAGCAAGTTGTGCTCACCCTTCACTTTCTATCTCTACAGAGCATCCATAGTGGTTGAGAGCGAGCAAAGACTTTGTGAGACCCCACATATGTATGACTTTATTATCTGTTAATGGAATTACAAGATAGATGATTTTGATCATATAAATGTGAATGAAATTGCAAAGAGAATGCATGAATACATGTAATGGCTAAATAAGGGCTGAAGTGGCCATAGATTAAATGAATGGAATTTAAACCTGTCACAACCCTCAACTTACCAAAATACGTACAAAATTTTCACATTTCCATGCATTATTTATTATTCATCCTTCCTCGATCGTGAACAGCTACTCTCCTCAACAGTTGGGCTGTGTGTCAATATCTATCTCATCCCACCATACCAATTTACTTGCATTTTTAAAATAAGGTAGACACTTGTATAATTAAATCAGAGTGCTGTTTACATGTGTTTACATTGTTTTACATCCCCAATAGTTACATACAAAATGCTACTGTGCTATAGAAAGTTTAGATACAAAATCTCATCGGTGTGTATACCTTTCGCAATGGGATGCAGCGGATACCAAAAGGGAATGCCTTCAGTCGCTCTCAATCTGTACTCAAATCTCTGTAGAGAGGGGGAAAATAAGGGGGTTAGCAAACCACACGCTCAGTAAGGCAATCATGCGAACATGTAGATACTGCACTATCTATGTAATCGTGATGCCATGCTCAAAACCACACAATTCTCATTCACAATTCAAAAGCATTATTTCGTGCTTGTGTTAATGGCATGTAAAGCAAATCATGCTGTTTAGTTCTATGCATAAATCAAAATTAAAGTATGGCATAAATCATCATGCATATTTCACAAATAAAGCATGACATTAATCATCATGCATATTTCACAAATAAAGCATGTCATTAATCATCATGCATATTTCACACATAAAGCATGACATTAATCATTATGCATAAGTGCATGATAATTCTATTTTTTATAGAATTATTTGTGCTTAAATTCATAATTATTTGCTTAAATCCCCTTATTAATTCATTAATAATCCCCTTTTTTAATTAAAATTCCTTATTGTGCAGATAAATTAAAATCCTGATGAAACTCAGTCGTTTCAGACGAAATTGGGCTGAAAACGGGCTTAAAGAGATTGGGCCACTTCAAATTTTGCAGACCGAGTCACCAGTCGTCTGGACACGCGTGATGCCAGGTGTCGATATTTTATTTGCTTGAAACGATAAGATCAACAGACACCGAGCGAATATTCTGGAAGGCACACGCCGAGCCACAGCGCAGAGCCAACTGGATAAATCGACAAGTGACGTGGAAATATCCATCTGCAGCGAATCAATTGAAGACAAGTGTCCAAATATTGCCAACTCATCTAGGATGGAAATTTACCATTGTACCCCTATTTTTGTGTATAAATAGAACATGATGGCTATTGGAAATGGGGAAGTAGTGTAGGTAGGGAATTAGGGTAGCTTAGGTTAGAATAGAATAGCCTTAGATAATTTTCAAAAGCTTTCTCTTTCATTTTTCAGCATAGTTTATTCAACAAACTTTACTGTTCATGTCTTCCTTAAAAAAGTGTTAAATTTATTTTTGCAATAGAAGTTTAAGCTCTCGGTTTTCTTTCATGTTCTTGTTTTATCTTCTCGGTTATCTTCCATTGTTCCGATTTGCTTTCTTTAATCCGTTAGTTCACAAGCTTTCTATTCTTCACCATCTCATGTCTCGGTTCCCTTCTATTTTCACTTAAGTTTGGTTTTCTTTAATTTCCAAATCACCATTGGTGGCTTCAGTTAGATTTAAAAGGATGCAGTCGGGTGGCATAACACTTTCATTCATCCTTTCACCTCATGATTCTGTTGCCTTGATGTGGATTAATGCTGAGCATTTATCTACATCATGAGCAAAGTGGAGTCACGGCTGGTGAAAAGAATGAACCCATCCGAGAATGTTTAAGTTCCTGTTTTTATGATTAATGATGCTCACGGGTGATGATTTCATTTATGATTTTAGCATTTGTTTATGGCAGTTTTAAGTTTGCATTTTGCTAAGCTTTATTATTTTTTTCCCTTTCCTTATTTCAGTAGTATTGATGTTCCTTTATTAGATTGGGTAGTTTTGTTAATGCATGTCACCGTTGCTTGTCTGGTTTTTACATGTTACTGAGGTTGATGATTGAACGTAGTTGCTGTAGTTAATGTTAGATAGTTTTCATTAATCTCATTAAGTTTGTCAGCTAAAGTTTATTAGATAAAAGTGGATTCCAATCGGTGCATTGAGAAGCATTTCTGGTCAGCTCTGTTCATCCCTGTTTCAAACATATTCTACTGTTTACTATCTTCCCAGCATTTCCTGCTATGATTCCTGTATTAACAGTGTGTTATCCATTGCTGCTTTTAGTCAGTGTTTGAGCTTATATCGATTTGGTGCCAGGTAGGAGCGGAGGTGCAACCCGAGCAGATGGCATGAACCTGCAGAGGACATACCTAGAGCAGAGTCAGCATGGCATTCCGGAGCAGAAAGGACTGAAGCTCAGACACTGCTAGTGTGCATCGTCGGGAGCAGAGGCTGGCACATAGCTGTGACCTCAACTGGTCGGTACAGGAAGCCAGGTGCAGCACCTGAGCATTGGAGGACAGCCCGTAGTACCAGCAGACAGCAGTACAACGCAGTAGCAGGGGGATGCGGGTGGCTCGATAGAGAAGGAATGTGTACAGTGCACAGTGCACAGTACACTTGCAATGTTTTGGGACCACTTTCTGCTTAATAGTTTTAGGCTGTGTTTGGCTCACCTTGCATAATGTTAACCCAATTTTTTACATACATGTATTTTAAGTAGTTAGTTTATTAGTTAGTGTAGTTAATCTTTCAATTGCATTTATTTACTTTGTTTAATTAGTTAATGTTGATTTAATTAGGTTACTAGTTAATTTTTAATCTAGCATTAGGAATTTACTTAATATTAATTTAGACAATTCATTTTATGCATTTTTAATCTTAGATAAAAATATGTTCATGCATTAGTTAGTGTTAATTTAGCATTTAGATTTATCTAGGAGTAAATTTTAATCCATTAGTTGTTAGATTAATTTTAATTTAAGCTTGTTTAATTGTAGTTTAATTTTATTGTTTTATTTTTATTGTATTAATGAGTTTTAACTGTTTTAATTATTTTCGTAGGTATTTGTTTTTAATTGCGTGAAGCTCGGTAAGTAATTTTCAGTTTTGTTTTAATTTCTTTATTTTATAGTTTTATTATTTTATTGTTTTTCAGTACTTTAATTTTAAATTGCTAGAATATACTTAGGGTAAAAGTAACCGGTAGTTAATTAGGCTAACAACTTCTCTGTGGGACGATAATTCCGGGACTCAAATCCCATTATTACTTGGACGACCTGTGCACTTGCGGATAGATACCCCTAGGGTTCGATCAAGTTTTTGGCGCCGTTGCCGGGGAAGTTTTAATTAGTCCTTAATTAATATCGGTGAAATTATACTTAGGTGTAATTCTAGCTTGTAAATATTTAGGTTGTAAATATTTAGAGCCTTAGCTTAAGATAGTTAAATTTTCTTTTAATTAATTTAAAAAAAAAATTAATGAAAAAAAAAACTTAAAAAAAAAAATTTAAGGACTTTTAGATGTTTGTATGCGTAGAGCCGGGAGTTACGATAGCTTTCCTCTAGATCCTGAAATTGAAAGAACCTTAGGAAAATTTGAAAGGACTCTAGGAAATTTATAGCTCCGCTGCAAAACATCATGACAGAAAATAGGGAAATTAGGACAGTCGGAGATTATGCAATGCCGACGATGGGAGGGTATTATTCCGGCATTAGGCCACCAGCTGTCCATGCAAACAATTTTGAAATTAAGCCTTCAATCATCCAGATGATCCAAACTTCTCTACAGTTCAGTGGGCTTCCACACGATGACCCACATGCTCACCTTGGGCAATTCCTGGACTTGTGCAATACGTTTAAATATAATGGATTATCTGATGATGCTCTTAGGCTTAGATTATTCCCCTTCTCACTTAGGGATAGGGCGCGACACTGGTTAACCTCCCTACCTCCAGGATCCATTTCTACATGGGACGAGTTAGCCCATCAATTTCTAGTTAAGTTTTTTCCTCCCTCTAAAATAGCCCAACTCTGTAGCAATATATCTTCCTTTGCCCAGTATGACTCTGAATCTCTTTACGAGGCATGGGAACGATATAAGGAGCTTCTTCGGAAGTGCCCTCACCATGGCCTACCTTTGTGGTTGCAAGTCCAAACCTTCTAAAACGGACTTACAATCCAAAATAGGACCATTATTGACGCTGCTGCGGGTGGAGCGCTAATGTGTAAAACAGAGGAGGAAGCTTACGAGCTTTTGGACAAGATGGCGGCTAACAACTATCTATGGTCCTCGGAGAGGCAAATGCCAAAGAAGCCGACGGGTATTTATGAGTTCGACACATTGTCTACCTTGACCTCCCAAATCGCTAATCTTACGAAGAAGGTAGAGTCGCTCAGTACCCGACATAATCCTCCCACTAGTCCTAATCTGATAAATTCTGTCCAAAGTCCTTTTCCTTCTTGCGAGCTGTGTAGTGGTACCCACTCTGTAGATAGGTGTCCGCTCAACTTAGAATCGGTTCAGTATGTTGCTCCCCCTACGCAACAGAACAACCCTTTTTCAAACACCTATAATTCAGGGTGGAGGAACCATCCTAACTTCTCCTGGAGCCAAAACCAAGGGCAAACTTCTAATTTCATATCTGTAGGGCCCCCTAGTTTTCAAGCTCCATAGGTTCAGGTACCACCACAGCCGCAATTTCCTTACCACCATCCACATCATCCATCACCACCACCACCACCACCACCACCACCACTTATGCAGCCCCAATTCTACCATGCACCAGCAGCTGAGAAGAAGCCTACATTAGAGGAGATGTTCACGACTATCCTGCAAAATCAAGCTGCTTCAATTAAGAACTTAGAGGTTCAGGTGGGACAAATAACTAGTGCTCTTAGCCAACGTCCTCAAGGGACCCTCCCTAGTAATACTGAAGTTAATCCTGATAAGCAAAGGGAGGGTAAGGAACATGTTAGATCTATCACCCTTAGGAGTGGCAGAGAGCTAGAGGAGTCACAAGTTAAGTCCCAACCTGAACAGCACATGGTTGAAGAACACATAGGTTCTAACGAAGCAGCTCAGAAAGAGCAGGAACATCAAGATCGGGCTGCAAAACTAGGCGCTTCTTCATCTTTACCTTCTTCTTCTTTACCGCCTTCCTCGCCTTCTGATTCTACAAAGTTAACAATGAGAGTCCAAGATCAGGAAGTGAAGTTTAATGTTTTCAAACCTTTGAAGCTCCCTGATAACTCTCAAGAGTGTTTTAAGATAGACATTGAGGAAAATATAAGGCTGAAGCACATGAAATTTGAAAGAAGGAGGGAAGTAGAAAGGGTTCAGGAGGATTTAACTGTTAACGTTCTGTCACCATTTTGGCTAATCCTCCTACTCTTCGCCCTGCTGCTGAGTGTTGTTTTCTTCAGCTGCATTTGAAGTGGTTGTGTTCTCATTTTCACCTTGTAAATAGTTCTTTTTATTTTTCTTTTCTGTTGCTTCTTTCTTTCTTTATTTCGCAGGTTTATTTTCTAGTTTTACGCTTTCAATAAAAGCTTCGGTGGTCATCATCATCATCAGAAAGGGGAGTACTCTGTCCAGAACTTCAATTCTTTTATTTTCTGCACACTGAGAACACTGTGCACTTCAAGTTTGGGGGAGGAGATACTACTTGAGCAGTTTTCGAAAATTTGAGCAAAAATTGAAAATTTTTTCAAAATTTTTTCGAAAATTTGAGCTTAAACTGTTTGATTTTAGGATGATTTAGTGCTTAGCATGTAGTTTTCCCATATTCCGATGATATGACCCCATGATTTAGTATGACTTTGATTGACTTAGAAGCATGATTATAGGAAGAGCATGAAGATGAGTTCTTGAATTTGTCTTGATTCTGATTGCGATTTCCTCATCTTATGCACATGTCATGTCATGAATCTGTATATTTATTTAGAGAAAGCTTATGTGACTTAGGATTGCATTTGTTCAATTGATTTTGTGCATCATATTATAGAATTTGTTTGATCTGATCTCGAGGCGAAATATTAGATCACACTTAATTAGGGAGATGATTTAGGCCATCTTTGGATCGTTTGAGCCTTTCTAGCTATCCTTGTACATATTTTATCCCTAGTCACCCATCTGGGCCAAATAAGCTTTTCTCTGTAAATACACTTGCGTTATTTTCCTTAGCCTAAAATATTCTTTTCCTATCCCTTACCCCGAAAGCATAGAAATTTATTGGGATATATTGTGAGCTCTGTACATATGGGCACTAAGCGATAGGGAAGGAGTATTTATTCAAAAAAAAAAGTGAAGAAAAAGAAAAAGAAAAGAAGAAAGAAGAAAATACAAAAAAATAGAATAAAATGTCTAGTGAAATAAAATAAGTTTGGGGGAAATAATTAGAGCTCTTACACTAAAGATCCTAGAAGGTAATGCATGATAAGGGGTAACTGAACCTAAATCGACTTTATCATACCTTAACCCCAGCCTGACATTACAAGCTTAATGAAGTCCTATTGATCTTTGATTAAGTGTGACTACATTAGTGGAGAGATTAGTGAAAAGCAAACTTATGGGAATGTTCATATGTCATTGACTTTGCATTCACTATGCTTGCATAATCTGATCCGAATAATGTACTTTGAAGTGGTTCTGACATTTTTTACACACACACGAGGAGTCCAATTTGGGTTAGGACTTATGATTGGATGATTCAGAGTGTTTGACTTGTAATTGTGATTCTTTTAGATCATAGTCTGTACTTTATCTTTGAGGATAATATTGGGGAAACTGTTATGCTTTGTACTTGTCAGTCCTACTATTGTTTTGTTTTGCTTAAGGACAAGCAAAAGCTCAAGTTTGGGGGTGTGATAATTCTATTTTTTATAGAATTATTTGTGCTTAAATTCATAATTATTTGCTTAAATCCCCTTATTAATTCATTAATAATCCCCTTATTTAATTAAAATTCCTTATTGTGCAGATAAATTAAAATCCTGATGAAACTCAGTCGTTTCAGACGAAATTGGGCTGAAAACAGGCTTAAAGAGATTGAACCACTTCAAATTTTGCAGACCGAGTCACCAGTCGTCTGGACACGCGTGATGCCAGGTGTCGATATTTTATTTGCTCTGAAACGATAAGATCAACAGACACCGAGCGAATATTCTGGAAGGCACACGCCGAGCCACAGCGCAGAGCCAACTGGATAAATCGACAAGTGACGTGGAAATATCCATCTGCAGCGAATCAATTGAAGACAAGTGGCCAAATATTGTCAACTCATCTAGGATGAAATTTACCATTGTACCCCTATTTTTGTGTATAAATAGAACATGATGGCTATTGGAAATGGGGAAGTAGTGTAGGTAGGGAATTAGGGTAGCTTAGGTTAGAATAGAATAGCCTTAGATAATTTTCAAAAGCTTTCTCTTTCATTTTTCAGCATAGTTTATTCAACAAACTTTACTGTTCATGTCTTCCTTATAAAAGTGTTAAATTTATTTTTGCAATAGAAGTTTAAGCTCTCGGTTTTCTTTCATGTTCTTGTTTTATCTTCTCGGTTATCTTCCATTGTTCCGATTTGCTTTCTTTAATCTGTTAGTTCACAAGCTTTCTATTCTTCACCATCTCATGTCTCGGTTCCCTTCTATTTTCACTTAAGTTTGGTTTTCTTTAATTTCCAAATCACCATTGGTGGCTTCAGTTAGATTTAAAAGGATGCAGTCGGGTGGCATAACACTTTCATTCATCCTTTCACCTCATGATTCTGTTGCCTTGATGTGGATTAATGCTGAGCATTTATCTACATCATGAGCAAAGTGGAGTCACGGCTGGTGAAAAGAATGAACCCATCCGAGAATGTTTAAGTTCCTGTTTTTATGATTAATGATGCTCACGGGTGATGATTTCATTTATGATTTTAGCATTTGTTTATGGCAGTTTTAAGTTTGCATTTTGCTAAGCTTTATTATTTTTTTTCCCTTTCCTTATTTCAGTAGTATTGATGTTCCTTTATTAGATTGGGTAGTTTTGTTAATGCATGTCACCGTTGCTTGTCTGGTTTTTACATGTTACTGAGGTTGATGATTGAACGTAGTTGCTGTAGTTAATGTTAGATAGTTTTCATTAATCTCATTAAGTTTGTCAGCTAAAGCTTATTAGATAAAAGTGGATTCCAATTGGTGCATTGAGAAGCATTTCTGGTCAGCTCTGTTCATCCCTGTTTCAAACATATTCTACTGTTTACTATCTTCCCAGCATTTCCTGCTATGATTCTTGTATTAACAGTGTGTTATCCATTGCTGCTTTTATTCAGTGTTTGAGCTTATATCGATTTGGTGCCAGGTAGGAGCGGAGGTGCAACCCGAGCAGATGGCATGAACCTGCAGAGGACATACCTGGAGCAGAGTTAGCATGGCATTCCGGAGCAGAAAGGACTGAAGCTCAGACACTGCTAGTGTGCATCGTCGGGAGCAGAGGCTGGCACACAGCTGTGACCTCAACTGGTCGGTACAGGAAGCCAGGTGCAGCACCTGAGCATTGGAGGACAGCCCGTAGTACCAGCAGACAGCAGTACAACGCAGTAGCAGGGGGATGCGGGTGGCTCGGTAGAGAAGGAATGTGTACAGTGCACAGTGCACAGTACACAGTACACTTGCAATGTTTTGGGACCACTTTCTGCTTAATAGTTTTAGGTTGTGTTTGGCTCACCTTGCATAATGTTAACCCAATTTTTTACATACATGTATTTTAAGTAGTTAGTTTATTAGTTAGTGTAGTTAATCTTTCAATTGCATTTATTTACTTTGTTTAATTAGTTAATGTTGATTTAATTAGGTTACTAGTTAATTTTTAATCTAGCATTAGGAATTTACTTAATATTAATTTAGACAATTCATTTTATGCATTTTTAATCTTAGATAAAAATATGTTCATGCATTAGTTAGTGTTAATTTAGCATTTAGATTTATCTAGGAGTAAATTTTAATCCATTAGTTGTTAGATTAATTTTAATTTAAGCTTGTTTAATTGTAGTTTAATTTTATTGTTTTATTTTTATTGTATTAATGAGTTTTAACTGTTTTAATTATTTTCGTAGGTATTTGTTTTTAATTGCGTGGAGCTCGGTAAGTAATTTTCAGTTTGGTTTTAATTTCTTTATTTTATAGTTTTATTATTTTATTGTTTTTCAGTACTTTAATTTTAGCCATGTAGACCATCCATCAGAACTTCATAAATTGCTAGAATATACTTAGGGTAAAAGTAACCGGTAGTTAATTAGGCTAACAACTTCTCTGTGGGACGATAATTCCGGGACTCAAATCCCATTATTACTTGGACGACCCGTGCACTTGCGGATAGATACCCCTAAGGTTCGATCAAGTTTTTGGCGCCGTTGCCGGGGAAGTTTTAATTAGTCCTTAATTAATATCGGTGAAATTATACTTAGGTGTAATTCTAGCTTGTAAATATTTAGGTTGTAAATATTTAGAGCCTTAGCTTAAGATAGTTAAATTTTCTTTTAATTAATTTAAAAAAAATTTAATGAAAAAAAAAACTTAAAAAAAAAAAATCATTATTTCGTGCTTGTGTTAATGGCATGTAAAGCAAATCATGCTGTTTAGTTCTATGCATAAATCAAAATTAAAGTATGGCATAAATCATCATGCATATTTCACAAATAATGCATGACATTAATCATCATGCATATTTCACAAATAAAGTATGTCATTAATCATCATGCATATTTCACACATAAAGCATGACATTAATCATTATGCATAAGTGCACTATAAAACCATTAACATATTTCCTCATCTCAATAAAATCACCACTGGCCAGGATTCATCCCCTTCCCCTCGGATTGTGCTGACCTACAAAGAATTTCAAAAACATGGATTTATTCATAAAACAAGACATGTGAGATAGGCACTATAATAAGGGAAATCTCCTCTAGGACTATGGCCATATCCTGTGATCCCAGGCTACACGGATCAAGTGTGCGGGCTATCACCACTATCTGCTTCCACATGGAAGGTGGGTCAAGTCTAACCTGTCGGTCCATAGCAGATCTGGTCCGAAGACGGCATAACACAACCTCACACGGTACAACGTACTCTATGTTATATGCACGGTACAACGTACTTCGTGGACCCATATCAACACATCATATCACGCCACATCTAAAAAAAGCACGTGTGAGCCTATTTAATCAGTACGACTTCTTGAATACCTGAAGCTCCTAACACGGCTATCAACATGTCAAAATATCAAAAATGCACGTGCGAGCCTATTTAATCAGTGCGACACCCAGTCTACTCGAAGCTCGTAGCACGGCATCAAGTATGGTGGGAATCTAATGCGAGCTCTGCTCTAGCACCATGCCAAAACCAGTACAAAGTTTGTGCAAGTTCGACTCTCGCACAACATCATAAAATTCATGCACTCATGCATATAAAACACATTAAATCTCGTGCGAGTCATGCTCTAACACGCTCTCATTCTCACGAAATCAATATAGGTGGCTCAATTCTTTGCAAAACATGGTTATTAACCAAATCAAATCATTTCTTTTGCAAGTCATTTCTAATGTTAGCCAACCTACCAATCATTTGCTAAAAAGCAACAAAACTAGATTTTCAAAGCATCATGCTTTTATTTTTCATGCACTTTTCTCAAACACCCAACTTTTGCCCTTTAATCGCCCAATTTCATTTCCTAATTTCTCATACATTCTAGCAAAGCATTTAAGCGCCCAAATTGCTCACAGATATCTCTAAGAGTCCACACAATTCCCTTACCTCGATTTTCTCGGGGTGCGACTCTCTTCCTCTTAGCTTCTCACGTCTTAAGCTCCACTTGTTCCGGCATATCCTCAGAAGCTGCAATTCATTCGTCAAGCGCTTGAGCTAACGTTCTTAACTCTCATTCAACTATACCTATTACCCAATGCCTTAAATACTCATTTTACTCTTTCTGGGTAAGCCTTTTTATTCATTCCCAAACACTATCTTAAACTCATACCCATAACACTATTATTACCTTAAGATATCCCATTCATCATCTAATCCTCTACATTTTACTTTCTCACACTGTCCCATTTCTAGGTTAAAATCATTCTATTGCATTTTTGATAGTTTCTAACATTACTAAGCACTCCAATCAACCTCAAACATTAATAGCTTAACAATGTACTTAAGTTGGTGCTTTAGAAACTCACCTCTTTAAATTTCCTCTTTGCTTTAAATAGAAATGCCCATTGTTCCTTAAATCCGACGAATGGGAAAATGCCTCCAAGCTAAGTTATTCTTCTCTTCAATGTGAACAATTTTGTGTCTAATAGCTTCCCTCAAATCTTCTTGAAAATGATCGAATTTAGAGAGAGAAAACTAAGTTTTTTTTGGATTGGAAGATGGAAGACATTTGTTGTTCCCGAAATCTGCAGATCCAACTGCTCCTATTTATGGATTTAGCTTGATGAGATCGATATGTCTTGGGTGGATATCGATCTGGTCCCCTTAAAATCCCTCTTTTTCATGGCATTTGAAGGCTTGAGATCGATCTGTCGAAGATTGGAGATCGATCTGTCTCAAGCAGTAGCTCCAGGAGATCGATCTGACTTGGGAGGAGATCGATATTGCTTCAACCCGAGAGCTAAGGAAATCGATCTGTTTGCCTTAAGAATCAATCCTCATTTTACAGAATGTTTAGAAGATCGATCTGGCTCCATTGAAGATCGATCTGCACTATTCCTATTACTCGAATAAAAGAATTTTGGCTCTTCCAGATCGATCTCTCATCCTATGAGATCAATCTGACCTTCATATTTTTCAGATTTTACTGTAGTTTTCTGCAGCAACTTCACACAAATCATCCTTAATTTGCTGCCATAGTCATTTTCTCACCCAATCCTCTTTGAGACTTGAAAATGACATCCATTCATACTTTATACCTATTAAAACTTGTGTGAAATCCTTGTATAACCAAAGGTATATGATATAAACCAAATGGAAGTGCACAACTCATGCAAATCTTCCTTCTCTTTTACCACACTACTTATTTTCCATTCTACTCACATTTTTCACATGTTTAAGTTTATTTCTTCATATTCATATATAATGTAACTTGTACGTAGAATCACAACTCTTATTACAAGTGTGTACATTAAACATATGGACTTACATCACATATATTTCACATTATAAGTATATCACCATACTTATGATTCATTTACATATATATATATATATATAAGGTTTAACCTATACGGGGTCTCACATTCTACCCCACTTAGAAAATTTGGTCCTCCAAATTGAAACTAATCATTCTGTGAACAACTCGGGATACTTCTCCCGCATCAATCTCTCCAATTCCCATGTGGCCTCTTCCACCGTGTAATGTTGCCAAAGAACCTTCACCAATGAAATTGTCTTTATCCTCAACACTTTCTCTTTTCTGTCTAATATCCGAATTGGCCTCTCAATGTACGCCATGCCTTCATTGAGCTCCAAGGGTTCATACCTTATTACATGTGCCGGGTCCGAATGATACTTCCTTAACATGGATACGTGGACGACGTTATGTACGCTTGCTAGCTCAGGTGGCAATGTCAGCTGGTATGCCTTATCTCCCACCTTATCAAGTATCTCAAATGGCCTTATATATTGAGGGCTCAACTTTCCCTTCTTCTCGAATCTCATAATCCCCTTCGAAGGAGAGACCTTTAAAAACACTGACTCACCCATATCAAACTCTAATGGTCTCAGTGTGAGACCCTGTATAGGTTTAACCTTGAACATATGTAAATGAATTTATAAGTATGATGATGTACTAGTAATGTGAAGTATATGTGATATAAAATCCATAAGTTAAATGGACACACTTGTAATGAGAGATGGTGATTGTACGTACAAGTTACATTAAGTATGAATATGAAGAAATGGACTTAAACATGTGATGAACGTGAGTGGAATGGGAAATGAGTAGTGTAGTAAATGGAATGAAGCTTTGCATAAGTTATGCACTTCCATTTAGTTATATATTGTATATATTTGGTCATGCAAGAATTACACACAAGTTTTAATGTGTACAAAGTGTGATTGGATGCCATTTTCAAGTCTCGAGGATGGATGAATGAGGAAATGACTATGACAACAAATTAAGGAGGTTTTGAATGAAGTGGCTGCAGAAAACTGCAGTAAAATCTGGAAATATGAATGACAGATCGATCTCATGGGTTGAGAGATCGATCTGAAAGAGCCAAAATGAACTTATTTTGAGCTGTGGAGCAAGACAGATCGATCTCCAATAAAGCCAGATCGATTGCTAAGCATTCTATAATGAGAGAATCGATTTTAAGGTAAACAGATCGATCTCCTTAGCTCTCTATTTGAGAACAGATCGATCTCAAAGCTAGACAGATCGATCTCCTTAAGGGTTCTGTAAAAAGCAGATCGATCTCCTACAAGAGGCAGATCGATCTCTAAGAGAAAAATTTCCTTTCGACAAATCGATCTTATTAAGGGAGAAGATCGATATGGTAGTGGTTGCGTTAAGTGAAGAGGACTACCAAACGTACAGAGATCGATCTCTATAAGGACCAGATCGATCTCATAAGCCTGCATCTATAAAAAGGAGCTCAGGATTTGATTGAAAACTCAGAACTCTTCCTCACCAAACCTCACCTACCATTTTTCTCTCAAGACCCAAGCTTTCTCACTCTAGAAATCACCACATTCCGACCAGTTTTGGAAGAAGCTCAAGAAGGAAAAGTTGTTCCTTGAAGCAAGGAGAACAACATACCCAAAAATCACACATTGGTGTTGTGAGACCCCGTATATGTATAGCTGTATATAGGAACATGTGAATGTAAATAAAATCATAAGTATAATGATACATTTGTAATGTGAAGTATATGCAGTGTAAGTTCATAAGATTATGTACTCACTTGTAATAAGAATCGTGATTATACGTACAAGTTGCATTATGAATGAGTAGGAAGAAATGAACTTAAACACGAGAAGAATGTGATTGAAATGGTATATGAGTAGTGTAGTAAAATGGAAGGAAAGATTTTTATAAGTTGTACACTTCCATTCGGGAAATATCGTGAAAATTTGGTTGTACAAAGATTTCCCACAAGTTTTAATATATACTAAGTGTGATTGGATGACATTTTTAAGTCTCAAGGAGCGATGAATGAGGAAAGGACTATGGAGGTAAATTGAGGAAGTTTTGAAGAGAGTTGTTGCAGAAAAACTGTAGAAAATCTGGAAATATGGAGGCCAGATCGATCTCATAGGATGAGAGATCGATCTGGGAGAGCCAGAATGCTCTTATGTGAGTAATGGAAGGGAACAGATCGATCTCCAAAGGGATCAGATCGATCTCCTTAGCTCTCGGGTTGGAAGCGATCGATCTCCCCTAAGACCAGATCGATCTCCTTAAGCTTATGTTCGACAACAGATCGATCTCCCCTAAGACCAGATCAATCTCCTTAAGCTTCTGTTTGACAGCAGATCGATCTCAAGCCTCGACAGATCGATCTCCTGCCTTTAAAACGTCTTAGAAAAGAGGGATTTTAGAGGACCAGATCGATCTCCACCCAAGGAAGATCGATCTCATCAAGTTAAAACTATAAATAGGAGCAGTTGGATCTGCAGATTTTTGGGATAACCATTTCCTTTCCACTTCAACTCAAGAACCTAGCTTTCTCACTCCTAAATCCAACCATTTTCAGTAAGATTTTAAGGAAAAGCTATTAGAGACAAAGTTGTTCACATCAAAGAGAAGAACAACATAGTTGGGAGGCATTTTCTCCATTTGTTGGATTTAAGCAACAAGGTGTATTTCTATTGGAGCAATGAGGAAATCAAGCTAGGTGAGTTTCTAATGCAAATACCCAAGTACATTTGTTTGGATATTGATATGGGAAATGATTAGTATGCATAGATATGATAGAAACTACCTAGAAAGTAAAGAATCCACCATAACTTAGAAATGGTCTAGTGTGAGAAAGTGGAATGTAGAAGTGTTAATGATGAATGAGATATCTTGAGAGGATGATTATGTTGTGGGCATGTAGATATTGGGATAAAGATTATGAGATTTACCACAAGGGGTAAAATGTATATTTAAGGCATTGGATAAATGCCTAATTGAACAAGAGTTAGAAACGTTAACTCGAGTGTTTGATGGATGAATTTCAATTTCGGATGATACGCCGGAGCAAATCGAGAGGAGAACGCGAGAAGCATAAAGGCGGATAGTTGCACACAAGTAAAGCGAGGTAAGGGACTGTGTGTTAGCTATAGAGATGTTCGTGCGTATTTTATAGCAATTTCGTAGATATATTGCTAGAACTAGTACGATATTATAATTCTATGAAATGATATGGAAACATGAAAAGTACTATGATGTATATATGTATTGAGAAATGGGATAGGGTAAGGAAATAGCATGATATGCATGTTTTCGATGTTTTTCTCTAATTTACATTGATCTTGATGATTGAGAAATGTTGATGATAGGTTGGCTAATTTTACATGTTTTAGCATGAAGAGGCATGCTGTATGAATAAACATGTTTTGAGTTTTAAAAAGAGAAAATAGCCACCTATCAGTTTTGAGATGAGATTTGGTGTTGAAGCGCTAGCTCACACCCGTTTTAATGCCTTGATGTACCGTGCTGGAGTTTTAACTCACGCGAGGGTTTTGAGAAAGTGCGGGAACTTTGCTCGCACCTATTTTGTTGAGTTGAGGTAAAGCTGGGGGTCTGGGACCTAAGGGGATACCAGCCGACGGCCATTTGAACGGGCTGGGCCTTAACGATAGATCATACCGCGCTGGAGCTTTGCGTTGATTGTGTGTCACGCTACTTGCTCGCCTGGTATATGAGACATGGTTTAGGATGAAAAGTCCATCGGAGTTGGAGTATGGACTTGGGTCCACGGTCGTACATAGAACAGTGTAGTTATCCGTTGGTATACTATGTACCGTGCTGGGTGCACGTGAGTGCGAGTATCGCGTAGATGACACACGACGTATCTTCACCGTGAGTATACGAGGAGATGAGGTGGATTGAGATGAGTCGGAGGGCAGGACCGACCCATTCCCCTTCAGGCGAAGTGATGCCCTGTGCACACCTGATCAGTGAGGCCTGGGATCACTGACTATGGCCATATGTCGTGGATATTTGATTGCCGAAAATTCCATGCCTGTCTCAGAGATTCGAGAAACAGAGATAATCTCAGAAAAGAAAGAGATTTGCAGAAAAAGTGAATTAAGAAAAGAAAGAGATTTTGTGTTTTTGATAAATCTCTGATTTCACATCCGAGCCGAGAGGGCACTATTTATGAGCATGTTTTAAATGGAAGTTTGATATTTGATTTACACGAAAATGGTATTGAGAAATATATGTTAAAATGCATTTTTCGTATGATATTTCCATTTATAACGAAAACATGGTTTTGGTTTATGCATGCATGGGCTATGTAGGCAGTACGATATCTACCTGCTAGCATATATTTCCTTACTGAGCTGTGGTTTGCTCATCCCACTATTTTTCCCCTCCAGGTACTGAGAAGTAAGAGAGCGGTGGTCTCTAGGTCTTTTGTGTTGAACAGCTCCCACAATTCCGTAAAGGTATAAGATTTGTATACACGAGTATTTTGTATCTAATTTATCGTATCGCACAATTATATCTTGGAATTGTAAACAGTATCATGGGGATGATATGTAAGTACATGGTATTTATACAATTAATTTTGTATATTTACACACACACCTGGGAGTGTAAATTAAAGCTTTAAATATTCCGCTGTAAATGAATGAATTTTAGTAATTGCATCTTCTCACAGCCCAACTGTAGTAGAGAATGTATGGATAGAAAGATTCCCAGAAGTGGGGTGTGACAGGTGTGACCAAGAGAAGGAGTTGTGGCTACCATAAGATTGACTAAGTAAGAGGGTAAGCTCTTCAACCTTCAAGCTTTAAATATGGGTTTCTAAGCATTTAATAGGTTAAATGAGATATGAAATATGGTTAGAAATGATGAGTGTAGTAATGAGTGAGTAATATTGAAAAGGGTTTATAGAGAGAAAATCCATGAGAAATGGTGGAAAGCTTAAGAGAAGTATAATGAGATCTGTGAGAAAGATGAAATGTGATTTAATGGGTTGAGGAGTATGAATAAATAAATAAATGACAATGTGGAGGTTTAGAAGAGGGAAAAGAAAATAACTTGATGATTTATACGTGTAGCTTGAAATATGCGGAATACGGATAACTCAAATTGCGAACGGAGTAAACGTAACGGAGGAGATACGCGTACGATTCGAGGTAAGGGACTGTGTGTTAGCTATAGAGATGTTCGTACGTATTTTACGGCAATTTCATAGATATATCGCTAGAATTAGTAAGATACTACCATTCTATGATATGATATGGAGCATGAAATGTATTATGATATATATGTACTGAGAAAATGGGATGGGGTAAGGAAATAACATGATATGCATGTTTTCAATGTTTTTCTCAATTTTGTATTGATATTGGTGATTGAGAAATGATGATGATAGGTTGGCTAATTTTACATGTTTTAGTATGGAGAGTCATGCTGCATAAATAAACATGTTTTGAGTTTTTTTTTTTTAAAAAGAAAATAGCCACTTATCGAATTTGAGATGAGATTTGGTGTTGGAGCTCTAGCTCACACCTGTTTTAGTGACTGTGACTATGTGCTGGAGTGTTAGCTTGTACATGTTTCTATGCTTTTGATTTGCCGTGCTGGAGTTTAACTCGTACGATGGTTTTGAGAAAAGCGCTGGAGCATTTCTCGCACCTGTTGTTACTGAGTTGAGGTAAACTTGGGGGTCTGGGACCCAAGGGGATGCCAGCCGACGGCCTTAGAACTGGCTGGGCCTTAACAATAAATTGTACCGCGCTGGAGCCTTGCGATGATTGTGTGTCACGTCGATTGCTCGCCTGGTATATGAGACATGGTTTAGGAAGAAAAGTCTATCAAAGTTAGAGTATGGACTTGGGTCTGCGGTCGTACATAGTACTGTGTAGTTGTCCGTTGGTATACTATGTACCGTGCTGGGTGCACGTGAGTACGAGTATCGCGTAGATGACACATGACGTATCTTATACCGTGAGTATATGAGGAGATGGGGTTGATTGAGATGAGTCGGAGGGTAGGACTGACCCATCCCCCTTCAGGCGAAGTGATGCCCTGTGCACACCTGATCAGTGAGGCCTGTGATCACTGACTATGGCCATATATCGTGGATATTTGATTGCAAAAAATTCCATGTCTGTCTCAAAAATTCGAGAAACAGAGATAACTTAGAAAAGAAAGTGATTTGAGGAAAAGAAATGATTGAGAAAGTGAAGAGATTTTGTGTTTTGATAAATCTATGATTTAAACACTTATGCCGTGAGGGCATTGTTTTATGAATCATGTTTTAAAATGGAAGTATGACATATATGATTTACATGAAAGTGTAAATGAGAAGTGTATGTTTAAATGCATTTTCGTATAATATTTCCATTTATATCGAAAACATGGTTTCTGATTTATACATGCATGGGCTATGTAGGTAGTACGATATCTACCTGCTAGCATTTATTTCCTTACTGAGCTGTGGTTTGCTCACCCCACTATTTTCCCTCTCCAGATACTGAGAAGTAGGAGAGCGGTGGTCTCTGGGTCTCTTTTTGTGTTGGATAGCTCCCACCAATCGTAAAGGTATAAGATTTGTATACACAAGAGTATTTTGTATCTATTATCTTGTATCGCACGGTTATACCTAAGAAATGTAACAGTTTTATGGGGATATTATGTAAAGATATTATTATACAATTAATTTTATATATTTACACACATCTGGGAGTGTGAATTAAATTTTAAATATTTTTGCTGTAAATTCAAGGAACTTAAGTAATTGCATCGCCTCACAGCCCAAGCGTAGTAGAGTAAGTATGGATAAAGGACACCTGGAAGTGGGGTGTGACAGATTTGGTATCAGAGCTTCATTGGTCTGATGTGCTTCGATGTTTAGGACTAAGAAACATACATCCCCAAGTTATTGTGCGATATTTAGATACAAATGTGTATACGGAGCTGGTGGTAAATAAAAAGTTTATTGTAAATGCAGGAAGTTATTAGGATAGTGAGTTATGCCTGAGAGACACCGCAAGAGGGGAGAGAGCTTGAGAGCTCAAGGGCGGAATCACAGAACTGAGAGGCACAATAGATCGTCCTCTAGTCATGAGCCCCAAGAATAGATAGAGGCTTCCGATTCTCGGATAGCCCGATTAGAGGAGGACATGCACACGATGATGACCATGATAGGTCAGATCATGGCTAGGTTTGAGGGTACACCTGGTACAGCGAGACAGACTGCACCGAATCCCCCAGCAGCTGCACCTGAACCTGAGAATGTTGCACCTGCACAACCTGAACCGGTTAGGCCATGAGATCCCCATATTCGACCAGTACCTCCTCCAGTAGCCTTACAGCAGTATGATGAGGATGATTTGGGGTATGGATATGATTGTGATATGGAGAGGTTTAGGCATTTCATGGATTTCAAGCCTCTTTCTTTTAGCGGGGTAAAGGATCCGACAGTGGCTGAGGACTGGATCAGTCAGATGGAGAAGTTATTCGACTTCTGTAGATGTTCGGCTACGGAGAGAGTAGCGCTTGTAGCCTTTATATTGAGAGGCGAAGCAGAGCACTGGTGGAAGTCCACCAGGCCTATGTTGAGAGCTCAGAGTATGGCTATCACGTGGGATATGTTTTTGGGTGCTTTCAGAGAGCAATACATCCCAGATACCGCTCGACATAGGTTGCAGATGAAATTTCTCAATCTGACTCAAGGGAATCGAACCATAGATGAATACGAGTCACGATTCACTTCATTAGGCCGATATGATCTGGACTCTATCAGGAGTAAAGCTATCAGGGTCCGCAGATTTGTGGATGGACTGAGGCCTTCGATTCGAGCTAAGTTGGCCCTATTTGATGTCGCTACGTATAGAAAGGCTGTGCGACGAGCCCAATTGTATGAGCAGGATTATGACCTGCAGATTTCTAGGTTTAATTTGGGTAAGGAAAAGGGTCCGAGGAGAATGGGAGATGGCAAGAGTGCCAAGTTTGGTCAGAGATTTATGAGTAAGGGTCAGAGAGAGGCAAATGAGTCATAAAAAAAGGCTGCTAGACCTTTTATGTCTCTGACTCAGAGACCAGCTAGAGGTATAGTGATTGGTGGACCCCGACTGACTACTGATCAGTGCAGAGTATGTGGTCGATATCATAGTGGTAGGCCCTGTCATCTTCAGGGTACACGATGCTTCAGATGTGGCAGTTCGGACATTATGCAAAGGAATGTCCAGAGGCAGTTGAGGTAATTCCATAGAGGGGTAAGGAGCCAGATAGAGTTCTGACAGTTACACCTCCTGCAAGGAAGAGAGCCACGGCTGAAAAAAAAGGAAAGCAAGTTATGGGTCAAGGCATGGTGTCTGCGATAGACCAGGCATCAGCTGATACATCCTCTAAGGTGATAAAAGGTACAATCTTAATTTATAACTTGGAAGCTATAGCTTTGTTTGATTCTGGTACTACACATTCTTTTATATCACCTGCAAGTGTATCAAAGTTGACAGGACTTGTAGAACCCACACATCTAAATGGGACTTTGCTAATAAGTACTCCAATGAGAGTTAGTCAATTAGCTGAACAAGTGTATAAGGATTGTAAGGTGAAGGTAGGAGATAAGTGTGCGACAACCAACTTAATCTTGTTAAATATGTATGACATTAATGTAATCTTGGGAATGGATTGGTTAGCTACCAATCATGTTGTCTTAGATTGCCACACTAAGTCCATTACATTTTCTCTACCTGAAGAATGTGTTGTAAGATTTTAAAAGAAGAAATGAAATATTAAATTTTGTGACAAGTAAAGTACATTGGTATAAAATGACATAATGTTGTTTTGAAGGTTTCATTGCTTATGTGGTGGATTTGGACAAAATACATCCGGATATAGAGGAAATTCCAGTGGTTAGAGAATTTCCTGATGTCTTTCCAGATGACCTACCGGGATTACTACCGAATAGAGAAATGGAATTCGGTATAGATTTGACTCCTAGAATCGAGCCAATATCGAAGTCACCATATAGAATGGCTCCAGTTGAGCTAGAGAAATTAAGGAAGCAGTTGTAAGATATGCTAGATAAGGGGATTATAAGACCGAGGGTCTCACCATAGGGAGCTCCTGTATTGTTTGTGAAGAAGAGAGATGGGAGCCTCAGGTTATGTATTGACTATCGGATATTGAACAAGGCTACCATCAAGAATAAGTACCCCTTGCCACCCATTGACGATTTATTGGATCAGCTTCGGGGAGCACAGATCTTTTCCAAGATAGATCTGAGGTCTAGGTATCATTAATTGAAGATTCGAAAGGAGGATGTGCCCAGGACAGCTTTTCGCACCCGCTCTGGCCATTACGAATTCCTAGTGATGCCTTTTGGGTTGACTAATGCGCTAACAACTTTTATGGCTCTAATGAATGAGATATTCAAGCCATACTTGGACCAATTAGTAATCGTCTTCATTAATGATATATTGGTGTGTTCAAGGTCCAAGGGAGATCATGAGCAACACTTAAGGATTGTTTTGCAAACCCTCCGAGAGAGAAAGATGTATGCTAAATTGAGTAAGTGCGACTTTTGGCTAGAGCATATCTCTTTTCTGGGCCACGTTATATAGAAGGATGGGGTGTCAGTAGATCCATCCAAGATTGAGACAGTTGTTCAGTGGGAACAGTCTAGGACAGTTACAGAGATTAGGAGTTTTTTGGATTTGGCTGGTTACTACAGGAGATTTGTAAAGGGTTTCTCTAGATTGGCTGCTCCGTTGACACATCTTACGAGGAAGAATGTGGAGTTTACGTGGGATGAAGCATGTGAGAGGAGTTTTCAGGAACTTAAGCGTAGATTAACCACTGCGCCAGTTCTTATCATCCCTAACAGTTCATGAAACTATTCTGTTTATACGGATGCTTCACATCAAGGATTGGGTTGTGTTTTGATGCAGGATAGAAGGGTAGTAGCTTATGGATCTAGACAGCTAAAAGATCATGAGAAGAACTACCCCACTCATGATTTAGAGTTGGTAGCCGTAGTATTTGCATTGAAGATATGGCGCCACTACTTGTATGGTGAGAGATTTCAGATCTTTACGGATCATAAGAGTTTGAAGTATCTATTCTCACAGAAAGAGTTAAATATGAGACAAAGAAGGTGGTTAGAACTCCTCAAGGACTACGATTGTGAGATTTTGTACCACCCGGGGAAGGTAAATGTGGTTGCAGATGCATTGAGTAGAAAGAGTCTCGAGTTGGTATCACATATGATGGTTAGAAAATACGAGTTGTTGGAACAATTCACAAACCTTAGTCTGGAGATAACCCTACCTGAGATTGGCAGCTATGGGATTTTTGCTAGCTTGAGATTAGAACAAGAGTTGATTGAGAGAATCCGGCAAGCTCAGCAAATTGATCAATGGTGTATTGATGTGATTAGCCAAATCCAGAAGGATAAGGGTACAAAATTTGAATTGAGTTCAGATGGAATACTAAGGTTCGAAAATAGAATGTGTGTTCCTAAGGATTTAGAGCTGAGGAAGATGATCTTATCAGATGCTCACTCATCGAGATATATAGTACACCCGATGAGTAGTAAAATGTATCAGAATCTTCAAAAGGTGTATTGGTGGTCTGGAATGAAGAGGGACATAGCTGAGTATGTCGTTAGATGTCTCATTTGTCAGCAAGTAAAAGTCGAACATCAGAAACCAGGAGGATTATTACAACCTCTACTGATACCGACATGGAAGTGGGAGCACGTCACCATAGACTTTGTGATGGGATTGTCGAGAACCTGTAAGAACCATGATGCGATATGGGTGATAGTAGATCGGTTAACAAAATCGGCACACTCCTTAGCCATGAGATCTACAGATACCTTGAGTGCATTGGCGAACTTGTATGTACAGGAGATAGTGAGATTGCATGGAGTCTGTGAGATCTGAGAATTTCAGACATATTTTATTGATGTAATAAGAATTTGAAGTGTAATTTATTGAGCTAAGTAAATTGTGGGAATTATAATTGGAGATTTATATGTTAAGTGTGTAAAATAAGCATGAAGTATGAGGACAGATCGATCTGGGAGAAGGAGAGATCGATCTGGTGAGTTAAAAATGACGAGGAAGGAGGAATTTGAGGAGCAGATCGATCTCCAATGGAAGAGATCGATCTCCAGATGATTCTGTTTGAGAAAGGATCGATCTCATGAGGAAGAGATCGATCTCCAAATGATTCTGTTTGGGAGAAGATCGATCTCCTTAGGAGCAGATCGATCTCATAAAGCCATAAAGAGATCGATCTCACCCCTCGACAGATCGATCTCCTAGGCATAAAATTGCCCAGATCGTCCCCAAATTTCAAACGCAGATCGATCTCATCAAGAGGCAGATCGATCTCCTACCTCCAGTCTATATAAGGAACCCGTGTTTTTCTCCTGCAAACTCACATTTTCTCTCTTCCAAACCCATTTCCACCGAAAACCTAGCTTTCTCACTCATCCAAATCACCCATTTCCGGCCGAATCAGAGGTTGTGGCAAGAAGGAAAGTTGTTCCTCATCAAAGGGAGAACAACATACTTGAAAATCGAAGGACGAATCGGATCGAGGCGTGGGTTGTGCGTCTCACAAGCTTTGGGTAATTTCTAAACCTCGATCTTGATATTTGAGATGATTTTGATGATATTGGTGGTTGTCATTGCGTTGAAATAGTTGAGAAATGATTAGGGATTGATGAAATTGCAATGTAGTTGGAGTAATGTAGATATTTGGTAATTTTGGTAATTTTGAGAATTTGTGCTATAAATGGAAATGTAGACAATGTGGTGAAATAGCATAGATAATTGGTATTAGAAATGTGGAACGTCGAGATGTTGTGAATGAGGTTGAAGTTTAGGGTAGAGTTATGAGAATCGAGAGATTTAAGGAGTTATGAGCAATTATGCTCGATTTTGAGAATTGAGGTTTATGTGATAATTGAGTATTGATGTTTTAACATCGTTTGGACAGCTCGGGAGTTCCAGAGTGGAATGCGAGGCTAGTCCGTGATACGGGGGAAACGATTGCACTATACGAGGTGCAAAGAGGTAAGGGAAATCTAAACCATTTGTGTATGTGATTTGTAAACTATTTTAGCATGAAATGTGGTTTATAAAACAAGCATGTTGGGTTTTGTGTTGAGATTTAATTGCACACGATTTTATAGCCGGTTGGAGCCCAATGTTTTTATGAGTTTATAACTGGGCTCTACGTTAAGGCAATATTGAGATTTGAGAAATGTGTGCGTGTGCTTTGCCGGTTGGAACTCGGTTTTATTACGTTTTGTGTTGAGTACAAAACGATTTTCAAATGAGTTTTATGAGAGAAAAACCATTATGAGTTCTACGTGAAGGCAAACCAGTCTTATGTGATAAGACTTAGGTGTGTAGTTGTGAGTACACACCGGGCATTGCTCTGGTAGCATGTAAGCCCGATTTCTTCTCCGTTCTGGTAACGTGAGAACAACCCATTGGTGGCTGTGCCACGTTGAGAAACCCCATTGGTGGCTGTGCCACGTTGAGAAACCCCATTGGTGGCTATGCCACGTTATACCCCATTGGTGGCTGTGCCACGTTATACCCCATTGGCGGCTGTGCCACGTTGAGAAACCCCATTGGTGGCTGTGCCACGTTATACCCCATTGGTGGCTGTGCCACTTTGAGAAACCCCATTGGTGGCTGTGCCACGTTATACCCCATTGGTGGCTGTGCCACGTTGAGAAACCCCATTAGTGGCTGTGCCACGTTATACCCCATTGGTGGCTGTGCCACGTTGAGAAACCCTATTCTGTGGCTATGCCACGCGAGAAATTAAATCAGTGGCTTTGCCACGTGTGTTTTGTGGGTATGCCACGCGAGAAATTAAATCAGTTGCCACGTGTGTTTTGTGGCTATGCCACGTGAGAAATTAAATCAGTGGCTTTGCCACGTGTGTTTTGTGGCTATGCCACGTGAGAAATTAAATCAGTGGCTATGCCACGTTATTTGAGAAAGCGTTTAACGCATTATTTTCACATGCTTTGTTACTGCTCTAGAGTGAGCCTTTTACTTCATGTTTTCACATGATTTGAGATATGAGAATATCGTTTTGAGTACTTTCATGCTATGGTTTTCAAATGAGTTTCACATACAAATAAACCTTTTGTGATGTGCATTTTGGTTTATGAAATGAGTTCCTTACCCCCTTTACTGAGCGATTTAGAAGCTCACCCTGTTTTTCTTTCCCCCCCAGAGTTCTTCAAGTGAAAAAGGATCTCCCTGCGACGTACGGAGTAGTGGCTAGTGGAGGATTCGAGCTCCAGGCCATATATATTGTACCTTGAGGTATATTTTATCTTTTCATGTACCCAGACTATTATTGTAATTGCAGACACTTGATGTATAACATTATATGGGATGTATTAGGATTAATTAACTTGAGATGGATTAATGTATTTGATATGATATATAAATTCTAGTGATGAGATCCTGAGGTATAATGATCATGATGATGTATGACACTGCACAGGAATGCACCCTTACTTGTGAATTAATGAATAAAAAGTTTTAAATTAGCCCTATTTTCCGCACTTTCGGGGCGTGACAGAGTCCTAGTGAGTGTTATTTCTGATCGGGATGCCCGCTTCTCTTCTCACTTTTGGAAACATTTTCAAGAAGCAATGAGGACCCAATTGAGCTTTAGCATCGCTTTTCATCCTCAGACAGATGGTCAGTCAAAGAGGACTATACAGACCTTGGAGGATATGTTGAGAGTGTGTGTGCTGGATTTTAGAGGCTCATGGGACGATCACTTGCCATTGATTGAGTTCGCCTACAATAATAGTTATCACTCAAGTATTGATATGACCCCTTATGAGGCACTATACGGTAGTAGATGCCGATCACCAATTGGTTAGGAAGAAGTTGGTGACAGACAGTTGCTCGCTCTCGATCTGGTTAAACAAGCCTTTGAAGATGTTCAGATAATATGTGAGAGGCTGCGAACAGCTCAAAGTCGACAAAAGAGCTATGTTGAGAGGAAACAAAGACCACTTGAGTTTGATGTGGGTGAGTCCATATTTTTGAAAGTGTCTCCATCTAAGGGCAAGGTTTGGGAAGAAAGGAAAACTAAGCTCTCGTTACATTAGTCCCTTCGAGATTTTGGATAGAGTGGGAGATGGATCATATAGGCTAGCCTTACCACCTGAGCTAGTAGGAGTCCATAACGTCTTCCATGTTTCTATGCTTCGAAAGTACTATCTGGATCCGACACATGTAATTAGCTATGAGCCATTAGAGCTCAAGGAGGGCATGTCGTATGTAGAGGAACCAATCCGGATATTGGACAGGAAGGAGAAGGTGTTGCGGAACAAGACGATTTCATTGGTTAAGGTCTTGTGGCAACATCATACATCGAAAGAAGCCTCATGGGAATTAGAGAGTTTGATGCGGGAGAAGTATCTTGAGTTATTCACAGAATGATTGGTTCCAATTTGGAGGACCAAATTTTTTAAGTGGGGGAGAATGTGAGACATCGTATAGGTTTAACCTTGAACATATGTAAATGAATTCATAAGTATGATGATGTACTAGTAATGTGAAGCATATGTGATATAAAGTCCATAAGTTAAATGTACACACTTGTAATGAGAGATGGTAATAGTACGTACAAGTTACATTAAGTATGAATATGAAGAAATGGACTTAAACATGTGATGAACGTGAGTGGAATGGGAAATGAGTAGTGTAGTAAATGGAAAGAAGATTTGCATGAGTTATGCACTTCCATTTAGTTATATATTGTATATATTTGGTCATGCAAGAATTACACACAAGTTTTAATGTGTACAAAGTGTGATTGGATGCCATTTTTAAGTCTCGAGGATGGATGAATGAGGAAATGACTATGACAGCAAATTAAGGAGGTTTTGAATGAAGTGGCTGCAGAAAACTACAGTAAAATCTGGAAATATGAATGATAGATCGATCTCATGGGATGAGAGATCGATCTGGAAGAGCCAAAATGAACTTATTTTGAGCTATGTAGCAGGACAGATCGATCTCTAATGGAGCCAGATCGATTTGCTAAGCATTTTATAATGAGGGGGTCGATTTTAAGGTAAACAGATCGATCTTCTTAGCTCTCTGTTTGAGAACAGATCGATCTCAAAGCTAGACAGATCAATCTCCTTAAGGGTTCTGTAAAAAGCAGATCGATCTCTTACAAGAGGCAGATCTATCTCTAAGAGGAAAATTTCCCTTCGACAGATCGATCTCATCAAGGGAGAAGATCGATCTAGTAGTGGTTGCGTTATGTTAAGAGGACTACCAAACATGCAGAGATCGATCTCTATAAGGACCAGATCGATCTCACAAGCTTGCATCTATAAAAAGGAGCTCGGGATTGGATTGGATTGGAAACTCAGAATTCTTCCTTACCAAACCTCACCTACCATTTTTCTCTCAAGACCCAAGCTTTCTCACTCTAGAAATCACCACATTCTGGCCAGTTTTGGAAGAAGCTCAAGAAGGAAAAGTTGTTCCTTGAAGCAAGGAGAATAACATACCCAAAAATTACACATTGGTGTGACCAAGAGAAAGAGTTGTGGCTACCACAAGATTGATTAAGTAAGAGGGTAAGCTCTTCAACCTTCAAACTTTAAATATGGGTTTCTAAGCATTTAATGGGTTGAATGAGATGTGAAATATGGTTAGAAATGATAAGTGTAGTGATGAGTGAGTAATATTGAAAAGGGTTTATGGAGAGAAAATCCATGAGAAATTGTGGAAAGCTTAAGAGAAGTATAATGAGATTTGTGAGAAAGATGAAATGTGATTTAATGGGTTGAGGAGTATGAATAAATAAATAAATGACAATGTGGAGGTTTAGAAGAGGGAAAAGAAAATAACTTGATGATTTATACGTGTAGCTTGAAATACGCGGAATATGGATAACTCGAATCGCGAACGGAGCAAACGTGACGGAGGAGATACACGTACGATTCGAGGTAAGAGACTGTGTGTTAGCTATAGAGATGTTCGTACGTATTTGACGGTAATTTCATAGATATATCGCTAGAATTAGTAAGATACTACCGTTCTATGATATGATATGGAGCATGAAATGTATTATGATATGTATGTATTGAGAAAATGGGATGGGGTAAGGAACTAGCATGATATGCATGTTTTCAATGTTTTTCTCAATTTTGTATTGATATTGGTGATTGAGAAATGATGATGATAGGTTGGCTAATTTTACATGTTTTAGCATGGAGAGGCATGCTGCATAAATAAACTTGTTTTGAGTTTTTTTTTTTTTTTAAAAAGAGAAAATAGCCACCTATCGGATTTGAGATGAGATTTGGTGTTGGAGCTCTAGCTTACACCCGTTTTAATGAATTTGACTATGTGCTGGAGTGTTAGCTCATACATGTTTCTATGCTTTTGATGTGCCGTGCTGGAGTTTAACTCGCACGATGGTTTTGAGAAAAGCGCTGGAGCATTTCTCGCACATGTTTTTACTAAGTTGAGGTAAACGTGGGGGTCTAAGACCCAAGGGGATGCCAACTGACGGCCTCGAAATGGGCTGGGCCTTAACAATAAATTGTACCGCGCTGGAGCCTTGCGATGATTGTGTGTCACGCCGATTGCTCGCCTGGTATATGAGACATGGTTCAGGATGAAAAGTCTATCGGAGTTGGAATATGGACTTGGGTCCACGATCGTATGTAGTACTGTGTAGTTGTTCGTTGGTATACTATGTACCGTGCTGGGTGCACGTGCTTACGAGTATCGCGTAGATGACACATGGCGTACCTTATACCGTGAGTACGAGTGTCCGTTTTACCCTTCAACGTGTTCGGGAATACCATTTCAATCCTTTTGCATTTTTCATTTCGTGTTTTGAATAAAATCGAGTCTTACAATCTCTCCCACTTAAGAAATTTGGTCCTCCAAATTAGAACCAAGTCAAATGAGTTTATACACAACTCTGGGTATGTCTATCGCATCATACTCTTTAATTCTCATGTAACTTTTTTCGGAGTGTAATACTACCAATGGACTTGACAAGGGAGGTCATCTTAAACCTCAACACTTTCTCCTTCCGTCTAATACCTGAATCGATTTCATACGTTATACTTTCATTAAGCTAAGTTGTTGGAGCTCATATCTGATCACATATGCTGGGTTCGGATAGTATTTTCGAAGCATCAAAAGATGAGACACATTGTGGATGCCTGCTTATTCAAGTGGTAATGCCAACCTACAGGCCTTATCTCCCACTTTGTCCAATCTCTCAAAGGATTCTATCAACTAAACTCAATTTGCCTTCTTTCTGAATCTCGTTATGTCCTTATGCTATGTCCTAAGGGCATGTAACTTCCAACAATACTAATTCACCCTCAGTGAATTCCAATGGTTTCTGTCTCTTGTCAGCATAGTCTTTCTGTCTGCTCTGAGGTGTTCTTAATCTTTCACAATTTAACTGAACATCCTCAGAGGTTTGTCTTACCAATTCGGGAAACAAATCTCTATCAGTCACCTACTTCTTCTTATCCAAGTCGGGGAACAACCCCTACCGCCATACAATGCCTGATATAAAGTCATCCCGATACTCAAGTGATAACTGTTATTATTGGCGAATTTGATTAGTAACAGTTGATCATCGCAGGAGCTTATAAAATCAATGGCACACGCTCTCATCACATCCTCCAAAACCTGTACAGTCCTCTCTGACTGACCATCTGCCTGAGAATGAAAAGCTGTGCTAACACTCAATCAGGTTCCCATAACTTCCTGAAAAGTATTCCCAGAAATGGGAAGTGAAGCGGGAATCCCTATCTGATACCATGCTCACTGGAACGCTACTTAATGTTTCACAATTTTCCATACACATAGTTTCGCCTACGCACTTAGAGTATCTGGGGATTTTCATAACTAGAAGGTGGGTAGACTTAATCAATCTATGGACTATCACCTAGATAGTCTCGTGATCCATCCGGGTTCTCTGTAACCCATCACGAAATTCATGGTAACTTGTTGCCATTTCCATGTCAATATAGGTAGAGGCTGCAATAACCCTGTAACTTCTTTTGCTCTACCTTAATCTGCTGACGTACGAGATATTTTTTCACAATCTCTACAATGTCCTTTTTTCATATCTGACTACCAATACCCTTTTCAGAGATTTCGATATATTTATTACTTCCCGGATGCACTGTATATCCCGAAGAGTGAGCTTCTGACAATAACATTATCTCATCAACTGTGGTCCTGGGGAGCACTTATACTATCTCTGAACCTCTATAAGACATTATCACTCACTGTGAACTCTGTCACTATACCCTTCTGAATCTGACCCACACTATCGACACCATGTCGATTATCACGCTAAGCCTGGTAAATCCGGTCACTCAAATCCGATTCTAACCTCAGGCTAGCTGTCATAAAATCACCGTTATCATCAGAAGGGATCACATCACTACTGAGGCTTACAACTGCTCTAGCAGCTCACGCTCCCTGACCATCATATGTGATACCATCCCGAGGCTCTTTCTGTTCAAGGCATAAGCCATTACATTAGCCTTTCCTAGGTGGTACAATGTTCACAATCATAATCCTTAGAAGCTCTAACCCTCTTGGTTATCTCATATTCTACTCTTTCTGTGAAAACAGATACTCGGTACTTTTTTTTTATCAGTGCATATTTGAAATTTCTCACCGTATAAGTTGTGGCGCTATACCTTCAGTATAAATGCTACGGCTGCCAACTCTAAATCGTGGGTCGGATAGTTTCTCTCATGGTCTTTGAACTATCTAGATCCATAAATGACTATCTTCCCATTTTACATCAATACACAGCCCAATCCTTATTTTGAGGTATCCATACACACTGAAACCTCTTGAGCTGTTGGTTATGGTGAGAATAATTATGGTAGTCAGTTTATTCCTTCAATATACCAAAACTCACCGAAGCTACTTTTATACTTATAATCCTACTGGCATACAATCTTTTCTGAACAAGATGTATCAACTGAGCAGTCCATTTCGTGAAACTCGCAACACCTAGTCTGTAAGACAGTTTCCAATTGCTACTCATGCTCTTCCCTAGACTTCGAATACATCAAAATATCATCTCTAAAGATGACAACCAATCGGTCCAGGTAAGATTTAAATACCTCATCGTAGTTGAGTTCCACTAAATATTTCAATCACCCATATCCTTGACCTATGTACGCATAAACTTATAATGTCATTTCGAAATCATTTCTGTTCAAGATACTAACCCACGTCGTTTCCTTTTTCTTATATTAACGACTTTTATAAAATTTTAATTTTTAAACCTTCATGATTAATCGAATTCTACGAGTAAAGGTACCCAAATTTTAAATGTATATATTACGACTGTCGATTTCAATTTATAGGTTATGTGTGGCCTTTTAGATGCTGTCAAGTCTTCAGGCGGGGAGGTATTTTGAAATACCTTTATTAACACTCAGACTTGACCATATAGACTGGTTATGGATATATCCTCCTCTTATCCTTGGCCGCAATTCATATTTACTACATATCGCTTAATCCTAATTACTTTACATATCAAAGATATCCTTACCTTGCATACGCCTCTTATTCCAATATATCTCGTAATTCAGGATCTATCACATCTCAAAGCTTATCTCCTTTCATATATCACTTATAACAAACTCTTTCATTACTTGTTAAAACTTACAGTATACTTTTCAAGGGTGAAAACATCACTATCTTAGGATAGCAATCTGAACATCATAGTTTGCAGCCGAATCAATCTATTCTCAAATATTACTTCAAAAATATTCATATTCCATTGAATAAAATCGGCTAACATATCCTTTTTCCCATGTTTTCAACTTATAATCCCTATACCCATATTCAGTTAGTGATAATCATCTAACCATCATCATCTTGCCTAAGGGTACAAGCTTCACATCTTTCACTCACTTATAAGCAAATGAAGGCGGTATGAATAAATGTGTGGCATCAGGATCAATTAAAATAATTACTTTATTATTTACAACCAGTGTGGTATCTTCCACCACATCAGATGAAACATCAGTAGTGTCCTGGTCCAAGGCATACACTCGCCCTCGTCCAACATCTTATTTCCGTGGTAACTACCACACATCCTACATTGTTTACACTGCACGGAGCAGGTCTGGGTCCTCTAATCACAATACCCATCGTAAGTGCTGAAATTGGATACACTGGGGTCTTACCAATCATCTTACCCCATGACTCATCAGCTCTAATCTTTTACCAAACTACCTTTTACCGAATGACCCCCAGTCCTATGGCAGCCACCCCAGACAATGATTTGGGCTAAGTCCTATGGCAGGCACCCTAGACAGTTATGTTGGCTAAGTCTTATGGTAGGCACCCTAGACAATGGTGTGGGTTAAGTCTTATGATTGGCACCCCAGACAGTTATGTGGGCTAAGTCCTATGGCATGCACCCCAGACAATGATGTGGGTTGAGACCTATGATAGGCACCCCAGACAATGATATGGGCTAAGACCTATGACAGGTGTTAGTACTGAATTTTATATATGTTTAGGACCCTTTTTACTTAGTTATTTGATTTGTTCTTTGCAAAATGAGGTATGTTTTATGTGTTTTATGCACTTGTGCAGGAAACAGAGCAATTTGGAGAAGTTAAGGTTTTTGGAGCTGGTTCTGATGATTCCATGAATAATTGAAGTTACAGGGTGCTGATCGTGACTTATGCTGCAGCAATAGAAGAAACTGGACAGTGCAGAGCAGATTTGAGGAATTAATACCATTGCCGCAACATAGCAGTCTGATTAGGGCAACACTGTTTTGCCACGTGGCCTTCTGCGTTTTAGTATTTGGAAACCTTATAAATAGCATTTTTATCAGAATTTCGAGGGAGGCTGCATTAGAAGACTTCAAGATTAATTTAGCTCCATAGAAACTTCATCTTTTTCACCAATTTTGTTCTTGGGATGTTAACTTGGAATTCTTAGATGTTTATTATGATGTCTAGGAACTAAACTCTTTTTTCCTAGAATTGATGTAACCAACTTTGGGCATATTGCAATTACTTTGTGATGTTGTTTGGATGATTTCAATTATGTTTATTTAATCTACTTTTTCTTAATGCTCTAGTTGATTGGCCACCAATTAGATGAATTAGTATAAGAATCCGGCACTCGGGAGAGGGTATTATTTATATGCACAAGGGTAGATAAACATAGGACATTGTTGAATAGGGAGGTTGACAATTCTTATGAGCCATAAAGAAACGGATTATTATTGCTTAATGAACTCTATTATTTAATTTTGAATCGGGAGGTTAGGATTAGGTAAATTGAGTATGACTATTTAAAATTCGGGAGAGATAAACAGGAAATAGTTTCGGCTATAAATAAATTGAAATCAAAAGAACAATTGATCAAAGGAGTTGCATGAACCCAAGTTAGGTGAAATCGGTTTCTAGGAATATTTTGCTATTGATATCTTCATTCGTAATTATTGTGATTTGTTTTAATTAATTTGTTCTGTAGTTAATAGTTAGAATAATAAATAGGATTTTAACCAACATTCATAAATTTTCTAAATAAAGCTTAATGTTGTTGATTACAGTGATTAGCGGTAGACACAGTTCCCTGTAGGACGATACTCATATTTACTCTATACTCGAAAACTGACCTATGCACTTGCAGTAGTGTTTCATTTGAGGACAACAAGTTTTCTGGCCTTGTTGCCAAGGAACTGTTGTCTAGTTTCTCGTTGACGCTGTTCCCCAATAGCCTTTACTTTAATTTAGATTTTTATTTCTATTTTTGTTTTAATTTATTATCTATAATATTTTTTTAGGTGAATGGTAAAAACTCGCAGTAAAGGAAATACAGATATAAAAGAAGAGTTAGATCCAGAGCTAGAGAGAACCATCAGACAAATTCAACAGAACAAATTTGAAGAGAAAGATCAAAATTTAATAATGGCAAATGATAATCAGCAGCAGCAAGCTATACGTGATTATTTTACCCGAGTAGTGAACCAGAATTTTGCTGCTATAAGAGAGATTCCTGTGAACTGGAACAACTTTGAATTGAAACCGACATTGATCAACATGGTTATGCAAAACCAATTTGGAGGTTCGGCCTTGGAGGATCCTAATACACATTTGACAAGTTTTCTGCAGATTTGTAGCACCATTAAAATTAATGGAGCCTCTGACAATGCTATTCGGCTAAGATTATTTCCTTTTTCTATTCGGGATAAAACATTGAGTTGGTATCAAAATCTACCAGCAGGAAGCATTCCAACATGGGCAGTGATGGCACAGAAATTCTTGGCAAAGTATTTCCCACCAGGAAAGACTATACAGATGAGATTGGAGATTGCCCAGTTCACACAGTTAGACCAAGAGCCATTACATGAGGCATGGGAGAGATTTAAAGAGTTGTTGCGTAGATGCCTTCAGCATGGATATGATGAAGGAAACCAAATACAGGTTTTCTACAGAGGCATGACTCCACAGACAAGAGCTACTGTGGACGCCTCAGCAGGAGGTTCACTATGGTCTAAGACACCTGATCAAGCTATGAAGTTAATTGAGGAGATGACTATAAACAACAGCCAATGGCCAGGTGAAAGAGCTAATGTCAGAAGAGTAGCAGGTATGCATGAGTTAAATATACAGACAGCCATTCTAGCAAGACTTGAGCAGATTTCAACACAAATTTTTTCAATGGGTATACAAGGGACGCAAGCTATGATTCATCCTGACAACACAAATCCTAACTTGATGGGGACTGATTTGGAGCAGGTGAATTATGTTAATAATCGTAACTTTGGTTTTCAGGGAAATCAGATTCCAAACTATTACCAGTCAGAATTCAGAAACCATGAGAATCTATCTTATGGTAGTTCTAAAAATGTTCTAAACCCACCAGCAGCAAGTAACAGCAATACAGGATTCAATAACCAAGGGAATTCCCAAGGTCATGGTGGAGTTAGAAGGAACGAATTTGAGGAGTTCATGGTTGAAACTAGAACACGATTTAGCAAAAATGATGCGTGGTTAGACAACGTGGAAGCTAAAATGTCAGAAATGAATACTAGTCTTGGTGCACAAATGAAGTCTGTTGAGACTACTTTGGGACAGTTAGCTGCAGTTGTCAGTTCTTTGAATGAAAGAGGCAAGTTCCCTAGCGATACAATACTAAATCCGAAATAACACTGTAATGCTATATCTTTGAGAAGTGGGAATACCTATGAGCACCAAACGTAGCAGAGAAAGAAGAAACTGCACCAATCATTGAGGTACAGAAGAAGCAGGTCGAATCTGTTATGTCAAAAGATGCAGAATCAGAAACGGTTAAACAGGGAGTTGATTCTAAACCTTTTAGTAAACTTTTTCCTGATAATCCTCTTTTGTTGAAACCATTTATTCCTTATCCTTAAGCTTTGTATAAAAGGAAGATTGAATCTGAGTTTAAGAAATTTCTAGATATATTTAAGAAATTACATATTAACATTCCGTTTGTTGATGCCTTGCAGCAGATGCCACATTATGCAAAATTCATGAAAGAGGTGCTGTCAAAGAAACAGAGACTTGAGTATTATGAAACTGTCAACTTGACAGAGGAATGCAGTGTGATTTTGAAGCAGAAGTTACCATAAAAATTAAAAGACCCTAGAAGCTTTACTATTCCATGCGAGATTGGAGGATCGAAAGTGGGTAAGGCATTGTGTGATTTAGGTGCTAGCATAAATTTAATGCCCTTATCTATTTTTAGGAGCCTAGGTCTTGAAGAGGTAAAGCCGACCACCATAACACTGCAACTAGCGGATAGATCGATTACTTATCCCAGAGGTATAGTAGAAGATGTATTTGTTAAAGTTGATAAGCTAATTTTTCCTGTCGATTTTGTAGTCTTAGATTATGAAGAGGACAGAAAAATTTCGCTTATACTTGGGAGACCATTCCTTGCCACTGGGAGAGCACTAATCGATGTTCAGAGAGGGCAATTAACATTGAGGATGAATGATGAATCGGTTATGTTCAACATCTATAAGGCGATGAAATTCGCTGATGAACCAGAGACCTGTAAGTTGATTGAAGTGGTGCAGAGTTGTATACAGGAAGTTGGAACAAAGGAAGCATCAATCGATCCTATGGATCGATGTTTGGTAAATTCAGTTTCTAATTTAGATGATGAATTATTAACTGATGAAATTAAAAGTTGTGTTGTTACTTTGGAAGCTAACCCATTAGAAAGTGCGACTACAACAACTAAGGAAAAGATTGATAAGTCGCAGGTGAGCAAGAAAAAAGAAGGCAAAACTAAATTGAAAGAATTACCAAGCCATTTGAGGTATGCTTTCTTAGGTGATGATAGTAATTTTCCTGTGATTATTTCATCATATTTATCTGTTGCAGAGGAAGAGAAGTTAGAATCTTAAGAAAGCACAAATCGACAATTGGATGGTCCATTGCCGACATCAAAGTAATTAGTCCTTCCATTGTAATGCACAAAATTCGATTGGAGGAAAATCATAAACCCTCTATTGAACCACAAAGAAGACTAAATCCAGCAATGAAAGAAGTTGTTAGAGCTGAGATTTTAAAATTGTTAAATGCTGGTATTATATATGCTATATCTGATAGTTCTTGGGTGAGTCCTGTGCAGGTTGTGCCTAAAAAGGGTGGAATAACAGTAGTTCGTGACACCAACGATGAAATCATATCCACCAGAACGGTAACAAGTTGGAGAGTCTGCATCGATTATAGGAAGCTGAACAGAGCTACTAGGAAAGACCACTTCCCACTTTCGTTCATTGACCAAATATTAGACAGACTAGCCGGGCACAGTTATTATTGCTTTTTAGATGGCTACTCGGGCTATAACCAGATTGTGATAGCCCTAGAAGATCAAGAGAAAACAACCTTCACTTGCCCATATGGAACTTTCGCATATAGGAGGATGCCTTTCGATTTGTGTAACGCCTCAGCAACCTTCCAGAGATGCATGATGTCGATCTTCGTTGACATGGTTGAATAGATAATGGAAGTCTTCATGGATGACTTCTCGTTATTTGGTAAGACTTTTGACCAATGTTTATCTAATCTGACACTTATTTTGCAGAGGTGTGAAGAGACGAATCTCGTCTTAAATTGGGAGAAGTGTCATTTTATGGTGCAAGAAGGAATCGTCCTTGGACATAAAATTTTAGCTCACGGCATTGAGGTGGATAGAGCTAAAGTCGCTGCTATTGAAAAGCTTCCCTATCTAAGATCAGTTAAAACCGTGAGGAACTTTTTGGGACATGCAGGATTCTATCGCAGATTTATTAAGGACTTTTCAAAAATCTCAAAACCTTTATGTAATTTGTTAGAAAAAGATGCTGATTTTATCTTTGATGATCTTTGCTTGCAAGCATTCGAAAAGATCAAGAAGGAGCTTATTTCTGCACTTATTATGATCGCACCTGATTGGACATAACCGTTTGAACTAATGTGCGACGCGAGTGATTTTGCAATTGGAGCAATCCTTGGGCAGAAAAGAGACAAGATTTTTCAGGCTATCTATTACACAAGCAAGACCTTAGATGATGCTCAAAAAAATTACACAACAACAGAGAAGGAGATGCTTGTAGTTGTACATACATTTGACAAGTTCAGACCATACTTAATTGGGGGCAAGGTCATTGTCTATACAGACCATGCAGCTATTTAATATCTATTTGTAAAGAAGGATGCCAAACCCAGACTTATTAGATGGATCTTGCTTTTGCAAGAATTTGATTTTGAGAACAGGGACAAAAAGGGATCCGAAAATGTTGTAGTTGATCATTTGTCTAAATTGGAGCAATCTGAAATTCAGCAAGAATATCCTATTCAAGAGGAGTTTCCAGATGAAACAATAATGAAAATTGATGCAAACCTACCCTGGTTCGCAGACATAGTGAATTACTTAGCAGGAGGATTAATGCCAAGTGGTTTAACTGATCAACAGAGGAAGAAATTTTTTCATGATGTCAACTCGTATTTTTGGGATGACCCTCTGCTGTTTAAGAAGTGTCCAGACTAGATATTAAGAAGATGTGTGCCAAAAGATGAAGTTCAGGAAATTCTGCGCCACTGTCATACTGCAGCATATGGAGGTTATTTTTGTGAGACCCCGTATATGTTAAGTTGTAATGTGTAATGAATATGATTGGACTTGTAATGTAAAGTGTGATTAATGTAAGTCCATGGATTCAATGTACGTATGTGTAATATGAATTGTAACGTACATACAAGTTTCATTGAGTATGAATATGAAGAAATGAGTTCTGGCAGGTGATGGATGTGATTGAAACTCAAAATGAGTAGTGTGGTAAAATGGAATGGAGTTATGCTTCCTTTTGGTTTTATGTAGCATACCTTTGAACATACAATGAATGCACACAAGTTTCAATGTGCATAAGGTATGAAGGGATGCCATTTTCAAGTTATAAAGGTGGATGGATGAGAAAATGGCCATGGCAATAGATTAAGGATGTGTTGGTATGAGTTGTAGCAAGGAAACTGCAGGAAATCTGGAAAACATGAGGGCCAGATCGATCTCATAGGATGAGAGATCGATCTGGAAGAGCCAGAATGCTCTTATTTGGGCAAAAGAATAGAGCAGATTGATCTCCAATGGAGCCAGATCGATCTCCCAAGCATTCTGTAGTGAAAAGATCGATCCCCAAGCACCCAGATCGATCTCCTTAGCTCTCTGTTTGGGAGCAGATCGATCTCATGCTTCGACAGATCGATCTCATGCCTCGACAGATCGATCTCATGCTTCGACAGATCGATCTCAGGCTTAAAAATACCGTGAAAAAGAGGGATTTTAAGGGACTAGATCGATCTCCTCTTGGACCAGATCGATCTCCTCAAGCTATTTCTATATAAGGAGGGCTGAAAATCAGGAAATCTCGGGAAAAACACTAACCTTCCACTTTCAACCCAAAAACCTAACTTTCCCTCTCTAAAATCAACCATTTTCAGTGAGATTTGAAGAGAGACCATTAGAGGCAAAGTTGTTCCTATCAAAGAGAAGAACAACATAGTGTGAAGGCATTTTTCCATTGTTGGTATTGAAGGAGTTAAGGGCATTGCCATTTGGAGCAAGAAGAAAAATCATACTTGGTAAGATTCTAACACTCCAATCCAAATACATTGTCTATTTAATTGATTTTGGAGTTGTTTGGCATGACTATTGATGGATAAATTATCTAGGGATGTGGTGGAATTGGTGTAACCTAGAAAACCTAGAATGGGTATGATGTGAGAATATATGGGTTGAATGAGTTTATGATTTATGGGCATGCTAAAGTTGTTAGTGAGGTAATGCTTATGATTTTAGATGGTTAAATGAGATTACATTGTGAGTTTGGAGGAATTGTGGAAATGAGTATGCATATGCTTGATAAAATGCCATAGTGAGCGAATTCATGGAATATGAACACTATGAGCTTAATGTTGATTTAATATTGATTTTGAATAAGTTAATAGGCCTAAGAAGATCCATAGACTCGAGTTATGGATAAAGTAATGAAACGAGGCCTCACAAGCATTAATAGAAAACTATAGGTCGAATTGACTATAGTGAACGCACGATGTCATATTATATGGATCGAATATAATGCGGGATACGATTTTGTGCAGTCCCGAAGAGTTCGTTGAAGGCGAATCGAACCGTACGAGTAAGCAGCTTAAGGAAATGGAATCACGCATCGCGATTCCAAGTAAGGGAATTTTGTGAGTATATAGAGGTAGCTGCTCGTACTTTGAACTTGTGGGTGAATATTGGGTGTTTTATGAAATGCATGGTTGCTCAAATAAATGATTGATGGTATTCGTGAATGATGAGGAGTATATGCGTGGTTTTGGATTTGAAGTGGATTTTATGAAATGGGATAGTAAGGCTAATAATTGCATAAATCTAATGTTTTGATGCTTTTCAAAACGAAATTGCTTGGTTTTAAGCAAGCTTGTAGATGGGTCGGCTAGTATTGTATGGTTGTTGTGGAAAAGCATTTGTGAGTGCTAAACCCGATTGCCGGGATTGTTTGATTGTGTATGAGCCGCCTATCGTATTTGTATGACATAAATCGCGCTAGAGCCTCACTCGCGCTGGATTTCTATGTTTTCATTGTATGAAATGTGCTGGAGCTTAGCTCGCACCTTGATTTGGAAACTATGATGATGTTTATAAACCGTACTGGAGTTTCTGCTTGTACGTGGATTTTGAGTGGTTGTCTTATGAGTATAACCGTACTAGAGCTATGCTCGTACGCGTCTCTGTATGAGAGGATGCCTGAGTCGTGCTAGAGCTTTGCTCACACAAGTTTGCACATTGTGACACGTATAAGGTTGTGAAAGTTGGTAAGATCCTTAAGCCTTACATCCTTAAGCCAACATCCTTAAGCCCAAAGAGGCGGGGATGCTCTGTTAGGCGGGGAGGCTCTGTTCGGTGGGGAGGCTCTATTACGGTGGGATCCTTAAGCCAACATCCTTAAGCCCTGGAGGGGCGAGGAGGCTCTGTTAGGCAGGGAGGCTCTCCTACATGAGTACGGTAAGATCCTTAAACCCTACATCCTTAAGCCAACATCCTTAAGCCCAAAGAGGCGGGGAGGCTCTGTTAGGCAGGGAGGCTCTGTTCGGTGGGGAGGCTCTCTTACGGAAGGATCCTTAAACCCTACATCCTTAAGCTAACATCCTTAAGCCCGAGGAGGCAGGGAGGCTCTGTTAGGCGGGGAGGCTCTGTTCGGCAGGGAGGCTCTCCTTCACGGATATGGAAAAAAACTCTTGGTATGGGGTAGGTAAGACCTAGGAATGGCACCCCCAATCACGATATGAGTCTGCGGAGTACGTTGTACCGTGTATATCACATAGAGTACGATGTACCGCATGATGGTTATGTGGTGAGAAAGTCTGGCGTGGGATAATCCATCTTCGTGCCAGCGTGATACCCCGCACACCTGGATGCGTGTGGTCTGGGATGATTTATGATGTAATGGTCCACATAGGCACTTTTGATATAGTGACCTAGTTTTTATACACATGCGTGAATTGTGAAATGAAAATGTTGTTGTGATTGTGAGTTGATTTGGTGGTAATTATGTGTTGAGAAAGAGGTTTATGATGTTGGTTTAAAAAGGAGGTTTCTTAATGAATTGCCCTTTTTATGAATTTAAATGAGATTGAGCATGAGATGATTTATACATGATGTTTCTACCATGTTTTATATGCCAATGCACATGATTTTGATACATGATATATATGTATATTCACATGGCATAGTTTTATTCCTCATGCTCCTACCATAAATGATTTATGCATAACACTATCAGCATGTAGATAGAGTAGTTATCTACCATGCTTGCATTATTGCCTTACTGAGCATGTGGTTGCTCATCCCACTCTATTTCCCCCAACAGAGCGTGCATAGTAGCCCAGTAAGGACTAAGGCGTGGTATTTTGGACTCCGCTGCATCTCCATTGCTAAGAGGTATATACACAGTGATTCTTTTTGTATCTAAACAATGTAAAAGCACATTATTCTTTTGAGTTGTAATTATGGGGGATGTAGATGTCAGTAAAACATGTATTCGTATAAGTACACGATTAAATGCAAATGTATGACATCGTTTTAATTAATTGAGAATGAATGAGATGTGGTGTTTATTATTGACTCACAGCCCAACAGTGTGTGGTGAGTTTAGTTCACGACCGGGTAAGGTAACAGTAAAACGCGAAAAATTTTCAATGATTTTCGGTTAAAGAGAATGGAATTGGGTGGTGACAATTTTGGTGCAGAACGTACAACAGCAAAGGTGCTGCAATCAGGTTTTTATTGGCCTAGTGTGTTTAAAGATAGTTACATGTTTGTAAAAACATGTGACAGATATCAAAGGGTTGGAAACATTTCAAGAAGGCATGAATTACCTTTGACAAATATTCAAGAAGTAAAAATCTTTGATGTATAGGGTATCAATTTTATGGGACCGTTTCCTCCATCTTTTGGGAAGCTATACATTCTCCTTGCTATTGATTATGTCTCTAAGTGGGTGGAGGCAATAGCAACACCAACAAATGATGCAAAAGTGGTGATTCGGTTTCTACATAAGAATATTTTGACAAGGTTCGATACTCCAAGGGCCATCTTGACTGATGAAGGCACTCATTTCTGTAACAAAATCTTTAATGGTTTGATGTCAAAGTATGAAATTCGACATAAAGTAGTTCTCAGTTATCATCCGTAGTCAAATGGCCAAGCTGAAATTTCAAACCGAGTAGTGAAGTTGATATTGGAGAAGACTGTCAATCTGAATAGAAAAGATTGGGCTAACAAGTTAGATGACGCACTTTGGGCATACAGAACAGCGTATAAGACTTCAATTGGAATGTCTCCCTATAAGTTGGTATTTGGTAAGGCATGTCATCTACCTGTAGAGCTTGAGCATCGAGCTTACTAGGCCATTAAGAAGCTCAATTTTGACTATAACAAGGCTGGAGCAAATCAGTTACTCAAATTAAATGAGCTTGATGAGCTGAGGAATAAGTCCTATGACAGTGCAAGGATTTATATGGATAAGACCAAGAGATGGCACGACAAGATGATAATGAGATGAGAATTCAGTCTTGGACAACAAGTTCTCTTGTATAATTCACAGCTCAAATTATTTCTTGGCAAGTTGAAGTCAAGGTGGTCAGGACCGTTTGTGATACATCAAGTTTTCCCATATGGAGCAATTGAGTTGAAGAAATCAAATGGGAGCTTGTTTAAGGTCAATGGGCAGCGTTTAAAGCACTATTATGGAGAAGGGGTGCATAAGTTAGAAAGCATTCCCCTTGGTGAACCGAATTGAGGAAACTGGAAGAAGTCTGGCTGAAGACTTAAAATTTAAAGCTTTTGGGAGGCAACCCAATTTATATTTTTAGGATTTTTAGTTTTTTATTTCTTTTTAGTTGATTTCAGTAGTGTGTTTATTTTTATTTTTCATTTAATCGAGTTGTGTTTTATTTTGCAGGCATACGCATAAGAAGAACACGGTTTGGAAGTTTAATTGTCATAATTCTTCAAGAAAGCATGCATGGGTGCGTGAATGGTGAAAGGAAAAGAAAAATTTTGTAAGGGCTTGAGTAACTTCAGAATAGACGATTGGAAAAGAAACGAAGAGAAAATGGATTTTAAAGAAAGAAAGTGAAGATATACGTGCTGGAAGACTAAATTTTTTTTTCTTCTTTCAATTGAAGAAGTGAGGGCTGAATAATGTCTGCAATGGTCAGAGAAAGAAAGTTAGGAGTAAGGGGTGAATGGAATACACATGTCAATGCTTTATTGGAAGATGGATTCCCTTATCTTCTCAACCCCACTTACTATTCGGCTAAAGCAATAACCCTACCCATCCAATTAGAAAGAGGCAGTCGAACCTTTCACACACTAAGACTCTCTCTTTTTCTGGTTATTGAATCTTTCTTTAGTCTCTTGAAAGTACATCGACAAACCCCACTACCATTATTTTTCTCTTCCGATCGTGTTGTTTTCTGCTGATTTGGTAGTTTCGCCAACAAATTTTCGTGGGTTAGATCTCTTGGTGGTCCCGAAACCTTTGGGAGAAGGAAGAAAGTGTTTCCTTGTCGGATTGTTTCTGTGATAAAGACATAAAGTGGTCCAACTCAATCCTACGTGATTTCAGTTTTGGGTATTTTCCTTTTTTCTTCAATAGTTTTGATCTTCTAGCGGCTATCCTTTTGGCTTTTACAACTTGGATTTTTGTAGCCCTTCTGGGTTTGTTTAATCCTTGTTGAAGTGATTTTGGTCGTGAAGCGATTTTTGGTCTGTTTTGTATGTTCGTCCGTTTGGGTTTAGCTGAAAATTGTTCTTGATAATTTATGACTCACTAGGTGGATAATGGCACCTAAAGCCTGAGCCAGACGAAACCTGGAAAGTTCAAGTCAAGCTACTGATAGTTCAGCCCCATCCCCACAGAGGGAAGAGCTAGTCATAGCCAAGTATGATCCCTCTCGGTTTATAAACAGCCAGGCAACAGCAAAATTTAAGAAAATCATGGGTAAAAACATGATTATTGAGAGGAGCTTTCGGCCTGACGTTGGTGGCTGGGATATGTACTCTGAGTATCTAAGGGATTTGGGTTGTTGAAATTAGCAGGGCAACCTGAAGATGCCATCCTTGATGTGGTCTGAGAATTTTATGCCAATGCCATGGAGAGCACTCATTCGACTTCAGAAGTTAGGGGTGTTCTTGTTCCCTACAATGCCAATGCCATTAATCTGTATCTGGACCTTTTGCAAGGGGTGCAAGATGAGTATACCACCTATGTCGCAACCCTACACACTGATTATGATGAGCTGGTCAAGGTCATTAACGAACTAACAGTCCCATACACCCATTGGCAGAAGAGGCCAGAAACTGAATCTATGGCATTCCCTTCCAACTAACTTCAATATGGTCTTCATGAATGGTATGATTTTATTTGTTCTAGAATCATGCCTACCACCCATAAAAGTAGTGTAGATGTGGACAGAGCTGCTCTCCTTTACTGCATTATGACTGGAAAGATTGTTGATTTTGGAGCCATTATTTTTTGGTCCATGCAAGAGTTCATACGAAGAGAGAATAGAAGGGGTTTACCTCACCCTTCCTTGGTTTGTGGACTCTGTAAGAAATATGGAGTATATTGGACTATGCTTGAACCAAGATTGGCAAGGAAATCTGCAATCACTTTAAAAAATCCTCGAGTACCTCTGACTCAGAGAGAAGCTGCTACTCCTGTTGCACCACCACCACCCTCTGTTGGCACTTCAGCTGGCTCATCAGCTGCACCTTCCACCACTTCAGGCTCCATTGAGACTGTGCTTAATGAGATTAAAGAGTTACGGATGGAGGTGCGCAATAATGATCGAGATTATCGAACTTTCTTTGCTTATGTTGCCAATTACAATCAGTCATTGGTGCAATACCTCAATCTGAGGGGTCGTGAAGGAGAGGTGGAATTTCTCTTACCACCACAATGGTGTATGCCACAGCAGGGAGATGCAGTTGATGATGACAATGACATGGAAGAAGATGCCTCAGATGATGCTTATGCTGAGGTTGGCTCTGAAGCGGATGAGGACAGCTAGACTACCCAAGGGAAGTCCTCTTTAACACTTTTTCCTATCTTTTCATTGAGGACAATGAAAGTTTTAAGTTTGGGGGAGTTATGGCTGTGCTGGCTGTGCTTTGTGCCTTATGCTCTGTTATGCTTTGTCTGCCTGTTTCAATATTTTTAGCAGTTGTTATTTGTTTCAAATTTATATGTTTATGTGACAATTATACTCAGTTTTAAAGGTTAGTTTACTAAATTGTAGCCGAAGATGGATATTGCAAGAACTGATCAACTTTTTCTTAAATGGATGATTTTATTGTTTGAGTATTGGTATGTGGATAGAAAGCTTCACTTGAATCTTTTCACTTAAACTTATGCACCAATCATATTCAGTTTATGTACTTATGGTGTTGATCTGAAAAACCAAAAAGACTCTAGAACTTGATTAGTTATTACTTGAGACGATATTGATAGATCATGCATGATTAGGAAAATGATCTGGGTCATTTTTGTTTTGAGATTGAGCCTTACCTAATTATATTAATCCTTTGGAAAACCCTTTGAGCCTAATTTTTCCATTTTATTGTAATCTAACCATATTACAAGTTATGGCCTAATTGTTTGATTATCTTTTTCTTTTGGTCCCTTACTTGAAGTGCTATTAATCAAAATTTTAGATTAGGGGATGAGCTCAAAAGAAAATAGGGGTGGTTTGTAAATTGTTGGTTTGTGAACTTGATTATTACAAACATGGATTTGTTCTCGGGTCTTGATGTAAATTGAGTGTCATATGCAGTTACAAGTAGTGAAAAATCTTAAGTTCAGGGGTATGACACTATTGATTTCAAAAAAAAAAAAGAAATCAAACTCGAGAATGAAGGAAGTTGGGTAGTGATTCATGAGCTCAAAACAAATTAAATCCAAAGGTGATTATAGTGCTTTAGATGGATTGAACTTCATGTTATATCCTTTATCCCACCTAAACCCGAGCCTTACGTTACAACCCTTGAAAAGTCCTTTTGATTCCTGGTTATGCATGAGCCTCTATTAGTAGAGAGTAGTAGTTAATTCAAGCATATGAAGTCTTGTGTTTAATTCTTATTTAGGATTTGCATTAACACTTGAGTGCATGAATTTGAGTAAATGATTGTACCCACACACACAAATGGAAAGTGAAGAGTGAAGGGCTTGAACAATGTAAATCTGAAATTTGTCTTAAGTTAAGAACCTTGTGAATACTTGAGGAAAATCCCAATTTGGTATAACAAGCATGTGAGTTGAGTATGGTTGAGAGTCTTTATTTGTTTTGAGTCTAGTATGTCTTTGCTTGAGGACAAGCAAATTTCTAAGTTTGGGGGTATTTATTAGCACTGAATTTTATATATGTTTAGGACCCTTTTTACTTAGTTATTTGATTTGTTCTTTGCAAAATGAGGTATGTTTTATGTGTTTTATGCACTTGTGCAGGAAACAGAGAAATTTGGAGAAGTTAAGGTTTTTGGAGCTGGTTCTGATGATTCCATGAATAATTGAAGTTACAGGGTGCTGATCGTGACTTATGCTGCAGCAATAGAAGAAACTGGACAGTGCAGAGCAGATTTGAGGAATTAATACCATTGCCGCAGCATAGCAGTCTGATTAGGGTAACACTGTTTTGCCACGTGGCCTTCCGCGTTTTAGTATTTGGAAACCTTATAAATAGCCTTTTATCAGAATTTCGAGGGAGATTGCAACAGAAGACTTCAAGATTAATTTAGCTCCATAGAAACTTCATCTTTTTCATCTTTTTCACCAATTTTGTTCTTGGGATGTTAACTTGAAATTCTTGGATGTTTATTATGATGTCTAGGAACTAAACTCTTTTTTCCTAGAATTGATGTAACCAACTTTGGGCATATTGCAATTACTTTGTGATGTTGTTTGGATAATTTCAATTATGTTTATTTAATCTACTTGTTCTTAATGCTCTAGTTGATTGGTCACCAATTAGATGAATTAGTATAAGAATCCGGCACTCGGGAGAGGGGATTATTTATATGCACAAAGGTAGATTAACATAGGATATTGTTGAATCGGGAGGTTGACAATTCTTATGAGCCATAAAGAAACAGATTATTATTGCTTAATGAACTCTATTATTTAATTCTGAATCGGGAGGTTAGGATTAGGTAAATTAAGTATGACTATTTAAAACTCGGGAGAGATAAACAGGAAATAGTTTCGGCTATAAATAAATTGAAATCAAAAGAACAATTGATCAAAGGAGTTGCATGAACCCAAGTTAGGTGAAATCGGTTTCTAGGAAAATTTTGCTATTAATATCTTCATTCGTAATTATTATGATTTGTTTTAATTAATTTGTTCTGTAGTTAATAGTTAGAATAATAAATAGGATTTTAACCAACATTCATAAATTTTCTAAATAAAGCTCAAGGTTGTTGATTACAGTGATTAGCGGTAGACATAGTTCCCTGTAGGATTGTGAGATCTGAGAATTTCAGACATATTTTATTGATGTAATAATAATTTGAGTATAATTTATTGAGCTAAGTGAATTGTGGGAATTATAATTGGAGATTTATGTGTTAAGTGTGTAAAATAAGCATGATCCATGAGGACAGATCGATCTGGGAGAAGGAGGGATCGATCTGGTGAGTTAAAAATGACGAGGAAGGGGAAATTTGAGGAGCAGATCGATCTCCAATGGAAGAGATCGATCTCCTTATGAATCTGTTTGAGAAGGGATCGATCTCATGAGGAAGAGATCGATCTCCAAATGAATCTGTTTGAGAGAAGATCGATCTCATGAGGAGGAGATCGATCTCCAAATGCTTCTGTTTGGGGAGAAGATCGATCTCCTTAGGAGCAGATCGATCTCATAAAGCCATAAAGAGATCGATCTCACCCCTCGACAGATCGATCTCCTAGGCATAAAATTACCCAGGTCGTCCCCAAATTTCAAACACAGATCGATCTCAGCAAGAGGCAGATCGATCTCCTACCTCCAGTCTATATAAGGAACCTGTGTTTTCTCCTGAAATTTCACTTTCTCTCTCTTCCAAACCTCCATTTTTCCGAAAACCTAGTTTCTCACTCCTCCAAATCCCCCATTTCCGGTCGAATCAGCTATTGTGGTAAGAAGGGAAGTTGTTCCTCGTCAAAGGGAGAACAACATACTTGGAAATCGAAGGACGAATCGGATCGAGGCGTGAGTTGTGCGTCTCACAAGATTTGGGTAATTTCTAAACCTCGATCTTGATATTTGAGCTGATTTTGATGTTATTGGTGGTTGTAATTGTGTTGAAATAGTTGAGGAATGATTAGGGATTGATGAGATTGTAATGTAGTTGGATTAATGTTGATATTTGGAAATTGTGGCAATTTTGAGAATTGTGCTATAAACGAAAATATAGACAATGTGGAGAATTAGCCTAGATAATTGGCATGAGGAATGTAGGATATTGGGATATTGTGGATAGAGTTGTAGTTTAGGGTTGAGTTACGAGAAATCAAGAGAATTGAGGTGTTAGGAGCAATTATGCTCGATTTTGAGAATTGAGGCTTATGTGATGTGGAGTATTGATGTTTTAACATCGTTTGGACAGCTCGGGAGTTCCAGAGTGGAATGCGAGACTAGTCCGTGATACGGGGGAAACGATTGCACTATACGAGGTGCAAAGAGGTAAGGGAAAACTAAACCATTTTGTGTATGTATTTTGATGAATTGTTAGCATGAACCATGATTTGAGAATACAAGCATGTTTTGTGTTGTGAGGTAATTGCACACGGTTTTTATAGCCGGTTGGAGCCCATTATTTTATGAGTTTATAAGCTAAGTGTGAAATTGCTTTATAAACCTTTGAGTTGCGTGAAAAGTAAATTGGGCTCTACGTTAAGGCGATATTGAGATTTGAGAAAATGTGTGCGTGTTTTGCCGGTTGGAACTCGGTTTTAATATGTTTTGTGTTGAGTACACAAATGTTTTAAATGAGTTTTTAAGAGAAATCCATTATGAGTTCTACGTGAAGGCATAACGTTTTATAAGATAATGGCTAATGAGTGAGACTTAGGCGTGTCATGTTGAACACACATCGGGCATTGCTCTGGTAGCATATAAGACCGATATAGTGGGACGCCTGGGAACCGACCCAGGGACCACAGGCCTTGTTCTGGTAACATGTAAGTCCGATTATTCCTCCGCTCTGGTAGCGTTGGGAGGCATTGCTCTGGTAGCATGTAAGACCGAGAGAGTGGGCCACCTGGGAACCGACCCAGGGACCACAGGCCTTGTTCTGGTAACAAGTAAGTCCGATTATTCCTCTGCTCTGGTAGCGTTGGGAGGCATTGCTCTGGTAGCATGTAAGACCGAGAGAGTGGGCCGCCTGGGAACCGACCCAGGGACCACATGTCAGTGTGCATTAGGCGAGGCATTGCTCTGGTAGCAAGTAAGGCCGGGCCTTGTTCTGGTAACATATAAGTCCAATATACTTTGCACACGACCATATTGTCGACGTTCCCTCTATACGAGGATGCCTGGGATGCGCACCCAGAGGAGCTTATATATATATTTGATGTGCCATGACGAATTTTAATTGAGTTTTATTGCCTAGTCTCGTTTTACACATGAGTTGTGTTTTGTGACCTTGTCACGTGTGAATTACTGAGGTGATTTTTATCACGTATTTGAGAACAGCCATTATTGCATATATTTACACATGCTTGTGAGTGCTCGGTGTTGAGCCTTTTATCTTCATGTTTTCACATGATTTAACGAGTTATGAGATGATGTTCGAGAACTTTCATGCTACGATTTCAAATGAGCTTTATAAACAAATACATATTTGTGATGTGTGAAATGGTTTATATAACTGAGTTCCTTTACCCCCTTACTGAGCGATTTAGAAGCTCACCCTGTTTTCCTTTCCCCCCAGAGTTCTTCAAGTGAAAAAGGATCTCCCTGCGGCGTACGGAGTAGTGGCTAGTGGAGGACTTGAGCTCCAGGCCCTATCTATTGTATTTGAGGTATATTTTATCTTTTCATGTACCCAGACTATTAATGTGATTACAGACACTTGATGTATATCATTATATGGGATGTATTAGGATTAATTAACTTGGAATTGAGTAATGTATATGATTCAATATACACTATGTTGTGATGAGATCCTGAGGCATGATAATTATGATGATGTATGACACTGCACAGGAATGCACCTTTAATTGTGAATTAATGAGAAAAAGTTTTAAATTAGCCCTATTTTCCGCATTTTCGGGGCGTGACAAGGATGATACTCATATTTACTCTATACTCGAAAATTGACCTGTGCACTTGCAGTAGTGTTCCATTTGAGGACAACAACAGGCACCCCAGACCATGTGGTTTTTGCACAAGATATTCCTGAAGAGTGGGATTAGCTTTGATTTAAATGATTTGAGATGAAACTGATGAGTTTTATTGTGATGAGCATGAGATGTTTATACATGATAATTTTCCATGTGTTATCATACTTGATTTTATGAGTTTTCATATATTCTATACATATTCAAGTGGCATGGTTTATTTTACCTTATGTTCCGGATGTAAATGAGTTTTATATCATGACATTATAAGCATGTAGATAGTGTAGTTGTCTACCTGCTTGCATTATTTCCTTACTGAGCAAGTTGTGGTCACCCTTCACTTTCTATCTCTACAGAGCATCCATAGTGGTTGAGAGCGAGCAGAGACTTTGTGAGACCCCATGTATGCATGACTTTATTATATGTTAATGGAATTACAAGATAGATGATTTTGATCATATAAATGTGAATGAAATTGCAAAGAGAATGCATGAATACATGTAATGGCTAAATAAGGGCTAAAGTGGGCACAGATTAAATGAATGGAATTTAAACCTGTCACGACCCTCAACTTACCAAAATACGTACAAAATTTTCGCATTTCCATACATTATTTATTATTCGTCCTTCCTCGATCATGAACAGCTACTCTCCTCAACAGTTGGGCTGTGTGTCAATGTCTTTCTCATCCCACCATACCAATTTACTTACATTTTTAAAATAAGGAAACACTTGTATAATTAAATCAGAGTGTTGTTTACATGTGTTTACATTGCTTTACATCCCCAATAGTTACATACAAAATGCTACTGTGCTATAGAAAGTTTAGATACAAAATCTCATCGGTGTGTATACCTTTCGCGATGGGATGCAGTGGATACCAAAAGGGAACGCCTTCGGTCGCTCGCAATCTGTACTCAAATCTCTGTAAAGAAGGGGGAAATAAGGGGGGTGAGCAAATCACACGCTTAGTAAGGCAATCATGCGAACAGGTAGATACTGCACTATCTATGTGATCGTGATGCCATGCTCAAAAACACACAATTCTCATGCACAATTCAAAAGCATTTTTCATACTTGTGTTAATGGCATGTAAAGCAAATCATGCTGTTTAGTTCAGTGCACAAATCAAAATTGAAGTATGGCATAAATCATTATGCATATTTCACAAATAAAGTATGACATTAATCATCATGCATATTTCACACATAAAGCATGGCATTAATCATCATGCATAAGTGCACTATAAAACCATTAACATATTTCCTCATCTCAATAAAATCACCACTAGCCAGGATTCATCCCCTTCCCCTCGCACTTTCCTGACCCACACAGAATTTCAAAAACATGGATTTATTCATAAAACAAGACATGTGAGATAGGCACTATAATAAGGGAAATCTCCTTTAGGACTATGGCCATATCCTGTGATCCCAGGCTACACGAATCAAGTGTGCGAGCTATCACCACTATCTGCTTCCACACGGGAGGTGGGTCAAGTCCAACCCGCCGGTCCATAGCAAATCTCGTTCGAAGATGGCATAACACAACCTCAACATGGTACAATGTACTCCATGCTACATGCACGGTACGACATACTCCGTGGACCCATATCAACACATCATATCACGCGACATCTCAAAAATGCACATGTGAGCCTATTTAATCGGTACAACTTCTTGTCTACCCGAAACTCCTAACACGGCTATCAACATGTCAAAATATCAAAAATGCATGTGCGAGCCAATTTAATCGGTGCGACACCCAGTCTACCCGAAGCTCCTAGCACGACATCAAGTATGGTGGGCATATAATGCGAGCTCTGCTCTAGCACCATGCCAAAACCATTACAAAGTTTGTGCAAGTTCCACTCTCTCACAACATCATAAAATCCATGCACTCATGCATATAAATCACATCAAATCTCGTGCAAGTCATGCTCTAACACGCTTTTATTCTCACGAAATCCATATAAGGGGCTCAATTTTTTGCAAAACATGGTTATTAACCAAATCAAATCATTTCTTTTACAAATCATTTCAAATGTTAGCCAACCTACCAATCATTTGCTAAAAAGCAACAAAACTAGATTTTCAAAGTATCATGCTTTTGTTTTTCATGCACTTTTCTCAAACACCCAACTTTTGCCCTTCAATCGCCCAATTTCATTTCCTAATTTCTCATGCATTCTAGCAAAGCATTTAAGCGCCCAAATTGCGCACAGATATCTCTAAGAGTCTACACAATTCCCTTACCTCGATTTTCTCGGAGTGTTAGCTTCTCACGTCTTAAGCTCCACTTGTTCCGGCGTATCCTCAGAAGCTGCAATGCATTCGTCAAGTGCTTGAGTTAATGTTCTTAACTCTCATTCAACTATACCTATTACCCAATGCCTTAAATACTCATTTTACTCTTTTTGGGTAAGCCTCTTTATTCATTCCCTAACACTATCTTAAACTCATAACCACGACATTATTATTACCTTAAGACATCCCATTCATCATCTAATCCTCTACATTTTACTTTCTCACACTACCCCATTTCTAGGTTAAAATCATTCTATTGCATTTTTGATAGTTTCTAACATTACTAAGTACCCCAATCAACCCAAACATCAATAGCTTAACAATGTACTTAAGTTGGTTCTTTAGAAACTCACCTCTTTGGATTTCCTCTTTACTCCAAATAGAAATGCCCCTTGTTCCTTAAATCCAACAAATGAGAAAATGCCTTCAAGCTAAGTTGTTATTCTCTTCAATGTGAACAACTTTGTGTCTAATAGCCTTCCCTCAAATCTTCTTGAAAATGGTCAGATTTAGAGAGAGAAAACTAGGTTTTTTTTGGATTGGAAGATGGAAGAAATTGGTTGTTCGCGAAATCTGCAGATCCAACTCCTCCTATTTATAGATTTAGCTTGATGAGATCGATCTGCCTTGGGTGGAGATCGATCTGGTCCCCTTAAAATCCCTATTTTTCACGACATTTAAAGGCATGAGATCGATTTGTCTCAGACTGGAGATCGATCTATCTCAGGCAGTAGCTCCAAGAGATCGATCTGGCTTGGAAGGAGATCGATCTTGTTTCAACCCGAGAGCTAAGGAAATCGATCTGTTTGCCTTAAGAATCGATCCTCATTTTACAGAATGTTTAGAAAATCGATCTGGCTCCATTGGAGATTGATCTGCACTATTCTTATTGCTCGAATAAGAGAAATTTGGCTCTTCCAGATCAATCTCTCATCCTATGAGATAGATCTGGTCTTCATATTTTCTAGATTTTACTGTAGTTTTCTACAGCAACTTTACACAAATCATCCTTAATTTACTGCCATAGTCATCTTCTCACCCAATCCTCTTTGAGATTTAAAAATGGCATCCATTCATACTTTATACCTCTTAAAACTTATGTAAAATCCTTGTATAACCAAATGTATATGATATAAACTAAATAAAAGTGCACAACTCATGCAAATCTTCCTTCTCTTTTTACCACACTACTCATTTTCCATTCTACTCACATTCTTCACATGTTTAAGTCTATTTCTTCATATTCATATATAATGTAACTTGTACGTACAATCACAACTCTTATTACAAGTGTGTACATTAAACATATGGACTTACTTCACATATATTTCACATTACAAGTATATCACCATACTTATGATTTCATTTACATATATATACAAGGTTTAACCTATACGGGGTCTCACAAAACCCTTCAGACTAATATAAAGACTCAAACACGTATTAATAATACAAGGCCAGTGAGTTCTATGTACCTTGTACGATTCCACGTGGTACACACAAGTCATATAGTACGTGAATCATAAGAAATGGATCTTTTCATACTCTAAGTGTGAATAGAATGCAAAATGGATAGTGAAGCAATTGAATGCAAGTTGTTCTTTGAAATTTTGGGAAAAATTACAGTTGGGAACCTACAGATGAAGGCCAGATCGATCTTTTGTTCAAAGCAGACCGATCTCTTATTCAAGCAGATCGATCCCCATTTGATTCTGCCAAGAACTGATCGATCCCTTCCCTAGTGCAGATCGATCTCAATCTGCTTTTGCTTAGAAAGGATCGATCTTTTCCCAAACACATATCGATCTCCAATGGTTTCTAGCTAGAAAGGATTGATCCCTTCCCAAAGAGCAGATCGATCCCCTCCTCAAAACAGATCGATCTCCACTTGATTTTGCATGGTAAGGATCGATCCCACGACCTATATACTGAATGCCAAGAGAGTTCAAAGTAAGGGAAGATCGATCTCTCACCCTAGGAGATCGATCTCATAAGGCCAATCCTATAAAAAGGGCCCAACAGTCGAGTCTTCTTCCTTGAAACATCAAACACCTCTCCATTTTGACAAAGTAACCTAGCTTTCTCACTCTAGAATATCATCACCTCCCTACCAGATTTGAAGAAAGTTATTTGAGCAAATTTTTTCATTATGATGAGGAGAACAACATAGTTTGGAATCAACATTCAAGTTGTTGAATTGAAGGAGTAAAGTCTTCCCTTAAGATTTGGCCAAGTGAGGAAGTATAAGTTAGGTAAGTTTTCAATACACTAACTTCAAGTATGTTTATCTAGACATTTTTATGGGTTATTTGGTGTATATATTGTTGGCTGAAACTACCTAGAGTATGATGAATCAACCATAATAAAAAATGGGTTTAGTGTGAGGGAGTGAACTATGGTTGATTTAATGATGAATAGAGTATATTATGGTCTTGGAGATGTTATATGCATGATTCTAAGATAGTTTTGTGAAACCAATATGTTGGAATAGATGAGGATTCAAATTAGGCATAAGAGGTGTATGATGAAATGCCTTAATGAAGGAAAGTGATGAACTTAAGGCATTGTGAGCTTAATGCCAGTCTAATATGAATTATTAGACATGATGAGTTTAATAGATTCTCGAGAAATGATTAGTACAATCGAAATGGACTTAAGAGAAAGTAAGGCCTAATAAGTGTTAATGAACCCAATAAGTCGAATCGACTATAGTAAACGCAAGAATTGTATTATATTGGGTTAAATTGATGTAATAAGTAATTTCGTGCAGCTCTGGAGGTTATATTAGGAACGAATTAGACTGCGCGATTGAGCAGCTCTAAGGAAGTGGAATTACTCGACGCGATTCCAGGTAAGGGAATTTTGTGAGTATCTAAAGGTAACTGCACATATTTTGAGGGTATTTACAGGGCATTATAATTGCTTGGTTACTTAGAAAAGAAATAATGATTTGTGCGAAAGATTTCGGATATAGATGAAAAAGGTGATTTTGCCATTGAGAGTTAAATTTTACAAAAAGGGTAGTATGACTAATAATTGCATGAATATCATGTTTTGATAATTGTATGAAATATATTGCTTCGATTTAAGCAAAGTTATGGATAGGCTGGCTATGACTTCATAATTTCATGAAATAGCACGAGTCAGGTGCTAACTGTGATTTTGAGCGTGTTGTGTGGAAATAGAGCCGCCTACCAGATTTATAAGAATTTAATCGTGCTAGAGCTTTGCTCGTGTCACGACCCTCAACTTACCAGAATACGTACAAATTTTTTTGCTTTTTAAATATAATTATTTATTCATCCATACCTTACTTCGATCGTGAACAGCTACCCTCTCCACAGTTGGGCTATGTGTCAATGTCTACCTCATCCATCCATAACAATTTAATTTGCAATATAATTTTAGAAGTAAAAACTTTTATAAATACATCAGAGTTACTGTTTATAAGTGTTTACATTGCTTTACATTCCCAATGTTTACATACTAAATGCTACTGTGCTATGTCTAGTTTAAATACAAAATAATCCAAGTGTGTATACCTTATACGATGGGATGTAGCGGATACCAAAAGGGATAGCCTCCAGTCACGCTCAATCTATACTCAAAGCTCTGTTGAGAGGGGAAAATAAGGGGGGTGAGCAAACCACACGCTCAGTAAGGCAATCATGCGAATAGGTAGATACTACACTATCTACGTGATCATGATGCCATGCTCAAAACATACATTTCATTTTCTCAAAATATGAGTTCATGCTGGTGTTAATAGCATGTAAAACATTCATGCTATTAAAATCCAGTGCACAATTCAATTCAAAGCATGACATTAACCATCATGCATATTTTATAAGTAAGGCATGACATTAATCATCATGCGTATTTCATAAGTAAAGCATGGCATTAAACATCATGCATCAGTGCACTTTAAAACCATTAACAAATCGATATCTCTAAACAATTCATCACTTGTCAGGACTCAGCCCCTCCCTCGGATTATCCTGACCCACAAATCATTTCAAACATGGATTTATTCACAAAGCAATAGACATATGAGATAGGCAATTCAATTAGGGAAATAACCTCTAGGACTATGGCCATAACCTGTGATACCGGCTACACGGATCAGGTGTACGGGATATCACCACTATCTGCTTCCACACGGGAGGTGGGTCAAATCCTGCATGTCGGTCCATAGCAGATCTCGTCTGAAGACGACATCACATCTCAACACGGTACAACGTACTCCATGTTACCTGCACGGTAGAACGTACTCCGTGGACCCACATCAACACATCATATCACGCCACATCTCAAAACGCACGTGTGAGCCTATTTAATCGGTATGACCTCTTGTCTACCCGAAGCTCCTAACACGGCTATCAACATGTCAAATATCACAAATACACGTGCGAGCCTATTTAATCGGTGCGACACCCAGTTTACTCGAAGCTCGAAGCACGACACAAATAACGTGGGCATCTAATACGAGCTATGCTCCAACACCATGCCAAAACCAGTATAAAAATCCATGTGAAAACTAGTACGAGCTAAAATCTAGCACTCATGCATATAAAACACATCAAATCTCATGCGAGTCATACTCTAGCACGCTTTCATCCTCACGAAAACTATGTAGGTGGCTCAATTCTTTGCAAAGTATGGTTAACAAACCAAAACAACTCATTTCTGTTGCAAAATATTTCAAATGTTAGCCAACCTACCAATCATTTGCTAAAAAGCAATAAAAACATTATTTTTCCAAAGGATTATGCTTTTACTTTCATGCACATTTCTCAAACACCCAACTTTTTACCCTTCAATCACCCAATATCATTTCCTAATATTTCATGCATTCTAGCAAAACATTTAAGCGCCCAAATTGCGCACAGATATCTCTAAGAGTCCACAGAATTCCCTTACCTCGATTTACTCGGGGTGCGACTCTCTTCATTTACACTTCTCACGTTTTTATCTCGACTTGCTCCGGTGTATCCTCGGGAGCTGTAATTCATCCATCAAACACTTGAGTTAACGTTTTTAACTCTTATTCAACTATGCATTTATCCAATGCCTTAAATACACATTTTACCCCTTATGGTAAATCTCACAATTTATCCCAAAATCAACGCCTCCAAATCATACCCACAACACAATCATCATCTTAAGATAACTCATTCATCATTAATACTTCTACATTTCACTTTCTCACACTAGACCATTTCTAGGTTATGGTAGATTATTTACTTTCTAGGTTGTTCCTATCATTCATATGTACATTAAACAACTCCAAAATCAATATCCAAACAATGTACTTGAGTTGTTTCATTAGAAACTCACCTAGCTTGATTTCCTCTTTGCTCCAATGGAAATGCACCTTTTGTCCTTCAATCCAACCAATGGGGAAAATACCTCCAAGCTATGTTGTTCTTCTCTTTGATGTGAACAACTTTGTTTGTAATAGCTTTCCCTCAAATCTTACGAAAAATGGCTGGATTTAGGAGTGAGAAAGCTAGGTTTTAGGTTTTGAAATGGAAAGGAAAGTCCAGTCTCGGTAAAATGCAGATTTCACTGCTCCTTTTATAGAAATAGCTTGATGAGATCGATCTGCACTAGGAGGAGATCGATCTGGTCCCCTTAAATCCCTATTTTTCACGGCATTTTCAAGTATGAGATCAATCTGTCGAAGCTTAAGATTGATCTGCTCCAAACAGAGAGCTAAGGAGATCGATCTGTTCCATTAAGGATCAATCTGCCTTTTACAGAATGTTTAGGAGATCGATCTGGCTCCATTAGAGATCGATCTGTCCTATTCCATAGCTCAAAATAAGAGCATTTTGACTTTTACATATCGATCTCTCATCCTATGAGATCGATCTGTCATTCATATTTCTAGATTTTCTACAGTTTTTCTACAGCAACACATATCAAACTTCATACATTTTGTTGCCATGGTTATTTTCTCATCCAATCATCTTTGAGACTTGAAAATGGCATCCATTAATACTTCATACACATTAAAACTTGTGTAGAATCTTTGTATAACCAAAGGTATACGATATAAACTAAATGGAAGTGCACAACTTATGCAATCTTCCTTGCATTTTACCATACCACTCATTCCATTCCATTCACATTCTTTACATGTTTGAGTCCATTTCTTCATATTCATATATAATGTAACTTGTACGTACAATCACAACTCTTATTACATGTGTGTACATTAAACTTATGGATTTACATTACATATACTTTACATTACAAGTATATCATCATACTTATGAATTTATTTACATATATATATAAGGTTAAGGTTAAACCTATATGGGGTCTCACAGCTCGCACTGGGTTTTGATATTTTAACATGCATGAAATGTGCTGGAGCCTAGCTCGCACAATACTTTGAGTTAAGATGCATGCAAACCATACTGGAGCTTTTGCTCGTATGTGGGTTTTCATTTATTTCTTATGCATATAACGGTACTGGAGCTTTGCTCGTACATGATTTTACCATTATTTATTTTGCATAAAGTCGTACTGGAGCGTTGCTCATATGAGGATTTTTATCGATTGTGCATGAAATCGTGCTAGAGCTTTGCTCGCATTGGGCTTTTCACACTGTGATATGTAATGAATCGTGCTGGAGCCTCGTGTAGACTGTGTGTCACACGGATGAGATGCTCGCATGAGTCATGCTGGATGCCTCATGTAGACTATTAGTCACACAGATGAGATGCTCGCATGTGCACTTGAGACTGAGTCGGTTATACATGGTATGGGGTAGATAAGACCTACGACAGGTACCCCTGATCATGATATGGGTCCATGGAGTACATTGTACCGTGTATATCACATGGAGTACGCTGTACCGTGTGGTGATAATGTTGATTTAAAGTCTGGCGGATAGGATTAACCCATCTCCCGTTATGACATTATGCCCCGCACACCGGGATCCGTGTGGTCTGGGATGATAGTGACATAGTTGGCCAACAGAGTCTTGATTATATACAGTGACCACCTGTCTCACATGATATCACATGGTTTTATATACATTAAACACGATTTGTGTTATCCAAGGTAGACCCGAGGAGGGGTCGAACCTTGTGGGACGTTTTTAAAGGAATGATATACTGTTTGTGATGAGTTTTTATTAATGTTTTGGACAAGGTGTTAAACCTAGAGGGAATGATTTATGATGAAATCTATGATTTGAGATGAAACTGATGAGTTTTATTATGATGAGCATGAAATGTTTTACATGATGATTTTCCATGTGTTATCATGCCTAATTTCATGTTTTCAGTACGTGATATATGTATATACATGTGGCATAGTTTTAATAATACCTCATGCTATGGATATAAATGATTTTATATCATGACATTATAAGCATGTAGATAATGTAGTTATCTACCTGCTTGCATTATTGCCTTACTGAGCGTGTGATTGCTCATCCCCTTCATTTTCCCCCTCTACAAAGCACACACAGTAGTCTAGTGAGTGGCTGAGGAGTTGCATCCCGATATCCACTACTCTCCATCACCAAGAGGTATACACACTAGTATCTTTTTATATCTAAACATGTAATAACATAGTAATCATTTTGGAATGTAATATGAGGGATGTAAATATTAATAGACATGTATAAGTATCGAATTTCAGTTATAAAGTATATGTGTTTTGCTTTGGAATAAATTATAAGATAGATGACATAGTAGATGGTAAAGAGTGACTAATTCTAACTCATAGCCCAAACTATTTGGTGGTAAGAATGTTTACGACCGGGAAAGGAAAGGAAAAAGCGAAAAATTTATAGTGATTTTAGGTATAAATAGGTCGTGACAGACTTGCACTCCCAGTGTCCGCTGCTGCCCATCGCTGAGATGTATACACATTAATATCATTTTGTATCTAAACAAGTACAGCACAACAATACTTTTGGAAATGTAAATTTAGATGATATTAATATTTGTAGAAATGTACGAAATAACAAAGTTACAGTGTAAGTAGTTTAAGTGCCTACAATTTTTTTATATAAATGTTAAATGATATGGTATATGGTGAGAGGTAACTAACTCCGGGTTATAGCTCACCTAATTGATGTTAAAATTTTCACGATGGAGAAAGTTAGTGTATAAAGCAAAAAATTTGTAGTGATTTTTAGATGAAAGGGGGTCGTGACATTCGGTCCCCACTAGCAGGGTATAGAATAATTAGTAATGTAATCTTCTATTGGCGATATAAATAACAATGTTTTGACCCTTACTAACGAGGTATATAATAGTTAGCAATATTTCGGTCCTTGCTAATGGGGTATATAATAGTTAGCAATGATGTAGCCTGCTATTGGCGATATAAATAGCAATGTTTCAGTCCTTGTTGACAAGGTATATAATAGTTGGCAATTTCGAGCCCTGCTAACGGGTTATAATAGTTAGCAATGGTCATGTATTTTGAGGTTTTGATATTTCCCCGATCACGGGTTAAAATAGTGATTACATGAAATGTGTTTTGGCTTCTGAAATATGCATTGAAATGTGTTTTGAAATGTGAAAAATGTTTTGAAGTATGAAATATGTTTTCAAAAATGTTTTACAAACATGAGCATAGTTCACAGAGCATATCCTAACGAAATAAAATAAATATGTTGTGACCCTTGCTAATGGGGATGATAATAGTTAGTGATGTAGTCCCAACTGATGAGGTATAATAGTCAATAGTATCCCTGCTAACAGGTTAGAATAGTTAGCAAAGATAATATAAAATACGTTTTGAATTGTGAAGTATGTTTCGGAATAAGAACTACGTTTCGAACTATGAAGATGGTTTTGGAATATGAAATATGTTTCGAATATATGAATATATTTCAATGTGATATATTTCGGATAAGAAATATACTTTGACTATGAAATATGTTCCGGATAAGGAATATATTTCGGATGTGAATATATTTTGGATGCGAGACCTATTCCGAATAAAGAAGATGTTTCGATATATATAATGTTTCGAAATAAGATATTTTCGATGTGTGATAAGTTTCGAATACAAGTTATGTTTTGAATAAGAGATGTTTCCGATATATGAATATAGTTCAATATGTGATATGTTTTCGGATTGTATGATGTGATCTCAGAAAAATGGTTGTGCTTTAAAGATGAATGTGGATGTAAGCAATTCAAGAGTAAAGAGTTTACATGCTTGGGTTACATTAGACTTTGGTTTTTGCATTCAACTATGTTTCGAATTTTGAACCCCTATGAGTATATTTAGTTCGGGTGGTCAGGTTTGATGGTCATTAAGGTATTTTAAAATACCTCTCTACCTAAAAAACTTGACAGCGTTTAGATAATATTCTAGTCCGTAAACCCAAAAAATGTTTAACTTTCAATAAGTTTCGAAATGTGATTCGAAAAAGTGATAAGAAAAAATGATCGAATGTGAATGCATTAGACATTCATCAGAAATTCAGTATCTTATATGTTATTACCTCTATGCTTGTGTGGTTTGCTTATTGAGGTTTCCCCAAAGCTCACCCCCTCTATTTTTTATCATAGGTTCAGATAAGAGGTGCATTGACATCGATGTTAGTATTAGCTTCGAAGTAAATGTTTTGAGATCTCGCAGCTTATATCAGTATATTTATTTATACTATTTAATTGTATTTATTTTCAGACAGTTACTTTCAGTGCATGTGTCGGGATGTGTATTGAATTAAAACATGATTATGAAAGTTAATAAGAAATTAGACTGAGCCTTAGGTTCAAAACCTTAAACCAAGCTAGGTAGTTTGAGACTTACAAACATTGTAAGATTGTACTCACATGACAAACAAGTGTTAAGAGAAAAATGAAAAATTTAGCCCAAATTTTCATACTTTCACAATAAATTATTGAAAATTCGCATCGTTCGAGTCGTGACAAAGGATTAATTATATATATATATATATGTTAAGTATTGGTTTATGGTTTTGCTTAATAAGAAACATTAAGGAATATGTGGATTATTGACGTTAGGATTTGGCTAAGAATAGGCATATTAATATACAAAAATTATGTAAATGAGATAGAAATAATTAATGGATGTTTGGTGAAAGTGCAGCCAAGGTATTTTGAGAAGTGCTTTAAGTTGAGAAAGGTGTTATAACCTCGATTGTGTCAAGAGTTGCACATAAGAGGTAAGTGTCACGATCCGAAAGACGCAACTTTTTAGTAACTTATTGTAGAAGTATGAAAATTTGGGCTAATTTTTTTCTTTTAACATTTGTTTGTCATGTTAGTACAGTCTTACAATATTTTTAGGTCTCAAATTACCTAGGTTTGAGGTTTTGAACCTAAAATCTCCGTCTAATTTCTTATTAACTTTCATTTATTAAGTCGGGATGCAATTATCGATTTCGTTAAATTTTCGACAGCATAACGGCTTATATTTGGTCATACCCAACCTGCAAGGTACGAAGTATAATAGTTATATCCACAAGGCAGTTGATTTTATATTTACTTTCTTAATCATAATAAATGATCTTATTTTCAATATTAATTTATTTGCATCCTAACATGATAACTAACTTTCATAATTATGTTTTAACTCAATAAACATCTCGACTCATGCATTGAAAAATAATTGTTCTAGAAATAAATACGATTAAACCGTATAAATATATATACCAATATGAGTTACGAGATCTCTGAAGCATTTACTTCAAAATCAAAACTGACATCGATGCTAATGCATCTCTAGTTTGAAGCTGTGATGGAAAATAAAGAGGGTAAGCTTTTGGGAAAGCTCAATAAGTGACCAACACAAATATGAAAGTAATAATATACATATACTGAAATTCTAATGCATATCTAATGCATTCACATTCAATCATTCTTTTTTATCACTTGTTCAATTCACATTTCGAAACTTATCGAAGGTTACACTATTCTTAGGTTTACGAAGTAGAATATTATCTAGATATTGTCAAGTCTTTCAGGAAGAAAGGTATTTTAAATACTTCGTTTGGCTATCAAACCTGATCACCCATAACTAAATACACCCATAGGGGTTTAAAATTTGAAAGCATAGTTGAATGCAGGAACTAAAGTTCAATGCACTCCAAACATGCAAGCTTTTTTCTCTTGAAATTGGTTACATCCACATTCATCCTCAAAACACATGCACTTTCTGAAATCACATCATATAATTTGAAACATATCACATATCAACATATATTCATATATCCGAAACATATTTTATTCGAAATATAGCTCATATAAAAGCATATTCTTTATCTGGAACATATTTCATATTCATAACATATTTCTTATTCGAAACATATTTTGTATTCAAAAACACTCTTCACAATTCGAAACACAGTTCATATTTCGAAACACTCTTCACAATTCGAAATGTATTTCATATTATCTTTGCTAACTATTCTAACCTATTAGCAGGGACACTACGGACTATTATATCCCATCAGTTGGGACCACATCACTAAGATAATCCCTGTTAGTAGGTATCATATCGTATTTATTTCATATAATTAGGATATGTTTTGTGAACTATGCTCATGTTGTAAAACATTTCTCAAAACATATTTTATAATTCAAATCACATTTCACATTTCAAAATATATTTCAAAATTTATAACACATTTCATATAATCATTATTTTAACTCATGATCAAGGAAGTATCAAAATCTCAAAATACATGACCATTGCTAATTATTATTGCCTATCAACAGGGCCTAAAATTACCAACTATTATGTACATCATCAGTAGAGGTTGAAACACCACTAACTCTTATATACCCATTGCAAGGGCAAAAACATTGCTAACAATTATATACCTCGTTAAAAAGAGCCAAAACATTATTATTTATATCGCTAGTAGTAGGCTACATCATTGCTAACTATTGTATATCCCAGTAACAGAGCCAAAAAGAGTCATGGCTAACTATTATCGCATGTCAGCTAAAATAAAACATCTAGATGCAAAACTTATCCGAATGTATGTTTTGAAATCAGTTTCTAATCACAATATGGATAAAAGCAGAGTTAGCTTAAATCCAAATTATAGAGATGTATGTCTCATATATTTTTAAAACATGCCATAATTGAGATTTTAAAGCTTCTTTAGTGCAGATATAAACCAATGCAAGCCTTTTAAATCCCACAAAACTCTTCTTATGCATAAAATGCAAGTGTAATACAAAACAAGATTCACATAAGAACATATCCTTTCTGATAATCTTATCACCGATATTTCCACATAGTTATAATACTTAGAATCCTTAAACATCATTTAATTCTTGTTTTAGGACCCTATTAATTCGTACAATGTTACCTCGTATCAAAGGATTGTCACGACCCAAAAATCAGAGTAAATTTTTTTGTTTTTTCTTTCATATTTAATTTTTTTTTTTACCTTCCTCTCATCGTGACCATCCTACCAACAGTTGGGCTATGATTCAGTGTTAGTCCCCTCACACTACTTACCATTCTATTTCCATGTTACATTCACAATTTCATTTACATAACCTTACATCCCCGACGTCCTATACATTTACAGTATTGTGCATTTACATATTTAGATACAAAACCATACAAGTATGTATACCTTTTTCTCGATGATGGGAAGCAGTGGATACCAAGAATGCAAGTCATCAACTGCTCATTATCTACTGCGAGTACTCTGAAAAGAGGAGAAAATAAGAGGGTAAGCAAACCACGCGCTCAGCAAGGTAATCATGCAAGTAAGTAGATAGCTCCACTATCTACATGCTTATAATGCCATGCCCTTAAATCCATTTCTTTTCGTTTAAAGTTCAAGCACGAAATCATGTACACATCAATTCCATAGTTTAAAAAAAAATTGTTCGTGCTTATGGAAATCATGCAACTCATGCCTCAATGGCATCTCATGTAAAATCATACAACGCATGAATTAAATCAAAATCATGCATTTGCAATTAAAGCATGGATAACCTCCTCATTCCAAAACATTTCATTTCATGAATTATAAACAAGCATGGAAAATACATCATGTTGAGTTTCCACAAAACCGTAGAAAACATTTTAATTCATTTCATGAATCCACATCCATCACACTCATCAGGACTCAGCCCCTCCCTCAGGTGATCCTGATCCACATAAAATCATTTATTTCCAAGCATTTTTGAAAACATTGAAAATTTCATTTATTCACAACAAAACTAATATCATCAGTCAAGATCCAACCCCTCCATCGGGTGGTCCAAAATCACACAAAATCCACGCATTCTCAAGCTTTCAAAACATCAGGTAGCAACATGCGAGACTAGGTAATATATATATATCAATATCTCAGGCAAATAACCAGGAGTATGGCCCAATACTCGTGATCCCACTGCTACATGGATCCTGTGTGCGGGGTCTCACCACTATCGGGAACCGCCCTGGGAGGTGGGTCAGTCCATCCCTTCGATCCTGTCGATATCTCGCATCCGAAGATGCCACATAATCAATCCCAGCACGGTACAGCGTATTACATGCTACTTACACGGTACAACGTACTCCGTGGATCCACATCTCATATCAATAATCGTGTCTGTCTCAAAACGCACGTGCAAGCATATTTAATCGGCGTGACACACAGTCTACCCGACGCTCCAAGCACTGCTCATCGCATGTCTCATAAAATCAGTGCAAGCGATACTCCAGCACTCTCATAAAATCAAGGAAAATCTCGTGCGAGCAAAGCTCCAGCACGTGTTTCATAAAATCTCATAATATTTAGTGTGAGCTAAGCTCCAGCACTCTGTCAAAATCATGTAAAATTAGTGCGAGCTAGGCTCCAGCACTGTGTCATAAAAATCAAGTGAAAATCTTGTGCGAGTTAGACTCAAGCACCCTGTCACGAAAATCATATGAAAATCTGGTGCGAGTTAGACTCCAGCACCTATGCATGTAAAACTCTAGTGCGAGCCCTTGCTCCAGCACTAATGCATGCATCACACAAATCAAAACTTGTACGAGCTAAGCTCTAGCACCTCTCATGCATGTCAAATCATTAAAACTAGTGCGACCAATCGCTCCAGTACCTTTTTATGCATATCAAGTCAAAACAGGGTGCGAGCTAGGCTCCAGCACCTCTCATGCATTTCATAATAATAAAAATCAGTGCGAGCAACCGCTCTAGCACATTTCATGCATATGATGTCACACAAATCGATGCGAGCAACCGCTCCAGTACCATTATGCACACTCACAAACTCAGATATAGTGCGAGGAAATGCTCCAGCACCATCTGTTTCCATATAAACTTGATAGTTGGCCCATTTTCAAAGAATTTCATTTAAATTATAATTAACACTTACGTAGTGTTATCTTGTGAAATTTATGCAATTACTGGCCAATCTACCAATTTGCTTTGCTAAAATTTCACAGAAATCTTTCAAATCATGCATTTCATGCATGTCATGCTTTCACCATCCTTAGGTGAATTTTTCCTCAGTAGGGGTAAAAGTCTTTTACCCATCCCGGGTCCTTAAAATTTTTAATCCATTTCTAGGATCTTTATACAGTTTCATTGTATGTAAAAGCTGTTAAAAATACATGTAGCTACCTCTAGCTACTCGCAAAATTCCCTTACCTCATTTTTCTGTACAGTCTGACCTTTTCACTGATGTCTCGTCACGCAGTCCGATTTGCTCCCAATCCAATTTTTAAAGCTGCGTATAATTATATATCGGGTCAGAAATCATTCAATTAACTTTATTTCATCATTTCTGAGCTTAATTCAAAGTATTGGGCCCGTTTACAATCTTAGGCCCGATTGCACCTTAATGGACCTTAATCGGCTTTAAGCCCATTTTTCACTTACTATTCACATTATCGAGGCCTATTGGGCTCATTGGGCCCATCAATATTTATTGTGCCTAGTTCTAAACTCTCGTATAGTTCAATTAATTATTTACGACAATTTATCTCAAATTTCAGAATTTAATTCATTTTATACGGAATTAATCCGTAAATTTTTTAACACACATAACTATGCAAATTGTCGTAAATAAGGGTTACTTACCCGAGATTTCACGATAGTACACAAATCGAGGCTGACTCGAGCTCTCGTTTGACGTCAATTGTCGAGCTACTCAATTACATATTTTTTCGGATCAATTTTCAGTCGAATATTAATCATATTAAATATTCCAAAATTTAAATCGGTCAATTTCGACAGCTTACCGGCTTACCCGTAGCTCGATTGCATCACTGAAATTTTTTCCAATTTTTTCTCTTTTTCTTTTTCCCTTTTTCTCTTTCTTTTTCTTCTTTTTTGGCTGAACCAGTTCAGCCCAGTTCAGCCCGGTTCAGTCCGGTCTGATTTTTTTCTTCGTCGTTCGGAGTTTCGCCGGTCGGCTCTTCGTCGGCCAATATTTGATTTGATAAGTATGTTTTCAAATGTATTGATTTGATAAGAATGGCTTTGAAATATGCCTATGCTATGCATCTAATTTTGATAAGTATGTTCTTGGAAATGATTGCATGATTTGATTCACATTCGTTTTTTCACATCACTATCTTGATGTTATTATACTTGTAAATATATTTGTTATTGAGCATGAAGCTCTCCCCTTCATTTTTCATACTGACCTTACAAAGATATGCAGAGTACTGCTAAGTGAGTCGAATTCAGGAGCCTCTCATAGCTCATTGCTCATTCACACAAGGTATTCACCTATTTTGTATGTTGTCCCAAATAGTAAAGTCACAGCTTAAGGCATTTGTTCATTTTATAAGTTATTTTTGTTAGATGTAACATCAAACTGTAACATATGTCTAATGTAGTTAGCTAGGCTAGATTGAATATCTATTATAGCCTCTAGGCTAGATTGGATATCTATTATAGCCTCTTTTAGGGTGATGTACTCGGAAAATTTAAGTGATTCTTTTTGTAAGATTTATAAATGAAATCAATGTCAATGAATGCAATATCTTATAGATTGGTTAAGTTTGATTTATGAATCACTAGATGCATCACTCTAATGTTTAGACGGAGACCATGAATTAAAGAAATCACAATCATAAATATTTAAAGGATTAGCTAACTAAGTTAATCCTACACTGCACATAGGCAACTAATAGGAAGAAAGAAAAAAGTTAGTCCTCTTTTCTACAATTCTGGGACATTACAATAAGTATATTAATTATTAACACCTTCAATAAAGTGATCTACGTTATATTTATTTAAAAAAAAATTAAATTCCCTAAGGTCAGTGCCAACCACACAGCGTCAGCGGGAATTAATCTCACACCAAATGTAGTGCGAGGTTACCAAGAGATTTACACAAAAAAATAGTTTATGTCTACTTAAAATAATTTCTTATAAGTTGTAAACTTATAATATGATTTAAAATAAATCATATATATTTATTTAAATAAATGCTATAAATTCTTATTGTTATTAAACAAGTTATTTAGAAAAATGTTTTATTATAAATTTCAAAACTATGATTTTAAATTCTTAATTCAAAACTCAAGTGTCATATTCCTATTATATATCATCGGTTCATTTGTCATCATATAATTTAAGATGAAGTATATAATCATTAATAAGTATATTAATAATTTCAATAAAGTGATCTATGTTAAATAAAATAATTTATATTTACTTAAAATAATTTCTCATAAGCTATAACCTTATAATATGATCTAAAACAAATTATATATTAATATCTTATTTTTATCATTATAATTTGTATGTTAATATTATTTTATTCTAACTTTTTATATAGTGATAACTGATATAAAATAAACTATAAATTCTCTTAAGCTATTGTAATTCTGTAAAGTGTAAGCTCTTATCATGATACGGTGTCAATGATATAAAATAATTAATTATACAATCTCTTATTATTACAATATAAGATTTATATTTTAGACATTATAACAAAATATCATATATATTTATACATTATAATATCATACTTGTAAAAAATTGTTAATTGTTTCTTAACTTACAATAATTTTTTTCTTAATTTCAATACTTTATTTTTAGAATTTAAAAATTTTATTACCTTAACCATAATTAACTAATTTAATTTCATAATTAATTTTATTAATTTATTTTCTTGCAATATTTATTAAAGTATTAGTTTATTTTAAGGTATAAATTAATTTTCATAACATATTATATCAATACAGTATAGTGGTTCACTTGGTAAATATTTAGTGATAGTTGTTTTTAGCCAAGATTCAATTCTTCCTACAAGCATATATGGACATTGTGCTTTACATGTGTATCCGTGTAACACAGTTTATTTAAATATGTTTCTTATGTCATATACGCGTTAATCGTGTATTCGTATAACACGATTTTCTTAAACGTGTTTCCGTATCTTACACATGTTTTTAGCCATATCTAACATATCTAAACATGAAAAGTGTCATGTCAAAATTCGTGTCGACATGGTTAAACACGAAACACGTATTTTCGAAACCCATTAACGATTTTTTTTCGTGTTATGTCTACATTTGCCAAGTCAAGTCAAAAGTCCTTACAAAATCAACACTAAAAACTAGGAAATACCATTTCTAGTAGGAGTGGGATTACGCAAGAATAATTAGTGCATTTAAATTAGAACTTGTTGGTAGAGATAAATACAAAGAGAAAAGATCAAGAATGGGTGGAAAAGCTATCCAACTCTTTAGGCCAATCTACTAGGATAAGACAGAGATAACTGAAGACTAAGCTTAGAGATAAATCATTAAAAATTGTAATTAGAGTTTTACTTAAAGTCAAATACTATCGTTCCCTCATTATAAATAGATTACCTAAGAACTGAATTGAACACAATCAGCAATTTTGTTTTATAAAGTTGTTGACTTCTTAGTTGCTTCTATATAAAACCAATTTTTATATTTTATAAAGGGCAATCGATTTCTCCATGATTTATAATATTATGATTTTCAATTTCTTTATCGTGAGTAGCTAAGTGTTTTCAATTCAGTTGGTTGGTTGACTGATGTTGTGAGAAGCATGTTTTTATAATATATTATTGATCGAGTATTTAAAATTTTCCATAGCATATTTTATGATTGTTAGTTTTATTCAATAGGTTGCAAAACTATTTAGTTAATTCTAATAATCCATTGCTTGATTAAAGACTTAAGTGTCACAACCCTCAATCCACCGAAAATCCACTACAAATTTTTTTCATTTTTCGTTTATTATTTAATCCATTTCTTATTGTTTGTTCTTTACCTTTACTTTACTTGATCGTGAACAGCTACACCACCAACAGTTGGACTGTGTATCGGTGTCAATCTCATCCAATCAAACTATTTCAAATTACAATTCATTTAAACGTAAACACTTGTATTTCTAAATCAGAGTTACTGTTTACATGTGTTTACAATTCTTTACATCCCCAAAAATTACATTCAAAATATTATTGTGCTTTGGCATGTCTAGATACAAAAACTATACAAATGTGTATACCTTGTGTGATGGGATGCAGCGGATACCAAAATCCAATCCTCAGTTGCTCTCTATATATTGAAAGTGCTCTGTAAAGGGAGAAAATAAGGGGGGTGAGCAAACCACGCGCTCAGTAAGTCAATCATGCGAGCAGGTAGATAACTGTACTATCTACGTGATCATGATGTCATGCATAAAACCACACAATTTCTCGTCATACCCAAATTCATCAGTTCATGCATGTGTTCATGATATGTAAAACAATTCATGTTATTCAAATCAGTGCACAATTCATAAACAGAGCATGGAAAATCATCATGCGAGGTGTACTTATAAACATTTTTAACTCAACACAAATCATCACAAAATTCACCATTTGCCGAGATTTAGCTCCTCCCTTGGACTGTCCTGACCCACAAAATAATTTAAAAACATGGATTTATCATAATACAAGAGACGTGAGATAGGCAAATAATATAATAACAAGGGAAATAACTAGTACTATGGTCATATCCTTTGTGATCCTAGGCTACACGGATCCTAGTGTGCGGGGCATCACCATTATCTGCTTCTGCACGGGAGGTGGGTCACGTCTAACCCGTCAGTCCATAGCAAATCTAACATTCGTCCAAAGATGGTATATATATCATATACATACACGGTGCAGTGTACTCCATGCTATATTTACGGTACAACGTACTCCATAGACCCATATCATCACATCATATAGTGCCACATCTCAATACGCACGTGCGAGCCTATTTAATCGGCGTGACACACAGTCTACCCGAAGCTCCTAGCATGACTCCTAACATGTCATAAAATCATGTGCGAGTAATCTCTAGCACGACAACAAGTATAGTGGACATCTAGTGCGAGCAATACTCCAGCACCATGTCAAAATCCATGTGAAAACTTGTAAGACCCGAATTTAATTAAAATACGAAAATTAAATAAGAAAAGATGGAGGAAGTATGAAGGAAGCAGGTTAAATTTAATCCCGAACACGTGTAAGGGCAAAACGGTCAAAGGACCGAAAGCCGGAGTAAATTCGATAAGGAAATTTAATTAAAAATATGGATTTAAGAAACCTTGGTCAATAAAAGTGAAATAAAATTATTTTGGATTAAATTGATCAAGATATTAATTTATTGGAATTAACCGGGATTAATCGGGATTTTTAGTTCGGAAAAATAATCCCGAAAATAATCGAAAAATATACTGAAAAGTCACTCGGGACAATATCCCGAAAATACGGAGAACTCATACCCGAAAAAGGATTAAAATAAATTAAATTAAATTAAATTAATTAATTAAGAATAAAATAATAATTTTAAGGGATATTTGGGTATTTTTAGTGTATTTTAATAAATAAAAATAAATTGTTAAATAAGATAATAAATGTAAAAAAAAAAAAAAGAAGAGAGAGAAGACACCATCGGGGAGAGAGAAAGAAGCAGAAAAACGGAAAGGAAAACGAAGCCGAAACCGAGGAGAGGCCGAACGATCACCGGCGATCCCTGTCCCAGGCCGCCCACCGGAAAAGGAAGCCCGACGCCTGACGAACACGATGGTACCGGCGGTGCAGCTTACCGACGCCGGAGGAAGCCGAACGGAGGGAGAGAAGCCCGCGGGGAAAACGGGGTCGGTGCCGGCGATCCACGGCAGCAGGAGGCGATCGGCGGGCACCGGCGTGACCAGGAAGAAGAGCCGATCCTTTTGAGGCCAATACCGACCGGCGAAACCGTCGGAATCCGCCGGATCGGGAGGAAACAGCCGCGGGGGAGAAGAGGTGATTCGCCGGCGATGGGGCTGATTCGACCCCAGCCGAGGCCCGATCTAGTGAGCCCAGACGATTGCGCGTCGATTGGCACCGGAATCGCGCCGGGAACCGGCCGGACGGCGCCGGCACGACCAAAGGAGGATTGAACCGGCCGAACCGGCCTGAACCGGCCAAAACTGAACCGAACCGGACCGGTCTGAACCGGGTCTGAACCGGACTGAACCGGTTCAGCCAAGAAAGAAGGGAAAAAGGGAGAAAAAGGGAAAAAGAAAAAAAGAGAAAAAAATTGGGGAAAATTCCTGTGATGCAATCGAGCTTCGGGTAAGTCGACAAGCGGTCAAATTGACCCGATTTAAATTTGGAATATTTTATTTAATTAATTTTGGGCTGAAAACTTACCCGGAAAAATTGTGGAATTGTGTAGCTCGACGATTGGCATCCACCGAGGGCTCGAGACAGCCTCGATTTGCGGACTAGCATGGAATCTCGGGTAAGTGACCCCTATTTACGACAATTATCTCGTTATGCGTGATATTGATTTAATTTACGCATAAATTGAATTAAATTATGGAAATTAGTTAAATTGTCGTAAATATTAGAGTTGGCTATTCGAGAGCTAGAACGAGGCCCAATAAATTATTGGTGGGCCCAGTGAGCCCAATAGGCCTCGATAAAGTGAGAATTAAGTGGTAAACGGGCTTAAGGCCGATTGAGGCCCATTAAAGTACAATCGGGCCCAATAGGGGTAAATGGGCCCAATGATTTAAATTAAGCCCAGAAAAGATTAAGTACAATTAAATTATATGTTATCTGACCTGAGGAATGTTAATACGCAGTTCCGGGCATTTGATTGGGAGCATATCGGACTGCGCGACGAGACGACAATGGAAAAGAAAAAGGTCAGACTCGACGAGAAATCGAGGTAAGGGAATTCTGCGGACTGCTAGAGGTAACAGTACGCAATTTTAAATTCATATGCAGTCCTTTAAAACTAATTGAAGGGTCTAGAGGTCGAAGAACAATTTTAGTGCCCCGTATGGGCAAATTACCAAAATACCCTTGCTAAGGGTAAAATTCTAAAAATTTAGGAAAAGACGGGAGGAGCAAGGACAAGAGGTTCCTGCTCGTTCTGGAGGGATTTCAACACATGCATGAGTAGGCTGGCTCACCTTGAAAGAAAATGCACAGCATTGCATACTTTCAACCTGATATTGTTTTGTGAAAACTGTTTTGAGGAAACGGAGCCGCCTACGTGTTTTTATGCACATGTGACGTGCTAGAGCTCAGCTCGCACGATGTTTGAATTGTGTGATGCATGCATTAGTGCTGGAGCGAGAGTTCGCACTAGAGTTTTACATGCATAGGTGCTGGAGTCCAACTCGCACCAGATTTGTATACATATATATATATACGAATTTCATGACACGGTGCTGGAGTCTAACTCGCACCATATTTTTCATATATACGATTTTCATGACAGAGTGCTTGAGCTTAGCTCGTACTTGTTTTATTTGATTTACTGACAGTGTTAGAGCACCGCTCGCACTACTTTTCAGATATCATACGATAAGTCGTGCTTGGAGCATCGGGTAGACTGTGTGTCACCGATTAAATAGGCTCGCACGTGCGTTTTGAGACTTGGCATGATTAAAATAACCTGATGAGCCCGAACGAGGGATAAGGGTTAGAGATCCACCTGATGAGCCCGAACGAGGGATAAGGGTTGGAGATCCACCTGATGAGCCCGAACGAGGGATAAGGCTGAGGGTCCACGGAGTACGATGTACCGTGCAAGTAGCATGGAGTACGATGTACCGTGTTGTATCTGTGTGATACGTTGGTATCTTTGTGATACGTTAGCATCTTCGGATGCATGGGATCGGATAAGACTGACGGGTTGGATTGACCCACCTCCCGGGCGGTTCCCGATCATGGTGAGAACCCGCACACTAGGATCCGTGTGGCTGAGGAACTCCCGAGGACAGATATGGCCATAGTCCTGGTTATTACCGATATACAGTTATTGCCTAGTCTCGTATCTTGTATATATATACATATGTTTTCGGATATCCATGCTTTTGAGAAACTCAGTTTTCAAGGTTTTGTGTGGGTCAGGATCACCCGAAGGAGGGGTCGAGTCCTGACTTTACTATGAAATTTAAACGAGAAAAATATGTTTTGAATAGACTTGCATGTCGAATTTTCCATGCAATATGTGTTTTACATAACATCATGACGCATATCATTTGTTTTAAAATGTGTGGAGAAAGGGTGGTTTATGCATGGCACTACGTTCATGTAGGTAGTATGGTTACCTACTTGTTCGTAGGATTGCCTTACTGAGCTTGATGTGCTCACCCCTTTCATTTTCTCCCACAGCTCTCCAGTTGGAAGTTGCGACGACTCAGAGCTGCATTCCGGATATCCGCTGCTGCCCATCAACACAAGGTATATACACTTGTACTTATTGTATCTACATAAGCATAGCACAGTAACATGTTTGTAAGTAACTTTAGGGGATGTATAAATAATATAACAACTATAAATGACTGGAGAAGAAATAAGTACTGGGGTAGATGTATGGTGGGACTGGCATTGACGCACAGCCCAATTAGTAGTGGAGCGTTGGTCACGATTCGAGGACAGGTAAGAATTAAGTAAGAAAATAAACAAAAAAGCGAAAAATTAACTCTGATTTTTGGGTAGTTTGGGTCGTGACATATAAAGGTGGTATCAGAGCATAATTGGTCTGATGTGTGTCAGTGTCAGTAATTAGGAAATTACATTCTCGTGTTACTGTGCTTAGTTAGATACAATAGTGTATATCGAGATGGGCTTGACTAAGAAATGGTCGAGAATGCAGGAATGCTTAATATGAGTCGCGTTAGATGAGATAGTGCACGAGGCAGAGGTCGCAGAGGTAGACCTGAGTCTGCTAAGTCGTGCTGAGTTTGATTATGAGAATTATGATGAAATGAAAATGGAGGCTAATGTTAAGCATGCCCCACTGAGTCCGACAGAGTGATCGGACAGTATTTAGACACGCTTCGCGAGATTGAAGTGAAGTGTGGAGATTATTTTGAGGAGCAAATTGCTCAGATTATGTATGAGATCAGAGGGCGCAGCGGAGCATTGGTGGAAACCCGCTCGACCCATCTTAAGAGCTGATATGAGAAATGATTATGGATGTATTCCGGTGACAGGATATCCCGGACGTGATTTAAAGAAAATTTCGAATTAAAGTCCTTATTCTGACCCAGAGGATTTGATTGATTGATGAGCATGGAGACTCGATTATATTCTGGGCAGATATTACCTCGACATATAAACAGTGACAGTCGAGATGTCTAACAGTTTATGAAAGGGCTTAGATTTTCAATTAGAGTCCGATTGGCTCGTGAGATTACCTATACCGAGGCAGTGCACAGATTTACAGTTGGGTAAATAAGAACACGAATTGCACGCCTCTGAGATTGAGAAAGGTAATAAGGGCTGAAATAGAGACAGAAAAGAAAATCGAGAAATGATAAAGATGTTGAAATGAAAATTTGTAAAAGATTTAATTTGACGAGTCATGGAATGAGATAATTGGTAAGACCCCAGTGCACCCAATTTTGGCACTGTTGAGGGGCATTGTGATTGACGGACCCCGACCTGCTACGAAGCAGAGTAGCAGTGTCATTACTGTGGAATGTGTGGTGGATACCACGGAAGGAAGGTTTATACCTACATGGTATTGATGAAAAGGGCCGTCAAGTGTGGTAAAGACGGACCATTGATTTGGATTGAACAGAATTGGGCGAGATTGCCCCACAGAAAGGTAAAGAGACGGAGAAAGACTTTATTGGTATAGCTGCAACAAAAAGGGAGGCTGTAGACGAGAAGAAAAGGAAAGTAGGCTGTTGGACGAAGGCGAGAGGATGTCTAGGACCAGGACACTGTTGATGTTTCATGGATGTGGTGTAAGATACCACACTTGTTATGAATAATGAAGTACATATGTTTATTGATCCTGGTGCCACACATTTATTCATACCGCCTTCATTCACATATAAGTGAGTAAAAGGCATGAATGCCTACATCATTGGGCAATACTGATAAATGAGTACCCTAATAGAGGAGGATTAATTAACGGAATATGGCTATAGAGATTTTAAGTTGAAAACAGGGGTGAAAACATCACTGAAGAGTATACTGTAAGTGTTGACAAGTGATAACAAGGGGTGCGACAATTGAAATTAAAGGAGTAAAGGATTGTACTCACTGAATGAATGATGACGAGAGTTTCATTATAATTGATACACTAAGGAGAAAATCTTCGAGATAAGATAGATCCTAAGTACAAGATGTATCGGAGTAAGAGGCGTATGCTAGGTAAGAACATCCTTACGATATGAAGTAATTGGGATTAAGCAATTAGTAAGGAATATAAATTATAACCAAGGACAAAGATAGGTATAACCATACCCAGTAGTTGTGGTTAAGTCTGAAGGCTAATAAAGGTATTTTAAAATACCTCCCCGCCTGAAGACTTGACAGCGTCTAAAAGTATATATGTATAACCTATAATGTGAAATCGATCGTCGAAATAAATACCTTTAGCATTAGGATACCATTACTAAGACGATAAGAATATCAAAATTCGACAAATCATAAAGGTTAACATAGTAAAAATTTAACAAGAGCCGTTAAGATAAGAAAAGGAATGACGCGGGTTAGTACCTGAAAACGTAAGCGGTTGAGAAGGATCTTATACGCTTATGCGTAAATAAGTCAAGGATCAGATCGACTTGTAATCATCATTATCGATGATATGTTGGGTGTAGTTAAAGTCTAGGGCGATTTATAAGCGATAATGGGAAATTGCTTTTATAGATGGATTGATACGAGTTCCAAAAGGATATACTTGGTGGACACGTTAATTAAGAAAACGTGGTCTTGGAATGAGATGATGAATAAGATGAGAGATGTGATATAAATTATGGTGTAGTAAAGTATGAATTGACCACCGTGATTAATTTCACCATACCCAACAGCTCAAGAGGTTCTCAGTGAGTATGGATACCTCGAAATAATGAATGAGCTGTGTATTGATGTATAATGGGAAGATAGTCAAGTATGGAGTCAGACAACTCCTTGATCATGAAATAAACTATCTGACCCATGATTTAAAGTTGGCAACAGTATTTGTACCGAGGATATGGTACTATTATGTACAGGGTGAGAATTGTGGATATGCACTGATCATAAAGCCCGAGTATCTGTTTTTACAGAAAGAGGCGAATATGAGAATATACATATTGGGTTAGAGCTTCTGAGAGGTTTTGATTTGTGAAAATTGTACCACCCAGGAAAGGCTGATGCTTTGAGTAGAAAGAGCCTCGGGATGGTACCACACATGATGGTCAGGGAGCGTGAGCTGCTAGATGCAGTTGTGGACCTCAGTATTGATGTGATCCCTTCTGATGATGACAGTGATTGGTATGATTGTGTGACAGCTAGCCTGATGATTAGAGCCGGATGAGAGTGCCCGGATTTGCCAGGCTTAGCGTGATGATCGACTGGATGTCGATAGTTTGGGTCTGATTCAGAAGGGTACAGTGATAGAGTTCACAGTGGGTGATGATGAGTTACTGAGGATTCAGAGACAGTATGAGTGCTCCCCAGGACCACAGTGGATGAGATAGTAATATTGTCAGAAGCTCACTCTTCGGGATATACAGTGCATACGGAAGTAAAGAAATATATCGAAATCTCGAAAAGGGTATGGGTGGTCAGATATAAAAAGAGATATTGGTAGAGACTGTAGAAAAGTGCATAGTGTGTCAGTAGAGTAAGGTAGAGTATTAAAAGTCTGCAGAGTTATTGCAGCACCTACCTATATCGACACGGCACGAAAAACGAGAGCAAGTCTCCGTGAATGTCGTGATGGGTTACAGAGAACCCAGGTGATATTACGAGGCTATTTGGATGATAGCCGACAGAATGACTAAGTCCACCCACCTTCTGGTTATGAACTTCTCAGATACTCGGAGTGTGTATGAGGATTTATGTGTAAGGCAGTTGTGGAACATTATGTAGCGTTCCAGTGAGCATGGTATCATATAGGGATTCCCGCTTCACCTTCTACTTCAGAGAATATTTTTAGGAAGCTATGGGAACCCGACTGAGTATTAGCACAGCTTTCCATCCTCAGACAGATGGTCAGTCAGAGAGGACTGTACAAGTTTTGGAGGATCCGATGAAAGCGTGTGCTATTGATTTTATAAGCTCCTGGAATGATCAGTTGATTTCTAATTGAATTTGCCAATAACGACAGTTGGCAGTTGAGTATCGGGATAATAGGATAGGAGGCAGTGTATGACTGTAGGGGTTGTTCCCCAAATTGGATAAGAAAAAGTGGGTGACAGATATGATCATTTTCGACTTTGGATAATAAGTCTCTGAGGATGTTTAGTTAAGGATGAGAGATTAAGAACACCTCAGAGCAGATAGACAAGTATTAGAGTTCACCGATGATGAATTAATACGATTGAAAGCTACTCGTCCTAAGAGGATGAGGACATAGCGGAACTTTTGAAAGAAGTAAATTAAGTTACGCTGGATGGAATATTTTGAGAGAATGGACAAGTGGGAGATAAGACCTGTAGGTTGATGTTATCACGTGAATTAACAGGCACCCACAATGTGTCCCCGCTTATGATGCTTCGGTACTACTATCCAGATCCAGCAGAGGTGATAGGATATGAACTCCAAAAGTTCAATTTAAGGAAAATACAAATATATTGAAGAAGATTGATTCGGGCATTATACAGGAAAGAGAAAGTATTGGGGTTTAAGATAATCTCCCTAATTAAGTCCTTTGGTAGTAATACACTCCGGAGAAGGTCACATAAGAATTTAAGAGTATGATACGATTGATGTACCCGGAGTTGTATATGGACTCATATGAATTGGTTCTAATTTGGAGGACCAAATTCCTTAAGTGGGGGAGAATTGTAAGACCCGAATTTAATTAAAATACGAAAATTAAATAAGAAAAGATGGAGGAAGTATGAAGGAAGCAGGTTAAATTTAATCCCGAACACGTGTAAGGGCAAAACGGTCAAAGGACCGAAAGCCGGAGTAAATTCGATAAGGAAATTTAATTAAAAATATGGATTTAAGAAACCTTGGTCAATAAAAGTGAAATAAAATTATTTTGGATTAAATTGATCAAGATATTAATTTATTGGAATTAACCGGGATTAATCGGGATTTTTAGTTCGGAAAAATAATCCCGAAAATAATCGAAAAATATACTGAAAAGTCACTCGGGACAATATCCCGAAAATACGGAGAACTCATACCCGAAAAAGGATTAAAATAAATTAAATTAAATTAAATTAATTAATTAAGAATAAAATAATAATTTTAAGGGATATTTGGGTATTTTTAGTGTATTTTAATAAATAAAAATAAATTGTTAAATAAGATAATAAATGTAAAAAAAAAAAAAGAAGAGAGAGAAGACACCATCGGGGAGAGAGAAAGAAGCAGAAAAACGGAAAGGAAAACGAAGCCGAAACCGAGGAGAGGCCGAACGATCACCGGCGATCCCTGTCCCAGGCCGCCCACCGGAAAAGGAAGCCCGACGCCTGACGAACACGATGGTACCGGCGGTGCAGCTTACCGACGCCGGAGGAAGCCGAACGGAGGGAGAGAAGCCCGCGGGGAAAACGGGGTCGGTGCCGGCGATCCACGGCAGCAGGAGGCGATCGGCGGGCACCGGCGTGACCAGGAAGAAGAGCCGATCCTTTTGAGGCCAATACCGACCGGCGAAACCGTCGGAATCCGCCGGATCGGGAGGAAACAGCCGCGGGGGAGAAGAGGTGATTCGCCGGCGATGGGGCTGATTCGACCCCAGCCGAGGCCCGATCTAGTGAGCCCAGACGATTGCGCGTCGATTGGCACCGGAATCGCGCCGGGAACCGGCCGGACGGCGCCGGCACGACCAAAGGAGGATTGAACCGGCCGAACCGGCCTGAACCGGCCAAAACTGAACCGAACCGGACCGGTCTGAACCGGGTCTGAACCGGACTGAACCGGTTCAGCCAAGAAAGAAGGGAAAAAGGGAGAAAAAGGGAAAAAGAAAAAAAGAGAAAAAAATTGGGGAAAATTCCTGTGATGCAATCGAGCTTCGGGTAAGTCGACAAGCGGTCAAATTGACCCGATTTAAATTTGGAATATTTTATTTAATTAATTTTGGGCTGAAAACTTACCCGGAAAAATTGTGGAATTGTGTAGCTCGACGATTGGCATCCACCGAGGGCTCGAGACAGCCTCGATTTGCGGACTAGCATGGAATCTCGGGTAAGTGACCCCTATTTACGACAATTATCTCGTTATGCGTGATATTGATTTAATTTACGCATAAATTGAATTAAATTATGGAAATTAGTTAAATTGTCGTAAATATTAGAGTTGGCTATTCGAGAGCTAGAACGAGGCCCAATAAATTATTGGTGGGCCCAGTGAGCCCAATAGGCCTCGATAAAGTGAGAATTAAGTGGTAAACGGGCTTAAGGCCGATTGAGGCCCATTAAAGTACAATCGGGCCCAATAGGGGTAAATGGGCCCAATGATTTAAATTAAGCCCAGAAAAGATTAAGTACAATTAAATTATATGTTATCTGACCTGAGGAATGTTAATACGCAGTTCCGGGCATTTGATTGGGAGCATATCGGACTGCGCGACGAGACGACAATGGAAAAGAAAAAGGTCAGACTCGACGAGAAATCGAGGTAAGGGAATTCTGCGGACTGCTAGAGGTAACAGTACGCAATTTTAAATTCATATGCAGTCCTTTAAAACTAATTGAAGGGTCTAGAGGTCGAAGAACAATTTTAGTGCCCCGTATGGGCAAATTACCAAAATACCCTTGCTAAGGGTAAAATTCTAAAAATTTAGGAAAAGACGGGAGGAGCAAGGACAAGAGGTTCCTGCTCGTTCTGGAGGGATTTCAACACATGCATGAGTAGGCTGGCTCACCTTGAAAGAAAATGCACAGCATTGCATACTTTCAACCTGATATTGTTTTGTGAAAACTGTTTTGAGGAAACGGAGCCGCCTACGTGTTTTTATGCACATGTGACGTGCTAGAGCTCAGCTCGCACGATGTTTGAATTGTGTGATGCATGCATTAGTGCTGGAGCGAGAGTTCGCACTAGAGTTTTACATGCATAGGTGCTGGAGTCCAACTCGCACCAGATTTGTATACATATATATATATACGAATTTCATGACACGGTGCTGGAGTCTAACTCGCACCATATTTTTCATATATACGATTTTCATGACAGAGTGCTTGAGCTTAGCTCGCACTTGTTTTATTTGATTTACTGACAGTGTTAGAGCACCGCTCGCACTACTTTTCAGATATCATACGATAAGTCGTGCTTGGAGCATCGGGTAGACTGTGTGTCACCGATTAAATAGGCTCGCACGTGCGTTTTGAGACTTGGCATGATTAAAATAACCTGATGAGCCCGAACGAGGGATAAGGGTTAGAGATCCACCTGATGAGCCCGAACGAGGGATAAGGGTTAGAGATCCACCTGATGAGCCCGAACGAGGGATAAGGGTTGGAGATCCAGCTGATGAGCCCGAACGAGGGATAAGGCTGAGGGTCCACGGAGTACGATGTACCGTGCAAGTAGCATGGAGTACGATGTACCGTGTTGTATCTGTGTGATACGTTGGTATCTTTGTGATACGTTAGCATCTTCGGATGCATGGGATCGGATAAGACTGACGGGTTGGATTGACCCACCTCCCGGGCGGTTCCCGATCATGGTGAGAACCCGCACACTAGGATCCGTGTGGCTGAGGAACTCCCGAGGACAGATATGGCCATAGTCCTGGTTATTACCGATATACAGTTATTGCCTAGTCTCGTATCTTGTATATATATACATATGTTTTCGGATATCCATGCTTTTGAGAAACTCAGTTTTCAAGGTTTTGTGTGGGTCAGGATCACCCGAAGGAGGGGTCGAGTCCTGACTTTACTATGAAATTTAAACGAGAAAAATATGTTTTGAATAGACTTGCATGTCGAATTTTCCATGCAATATGTGTTTTACATAACATCATGACGCATATCATTTGTTTTAAAATGTGTGGAGAAAGGGTGGTTTATGCATGGCACTACGTTCATGTAGGTAGTATGGTTACCTACTTGTTCGTAGGATTGCCTTACTGAGCTTGATGTGCTCACCCCTTTCATTTTCTCCCACAGCTCTCCAGTTGGAAGTTGCGACGACTCAGAGCTGCATTCCGGATATCCGCTGCTGCCCATCAACACAAGGTATATACACTTGTACTTATTGTATCTACATAAGCATAGCACAGTAACATGTTTGTAAGTAACTTTAGGGGATGTATAAATAATATAACAACTATAAATGACTGGAGAAGAAATAAGTACTGGGGTAGATGTATGGTGGGACTGGCATTGACGCACAGCCCAATTAGTAGTGGAGCGTTGGTCACGATTCGAGGACAGGTAAGAATTAAGTAAGAAAATAAACAAAAAAGCGAAAAATTAACTCTGATTTTTGGGTAGTTTGGGTCGTGACATATAAAGGTGGTATCAGAGCATAATTGGTCTGATGTGTGTCAGTGTCAGTAATTAGGAAATTACATTCTCGTGTTACTGTGCTTAGTTAGATACAATAGTGTATATCGAGATGGGCTTGACTAAGAAATGGTCGAGAATGCAGGAATGCTTAATATGAGTCGCGTTAGATGAGATAGTGCACGAGGCAGAGGTCGCAGAGGTAGACCTGAGTCTGCTAAGTCGTGCTGAGTTTGATTATGAGAATTATGATGAAATGAAAATGGAGGCTAATGTTAAGCATGCCCCACTGAGTCCGACAGAGTGATCGGACAGTATTTAGACACGCTTCGCGAGATTGAAGTGAAGTGTGGAGATTATTTTGAGGAGCAAATTGCTCAGATTATGTATGAGATCAGAGGGCGCAGCGGAGCATTGGTGGAAACCCGCTCGACCCATCTTAAGAGCTGATATGAGAAATGATTATGGATGTATTCCGGTGACAGGATATCCCGGACGTGATTTAAAGAAAATTTCGAATTAAAGTCCTTATTCTGACCCAGAGGATTTGATTGATTGATGAGCATGGAGACTCGATTATATTCTGGGCAGATATTACCTCGACATATAAACAGTGACAGTCGAGATGTCTAACAGTTTATGAAAGGGCTTAGATTTTCAATTAGAGTCCGATTGGCTCGTGAGATTACCTATACCGAGGCAGTGCACAGATTTACAGTTGGGTAAATAAGAACACGAATTGCACGCCTCTGAGATTGAGAAAGGTAATAAGGGCTGAAATAGAGACAGAAAAGAAAATCGAGAAATGATAAAGATGTTGAAATGAAAATTTGTAAAAGATTTAATTTGACGAGTCATGGAATGAGATAATTGGTAAGACCCCAGTGCACCCAATTTTGGCACTGTTGAGGGGCATTGTGATTGACGGACCCCGACCTGCTACGAAGCAGAGTAGCAGTGTCATTACTGTGGAATGTGTGGTGGATACCACGGAAGGAAGGTTTATACCTACATGGTATTGATGAAAAGGGCCGTCAAGTGTGGTAAAGACGGACCATTGATTTGGATTGAACAGAATTGGGCGAGATTGCCCCACAGAAAGGTAAAGAGACGGAGAAAGACTTTATTGGTATAGCTGCAACAAAAAGGGAGGCTGTAGACGAGAAGAAAAGGAAAGTAGGCTGTTGGACGAAGGCGAGAGGATGTCTAGGACCAGGACACTGTTGATGTTTCATGGATGTGGTGTAAGATACCACACTTGTTATGAATAATGAAGTACATATGTTTATTGATCCTGGTGCCACACATTTATTCATACCGCCTTCATTCACATATAAGTGAGTAAAAGGCATGAATGCCTACATCATTGGGCAATACTGATAAATGAGTACCCTAATAGAGGAGGATTAATTAACGGAATATGGCTATAGAGATTTTAAGTTGAAAACAGGGGTGAAAACATCACTGAAGAGTATACTGTAAGTGTTGACAAGTGATAACAAGGGGTGCGACAATTGAAATTAAAGGAGTAAAGGATTGTACTCACTGAATGAATGATGACGAGAGTTTCATTATAATTGATACACTAAGGAGAAAATCTTCGAGATAAGATAGATCCTAAGTACAAGATGTATCGGAGTAAGAGGCGTATGCTAGGTAAGAACATCCTTACGATATGAAGTAATTGGGATTAAGCAATTAGTAAGGAATATAAATTATAACCAAGGACAAAGATAGGTATAACCATACCCAGTAGTTGTGGTTAAGTCTGAAGGCTAATAAAGGTATTTTAAAATACCTCCCCGCCTGAAGACTTGACAGCGTCTAAAAGTATATATGTATAACCTATAATGTGAAATCGATCGTCGAAATAAATACCTTTAGCATTAGGATACCATTACTAAGACGATAAGAATATCAAAATTCGACAAATCATAAAGGTTAACATAGTAAAAATTTAACAAGAGCCGTTAAGATAAGAAAAGGAATGACGCGGGTTAGTACCTGAAAACGTAAGCGGTTGAGAAGGATCTTATACGCTTATGCGTAAATAAGTCAAGGATCAGATCGACTTGTAATCATCATTATCGATGATATGTTGGGTGTAGTTAAAGTCTAGGGCGATTTATAAGCGATAATGGGAAATTGCTTTTATAGATGGATTGATACGAGTTCCAAAAGGATATACTTGGTGGACACGTTAATTAAGAAAACGTGGTCTTGGAATGAGATGATGAATAAGATGAGAGATGTGATATAAATTATGGTGTAGTAAAGTATGAATTGACCACCGTGATTAATTTCACCATACCCAACAGCTCAAGAGGTTCTCAGTGAGTATGGATACCTCGAAATAATGAATGAGCTGTGTATTGATGTATAATGGGAAGATAGTCAAGTATGGAGTCAGACAACTCCTTGATCATGAAATAAACTATCTGACCCATGATTTAAAGTTGGCAACAGTATTTGTACCGAGGATATGGTACTATTATGTACAGGGTGAGAATTGTGGATATGCACTGATCATAAAGCCCGAGTATCTGTTTTTACAGAAAGAGGCGAATATGAGAATATACATATTGGGTTAGAGCTTCTGAGAGGTTTTGATTTGTGAAAATTGTACCACCCAGGAAAGGCTGATGCTTTGAGTAGAAAGAGCCTCGGGATGGTACCACACATGATGGTCAGGGAGCGTGAGCTGCTAGATGCAGTTGTGGACCTCAGTATTGATGTGATCCCTTCTGATGATGACAGTGATTGGTATGATTGTGTGACAGCTAGCCTGATGATTAGAGCCGGATGAGAGTGCCCGGATTTGCCAGGCTTAGCGTGATGATCGACTGGATGTCGATAGTTTGGGTCTGATTCAGAAGGGTACAGTGATAGAGTTCACAGTGGGTGATGATGAGTTACTGAGGATTCAGAGACAGTATGAGTGCTCCCCAGGACCACAGTGGATGAGATAGTAATATTGTCAGAAGCTCACTCTTCGGGATATACAGTGCATACGGAAGTAAAGAAATATATCGAAATCTCGAAAAGGGTATGGGTGGTCAGATATAAAAAGAGATATTGGTAGAGACTGTAGAAAAGTGCATAGTGTGTCAGTAGAGTAAGGTAGAGTATTAAAAGTCTGCAGAGTTATTGCAGCACCTACCTATATCGACACGGCACGAAAAACGAGAGCAAGTCTCCGTGAATGTCGTGATGGGTTACAGAGAACCCAGGTGATATTACGAGGCTATTTGGATGATAGCCGACAGAATGACTAAGTCCACCCACCTTCTGGTTATGAACTTCTCAGATACTCGGAGTGTGTATGAGGATTTATGTGTAAGGCAGTTGTGGAACATTATGTAGCGTTCCAGTGAGCATGGTATCATATAGGGATTCCCGCTTCACCTTCTACTTCAGAGAATATTTTTAGGAAGCTATGGGAACCCGACTGAGTATTAGCACAGCTTTCCATCCTCAGACAGATGGTCAGTCAGAGAGGACTGTACAAGTTTTGGAGGATCCGATGAAAGCGTGTGCTATTGATTTTATAAGCTCCTGGAATGATCAGTTGATTTCTAATTGAATTTGCCAATAACGACAGTTGGCAGTTGAGTATCGGGATAATAGGATAGGAGGCAGTGTATGACTGTAGGGGTTGTTCCCCAAATTGGATAAGAAAAAGTGGGTGACAGATATGATCATTTTCGACTTTGGATAATAAGTCTCTGAGGATGTTTAGTTAAGGATGAGAGATTAAGAACACCTCAGAGCAGATAGACAAGTATTAGAGTTCACCGATGATGAATTAATACGATTGAAAGCTACTCGTCCTAAGAGGATGAGGACATAGCGGAACTTTTGAAAGAAGTAAATTAAGTTACGCTGGATGGAATATTTTGAGAGAATGGACAAGTGGGAGATAAGACCTGTAGGTTGATGTTATCACGTGAATTAACAGGCACCCACAATGTGTCCCCGCTTATGATGCTTCGGTACTACTATCCAGATCCAGCAGAGGTGATAGGATATGAACTCCAAAAGTTCAATTTAAGGAAAATACAAATATATTGAAGAAGATTGATTCGGGCATTATACAGGAAAGAGAAAGTATTGGGGTTTAAGATAATCTCCCTAATTAAGTCCTTTGGTAGTAATACACTCCGGAGAAGGTCACATAAGAATTTAAGAGTATGATACGATTGATGTACCCGGAGTTGTATATGGACTCATATGAATTGGTTCTAATTTGGAGGACCAAATTCCTTAAGTGGGGGAGAATTGTAAGACCCGAATTTAATTAAAATACGAAAATTAAATAAGAAAAGATGGAGGAAGTATGAAGGAAGCAGGTTAAATTTAATCCCGAACACGTGTAAGGGCAAAACGGTCAAAGGACCGAAAGCCGGAGTAAATTCGATAAGGAAATTTAATTAAAAATATGGATTTAAGAAACCTTGGTCAATAAAAGTGAAATAAAATTATTTTGGATTAAATTGATCAAGATATTAATTTATTGGAATTAACCGGGATTAATCGGGATTTTTAGTTCGGAAAAATAATCCCGAAAATAATCGAAAAATATACTGAAAAGTCACTCGGGACAATATCCCGAAAATACGGAGAACTCATACCCGAAAAAGGATTAAAATAAATTAAATTAAATTAAATTAATTAATTAAGAATAAAATAATAATTTTAAGGGATATTTGGGTATTTTTAGTGTATTTTAATAAATAAAAATAAATTGTTAAATAAGATAATAAATGTAAAAAAAAAAAAAGAAGAGAGAGAAGACACCATCGGGGAGAGAGAAAGAAGCAGAAAAACGGAAAGGAAAACGAAGCCGAAACCGAGGAGAGGCCGAACGATCACCGGCGATCCCTGTCCCAGGCCGCCCACCGGAAAAGGAAGCCCGACGCCTGACGAACACGATGGTACCGGCGGTGCAGCTTACCGACGCCGGAGGAAGCCGAACGGAGGGAGAGAAGCCCGCGGGGAAAACGGGGTCGGTGCCGGCGATCCACGGCAGCAGGAGGCGATCGGCGGGCACCGGCGTGACCAGGAAGAAGAGCCGATCCTTTTGAGGCCAATACCGACCGGCGAAACCGTCGGAATCCGCCGGATCGGGAGGAAACAGCCGCGGGGGAGAAGAGGTGATTCGCCGGCGATGGGGCTGATTCGACCCCAGCCGAGGCCCGATCTAGTGAGCCCAGACGATTGCGCGTCGATTGGCACCGGAATCGCGCCGGGAACCGGCCGGACGGCGCCGGCACGACCAAAGGAGGATTGAACCGGCCGAACCGGCCTGAACCGGCCAAAACTGAACCGAACCGGACCGGTCTGAACCGGGTCTGAACCGGACTGAACCGGTTCAGCCAAGAAAGAAGGGAAAAAGGGAGAAAAAGGGAAAAAGAAAAAAAGAGAAAAAAATTGGGGAAAATTCCTGTGATGCAATCGAGCTTCGGGTAAGTCGACAAGCGGTCAAATTGACCCGATTTAAATTTGGAATATTTTATTTAATTAATTTTGGGCTGAAAACTTACCCGGAAAAATTGTGGAATTGTGTAGCTCGACGATTGGCATCCACCGAGGGCTCGAGACAGCCTCGATTTGCGGACTAGCATGGAATCTCGGGTAAGTGACCCCTATTTACGACAATTATCTCGTTATGCGTGATATTGATTTAATTTACGCATAAATTGAATTAAATTATGGAAATTAGTTAAATTGTCGTAAATATTAGAGTTGGCTATTCGAGAGCTAGAACGAGGCCCAATAAATTATTGGTGGGCCCAGTGAGCCCAATAGGCCTCGATAAAGTGAGAATTAAGTGGTAAACGGGCTTAAGGCCGATTGAGGCCCATTAAAGTACAATCGGGCCCAATAGGGGTAAATGGGCCCAATGATTTAAATTAAGCCCAGAAAAGATTAAGTACAATTAAATTATATGTTATCTGACCTGAGGAATGTTAATACGCAGTTCCGGGCATTTGATTGGGAGCATATCGGACTGCGCGACGAGACGACAATGGAAAAGAAAAAGGTCAGACTCGACGAGAAATCGAGGTAAGGGAATTCTGCGGACTGCTAGAGGTAACAGTACGCAATTTTAAATTCATATGCAGTCCTTTAAAACTAATTGAAGGGTCTAGAGGTCGAAGAACAATTTTAGTGCCCCGTATGGGCAAATTACCAAAATACCCTTGCTAAGGGTAAAATTCTAAAAATTTAGGAAAAGACGGGAGGAGCAAGGACAAGAGGTTCCTGCTCGTTCTGGAGGGATTTCAACACATGCATGAGTAGGCTGGCTCACCTTGAAAGAAAATGCACAGCATTGCATACTTTCAACCTGATATTGTTTTGTGAAAACTGTTTTGAGGAAACGGAGCCGCCTACGTGTTTTTATGCACATGTGACGTGCTAGAGCTCAGCTCGCACGATGTTTGAATTGTGTGATGCATGCATTAGTGCTGGAGCGAGAGTTCGCACTAGAGTTTTACATGCATAGGTGCTGGAGTCCAACTCGCACCAGATTTGTATACATATATATATATACGAATTTCATGACACGGTGCTGGAGTCTAACTCGCACCATATTTTTCATATATACGATTTTCATGACAGAGTGCTTGAGCTTAGCTCGCACTTGTTTTATTTGATTTACTGACAGTGTTAGAGCACCGCTCGCACTACTTTTCAGATATCATACGATAAGTCGTGCTTGGAGCATCGGGTAGACTGTGTGTCACCGATTAAATAGGCTCGCACGTGCGTTTTGAGACTTGGCATGATTAAAATAACCTGATGAGCCCGAACGAGGGATAAGGGTTAGAGATCCACCTGATGAGCCCGAACGAGGGATAAGGGTTAGAGATCCACCTGATGAGCCCGAACGAGGGATAAGGGTTGGAGATCCAGCTGATGAGCCCGAACGAGGGATAAGGCTGAGGGTCCACGGAGTACGATGTACCGTGCAAGTAGCATGGAGTACGATGTACCGTGTTGTATCTGTGTGATACGTTGGTATCTTTGTGATACGTTAGCATCTTCGGATGCATGGGATCGGATAAGACTGACGGGTTGGATTGACCCACCTCCCGGGCGGTTCCCGATCATGGTGAGAACCCGCACACTAGGATCCGTGTGGCTGAGGAACTCCCGAGGACAGATATGGCCATAGTCCTGGTTATTACCGATATACAGTTATTGCCTAGTCTCGTATCTTGTATATATATACATATGTTTTCGGATATCCATGCTTTTGAGAAACTCAGTTTTCAAGGTTTTGTGTGGGTCAGGATCACCCGAAGGAGGGGTCGAGTCCTGACTTTACTATGAAATTTAAACGAGAAAAATATGTTTTGAATAGACTTGCATGTCGAATTTTCCATGCAATATGTGTTTTACATAACATCATGACGCATATCATTTGTTTTAAAATGTGTGGAGAAAGGGTGGTTTATGCATGGCACTACGTTCATGTAGGTAGTATGGTTACCTACTTGTTCGTAGGATTGCCTTACTGAGCTTGATGTGCTCACCCCTTTCATTTTCTCCCACAGCTCTCCAGTTGGAAGTTGCGACGACTCAGAGCTGCATTCCGGATATCCGCTGCTGCCCATCAACACAAGGTATATACACTTGTACTTATTGTATCTACATAAGCATAGCACAGTAACATGTTTGTAAGTAACTTTAGGGGATGTATAAATAATATAACAACTATAAATGACTGGAGAAGAAATAAGTACTGGGGTAGATGTATGGTGGGACTGGCATTGACGCACAGCCCAATTAGTAGTGGAGCGTTGGTCACGATTCGAGGACAGGTAAGAATTAAGTAAGAAAATAAACAAAAAAGCGAAAAATTAACTCTGATTTTTGGGTAGTTTGGGTCGTGACAAAACTAGTGCGAGCTAGGTTCCAACACTCATGCATGTAAAACTCTAGTGCGAGCTATGCTCTAGCACTATATCGTAAAATCCATGTAAAAACTAGTGCGAGCTAGGCTCCAGCTCTCATGCATGTAAAACTTTAGCGCGAGCTATGCTCCAGTACTAATGCATGTATAAACATATCAAATCTCGTGCGAGCTGCGCTCTAGCACGTTTTATTTTCACAAACTCATGTAGGTGTCATTTGTGTGCAAAGAATGGTTATTAAATCACATCATCCTATTTTGTTGCAAAACCATTTAAAAGTTAGCCAACCTATTAATTCACATGCTAAAAAGCAGTAAAAGACTCAAGAACCTCATGTTCTTTGCTTTTCATGAACTTTTCAAAATTCTCTAATTTTCTTTGCCCTTCAAACATTTATTTACTTTCCTATGACTCTCAAACATTCTAAAAATCGTAATGCGCCTGAAAACGCGTACAAGTATCTCTAAGAGCCAACAAAATTCCCTTACCTCAAATCTCTGAGAAGCAATTCCTTCTTCTTTTCTCGCTTTTTGTGATTGGGCTCAATTTACTCCTGATATATCATCGGGAGCTGCAAACATTCATTTATCACATGAGTTAATTACAAATAACTCATATTCTGACTTGATCCTAGTTAACATATCTTACTGAGCTTAATTCTCTTCTTAAGTCGATTTTAATTACACTTATCATTTCACCTAGGCCCATTGAGCTCTTTAGGATCATTATCACTTGTTGGATCGAATTCTAGGTCTATCAACCTCGTCGAATCGATTTGAATTCAAGTTTGGCCTATAATCGTCTTCGGCCATGGCATGGGGGTTGAACACCCATCACATCATTGCTAGTCCAATTTGATTTAGCAAACTCTCTAAGTTACCTAATCAAGCACTTGGTTTGCATTGCTCTAACCTTAACTCTTCCATTCTTTCATGCATTTTTTTACAAACACCAAATATGCACATCTCAAATATGCACATGTATATATAAAATATATATTCTTTTATATGTTTTCTCATCTAAAAAAAATCATTTCTATAAATTTTATTTTTCATTTTTGAGTAAAACTCTAAATTTAATTACAAACTTTAAACTAATTTAGTTATTCTTTATTTCATTCTACAGAATCTTGCGAATATAAGAGTGTTAGACCTCCAGAAGTGCAAGAATTTAACAAAGATCCCAGACCTGTCAAGAGCCATATTGAAGAATTGGAGGTTAGTGGGTGCACAGCCCTGGTTGAGCTTCCATGCATGGTTCATTTGAAATTTCTTGAAAATCTGTCTTGATGACTGCCCAATCACAATCTTTCCAGAAATTCCAAGAACCTTAAAGACATTAAACTTGAGCGGGACTGAAATAGAAGAAGTGCCTTCATCAATCGAGTGTCTCAAAGAACTTGCTTCTTTACAAATGAGCCATACACGGATTCAAAATCTTCCTAACACTGTTGTTAAGATGGATTCCCCTAGAATGATCTCTCTCTCTCTCATTGCCCAAATATCATTCATTTTCCAAATGTTTCAGAGAACATAAAGGACTTAATTTTGGGCAATACTCAAATAGAAGAAGTGCCTTCCTCTATCTGGTGTCTCAGAAAACTTGCTCTTTTAGATATGAGTGGCACCAAGATTAAAAATCTTCCTAGCTCTATTGTAAATATGGATCATCTAAAAGAAATCCATCTCTGTCATTGCCCAAACATCACTCAGTTTCCAAATGTCTCGCAGAACATTGAAATCTTATTACTGGAAAACACACCTATAGAAGAAGTGCCCTCATCAATTGCTAGGCTTAAAAGCCTGTCCAAGTTGAGTATGAATGACTGTACAAGGATTAAAAGCCTCCCGGCCAGTATTTGCAAGTTAAAATTTCTTCAACAACTTTGTCTCCTAGGCTGTTCAAATTTAGAGATTTTCCCAGAAATCGTGAAGACTATGCAATTCCTAACTGAGCTTGCTTATTTCAAAACATCAAGTATAAAAGTGTCTCCCATCTTGAATGATCACATAATTCGTTTGAGGTCCAACCGAAACTTGAATGTTCTTGGCGTCATCCTTAGCCATGGATTTCGCAATTTTCACGTTTTGACAACTCTGGATCTGAGTCGTTCAAATATAGTGAAAATTCCCATGAGCATCCAACAACTTCCTAATCTAATTTCTCTTTACTTAAAATGTTGCAAGAGCCTTGTAGTATTGCCAGAGTTTCCGCCACGTCTACAAAATCTAAATGCACATGACTGCACTTCATTAGAACTAGTGTTGAGCAGAAGACGATTTTGGGAGAATTCTCGCTTAGTCCAGATGTTATTCAGTAATTGCTTCAATTTGGATCAAGATGCAGTCAACAAAATTGTAGCCAATCAACAGTTTAGACTTCAGTGCATGGTAAAGGAATGGGTGAAAGAAAGCTCTAGGGAATTTTATGAAATAGTACTTGATAATATTCTTGATACTGTTGTTGCCTGTAGTGAAATTTCAGAAAGATTTGAGTACCAAAGCATGGGTTCTTCAATAACTATCAAACTGTGTCCAGATTGGCAGAGTGAGAGATTCTTGTGTTTTGCTCCATCTGTTGTGGTTGATTTCAAGAACAATCATGAAGACATTGGTGTTCGAATTGTCTGCGAAATTCAGTTAAAAACCAAATGCGGTGATTGTCACAATTTTAGAAGTAGGTGGACTTCGCCTTTGTATTATGACGAGCCAATATTCTTTGAGTCCAATAACATGATTATTTGGTTTGATAAGAATATGTTTCAAAAGGACAAGCATTATGGGGAGGCCTTGTTTGAATTCTACATCACAACTAAAGATGATGGAAGGCGTGTAGATCATATCAAGGTGGAGAAGTGTGGTGTTCATGTTTTTTATGTCGATGCTGAGTGTTCTACTGACTGCAATGTCGAATCCAACAAAAATATCAGCTCTGGTGAAGAGGGAGGAAAGCCACCCTTTAAGTTTTTGGAATCAAGTTACGGAATTTCTGATTGTCTGCCTTACACCCAATATGGCGGGGAAGGATGCAATTCTAACAAGATTCAATTCCGACGAAATTCTCCCATTCAGCAAAATTGCCTCTCAATAAAAGGCAGTTTAAGCAATCTGGATTTTGGCAGATCAATACACCCAGAAGATATCAATTTTGACAATGGCCATGATAATCCCACTATCACTGAACGACCTAGGAGCGGTGGAAATTTCAGCTTTGATGATGGGACTGATGATGAGGATGAACGGGAGCAAAAAAGATTCAAGCGTTTTCATTTCTTCTGATCAAATTTCTGCTTTATGGATTAGCAAGACCAAGGTTTGATTTTGGGGAGATGTTAGTTCTCTTTATCCAATATTTTCTATTTTATATTCAACCTGAAAGTACATTAAATTGTGTAAAATATTAAGTTCTGTTGCTATTAGGTTGTTAATTGATGTTTTCCTGTTTTTCCTAGGTACTAGTTGATTTCTATTTTCAATGATGAAGTTTGATCACTACATTCAAGTCAGCCAGGTAAACCTTCCATCGACCCTCCTGAATGGTTTTTTACATCACTTGTGTGAGATTGGTTTGCTTGATCTTGATATAGGTGTTAATTAGTTGATACCTTCCGTAGGACCACTAAAACCACTTTGGAGTGCAAAAGAATGTCCTTATCTGATAATGTTGAACTTGCAAATTTTGGGTGCTTCCATTATCTTGTCACTGGCAGAAAATGTTCTCTGCAAAATTTTTTCTTTTGGATTTAAAGTCAGAGGTTGTGACAAATACAATTTGTTTTCTCACATTGAGAATGCCTACCTTTTTCCTAAATGACAGAGTGACTTGTTATCTGTTATGATGTTATCAAGGCAGAGAATTGACATCCCCTGCTGCTGTGTGCTATTGCTGCAAGATATGATATTTGGCTTTTATAGTTATGCAATACTGGAAGTTTACGTTCTTTCCTTTCTCTGAACACTTAACTGAAGTATAACCTCTGACTTTTAACTTTCGTGTCATCTTGAATATAAATCCGGCACATTGTATAATCCCCACGCGGTAGAAAGGACAACAAAGTATAAAGACCAGCCTTTAGAATAGTTAAAGTAACTATTTTAGCATGTTTAGTATTAAGGATATGACTTCCAGTGCCAATTTATTGTTTATATCTATCTGATATCTCTTTCTTCATTGGTCCAGGGAAAGAAAGTTACAAAAAGGAATTGAAAGAATGAAATGTATAATGAAAAAAAAAAAAAAAAGGTCGGGTCAAGTATGAACATATCAATTACTTATAGTGGTCTTTGGTTTAACATTTGTAGAAGGAAAACCAACAATTTGATTATGCATTTCCTGTACCTACTTGAAGAAACTGTATGCTTGTTCATACTATGGTAGCCTCTAAAGTTTTGATACTTGATAGCAGAACTTGTGAATAATTTTGTAAAGTTGGCCATGGCCTAGAAGTTGGCTTTGACTTTCTAAATTTGGAACTATGAAGGGAATGAAGATGCAAGTGATTGGTCTAAAGGAAAGCAAATTACAATACAGAGAGTGGAGGGAATGGCTGGTATTAGGAGAGGCCATGATAGCACTGCAGAATTGAAGTTTTGCCGATAGTTTCCTTCATACCTGTGTCTGGACTGAGATTTTGAGCAATGGAAGTGGCCAACAAATTTGAAGTCATTTTTTGAAGCTGTTTCAGGTTTTTGGAGATTTCAAGGCATCATGACTCCTGGCTTCTGTTTTTGGTCGAGAATGCAGGTCACCTTTGACTGGAAATGATTTATTTAGTTCATCTGTCTTATGATTTTTAGCGTCCTCACGGCACTCTTTCCTCCAGATATCATCAAAGGACTTTATATGGTGCTGTTATATGTCAGAATTAGTGAAAGAGTTACTCCGTTATCAAACTCATGGAATGAACCTGGAGTTGGCTATTGGTATCCTGCATTGCAATCTTTACAGCTTTTTTTCTCAGCCCAAGGAGAATAAGGTAAAAAAAATGCTAAGAGTAGTACAGAGTCTTCATTTTTTTTTTTTTAAATTTTTTCTGAAGAATTTCGACTAGATTTGAATTGTGAAGTTCAATTATCCAAAAAAACTGTTTTTTATTTTCAATTATCCCATGGGCACAAAGGGAGGATGTTTATTGTGTGTACATATACCAAACCAATAGGCATACGGAGATGTTCATATCTATAACCTTAGATTTTAAAAAATAATAATAATAAAAAAAATAAAAAAATAAAAAACCCAAAGGTTCTTTAGATGACAACTGTCCAGGGGCATAAAAGTCATTTTTGCTTAACTTTTCACTTCCACACCACCACTTAGAGCCTCCATTCTTTTTCATATCGGAAAGTCTTAGAAAGCTCAACCATTCATTTTTTGCTCTAAACTCCAAAAATTCAATATTTATATTCATTTTTTGCAATCAAATATTGGTTTTTCTCATCCCTCCAAGACATTAATATATACCACAAAATATAAGAAAAAAGAACTTAAGAAAAGGATGCAACTTTTAATAAAACGTTCAAGAGTCAAAGGTCAACTTTTCTTTACGAATAAAAGAAATAAAAAAAAAAAACCTTTAATTTGATGCGTCTATCTTTTTATTCATTATGTTTTATTTTACCTTTGTGTTAGTGTATAGAAGGTGTAAAACGCACAGCATAGCGGAAAGAAATAAAAGAAAAAACTCTTTTAATTTGACGTCTTTTTTTTATTCATCATGTTTTATTTTACATTTCATTTTAAATTAATAAAGATGTCGGATTATTTTAATATAAGTGAAAATTAAAAGAAATAATCAAAATAAAAATCTTTATTGAAAATACACGTTGATAAAAATTTTATAGTGAAATTTGTCAAAATAATTAAACGTGAGAAATAATATTGTGAGCTCTATAAAAAATTTGAAGAGTCCAAAACAATTATTTTTTAATTTAAAATAATAAAAATATTAAATAAAGTTAAATATGAAAATGAATAAATAAAATAAACGGATAACAACAATATAAAATAATATGATATAATTTCAAATAAAAACTTAAATAATTTATATTTTTTGAAAATTCTTACGTAAATTCATTGTTTAAAATGCCATCAATATGTATGAAGAATTTATATATATTTTTAATATAAAAATTTTCATTTTTAAAAATAAAATCGATAAATGTTCAGTATAAAAATAAAATTTGTTAAAAATTAAGTAAAATATTTTTTTTAAAAATGTAAAAATATAGTTATCTATAACTACTACATAAAGTAATCCTTCAATTTTACTGGTCATCTAAAAATTCAATTTTTACGCCAAATGTTTCATAGTCATTGGTTCTAAAAAAATACTATTCTTTTTTATTTTCTTCATACTTATTTTTTTAATTTTTGTATGAAACCTTCCATTTTTTAACTTTTTAATTACTTTAATAAAGTTCTTCAATTATCACATGTAAGACCCGAAAATTCGGTGTCATTTTTAAGAAAATTGTTATTTGTAAACTTGGATTTTATGTAATCTTGATCAAAAATCGAAGAAATAATTTAATTTCGAGTCCAATTGATCACGATATAAATTATCAGAATTTATCAAAATTTTTGTCTCAAAAAATGAGCCCAAAAATAGTAGAAAAATATACCGAAAAAATAAAATCGGACTGATAAATTTATTTACGGACTAAATGAATTTAATAGAAATTTTTGGGATATTTTTGGATATTTTAAGATTTTCATTATTATTTTAAGAATAAAATAATAATAAAAAAATATATTATATAAAAAAAAATCTGTTAAAAAAAACGAATTGGAAACAAAAAAAAAAAAGGGGGGGAACAAATCGCGAAAATAGGGGGAAATCGATTCTCCCCTGTTTTCCTTCACCAGTGGCAGACGGAGGGAGCGAACGGCAAGGGGACGACCGGCGAAGGAAGACCGGCACGATGGGAGTGCCTGATCGTCGTCACGCGCCCTGGAGTCGCCGAAAAACGCAGATCGGAGAGGGAGAAGGCCGCTTGGAGAAGAGGAAGATTCGGTGGCGCCGGCGTCGATTTGGCCCCAGCCAAGCCAGCCGAAGGCTCCCCAGCCCGAGCCCAGCCGAATGGCGGTGGAATCGCGCCGGGAACCGGCCTGCAGCGTCGGCAACGGCGAAATGACCACTGAACCGGTTCGGACCGATTCAGTGTGAAAAGGGGCAAACCGGTCCAAACCGGTTCAGGAGGAGAGAGAAAGAAGAGAGAGAAAAAAAATTTTGGGATTTCATCGGACTTCGGGTAAGTCGATACGAGGTCAAATGTGATCGATTTAATTTTCGATAAATTTATTTGAATTATATTTAATCGGAAATTGGTCCGAAAATGAAAAATACGAAATTGTGCAGTTCGACGATTAATTCCGAACAAAAGCCCGATCGAACTCCGATTTGCGCATCATTGTACAATATCGGGTAAGTAAAGCTCATTTACGACAATTTATGTGATTAACGCGTATTTAAGATTTAATTTACGCATTTCGGATTAAATTTCGGATTTAGTGAATTATATTCGGAATTTCGAATAAACTGTCGTAAATGATATTCGGGCTATCCAAAGAGTTTGGAACGAAGCCCAATGGGTATTGATAGACCCAATGAGCCGATAGACCCTGATGGAGGGAATTAATACGTTAAAAAAAAAAGGGCTTAATACGGATTAAGGCCCGATTAAAATAATTAGGCCCATTTAGAGTAAACGGATCCAATTAAGTGAAATGAACTGTATTAAATGTGTAATACAGTAGGAAACATGAAATTAATCCAGTGAATGGTTAAATGCAGCTCCAAAATCATATCGAGAGTTGACCGGACTGCGAGATTTGGACAGCACAGAGGAAGAGAGGTCACATTACGTGATCCGAGGTAAGGGATCTATGGGAGCTATTAGAGATAGTTGTACGTATTTTCATCATTGTTTATAGTCAATTAAATTTCATATAGAGTATATATATGAAATTTTTGGATAGTACCCAAATATGGGAAAATTACGAAAATACCCTTAGACTCAAAAATTTTGGAAATGCATAAAGTGCATGCAATCCATGTTTTCTCTGTGAAAAAAGAGATTTTGTGAAGCTGAAATGATAGACTGGCTCATGATTTGACTGTATGTATTAACTTGCACGTTTTTCTAAAAAGTGATTTGATTGACAAGTGATTTGATGGGATGTTTCCCTCTCACTTTATTTTGTACCGTTTTGCATATTTCACTCGGTTTTGAGTACTACTGTGGTGGGAAATAGAGCTAGATGTCTATTTTGTGTGTGTGAAATCGTGCTGGAGCATGATGAGATCTGTGGATTTATCCAGATCCGCTCCCACTTGATTTTGGTATTACATCTGTACAGACCGTGCTGGAGCATTGCTCGCATTGGATTCTGTTGTGATTTGTGATTGAGATCGTGCTGGAGCCCTTGTGTTGACTGTGTGTCACACTGACTTGCTCGCACTAGATCAGAGACGACAGGCTATGGTTGATAATTTATTTGGTTGGGGTGGTGAACTTTTGACTCAGGCACCTACAACTGTGTGGTAATTGTACCTGGTTCACGGAGTACGCTGTACCGTGTAGACAACATGGAGTACACTGTACTGTGCAACTATGGGGTGTGAGGATTGCGTCTTTGGACTCGGGCATGCTTTGTCATTGCTCTGTTTTGTGATAGTCCTTAGATAGGAGCCGATGGATAGACTAATCCCCTCCTCGGACTCAGAGACACCATGGCACACCTGATCCGTGATAGCTTGTGGGTCTCGGACTTTGGCCAAATGTTCCCTTGGATTTGTGTTCCCTTGGACTTTGGCCAAATGTTCCCTTGGACTTTGGCCAAATGTTCCCTGCCTAGTCTCATTTATTTTATTGGTTTCGGTGATGAAACTAATTGTGATTTGATTTTCTGTGATGAAACCATTTGAAATGAGAATATGATTTTAAAGTGAGTTTCAATACTGAACACAGAAAGATTTTACTCTGAATGAGTTTTGATATTCGGTTTTTGGCAGTAAATTGCTATGTGTTTTACTATGATGGTTTTGTGAATGCCATGAGTTTTTCGGCATAAACCATGCATCATGAGCATCGTGGATAGTTTGATTATCTACTTGCTTTATAAATTAATGAGAGTGTTTTGAAAATTAAATGCATTTGTTTTACGAGTTGATAAAACATGCATTATGAGCATCGTAGATAGTGTGATTATCTACCCGCTTTCATATATTTCTTACTGAGCGCGTTATGATCATCCCATTATTTTTTCCACCTCTACAGAGCATTTCAGTAGAGTGTATAAGCTGCGTCCGTCCTGCGATCTTTTACACACAGCTATCCAGCAGCATCAAGGTATGCACACATGTACTTTTTGTATCTGAATAATAGTGAACAGTGATGTAGTCATGTTATATGGGGGATGTATATGTTAGGCAATGTAAACGAATTTTAAATTCTAAAATGATAATGTTATAAGCTTCCGAAATGTTAGTGCCTGGGACGAAAGCATTGCCTGTTATGCATATATATATAATATATGAAACTGAGTGAGGGATATTGACTCACAGCCCAACAATTGAAATGTGGTAAGTTCACGAAAAATTTGTAGTGATTTTTAGAAATTTGGGTCGCGACAGGAGTGGTATCAGAGCTGTGTTGGTCTGATGTGAGTCAGTGTCAGTAATTAGAAAGTATACATCCCCATGTCACTGTACATTATTAGATACAATTGTGTGTATCGAGCTGTGGTTAAGCTGAGAAATTGATTGTGTATGCGGGACGATCGGGATGTCTGATAGACATTGCAGCAGAGGAGAGAGTTCGCGTTCTCGAGACCATAGAGATAGGTCCGAGAGACGCTGTGATAGGTTTGAGAAACCTTGTGAATCGTCATGTGATTATATTCCATCAGGTCCAGTTGAGACTACTGATGCCCGCATTACGAGATTAAAGCGGAGTTGGAACACAATTATGGAGTTGTTCACTTAGGCTAACTTGACTATGGCTAGGTTAGAGAGTAGGCAAGGTCCGGCTGCTCAGACGACTCATACTGAGCCGGCAGTTGATCTTGAGACACTGCGCCTACATAACCTGCACCTATGTCACATGTTGATGAGACCCTTGTACCACCTGTAGTTCCACGACAAACTGGAGAGGATTCAGGCTTTGATTATGAGTGTGACCGATTGAGGCAGTTTCAGAAGCTCAAGCCTCCATCGTTCAGTGGGGTCAAGAACCCTTTAGTAGCAAAGGATTGGATCAACCGGTTTGAGAAGTTATATGACTTTTACCGATATTCGACCAATGAAAGAGTGGCCTTTGCTACATTCATGTTAGAAGGCGAAGCAGAGTATTGGTGAAAAATTCGTCCGACCCATCATGAAAGCTATGTATATCAGTTGATTGACTGGGAGATTTTTTTAGATGCCTTCAGGAGGCAGAACATCCCAGCCACTGCTCAACGAAGATTACAGTTGAAATTTCTTGGTCTAATCTAAGGGAATAGATCGGTAGAGTATAAGTCTCGATTTACATCTTTGGGAAAATATGATCCCGATACCATGAGCAGTGAGATGTGAAAGGTTCGGAAGTTAATGAAGGGATTGAGACCATCCATTAGAGTCAGATTTGCCTATTTGACATCACGACTTACGAGGAGATCGTGCGTAGAACTTAGTTGTGTGGGCAAGACTATGAGATGCACGTCATTGAGCTTGGTAAGGTCGTGAAGGGCAAGAAAAAGAGATCAACAGAGGACTGTAGTGTCCGAGTGGGAAGAGGTCGTTTGTTAGACGACCGAGAGTCGATGAGTCACGGGGTAAGATGATTAAGCCCTCGGTGTATCAAGTCTCGACTTCAGCTAGGGGTATAGTGATTGGAGGACCCCGATCGACTACAAATCAATGTAGAGCATGTGGTAGATACCACGGTAGTAGGTCATGCCACGTATTGATTGGAACATGTTTTAGATATGGCAAGACGGGGCATATGATAAAGGATTGTCCAGAGTTGGCTGAGATAGCCCCACAGAAGGGTAAAGAATCAGATAAGGATACAACTAGTACTTCTGCCCGAAGAGGAGGGCTACAGCTGAAAAGAAGGATGGAAACCTCTGATTGTGAATAGATTACCGGTTGTTGAATAAGGCGATCATTAAGAACAAGTACCCTATTCCACGTATTGATGATCTATTGGATCAACTTCAGGAAGCACAGATATTTTCAAGATCGATCTGAGGTCTGAGTACCATCAGTTGAGAATCCGGAGTGGAGATGTACCCAAGACAGTTTTTCATACCCGTTATGGACATTATGAATTCTTGGTTATGCCTTTCGGGCTAACGAATGCTCCTATAGCTTTTATAGTATTGATGAATGAAGTGTTCAATCCATACCTGGATTAGTTTGTCATAGTGTTTATAGATGACATTCTGGTGTATTTGAAGTCTAGGGAAGAGCATGACTAGCATCTAAGCAGTGTGCTAGAAACCCTCAGAGAGAGAAAGCTATATGCGAAGCTCAGTAAGTGTGATTTCTGGTTGGAACTGATATCATTTTTGGGTTTGGCTGGATATTACCGTCAATTTGTAGAAAGTTCTCTAAATTGGCTGCTCCATTGACACGTCTTACTCGAAAGAATGTTGCATTTGAGTGAGACAGTGCATGTGAGAAGAGTTTTCAGGAACTAAAGTAGTGATTGACCACTGCGCCGATTCTCACCATTTCGACCAGCTCAGGAGGTTTCTCTGTATATACAAACACCTCAGGACAAGGACTGGGCTGTGTATTGATGCAGAACAGGAAGATAGTTGCTTATGGATCCAGACAACTTAAGGATCCTGAGAAGAACTATCGACCCATGATTTGGAGTTGGCAGCCGTAGTGTTTGCACTGAAGATATGGCGTCACTATTTGTACGGTGAGAAATTTCAGGAATTCACTGATCATAAGAGCCTCAAATATCTGTTTTCACAGAAAGAATTGAATATGAGGCAGAGACGATGAGTAGAGCTTCTGAAAGACGATGATTGTGAGATACTTTATCATCCGGGTAAAGTGAATATAGTCGCTGATGTCTTGAGCAGAAAGAGCCTCAGGATGGTATCGTACATGATGGTCAGGGAACATGAACTGTTAGAGCAGTTTATTAGCCTCAGTCTAGATATAAACCCTTCTGACACTGATGCATATTGTGTGATAGCTAGTCTGAGATTGAAAATCGAATTTGATAGACCGGACCAGACAAGCTCAGCATATTGATCACTTTTGTGTTGATATGCATAGTCAGATACAGATGGGTAGAGTGACTGAGCTTACAGTTAGTGATGATGGCCTACTGAGATTCAGAGGTCAAATTTACGTTCCCGATGACCCACAGCTAAAGAGATTGATTTGACAGAAGCTCATTCATCGAGATATACAATACATACGGGGAGTAATAAGATGCATAAGAATCTCCGGAGAGGGTAATGGTGGGTAGACATGAAAAGAAAGATATTGTAGAGTTTGTGGTTAAGTGCCTTACATGTCAACAGGTTAAGGTAGAGCATCAGCAACATGCAGAATTGCAACCTCTATCTATATCGACATGAAAATGAGAGCACATCACTATGGATTTCATCATAGGTTTACCAAGGACCCGACGGAACCATGATGTCATTTGGGTGATTGTGGAAAGGTTGACGAAGTCAGCTCACCTCTTAGCCGTGAAGGCTACGGATACTCTGAGTGTGTTGGCGAATCTGTATGTACAGGAGATTGTGAGGCTACATGGTGTTCCAGTAAGTATTGTGTCTGACATGGATTCCCGCTTTATTTTCCATTTTTGGAAACATTTTCAGGAAGCTATGGGAACCCGATTGAGTGTCAGTACAGCTTTCCATTCTCAGTCCGATGGTCAGTTAGAGAGAGAACCATCCAGACTTTTAAGGATATGTTGAGAGCTCGTGTGATGGATTTCAGAGACTCTTGGGTTTACCATTTGCCATTAGCCGAATTTGCCTATAACAACAATTATCAGTCGAGTATTGGATGGCACCGTATGAGGCTTAATATGGTCTTAGGTGCCGATCTCCGATTGGATGGGAAGAAATGAGTGACCAAAAGATGTTTGCTCTCGATTTAGTGAAGCAAGCCTTTGAGGATGTCCAATTGATATGTGAGAAATTGAGGACAGCTCAGAGTAGGCAGAAAAAACTACGTTGAGACGAGGCGTAAATCTTTGAAATTCACTGTAGGTGAATCAGTATTTTGAAAGTTTCTCCCTCGAAAGGGATAATGAGATACTGAAGCGAGTGGGAAATAAGGCCTGTAGGCTAGCCTAGACACCTGAGCTAGCAGGCATTCATAACGTCTTCCACACGTTGATGCTTCGGAAGTATCATCTAGATCAGACACATTCGATTCAGTATGAGCCGTTGGAGCTCACAAAGGAAATGTCATATGTAGAGAAGTCGATTCAGATATTGAATAGGAAAGAGAAAGTGTTACGGACCAGAACGATCACTCTGGTTAAGGTTTTCGGGCAGTACCACACTTCAGAGGAAGTTATGTGGGAAGTAGAGAGCCTGATGCAAGAAAAATATTCGTACCTATTCGAGAATTAACTTGGTTCTAATTTGGAGGACCAAATTTCTTAAGGTGGGGAGGAATGTAAGACCCGAAAATTCGGTGTCATTTTTTAGAAAATTGTTATTTGTAAACTTGGATTTTATGTAATCTTGATCAAAAATCGAAGAAATAATTTAATTTCGAGTCCAATTGATCAAGATATAAATTATCAGAATTTATCAAAATTTTTATCTCGAAAAATGAGCCCAAAAATAGTAAAAAAATATACCGAAAAAGTAAAATCGGACTGATAAATTCATTTACGGACTAAATGAATTTAATAGGAATTTTTGGGATATTTTGGGATATTTTAAGATTTTTATTATTATTTTAAGAATAAAATAATAATAAAAAAATATATTATATAAAAAAATCTGTTAAAAAAAAACGAATTGGAAACAAAAAAAAAAGGGGAACAAATCGCGAAAACAGGGGGAAACCGATTCTCCCCTGTTTTCCTTCACCGGTGGCAGACGGAGGGAGCGAACGGCGAGGGGACGACCGGCGAAGGAAGACCGGCACGATGGGAGTGCCTGATCGTCGTCACGCGCCCTGGAGTCGCCGAAAAACGCAGATCGGAGGGGGAGAAGGCCGCGGGGAGAAGAGGAAGATTCGTTGGCACCGGCGCCGATTTGGCCCCAGCCAAGCCAGCCGAAGGCTCCCCAACCCGAGCCCAGCCGAACGGCGGTGGAATCGCGCCGGGAACCGACCGGCAGCGTCGACAACGGCGAAATGACCACTGAACTGGTTCGGACCGGTTCAGTGTGAAAAGGGGCAAACCGGTCTGAACTGGTTCAGGAGGAGAGAGAAAGAAGAGAGAGAAAAAAAATTTTGGGATTTCATCGGACTTCGGGTAAGTCGATACGAAGTCAAATGTGACCGATTTAATTTTCGATAAATTTATTTGAATTATATTTAATTGGAAATTGGTCCGAAAATGAAAAATAAGAAATTGTGCAGTTCGACAATTAATTCCGAACGAAAGCCCGATCGAACTCCGATTCGCGCATCATTGTACAATATCGGGTAAGTAAAGCTCATTTACGACAATTTATGTGATTAACGCGTATTTAAGATTTAATTTACGCATTTCAGATTAAATTTTGGATTTAGTGAATTATATTCGGAATTTCGAATAAACTGTCGTAAATGATATTCGGGTTATCCAAAGAGTTTGGAACGAAGCCCAATGGGTATTGATAGACCCAATGAGCCGATAGACCCTGATGAAGGGAATTAATACGTAAAAAAAAAAACGGGCTTAATACGGATTAAGGCCCGATTAAAGTAATTAGGTCCATTTAGAGTAAACGGGCCCAATTAAGTGAAATGAACTGTATTAAATGTGTAATACAGTAGAAAACATGAAATTAATCCAGTGAATGGTTAAATGCAGCTCCAGAGTCATATCGAGAGTTGACCGGACTGCGAGATTTGGACAGCACAGAGGAAGAGAGGTCACATTACGTGATCCGAGGTAAGGGATCATTGGAGCTATTAGAGGTAACTGTACGTATTTTCATCGTCGTTTACAGTCAATTAAATTTCGTATAGAGTATAGATATGAAATTTCTGGATAGTACCCAAATATGAAAAAATTACGAAAATACCCTTAGACTCAGGAATTTTGGAAATGCATAAAGTGCATGCAATCCATGTTTTCTCCGTGAAAAAGAGATTTTGTGAAGCTGAAATGATAGACTGGCTCATGATTTGACTGTATGCATTAACTTGCATGTTTTTTCTAAAAAGTGATTTGATTGACAAGTGATTTGATGGGATGTTTCCCTCTCACTTTATTTTATACCGTTTTGCATATTTCACTCGGTTTTGAGTACCACTGTGGTGGGAAATAGAGCCAGATGTCTATTTTGTGTGTGTGAAATCGTGCCGGAGCATGATGAGATCCGTGGATTTATCCAAATCCGCTCCCATTTGATTTTGGTATTACATCTGTACAGACCGTGCTGGAGCACTGCTCGCATTGGATTCTGTTGTGATTTGTGATTGAGATCGTGCTGGAGCCCTTGTGTTGACTGTGTGTCACACTGACTTGCTCGCACTAGATCAGAGACGACAGGCTATGATTGATAATTTATTTGGTTGGGGTGGTGAGCTTTTGACTCAGGCACCTACAACTGTGTGGTAATTGTACCTGGTTCACGGAGTACGCTGTACCGTGTAGACAACATGGAGTACACTGTACCGTGCAACTATGGGGTGTGAGGATTGCGTCTTTGGACTCGGGCATACTTTGTCATTGCTCTGTTTTGTGATAGTCCTTAGATAGGAGCCGATGGATAGACTAATCCCCTCCTCGGACTCAGAGACAGCATGGCACACCTGATCCGTGATAGCTTGTGGGTCTCGAACTTTGGCCAAATGTTCCCTTGGATTTGTGTTGAAATCCCTGCCTAGTCTCATCTATTTTATTGGTTTCGGTGATGAAACTAATTGTGATTTGATTTTCTGTGATGAAACCGTTTGAAATGAGAATATGATTTTAAAGTGAGTTTCAATACTGAACACAGAAAGATTTTACTCTGAATGAGTTTTGATATTCGGTTTTTGGCAGTAAATTGCTATGTGTTTTACTATGATGGTTTTGTGAATGCCATGAGTTTTTCGGCATAAACCATGCATCATGAGCATTGTGGATAGTTTGATTATCTACTTGCTTTATAAATTAATGAGAGTGTTTTGAAAAGTAAATGCATTTGTTTTACGAGTTGATAAAACATGCATTATGAGCATCGTAGATAGTGTGGTTATCTACCTGCTTTCATATATTTCTTACTGAGCGCGTTATGCTCATCCCATTATTTTTTCCACCTCTACAGAGCATTTCAGTAGAGTGTATAAGCTGCGTCCGTCCTGCGATCTTTTACACACAGCTATCCAGCAGCATCAAGGTATGCACACATGTACTTTTTGTATCTGAATAATAGTGTACAGTGATGTAGTCATGTTATATGGGGGATGTATATGTTAGGCAATGTAAACGAATTTTAAATTCTAAAATGATAATGTTATAAGCTTCCGAAATGTTAGTGCCTGGGACGAAAGCATTGCCTGTTATGCATATATATATAATATATGAAACTGAGTGAGGGATATTGACTCACAGCCCAACAATTGAAATGTGGTAAGTTCGCGAAAAATTTGTAGTGATTTTTAGAAATTTGGGTCGCGACATCACATTTCATCCTAAACCTTTAATTTTATTACATGTCATGTGCTTATTGGTGCAATATTTTTAAAGGCTTTTAATGTTTTTAGCTCTTTATTTTTTTTATTCTAAGTCTGGGCATGACACTAATTTTTTTTAATATTGCCCATTTATTTAAGATTTAAATTTGTTTCTCGTGAAAAATTTATCATTTATATATGATAACAATTTTAAAGGCTTATTTGGCTTTCACATTCATTCTAAGCCTTCAAATTTATACCAAGTATTACATCATGATTTTTTTTTTTTTATATTGGTTCAACCGTTCAATCTTTTTAGCTCTTTAATTTTTCTTTTTATTTTGAGCGTCACAATTAGGGGTGTAATCGAATCGAGCTGAATCGATACAGTGAGGTACTCGAGCTCGAGCTCGACTCGAAACTCGGTGCTCGATACTCGACTCGAGCTTGATCGAGCCTTATTTTTTAAGCTCGAACTCGGCTCGAGATCGAATTCGAGCTACTCGAACTCACTCGATTAGGTTCGATTATATAAGTTCGATATTTTGCTCGAACTCGATTAGGCTCGAATCATTATATAAATATTATTATATTATTAAAATATATAAAAACTTGATACTCGATTAGGCTCGCGAGCTACTCGAGCCGGGTATTTAAGTGCTCGAATTCGACTCGCTCGATAGCTCGAGTAGCTCGAGCTCGAGCTCGACTTGACTAAAATCGAGTCGAATTCTAGTTTTGCTCGAGTCGAACTCGAGTAACTTGCGAGCACCATTGTATCATTTACACCCCTAGTCACAATAATATTTTATATTGTTGGTTTATTTAAGATTTATATTAGTTATCCACGCAAGAAATTTATTAGTTATATAAAAAAACAATTTCAAAGGGTTCTTTGACTATCATGTACTAAATTTTTTACTCGCCACATGATATTTTTTAAAATATTTTTATTAATATTTATTAATTTTGAAATAAATTTTAAAAATATAAAAACAATCCATATAAATCCATATTGTTTAAAATGAATATTTAATAATTAAATATTACTTGCAAATACATTACACATTTTTCAAAAAAATCTATATAAATTACACTTGCAAATGTGTTTATATCGATTACTTTTAATATATTTATACTTTACAATAATTATTTTTAAATCGAAAATCTTATTGATTTATATTTTTAAAACTGTAAAATAATGGTACCTCTTGAAACTAGGGAAATTTTACTAGTATTAACTCAAGTTGTGTTTCCATTGTTTATAGTGCTTTCGAATGAAAATTTTAAAAATTTTAATTTCTTATTAGCATTTATAATTATTTTGTTTAGATAAATATATTTTTTTTAAAAATTTTAATATTAGAATTTTATGAAATAAAAAAATTATAAAAAATATTAAAAAATACAATATTAGTATTATTAAATTTGTAAAAAAAATATATAGATATTATTAATAATATAATAATAATTTTTAATTTTATATTAATAACGAGTTATATGTAAAAAATAAAAAAAATTGATTTTTTTTTTATAAAAAAACCACCCCTTAAATTTTAAAATTCTTTAATTTTTTTACCAAATTATAAAAAAAATTAAATTTTAAACTTTTAAATATTTTATTGAAAATAAATTTATCTCTCTAAATCTCTAATCCGAATGGATTCTAAAAATTTTTGCCGTGCCCCTCGAATTTTTGAAGGAATTGGTATTCTACTCGAGAATTTTTGTCAAGTAATCAAGCAATCGCGGAAACATGTAGTAAACTTCCTTCCTTCATAAATCAGACTTCGGGTTCTGATATTGACGCGGAATTTTTGATCTTTTTTAGTCTTTCTTTTAAAATCCAAATTCTGCATAAACGAAATATAAAGAAAACGAAGAAACTCACAGAATTCGTTGGTTTTGACTTTTGCCGCCCATTTCTTGATCGCTTGATCGCTTTTGGCTTATTCTAATCTTCCATGGCTTCTTCTTCTTCTTCCTCTCGTCAACCAAATTATCAAGTATTTTTAAGCTTCAGAGGTGAAGACACTCGCCATAACTTCTCCAGTCATCTACTTAAAGCTTTGGAAGACAGTGGAATTGCAGTCTTCTTCGATGACAAAGAACTGAAAAAGGGGGAGGAACTTTCTCCAGCACTATTGAAAGCAATAGTAGCATCAAAGATCTCGATTGTCATTTTATCTAAAGACTATGCGTCTTCAAGATCATGCTTGACAGAACTCTCCCAGATCATGGACTGTAAGCGTGCTAAAGGACAGATTGTTCTACCCATCTTCTACCATGTTAACCCCTCTGATGTGCGGAAACATGGTGGGAGTTTTAGGAAATCCTTTGATGAACATCTCATTAATAAACCAGGTGAAATAAAGAGGTGGAAGCTTGCTTTTACTGAAGTAGGAAAATTAAAAGGGTGGCATATCCAGGGATGCTTGTCAGACAGGTGACTGTTTCATCATCTTCCTAAATTGATTTTGATCCTAAATTGATTTTGATCTAATCCTATCTTAATTTTGTAGCTTTAGGGTTCCTCTGTTATTTGTTTTTTCAACTTTTCTTATGAACTTGTAATTCATTGATCAAATCGTATGTGTTGACTATATATATATATTCTTATGAAGAAGAAACTGCTAATTTTTAAAACTCTAACCTGAAATTATTTACTAGATCCGAACCTGCATATATTAAGGAAATCGTTGAAGCTGTTATTGAGAAGTTGAATAGCAAGTCTCCAAGTGGCTTCAAAGATCAATTGGTTGGAATAGATGATCAAAAGAAGGAAATTATATCTTTGTTACGTGGAGAAACAACTCAAATAATAGGAATATGTGGTATGGGTGGAACAGGCAAAACAACTCTTGCTGAAGCTATATTCGACGAAGTCTCTGTTCAATTTGATCATCATTGCTTTCTTCAGAATGTTGGTGGGAAAATAATCGAGCGAGGAATGGAGTCTTTACGAAATGAACTTCTTTCGAAAGTGTTAAAACAAGAAATCCAAATAGACACTCCCTCAATAAGATCCACAGTGATCGGAGACAGGCTAGGGAGTAAAAAAGTGCTTGTTGTCCTGGACGATGTCAATGATTATGACCAAATAGAAAGTCTGGGTGTTCTTCATTTTGGTCCTGGAAGTAGAATCATTTTAACATCCAGAGATAAACAAGTACTTAAATTTGGAGTTGATGAGATATATGAGGTGAAGAGGTTAAACTGCGATTACTCTCTTCAACTCTTCTCCAAATTTGCTTTCCAGCAAGACCAACCTGTTGCTGATTTTCGATATCTATCAAATAGCTTTGTGGAATATGCTGGAGGTCTTCCCCTTGCTCTTAAAGTTTTGGGCCGTGCACTATATCGAAAGCCTAGAGAATATTGGAAAAGTGCACTAGATAAGCTAGAGGAATATCCTGACCCAAAAATTTATAATCTACTGAAGATCAGTTTTGATGGATTGGATGGTCTGGAAAAGAATATATTTCTTGACATTGCGTGCTTCTTCAAATGGAAAAGCACAGAGGATGTAAGAAAAATACTCAATAGTTGTTACAAAGGAGCACATTTTGCAATAAGCAACTTAGTCGATAAGTTCCTCATAGATGAATATCTTTGGATGCATGAATTGTTACGCGAGATGGGTTTGGAGATTGTTCGCCAAGAATCCAATGATCCTGGAAAACGCAGTCGGTTATGGAAATCTAAAGATGTCTATCATGTGTTGAAAAATAATAAGGTATTCTAAACCTAATAACTACATATATATATATATATATATATATATATATATATATATATATTTATTCACATGTTTCTCCTTCATTTCTCATATTGATAGACATTAGTTACATGCGTGTATGCTTCTTTTTATTGATACGTCATAATTTTCTTTTGATTACTAGGGGACTGAATCAATTGAAGGGATATCTTTGAACTTGTCTGAAATTGGAGTGTTGCAATTATGTCCCTCTATTTTCGACAAGATGGTTAATCTTAGAATCCTCAAGTTCTATAATTCACCATCTATTAAGAATCAGGGAGAGTTCAAATTGCTGCTTTTAGATCAAGATCTTAACAGCTTTCCTGATGAGCTGAGGTATCTTCATTGGGAGTGTTGCCCGTTGAAATTTTTTCCATCAAACTTTAGTCCTGAGAACCTTGTTGAATTACAATTAATTTATTGCAATATTGAAGAACTACGGAGTGGAGATCAGGTAACTTTATTTTTTCATCTTTGGTAATACCAAAATTTTAGAGGATTTAAAACTAATCTAATTATTTATCATTTTCATTGAACAGAACGTAGTGAATTTAAGAGTGGTTGTTCTGAAAGGTTGCAAGAATTTAATCAGGATCCAGAATCTCTCACGGGCTATTAATATTAGAAAGTTATGCATTGCATTGTGCAAAAGGTTGGTTGAACTTCCATGTCTGAATCATTTGATAAATCTTTGTGATTTGCTTGTCTTCAAGTGCCCTATAATCAAATTCCCAGAAATTTCGAGGAACTTGAGACAGTTAAAATTGAGTGAGACTCAAATAGGAGAAGTGCCATCATCTATAGGGTGTCTAAACGAACTTTACTATCTAAATTTGAGTGGTACGAGGATTCAAAACCTACCGACAAGTATTGTGAAGTTGGATGCTCTTGTTCATATCGATCTATCCGGTTGCCCAAACGTCACCAGCTTTCCCAATGTCCCGGAGAAGATAGTACGACTAGATTTGGAGTGCACTGCAATAGAAGAAGCGCCCTCATCAATCTCAAGGCTTAAAAACCTTTACTCGTTGAGTATGAAACATTGCAAGAGCCTTAAATCAATCTCAGATCTACCGTGTTTAGAATTGTTAGGTGTACAAGGATGCACATCATTAAAAAAAGTGACCACCGGTCAGTATCAATGTACATTCCACAAGAGAGAATCATGGGAATACATCATGTTTGCTGATTGCTTTGATCTGAATCCAGATGCAATTGACAACATTGTGGCTTATGCATTGCTCAGATCTAAGTGCATGTCAAAACTATTGGCTAAGGAACTGGCTGAGAAAGTGAATGGAATAGATAATTATGAAGGAGGAGTGGTTTGTTTTTTACCTGGAAATGAAGTTTCAGAAAGGTTTGAGAATCAGAGCACAAATTCTTCCATAATCGCCAAGCTAGGTTCAATTACGTGTGGTTACCGTGGTAGATTCTTGGGATTTGTTCTATGCCTTGTGGTTGATCTCAAGCTCTCTTCCGAAGTTCCTTTTGTTGTTCATTGCATATACCAACTAAAAACCAAATGTGGTTGTTATCATAATTATGAATGTAATTTGAGTATGCCAGTCATTGATGATGAGTCAAAACCATTGGAGTATTCCAAACACGTGTTCATGTGGTTTGGTCGCGATATGCTTCACGAAGACAAGCAATACGAGGAGGCATCCTTCAGATTCTACTTCACAGATTATATTAATGAAAATCCTGTAGACTATATCGAGCTGAAAAAATGTGGTGTTCATGTATTCTATGTAGATGCAAAAAGTTCTGATGACTGCAATGTCAGATCCAGCGAAAGATTGAGGCCTGTTGAGGAAGGACTAGAATTAGCCTTTGAGAGATCGCCAGCAAGTAGTGGTCCTCAGTTGTCACTCATCCAAGATGATGGGAACAGTTGTGATACTGACATGATGCAACCAAGCTCTCCTGTTGATCCAAATTGGCTTTCCTTGAAATGCGGTGTCAATAGTTCATATGTTGGAGTTGTCGATATCGAAAATCAGCACACTGACCTTAAAGATGTCAATGGAAATTTCAGCTCCTTGGATGACAAAGATGAACCAGAGCATAAAAGACTCAAACTGTTTGATTTCTTTTGATCATATGTCTGCTTTATGCATCTATCAAGATCAGGATTGGTTTAAGGAGTGGACAAGTTCTCAATCAAGTCTTGCTTCTTGATCTGATTATTTTACCGCAGAAAATTCATTTCCAACGCGATGGACAAAGGTAAGTGGTTACGATTCAATTTGTCATATTAGTACATTTTTTCTACTATTGCTGATAGTATAATTTTCCTAGTTTCTGCGGAGTATTTGTTCTATTATGTGCAATGGTAGCAATATTTCCAATGATGTTAAGTTTTGTTAAAGCAGTAGCCTTTTTTTTTTTTTTTATAAATGGAGAATTAATAATTATTGGGATGAAGTACTCATTTCTTTATAAAATGCTTGCCATTTTTAGAATGTAGCGAACCAATTGTTTGAGAAACTAAAAATCTTTAGTTTTCCTTCAAAAATTCACAAGTGGGAGGGAAGCACTGTGCCTAGGAATGAAAACTGAAGCTATGGGATGGTGGAAATCACTCCACTGTGCCGTAGAAGTAGAATTCAAACGAGCCTTTGATGCCTTTGAGTTTTAAAAGGTAATTCGGATAATTGATGAAATTAATTTTAATAAAGTTGAAAAAAAAACTATTAAAAATATATACCTTTTAATAATATAACACTCATATTTTGTAATAAATTTTATCTTTTTTTTTACATAAACTTTAAATATATATATATCTCTTAATTTTGTTTTATAAAAACACAATAGACTTTTAGTTGTCTAACATTTATATGAATTATCGAATTTTGATTTTCTTCTCTTCATATTCTTTAAAACCATTATTTGTTAAAATTTAATGAAACCTTTGATTTTTTAACATTTATATTGTTTTTTACTCTTGTTCCTTTTTTTGTGATTTTTTTTTCCAGAGGTCAGAGGGTTTATAAGCTTATAACTTATAATTTTCCCACTTTTATGTTTTATTTTGAATTTTTTTTGTGACTTTTCCATCTTTTTAAGAGGTTGGAGGGTTATATAAGTATATTTCATGCTTGTAATATATTATTATCTCAATTCTTATTTTCATTTTATTAATCATGAAGTTTATTTATTATTATGTTAGTATTTTTATACTGATTTTTATATATTTTTAATCATGATCTATCTTTTTTAAGTTGGCATTCACCTCTTGAGCTATGAATTAAGGCATCCGACCCAAGTGTTGAGGTCATAGCTTTGTAATAAATCCCAAAAACCAAAGTTAGTAGCACAAATCCAGCAACCATCATAAAATTGTATATTTTGATTCGAGGTGTTAAGACGTCTAGGATATTTTTACCTGAGAGGGAGACTTTGTAATTTGTAAAACAATTAAAATAGATTGGATCGTTACAAAGATTAGATTCTATAGTTCCAAGAGAGAATCACTAAACTGAAAAAATCTATTATCTCGAAAGGCCATCAATATTGAAGGTTTTAGACCTACCCTGGAAAGAGGCTTAACTTCTACTTAGATTAATCTTAAATGAATGTACTTGTAAATTTAAGCAATGTGCCTATTTAATGACTCCTTTTCTAGGAATTGGATTGGCTCATAATCATGAAGTTTATTTATTATTATGTTAGTATTTTCATTAACAAAATATGTACTTATTTACAAAGAAATTCTAATATCCTGCAAAAGGTGCTAGATGTTCTACCTAGTAAAGGTGATATCTCTTGGATATCTAACCCATGGCTTAAAGGACTATACCCAAGGGCTCAACGTATAAATAGCTTAGACTCAAAAATATTAGAATGAAACTCAATAAATAAATTGAATATATATATATATATATATATATATATAAAACATCGGTGTATTTGCATGTGTGGTGTATTTGCATGTGTACTAAAAACGTGCTCCAGGATTTTGTCACATGAGATCAAATGCACAAAAATGCCACACTACTTAATATCAATATGAAATTTACAAACTTAATTTGCAAGCAATCTACAAGGTTATATAAAACCCAAGCAATCTTGTTGTGCGAGCTCAAGATGAAAAGATAATTACACCTTCAGCCCCTTTAAACAAACGGCCTACTAAACTTTCATCGACCTTGGCTAATCTTATATATTTATGCCATATTAGACTATTTATATCCACATGCTCCATAGGTTTTGCTTGTAAAACAAATAAGCAGACTACTAACATAGCACCATATATGCCTGAAAATACCAAAATAATACAGGGACAAGCCTCCAACAACTTTCGTCACTCGAAAGATGAAAATCAATCCAGCCAATCAATCACGGGGCATTTTCCAGTCAACAATATTGTCATAGTAATGTAGAAACCTCTGATGATAAACCATTTCATTTTTTTTAAAATATTAATTAAAAAAAAACACATAAGTTTCGCGCATGTGAGGGCATACAGACATGCATATTTCCACATACAAACTCATAAACAGGTGAGATAATGGGGAAGTAAAACTATGAATTTATTAACTTAAATGAGAAACCACTTAAGATACACAATTCCCCTGATTAATTTGATTCCTAATTTCACTCTAAATATGGCTTTTTTCCTAGCTTCCAAGCAACCCCTATTGATCAATCAAATTAAATAGAGTGGAATAAAATACAACCTCAATTAGTAGACTAATTTTCCCCTAATCAGACAGCTGTTGCTGTGGGCCTGAAACAATCAATATTGCACAATCCAACAGATCTTATCATCTCACCAAAACTGCATAAGATTTCATTCTACCAGTCAATAAAACCATTATTGTATGCACTCAAGCCATCATAAGGACACAACTAAAACAGAAAAGAATAAAACAGGGAATAGAAAGGTAAAGGAATTGGTAGCATGAATTCAAACTAACCGATCAACGCTGTTCCTTGCTTTCTCAGGTTGGTCTGAGCCATTACAGAATTTGTCAGGCCGGTCCACACTCCTCCTTGATTTTTCTCTCTCATCAGTGCTGGTTCTTGATTTTTCTCTACGATCAGCGCTTAACCGTGGCATTTCTCCTAGGTCAGTACTAGCCCAAAACTTGTCTCTCTGATCCATGCTTGGTCTAGATGTCTCCCTAAAATCTGTGCTGTTCCGAGGTTTCTCTGGTTGATCAGGAAGTGGGACAGATCCTTTTCTAAGATGAGATTTCTCGATGGCTGAAATGAATTTTTTGAGATGCTTGATGTATTAAGGATATAGTTCCAAGTCACAATGATTCCCTCCTCTAAGCCATAAAGGTTCATATTTCTCTTTACAAAGTTCCCAAAGCTGCTTACCATGGGACCAATCCACGACATCATCAGCAGTCCCCTGGAATACAATAAAAACAGATGAATAATGCTGGCATAACGAGCACACTTCCGGAAACATTAACAATACATTCCAAGATTACAAGTGTTAACAGCATATGTGTCAACATACAGCAATCATTTTGAGGATAAGGAAGTGTCACTTGAAAACAAGACATCCGCCAACTACAACATACGGCCTTCTCAAGTTTCCAGTGACTTATTTACAAGATATTTGAAGACTTGGAGAACATTATTAACATTACACACACAAGACCTTGCCAAATTGTCCGATCACAATAATTATGAAGACCATATATGGATACGCATGTATAAGAATTCCAGATAAGCTCCATGAAGTCATCGAGAAGTTGGCACCATGCAGGAAGACCATGATTTCCAAAAAAACAGAATTAAGGCATTGGAGATATCCTAGAGTCAGCCTCAAATTCATGATCTACCCAGCCCTTAGAAAGGGGTAAAATCTAAGGAATCCCACAAGATAGTTTTACGCAAATTGCAAAGCATCGGAAAACAGTAGGAAGCAAGAAGCATAGAGAAAGGTATTTTTCAAATAGCCAAACGTATATTATATGCTAAAAATGAGTTTGGATGAGGTTTTATTTTTATTTTTATTTTTTGAAAAATAAATAAATCAAGGCAACTTAAAACCAGCAATTCAAATACTAGAGATTACAAATTTATTGTTTGAGTTAGAGATTCCTCAAATAGGACAATGTCTTTCCATGCCTGAAAAACAGTATCATTTATATTAAGCTGACAGCCTAGAATTTGAAATCCCTTTTAGAAATATATTCCCCTTGACAATTGCCTAAACCAAGGAAAGAATTGGTGTGACTACACTTCAGATGAAGTACTTCGAAGTGGGATCATAGTTCGATAATAAATTTCAAGTTCCATGCAATGTGTAGCAATGCACCCTGTATAGATATCAGAAGTCAAAATGAGAACAAAACTGTGAAACATGCAAATACTCCAAAAGGGAAAGAACCACCAATGTAAAACCTCCAGCCACCAAAGCCGATCTTTGGGCACAGATCTAACTTTCCAGAACCACCATCATCTTCTGCAAACTCCAGCAACTTCAATAACACCCAATTTCTACCATTGCTATGTTTTCCTTTTACTTTGTTGTTCCTCTTGATCACCAGAACTTCCCTTTTCTCTCTCCAACTCAAGATGCCTATTCCACTCCATATTTCCTCAAATAGTCTCCTAAAATCTGAGGTTTCTTAAATTTACATCCATCATATAACAATTCTTTGTCGCGTTTTCAATTGTAACATTGTATGATTTAGGATGACTCTAAATTTACAAAAACAACCATACCAACAATGAAATTATCAAATGCTGCATTTGAAAATGAAGCATTTCAAAATATCTGTGGGATTTTCCAATTACTCCATACAAACACACCCTAACTACAGTTCTCCATTTAGTCTGGTAAAAGAGGAAGTGACCTTAAGGCTTCAAAATTTATTCTTAGCGTTTGCATACCTGGTCAAATGTAATTTAATATAAAATCCAGTAGTTATAGCAGGTCTCATACTTGTTACACAGCCAACGAGGGAAAGCACATAAATCACAAGAAGCATATAAGCTCCTATGCAATCCTTTGTTAGAATGGTAACCCATGATTAAACACAAAGTATAGGAACTAGAAATGTGCATAGCCCAAGATGAAATAAAGTAATAGGATGGATATTTGAAAAAAAAAAAATGCATGCAAAGCAAATTTATCGAACCAGTTGCTGCTGTAGCAAAGCTCTGTCAATCACTCTGATTTTCTCTTCCTTAAACTTTGAACAGTGATCATTCCTATGTGATCAAAACATTACTTTTACAAATATCTAACAACTACAAAGTGTAAATCATTATAAACAAATCAAAGAAATACTCACATGGATTACCAGAACTGGACAACTGACAAATGGTATTTTGTCAATATTCTGCATCATGAACAGGGAAAGAAACACGAAGATAGATTAGTTACCACCAGATAAAGTAAACAGTTGAGACATTAAGTTAAATAACAGCGCATTGAACGTTTGAAAGAACCTTATATATGTCAAACCAGTACGTTCGCTTCACTGGATACATTACTCTTAGACCAGACAAAATTGGGCTGTGAAGTACCACAGCCCTCAATTTAGGTAAGCGAGTTGCCAAATCTAGAGTGGATCCACTCCCAACCGATTGACCATATAAGATAACATCTTCCTCCTTCACTCCATATTTTTCCCCGAGGCATCTATACACAGCTTCTATGTCACCATAGGTGTTCTGTTCAGTTGGCTGTCAGGAAATTGGAAAATAAGAAGAGATATAAAAAGGAATAACTCAATGATACTCTACAAATTCTCCTACTAAAGTTCTTCAAAAATAAATAAACAAATAGTTGAGTTGGCTCCAGAGAAAATTGTGGAAATATAGATGAAATTATATGCTTCATTATTAGTTTTTTTTTTTTTTTTTTTTAAATTTTACAAAGTTCAGAACTAAACCAAATCAAATAACCGCTCTAAGTATTACAATATTGCTTTCATTGCGGAATAATTCAAGGAATTAAAGCTTTGCTTGAGATCATGAATATGAGAATTTGAATTTGAACTTGAATTTGGTTTGTTATAAATACTGTGTGACATAGACATCAAAAATAAATATAGATTTAACATAACTATTCACACAAAAAAAGAGTAAGGGTTTAGCACACCTATGTACATAAGATAATATGAGAAAATGAAATTAAAATTCAACTTTCCATTTAGATATTACAAATTCACTACTCAATATAGCCATAACAAATCCATAGAGATCACTATTACAGTATTACCATAATCATGAAAAATCATGTTTTTCGTAAGCTTTATCCTTGAAGTTATTCTAAACTTAAAATTCAAATCCCTCCCTAGAAATTCAAGTTCCCAAAGACAACCTTAAAGAAAAACCTAAAATGCCTTAAATTCCTGATTCATCAAACATTTCAATTTTCTGACAGTCAAAATATCAGTAAACAAACTTAGAAGCAAACTCATGACCAAATAAAATTCAAGACATAAGCTCCTCCCCTCTCTATTCCTATTTTACAAGATGAAAGATCCAATGTTCGAAAATTTCTTCCTTCACTCCACTCTTTCCTACCAACCAAACAGATAATTAATAAAACAGAAAAAGAACCAATATGTTTACATACCTTCCCATTTGACTGCCCATATCCAGAATAATCATAACTGCGAAAAGCATATAAATAAATAGAAAGAAAAAAATGATCAATCATCAATAAAATGTCTCGGATTAAGCTTTTTCAACTTACCCCAATAAGTTAACTCTGAGACGTAAACTGAGTTCACTGAAAAGATCATACATTTGGCCCAGATCAGCTGCATTACCGTGTGAGTAAAGCACAGTCAACACCGCTCCAGGGTTCTTTATATACACCGCCACCACCTGATTTCCTCTCTTAGTTCGCACCTTTAAAATGTCGACGTTCTCCCTCGCCACCACCCCATTCATCACCAGCCTCCCTCCACTCTCCACCACCGTATATAACGGCGGATTCGGCGGAAAAAACGCAAACTTCGCCGCCATCGTCGACGTCACACCTCCCATTATCAAAAATAAATAAATAAAATCAAACCTTTATTTTGTGTTTCAAAATATGAACATTTCTTCAGTGGAAACAAAAAGAGAAAAGAAAATATTGATAGGTTTTCTTTGCTTTTTGTTTAAAAATGTAAAAATCAATTGAAACATTATTCTTTTGTTTCTGTGAAGTGTATGGCAGAGAGAAAATGATGGATTTTTCAAAATATGAAAATACTAAAAAAATATAGAAGAAAATATTGATGGGTTCCTTTTACTTTTGTCCAAAAATGTAGAAAAGAATTGGAACTTATGTTTCTCGGGATTTTTCTAGTGTTAGGGAGAAACTGAGACTCAGAGAGAGAATCTGAGAGTGTCATTAGAGTGTAGAATGAGGAAAATCCGGCGAGAATAAGGGGAGACAGCACGTGTGGTTGAACTAATTAATAAATAAATAGAGAAGAGGAGAGACAGAATGATGTGACCGAAGAAGCGCATGAGTGACACGTGTTTGTAGGGCAAAGACTTCCAGCTTTGATTTTGGTTTTGCATTTGTCTTTGTTTTTGGGTTTTTGGTCGGATTGGATCTTTCAAACTGTGTTACTGTTACTTAGCGGCTGGAATCGGCTGCGTTGTCTTTGGTTTTAATGGGATTCCATTTTATGCTGTCTTTTTTTTCTTGGATTTACATTTCTAATCACCTTTTTTAATTTCATCAATCATCGGATTTGCAAATTAATTACTAATTTATATTTGATAAAATGATAAACTGTTATAAATTATTAGTTAATTATAAAATATTACATCATTAATTAGTAAGGATTAAAAACTATAAAAATTTCTGAAAATATATATTTTTCAATTTTATTACTTCAATTCTTAAAGTTTTTATATTTTCCAACTATATATCATCAAAATATATTATTAATGCATCAAATATAATTTTTTATTTTAAATATTATAATTTCAAATTAAAATTTTTATTTAAATCTAATCTTAACCTTACCACTTGAGTTTAAATTTGAGACATAAATCCTACTAAGAAAATTAGAGATATATAAAATGAAGAGAGTTGGATGAGTTCCGGCCAAATTTAACAAGACTTAATTAATTTTTTCCCGAAAATTATGGTTTGGGACTTTGAGTATGTCCAATTACTATTACTATACAAATGAATAATTTGATTTCTGGACAGCTCTAAATCTAATTATTTTCTTTTGTAAAAAATCCTATCGATTTTTAATTTCCATGTTCAGATGTTATGATATTTTCTAATATTACAATGTTTTATTAAAACGGCAAGTGAAAAGACTTACCACTATACTACGACGAGTCAATGACGCAAATTAATTTTAATTTTACCACCAAAAAGTGACATTACCGCAACCATAAGCCATCTAGTCCTCCACCCTTCCCAACGTCGTCTAACACGCTGTCATATAATGCTCCACACACCGCCATCGGATGTCCCATGCGCCTCTACATGCCAGCATGCACTGCCCAAGTTTCTACCAATTCAGCGTGTGGGCTTCACCAACCTTACCTACCAAGCTTGCCACGCCAGCTCAAACTAGTCAAGTCAGCACTAAACCTACCTTGTGTTTTGCAATGTCAGCATCGAACTCGCCGCATGTCACTACCTTCTCAACATCGATTGTCGCTTGCCATTACCATATCAACACCGACCTATCATGTGTCATTGCTACGTCAGCTTGCTGTTTCCTGGTCTCACAGCCACATCAACTTGCTCTTTCCATGTGAGTGTTGACCTTCCACATGTCTCTGCCACATAACTCTGCTCTTTCAACATGTCAATGCCACGTTTGCATGCTCTTGCCACTTCAGCACTTTTGGTCAAATCACCTCTCCCAATATTTTTTATGTCCTAATTTTATTTTTTTACTTATATTTATGACAATGCTACTTAGAAAATGGAGAAATCTAACGTCTCTCCATCAATTATACAATTTTGAAAGGTACTGATTATAATTTAAGAATTCAAGGCATGAAAAGTTTTTTGAAAGGTTATAGACTTTCGTGCATTGTTACTAAAGGCATGACTAAACCTACACGATAAAATGAAGAGAATCCAACCAAATTTGCTTACTGTTAGGACAATTGGGATGACAAAAATCATCAGACAATATTGGTTTTAGAAGCTAAAACAATAAAAATCGATAGGAATAAAATAATATATGAAAAGAAAAATTAAAATTATTTTATTGTGATATGAAGAATAGAACTGAGGTACAAATTTTACTTTTTTAAAGCGATTTATGTTTTTATAGAAATTATATCGACCGATGCAACAAAAATCTCCATGATATAACAATCGAACTTAAGTTTATTATACACTTTATAATTCTGCACTAACATGTAGAGTAAATAACTCTTAAATCGAATACCTTTCTTTTGTCCAAGAATTATATGTGATATATCATAATGAATTAGTGTCTCAAAGTTAAAGAATAAAAATGCATATCTTGTTTGAGGTTTGTTCTCTTATTTATAGACCTCAATAATTTGTAACATATATTGTAAATATAATTATCATATTTATAACTATACCTGTCTATTTTTTAAAGAAAAGAAACCGATAACATTAATAATTAACAATATTGTAATGCTAACCTCTAATGTATCTGCTAAAGTATGCAGAAGAATAGACACATCTCATGGACGAATCTCATAGTACAACACAAGCTATAACATATTCATATCTAGGTTGTAGTTAATCTCACATTTAAATTATTAATATTTTAATATGTATTTCTATTATAATGAGTGCCTTAAAACAGTCATATTCACATCTTCAACAAAACTATAAATGCATTGTAATATTTTAAAAGCTTTAAACCACTTAAATGCATTACTAAAAGCATAACATCCTAGTATTTTATTAACTTATTAAAAATCTGACGTTATTAAACAACAAATATTATTTGTAATAGCAAACTGATAATAACATTAATGAAACGTTAGAATTTTCGTATCCATAAACAGCTAAACTTTGACAAGCTGATAAAAAGGCGAAATCAAAAATACTAACAGGTCAAACGTATAAAAAATTCAAGTGATAACTTACAGGGTAAACCAATTTATATGAAGATACTTTTTTCGTAAAGCTAAAAACAGCAAATTAAGTAATAAATTTCTAGTAAAATAAATGGCATTCCAAATAAATGTAGGAGATGCTGGACTATTGGTCACAACAAACAATTCTTCATAAACAGTATAAGTTGATAACCATTAGCAATCCACTGCTTCGTGAGAATTAGATTAACATACCAGGAACACGAACTTCTCTGAGATTTAAGCTGTATGAGAAGACTTAGTTAAGCAATATCTTACTGAGAAATCCTTATTTTCTTGAGTTGGAATCATTTTTAAAAATGATTGAACCGTCTTAAAATTGTTAGTGTTAGAGGCAAAAACAATAAAAATCGTTAGTTATAAAAATTATATATGAGAAGAGAAATTAGAATTATTTTAATATGATACGAAAAGTTGGACTGAAGCATGAATTTCATTTTGTTTAAGATGATTCATATCTCTACGGGAATTATAGCAACCAGTGCAGCAAGAATTTTAAATATGTCATTTTTAGGATACAACAACCTAACTTAATTTCCATTGTACATTTTACAGTTTTGCACTAACATGTAGAGCAAATAGCTCTAAGATCAAACACCCTTCGCTTGTCCAAGAATTATATGTGATATGTCATAGTGAATTAGTGTCTCAAAGTTAAAGAATAAAAATGTATATCTTGTTTGAGGTTTGTTCTCTTATTTATAGGTCTCAATAATTTGTAACATATATTGTTAATATAATTATCATATTTATAACTATCCCGTTTATTTCTTAAAGAAAAGAAACTGATAACATTAATAATTAACAATATTGTAATACTAACGGCTAATATGATAGGTATAATAAAAGATATAATAACGTTAGCCAACAATACAATAACGTTTAAGTTATATTTTTTTTATGATTCAAGAAATATTAAGTTTCAGTACATTTAATATTTAAAAGAATTTTATTATTAAAATATCAAGTTACAACACATAATAACTTGGTTTACAATACAGCTATAAAATATATTCATATTCAATTTGATGATTATGATACTACAAGAAAAAAGATTTTGAATTGTTCGGCCACCAGGTACACAACTTCTAGACTTGCTCATTCTTATCAATAATGGACAACTCTTCACAATCTCAAATAGGAACCTGGATGATTGGTGAAAATGTCCCTTGCTAAAGTCTAACCTCTTTGGATAAGGATTAGTTTCACCTTATTCAAGTGCTCTCATGACTCTTCATCTTGAATATAAATCTCTTAGAGCTTCATTGCTACATTGCTACATTGCTACATTGCAAGCCATTTCCATCACTTGATACTACTATTAATGAGCTCAAAATTTTGGTGCCGGATACTGAGAATTTATAAAATTGAATCCTACGCTTAACCTATTATGGAAATTAAGGGAGGTGAGTTTGGGGAGCTCAGTAAATTAACCACACAAGAATTTATAAAATTGAATCCTACGCTTAACCTATTATGGAAATTAAGGGAGGTGAGTTTGGGGAGCTCAGTAAATTAACCACACAAGTACAAAATCAACCACATACGGAATATTGAGTTCTAGATAATACATGCGATGCTAAAGTCACATTTTATAATCTTTTTCGAATTTTTTTGGTTGTCGAGATAGGATGTTATCTAGACGTTGTCAAAGTCATTAGGGAGAAGCAGATGTTTTGAAATACCTCGATTTTTCCTTTTGAGTTGACTACAAAAAAACTAATCTCATAGACTTATACTCATGATTACCAACATACTCTAACATGATGAATGTAATTCATGTTATGAATATGTGGTAAAATCAAAGATGCAAAAAGGGTAAATCAATGCATATAAAACAAAGTCACCTAAAGAAAGCATTATTCTGAACACATTTTTCTTTATAAATCATATCATGATCATTGGTAACTATTGTATCCTGTCAGCAAGACCTTGGCTAACTATTATAACTTGTCAGCAGAGCCTTGGCTAACTATTATAGCCCATTAGCTAAGACATTGACTAACTATTATAACCCGTTAATTAGGATTTAAATGGTCATGACTAACTATTTTAACCTAGTTGCAAGTGAAAACTCATGGCTATAAAAGCATTTTAAGTGCATGTTTTGAAATCTAGTACTTTTATAGATTTAAAGCAAAATAAGCTTAATCCAAAAGCGTTAAATATATGCAAAAGAAGTATATATTTCACAATATTTCAGAACATGTGTAAAGTGAGATTCTAAAGCTGTCTTTATGTAGATAAAATCGATGCAAGCTTATAAACCTCACAAATACCATGTTATGCATAATGATGCAATGCAGTGCTGGAGTATGGTTTAGAAAACACATGAACTATTAGAAAATATGAGTAATGTATGACGTGCTTTCCTATTCTTATACTTATAGCGTGTGAACTCCTTAAACCTTATTCAATCACTAATTAAACACTTGAATTAATCTCGTATGCAACTAACTTATAACTTATGAGATTAACTTACGATAGTTACGAAATTTCTACAATATGATCAGGTAAAAAAGTCTCATTACCTAGCCTGCAAGGTAGATTTGAAATAACTCGTATCATAGTTTAAATTTGAACTCAATCAATTGTTAACATATTTATGCATATAGCTAATTCAAATCTTATATATTATTTAATCATGCTTTTGAAACGTAAAAATGTTTTGTACAAGATTAACCCATAATTTATGCAATTAACTTACCTCAACTTTCACTGAGAGTTCGCTTACTACGCTATTATTCCAACAACTTCGGCACACCACAACTTATTCCGAAAATCTTATAGTTCCTCAAGTAACCAATAATGGAAAAAAATCTTGGAGGAGTTTTTACTCCAATCTAAAGGCATGTAAACATAAAATTCTCAATCAATCACAGTTAAGTATGTAACTTATAGTTTCCCTAGGGTTCATTCTTGAAATTTATAAAATCATAATATCCATATTTAACTCTATTACCTTATCATATCTTTCTTGTGAGATATTCCACAATAACAAAATCACAAGTTCATTTCACAATTTATTTCTTATAGATTCTAATAATCATATATTTGATAATCATTCTCAATTTTCAAACACATATCAAACTAAGCAACATGTTCTAATTGAATTTATGCATGTCACTTACCTCACTTCCACGCACTCGATATCTTATCCCATTGTGCTTTGGCCATAACTTTGACAAATATTTTCCTTATATGTGTTACATGAAAATTACACGATCACATGTAAATCCTCATGTTTACGCCAAATAATTCGATAATTTACATATAACTCATCAGGACCACCAGATGTAGAATAAAGGGATAAATTTTGGAGTGTACAAGTGACATGAGGTAAGGCTCTGCTATCAAACAACCAAGTTTGATTCCTGTTTGCAACAGTAACATGGTTTGACATAGGTTGAGATGACCTTTGTTTGATCTTAAAGTAATTCTTAGTTGACTAACCTGGTTTATGACAAAACTGACAAACAACTTTTCCTACGACTTGTTGATTAGTAAAGACACACATTGGGAATCAATATTGAAAGAGTTGATACAATTTGAATTATTTGAAGAAGATCTAGCAAACTTGTTTCTGTCAAACTGAGAGAGTTGTTTAGCAGCAAAATTAGCTGTGGGAATGATCATATCAGATACAAAATCTTAGTGCTTAAGGACTTCCTCATACTTAGTTAATTTGTCAAGCAACTCTTAAAATGAAATGTAAGATTCTCAAGCTCTAGCACATGCAATAATTTCTTTGAAATCAACACCTATACAATTTAGGGCATAGATAACCAAATCTTCTTTAGTTACTGGAGAATTGATTAGAGCAAGTTCATCAGCAATGCTCCTTAATTGTTTAAAATATTATAATACTGATTTGGCACCACTAGGCTAAGTGACCTTTTCTCTGAGAGACATCATCCTCGATCTGGATTTGTTGGCAAATAACTTGTTGATTCTAATCGAAGCATCGAAAGAGGAGTTGGACAAAACAAAGAAAAGAATGACTGTATTAGTGGATGAGGAAATCATGCCATGTAAAAGAAGCTGATCTTGGTGAATCTAGTGATCATAAAGAGGATTAGGGATCATTTTAAGAGGGTTAGAATTTTCTTTTATAATCATTTCTGGTGGATAAGGGTTAACCCATCAACATATCCTAAAAGCTTGTAACCAATAAAAAAAGATTTGAATTGATTCCTCCATGAAGGAAAATTAGAGTAGGTAAGTTTAAGGCCCGTAAATTTTTATATATTCTTTATGATTTCGTGATGTACAGACAAGTTACATAAAATGTGAATCATAAGAAATTGACATTTTTATGTTCTAAGTGTGAATGAAATGCAAAATAAGTAGTGAAGCAAGTGAATGCAAAGTTTTCTTTGAAAATCTGAAAAAAAATTACAGCTGGAATGCTGCCGAGCAAAGGGAGATAGATCTCATTGCCTCGAAATGTAGTGCCAAAACATTCTGCAAAAGGGAGATCAATCCCTCATTCAGTGCAGATCGATCTCGGATGGATTCTGGTTAGCAAAGATCGATCTTAGCTTGCCTCTGCTTGGACAGGATCGATCTCTTCCCATAAGGCAAATCCATGAGCAGATCGATCCTATCTCATGAGCAGATCAATCCCCCAGCCTGCATGTCGAATTCTGAAGGAGTTCAAACAAGGGCAGATCGATCTCTCACCCTTGGAGATCAATCTCATTAGGATAATTCTATAAAAACCCGATAGCTGAGTCTTTTATCCACGAGACAGCTGATACTCCTCTATTTTTAACAAAGTAACTTAGCTTTCTCACTCTAAAATCATCACCTTCCAATCAGATTTGAGAGATATTTCTTTGAGCAAAGTTGTTCCTAGTGAGGAAGAGAACAACATAGTCAAAGATTGAAAGCTGAAACTTTGGATTGAAGGAGCAAAGAGGTTTTCCCTAAATTTGACAAAAAAATAGAAAAGTCAAGTTAGATAAGATTTCAATACATCAACTTCAAGTTTGTTAATCTAGACATTTTGATGAGTTGATTAGTGTATGTATTGTTGGCTGAAACATCTTTGAGCATGCTTAATCCTCCATGACCTAAAATGGTCTTAGTGTGAGAAAGTGATAGAAAGTTGCTTAGGCATGGAGTTAATGATGATTTAAGCACAAAATGATGTTAATGAGCATGTATACATGATTTTAAGATAGGTTTGTGAAATACATATGTTAGAATAGATGATGATTGAAAGTAGGCATATGATGTCATGCCCCGCTTTTGGGAACCCTTCTATCCATACATTCTCTACTACGGTTGGGCTGTGAGAAGATGCAATTACTAAAAATTCATTCATTTACAGCGGAATATTTAAAACTTTAATTCACACTCCCAGGTGTGTGTGTGTAAATACACAAAATTAATTGTATAAATACCATGTGCTTACATATCATCCTCATAATACTGTTTACAATTCCAAGATATAACTGTGCAATACAATATATTGGATACAAAATACTCGTGTATACAAATCTTATACCTTTGCAGATTGTGGGAGCTGTTAAACACAAAAGATCTAGAGATCACCGCTCTCTTACTTCTCAGTACTTGGAGGGGGAAAATAGTGGGATGAGCAAACCACAGCTCAGTAAGGAAATGTATGCTAGCAGGTAGATATCGTACTACCTACATAGCCCATGCATGCATAAACCAAAACCATGTTTTCGTTATAAATGGAAATATCATACGAACAATACATTTAAACACATGTTTCTCAATAGCATTTTCGTGTAAATCAAATGTCAAACTTCCATTTAAAACATGCTCATAAATAGTGCCCTCATGGCACGAATGTGAAATCAGAGATTTATCGAAAACACGAAATCTCTTTCACTTCTCAAATCATTCTTTCTCGCAAATCTCTTTCTTTTCTGAGATTGTCTCTGTTTCTCGAATCTCTGAGACAGGCATGGAATTTTCGGCAATCAAATATCCACGACTTATGACCATAGTCAGTGATCCCAGGCCTCACTGATCAGGTGTGCACAGGGTATCACTTCGCCTGAAGGGGGATGGGTCAGTCCTACCCTCCGGCTCATCTCAATCCACCTCATTTCCTCGTATACTCACGGTGAAGATACGCCGTGTGTCATCTACGCGATACTCGTACTCACGTGCACCCAGCACGGTACATAGTATACCAACGGGTGACTACACTGTTCTACGTACGACCGTGGACCCAAGTCCATACTCCAACTCCAATGGACTTTTTATCCTAAACCATGTCTCATATACCAGGCGAGCAAGCAGCGTAACACACAGTCAACGCAAAGCTCCAGCGCGGTACGATCTATCGTTAAGGCCCAGCCCGTTCAAATGGCCGTCGGCTAGTATCCCCTTGGGTCCCAGACCCCCAGGTTTACCTCAACTCAACAAAACAGGTGAAAGCAAAGTTCTCGCACTTTCTCAAAACCCTCGTGCGAGTTAAAACTCCCGCACGGTACATCAAGGCATTAAAACGGGTGTGAGCTAACACTTCAACACCAAATCTCGTCTCAAATCTGATAGATGGCTATTTTCTCTTTTAAAACTCAAAACACGTTTATTCATACAGCATGCCTCTTCATGCTAAAACATGTAAAATTAGTCAACCTATCATCAACATTTCTCAATCATCAATAACAATATAAAATTGAGAACATCATTGAAAACATGCATATCATGCTATTTCCTTACCCTATCCCATTTCTCAATACATATATACATCATAGTACTTTTCATACTTCCACATCATTTCATAAAATTATAATATCGTACTAGTCCTAGCAATATATCTACGAAATTGCTGTAATTACGTACGAACATCTCTATAGCTAACACACAGTCCCTTATCTCGTTTTACTTGTGTGCAACTATCCGCCTTTATGCTTCTTGCGTTCTCATCTCGACTTGCTCCGACGTATCATCCGAAACTGAAATTCATCCATCAACATTTGAGTTAATGTTTCTAACTCTTATTCAACTAAGCATTTATCAAATGCCTTATATACATATTTTTACCCTTTGTGGTAAATCTCACAATTTTATCCCAATATCAACATGTCCAAACCATTCCCACAACCTAATCATCCACTCAAGATGTCTCATTTATCATAAACACTTCCACACTCCACTTTCTCATACTTGACTATTTCCAAGTTATATTCATTTCATACCATTCTAGGTAGTTCTATCATGTCTATGCATACTAACCATTTCCCATATCAATATCCAAACAAATGTACTTGGGTATTTGCATTAGAAACTCACCTAGCTTGATTTCTTCATTGCTCCAATGGAAATACACCTTGTTGCTTAAATCCAACAAATGGAGAAATGCCTCTAGACTATGTTGTTCTTCTTTTTGTTGTGAACAACTTTGTCTCTAATAGACTCTCCTTAAATCTCACTGAAAATGGCTGGATTTAGGGGTGAGAAAGCTAGGTTTTTGTGTTGAAGTGGAAAGGAAATGTTTTGTCCCGAAATCTGATGATCCAACTGCTCCCATTTATAGTTTTGACTTGATGAGATCGATCTTCCTTGGGTGGAGATCGATCTGTTCCTCTAAAATCCCTCTTTTCTAAGACATTTTAAAGGCAGGAGATCGGTCTGTCGAGACTGGAGATCGATCTGCTGTCAAACAGAAGCTTAAGGAGATCGATCTGCTTCCAACCCGAGAGCTAAAGAGATCGATCTTCTTCCTTTGGAGATCGATCTGTTCCCTTCCATTTCTCACATAAGAGCATTCTGGCTCTTCCAGATCGATCTCTCATCCTATAAGATCGATCTGGCCTTCACAAATTCCAGATTTCTTGCAGTTCCTCTGCAACAACCCTTACCAAACACCCTTAATTTGCTACCATGATCATTTCCTCATTCATTCATCTTTGAGACTTGAAAATGGGATCCATCCTCACTACATACACATTAAAACTTGTGTAGAATCTTTGTATGACCAAATATATACGATATTACTCGAATGAAAATATACACTTATGTAAATCTTTCCTTCCATTTTACTATACTACTCATATTCCATTTCGATCACATTCTTCTCGTTTTAAGTTCATTTCTTCCTACTCATTCATAATGCAACTTGTACGTATAATCAAAATTCTTATTACAAGTGCGTACATAATCTTATAAACTTACATTGCATATACTTCACATTACAATACATCATCTTACTTATGATTTTATTTACATTCCCATGTTCCTATATACAGCTATACATGTACGGGGTCTCACATATGAGGTGTTTGATAAATTGCCTTAGTGAAGGAAAGTAATGAACTAACGCATTGTGAGCTTAAGGTCGGTTCAATATGAATCAGTAGACTTGATGAGTCTGATAGGTTCTCGAGAAATGAATTGTATAATTGAGATGGACTTAAGAGAGATTAAGGTCCAATAAGATGTAACGAGGCCAAATGGGTGTAAATGGCCAAATGCATTGAATTGAACTTCATGCAGATGAGAATTAAGTATATGAAATTATACTGATGTGAATTATAAACAACTGCAGCTCTTGGAGATATAATTGGAGCCGATTAAAACGGATCACGAGCATTGGAACTCAAATGAAAGTGATTCGAGCGTGATTCGAGGTAAGAGATTTATGCGAGCTATTAGAGATAGTTATACGTATGTTTTTTTACATTCTGTGTGCAAATAAATACGATAAAGTATTTAGATATTGGAATATCTACGTGAAAGCTAAGTTGTAAGAAGAAGCTTATATGCATAAATTTCATGTCTTAATGTCTTTATTGTGAGTAGATGCTTGTGAATGTTTTGTAAGTGTTTGAGAAAGAGAAATAATAGACTAGCTCTCGATTTAACTACTACCATAAAATGCATGTTTTTACTAGTGAAAAGTGTGTAACGAGTGATTGAAAGGAAATTCTTTCTCACTCATACTTTGTGATTTGTCGAAGTGAATTCGATCAGGGATACAGGGATACCGTTTTCACCTGATTGGAGTCGTTTATCGAATTTCTGTGTGAACTTGTGCTAGAGCCAATGTGGTAACAGTAGATTTACCAATCTTGCTCACAAATCATTTTAAAAGGATTTTTAGAAAGCAAATTGTGCTAGAGCTGAGTGCTGTGTGATACACTTGAGAGCTCGCACTAGATTTTGGAAATCATGTTAGAGCCATCGAGTATTGCTAAGTGATCTTACTCTGACTATGCTCGCATGTAACTTCCTTGACTTAAAGTGATTTTAAACAAAACCGTGCTAGAGGCCTCAGGTATTGCTATGTGATCTTATACTGAGTTGCTCGCACGAAATATTATGATTTTGCTGTGTGATGAGTAAAACCATGCTAGAGGTTTCAGGTATTGCTATGTGATCTTATGTCGAGGTATTATGATTTTGCTGTGTGATGAGTAAAACCGTGCTAGAGGCCTCAAGTATTGCTATGTGATCTTACGCTGAGTTGCTCGCACGATATTTTATGAATTTTGCTATGTGATGAGTAAAACAGTGTTGGAGCCGTCGTGTATTACTAAGTGATCTTACACAGATTTGCTCGCACGTGATTTTGAGACAATGGAAATGAGTAGTAAAAGATCCACGGGAGCACGTTGTACCATGAGCGTTAGCCACAAAGTACGATGTGTCGTGATATTTTAATAATTCTTAGTGAGTTGAAGGGATGGTTGATTCGTCTCCCCAAGCATGAGATTCCCACACACATGATCAGTGATTGCATGGAATCCAGACTATGGTCATACGCCCTTTCTATATGATATGACATTTTGTCACTACTGTGTGAGGTGACATATGTCTCCTGCTGTGTGATACTGGGTGATATGATATCATATCCTATGTCTCATGTATATTGATTTGCTAACCGTAAAACATTTTCTAAGAGTATGCTGTGTGATTCTGTGTGGTTTTGAATTGAGTAAACTGTTGTGTGGTTTGAAAAGAATATGCATATACCCACCTAGCGAATTAATGGTTTCGCATGGATGGAAGATGTTTTAAAAGAATGCATATGTTTTAGAAGGAAAATAAATATGTATTTTAAGTATTATAGATAATGTAGTTATCTACCTACTTGCTACCGTGTTCGCTAGTTCTCTAGCAGCACAAAGGTATACACTTATAAAAAAAATTTTGTATCCTGTAAAATAGTGCACAGTAAAGCTATCTTTTGTACAAAATAGATGTATATAATAGAAACTTATGTAAACGCTTCCACATATATATGAAAGTACAATTTTTATTTCATTAAATGAATTTAAATTATAAAATGGATGAATGTGGATATGGATGTTGACTCACAGCCTAACTATTAGTAGTAAGGTAAGTCACGAGAAGATGGTCGTGACAATAAATTTTAGGAGAAGGTGGGCAACAACATTGATAGTAAAAAGAGGTGTTGAAAGAAAATAAGATATTTGATCCTATTTTGGTAGGAAATTCACTAAGATAGGTGGTTTGGTTTGCCATCATAAAGAAAAAGGTTAAATGGAAAAAAAAGGTAAAGAAGAAAAGAAGACTGTGCTCGTTAGAGCTTTGCTGACTCAGATACCATAAAAGATTTTTCAATAAGAAGAGAATTTAGAGAGGAAAGGCTTGAAGCCATTTATTGTATTGTGTAGTACTTCTAGTAAAAAGTAAGATAATTTGATAAACAATAAAAATACAAGATAAATACACAAGATAAATATATCACATGATAACGATATACAAAACCCTGATAAAGATATACAAAACCTATTGGCTAAGGATAAACAATAATAGAGTGATCTTGATAATCTTTATTTACTGAAATTTTCAAATTTCCATTTCTTTTAATAGTATGGTCCCTGCTCCCACGGCTTGATGATTAATTACCTAACTATTTAAAATTATGCTTTTTGCTACAGTAAGACAATTATTATTATTATTATTATTATCATTATTATTCACTGAAGAGATTAGATCATCATATTATAGGATATTACTAATGTTGTTATTGGACAAAGAAGCCTGTCTCATGCACCCATATTGACTGCTTTTTCAATTTGTTTTTAGTATAATCCATGTAGTATTAAATATGATCAATAAATGGCTCAAATTAATTGAAAATACCAAACGGTTCTAGCAGTACGTACTATTGAGTATTTACTCCCTAATAAACTGAATATTTTGTAGATTTTCAGTGGAGTTTTCTGCCCCTAAATTACATTTCACATTTTCCTGCATTTACTCTTTGCCTTTGGGTATAGTCCTTTTTTGTTTGTTTGTTTGTTTATTTTATATTTATAAGGTGAGGTACTTTAATTAATTTCATAGTAAGTAAATTCGATAGGTGAAATGTAAATGAAATTTAATATTTATTAAAAGATGCATTTAAAATGCATGCTTAAATGAGAAAAATGAATCTTCCACCATGATAAAAATACATTGGAAAGTAATTAACAAAAGAGAAAAGAAAAGGAGCGGGTCTAAATCCATTATATATATATATATATATATATATTTAGTGGAAAAGGTACTTTATAGTATAATTAAAATAAAAAAGTTAAACCCCCAGAGGGGTTACAGCAAGTAGTTCTGGGCATGGTAGGTAGGCTGCCCGTCAAACAAAAATGCCAGTAAAATGCTCCTAGGAAGAGAATAAAAATACATAAAATCTTCATTCATCGTGTTTCCCATTTTAGCAAGATGATCAGCGCATCCATTAGCCTCCCTGTACACGTGTTCCAGTCTCACTTCCTCGAGTTTCTATAACGGGAACCTGCGATCATCCACAATTGCACTGTAAATATGTGAACCAATAACACCATATTTAACATACCTTAGGGTGATTTAGAGTCCAGTTCCACGACAAGTTTCTTCAATCTCTTTCCAATGGCCATGCTCAATCTGTTTCGTAACCCCCAAAGCTCTGCACAGGTACTTGTGGTTACCCCCAATTTTCGGGCAAAGCCATGAATCCAGCGTCCTTCAGAGTCACGGATGACACCTCCAGCTCCAGCCCTTCCCGGATTACCTAAGGCTGAGCCATCAGTTTTAAGCTTAAAGAAGTCAGAGCTCGGAGGGAACCATCCAACTTTAATCTGCCTTCGGATATTGGTTCTATTTTTTTTTATCGTTGATAGCCCAGAACTCCTTCACATTTCTTTAGAGTTTATCGAACCAAACACTACTCGAAACAAGAGTTGCCTCAAAAACAATCATGTTTCTGGCAGTCTAGATTTGCCAAATCGTAAAAGAGAAGACCACCCTCCATGGCACATCATGGAACAGGGAAGGGGAGTTACATTCAAGGTTAACATTCAACCAGGTTTCAAAGTTTTCATTAAAAGAATTTCGCACCTCTCTGGGAAAGCAGAGTAGCTCCCAGTGGTCTTTAATAAGGTTACAGTGTTTTAAGCAATGAGGCAAGGTTCTTCCTCCCTATTGCATCTAGGGCCTACGGAGGAAATTTGGAAACCTCTTGAGGAAAAGAGGTGGCATGTGGCTACCTTATGGTGGTAACATTGCCACAGAAAATGTTGGATTTTTGCTAAAGCAGGAATTTTCCAAATTAATTTCCATCCTTGGCTGTAAGGAACTGTGTTCCCCTTGAAATTTTATAGGCAGATCCCAACGAGAATTGCCCATCAGGGGTGAAATTCCAAGCGAGAGTGTCATTAGAAGGAGTGTTGTCCTGGGCAGGAATGGCAAAAATTTTGCTTTGATGTTCAGTGCAATATCAGCATTCAAAACATTGAAGTTCCATCTTCCCTGCCTTCTAACTTCTCCAACAGTAAGAGAAGTATCCTCCCGAGTCCAAAGCCCTGCAATAATGTGTCTTAGGGGGCCAAGGCCAGTCTAGTTATCAACCCAAAATAGTGTTTGTGATCCTGACTTAATGATCCACCTTCTGCCGTTTCTAAAGATGGGATTTCCCTTCCTCATCTGAGACCACAACGAGGAACACTTATTCTCCCCACTGCTAGGATATTTAGACTTGAGAATCTTCACCCACATACTATTATGTTCTAATAAGAACCTCCAGCCCAACTTAGCCATATTAGCGTCATTGAGATGACGCGTGTCTTTCACACTTACTCCACCTTCTTCCCTAGAGAGTGTAACTATTTCCCAACTAACAAGATGGATTTTCTGCCTATTCTACGTCGTTCCCCAAAGGAAGTTTCTATAAATTTTATTAATTTCATCGCATGTTTTCCTTGGGAGGGAGTTTCCTTGTATGCAATACATGGGGATAGCATTGAGGACAGCTTTAGTGAGGGTAGACCTTCCTGCTAGAGATAGACAGTTAGCCTTCTAACAATTCAATTTCGGTGATAATATTCCATATCAGTTGGAAAATGCAGTCAGATGTTTGGGGTAGTATAAGTGATAAGGGGTGGTAACTCATATCGAAAATTTTGCGCAGAGTTCTATTACTATTAATGGGTGGCTCCGCGATTTCTTATGGGCACAAGCATCCCAGGTAATTCAGTCTTATGGTTCTTCATTATCTGCATATGGCCTTCTTAGCTTCTGCTGGACTTTCTCAATGATAAATCTGTAATTACTCTCGTTCTTCCATTGGCAATGGGGAATCCAAGGTACTTACCAAAGTCCTCAGACCACCTCATCCCTAAGATATTGCTTAATTATCTCTCTTTTTTGGGGGTTCACATTTTTTGAGAAGTAGATGGAGGATTTAGTGGCATTAATGGACTGCCATGAAATTTCACAGAAGCACACTTAACACACACCTACTGGTATTGGCAGTTGCTTTACCCATAAGTATGAGATCATCGGCAAAGAACAGGTGAGATAATTTCGGTCCTCCTCTTGAAAGTTGAACTTGTTTCCATTGATTACTTTCACAAGCCTCATTAATTTTAATTGAGAGAAATTCCATACAGAGGATGAAGATACATGGGGATAGGGGGTCCCCTTTCCTTAAACCCCTAGAGGGAACTTTTCTCACCCTTGACAAACATAGTCATGGAAGAGGAAGAAATGCAGGCCAAATGAGATTAATCCATTTCTGTGGGAAATGGAAAAAGATAAGGACATCTCTGATGAAACTCCGTTCCATCTTGTAGTAAGCTTTTTCAAGGTCGATTTTTGCTGCGAAGAAGCCACCCTTACCCTTCTTTTTCATAAAAGGATGATGGATTCCTTGGGCAATTATGATATTATCCTGAGCTCTCCTTTCGGCGATGAAACTGGCCTGAAGGGGTTGGATAATTCGAGCTAAAATCGGCCTGATCCTATTCACGATTACTTTAGAAATAATCTTGTACATTGTATTGCACAGACTAATGTGTAGGAACTGCCCTATGGTTTTAGGATTCTTACCCTTAGGGATAAGGCAAATTAAGCACTCGTTCAAAATGTCCGAGATAGAATAGGAAGAGAAAACTTTTTTAACAAACTCAACTGTTGATTTCCAAACAATATCCCAACATTTTTGGTAAAAAATAGGATGAAGGCCATTGAGACCAGCGGCCTTAAGAGGTTTCATGGTGAACAATGCTTTGTGAACCTCTTCATTGGAAATAGGCTTAAGCAGATTATTGTGCTCCTCCTCCCGTAAGGGGTTGGCCTCCCCTACCACATACTAGTCAAGAACCTTACTATGATCCATGGAAGTAGTGAACAGGTCAGCAAAGTGGTTAGTAACAATATCCTTGATATCAGTCACAAGTACTAAACCAATTACCAACTTGGTCTCTAAGAGCCATGATTTTGTTATTCCTCATATGTTGGACTATGGTGAGGTGCTAGGATCTAGTGTTCCTATCTCCATCACTAATCCACTCAACATGAGACTTTGGGGCCCATAATTCCTCCTCTAATTTGAGTGTTTGTTGATAATCAGCCTCTATGATTTCTTCAAGGTCAGCAAGCCAAGGTTCATGTAAGTTAGACAGAGCTCTCTGAATACCCTCCAACCTAGCCCGGAATCTCTCTCTCTTTAGTGAAAAACGTTACCAAAAATGTCTTTGTTCCATCGTGACACATTAGCTTGAAATGTGGGAATGGCATCAAGGATGGAATCATTAGCTTGCTGCCTTGAAGCTCTCACCACTTCCCTAAATTCAAGGTGCAAGAACCATTATATATTTATACATAACAAATCCATTATATATTTGTACGTAAAAAATATAACATTTGAAAGGTTAAATTTATGTGCCATATATGGATGTTCTAATTTATTGATCAAGTTATATAAAGAATAATATTATTTTCTTATGTTTACTACTATCGCCCGCTAAATTAATAATACTTTAAAGTTAATTAATTTCATCTTTTTTTTAAAAAAAAAAAAAAATCATGCTGCATATGTGGTTACTGGGAAATAAGAAAAATTCCATCCAAGTGGCTTCTCTGGATGAAAACGTTAATGCATACTCTTACCAAAATTAAGTATTACAAGTTGCTTAGCATTGGCCCAAGCACGACGCCTGCATGTTTTTGTTTTCTTACTGCAATAATACAATACTTGCAAGTTGCTTACCATTAGCCCTTCCTCGATTGACATGTCCAATATTCTGTTTCATCATATATTTTTGGTATATAGAAAATTTAGCTGCCGAAAGGAAGAAATCAGTACCCCAAGAAAGGAAAAGAAAAAAAAAATGAAATTTTCTACTTCGAAGAAATTCAATAGTTTTATACCTAATACTTGAAGCTATTCATTCATTCTTAGCTCTGCTGTAAGCCTTAATGTATACGCTTTCAATGGAACGATGGATCGGTCAAGTTCATACAAAATTTCTACGGATACAAGTGTAATGAACGGTACTTGCAGACAAAAAGAAGGGTTTTTTTTATTTTTTTTATTTTTTATTTATAAACAAGTTGGTTAGAGCATAATAGAAATTCATATATAGGCATAAAATTAATAAAACAATGTTAATAACCTCCTGGAAATAAATTTATTTATTTTTAAATAATTATAATTATCATAAAACATACATTTTTTCTACCTTATTTTTGTGGAACTTTTGGTGTTGTAATTCTCTGTCCAAATTCTCTCTAAAAAATGGATAACTATGTGTCACTGTAAAAATTTTGGTCCATTGGCTTGCGATTGCAGCAAAATCCAACAAGACTTTGATTTAAATCATAGTTTTAAAGATTGTCTGGTACATTTTTGAACCAAAAAAAAAAATCAAGTTCAAACTCAAATTTATACTAATTGGCTCAAAGTCTTAAAGGTTGGATAAGATTTGGGGGAAAAACAATGGTGAATGGTGGTTGGTCCAAGTGAGATAAATTAGATCAAGGGTCAAATTGAGAGTTTAATTTGTAAGATTACGTTGTAATGCTGTTAAGTTTTAAAAATAAGATAAAGATATAAAAAAATAAAATTATCTTTTTATTTTTTATTTTTTTATTATTTTATTAAAAATATTTAATTTTGATAATTAATTTTTAACCTAATCAAAATTAATCGCATACAAAGTAAAGCATTTAAATTAAACCTTACGCTCACTCCCACGATTGCCGTTGAGTATGCACAGAACCTCGTACTTTTGAAATTTATGGGAGCTATTAAACAATATCTTTTCAACAAAGGGCTCCACCCATTAGTCACGGAGACCGAAAAAATGGATGGATAGCTTTCTTTTCGGGTCATTATGGAGTTTCCATGGGCCATCTTTTCTTGCCTAAAACATCATTTTCACTTTTGAAAAATGGAAATCCCTACTTTCCTCGATATTCTACTACCTCCAAAAGTTGTTTTGTCATGACATTCATAAAGTTATAGTGACATGACACCTAGATACTATGAAGATTAAGTTATGACAGCTTCTTAATCTATATTTATACTAATATGTTTACATTTCAAAATGTAGATCTTGTATTGATCCTGGACTCTACGAGCAATAATTCCAGAGTTCCGCAGGGATTGCATTTACAAAAAGTAACATTTTAGATCAGTCAATTAAGTAATGACATTTGCCATCTTATCATTTATTTAAATCATTTTAAGTATAAAATATAATTTTTATAACTATAATAAAAATATAAAAATATTTATCTTATAATTTTATAAGATTAAAAATAATTCTCGATTAGAATTATACTATTAAAATAAAAAATAACAGTTAAAAATCATAATCTATGATAAAAGATTGTTTTTGTAACTATGATTTATTTATACGTAATCTTTTATCATGTAGTGTAGATAAGGATTTCTATTAGAAATCTAATATATAAATATGAGACCACACTTTAGGAGAGAATTCCAGTCCTTCAAAAATTAGACTATATTTTTACATTTAAACATAGTCTTCCTTAATATAATAAAGCATATTTTTTGTTTAAGATGTAGTGTTAAATTATTAATAAATTCAGATTTATTTAAAAAAAAAATTAATTTCAAGTAAAAAACTATGCATGTAAGATAGACTGTGATTGTTTGACAGTGCTTCAATGGTGTGACTTTGGTCTTTTTATGGTTAAATTGGATTTTTTGAACGTATATGAAAAATTCTTTATCTATTTTTTATGGATAGACTACGGTTTTTTTTTTATGGTTTTAGGGTTTTTTTTTTATGGTACAGACGGTTCTAAAACATTGTCGAGCATTTATTTTTAGATATATATATATATATATATATATATATATATATATATATATATATATATATATCTATCTCAAATAAGTTACATGAAAAATAGTAGCCAACTATTTAACTGTTTTATAAAGTCATTACACAAATAATAACAAAGTCAATACTACAAAATATTCATACGTCACATTTTCATAATAATAAATTGTTTTCAACATAGAATATATATTGTGAAAATTGAAGTAAGAGACATGTACATTTTTTGGTATTTCCTTCATGCCAACCAACCAAAAAGTTATTTTATTCTAACATCAACATGTAGAAAAAAAAAAAAAGAGTTACTTCAACAAAAATAAAAAAATGAAATTCAAACTTAATATATTAAATCAAAATTTCATAATGAAATTGTACTTGTTGGAGATTACTGTCTAAATTAAAATGAAGATGGCTGGAAACGTTTGTACATTGTGGATGCTCTACTATTTGACGTGAAAGAGTTTGTTGTCAAATTAATGAATAAATGCAAATTTAATTAATCTATATTAGGAAAGGTATTAATGACATTGGATATTAAGATACTCTCTATGTTAATCTAATTTGTTTTAGTAGGCATCATTGTTGTTTAAAATTTTTTGTTTGATTATTTTTGTAAAAAGAGCAATTCAGATTTAAGGTGATGCATGCTCAAAATGCTACGAGAGCCTGACATTCATTTTATGAGAGGAGTTTTTGTATATAAGACATTTTGAATGACTTCAAGAATGTACTGAAATCATCATAATTTGATCAGACTTCAAGACCCTTTTTGTAACAACCATTTTTACGGTACAATATGGTTGGGTTACGAGTCGATGTTAGATCAAGACAATAAATTTTTGAACAAAGCCAAAAAAAATAATTTTCCTATTAATCAGAATAATTATTACTATGCAAAAATATTCGTATTTACATCTCCAGATATATCATCATTTATATTACTGCACATACAAAAATTTTAGATACAAAATAATATCTGTAATGGGTATACCTTTAACGCAGAAAATTACTTTGTGAAAGTATGGCTGTGCAAAAGAACTCTACTTACAAAAATGGTCTCAGCTACTGATGAGGCTCTGTGGGGAGAAATAAGGAGTGAGTTCAATGTGTTCAATAAAAAAAATATGTGACAGATAAATAAATACACTATCTACATATTTGCATAATAGGGTTATTATGTAAAATATACAGAGCGATCCAATAAAATCAGAGTTGAAAATCAATAACAGTTTTCAATATCAATAGTATAAACATTGAACTACAATAAATACCGTTTCTAAAACTTTATGCAGTAGAATAAACGATTTCCATACAATACTGGAGTTCATACGGTCAGTTTAGTAAATCAAATAGACGAGACAAGGTGGAACATGCTATAACAATAATCAGTATGACCACTGGCCAATGTCGGTGACTCCGATCATCACTGATCAGGTGTGTTGGGATATCAATCGCTGTGGAGTGGTCAGCTACCCAAACGACTCACAATAGAGTATGTTCGAAGACCGATAGCACGGTACAACGCATTCACATGCGTGTTGCATGGTACATCATACTCTGTGGATCACAGTAACAATAGTAGTACAGTAATAGTACAACATGATTAACCATCGCCTTTGTCTAAAAACAGTGCAAGTCAGGCCGTGCGACACACAGTCAGCACGCGCTCAAGCACATTTTATCGGTATTAGTTTATAAGTAGTTTATTTTCATCAAATCATTTATAAATTCAGTTTGGTACATAAACGATTCAAAAAGAGGTTGGCACACCCTTTTTCGGTTAAAAATCCTAGTGTGCAGTCTATGGAAATTAATGCTAGGGATTTTTCGATTAAAATCAATAATCAAAACTATATTGATATTATAATAAATTAAATTTTATATCGGTAAGGATAGGTGTAAGACCCGAAATTTTATATGTAACCTTATGAGTTTGTGATGTACGTGCAAGTTTTATTATGTATGAATAGGCAGAAATGGACTTATGTATGTGATGAATGTGGATAGAATGTAAAATGGGTAGTGTGGTAAAATAGAATGAAGTTATACTTCCATTTGGTGTTGTAATTGTATACCTTTGGTTATACAAAGAATGCACACAAGTTTCAATGTATATAAAGTATGAATGGATGTCATTTTCGAGTCTTAAAGGTGATTGGATGAGAAAATGACTATGGCAGCAAAATTTATGAATTTTGGTGTGAGTTACTGCAAAAAACTGCAACAAAATCTGAAAAATATGAATGTCAAATCGATCTCATTGAAGGAAAGATCGATTTGGAAGAGCAAAAAATGCTTTTATTTGAGCGATGAAACATGTTAGATCGATCTCCATTGGGGCCAGATTGATCTGCTAAGCATTCTGTGTTGAAGGAATCGATCTGAGAGGGGCCATATCGATCTCCTTAAGCTACTGACTTGAAACATATCGATCTCATGCTTGGGAGTAGATCGATCTCATTAGGTTTGAAAGGTCAATTTCGAGAGGAAAATGTGCAAGGTAGATCGATCTCATTGGAGAGCAGATCAATCTCATAGACACAATTCTATAAATACAGGACCTCTGCACTTCAGTTTTCACGGGATTTACTATTTCATTCAATACCAAAAGAAAAACGTAACAATTCTAAGCTAGAAAACTTTAGTTGGTGATCAGTTTTGAGTGAGACATAGTTGAGTAAAGTTGTCCTTGGCAAAGAAGAGAACAACATACTTGGAAACAATAGATTGAAATCAAGGATTTCAAGAGCAAGGAGGATCTGAACCAATTTGGTGAAAAAGCAAGGAAATCTCAGCTAGGTAAGATTTAATGCACCAAGTTGATATGTGTTAAACTATGTGTATTGATGAGTTTATTGGTATATGTATGAATTGTTGGAAATGAAAGAATCATGGAAAATGAGCATGACCTAGTTTTGGTGTGAAAATGGGAAAATGATGAAGAAATGGTGTTAACATGGATTTGATGATGGATTTTGCATGTATGGAAGATTTTAAATTAATCTTATGAAATGCATATATTGAAAATAAGGAGAAATAAATATAGCTATATGGAAAATATGATATAATACCAAATTGGGAGAGAATAATGAAAATGATGTGTTAAGTTGAGATTATGCAAGTAAAACGAGTATATTACGATATACTAACGTAAACACGTATAACAGCTTCGGAGATCACATTGCAAGCTGATTGGACTGCAAGAGTGAGCAGAACTGAGGAAATGAGGTCACTTGACGTGATCCGATGTAAGAGAATTGTGTGAGTAGCTAGAGATGGCTACACGTATTTTGAATAGAGTTTCGATATTATACTCTATATGGATTCCTTGAAATAAGCATGTTATTGTGATAAAGACTATTGAGATAAAGTGTGATTTTATCCAAAATATGATAAAAAGCCTTAGAAGCTTGTTGTGACCCAAAATTCATGAGTTTATATGATAGAATGACAATTTGTTTTCATGTATATGCGAAAACAGCACATTTGAGTGCTTCTTTGATTTCATTGGGTGAATAATGATTTGAATAGCCATCTATCTGGTTTTGTGTGAAAAACCATAAGTGCTAGAGATTACTCGCACTATATTTTGAGATATGCATCACATAGTACTTGAGTGTTTGCTCGTACTAGATTTTAATGCGATTTTATGCATACTAGAGTACTGGGAGCTTTGCTCGTACTCAGTTTTGTGATTGATGCATATAGAGTATTGGGAGATTTGCTCATACTCAGTTTTATATGATAGAGTACTGGGAGCGTTGCTCGTACTCAATTCTTCATGATTTATACATGACATAGTACTTGAGCGATAACTTGTACTTCATTTGAAATAAGAACTATGCATGACCTAGTGCTAGAGGTTACTCGCACTAGTATTGGATATTTTGAGATGCATATACAATGTTTAGAGGCGAATTGTTGATTGTGAGTCATACTCAAGACGCACACTGTAGTTTTTACGTGATATAAAGACATGTTAGAAAAACTGTGACGATTTCCTCGTCTAGACTGAGTGTCACACTGTTGAGATGTTCGCACGTGGATTTAGAGATGTGGTAATTATTTTTCATAGTGTGAGGGCTAAGACTTATAGCAAGCACCCCGACTATGATGTATGTCCATAGTGTGAGGGCTAAGACCTATGACAGGCACCCCGACCATAGAGAGAGGGTCCACGGGTGTACGTTGTACCGTGCAAGTGGCATGGAGTACACTGTACCGTGTGTTGTTGTCGAGTTGAGGAGTTGATAGCTGACGGTTGTGATGGACTGACCCTTCTCCCGTTACAACAGTGATAACTCGCACACCGAGATCTGTGTTGCCTAAGATTTCACCATTATAGGATATGACTATAGTCCAGGAGAATATTGCATTTAGTCACCGAGTCTCGCATGATATCACTTGTTTTCATGATACGGTTAGACCTGAGAGATGGGTCGAAAATCGGTTATTGTGTTGTGTTGTGAATTACCATACTTACTGTGATTTATATGTAAATGGCATGATTTCTATAAAGGCATTCCGAAATTATAAAGATGCATTGTTTTGCATGAATGCCTGTATTTGATAACTCAACATGATTTTAAGTACATGAGATTTATTCTGTACTACAATTATATCAGTATTGATTCATGCTTTTGGGATGAGATAAGGAAAGACAAAGCATTATTTTCAGTAGATAGTGTGGATATGTCTACTTGCTTACCTGATTTCCTTACTGAGCGCGTTGTTTACTCTCCCCATTATTATTTCCCCCTTTTTAAGAGGATCTACAGTAGGTGGACACGATTGAGTACTGAAATTCCCTGATTCCGCTATATATCCATCTTAATAGAGGTATACACACTCGAACATTTTGTACTGAACATTGTATAAGCACAACTATGTAAACTAATGTACGGTCGGGATGTATATGTATAAATAATGATATGATGTATAAGAGTTTATATTATAGAAAAGAACATTAAATTCTATGTATGTTATGAATGCGTATGAATGAGTGACTAATATCAAATCACAGTCCAACGTTTGATGTGAGAGATGGCAAAAGAAGAGGTAAGTTAATTGCGAAAAATTTGTGGTAATATCGGTAGGTCATGTGTGGGAGAAGGGCGTCACAATAGGTCGTTAACTAAGGCTAAAGTTTTTCAGTAGTTTCAATAACTATAAAATCGGTCTAGAGTTTTCTATAATATCGATAACTATAAAATCAGCCCAGGGTTCTATATCTACAATTCTACAGAAAATACATGTAAATATCACTACCAACTCACAACAATTTTCCTTACCTTTGTGGCATACGATATTTCTATTATACTTCAGTGTTTGTGAGTCAGTGGGTTTGTCAGTCTGTTGTTGCAAGTTCACTTCCTCAGGGGCCGGAATATATAATCAATTCATCTTAGTTAGTCACTATCGTCTTAGCACCACTTCGGTGTATGACATTTAACTCTTTAACTGAGTTTATCAAATTATACTTTTTGCTAGATTAAGAATTAATTGGACATCTCTCTAAATTTACTATTGTATATTACTCATAATTTTACACTAAATTAGAAGTTTATTAACGCCTCCTTATACACTTTTTAACTTTTGCTTCCTTTTAATGCCTCTGCCAACCAAAACTTCATTCGATTTTCGGCTTGGTCTTTGTTGGCTTTGTTCCACCCTCTGTTCTGGTTATTCCTCTACCATACAACATTACACAAGAGAGGATTTATTAGGTATGAAGTGTTTCTACCTTGGCTTCCCTTTTCTCTACTCCCTTGCTGTTTGACCAAACAAGCTACGGTGGAGCACTACAAGAATGGCAGCAAACATCAGTGGTGAGAGCAGCAATGCCGATGACGGTGTGCGAGGAATAAATATAATTGAGGCAAGAACCGAATAGTAGGAAGAAACCAACAGCATATGGTGTGATGGAGAGCCAGAATAGAGCAGAGCAGCATGCTGAGAACAATAACAATACCTCAAGAAAACGCAAGGTTGAAGTCGAGCACAAGAATGAAGGAGTGAAGGCAAGGTACAACAATAGCAGTAGTGACGATGATACCAGGGAATAGCTTGGTGACAACAAGATGATGATAACAGTAAGGTTGAAGGAAATGAAGATGGTGGCAGTGGGCGATGCAATGAGGCACAAGCAGCAAGGCGTGGAGCACTGGAAAATTTGCACGAGATCAAGGTCAATACAACACAGCCACGGTAAAGCAGTAGGTGGCGATTGATAATTCTATTAAAATAGAATTATTTGTGCTTAATTTCTTAATTAATTATTTTAATCCCCATATTATTTTATTAATTATCCCCTTAATTTAATTAAAATTCTCTTGTGTGCAGGTAATTTAAATCCGGATGAATTTCATTTGTTTCGGTAGAAAATGGGCTGAAAGTGGACAAAAAGATAAGTGATGTGGAAATATCTTCTCTGAAGCGAATGAAATGAAGACAAGTGGCCAAACAATGCCAACTCATCTAGGATTGAAAATTACAATTGTACCCCCAATTTTGTTTATAAATAGAATATGATGAGCAATTGAAGATGAGAGTTTTTTTTTAGGGTAGCTTTAGGTTTTTTTTTTAGGTTAAAATTTTATTGTTAGGTTTTATATTTTCCTTAGGTTTTCTTTTAAGCTTTTCACGTTGCCTGGTGACAGTAACCACCTTTTCCATTTTCTTCTCGGTTTTGCTCAAGTTCCATTCCCTTATTGTTTTAATGTTTAACTTTTAATGAAAAGCATTCAATTTTCCATTGTTGTTCTCGGTTTGCATATTTTCTTCTATTGCTCATTTAAAATTTTATTTCTTTTCTTATGTAAGGTCTCTTTTCATTGATTTTTTTTTTTATCATTATTTCTTTCCAGTTCTCGGGTTACAATTTTTTTTTCTTTTCTTTTCATCTGTCTCCTTTTTCTGGTTACCGATAGATAGACCAGAGTAGTGTGAAAGGCTGAAATTATTTTGCTTGCTACAGTGGATGTTGGCCGAGACAAGAACCTTTCCTGGAGGCTACTGATTGCCTACTCACATTTGTGCAGTGTTGGGTAGCTGAGGAAGTGTTCAGTCGTTTCGGGTCTAATGTTTTAACCTCCTGTATCTTATTGTCTTTTTGCATCATGTGATCGGGTTTCCATTTTTTGTGATGCCGAGAGGTTGCTCTTGCTGGTAATTACTGAAACAGAGAAGAAGGTCTTGTTGCTGTAATGTTGAGATGATGGACATGCTGATTTAGGTAGCTGCTGGCGTCGGTATACGTTGAGACGGGATGTTGCAGCTGATAGGGAACAAAGACTAACTTGCCTCTCTGTTCTACTATGTTTTTGATTAATTTTACTGTTCATTTTTTTACATTAATCTGTTATTGCTGTTGCGTTGTGAGGGACAGACTGAGGAAAAACTAGAGTGTTGTGAATTAGAGCAGTAGCTAGCAAGTCAACGCTGGTCCAAGCTGAGCAGTTGCAGGAGATTTGCTACTATTACCATTTGTGGATACTCCCTGATAAGTTCTATCTTGCTGAGAGTCACCACAGGCTGTTGTAGTGGCAAGAAGGAATTAGCAGCTGGCGGTAGTGTTGGTAGAAGTGCAGAATGTGAATAACCGATGGCTAGGAGCTGGATGCAGCAAGGATAGGGGATGGTGGCGTATAGTGGTGCAGAACTGTGTTCCTCAGTTTCTAGTATTTTATAGAGGCGTTTTCAGTTGCTCATATTTTGTTCTTGGGAAGTCTTCGTTTATATAGTTAGAGTAGAGTTTTCTTATATTTTCTTTGTAGCATATGCTTTGATCTGTTGTTAGTTTCAATTTGTTTTTTTTACCGTATTGTGTTGCCAGCTTGTTTATTTTCACTGCAGGAAAGGTGGTATAGTGCACAGGACAGAGGCATGGTTGTGCTGGATGTTCGTGTGGGTGGTTGCTGTTGTCGGTTGCTGGACATTCTCTGGCGCACCCCAGTCTGCTGCATGATCACAAGTGAACCCCTGATGTCCTGCTGCTGTGTGTGCATGTTCTGTTGCCGGTACCTGTATAAAGTTGTCGCTGAGGTCACGATACGGAGGATGTGTGCTTATAGGAGCTTTAGCGTGAATAGCAGATGAATGGAGCAGGCGATGTACTGTTGATAGAGCCAAGGCTATGTTTGGCAATTTTCATTTAATCTTCACAAATTATTTTTCATGTTTTATATTGTTGTTAAACAGTTTTATACCTCTTATTATTATTTGTTAGCTTAGGTGAAAATAGTCCTAAATGAATTTGCATGTTAGTTAAATGTTCTTTGCTTATTAGTATAAAATTTAGTTTTAATTAGGTTAATAGTTAATTTTATGCAAGAGGATTTATGATTTAATTCTAGTATTTAGATATTGAATTTAGGATTAAAATTAGGGGTAAAATTATTTTGTGCATTTTAAAGTTAGTTTTTATTTTAAATTCAAAAATAAAAAAATATTTATCTCTCATGCATTATTTAGATTTTATTTTATCATTTATTTAGACATTTATTTAAGTTAGTAATTAGTTAGAGTTATATTTAATTTAGGATCATTTTCATTTTTAGTATTTAGTTTCTTAGTTATATTTAGGAATTTTATTAAATTTTATTTAATTAGATTTAAGTTATTTTAATTTGCATTTTCATAATTAGATTAATAAGCATGTGCATTTTATTTTTATGGTCTAATTTTATTCAAGTTAATTTTATTTCTTATTTGCATTCTAGTTTATTTATACTAATTAATTTTAGCTTTGTTAATTATCTCGTAGGTTAACGCTTTTTATTGCTCGGAGCCTTGTAAGTATCTTTAGCCCTGTTTTATTTTCATTGATTTTATTGATTAAGCCGTGTAGATCACCCTTTTAAAATTCATAATTTGCTAGGATATACTTATGGTAAGATTAATTGGTACTTAACTAGGCTAATTAGATTATCTGTGGGATGATAATCCGAGACTCAAATCCCATTATTACTTGTACGACCGGTGCACTTGCGGATAACACGTCTAGGTCACTTAGAGTGAGCATAATCTGTACCAAGTTTTTGGTGCCGTTGCCGGGGAAGACAATTAGCCATTAATTAATATCGGTGAAATTATTCTTAGGTGTAATTCTAGCTTGTAAATACTTAGGTTGTAAATATTTAGAGTTTTAATCTAGATTAGTTAATTTTCTCTCTCATAAAAAATAAAAAAATTAAAAAAACTTAAAAAAAATTAAAAAAAAACTTAAAAAAATTTTTCTACGGACTTTTTGATGTTTGCATGCGTAGAGCTAAGAGTTATGATTGCTTTCCTTTAGATCCTGAAATTGAACGAACTCTTAGGAAAATTAGAAAGGATTCTAGGAAATTAATAGCTCCGCTTCAAAACACTATGACAGAAAATAGAGAAATTAGGACCGTTGGGGATTATGCAGTACCAACTATTGAAGGGTATTATACCGGCATTAGGCCACCAGCTGTCCTTACAAATAATTTTGAAATTAATCCGAGCAATTGGGCCTAGTAAGTGAAATAATTTCCTATGATTTCGAAATAATTTTTACAACCTTATAGGATTTATTCTGAATTTATTTCACTTACTAGGCCCAATTGCTCAGTTTAGTGCTAACTCGAGTTTCTACTAACTTTTTCACTTCCAATACCTTAGTTTCAACTCCTAACCACCAAAACATACTTATACGTGCAATCTTAAGAAATATTTGAACTTAAAATCTTACCTCGATTTTCATGCCCGGAGCTTCGTGCCACTAACCTGAGTGCTTCGGTTGTTTCAAGCCTGCATAATATTATTCCAAGTATCTTAATTGTTTTCTCATTTCCAAATAAATAGTGAAACAAAAAATTTTGGGTTTCACAAATTATGTAAAAATAGTTATGCTTATAAAACAGACGAACGTTCAAGGTATGAGTACATTCAAAAAAACATTTAGTTAACAAACACGAATTAGAAATGTATACATTTCAAATACTAACTAGGGAGGGTACTCAAACTTAGCTTCATCCACAAAACTAATTAGGTGTTTAAAAATGACAAAGCTTGAAGTGGTTTAGTTAGATTTGTAGTTCTATGAACAGCCTTTCATAATATGTAAAAAAGAAGGATAACTAGAGTACATTTGCTAATTTTTGGAATCTACTTATCTATCAATGTCTAGACATACATTAAGAAACAATTGCATAATAATGTATTAAGAATATAAGACATCTTTAATTGAAAATCTTAAGAATATTTCTTTCAGAGTTAGTTTAATAAGTGATATTTAGACTAGTATTAATGGCTTAAGTAATCTTGTTGTTACTTATCATTGGATTGATAACAATTAGTGCATGTAAAAATGTATTTTATCTTTTGGTTATTTAGATTAATTGCATGCTGCATTTATTACAGCACAATATCTTACAAATGTTTATAAAATTTATTGTATTGAAAATAATTTTTTTTTCTATTACTTTAGATACTCCAATAATAATGTAGCTATTCCCATTTTAATTAATAATTTAAAACAATTTTAAATGGAGCATTTTTTTTCTTGTTGAATATGAATGCCATGTAATTAACTTATATGTTACAAATGGTTTCAATGTTAGTGGTTTATATATAACGAAAAAAGAAATAAATCTATGCAAAATGGATTTGTAATCCACATCACAAACGTGAATGAAAACGGATTTATAAAACAAGTGAGATTAATCCCATTTTATTTCCACTTTCAATGAAAAATAAGATGGAACTCACTCCACTATTTGTTTTCATTTGTTTTACCTTTTGAAGATCTTGTTACTCCAATTTATAACAATTACATGAAAATGATTGGTTTTTTCTTGCCCTGCAATTACATGAAAATGATTGGTTTTTTCTTTAGAATGGTATTGATTTGTTTACTGCATTTAAACTTGCTACAAGCTACAACAGTTAACTAATTTGTTAACATTATCCAACATCATCATCATCATCATCCCAATGAAGTAATGTAACTTGAGTAAGTTACAATTCTTCTTGAATCGACGTTCTAATTAATGAAGAATTTTGATCTCCTCTAATGTTGGAAACAAAATTAAAAACAATTTTCAGTCTTAACTTCTATGACATAATATGTTTTCGCAGTTCAAACATCATCCATTCGATCAGAATCCGTTTTCTTGATTTGTGAAATAATTATTGGAGATCACCAAACTAGTCTTATTTCATCATCATTATGCATGCTCATATGCCCCAAAGATTGGTTAAAAGGAGGAGTTCCATGAACATACTTTGAAGGAGGGAGAAAAACTTTTAAAACAAATTCTTATGAATTTTGAACGATAAGCTACAACTTTATTTTCTTTTTTGTAAATTTAATATGAATAAATTTATTCATAGTATATTTTTCTTATGGACTACAATATCGCAATTTTTATTCTTATAACTTTTAAAGGAATTTTCATGAAAAAAACCTTCAATGTTCTTTATTATTTTTGTTTATTAAAAATAAAAATTTTAAATTCATTAAATAATAAATTAATTAAAATAATTTTAAAAATTTTAAAATGGTCCAGTCCAATCCAAAACCACTGATTTATATCATTGGATAGGATTGACTCCAATAGTATTCCACTAGAATCAAAATTGAAATTGATCTCATAACTAATTAGACCATTTCAATTCTATAAAGTAATGGACTAAACTTAAGTTTAAAAATGCTACCCAGTCTTATAGAGTTAAATTACATTTATGCCAATTTTTTATTTTTTATTATTATTTTATTAAAAATATATCTTTATACAATTTATTTTTTTTTTGGGATTATTTTGGGACTCAAAAGCGAATCGATTCGGTCCGGTAGCATGCAGGTCATTGCATGCTTTCTATTGCCAACATAGATAAGAAAAACAGAAGTTGTCCTGCGAAAAATTGAAAGGTGGGCTAATTTTGGGAGTTTGCAGACCACCCACCGTATCTGCAAGAACAGACCAGTAATGAAACCATTAACAGCCAGGAAAAATGAAAACAATTTAGGGGACCCCAACGAGGGAACAACAAACAAAACACTCCAAATCAAATCACAATGCATAATCTGTCTGATTTTTCAACTCTTCTTCATCAGCTGCCTATGTCCATATTTGTGACCAGCCGTCCCATCAATCCCCGCCTTCCATAAATCTCTTTGCCAAAAAAAAATCGAATTTGTTGATGATTGAAACAAAAAAAAATTCGAATATGTTAATGATTGAAACAATCTTAATCATGACATCTTTCTAAAACAAAATTTCTCAATAATGTTTAATTTTTACATAAACATCAGTATTAGTATAAATTTTTCTTGTCAATGGTATATCCAAAAGGTACCAAATTTTAATAAAATAGGGTATTGATTTAGTAAGGTATGGATAACTTGATAAGTATAATTGAAAAATGCCTGCAATAATTTCTAGCCTTTGTCTTTTTTTTTTTTTGATTGAATTTCTAGCCTTTATCATTGATTAAAGAGGCATTAGTCTTAAGCACTTGAAATGATCAGTTAAGCTATTGACCAACCAATTCCAAGTTTGCTGCTGTGTCATGCCTTCTTTGGACATGGCCTATCTTACCACCAGATTGGGCCTCCAATTTTTCACTTAAACAAACCATTTTAAAAATTTTCTCCTCAAATAATGACAAAATAAATCAGAAAAACAACGTAAGAGAGAGTCCTGACCCTAAGGTTAGGTATTTCTATGCTAGAATTTAACTTCTCCTGACATCTGCTAAGGTTTTTCCTTACCAAACAAAAAAGTGGATAAATTCTTTGAATCTAAGGTAAGGCATGAGATTCAAACTTTGTATGTTTTATTTTATTCGTTGCATTAATTTAACTCAACGCTTCCATTCTTTGAATAAAATTTTTATCAGTTTACAAGATAATCATGCCTGGATCTGATTAAAAATTTGGGTTTTTTTATCTGAAGTACACTGCTGGTATTGTTCAGTTAATTGTTGTATTAATTGGGTTTTTTGTGATTTGCTGTTTTGTATTTGATTTCATTTTATTCAGCTTGAAAGCTAGGATCTTTGGGTGTAAAAAGACTTGCATTGGGGCGGTCAGCTTGGTTTTTGGATAAGAAACAACATTGGTTGCTTATTATTTCGAGAATTAGTACCTACGGATGGTGTTGAGGAATTATCTGCTTGAATTCATTAATAAAGCTTGAAAGCTAGGGTCTTTGGGTATTAAACTTGGTTTTTATAAATGAAACAACAATGGGTTGCTTAGGGTTTAGGATTAATAGCAATGGATGGTGTTGGGGAATCATCTGAATCTGGGTGTGGAGTGTCAAGTTCCCACATGATGAAAAATGGGGCTTTTCGTGATGAGGATAGTCATCCTATACAAGTGTCACCTGTTACGGGTGGCGGGTCGAGGAATACAAGCCCATTGGGTCGTGTAGGATCGAGGAACACTAGTCCCTCTAAGCAGAAGGTGATAAAGACAAAACCACGGGGTTTAGATGAGGAAACAGTTGCTACATTTGGTAAGGCAGTTCATCCTGATGTTCAAATGGAAGATAACATATGGGCAATGTTGCCTGAGGACTTATTGAATGAAATTTTGGCAAGGGTTCCTCCATTTATGATATTTCGGCTACGTTCAGTTTGTAAACGATGGAACTCAATACTTCAAGATAATAGTTTTCTTAAGTTTCACTCACAAGTGCCCTCTCATGGGCCTTGTCTACTTACATTTTGGAAGAGCTCACAGACTCCACAATGCTCCGTTTTTAGCTTGCCATTGAAAACTTGGTATAGAATTCCATTCAATTTTTTGCCTCAGTGGGCCTTCTGGTTGGTTGGATCTTCAAGTGGTCTAGTTTGCTTTTCTGGACTTGATGGTCTAACTTTCAAAACTTTAGTATGTAACCCTCTTACACAAACTTGGAGAACACTGCCAAGCATGAATTATAATCAGCAAAGACAGTTGATTATGGTTGTGGATCGAACAGACAAATCATTTAAGGTTATTGCAGCTAGTGATATTTATGGTGATAAGTCTCTGCCCACTGAAGTCTATGATTCGAAGATTGATATGTGGACAGTTCACCAGATAATGCCTGCAGTTAATCTTTGCTCTTCAAAGATGGCATATTGTGACTCCAGGTTGTATTTAGAAACCCTTTCACCACTTGGTTTGATGATGTATCGACTGGACTCGGGATATTGGGAGCATATTCCAGCAAAGTTCCCTAGATCTTTGTTAGATGGTTATTTGGTTACTGGGACACAGAAACGCCTATTTCTCGTTGGAAGAATCGGTCTATATAGTACTCTACAGTGTATGAGAATTTGGGAATTGGATCATGCTAAGATTATGTGGGTGGAGATAAGTAGAATGCCACCTAGGTATTTTCGAGCTTTGTTGAGGCTATCAGCTGAGAGATTTGAGTGCTTTGGACAGGATAATCTTATCTGCTTCACATCTTGGAACCAAGGGAAGGGTCTCCTTTATGATGTGGATAAGAAGGTTTGGTCTTGGATTGCTGGCTGTGCCCTTCAGTCATACAATAGTCAGGTTTGCTTCTATGAGCCAAGATTTGATGCCTCTGTCCACTGAGCTGGAAAATTTGTTTTAGAGGATTTGTATTCATGAGCTGTTGAGAGGTTAACTTGCGGCAATAAATTCCTCCTTCTTTTGTAACAAAGGGATGATAGCTTCTTTTACACCATTTTTTTTCCTGTTCTGCACATATTTGACTGGAATTACTTCTCACTTGCTGGTGGATTGTGAATTAAGTGATCCTTGCTACTGCATCAGCATCTTAAGCATATCCCTTTGAAGCTGTTTCTATCACCAATATTTTTTAGGCAATTGGTGATATCATTCCATGCAGGGACTCAATGATGCACGTTGACACTGGGCAGATTTGTACTTAGATGACTAGATGAGGCTGGGCTTCTTGATGGTGTATATCTTGGGAATGATTTTTGTGGAAAAATTGTAAGAATTTCTTTTTTCAGTAGCCTTTGCATACGTAACGTATGGCACATGGGAAGTTTAATTTCTTAATGTTATTTTACTTTCCTTTCCCATTGATTTATACCCTGATGTCTGATTTATGTTATTGTGCTGTCTTCAGCACAGCTTGTATACATTGTACTTTCGTTGTTGTTGACTCTTTCAGTTCTCTAGAAGGATTTCTCACCTCTTATTGATTTGGAAACTCTTCTTGAGCCTCTTAACTTTTTTTTTCCCCATAAATAAATCTAATAAGGCTGTTTGAAGTCTTTATAGAGGTCATATGCTAGAAATTTACCATAATTCCAATAATAACAAAACGGTGCCTTTTCATGAACTTCCAAAATGATTTGGAGCATTCTTGGATTATGTTGGAAGTTATACCATCATTGTATTTAATAAGAAAAAAATGGCCACTTGAATTTGGTTACAGTCTTTGAAGAGTTAATCCAATCTGGTGCTTACTCTGACACCATGTAATGCTTGTCGTATACTGCAGTTGCAGATGAATCAACATAATGATTTATCCTTTTTCATTAGCTTTCACATTGAGAAAACTTTGTGAAAACCCTCTAGAATATTCAGCCAGCAATTTTCTAGGAGTTTATCTTTCACAAACTGGAAATGTTAAGGTCTTGTTACCCTGAAATATGTTGGAGAATTTGTTCTGTATGTATTTTAGAGCAAAGTGTCTTTGTTAAATTCTATAGTTACACTGTGAAAGTTTAATCTGACAAAATCTTTTGGTTTGTTGAATCTTATGTGAAAATATATTAACTGGTACTGCTTCTGTTCTTTCTAATTATTAGTCTGGCCTGTTAGCTTTTGTTTTATAGTGAAGGTTAGTTGCAGTGGTGCTTCCTGCTTTTGGACAAATCGCCTTTTCTTTCCCTTAAGTGATCATCTTAGTGCTTAACGACTTAAAGCAAGTATATGCTTTCTCAAGTCAACATGAGTACTTAATTCATTTTACAGAGGCAAGATTTGGCTTTGGTGAGGCTTAAGTAGTAATGGAATTTTGCTACTAATAAAAATTTTCCTCAGAGCAGTGTTTAGTAGCTTCGCTAAGGAAAACACTGAAACTACAGAAACATTGTTAGTCCTTGTAAATTTTGTGTAATAAGCAGTTTGACGACTAGTATATGCTCAATTGCTCGTGCATTGCATCTGGTTTCATTTGGTGAAGCAGCTTAATCTACAACTGCTTTGCATGTTTGAGTTGAATGAATAATGTATCTGGTTTCAGCATCATTACTATTAGTACAGAGGAAGACAGGTGAGATCCTCTTCATTACCTCCTATGTACAACAACAAACTTTGATTGTAAATGAAGATTAAACTTTAGATCTTGTGCTAAAGTGGCTGTGTTGAGACATAGTTGCCATTGATCAGTGGCAGGTTATGAACTAAATAAATTACAAAAGGCTGCTAATTGTTATGTCCAGCTCCTCTAGAGTAGTGCATTAGTTTTATCTTTATGAAAACCAATATTTGGATTGGGATGATTAGAAAATGATGCTTCAAATTTGAGAACATTTGTTGTTTTGGATCGAACTGTTACAATAGGATAACAACTGCCTCACTTCTGGGCAACTACCCCATTGTTGCTGCTGTGAATTGAATATCTTATTTAAGTAATAGAGAGGAACATCTTGCTGAGGATTGTGTGTGTGTGTGTTTTAACCACATCTAGGACTGTGACAGTGTTGCTAATCAAAGTATAGATGTTTGATTAAAAGAAGCCGACAGGTTCTCATTTTACAGAGTGTTAGTAAACTGAACGAGATGGCTGGTGTACTTGGTCTGCTCAGCTGCTGTTACCGACTACTGTTGATAGTAACTAGGAGTCTAGGAGGATGCAGCTCCTCCGAAGTATTCCTGCTCCAACTGGAGCAACTTCTGGACTTTAGTAGAACTAAATGTTTCTGTTGTAGTGTGTTTATTTGACTCTACCTCGTTCTTGAACATGTTTGATTGACCTGAGAAGTAAAGGAATTTGGAACAGAAACTCTTGAGAGTTTGAAAGGACTGCATAAAGCCATAAACCATTGATCATCCTCTCTCCTCTTCCCCAATGTTTTCAACTCTTTTCTCCTTTCTTTTCTCTCTATGGAAGGTATTAATGGAGATAGTGTAGGGAATGGATGAACAAGCTGCTAGCAATTAAATGCAGTTCACTCCAAAAGAATTACTCTCATTCATTTTTATGTTTGCTTGACTTTCCATTCCTATTGTTGTGGGGCATCCATTAACTACCTCTTTGTAGCCATTGCATGTCAACTGCAAACCTTGAACAACAACCAAAAATCTAAGCAAGTTTCCACAATGTTAAATGCACAAATTAAAGAAAATTGCCGCAGTTATAAAGATTATCCAGTATGCAGGAATGGTTATGGATACTTTAAAGGGCATGGCTCTTTACGTTGAACAGTAGTCTACTCCACACGAGTCCACTCTTCAAGTTGAGCATTTTTAATCAGTTTTTTCTCAAATTTGATCAAGGTTTTTCGTTGGGAACATCAATGGAGAATGTAAGAAATACAAGAGGAAAGTATAAGAACAGAAAAGTAGAGAAGAATTATATCCCTTGAAGAAGATTGTTATTTCTATTTTCTATAATTTTATCTACAATTGAATGTTCACTTTATATACTGATTTTACAAAGAGGAAAGATCTTAATTAGTCATTTTCGCTGTTATGTTAGTTATAACAATTATGCAAGTTATAACTAACATAAACAGTTACATCCTAACTATATTAACTGTCAACATTCCTTGCAAACCAGAGGTCCTTATTACTGCCAAGCTGTTACTTGCATATACTGAAAGTTTGGACTTTAACTTAGAAAAAGCTAATAAGGATAGAGGCTTTGTAAAAATATCAGTCACTTGATCATAAACAGGTACATGACTAATAATAAGCTACTTCTGCAACACTTTCTCCCTAACAAAAAATAGATCTAGTTCTATGTGTTTTGTCCTAGTATACTGAACAGGATTGGCTGAGAGAGCAACAGTGGATAGATTATCACACCAGATATGAGGTCTAGAGCAAAGCACCAAACCAATTTCATGTAAAAGGGACTGAATCCAAATAATTTCAGCTGTAAGATTTGCCAAACTCCGAAACTCAACCTCAGTACTAGATCGAGAGACAGTAGGTTGTTTCTTAGAACTCCAGGAAATAGTGTTTGACCCTAAGAAGACACAATAACCCGAAATTGATCTCCTGTCATCTGGATCACTGGCCCAATCTACATCAGTATATCCAGTTAAGTTAAGAACAGGAGAAGGCTGAATAAAAATACCATGATCTAGAGTCCCACAAAGATATCTAAAAATACGTTTGACTGCTTTCCAATGTATATCCAGAGGTTATTGCATGAACTGAGATACCTTGCTAACACTATAAGAAATATCAGGTCTAGTAATTGTAACATATTGCAAGGCTCTAACGGCACTCCTATATTGCTGGACATCTTGTATAGGAGAGCCTTCATTAACAGAAAGTTTATGTGAGCTAGCCATGGGAGTAGGTAATGGATTAGCTTCAGCCAGGTTGAACTTAACCAACAAATCTTTAATGTACTTGGATTGAGTAAGCAGCATTCTAGTAGACAAATGTTGAACTTCTATACCAAGAAAACAATTCATCAGACCAAGATCTTGAAAACTCTCGATCAAGGTTGTGCACTAGTATCTCAACTTCAGCTTTTGAGCTACCTGTTATAATTATGTCATCCACATAAATAAGGATATAGGTACAAGTAGAACCTGATTTTTTGATAAAAAGGGACTGATCTGCTTTAGAGGACAAGAACCCTTGTTTATGAAGAAAGAACTTTAGCTTATCATACCAAGCTCTTGATGCTTGTTTAAGCCCATATAAAGCTTTATGGAATCTACAAACAAGCTACTGGTTACTGTCATGAACCTCAAACTCAGGTGGTTGTTACATGTAAACCTCTTCATTGAGAATTCCATTAAGGAAAGCATTATTGACATCCATTTGGCGAAGACACCAACCTCTAAACAAAGCAAGAGTCAAAATAACTCTAATAGTTGTAGGTTTGACAACTGGACTAAGTGTTTCTCCAAAATCTATCCCTGACTGTTGAAGGTAACCTTTTGCAACTAACCTGGCTTTATATCTAGCAATAGAACCATCAATGTTCCTTTTGATTTTGTAGACCCACTTACATATCTGTCTACTGGAAATGATACCAAGGACCAAGTTTTATTTTTCATCAATGCATCATATTTAGCATACACTACCTTTCTCCATTTACTGTGTTTGATATTTGTAGGTTCATGACAATCCAAATCTACCAGAAATTCCTTAGGTTTGAAAATGTCATTCTTGGACCTTGTTGTCATGGGATGACAATTTTCTGTAGGTAGTGGTGGTGATCCCAAAATCGAAGGTTGAGTATGAGGGGAGAAGAAGAATTAGGTAGATCTCGAGAAGTAGGGACAGGAGAGTCAAGAGGACAGTTATTAATAGGAGAATTACTATGACTAGAAGAATGAACTGATCTCACTGAATCTGAAACAGGAAAAGAAATGGGAGAATACTGATGATGACCTGAACGAGACACCAAAGGAGGAGATGACACCAAAACTGAATCAGAAGTAGGTTCAGTAGAAGAAGAAAATAATTGTGTATAAGAAAATTGACTCTCATCAAACACAATATGTCTAGAGATAAACAAACATGCATTGGCATCAAGACACTTGTATCCCTTATGAGTAGGACTATAGCCAAGAAAAATACAAAGTGAGGATCTATAGCTCAGTTTATTATGTTGAAAAGGTCTAAGATAAGGAAAACAAAGACAACCAAATATCGAAGGAAAGAATAATCAGGTGGTACCTTGGTAAGTACTTCAAATGGTGATTTTGACTTCAAGACAGTACTTGGCAGCCTGTTCAAAAGATAAACTGTAGAAGAAAATGCTTCAGACCAGAATTTAAATGGTAAAGAAGCTTGTGAGAGAAGTCTGAGACCGGTTTCAACAATTTGCCTATGTTTTCTCTTTACTATACCGTTTTATTTAGAAGTGTGTGGACAATAGTGTCTAAAATTAATCCCTTCTGAATGAAGAAAAGGTGTAAAGTTTCTAAATTCTCATCCTCAATCAGTTTGTAGCGTTTTAATGGAAGTGAAAAATTGCTTTTCTACTAATTTCTTAAAGTGCATAAAGGAAGATAGTGCTTCACTCTTTGATTGAAGGAAATATATCCACGTATATCTGGAAAAGATATCTACAAAAGAAATATAGTACTTAAAACCATGTCCAGACAAATATGGAGCAGGACCCCAAATATCAGCTTCAACAAGCTCAAGTGGAGAAATATATGAGGTAGTTGACAAAGAGAAAGGAAGCTTATGACTCTTAGCTTTCTGACAATGAGAACAAATGTATTTATTATTTCTATTACTGAAAATATTACATGAAGCAAGAACTTTAGAGATAGTAGTTGAGTTTGGATGTCCTAGGTGTTTATGCCAAAGAATAAAATTATCTAATTTGCTATTAATATTCTGAAGTGAGAAATTAGTGACATTAGACATAAAAATTTGTTTCTAAGGTTGAAATGTAGGAGTAGATCTATTTGTTGAAAGTTTGAACTTGTACAAGCCATTGTCAAGGGTGCCTTTGAGAAGTACTTCCTTAGTAGCTGGATCCTTCACAAGACAAAAAGTAGAGTGAAACTCAAAAAACACATCGTTGTCTCTACAAAATTAAGATACAGACAACAGATTTTTCTTAATTTGTGGAACATGAAGAACATTCTTAAGATGAAAGAATTTAGAATAGGTAGATGTGGAAAAAGAATAGTGACCAATACCTTCAATATTAAGTCCAACACCATTTTCCATATGAACCTTACAATTACCATGATAACCAGACCTCAAGTTTAGATTCTCAACAGCCTTTGTAACATGATTTGTAGCACCAGAATCAAGATACCAGGATGAGTCAGAAATTGTTTCAGGAGTTGCAAGCATAGCTTCTGTAATGTGAACTTGATTCTGACAAAAAAATGAGTGTTTCTGTTTAGAAGAAAAGATTCACCAGGATCAAGATTGAAAGAAATATCAAACCTATGAAAACATCTATGAACAGTGTGCCCAACTTTTCCACAAAGCTGACATTGAGGCTTGGAACTAGTGAAAAACCTCTGCCTCTAAAAATTTTGGTTCCTTCAGAAGACAACCTCTATGACCTCTGCCAATATTAGAAAAGGATTTCTTCTGTTGTGTAGTCAAATTAACAGAAGGTATTGTAGAATCAATAAGAGTAGCATTCTTTATAATTCTTGATTCAGTGGAAAACAGTAATGCAGAAGATGTATTCCAATCTGATAAATCTTTTTGAGTTGCTATAACTGCTACAATGGCATCATATTCAGCTCCCAAACCAAATAGAGCAGTGTGCACTAATTCATTATCAACCAGCTGACACCCACAAGATTGTAAAGTATCCCACAAAGATTTAACTTTGAGAAGATAATCTTTCATACTAAGACTACCCTTCTTGACATTCTGTAATTGTCGTCTATATTGCATGATTTTTTGAGATGCAAAGTACTCAGTTATAGCATCCCAAAGACTTCTAGTAGTGTCACAGCCTACAAAACTAGGCAAGATTTGGTTGCTTATGGAAGAGAGCAGCCAAGAAACAAGTAACTGATCTTTTCTATCATAGATCTCATATTTAGGTGAATCTGGTAAAGAATAGTTTGCTTATCATCTATGTAACCCTTCAAGCCATATCCTCTCAAGGTTGATGTGACCTGTTGTTTCCATGAGAGATAGTTGTTATCTTCAAGTTTGACAGTAATACTCTATGATCCTGGATTCTGCACCATAAGAGATGTTTCTTTAGGAGTTTCTTTAACCAACGATGACGCACTACCACTTTTCATAGTCGGCAACTGATACCATGTAAGAAATACAAGAGAAAAACATAAGAACAAAAAAGTAGACAAGAATTATATTCCTTGAAGAAGATTATTATTTCTATTTTCTATATTTTTATCTACAACTGAATGTTCACTTTATATACTGGTTTTACAAAGAGGAAAGATCTTAATTAGTTATCTTAGTTGTTATGTTAGTTATAACAGTTATGCTAGTTATAACTAATATAAACAATTACATCATAACTATATTAACTGTCAACAGAGAATGACAGGGAGAGAGTTGCATGATAACAATATATGGCAGGTTTTACTATGCTTGAAAACAGGGGTAAATTAACCCCCCACCCCCCTCTCTCTCAACCCCCCCCCCCCCCCCCCCAAAAAAAAAGGTCAAACTAAAACAACTTAAATAAGATGTAAAGAAATGGTCAAACTTTGTTTTATGATTATATTATAATGGTAAACAAGTTGATATATATATATATATAAACTAAAAAGTAATCGAAACAGAGCAGGATAATGTCGGATGTGATTTCTCTTCATAGAGCTGATAATTTTTAAAATCAGCACCTTATTGCACGTTGAGGTTTAGACTAATTGCTTACCATTTTACCACAAAGGCTAGTAGACTGTGGTAGGTGAATATTGCTTGATTTTAGTCAAATACAAAGCGATAATACATATAATATTGGTTGATGCTTCGATGCAATTTCTATGACAGAAACCGTTTTTTTTTAAACTAATTTTTAGCAAAGGTGGATGTGAGGATAGATAAAAGATTGTAATTGCATATATATATATATATATATATATATATATATATATATATATATATATATATATATATATATAAACTTTAAATCAGTTAAATGTTACATTTCAAAAGTATTTTATGAATTATTTAAATTAAATTTTAAAAATCTTTTAATTATACAAGAAGTATTACTTTCAACTTTGTCATTTTAATTTTGATTTCTTTTAATTTAATTCAATTTAAGTAATTATTAAGAGAAAAATTGAAGAGTTCGAAACCTTAATGATTCTAAATATCATTATTTATTTATTTTTATCTGGTTTATTTTCTCTTTTGGATTTTAGATCATTTAGCACAATCCTTACCACTATGTGGATCTCAACAACCATGGTGGGTGATGAGAGAGTCTTGAATGAAGATTCAAAGATATTTCATTGTAAAGGGCATTCTTGTAACCAAAGATTTTATGGTGTCGAAGCGGGAACAGACAGGCAATCTAAAAGGAATCTTTTCTTGGATTGACAAACAATTTCTTGACAATTCCAAACTGATGAGAAGGCAAACATTACAGTCAAATTAATATAATTAATTAAGGTTAGTGTTATACATGTGACGTTGTTTTCAGAAAGCAAGCAGGCTTTTACTCCTTTGAAAAATCGAACATCAAATTCCAAAAAGAAATCAGCTCATTGGAGTGGCACTCCTTTCAAAAGACAACACTAGTCAACCACATGAACACGCATTTCTCTTAAACCTCAAAGGCCCAATTCCGTACTAAGAAAGGGTTTCCAAATCATTTCTTTGTAATAAAAAGCATAGTCATAATCATATTGTTTTTTGGTAACTGGAGGTGGATTACTGCTAATACAAGTACTAATCGACAGGTTTCAAAATCTAAGACATGACATTCCAGGTGTCCAAATCTCCTTTAGTGTGTTCTTTGAGATTAATCCTCCTTAAAGTAAGAGTCGGGGAGTGAAAGAACTTTGAAGACAGGGAAATTTCGAAAGGAAACCAAATGCTGTAGCATGTTCCAGTTTTAAAATTTGATTTTGATGCAAAGCTGGAAGTAAAATACAGTAGCATTGAAGTGAGAACAGTTGCAGTGGTTTCATTGAATTTGCGATAGGTTCTGGTTTTTGGATCTTGAATACTGCTGACCGATGCAGAGTTTAGATGCCCGGTGGGCATAAATATTTTGCAACGGAGCAGAAAAAACAAAACAGAGTGAAAAAGAAAGTTTATCCTTTTATCTTTATTTTTAAATTTTTATACTATTTTTATTAAAAGATATTTATTTTTAATAATTATTTTTATCAATTTTATCGAAGTCAAACACACGGTTCATCCAAATTGAATCAACAGTTAAAGCCTTTAAAAAGTTTTGATGATTTTTTTCATTAAAAAGAATAAAAAATTGAATTTTACATTTAATCTTTTTTTTTAAATAAATTATGTGTCTCCATACTATAATAAATATGAGATTAATTTTTTCATGTTATATGGTTGATGTTAATTTAAAAGATTTTGACTCGTAAAGTGAATACAAAATTTTACATTCAATCTATGTTTAAGAAGATAATAATTATTAAATCAAATTTTAATTAATAAAATTTTATCGCGGCATTTGCGTGTTGGTTAATTTTGATCCATTTTCCCCAACTTGGAGAATTAATTAACCATTGAACCGACTTAGGTAATAAAGGGAGTAACACTATTCTCAAGATCAGGTGACCACAAGCATCAACTTGGAGGACACGCCCTCGTGTTCTAAACTGTTAACACAAATCTATATTAGTTTATTAATTTTACGCTCGAATTTATAAATACGTGGCTAAATTAAAGATGATATACTTAGCAAATCTATGCAATAATCACTTGCCCATGTTACTTCAAGCTCTTAATTTGATGCCAAGGTAATGCTTCTTTTTGAACTCTTCTTCATCATATTGCTTTGCCCTTGCTTGATTGATATTTTCACCCTCTCCCCTCTTGTATTTATTGTAACTTATTTTTTGCTAATAGTCAATTTAGGTTTTATTTTAATGGTAAGGAGAGATTTTAAAATTACAAAATTTTAAATTTAAATTTTATCATGTAAGCATGGTTTACTATTTTTATGTTGGATTTGACCAACTATTATTTTGTTGGATTAAGAATTTTATGTTTTATTTAACCAATTATTATGTAATATTAATGAAAATCAATATTGTTTTGTTTGAAAGTGCCAAAATAATCATATCTTAATAGTTAAACAGCTCAATAATTAGGACGTTGCTTAAATTAACAATTTCTAAAATTAATATTAGATAAAAATTATGAAAAAAAAAGCATTTGAATTAGAAAATAATATTAAATCTATTAAAATTAAGTTAAAAAAACAAAAATTTATATAATAACATTAAAAAAGTTAAAGGAAAGCGTGTAATTATTTTTGAATTCGTATAATAAATATTATTTTTGAAATATAAAAAAACTATAATATAAAGCAATGAGGAAGCAAATTTTGCATTCATACATTAAATGAGTAATACAATAACATAATTACTTTTGACGTCTAAGATCATTGTCACGTAAGATCATTAACTCCTTATTAAATCTTGTTTAATTAGTATTGTTGAGTATTTTGATTTTTCCTTTTTGTACAAAAGAAGCTCAAGTTTAAGGAAAAGAAAAGATTACAAATATTAAAATCAGAATTTCATATCAATTGAATGTAATTTTTAAAAATAATTGTACAGTAATACTCCTCTAAATTAATATTATTAAGACTTCTCATTGAGTATTTTAATTTAAATGGATTATTAGTTTAGGAAGTTCTATCTTTTAAATTATTATTTTAATTTAAAAAATAAGTTTTAATTTTCACATTATCCAATTATTTTATTATATTTAATTCTCTTAAAATTATCACTTTATCCGATAAACTCTTTAAAAATCTATTGAAATACTAAATTTAATTGAAATCTCTTAGTTAAAATAAGAAGGTGATCATAATAATTTTTTGAAGACAATTCTAAAAATGAATGAGGTCAAAAATTTCAAAGGTAGTGACCTTTTGTAAACTAACATCTTGAAATATCTTTCTAATTCTTGAATATATATATATATATATTAATTTATGAAATAAAGAGATTGATTAAATTTTTTTACTAATCTGAGTTAAGATTATGTTTTTTTATTAATTTAGAGAGGATATTAATTTAAAATGTATTAATTTATTGAAGTTTTACTGTATATACAATTTGATATAAGTTCCATAATCGAGCTTGGTTTTTGCCATAACTCAAATTTCTATCAATTCATGCTAGTTGCCTGAATGGATGCTGGCGATCGGCTCCGATGAGAAAGGTCTCCTCAACTATTAATTTCAGAGCAAAATCATTTATATATATATAACAATATATTCTATAAACAGAAAGTAGCATGCCATTAAAGTAAAAATTTAGTAAAAAAAGAAGAGAAATCTGCCTAGCTATAGCTACATAGGGTACCTAGGGAAGACAGATTTGTTTTATCACATTCTTCTTTTCTGTATGTAATATTTAATTAAGCAGAAGACTGAATCTCTGACTCAGAACTTTGCCAGTACTCGATCCCTTTTATATTATCATCTTTCACTTTCCAGTGATTCAAGTTCGTTTAAATAAGTCAGAAAACCCAACTAATAACTCATTATTAAATGACTTAGTTAGGCTTGAAAGCATGATCAAAATAAAGATTAAGGAGGTTTGATCATACCGGTTTGTAATGAAAATGACAGAAAATTCTAGTAGTAGTAGTATATATTTAGCCAAAAAAAAAAAATCCATTGTAGTAAACTAATTTAATTTGTTCTTGCATGGAACTTAGGAATCAATTGAATAATCTTTGAAGAGTAAAAAATTTAGGGCATCTTGGATACTTGGACAGAGTCATGACAAAAAGCTCAAGCCAGTTACTCATCTATGTAAAATTAAAACTGAAAAACAAATTAAAGCTCCTGTCTGCAAAGCGCTTTGTGGTCCTACAAAATATTTTTTTTCTTTCTGATTTCCATGGCGTAGCATAAAACCCTAGCTTTTGTTTAAGGTAACTAAGCATCCCATTCTATGTGAGCTTGTGTTCAAATACATGTGAGCGTGAAATGAGTGAAATTCTACATATAGAGGAAAAACTAGTAAGAGATTTAACATGTTATAATTATAATGGAAGTTATTAATTGAAAACTATCTTTATAAGTGTAATTTGTCTATAATAAGGTTCGGTTATCCGGTGTCCTATTAAAATAAAGCACTCACGATTTTGGTCTATCCTATGTGCCAAAGGACAAAATGATAATTAATGTAATCACCCTCAATGGCTCAATCGATCTTCTTATTCGTTGCATGCATGAAGGCAAAGAGGGACAAAATCAACATTTCCAATCCAAATACTAGCGTACAGCTCTTCTCCCCGACTTAGGCTGATCAGTCCAACTCTTAAAACCATATTCAAACTTTTGAAGAAAATAATATTTTTTTCCATTTTTTAGTTGGATATTTTCTGATATAGTTAATTTTTTATTGGCGAGCTTTCCTAAGCTCTCTTTTTATCACAGAAGAAATATTTTATTTAGGCAGATGTCCAAACCCTAGCTTTGACTTGGGGTTTGAACTTTGAACTCTCTATAAAACCCTTTCCTTGTTTTTCCAGATTTCCTCTCTTTCAGTTGTTAAAGCAGAAAAAACATACTCAACTAAAGGAAGAATCACTAAGATGCTACATACAAGGTTTACAGGCTTAGTATTTGCGCTTTTCTTTGTTTGGCATGCCCTTAAGAGCAGCCCAGTGCATGCTCATCAAGGTACAGTAACCAGTAACCTTTTTATTAATTTACTCAAAATAATCCTCTAATTCCTCTAGGCTGAGATTCTGTTGTTTCAATTGTCTTTACAGGAGGGGAAACAACTGGAGAAAGGCATGTTGTATCTATTCAGAAGGTTGGTTTTGGATTAATTTGTTAGTAAAATTGTATATTTGTTCATCTTTTCTTAAAATTTTGGTAGCTCATGTAATTTCATATTTCTATGCAGGAATATCGTGATAGTTTTGGAGGAAGGAAAATGGGAAGACATGAAGTAGTGGTGAGAAAAGAGATTGGAGAAAAACAAGGGTTGGAAGTTGTGGCTTCAAAGAACTCAGGTGCAAACCGCTCTGATGGAAAATGTGATTTTGAAGAAAAGGGAGCTTTTAATGTGAAATGTAAATCTTGGAATCAAACAAGTACTCCTAAGGTTGAAACAGCTGATTTTGTAGCTTTTGGCGCTGATTATCTTGGTCCAAAACGTCACCCTCCCAAGCATAATTGAGTCAAAGGCACTGAAAGAAAAAAGTCTTTTAGATCCCTTTTGTCGAATGTTATAAGCTTAGCTAGTTAGATGTTAGGAAAGGATGTGTGAATACCATAACTTGTATGTAACGGAAAAATTTTGTTGTTTATAAAAGGGAATTTTTAGCCTATACATTTGGTGCTTCCAATGCTTCTTATTTAAATGAAATCTTACATTTTAGATTGCATGATTGAAACTGAATTTTGTAGCGTCAATTTAAGCAATATTGTCTCTTGAATGCAGTGGAGAACAATGATGCTGAAATTATGTCCATTGGGAAATTTCAAGATCAAGCAAATAATCAGGTTTCACTCTCACTCTCCCTCTCTTTCTCTCAAACTCACTCCCGCACAAAATCATGTCTACTATTTCTCTTGTATCTCGATCAATAAAATTAAGAGATTGCTCACAATACCGTATTAGCATTATTTTATGTTTCAAAACCAGATTGGCATGAACAAGTTGGAGACAAAGACGATTGGTTTTGCTGGCTTGGGAATTCCTACGAGTGATCAGCCATTCCATCTTCCAAACTCCGTGCAGTTTGAAGAGTCCAAGGCGCTGCCAACAGAAATCAGCTTGGAGAGTCATTCTTCAAGGTCTGACTCTGACAAACCAGTGACGCAAGAACCCCCTGTGATTAGTAACAGATCAGTTGAATCAAAAAGGCTTCTCGAGGCAGCTAAAGAGATTGAAAACTTGATGAATAAGGATTACAAAGGATCCGACAGGCCTCGTCGGAAGCCTCCAATCAACAATCATGTACCAAGGCATTGAGTTTTTTCTTTTGAAACCCTGGCTAGGTTTTAGGCTCACAGTTTTGCCCTCATCACTAAAAAGTGTAGTTCCTTAACGTTATGTAGCACAGGGTATAACTTCTGTTTTGCTGTATACTGTTTCTATCTTTGTTTTTACTTTCTTTTTTTTAGTTGGCCATAATAAAGGCATGTAGGAAACAGAAAAAGTAGTTTGTTTTTCTAAGTATTTTTAGTCATAGGAACACAAGATAGTTACTGTTTTTCACTTCTGAAAATTATATGTAGTTGCCAACCAATTTTGGATGTAATAGACATGTTCCTTCGCTTAGTTATGTGATATACATGAACATATGGTGAAGACTAATGGATCTATTCTGTTAATTTGGACATACAATCAATTTTTTTCAAATATACTAATTGATTCTTCCACTTTCAACAACATAATAAAGAATGAATAAAGAGCTCTATTTCCCAAACCCTTGTGGTTTTGTTGGGAATGGAATATTTAGTATATATATATATATATATATATATAGACACACGGTGTCTTTGGAGCTCTCTTAACCAAGAACATTAAAATCATTGAGGCCTAATTCTAATTCATAACTAGGACTATACAAAGGGAATCTATCTGACCCAAGCACATGTCGAAAAAAATAAAAAGCCAAAGCCCAATCCTAATTAGGACTAACTAAAACAACATATATCCATTTTCGCCAAGAGTATGTGGCTAATTTAAAATTTCAACTTGGAAATTTAGCTTAAGTTCAAAGTCTCCATAAATTACTGTCTCGTGTGGTGACATGTATGAATTAATTTTAAGAGAAGTGGTCATGCTATATTAGTGTAAAATAATTCTATCTTATATTATTTTTATAATTTTATGTATGATTAATATTTTTACTAGATTTTACAACCTATTTATATTTATTATGTACATAAAGTTTTAACCTGATATAATATCTCTATCATTCCTATCAAGAATAGCGTATTTTTTATTAACTTGAAATTTAAACATTTTCAATTAATTTAAAATTTTATATGTATAATCTATTTGAATAAAATATAATATCCAAAAGTCAAATTAAAAAAGTATAAATCTTATAAAAAATAAAAATTATATATATATATATATATATATATATATATATATATATATATATATATATCTTGATCAGCAAAAAACATTGTAAGAGGCAGAAAGTAATCAAATCAAGACGATTGCCTGCACCTAAAGTTAACGTACAACTTAACGAGAAGAAGGCAAATTGATCAGACTTAAAAATGTCTCTGTGGAAGTAAAGTTAGGGCGGAAAAAAAGGAGAATCGTTTACAGCTCTGAGTTGAAAATGAAACATTTGTTGCCTTTTAGATCCGTGATTACACATAGCTTCAATTTTGTATGAGCTCCCTAATGCTAAAAGGACTACAAAATTCAGGATCGTTGAAACAAAGGGATGCTGCTAAAAAGTTCCCTGTTTCTGTATTATGATAACCATCCCAGAAAAAATGTTGATTTGGGTTGGGGCATGGCGCCAGCCATGGAATGCATGCTGCGGTTCCATTTCCCCAAGCTGTGCAACATGGATTGCTTGTATCAGTATATCCTGCAAATGTCAATGGAAATAAATCGCTAACTGGCAACAATAGAAAAAAAAACAAATCTTAGTGGACTATAATTCTATGCTAGTACACTGGCCTGGCCATATTTGAGATTTTACATCCCATAAAACCAGATTTTAATGTTCATGTTCATTTAATTACTAAATTGAAGTATCTCTAATTTGGATAAACAATGAAATTAGTTTTGATGAGATTGAAAATAATAAAAAAATTATTTTTTATATATATATATATTTTAATAAAATAATAAAAAAAATAAAAAATAATAATTTTTATTTCTTATTATTTTATCTTTTAAGTTCTAACTGTGCGACATTTATGATTACCGTCCATCCAAACTGTATTTCAATAATTGAACTAGACATGTGGCAACCTCCTCACATCATTCATAAAATTTAATTTTTTTTTTACCGCAAATAACTGCTAGTACTATTAAAACTTACCATATTTTGAAGGATTAGTAAAAGAATCGTGACCTAATGAATTGATTCGAGCAAGGATGAATAGGGAGCCCCAAAGAGTGGATGTTAAATTCTTTAGCATTGTATGAAGCTTGCTATTAAAATATGATACAACTTGGTTTGTTTCTTCATGACATACTCCGATGAGTTCATATTTCCTTGTGTAATGTGGGATGCATCCAAGAGGGCCGATTTCGAACATTATTATCTTCCTAGCTCCTAGTTTATATAGTCTCTGCAATTGCAATAACATGAAAGAACCAAAAAAAAAAAACTAAAATTACCCACAAACAAATACAAAGAAAATAAGAAAAAGCTAAATCTGATGGAAAAGAATTTGTGGTGAACCTCGAAATGCTTGGAGAGGGCGTCAATGAGAAGCTGAGCAAATGTTTGAGGATCATATTCTTGGCTTGTGCTAAATAACCTTGGTTCGAAATAGTTTTGAATATAATCGTTGCTGCCTATTGCTAACATAAATACAGACTTTCCCAAGTACATAGAAAGCTCCTTAGAGCTTTCTATGTACTTAGGCAGCTTCGACTCAATTGTCCATTGGAACAGATCAATTTGTTCACCCAAACTCAAGCATTTGCCCTGCAATTGAAAAAAACATTCTATTTCTAAATAAAATAATTTATTGTGAATGGAGGGTACAAATTAAATATGATATTATGTAGTATACACTTTTTGATCACGATATTACTGGATGATTCAGGACTAGTGCAATCGATTCAAGCATTGTGTGCCACCCAAACGAACCTATTGGTGCTTTTGGGTAGCATCATCAACACGGTGAGAAGCCAATCTTACCGTGCTGATGGGTAAAAGTTGACTGGATCCTCTTGGGTCCAATCAAAAATCCCAGGTGTGATTTTTTAAAAAAAAAAATTTTAACCTTTTTTCAAAGTTTTTAATTTTATTAATTGTTTATTTAAACATTTTAAATTACTTATTATACTTTTCCAATTTTAAAATTTTTCAATCAATTTCTTTATCATTAAAACACTTTTTCAATAATGGTAATTAATTTACTTTAAATTAATAAAATTTAATGAATTCATCTGAAAATTAATATATAATTGAATTAAAGACAACTTTTAAATATTAACATGGTTTGAATTGGAATATAACTATAATTTACTTTTGATAGTAATGAATTATAATAAAATAGTTAAATTCTCATTATTTTTTAGTTAAAAAGATCTTGAGTATAAGAAAGAATGAATAATAAAATAAATAGAAAAATAAATGATTAATAAATAACAAGGGTATATCTATCTTTTTACTAACACTCAAGGAGGTTACTGTATTTTTTACCAAACTTGAGTTACTTAAATATATTTTTATATAAACATAACGGTTATTTATCTTTTGATAATTGCAAATATTTATATACGTTTTACTGTTTAAAACTAATCTTATTTGGGTCGGATTTGGTATTCAAGTAAAACCTTCACAACAAAAACGACTCTAAAATTTGAATTTTGTTCAAATACTTAAAAAAAATACACTCTCACTTCTTCCAACCAATTTAAATATACTTTACCCTAATTATATATATATAGGAGAAATGATCCTAATGAATTACCTACCCTGTCATTTTACAGAGGATATCTAATCTTTCCCTTTTGATTAGAGTTAAATTGAAAAGCAAAGATTATTGCAAAACCTTAGTTTGAAGACATAAATCACTCTAAAAAAAAAAACAAGAAAATATTTCAAACAATAAAACAGGGAACGATCTAATTATATTAATATTTGTACATAGTGCAAAGAATTACTCAAAGAAATGATAATTAATTGGTCCATCAATTGCTAATTTTCAAAGCTAAGAAAAGAGTAGAGAAAGGTAAGTATAAGCTCTTACAAGTCGGCTTCCAGTTTCAGGGAGAATTCCACAACCTGAAGATGCATAATTCAAACCTGATGGTGTTGTTGATTCATCGTGTATACTCAGGTATGGTGGAGGGTAAGGCAGCTCAAGAAATTCAGCTTCAATTTTTTTTAAAAAAAAAAAAAAGAGTAAAGGACAAATATTAGAAACATAGAGTGATGGGTAATAGTTCAATGATGGAGAATTGATTTTTAACTTGTTAAAATTTTCAAACAAGAGTGAAATTTTCCGATACCTATGAAGTCTGGAAGAGTTCTACCATTAGTGAACCTGCCCGTATGGTGTTCGACAAAATTCTGGCCATAAGGTGGGTAATTTGCTTTAGCAACTGTTGGCAGAAGATTGTTGTTTCCATTGTCAAACAATGAATCCCCGAATACATATAGAGCCGGCACAAGAGGTTTACTGTGAATTAGCAAGAAGAAATGAAGGAAACTAAATAAGAAAACGTTGGACAAAGTTAAGTAGCTGTCCATCTTTTCAAATAAATTAGAATTGTTTAATCCAAAGAACATGCAAAGCCAGGCAGCTTAATTTTCAGGAGAGAAAATATTTTTAATAACTTCAGAATTAAGTATACAAAAAATATGACACAACTGAAATGGAAGTACACAATACAGAAACAGAATTTCATGAGCATCTCATGAATTTTGTATTTATTTATGAGATTAATTAATTTGAAATTGTTTCATTCTAATTTCGTTTCTGTTTTTTTTTCCCCTTCATTCTATAACCTGATGATCATTATGGATTAATATTCTGATGAAAAATATCCAAGACTAATATAGCGACAACCAGATACTAATTTTTAAGCCGTCGTAATGTTTTTTATTTTTTATTTAATTAAAATTTTATTCTTCGTTCAGAAGGCAGGAGAATCCTACTAATAGAAAAATTACTAAGCTTGGACAGAAACATTGCAATCTAGCAACTATATATTTAACAAATTAAAATTGAGAATCCTTTGAGAATAATTGTGGATTTGTATTCATTTTCACATAACCTAACAATTATTATCACTTTTTATAAATATTAAGTTTAAAATTTAATTTTTTATTCTCGTTCCCTGTAAATTAAAAAAAAAAAAAACCTAGCTGCCTTAAATTAGGTGGAAAGCAAACACTTTCTGTCATTGATGCAACGACTTGCAAGTTATTTTTTAATTTTTTACTTTTTATAATTATTGTTGTCAAACATAGTGATGATATTTTGCTGACGTCTTCACTTTGATCTTCTTATCACGTGCTACCCAAAACTCTGCAAGAAAAGGAATGATCAGAGGGACGCAGAGGTTGTTCTCTGCATAAGCACTCCGATGCTTAAGTCAGAAGAGAATTTAGCAGAGTTTCTGTAAAACAAATAGAGACTTAGTTTCATAAATCATACATGTCTCCCTATTTATAGGGATTAATTATGCCTTTAATTAAATATTTAATGGGTAGAAACGTCTCTCCCGTCTATTTTCTTCGTGCACCACGTGGCGCACTTTTATTATTTTTATTTTATTTATTATTCTTTTCATCATGCACAACAATAATTAATTTTCTTTTATTTCATTCAAAAATTACTAATTTGTTATTATTATTATGTAAAAATATATATATTTAAAAAATACTTTCAGCCAAAATCGATATGACTGTTCTCATTCTTTCTTTTATTTGTTTTATTTTTCACATTATTTTGGAGTTTTAACAAAATACACTGTTGAGAATAAAAATATTCAAAATACTTTGTCCAATAAAAAATTACCACGTGGTATGAAGAAGATCAAATATTTTATTTATTATATATATATATTTAAATAAGGCAAAAAAAAGACATTTAACCCAATGATACATACGTAATTAGAGACAGAATAAATCTCTATAAACAGGGGACATGTATGACTCAAAAACTTAAGTCTCTATTTTCTCTTTAAAAACTCTGTCAAATTTTCTTCTGACTCAAGTATCGGAGTGTTTACGCGGGAACAACCCCTGCGTCCCTCTGATCATTCTCTTTCTTGCAGAGCATTTGGTAACACGTGACACGAAGATCGAAACGAGGACATCAGCAACACTTCATCATTCTGTTTGGCAACAACAATTGACGCCGTCTGTGAGAAATGAAAAAAAAGTTCTTAGCTCAATAATCATGGTGAGAACACGATCAACAATGATAAAGAGTAATGAAAATAAAAATGTGGCAAACTCTCCAATTGGTGACCTGGGTGATGGAGTCCAAGGGGAGAGAGGGTCAAGTATGATGACAAATTTCGTAGCTGAATTTGAAGCTCTGAGAAAACAAGGAGAAAAAATCGTCCAAGCGTTACAGGCTATGGTTGATCTGTTCAAAGGTACCTTCCCACAAGTGAGTCTGCCGGCAACTGTCTGAAATTTGGTGGGAGAGAGAAGCATCACACGAGACCTCGACGGCATGCCCGCGTGAGACCCTCACGGCGTGCACTCAGAAAACCTTCAAGGCATGTCCGCAGAACACCCTCACTGCGTGCCCGCGCGACACCCTCATGGCATGCCGGTGCGAGACCCTCACAGCATGCCTGCGCAAGACCCTCATGGCATGCAAGCGCGAGACCCTCATGGCATGCAAGCGCGAGACCCTCACGGCGTGCCCTCAGAAGACCCTCACGACATGCCCGCGCGAGACCCTCACGACATGCCCGCGCGAGACCCTCACGGTATGCTCGCTCGAGACCCTCATGACGTGCCTGCTCGAGACCCTTACAGCATACCCGCTCGAGACTCTGACGGTCGAATGGTGCGAGACTCTGTGGGCCTAGCGACTAGAGATCTATTACTTGAGGTTGCAGTAGATCTTATGCATGAAGCTGCAGAAGGATTGAGGCGTCAGGGCGTGGAAGACCTTAGACATGAAATAGCTGGAGGCATGAGGCCCTTGGGTATGAGAGGCCCTTGACATGAGGGTTCGGAAGGCCTAAGACGCCAAACTATAGAAGATCCCTCGCGAGAGACTCTAATTTATCGAAGGCATCAAGGTTTTGGAGAACCACGATGTTAGGGTACGAGGAATGCAATGCGAGAAATTGTTGGTTGCTGGAGACGCTAAAATATTGAAAGCTTTGAGAGTTCGGCTATGGAAGAATTTGGGTATTTGAATACAGAAGATCCCTGGTCCCAGAACATAAATGGTTCGCCAAATAATGGGGTTAGAGGTGTCGGAATAACAGGCACACATTCTGAGAGAAACTCGGAAGCAGATCTGACATGGAATCCTGAGACTGAAATGGCTAATTTTCAACCTCGGGCCCATCAAAACCAAATGCAGGATAATGAGAGAAGGTTGTTAACTATGATCAGGTCGATTCATGCAAGGTACAAAATAGGCCTGCATCCATGACACAAAATGTCATAAATATGAAGAAAATGATTGAACAAATCTTAGAGGAGAAAAGGTTGGTTCCGACTGAACAGAACCAGAGAAGAAGAATCTCATTCAGTACAATGATCATGGGAAAACCACTACCCCCAAAGTTTAAGATACCACAAATGACAGCATATGCCTAAAAGACTGACCCTTATGACCATATGGAAAATTACAAGTCGTTAATGCTACTACATGGATGAGAGGATGAGATTATGAGTAGGGCATTCTCCCTAACCTTAACTGTTCATGCACTGAAATGGTTCAACAACTTACCTGAAGGGTCTATTTCATCTTTTGATCAGCTGAGGAGTGAATTTCTGAAGGCCTTTGTGATAAATAGCCAAAGAAGGAAGGAGGTCATCTATTTGCTCACCCTAAGACAAGGAAACAAAGAATCACTGAAAAGCTATGTAGATCAATTCTGTGATGCTACTCTTGAGGTACGTGATCTACAAGTTGGAGTAGCGGTGACAGCCATGCTACAGAGGACAAGATCTGAAAAGCTCCAAGAATCATTGTCTTTGGATCAGCCAACGACAGTTTTAAACTTGTTCTCTAGAGCAAACAAGTATATTACTCAAGAGGAGGTGCTGAAAATGATATCAATAAGGGACTTCAAAGAAGGAAGGAAGCGAGAAAGAGAGCCTGATGAGAAGAACATAGGAAGATCAGGCAAAGCCCCAAAGTTGAAGTATGCTAATTACACGCAGTTTACCGAACCACATGCTTCGATCCTAGCGATGATCAAAAGAACTGGGATGCTTCAATTCCCTAGGAGAGGTAAGGGAAATCTAGGACGAGACCTCAGGTCCTATTGTAGCTTCCACTCCACCTTTGGTCATTCAACCGAGAAGTGTCACGATCTGATGAATCAACTTGAGAGATTAGCTAGAGAAGGGTTGTTAGACCGTTACGTACAAAGAAATGAGAGGAATCAATATCTTGTGCGTGGTCGAGGAGACAACAGACTGCGAGATAGGCGTAATGATAACAGAATAAATAGAAGGAGGAACGAAGAGATAGGAAATGGGGCAAGGTAGGGAGAACGTAGGAACCAGCAGATAGACAATGAACCAACAAGAGCTGCCATTAATGTCATTTCTAGAGGAGAATACATGGCTGGTAGTTCATTTTCTTCACGAAAGGCTTATGTTAGGCAAGCATACCAGGTACACTCTGTGATGAAGGTGACTGAGAAAGAAAAGGTGATTACATTCACACCTGATGATCAAGGAGATGTGATTATGCCTCATGATGATCCTATGGTCATATCGACGGTGGTAGCTAAGCATCCGATAAGTCGGATTCTGGTAGATAATGGAAGCTCGGTGAACTTTATCTATTGAAATTGCTTTGAGAAAATGAATCTAGGGGAAGATAAGCTAAAGCATGTAACTAAGGATGTAAACGGGGAGAGGTACCTGCTAATTTTGGACTACCCGACCCCGAACCCAATTAATAATTACAAAACCCGAACCCTATAATTACCCAATTAATTTTTAAAACAATTACTCAAACCCTACCCTAATAAATTTTGCACTACCCGTTAAATACCCGAACCCGTGTAATTACCTGAACCCGTGTAATTACCTGAACCCGTGTAATTACCCGATTATTCAATTTATATTTTGACAACCCGTTTATTAACCCGAACCCGAAATCCGACTATGAAAAAAATTATTCTAACATCAAAAATCAAAAACATAAAATTAAATAAAAACATACATGTTCCATCATAATTAAACAAACTTTAATAGTTCAACAAGCAACTTGAAACCATTATGAGTGCATAATATATACCATAGTATTTCTAATTTCATACATTTGATTTCTTATGAAGTTATGATATATTTATCTAATGTAAATTATTTAATCAATGATAATAATATTAAATGATTAAAAAGATGTAGACCTTAAATTGATAATTAAAATTTTCATTACAATTTGTATCATATACATAGACTATAGTACCATATATGTAAATGATCATATATTATAATATCATATATTATAATTATACTATAATATCATATACTATAATATGAAGTTATCAATTTATCATATACTTAAAATTTTAATTTGAATCATTGATTTTTTTGAGTAAACAATGTTTTATTATAATTGATAATTTCAATTTTAAGTACAATTTGTATCATATGCATATACTATATTAGTATCATATATAATACATGTAAATGGTCAATTTGTAAGAATTACATCTTAATCAAATTTGAAACTTTTATCATTTTAATTTCAGTAGTTTATATTTAAAATTTAAATACTTATTATCTTAAACATAATTTACTAATTTAATTTCATAATTATTTTATTATCATGTTTCATTAATTTTTTGACTAAAAAATGTTTTACTACAATTGATAATTTCAATTTTAAGTATAATTTGTATCATATACAAATATTATATTAGTGTGTGTGTGTGTATATATATATATATATATATATATATATATATATATATATATATATATATATATATATATAAAAGAATTTGATCTTAACTAAATATAAAATTTTTATTATTACAATTTCAGTACCTCGTATTTAAAATTTTAAGACATATTATCTTAAGCATAATTAACCCAATTTAATTTCATAATTATTTATTTTATTATTATTATTTATTAATTTTTTTAGTCAACAATTTTTTATTAAAATTGAAAATTACAATTTTAAATACAATTTGTATCATATAAATATACTATGAATTGATATGCAAATGACTAATCATTAATGTGTAAGAATTGTATTTTAACTAATTATGAAATTTTTGTTAATTTAATTTTAGTACATTATATTTAAAATTTTAAAACTTATTATTTTAAGTATAATCAATTATTTTAATTTCATAAATTTTTTTTAGACACAAAGTTTTGTTGTATAAATATTTTTTAGAACACATTATGTCAAATATAAGCTATGGCTTACTTGGTAAGTTCATTGTATAAATATTAAAAGATGAAGGTTCAAATCCCCACAACCTTAAAAGTTATATTTTGTAAGCAAAAAATAAACGGGTATCGGGTTCGGGTACCGAGTATCGAGGGGTACTACCCGAACCCGTCACGAAATTACTACCTAACCCGATTAAAACCCGTTTACCGGTACCCGAATCCGTCTTAAACGGGGCGGATAGTGTCGGGTACCCGTTTACACACGACACATTTACATCCCTACCTGTAACCACCCCCTGTTCGGCTTCACTGGAGAAAAAGTAAATGTGGCAGGATCTATTGAGTTGTCTGTTACTTTGGGAGAAGACCCTAAGAGTGTTACGAAGTAAGTCTTATTTATGGTAGTTAGGTCAACATCTCTGGCATACAACATTATCATTGGACGGCCATTGTTGAGTGATATGAGGGCCGTACTCTCCCCATGTTATTTGTTAATGAAATTCCCAACTCCTATAGGTGTAGGATAGGTATGAGGAGACCAAATGAGAGAAAGAATATGCAATGTTGCATCGACTACATGCAAAGGGGTTCATAGGAGAGAAACCTTCACTATTACTGAACCACCTACACCGAGACCTGTTGAAGAAATGGAAGGAGTTAAATTAAAGGTTGATAGTGAGGAGAAGAAAGTATACATCGGGGGCCAATTGAAACCCGGAATGAAGGAAGAAATAGTAAAATGCTTGAAAGATAACTCAGATATTTTCACATGGGCCCTGCTGACATGCCTGGAATTGATCCGAAGGTCTTCTATCATGAACTTAATGTGTTGCTTGGGGCAAAACTTGTCAAACAAAAGAAAAGGAACTTCGCCCCTAAGAGACAACAGGTCATAAAAGAAGAGGTTGACAAGCTGCTTGCAGCTGGATTCATTCGGGAGGTCTGGTATCCAGACTGACTTGCGAACGTGGTAATGGTGAAGAAAGCCACTGAAAAATGGAGAATGTGTGTGGACTTCACCGACTTGAATAAGGCATGTCCAAATGACTCGTACCCATTGCCTCGGATTGATAAGCTAGTAGATGAAACTTCAGAGTACGAGTTTCTTAGCTTCTTGGATGCATTCTCTGGCTACCATCAGATCTTAATGCACCCCGAAGACGAAGAAATAACGTTTTTCATCACCGATAAAGGCACTTACTGTTACAGGGTGATTCCATTTAGCTTGAAAAATGCGGGTGCTACATATCAGCGCATGCTGAACAAGATATTTAAAGATCTGCTTGGTAATACAATGGAAGCCTATGTGGATGACATGATTATGAAGAGTAAAGAGGGGGAATCACATGCGGTACAGTTGTCTAAAGTGTTTGAAGTTCTAAGGAGGTACAACATGAAGTTGATCCTAACAAGTGTTCGTTTGGGGTTCAATCCGAGAAGTTTTTGGGATTTTGATAACCAATCGTGGGATAGAGGCCAACCCCGAGAAGGTCTAAGCCATCCTGGACATGAAACCTCCAGTTACTTTTAAAGAGGTGCAAAGGTTGACGGGAAGAATAGCCGCATTAAACCGCTTCTTATCGAAGTTCGCTGAAAGAAGCCTACCATTCTTCAAGACACTCCGAGGCAAAAAGCGTTTTGAATAGACCGAAAAATGCGAGGCGGCCTTTGAAGAGTTGAAAGAATACCTGAAAGAGCTTCCGTTATTGTCAAGGCATTTAACTGGGGAGCATCTGTTTATGTACCTGGGGGTAAGCAATAAAGCAGTTAGTGTAGTCTTGCTGAGGAAGACTACGGAAGGAGATAGGTCAGTTTACTATGTAAGCAAAGTGCTTTTGGAGGCAGAAACGAGGTATCCCCAAGCTGAGAAAGTGGTGCTAGCTCTTGTTATGGCTACACAAAAACTGCGCCCTTATTTTCAAGCACATTCAATAATGGTGTTAACGGATCAACCCTTAAGGCAGATACTCCAAAAACCTGAGCATTCAGGAAGATTAGTGAAATGGGCTATAGAGCTTGGAGAATACGATATCTCTTTTCAACCTCGATAGGCTATCAAAGTACAAGCACTGACGGATTACATAGTTGAATGTGCATGTCGGGAAGGTCCCAAGGAACAGGAGTCAGGATAATGGAAGTTGTTTGTAGATGGGGCATCAAGCAGCAAAGGGAGTGGAGCCAATATCTGTTGGTATCGCTAAAAGGGGAGATGTTGGAGCATTCCCTGCGCTTCAGTTTCCCTAACTCTAATAATGTTGCGGAATATGAGGCCTTAATTGGTGGTATGAAGCTGGCGAAAGAGCTCCAAGCTCAAAAATTACTAGCCCATAACGACTCACAACTTATCGTTAACCAGTTCAGTGGACAGTATGAAGCCTGAGAAACTGCCCTCATCCCGTATTTACAAAAGGTCCAATGGCTTGCTCGATCGTTTGACGAATTTCAGCTGACTCAAATTAATCGGTCTGAAAATAGTCATGCCAGTGCCTTATCTAAATTGGCATCCTCCAAAGAGGCAATTGGAAGATCCGTAAAGGTGAAGAGGTTGATAAAGCCTAACATAGAAGAAGAAGAAGAAGTTCTAGAGATTGAAGTCGTTGTTGATTGGAGAGCACCTGTTAAACAGTACTTAATGGAGGGAACACTTCCTGGTGACAAGAAAATAGCTCGAAAAACTAAAATTCAAAGTGCAAGATTTATTTTAGTGAATGGGGAACTCTATAAAAAGGGTATACTATGCCATTATTGAAATGTTTAGGCCCAAAGCAAGCTAACTACACGTTGGTAGAGGTTCACGAGGGGATATGTGAAGAACATCTAGGAGCCCGAACTCTAGCAAGAAAAATACTTAGAGCAGGGTTCTATTGGCCCACACTTAAGCAAGATGCGTTTGATAAAGTGCGAAAGAGTGACAAATGTCAAGGATTCGCCCCTTTAGGGACTGCCCCAATGATGGCTCTTCACCGCACATTCAAACCAACACTGTTCGCTCAGTGGGGTTTCGACATATTAGGGTCATTCCCAATGGCCACAGGGCGAAGGAAGTATTTGTTGGTAGCTACGAATTATTTCACCAAGTGGATAGAAACAGAGCCATTAGCATCGATTACAGAGAGGAAGGTTGAAGCCATGGAAAATGATGTCGAAATCTAGACCCTTCAGATAATTTTAGGGAATGTAAATGATGTCGAAATTGCGTAAAGTTAGCTCTAGTAGTCCGTAAAATTCTCTTACCTAGAATCACGCGCAAGTTTATTCTATCTCGACCGTACAAGGTCTTTCAGTCCAATTCACTCCAAACCAAGTCTACGGAGCTGCATATAACCACGTATTTGAGTTAGTTCTAATATATTTATCAGTATTTCACTCTTATTGATCGAATTTAAAACACTGGGTCCGTTTTACTTTATTGGGCTCGATTGCACCTTAATGGGTCTTGACCATTTTTTAGCCCATTTTCACTTATTAAATCCATTCTTCGGGTCTATTGGGCTCATTTGGCTTACCAATACTCATCGGACTTCGTTCCAAACTCATTGGATATCCCATATATCATTTACAACTATTTATTCAAAAATCTGAATTTAATCTATTTTATTGCGAAAATAAATTCGAAATCCGCAAAATAAATTTCAATTGCGCAATAATCATACAATTATCGTAAATGAGCTTTATTTACCCGAAATTATGCGATGGTGTGCAAATCAGAGTTCGATCGGGCTCACGTACGCGATTTCTCGTCGAACTGCACAATTTTATATTTAATTCCGAGTAAATTTTTTATCAAATATAATTTAAATAAATTTTTTGAAAATTAAATCGATCACTTTTGACCTCTTACCGACTTACCCGAAGTCCGTTGTATCCCTGAAAATCTTCCCCTTTTTTCTCTTTTTCTCCCTTTTTCCTCTCTTTCTCTTCTTACTGAACCGGTCCGTACTGGTTCAAGCTTCCCCGTCATCGTTCATCTCTTTTTTTGCCAGTTCTCGGGCCGTTTCTGGAGCCAATGGTGCGCCTGGAGCAAGGGAACGTTCGACTAGGGTCGGTTGGGGTCGATCATCGACGAAATGACCGAATTTTCTCTTCTCCCTCTCGGCCTTCTCTCCCTTGATTCGTCGGAATCCAACGTCGATGCGGCGTGTCATGGCTGCTGGTGATTGCGCGGTGCCAAGCAACGTTTTCTGGTGGTGTGAGGCCTCGTCTGGCGCCGGTGGTCATCCAGTGCTCTCGGTTTGGCTTCGTCTTCCTTCGCTATTCGTCTGCTTCATTTTCTTTCAGAAATCGCGTTTCGCGATTTCCAATTTTTTATTTTATTTTATTTATTTATTTATAATTGATTTTATTATTATTATTTTATTCATTAAAATATTATAAAAATCTCAAAATATCTTAAAAAATCTTATTTAATTCATTTAATGAATAAATGAATTTATCTGTCTTATTTCGTCTTTTCGGTATATTTTTTCAATATTTTCGGGATAATTTTTCGAAGTGAAAATTCTGATAAATTTTAATAAATTCATATCTTGATCAATTGGACTCAAAATTTAATTATTTTTCGTGTTATTAATCAAGATTTCTCAATTTCATATTTTTAATGAAATTTTTCTTATCAAATTTATACCGAATTTCGATCTTTTGACCGTTTTACCCTTGCACATGTTCGAGACCAAATCAACACAACTTCTTTTCACGAACCCTCACTCATTTTGTGTTTTAAATCCTTATCCCCAATCTGAATGGTCCGAATATCATTTGTTTAATCTATGATCATTTCAATCCTTCATTTGATCTTTAAATGCATTCAAGAATTTTTATTCATTCCGTTTGCATTTTTCATTCACGTACTACTCTTCTTATGATTCAATTTACATCCAACCCTGTTTACATCATATGAATCATAAGTAATTTCGATAAAAATTGGGTCTTTCAATTTCACATCCTCTATAGATCATATTCATTCTCTGGGACTCATGCATATGGGTATTTACATGTAAGATATACTCTAAACGTTCAAACTTCAAATTTAACTTACATGTAAAATGCTCAAAAATGAATGAATGCATGGACCCTAGGTCAATCAACACATGAGCCTCATGATTACAGATCGAGAATGTACCTCTTATAGTTTTTGCAGAAGTGTCCGCTATTTCTTTATCCAGAGCAAACACACGTCCCACTATGACGGGCTTCTTTCCTTTCTCTGCTGCAGTGGCCCGTCTCGGGGGATTCACTATCTGAGGCTGCTATCTGGTAGGTTCTGGAGCATGTGGTCTCTGAGATTGAGGACAATCTTTTACTTTGTGACCCATGTCTCCACATCTAAAACATCCACGGATCATCCAAGTACAACTTCCCTCATGCGGTCGGCCACAGTCTCTACAAACCATTATCTCAGGTCTGACATCTCGAGGGGTCTCTCTAATGATGGGATAAGCTCTAGGTCTCTCCAATCTGCCCTCTTGTGCCTCAATCCTTCCTCTTCTGAAGGAACCTCTCCGAATATCTGTTTGAGAAATCGCTGGCCTCTTGCCCTTATCCCTAGTCACTGCTCTGAACTTGTGCTGAGATTGTACAATTTTGATTCCCCTCTCAATCTCTTGTACTCATCTCAGAGCATCTCAAAACTCAGTAATACACAGTACTATCAATCGATCTCTGATGATAGGCTTTAGTCCATACATAAATCTTTCGGTGCGGAGCTCTTCATCTTTAAAGGTCTCTAGATCATATTTCAATAGAGTGGTAAATCGACTCTCATAATCATCCACAGACATATCGCCTTGTACCAGACTCGAAAACTCAACATGCATCCTTCTCTAGCCAGCTCGTGGTACGTATTGGGTTCTAAAGGCCTTCTGAAATTCTTCCCAGCCAGTCACACCCTGACGGGACATCAGAATACTCTGGGTAGTATCCCACCAATCTCGAGCTCTCCCTTTCAACATATAAGCGTCCATACTGACCCTCTCAGCATCAGTGCATCCTAAATAGTCAAATATGACTCTCAACTCAGTCAGCCACTCCTCAGCCTCTACGGGATCCTTTCTCCCCTTGAATGCGGGTGGATTCATTTTCAAAAAGTCCTTCAGTCGCATCATATTTTTGTCATCGGGCTGAGTGGCAGGAGGTACCGGGTCTATCTGTACTGAGGGCGCGGGAGGTCCTTATGGTGTTGTAAGAGTAGTGCCCGAGGCATTAACTCCACAGTGTTGTGCGAATAGAGCTATCATCTGCTCAAAACCCTGCCACACATCTTGCTCAACCCGATTAATTCGAGAGTTAGGACTCTCCGGTTGTGGGACAGGTGGCGGAGGTGGCTCTGCCTGCCTCCTCGAACGACCTCGTCGTCCACTTATTTTCAATCACAATACATTTCCTGTGCGTACACATCAAACTTGATTGAAATCTCAATCCTCAATTTCAGTTCATGACCAGACTTATACAGACACTTGAGATGTATTCTATTTCACTTAACCGACACTGACAGTACTAAACACCCTAAGCTCTGATACCAAATAAACTCTGTGACACCCCGGCAGCGCGAAAAACATGACAAATTTAAAACTTATTTACATAAATACACATTTTCTAGGTGCATTCCTATACAATGTCATGCATCATTATATACACATTATAAAACTTTCACCTTAGGATCTTATCATTCTAATAGTTACATATATACCGTATACATTCCTCAATTTCAAAGTTAATTAATCCTAATACATCCCATACATCATTGTTCATCAAGTGTCTATAAATACAACTTTAGTCTGGGTACATGAAATGTTAAAGTATACCTCAGATACAATATATGGCTTGGAGCTCAAGTCCTCCATTAGCCACTACTCCGTACGTCACAGCAAAACTCTCTTCACTTGAAGAAATCTGGGGGGATATAAAAATAGGGTGAACTTCTAAATCGCTCAATAAGGGGGTAAGAGACTCATTAACAAAAATGATTAATCACACAGCATAATCATTTTGTTTCGTATGTAAAACTAAATAAACTCAGTAGAAAACGTAGCATGAAATCATTAAAACATAATTCTCATCTCATTTCTCTAATATCATGCAGAAACATGAGAGTACATGGCTCAGTATAAAACTATAGTTACAAGCATATGGAAATCATGATGCGATAATGGCTTTTTCTCATAAAAACGTGATAGAAATCACCTCAGTAGTAATGCACGTGGCACAGCCACAAAACACAATCTCATGTGTAAAATGGAGACTAGGCAAGTAAAACTCAGATAAAAACATCCGTCATGGCACATCAATATAATCTCCTCTGGGTGCGCATCCCAGACATCCTCAAAAGAGGGAACGTCGACAATATGATCGTGTACATGGTGTATTGGTCTTACGTATTACCAGAACAACGCCCGAACTTACATGCTACCAGAGCAAGGCTTCTCCTCATGCACACTATCGGTCTTACATGCTACCAAAGTAAGGCTCGAACTTACATGCTACCAAAGCAAGGCCACCCAGCGCTACCAGAGCGGGGGTCATCTCGCGTTACCAGAACGGAGGCATCTCTCGCTACCAAAACGAAGGAATATCGGACTTACATGCTACCAGAGCAAGACCCGATATGTTATCACATGACATGCCTAAGTCTCAATAATAGTCATTATCATATAAAACTGTTTTGCCTTCACGTAGAGCTCATAATGATTTTTCTCATAAAACTCATCCGAAAACCTTTTTGTACTCAATACAAAACATGTCAAAATCGAGCTTAAATCGACAAAATCGCGCACACATTTCTTAAATCTCAGTACGCCATAACGTAGAGCCCAAATCCCGTTTTCACTTTTAAACTCAAACAATTTGTAAAACAATTTCACCATTTGTGTATAACTCATAAGAATTGGGCCCCAACCAGCTATAAAACCGTGTGCAGTAAGTCAATTACAACTCGTAAAAACATGCTTGTTTCTCAAAACATTTCATGCTCCAAATATCATCATAAATCGCACACACAAATGAGTTTAAGTTTTCCCTTACCTCGTTGCACCTCGTATAGTGCAATCGTTCCCCCGAACGACGGACTAGCCCCGCATTCCTCTCCGGAACCCCCGGGCTGTCCAAACGATGTAAAAACTTCATCAACACGTCATCACATTTTCTCATATGTCAACATCGAGCCTAATTGCTCACATTCTCATAATTTCTCAATACCTTAATGATTCTAACAACCCTAACCATTTTTAGCCAACTCATCAAAACTTCTACAGCTACAATCGCAGAAATCTACTTCAAAATCAAGGATTAAAGCTTAGAAATTTACCCAAAGCTTGTGGAGTACTCAATTCATGCCTCAACTCAAATTGTCCTTCGATTTCCAAGTATGTTGTTCTCCTTTTGATGAGGAACAACTTTTCTTCTTGCCACAACCTTTGATTCGAATGAAAATGAGTGTTTTGAAGGAGAGAGAAAGCTAGGGATTTCAGTTTTCTAGAGAGAGAGAATGAATTCCAGCAAAAACACAGGGGTCCTTATATAGGCAGAAAGCAGGAGATCGATCTGCCTTTGAATTTGGGAACGTTTTGGGCACTTTTTATGCCTACCAGATCGATCTGTCGTGGGGGCAAGATCGATCTCATAAACTTGAGGAGATCGATCTACTCGTTTAAATTTTTCATTCCCTGTCACTTTGGCCTACCAGATCGATCCCCTCTTCTCCAATATCGATATGACCTCTTAGTTTCGCACTATGGTTGTACCATTGGCATAAAATCTTAATATATAATTACCATAATTTACTCTATAGATTATTTCTCATTTAATACTCATTCATCACTTCAATTTATGAGTACATCACATTTAGTTCAATCAATTACACTTCATGTTTACATTATAAAATTAGATGAGTATAAAATTCTCAAGTCTCACAGAGTCAAATATCCATAAATTGGGCTCAACTGACACTTCAAAATATTAATCCAATGGAGAGAATCTGATCATCAATATATTTAAACTATTTTCATTTTAATTTACTGTCTAATATTAAAAAAAATTATATCAATTTTTATATATTTATATACATTTAAATTAAAATTTAAAATTAATTATTAATAAGAATATATAGTTATGAGCCAAATTGGATTAGATTTGAGTATGAATTTTCATGTATGAGGTTTCAATCCCTGTACAAATCTCAAGTAAAAGTAAAGAAAATGATATATAATTCATATTTTTAATGGTTGAAAGATTAAAATTTTATAACAGTGAAATCAACCAAATTTCAAAAGATTATTTAACAAAACAAAGTTGACATGGGCATTGATGCACGATGAGATAAATTCATGTAAAGTGAATGACATAGCAAAATTTTTTCATGAAATTTGCACGGTAAAGTAAACACAATTCAATCAATAAATTTAATCACACTACGCAATTTCAAAGAGTATTGGAGAAATTATATAATAAATCAAGTGGATTTCTTTTTTTTTTTTTTTAAATAATAGAAATAAGATATTGGATACTTGAGAGTTGTGTTTAAGAAATATATTAAATGCGGCGGCTTCGAGACGGTTTTCTGTTGAGTAAGATATAGAGTAAGACAACAGAGAATACACTGATAAAGAAATAAATTCTTTTTGTTTAGAAGATTTAATATTTAACTCAAAGTTATTAACAAATAATTTGCCTATAGTTCCGATTAGGTTAGATTCGGATTAAATTTCAACCAAGTTTTTGTAGAGTATTAAAAGACTATAAGGGGTTTGGTGTTGATTTCATTCTAATTTTCGGATATAAATTTTTGTCCATTCTTTTTTTCACGTACAACCCAAAATTCTAACACAACCAATTTTTTTTTTAAATATTAAAATAAAATAAAATAAAATAAATAAAAAATATATAATAATTAATAAGTTCAAATAAAGTTTTATAAAAATTACAAAAAAAATGAAATCTAAATTAAAGTTTAAGAAAATGATCCAAACTCAAATTAAATTTTAAAAAAAAACTCCAAAATGATTAAAAATATGTTAATATATTTTTCAATAAATTTTTTACTTGACATATCTTCAAAATTTTTTAAAACATACAAAATAAGAATCATATTCAAATATATATACTTGATTATAAAAAATTGCAAAAAAAAATTGTCATATTAGGATAGACTTAGGTTTTAAATGATGAACTTAAGGCTTAACTTAATTATAAAAAGTTGCAAGAAAATTGTCGGATTAGGATAGTCTTAGGCTTTAAATGATGAAATTAAGGCTTAACTTAATTTATTAGGCCTCATTTACTAACCCAAAATCATCAAATAAGTTTAATATTTTTGTTTAAATCCACTCAAAAATTAAAAAAATCTTTGGTTTTTTTTTTGGTGTTCATAGGAGATATAAAGGAGGGATAGGAGAATTAAATTTTAGATCAATCCTTTCTAAAAAGGGATAATAACTCTTAAATCAAGTTTTAATTATTAAAAAATCTTTTTATTTGAACAAACTACTTGAGCCATTGAATGATATATAGGAAAAAACAAGAATGGGTACTTTACCTTTTTTAACAAAGATTTGACACAAAAGATTAAGAGAATAATTAGAAGAAATTTTTACTAATAATAAAACACCGTTTCCTTAAAGTTTTCTTAATCTAAAGTAGAAAAAATTTATAATGATTTCAAGATAATCGAGAATTATAAAAGTTTTTTTTCCTTCCATTTTATAGTTATTTTTATCAAATTCAAGAAAACATATCTAGTTTGGCATTCAAATTTTAATGCTTTCAAGTTTTCTTTTTCATAGGGATATATAAGTAAAAAAGAAGAATTAAACTTTATATCTAACCTCTATTAAAAAAGAGAGAATTTTTTGACTAAGCTTTGATGCTAGTAAATGTTTTTTCTTCATTACTCATTTGTTATAACTTTTCTTTTGAATTTCTTTTAATCCTTCCATTGTTAATATAATTACTTTCTTGCAAATTCTATCATTTAGTGTTATTTCATGTTTTCGGTATAAAATTCTTGAAGTAGAGAAGATAAAATAGGCTGTATTTCATAAAAAATGCATTAAAAAATTTAAGAAAATTATAAATAATATATTTATATTAAAATAATATAATTTGAATAGAAAAAATGCATAATGACGTAAAATAATAAATTTAGTTAATATTTTCACAAATTTAATAATCCAACTAATACCAATCAATCATTTTTATAGTAAAACCCAAAATCAAATACAAATTGTAACATTATAAAAGGCGGATTTATCACTAAGCAGCCGTCAGCCGGTTAAACATTGTTTTACCGGCTAAACAGCCTTTTTTTTGGGCCTAGGCGCCTAGCACCCCACTATTAAGGAAAATTCCTTAACGTATTCTTCAATCTTCAATTCTAAAGCCTCCAATAGAGACCCTCTCTTTCTCACTTCTCTACAGTGTTGTTTTTCTCTTTGTGCTTCTTTTTGTTTGAAGTGGGTCACGAATTTTGTCAGCTCTGGAGTCTTTACTAATCGAAGGACCATCAAAATATCAAAATTCATAGGAAGGAATTATTATGTTTTGGCTATTCACTTACTCATCATCTTTTGATTAGGTATGGATTCACGGCAGTTTCAGTTTTCTTATATCTTTTTTCAGTTTTCTGGTTGATTTTGGCTCATGGGTTTCTTTTTATTTACTGTTTTTTTGTTATCATATAGGAAATTTGATAGAACCCATTTAATATCTGAAGGAGCTTTTCTGATTTATGAACTTTGGTTCAGAAGAACTGGTCTGTTAGGTAAACTGTGAGGAATGATTTGGCGGTGTCATATTTGAAAAACCAAAGCTTGTTTAGGCACAATGAGGCTTTGAGTTAAAGGTTTATTCCTTGGATGTTCTTTTTGCATGGGCAGATTTGCAGTGGCTGATAGTTGAACTTTAACATCTATCATTAGGCATCTGTAGTTTGGAATGTCATTTTTTTTTCGTTTCCCCTAAAAACTTTTTGTTTTTATTTTTTTGGTTTTTTATTTCTTTAAAATGGATATAATAATTTATTCATCTTATGACGGTGAACCTGCAGAGTTTCTGTGCTACAAGATGTTCTCATCGCCTGAATACCTAAAGAGACCAAAGCATGGTTCATAAAGGTGATTTAGTTGTCATTGGCATCTCCGTCGGCTTGGCCCTTGGTATCTTGATAGCTTCACTTGTATTTTTTGCAATAAGGGTGTACAGAAAGCGTGTAAACCTCCTACTATGTTCAAATGAACATAGTGTTACGGTTCTTCCTATAAGAACAAATGGATTTGGTACAAGCACTGACTTCAGTGCATCTCTTTCGAATTCTATAGCTGTTCAGGTACCAGAATATCGTCAAAAAAGTTCTTGGAATTCATGGTGGTGTCCTTATGGTAAAGATCGCTTTGTTTCTGCTTCTAGCTTGCCAAAGTATTCCTATAAGTAAGTTCATTTCTAAATCGAGTGCAAGCATGATACTTAAGTAAAGAAATGTCAAAGCTAAATCATGTTTAGAGGCTTACAAAATTCACATTTCCTCTAATGAAAGAAATTAATCTGTGAATTTTAGCATAGCTCTGTGTCTAAATTTTATTTTTCCTACTTAAGTAGTGAAGATGACTTGTGGTAATTTATATCTTACCTCGAGATCTCTATTAAAGGAGCTATTTAATCTTTGGAGTGCACTTAACTGCTTCTAGCTTGCCAAAGTATTCTATAAGTAAGTTCATTTCTAAATTGAGTGCAAGCATGATACTTAAGTAAAGAAATGTCAAAGCTAAATCATGTTTAGAGGCTTACCAAATTCACATTTCCTCTAATGAAAGAAATTAATCTATGAATTTTACTGTAGCTCTGTATCTAAATTGTATTTTTCCTACTTAAGTAGTGAGCATGACTTGTGGTAATTTATAACTTACCTCGAGATCTCTATTAAAGGAGCTATCTAATCTTTGGAGTGCACTTAACTCCTTCTACTAATACAAAACCAATAGCTCCATTCCTAATTGAGCTAAATGATTAACGCTCAATGTTTAAAATTAATGTTTAACTGATTTATTCTGATATGTGTTTATTTTATTCATTATGCTTTTCAGGGATGTCCAGAAAGCTACACAAAATTTTACAACCATTTTAGGAGAAGGATCATTTGGTCCAGTCTATAAAGCCACAATGCCTACTGGTGAAGTAGCAGCTGTAAAGGTGCTAGCTTCTAATTCTCATCAGGGGGAGAAAGAGTTCCACACAGAGGTAAGCTACACTAACCATGTAAGGAAGAGGTCTGCCCATAACTTCGAGAATATGTAGTTTCAAGCAACTTTTTTTTTTTTTAAAAATCTGTAGTTGCCTGGATTAAGCCAACCATATGAATGACTAGTCTATATCAATTGAAAAACAAACATAACTTTTGATTTTGCCTTGTTTGATTTGAAAGTATTTAGAGCAAAGATCCAATATATGATGACATATCTTTGAGCAGCTCATGCAAGTAGGAGAAATAGAAGATTATTCACAATATAATAGCTTCAATCTACATTCTGATATCTCATTACCTTTTTTATTCACCAATAATTCTATCTAGAGAGCTGCTGAGGTAGCAATTCCATTCCTCCAAGGGTTCGAATGAAATTTCTTTTGGGAATATTTTATATTATTTTACTTTTGGTAACCAACATATCATGTTATCACTTTTACTATTAAACCCAGCTTTTTTCAGGTTTGTCTACTGGGAAGGCTGCATCATCGAAATCTTGTGAACTTGGTAGGATATTGTGTGGATAAAGGGAAGCACATGTTAATTTATGAGTTCATGAGCAATGGAAGCTTGTCAAACATTCTATATGGTAAGCTCAGAAGCCACTTTCTATTTACATCTCTCATCTGATGTTCTTCATTGTAAATGTGTGCTGTAATGTGCCAATTTATGTTAAAAAATATTTCTTATTGACATTTTATAACCAATTTGATGTTTTTGAACAAAACAAAAATGAGTTAATTTATTTGACGTTGGAAACTTCATTTTATGCTTTCAAAAACCTACAGTTACTTCCTAGTGGATGGTAATCTAGGATCACTGCCACTAGTCTTACCTGCGGTCACTGTTAGGGGTGTAAACGAGTCAACTCGTGAGCTACTCGAGCTCAGCTGGATGATTACTTGAGTTCGACTCCTTTATTTTCTAGCTGAGCTTAAGCTATTCGAGTAACGAGTCAAGCCGAGCTCAAGTTTATAAATACCCGGCTCAAGTGGCTCGCGAGCCTAATCGAGTTTTTTTAATATATATTTTTAATGTTTTATTATTAATTTACTATTTTACTCTCATAATATATAGTTGAAAAATGATAAATCGAATCTAATGAGTCAAGTTTGAGCCTATCAAGCCTAGATTCAAGCCTCTAGTTTTCGAGTCGAGCCGAGCTCGAGTCTAGTTTTGGATTGACTCTCTCGGTTATACCCTTACTGACTGTCTTTTTCCGTTTTAACTGGTAACAGAGACAAGAGTCTCTAATCATGTTGTCAAGCATTCATCTAAACATAGGAAAATGGGAACATGGGATTATGTGATGTTACATAAACCTATGACACCTATATGCTAATGCCAGCATGTTATTAGTTCATAGATATTGGATATTCTGCAAGTAAGGCTTGCTTTCTAGCATATGAGTAGTGCCAATGGCATGTCAAATTATGTAAAATGAAGTACAACTAGCGTTTTTTGTCCATGCGTTTATCAAATAATAAGGCCACTTTTCTCATCTCTGGATCGGTTAAAGTACTATACTTTTGTTGCAGTAAATTGGATGCTGTTAAATATTTCCTGCAGCCATGCTTTTGAATTTATCCATATTTTATTGTTATTTGGACCTCAAATGGCTCTGTTTTAATATTAATGTGATTGATTCCTTAACAATAATCAACGTGGTCTAAATGTACTCAGGTGAAGGGCAACAGTGTTTGAGTTGGCAAGAAAGACTTGAAATTGCTCTTGATATATCACATGGCGTAGAATATCTTCATGAAGGGGTATGATGGAGTGATACAAAACTGATTTTATCTAGAGTTTAAAACGAACTCGGCATTGACTTAATAAAACTATTCTTGGAACAGGCGGTCCCTCCAGTCATACATCGTGATTTAAAGTCAGCTAATATATTATTGGACCAGTCAATGAGAGCCAAGGTGAGCAACTTACATAACTCATCTTTTGCAAATCCTCTCATTTTAGTTTAACGAAACAATCAAGATAACAATAACAGACTAAACAGCATGCATTTTCTACTGCTCCTGTTGGTAGGTTGCCGATTTCGGCCTGTCCAAGGAAGAGGTTTTTGATGGCCGAAACTCTGGCATTAAAGGTACATATGGCTACATAGACCCAGTGTACATATCCACAAACAAGTTCACAATGAAGAGTGACATATACAGTTTCGGTGTCATCATCTTTGAACTAATTACAGCCATCCACCCGCACCAAAACCTAATGGAATATGTTAATCTTGTGAGTTTCTTCTCCTCCCTATGTGGTAAAATCCTGCTTGTCAACAATAAATTGGTCTTTCTGACATAAACTTCCATTTTAAGGCTGCTATGAGTCCCGATGGTGTTGATGAAATACTTGATAAGCAACTGGTTGGACAATGCAACATTGAGGAAGTGAGGGCGCTAGCCAAAATTTCTCATAAATGCTTGCACAAATTACCAAGAAAGCGGCCTTCAATTGGTGAAATAACACAGGCCATACTGAAGATAAAGCAGAGACGCCTGGCAAAAGAAGACACAATGTCCATGGCCGAAGGAGATTTTTCACGAATTATGAGTCGGACACAAGATCAGCAATTAGAGCTGACCGAGTTGGCCAGCTTGAAGGAGATTAATTGAACAACCACAACTTCCCTTTTACTTGTTTTGGTTTCTTTTTCCTTTATTTTCCCCACTATCAAGCTTCTGCCAAGTGATACGGTCGATAGTATACAATTGAAAAGCATACAGAAATGGATACCAAATGAGTGTTTTATCATTACTAACCCCTCATATTTTAGCATAGTGGCTAAGAATATATATATATATATATATATATATATATATTGTTCTTCTCTGCTCTCAAGCACAGCTCTGGACTTTGATTGCCATTATCAAGTGAAATCTGATAAGCTCCCCTTTCTCTCTCTTGCCTCATCTTTCTTATCGCCTTATTTGCACTTGAGTCGGGATATGTATGTCACGACCTAAATTACCCAAAAATCAGAGTTAATTTTTCGCATTTTGTTTATTTACTTAAATTCTTACCTGTCCTCAAATCGTAACCACACTCCACTAATAATTGGGTTGTGCATCAATGTCAGTCTCACCATTCAATTACCATCTAACTTATTTCTTCTCTAGTTATTTATAATTGTTTACATTATTTATACATCCTCTAAAGTTACTTACAAACATGTTACTGTGCTATGCTTATGTAGATACAATATGTACAAGTGTATATACCTTATGTTGATGGGCAACAGCGGATATCCAGAATGCAGTACTGAGTCGCCTCCACTTCAACTGGAGATTATCTGTGATAGAAAATGAAAGGGGTGAGCACATCAAGCTCAGTAAGGCAATCCTACGAACAAGTAGATAATCATACTACCTACATGAACGTGGTGCTATACATAAACCACCATTTCTCCACACATTTTAAAACAAATGATATGAGTTATGATGTTATGTAAAACACATTTGCACGAAAAATTCAACATGCAATTATATTCAAAATCATATATTTCTCATTTAAAAATTTCACAGTAAAATCAGGATTCGACCCCTCTTTCGGGTGATCCTGACTCACACAAAATCATAAAAATCGGTTTATATCACACATGGGTTTAAAAAGCATGAAAATAACCATCATGCACATTTAATTAAAAATTCAGTTTAAATCATCTTCAAGATCAACATGCGAGACTAGGCAACATCTATATATGGGCAATAACCAGGACTATGGCCATATGTGTCCTCGTGAGCCCCTCTGCTACACGGATCCTAGTGTGCGGGGTTTCACCTTGATCGGAAACCGTCCGGGAGGTGGGTCACTCCATCTCGTCGGTCTTATCCGATCCCATGCATCCGAAGATGTCAACGTATCACAAAGATACCAACGTATCACAAAGATACCACACGGTACATCGTACTCCATGCTACTTGCACGGTACATCGTACTCCGTGGACCCCCAGCCTTATCCCTCGTTCGGGCTCATCAGCTGGACCTCCAACCCTTATCCCTCGTTCGGACTCATCAGGGGGATCTCCAACCCTTATCCCTCGTTCGGGCTCATCAGGTTGTTTCTCTAACCCTTATCCCTCGTTCGGGCTCATCAGGTTGTTTTAACATGCCATGTCTCAAAACGCACGTGCGGACTTATTTAATTGGTGACACACAGTCTACCCGATGCTCCAAGCACGGCTTATCACATGTTCTCATAAAATCGATGCGAGCAATGCTCAGCACTCTCATCAAATCAAGTAAAACTAGTGCGAGCTAGGCTCTAGCACTCCATATGTAAACCACGTGAAAATCTGGTGCGAGCGAAGCTCTAACACCCTGTCTTAAAATCATATAAAAATATGGTGCGAGTTAGACTCTAGCACCTTGTCACGAAAATCATATATATATATAAAATCTGGTGCGAGTTGGACTCCAGCACCTATGCATGTAAAACTCTAGTGCGAGCTCTTGCTCCAGCACTAATGCATGCATCACCCAAATCAAAACATCGTACGAGCTGAGTTCTAGCACTTCATATGTCAATAAAACACGTAGGCGGTTCTGTTTTCTCAAAACAGTTTTCAAAACAATTATATCGTTGAAAGTATGCAATGCTTTGCATTTTCTTTCAAAGTTAGCCAGCCTACTCATGCATGCATTAAAATGTCTCTTGGGACGAGCAGAAACCTCTTGTTCTTGCTCCTTCCAATTTTTCTTAAATTTGTAAATTTTACCCTTAACAAGGGTATTTTGGTAATTTGTCCATTCGGGGCATTAAAATTATTATTTGACCTCTAGACCCTTCAGATAATTTTTAAAGACTGCATATGAACTTGAAATTGCTTAAAGTTTACCTCTAGCAGTCCGTAGAATTCCCTTACCTGGAATCGCGCGCAGACTAAACCTGTCTCGATGATACCGAACCTCTCAGCCCAAGTGCGCGCCAACCAAAAGTACGTAACTGCATATAACCACATAGTCGAGGTTAATTCAATTATCCTAATCAGTATATTGCATTTACTGATCAACTTTAAAGTATTGGACCTTATCTACCTTATTGGGTCTCGGCCCATTTCAGCCCTTTTTATATTTATTAATTCCCTTCTTCGGGTATACCGGGCTTATACAGCTTTCTAATAATTATCGGGTTTCGATCCAAATTTATTGGATAGCCCGTATACCATTTACGGCAATTATATTACGACTCCGAATAATATTCCTTCCTACGCGAAATTAATCCATAATTCCGTAAAATAATTAAAACTCGGTATTTAAAGAACTCTGATTGTCGAAATTAAACTGTACTTACACGATATGATGCGGGGTACGAGAATCAGAGCTCGATCGGCTCTCGTTTGGTCTCTGTCGTAAAGCTGCACAATTAGGTAAATTCGGATTATTTCTCATTAAAATAATATTAAATTAAATTTTCGAAATTTATCCGTAGGTCAATTTCGACCCTCGGTCAACTTACCCGAACCTCGAGTCGTCCCCGGTAAATTTCTTTCCTTTTTCCCCTTTTTCCTTTCTTTTCTTTCCTTTTCCTTCCTTTCCCTTTCTTTTCTTTCCTCTTTCCTTTCGGCCAAACGGTGCCGTTTACTGCCAATTGCCGTCGCCGGCGTTTCCGACAGTCTCACCGGCCAAGATCGGTCTCAAAAGAACCGGCTTCTTTCCCTGAGTGCGTCGGTAGCCTCCGTTTCAGCCCAGACGCGGTGATTCGCCGGGAATCGGCCTGTTTCTCCGTTGATCTTCCTTCGCTCCGATCGGCCTGCTCTGACCACCTGGCGGCGTGATTCCGGTGCCCACGTGCTTGTCGGTCTCTCCTCTTCCTCTTGGTAGCTTCGTCGGAGCCCGTCGGTCGCCGGTGTGCTGGAATCGACGGTGAGGGTCGCAGGTCACTTTCGGTTTCCTGGTTTCGGGTTCTCCCGAGCCTTTCTCTATCCTCTCTTTTTTTTTTTTTGTTTCAGATTCTTTTTTTTTTGTTTTATTATTATTATTATTATTATTTATTTAATTATTTCACTATTCATTAAAATACTACATAAAATCCAAAATATCTATACTTATATTATTTTTATTCTAATTTAATTTATTTAATTTAAATTTAATTTATTAAATATATTTTTCTCCAAATTTTTGATATTATTCCTTCACGCTTTTCGAGATATCGTTCCGATAATTTTTTCGGTATTTTTAAAATTTTCGAATCTTGATCAATTGACCCAAATTGTATAATTTTCTCATTATCGATCAAGATATTTTACATCCTTATTTTAAATTAAAATTTTCTTATCGCCTTAATATCGGGTTTTGGTATTTTTACCATTTTACCCCTGCTCTTGTTTCGAAAATCAATTTTACCTTACCTTCCTTCATACATCCCCTATCTTTTCTTATTTAATTTTCGTATTTTAATTAAATTCGGGTCTTACAACTCTCCCCCACTTAAGGAATTTGGTTTTCCAAATTAGAACCAAGTCATATGAGTCAATATACAACTCCGGGTACATCGATCGTATCATACTCTTAAATTCTTATGTGACCTTCTCCGGAGTGTATTACTACCAAAGGACTTTAATTAGGGAGATCATCTTAAACCTCAATACTTTCTCTTTCCTGTTTAATGCCCAAATCAACTATTTCAATATACTTATAATTGCATTAAACTGAACTGTTAGATCTCATATCCTATCACCTATGCTGGATCTGGATAATATTTTCGAAGCATCAAAAGTTGAGACACATTGTGGGTGCCTGTTAATTCAGGTGATAACACCAACCTACAGGTCTTATCTCCCACTTGTCCAATCTCTTAAAATATTTCATCCAGCGCAACTCAATTTACCTTCTTCCTAAAGTTCGCTATGTCCTTATTCTCTTAGGACAATAAACATTTCAACCAGAGAAATTCACTGTCGGTGAATTTCAATACTTGTCTATCTGCTCTGAGGTGTTCTTAATTTCTCACTCTTAACTAAAACATCCTCAGAGACTTATTATCCAAAGTCGAAAATAATTCTATCTGTCACCCACTTTTTTTATCCAAATTGGGGAACAACCCCTACAGCCATACACTGCCTCATTTCTTGTTATCCCGATACTCAAGTGACAACTGTCACTATTGACGAATTCGATTTGTAATAACTGATCATTCCAGGAGCTTATAAAATTAACGGCACACGCTTTCATCGGATCCTCTAGAACCTGTACAGTCCTCTCTGACTGACCATCTGTCTGAGGATGAAAAGCTGTGCTAATACTCAGTCGGGTTCCCATAGCTTCCTAAAAAATATTCCCCGAAATGTGAAGTGAAGCGGGAATCTCTATATGATACCATGCTCACTGGAACGCTACTTAATGTTCCACAATCTTCCTTATACATAAATCCTCATATACACCCTGAGTATTTGGGGATTTCATAACCAGAAGGTGGGTAGACTTAGTCACTCTATCGACTATCATCCAAATAGCCTCGTAATTTACCTGGGTTCTCCGTAACCCATCATAAAATTCATGGAGACTTGCTCACATTTTTCGTGCCGTGTCGATATAGGTAGAGGCTGCAATAACCCTGCAGACTTTTAATACTCTACCTTATTCTGCTGACATACTAGGCACTTTTTCACAATCTCTACCATGTCTCTTTTCACATCTGACCACCAATACCCTTTTCAGAGATTTCATATATATATTCGTTACTTTTCGTATGCACTGTATATCCCGAAGAGTAAGCTTCTGACAATATTATTATCTCATCAACTGTGGTCCTAGGGAGCACTTATACTGTCTATGAACCTCTCTGTAAACCATCAACACACTTCGTGAACTCTGTCACTGTACCCTTCTGAATCTGACCCAAACTATCGACATTATGCCGATCATCACGCTAAGCCTGGCAAATCCGGGCACTCTCATCCAGTTCTAATCATCAGGCTAGCTGTCGCACAATCACTGTCATCATCAAAAGGGATCACATCAATACTGAGGCTCACAACTGCTCTAGCAGCTCACGCTCCCTTACCATCATATGTGGTACCATCCCGAGGCTCTTTCTACTCAAGGCATCAGCTATCACATTAGCCTTTCCTGGGTGGTATAATTTTCACAATCAAAATCTCTCAAAAGCTCTAACCCACTATGTATTCTCATATTCGCCTCTTTCTGTGAAAACAGATACTTGGGGCTTTATAATCAGTGCATACCCAAAATTTCTCACCGTGTACATAATAGTACCATATCCTCGGTACAAATACTGTTGCCAACTTTAAATCATGGGTCAGATAGTTTATTTCATGATCAAAGAGTTGTCTGACTCCATACTTGACTATCTTCCCATTATACATCAATACACAGCTCCTTCATAATTTTGAGGTATCCATACTCACTGAGAACCTCTTGAGCTGTTGGATATGGTGAAATTAATCATTGTGGTCAGTTCATACTTCACTACACCGAAATTCATGTAACATCTATCATCTTATTTATCATCTCATTCAAAGATCACGTTTTCTTAGTTAAACGTGTCAACCAAGTAGACCATATTGAGAACTCGCAACAACCCATTTGTAAAAGCCATTTTCAATTATTGCTTACAATTTGCCCTAGACTTTAAATATACCCAACATATCATCGATAATGATGATTACAACTCGATCCAATCCTTGACTTATTTACGCATAAGCGTATAAGATCCTCCAAAATCGCTTACGTTTTCAGGTACTAACCTGCGTCATTTCCTTTTCTTATCTTAACGGCTCTTATTAAATTTTACTATGTTAACCTTTATGATTTGTCGAATTTTAATATTCTTATCGTCTTAGTAAAGGTATCCTAACGCTAAAGGTATTTATTACAACGATCGATTTCACGTTATAGGTTATATATATATATATATACTTTTAGACGCTGTCAAGTCTTCAGGCGGTGAGGTATTTTGAAATACCTTTATTAACCTTCAGACTTAATCACATATACTTTACATACCAATCTCTGTGGTCACAATTTATATTCGCGACTGATTGCTTTAATCCTAATTACTTCATATTTTAGGGGTATTCTTACCTAGCATACGCCTCTTACTCCAGTACATCTTGTATTTAGGATCAACATATCTCAAAGATCATCTCCTTAGTGTATCAATTATAACGAAACTCTTTCATTATTCATTCCGTGAGTACAATCTTTTACTCCTTTAATTTCAACTGTTGCACCCCTTTTTATCACTTGTCAACACTTACAGTATACTTTTCAGTGATGTTTTCACCCCTGTTTTCAACTTAAAATCTCTATATCCATATTTCATTAATTAATCCTCCTCTATTGGGATACTCATTTATCAGTATTGTGCCCAATGATGTAGGCATTCATGCCTTTTACTCACTTATATGCGAATGAAGGCGGTATGAATAAATGTGTGGCACCAGGATCAATGAACATATATACTTCATTATTCATAACAAGTGTGGTATCTTACACCACATCCATAAAACATCAATAGTGTCCTGGTCCAAGACATCCTCTCGCCTTCGTCCAACAACCTACTTTCTTTTTTTTTCTTTTCGGCTATGGCCTCCCTTTATGTTGCAGCTATACCAACGAAGTTTTTCTCTGTCTCTTTACTTTTCTGTGGGGCGATCTCGCCCAACTCTGTGTAATCAAAATCAATGGTCCGTCTTACCACACTTAACGGTCATTTTCATCAATACAGTGTAGGTATAGACCCTCCTTCCGTGGTATCTACCACACATTCTACAGCGATCACACTGCTACTCTGCTTCGTAGCAGGTCGGGGTCTTCCAATTACAATACCCCTCAAGAGTGCCAAAATTGGATGCACTGGGGCCTTACCAATCATCTTACTCCATAACTCATCAAATTAAATCTTTTACCAATTACCATTTTTCCATTTTAACATCTCTGTTATTTTCAATTCTCTTTCTGTCTCTATTTTGGCCCTCACTACCTTTCTCAATCTCAGAGGCGTGCAATTCATGTTCTTATTTACCCAACTGTAAATCTGCGCACTGCCTCGATATAAGTAATATCTCACGGGCCAATCGAACTCTAATTGAAGATCTGAGCCCTTCCATAAACTTTTAGACATCTCGACTGTCACTTGTTTATAGTGTCGAGGTAATATCTGTCCAGGAATATAATTGAGTTTTATACTCATAAATTATACTCTTCAATAAATCAAATCCTCTGGGTCAGAGTAAGGAAGTTTATCTATCATTCCCTTTAAACAGTGTCCGGGATATCCTGTCACCGGAATATATCCAAGATATTTCTCATATCAGCTCTGAATGTTTAATACTTAAGATGGGTCGAGCGGGTTTCCACCAATGCTCCGCTGCGCCCTCTGATCTCATACATAATTTGAGAAATTTGCTCCTCAAAATAATCTTCACACTCCGCTCCAACTTCGCGAAGCGTGTCTCAATACTGTCCGATCATTCTGTCAGACTCAGTGGGGCATGCTCAACATCAAACTCTATTTCAATCTCATCCCGATTCTCATGGGTCAACTCAGCACGGCTTAGCAGACTCAGGTCTACCTCTACGACCTCTGCCTCATGCACTATCTCATCTAACGCAACTCATATTAGGCATTCCTGCATTCTCAACCATTTCTTAGTCAAAACCCATCTCGATATATACTATTGTATCTAACCAAGCACAGTAACACGGGGATATAATTTCCTAATTACTGACACTGACACACATCAGACCAATTTTCGCTCTGATACCACCTTTTTATGTCACGACCCAAACTACCCAAAAATCAGAGTTAATTTTTCGCATTTTGTTTATTTACTTAAATTCTTACCTGTCCTCGAATCGTGACCACGCTCCACTAATAATTGGGCTGTGCGTCAATGTCAGTCCCACCATTCAATTACCATCTAACTTATTTCTTCTCCAGTCATTTATAATTGTTTACATTATTTATACATCCCCTAAAGTTACTTACAAACATGTTACTGTGCTATGCTTATGTAGATACAATATGTACAAGTGTATATACCTTATGTTGATGGGCAGCAGCGGATATCCAGAATGCAGTACTGAGTCGCCTCCACTTCAACTGGAGATTATCTGTGGGAGAAAATGAAAGGGGTGAGCATATCAAGCTCAGTAAGGCAATCTTACGAACAAGTAGGTAACCATACTACCTACATGAACGTGGTGCCATGCATAAACCATCATTTCTTCACACATTTTAAAACAAATGATATGAGTTATGATGTTATGTAAAACACATTTGCACGAAAAATTCAACATGCAATTATATTCAAAATCATATATTTCTCATTTAAAAATTTCACAGTAAAGTCAGGATTCGACCCCTCCTTCGGGTGATCCTGACTCACACAAAATCATGAAAATCGGTTTACATCACACATGGGTTAAAAAAGCATGAAAATAACCATCATGCACATTTAATTAAAAACCCAGTTTAAATCATCGTCAAGATCAACATGCGAGACTATGCGACATCTGTATATCGGCAATAACCAGGACTATGGCCATATGTGTCCTCGTGAGCCCCTCTGCTACACGGATCCTAGTGTGCGGGGTCTCACCCTGATCGGGAACCGTCCGGGAGGTGGGTCACTCCATCTCTCGGTCTTATCCGATCTCATGCATCCGAAGATGCCAACGTATCACAAAGATACCAACGTATCACAAAGATACCACACGGTACATCGTACTCCATGCTACTTGCACGGTACATCGTACTCCGTGGACCCCCAGCCTTATCCCTCGTTCGGGCTCATCAGCTGGACCTCCAACCCTTATCCCTCGTTCGGGCTCATCAGGTGGATCTCCAACCCTTATCCCTCGTTCGGGCTCATCAGGTTGTTTCTCTAACCTTTATCCCTCGTTCGGGCTCATCAGGTTGTTTTAACATGCCATGTCTCAAAACGCACGTGCGGGCCTATTTAATTGGTGACACACAGTCTACCCGATACTCCAAGCACGGCTTATCGCATGTTCTCATAAAATCGGTGCGAGCAATGCTCAGCACTCTCATCAAATCAAGTAAAACTAGTGCGAGCTAGGCTCTAGCACTCTATATGTAAACCACGTGAAAATCTGGTGCGAGCGAAGCTCTAACACCCTGTCTCAAAATCATATAAAAATATGGTGCGAGTTAGACTCTAGCACCTTGTCACGAAAATCATATATATATATATAAAATCTGGTGCGAGTTGGACTTCAGCACCTATGCATGTAAAACTCTAGTGCGAGCTCTCGCTCCAGCACTAATGCATGCATCACCCAAATCAAAACATCGTGTGAGTTGAGCTCTAGCACGTCATATGTCAATAAAACACGTAGGCGGCTCTGTTTTCTCAAAACAGTTTTCAAAACAATTATATCGTTGAAAGTATGCAAGGCTTTGCATTTTCTTTCAAGGTTAGACAGCCTACTCATGCATGCATTAAAATGTCTCCCGGGACGAGCAGAAACCTCTTGTTCTTGCTCCTCCCAATTTTTCTTAAATTTGTAAATTTTACCCTTAACAAGGGTATTTTGGTAATTTGTCCATTCGGGGCACTAAAATTATTATTTGACCTCTAGACCCTTCAGATAATTTTTAAAGACTGCATATGAACTTGAAATTGCGTAAAGTTTACCTCTAGTAGTCCGTAGAATTCCCTTACCTGGAATCGCGCGCAGACTAAACCTGTCTCGATGATACCGAACCTCTCGGCCCAAGTGCGCGCCAACCAAAAGTACGTAACTGCATATAACCACATAGTCGAGGTTAATTCAATTATCCTGATCAGTATATTGCATTTACTGATCAACTTTAAAGTATTGGACCTTATCTACCTTATTGGGTCTCGGCCCATTTCAGCCCTTTTTATATTTATTAATTCCCTTATTCGAGTATACCGGGCTTATACAGCTTTCTAATAATTATCGGGCTTCGATTCAAATTTATTGGATAGCCCGTATACCATTTACGGCAATTATATTACGACTCCGAATAATATTCCTTCCTACGCGAAATTAATCCATAATTCCGTAAAATAATTAAAACTCGGTATTTAAAGAACTCTGATTGCCGAAATTAAACTATACTTACCCGATACGATGCGGGGTACGAGAATCAGAGCTCGATCGGCTCTCGTTCGGTCTCTGTCATAAAGCTGCACAATTAGGTAAATTCGGATTATTTTTCATTAAAATAATATTAAATTAAATTTTCAAAATTTATCCGTAGGTCAATTTCGACCCTCGGTCAACTTACCCGAACCTCGAGTCGTCCCCGGTAAATTTCTTTCCTTTTTCCCCTTTTTCCTTTCTTTTCTTTCCTTTTCCTTCCTTTCATTTCTTTTCTTTCCTCTTTCCTTTCGGCCAAACGGTGCCGTTTACTGCCAATTACCGTCACCGACGTTTTCGGCAGTCTCACCGACCAAGACCGGTCTCAAAAGAACCGGCTTCTTCCCCTGAGTGCGTCGGTAGCCTCCGTTTCAGCCCAGACACGGTGATTCGTCGGGAATCAGCCTGTTTCTCCGTCGATCTTCCTTCGCTCCGATCGGCCTGCTCCGGCCACCTGGCGGCGTGATTCCGGTGCCCACGTGCTCGCCGGTCTCTCCTCTTCCTCCTGGTAGCTTCATCGGAGCCCGTCGGTCGCCGGTGTGCTGGAATCAACGGTGAGGGTCGCGGGTCACTTTCGGTTTCCTGGTTTCGGGTTCTCCCGAGCCTTTCTCTCTCCTCTCTTTTTTTTGTTTCAGATTCTTTTTTTTGTTTTATTATTATTATTATTATTATTTATTTAATTATTTTACTATTCATTAAAATACTCCATAAAATCCAAAATATCTACACTTATATTATTTTTATTCTAATTTAATTTATTTAATTTAAATTTAATTTATTAAATATATTTTTCTCCAAATTTTCGATATTATTCCTTCGCGTTTTTCGAGATATCGTTCCGATAATTTTTTCGGTATTTTTAAAATTTTTGAATCTTGATCAATTGACCCAAATTGGATAATTTTCTAATTATCGATCAAGATATTTTACATCCTTATTTTAAATTAAAATTTTCTTATCGCTTTAATACCGGGTTTTGGTATTTTTACCATTTTACCCCTGCTCTTGTTTCGAAAATCAATTTTACCTGACCTTCCTTCATACATCCCCTATCTTTTCTTATTTAATTTTCATATTTTAATTAAATTCGGGTCTTACAATATATGTGTTTGTCAATGAAGCAAAACCATTTCTTCTCTTGGCTACCCTTTGACTTAATTTGTGAAAACTTGAAATGAGAGAGGTTAGTGACAGCATACCTAATTTGTTAAAACTTGAAATGAGAGGGCTTAGTGACAGCATACTTAAAATGAATAGAGAATCTGAGATTCTTTTGAATCTTGAAAGCCACAGGATTTGGGTGATATGAGCAGCTAAATGCATATATTATTTTATTAAAAAAATGTGGGTTCCAAATTTAAATCTGAAAAATGCTATGAATTTTTCTTTTACTTCTTATGTTTTATTAAGGAAAAAAAATAAAAACCAATATAGATATCATATAAGCTTTTATGATGTTCTTTCCTAATCAATCAATCGTAAAGAGACAAGAATGCCATTCACAGTCAAATGATTATCAGCTAAAGCTAAATTACGTTTAGACAGACGGTATGATGCAATGAGGTGAGCTCGCAATGAATGAAGTGAAAATTTTAAATATGATGTTTTTTCAAAAGTTAATTTCAATTAGGTTTTTAAAATTTTATTATAATTTAATTGTAATCTTTATTTTTGTTAAAATCAAAAATAATTTTAACATATATCAATCAGTCATTAAACTTCAATTAATAATATTGTATTTTCAAATATTAACAATGAATTTTATTATTATTTATTATTTTAAGTATTTTTTGAAAAAAATTATTTTAGGTAAGATTTTTGTTTTTTTAATACCAAAGGATATTATAGATATTTATGAGTAATAAATGTGTTGTTTAATTAGTTTTTTAATAATGACTTAAAAGAACAATTTTTTATTGTCAAATTGATAAATTTGGATTAAATTATCTACTTTTCAAATTAATTAACTAATCTTAAATTAAAGTTAAAATTGAAGGGCCTAAATGAAATTTATCCTTTTAAAAAACTATTTAAGGATAATAATTTTCTCACTATGGTAGGAATGAATTTTAAAAAAGCTCTTAATCTTAATATACAATGTCTATTCGAAAATGAAACAAATTGCACTTGTATTTTCTCTTAAACCAAAAAAAAAAAAAAAACTAAGAGTGAAAAAGAGAAATCTAATTTTACACAAAGATTAAATGAAAGATATAAGTCTTAATTAATGTTAAAAAATCCATTCATGATAATACATACTTTTGGTGAAAAAGAATCACTTTTGAAATGAAAAAAACATATCAGACAGATTTTATATTTTGATTTTTCATAAATACCAATTGATTGCTTCCTCAGAGCAAACATTTGTTTTAGGAAATATTTTCAGCAGAAAACTGAAAAAAAAAAAATTATAGAACAGTCGACTGTCTTGATGAACATTTTTGGTCATTGAATTTTGGTATACAAAATTCATTAAAGGTGTAATCGATTGCCCCAAATAAAACAGTGAACTACCTTAAGCGAATTCTCAGATATTAGCGGATTGTCTTCTCACAATAATTGATTGGCTTAAGCAAATGTCCATAAAAAATGTATCATTGTGTCGGCTACTTCCTCAGCCTAATTGATTGCCTAAGAACAAAACTTTAAACATAATGGGTTTTGGTACAGAACAGTTGACTGCCATTAAAAAACAGTCAACTTCTTTTGTCGATTTCTAATTATTTGTTTTAACACAAACACTTCATAAATTCTTTAAAAATCACAAAAGTTTGGTAATGGGTGCAACAAACCTATCGGCTATCCAGTATTTCCAAATGGAACTCAAAAAATCATGATACCCTGCAAAAAGGCGCCGATCTCAATCTCATCCGAGCAGTCTCATCCAATCTCAATTATTAAATATTTTTTTATAACAAAAATAAAAATTATTTTTTTAATTCTTATTCAATAAAATAATATATATATATATATATATTAAAATTTTAATTCTATTTATGAAATTTAAAAATTTCATTACCAATTTATTGGATATTATCTTTATTTATTATAATTAACCAGCTAAAGGTCATCAGACCAAACTGGTACGTAAAAGTCCAATGTAGCCAATATGTTAACAACCATCTAAAAAGTACTAGCTAATCAAGATCAGATGGACAAACCAAAAATTTTACATAATTCAAATACACAACATCATAGTATCAAATATATTTATTATATTTCTTCTTGCAAACTCATTATTATATTCAGCATTCTCTAAATTTTGGGATACAAAGCAGTTTAACCAAATAATATTTATACATGAATGAAACGGAAGGAAAAAAAGAGAAAAAAAAAAAAAAACCAAATGGAAAGGAAAGTGGAAGGGAAAAAATGTTGGGGAGAGGTTTAGAAATTTAAACATAGTCCCCAACTCTAGCAACTAGTGAAATCAGTTTTCGTCCTCTAAAACTAGTACCATAGTTTTGCTTTTTGGTTCTAACCCTTAACTTAAGCCTTAAAATTTTAGCTTTCTAATTTCACAAATTTTAAAAGATTAATTACTCAAAACTGGCATGAAGTTTCAAGCCCCTGTCCTTAGTTGGGTAAAGACAGTTCTTAAAATTCTCAAGATACTGCACCCTCTCCTCTACAATCATATCAGTCAGTTTCACAGAATTAGTGCTTCTAGGTACATGCTTATTGTACACCACTATTTTTTCAGATGACATGCTAGCCAAATAGCAACTTTTTTGCTTTGCATCTTCATGCCTCCATCCCTTTTCTCCAATGTTCACATTTTTCATCGACATTGAGTATCTTAGAACAGTTGGAGCTCCGTCGTGAGCTTCAAAAGCATATTCATTTGTGTTGTAAGTGATTCAAATTCTACTTTGTTTAGGTTTAGAATTCATTTTGTACTTTATGTTAGTTTAGAATCCTTTTTATGCTTTATGTAAGTTTAGGATTTGGATATATATCTTGTGATATCTCTCTATACTCAATCATTTTCTTTCATTAGGAAACTTTTCTTCTTCTACCTATGGTTTTTTCCCGTCTTTAAGGTTTTTCAGATTATATTTCTTGTATGCTGTTTTATTTTATTATCATTTCTTTTTACCTCTTGTATTTGTTTCTTTAACAAATTGATATCAGAGTGAGGTTTGATTATTATGATGGCAACTTTAAAATACGATTTGATTTTTTTTGAATCACATGACTAGGTTTTTGTTGTGACATGTTAAAATGTGGGTTCTTCTTGGGCAAATAGATTTCCATGATGCGTTGTTAAGTTTTGATAAGGTATTGTCAGCTTGGTCCATGGAATAAAAAGAAGGAAATGTGATAACTCTATTTTATAAAGTTATTTATCTACTTATTTTCTTTGATTATTGTTTAATTTTCTTGTAAAAATATTAATTTTCTATTTAATATGATTAATTTTCTCTAATTGTGCAAATAAAAAAATTTTAGAATAAAATTGGGCTAATTTGACGACATTTGAGTTTATTCATAATGAATAAGATTCAGTATACTAAAAAAAATATTTCATAATAACTAAATTTGTCTTTCAATACAGCTTACTCATTGCCACCTAACATGCCACATAACTTTATTCCCTTCACTCTTGAAAGATGATGACAAGTTTTCACATGGACTTCACATAGTTGGCCACCTAGGATGACACTTGGGCAAGAAGACAAGAAGTAAAGTAAAGGATTTAACAAGAAATCTTAAGAAAACTTTCAGGAAATGTAAAGAACACTTAAGCAAATAAATGGTGGCTACTTTCTACTCTAAAAAAACAAAAAAAGAAAAAGAAAATAAATCTATTCCTTAAGGTATTGACCCTCTCTTCCAACTCCATCAATTTGCTTAAATACATAGGATAATTAAGGGTAAAGACGTAAAAGCACAAAGTGGATGAGTTGGCAATTAATTGCCACGTTCCTATAATTGGGCTTGATGACAAGATATTTCAATGTGATCCTAAGCTCCAAATCATCCCATAGACCACCTCTTCTTCCATAACCACAATTTTGTCTTCTACTTCACCTGAGCTCCCATGTGGCAAAACTCATGTGAAATCCATGTGAAAGATGGAATTGCCATGTGAGTTTATGTTGGTTAAATATGAGAATGCCATGTGGAGTGCTTAGTTGGTAAGAAAAAATACCATGTGAGTGAGTTCATGTCCATTTGAAGCCTGAAATCCGCTCTTAAAGCCCAAAATTCACAAATTGCTTGATTTTCACTAAAAAAATTATTTATATGCAAAATTAGATGAAATTAATTAAAATTATGGGATAATTAATATAATTACAAGAGAATCAAATAATAATCAAGGAAAATAAACACATAAATAACTATATGAAATAGAGTTATCATTAACCAATAATATATTATTTAGATCATCCTTCCCACAATATCATGTAACCTAGATTTAATCAACATAACATACCAACCAAATAAAAAGACTACTCACTGCTCATGTGAGTCGGTATTAGTATTTAGGAAAGTGTACATCCTCATATTACTATGCTTTGTTCAGTTACAATTGTCTATACGAGATGAGAGTCAGACTAATTAATGGTTATGAATGCATGAATCGAGCCATTATGGCTAATATCAGCCATGGTAGAAGGGCTCGAGGTTGTAGAGGTAGGCCTGAGACCCGAGATGAGTCTTCGTCTGACCATGAGTCGACAGATCCCACTTAGGTACCAGAGAGTATCTGTAACGACCGTGTGGCACTTTGTTCCCACAGGATTCAAGAGGTGGCTCCCACAGTCTCACTCATACGTACTATCCGCTTTGGCAGCCCCACAGGCCCCTCACGACTTTATCGAGGTAAATACCCCAATTCGCGTCCTCAGAGGTTCGAACTCAAGACCTTAAAGTCTTTGTTCTTGCACAAATGATACCAATTGTTCTACTGGAACAATTGGTATCATTTGTACAAGATCAAAGACTTTAAGGTCTTGGGTTCGAACCTCTGAGGACGCGAATTGGGGTATTTACCTCGATAAAGCCGTGAGGGGCCTGTGGGGCTGCCAAAGCGGACAGTACGTATGAGTGAGACTGTGGGGGCCACCTTTTGAATCCTGCAGTAACAAAGTGCCACACGGTCGAACAATTGGTATCATCTGTGTCAGAACAAAGACTTTAAGGTCTTGGGTTCGAACATTTGAGGACGCGAATTGGGGTATTTACCTCGATAAAGTCGTGAGGGGCCTGTGGGGCTACCAAAGCGGACAGTACGTATGAGTAAGACTGTGGGGGGCACCTCTTGAATCCTGCGGGAACAAAGTGCCACACAGTCGTTACAGTATCGAGGCACGCTTCACGAGATTAGAGCGTCATCTTGAGATTATAATGGAGTTACTGACATAGACTTTTCCAGGTAGACAGGGGCAGGATGGAGGAACTGCACCGGGAGAGGCAGCTATACCTGGTACGCCTGCACAACCAGCTCAGACGTCACAGCCTACAGATACTCCTACATAGGCGTACATCATTCATAATCATGTATTGCTCTAGAGATGAATGCACGTATTTTCTGATGATTTTTGTAGATATAAATTTAGGAAATATTTTACCGTAAGGAAAATTACAGTGTGCTATAGAGATGAATGTACGTATTTTTTGATGATTTTTGTATATATAAATTTAGGAAATATTTTAGCGAAAGGAAAATTATAGTGTGCTATAGAGATGAATGCACGTATTTTCTGACGATTTTTGTATATATGAATTTAGGAAATATTTTACCGTAAGAAAAATTGGGTTGTGCTATTAGAGATGAATGCACGTATTTTTTGATTATTTTTGTAAATATGAATTTTAGGAAATATATTTATTTATGCTATAGAAAATTACGTGTGAACAGTCTAAATTATACTGCGTATATTTATTGTGTATTTGGAGACTGCGAACCTCAGGACAAAATTTTGATACGCCTGAACGTAAAAAATCCCTAGGCAAATTTTCCATCCCGAAATTTAGAAAGAAGTTTTAAGAAACCTCAAAATCTGCCCCGATTTTTTTCAAATACCCTTATTTAGTGTATTTAGATAAATATTAGAATATTTTTAAAATTATCGCGAAACAACCAAAAATTTCAGATTTGCACCCGAGGCTATGTTTTATGAATTTTTAGTTGAAAAAGGAAAGATCAGCCCCTTTTAATCTGTTTTACACGCTAAAACGAAATTAAGTATTTTAAAAATAAAATCTGTGACAGTTAGACATGTATTGCTGTGTGATCTTGTACAGAGCTGTCTGCACGAGATTTCGAGATGTTTTAAGGAAAAAACCTTGCCAGCCGATGTGTATTGCTGTGTGATCTTGCATGGACCCGCTCGCACATGATTTTAAGTGATTTGATAAAATCGTGCTAGCCGGTCGTGTATTACTGTGAGATCTTGCACGGACCCGCTCGCACGTGATTTTAAGTGATTTGATAAAACCCTTCCAGCCGATCGTCTATTGCTGTGTGATCTTGTACGGACCCGCTTGCACGGACCCGCTTGCACGTGATTTTAAGTGATTTGATAAAATCGTGCCTGATAGATGTGTATTGTTGTGTGATCTTGCATGTATCTGGTCGCACGTGATTAGAGGCAAAGAAGGCGATGATGAATTACATAGAAATGTGAATGATGAAATTATATGGAAATGTGAATGATGTCGAGGTCAATAGAGTATGATGCACCGTGTTGTGAGCACGTGAGTACGCTCTATCATGTTATTGAGAAATAGTGAAATAAGTAAGTCGATTGGGTAGCTGACCAACTCCCATGTCACTTGACTTCCCGACACACCTGTTTAGTGATTGCCCGAAGTCATTGATATTGGTAAATTGTCCTATTGATTGATTATTGATGATGAATATTCTGCCATGCCTCACTTATTTGATTTATTTGAACTGAGTTTGATGGATTGAATTTCTGATATGAAATGAGTTTAATTTTACTGCATTTGATTTAATTGATATTTTTCAGTAATGTTTTCTATAATACCTACACTGTGAGAAAATGGTAATTTTCACTGTACTACACTAAACCGTACGGTATTACTTCAAGCCCGTATTTTGTAGATAGTGTCTTTATCTACCTGCCTCTTGATTTTTCTTACTGAGCATGTTGAGTTCACCCCTTACTTTACTCCACAAAGCCTCGTTAATAGTTGGGAGTGTTTGTAAGTCGAATAAATTTACACAGTCATGTGTCAGCGAAGGACTCTTCAGCACTAAAAGTATACCCGGCATGGACATTTATATTGTATCTAAATTTTGCAACTATAATAATGTATAGAGAAATGTGTTTGGGGAAATGTGAACATGAAGGAATAATTATGATGATTAATTTAATTTAAATTTGTTACCAAAAAATGAAATCTAGTACTTGTGTTTACTGTAAGACCTGTAAATCCCTATTTAATGTATATGATTTCAGAATGTACAGACAAGTTACATTACATATGAATCACAAGTAATAGATGTTTTTAAGCTCTAAGTATGGATAAAATGTTAAATGAGTAATGAAGCAATTGAATGCAACAATTCCCTTGAGAATTAGGGGAAAAACTACAGTAAGAAGTCTATAGATGAAGGTCAGATCGATCTCATGTGATTACAGGATCGATCTTACTATTACAGAATGAAAACACCAAGGTTTTTAGGTAAGAAGATCAATCCTTATTATCCCCTGATGAAGAGCAGATCGATCTCCTCCCCAAGAAGATTAATCCCAAAATGGCGCTGCTTGGAAGAGATCGATCTCATCTCTATGGCAAATCGATCTCAATTTGTCTCGACCAGGAGCAGATCAATCTCATCCCTATGGTAGATCAATCTCCAAAGCCTTCTGCCTAAACCAGATCGATCCTATCCCTTTGAGCAAATCAATCTCATGCTATAGGCAGATCGATCTCTTACCTGCAATTGTCAAAATTTGGAGGAATTTAAGCAAGGGGAGATCGATCTCCACCCCATGAAGATCGATCTCATAATGTGAAATCTATAAAAAGCAAGACAATCCTTGCCTTCTTCCTCAGACCTTCACAACTCTTCCATTTTTGACAAGAAAACCTAGTTTCTCATTCTAGGTTACCATCATTTCCAAAGAGATTTGAGAAAAATATATTAGAGCAAAGTTGTTGCTTAAGAGGAGGAGAGCAATATAGTTGAAGACTACAGGTTGGATCAAAGTATTGAAGGAGAAAAAGAATCTCTCCTCACATTTGGCAAGAAGGAGAAAAGTCAAGCTAGGTAAGATTTTAATTTACCAACTTCTGATATGATAATATAAACATTTAGATGAGTTGATTTGGTATATACATTATTGGCTTAAATGTTCAAGTAACCATGACCTAGAATGAGCTTAGTGAGAGAAAGTTTAAATGGCATGAAGTTAATGATGATTTGAGTATATAGAGAAGTTGATAAGCATGTATAGATGATTTTAAAATACTTTTGTGAAATCCATATGTTGGATAAGATGATGATTGAAAAGGGGTATAGGAAGTGTTTGATAAAATTCCATAGAGAATGAAAATGGATTAAACTAAGACTAATGGATGCTTAATTGATACCAAATGAACTCGCTTTATAATCGGATAAGTGAAAATTCGAGAAAACATAGAGGAAGTAATCGAGTAAGGTCCGAGTGACTCCATTTTAGAGTTAAATGAGTAGAAGTATGAAGTAGTGGTATGAACAGTAATCATTGATGTTTTGACGTTATTTGGACAGCTCGAGAATTTGACTCGTGAGTCAGAGCTAGTCCATGAGACGAGAATAATGCACCACCTAAGGTGCAAGAGGTAAGGGATGCAACCTTTTGTTCATATGTATTTCCTTGCTAAAGAAAATGCTTTGGTAGCATAAAATTAGTTTACAAATGAGTATGCTTATTGAGAAAAGAGTTTGTTCTGAGATTTATCACTTGAGTGCATGTTTTACGGGTTTGAGCTCGATTTTTTGTGATTTGAGTTATTTATGAGTAAATATATCTTTTTATTTAAAAGAGATTTATAAGCAAAACTATCATGAGCTCTACATAAAGGTGAAACTATTTTCTACATAATAATGGCATGTGATTTTTTAGACTAAAAGGCTTGTCATGAAACTTACACTTCGGTTGACGCGAGGCTTTGTTAGGCCCGGGTCTTACCATGCCTCCATTTTGGTAACGTGAGATGCCTCCGTTTTGGTAACGTGAGATGCCCTCGCTGAGGATGATATGATATGATGTGATGTGATGATTGCTTTCATGACGATTATACTATGCCTAGTCTCCATAATTATTTTGAGATATGACGTGTTTGTGAAATGAGATGAAGATGTTTTGATGAACTGTGATTTTAATCACGTATTTATAATCATGTGAATTATGTCATTATTATACTTATGCTTTGATGATGATTTTAAAGCTCATATGCACTCCTTACTGAGCGAAGTTGAAAGCTCACCCCCTTTTTCCTCCCCCCACAGATTATTTACAGTGAGCGCCGGTACTTGCGGCGTACGTGACATAGGCTGGTGGACGAGACTCTCCCCAGGCTATTGGTTGTACACGTGAGAGGTATAGTTCAATTCATTTTGTATCCAGATAGTTGTGTAATGCAAACACTTGTATTTGAGTAATATTGGGATGTAATCATATTGGTGTTAGTAAATGAATGGAGAGGTAGACTTTTTTTGTTGTCATGATATTTAATTAAATAAATGTGGATGTTGAGAGATCCTTACGATAATGATTAATGAGATAGAAAGAAGTTAACTGACATTATACAGGAATGCAACCTGAGTAGAAAGTTTAATCTAAGAAAAAATTTAAATTAGCCCTACTTTTCGCGTTTTCGGGTTGTCACAAATTTGGTGGTATTAGATCAAAGGTTGCCTAGTACTGTTAGTATCGATTAAGTGGAAATAGATTAAATATCAAGTGTCTGTAATTGTCTGGTGATGAATTGAATTTAACGGTTAAAATTTATAACCGATGTTTAATGTATACGCACAAGTACGTAAGAGATAAGTTATGAGGGGAAAACTAGGCCATCCTCGGAGGCGGGCACAACCACCTTCACCACCTGAAACATAGCCGGAGAGTCCTAACTCTCGAATTAATCGGCTTGAGCAGGATGTACGACAGGGGTTTGAGTAGATGGAGGCACTATGTGCGTAACATTTAGGGGCTTATGCCTCAGGTACCACACCAACCCCGGCTCCTACACCACCACAGGATCCACCCCCACCTCCTATATAGACTGACCTAGTGCCACCCGCCGCTCAACCTCCGGTACAAACCAAGCCCGATGATGGAGGTAAGGGCCGGTTGAAGGACTTTATTAAGATGAATCCGTCGACATTTAAAGGGGTGAAGAGTCCAGCAGAGGCGGAGGAGTGGTTGACCGAGATGAGGGTAATCTTTGACTTTCTGGGATGCACTGATGCGGAGAGGGTTAGTATGGGTACCTACATGCTTAAGGAATAAGCACGGTCTTGGTAGAATACCACCCAGAGTATATTGACCGCCATCCATCCAGTGATTAGCTAAGAGACTTTTTAGTCGGCTTTTAGGACCCATTTTATCCCTCACGCTACCTAGAGGAAGATGTAAGCAGAATTTCTGAATCTAGTACAAGGCAGCATGACAGTCGATGAATATGAGAGCCAGTTCACTGCTTTGTTGAGATATGATCCAGAGACTGTCAAAGATGAAGAGCGTCGAACAGAGCGATTTGTTTATGGGCTGAGACCAATCATTAGCGATAGGTTGATGGAGCTCTGCATTACGGAGTTTAATGATGCTCGAAGATGGGCACAGGAAGTTGAGAGGGGACTAGAGTTGATACAGTCCCAGTCTGAGTCCAAAGTGGTAACCAGGGATAAGGGTAAGAGACCTGTAGCTTCCCACACTGACTTCAGGAGGGGTTCTTTTAAGAGACATATGGTCGAGGGGCCTAAAGGGAGAGTTGAGAGACCCAGAGTTCCTCATATTACTATGGAGACCCCTCGAGGTGCCAGACCTGACACTAAGATCTGCAGAGACTGTGGTCGATCGCATGAGGGTGCTTGTTTTCGGATGCTACGAGGATGCTTCAGATGTGGGACATGGGACATAGGGTGAAGGATAGCCTGCAGCCACAAAGGCCATATCCTTAAGAGCCTCTTCGACAACATCAGCAGAGAGTGATCCCCCAGAGACGGGTCACGACTGCTGATAAAGGAAAAAAACCTGTCACTGAGGGGCGTGTGTTTACTTTGGATAAGAAGACTGTAGACACTTCGTTCGAGGCTATACAAGGTACACTTCTTGTCTGTAATCATGAGGCTCATGTGTTGTTTGACCCAGGGTCCGCTCATTATTTTATTTTTGTACACTTTGCATGTAAATTAAATTTAGAATTTGAACCCCTAGCTCATATTTTACATGTAAGTACACCTATGCATGAGTCGCAGAGAACTGATATGGTATGTAGAAAGTGTGAGATTAAGGTGGGAGATAAAGTGATGTTAACAGATCTAGCTTTACTAAATATGTGTGGTTTTGATGTGATTCTAGGGATGGATTTGTTAGCGGCCAATTGCATGAGTCTAGACTGCTACACTAAAACAGTAACTGTCACGACCCTCCATGACTTAACCAAAACCACTACAAATTTTTCGCTTTTACTTACCTTTCTCTTCATCAATAGTTGGGCTGTGATTCGATGTCAGCATCCTCGCTTACCATATCATCCATTATCATACATACACGTCAATATACTATCTACTGACTGTAATTTCTTTTATAACATAAGTGAGCTCGTATAAAATCTAATACAAATACATTCCCCAATAATATACATCGTTTACATCACTTTGCTGTTTATATGTTTAGATACAGAACCGTACAAAATATGTATACCTGTCGATCGATAGGAAATGGCAGCGGACAACAGGAACACTATCCCTCTCTCGTAATCGCTCTACTGCGGATGCTCTATAGAGAGGTGTAAAAAAAGGGGGTGAGCTCACAGCTCAGTAAGGAAATCAAGCAAGTAAGTAGACATCCATATTATCTACTCAAAATAATGCTATGCCTCAAAAATATCATTTCCTTAACTCACTTTAAAAGCATGTCTTTAAAATATATATATATATATACTTGTACAGATTAAATCCCATGTACATAAATCATGCTTAGTTATCAAATATAGACATTTCGTGCAAAACAATGCATCTGTATAATTTCACAATGCCTTAGATAAATCATGCCATTTATATTCAAATCACAGTAAATATGTAATTTAAATCATTCTCAACACAACAAATCGGATTTCGACCCATCCCTCAAGTCTATCCGTATTATAAATTCAATCAAGTGATATATCATGTGAGACTCTGTGATGAAATACAATAATATCCTAGACTATGGCCATATCCTATAATGGTGATCCCAAGATACACAGATCTCGGTGTGCGAGGCATCACCGCTGTAACGGGAGGGGGGTCAATCCATCAGAACCGCTAGCTATCAACTCCTCAACTCCACAACAACACAACAACACATGGTACAGTGTACTCCATGCCACTCGCACGGTACAACATACACTCGTGGACCCTATCTCAATGGATAATCAATACCACGTCTCTAAATCCACATGCGACCATCTCACAGTGTGACACTCAGTCTACACGAAGAAATCAGCATGGTTTTTCAACATGTCTTATATATCACATAAAACTACAATACGCGCCTTTGAGCGCGATTCACAGTTGACACTCCGCTCAAACACTGTTTCACATCACAAACTCAAACTCTAGTGCGAGTAAACCTGCAGCACTAGGTCATGCGTAGTTCTTGTTTCAAATCTAGTACAAGCAATCGCTCCAGTACCATGCTATGCATAAAACTCATCAAATCAAGTACGAGAAATCTCTCAAGTACTATATCATGTATAAATCATGAAGAATCGAGTACGAGCAACGCTCTAGCACTCTGTCATGCATCTCATGTAAAATTTGAGTACGAACAATAACTCTAGCACTTTATCATGCATGTCATGGAAATCTAGTGTGAATCATACATTAGCACTAATATATGTGGAAAATATATGAAATCAAGTGTGAGCTATGCTTTAGCATGATTTGTTCTCACATAATTCGATAGATGGCTCTTTAAAAAAGGGATGATTTTCAAAATGTTGAGATAATATATTTTGAAATGACAAAACAAGTAGATTCAATAATATAAAGATGATATAAAAACATGTTTAGAGGTTATCAGTACCAGAACTTAAGTTTCTGTAGATGAGAGATCGATCTGGGTTATGAGAGATCGATCTCTTGGGTTTTCTTGGATAAGAGATCGATCTCATGAAGACATGAGATCGATCTGCTAAGCTTTGAACCTGTACAAAAGTATTAAGGAAGATTGAGATCGATCTATAAGGGTTATGAGATCGATCTACCTAATACTGGAGTTGAGGAGATCGATCTGATCTAGGATGAGATCGATCTCCCCTAAAGTAAAGACAGTAGATCGATCTGTAAGATCGATCTATAGTCAAATAGAGAGCTCATGAGATTGATCTGGTATAGGAAGAGATCGATCTCCTCAAAGTCAGAGAGCTAAGGAGATCGATCTGGGTTGATAAGAGATCGATCTCATCACTACGGGATTACTTGGCAGATCAATCTTTTGGAAGATCGATTTGCCTATTCGATAGATCGATCTCCTCTAATATTTTCAAATCATGAGATCGATCTGCTCATATATGATATCGATCTCCTTGCTTCATTTTGCCTTAATCTTGCAGGAATTATAACTAAGAGATAGATCTGGTCAACATGGCAGATCGATCTGGCATTCTACTGGAGGTACCCAACGGCTATTTCTGTAAAATCTCAACGGGAAAAACAGCATTAAATGCTCCAACTACCAATCCTTCAGTATATAATCAAGCATTGAAGACAATGAGAAAGCAGACACAATTGCTGCACATTTCTTACATTCTCAAGAGTTTAATCCTACATTCTATTTGTCTTCAATTTCATTTATTGAGTTTGTTGTTTTAAGCTTGTGCAAAAAGCTGTATTTGTCCTACCCACATTAAGAGCTTGATATTGTATTCATCCTATCTTTAGGAGAGAAGAGGATTGTTCCTCAGTGAGATAAATTTTGTAAAATGGTGAATACATTATTGTATTAGAAAGGGTAGAGAGGTTATTCCTTAACCTGAAAAAGGGATTGTGTAACTTTCATTGAAAGAGAGAAAGAAAGCTCTTGGCAAGGAGGTCAAGAAGAGAGGACGTAGGCAAGAGATTGGCCGAACCTCTATAACTCACTGTGTTTGATATTCTCTTCCTTATCTTGCTTTAATTTATTTCATTACATTATATTGTTTATTTATTAATCGTTAATTAAGTTTAAATTAGTTTAAATTTGCCATTAACGTTAGAAAACTGATTCACCCCCCTCTCGATAGAGCCAACACAAAACATCAAAATCAACACTATAATTTGTGCTATTTCTCATCAAACATGAAAACATTAGCCCATCTACCTACTCATATGCTAAACAGCAGTAAAAACACTCATAATTATGGTTTCCATGCTTTTTACAATTTTTCCCAAAAGTTGACTTTTTTCCTAACTAAGGGCAAAATCGTAATTTGCCACTATCGGATCACTATAATTATTATTCACTTTCTCTGACCCTCAGAGTTTTAAAGTGAATGTAAAAGTAGACGAAAATACGTGCATATATCTCTAACTACTCACAAACGTCCCTTACCTGAAATCACTCGAGAAATTTTACTTTCTCAACACTACTAGATCCAACAGTCCGATTTACTCCTCCAATAAACTCTGGAGCTACATATAATCGTTCATCAGGTTAATTATACTTTTCTTACTATATTTCACATTTAATACAGTCTATTTCACTTAATGGGCTTTAATAAAGCTTAATGAGCCTAACTTTGCCTTAAGCCAATTTTCATTTTACTATTCATTTTCGTTGGGCCTATTGGGCTTGTGGGGCCCACCAACTCTTATTGGGCTTATCCGAGACCCATTACATCACATTGGGTCAAAACCAATTGGGCTTGGCCCATTGAACCTCTCGGCCATATGCCTTGGTCGAGAGCTCCCATGCCGTCGGTCACACCACACTATGCTGTCCATGTCCATTTGCTAGCCAATTTCACTTAGGCATTTTCACAAACACTTGGTTGGCAATGTTCTTAAGCTTCACTTAGTTCATTTATTCATTTTCAAACACCTTGATTGCCAACTTAATTCACGTATTAATTGATCAAATTGATTAATTCTAACTATACCATAATCATGAACACATGTACATTAACTCATTTATGCCTTAAAATCATATGGGCATTCATTAATTTTTCACTACTCACTCTTGGCCAATAGTACATGTGTTTCAATGCTTAAAACATATACCAATCTACTTAAAATCATTCATACATTAACATATATGAATTTAAAAGCTTGAAATTATACCTAGTATATGCGTTCACACTTGGCTGAATCTTTGAAGCCTCTCTGTTTGCACACTATGGCTCCTTGATAGCCAATTCAAACATATGTTAATCCTCACTCAATTTGGAACAACTTTCATGAAGATTGAAAGTTCCAAATATGCCTTTTTCCTAGTGATTTCTACTGAGAGAAAGCTTGAATATATGTGTTTTAATGGTTTCTTTGTGTAGCCGTGAATGATGGGTTGAAGAAAACCATGTGGTGGCTCATTTTATAAGCCAATTACTTAGTCATTAAGCCTTACTTTTCAGCCAACAAGTTTGAATGAAATTGATTTAGTTAATGGTTACCAAATTGGCTATGGTTACCTTTTTCTAATGGGCTTGATTTTTACCAATTTGAGCTTCTCGATTTGGGCCTTCCTAATGGGCTTTTGGACTGAAATTTTTACTATACGTCGGGTCTTCAATTGTCTAAATATTTTTCCTACCAATCGATCCAACCATTCGGTCTAATGGACCTAAGAAATTCGATCTACACGTATTATACCTAAATGGGCTTTAAAATCTTCACTTTGGCCCATTACGTTTTTACCTGTCAAATTTAATCCGAAATTCATCCGAATAAAATTTTCTTACTTTCGGGGATGATTATATTGTATTCTGACCAAAAATATTTTTTCTCAAATTTTTCTCCATACTTAGGTTAATTTTTAACCATGGTTAGTCAACTATGGTAAAAGTCTACTTTTCTTAACTACAGTTGACTTTTTCCTTAATCATTGACCATGTTGACTTTTTTCTCAAAAATCTGAAAGTGTCATATCTTATGGTTTACACTCTTTTCTTTACGTTTCGGCTGTTTTCGGGTAAATATACCTTAATTACCTTAAATGCCGTAAACCGCTGAAAAGGTCCGTTTTACCCCATTTTGGCTTTTACTCTTGCTCTCTGTGTTTGAGACTAAATCAAACCAACTTTCCTTCATGAACTCTTTATATTTTCTCATTATAAGTTCTTTTTTTTAGTCAGAATGATTCATATCCTCACGGTTTAGCCATGTGGCTCTTATAGCTCTTTTTCGACTCTTATAGCCATGTGGCACTAGAATCAATTAAAACATATGCTTCAATATAATAAATCAAGATGTTACCTCGAATCACATCCGATGAAGCATCAGCTGTGCCCTAGTCCAAAGCATGCACGCACCCTCGACCAATCACTTACTTCCCCTTCTCTTCTGCTGTCGCTCTCCTCCTCGAAGCAGAAGTATCTACTAAAGCTCTCTCTGGCTCCTTGCTCTTCAGTGGAGCAGTCTCAACCATCTCATGGCAAGCTCTTGCAATATGCCTTAGTTTCTCACATCAAAAACACACTATAAGAGTCATCGGACAAGGTCTTCCTCCATGATGTCTACCGCATCTACTGTACTGCTCAGTAGTAGACCTCTGTCCTCCAATGACAATAACCTTCGCTAGAGCTATAGTCGGATAAGTAGGAGGTCTAACAAGTCTCTCTCGTGCCTCCTCAATTCATGGTTTCTTATTGAAGATTCTCATCCTTCCTCGATAATTGAAATTTCTATCTCTAGCCGACCTCTTTCTCTCTCTATCTCAGCTTCGAATAAACTTCTCAAACTCGGAAGCATTCCTCTCATAGTCCTACTTGCACAGTTGTGCCCTGCGTACCGCCTCTTCATAGGTGGTTATATCTAATAGGACTAATATAGACTGTAGAGCTGGTCTCAGTCCATCAACAAATCTGTGGACCTTCTTGGTCTCACTATACATGGTGTCGGGGTCATACCTTCCCAGGGATAAGAATCTAGTCTCATACTCATCCACCGATAAACTTCCCTGGTTCAGCCCAAAAAACTCAGCCTGCAGTTTTCGCTACGCTATATCTGGAATAAATTACCTCCTAAAGGCATTCAAAAATATCTCCCAATTGATATCTGTATGTTGGGCTCTCAATATGGGTCTGGTGGACTTCCACCAATGCTCTGTAGATCCTTTCAGTAGGAACGCAGCAAACGTGACCATCTCTGATGTCATACACTCGAAGAATCCATATAGCTTCTCCATCTCTCCAATCCACTCCTCAATAGCAACTGGGTCCTTGACCCTACTAAAAGATGGAGGTCTAAACTTCTGGAACTGTCGCAATCGATCCAGTTCACATCCGTACCCCAAACCACTACTACTCTGTCGTGGAGCAATAAGAGAAGGTGTATCCTGAACTGGTGGGGGTGTGAAAGTATCCGTAGGCTGTGGAACATGTGTAGGTTGTACAAGTGTGTTAGGTGCACCTGCCTATCCAGTCATAGTCCCTACATCATGTCCCTATCTACCTGGCATCGTCTGTGCCAACATCTCCACTATCGTCTCTAGGCTACGCTCTAACCTCGTGAAGCATACCTCTGCACTCTTTGGTACCTAAATAGTACTTGGTGTCTCATGGGTAGGTAATGACTTAGTGGCATCTCGACTCTCAGGCCCACCACTATGGCCTTGAGCCCTACTTCTAGTCCCTCTACCACTATAGATAGATATTTACCATATAGGCTCGATTTTTGCATTAACAATCATTAATTAGTCTGTTTCCCATCTGGTATACACAGTTGTATCTAAACACAGTATAGTACTATAGGGATGTACACTTTCCTAATTACTAACACCGATTTACATCAAACCAACTCTGCTCTGATATCATTCTATCACGACTCTCCGTGACTTAACCAAAACCACTACAAAATTTTTGCTTTTACTTACCTTTCTCTTCATCAACAGTTGGGCTGTGATTCGATGTCAGCATCCTTGCTTACCATATCATCCATTATCATACATACATGTCAATATACTATCTATTGATTGTAAGTTCTTTTATAACATAAGTGAGCTTGTATATAATCTAATATAAATACATTCCCCCATAATATACATCATTTACATTACTGTGCTGTTTATATGTTTAGATAAAGAATCGTACAAAATATGTATACCTGTCGATCGATAGGAAATGATAACGGACAACAGGAACACTATCTCTCTCTCGTAATCGCTCTACTGTGGATGCTCTGTAGAGAGGTGTACAAAAAAGGGGTGAGCTCACAGCTCAGTAAGGAAATCAGGCAAGCAAGTAGACATCCACACTATCTACTCAAAATAATGCTATGCCTCGAAAATATCATTTCCTTAACCCACTTTAAAAGCATGTCTTTAATATATATATATATATATATATATATAGATACTTGTACAAATTAGATCCCATGTATAGAAATCATGCTTAGTTCTCAAATATAGGCATTTCGTGCAAAACAATGCATTTGTATAATTTCATAATGCCTTAGATAAATCATGCCATTTATATTCAAATCAGTAAATATGACATTTAAATCATTCTTAACACAACAAATCAAATTCTGACCCATCCCTCAGGTCTATCCGTATCATAAATTCAATCAAGTGATATATCATGTGAGACTCTGTGGTGAAATGCAATAACATCATGGACTATGGCCATATCCTATAATGGTGATCCCAGGCTACACAGATCTCGGTGTACGGGGCATCACGGCTGTAACGGGAGAGGGGTCAGTCCATCACAACCGCCAGCTATCAACTCCTCAACTCCACAACAACACAACACACAGGACAATGTACTCCATGTCACGACCCATTTTATCCTTTTATTACTGAAAATCACTACAAATTTTTCGCGTTTTTCTTTCCTTACCCGATCGTGAACAACTCACCACTACACAGTTGGGTTGTGAGTCAATAATAAACATCACTCAACATTCATTCTCAAATGAATCAAAAGAAGTGCCATTCATTTAAAGTTAAGTTATACATGAAACGTTTTCTAACTTTTACATCCCCCACATTACAATACAAATTGACTACTGTGCCTTTACATGTTTAGATATAAAAAGAATCTCTGTGTGTATAGCTTTTGGTGATGGAAGCAGCGGATGACCAAAATAAAATGCCTTAGTCCTCACTGGGCTGCTATGTAGGCTTTGTAGAGGGGGAAAATAGAGAGGGACGAGCAACTACACGCTCAGTAAGGCAATAATGCCAGCATGGTAGATAACTACTCTATCTACATGTTGATAATATTATGCATAAATCGTTTATAATCGGAGCATGAGGAAATAAAACTATGCCACATGTATATACATATATCATGTATCGAAAATCATGTAAATAGGCATAAAACATGGAAATATCAGCATGTAAAATCATCTCATACTCAATCTCAATAAAACTTAACACATTCCATCATAAATCAATTTATTGTTTCCTTAAATCACAAATCCCACAAGGCTCGACCCCTCCCTCGGGTCTACCCTGGATAAATCACAATCACACTCATGTATAAAAATCATGTGGTATTATGCAATATCAAGTGAGACAGGTCACTACATCTTAATAGACTATGTTGGCCAACTATGTCATAAATCATCCCAGTTCACACGGATCCTGATGTGTGGGGTATCATGCTGGAACAAAGGTAGGTTACTTTTTCGCTAGACTTTTCAAATTACGTAACCACCACGCGGTATAGTGTACTCCATGTGATATACACGGTACAACGTACTCCGCGGACCCATGTCCTGGTTGGGGGTGCTAGCCGTAGGTCTTATCTACCCCAATGCCATGTGTAACCGATATAGTCTCAAGTGCACGTGAGAGTATTGATGTCAGATCCCAGCCCCTCATGGCCTTGCTCGCCCGTTTTGGGTTCCCTGAATTAATCTGTATTACCCTCACCACGACATCATACATACCACAGTGTGAAAATCTGTGCGAGCTAAGCTCTAGCACGTTACATGCATCAAAAATAAATCACCTCATACGAGTAACGCTCCTGTACGACAATTGTGCATAAAACATGAGAAAATCACGTGCGAGCATAGCTCCAGTACGGTTTACAAATCATCATTGTAATTTAAATTAAGGTGCGAGCTAAGCTCCAGCACGTTTCAAACATGTGAAAATATCAAAATCCCGTGCGAGCGAGGCTCCAGCACGATTTAACTCACATTTACACAGTAGGCGAATCATACACAATCAAAGCAAATCTCAAATCATATTTAGCACTTCACACGTGCTATTTCACAAAACCATTCAAACATTAGCTAGCCTATTCGTTAATTTACTCAAAACAAGGCAATAGGTTTCTCAAGACACCAAAACATGTGGTTTATGCATTTATTAGCCTTATTATCCCCTTTTCAAGAATCGTTTTCAGAAACCAAATCATATACATTCTCATAGCTATTCAAACATACCAACAGTCATTTTCGTAACTATCATGCCTTTCATAAACGCCCTATAATTACCCACGAGTTCAAAGTACGAGCAGCTATCTCTATATACTCTCAAAATTCCCTTACCTGGAAATCGTGTCACGCTATTCCACTTCCTTAAAGTTACTTATTTATGTGGTTCGATTCGTCTCCAACGAACTCTCCAAAACTGCACAAAGTCGTTTATCTCATAAATTTAGTCCATACAACACAGCTCATGTGTTTGCTATAGTCAATTCAACCTATAGCCTCTATTAATCCTTATAAGGCCTAATTTAATCGTTCTACTCATACCTCGAGTCTATTGATTTCTTTTAGGCCTATTGATTCATACCAAATCGATATTAAGCTCATAGTGTTCGTATCTCATCAATTTCTTCACTATGGCATTTTATCAAACATCTTACATACTCATTTCCTTAAATCCTCTAAACCTACAATGTGGCTTCATTTAACCACTATAAGTCATTCATGTTACTTCAATAACAACTTATCATAATCTATAAACCACCAACTCATCAAAATCATACTTTCTCACACTAGATTCATTCCATTTTCTAGGTTACACTAGTTCCACCACATCCTAAGTAGTTTTATCCATCAATCCACATGCAAATCGACTCCAAAACCATTAAATAGACAATGTATATTAGGCTGAAGTATTAGAAACTTACCAAATCTAGCTTCTCTTCTTGCTCCAAAGAAAAATACACCTTCAATCCGACAAATGAGGTTTTGAATCCAAAGTAGGTTGTTCTTATCTTTGATAGGAACAACTTTGTATCTAATAGGCTTTCCTCAAATCTTACTGAAAATGGGTGGCTTTTAGAAGAGGAATATAGGTTTTGGGTTGAAATGGAAGAAATGGGGGTTTGTTTCCGTGATTTGCAGATTTCACTGCTTTTATTTATAGAAATTGCTCAATGAGATCGATCTGTCGAAGCATGAGATCGATTTGGTCCTCTTAAATCCTTCACTTTCATGCCAATTTGAATGCATGAGATCGATCTGTCGAGGGCTTGAGATCGATTTGTCCCAGGCAGTAGCTTAAGGAGATCGATCTGCATCCAGGGGAGATCAATTTGCTCCAACCCGAGAGCTAAGAAAATCGATTTGTTTGCATCAAAATCGATCTTCTCATTATATAATGTTTAGCAGATCGATCTGGCTTCATTGGAGATCTATCAGGCCTATTCCATTTTTCGAATAAGAGCATTTTAGCTCTTCCAGATTGATCTCTCATCCTATGAGATCGATCTGGCCTTCATATTTTTTAGATTTTGCTGCAGTTTTCTGTAGTAACTTCACAAAAAACATCCTTAATTTGCTGCCATGGTCATTTTCTCATCCAACCACCTTTAAGACTTGAAAATGATATCCATTCATACTTCATACTCATTAAAACTTATGTGCATTCATTATACAACTAAAGGTACACAATACAAAACCAACTGGAAGTACAACTTCATTCCATTTTACCACACTACTCATTTTGAGTTCCAATCACATTCATCACTTATAAAAGTCCATTTCTTCATATTCATACATAATGAAACTTGTCCGTACATCACAACTCTTATTATAAGTGTGTACACTGAATTTATAGACTTTACATCACTTATGTTTCTCACTACATGTACATCACCTTACTTATGAACTCATAAAGTTTACATTTGAAAAATACGGGTGTTACAATCCTCCCCTCCTTCAAGGAATTTGGTCCTCCAAATTAGAACCGAGTTACTCCTCAAAACAATGGGGGTATTTCTCCCGTATAAAATTTTCCAATTCCCATGTGGCCTCTTCCACTGTGTGATGCTGCCAAAGAACTTTCACCAAGGGAATTGTCTTATTCCGTAACACTTTCTCTTTTATATCCAATATCTGAACTGACTTCTCAACATATGTCATACTCTTAGTGAGCTCCAACGGCTCATATCTTAACACATGTGACGGGTCCAGGTAATACTTCCGAAGTATAGAGACGTGAAAGACGTTGGGAACATTTGCCAAGTCGGTGGTAATGCCAACCTATACGCCTTATCTCCTACTATCTCCAAAATCTCGAAGGGTCTAATATATTTAGGGCTCAGCTTGCCCTTCTTACCAAATCTCATAATACCCTTCGAAGGTGAAATTCTCAAAAATATCGACTCACCCACATCAAACTCTAGTGGTCTCCGTCTCTTGTCAGCATAACTCTTTTGTCGGCTCTGAGTTGTCTGTAATCTCTCACATATTAATTGAACGTCCTCAGATGCCTGCTGCACTAAGTCCGAAGCAAAAATCTATTTATCACTAACCTCTTCCTATCCAATGGGGGATCGACATCTACGTCCATACAGTGCCTCATAAGGTGCCATCCCGATACTCGTAAGATAGCTGTTATTATAGGCGAACTCGACTAACTACAGGTGATCATCCTAGGAGCCTCCAAAATCCAGCACACACGCTCTCAACATATCCTCCAGGGTCTGTATAGTCCTCTCTGACTGCCCATCTGTCTGAGGATGAAAAGCGATACTAAAACTCAAATGGGTCCCCATCACTTCCTAAAAATGTTCCCAGAAGTGGGAAGTGAAGCTGGCATCACTATCAGAAACAACGCTCACTGGTACACCTTGTAGCCGTACAATCTCTCGAACATACAGGTTCGCCAACTGACTCAAAGTGTTAGTAGCTCTAATAGCTAAGAAATGAGCTGACTTAGGCAACCGATCCACAGTAACCCATATGGCATCATGACCTCCACGGGTCCTCGGTAATCCCATCACAAAATCCATAGTGACATGCTCCCACTTCCATGTTGGTATCGGTAGAGGCTGCAATAACCCTACAGGCTTTTGATGCTCTACCTTCACCTGCTGACAAATGACACTTAGCGACATATTCAACAATGACTCTCTTCATTTCAGACCACCAATAAACCTTCCGAAGGTTTTGATACATCTTGGTACTCCCCGGATGTATCATGTACTTCGATGAGTGAGCCTCTGATATAATCAATCTCTTGATCTCAGGATCCTCGGGAACACATACTCTCCCTCTGAACCTCAATAAGCCATCTGTACTCAGCTTAAAATCAATACCCACACCTGCCTGTATTTGACTCAACCAATTGATACACCATCGATCGCTCTGTTGAGCCTCCCGAATATGGCTAATCAACCCTGGCTCTAATCTCATACTAGCCATAATCTCGACTATCTCTTATTCAGGTGGAGACACATCCAAATTGAGGTTCAAAATTTGTTCCAATAACTCATGTTCTCGTACCATCATATAAGACACCAATCCGAGGTTCTTCCTGCTCAAGGCATTGCCAACCACATTTGCCTTACCCGGGTGGTACATGATTTCACAATCGTAATCCTTTTGGAGTTCGAGCCATCTTCTCTGTCTCATATTTAACTCTTTATGCAAGAACAGGTACTTAAGCCTCTTATGATCTGTGAAAACTTGAAATTTCTCACTATAGAGATAGTGGCGCCATATTTTCAAAGGAAACACCATGTCGCCAACTCCAAATCATGTGTTGGGTAGTTCCTCTCGTGATCTTTCAACTATCTAGATCCATAGGAAACAACCTTCCCATCCTGCATAAGTACACAGCCCAGTCCCTGGTGTGATGCATCCGTATACACCGAGAAATCTCCTGAGTTGGTGGGAATGGTGAGAACCGGAGAAGTGGTCAATCGACGCTTAAGCTCCTCAAAACTCCTCTCACATGCCTCATCCCATACAAACTTAATGTCCTTCCGTGTGAGGCGTGTCAACGGAGCAACTAGTCTGGAGAAACCCCTATAAATCTTTGATAATACCCTGCCAATCCCAAAAAACTTCTGATCTCAGTAACTATCTTGGGCTGTTCCCATTGTACAACTGCCTCAATTTTGGAGGGATCCACTGATACCCCATCTTTCAACACAACATGGCCTAAAAATGAGATCTGTTCTAACCAAAAGTTACACTTGCTGAGTTCGACATATAACTCTTTCTCTCGAAGGGTCTGCAGAACTACTCTCAAGTGCTCCTTATGGTCTTCCCTGGACTTGGAATAGACTAATATATCATCGATAAACACAATCATAAACTTGTCTAGGTATGGCTTGAATACATCATTCATCAGTGCCATAAACGTTGTAGGGGCATTCATCAATCTGAATGGCATCTCCAAGAACTCGTAGTGGCTATAATGGGTACGAAATACTGTTTTGGGTACATCTCCACTCCATATCTTCAACTGATGGTACCCTGACCGTAGATCTATCTTAGAAAATACTTAGGCTCCTCGAAGCTGATCCAGTAAATCATCAATGCGTGGAAGAGGATACTTGTTCTTAATGGTGGCTTATTCAACAACCGGTAATCTATACACAGTCGAAGGCTTCCATCTTTCTTCCTTACAAATAGAATCGGTGCTCCTTAAGGTGAGACACTCGATCTAATAAACCCCTTTTCTAACAACTCTTGCAGCTGTTTCTTCAGCTCTTCTAACTCAATCGGAGCCATTCTATACAGTGGTTTAGATAGCGGCTCGGTACCAGGCACTAACTCTATGTAAAATTCCATTTCCCTTCTAGGAGGTAGCCCTGGTAAATCGTCCGGAAAGACATCAGGGTAATCCGTAATTACGGGTATGTCCCTCAATTTTGGGTATGCCTTATCTATATCGACCACGTAGGCAATGAACCCTTCACATCATTCTTTCCACCGTTAGTGTCACAAGTCATCACATTAATATTCAACATAAGCATATAAATTCATCTCTCAAGTAGATTAAATAAAATCATACTATTTTTATTTATCATAATTATGTTCTTTCAATTCATTTCACAAATCTTACAATATGATTTTCTTTCTCTGGAAGCATCAAAGTCTTAGCATGATAGTCCATAACAACATGATTGGTAGCCAACCAATCCATTCCCAATATGACATCAAAATCATTCATATTCAATAAAATTAAATTGGCTGTCATTTCCTTTCCCTCTATCTTCAATTTACAATCTCCACATACGTGCTCAATTAATTGACTATCATTCATGGGTGTGGAAATCATCAACATTTTATCCAACAAGGTAGAGTTCACATGTTTCAACAGTTTATGTGCAAAAGAAGGGGATATGAAAGAATGCGTGACACCAGGATCAAACAATACCAATGCTTCTAAATCAAAGATTTGGATGGTACCTTTTATCACATTCGTTGATGCATCTGTGGTGTCCTGATCCAGTGCATGTACTCTTCCTTTGCTCACACCTATTGCCTGTTTCCCTTTTTCTTCAGTCGTGACCCTCCTTCTTGGGGAAACTGTCTCAACCGAAGCTCTTTCTAGCTCCTTACCCTTCTGTGGGGCAGTCTCAATCATCTGAGTACAGTATCTCAAAATATGGCCGGGCTTCCCACACTTATAACATGAAACAGGGGGCATCTGACATGGTCTAGTCCTATGGTATCTGCCACATCTTCTACACTAATTAGTAGTAGGTCGTGTTCCTCCAATAACAATACCCCTCAATGCAGTCAAAATCGGGTATACAGGAGGTCTAGCAGCTCTCTCTTGCACCTCCTCTATTTTAGGCCTCTTCTCAAAAAATCTCTGGCCTCCTCTCTTAGCCACTCTATCCATCCCGGATCTCTTTCGATCTCTATCTCTCCTGACACTAATCTTCCCAAGCTCGGAGGCATTCCGCTCAAAGTCTTGCTCGCATAACTAAGCCTTGTGTACTGCCTCCTCATATGTCTGAATGTCAAATGGGGCTAGCTTAGTCTGGATGGCCAATCTCAATCCATCAACAAACTTCTGGATCTTTCGAGTCTTGCTACCCATCCTATCCGGGTCATATCTCTCCAAAAACATAAATCTCGATTCGTATTCATCCACAGAATGGTTCCCCTGAACCAAATTCATGAATTTCATCCGCAGTTTCCTCTGTGTGGTGGTTGGGATGTACTATCTCCTGAAGGCCCCCAAAAATATCTCCTAAGTGATCTTGGAGTGTCAAGCCCTCAAAATAGACTCTGTGGATCTCCACTAGTGCTTTGCCTCACCCTTTAACATAAACACGACAAATACCACTTTCTCTGCTTAAGTACATCAAAAAAATCTGTACAACTTCTCCATCTCATAGACCCAATCCTCTGTAATCACCAGGTCCTTTACCCCTCTAAAGACTGGAGGTTTCAACTCCTGAAACTGGCGTAGCCTACTCAGCTAGCAATCATACCCCAAATCGCTATCGCTCTGCTGTGGTGCGATAGGTGAAGCCGTATCCTATACTGGGGGTGTCACTGTCTCAGTAGTCTGAGGTCTCTCTGCCTCTGCAGCTGCCTGTCCAGTAGCAGGCTATGCTGCGGGACCTCGTCTATCATCGGCACCCAATGCCTGCGTGACTGTCTCAACTAGGCTCTCAATACTCAACTCTATCCTAGCGAAGCGTGCCTTTGTATCCCCTGGTCTCTCAACAGGGTTCTAAGGAGCCTGGTCAGTTTGTGGCTCAGTACGACTCTCAGCCCATCTCGACGGCCTCTAGCTTGTGCTCCCGCCCCTCTACCTCGACACGTAACAAGCATATTGCCTAACTTCCTATATCCATAATCATTATTAGACTCAATCCATCACGATATACACAGTTATATCTAAACAAAAGCATAGTAATATGAGGATGTAATTTTCCTACGTTTTATTACTAACTATATCAGGCCAACTCAGCTCTGATACCAATCTCTATCATGACCAATTTTATCCTCTTATTATCGAAAATCACTATAAATTTTTTGTCTTTTTCTTTCCTTACCCGGTCGTGAACAACTCACCACTACACAGTTGGGCTATGAGTTAATAATAAACATCACTCAACATTCATTCTCAAATGAATCAAAAGAAGTGTCATTCATTTAAAGTTAAGTTATACATGAAACGTTTTCTAACTTCTACATCCCCCACATTACAATACAAATTGACTATTGTGCCTTTACATGTTTAGATACAAAAAAAATCTATGTGTGTATACCTTTTGGCAATGGAAGCAGCGGATGTCCAAAATAAAAGGCCTCAGTCCTCACTGGGCTGCTATGTACACTTTGTAAAGGGGGAAATAGAGAGGGATGGGCAACCACACGCTCAATAAGGTAATAATGCAAGCATGGTAGATAACTACTCTATCTACATGCTGATAATATTATGCATAAATCGTTTATAATCGGAGCATGAGGAAATAAAACTATGCCACATGTATATACATATATCATGTATCAAAAATTATGTAAATAGGCATAAAACATGGAAATATCAACATGTAAAATCATCTCATGCTCAATCTCATTAAAACTCAACACATTCCATCATAAATCAATTTATCGTTTCCTTAAATCACAAATCCCACAAGGCTCGACCCCTTCCTCGGGTCTACCTTGGACAAATCACAATCACACTCATGTATAAAAATCATGTGGTATTATGCAATATCAAGTGAGACAGGTCACTTGGTGAGTGTCGAATTCAACCAAATTTAAATTACTGGTCTGACCAAAATTTTGCAGTGGCGGCAAATCCAAGTCGAACCATAGAGACTGATGGATTAATTATCATGCAATAACTGAAATAATTGGGGGGTTTAATTTAACTGAATTAAAATCCTAAAACATAATTTATATTCAACTAATTATAAAAGGGTAAACCAAGATTAACAATTTCGATTCAAGGGAACTGCCCAGTCATTAACAATTGATCCTTAACACCTAATTTACCATCTTGTCTTCAATTACTTAGTTGAGGTATTATCTACCAGCAAAATAATATCTCTTCTTCCCTGTTATCATTAACTCAAGCCCAACACCCGAATTAAATTCTTCTCCCTAATCTAGTAGGTTTTGGCGTAATCCTATTTAGACTAGGAATAAAATTAACGTTCTAGGAAGACTACTAAATTGAATAACACTTCAACCATGGGTTGAAAGTTTAATCCTTCTATTATTTCACTTAGAGTTGGCGAACCCTAATTGCTACTTGTTCTAATTTCTATCACAACAATTACGGATTGTGAAAACTTTAGATATCACATGCGAAGATTATCCAATTGGCCAGATCATATAATTTTCTCATGCAATCGAATCTAATAATACCAGAAACAATAGATAGTTGAATCAAAAGATAGTTTAGATCAACAAATCGTGTTTCTCAATTGTTGAAATTCACTGGATTCGATTCCCTTGAACTGAATAAAAGATTTAGTAGCACATGATTATTGAAAACGAAAATAAAAATATAGAGAGTGAATTATTTTTTTCTTCTAACTACATCCGCCTCTCTCTCTCTCTCTTTTTTTAATAAAGAAAACAAAATCTATATATATCGTGGAAAAAACGTAAATTCAAAATCCTATTACAAGTGGGAAAAGGCAGACAGATTCAGGCTTTTTCTTCACAGCTGGTTTTGGAGTGGAAACAGGTCGAATTAGATCTTAGGCTCCTCTTCAAAGTTGTAAATCAGTGAATCAGTGTTCCACTGGGCCTGACCTTGTATAATTTGGAGGTCTAGAACTCTAGATATAGGCTAAAAATCGAAACTGCCTTGAAATATATAAAACCGATTCTCTGCAAGTTTGTGGAATTTTTTTGATCTATAAAACGTCCAAACTGGGTTTAGTTCTCTTCAGAGAACTCGTAGGCCTTTTAATCTTCTTTCCAACGAGCTAAAATTCGCCCCAATTTGACATCTAGAACTTTGTTTAAAGCCAAAATCCCAAATAGCACTTAAAACATTATCCAATTTCTTCGGTTAAGTTTTGAAGCCAATTTATCTGCTAAAATCACAATTTAACTTAAGTTCTCTAATTAATATGAGGAACATAGCAAAATATTAAAATGTAGAACGAAATAAATGATAAAAATATGACACTCATCAAATTTCCCCACACTTAAATGTTTGCACGTCCTCGAGCAAACTCAAAATCTAAGACTAAATCACCCTCTAAAACTTTTCAATCACATCAAGTTTACAAAAACCAAAAACAAAAAAGTCAACCAACATTTTCGAGAAACATAACATGTCATGAATCAAAATCCTTAACAATCTCAAGAATTTTCCAACATAGCAATTTCATTCAAAACGAAGTAAATTAAATTGGTAGATCCTCACAATATTCTCTCTGTTCACTCAAGCGTTTAAGGGGTAAGTATTTCACTGACATTCATTCCATAAAACATGTCCTACCATAAGCTTGCATATCATCTAATCTCCACTACTTAGTATTCATGCATAACACAAATCAAAAGGACTTAATTCAAGGGTTGTAACAGGGCTAGGGATAAGGTACGAAATTATTTTTGGGGTATGAGACTTTAAAATCCTAAAAATTAATAGAGCGTTCAAAATTACAACTCGGGTAAATAAAGCAATCAACAACCCACAATCACCTCAAATACAAACACTTTATTAATCACTCACACCTTACTCAAGTCCTTTATCAATCAAACACCCTCTTTTCTTTTTCTTTTTTTTTGTTCTTTTTTTTTGTTTTTTTTTTAAGTCCACCATCACCACTACTAACATATGGAATTAATCACACCCCTACACTTGTTTCATAATATGCTCGAGAATTTTCAAATGCCCTACTAATTTTTAAGGTTAGGTAAAGTCATTCATATAAAGCTCACAGTTACAACAAGTTATTCAACAAAAAAAAGTCAATTAGGCTCAAAGGGGCTTAACAATGGTAAATTATGTTAGGTGGGCTATTTAGCTAGAGTGGTTCATCCAAAAATGGCCTTAATCGCTTATATGTATGCCTGAATCAATGTAATCTCAAAAAGAATCAATGCAAGTTCTAGAGAAACACATATATGGAAGAATATCACACATCAAAAGAAAATAAAGATTGACATTAATGCTCAATCTATAGGCTCAAAATCTCATAGGTTTAAAGTCTACCAATTCAATTCACCAACATTCCGAAATCAATTACTTAATCAACAAATTTCAAGATGAAAAGTCAATCAATTTAATTGTGTTATCCTCTTTTTAAATCCAGTTGATTCAAGTTCATGATAAATATAAACTTTCAGTGATAGAAAGCACTTAAACATGCACTAAGAATCCTTTTTTTATTTATATTAATTTATTTTTATGTAAAAATTCAAAAATCCTAAATTCTTCCCCCACACTTAGATCTTAGATTGTCCCCAATGTAAAACACATCATTAAAACAAATAACAGACAAGTAAAATTAAAAGAGATAGGGTGAGAGATCAAATCTGGGTTTCATGGGTTGCCTCCCATGCATGCCTTTGGTTAATGTCATTAGCTCGATAATACAACTTCCTTCACACCAAGTAGACCGAATCTCCTAACTGCACCTCCTCAACCGTGTGTGCTTGAAAACCCTCATAATATGGCTTGAGTCTATGCCTGTTAACCTTCAACACCTTGTTGGTTTCTATACTTTGAATCTCAATTGCACCATGAGGAAATACATCAATAACAACAAAGGGTCCAATCCAATAGGAACGTAACTTACCAGGCATCAACTTCAATTTTGAGTTGTATAGCAAAACTTTTTGGCCAACCACAAATTGCTTCCTAATGATCATCTTATCATGAAATGCCTTGGTCTTCTCCTTGTAAATTCGTGAGTTCTCATAGGCCTCAAGTCGAATTTCCTCAAATTCCCGCAACTGCAACTTCCTTTCCAAACCTGCCTACTATAGGTATATGTTGCATCGTCTAATTACCCAATAAGCCTTGTGTTCTAACTCTACAGGCGGATGACACAACTTACCAAAAACCAGCCTATACGGGGACATCCCGATAGGCATCTTATATGCTGTCCTGTAAGCCCACAAAGCATCGTTAAGTCTAAGACTCCAGACAATCAATTCAATTGTCTTATCCTATTTTCAAATCCAGTTGATTCAAGTTCATGATAAATATAAACTTTCAGTGATAGAAAGCACCTAAACATGCACTAAGATTTTTTCTTATGTAAAAATTCAAAAATCCTAAAATTCTTCCCCCCAACACTTGGATTTTACATTGTCCCTAATGTAAAGCACATCATTAAAGCAAATAATAGACAAGTAAAATTAAAAGAGATAGGGTGAGGAATCAAATTTGGGGTTCATGGGTTGCCTCCCATGCAGCGCCTTTGGTTAATGTCGTTGGCTCGATAATACAACTTCCTTCACATCGAGTATACCGCATCTCCTAACTGCACCTCCTCAACCGTGTGTGCTTGAAAATCGTCGTAATATTGCTTGAGTCTATGCCCGTTAACCTTGAACACCTTGTTGGTTTCCTTACTTGGAATCTCAACTGCACCATGAGGAAATACATTAGTAACAACAAAGGGTCCAATCTAATGGGAACGTAACTTACCAGGCATCAACTTCAATTTGGAGTTGTATAACAAAACTTTTTAGCCAACCACAAATTGCTTCCTAATGATCATCTTATCATGAAATGCCTTGGTCTTCTCCTTGTAAATTCATGAGTTCTCACAGGCCTCAAGTTAAATTTCCTCCAATTCCTGCAACTACAACTTCTGTTCCAAACCTGCCTGTTGTAGGTCCATGTTGCATCGTCTAATTGCCCAATAAGCCTTGTGTTCTAAGTCTACAAGCAGATGACATAACTTACCAAAAATTAGCCTATACGGGGACATCCCAATAGGCGTCTTATATGTTGTCCTATAAGCCCACAAAGCGTCATCAAGTCTGAGACTCCAGTCTTTTCTGTTTGGATTTACCGTTTTCTCCAAGATCAACTTGACTTCCCTATTAGACACCTTGGCCTGTCCATTCGTCTGAGGATGGTAAGCTGTGGAGGTTTTGTACAGGACTCCATACTTCTTTAATAAAGCCTTCATTGTTCGATTACAAAAATGAGTTCCCTGATCACTAATCAATGCTCTTGGTATGCCAAACTTGCTGAAAATGTTAGATTTGATAAAACCTACAACAGCTCGTGAATTGCCAGTTTTGGTGGCCTTTGCTTCCACCCATTTCGACACATAATCAACAACAAGTAAAATGTAAACAAACCCAAAGGAAAGAGGAAATGGACCCTTAAAGTCAATACCCTACACATAAAAAATTTCACACATAAGTATAGGAGTTTGAGGCATCTCATTCCTACGGTTTAAGCTCCCTATCCTTTGACATCGTTCACAATTTTTACAAAACACATAACTGTCACGAAACAAAGTAGGCCAATAAAAACCACAATCTAACACCTTCCTAGTTGTTTTCTTTAGCCCAAAATGACCCCCACAGGCATATGCATGACAAAAAGTAAGGACAAACTAAATTTCTGAATCAAGGATGCACTTTCTAATGATTTGATCAGAACAATATTTCCACAAATATGGTTCATCCCATACATAATATTTAGCCTCACTTTTCATTTTATCTTTTTTAGCTCTACTCAAATCTTTAGGTATGACCTTAGTAACCAAATAATTTACCAAGTCAGCATTCGAAGGGGTCATACCTTGCACCATAAAGAGCTGCTCATCAAGGAAAGTTTCTTGCAATGGCACTGGATCTTCTTCTCTCACCAACTGGCTTAAGTGGTGAGCTACTAGGTTTTTTGCCCCCTTCTTATCTTTGATCTTGAGATCAAACTCTTGCAGTAGAAGAATCCACCTAATCAGCCTTGGCTTTGCCTTTTTTTTAGCCAAAGGTATTTCAAAGCTGCATGGTTAGAAAACGCAACAACTTTAGTCCCAAGCAAGTAAGACCAAAACTTATCTAAAGCAAATACAATAGCTAAAAGCTCATTTTTGGTCGTGGAATAATTACATTAAGATGGGTTAAGCATCCTCGACGCATAATAGATCACATGCGCCTGGTTGACGACCCGCTATCCTAAAACATCCCTCACAACGTAGTTGCTTCCATCACACATTATTTCAAAAGGTAGCTCCCAATTTGGTTGTTGAATGATAGGGATAGAAGTCAAAGATGACTTCAACTCATCGAAAGCTGCCTTGCACTCTTCATTGAATTCAAATGGTACGTCCTTCTGTAACAACTTTGACAATGGTAATGCTATCTTTGAGAAGTTCCTAATGAATCTGCAGTAAAACCTATATGACCAAGAAAAGAACACACTTCCCACACACTATTGGGGTAGGGTAAGCTCAAAATCAAATCAATCTTAGCCTTGTCTACTTCAATGCCCTTGGATGAAACTACATAACCTAAAACAATGCCTTGTTCTACCATGAAATGACATTTTTCAAAATTCAGCACTAGATCAGTTTCAATGCAACGCTCAAGTACACTCGTCAAATGATTTAAGCACTTATCAAATGAGTCACCATGCACTGTGAAATCATCCATGAACACCTCAATGCAATTTTCCAACAAATCAGAAAAAAATACTTACCACGCATCTTTGAAAAGTACCTGGTCCATTACAAAGGTTGAACAACATCCTCCTAAAAGCAAATGTTCCAAATGGGCAAGTGAAAGTTGTTTTCTCCTGATCTTCTGGTGCAATCACAATCTGGTTATAACCTAAAAATCCATCAAGAAAATAGTAGTGAGATTTACCAGCTAAACGCTCAATCATTTGATCAATGAAGGGTAAGGGAAAGTGATCCTTTCTAGTTACTGAATTCAGCTTGCGGTAGTCTATACACACTCTCCACCCATTCTGCACTCTCGTTGGTACAAGCTCATTATTTTGATTTCTCACAACTGTGATCCCAATCTTCTTTGGCACAACATGAATTGGACTCACCCATTTACTATCCGAAATTGGATAGATTATACCTGCATTTAACAACTTCAGAATCTCTGTCTTGACTATTTCCATCATTTGGGGATTCAATCTTCTTTGAGGTTCTCGGCTTGGTTTAGATCCCTTTCCAACAAAATTTTGTGTATGCACATGGATGGACTAATTCCCTTAATGTCAGCTATGGTCCATCCTATGCCTGTTCTATGATCACGAAGCACCTTGATTAACTTTTCTTCTTGCACCATTGTCAAGTTCTTCGCAATAATGACTGGAAGTGTCTTACCATCTCCCAGGTAAGCATACTTCAAGTGGTTAGGTAAAGACTTCAATTCCAGAATCGGTGCCTGCATAACAGAAGGTAGTAGCTTCGTGTTAGAAAATGGTAGTTCCAATCTTTTAACTTCATACCTGGGCTGCAATGACTGCATAGCCATGATCATTTCTTCAACTTCAGGACTTAGCTCCAATTCAGCCTCGTTCTGCATCAAGCTTTTACTGATCACCACTTCCAGCTCATCTATTCTGCTTACTTCAAATGCATCTTGCCTCAAGTCATCAAAACTGTCAATGGAAAATACTGAATGTATATCTGTTGGATACCTCATTGCATCGAAGATGCTAATTTTGACAATCTCTCCATCGAACTCCATGGTTAATGTCCTATCAAACACATCAATCTTAGTCCTGACAGAGGCAAGAAAGGGTCGACCTAAAATTATTAGTGTGGGATTCACTGGGCTGCTGCTATCCTCCATATGTAGAATGTAGAAATCAACTGGAAAGATCAACTGATTCACTTACACCAAAACATCCTCAACTACCCCTTCGGGGTATGCATTAGATCGATCTGCTAATTATATGATCACTCTGATTTTTTCAAAGGACCTAAAATTAAGGATGCATAAATTGAAAAAGGCATAACATTAATAGATGCACCCAAATCTGCCATGGTATGTTCGATTTGCCTTTTACCAGTGATGCAAGGGATTGTAAACGTACCTGGGTCTTTACATTTTTATGGCAGTTTTCTTTGAATGACCGCAGATACATTCTCCCCCACACTTACCTTCTCATCACCTCTTAGTTTCCTCTTTGTCGTGCACATCTCTTTAAGGAATTTCACATACCTTGGAATTTGCTTCACTGCGTCCAGAAGCGGTATGTTAATTTTCACCTTCTTAAATACCTCCATGATCTCTTTCTGTTGTTCCTCTTTCTGTGTCTTAGCTAACTTGCAAAGAAGGGGAGGACGAATAGGGTTAGTGTTATCTATAACAGGTTGCATCTGTGTCTCAACCTTTTTCGCTGCCTCTGTAATTTGTCTTTCGATCTCTTTTCCACTAGCAGCACTATGGCACTCGTATTCTCCCTTGGGTTCTTTATTGTTTGAGATCGTAACTTCCCAGAACCTTGAGCTTTTAATCTACCAATCGTGGTTACTAGTTGATCCATATGTTTTTCCAAGTTCTGGATGCTTGTCCTTGTTTCCTGTTGAAATTGCAAAGTATTGTTAGCTAGGTTTTTTACAATATCTTTAAGTGACATACCTGAACCTAAGATTGTGGCTTGATTTGTTTGCGGCCTCTGAATAGGATGTTGATAGCCAGCTTGGTTACCATATCTCAAATTGGGATGATCTCTCCAGCCTGGTTTATATGTATTTGCATACGGATCATGTCTCCATTGGGGCTGACCTGGAAAATTTCCTATAACATTCGCTTATTACATGGCCGGGTCATCTTCTTGCAAGGTTAGACACATGTCAGTGTTGTGTCCTGCCAACGAATAGATTTCGCACACCTTTGTTGCTTGTAAGTTCCCTACTACCATTTGACAAACTAAAGAGGTTAGATCATAAATTTGACATTCCAGGTTGGAAGTACTTACCTCGTTCACCTTCTTCGGTGTGTGATCTAATCTATTCCCAAACTGTTGTGTATTGGCTGCCATGTTGGTGATGAGATTCTTGGCAGCCTCTGGGGTCTTATCAACTAGTGCTCCTTCGCTGGCAACATCAATCGTACTCCTATCCATTGGCATTAAACCTTCATAGAAATACTAGATTAGAAGCTAGTCAGTAATATGGTGGTGTGGGCAGTTTGCACACAGCTTCTTAAAATGCTCCCAATACTCGTACAAGGTTTCACCATTATATTGTCGAATGCCACAGATCTCTTTTCTTATATTTGTAATCCTAGAAGCTGGGAAATACTTCTCCAAAAATAACCGCTTCATCTCATTCTATGAATGTATTGAACCCGAAGGAAGGTAGTATAACTAGTCCTTCGCTTGATCTACCAAGGAGAAGGGGAATGCCCTCAGCTTGATCTAATCCTCTGAGATGCCCTGTGGTTTCATGCTCAAACACACCACATGAAACTCCTAAAGGTGCTTGTAGGGATCTTCACCTGCAAGTCCACAGAAAGTAGGCAGAAGATGTATTAGTCCTGATTTAAGTTCAAAAGCCACATCTAAAGTAGGGTATTTAATACACAAAGGTTGTAAGTTTAAGTCAGGAGCAGCAAGCTCCTTCAAAGTCTGGTTATTATTCACTGTCATGTTGTCAGTGTCAAACTCCTCTATTGAGCTCTTGTCTGGCGTACTTTCAGAATCTAAAGGTTCTACAATGGTTGTAGCTTCTTAGTCTCTTTTCAACCTCCTCAATGTTCTCTCTATCTCTGGACCGAATTGAAGTGGAATTTCACCTGATTTGGAGGATCTGGTCATAAAAACCTAAAAAAAATCTTAAAATAATTACGACTAAAACAAAAAATAGGCTAAAACTATAAGAAAACGATGGAATTTAGCTGAGATAGGGTGGGGCTAGAAATGAAACTTTCTGGTCTGTTTTATTTCGCCATTTTCACTTGGAAATCAAGTATACACACGCCTTCCAACTCAACAAAAAGTTTTACTCTGAATAGTGTGAATAGTACATGAATAGTACCAAAAGCCCTAAAAAATAAATAAATAATTAAAAATAAAAATAAAAATAAAAAGAATTTAAAAGCAAATTAATGAGAATAATAAAAACACAGTAATTAATCAGAACCAATCCCCGGCAACGACGCTAAAAATTGGTGAGTGTCGAATTCAACCAAATTTAACTTACTGGTCTTACCGAAATTTTGCAGTGGCGGCAAATCCAGGTTGAACCGTAGAAACTGGTGGATTAATTATCATACAATAACTGAAATAATTGGGGGGGTTTAATTTAACTAAATTAAAATCCTAAAACAGAATTTATATTCAACTGATTATAAAAAGGGTAAACCAAGATTAACAATTTCGATTCAAGGGAACTACCCAGTCATTAACAATTGATCCTTAACACCTAATTTACCATCTTGTCTTCAATTACTTAGCTGATATATTATCTACCAGTAGAATAATATCTCTTCTTCCCTGTTATCATTAACTCAAGCCCAGCACCCGAATTAAATTCGTCTCTCCAATCTATTAGGTTTTGGTGCAATCCTATTTAGACTAAGAATAGCATTAAAGTTCTAGGAAGACTACTAAACCGAATGACACTTTAACCACTGGTTGAATGTTTAATCTGTTCTATTGTTGCACTTAGAGTTGGCGAACCCTAATTGCTACTGGTTCTGATTTCTATCACAACAATTACGGATTGTGAAAACTTCAGATAGCATACAATCACATGCGAAGATTATCCAACTGGCTAAATCATATAATTTTCTAATGCAATTGAATCTAATAATACCAGAAACAATTGATAATTGAATCAAAAGATAGTTTAGATCAACAAACCGTGTTTCTCAATTGTTGAAATTCACTGGATTCGATTCCCTTGAACCGAATAAAAGATTTAGCAGCACATGATTATTGAAAACGAATATAAAAATATAGAGAGTGAATTGTTTTTTTCTTCTGACTGTTGCCGCCTCTCTCTCCTCTTTTTTTTGGATAAAGAAAACAAAATCTAAATATATCGTGAAAAAAACCTAAATTCAAAATCCTATTACAAGTGGAAAAGGCTGACAGATTCAGGCTTTTGCTTCACAGCAAGTTTTGGAGTGGAAACAGGCCAAATTGGATCTGAGGCTCCGCTTCAAAGTTGTAAATCAATAAATCAGTGTTCCACTGGGCCTGACCTTGCATATTTTGGAGGTCTAGAAATCCATATATAGGCTAAAAATCGAAACTGCCTTGAAATATATAAAACCGATTTGCTGCAACTTTGTGGAATTTTTTTGATATATAAAACATCTAAACCGGGCTTAGTTCTCTTCAGGGAAATCGTAGGCCTTTTAATCTTCTTTCCAACGAGATAAACATTGCCTCAATATGACATCTAGAACTCTATTTAGAGCTAAAATCCCAAATAGCACTTAAAAAAACTGTCCAATTTCTTCGGTTAAGTTTTGAAGCCCAATTTATTTGCCAAAATCACAAATTAACATAAGTACTCTAATTAATATGAGGAACATAGCAAAATATTAAAATGCAGAAGGAAATAAATAATAAAAATATGACACTCATCATCACTACATCTCAATAGACTATGTTAGCCAATCATGTCATAAATCATCCCAGACCACACGGTTCCCGGTGTGCGGGGTATCATGCTGGAACGAAGGTCGGTTAGTTCTTTGCCAGACTTTTCAAATTACGTAACCACCACGCAGTACAGCGTACTCCATGTGATATGCATGGTACAACGTACTTCGCGGACCCATATCCTGGTTGGGGTGCTAGTTATAGGTCTTATCTACTCCAATGCCATGTATAACCGATATAGTCTCAAGTGCATGTGAAAGTATTGATATCAGGTCCTACCCCCTCATGGCCTTGCTTGCCCCTTTTGGGTTCCCTGAACACCATATCAGGTCCTAGCCCCTCATGGCCTTGCTTAGACCGTTTGGGTTCCCTAAATGGATTAATGTCAGGACCTAGCCCCTCATGGCCTTGCTCGCCCCTTTTGGGTTCCCTGAATTAATCTGTATTACCCTCATCATGGCATCATACATACCACAGTGTGAAAACCTGTGTGAGCTAAGCTCTATCATGTTATATGCATCATAGATAAATCACCTCGTACGAGCAATGCTCTAGTACGACAATTGTGCATAAAACATGAGAAAACCACGTACGAGCATAGCTCCAGTACGGTTTACAAAACATCATCGCAATTTAAATCAAGGTGCGAGCTAAGCTCTAGCATGTTTCAAACATGTGAAAATATCAAAATCCCGTGCGAGCGAGGCTTCAGCCCGATTTAACTCACATATACACAGTAGGCGACTCATACACAATCAAAGCAAATCTCAAATCATATTTAGCATTTCACACGTGCTATTTCATAAAACCATTCAAACATTAGCTAGCCTATTCGTTAATTTGCTCAAAACAAGGCAATGGGTTTCTCAAAACACCAAAACATGTGGTTTATGTATTTATGAGCCTTACTATCCCCTTTTTAAGAATCATTTTCAAAAACCAAATCATATACATTCTCATAGCTATTCACACATACCAACAGTCATTTTCGTAACTATCATGCCTTTCATAAGTGCCCTATATTCACCAATGAGTTCAAAGTATGAGCAGCTATCTCTATATACTCACAAAATTCTCTTACCTGAAAATCGTGTCGCATGATTCCACTTCCTTAGAGCTGCTTTTTTGTGCAGTTCGATTCGTCTCCAACGAACTCTCCAAAACTGCACAAAGTCGTTTATCGCATCAATTTAGTCCATACAACACAACTCATGTGTTTGCTATAGTCAATTCAACCTATAGCCTCTATTAATCCTTATAAGGTCTAGTTTTATCGTTCTACTCATACCTCGAGTCTATTGATTTCTTTAGGCCTATTGATTCATACCAAATCGATATTAATCGATATTAAGCTCATAGTGTTCATATCTCATCAATTTCTTCACTATGGTATTTTGTCAAACATCTTACATACTCATTTCTTTAAATCCTCTAAACCTACAATGTGGCTTCATTTAACCACTATAAGTCATTCATGTTACTTCAATAACAACTTATCATAATCCATAAACCACCAACTCATCAAAATCACACTTTCTCACACTAGATTCATTCCATTTTCTAGGTTACACTAGTTCCACCACATCCTAAGTAGTTTTATCCATCAATCCACATGCAAATCGACCCCAAAACCATTAAATAGACAATGTATATTGGGCTGAAGTATTAGAAACTTACCAAACCTAGCTTCTTTTCTTGCTCCAAAGAAAAATACACATAGCTCCTTCAATCTAACAAATGGGGTTTTGAATCCAAAGTACGTTGTTCTTCTCTTTGATAGGAACAACTTTGTATCTAATAGGCTTTCCTCAAATCTTACTGGAAATGGGTGGCTTTTAGGAAAAGGAATTTAGGTTTTGGTTGAAATGGAAGAAATGGGGGTTTGTTTCCATGATTTGCATATTTCATTGCTCCTATTTATAGAAATTTCTCAATGAGATCGATCTATCGAAGCATGAGATCGATTTGGTCTTATTAAATTCTTCACTTTCATGTCAATTTGAATGCATGAGATCGATCTGTCGAGGGCTTGAGATCGATCTGTCCCAGGTAAGGAGATCAATCTGCATCTAGCGGAGATCGATCTGCTCCAACCCGAGAGCTAAGGAAATCGATCTGTTTGCATCAAAATCGATCTGTTCATTACAGAATGTTTTGCAGATCGATCTGCCCTGTTCCATTTCTCGAATAATAGCATTTTGGCTATTTCAGATCGATCTCTCATCCTATGAGATCGATCTAGCCTTCATATTTTCCAGATTTTGCTGCAGTTTTCTGTAGTAACTTCACGCAAAACATCCTTATTTTGCTGCCATGGTCATTTTCTCATCCAACCACCTTTAAGACTTGAAAATAATATCCATTTATACTTCATACTCATTAAAACTTGTGTGCATTCATTGTACAACCAAAGGTACACAATACAAAACCAACTGGAAGTACAATTTCATTCTATTTTACCACACTACTCATTTTGAGTTCCAATCACATTCATCACTTATAAAAGTCAATTTCTTCATATTCATACATAATAAAACTTGTCCGTACATCACAACTCTTATTACAAGTGTGTACATTGAATTTATGGACTTTACATCACTTATGTTTCTCACTACAAGTACATCACCTTACTTATGAACTCAAAGTTTACATTTGAAAAATACGGGTCTTACACTCCATGCCACTCGCACGGTACAACGTACACTCGTGGATCCTATCTTAATGGATAATCAATACCACGTCTCTAAATCCACATGCGAACATCTTACAGTGTGACACTCAGTCTACACGAAGAAATCAGCATGATTTTTCAACATGCCTTATATATCACATAAAACTACAGTGCGCACCTTTGAGCGCGACTCACAGTCAACACTCCGCTCAAACACTGTTTCATATCACAAGCTCAAACTCTAGTGCGAGTAAACCTCCAGCACTAGGTCATGCATAGTTCATGTTTCAAATCAAGTACGAGCAATCGCTCCAATACCATGCTATGCAAAAAACTCATCAAATCAAGTACGAGAAATCTCTCAAGTACTATATCATGTATAAATCATGAAGAACCGAGTACGAGTAACGCTCTAGCACTCTGTCATTCATCTCATGTAAAATTCGAGTACGAGCAATAACTCCAGCACTTTATCATGCATGTCATGAAAATCTAGTGCGAATCATACATCAGCACTAATATATGTGGAAAATATATAAAATCAAGTGCGAGCTGTGCTCTAGCACGATGTGTTCTCACATAATTCGATACAAGGCTCTTTAAAAAGGGATGATTTTCAAAAAATCAAAATCAGCACTATAATTTGTGCTATTTCTCATCAACCATGAAAACATTAGCCCATCTACCTACTCTTCTACTAAACAGCAGTAAAAATACTCATAATTATGGTTTCCATGCTTTTTACAACTTGTTCCAAAAGTTGACTTTTTTCCTAACTAAGGGCAAACTCGTAATTTGCCACTATCGGGTCACTATAATTATTATTCACTTTCTCTGACCCTCAGAGTTTTTAAGTGAATGTAAAAGCAGACGAAAATACGTGCAGATATCTCTAACTACTCATAAACGTCCCTTACTTGAAATCACTCAGGAAATTTTACTTTCTCAACGCTGCTCGATCCAACAGTCCGATTCGCTCCTCAAATAATCTCTAGAGCTGCATATAACTGTTCATCAGGTTAATTATACTTTTTCTATTGTATTTCACATTTAATATAGTCTATTTCACTTAATGGGCTTTAACAAAGCTTAATGGGCCTAACTTTACCTTAAGTCATTTCTATTTTACTATTTATTTTCGTTGGGTCTATTGGACTTGTGGGGCCCACTAACTCTTATTGGGCTTATCCGAGACCCATTACATCACATTGGGCTGAAACCAATTGGGCTTGACCCATTGGACCTCTCTGCCACATGCCTTGGCCAAGAGCTCTCATGTCGTCGGTCACACCACACCATGCCGTCCATGTCCATTTTTAGCCAATTTCACTTCGGCATTTTCACAAACACTTGGTTGGGAATGTTCTTAAGCTTTACTTAGTTCATTTAGGTATTTTATCAAACACCTTGATTGCCAACTTAATTCAGGTATCAATTGATCAAATTGATTAATTCTAACTATACCATAATCATGAACACATGTACATTAACTCATTTATGCCTTAAAATCATATGGGCATTTATCAATTTTTCACTACTCACTCTCGACCAATTCATGTTCATAGTGATTCCATGTGTTTCAATGCTTAAAACATATACCAATCTACTTAAAATCATTCATACATTAACATATATGAATTTAAAAGTTTGAAATTATACCTAGTATATGTGTTCACACTTAGCCGAATCTTTGAAGCCTCTCGGTTTGTACACTATAGCTCCTTGATAGCCAATTCCAACATATGTTAATCCTCACTCAATTTGGAACAACTTTCATGAAGATTGAAAGTTCCACATATGCTTTTTTCCTAGTGATTTCTAGTGAGAGAAAGCTTAAATATATGTTCTTTAATGGTTTTTTTGTGTAGCCGAGAATGATGGGTTGAAGAAGACCATGTGGTTGCTGATTTTATAAGCCAATTACTTAGTCATTAAACCTTACTTTTCAGCCAACAAGTTTGAATGGAATTGATTTAGTTAATGGTTACCAAATTGGCTATGGTTACCTTTTACTAATGGGCTTGATTTTTACCAATTTAGGCCTAACATTTGAGCTTCTCGGTTTGGGCCTTCCTAATGGGCTTTCTAGCTGAAATTTTTACTATACATCGATTCTTCAATTGTCTAAATATTTAGCCTACAATCGGTCTAACCATTCAGTCTAATGGACCTAAGAAATTCGATCTACACGTATTATACCTTAATAGGCTTTAGAATCTTCACTTTGGCCCATTACATTTTTACCTGTCAAATTTAATCCAGAATTCATCCGAATAATTTTTTCTTACTTCTAGGGATGATTATCTTGTATTTTGACCAAAAATATTTTTCCCTAAATTTTTATCCATACTTAGGTTAATTTTTAACCATGGTTAGTCAACTATGGTAGAAGTCCACTTTTCTTAACTACAATTGACTTTTTCCTTAATCATTGACTTTTTCTCAAAAATTCAAAAGTGTCATATCTTATGGTTTACACTCTTGTCTCTACGTTTTGGCCGTTTTCGGTAGGTAAATATACCTTAATTACCTTAAATACCTTAAACCACTAAAAAGGTTTGTTTTACCCCTTTTTGGCTTTTACTCTTGTTCTCTGTGTTTGGGAATAAATCAAATCGACTTTCCTTCATGAGCTCTCTATATTTTCTCATTATAAGTTCTTCTTTTCAGTCAGAATGATTCAGATCCTCACGGTTTAGCCATGTGGCTCTTATAGCCCTTTTTTTACTTTTATGTAGCTTTTAAGTGTTAAAGCACTTGACTAACACTTAAATCTCTAGTAAATACTCTTCTTATGATTCAAATAACTTAATACAATGTTTATACATGTATAAATCATAAGGAATAAGTTACATAAAAATACGGGCCTTACAGTAACTTTCTCCATACTTGAAAAATTTAGTGTACGTTTGAATGTTAAGGAATGAAAATGTGTGAAGATTATTACAAGAAATCTTATTGATATAATTATGATTGTAATTTCTTGAAAACATTGATTAGATTATTGGTGTGAAGGTTACATCGTACTCATCTCTAACATCAGTCGGGAACCTCCGAGGGTAGAAGACATATCGATAGTATGCGAGTATCTGGATGTGTTCCCAGATGAGTTACTGGGTTTACCACCAGAGAGAAAGCCGGAGTTCACTATCGATTCAGTACCAGATACCCAGCAAATCTCTAAACCTCCCTATAAGATGGCGTTAGTCAAATTGGAAGAGTTAAAGAAACAGTTGTAAAAGCTGCTCGACCAGGGTTTTATTAGACCCAGTGTGTCACCATGGGGAGCTCCGATTTTGTTTGTGAGGAAAAAAGATGGTAGTCTCAGGTTGTGTATAAACTACAGACTACTGAATAAGGCTACAGTGAAGAACAAATACTCCCCTACCAAGGATTGATGATTTGTTTGATTAGCTGAGAGGGGCTTCTGTCTTTTCTAAGATTGACTTAAGATCGGGATGTCACTAGTTAAGGATAAAAAAAGAGGATATTCCAAAAATGACCTTCAGAACTAGATATGGCCACTACGAGTTCTTGTGATGCCCTTTGGCTTGATGAATGCCCCTACTGCTTTCATGAGTTTGATGAACGAGGTATTTTGAGACTATCTAGATCAATTTGTGATAGTCTTCATTGATGATATTCTTATATATTCTCGGTCCCAAGAGGAACACACACAACATTTGAGGATTGTGCTTCAGATACTCCAAGACAAGCAGTTGTATGGAAAGCTCAGTAAAAGTGAGTTATTGCTAGATCAGATAGCTTTCCTTGGTCATATTGTATCTAAGGACGGGTATCAGTTGATCCTTCTAAGGTAAAAGCTATACGAAATTGGGAGAGGCCGAGGACAGTTAAAGAAATTTGGAGTTTTTTGGGACTTGTAGGATATTACAAGAGGTTTGTTATGGGATTCTTCAAGATTGCAGCTTCACTCTAAGCTTACACGCAAAGACGTTTTATTTATATGGTCGATCAGTGTGAACAAAGTTTCCACAAGCTTAAACAGCGATTGACTATAACACCCATTTTAACGATCCCGAGTGGGCCTGGAGGCTTCGTAGTGTATAGTGATCCTTCCCATATGGGTTTAGGGAGCGTACTCATGCAGTATGGAAGAGTAGTCGCTTATGGATCACAACAATTGAAGGACCATGAGTGAAACTACCCCACGCATGATATGGAGTTAGCCGTGTTGGTGTTTGCATTGAAAATATGGCGGCATCACCTGCATGGGGAACGATTTCAAATATTTATTGACCATAAGAGTTTGAAGTATATCTTCGACCAAAAATAGCTTAATATGAGACAAAGACGATGGATGGAGCTCCTTAAGGACTATGACTGCGAGATTTTATATCATCCGGGGAAGGCGAAAGTAGTTGCGGATGCCTTGAGCATTAAGAGCATGGTTTTTGTTATGATGATCAGGGAATAGGATTCATTGGAACAATTTATCGGGCTCAGGATAAGAGTTGAGGAGGCAGAGGTCGGATTTATGGCTAGCCTACGATGGAGCCCAGTATTTTAGATCAGATTAGAACTGGACAAAGAAGTGATTAGAAGCTACTGGACTTGGTTAGCCAAGTTGATTTTGCGATCAGTGATGATGGGTTGTTAAGGTTTAAGAGTCATATTTGTGTTCTGAGCAATGATACCTTGAAGCAGCAAAATATTGAGGGAGTCTCACTGTTTCTGTTACACCATGCACCTAGGTAGTACCAAGATGTATCAGGATCTGCGTAAGGTGTATTGGAGGAGTGGTATGAAATGGGAAGTGGCAGAATTTGTGGCCAAGTGTTTAGTGTGTCAACAAGTAAAAATTGAGCATCAAAAGCCCAGAGGATTACTTAAGTACTTGTCAATGCCTAAATGGAAATGGGAGCATATCACCATGGACTTTATCATGGGATTATCGAGGACCCGGAGAGGTCATGATGCGATTTGGGTGATAGTAGACAGATTAACTAAGAGTGCTCACTTCCTTGCCATCAAGAGTACAAATACCTTGAGTGCCTTAGCTGAGCTATATGTTAGAGAGATATCTCGACTGTATGGGGCCCTAGTGAGTATAACATCTGATAGAGATTCCAGGTTTACCTCTAGATTTTGGACTCATTTTCAGGAAGCCATGGGATCTCGATTGAATTTTAGTACCACCTATCATCCTTAGACTGATGGTCAATCCGAGCGAACTATACAGACCTTGAAGGATATGTTGCAGGCGTGTACGATGGACTTTAAGGGATCATGGGATGATCACCTGCCCCTTGCTGATTTTGCGTACAACAATAGCTATCATGCAAGTATTGGTATGACACCTTATGAGGTTCTATATGGTAAGAGGTGTAGATCCCCCATAGCTTAGGAAGAAGTGGGTGACAAAAAGGTAAATGCTCCCGACCTCGTTGAGTAGGTATTTCATAATGTAAAGATTATTTGTGATAGATTACGGGCTACTCAGAGTCGACAAAAGAGTTACGCTAATGTGCATAGACGGCCACTTGAGTTTCAAACTAAAGATGTTGTGTTCCTTAAAGTGTCTCCAAGTAAAGGTATAATGCGCTTCACGAAGAAGGGAAAGCCGAGTCCCCGATTTATTGGTCCATTTGAGGTATTAGAGAAAGTGGGAGATGTTGCTTATCGGTTAGCTTTGCCCCCATAGCTTTCCACGATTCACAACATCTTCCACGTCTCAATGTTAAGGAAGTATAATCTGGATCCCTCCTATGTCATCGAGTATGAAGTACTAGACATCCAAGGAGACATGAGTTATGTAGAAGAACCTATCCGGATCATTGACAGGAAACAAATAGTACTTCGGACAAAGAGAATCCCGTTGGTAAAAGTTCTCTGGAAGCACCACTCAACAGAAGAGGCATCTTGGGAACTAGAGAGCCTAATGAAGGAGAAGTATGCCTGACTCTTTTAGGAATGACTTGGTTCTAATTTGGAGGACCAAATTCTTTTAAGGAGGGGAGGAATGTAAGACCTGTAAATTCCTATCTAATGTATATGATTTCAGAATGTACAGACAAGTTACATTACATATGAATCACAAGTAATAGATGTTTTTAAGCTCTAAGTATGGATAGAATGTTAAATGAGTAGTGAAGCAATTAAATGCAACAATTTCCTTGAGAATTCTTAGAAAAACTGCAATAGGAAGCCTATAAATGAAGGCCAGATCGATCTCATGTGGTGACAAGATTGATCTTGCCATTAAGGAATGAAAACACCAAGGTTTTTAGGCAAGAAGATCGATCCTTATTCAAGCCAGATCGATCCCCTGATGAAGAGCATATTGATCTCCTCTTCAAGAAGATTTATCCTAAAATGGCTCTACCTGGAAGAGATCGATCTCATCCCTATGGCAGATCGATCTCAATTTATCTCGGCCAAAAGCAGGTCGATCTCATTTATGACAGATCGATCTCCAAAGCCTTTTGCCTGAACCAGATCAATCCTATCCCCTTGAGTAGATCAATCTCATGTTATAGGCATATCGATCTCTTGCCTGCAATTGTCAAAATGTGGAGGAATTTAAGCAGGGGGAGAATGATCTCCACCCCTTGGAGATCGATCTCATAATATGGAATCTATAAAAAGCCAAACAATTTGTGCCTTCTTCCTTAGACCTTCACAACTTTTCCATTTTTGACAAGAAAACCTAGTTTCTTACTCTAGAATACCACCCTTTCCAAAGAGATTTGAGAAAAATGTATTAGAGCAAAGTTGTTGCTTAAGAGGAGGAGAGCAATATAGTTGAAGACTAGAGGTTGGATCAAAGGATTGAAGGAGAAAAAGAATTTCTCACATTTGGCAAGAAGGAGAAAAGTCAAGCTAGGTAAGATTTCAATCCACCAACTTCTGGTATGATAATATAAACATTTAGATGAGTTGATTTCGTATATACATGGTTGGCTTAAATGTTCAAGTAACCATGACCTAGAATGAGCTTAGTGAGAGAAAGTTGAAATGGCATGAAGTTAATGATGATTTGAGTATATAGAGAAGTTGATAAGCATGTATAGATGATTTTAAAATACTTTTGTGAAATCCATATATTGGATAAGATGATAATTGAAAAAGGGTATAGGAAGTGTAAACCCCACAAAATTCCTATATTTAATTAGACTATGTAAGAATAAAAATAACATGATTTAATAGAAGTGTGAATATTCGTTATAAGGCTCGGAGAGTACAGGAGCCGAGAGGCCCGTGAATGACAAGGAACTCGAAAATATAGGAAGTGATAAGCAAATGCAAACATAGAGGGATCGAAAATAATTTTGATGTAAAAAAACTTATATCGAGAATTTATAAGGAGTGATGAGATCCCAATAATATCTCATTTCCGAAATAATGAGAATTTCATGAAGACATGAATATTGTGTCATCGAATAATTTTAGGAGAAGAAAATGTATATATATATATATATGTATGTATGTATATATATATATACTAGGAAAAAAATTTAAAATGGTTAAATAATGATATATATATATAACAAATATATATATATATATATTGTAATGTATAGTATGTATTATATAGGTAGTAATAAATAAATAAAATAGGATGAAATGAAATAAAATAAATAAATGAAATGGAAATAAAATAAAATAAAAACAACAAAGAAGAAGAAATAACACTAAACAAAAAAAAAACAAATAATATATAACTATATATTAAATATTACATATATAAATTATTATAATATATATACATGTATATTAATATAATATACATCACTTTGCATGGAATTGGCTTTCAAAGAAAGCCAATTCCGTTTGCTACTGGATTCGAAAAGAAAAACAGAGGAGATAGCGGGCGGGAAAACAAGGAAAGAAAGGAAGAGAAGGGAAGAAGGGTTGCTTGGCTAGGGAAAAGAAGAGGAAAAAAAAGAAAAGAAAGGAAGGATAGGGTTGGCCGGGAGGAAGAAGAGAGAAAGGAGAAGAGGAAGGAAGATTGAAAGGGAGAAAAAGGGGCTGGCCGGGAGAGAAAAGGGAAAGGAAAAGAGGAAGAAAGGAATAGGGAGACGGCTGGAAACCGAGAAAGGGTGAAGGTCAAGGTTGAGCTGGCACAGTGAGGATTGAAGCCAAAACTGAAGCAGGAGGAATCTAGAACTGAAGCCAACCCGAGGGAAAGGAAATTGAAGAAGACCGAAAGCTAGAAATTGGAATAGACCGAGGATGGAGCAGAACAGAATTGAAGCAAAGTAAAACGGAAGCAGAGCAAGATCGAAGCAAACTGAAGCAACCAAGAGCAGTGGAGACTCTCGGCCAGGAAAACAGGATAGAACCGAGGGTGAAGACAAGCAAATCGAGGCAGGGGAAATTGAGTGGAGAGAAGCAGAACCGTGAGCTGAAGGGAAACAGGGGTATGGTGAAAGAGAGGAGAAGGGATCGGTGGGGGGTAGTGAAGGCTGGAACCGAGAGTTGCAGAGAGGAGAAAATCGAGAACTATAGAAAAGAAAAGAAAAAGGGGAGAGAAAGGCTAGAAATTTGGAAGCCCGAAAACAGAACAAAATTGGAGCAGAAGGTATAGGCCTCAGTGAAGCAGGAAAACGGGGGTTGAATGAGGTTGGTGAGGATGATGATGGGAAGTCTAGACCGAGAGCCAGAATAAGAGGAAGGTAGCCTGTTGCTGGAAACTGAAGAAGAAAAAAAAAAGGAAAAGAGAGAAAGAGGTAAAATACATATATATATATATGTGTGTGTGTGTGTGTGTGTATTTAATGTACATGAATATATATGTGTGGTATATATAAGCATGCTAGTATAGTTTGAATTAGATAAAAATGGGAATGATGAGGAGTAGGCAAACACACACACATATATATATATATATATTTATGATATTGAATAATGGAAACTAATAATAATAAATATGTATATATATATATATGTGTATATATATATATATATATATATATATATATATATATATATATTGGTGTATATACATGTGGTTATATATAGGATAAATATGTATTTATGTGAATATATATATATATATATTTGAGTATATACATATAGGTATATATAATGAATGGATATGTTAAGTATATGTACATACAAGGATATATACATGTGATAAAGAAAAATGAAAACAAATGATGATATATATATATATATGTTTATGTGCATATACATGTAAATGTATATAGAAAATGTGTATGACTAATATTTGTATGTACAAAGTATATAAATAGCAAAGAAAATATATAAACGTGCGTGTTGACTTAGGTACGTACAATAATAAGTACACACGCAGTAGTAACGAATATGTTACGATTTTAACACAATTCGGACAATTCGCATGAATAGGGTGCTAAGTATACAACTTCGGTGTAGGTGATCGTAGAAGGAATTAAAGGAGTTATTAGAAGGCGTCACCACTCAAATTCGAAAATTTTGATAAATCGAGGTAAGGGGTGTAATTTAAGATGGTAATGGTATCCCTACCCTTAGACTTCGATTTATTTATGTGTTTTCGTGCCTTCTCGTACAACGCTTGATTGTAAAATAAAACCCGACACCTAATAAGCCCAAGATTTATTTGATCGTGTTTTCGAGATAAAGAAATGCTATATGAAATTAAATGCATAGTTCCAAGCATGATTTTCTGAATAAATGTCATGGTTTCGACTTACGTATGATTGATTTCAGGTTTTTGAATGAAATGAAATTTGGTATATGAACTTATGCTTAAAAAATAAAATTGTTTTCGAAAGGCGATTGTGGGTCCACCTCTTGAGTCCTACGGGAACAAAGTGCCACACAGTCTCTCTGTTTTATGAAAGAGTTTTCAGATTTCAAGAAATTCGGTTTTATTACTCGATATGAGTTTACGAGCAATAAAAACCTAATTGTATAGTGGAATTTTGGGGGCTACCTCTTGAGTCCGATGGGAGCAAAGTGCCACACAATTTTCACAATGACATGTGAACGTGGGGGCCACCTCTTGAGTCCGACGAGAGCAAAGTGCCACACTGATCACAAAGACATGCGAACTGGGGCCACCTCTTGAGTCCGACGGGAGCAAAGTGCCAAGCGGTTCACAAAGATATGTGATCGTGAGGGCCACCTCTTGGGTTCTGTGGGAGCAAAGTGCCATACAATCTGTGTGACTGTGGGGGCCACCTCTTGAGTCCTACAGATGCAAAGTGCCATACGATCAATGCATTTTTGTCATGCTCGCCTTTGTGGTGTCTGAACTTCGCCTGTATAGGTTCTGAATTCCCTCTACGGAAGATGATTTTGTTATTACCGCATGACAATTCTATAAGTTAGCTAAGTCTCCATCCGATATGAACTATGCCATATGATTTTGATTCTTCGATATATGTTTGTACATTAGTTATGCTTTTGAAGTTCTATCGGTTTTGAAATATTCTGGAATTCTGTGTGTTGTGATAGATTGTGATGTAACTGAATAGATTTGTTCTTCGAAATTATATTTCTATCGATTATGTTTTATATATATGCTTTTTGAAAGCTATGTGATATTTGCAAAGAAACGTATCTCTTGGTTTTATCATGCATTCAATGTGATTTAGCCACCATGATCATTTTAAATGCGTTTCTTACTGGGCTTTTTCCTAAAAGCTCATCCCTGTACCTTTCAGATTATTTGCAGTGATCTATAGACGCTATTTACCGCGTACACGACGTAGGCTGGTGGGAAAGAGCTACCCTAGGCTACTTTTTATACACGCAGTCAAGGTATACAATTACATTCCTTTACCAGGCACATTTGTACGCATAGACATATTGGGAATATTTTGTTGGGATGTAATTTGTAAGGAAAACGATATAAACATTATCATTGTGGGATTATAATCTGAGATGACTAGTATTAAATCGAAATAGATGTATTGAATTGTAAAGGTGGATTTGGAAAGTATGCTTGATACTTGTGGATATCTAGGATTGTCAAAACAATTGATTTGCAGGTGCGTAGGCTCATATGTAAGCCGTTATGTTGCCAAAATTTCTGTCGGCCATATAGGTCAAAATATGGAATTTAAACATAATTACGGATTAAGAATTAGGAAAAGTGATTTGACACTGAGCAGAAATGCAACCTAAGTGAATAAGGGAATAAGTGGGTAAATTAAGTTCAAAAAAAATTTTCCCCGATTTTCAAGGGTCAAGGGTCGTTACAGGAAGTGTTTGATAAAATGTCATAGAGAACGAAAATGGATTAAACTAAGACTAATGAATGTTTAATTGATACCAAAGGAACTCGGTTTATAACCGGATAAGTGAAAATCTGAGAAAAAATAGAGGAAGTAATCGAGTAAGGGTCTGAGTGACTCTATTTTAGAGTTAATGAGTAGAAGTATGAAGTAGTGGTATAAAGAGTAATCATTGATGTTTTGACGTTATTTGGATAGCTCAGGAATTTGACTCATGAGTCGGAGCTAGTCCGTGAGACGGGAATATTGCACCACCCAAGGTGCAAGAGGTAAGGGATGCAACCTTTTGTGCATATGTATTTCCTTACTAAAGAAAATGCTTTGGTAGCATAAAATGAGCTTACAAATGAGCATGCTTATTGAGAAAAGAGTTTGTTCTGAGATTTATCACTTAAGTACATGCTTTGTCGATTTGAGCGTGGTTTTGTGATTTAAGTTATTTATGAGTAAATATAGCTTTTTATTTAAAAAAGATTTATAAGCAAAACTATTATGAGCTCTGCGTGAAGGCGAAACTATTTTCTACATAATAATGGCATGTGATTTTTTAGACTAAAAGGCTTGTCATGAAACTTACACTTCTGTTGACGTCGAGGCTTTGCTAGGCCCGGGTCTTACCATGCCTCCATTTGGCAACGTGAGATGCCTCCGTTTTGGTAACGTGAGATGCCTCCGTTTTGGTAACGTGAGATGCCCTCGCTGAGGATGATATGATATGATTTGATGTGATGATTGCTTTCATGATGATTATACTATGCTTAGCCTCCATAATTATTTTAAGATATGATGTGTTTACGAAATGAGATAAAGATGTTTTGATGAACTGTGATTTTAATCACATATTTATAATCATGAGAATTATTTCATTATTATACTTATACTTTGATGATGATTTTAAAGCTTATATGCACTCCTTACTGAGCAAAATTGAAAGCTCACCCCCCTTTTTCCTCCCCCCACAGATTACTTACAGTGAGCGCTAGTACCTGTGGCGTACATGACATAGGCTGGTGGACGAGACTCTCCCCAAGCTATTGCTTGTACACGTGAGAGGTATAATTTAATTCATTTTGTATGCAGACAGTTGTGTAATGCAGACACTTGTATTTGAGTAATATTGGGATGTAATCAGATTAGTGTTAGTAAATGAATGGAGAGGTAGACTTCTTTTGTTGTCATGATATTTAATTAAATAAATGTGGATGTTGAGAGATCCTTACGATAATGATTGGTGAGATAGAAAGAAGTTAACTGACACTGTACATGAATGCAACCCGAGTAGGAAGTTTAATCTAAGAATAATTTTAAATTAGCCATATTTTCCGCACTTCCAGGCTGTCACAGATTTGGTTGGCTCAATGGTACCAACAGAGCGTCGACTAGGACTATGTCCTGAGTTCGAGCCTTTGAGGACGCGAATTAGAGTATTTACCTCGATAAAACCATGAGGGGCCTGGTGTCCCCAGAGCAGACAGTATGATTGAGTCAAGGCAAACCTGGGATCGATGTTGTGGGCCCAAGAGGGGTGGCCATGGCCGATCAAGGGGATGCCAGTCGACGGCCAAGGAAATGGGCTAGGCCTTGACATTTACTGTCTTCTGATCTGAGATCGACTCGAGCCCAACAGTAAAAGTGTGAGTAAAATGGGTCGTTACAAGTTCCCATTCAGAAGGGTGATAAATTTAGTCTCATACAGTGTCACGACCCTCAACTTACCAAAACTCAGCGTAAATTTTTCACTTTTCATACATCATTTATTATTCGTTCTTACTTTACCTCGATCGTGATCAGCTAAACCCTCAACAGTTGGGTTGTACGTCAATGTCTACCTCATCCAACCATAATAATTTAATTTTCCAAATTTATAAGTAAACACTTCTATAAATAAATCAGAGTTTTTGTTTACATGTGTTTACCTTGCTTTACATCCCCAATAATTACATATAAAATGCTACTGTTCTATGGAAAGTTTAGATACAAAATTACATTAGTGTGTATACCTTACGCAATGGGATGCAGCGGATACCAAAAAGGGAAAGCCTCCAGTCGCTCTCGTCTAAACTCAAATCTTTGTAGAGAGGGGAACATAAGGGGGTGAGCAAACCACATGCTCAATAAGGCAATCATGCGAACAGGTAGATACTGCACTATCTACATGATCGTGATGCCATGCTCAAAACCATACAGTTTCTCATTCACAACTCAAAAGCATTAGTTCATGCTTATGTCAATGGCATGTAAAGCAATTCATGCTATTTAAAACTCATTGCACAATTTAAATTTAAAGCATAGTATTAATCATCATGCATATTTAATTCATAAGGCATGGAAAATCATCATGCATTAATGCACTTTAAAGCCATTATCATGCTTTCAGATCTCAATAAAATCAACATCAACACTTGTCAGGTCCCAGCCCCTCCCTCAGACTGTTCTGACCCACAAAAGATTTCAAACATGGATTTATTCATAAAACAATGGACATGTGAGATAGGCAATATAATGAGGGAAATCTCCTCTAGGACTATGGCCATATCCTATGATCCCAGGCTACACTGATCAGGTGTGCGGGGTATCACCACTATCTGCTTCCACACGGGAGGTGGGTCAAGTCCAGCATGCCGGTCCATAGCAGATCTAAGTTTTGTCCGAAGATGACACATCACAATCTCAACATGGTACAACGTACTCCATGCTACTTGTACGGTGCAACGTACTCCGTGGACCCATATTAACACATTAGATTCATGCCACATCTCAAAATGCATGTGTGAGCCTATTTAATCGGTATGATATCCTGTCTACCCGAAGCTCCTAGCACGATTATCAACATGTCAATTCTCAAAAAACACATGTGCGAGACTATTTAATCGGTGCGACACCCAATCTGCCCGAAGCTCCTAGCACGGCTATCAAGTATGGTGGGCATCTAATGCGAGCTATACTCTAGCACCATGACAAAACCAGTATAAAGTTTGTGCAAGCTCAACTCCTGCACAACATCATAAAATCCATGTGAAAATTAGTGCGAGCTACGCTCTAGCACTCATGCGTATAAAAACACATCAAATCTCGTGCGAGTCACACTCTAGCACACTTTCATTCTCACGAAATCCATGTAGGTGCCTCAATTTTTTTGCAAAACATGGTTATCAACCAAATCAAATCATTTCTTTTGCAAAATCATTTCAATTATTAGCCAACCTACCAATCACTTGCTAAAAAGTAAAAAACAAGGCTTTCAAAGCATTATGCTTTTGTTTTCATGCACATTTCTCAAAAGCCCAACTATTTGCCATTCAATCACCCAATATCATTTCCTAGTATCACATGCACTCTAGCAAAACATTTAAGCGCCCAAATTGCACACAGATATCTCTAAGAGTCCACACGATTCCCTTACCTCGATTTACTCGGGGTGCGACTCTCTTCCTTTACGCTTCTCACGCTTTTCGCTCAACTTGCTCTGGTGTATCCTCAGAAGCTACAATTCATTCATCAAACGCTCGAGTTAATGTTGCTAACTCTCATTTAACTATGCATTCTACCCAATGCATTAAATGTTCATTTTACCCCTTTTTGGGTAAGTCTCATAATCCATTCTATAACACCATCTTAAATTCATACCCACAACACCATTATCACCTAAAGATATCCTATTCATCATTTATTCAACTACATTCCACTTTCTCACACTAACCCATTTCTAGGTTATAATCATTCCATGGCATTCTAGGTAGTTCTACCATAAATATGCACACCAAATCAACTTCAGTATCCATAACTAAACAAATGTACTTAGTTTTGTACATTAGAAACTCACCTCTTTGGATTTTCCTCCTTGCTCCAAATAGAAATGCTCATTGTTTTTTAAATCCAACAAATGGGAAAAATGCCTCCAAGCTATGTTGTTCTTCTTCTTGATGTGAACAACTTTGCGTCTAATAGCCTTCCCTCAAATCTTCTTAAAAATAGGTGGATTTAGAGAGAGAAAACTAGGTTTTGCTTTGAAAATGGTAAGGTGAGAGTGTTTCACGAAATCTGCAGATCCAACTGCTCCTATTTATAGATTTAGCTTGATGAGATCGATCTGCCTTGGGTGGAGATCAATCTGGTCCTTTTAAAATCCTTCTTTTCCATGACATTTGAAGGCATGAGATCGATCTGGCTAGGGAGGAGATCGATCTGCTCCAACTCGAGAGCTAAGGAAATCGATCTGTTTGCCTTAAGAATCGATCCTCATTTTATAGAATATTTAGGAGATCAATTTGGCTCCATTGGAGATCGATCTGCACTGTTCCTATTGCTCGAATAAGAGCATTTTGGCTCTTCTAGATCAATCTCTCATCCTATGAGATTGATCTGACCTTCATATTTTTCAAATTTTCTGCAGTTTGTCTATAGCAACTCATACCCAAACATCCTTAATTTGCTTCCATGGTCATTTCCCCATTCAGTTACCTTTAAGACTTGAAAATGACATCCATTCATACTTTATACACATTAAAACTTATGTACATTCATTATATACCCAAAGGTATACAATACAAAACCAAATGGAAGCATAAAGATTCACACCTCTTATGCAACTTCATCCGATTTTACCACACTACTCTTATTCCATTCCATCCACATTCATCACATACAAAAGTCCATTTCTTCATATTAATACATAATGAAACTTGTACGTACATCACAACTCTTATTACAAGTGTGTACATTGAACTTAGGACTCTACATCATTTATGCTTCACATTACAAATACATCACCATTTCCACATATACAAAGTTATACATATATGGGGTCTCACATGCAGTGTCCAAAGAATGAATTGGAACGAAAGGAAATTGTCACGACCCAAACTACTCAAAAATCAGAGTTAATTTTTCACGTTTTGTTATTTTCTTACTTAAATTTTTACCTGTCTTCTGATCGTGACCACACTCCACTAACAAATTGGGCTGTGCGTCAATGCCAGTCCCACCATACATTTACCATATAACTTAATTCTTTCTCAGTCATTTATAAGTATTTACAATATTTATACATCCCCTAAAGTTACTTACAAACATGTTATTGTGCTATGCTTATTTAGATACAATACGTACAAGTGTATATACCTTAAATGATGGGCAGCAGCGGATATCCGGAATGCAGTACTGGGTCGCCTCAACTTCAACAGGAAATTATCTGTGTGAGAAAATTAAAGGGGTGAGCACATCAAGCTCAGTAAGGCAATCCTACGAACAAGTAGGTAACCATACTACCTACATGAACGTGGTGTCATGCATAAACCACCCTTTCTCCACACATTTTAAAACAGATGATATGAGTTATGATATTATGTAAATCCATTCGCATGGCAAAATTCAACATGCAATCATTTCAAATCTTTTCTTTCTCATTTAAAAAATTACACAATAAAGTCAGGACTCGACCCCTCCTTCGGGTGATCCTGACTCACACAAAACCATGAAAATCCATTTACATCACACATGGGTTTAAAAAGCATGGAAATAACCATCATGCACATTTAATTTAAAACCCGGTTTGATCTCATCAAAATCGTCGACATGCGAGACTAGGCAACATCTGTATATCGGTAATAACCAGGACTATGGCCGTGTGAGCTCGTGAGCCCCTCTGTTACACGGATCCTAGTGTGCGGGGTCTCACCCTGATCGGGAACCGCCCGAGAGGTGGGTCAATCCAACCCGTCAGTCTTATCCGATCCCACGCATCCAAAGATGCCAACGTATCGGAAGATACCAACGTATCACAAAGATACCAACGTATCTGAAGATACCACGCATCCGAAGATGCCACACGTATCCGAAGATACCACGCATCCGAAGATGCCACACGTATACGAAGATACCACGCATCCGAAGATGCCACACGTATCCGAAGATACCACGTATCCGAAGATACCACACGTATCCGAAGATACCACGTATCCGAAGATACCACGCATCCGAAGATGCCATACAGTACAGCATACTCCATGCTACTTGCACGGTACAACGTACTCCATGGGCCCATATCATATCTCAATACTCATGCCATGTCTCAAAATGCACGTGCGAGCCTATTTAATCGGTGACACATAGTCTACCCGATGCTCCAAGCACGGCTCATCGCATGTTCTCATAAAGTCAGTGCGAGCGATGCTCAACACCCTCATCAAATCAAGTAAAACTAGTGCGTTTTAATTGTCAGAGCCCGCATTACATCCCCACAAGGCCGTCAACCTCATTCCTCACTCTCACCCCACTTAAGAGGTCTTTTAAGCCTGTTGGGCCTTTTGGCTGACTCCAAGGGCAGACAACGCTACTCTCAACAAATCCAGTAAAACTAGTGCGAGCTAGGCTCTAGCACTCTATATATGAATCACATGAAAATCTTATAAAATCTGGTGCCAGTTAAACTCCAGCACCCTGTCTCGAAAAAGCATGTGAAATCTGGTGCGAGTTATACTCTAGCACCTATGCATGTAAAACTCTGGTGTGAGCTCTCGCTCCAGCACTAATGCATGCATCACACAAATCAAACATCGTGCGAGCTGAGCTCTAGCACGTCACATATCAATAAAAACACGTAAGCGGCTCTGTTTCCTCAAAACAGTTTTCAAAACAATTATATCGTTGAAAGTATGCAATGCTATGCATTTTCTTTCAAGGTTAGCCAGCCTACTCATGCATGCATTAAAATGTCTCCAGAACGAGCAGAAACCTCTTGTTCTTGCTCCTCCCAATTTTTCCTAAATTTGTAAATTTTACCCTTAACAAGGGTATTTTGGTAATTTGCCCATTCGGGGCACTGAAATTATTATTTGACCTCTAGACCCTTCAGATAATTTTTAAAGGACTGCAAATGAACTTAAAATTTTGTAAAGTTACCTCTAGCAGTCCGCAGAATTCCCTTAACTTATTTTCCTGTCGAGTCTGACCTTTTCTTTTCCACTGTTGTCTCATCGCGCAGTCCGATATGCTCCCAAATCAAACCTCCGAAACTACGTATAATTTTTTCTCAGGTCAGATATCATACAATTTAATTGTATTTAATATTTTCTGGGCTTATTTTAAATCATTGGGCCCGTTTACCCCTATTGGGCCCGATTGCACCTTAATGGGCCTTAATCGGCCTTAAGCCCGTTTTTCACTTAATTTTTCACATATCGAGGCCTATTGGGCTCATTGGGCCCACCAATAATTTATTGAGCCTTGTTCTAACCCTCGAATATCTCAATTTAGTATTTACGACAATTTATCTAAATTTCCAAAATTTAATTCAATTTATGCGAAAATTAAATTCATATCACGCATAACGAGGTAATTGTCGTAAATAAGGGTTACATACCCGAGATTCCATGCTAGTATCCAAATCGAGGCTATCTCGAGCTCTCGTGGGATGCCAATTGTCGAGCTACACAATTTCACAATTTTTTGGGTAAGTTTTCAATCCAAAATTAATTAAATTAAATACTCCAAAATTTAATTCGGGTCAATTTCGACCACTACTGACTTACCCGTAGCTCGATTGCATCGTCGGGATTTTTTTCCCATTTTTTCCTCTTTTTTTCCCTTTTTCTCCTTTTTTTCCCTTCTTCATTGGCTGAACCGGTTCAGTCCGGTTCAGACCGGTTCGGATCGCCAGTTCACCCCGGTTCACTCTGGTTTACCGCCTTGCCGGCCGGTTCTCCGCCGGCTTCCACCGCCAGTGGCTCCGTTGGGTCGTCCGCAGCTCGAATCTGGGGTCGATTTCACCCAAGTTCACCGAAAATTCGTCGGTCTGACCTTCTCTCTCTCGGTCGTCGGAACCCATTTCGGGTCTTGGTCGTCGCCGGTGATTCCGACCGTTTCGCCGGCTGCTACCGGTCTCAAAATGACCGGCTCCTCCTCCTGAACTCGTTGGTGGCCTCCGTTGATGCCCAGCTGCCGTGGATCGCCGGGACCGAGCCCTTCTCTCCCTCGATTTTTTCTTCTTCCGATCGGCGTCCTCCGGCCACTATACGGCGCGTCTCCGGTGGCTGAAGGATCATCGGCCTCTCCTCTTTCACCTCGGCTGGTCGTTGACGGTCAAGGATCGCCGGTGCGTCCTCGGGCTCGTCGGGTTCCCTCGGGTCTTCTTCCGGTTTCCTGTTTTCGTTTCCTTTCTCTCTCCCCGATTTCTGATTCCCTTTTTTTTTCAGATTCTCTTTTCTTTTTCTTTTTTATTATTATTATTTATTTAATTATTACACTATTCATTAAAATAATCTACAATAATCCAAAATATCTACAACTTATATTATTTTATTCTAATTTAATTTAATTAATTTAATTTAATTTATTTAATTTATTTAATTTATTTTAACCCTTTTCGGTATATTTTTTGATTATTTTTGGGATTATTTTTTGAATTAAAAAAATTTCGATTAATCCCGATTAATTTCAATAAATTGATATCTTGATCAATTTAACCCGAAATTTAATTATTTCTTCGTTATTGATCAAGATTCTCAAATTCATTATTTTTAATAAATTTTTCTCATCGAATTTATTTCGACTTTCGGTCTTTTGACCGTTTTGCCCTTGCATGTGTTCGAAGATTCCATTTCAGTCCTTTTGTATTTTTAATTTTCGTGTTTTAACTAAAATCGGGTCTTACAACTCTCCCCCACTTAAGGAATTTGGTCCTCCAAATTAGAACCAATTCATATGAGTCGATATACAACTCCGGATACATCGATCGTATCATACTCTTTAATTCTCATGTGACCTTTTCCGGAGTGTATTACTACCAAAGGACTTTAGTTAGGGAGATCGTCTTAAACTTCAATACTTTCTCTTTCCTGTTTAATGCCCGAATCAACTTTCAATATACTTATATTTGCATTAAGCTGAACTGTTGGATCTCATATCCTATCACTTATGCTGGATCTGGATAGTATTTTCGAAGCATCAAAAGATGGGACACATTGTGGGTGCCTGCTTATTCAAGTGGAAATGCCACCTACAGGTCTTATCTTCCACTTGTCCAATCTCTCAAAAGATTCAATCCAGCGAAACTCAATTTACCTTCTTCCAAAAGTTCGCTATGTCCTTACTCTCTTAGGACAAGAAACATTTCAACCATGCTAATTCACCCTCGGTGAATTCCAATACTTTTCTATCTGCTCTGAAGTGTTCTTAATCTCTCATCCTTAACTAAACATCCTCAGAGACTTATTATCCAAAGTCGAAAATAATTCTATCTGTCACCCACTTTTTCTTATCCAATTTGGGGAACAACCCCTACAGCCATACACTGCCTCATATCTTGTTATCCTGATACTCAAGTGACAACTGTCACTATTGACGAATTCGATTGTAATAACTGATCATCTCAGGAGCACAAAAAATCAAGGGCACACGCTTTCATCGGATCCTCTAGAACCTGTACAGTCCTCTTTAACTGACCATCTGTCTGAGGATAGAAAGCTGTGCTAATACTCAGTCGGGTTCCTATAGCTTCCTAAAAATATCCAAAGAGGTGGGAAGTGAAGCGGGAATCCCTATATGATACCATGCTCACTGGAACGCTACTTAATGTTCCACAATCTTCTTACACATAAATCCTTATATACACTCTGAGTATTTGGGGATTTCATAACCAGAAGGTGGGTAGACTTAGTCAATTTAGCGACTATCATCTAAATAGTCTTGTGATTCACCTGGGTTCTCTGTAACCCATCACGACATTCATGGAGACTTGCTCTTATTTTTCGTGCCGTGTCGATATAGGTAGAGGCTGCAATAACCCTGCAGACTTTTAATACTCTACCATATCTCTTTTCATATCTGACCACCAATACCCTTTTCAGAGATTTCATATATATATATTCATTACTTTTCGTATGCACTGTATATCCCGAAGAGTAAGCTTCTGACAATATTACTATCTCATCAACTGTGGTCCTGGGGAGCACTTATACTGTCTCTGAACCTCTCTGTAAATCATCAACACTTCGAAATCTGACCCAAACTATCGACATCCTGCCGATCATCACGCAAAGCCTGTGCAATCCGGGCACACTCATTCGATTCTAATCTCAGGCTAGCTGTCACATAATCACAGTCATCATCAGAAGGGATCACATCAATACTGAGGCTCATGACTGCTCTAGCAGCTCACGCTCCCTGACCATCATATGCAATACCATCCTGAGGTTCTTTCTGCTCAAGGCATCAGTCATCACATTAGCCTTTCCTGGGTGGTACAATTTTCACAATCAAAATCTCTCAAAAGCTCTAACCCACTATGTATTCTCATATTCGCCTCTTTCTATGAAAACAGATACTCGGGGCTTTTATGATCAGTGCATATCCACAATTCCTTATCGTGTACCTAGTAGTACCATATCCTCAGTACAAGTACTATCGCTGCCAACTTAAAATCATGAGTCAGATAGTTTATTTCATGATCCAGGAGTTGTCTGACTCTATAATTGGCTATCTTCCCATTATACATCAATACATAGCTCATCATGATTTTGAGGTATCCCTACTCACTGAGAACCTCTTGAGCTGTTGGGTATGATAAAAATAATCACAGTGGTCAGTTCATACTTCACTACATCGAAATTCATGTCACATCTATCATCTTATTTATCATCTCATTCAAAAATCACGTTTTCTTAGTTATACGTGTCAACCAAGTAGACCATATTGAGAACTCGCAACAACCCATTTGTAAAAGCTATTTTTTTCCAATTGTTGCTTATAATTTGCCCTGGACTTTAACTACACTCAACATATCATCAATAATGATGATTACAAATCAGTCCAGGTAAAGTTTAAATACTTAATTGCAGTCGAGCTCCACTACTTATTTCAATCGTCCATATCCTTGACTTATTTACGCATAAGCGTATAAGATCCTTCAAAATCGTTTACGTTTTCAAGTACTAACCTGCGTCATTTTCTTTTCTTATATTAACGTCTCTTATTAAATTTAACTATGTTAACCTTTATGATTTGTCGAATTTTTATATTCTTATCATCTTAGTAAAGGTATCCTAATGCTGAAGGTATTTATTACGACGATCGATTTCATGTTATAGGTTATATATACATACTTTTAGACGCTGTCAAGTCTTCAGGCGAGGAGGTATTTTGAAATACCTTTATTAACCTTCAGACTTAACCGCATAGACTGTTTATGGTTATATCCATCTTTATCCTTGGTTATAATTTATATTCCCTACTTATCACTTAATCCCAATTACTTCGCATATTAAGGGTATTCCTTACCTAGAATATGTCTCTTACTCCAATATATCTTGTATTTAGGATCAACATATCTCAAAGATTATCTCCTTTCGTATATCCCTCATGACAAAACTCTTTATTATTAATTTCGTGAGTACAATCCTTTACTCCTTTAATTTCAACTGTTGCACCCCTTTTTATCACTTGTCAACTCTTACAGTATACTTTTCAGTGATGTTTTCACTCCTGTTTTCAACTTAAAATCTCTATATCCATATTTCGTTAATTAATCCTCCTTTATTGGGGTACTCATTTATCAGTATTGTGCCCAATGATGTATGCATTCATGCCTTTTACTCACTTATATGCGAATGAAGGCGGTATGAATAAATGTTTGGCACCAGGATCAATGAACATATGTACTTCATTACTCATAACAAGTGTGGTATCTCACACCACATCCATGAAACATCAATAATGTCCTGGTCCAAGACATCCTCTCACCTTCGTCCAACAGCCTACTTTCCTTTTTCTTTTCGGCTATGGCCTCCCTTTTCGTTGCAGCTATACCAACGAAGTTTTTCTTTGTCTCTTTGCTTTTCTGTGGGGCGATCTCGCCCAACTCTGTACAATCAAAATCAATGGTCCGTCTTACCACATTTAATAGCCATTTTCATCAATACAGTGTAGGTATAGACCCTCCTTCCGTGGTATCCACCATACATTCCACACTGCTTACAGTGCTTACACTGCTACACTGCTTCGTAGCAGGTCGGGGTCCTCCAATCACAATGTCCCTCAAGAGTGCCAGAATTGGATGCACTGCGGTCTTACCAATTATCTTACTCCATGACTCGTCAAATTAAATCTTTTACCAATTACCATTTTTCCATTTTAACATCTTTGTCATTTCTCGATTCTCTTTTCTGTCTCTATTTCAGCCCTCAAATCTCATGCATACTCTGAGCAATTTACTCCCAAAATATTCTCCACACTCTGCTCCAACCTCGCGAAGCATGTCTCAATACTGTCCGATCACTCTATCGGACTCTGAGAGGCAGGCTCAACATTAACCTCTATTTCAATCTCATTCTGATTCTCACAGGTCAACTCAGCATGACTAGCAAACTCAGGTCTACCTCTACGACCTCTGCCTCGTGCACTATCTCATCTAACGCGACTCATATTAGGCATTCCTGCATTCTCAACCATTTCTTAGTCAAAACCCATCTCGATATACACTATTGTATCTAACCAAGCACAGTAACACGGGGATGAAATTCCTAATTACTGACACTGACACACATCAGACCAATTGCTGCTCTGATACCACCTTTATATGTCACGACCCAAACTACCAAAAAATCAGAGTTAATTTTTCACGTTTTGTTATTTTCTTACTTAAATTCTTACCTGTCTTCTGATCGTGACCACACTCCACTAACAAATTGGGCTGTGCGTCAATGCCAGTCCCACCATACATTTACCATATAACTTAATTCTTTCTCAGTCATTTATAAGTATTTACAATATTTATACATCCCCTAAAGTTACTTACAAACATGTTACTGTGCTATGGTTATTTAGATACAATACGTACAAGTGTATATACCTTAAATGATGGGCAGCAGCGGATATCCAGAATGCAGTACTGGGTCGCCTCAACTTCAACTGAAAATTATCTGTGTGGGAAAATGAAAGGGGTGAGCACATCAAGCTCAGTAAGGCAATCCTACGAACAAGTAGGTAACCATACTACCTACATGAACGTGGTGCCATGCATAAACCACCCTTTCTCCACACATTTTAAACCAGATGATATGAGTTATGATGTTATGTAAATCCATTCGCATGGCAAAATTCAACATGCAATCATTTCAAATCTTTTCTTTCTCATTTAAAAAATTTCACAATAAAGTCAGGACTCGACCCCTCCTTCGGGTGATCCTGACTCACACAATACCATGAAAATCTATTTACATCACACATGGGTTTAAAAAGCATGGAAATAACCATCATGCACATTTAATTTAAAACCCAGTTTAATCTCATCAAAATCGTCGACATGCGAGACTAGGCAACATCTGTATATCGGTAATAACCAGGACTATGGCCGTGTGTCCTCGTGAGCCCCTCTGTTACACGGATCCTAGTGTGCGGGGTCTCACCCTGATCGGGAACCGCCCGGGAGGTGGGTCAATCCAACCCGTCAGTCTTATCCGATCCCACGCATCCAAAGATGCTAACGTATCCGAAGATACCAACGTATCACAAAGATACCAACGTATCACAAAGATACCAACGTATCCGAAGATACCACGCATCCGAAGATGCCACACGTATCCGAAGATACCACGCATCCGAAGATACCACGCATCCGAAGATGCCACACGTATCCGAAGATACCACGTATCCGAAGATACCACGCATCCGAAGATGCCACACGTATCCGAAGATACCACGTATCCGAAGATACCACACATATCCGAAGATACCACGTATCCAAAGATACCACGCATCCGAAGATGCCACACGGTACAGCATACTCCATGCTACTTGCACGGTACAACGTACTCCATGGACCCATATCATATCTCAATACTCATGCCATGTCTCAAAATGCACGTGCGAGCCTATTTAATCGGTGACACATAGTCTACCCGATGCTCCAAGCACGACTCATCGCATGTTCTCATAAAGTCAGTGCGAGCGATGCTCAACACTCTCATCAAATCAAGTAAAACTAGTGCGTTTTAATTGTCAAAGCCCGCATTACATCCCCACAAGGCCGCCAACCTCATTCCTCACTCTCACCCCACTTAAGAGGTCTTTTGAGCCTGTTGGGCCTTTTGGCTGACTCTAAGGGCAGACAGCGCTACTCTCAACAAATCCAGTAAAACTAGTGCGAGCTAAGCTCTAGCACTCTATATATAAATCACATGAAAATCTTATAAAATCTGGTACGAGTTAAACTCCAGCACCCTGTCTCGAAAAAGCATGTGAAATCTGGTGCGAGTTATACTCTAGCACCTATGCATGTAAAACTCTAGTGCGAGCTCTCGCTCCAGCACTAATTCATGCATTACACAAATCAAACATCGTGCGAGCTGAGCTCTAGCACGTCACATAGCAATAAAAACATGTAGGCGGCTCTGTTTCCTCAAAACAGTTTTCAAAACAATTATATCGTTGAAAGTATGCAATGCTGTGCATTTTCTTTCAAGGTTAGCCATCCTACTCATGCATGCATTAAAATGTCTCCAGAACGAGCAGAAACCTCTTGTTCTTGCTCCTCTCAATTTTTCCTAAATTTGTAAATTTTACCCTTAACAAGGGTATTTTGGTAATTTGCTCATTCGGGGCACTAAAATTATTATTTGACCTCTAGACCCTTCAGATAATTTTTAAAGGACTGCAAATGAACTTAAAATTTTATAAAGTTACCTCTAACAATCCGCAGAATTCCCTTACCTTATTTTCCTGTCGAGTCTGACCTTTTCTTTTCCACTGTTGTCTCGTCGCGCAGTCCGATATGCTCCCAAATCAAACCTCCGAAACTGCGTATAATTATTTCTCAGGTCAGATATCATACAATTTAATTGTATTTAATATTTTCTGGGCTTAATTTAAATCATTGGGCCCGTTTACCCCTATTGGGCCCGATTGCACCTTAATGGGCCTTAATCGACCTTAAGCCCGTTTTTCACTTAATTTTTCACATTATCGAGGCCTATTGGGCTCATTGGGCCCACCAATAATTTATTGAGCCTCGTTCTAACCCTCGAATATCTCAATTTAGTATTTACGACAATTTATCTAAATTTTTCAAATTTAATTCAATTTATGCGAAAATTAAATTCATATCACGCATAACGAGGTAATTGTCATAAATAAGGGTTACATACCCGAGATTCCATGTTAGTACGCAAATCGAGGCTATCTCGAGCTCTCGTGGGATGCCAATTGTCGAGCTACACAATTTCACAATTTTTCGGGTAAGTTTTCAGTACAAAATTAATTAAATTAAATATTCCAAAATTTAATTTGGGTCAATTTCGACCACTACTGACTTACCCGTAGCTCGATTGCATCGTCGGGATTTTTTTCCCATTTCTTTCCTCTTTTTCTTTTTCCCTTTTTCTCCTTTTTTTCCCTTCTTTATTGGCTGAACCGGTTCAGTCTGGTTCAGACCGATTCGGATCGCCGGTTCACCCCGGTTCACTCCGGTTTACAGCCTTGCCGGTTGGTTCTCCACCGGCTTCCACCGCCAGTGGCTCCGTTGGGTCGTCCGCAGCTCGAATCTGGGGTCGATTTCACCCAAGTTCGCCGAAAAGCCGCCGGTCCGACCTTCTCTCTCTCGGTCGTCAGAACCCATTTCGGGTCTTGGTCGTCGCCGGCGATTCCGACCGTTTCTCTGGTTGCTACCGTTCTCAAAATGATCGGCTCCTCCTCCTGAACTCGTTGGTGGCCTCCGTTGATGCCCAGCTGCCATGGATCGCTGGGACCAAGCCCTTCTCTCCCTCGATTTTTCCTTCCTCCGATCGGCTTCCTCCGGCCACTATACGGCGCGTCTCCGGTGGCTGAAGGATCGTCGGCCTCTCCTCTTTCACCTCGGCTGGTCGTTGACGGTCAAGGATCGCCGGTGCGTCCTTGGGCTCGTCGGGTTCCCTCGGGTCTTCTTCGGGTTTCCTATTTTCGTTTCCTTTCTCTCTCCCCGATTTCTGATTCCCTTTTTTTTCTTTTTTTTTCAGATTCTCTTTTCTTTTTTCTTTTTATTATTATTATTATTATTTATTTAATTATTACACTATTCATTAAAATATTCTACAATAATCCAAAATATCTACAACTTATATTATTTTATTCTAATTTAATTTAATTTATTTAATTTATTTTAACCCTTTTCGGTATATTTTTCGATTATTTTCGAGATTATTTTTCGAATTAAAAAAAATTTTGATTAATCCCGATTAATTTCAATAAATTGATATCTTGATCAATTTAACCCGAAATTTAATTATTTCTTCGTTATTGATCAAGATTCTCAAATCCATTATTTTTAATTAATTTTTCTCATCGAATTTATTTCGACTTTCGGTTTTTTGACCGTTTTGCCCTTGCACGTGTTCGAAGATTCCATTTCAGTCCTTTTGTATTTTTAATTTTCGTGTTTTAACTAAAATCGGGTCTTACAGAAATGGAATCAATTCCTTATGCCTCTATTGTTGGAAGTTTGATGTACCTGTAGACTTGTACTAGACTGAATATAAGTTTTGCAGTTTGGATGTTAGGCAAGAATCAAAGTAATCCTGGAATTGATCACTGGAAAGCTACAAAGAAAGTTTTGAGGTACTTGCAAGGAACGAAGAATTACATGCTCACATATAAGAGATCCAATCAACTGGATGTCTTGACAACAAGAAGTCCATTTTTGGTTATCGATTTCTATTAGCAGAATGAGCAGTTTCATGGAAAAGTGTGAAACAGACTGTCACCGCTTCATCCACAATAGAAGCAGAATTTGTAACTTGCTTTGAAGCTACAATTCATGTATTATGGATGCAGAACTTTATTTTAGGACTTAGGGTTGTCAACACCATTATCAAGCCACTGAAAATTTACTGTGATAACTCCGCAGCAATATTCTTCTCAAAGAATGACAAATACTCTAAAGGTGCCAAGCATATGGAATTAAAGTATTTTGCCGTTAAGGAGGAGGTTTAGAAACAAACAGTGTCCATTCAGCATATTACTACTAATCTCATGATTGCTGGCCCATTAACGAAGGGTTTACAACCCAAGTTATTTAAGGAACATGTTCTTAGGATAGGTCTTGATTGTAATAATGTTTTATAGTAACACTTTGAGCTCAATGATATTTTTCTGACACTTTTATGTTTTCTTGTTCTATGATGTTATGTATACATTATTGTTTTATATTAACAGGAAAAGACTTAACAAGTCATTATTGTGGACCACAATGAAATTATGATATAATTAAGGACCCAATATAATAAATTGCAGGTGTTATAGTATATGGAAGGGAGTGTTTTACAAATTAGAACATAACTGCCATAACTCACGTTGAACAATTTTTATATCATGGTATTATGATGGGAAATAAGAAATTAACTTCCATTATAAAGATTTTAATTGAGCCAAGTGGGAGAATGTAAGATAAATTTATGATGTGTGACTCTGATTAAATCTAATGGAAGTTAATGTTATGCCATTATCCACTATCCCTAAAATTTAGGAGTTACTATTCCTAAAATTAAGGAACCACATCCACCCACATGATGGATATGATTGGGAGTGGTAGTTATCAGCTTAAATAAAAATAGGTCCTCTCTCCAAAAAAAATATACAGTAATTTCTATCTACTCCGTATACGAAAGAGAAATCAGAGTAAGAGAAAGAAATTTGTTTTCAAAAAAAAAATTATTTGCTTTCACAAGAGCTTCTGCAATGGCTTCTTCTTCTTCATTAACTCCCACCACAGACAAAGGTATGTAAATTATTTTTTTATCTTAAAAAACGTGAAACATCTAGTTTAAGAAGATCCTGTGATGTATGTGTAAGTGATAAATACATATACAATTTTGTTTACATGAATGTCATAAATTTTACATGAATCTATTAAATTTTATGTTGAATGTCATAAAATTTACGATGAATGTGATAAATTATACGATCGTAAAATTTATGACATTCATCGTAAAATTTATTAGGTTCATCGTAAAATTTATGAGGGTAAGCATAAAAATACTAGAAAAAGCACAAATCTATAATAATTAACCGTAAAATTAATGATATTCATTGTAAAATAGATGAACATAAGCAATAAAACACAAAAAAAAAGCATAAAAATATGAAAACTAATCATAAAATTAATAAAAGTGCGCGTAAAAACACTAGAAAAGTATAAAAATATGATAACTAATAGTAAAATTTACTAGATTCATTGTAAAATTGATGACAGTAAACCTAAAAACATTAGAGAAAAACATAAATCTATAATAATTAACTGTAAAATTAATGTGACTCATCATAAAATTGATAAGAATAAGCACAAAAATGCTATAAAAGTATAAATATATGATAAATAACTGTAAAATTAATGTGTTGCATCGTAAAATTGATAAGAATAAGTATAAAAACACTATAAAAGCATAAAATATATTATAATTAACCATAAAATTTATGACAATAAGTATAAAAGGATTTAAAATTTAATATGATTATAGAAAAAAACTATAAAATTTATAACAATTGGTTTGTAAAACTTTGTGTGTATAATTTCCCATCGCTGTAAACAAGATTATAGAAAAAGTTTGTATCATCTTAACAATATTCTCTTATGGTCTGCTCAATCCACTGATCTCCAACTCTACAAAACATGAGCAAAGGAATTGAATAGAAAAATATTATAATCAATCTGTCAGGATTATCAAGAGGTGATGAAAATATTCAATGCCCTATCTCTTGCTTACACCCCAAAGCAAGGGATGGTAACTGCATTAATTCTAAAGTGACAAGATTCTACAGAGAACATTGATTTTTTAATAAGAGCAACCAGCCGTCTATAAGGGTAGTTGACTGCCCCGATGCCAAAAGCACTCTGGCATTAAAATTTAATATGGCAATTGAATGTCATACATAGGCACCGACTGCCCTAAGGTATTTAGGCTATAAATGCCTTTTTTCTAGGTAGAAGACCCTAAATACTCTCTAAAAACATTTTCTAATCTTAATTTTTTTCTCTTTAAATTAACATGGACTACTCTCATTATAATGTATAATGTAAGGTAAGAAATTATAAAATTTAATATATTAGATAATCTGCTTTCATATTTGAAAGGATAAAAATGTAATTTTGATTATTTTATAAATAGATAAAAATGTAAATTAAATATCTTGTTGCCTTTTTAAAGGACAAAAATGTAATTTAAATTATATTTTATTAAATTAAAGTTTGCATGTTGCTTTGTTAAGCTATTATTTATATATTTTTAAAATTTTATTATTTATTCAATTTCTCATGAGATCTCATGACTTTACAGTAAAGTCGATATTTTGTGACCTTATTATAGGTGAACCTAGTTGACCGCAAACCCCGTATAAATTCTTAATACCCTGTTTAGGCTCAATCCAAATCGATTTGACACAACCCATAGACAACTCTACAATAGTTGTCTTTTTTTTGTGTCTTTATTTAACTTTCATGGATTTTGAGGAAAATTTTGATTTTAATGTATTTTATATTAAAATTTTAAATATTTTTATAAAATTGATTCCCCATGACTAGGGGTGTAATCGAGCCAAGCCGATACAATGAGGTGCTTGAGCTCGAGTTTAACTCAAAAACTCGGTACTCGATACTTGACTCAAGCTCAGTCGAACCTTATCTTTAAACTCAAGCTCAACTCGAGATCGAGTTCGAGCTACTCGAGCTCACTCGATTAAGCTCGATTATATAAGTTCGATTTTTTGCTCGAACTCGAGCTCAATTCTAAGGCTCAACTCGAGCTCGACTGATGGTGTTGGTTCAACATTGCAAAAGTCCCAAGTATTGCTAAAGCTGCCAACGGATGGGTAGTTGAGAAGCTGTTGGATTTCCCAGAGGGCATTGGACTGAGATGGTTGAAGCTGGTGTGAGAGATGAGCAGAAATTAAAAGAGTTACCAGAAGTAGTAGAGTATTGTAAACTGGCTTTCCCATCAAAACTATCTAATGAACATGTAGTAGTCGAAACAAAGATTGAAGAATGAGAGACCAACCAAAATAAAGACGGACCAAGAATCTTATTAACTACAAAAACTCCTTTTCTAATCTCCTCCAACTTCTATCTGGTTATTCTATCAAACTCAACATTATTTCAATGTATTTTTCTAATAATTTCTTGCATGACTCTTGGACAATCACGTATGTAACACAAACAAAACCTCAGATTTCTTTCTCCACCTTTGTAATAGTAGACTTACTATACTGTCATTGACTAAATATTCCAATTAATCTAATTTATCCCTACAGATTAACCATAACCATGGCCAATGATACACAGTAGAAAATAAATTTAATGGTGACAAGGTATATTTATGTTCTCAGGCTAAAAGCACAGTAGAAACGGTAACAATCCAAGAAAGAAACAAAGTTATGAGCCATTTGCATTGTCCAAAGCACATCAAAATCAAATTCTGCAACAATAAAATATTAGAAGAAGAAACAGATGTAGGCAGGCATGCATGCATGTAGCTTTCTCTTTGTACGAGGACATGAGATTGTCCTAAGACAGAGTTGTTCCAACGGGTATGATATCCTTCTCATTGCTTTGGTGTAATCTTTCTTCCATTTTTAATCACAGTTTTAGATAGAAAATCTCACCATCTTAAATATGACACCGTGAAGCTCACTCTTACATAATTTGAAATTATAAAACAAAACAACAAAGATAATAATATCACCAAACGAAAATGAAACACATAGCAACACCTGTAAAAACAACAATTGAGATGCTACATAAGAAAATTTAAACTAATACTATGGCGTCAAAAATAAATCTTCTAGATAGAACATTCAAAACAACATTTAGAAAGCAAATAATATGCATCTTCAGTAAAGCAAGCCCCTTTCTCTTTCACCAACTCAAGAATTGCATAATAAGAAAGATAGTTTGGTCTCACATCAAAATTTGCATAATGAAACAACATTGAGAATACTAACAATATGTTCATTTGCAATGAGACAAAGGAAATCAATTAACAAATACCTTAGTGATTAAAACAACAGATAACAAGTTAGATTCCAAGCCAAAACTAGACAATTAATTCTTCAGCTTTATCATCTCATAGTTTCAACCCTAATAGCTTAACTAATTCCATAGATTTAATCTCAAAAATATTTTTTTTATCATAGAGTTATCTATTACTTGTTGCTTAAATATTTGCACATTCAAATAACAACATATCACAATGATCAAATTGAAAAAGTACTGTAAAAAAATCAAATACCTTACTCCATCTTAATTAGTTTATGGGAATTTAAGCGCAATCTCAATTGATTTCTTCTCTTTCTATATAGACAAAATAAAAGAAAAAAATATTAAAAGTAAAATTAAAATAAGACAACCATGAAATAACAAAAATAAAGAAAATGAATAAACTTACTTTGCTCTTCTTTTTCACTCCATGAAGATTCCGACACCAATCTCCTCCATAAAATAATGCTTGCACTGTGTCAGGAGCTAATGAGGCATGATAAGTATTAATAACTCTACTTCCTGCACTAAAGGTGGCCTCTAAAGCCACTGTAGTGATAGGAATAGCGAGTATATCATGAGCCATCTTGGATAAAATGCGGTATTTTAAAGTACTTGCATTCCACCAATCCAAAGCATCAAACGTATTGGAATCTCCTTTACAAATAAAGCAACCCTCGACTAAATAGATGTCAAGATCAAATTGTTGTGGTTGAACAGTCTCAACTGACATCACATAATTGGGAAATTCAGACCAAGCTGAAGATGAAGTTTCTGCACTCTCACCACTATCACCACTATCAAGCACTTGAGTTTCAGCACTTTGCTCGTTGACAGATTGATACTCGCGAACATATTCCTCATAAATCTCATACAAAGCATCTCGAACTCGAGCAACATTTTCTCTTGCTTCTTTATCAAGGTACATTCAAGGAAAACGAAACTCAATCACTCTCATTTTGCACCTTGGATCCAAAATAGCTGCTATAGCCATTAACAAATTGCATTCTCCCCAATATTTATCAAATTTACTCTTCATCTTACGAACCAATGCTTGAACAAACTTATTTTCATCTTGTGCCTTTTTATCCAACAACACTTTCACACGATAAACTTCATTCAAAAATAAGTTTAAAGTTGGATAATTACTCTAAGAGATGATTTTAGTGGCTGAATTAAAAACTTCTAAAATCTGACAAACTTTATCCACATTTTCCCAATCTTCTTGACTTGGACAACAATGGTAGTAAGATTCTCGCTCTTTAAACCTTGGAAACACTTCTTTGAATTTGATTGCAGTCGACAACATCTCAAATGTTAAATTCCAATGTGTCTTACATTCAAGAATGAGTTTCCTATTAGGCAACTGCAACTGTTGTGCTCTTTCAGAAAATGAGTTAAGTTGTGCCTCATTTTGATTAATAAAACTAACACTTTCATGAACATCTTCAATCACATGCTTAATCTCAGAAAGACCATCTTGAACCATGAGATTTAAGATGTGTGCACAACACCGAACATGAAAAGGTTTTCCTTCACAAAACAGCCTTCTAGTTCTTGGAAATGTGTCTTTAAGAATTTTAATTGCCACATAATTGTTTGAAGCATTATCCACAGAAAGCGTAAACACCTTGTTTTCAATTCCCCATTCTTTCAAACACTTAAAAATGCAATCAGCAATCTCAACACCACGACGACGAGGAGGGATGTGAACAAAGCTGATAACATGCTTTTGCAATCTCCAATTAGCATCTATAAAGTATGCTGTAAGAACCATATACTCAATCTTTTGATTACTTGACTTCCATAAATCTGTTGTCAATCTAATCTTGTTGATGGTCTTTAATAATGCCTTTAGTTTCTTTTTTTCTGCTTTATAAACTAGCACACAATCCCTTTTAATAGTATTGCGTGATATCTTCTCCCATTCAGGCATCCCACATTTCTGTATCATGTTATAACCTTCTTCTTCTACAATCGAAAAGGGATGCTTATGCATAAGTATCCAATGTGCAGCTGCCTCTCTCATTTTTGCCATATTAAACTTTCCCTCTATGAAAGTAGGAAACATTTGTACATCACCACTTGTGTCGACTGGTTGGAAATTAATCTGTTGCTGTTGACCTTGATAAATCTTTCGCTTCAAACAAGTTTTCAAATGCCTATTAAACTGAGTTGTACTTTTACTTGCACTTATAGCTAACAAGCTCTTACAATGGATGAATTCTCCTTTTTTCGTACCATTAGGAAGGCTAACTTCCTTGAACTCCAACCAAACAGAAGAGGTCTTCTGCCTCTCTTTCTCTTTACCTATCCCTTCCTCACCCTCTTGAGTATCAACATCGCCACCTTCTTTATCACTAGCATCAATGGTTGGCATTTTATTTGTGGTAGCATCTAAATTTTCATCAACATGACTTGCAACTGAATTCGACGTAGGTTCACATGGTGTAGAGGATACATTTGGCGTACATGACATGTCTAGGTTTCTATTAAAAAAAATCAACACATGCTACCATTAAAATATAATTTAAAATAAACATATTGTAAACTCATTAAAATAATATACATAAAAAAGTTTTAAAATCAAGCCTAGCATATTGCAAACTCATTAAAATAAATAGTTGGACATGATTAAAAATCAATAATTAACTGATTCATAACACATTCATAAAGCAATCTAGACAAAGAGCTTATTCTAGACAGATTCATAATGCTTAAAGCCTTAAACAATATTTGGAGATGGCATTATTCATAGAAAAAAAAGTGGAGATAGCGTTAGATTTCCCATTTGGTTCTCTAATATCTTTCGGATTGAACTATAGTTCTAATTCTTTCGACAACAAGCTTTAAATGATGCCTCATGGTATATGGGCCATTTATGATCTTGAATTCAAAGGAATAATTCCACACAAAATTCTGCTCATTCAAGTCTAGCCCATGGCTATCAATTTATATATATATATATATATAATGGAGGTTTTTCACCTGAAGAAGGCAAATATAAATGCTGAAACTCAGAAATGAGATCGGCAAACCTTTTGTACATTAAAATAAAAATATAATTACTTCAATCAATATTTAAGATTAATATTTATTGAATTTTTTTAAGATTAAAAAGTTAAGGTTGTTGTGCTGCTTCACTGCTTGCTCCAGTTCCCAATCACAGACCACGTGTTGCAGCCCAGCATCCAGCACGCCACAAGCAGCCGACTCTTGCTTTAACTTCAGTAACCCGACAGCGTGCAAGCCTCGACGGCAAGGCAGCACAGCAGCCTTAACTGCTTTCTACACAACAACGCAGAAAGCAAGGGATAGCAGCATTGGTTGTGCAGAAACAGAACAGTACAGAAATAATAGCTATAATCGAAAATAGAGTGGAGCAGTAAAATTTAAGTACAGTAATGAGATGCAGAACAGAAAAACATTAAGGCAAGAAAAAATATGAAAAAGCAAAACAATTCAGAATTAAAGAGCCATCATATGAAATTTAACATATAAACTAGAATAAATAAAGCACGAAATAACAAAACAAGATCAAAGCAGTAAACACAATGAGAAACAGAGCATTGAAAGGAAAAAGAGAAAAACAAAATTTTATTGAATTTAAGATTAATATTTTATTGAATTTGGACTTTGAACAAATAAATGATGTAATTATCAATAGTTTGCCTGATGAAATCCTGAGTTACAGAGCACCATACCACAAACAATACAAAAAAAAACACAAAAACCACATAAACCAGCTATCATGATCAGACAAATCAAGTATTAAAACAACATTAAGTTGATGTATAAGACAACAATATGTATTAAAAATAAAAACAGAAGGCATGGATACACACAAACAGTAGATTGGTGCACTTCTACTCTTCAAAAAACAAGCCAACTTTACTGAAACTATAAAAGAGCCAAATAAGAAATAAATAAATAAATTACCTTAAGTTAGCAAAAAAAAAAAAAACTTAACTAAAACAGCAAAACTAAAAAAAAATTACCAGCGACGTATGTGGGTGGGAGTCGTAGGATGCCAGCTGCCAGACCAAATTTATGGTGGAGTGAACTGAAGACTCAGGCGAGGTCCGCGAGGAAAGCCAAGGGGGTTGTTGTAAGACCCGTATTTTCATATGTAATCCTTATGATTCTCCAAGTATACACTTGTTTATGTAATATGAATCATATGAGTTGTAAGGTCCGTAAATTTAATATACACACTTGTTATGTGAGTTCGTGATGTACACACAAGATTTGTTATGTATGATTTATAAGAAGACCTTACTAAGTGATAAATGTGGAATGAATGCAAAATGAGTAGTAAAGTAAATCGATAAGAAGTTAACTTTGAAATTTGGGAGGAAATTCGGCTAAGTATATTGCAGAGTAAGAGGAGATCGATCTCTCCTTCAAAGCCAGATCGATCTCGATAAGCTTCTGGCAAGCAAGGATCGATCTCATCCTCAAGCATACTGATCTCATTATGCCTCGGTCAGAAGCAGATCGATCTCATCCCTCTGGCAGATCGATCTTTGAAGCTCTCTGCCTGGCTAAGATCGACTTACCCTTCAGAACAGATCGATCCCTCATGCTTGAAAAATTGAATGTCGAGAGACTTAAAGCAGGAGAAGATCGATCCCTCACTTATGGAGATCGATCTCATCAAGCTATTTCTATATAAACTGGGCAGCTGAACTGCATTTCACGAAAGCAACTCAAAACTTTCCATTTTTGAAACAAAGTAACCTAGCTTTTCCCTCTAAACTGTCAACACTTTCCTTAGAGATTTGAGAGAAGTTCATTTCAGCAAAGTTGTTTCTAGAGAGGAGGAGAACAACATAGCTGTAATCGAGAAGTCGAATCATTGGACTAAAAGAGGAAAAGAGCTTTCCCCAATCATGGTAAAAAATGAGAAAAAGCTAAGATAGGTAAGATTTCAATGCAACAATCTCATGTATGTTAATCTATACACTTGTATGAGTTGATTGGTATATAGATTGATGGTTGGAACATCTTAGCTCATGCCTAATCTCCCAAGACCTATAAATGGCTTGATGTGCTAAAATGAGAAAAAATATTAGTAGGCATGGGTTTAATGATGAATTAAGTGTGCATTAATGTTATTGAGCATGTATATATGCTTGTTAATAGTTTGGTGAAATCCATATGCTAGAAACAATAATGGTTGAAAATAAGCATATGAGGTATTTGATGAAATGCCAAGAAGAAATGAAATGATGAACTTGAGGCATTGTAAGCTTAATGTCGGTTCAATGCGAATCAGTAGACCATTGGCTCCTTGAAAAAAATATTTTCATGTCATCGGTCTTCTTGTCCAATTGGATGTGCTAGGTGGCATGGCTCGTGTTGTCCGCGTGGCTCAATCTCGATTTTAGCCCAATTTCGGTCCATTTTCTACCGAAATATTCAAAATTCATTCAGATTTAATTTATCTGCAAACAGGAGAATTTTAATTAAATAAAGGGGATAATTAACAAAATAAATTAGGGATTTAAATAATTAATTAGGAAATTAAGTACAAATAATTCTAAAAATATAGAATTATCAGTAGACTCAAGGAGTCTAGGAGATTCTAGAAAAATAAGTTATATACTCGAAATGGACTCAAGAAAGAGTAAGGTTCGATAATGATGTAACGAGGCCAAATGAGATATAAATGGCCCAATGCATTGATTTGAATATCATGCAAGTGAAATGAAGTATATGAAAGTATATTGATAGGTGTAGTGCACAATTTCAGCTTTAGAAGATATAATTAGAGTTGATAAGATCGGGTCACGAGCGTTGGGAATTGCAGGAAAGTGATTCAAGCGTGATTCTAGGTAAGGGACTTATGCGAGCTACTAGAGATAGCTATACGTATGTTTTTCCTACCTGTTATGTGCTAATGTATGTGATAAGTGCATAGATATTGATATATCTAGGTGAAAACTACGTATAAGAATAAGTCCATAAGTATGAGTTGCATGACTTCTATGTTATTGTTGTGAAAAGAGGTTTTGCAAACGTTTTGAGAAAGAATAATAATAGACAGGCTCCCGGTTTAACCATTACATGGAATGCTACTAACGAGCAATTGAAGGGAGATTTGCCTTCTCACTCATGACAGTACATGGAGCCCCTTCAATTTATTTTCTGTGTGAAATCGTGCTAGAGCCTAAGTGGCAAAGATAGATTGACCAACCCTGCTTGCACGGTATTTTCAAAGGGATTTTTTAGAAAAGCAAAAATGTGCTCGATGCCTCGGTGATGCTGTGTGTTCCACTTGAGAGCTCGCACTAGATTTTTGGGAATCATGCTGGAGCCTTTGATTATTACTGTGTGTTTTGCTCTAACTACGTTCGCATGCAATTTCCTAGTAATACCGTGCTCAATGCCTCAAGTATGCTGTGTGTCTTATGCTAAGTTGCTCACTCGAGGTTTTCATGATTATGCTGTGTGTTGAGTAAAACCATGTTAGAGCCGTCATGTATTGTTGTGTGTCTTGCATTGACCTGCTCACACGTAGTTTATGAATGTGATGTAATGAGTACAAAATCGTGCTTCAGCCATCGTGTACTACTGTATGTCTTGCACTGACGTGCTCGCACAAGATTTTAAGACAATGAAAATGGGTGATAAGGATCCATGGGAGCACGATGTACCATGAGCGTTATCCATGGAGTACGATGTGCCGTGATTTCAGTATGAGCTGAAGGAATGATTGATCTGCCTCCCCAAGCGTAGGGTTCGCGCACACCTGATCAGCATTACCTGGAATCAAACTATGGCCATAAGTCCTTTATTTATCTGAGTGATATGACATTGTCACTACTGTGTGTGGTGATATATGTTTCCCTTGCTGTGTGTCTGGGGATAAGATAACCCATAATTATGTCTCATGTACATTGATTTGCTGAGTGCAAAGTGATTTCTAAATGTGTACTGTTGATTTCTAAATGATGAGTTGTGTGAAAAGAATGTGTTATGTGAATAAGCATATACCCATCTGGCGATTTAATGAGTTTGCATCGATGGAAGCTATTTTAAAGAATACATATGTTTTATAAGGAAAATGATTTTATATTTTTAGCATGTAGACAGTGTAGTTATCTACTAACTTTCTTATTTTCTTTACTGAGCGTGTTAGCTAACCCCCTTATGTGACGCCTCGGAACCGCGGAAAATATGGTAAATTTAAAACTTATTTACATTAATACACAATTCTGGGTGCATTCCTGTACAGTGTTATGCATCATCATATATACGTTATCAAACTTTCACCTCAGGATCTCATCATCTAATATTTATATATCATAACATATACATTCCTCAATTTAGAGTTAGTTAATCCTAATACATCCCATACATCATTGTTCATCAAGTGTCTATAAATACAACTTTAGTCTGGATACATGAAATGTTAAAGTATACCTCAATTACAATATACGGCCTGGAGCTTAAGTCCTCCACTAGCCGCTACTCCGTACGTCGCAGGAAACTCTCTTCACTTGAAGAAATTTGGGGGATATAAAAATAGGGTGAGCTTCTAAATCACTCAGTAAAGGGGTAAGGGACTCATTAATAAAATCATCAATTACGCAACACAATTATTTTATTTTGTAGGTGAAACTCAATAAACTCAATAGAAAACGTAGCATGAAATCATTAAAACATCATCATCATCATCTCATTTCTCTAAAATCATGTAGAAACATGAGAGTAAATGGCTCAGCATAAAAACTATAGTTACAAGCATATAGAAATAAGGATGCGATAATGGCTTTTCTCGTAAAAACGTGATAAAAATCACCTCAGTAGTAATGTACGTGGCAAGGCCACAATCTCATGTATAAAATGGAGATTAGGCAATAAAAACTCAGATAAAAACATTCGTCATGGCACATCAAAATAATCTCCTCTGGGTGCACATCCCAGGCATCCTCAAAAGAGGGAACGTCGACAATATGATCGTGTACATGGTGTATTGGTCTTACGTGTTACCATAACAAGGCCCGGACTTACATGCTACCAGAGCAAGGCCTCTCCTCATGCACACTATCGGTCTTACATGCTACCAAAGCAAGGCCCAGACTTACATGCTACCAAAGCAAGGCCACCCAGCGCTACCAGAGCGGGGCTCATCTCACGTTACCAGAACGAAGGCATCTCTCTCTACCAAAGCGGAGGAATATCGGACTTACATGCTACCAGAGCAAGACCTAAACTTACATGCTACCAAAGCAAGGCTCGATGTGTTATCACATGACATTCCTAAGTCTCAGTATTAGCCATTATCATATAAAATTGTTTTGCCTTCACGTAGAGCTCATGATGTTTTCTCTCATAAAACTCATCTGAAAACCTTTATGTACTCATTATAAAACATGTCAAAATCGAGCCTAAACCGATAAAACCACGTACACATTTCTCAAATCTCAGTACTACTTTAACGTAGAGCCCAAATCCCATTTCACTTTTAAACTCAAGCAGTTGTAAAACAATTTCACACTTTGTTTACAACTCATAAAAAATTGGGCCTCAACCGGCTATAAAACCGTGTGCAATAACTCAATCACAACTCGTAAAAACATGTTTATTTCTCAAATAGCATTTCATGCTACAATTATCATAAAAAATGAAATGCACAAATGAGTTTAAGTTTTCCCTTACCTCGTTGCACCTCGTATAGTGCAATTGTTTCCCCCGAACAACGAACTAGCCTCGCATTCCTCTCTAGAACTCTTGGGCTGTCCCAACGATGTAAAAGCATCATCAACACGTCATCACATTGTCTCAAATCTCAACATCGAGCATAATTGCTCACATTCTCATAATTTCCTAATACCTCAATGATTCTAACAACCCTATCTATTTTCAGCCAACTCATCACAACATCTACAGCCACAATCGCAAAAATCTACTTCAAAATCAAGGATTAAAGCTTAAAAATTTACCCAAAACTTGTGGACTGCTCAATTCACTCCTCAACTCAAATCGTCCTTTGATTTCTAAGTATGTTATTCCCCTTTTGATGAGGAATAACTTTCTCTCTTGTCACAACCTTTGATTCAAACGAAAATAGGCGTTTTGAAGGAGAGAGAAAGCTAGGGATTTTGATTTTTTGGAGAGAGAAAAGATGAATTCCAGCAAAACACAGGAGTCTGTATATAGGCGAATGGCAGGAGATTGATTTGCTCCTATAGGAGATCGATCTGCCTTTGAATTTGGGAAACGTTATGGGCACTTTTTATGCCTACCAGATCGATTTGTCGTGGGGGCAAGATCGATCTCATAATCTTGAGGAGATCGATCTGCTCCTTGTGAGGAGATCGATCTGCATTTTACAGAAACATTTGCAGATCGATCTGCTCCTATAGGAAATTGATCCCTTTAAGGCAGAATCACAAGGAGATCGATCTGCCTTCATTGGAGATCAATTTGCTCATTTGCATTTTTCATTCCTTGTCACTTTGGCCTACCAAATCGATCCCCTCTTCCCCAAGATCGATCTGGCCTCATAGTTTCACACTATGGTTGTACACTTGGCATAAAATCTCCATATATAATTGTCATAGTTTGCTCCATTGATTATTTCTCATTCAATACTCATTCATCATTTAGAAATTCCATTCCTTACCTCCTTAATATATGAGTACATCACATTTAGCTCAATTAATTACACTTATGTTCACATTACAAAATTAGATGGGTATAAAATTCCCAGGTCTCACATCCTCCCCACCTAAAAAGAATTTGGTCCTTCAAATTTAACTCGACTCATCAAACAGATGGGGGTACTTCTCCTTCATGAGGCTTTCCAACTCCCAAGTTGCCTCTTCCACTGAGTGATGCTTCCATAAGACTTTCTTTAATGGGATGCTTTTAGTCCGAAGCATCTTCTCTTTCGTATCAAGGATTCGAACGGGTTCTTCAATGTAGCTCATATCCTCTTGTATGTTCATCTCTTCATACTCTATGACATGAAAAGGGTGCGGGTGATACTTACTCAACATAGCTACATGGAAGACGTTGTGTATTCCAGACATTTGTGGGGGTAATGCCAGCCTGTAGGATACCTCTTCCACTCTCTCAAGAATCTCGGATGGCCCAATGTATCGAGGACTCAATTTTCCTTTCTTTCTAAATCTCATGATACCCTTACTCGGTGATATCTTCAGAAATACTGCATCACCAACATCAAACTCAAGTGGCCATCTATGCACATTTGCATAGCTTTTCTGTCTACTCTGTGCAGCCCGTAATCTCTCACATATAAGTCTCACACTCTGTACAACCTGTTTAACAAGTTCGGGAGCATTTATCTTTCTGTTACCCACTTCTTCCCAAGCTACAGGGGATCTACACCTCCTACCATATAGAGCCTCAAAAAGTGTCATTCCAATACTCGCATGATAGCTATTGTTGCACGCAAACTCTGTTAGGGGTAGGTGATCATCCCACGATCCCTTAAAATCCATCGTACATGCCTTCAACATATCCTCAAGGGTCTGAATAGTCCTCTCTGACTGACCATCTATCTGAGGATGATAGGCAGTACTAAAACTCAATCGAGATCCCTTGGACTCCTGAAACTGGATCTAAAATCTAGAGGTAAATTGGGAATCTCTGTCAGAAGTAATACTCACTGGAGCCTCATGTAATCTAGCTATCTCATCGACATATAACTCAGCTAAGGCATCCACAGTATCTGTGCTCTTGATGGCAAGGAAGTGGGTACTTTTTGTCAATCTATCCACTATGACCCATATAACGTCACGACCTCTTCGGGTCCTCGGTAAACCCAGAATAAAATCCATGGTAACATGCTCCCATTCCATGTAAGCACAGGTAAAGGCTATAATAATCCTCCGAGCTTCTTATGCTCAGCTTTCACTTACTGGCATACTAAACATCTAGCCACATAATCTGCCACGTCTCGCTTCATAGGACTCCACCAGTATACCTTTCTCGAATCTCGATACATTTTAATACTCCTTGAGTGCATGGTATATCGCGAGCAGTGATATTCTCTAAGTATCTGTCTCTTCAGGGTATCATCGTTCGGTACACAAATTCATCCTCTAAATCTCAACAACCCATCCTCACTGACTATGAGATCCGACTATGAAGTTTTTTCAGCTTGGCTAACCATATCAATCAACCTCTGATCATCACGCTGCCCAGTTCTAATTCGATCCATGATCCTAGGCTCTATTCGCAGGCTAACCAAAAATCTAGTCTCTACCTCTTTAACTCTGATCCGTAGTTCAGTGAACTGCTCTAATAAATCCCATTCCCTGACCATCATAGCAGATATCATAGTCTTCATGCTCAGGGTATCAGTAACTACGTTCACCTTCCCTGGATGGTATAAAATCTCACAGTCATAATCCTTAAGGAGTTCCACCCATCTCCTTTGTCTCATATTTAACTCTTTCTGATCAAACAGATACCTCAAACTCTTGTGGTTAGTGAAGATCTGGAATCTTTCCCCATATAAGTAGTATCGCCAGGTCTTCAAGGTAAATACCACAGCGGCTAACTCCAAATCATGTGTGGGGTAATTTCGCTCATGATCTTTTAACTGTCGGGATCCATAGGTGACCACTCTTCTATGCTGCATGAGCACACACCCCAATCCTTGATGGGAAGCATCACTATATACTGAAAATCCTCTTGATCCCTTATGGATAGTCAACACAGGTGCCATTGTTAATCTCCTCTTTAATTCCTGAAAATTGATTTCACATTGATCAGTCCATATGAACGGAGTTTCCTTGCGCATGGGCTTGGTCAAAGGAGCAGCAATCCTGAAAAATCCTTTAACAAATCTTCAATAAAGACGATCACAAACTTATCTAGATAGTCCCTGAACACCTTATTCATCAACCTAATAAAAGCTGCAGGGGCGTTTGTCAATCCGAAAGGAATCACTAGAAATTCATAATGGTCATACCTTATCCGGAAAGCCATCTTCGAAATATCTTCCTCCTTAATCCTCAATTGGTGATAGCTCGATCTTAAATCAATCTTAGAGAAGACTGAGGCCCCTCTTAACTGATCAAGCAGATCGTCAATCCTTGGCAATGGGTATTTATTCTTCACCGTGGCTTTATTCAATAGTCGGTAGTCTATGCATAATCTGAGACTACCATCCTTCTTCCTTACAAATAACACTGGTGCTCCCGCGGTGAGACACTGGGTCTAATAAATCCCTGATTCAATAACTCCTGTAGTTGTTTCTTCAATTCCTCTAGTTCCACTAATGCCATCCTATACAGAGGTCTAGAGATAGGCTGAGTATCTGGTACCAAATCAATGGTAAACTCCAACTCTCTCTCTAGTGGTAAATCGGGTAACTCATCTAGAAAAACATCCAAAAATTCACACACCATTGGTATATCCTCAATCCTCGAATGTTCTCGATTATCATCTGAAATGAGCACTTCATAACCTTCACATTAAAAACAAATTTAATATTCTCAAAAGGTAACATATAAATTTCCAATTGTTTATAAAAATTCCACACCTTTATTTCCTCAACATTTCAGACATACACTATAAGGTTCAGGTAGGGAGAAAGTTATAATCTTAGTGTAGCAGTCTAAACTCACTCGATTGGTTGCCAGCCAATTCATTCCCAAAATTACATCAAACCCATGTATATTTAACATCATTAGATCTCATAATATTACTCTATCTCCTACCTTTATCTCACATCCTCTACATATCATATCCGTTCTCTAGGACTCACGCATAGGGGTATTTACATGTAGGATATACTCTAGGGGTTCAAACTTTAAATTTAAACTACATGTAAAATGCTCAGAAATAAATGAATGTATGGATCACGGATCAATCAATACATGAGCCTTATAATTACAGACAGAGAGTGTACCTCTTATAGTTTATGCAGAAGTGTCTGTTATTTCCTTATCCAGAGAGAAAATATGTCCCACTATGACGGGCTTCTTTCCTTTCTCTACAGCAGTGGCCCGCCTTGGGGATTCACTCTCTGAGGTTGTTGTCTAGTAGGCTCCGGAGCATGTGGTCTCTGAGGTTGAGGATAGTCTTTTACTCTATGACCCATGTCTCCACATTTAAAGCATCCATGGATCAACCCAGTACAATTTCATTCATGCGGTCGGTCACAGTCTCTACAAACCCTTATCTCAGGCCTGACATCTCGAGGGGTCTCCCTAATGATAGGATAAGCGCTGGGTCTCCCCAATATGCCCTTCTGTACCTCAATCCTTCCTCTTCTGAAGGAACCTCTCCGAATATTTGTCTGGGAAATCACTGGCCTCTTACTCTTATCTCTAGTCACTGCTCTGAACTCACTCTAGGATTGTATAATTTTGATTCCCCTCTCAATCTCTTGTGCTCATCTCAAAGCATCTCCAAACTCAGTAATACATAGCCCTATCAATCGATCTCTGATGATGGGCTTTAGTCCATATACAAATCTCTCAGTGTGGAGCTTTTCATCTTTAAAGGTCTCGGGATCATATTTCAATAGAGTGGTAAACTGACTCTCATAATCATCTACAGACATATCGCCCTGTACCAGACTCGAAAACTTAGCCTGCATCCTTCTCTGGGCAGCTCGTGGTACATACAGGGCTCTAAAGGCCTTCTGAGGCATTAACTCCAAAATGTTGCGCGAATAGCGTTGTCATCTTTTCAAAACCCTATCGTACATCTTGCTCAACTCGGTTAATTCGAGAGTTAGGACTCTCCGATTGTGGGGCAGGTGGCGGAGTTGGCTCTGCCTGCTTCCTCGAACGACCTCATCGTCCACTCATTTTTCAATCTCAATACGTTTCCTGCGCGTACACATCAAACTTGATTGAAATTTCAATTCTCAATTTTAGTTCATGACTTGACTTATACAGACACTTGGGATGCATCTTATTTCACTTAATCGATACAGATAGTACTAAAGACCTTAAGCTCTGATACCAAATAAAACTCTGTGACTCCCCGAAACTGCGAAAAATAGGGTAAATTTAAAATTTATTTACATCAATACACAATTTTGGGTGCATTTCTATGCAGTGCCATGCATCATCATATATACGTTATCAAACTTTCACCTCAAGATCTCATCATCTAATATTTATATATCATAACATATACATTCCTCAATTTAGAGTTAGTTAATCCTAATACATCTAATACATCATTGTTCATCAAGTGTCTGTAAATACAACTTTAGTCTGGGTACATGAAATGTTAAAGTATACCTCAATTACAATATACGGCCTGGAGCTCAAGTCCTCCACTAGTCGCTACTCCGTACGTCGTAGGAAACTCTCTTCACTTGAAGAAATCTAGGGGATATAAAAATAGGGTGAGCTTCTAAATCACTCAGTAAGGGCGTAAGGTACTCATTAATAAAATCATCAATTACACAGCACAATTATTTTGTTTTGTAAGTGAAACTCAATAAACTCAATAGAAAACGTAGCATGAAATCATTAAAACATCATCATCATGATCATCTCATTTCTCTAAAATCATGTAGAAACATGAGAGTAAATGGCTCAGCATAAAAACCATAGTTACAAGCATATAGAAATAAGGATACAATAATGGCATTTCTTGTAAAAACGTGATAAAAATCACCTCAGTAGTAATGCACATGGCAAGGCCACAATCTCATGTATAAAATGGAGACTAGGCAATAAAATCTCAGATAAAAACATTCGTCATGGCACATCAAAATAATCTCCTTTGGGTGCGCATCTTAGGCATCCTCAAAAAAGGGAACGTCGACAATATGGTTGTGTACATGGTGTATTGGTCTTACGTGTAACCGGAACAAGGCCCAAACTTACATGCTACCAGAGCAAAGCCTCTCCTCATGCACACTATCGGTCTTACATGCTACCAAAGCAAGGCCCAGACTTACATGCTACTAAAGCAAGGCCACCCAGCGCTACCAGAGCGGGGGTGATCTCACGTTACCAGAACGGAGGCATCTCTCGCTACCAAAACAGAGGAATATCGGACTTACATGCTACTAAAGCAAGGCCTGGACTTACATGCTACCAGAGCAAGGCCTGATGTGTTATCACATGACACGCCTAAGTCTCAATATCAACCATTGTCATATACAACTATTTTGCCTTCACGAAGAGCTCATAATGTTTTCTCTCATAAAACTCATCTGAAAACCTTTTTGTACTCATTATAAAACATGTCAAAACCGATCCCCAACTGGCAAAACCACGCACACATTTCTCAAATCTCAGAACCGCCTTAACGTAGAGCCCAAATCCCATTTCACTTTTAAACTCAAGCAGTTTGTAAAATAATTTCACACTTTGTTTACAACTCATAAAAAATTGAGCCCCAATCGGCTATAAAACTATGTCCAATAACTCAATCCTAACTCATAAAAACATACTTGTTTCTCAAATAACATTTCATGCTACAATTATCATCACAAATCACATACATAAATGAGTTTAAGCTTTCCCTTACCTCGTTACACCTCGTATAGTGCAATCGTTTCTCCCAAATGACGGACTAGTCTCGTATTCCTCTCTAGAACTCCGGGGATGTCCCAACGATGTAAAAACATCATCAACACGTCATCACATTGTCTCAAATCTCAACATCGAACATAATTGCTCACATTCTCATAATTTTCCAATACCTCAATGATTTTAACAACCCTAACTATTTTCAGCCAACTCATCACAACATCTACAGCCATAATCGCAGAAATCTACTTCAAAATCAAGGATTAAAGCTTAGAAATTTGCCAAAAACTTGTGGAGTACTCAATTCACACCTCAACTCAAATCGTCCTTCGATTTTCAAGTATGTTGTTCCTCTTTTGATGAGGAACAACTTTCCCTCTTGTCAAAATCTTTGATTCGAACAGAAATGGGCATTTTAAAGGAGAGAGAAAGCTAGGGATTTCAGTTTTCTAAAGAGAGAAAAGATGAATTCCAGCAAAACACAGGAGTCTTTATATAGGCAGAGAGCAGGAGATCGATCTGCTCTTGTAGGAGATCGATCTGCTCTTGTAGGAGATCGATCTACCTTTGAATTTGAGAAATGTTATGGACACTTTTTATGCCTACCAGATCGATCTGTTGTGGGGGCAAGATCGATCTCATAATCTTGAGGAGATCGATCTACTCCTTTTGAGGAGATCGATTTATATTTTACAGAAACATTTGGAGATCGATCTGCTCCTATAGGAGATCGATCCCTTTAAGCCAGAATCACAAGGAGATCGAACTGCCTTCATTGGAGATCAATTTGCACGTTTACATTTTTTATTCCTTATCACTTTGGCCTACCAGATCAATCCCGTCTTCTCCAAGATCGATCTGGCCTCATAGTTTCACACTATGGTTGTACACTTGCCATAAAATCTCCATATATAATTTTTATAGTTTGCTCCATTGATTATTTCTAATTCAATACTCATTCATCATTTAGAAATTTCATTCCTTACCTCCTCAATATATGAATACATCACATTTAGCTCAATTAATTACACTTATGTTCATATTACAAAATTAGATGGGTATAAAATTCTCAGGTCTCACAACTTATTTCTCATCCACAGATTCTACGCAGTAGTGAGTATGCTGTAGTCGTCCCTGCTGTCGTGTTGCTTTGGTCATCCAGCAGTATAGAGGTATACACTTGAGATGAAAAATTTTGTATCCTATAAATTATGCACAGTAAAGTTTATCTTTTATATTTTGGGGGATGTATATAAAATAGGAACTGATTTAAATGCTTTCACATATTTATAAAAGTCCAGTTTCTATTCTACTTCATTTAAATGAATTTATTTAAACTATAAATGGATGAGATATGGATTGGATGTTGACTCACAGCCTAACTATTTGAGAGTAAGGTAAAGGTCACGAACAGAGAGTAAAGGTCGTGACAGAATTAATGGTATCAGAGCTGAGTTGGTCTGATGTGAGTCAATATCCATAGTTAGGAAATTATACATCCCCAAAGTACTGTGCATTATTAGGATACAATTGTGTATACCAAGCTGAAAAATGTGATTAAAACACTTATTTTGAGTATGCAGGATGTCTGATAGACGACGTACTCGTAGAGAAGAGAGTTCGCATTCTCAAGGGCATAAAGCTGAGCATGAGATATGCAATGGGTTTATTCTAGTAGAGATCCACCCGGTCTTAGTGAGGTCGCTGAGGAACATATAGCGCAGTGTAGACACGGTCAGGGAGATGTTTACACAAGCAATGGTCAGATTTGAGGGTAGACAGGAGAACCCTGCTCGTCAGGCTGCTGCTCCAGAGAGACATGAGCCAACACAGCCTGCATCGAGACCTCATGATGCAGAGGCGAAGATTCCTACACCCCTTCCAATTCAGGATATTCTCCCACCAGTTCAGGATCCTATAGCTCCATAACAGGTTGGTGGTGAAGGAGTGCATGATTGTGATCTGGGTAGACTGAGAGAGTTTTTGAAGTACGGACCACCTTCATTTAATGGGGTGAAGAACCCAGTGTTAGCAAAGCATTGGATACGTAGTATGGAGAAGCTCTGCCAATTTTTTCATCACTCCGCCATAGAGAAGGTCACCTTTGTGGCTTTTGTATTAAAGGATGAGGTCGAGCATTGGTCGATGGCCACATAGCCAATATTGAGTGCACAACACCCGATTGTGACATGGGATATATTCTTGGATGCTTTTAGGAAGCAGTACATTCTAGCTACTGCCAGAGAAAGATGCAGATGGAATTTATGACATTGACTCAGGAGAATCGAACAGTGGATGAGTATGAGTTTGGATTCACATCCCTGGGCAGATACCATACAGTCACTATGAGCCTTGAGGATAGAAAGGTTCAGAAATTTCTTGAAGGACTAAGACCTTCCATCAAAGCTCGATTAGCTCCATTGGACATTACCATCTATGATGAGGCAGTACGCAGAGCTCAGCTATGTAAGCAGGATTATGAGTTGCATGCCTCGAAATTGAGCAGCAGTGGTAAGGGCAGAGATAGAGATCGAAAGAGGTCAGTTGATCATAGAGGGTTCAGAAAGGGCCGAAGGTTATTCGGTAAGTGTAAGACCTAAATTTTTATCATATATCGTTATGATTCATGTGATGTAAACATGGTTATATGTAAATTGAATCATAAGAAGAGTTTTACGTGAACAAAAATGCAAATGGAATGAATAAAAATTTCTGAATGCATTTAAAGATCAAATGGAGATTGAAATGGCCACATAATAAACAAATGGGATTCGGACCATTCAGATTGGAGATAATAATTTAAAATATGAAATGAGAAAGGGTTCGTGAAAGGAAGTTATGTTGATTTGGTCTCAAACAAGTTGAAGGGTAAAACGGTCAACAGACCGAAAATTTGGTGTCAATTCAGTAAGAAATTGACACTGTAAACATGGACTCAGGGAATCTTTATCAATAAAGGAGACATAATTAAATTTTAGGTTAAATTGATCAAGATAGGAATTTATTGGAATAAACTGAAATTTTCACCTCGAAAAATTATCCCGAAAATATTGAAAAAATACACCGGAATGATAAAATCAGACAAATAAATACATTAATTGATTAAATGAATAAAAAATAATATTTTGGGATATTTTCATAAAAATATTATAATTTATTCTAATAAAATCATAATAAATAAATAAATAAATAAAGAGAAAAAAAAGCTGAAATTGAGATTTGCGAAAAGGGCAAAAAAGGAAGACAGTCGAGGGAGGCGACCCCAACTTCGACTAGCCACTGGCAAGAGAGACGGCAAGCGACGATTGAGAAGAGAATCTCGACCACGTGAGAGCCAACAGGCGCCAGCTCGCGTGCCGACGACGCTTGAATCGACAGATCGGAGAGGGAGGTTGCCGAGGAGAGAAGGGAAAAATCTGGCAACCTGAGCGACGTTCAGTCTGATCCAAGGCTAGCCGAAGGTTCCCTAGCCAGAGACGAGCAACGCAGTGGCAAGCGAGAGCCAGGAACCGGTCGAAAACACCGCAGACAGTGAAGGAACGACTGAACCGGTACAGACCGATTCAGTGAAGTGAAACTGTGCTGAACCGGACTGGACCGGTTCAGCCAAGGAAGAAAGGGAAAAAAAAGCAGGAAGAAAAGAAAAACAATTGGGAAAAAAATATGGCAATGCAATCGAGCCACGGGTAAGCCGGTAAGTGGTCAATGGACCGATTTAATTTTTGAAATAATTATTTAAATATATATTTGACTCGAAAAATATATGAATGTGTAGCTAGATAATTGGCGACAAATGAGAGCTTGAGTCAACCTCGATTTGCATACCATCATGGAATCTCGGGTAGGTAACCCTTATTTACGATAATTTGCATAGTTATGCGTGTTAAAAATTTACTGCATAAATTACGGATTAATTTCGTATAAAATGAATTAATTCTGGAATTTAAGATAAATTATCGTAAACAATTAATTGAGCTATCAAAGAGTTTAGAACGAGGCCCAATAAATACTGATGGGCCTAATGAGCTCAATAGGCCTCAATGATGTGAATAGTAAGTGGAAAATGGGCTTAAGGTCGGTTAAGGCCTATTATGGTACAATCGGGCCCAATATAGGTAAACGGGCTCAATAATTTAAATTAAGCCCAAAAAATACGAAATACAAGTAATTATATTGTATTTGACCTAATACGCAGTTCTGAAGATTGGATTGGGAGCAAATCGGACTGCGTGACGAGACATCAATGGATATGTCAGACTGTACAAAAAAAGACGCAAGGGAATTTTACGAGTAGCTAGAGGTAGCTACGTGTATTTTGAACAGCTTTTACATATACTGAAAATGTATAAAGGTCTTAAAAATGGATTAAAATTTTTAAGGACCTGAGATGGGTAAAAGACTATTTTACCCCTACTGAGGGAAAATTCACCTAAGGATGGTGAAAGCATGACATGCATGAAATGCGTGATTTGGAAAATTTTGTGGCTTTTAAGCAAAGCAAATTGGTAGATTAGCCAGTGTTTGTATAAATTTCATAAGATAACACTACGCAAGTGTTATTTAGATTTAAATAAAATTCTTTGGAAAATGGGCCAACAATCAAGTTTATATGGAAACAGATGGTACTGGAGCCTTGCTCACACTATATCTGAGTTTGTGAATGTGCATAATGGTGTTGGAGCGGTTGCTCACACCGATTTGTGTGACATGATATGCATAAAAAGCTGCTGGAGCGATTGCTCGCACTAGTTTTAATGATTTGACATTCATGAGAGGTGTTGGAGCCTAGCTCATGCCCTGTTTTGACTTGATACGCATAAAAAGGTGCTGGAGCGATGCTTGCACTAGTTTTAATGATTTGACATGCATGAGAGGTGCTGGAGCCTAGCTCGCTCCCTGTTTTGACTTGATATGCATAAAAAGATGCGGGAGCGATTGCTCATACTAGTTTTAATGATTTGACATGCAAGAGAGGTGCTAGAGCTACGCATGCATTAGTGCTGGAGAAGGGGCTTGCACTAGAGTTTTACATGCATGGGTGCTGGAGCCTAGCTCGCATCAAATTTTCACATGATTTTCGTGGCAGGGTGCTGGAGCCTAGCTCGCATCAAATTTTCACATGATTTTTGTAACAGAGTGCTAGAGCTTAGCTCGCACTAGTTTTACTTGATTTTATGATAGAGTGCTGGAGCATAGCTCGCACTGGTTTTATTAGGAAATTACAGTCGTGCTTGGACCTTCGGGTATATTGTATGTTACACTAATTAAATAGGCTCGCACATACATTTTGATTTGAGACATGCTATGAGTCGTGCTTGGAGCTTCGGGTAGACTGTGTGTCATGCCGATTAAACATGCTTGCACGTGCATTTTGAGACATGGCACGAGTATTGATATGAGATATGGGTCCACAGAGTACGATGTAACGTGCTTGTAGCATAGAGTATGCTGTACCGTGTTATGATATATTATATTTATGTGGCGTCTTCGGATGCGAGTGATCGGGTTGGACCAACGAGTTGAATTTGACCCACCTCCCGTGGTGGTTCTTGGTAGTGGTGATACCTTGTACACTTGATCCGTGTAGCCTGAGATCACAAGGATATGGTTATAGTCCTAGTTATTTCCATGATACATTGCCTAGTCTTGCATATTACTATTTGATGTTTTGAAAGCTTGAGAATGTGTGGATTTTGTGTGAGTCTGGACCACCCGAGGGAGGGATTGGATCCTGACTGATAATATTGGTTTTGTTGTGAATAAATGATAATTTTAATGTTTTTGAAAATGCTTGGAAATAAATGATTTTATGTAGGTCAGGATCACCCGAGGGAGGGGTTAAGTCCTGATGAGTGTGATGGATGTGGATTTTTGAAATGAATTAAGTGTTTTCTAGGGTTTTGTGGAAACTCAGCATCATGTATTTTTCATAATTGTTTATAATTCATGCAATTAAAAATGTTTTAGCATGAGGAGGTTATCCATGCCTTTATTACAAATGCATGATTTTGATTTAATTCATGCGTTTTATGATTTTACATGAGATGCCATTGAGGCATGAGTTGCATGATTTCCATAAGCATGAACAGCTTTTATAAACTATGGCATTAATGTGTGCATGATTTCGTGTGTGAGCTTTAAATGAAAAGAAATGGATTTAAGGGCATAGCATTATGAGCGTGTAGATAGTGGAGCTATCTACTTGTATAATTGCCTTACTGAGCGTGTGGTTGCTCACCCCCTTATTTTCCCCCTCTACAGAGTACTTGCAGTGGATAGAAAGCGGCAGTGATCGTGCATTCCTGTTATTCGTTGTTTCCCATCGAGAAAAGGTATGCACACTTGTATGGTTTTGTATCTAAATATGTAAATGCACAGTACTGTAAACGTATATGACGTCAGGGATGTAAGGTTATGTAAACGCAATTCTAAACGTATTAGTTAAAGTCAAAGGATAGAAAAATCCTAATGTGTAAATGTAACATGGAAATGGAATGGTAAGTAGTGTGAGGGGACTAACACCGAATCATAGTCCAACTGTTGGTAGGATGGCTACGATGAGAGGAAGGTAAGAATTAAATAACAAATGAAAAATAAAAAATAAAATTGTAGTGATTTATTTTTTTAGGTAATTTAGGTCGTGACAAAAAAGGTAGTATCAGAGCTGAGTTGGCCCAATATGAGTCGATGTTAGAGGTTAAGGAAGCTTACATCCTCATGTATTGTGCTTTTCTTAGATACAATTATATATATCGAGATGGAATTGCAGCTAAGAATTTGGTTTCAAATGCAAGAATCTAATTATTATAACTGATAGCCGCTATGGTAGAGGGGCGAGAGTACACGTGTTCGAGACTCAGGATGAGATTGAAGTGGAAGCTGGTATTAAGTATGCCCGACGAGTCCGATAGAGAGACTAGACGGTATTGAGACACGCTTCGCGAGGTTAGAGCGAAGTGTGAAGAATATTTTGGGACCTATTTGCTCAAAGTATGCATGGGATTTGAGGGCGAGTCAGAGCATTGGTGGAAGTCCGCATGACCCATATTAAGAGTTAGACATCCATAGCTGATAAGAGAGATAATTCTGGATGTATTCCAGTGACAGCATGCCCCAAACACTACTTAAAGAAAATTACAGATAAAGTTCTTTACTCTGACCTAGAAGAAACTGGTTTAATGATGAGTATGAATCTCAGTTTATATCCCTGGGTAGGTATGACCCTGACACTATGAACAATAAGAGTCGAAATGTTTGAAAGTTCATGGAAGGGCTCAGACCGTTAATTAGAGTCCGATTGGCCCCATTAGATATCACTACCTAGGCTGAGGCAGTGCGCAGATTACAGTTGTGTGAATAAGATTATGAGTTACATGCCTCTAAGTTTGGGATAGGTAGTAAGGGCAGAAATAGAGACAGAAAGAGAATAGTGGATGGTAGAGATGTCAGAGCGGGAAAGAGACCATTTGGTAAGAGATTTAGTGTTGTTAAGTCATGGGGTAAGATGATCGGTAACCCCTAGTGTATACTTACGAGGGTTATTGTGATTGCAGGACCCCGACCTACTACTGAGCAGGGTTAGATATGTGGTAGTTACCACAAAAATAAGATGTTAGATGAGGGTGAGTGTAAGCCTTAGACCGGGACACTACTGATGTTTCATCTGATGTGGTGGAGGATACCACCTTGATTGTGAATAATGAAGCAACTATCTTAATTGATCCTGGGGCCATGCATTTATTCATACCGCCCTCATTTTCATATAAGTTAGTGAAAGCCTTGAATGCCTACACCCTTGGGCACAATGCTGATAGTTAGCACCCCAATGAAGGAGGGTTAACTAACGGAATAATTATGAAGAGATTATAAGTCGAAAACGGGGGAAGAAGTATAAGTCAGCCGATTTTATTCGATGGAATATGAATAATTTTGAAGTAATATTTGAGAATAAATTGGTCGGCTGCAAACTATACTGTTCAAATTTCTATCCTAAGATAGTGATATGGTTACCCCTGAAAAGTATACTGTAAGTTTTGACAAGTAATGAAAGGGGTGTAGCGATTTAAATTAAAGGAGTAAATGATTGTACTCACGGAATGAGTAATGATGGGAATGTTTTCTCGCTTGTGTGGTTGGTGTGGATAAGGCACTTCCAGAGTTAATAGATATCCTTATGGTCAGGGAGTTTCCTGATATCTTTCTGGATAATCTACCAGGGGTGCCACCCATTAAAGGAATGGAGTTTTGTATTGATTTGTACCTGGTACAGAGCTGATATCCTAACCACGGTATAAAATGGTATTAATGGAACTGAAAGGACTAAAGAAGCAATTATAGGAGTGATTGGATAAAAGTTCATCAGATCGAATGTTTCACCTTGAGGAACACTGATTCTGTTTGTGAAAAGAAAGATGAAAGCCTCCGACTAAGCATTGATTTTTTTTATTGTCGAATGAGGCTACCATTAAGAATAAGTGTTTTCTTCCACTGTTGATGATTTATTGGATCAGCTGTGAAAAGCACAGATCATTTTAGAGATCGATTTGAAGTCTGGGTAACATTCGTTAAAAATTCGGAATGTGAATGTGCCCAAAATGATTTTCGTAACCGTTAGGGCATTGATGAACAAGGTATTTAAACTTTACCTGGACTGATTTGTAGTCATCCTTAGCAATGATATTTTGATGTATTCAAAGTCCAGGGAAAAGTATAAACAGCAACTGAAAACTATTTTACAGATGAATTGTTGAGAGTTTCTCGAAATGGGCTGATCAGTTGACATATCTCGTTCGGAAAAAGATTGCATACGAGTGGGATGATAAGTATGAAAGTAGCTTCAGTGAGTTTTAGTGTATTGAGGTATGAACTAACCACCGTAATTATTTTCACCATACCCAATAGCTTAAGAGGTTTCTCAGTGTATATGGATACCTCAAAATAATGAGTGGGCTGTGTATTGATGCAAAATGGGAAGATAGTCGATTATAGATCCAGACAACTCAAGGATCATGAAAGAAACTATCCGACCCATGATTTAAAGTTGGCAGCGGTAGAGTTTGTACTGAGTATATGGCACTACTATGTACATAGTGAGAAATTTCGGGTATGCACTGATCATAAAAGCCCGAGTATCTGTTTTCACAGAAAGAGTAGAATATGAGATAACATAGAGGGTTAGAGCTTCTAAAGGATTATGTTTGTGGAAATTGTACCACCCAGGAAAGGCTAATGTAATGGCTGATGCCTTGAGCAGAAAAAGCCTCGGGATGGTATCACAGATGATGGTCAGAGAGCGTGAGCTACAAGAGCAATTGTGAGCCTCAGTAGTGATGTGATCCCTTCTGACGATGACAGTGATTGTGTGACAGCTAGCTTGAGATTAGAATCGAATTTGACAGGCTTAGCGTGATGATCGACAGGGTGTCGATAGTGTGCGTCAGATTCAGATGGGTACAGTGATAGAGTTTACAGTGAATAATGATGGCTTACCGAGGTTCAGAGACAGTATAAGTGCTCCCCAGGACCACAGTTGATGAGATATTGTTATTGTTAGAAGCTCACTCTTCGGGATATACAGTGCATCCAAGAAGTAATAAATATATCGAAATTTCTAAAAAGGGTATTGATGGTCAGATATGAAAAGAGACATTGTAGAATTGTGGAGAAGTGTCTCGTATGTCAACAGATTAAGGTAGAGCAATAGAAGTTTACAGTGTTATTACAGCCTCTACCTATATCGACACGAAAATGGGAGCAAGTTACCATGGATATCGTGATAGGTTATAGAGGATCGCAAGAATCACGAGGCTATCTGGGTGATAGTCGATAGATTGAGTAAGTCTACCCATCTTCTCTCCAGATACTCTGAGTGTGTAGGCGAATTTATGTGTACGAAAAATTATGAAACATTATGTAGCATCTCAGGGAGCATGATATCAAATAGGGATTTTTGCTTCACTTCCCACTTCTGGGAACGTTTTTCAGGAAGCTATGGGAACCAAATTGAGTGTTAGCACAGCTTTTCGTCCTCAAACAGATGGTCAGTCAAAGAGGACTGTACAGGTTCTGGAGGATATGATGAGAGCGTGTGCCCTTGATTTTATAAGCTCCTAGGATGATCAGTTACTACTAATTGAATTCGCCAATAGCGACAGTTATCACTTGAGTATCGGGATCACATTATATGAGGCATTGTATGGCCGTAGGAGTTGTTCCCCTACTTGGATAGGAAGAAGTGGGTGACAGATAGAGAATTGCTCCCGAATTGGTATAATAAATCTCTAAAGGTGTTCAGTTGATTGTGAGTGATGGAGAATACCTCAGAGCAGACAGAAAAGCTATGCTGACAAGAGACGGAGACCGTTGAAACTTAAAAAGAGTAGGTCGTATGTTGAAAAATTGATTCGGGCATTAAATAGGGAGGAGAAAGTGTCGAGGTTTAAGACGATCTCCCTAGTCAGAGTCCTTTGGTAGTATTACACTCCGAAAAAAGTCACATTGAAATTAAAGAGTATGATGCGATAGACGTACCCGGAGCTGTTTATGGACCTATTTGACTTAGTTCTAATTTGGAGGACCAAATTTCTTAAGTGGGGGAGATTATGTAAGACCCAAATTTTTATCATATTTCAATATGATTCACGTGATGTAAACATGGTTATATGTAAATTGAATCATAAGAAGAGTTTTACGTGAATAAAAAATGCGAATGGAATGAATAAAAATTTTCAAATGCATTTAAAGATCAAATGGAGATTGAAATGGTCACATATTAAACGAATGGGATTCGGACTATTCAGATTGGAGATAAGAATTTAAAACATGAAATGAGAAAAGGTTCATGAAGGGAAGTTGTGTTGATTTGGTCCCAAACACGTTGAAGGGTAAAACGGTTAAAAGACCCGAAATTCGATGTCAATTCGATAAGAAATTGATACTGTAAACATGGATTCAGGGAATCTTGATCAATAAAGGAGAAATAATTAAATTTTAGGTTAAATTGATCAAGATATGAATTTATTGGAATAAACTGAAATTTTCACCTTCGAAAATTATCCCAAAAATATTGGAAAAATACACCGAAAAGATAAAATCAGACAAACAAATACATTAATTGATTAAATGAATAAAATCTGATATTTTTGGGATATTTTGGCAAAAATATTGTATTTTATTCTAATAAATAAATAAATAAATAGATAAATAAAGAGAAAAAAGAAGAAGCTGAAATCGCGATTTGCGAAAAGGGGGAAAAAGGAAGACAGCCGAGGGAGGCGACCCCAGCTCCGACGAGCCACCAGCGAGAGAGACGGCAAACGACGACCGGCAAGAGAAGCCTGACCACATGAGAGCCACCAGGCGCCAGCACGCGCGCCGACGACGCCGAAATTAGCAGATCAGAGAGGGAGGTTGTCGAGGAGAGAAGGGAAAAATCTGGCAGCCTGAGTGACGTTCAGTTTGAGCCAAGGCTAGCCGAAGGTTCCCCAGCCAGAGACGAGCCACGCGGTGGCAAGCGAGAGCCGGGAACCAGTCGGAAACATCACGGACGGCGAAGGAACGACTTAACTGGTACGGACCGGTTCAATGAAGTGAAACTGTACTGAACCGGATCGGACCGGTTCAGCCAAGGAAGAAAGGGAAAAAAAGAAGGAAGAAAAGAGAAAAAATTGGGAAAAAAATCTGGCAATGCAATCGAGTTACGAGTAAATCGGTAAGTGGTCAAATGGATCGATTTAATTTTTGAAATAATTATTTAAATATATATTTGACCCGAAAAATATATAAATGTGTAGCTCAATAATTGAAGACAAATAAGAGCTCTAGACAACCTCGGTTTACGTATCATCATGGAATCTCGAGTAAGTAACCCTTATTTATGACAATTTGCATAGTTATGTGTGTTAAAAATTTACCACATAAATTACAGATTAATTCCGTATAAAAAGAATTAAATTCTGGAATTTAAGATAAATTATCGTAAATAATTAATTGAGTTATCCAGAGTTTAGAACGAGACCCAATAAATACTGATGGGTCCAATGAGCCCAATAGGCCTCGATGATGTGAATAGTAAGTGAAAAATGAGCTTAAGGTCGGTTAAGGCCTATTATGGTACAATCGGGCCCAATATGAGTAAACGGGCTCAATGATTTAAATTAAGTCCAAAAAATACGAAATACAATTAATTATATTGTATTTGACCAGATGAATATTTATACGCAGTTTCGGAGATTGGATTGGGAAAAAATCGGACTGCGTGACGAGATATCAGTGGAAAGGTCGGACTGTACAGAAAAAAGAGGTAAGGGAATTTTGCGAGTAGCTAGAGGTAGCTACGCGTATTTTTAACAGCTTTTACATATACTGAAAATGTATAAAGGTCTTAAAAATGGATTAAAAATTTTAAGGACCCGAGATGGGTAAAAGACTATTTTACCCCTACTGAGGGAAAATTCACCTAAGGATGGTGAAAGCATGACATGCATGAAATGCATGATCTGGGAAATTTTTATGGCTTTTAAGCAAAGCAAATTGGTAGATTGGCCAGTGTTTGTATAAATTCCATAAAATAACACTACGTAAGTGTTATTTAGATTTAAATGAAATTCTTTGGAAAATGGGCCAACAATCAAGTTTATATGAAAACAGATGGTGCTAGAGCCTTGGTCGCACTATATCTAAGTTTGTGAGTGTGCATAATGGTGCTGGAGCAGTTGCTCGCACCGATTTATGTGACATGATATGCATAAAAAGGTGCTGGAGCGATTGCTCGAACTAGTTTTAATGATCTGACATGCATGAGAGGTGTTGGAGCCTAGCTCGTACCTTGTTTTCACTTCATACGCATAAAAAGGTGCTGGAGCAATGCTCGCACTAGTTTTAAAGATTTGACATGCATGTGAGGTGCTGGAGCCTAGCTCGCACCCTGTATTGACTTGATATGCATAAAAAGGTGCGAGAGCGATTGCTCGTACTAGTTTTAATGATTTGACATGCATGAGAGGTGCCAGAGCTTAGCTCGCACGAGTTTTTAACTGTGTGACGCATGCATTAGTGCTGGAGCAGGGGCTCGCACTAGAGTTTTACCTACATGGGTACTGGAGCCTAGCCCGCATCAGATTTTCACCTGATTTTCGTGACAGGGTGCTGAAGCCTAGCTCACACCAGATTTTCACATGATTTTTGTGACAGAGTACTGGAGCTTAGCTCCCAATAGTTTTACTTAATTTTATGATAGAGTGCTAGAGCATAGCTCGCACTGGTTTTATGAGAAAATTATAGTCGTGCTTGGAGCTTCGGGTATATTGTGTGTTACACATATTAAATAGGCTCGGATGTATATTTTGATTTGAGACATGCTATAAGTTGTGCTTGGAGCTTCAGGTAGACTATGTGTCACGCCGATTAAACATGCTCGCACATGCGTTTTAAGACATGGCACGAGTATTGATATGAGATATGGGTCCATGGAGTACGATGTACCGTGCTTGTCGCATGGAGTATGTTGTATTGTGTTATGATATATTATATTTATGTAGCGTCTTTGGATGCAAGTGATCGGTTGGATCGATGAGTTGGATTTGACCCACCTCCCGTGGTGATTCTCGATAGTGGTGATACCCCGTACACCTGATCCGTGTAGCCTGGGATCACGAGGATATGGTCATAGTCCTAGTTATTTCCATGATACATTGCCTAGTCTCGCATGTTACTATCTGATGTTTTGAAAGCCTGAGAATGCGTGGATTTTGTGTGAGTCTGGACCACCCGTGGGAGGGGTTGGATCTTGACTGATGATATTGGTTTTGTTGTGAATAAATGAAATTTTCAATGTTTTCGAAAATGCTTGAAAATAAATGATTTTATGTAGATCAGGATCACCTGATGGAGGGGTTGAGTCCTGATGAGTGTGATGGATGATGATTTTTTAACTGAATTAAGTGTTTTCTAAGGTTTTGTGGAAACTCAGCATCATGTATTTTTCATAATTGTTTATAATTCATGCAATGAAATGTTTTAGCATGAGGAGGTTATCCATGCTATAATTGTAAATGCATGATTTTGATTTAATTCATGCGTTTTATGATTTTACATGAGATGTCATTGAGGCATGAGTTGCATGATTTCTATAAGCACGAGCAACTTTTATAAACTATGGCATTGGTGTGTGCATGATTTCGTGTGTGAGCTTTAAACGAAAAGAAATAGATTTAAGGGCATGGCATTAAGAGCATGTAGATAGTGGAGTTATCTACTTACATAATTGCCTTGCTGAGTGTGTGGTTGCTCACCCCTTTAGTTTCTCCATCTACAGAGTACTTTCAGTGGATAGAAAGCGGCAGTGATCGTGCATTCCTGTTATTCGTTGTTTCCCATCGAGAAAAGGTATACACACTTGTATGGTTTTGTATCTAAATATGTAAATGCACAGTACTGTAAACGTATATGACGTCGAGGATGTAAGGTTATGTAAACACAAGTGTAAAAATATTAGTTAAAGTCAAAGGATAGAAAAATCCTAATGTGTAAATGTAACATGGAAATGGAATGGTAAGTAGTGTGAGGGGACTAACACCGAATCATAGTCCAACTGTTAGTAGGATGGCTACGATGAGAGGAAGGTAAGAATTAAATAACAAATGAAAAATAAAAAAAATTTGTAGTGATTTATTTTTTTAGGTAATTTGGGTCGTGACAAAAAAGGTGGTATCAGAGCCGAGTTGGCCTGATATGAGTCGGTGTTAGCGGTTAAGGAAGTTTACATACTCATGTACTGTGCTTTGCTTAGTTACAATTATGTATATCGAGATGGAATTGTAGTTAAGAATTTGGTTTTAAATGCAAGAATCTAATTATTATAATTGATAGCCGCTATGGTAGAGGGGCGAGAGTACACGTGCTCGAGACTCAGGATGAGATTGAAGTGGAGGCTGGTATTGAGTATGCCAAACAGAGTTCGACAGAGAGACCGAAAAGTATTGAGACACGTTTCACGAGGTTAAAACGGAGTGTGAAGAATATTTTGGGACCTATTTGCTCAGAGTATGCATGGGATTTGAGGGCGAGTCGGAGCATTCGTGGAAGTCCGCTCGACCCATCTTTAGAGTTGACATCCAGAGTTGACATGAGAGATAATTCTGGATGTATTTCGGTGACAGCATACCCCGGACACTGCTTAAAGGGAATTACAGATAAAGTTCTTTACTCTTACCTAGAAGAAACTGGTTGACTGACGAGTATGAATCTCAGTTTATATCTCTGGGCAGGTATGACCTCGACACTATGAACAATGAGAGTCGAAATGTTCGAAAGTTCATGGAAGGGCTCAAACCGTTAATTAGAGTCTGATTGGCCCCGTTAGATATCACTACTTAGACTAAGGCCGTGCGCAGATTACAGTTGTGTGAATAAGATTATGAGTTGCATGCCTCTAAGATTGGGAAAGGTAGTAAGGGCCGAAATAGAGACAGAAAGAGAATAGTGGATGGTAGAGATGTCAAAGCGGGAAAGTGACCATTTGGTAAGAGATTTAGAGTTGTTGAGTCATGGGGTAAGATGATTGGTAACCCCTAGTGTATTCAATTTCAACACTTAAGAGGGTTATTGTAATTTGAGGACCCCGACCTACTACTGAGCAGGGTTAGATATGTGGTAGTTACCACAGAAATAAGATGTTGGATGAGAGTGAGTGTAAGCCTTGGACCAAGAAACTACTGATGTTTCATCTGATGTGGTGGAGGATACCACCTTGAATGTGAATAATGAAGCAACTATCTTAATTGATCCTGGGGCCATGCATTTATTCATACTGCCCTCATTTGCATATAAGTTAGTGAAAGACTTAAATGCCTACACCCTTGGGCACAATGCTGATAGTTAGCACCCCAATGAAGGAAGGTTAACTAACATAATTATGAAGAGATTATAAGTTAAAAACGGGGGAAGAAGTATAAGTCAGCCGATTTTATTCGATGGAATATGAATAATTTTAAAGTAATATTTGAGAATAAATTGGTCGGCTGCAAACTATGCTGTTCAGATTTCTATCCTAAGATAGTGATATGGTTACCCCTGAAAAGTATGCTGTAAGTTTTGACAAGTAATAAAAGGGGTGTAGCAATTTAAATTAAAAGAGTAAATGATTGTACTCACGGAATGAGTAATGATGGGAATGTTTTCTCACCGGTGTGGTTGGTATGGATAAGGCACATCCAGAGTTAACAGATATCCTTATGGTCAGGGAGTTTCCTGATATCTTTCTGGATAATCTACCAGGGTTGCCACCCGTTAAAGGAATAGAGTTTTGTATTGATTTGGTACCTGGTACGGAGTCGATATCCTAACCACGGTATAAAATGGTATTAGTGGAACTGGAAGGACTAAAGAAGCAATTGTAAGAGTGATTGGATAAAAGTTCAGCAGATCGAATGTTTCACCTTGAGGAACATCGATTCTATTTGTGAAAAGAAAGATGAAAGCCTTCGACTAAGCATTGATTTTTTTTGTTGTTGAATGAGGCTACCATCAAAAATAAGTGTTTTCTTCAACTGTTGATGATTTATTGGATCAGCTGTGAAAAGCACAAATCCTTTTAGAGATCAATTTGAAGTATGGGTAACATCCGTTAAGAATTCGAAATGTGAATGTGCCCAAAATGATTTTCATAACCGTTAGGGCATTGATGAACAAGGTATTTAAACTTTACCTGGACTGATTTGTGGTCATCCTTAGCGATAATATTTTGATCTATTCAAAGTCTAGGGAAGAGTATGAACAGAAACTGAAAACTATTTTACAGATGAATTATTGAGTGTTTCTAGAAATGGGCTGCTCAGTTGACATATCTCATTCGGAAAAAGATTTCATACGAGTGGGATGATAAGTATGAAAGTAGCTTCGGTGAGTTTATGTGTATTAAGGTATGAACTGACCACCGTAATTATTTTCACCATACCCAATAGCTCAAGAGGTTTCTCAGTGTATATGGATACCTCAAAATAATGAATGGGCTGTGTAGTGATGCAAAATGGGAAGATAGTCGATTATGGATCCAGACAACTCAATGATCATGAAAGAAACTTTTTGACCCATGATTTAAAGTTGGCAACGGTAGTGTTTGTACTGAGTATATGGCACTACTATGTACACAGTGAGAAATTTTGAGTATGCACTGATCATAAAAGCCCGAGTATCTGTTTTCACAAAAAGAGTAGAATATGAGATAACATAGAGGGTTAGATCTTCTAAAGGATTATAATTGTAGAAATTGTACCACCCAGGAAAGACTAATGTAATGGCCGATGCCTTGAGCAGAAAGAGCCTCGGGATGGTATCACAGATGATGGTCAGGGAGCGTGAGCTACTAGAGCAATTGTGACCCTTAGTAGTGATATGATCCCTTCTGATGATGACAGTGATTATGTGACAGCTAGCCTGAGATTAGAACCGAATTTTATAGGCTTAGCTTGTTGATCGATAGGGTGTCGATAGTGTGGGTCAAATTCAGATGGGTACAGTGATAGAGTTCACAGTGAATAATGATAGCTTACTGAGGTTCAGAGACAGTATAAGTGCTCCCTAGGACCACAGTCGATGAGTTCTTGTTATTGTCAGAAGCTCACTTTTTGGGATATACAGTGCATCCGGGAAGTAATAAATATATCAGAATTTCTAAAAAGGGTATTGGTGGTCAGATATGAAAGGAGACATTGTAGAGATTGTGGAGAAGTGTCTCGTATGTCAACAGATTAAAGTAGAGCAATAGAAGTTTATAGGGTTATTGCAGACTCTACCTATATCGACACGAAAATGGGAGTAAGTTACCATGGATATCGTGATAGGTTATAGAGGACCACAAGAATCACAAGGCTATTTGGGTGATAGTCGATAGATTGACTAAGTCTACCCATCTTCTTGTTATGAAATCCCCAGATACTCTCAATGTGTAGGTGAATTTATGTGTACAAAAAATTGTGAAACATTATGTAGCGTCCCAGGAAGCATGATATCAAATAGGAATTTTCGCTTCACTTCCCACTTCTGGGAACGTTTTTCAGGAAGCTATGGGAACCCGATTGAGTGTTAGCACAACTTTTCGTCCTCAAACAGATGGTCAATCAAAAAAGACTGTATAGGTTCTGGAGGATATGATGAGAGCGTGTGCCCTTGACTTTATAATCTCCTGGGATGATCAGTTACTACTAATTGAATTCGCCAATAGCGACAGTTATCACTTGAGTATCGGGATAACATTATATGATGCATTGTATGGCCATAGGAGTTGTTCCCCAACTTGGATAGAAAGAAGTGGGTGACAGATAGAGAATTGCTCTCGAATTGGTATAATAAGTCTCTGAAGGTGTTCAGTTGATTGTGAGTGATGGAGAATACCTCAGAGCAAACAGAAAAGCTATGCTGACAAGAGATGGAGACCGTTGAAGCTCAAAGAGAGTAGGTCGTATGTTGAAAAATCGATTCGGGCATTAAATAGGGAGGCGAAAGTGTCGAGGTTTAAGACAATCTCCCTAGTCAGAGTCCTTTGGTAGTATTACACTCCGAAAAAAGTCACATCGGAATTAAAGAGTATGATGCGATAGACGCACCCAGAGTTGTTTATGGACCCATTTGACTTGGTTCTAATTTGGAGAACCAAATTTCTTAAGTGGGGGAGATTATGTAAGACCCAAATTTTTATCATATTTCCTTATGATTCACGTGATGTAAACATAGTTATATGTAAATTGAATCATAAGAAGAGTTTTACATGAATAAAAATGCAAATGGAATGAATAAAAATTTTCGAATTCATTTAAAGATCAAATGGAGATTGAAATGGCCACATATTAAACGAATGGGATTCGGACCATTCGGATTGGAGATAAAAATTTAAAACACAAAATGAGAAAGGAAGAGAAGTTGTGTTGATTTGGTCCCGAACACGTTGAAGGGTAAAACAGTTAAAAGATCAAAAATGTGGTGTCAATTCGGTAAGAAATTGACACTGTAAACATGGATTTAGGGAATCTTAATCAATAAAGGAGAAACAATTAAATTTAAAGTTAAATTGATCAAGATATGAATTTATTTGAATAAACCGAAATTTTCACCTTAGGAAATTATCCCGAAAATATTGAAAAAATACACCGAAAAGATAAAATCAGACAAATAAATATATTAATTGATTAAATGAATAAAATATAATATTTTTGGGATATTTTGGCAAAAATATTGTATTTTATTCTAATAAAATAATAATAAATTAATTAATTAATTAATTAATAAAGAGAAAAAAGAAGAAGTTGAAATCGCGATTTGCGAAAAGGGGAAAAAAGGAAGACAGCCGAGGGAGGCGACCCCAGCTCCGACGAGCCACCGGCGAGAGAGACGGTAAACGACGATCGGCAAAAGAAGCCTGACCACATGAGAGCCACCAGGCGCCAGCACGCACACCGACAACTTCGAAATTGGCAAATCGGAGAGGGAGGTTGCCGAGGAGAGAAGGGAAAAATTCGGCAGCCTGAGCGACATTCGATCTGATCCAAGGCTAGCCGAAGGTTCCCCAGCCAGAGACGAGCCACGCAGTGGCAAGCGGGAGCCGGGAACCGGTCGAAAACATCACAGACGGCGAGGGAACGACTCAATTGGTACGGACCGGTTCAGTGAAGTGAAACTGTGCTGAACTGGACCGGACTAGTTTAGCCAAGGAAGAAAGGGAAAAAAAAGAAGGAAGGAAAGAGAAAATATTGGAAAAAAAATCTGGCAATGCAATTATGCTACGGGTAAGCCGGTAAGTGATCAAATAGACCAATTTAATTTTTGAAATAATTATTTAAATATATATTTGACCCAAAAAATATATAAATGTGTAGCTCGATAATTGGCGACAACGAGAGGTCGAGTCAGCCTCGATTTGCGTACCACCATGGAATCTCAGGTAAGTAACCCTTATTTACGATAATTTGCATAGTTATGCGTGTTAGAAATTTACCGCATAAATTACGGATTAATTCCGTATAAAATGAATTAAATTCTGGAATTTAAGATAAATTGTCGTAAATAATTAATTGAACTATCCAAGAGTTTAGAACGAGACCCAATAAATATTGATGGGTCCAATGAGCCCAATAGGCCTCGATGATGTGAATAGTAAGTGAAAAATGAGCTTAAGGTCGATTAAGGCCTATTATGGTACAATCGGGCCCAATATAGGTAAACAGGCTCAATGATTTAAATTAAGCCCAGAAAATACGAAATACAATTAATTATATTGTATTTGACCTGATGAATATTTAAACGCAGTTTCGGAGATTGGATTGGGAGCAAATCGGACTGTGTGACGAGACATCAGTGGAAAGGTCAGACTGTACAGAAAAAAGAGGTAAGGGAATTTTGCGAGTAGCTAGAGGTAGCTACACGTATTTTTAACAGCTTTTACATATACTGAAAAATGTATAAAGGTCTTAAAAATGGAGTAAAAATTTTAAGGACCTGGGATGGGTAAAAGACTATTTTACCCCAACTAAGGGAAAATTCACCTAAGGATGGTGAAAGCATGACATGCATGAAATGCATGATTTGAAAAATTTTCGTGGCTTTTAAGCAAAGCAAATTGTTAGATTAGCCAGTGTTTGTATAAATTTCATAAGATAACACCACGTAAGTGTTATTTAGATTTAAATAAAATTCTTTGGAAAATGGGCCAACAATCAATTTTATATGAAAACAGATGGTGTTAGAGCCTTGCTCGCACTATATCTGAGTTTGTGAGTATACATAATGGTGCTAGAGCGGTTGCTCGCACCAATTTGTGTGACATGATATGCATAAAAAGGTGCTAGAACGATTGCTCGCACTAGTTTTAATGATTTGGCATGCATGAGAGGTGTTGGAGCCTAGCTCACACCCTGTTTTGACTGGATACGCATAAAAAGGTGCTGGAGCGATGCTCGCACTAGTTTTAATGATTTTACATGCATGAGAGGTGCTGGAGCCTAGCTCGCACCCTGCTTTGACTTGATACGCATAAAAAGGTGTGGGAGCAATTGCTCATACTAATTTTAATGATTTGACATGCATGAGAGGTGCTGAGCTTAGCTCGTACGAGTTTTGAACTGTGTGACGCATGCATTAGTGTTGGAGCAGGGGCTCGCACTAGAGTTTTACCTGCATGGGTGCTGGAGCCTAGCTCGCATCAGATTTTCACATGATTTTCGTGACAGGGTGCTGAAGCTTAGCTCACACCAGATTTTCACATGATTTTTGTGACAAAGTGTTAGAGCTTAGCTCGCACTAGTTTTACTTGATTTTATGATAGAGTACTGGAGCATAGCTCGCACTGGTTTTATAAGGAAATTACAGTCGTGCTTAGAGCTTCGAGTATATTGTGTGTTACACTGATTAAATAGGCTCGCACGTAAATTTTGATTTAAGACATGCTATGAGCCGTGCTTGAAGCTTCAGGTAGACTTTGTGTCACGCCGATTAAACATGCTCGTACGTGCGTTTTGAGACATGACACAAGTATTGATATGAGATATGGGTCCACGGAGTACTATGTACCGTGATTGTCGCATGGAGTACGCTGTATTGTGTTATAATATATTATATTTATGTGGCGTCTTCGGATGTGTGTGATCGGTTGGACCGATGGGTTAGATTTGACCCATCTCCCGTGGTGGTTCTCGATAGTGGTGATACCCCGTACACCTGATCCGTGTAGCCTGGGATCACGAGGATATGGCCATAGTCCTAGTTATTTTCATGATACATTGCCTAGTCTCGCATGCTACTATCTGATGTTTTGAAAGCTTAAGAATGCGTGGATTTTGTGTGAGTCTGGACCACCCGTGGGAGGGGTTAGATCTTGACTGATGATATTGGTTTTGTTGTGAATAAAAGAAATTTTCAATGTTTTCGAAAATGCTTGGAAATAAATGATTTTATGTGGATTAGGATCACCCGATAGAGGGTTTGAGTCCTGATGAGTGTGATGGATGATGATTTTTGAAATGAATTAAGTGTTTTCTAAGGTTTTGTGGAAACTCAGCATCATGTATTTTTCATAATTGTTTATCATTCATGCAATGAAATGTCTTAGCATGAGGAGGTTATCCATGCTTTAATTGCAAATGCATGATTTTGATTTAATTCATGCGTTTTATGATTTTACATGAGATGCCGTTGAGGCATGAGTTGCATGATTTCTATAAGCATGAACAACTTTTATAAACTATGGTATTGGTGTGTGCATGATTTCGTGCGTGAGCTTTAAACGAAAAGAAATGGATTTAAGGGCATGGCATTATGAGCATGTAGATAGTGGAGCTATCTACTTGCATAGTTGCATTACTGAGCATGTGGTTGCTCACCGCCCTTATTTTTCCCCTCTACAGAGTACTTTCAGTGGATAGAAAGCGACAGTGATCGTGTATTCCTGTTACCCACTGTTTCCCATCGAGAAAAGGTATACACACTTGTATGGTTTTGTATCTAAATTTGTAAATGCACAGTACTGTAAATGTATATGACATCGGGGATGTAAGGTTATGTAAACGCAATTGTGAACGTATTAGTTAAAGTCAAAGTATAGAAAAATCCTAATGTGTAAATGTAACATGGAAATGAAATGGTAAGTAGTGTGAGGGGACTAACACCGAATCATAGTCTAATTGTTGGTAGGATGGTCACGATGAGAGGAAGGTAAGAATTAAATAACAAACGAAAAAAAATTGTAGTGATTTATTTTTATAGGTAATTTGGGTCGTGACAGTAAGGGACCTAAGATCGAGGATGTACGAGAGAGGCCTGTGAAGCCTCCAGTTCATCCAACTTCATCTCCAACTTCGAGAGGCATAGTTATTGGCGGACCTCGACCTACCATAGAGCAGTGCAAGTTATGTGGTAGATATCATAGGGGTAGACCATGCCCATTATCGATGAGATCATGTTATAGGTGTGGTAAACCATGGCACATAGCTCTTGAATGCCCAGAGTTGATTGATACAGCCCCGCAAAAGGCAAAGAGCCAGAGAAGGCTACAGTTGAGATACTTACACCTAAGAGGAAGGCCACAGCAAAAGAGAAAGGGAAGCAAGTTGTTGGTCGAGGGTGAGTGTTTGCATTCGACCAGGCATCTGCAGAGGCTTTCTCAGATATGATTAAAGGTACCATCCTAGTCTTTGATTTTGAAGCATTAGCATTGATTGATTCTGGTGCCACGCATTCATTCATATCGCCTTCATTTGTATGTAAAATGTGTGAAGATGTAAAACCTGTACCCTTAGGTAGAATATTACCTATAAGCACTCCAATGAGAGACAATGTAATGGTGAAGTATGTATGTAAGAGTTGTAAGTTAAAAGTATGGGAAAGGAACATGTCAGTCGATCTCATCCTATTAGCTATGAAGGATTTCAATGTAATACTAGAAATGAATTGGTTGGCTGCAAACCATGTTGTTTTAGACTGTTATGCTAAGACAGTAATGTTTTCCATCCCTGAAAAGTTTGTTGTAAGATTTGAAAAGTAATGAAAGAAGTAGTAAATTATCTCTAAGGATAGATGATTTTGCTAACGACTGTAGTAATAATGTGTTGAAGGTTTTATCGCCTATGTGGTTGACTTGGATAAGGTGTACCCGGATATAGCTGACATCCCAGTGGTTAGAGAATCTTTCGATGTCTTTCCGAAAGATTTACCAAGGTTGCCACTAGACAAAGAAATGGAATTTTGTATTGATTTGGTGCCTAGAACCGAACCGATATCCAAGCCACCATATAGAATGGCTTCGATTGAATTTGAGGAGCTAAAGAAGCAATTGCAAGTGTTGTTGGACAAGGGGTTCATCAGATCGAGTGTATCACCTTGGAGAGCACCGGTTCTGTTTGTAAAGAAGAAATATGGGACTCTCCAACTGTGTATAGACCATCAGTTGTTGAACAAGGCTACCATCAAGAATAAATACCCCCTTCCATGGATTGATTATCTATTGGATCAGTTGCAAGGAGCACAGATTTTTCGAAGATTGATCTGAGGTCTAGGTATTATCAGTTGAGGATTCGGAGTGGAGATGTGCCCAAGACAGCATTTCGGATTCGTTATGGCCATTATGAGTTTTTGGTTATGTCATTTGGGTTGACAAATGCTCCTACAACGTTTATGGCTTTAATAAATGATGTATTTAAGTCATACCTAGACAGATTCGTGATTGTCTTTATAGATGACATATTAGTGTACTCGAAGTCTAGGAAAGAGCATGAGCATCATTTGAGAACAGTGTTACAGATCCTCCGAGATCAGGAGTTGTATGTTAAACTCAACAAATGTGAATTCTGGCTGAGTGAGATATCGTTTTTGGGTCATGTAGTCTCGAGAGACAGTGTATCAGTGGATCCGTCCAAGATAAAGGCTATGATACAGTGAGAAAGACCCAAGACGGTTATAGAGATCCATAGTTTCCTGGGTTTAGCAGGTTATTATCGATGATTTGTTGAGGGATTCTCTAAGCTGGCTGCTCCATTGACTCATCGCACTCGAAAGAATGTAGCATTTGAGTGGGATGATAAGTGTGAAAGAAGTTTCTGTGAGTTAAAGCACAGACTGACCACCGCACCTATTCTCACCATACCCACCAGCTCAGGAGGTTATACAGTGTATACAGATGCCTCGGGAAAGGGACTGAGTTACGTGTTGATGCAGGACGAAAAGGTAGTAGCCTATGGATCCAGACAGCTTAAGGACCATAAGAGGAACTACCCAACCCATGATTTAGAGTTGGCAGTCGTGGTATTTGCATTGAAAATATGGCGCCACTACTTGTACGATGAGAAATTTCAAGTGTATACCGATCATAAGAGCCTTAGATATCTATTCTCACAGAAAAAGTTGAATATGAGGCAGAGACGATGGATGGAGCTTCTAAAGGATTATGAGTGCGAGATACTATACCATCCAGGGAAGGTAATGTTATGGCTGATGCCCTGAGTAGAAAGAGCCTCAGAATGGTATCGTACATGATGGTCATGGAATATGAGCTGCTCGAGCGATTTGCTCACCTCAGGTTGGATATAGACCCTCTTGATATTGACAGAGACTATGTGATAGCTAGCCTACGAGTGGAACCAAATTTGATTGATCGGATACGCCAGGCTCAGCATGCCAATCTACTGTGTGAGGATCGTGCAAGTCAGATTCAGAGGGGTGATGTGGCCAATTTCTTAGTGAGTGATAATGGCCTACTGAGGTTTAGAGATAGGATTTACGTTCCCAATGACCTAGAGCTAAAGAGGTTGATTTTAACAGAAGCTCATTCATCTAGATACACGTTGCATCCGGAGAGTAACAAGATGTATCAAGACCTCCGAAAAGTGTATTAGTGGTCAGGGATGAAAAGAGATATCGCAGAATTTGTGGCAAGATTTCTTGTATGTCAGCAAGTGAAGGTAGACCATCAGAAGCCTGCAAGGTTATTGCAGCCTCTACCTTTACCAACTTGGAAATGAGAGCATGTCAACATGGATTTCATCATAGGATTGCCGAGGACTAAGAGGAACCATAATGCTATCTGGGTAATGGTGGACAGATTGACAAAATCCGCCCATTTTTTTTTTTTTTTGCTATGAAGTCCACAGATACTTTAAGTAGTTTGGTAGAGTTATATGTATGGGAGATAGTAAGGCTACATGGTGTTCCAGTGAGCATTGTATCAGATAGGGATTCTCGCTTCACTTCTCACTTTTGGGAACAATTCCAGGAAGCTATCGGAACCCGATTGAGTTTCAGTACTGCTTTCCATCCTCAGACCGATGGTCAGTCAGAGAGAACCATCCAAACATTAGAGGACATGTTGAGAGCAAGTGCTATAGATTTTAAAGGCTCCTGGGATGATCACCTGCCATTAGCCGAATTGGCATACAACAATAGTTATCATTCGAGTATCAGGACGGCACCATATGAAGCCTTGTAGTGTAGAAGGTTTCATTCCCCTATTGGTTAGGAAGAAGTGGGTGAAAGGAAAATTTTTTGCTCCTGATTTGGTACAGCAAGCCTCTGAGGTTGTTCAGCTGATATGTGAGAGATTGAGAACAGCTCAGAACAGGCAGAAAAGTTATGCTGACATGAGGTGGAGGCCATTAGAGTTCACCGTGGGTGACTTGATATTTTTAAAAGTTTCTCCCTCAGAAGGGATTATAAGGTTCGATAAAGAAGGTAAGTTGAGCCATCGTTATATCAGACCGTTTGAGATACTAGAACATGTGGGAGATAAAGCCTACAGGCTAGCATTGCCACTGGAGCTAGCAGGCATACATAATGTCTTCCATGTGTCTATGTTTCGAAAGTACCATCCAGATCCAACTCATGTGATTCGGTATGAGCCATTAGAGCTCAAGAATGATTTACCATATGTAGAGAAACCAATCCGGATACTGGATAGAAAGGGAAATGTGCTACGAAACAAGACGATTCTACTTATTAAGGTTCTCTGGCAGCATCACACTTCATAAGAAGCTACTTGGGAATTGGAGAACTCTATACGGGAAAAGTACCCCCGACTTTTTGAGGAGTAACTTGGTTCTAATTTGGAGGACCAAATTTCTTAAAAGATGAGAGGAATGTAAGACTTGTATTTTCATATGTAATCCTTTTGATTCTCTAAGTATACACTTATTTATGTAATATGAATCATATGAGTTGTAAGGTCCGTAAATTTACTGTACACACTTGTTATGTGAGTTCATGATGTACACACAAGTTTCATTATGTATGATTTATAAGAAATGGACCTTACTAAGTGATAAATGTGGAACGAATGCAAAATAAGTAGTGAAGTAAATCGATAAGAAGTTAACTTTGAAATTGGGGATGAAATTCAGCTAAGTATGTTGCAAAGCAAGGGGAGATCGATCTCTCCTTCAAAGCCAGATCGATCTCGGTAAGCTTATGCCAAGTAAGGATCGATCTCATCCTCAAGTAGACCGATCTCATTATGTCTCAGCCAGAAGTAGATCGATCTCATCCCTCTAGCAGATCGATCTCTAAAGCTCTCTGCCTAGCTAAGACCCGATCTTACCCTTCAGAACAGATCGATCCCTCATGCTTGAAAAACTAAATGCTGAGAGACTTAAAGCAGGAGAAGATCGATCCCTCACTTATGGAGATCGATCTCATCAAGCTATTTCTATATAAACTAGGTAGTTGAACTGCATTTCACGAAAGCAACTCAAAACTTTCCATTTTTGAAACAAAGTAACCTAGCTTTTCCCTATTAACTCTCAACACTTTTCTTAGAAATTTGAGAGAAGTTCATTTCAGCAAAGTTGTTCCTAGAGAGGAGGAGAACAACATAGTTGGAACCGAGAAGTCGAATCGTTGGATTGAAAGAGGAAAAGAGCTTTCCCCAATCTTGGTAAAAAATGAGAAAAAACTTAGATAGGTAAGATTTCAATGCAACAATCTCATGTATGTTGATCTATAAACTTGTATGAGTTGATGGGTATATAGATTAATGGTTGGAACATCTTAGTTCATGCCTAATCTCTCAAGACCTATAAATGGCTTAATGTGCTAAAATGAGAAAAAAAGATTAGTAGGTATGGATTTAATGATGAATTAAGTGTGCATTGATGTTATTGAGCATGTGTCTATGCTTGTATAATAGTTTGGTGAAATCATTGTGCTAGAAACAATAATGGTTAAAAATAAGCATACGAGGTATTTGATGAAATGTCGAAATGAAATGATGAACTTGAGGCATTGTACGTTTAATGTCGGTTTAATGCGAATTAGTAGACTCAAGGAGTCTAGGAGATTCTCAAAAAATGAGTTATATACTCGAAATGGACTCAAGAAAGAGTAAGGTTCGATAATGATGTAACGAGGCCCAATGAGATATAAATGGTCCAATGCATTGATTTGAATATCATGCAAGTGAAATGAAGTATAGGAAAGTACACTGATGTGTCTAGTACACAATTTCAGCTTCAGAAGATATAATTGGAGTTGATAAGATCGGGTCACGAGCGTTGGGAATCGAAGGAAAGTGATTCAAGTGTGATTCGAGGTAACGGACTTATGCGAGCTACTAGAGATAGCTATACGTATGTTTTTCCTACCTGCTGTGTGTGAATGTATGCGATAAGTGTGTAGATATTGATATATCTAGGTGAAAACTACGTATGAGAATAAGTCCATAAGTATGAGTTGCATGACTTCTATGTTATTGTTGTGAAAAGAGGTTTTGCAAATGTTTTGAGAAAGAATAATAATAGACGGGCTCCCGATTTAACCATTGCGTGAAATGCTACTAACGAGCGATTGAAGGGAAATTTGCCCTCTCACTCATAACAGTACATGGAGCCCCTTCTATTTCTTTTCTGTGTGAAATCGTGCTAGAGCCTAAGTGGCAAAGGTAGATTGACCAACCTTACTCACACGTTATTTTCCAAGGGATTTTTTAGAAAAGCAAAAAGGTGCTCGATGCCTCGGTGATGCTATGTGTTCCACTCGAGAGCTCGCACTAGATTTTTGGGAATCATGCTGGAGCCTTTGAGTATTGCTGTGTGTCTTGCTCTGACTATGCTCGCATGTAATTTCCTAGTAATACCGTGCTCGATGCCTCAGGTATGTTGTGTGTCTTACGTTGAGTTGCTCACACGAAGTTTTCGTGATTATGTTGTGTGTTGAGTAAAATCGTGTTAGAGCCGTCATGTATTGCTATGTGTCTTGCATTGACCTGCTCACACGTGGTTTATGAATGTGATGTAATGAGTACAAAACCATGCTTCAACCGTCGTGTACTACTGTGTGTCTTGCACTGACCTGCTCGCACGAAATTTTAAGATAATGAAAATGGGTGATAAGGATCCATGGGAGCACGATGTACAGTGAGCGTTAGCCATGGAGTACAATGTGCCGTGATTTCAGTATGAGCTGAAGGGATGGTTGATCTGCCTCCCCAAGCGTAGAGTTCTCGCACACCTAATCAGTGTTGCCTGGAATCCGACTATGATCATAAGTCATTTATTTATCTGAGTGATATGACATTGTCACTACTGTGTATGGTGATATATGTTTCTCTTGCTGTGTGTCTGGGGATAAGATAACTCATAATTATGTCTCATGTACATTGATTTGCTGAGTGCAAAGTGATTTCTAAATGTGTACTGTTGATTTCTAAGTGATGAGTTGTGTGAAAAGAATGTGTTGTGTGAATATGCATATACTCATCTGGCGAATTAATGATTTCGCATCGATGAAAGCTATTTTAAAGAATGCATATGTTTTATAAGGAAAGTGATTTTATATTTTTAGCATGTAGATAGTGTAGTTATCTACCTACTTTCATATTTTCCTTATTGAGCGTGTTAGCTCACCTCCTTTATTTCTCCTCCACAGATTCTACACAGTAGTGAGTATACTGCAATCATCCCTGCTGTCTTGTTGCTTCGATTATCCAGCAGTATAGAGGTATACACTTGAGATGAAAAATTTTGTATCTTGTAAATTATGCATAGTAAAGTTTGTCTTTTGTATTTTAGGGGATGTATATAAAATAGGAACTGATGTAAACGCTTCCACATATTTATAAAAGTCCAGTTTCTATTCTACTTCATTTAAATGAATTTGTTTAAACTATAAATGGATGAGATATGGATTGGATGTTGACTCACAACCCAACTATTTGAGAGTAAGGTAAAGGTCACAGATAGAGAGTGAGGGTCGTGACAGTTGTTCGGTCGGAAAGACGATGTCGGATCTGGTGAGGAAGGGGTCACAAATCAAACGGCTTGGTGTCGAGTCGTTGACTGCCGAGGAAGCCGCCTAACCTGAGGTGAAGAGGGCGTCACGACTCGCGTGCTGGCTGGTGACTGTCGAGGAAGTCACCGGAGACGATATGCCGTTGCTAACTCAGATCGGTTGCATTAGAGAATGGGATGGCAGACCAGGCAGAGGATATGGACAGGCGGCGTGGGTGGTGAACTAGATTGAAGTATTTTTAGGGTTTTCTATTATTTAGGGTATAAATGTCATTTCCCATTATATAAATATTATTATATAATAATATATATTATTAAAATATATAAAAACTCGAGACTCAATTAGGCTCACGAGCTACTCGAGTCGGGTATCTAAGTGCTCGAATTCGACCCGCTCGATAGCTTGAGTAGCTCGAGCTCGAGCTCGACTCGACTAAAATCGAATCGAATTCGAGTTTTACTCGAGTTGATCCCGAGTACCTTGCGAGTATCACTGTATCGCTTACACCTCTACTCATGACTTTAATATTAAAAAAACATAAAAATATTAAAAAAAAAAGGTGTTGAAAAAACAGTTTTTGGACAACTAAAACTAAACATGGAAAAATAAAATGAAATTGACAGAGTAATTATTATCCTATATAATTGAAATATATATATATATATATATTTGAAGATTTTTTTTTAAACCTTGTTCTAGAGCAAAGCTATTTTTTAAATCAGTTAACCTCCACATCAGCATTTTATTCCACCTTAGTAACTTCTTTCTTCAATTGTCTACCTTCAATATTTTTAAAAAACAAAAGAATCTCAAAAGCTAATATTTTGGCTTTGGATAGATCTCAAATAAGAAAAAAATTAAATCGTTCAAAAATATAGGAGTAGGTTTTAATTTTGATTAATTAAAGATTTTCGTTTTCTTTTACCTGTAAATCATCAAAAATTTTCCAAAATATATGCAGTGTACACTAACTTACATTGATAGTAAGTATGAGTTCATTGTTGGAGAAGAAACTTGAGTGATTTCATAATGAATACGAGCTTGGCTGTAAGAAGAATTACCAGTCTTCAAAAGTGAACTTTCAACGAATTTCAGAATTGTGTTGCACGAAGAAAAGTCTTAAAATGTAGTTCTAAAATTGAATTGAAAACCCTAGAACAAAATATTTTTACAAGTGCCAAAACGGCAAAAACCTATGCAAAGATAAATAAAATAAATAAATAAAAAATCACTAAAAGTATCCATTGATGAACAAAAGTTAACTCAGATAGTAAAATCTATCACAAAATCGAAATTCCAAAAATATGTTCTTTATCATTAGAAGGGATGCCAAATGAATGAAAATCATCTTGAAATTGCTCAATTTCTTTAATTTAAAGGAAAAATCAGTATAAGTATACCGAAAAAAAAATCCCAATAAAAAATAACAAGAGTCTGATGTTACATACTCTTTAAGATGACTCTAAATCTAGAATAAGGAAAAATAAGCAAAATAATAGAATCAAGAAATTAGGTAAAAGAAGTTTATAATGAAAACAAATTCTCTTGCTTAAATTATTAATGAAGTTTCCAAGAGTAAAATATATATATATATATATATATATATATATATATTATGTTTCTTCATGTGAGTAACCATTTTTATGGACTTTTATTCTCTGATATTGATTTGGGAGAGAAAGACAGTTTTTTTTTTTGACAAAATTAAAAATGTAATTATTGGAAGAAAAGAGTATAGAAATTATTTTGCTAAATTGAAAGAAGAAAACATTAATATGGAAGGTAATGCTGATGTGGAGTCCAATTAAGTCAAAATACTATTCTTTAGGAATGAAGTTTAAAAATATTCTAGTCAGAAAAATAAATTTCCAAAGTACCTTATTTTGGGGAAAAAAACTTTATCTTTGAAAAAACAATCAGGATATTTTTAAGTTCTGCCTGGTTGAGTGATCCTAAAAGCGTATTTTTTTTGTATGAATATAAAATGCTTCATAATTGAACCATTGATAAATAAATAAATAAATAAATAAATAAAGCTCCTTTGTTTACCACATGGATTGGTTTTGTGGGTGACCATAGGCTGTGTGCATATATGGTGAAGGGTAATTCATTGCTAAAGAAAAATGTCAACAGTTGTCATGTAAATGTAATGGTACATAAATTGGGAACGTTTTCACGCTTTCCTAACAAATGTGGATTGGATTGGAAAAAACATTTTCCCCAAATTCTTGAATCATGGAATAATCATTTTACTTTTCGATGTAAAATATAAATAAATATAGTCAATATCCAAAAATCACTTTTTGCCAAAGGAAAACGTGGGAGGTACATACGACTGTGGGGGTTCACATGCTTTTTCGCTTTCGGGAGACGTCTTTTTCTTTCTCGTCTCTTTTCTACAATTATAAAAATGCAACAAGGAATCTCTCTTTTCTTTTCTTTGGCTTCCTATGGTTCATGTGAAATCAATGCCATTGCCTTGCACAAACTACCCAAAAGACAAAAATGAAAAAAGTTCATTTATTTTATTCAAAATTTGAAAATAATAATGTCGATGCTCGTGTCTATGTCTGGTACAAGATAAGTGTTAAATCTAATAATATCATATACGACACAATAATATAATATCAAAACGACATAAATAAAAAAAATTATAATATGAATTAAACTTTTTTTTTCCTTTTCTATTATTATAAAAATGTAATAAAGAGATTTTGATTTTTCATTTTTTATTTATACAAAAAGGATGAAAGATTTGAAAATTAAATCTTATTTCTCTAACAATCACTAAATTAAATTTTAATTGTTATATTTGAGTTTCTAGTTCATTATGAAATAGATGCCATTGCCTTGCACAAACTACCCAAAAGGCTAGAAAGAAAAAAAGTTCATTTATTTTATTCAAATTTTGGAAATAATTATGTCAATGGCCCTGCCCGTGTCTGGATATAGGATTGGAGCAGAACTTGCAGTGGGGAGTGGAAAATGTTTATTACTTTGATTTGCTTTTTGATCTTTCGATTTGGTATTTCAATATGCTTTTGTTAAATGTTTTTGGAGAATTTTTACTATTTCTAAGCTCACACTTTCTAACTTCAATCAGAGCCTGTTTAATGGCAAACCCATTTGCAAGAAAAGGACAATAATATATGTCAGTTTAAGCAAGCAACTTTCCAAAAGCTTATTGCCCTCATCTCATCTACCTTCAGAAAATCAGAAATCAGGCAATAAAATCCCAAACCTAAATGCATTTACTACTCAACCAAAACCCAAACCATATATATTGACCAAAGCGCAAGCCCCCTTCCCTCCCAATTGCCGATGACCACTGTTTCCTCTGCTTATTCAAAAGCTGCATTCACTGTCCCTTTTACTAGACGAGGCGACAGGCCAAGTGGCCAACCCACCCCCTCTCCTCCTATGGCCAAAACAAACAACCAAGGATTTCTCCACTCGCTTCCCCACTCTTTTTGCTTGGAGATCCCGAGTTGTACACTACTTCATTAAAGGGAATCCCCACAATCACGTGACATGATTCACATCAACGCAGCCTACCTAGAATTAAAAAAAAAAAAAAAAAACCATCCTGTTAAGCTCATCAAAGAAAATTTTTTTTTTTTTTAATAAAGAGGGATATGAAATTTTTTTTTTGTTATTTTTTTAGTCACGATTGATACAAGATTAATTTTTATTTATACTTTTTAATTAATATTAATTTTAAATAATTTAATATAATGAAAATTTAAAAATAAAATTTTTCATTATAAATTATTATTTCAAAACTCAACTATACTTTACACTACAAATTCAACTTCTTGAATTAAATTTTGTTAACTTTTTACTCTTTATAAACCATTCTTTTCACATATAAAATTAAATGTGAATAAATTGTTCAATCTCAATGAAGTATTGTATTTCCCAAGGAAAACCTTAATCATAAAAAGTTTAAGATTCATTTAAAACGTTTACTTTTTATAAAATAATCAAAAATATTATTAACTTTTGTTCACATTTTATTTTGCTAAAAGATTTTAGGTGTATATTTTCTCTAGTAAATTTAATGTATTTAAAACTTTTTTTTGAATGTTTTTCACAAAATTTATATCTTAGTTAATAAAGAAAACTTCATCAATTGAATTAATTTGTGTGCATAGAGTTATTTTTATTGTATAATTTAATATAACTTAAAAAAATAAAATTAATTTGTAAGAATTGCATCTTCATAGACATGCCAACGAAAGTATAACCTTTAATCTAAAAATATTTACTATTGCACATTGATTCTTAATCAATTAATGACAACGTGGATTTAACCAAAATTCTTAATAGAATTTTTTCTCCCAGGAATTCTTAATATTTGAGTACTACCTTTTTTTCTTTATCTACAGCATCACCCTTTTATTTGAGATATAGAAGGAAAAAAAAATTATTGGAGCGTGTAGCACGAGCGGAAGAAGAGAGTGGACTAGTACTATTAACAAAATCATTCCATGCACCAGCATGTCTGATCTGTTACAAGTCACAACTCAATACTCCCTTTTAGTTCAGTGCTTTGCTACAAAACATGTTTCACACGTGTCAACACGAGCTCTTTCTCTCTCTTGCTGTCTCTTGACCTTCTTTTACTGACTCTGTTCGTCTGTTTCCTCCTCTCGAAGCTTTCTTTCATTCCTAAAGAGAGAGAAGAGAAACCTTTGAATTTTAGAAAGAAACAAAGAGAGAAATGAAAGAAGGGAAATCGTTTTTTAAGTCTAGGATGAAATGGGTTGGTTTAATTGGTTTGGTTTTATCAGCTTTTTCACTCTTTGTTCACTTTTTGCTATCAAGATTCACTGAATATGGCTTCTCAGAATACCAATCTTCCATAACAATCTTTTCTTGGAGACCTATTTTGGAAACTTCAGACCTTTCAAGAACGGTAATGTGCAAGGTTTATACTTTGAGTTTTTTTTTTAATACTTTTTTCTTGTTTCAAAATTTTGATTCTTTACATTTGAGATGATTTACTTTCTGGGTATTGGTTGTTTTTCTCAAAAGTGTTTGCTTTTGGGGTTTCAGTTATCTGTTTTTGGACATGTGGGATTTGGTTTCACTGTTGTGTGGGAGTTTCTTTGGATCCATTTTGGCTACGGAAAATGCCCAGATTAATGTTATTTGTTTGTTTAATTAAAGTGAGCTGAAATTTGTATTTTGGATCCATTTTATTTTTTTAAAACTGTTTTAGTAATTTTAAAGCCAATTCTTCCTGTTAGATTTTATTTAACATTTATGGCTTCTTGTAATTTTCTTTCTATCTGTTGGTGCAGAGCCCATTGTATAGAAGACTATGGGGTCCAGTTGGGCAACTGGAATCTTTACATCCAGATGCAAATCCTAGAGGGTACTATGCAGGTTAGCTCTCATTTCCATCTTTGATTGCTTTACTGTTGTGTGTTTCGCAGGAATCTGACTCATATGGTGAATAACATGAAATTGCATCTAGCTAATAGAGCTTTAAGTTGCTAGCATTGAATGATTAGGATTTAAGAGTTATCATTCTTCTATCAGAATATTTTGCTGATGCCATTTACGGTGGCTGCTAACTGTCAACTGTCTTCTGTATACAATTTCAATGATATGAACTTTGAAACTTCGTAGCATTAGTGACTGGTATTTGAATGACTAAAAACAGAACCAATGAATTAAAATTAGTGTGTTAGGATTATATGGAGAGACTGAAATGAATCGAAGAATGGCTCTGTCATACCCCTTGGAGTTAGATTTGTCTTTCAATTCTTCCCTGACATGTAAACTGCTGTATATATGCATCCTATAAAATTGCAGTTTTATTGAACATCATGTTACTTCACAACGAGGTCACTGGAACTCTGATTCTCTTCGGAAGTCTGATTGTTGCTAAAATAGTTTATAGGTCATGTATAAATTATAAAATTGCCTTTTAGGATTGTTGAGGAATCAAAGGTGTGCTGTAGGATGGGTAAAATTATTTTTTTTTCACAAGATGAGAGGTATCTATTGGTCTAGTTCTTTTATGTTCTGTTCTGAAGGTTTATGTTCTATTGATGTCATGACCAATAGTTTTGAACGTATAATTTTTATTGGGACCTTTTTTCTTTCTTAATTAGCCTCATATGATAAATTTATTGTTATATGTCTCTATGGAAACACAGATTCTTATTTATATCATGTCTTTGTGTCTTTTGGGAGCTGCATTTTCTTATTTCTTTTTCAAAGCATAGAATTGTTGTTTCCTACTTCAGTCGTTTTACTTGTAAGGACAGATGTTTGGCTGAGAAGGAAAATATTCCCCGATGATTGTTTTTTATTTGTAAAAATCTACTTTCTTTTTTGTTATTTGTTTTAATTTTTTTTGAAAGTTTCTAAAATTGTAGAAAGATTATTCATTTCCAAATTTAATGTTGTCAAATACTATTTTTTTTAATTTTTTTTTTGGAATTTAAAAAAAATTTCCAGTTACTTTCTCCTGGTTTTTTTTCTTTATTTTTTTGGTTTTCTTCTTCATCATCATCATCATCATTATTTAAAAAGTTCTGGAATTGTAAAAGGAAAATTCAAATCTGGAATTTTTTTATTTTTAAAAAAATCGAGCTTTCATCTCTTTTTTTTGGTGATTTTGATTTTTTTGTTTTCTTTTTCTATTTGTTTGGGAGACATATTTTAGTGAAAAAAGTTCTGGGACTTTTTTGTTATTTCTTATTTTCTTTTTTTTATTATTGCATTTTTTTCAATTTTTTTATTGTGAGATGTCATTGTTTTAAAATGCCAGATGTCATCGTTAGTTTTTGCTTCTGTTAACTTTTTTTTCTGAAGCATTTGCTTCTGTTACAATTCCAACTACAGTATTGCCAAAACTTTATTTTTTTTAACTGTTGTACAGATATACTCATAGGCTCATAGCTAATGCTTTTCTATACACCTGCCTATAGCAGGTCCTAGTGCTCAGACAAATGGGTACATTTTTGTCAGAATACAAGGTGGTTTCCATGAGATTAGGAGCTCGGTAAGGATGCTTTGGTCAAATTTCCTAATTGCAGATGCGGTTCTCCCTATGCTTAGTCGGAATTGTAATATATTTCTTAATCTTTTAGATATGTGATGTGGTTGCGGTTTCTCGGTTTCTTAATGCTACTTTAGTTGTTCCAGAGATTCAACAAACAACAAGCAAGAAGGGAATCAGGTCATTTTACTTTTGTATAGTTACAACTTTTGATTCTTATTTGGAGTTAAATCATGACTATTTAATGTATCAATAACTGTTCTGTGTCAACTTATTTTTTATATATGTTCGATGCAGCTCCCAGTTCAAGAGTTTTGCATACCTTTATAATGAGGATCAATTCATGGCGGCTTTAGCAAAAGATGTTAATATTGTGAAAACCCTTCCTAAAAGTCTTAAGTCAGCAAGGAGAAATAAGGAGATCCCAGTGTTTAAAGTGCCATACTCAGCTTCACCATATTATTATTTGCACAATGTGCTCCCTATTTTGGTCAAGCATTCTGTAGTTGAACTAGTTGTCTCTGATGGTGGATGCTTGCAGGTGATTAGAGTTGCCAATTTCACTGGACCCGTGATTTGAATTTTAAACTTTTTCTTTTGAGTTAGAACGACACCTTTTGAAATTATTTTTGTCAAAATATTCTAGTTGGACACATGCTTCCTATGGCTAAATGATGCTTATATTTTGCATGGCACCAAATTGGTTTTCGGTTTCTTAATTTGCATTGATGCTAGGGTAAAATGGATAAAAATAGAATAAGGGCATGTAGGCTTGTGGCTCATCTTGTTGGATTTACATCTATCAACTTAATTATAAGTGTTTGTTTGTTCTCTATTATGTTCAGTTAGAGTTAGGGAGTTTGAGTCTTAGGTACTTGCATTCTTATGAAGCCGTGGCCTGTTCTTATGTCATGTGCTAAGTCTGTTCGATACCATAATTCTCTTTCTAAGGTCAAAAAAATCCAAAAGACTTGTACCGAGTTAGCTAGTCAGATTTGATTTTTTGTGATCAATAGCTGATCATGTTTTGCATGTCAGATGTTAGCAACCCCACCTGCACTGCTTAAAAGATCGTTATGTGACCATCTTAATGCTCATCCCTTTGTATGTCTTCTTTTGATGTTTTGTACACATTCTTTTGTGCCTCTGATATCTCATGATGAAGAGTGAAGACTAATTGGAATCCTGCAGCCTTTAAGTTAAAATGCCCTTTATTGCACATAGTTACTCTATCATATAAAAATTTTAATTCTTTATACATTTATAATTGTTGCTAATATTTTCTGCATCTTATCTAGGCCATTCTTCCACCACATCTCGAAGAGTATCAAAGACTCAGATGTAGGGTTGCTTTTCACGCTCTCAGGTTCCGACAGGATATTCAGGAACTGGCAACTAATATTTTGCATAGGTAAATAACTGGCCATGCTTATAAATTGTAATATCATTTCCTTTCCGGCTTTTTGCTAATTTTATTTTATCATTTAAGGTTGCGGGCTCCTGGAAGGCCATTTGTTGCCTTTGATCCGGGGATGACAAGAGATGCTTTAGCCTATCATGGTTGTGCTGAACTCTTCCAGGTACATGCTTTAAACTCTGAAAGCACCATTGGTGCTTTTACTCACTGAACATTTTATTTCAAATCTTGTCTATCATTTGACACATTTCTTCTCTTTTGGAGCTTTTCCCAAGGATGTGCATGCTGAACTCATTCAGCACAGAAGATCATGGATGAGAAAACGTGGGATAATAAAGGGGCAGCTTTCTGTAAATTCTGCAAAGCAACGCCTCAAGGGTTCATGTCCATTGATGCCAGAAGAGGTAGAAATTATGAGTTTAGTAGTTTTTACTTTAGTTCTATGCTTTTTCTTAATGCAAATTTAATGGAGCTGCTTGCATTTCATTCATGATAGGGAGAAGACGTGTTTTGATGCATAACTGGTAAAGCTTTTAGAAAGACAGGATGACTTTTAAACTGAATTTGCCATTGTGTTAAAATTAGGCTGTGGTAATTGGCCCCCACTTCATAAATGGCTAATTAATGTAACCATTCCATTTAAGAAGAAACAACTTTAGGTTGAAACCATTTTAGAAAACTTGATTTCTTGATTGAATTCGCCTTCCTACAGGTTGGTATTCTTCTTCGTGCGTATGGATATTCACACGACACAATTATATATGTGTCTGGAGGAGAAGTTTTTGGAGGCCAAAGGACATTGATCCCTCTTCATGGAATGTTTGAAAATGTTGTTGATAGGACTTCCCTTAGCACAGTTTGGGAGCTCTCTGGAATTTATGGCCGTGAGGCTAACCTTGATGAGAATTACCCAAGGGCTCCGCCATCTGTTCAGGTCGAAATGAAGCTTGATGCATGGAAAAACTCTGGTCCTCGTCCTCGTCCTCTTCCACCTCCTCCTGCCAGACCCAAGACTTATAATATTGAAGGATGGTGGGGTTGGGTGGCTGAAAGTGATAATGAGCCTGAAAGTACGGTTGTAGAGTTGAGGACAAATGCCCATAAATTACTATGGGAAGCAATAGACTATTTCATTTCTGTTGAAGCTGATGTTTTCATCCCTGGATTTGATCGTGATGGTAAGGGGCATGCAAATTTTGCAGGACTGGTTATGGGACACAGATTGTATCAGTCAGCTGCATCTAAAACATACAGGCCAGACAGGTAAAGATCTTTGGCTGGATACGTACACTAATGTTTGCTTAAACGTCTAAAACATTCTATTCAGTCCCTTTTATCTACTCTTTATACTAATGTTTTTTTTTCTTTAATTCAGTAAACATTATTGATTAGATGGCATTAATTGTTAGTTCAATCTGTCTCATGGGAATCTTTTCTATTCAACAACTTATTTCCTGATCGTTTGAAGATTAAGCTATCTGTGGTTTGCATAACCATTTAGAAATTCGAGTTGATCATCCTGATATAAATACAAATGCTCATTCAGTTTGGAGTTTGGAGTTTGGAGTTTGGAGTAATTTGTTGTGACTGTTTGCCATAGCGTAAATGGCACTTGCATAGTCTGTTATAATATCGAATTGCTTCCCAACTATATCTCTTTTCCCATATGTTTGGAAGTCTTGTCAATTGCCAACTGAAGGGTGTTCTCTCCTTTTAGCCTTTCTTTATGCTCTCAACATGTTCTTGATTGTATGCCTCTTTCAACGTAGGAAAGAAGTTGTCAGGCTCTTGGAACAAATCCGTAGCCATATATATCATGCAAACCACACCTGGTTAACATCAATACGAAGGCATTTGCGGAGCTCTATAATTGATGGACTGATTGAAGCATCAAATAAGTCGAAGTCTGCATCTTTTCTTTCACATCCAGTCCCTGAATGTTCTTGCTTGGGGCCTGATTCTGGTGAAACATCATCTAATGCTTCAAGTCCTTCAGCGCACTCACAAGTGCAGACTGCTCTTGGGGTTTTACATCGTTGCCCTGCTTGGATGGACGGCGAGAAAAGTTCCAGCTCGAAAGAAAAGGAAAATGAAGAGGATATTGATGAAAACGATTCGTCATCATCTGGATTGTTTTTTCAGCATACTGGAAGTAATGATATTGGAGGTGAAGATATAAACCTCAAAGAAGAATCTCAATTCGAGGATCAAGAAGAAGATGGCAGTGATTGACAACGGGAGCTTATATATTTTGTTCAAGTCCCTAAAATGCAGCAGCAGCAATGCGGTGTCAGTGTACATATAAATAGTTTCTTCTGCTAATTTGGGGTAAGCAAGGTAGCTTACACCAGTTCTCAAACTCCATTGACTCAGTCAGATCCATCAGATGTGATATTAAGCTCTTTCACACGGTGATGTATCATATAATTCAAGCGTCGCAGGGAAAAGCTATAATGCCTTTCTTCATGTAAGCCTGCAGCCAGTTTTGACTAGTCTTAGCTTGTTCTGAATGGAAAAACATAAATTTTGTTTATCTATTTCAGGAAATTCTTAAATTTTCTAGGCATTTTCATGCCTGAAATTTGTGACATGATTAAGAACAGAGTGAGATAGTTGTCTTCCTTTAATCCATTATTAAATATATTAATTCTTTTCCTTTTGCGATGGATATTGGTTTTATCCTTCTCTTCCAATTCAAGCAAATATGATATCCAATTACTGAGTTTATTTGGTCAAGAATATAATTATGATATAATAGAATTCTGCTAAATTAATTATCATTAAATTAATAAATTTTTAAATTATAAAAAACTAAGATTTTGACTCAAGCTTTTATAAAAAATTGATAAATCATTTTATCGTAATAATTAATAAATTTATTTTAAAACTTATATAATTTTCAAACTTGTTTATCACATAAATTAATAATTTAATAAATATCCAAAACATATTGGATAATATTTAACAACTATAAGAGCAATTTAAGATGTTAATTTATAAAATATCGTCATATTTGAGTTTTTTTTTTTTTTTAATTTAAAGAGCTAAAAGAATATACAAAATATGAATTTTGCATAAAAAAATAATTTTTTTTAATAAAATTAAATGTTATAAAGTTATTAAAAGAATTTAATGAGTAAATAACCGCATTTTCTAAAACAAAATATAGTTTATAAGATAAAATCCTTCAAATTAATAATCTGTATATCAATACTCAATTATTGATCTCAAGAGTATTAATATAGAGTAGTTTTTGCTGTATTGATTGAAGCAAAGTTGGTGCATTTGGTCGGGAAGTTAGAATATCTCCAGGAATTTGATTCTTTCCTTATCAATTTATGTGACAAATTTTGAGAAATGTAACATTTTTGCATTTGATTCAATTGAAAAAAAAATTGTAAGATACGTGTGTTTAATTCGGAGAATGTAAATTACATAATAACATTTTTTACTATATTATCTTTAGTTATTTTATTAGTTGATGACAAACGATTATATTTAAAATTATTTATTTATTTAACATGTAAGTGATTTATTTTGTTCGTTATATAAAAAATAGTTTTATTTTGTAAAATGAGATAAATAACATTTTTTTTTTAAATTTTAATAGATTAGAAAAGTTTTCTTTTCTTTCGGAATCTAAGAATAAATGAGAGGGAGTGGGGTTTTGAATTTCTCTATTTACTTTCTTTTTGACTGTGTTGAAAATGTAAGATTTCTGTTGTGAAAAAGGAATTTTTAATCAAACTAAGAAAGCATATTACGAAAGATAAAATTATATTAAAAAAAAAAAATTATTTTTCTCCTTATCAAACACCGCTTGAACCTTCTACTTTTTCCAGCCTATATATGCTTCTATGTAAGAAGCTGAAACAATTTGGAATATTAGAAAATAAAGAAATACACGTGAGCGTTCGACTCAATGATTAGTGCATGATTCCAACTCAAAGAACATGTCTAAATCCTTCCTCCCCAAATGAAGTTTCCTTGGACTTACTTGCTAACTGGTACAAACAAAACGCTCCACGCAACTTTGTTCTCATGCTAATTCAGAATTGGCGGGCTTAATATCAGAAAATTGACATTTGGGCTATCTTGGAAGACGAGACCTTTGTCAGACAGTTTCCAAGCAGCTTCACTCGACCTGTTAAAACGCTGCAATGGTAAAAAAGGCCGAGTGATTTCCAGTTTTCAAACATCCTTGTAAGAATCTAGTCTTTAACAATCGACTTCCATGATAGAATTAGCTTCATCTCCAAGAAAATATTTGCTATATAAACCCCCAAACATGACATGGAAGGAAGTCAGGAACCATTTATTATCAATCAGCCAAGCAAAACGCCACTCAAATCTTCTCTGTCCATTGAATCTCTTTGTTGGCTTTTCTCTTGTATTGCTGTAGAGTGGTTTTAAACAGTTTAAACCAAGATGACGTGGATTTCGTGCGTATCATTTTTGAGGTTGTTGCGGTCCTTATGCCGCCATTCATCAAAAACTGCCAACTATGAGAGCATAGAGACTGCAAAACCAAGTGGCCCTGAGGCTGCAATAGCTGCTGCAGCTAAACATTTTAGTCATAAAGTGCACTTTGGGTAGTTCTCTATTCTCTAGCATCCATCACGACTCAAATATGGTTATATGGATCATGGCTGTGTCAAATCAACGATCAAAAACAACTCTTAAACTCTAACAAGGCCTCTACCTCGAGGCTGCAGTTTACAGTTGCTTTTTCATATTCCCATCTGCGGAAATTGGCAATGGATTTGTCAAAAAATAAGATGAAAAACATTTGAAACAATGATTATTCGCTTTGAGAGGATTTGTATTTCATTTCATGGAGCCACTGAATATGCAGATTTTCTTATTACTATTATTTTGTACTGTATGAGAGCATTAAGAATCAATTAATAATCATGTGTACGAGTGCTTATTTCATAACTTGAGTATCTTTCATGGAAAATTCAAAGACAATACAATTCTCTTGAGTCTTGGAAAAACAATGAAAATGACTAGCAACCACGTCCCAAAAAGTAATTCGAAACAAATCCTCATAACTTGTTAGCAATTCTCGCTTTAATTTTTCGAGTCAATCATTATAGATTTTTCATTAACCAATTTGATTGAATTTGATTTACGAGGTTATGGCCAACTAAAAGATAATCTGTGAAGGACAGCAGCTTCCGCGAGCTTGTTAGACTTCTTTGCCAACGGGTGCCATTCATTTGTGAAGATGAAATGCATACAATTTGTTTTCAGTTTTAGAATGCTTTCAAGAGCTGGTTGTAAGCTCCAATATTATATCCAATGAGTGGTTATATTTACAACCTAATTAGGATTAGACACATTCAGTGGCGGAGAAAAAAAAGTTATTCTTCATTCAAATATGTTAAATTGCTAAAAAAAAAAAAAATCAACAACTTGACACAATTTTATATTTTGAAAATAATGCATAATAGTTTCATTTTTACTGTTTTGGAATGCATCTTTTTCAAAGTACATATTTAATTTATCATTTAATCATTAATATATCATTACAATTATACAAATGAGTCTTCAATTTATTCATTGTTGAAAAAACATTATCTAATGTAGCAGTGATAATCGATAGAATCAATATTAATATAAAAAATAAATAAACTAATTAATACGCTTTATCATTCTAATCTCAATCATTTTATAATAAAATAGTCAATTTTTTCAAACCTTAAAATTCAATGTTAGTGAACATAAAATTAAACTCCATCCGATAAACATTTTTCCCAAAACAATCAAATAAAATTAAAAAATTATTTGTATAAAATAAGTAAAAAAAATTTCTTTTCAATGGGGCTCTACCCTTGGACATATCTTATTTACTACCCACACTCTATTTCTTTTTTTATTTCATAATTTTTATTAAATACAACCTATTACTAAATATCTCATATCCAAATTACCCTAATAACTCTCTTTTGTCTCTCTATCTACAAAAAATATATATTTTTAAAAAAAATAAAAATTCAAGGTATTTTGGTCATCCAATATTCTATTCCTACCTTATTTCTACTCCAAACAAAAAAAAAAAAAAATAAAACTGAGAAAAGTTATTCCATTTTACTAACCAAACAAACATATTCCACCTATACTCCTCTCTTTTTCTATTCCCACAGAATATATATTATATTCCTTCTCTTTTTCATTCTGCGAAAACATCTCTTGAGAGTATATTTGGTTATTATGCATTTTTACTACATTATCTTTAGATAATTTATTAGTTGGTGAAAAATAATTATATTTAAATTATTTATTTATTTAATATGTAAATCATATTTAATATTTTTTTTTAAAGTTATACTTAAAAATAGCTTTGTTTTGTTATATAAAAATTGTTTTATTTAGTAAAATGAAATAAATATCCATAACAAAAATAAATTTTTTAATTTTAAGATATTAGAAAAGTTTACTTTTCTTTTCCTTCGAAACCTAAAAATAATTTCTCTATTTACTTTCTTTCCAACTATGTTGGGAATGTAAGATTTTTTATGTGAAAAAGAATTTTCACTCAAAGTAAGAAAACATATTATGAAAAATAAAATTCTAATAAAAAATCCTTTTTCGCCCAATCAAACACCACTTGAACCTCGTATATACTTTTCAACAAGTAATAGATGATACTTATAGCATATTTTTCAGTCTATAATTTTCTTTTTCAATAATGTAAAAATACCATAATACAGCATTTTGGAATATTAGAAAATAAAGTACACGTGAGCATTCCACTCAATGATTAGTGCATGATTCCTGCTCAAAGAACATGTCTAAATCCTTCCTCCCCAAATAAAAAATAGAGTAAAGAAGTGCACTGGCGGCACAACAGCCGAAAACTCCATTGCTTCAAATGTATTATTGGTATTACACAATGATTAATTCTGATGTATATATATATATATATATATAATCAAAATTATTGATAATATTACCTTCAGATGCTCGTGGACAATGCTCTATAATTTGATCCAATGTCACCACAGATTTTCCAAGTATTATAGACTAGACAATTTCATATTTGAATAAAAAGAATATTAATTTCAAAACATTTATTATACCATAAGTTGCTGTCATATTGAAGTTTCCTTGGACTTAATTCCTCACCAGTACAAACAAAAAACTTTGCACAACTTTATATATGCTCGTGCTAAAATTCAGATTGGCAGGCTAAATATCAGAGAATTGACATTTTGGCAATCTTGGAAGACAAGCATGGTATTTTTCAACACCTTTGTCAGAGTTTCCAAGCAACTTCTCTCGACCAGTAAAAAGGCCGAGTGATTTCAAGTATTCAAACAATAGTAAGAATCTTATCTTCAACAATCGAATTCCATGATAAAATTAGCTTGATCTCCAAGAAAATATTTGCTTTATAAACCCCCAAACATGGCATGGAAGAGAGTCAGAAACCATTTAGCATCTATCAATCAACCAAGCAAAACACTACTTAGATCTTCTCTGTCCATTGAATCTCTTTGTTGGCTTTTCTTTTGTTTCGTTAAAGAGTGGTTTGAAACAGGTTTAAACCAAGATGAAGGAGATTTCGTGCGTATCATTTTTATGGTTGTTGCGGTCTTTATGCTGCCATTCATCAAAAACTGCCAACTTTGAGAGCATAGAAACTGCAAAACCAAGTGACCCTGAGGCTGCAATAGCTGCTGCAGCTAAACATTTTAGCCATAAAGTGCACTTTGGGTAGTTCTCTAGCAATTAGCATCATTACAACTCAAATATGGCTCATAAATGAGGCAAATCAGCAATCAAAAACAAGTCTTAAACTCTAAACAAGGCCTCTAGGCTGTAGTTTAGAGTTGCTTTCATATTCCCATTTCTGATAATTGGAAATGTATTTGTCAAAAAATAAATGAACAACATTTGAAACAATGATTACTTTGGTGGGTGAAGATTTGTATTTCATTTCAAGAAGTCACTGAATAAGCAGATGTTCTTATTACTATTAATTTGTACTATATAAAAGCATCAAGGGTCAACTAGTAATCATATGCGTACGAATGTTATATTTCATGGAAAACTAGGGAGTGACTCGCACTCCATTGCGGGACTACGGCCAGAATATAAGATTACTTATAGCCGTATACTTCCGAGAGGTATAATTGAACTCGGAATAAACCTTAGGTCAAGGTCAAACGGCTTTGCCTGCAGGCTGCGGCCAAGGTCAGTCTGACTCACACAGGTTAACTGGAGAGTTCAATTACATTACAGTGTTTGAGAAAATGTGTGGAAAGAAAAATCCTGGAACGTGAACTTTGTACAGCATAAAACTGCTGCCAATGACATAAGGCCGTTCGATTCGTGGAAACTAAAATTCTCTTTGGAATCATTTTAACCCACCAAATCTTAACAGCTCTACCTATCTTGCTCCATTTAAACCTTTTGATCAATTCAAATAAACAGATGTTACAGTAAACCCAAAATGACGGATGAAAATAGTCCAACAATTAGCAATGTCCAAATACTTGACAGAGAAAAACAAAGGGCGTAGCTTACACCTTGCTCCTGTGATTGTAAGAAACTGATCATAACTTCATGCAAGTAACATCTCACATAAGAAGAAAGAGGGAAATAGATTACGTACGGCTTTGCTTTGAACTCTCTCCTCCATTTCCGTCTTTCAAACTCGTGATTTATCAACAATGTCATTGAATTGTTCAAATTTCTTAAAGGAATCTCTTTCTATCTTCAAATAATCATCTTCACCTTCTTCAACAAGTGCCGAAGCAGCGGTGAAAGGGATAAAGGAGAGGAGGGACACGCGAGAGAGAGAGAAAGAAAGAAAGCAGGAGAAAGAGAGAGGCGACCCGTTCCATGGCGAGAGGCAGAATAAGACAGTATTAACGGGAATTATTCTGAATTGTAAAAAGGTTCGACAGAAACTGAAGGATCGGGTCCTCTCTCTCGGGAAGAAGCCGGAAAGTTTCTTTTGCCTGGGAAAAAATACCCGTTATATATAAATATATATATATATATATATATATATTTATTTATAACCATTTAAGCCTTTACCATTGTTAGCCAATGTGTGATAAGATGAATGGTAGAACTATAGGTTGATAACTTCAATCAAAGTTTAACCAAATCTCGTGGGAAAGCAGAGGAATCCAAAGTCAATGCAATGTATATATTATAATAGATTCTAAAATGGCTAAATGAGAAAGCAATAACGTTTTTTCTATAATTCACCTTTCGTCTAGGCACTACTCATTCATGTATGCAAGTTTAATATCTATTTACATAATGCATTGACTAGCATAACAAGGATCTCTAATAGGAGACTCCATCATTCTCTCGAAGCCAAAAGGAGATCACATAATTGTGTAACCAAGTGCATATCAAAAGAACAAGGTTTTAAATGATTCAAGAATTACTAAGGATAACTTTTTTGTTACAACACTATTGATGCATTTGTACATGTGAATTGAGCAACTACATTTTAGTTTATGTTTTAATCTATATTCATCTGAATTAAAAAATAACAACATGAACTCACAGTATTCACAAAAACCTATAACTTTCTTATGATTTAGAACTTTCATCAGGTTGAGATTCATATGCATCTGAGTTTTCATAATCACATCATAAACCATCAGAATAAACCCTTCCTCCAACCCAACTTCCCAAATAACTTCCCATAAGATAACCAACCCTCCCAAGCCTTTACTCACCAAGATATAGGACTTATAATGTGCTTGGCTTGTTGTGTTGCCAAATTTGCCGCCTTTTCCCCTTATATTTGTGCTTGTTTAGCTGCATCTTTAGCAAAAACTCCTTGTAACACTACATCCTCTATTGCCTTGTCAATTGCAAAATTCCTAACTCTCTCAACATGAGAAAACCTAATAATGTAGAAATAAAGCTTAACACTCTCTTTCACTGCACAAACTATGGAAGCAAAGCTCATATCAAAGCAATTTAAGAAAGTAAATTTCTTATGTGTTGCATGTGATATATATATATTTATATATATATATATATATATATATATATATATATATATATATATATATATATATATGTGATCGACTATTGATAAGAATATTGGATTGGTATATTATATGATCTTAAGTGCAGGGATGGATAATGAAATAGTATAATCTGACTCCTTTCGAAGTAATTTTAAAGTTACTATAACTTATAAGGAATAGAGAAGCTTGTTGTAAATTTAACATATGTTATCTGAAACATACTTTTATTTTATATTCTATCATTGTGCATAGCATGATGTTTGTAGGATTTATAAGCTTACATCGATTTTATAAGCATAAATAGAAGTCTTAAAATCTCACCTCTGGCATACTTTAAAAGGTTGTGAAACATATAGTTATATTGCATATGCCTACTATTTTTGGATTGAGCATATATTGCTTTTTATCCACACCATTATCAGATTTCAAAACATGCATTTAGACTGCTTTTACAGTTTATAGGTACTCTATTTCATTGAATTACACTGATAAAGCATATGGAGACAGCCCTAGTATTATTACTCCTATATGGGCACATCAGGCTTGTTCGACAATAGTCGTGACAAGTTCAAGTTTGATGTGATCCCTAGGATCAAAGTTAGGATCTATGATTATAGGTAAAACTCTAGTTTTGAGATTTCATCAGGCTTATTGATAGCGACAATGAGATAGACTTTATTTGTAATGGGGGAAGTTATGCCTATATACGTATATTGTGGTTTTCAAAACTATATGACTATTCAAATTAGTGTTTATCATAAATATGTTTTCCACACGTTTTGTCGTTTAATATGCATTTATATGAAAGAAAAAAATTGCTTATACGAAAGTGCATCAATTTATCGCTTTCTGCATCGTTTTATTATCTAATATTCATAACATGAATGACATTTATCATATTAGAATATATTGATATAAGAAATTATATGTATACTGCATTAGTATACAATATCATATATGTGGTTAGGTTTACTCTTCTGTGGTTGACTTACTAGCTCTTTAGCTCACTCCCTCTTTGGTTTCCATCACAGATTAAGTCGAGGGTTGAGTTATCACCGATTACAGTATCTCGCTTTAAAGTTTTCAGTTTTGGAGATCTCGTAGCATATATTCGGTAGAAATTTATACTGTGTATAAGACTTTATTTTCAAATAGTTTTCTATTAGTAATTAGGATGGGATATGTATAAGGTCACTGTATACTTACATACGTAAATTATTGTGTCTTGGGATGTAAATAAATTTTTATTTTCGAAATTTCAAAAAAATAAAATAATGAAATATTTAGTATGTATTTATTTTGAAGAACCAAACGACCTCAGTTTTTGATGAAAATTGGATATATGATAGATATTGGAGTGTATACACGAAAGATAAGTAATTAAGTTTCGATTATGACTGTAAATGGCTCAGGTTTAAGCTGATAGTCTAAAATGGGTCAAAACTGAGAAATTTTCGTTTTTCGCTGAATTGTATATCGAGTTTATTCTAATTGATATGACATGCGAATTTGAACTGAGACCTTAGATTCGATACCTTAAACCAAGCTAGTAGATAGCTACCTAACAGTATTGTATAGGATTGCTTTCCTGACAAATCATCATTAAAAAAATGAAAATTTTAACCCAAATTTTCATACTTTCGCATAAGTTAACATTTTGTCATGTCCTTCGTGGCGTGACATAATTGCTTTATTTTATTTTGTAAAAAGAATAAGAAAAATACATGTTTCTTCCATCATTTTAAAAATTTGTACAATTTGAAAAAAATAATTTTATTCAAAGAAAAGTTTTATTTATTTTATTATTTTTTTAATAATTTATTATGGTTTGTTGGATATATATTTGAGTTTTTTTTCCTTTTCTACATATCGTAATTTTTAAAGATTTTTATATATAAAATGTTAATAATAAGATTTTTTTTTTTTTGCATACATGCATATTTAAACAAATAAAACTTTTTATGCATTGCATGGTAGGACAAACTAATTACATCATTATGTTAGATTATTTGTGGTAAGTTGTCCTTCTCCTTTTGCTTTTTAAGTCATAATTTTCTTAATTAATATAAAGTGCTAAAAAATAAAATACATACATCACTATGTCTTGTACATTATTTCGAACTAATATCTAGCCTAATGTTTTAGATATATATATATATATATATATATATATATATATATATAAATGATCAATTTTTACAAAAAAAGTTGAAGTATAAATTTTTTTATTATATGATTAAAAAAATTTTAAAATTTTATTGTTAACCTTGAATGATGGATTTTGAAATGGCAAAATATTAATGAACTTATTCAAATCATTTGTAAGAAACTAGTTCTAAGTGATTATCTTGAAATCATATTGCATAAAGGTTCACTTAGAAATATTGTCAAGCTAAACTTTGACGGGGAACTTAAAATCAAATGAAATTTGCCTAAGAGTTGTGTCCAGATCGATTTCAAGGTAATATGAGATCGATCTCAATCTGGCAGAAGCCTTACAGGCCTTGCAAGATCAATCTCAAAGTTGTATGAGATCGATCTCACTGTGGTAGATGCCTTACAGGCCTTATAAGATCGATCTCAAGGTTGTATGAGATCGATCTCAAGTTGGCAGAGGCCTTACAGGCCTTACAAGCATTACAAGATCGATCTTTAGGAAGTAAGTGATCGATCTCAATTTGGCAGAGGATTTAAAAGATCGATATCAAGGTATTGTGAGATCGATCCCTTAAAAGCTGAGACATCTTAAGATCGATCTCATGGGGTTAAGAGATCGATCTGCTATAAGCGAGAGTAATATTTTCAAAGAAGAGATCGATCTTCTCATTAACAAGAGATTGATCTCCCCTGATAAAGCTAACAAGCAGATCGATCTGTCGATAAATAAGATCGATCTTCCCTTTGTAAAATTGCTCTATGTTGCAGGTTCAAGAACAAGAGATCGATCCCCTCAGATAAGGGAGATCGATCTGGACCATTTCTGCAGAATTCCAACGGCTATTTCTGCAGGCTCTCAACGGGAGAAAAAATATTAAATGCTTCACCTACCATTTGGCTGTATAAAAATAAACATTGAAGACATTTGGGTAACAAGAAAGATAGCAGAACAATTCTGAACACTCTTGAAAGAACATTCCTTTTGTCTTCAGCATTTATACTTTGAATTGTCATTAAAAGCTTGTGTTGAAGCTATTCATCCTACCCATTAAATAGAGTTTTACATTGTATTCACTCTTTCTCTAAAAGAAAAGGGGGAGTTCTTTTGTGAGAGAATTGTGTAAGAGTTGAATAGCAATACTTGTATAAGGGGTAGAGAGGTTATTCCTTAACCTTGAAAATGAAGTTGTATTGATCACTTTGATAGTGAAAGAGAATCCTTGACAAAAAGGTCAAGAAGAGAGGACGTAGACAAACGATTTAGCCGAACCTCTATAAATTTCTGAGTTTGCTATTCTTCTTCCTTATCTCTTTTGTTTTACTGCATTTTATTCAATTGCTTATTACTATAATTTATTTGTTTAATTGCAATTCTATTTAAAAGAGTTTAAACTTAGCATATAGATTAAAAAAACCGATTCGCCCCCCATCGGTTGAGCCAACACTTATTTTCATATAATAAAAAAATCAATGACTTATTTTTAATGTTTAATGAAGGTGACAGATTTATTTGGATATTAAATACCTTATTTTATAAAATCATTTTAGTCCATAAAAATGGTAGCTCTTGAACTTTTTTATATAAAAACCTTTTATGTATATATATATACACTATTTTTCTAAATAAAATAGTTGACTTATTATAAGATATCATGAACTCTACGGCAAATTTATTCTATTATTATTCATGATACATGGGTAACGAAATTATACTGATAAACCTTAATTGAATTTAGCTATTTTTTATTTCTTATAACATAAAGGCTTATTGTCAAATGTACCTTCAAATTTTTGAATAAAATGAATACAAGTTTTTAATCATTTATTTTATTGTATAAAGTTTAACTTTTTAAAATAATACAATTAAGTCCAAATCTGTTATGAATTTTTATAATAAAATAAAAAATTAATAGGTGTGAGCAAAAAATAATTGAACAGATTAAATGATCGAACCAATCAATTTTTGATTTAATTGATTCAGTTTATTTAGTTTTGGTAATTTTTTCTTTATTTTTAAAATCATTTAAGTTGGTTAAATTGGTTGGTTTTCTATTCTTAAAATTTTGAATTGAATTGACCCAAAATAACATATCTATTTTGAAATATATATTTATATATTTATATTAGGAATTTATATATTTATATTAAATAAAGATATATTATATATTAAAGTAATAAATATATATTTATACTAAATAAATATATATTAATTGAATATGTTAAAGTAATAAAAATTTGATTTTAACATAACAAATCGAAGCAATTTTTTGTGGTTTGATTTATTTGGTTTATAAGAAATTTGATTCGATTTTTTATTTACATTTTAAAAATTCCCTTTAGTTGATTTTTAGTTTTAAAAGATTGAACCAACTAAAAAAATCGGATGCTTATCTTAAATGTTGAAAACTTATAAGCCATCAATCATTTATTTATTTTATTTTATTATTTTAAAAAGTTAAAAATTTATTTATAATAAAATAAAATATTATGTACTTTTATAGGTAAATTAAAAATCGGTAGTTTATGTTTATTTTGTGAAAAAATAAAAATATATTTAGCTGTTAAATTTAAGATAATCTGAAAATAATTTAAAAAAATAGTGTTACTCAATTAAAAGAAAAATCTATTTTTTTATTTTCTCTTAAATGATACTTTTTTTAAGATTAATTTGTATACAAGGTAATTTTAATAAAATTAAAAATTATAAAAAATTATTAAAAATATATAATTTTTAATAAAATAATTTAAAAAATTATTTAATAGGACAAGGGGATAAATTTCCTCCCCTTATATGCTTGTCGTATTTGCGGTGGACGGCACATTAGTGCCAACTGCAATTAACATTACAATTTGTAAAAAATAAAAAATGTCAATCAATCCTACTTTTTATTTTTTTCTCTTTTCTTAGGGCAAATAAAAAAAAAAAATCCTGCTTTTTCTTCTTTATCCAAAAACTGACCCGCCTGACTCATTCGAACCCCTCTCTCTGGAAGCTCCATTTCCCGCCCCGCAGCCCCGGCTTCTTTTTTCCTTTCTTTTTTTTTTTTCGTTTTTTAGAAAAATACGAAAAGAAAAATGGTGAAATCAGTGGGAACGGCTCAGCTTCATCAAGAGGAAGAAGACGAAGATGTTTACGAACATAAAGGTTTTTTTTTTTTTTTTCTTTAAGAATTGGAGTAATTATTTTTTATTTTTCATAATCTTGTTTTTAATTAAATTGGGATTTTTATTATTTTTTTCTATAAAAATAGGGGAAACATTGAAAGTGGAAGGGAAAGGAAGTGAGCAAAAGACGAATACAAATCGGTCGAAGCATTCTGAGACGGAGCAACGTAGAAGAAGCAAGATTAATGAAAGGTAAAAATTTTAAAATTTTCGTTTTCAAAAGGTAATTATTTATTTATTTTCTTTTTTTGGGTTTAATTTTGTATATAAGTTTAAAATGAATGCCTGAATTGAATTTGTTATGAATTAATTATTAACGCGAGACATTTTTAGAAGTATTTTAATTTGAGGGATTGATTGTATTGTAGTAATACTATTGCTTATGAAATGAAACCGAGGAGTGGTGTTATCTCATGTTGGCTTAAGTTTATATTTTGTGATGGCTGTATTCAGGTTCGGCGGCTTTACTTATAGGCCATTGGTTTTCGGTTGGATTTGCAACATACATGAAACCTTCTAGTGTTTGCATTTTTTAAGTTATTGCAGCGAGCTATTTTCTTGGATGCAGCTTGTATTATCAGAAAATGGATGCTGAAAGCTTTTTTGGAAGTTAGTTCTGTTATATTTTATGATAATATTGTGCCAATAATCAGTTTGAATTCTTTGAGTATATTTGAAACATTCTTATGAATGTTTTGACCTAGTTTTCAAGAGTTGTTTGCGTTTTCCCGATTTCAGCTGTAGTTTGCCATTTGAATCCTGTTTCAACTTTGGTGAACCTTGTAAATTGTTGCAGATGTTGAGGCCTCTTTTCATTATTAACTTTGCTTTTTCTAAACTTTTGATGCTCTAGTATCACTGATATTTGATTTTATACCATAGGAATAGAAACAGTTCTGCTTTCCTTATTTGTTTAATCCTTTATCAAGAAATGTTTAGGTGACAACTAGTCAGACCACTAAATCAGAGGAAAAACGATCTCTTTTAGTTGAAAAGGAAACGAGTCTGAACTACTATGAATTAGGCCAAGCTGCAGAAATTTGATCAGATGCATGGCAAGTTCAATGAAAGAAAAAACGTCTTCTAGAATGGAATCTGATTAGTGAGGTTTTTAGTCAATGTACCTCGAGGTGACAATTCAGCAGGTCGGATCAGGTTTTGGCCATTTCTGGTTCTGTCCTTTCCAATCGTTTTAGAATTGATTTTTATCAAATATGGATATAAACATTTTGAGTAAACTTATGTTGAGTTTTGGTAAGTCATTTAGGTTTCAGTCAACTTTTTGCGACATTTGCTTTGTTGGCCTATAGCATTTGAGTTTGGCTTTAGGCTGGTGGTTTGGGCTTGCCAGATCAGACCCCTTTTTTGAGTTTCAGCTTGTTGAGTTTTCGAGTAAATTCTGGTTGGGTTTGGATGGTTTGAGCAGGTTATGTCAGTTGGAAAGGCTCTTGCCACGTATTAGTGTTCCTCTTGTTTGTTACATTTGAAAGTGATTATTTTTATGTGGCAGGTTTCAGACTTTGAGAGATCTTATACCTCAAAATAATCAAAAGAGAGACAAGGCTTCTATTCTTTGAGGTCACCACTCATTGAGTTCTTTTTTGTACTACACGTATACATTACATATATATATACATGCATGGATGTAATCATTTATATTTGCTCCTCATGAATGGATTTTGAATTGAAATCATCTACTTTATGTGTAGGTCATAGAGTACATTCAGTTTTTACAGGAAAAGTTGCTAATGTATGAGGGATCATACCAAGGTTGCAGCCAGGAGCCAACAAAACTGATTCCATGGGTAATCTTTTTTTATGGTTGATGTTTGGGCCTCTGTAAGTGCATGTCAACGTGGTTATCATTCGTGAATTTTTAATTGCTTTTACCTTGATGGGTTTATATAAGTTAATGTTTTAGTCTTTTAGATTAGTGTTTATGATGCTGCTATATTTGAGATTTAAAAAGCTAAAAGCATGGGATGGGACAAATGTTGCCAAGCATGTATCTGACAGTTGTTTTCAATTGACGCTAGATGAATGAACCCTATGTTTAAGAGGAAAATATACAGTGATAGGTGGATGTTGTTTGTCTTTGTTTTGAACTTGTGTTCATAAGTTACAATTGGAACCATTTTATAAATAATATATTTTATCACATTACTTTCTGTAATTCAAGAAGAAGCTTACTAATTTTTATTTTCCATTTTTGAATAGAGAAATCATCATGCGCTTGCCGAAAGTTTTATTGACCACTCTCAAGTTATGAAGAACGGATCTAATTGTGAGAATGATGTTGTCATTCCATAAATGCTTGCAAATACTCAGAACTCAATTGAGTCTGATTTGGGTAATACTGCAGTTTTTAAAGCACTGGATCATCCCCCTCATTCAGCTACTTCTATGGTTAACATGCAGACACATTCAAACACATTTGCTACTCATGAAAGTGGTAGCATTCCTACGAACTCCTTTCATGAATCTGCTTCTGATTCTGAGAACATCGTACATCGACCCCAATTTCACTCATGGCAGAGTAGAGAGTGTCTAACTGAGAGTGCTGTTCCGAACAATTCAGTGAATGAACAGGAGGACTTGACTATCAGAGGTGAATCAGTAGGCTTGTCTAGTGCCTACTCTCAAGGGTGAGTGCCTGCCATGTATTTCCTTAAAATTTTGTTGCTCTAATTGTCAGAATTTCTCGTGGGTAACATTGTGTATTTACTTTTCTCTATTATAACTTTGCTTGACCTATTATGTCACATGTGGATACTGTGGCAATTGAAGATTTCCCACTGTAAACTCATTGAAAATTTATATTCATTTGACCATCAAAGTTTTATACTATTAATGAATATGCAGTACAATGAATCATAGAGACTGGAGGGTTTCCTTAGAATACTTTCTGTTCAGGTTTGGTCTTAGATACTCATGTCTCCACTGAGATGAGGGCTGGTGTTTCAGAGGTTTTCTTATTGCCCACATTTAGTCAAAGTCTGTGAATTATGGTGACTAATCGTTATTTATTGTTTAAAAAAATCCGTATCGTTAAAATTTTGACTTGTATTTTTTGAATTTTAACCTGACATGATGTACAAAAAGAGTTGTTATTATGAGAATTTATTTTGCAGATTTTGGGAATAATGCTGTTTTTTTGTTGATTTATGGCATTTATATGAGATGTTCTTTATATGGCATTTCAAGATAGGTTTTTATACATGCTATTAAAGAGGTTGGGTTTTGTGTCAAACAGGCTATTGAACTCTCTGACCCAAGCGCTGCAGTCTTCAGGTGTGGATATGTCGCAGGCAAGCATCTCTGTGCTAATTGATGTTGGTAAACGAGGAGCTAATGGAGGGATTTCTGTGGCATCCGGTTCTAAGGTTTAGTTATAATCCTTTCCAGTTCTTAAGAAACCCTCTGATGGAATAAGTATTAACCAAGATAGTTGTTTTTCTGTTCCTCTGTCTCAATTATTTCTATCCCTCTTTACAAAGGCTTAGAAACCAGACATGAAAATGTAACTATTTGCTTCCTTTGTCTGTCTTTGTTTTCTTTTCCATCTGTCATCTAGAAGAAGGAAATCCAATATACAAGTAATCAAGTGACAGCACAAACTGCGGTTCATAACTATACAGAGGAGTCTGATCAGGCTTATAAGAGGTGCTGAACAGTCAAAAGCTAGTATATGATTCTAGTAGCTTTCTTTTTCCAATTTTATTTCTTCATTCAGTTCCTTCTTTTCTCCGATTGTGGTGCTCATTTTTGCAACTTAGGTCTTAGACCAGATGTAAATGTTCATGTTTCCTGGTTTGCCTGGTTTCATTGATTCTCCTGGGGGGAAAATTATAACATTTTTTTCTTTTATTTGTACTTGTTTGAGAGAGGCTTTCATGCAATATGAGAAGCTGCTTTGCTATTTTTGCTACTATTATTTAATCACAGTATCTTCCATTTCCCATGTGAAAGCTTTTGGCAACATTTTCTTGTCTGTTGCACTTGCTTTTCCCGGATGATCTTTCTGTTCTTATTACCAAGTGTCTTGTCCGGAATTTTTCGCGGTATATGTAATGGTTTCCATTCTGTAGTTGCATGAATCACGATTTCTATTTTGTATGGTACAAGGGAACACTGCCTTCGAAATTATCCTGCTGTTCTGTTTTAAGTTGGACAAATATTGTTTGGATGAGCTGGAAAGTAGATTCCCTGGGCGTGGACTCCATAAGCGATGGTCGGCTGTTGAGCTGCCAGGGCAATGCCAACTTAGTAAAAGCCAGTACCCTCTTTAATCTTTATTTCCGCATGGAGTATAGTCAATTGGGCTCGTTTATCAACCAAATTATTTCATAAAATGAAGAGATTCAGTTTTTGTGATAAAGGTTTAAGAATGTTTTTTTGTTGAAAATTGTTGTCCTTTATTACAAGATTATCGAGAAAGATGAGGAAGGCGAAAGTAGAGGAAAACCCCAATGAGGATGAGAGGATCTCGATGCTGATCCTTGTATTTTGCAGTCTCCCACGTCACATTCACTTTTGTTTTGCCCAACTTGTTCGTACTGGATAAGCATTGAACTGGATAAGTTTGAATGAAGGAATACTGTGAATGAATTTTAAAAATTCTATAAGTAGGTATTTAAAATTATTATTATTTTATTTTTATTTTTAATTAATATTTTTTATTTTTTAAAAACATTTCACGTCACTTATCAAAATCTATTATAATTTTTTTTTTCGCATTTTACTTACTTTTCTTTCTGTCATATTTCAATTACCAAACCGTTGGGTTATGATTCGATATTAGTTACTTCAACCACATTCATTTCATAACATGCATACAAGTCAATATAATTATCCATTGACCGTAAGTACTCTTTCTCATAATTAATTTACATATACATATACATTTCCGATTGTACATTCGTTTATATAATTGTGCTTTTACATTGTTCAATACAAAATGTTTTAAATGTGTATATTTTTTGTATGACGGGTATGCAGCGGATAAAGGAATACCGGTCATCAGCCGTGTTCAACTACTGTGAACGCTCTGTAGAGAGGAGGAAATAAAAAGGGAGGTGAGCTCACAGCTCAGTAAAGAAATAAGACAATCAAGTAGATAACCACACTATCTATAAAATATAATATTCATGCCTTGAAATCATTTCTTTTTTGATTCACATCTAAAACATGTATCTTTCTTGAAACATTTATGCATATATATATATATATATATATATATATATATATATATATATATATATATATATATATATATATATATATATATATACAAATCACCATTATGAACTGAAAATATGCTGGTTTAATAACCTCAGCAATTTATGCAAAACATTGCATTGTTATGTAAATATTGTAAATCACATTTCATTATGCCATTTCAATTAAATCAAAAACATAGATGACATATCATCATGTAAAAACATGAAAATTCGAGCCTCACCCATCCCTCGGGTTACCCTTTCACAATTCACAAAGTCATATGTTCAATTTATAAAATCATGTGATAATTAGAACAAGAAATCTCAAGTGAGTGAAATGAGATAGGCGACTACATGTTCAAAGATTATGATCATATCTCATTTTTTTGTGATCCCAGGCTACATAGTACTCGGTGTACGGGGCCTCACATTCGCTGTAACAGGAGGTGGGTCAAATCCTCAACCATCAACCGACAACTCCATATCATCGTGTACTCACGATACATCATACTCTATGTGATATACATGGTACAAAGTACTCCATGGACCTAATCCTCACAGTCGGGGTGCTTGCCATAGGTCTTATATAAGACCTGTAGATTTCTATGTAATGTTTATGATTCCAAAATGTACAGACAAGTTACAATATATATGAAATATAAGAAACAGATGTTTTTAAGTTCCAAGAGTGAATGAAATGTAAAATGAGTATAGAAGCAATTGAATGAGAGTTGAACTTTGAAAATCTAAGAAAATTTGCAACTGAAATGCTGTAGGGATAGGGGTAAATCGATCTCATTGCAAGGGGAGATCGATTGTATGGCCTAGAAAAATGATGCCAAGCATTCTACTAGAGGGAGATCGATCCCTCACTCAAGCAGATCGATCTCAAGTTGCTTCTGTTTGGACCAGATCGATCTCCTCCCATAAGGCATATCGGTCTCTAGTTGCCTCTGGATATGCCAGATCGATCTTTGAAGTCCTCTGCCTGGTCAAGATCGATCCTATCCCATGAACAAAGATCGATTTTATCCCTTTGAGCAGATCAATCTCATGTAAGTGAGCCCATCGATCTCATGCAAAGGGGCAGATTGATCTTCTGCCTGCATTGTCGAATTCTGAAGGAGTTCAAGCAAGGGCAGATCGATCTCATAATGCGTTTTCTATAAAAACTCAATGGCTGAACTTGCATTTTCACGAGAACAACTCATTTCCTCCATTTTAACAAGTGACCTAGCTTTCTCACTCTAAAATCATCACTTTCCAAATCAATTCTGAGAGAAGTTTCTTTTAGCAAAGTTGTTCCTAGTGAGGAAGAGAACAACATAGTCAAAGATTGAAAGCTCAAACCTTGGATTGAAGGAGAAAATAGGTTTTCCCCCAATTTGGCAAAAAGAGAAAAAAGTTAAATTAGGTAAGATTTCAATACACCATCTTCTAGTATGTTAATCTAGATATTTTGATGAGTGATTTGATGTATATAATGTTGGCTGAAATATTGATGTACATGTTTAAACAACCATGACCTAGAATGGGCTTAGTGAGAGAAAGTTGAAATTACATGGAGTTAATGATGATTTAAACATGTAGAAATGTTATTAAGCATGTATAGATGATTTTAAGATAGTTTTGTGAAATCCATATGTTGGAATGGATGATGATTGAAAATGGGCATAAGAAATGTTCGATAAAATGTCATAGAGAAAGAAAATGATGAACTTAAGGCATTGTGAGATTAATGCTAGTTCAGTATAAATTAGTAGACTCGAGGAGTCTAATGGATTCTCGAGAAACTAATAGAACGATCGAAATGGACTTAAGAGAGAGTAAAGTCCAATAAGAAGTATCGAGGCCAAATCAGTATAAAATGGCCCAATGCATTGAATTTTAACTTCATGCAAGTGAAAAGGAAGAATACTGATGTGAATTGTAAATCATTGTAGCTCTTGGAGACATAATTGGAGTCGATAAGATTGGATCACGAGCATTGGAAATTAAGGAAAGTGATTCAAGCATGATTCAAGGTAAAGGACTTATGCGAGCTATTAGAGATAGCTATACGTATATTTCTTACCTGTTGTGTGAAAATAAATGCTATGAAGTATATAGATATTGATATAACTACGTGAAAGCTAAGTGATAAGAAGAAGTTTATCAGTGTGAATTGCATGATTTCAATGTCTTATTGTGAAAATATATTTTTGCAAGTGTTTTGAGAAGAGTAATAATAGATCGGCTCATGGTTTAGTAATTTTGCATAAAAGTTTTTAACGTGTGATTGAAGGGATATTTCCCTCTCACTCATACTTAGTGAATAGAGCCATCTATTCCTTTTCTGTGTGAACTTGTGCTAGAGTTGAAGTGGTAATGGTAGATCTACCAGCCTGGCTTACACAACATTTTTAAAAGGGCTTTTGAGAAAAGAAAAAAGGTGCTAGAGCTGAGTGATCCACTTGAGAGCTTGCACTAGATTTTGGGAACCATGCTAGAGCCATCGAGTACTGCTAAGTGATCTTGCTCAGATTATGCTCACATGTGACTCCTTCGATTTAAAGAGATGAGACAAAACTGTGCGCGATGCCTCGGGTATTGTTGTGTGATCTCATGCTGAGTTGCTCGCACGTGGTTTTATAAGCTTGCTGTGTGATGAGTAAAACCATGTTGGAGCCATCGTGTATTGCTGAGTGATCTTGCATAGACTTGCTCGCACGTGATTTTGAGATAATGAAAATGGGTGATAAGGATCCATGGGAGCACGATGTACCGTGAGCATTAGCCATGGAGTACGATGTGCCGTGATATCTTAGTATTCTGTGTGGGCTGAAGGGATGGTTGATCCGCCTCCCCAAGCATGGGATTCCCGCACACCTGATCAGTGTTGCCTAGAATCCAGACTATGACCATAAGTTCTTTTATCTGTGTGATATGATATTTTGTCACTACTGTGTGAGGTAACATATGTCCGCCTATTGTGTGATATAAGGTGATTTGATATCCCATACTATGTCTCATGTAAATTGATTTACTAAGTAATTTGCTATGTGCAAAGAGATTTAGAAGTGTAAACTGTGTGAAATGAAAAATAAAGTTGTGTGGTTTTGAAAGATTGAGCTGCGTGAATTGATAATGTATATGCATATACTCATCTAACGAATGAATGGTTTTGCATCGATGGAGGCTATTTTTAAAGAAATGCATATGTTTTATAAGGAAAATAAATGTTTATATTTTGAGCATGTAGATAGTGTAGTTATCTACCTGCTTTCATATTTTCCTTACTAAGCGTGTTAGGTCACCCCCTTATTTCTTGTCCACATATTCTACGCAGTAGTGAGTTACTGCAGTCGTCCCTGTTACGGTGTTCTCTAGTTCTCTAGTAGTACAGATGTATACATTTATGAGAGAGAAAAATTTGTATCTTATAAATTAATGCACAATCTAGTGATCGTTTGTACGAAAGGGATGTATATAATAGAAATTGATGTAAACGTTTCCGCATATATATAACAAAACTGTTTCTATTTCATTAAATGAATTTTAAATTATGAATAGATGAGATGTGGAAATGGATGATGACTCACAGCCCAACTGTAATAGTAAGTTAGGTCACAGGAAGAGGGTCGTGACATAGATTGGTATCGGAGCTTGAGTTGGTCTGATGTGAGTCAGTATCCATAGTTAGGAAATTATACATCCCTTAAGTACTGTGCATTATTTGGATACAATTGTATATACCCAGCTGAAAATGTAACTGAGACACTTGTTATTGAGTATGCAGGATGTTGATAGACGACGTACTCGTAGAGGAGAGAGTTCACGCTCTCAGGGTATAGAGATGAGCTCGAGAGGCGTAGTGGGTCCAGTTCTAGTAGAGATCCACCTGATCTTAGTGAGGCCGCTGAGGCACGTATAGTGTAGTTGCAACGCAATGTAGACACAGTTATAGAGATGTTTACACAGGCGATGGCCAAATTTGATGGTAGATAGGAGAACCTTACCGGTCAGGCTGCTACACCTGAGAGACATGAGCCTGCACCGAGACCTTGGGTTGCAGAGGCAGAGATTCCTGTACCCCCTCCAGTTCAAGACATTCCCTTACTAGTTCAGGATCCGGTTGCTCCACAACAGGTTGGTGGTGAAGGAGTTTATGATTGTGACCTGGGCAGGCTGAGACAGTTCATGAAGTTTGGACCACTTTCATTTAGTGGGGTGAAAGACCTAGTGTTAGTGGAGCATTGGATTCACAGTATGGAGAAACTCTACAAATTTTTCTATTGCTCTGCCACAAAGAAGGTCACCTTTACGGCTTTTGTATTAGAGGATGAGACCGAGCATTGGTAGATGATCACCTAGCTGATTCTGAGTGCACATCACCCGGTTGTGACTTGGGACATATTTCTGGATGCCTTTAAGAGGCAGTACATTCTAGCCACTGCTCAGAGGAAGATGCAGATGAAATTTATGACCTTGACTCAAAGGAACAGTACAGTTGATGAGTATGAGTCTAGATTCACATCCTTGGGTAGGTATGACACAGTCACCATGAGCTGTCAGGATAGGAAGGTCCAAAAATTTATGTAGGGATTGAGATCTTCAATCAGAGCACAATTAGCCCCATTTGATATTACTAGGCAGTACGTAGAGCTCAGCTATGTGAGCAGGACTTTGAGTTGCATGCCTCGGAGTTGAGCAAGAGTGGTAAGGGCAGAGATAGAGACCGAAAGAGGTCAGTTGATGATAGAGGGTTCAGAAAGCGTCACAGATTATTTAGTAAAGGGCCAAAGATTGAGGAGGTACGAGATAGGCCTGCTAAGCCTCCAGCTTATTCTGCTTACCCAACTTTACCTCCAGCTTCGAGAGACATAGTTATTGGCAGACCCTGACCTACCGTCGAGAAGTGTAGGATGTGTGGTAGATATCATGGGAGTAGGTCATGCCAGTTGGTAATGATATCATGTTATAGATGTGGCAAACCAGGGCACATAGCTCGTGAATGCCCAGAGTTGATTGATACAGCCCCACAGAAGGGCAAAGAGTCAGAGAAGGCTACAGTTGAAACACTTACACCTAAAAGGAAGGCCAAAACTGAAGAGAAAGGGAAACAAGCTGTTGGTCGAGGGTGAGTGTTTGCATTGGACTAGGCATCTGCAGAAGCTTCTACGAATGTGATTAAAGGTATCATCCTAGTATTTGATTTTAAAGCATTAGCATTGATTGATCCTGGTGCCACACATTCATTCATATTGCCTTCATTTGCATGTAAACTGTTTGAACATGTAAAACCTGTACCTCTAGGTAGGATATTGATTAAGTACTCCAGTGAGAGATAATGTAGTAACTGAGTATGTACGTAAAGATTGCAAATTAAAAGTAGGGAAAATGGATATGTTGGCCAATCTTATTCTATTAAACATGAAGGATTTTGATGTAATACTAGGAATGGATTGGTTGGCTGCAAACCATGCTGTTTTAGATTGTTATGCTAAGACAGTAATGTTTTCCTCCCCTGAAAAATATGTTGTAAGATTTGCTAAGTAATGGAAGGAGTAGTAAATTATTTCTAAGGATGGATGATTTTACTAACAAATGTGATCATAATATGTTGAAGGTTTTATAACATATGTGGTTGACTTGCATAAAGCACACCCGGAATTAGTTGACATCCCAGTGGTTAGAGAGTTCCCCAATGTCTTTTCGGAAGAATTACTAGGGTTGTCACCAGACAGAGAGATGGAGTTTTGTATTGATTTGGTGCCTGGAACTGAGCTAATATCCAAACCACCGTATAGAATGGCTCTAGTGGAATTGGAGGAGCTGAAGAAGCAGTTGCAAGAGTTGTTGGATAAGGGGTTTATCAGATCGAGTGTATCACCTTGGGGAGCACCAGTTTTGTTTGTGATGAAGAAATATGGGAGTCTCCAACTGTATATAGATTATCAGTTGTTGAACAAGGCTACCATCAAGAATAACTATCCCTTTCCACAGATTGATGATCTATTGGATCAGTTGCAGGGAGCACAGATCTTTTCGAAGATTGACTTGAGGTCTGGATATCATCAGTTGAGTATTCGGAGTGGAGATATGCCCAAGACAGCATTTTCGACTCGTTATGGCCATTATGAGTTTTTGGTTATGCCGTTTGGGTTGATGAATGCTGCTGTAGCATTTATGGCATTAATGAATGATGTATTTAAACCATACCTGGACAGCTTCATGATTGTCTTTATAGATGACATATTGGTGTACTCGAAGTCCAAGAAAGAGCATGAGCAGCATTTGAGAACAGTGTTACAGACCCTCCGAGATCAGAAGTTGTATGCTAAACTTAACAAATGTGATTTCTAGCTGAGTGAGATATCGTTTCTGGGTCATGTAGTCTAGAGAGACGACGTATCAGTGGATTTGTCCAAGATAGAGGCTGTGATACAGTGGGAAAGACCCAAGACGGTTATAAAGATCTGCAGTTTTCTGGGTTTAACGGGTTATTACCGACTGTTTGTCCAGGGATTCTCTAAGCTGGATGCTCCGTTGACACGTCTCACTCGAAAGAATGTGACATTTAAGTGGGACGATAAGTGTGAAAGTAGTTTCTACGAGCTAAAGCACAGACTGACCACCGCACCTATTCTCACCGTACCCACCAGCTCAGGAGGTTATTTAATGTATACAGATGCCTCGGGATAGGGACTGGGCTGTGTGTTGATGCAGAACGGGAAGGTAGTAGCCTATGGATCCAGATAGCTTAAGGACCATGAGAGGAACTACCCGACCCATGATTTAGAGTTGGCAGCTGTGGTATTTGCATTAAAGGTTAGGTGTCATTACTTATACGGTGAGAAATTTCAGGTGTTTACAGATCATAAGAGCCTCAGATATATGTTTTCGCAGAAAGAGTTAAACATAAGGTAGAGATGGTGGATAATGCTTCTGAAGGAATATGATTGCGAGATATTGTACCATTCAGGAAAGACTAATATTGTGGTTGATGCCTTGAGTAGAAAGAGCCTTGGAATGGTATCGTACATGATGGTCAGGGAACATGAGCTGCTCGAGCAGTTTGTTCACCTCAGGTTAGATATAGACCCTCTTGATGTTGACAGTGACTGTGTGATAGCTAGCCTGCGAGTGGAACCGAATTTAATTGACCAGATATGACAGGCTCAACATGCCGATCTACTGTGTGAGGATCGTGTAAGTCTGATTCAAAGAGGTGATGTGGTCAATTTTTTAGTGAGTGATAATGGCCTACTGAGGTTTAGAGGTAGAATTTGCGTTCCCGATAACCCAGAGCTAAAGAGATTGATTTTAACAGAAGGTCATTCTGTCACACCCCACTCCCTGGTGCCCTTTATCCATACATACACTACTACGGTTGGGCTGTGAGACGATGCAATTACTAAAATTTCATTCATTTACAGCGAAAATATTTAAACTTTAATTCACACTCCCAAGTGTGTGTAAATCTATAAAATTAATTGTATAATAATATCTTTACATAGTATCTCCCATACCATTGTTTACATTTCGATTTATAACTGTGCGATATATTATATTAGATACAAAAGACTTATGTGTATACAAATCTTATACCTTTGCAACGGGTGGGAGCTGTCCAACACAAAAAGATCCAGAGACCACTGCACTGCCTTACTTCTCAGTATCTGGAGGGGGTAAAGTAGTGGGAAGGAAATTGATGCTAACATGTAGATAATGTACTATCTATATAGCTCATGCATGCATAAACAAAACCATGTTTCAATGTAAATGGAAATATTACTAGAAAATGCATTCAAACGTTCATTTCTCATATAAGCATTTTCATGAAAACATGTATATGATATTCCCATTTGAAAACATGTCATAAATAGTGCTATCATAGCACGAGCATTCAAATCGAGAGATTTATCAAATCACAAACTCTCTTTTCTTTTCTCAAATCATTTCTTTTCACTAAATCTTTTTCTTTTCTGAGTTTCTCAATTTCTCGTATCTCTGAGACAGGCATGGAATTTTGGACAATCTAATATCCACGACATATGACCATAGTCAGTGATCCCAGGCCTCACTGATCAGGTGTGCACAGGCATCACTTCGCCTGAAGGGGGATGGGTTAGTCCTACCCTCCGGCTCATCTCAATCAACCTCATCTCCTCATATACTCACGGTATAAAGTACGCCATGTGTCATCTACGTGATACTCGTACTCGCCTGCACCCAACACGGTACATAGTATACCAACGGACAACTATATAGTTCTACGTACGATCGTGGACCTAAGTCCATCTACCAACTCCAATGGACTTTTCATCCTGAACCATGTCTCATATACCAGGTAAGCAATCAGCGTGACACACAGTCATCGCAAGGCTCCAACGCGGTACGATTTATTGTTAAGGCCCAGCCTATTCCAAGGTCGTCGGTTGGCATCCCCTTGGGTCCCAGACCCCCAAGTTTACCTCAACTCAGTGAAAACAGGTGCGAGCAATGCTCCAGCACTTTTCTTAAAACCATTGTGCGAGTTAAACTCCAGCACGTCACATCAAAAGCATAGAAACATGTGCGAGCTAACACTCCAGCACATTATCATTATAAATCCACGTGCGAGTCACACTCCATCACGGTTTATCAAAACATGTAGACGTATGCGAGTGAAACTCCAGCACAGTCAAAGTCATTAAAACGGTGTGAGCTAGAGCTCTAACACCAAATCTCGTCTGAAATCCGATAGGTGGCTATTTTCTCTTTTAAAAACTCAAAACATGTATATTTACGTAGCATGTCGTCCTATGCTAAACATGTAAAATTAGCCAGCCTACCTATTATCATTTCTCAATCTCAAAATTAGTAAATGGATGAGAAAACATCAATACATCATACATAGATGTAAAATCATTAAAATCATGCATGTCAGGCTGTTTTTCCTTCCCACATCCCATTTTCACAATATATATGTATATCTAATACTTTTCGTACTTTCACATAGATTTCAATAGCTCAATAGCTAAACATACTATTTCTAGCGTTGTAACTACTCAAATCGCAGTAAAATGCGTACAAATACCTCTATCGCTAACACACAGTTCCTTACCTCGAATCACGCTCGTATTTTCTCTGTCACGTTTGCTCCGTTCGTGATCCGGGTTAGTTGTGTTTCACGTATTCCAAGCTACACGTATAAATCATCAAGTTATTTTCTGTTTCATCCTCTAAACATACACATTTCACTTATTTGTCTATTCATACTCCTCAAACCCTTAAGTCACATTTCACTCTTCCACAATTATCATTTCACCATCTCTTAAGCTTTCTATCACTTTTCCATGTATTTCCTCTTTATAAATCTCCCTTAATATTACTTACCCATCACTACATTCATCATTCCTATCAACATTTCACATATTATTCAACCCACAAATATCTAGAAACCATATTTAGACCCCTTTACTTAGTCAAACTTGTGGTAGTCACAACTCTTTCTCTTGGTCACACCAATGTGAGGTTTTTGGGTATGTTGTTCTCCTTGCCTTAAGGAACAACTTTCCCTTCTTGAGCTTCTTCCAAAACTGGCTGGAATGTAGTGATCTTTAGAGTGAGAAAGCTTGGGTCTTGAGAGAAAATGGCAGGAGAGGTTTGGTGGGAGGGAAAATCTGAGTTTTCAGTTTAATCCCGTGCCCCTTTTTATAGATGCAGAGTGACACACCAAAAAGGTATATGTCTGCAAGTGCACAGGTCGTACAAGTAATAATGGGATTTGAGTCCCGAGTTATCGTCCCACAGAGAAGTTGACTAGCCTAATTAAGTACCGGTTAATCTTACCCTAAGTATATTCTAGCAAATTATGAAGTTAAGGTGGGTGATCTACATAGCTAGAATTAAAAATACTGAAAGCAATAAAATAATAAAAGCTATAAAATGAAGAAATTAAAACCGAGCAAAATTACTTACAGTGTTCAATGCAATTAAAATAAAAAACCTACAAAAGAAATTAAAACAGTTAAAACTAATTAACGCAATTAAAATAAAATGCAATTATGAAAATAAGGCAATAAAATTAAACTACAATTAAACTAACCTAAAATGCAATTTTAAACTACTTAATCAAAATGCAATTTAAACTAAACTAAAACTTAATGAAAATAAAGACTAAATTAAAAATGCATGAAACACATTTAATCTAAATTAACTCTAAATGCATCAAAACTAAAATAAAATCCTAAAACATTTAATATAAAATTAACTACTAACTAAAAATTAACATGCAAAAATAATAAAGCTAACCTACCATTACTTAATTAAATTACCTAAGTGACAACTAACAAGTATTAATTAATTTAATTCATAAAAGTAAAAACATAAAATAACACATTAATTGGCCAAACAAGGCCTTAAACAATTTAAATCAACAAAGACTCCCTCCATTCACTGTTCACGTGTCATTTTTCTTTTCTATTTCTAGGTATGGCTTGGCTTGTCCTCTAGTCCGCTACTTCCTGCTGTTTGTCCTCTGGTCTGCTGCTTCCTGCTGTTTCTGCTGCCAGGTCTGTCTCGGTTCCAACTGCTTCGTCTGTTCTCGGTTCAGGGCTACTCTCGGTCTGCTACTCCAGGCTCTATTCCAGCTTGCTTCAGCAACTCTCACCAACTCTGCTGCATCCAGTCTGTCTATGGCTCTCGGTTTCATGCATTTCTTCTCTTCTGCCATGCTTCTGGCTACCAGACATGCTTTACACGTCTCCAACTGCTTCGGTTTCATTCATCAGCATCATTTTCTGCCATGCCGCTACTTGCTTTTGCTGCCCAAGAGTTGTCTTGCCCACTGCTGCACGATCCTGCACAGCTACTGTCCTGCACTGCTCTCGCCTGAAGGTGAGTGTCAACCTAGGAGTAGGAGGTGCGCTGCTTGCTCTTAGGACCCTGTTTTGCATGCTGCCATGGTATCTACATCAACTATACCAGCATCCCGAGTCCTCCAGGAAATGCCCAGCAGTGCCCAGTTGCAACTCAGTTTCCAAGTGTTGTTCTCGGTTCAGTATTGGTCTGTTTCCGTCACCAACAACCACAGCTGCAAGCTGTTCTCTGCTGCACTATGTTCTGCCTTGTGTTGCTTGCACCAGCGAGAGTAACTATGAGGACAGTAACCGAATACAGAAAACAGAGATGAACAGAGGTGAGCTCTCGGATGCTAGCTGCTGCCTCTCCAAATTTGCACCACAACAGTTAAATAGCTGAGGAAGATGGCCACTATCACCGGCTTCTCCTTCCTCTACTGATGTTACGTAATGCTCGGCAGAGGGCAAGCTTTAGCACATTGTAAACCCGAATGGAAGGTGGGAAAATAAAATTTGAAATCCAACATGAAGGCTAACCCGAGGATTAAAAGAAATATGAGAACTCAAGTGCTAAAAAAAATATCAAAGAGCTAAGCTTATCAAATCGAAAACATGAAAATAAAAGTGATTCTCCATTGAAAATGAAATTTAACAAAGCTTAATGAAGAACATGAAATGCATAGTAAAACAAACGGGAAAATAAAAAATACTAGGAAAGAAAATAATTCTAAAAACTACTCTACCTACACTACTCCTACTCCTAAAATTACACTTACTTCTACTCCTAAAATTACATAACATTTTCAATTGTCATCCTTTCCTATTTATAAACACACTAGGGGTAAAATGGTAATTTCCACATCCTTGATGAGTTGGCATTTTTTTGGCCACTTGTCTTCACACCATTGGCTCCTTGAAAAGATATTTCCATGTCATCGATCTTCTTGTCCATTTGGATGTGCTAGGTGGCATGACTCGTGTTGTCCGCGTGGCTCAATCTCAATTTTAGCCCAATTCCGATCCATTTTCTACCGAAATATTCAAAATTTATCCTGATTTAATTTATCTGCAAACATTAGAATTTTAATTAAATAGAGGGGATAATTAACAAAATAAATGGGGGATTTAAATAATTAATTAGAAAATTAAACACAAATAATTCTAAAAAATATAGAATTATCACAGAGACATGAGATTGATCTGGCCGTTGTAGAGATCAATCTCTGCAAGGTTTGGTAGTCCTTTTTACTAAACGCAACTACTACAAGATCGATCTTCTTCCATGATGAGATCAATCTATTTGCAGGAAAATTCCTTCTTGGATATCGATCTGCCCCTTGTAGGAGATTGATCTGCTCTTTACAGAACCCTTAAGGAGATCGATCTTTTGAGTCTTGAGATCGATCTGTCTCAAATAGAGAGTTAAGGAGATCGATCTGCTTATCTTAAGAATCGATCTTCTTATTACATAATGCTTAGCAGATCGATCTGGCTCCATTGGAGATCGATCTGTCCTGCTCCATAGCTCAAAATAAGATCATTTTTGTTCTTCCAGATCGATCTCTCATCCTATAAGATCGATTTGTCATTCATATTTTCATATTTTTACTGCAGTTTTCTGCAGTAACTTCACTCAAAATATCCTTAATTTGTTACTAGGGTCATTTTCTCATCTAATCATCATTGAGACTTGAAAATGACTTTCATTCATACTATATACGCATTAAAACTTGTGTGTGATCCTTGTATAACCAAAGGTGTATATTGTAAACTAAATGGAAGTGCACACTCATGCAAATTTCCCTTCCATTTTACCACATTACTCATTTTCCATTCCACTCACATTCATCATATATCGAAGTCCATTTCTTCATATTCATACTTAATGCAACTTGTACGTACATCACAACTCTTATCACAAGTGTGTACATTAATCTTATGGACTTTACATCACATATGCTTCACATCACTAGTACATTACAATACTTCATGAATTCATTTACATGTGTACAAGGTTAAACCTATACGGGGTCTCACATTCTCCCCCACTTAGAAAATTTGGTTCTCTAAATTGAACCAAGTCTATTCCTTGAAAAGTTGGGGATATTTCTCTTTCATTAGATCCTCCAACTCCCATGTGGCTTCTTTCGATGTATGATGTTGCCACAAAACCTTAACCAATGGAATCGTCTTGTTCCACAACACCTTCTCTTTTCTGTTCAATATTCGGATCGGTTCCTCCACATACGACATGTCCTCCTTGAGCTCCAATGGCTCATAGCTAATTACATGCGTTGGATCCGGATAATACTTTCGAAGCATAGAAATATGGAAGACATTATGGACTCCTGCTAGCTCAGGTGGTAAGGCTAGCCTATATGCTCCATCTCCCACTCTATCCAAAATCTCGAAGGGACTAATGTAACGTGGACTTAATTTTCCTTTCTTCCCAAACCTCGTTATTCCCTTAGAAGGAGATACTATAAAAAATACGGACTCCCCCACATCAAACTCAAGTGGTCTCTGTCTCCTATCAGCATAGCTCTTTTGTCGACTTTGAGCTATTCGCAACCTCTAACATATTATCCGAATATCCTCAGAGGCTTGTCTAACCAAATCGAGAGCAAGCAACTGTCTGCCACCAACTTCTTCCCAACCAATAGGTGATCGGCATCTACGACCATATAGTGCCTCATAAGGGGCTATACCAATATTTGAGTGATAACTGTTATTGTTGGCGAACTCAATTAATGGCAAGTGATCATCCCATGAGCCTCTAAAATCCAGTACACACGCTCTCAACATATCCTCCAGGGTCTGTATAGTTCTCTCTGACTGACCATCTGTCTGAGGATGAAAAGCAGTGCTAAAACGTAATTGGGTCCCCATCGCTTCCTGAAAATCTCCCCAAAAATGGGAAGTGAAGCGGACATCCCTGTCAGAAACAACACTCACTGGGACTCCATGTAATCTCACTATCTCCCGTACATACAAGTTCGCCAATGCACTCAAGGTATCTGTAGATCTCATGGCTAAGAAGTGTACCGATTTCGTTAACCGATCTACTATAACCCATATAGCATCATGGTTCTTACGGGTTCTCGGTAACCCCATCATAAAGTCCATGGTGACATGCTTCCACTTCCATGTTGGTATCGGTAGAGGTTGCAATAATCCTCCTAGTTTCTGATGCTCAACTTTTACCTGTTGACAGATGAGACATCTAGCGACATACTCAGCTATGTCTCTTTTCATTCCAAACCACCGATATACCTTCTGAAGATTCTGATACATTTTACTACTCCCTGGGTGTATTGTATATCTCGATGAGTAAGCCTCTGATAATATCAACTTCCTCAGCTCCGAATCCTTAGGAACACATATTCTATTCCCGAACCTTAGTACTCCATCTTAACTCAATACAAATTTCGTACCCTTACCCTTCTGGATTTGGCTAATAACATCAATGCACCATTGATCAATCTGCTGAGCTTGCCAGATTCTCTCAATCAACTCTGGTTCTAATCTCAAGCTAGCAATAATCCCATAGCTGCCAATCTCATGTAGGGTCATATCCAGACTAAGGTTCATGAATTGTTCCAACAACTCGTGTTCTCTAACCATCACATGTGATACTAACCTGAGACTCTTTCTACTTAATGCATCGACAACCATATTTACCTTCCTTGGGTGGTACAAAATTTCACAATCGTAGTCTTTGAGGAGTTCTAACCACCTTCTCTGTCTCATATTTAACTCATTCTGTGAGACTAGATACTTTAGACTCTTGTGATCCGTAGAGATCTAAAATCTCTCACCATACAAGTAGTGGCGCCATATCTTCAATGCAAATACTACGACCGCCAACTCCAAATCGTGAGTGGGGTAGTTCTTCTCATGATCTCTCAGCTATCTAGATCCATAAGCTGCTACCCTTCCATCCTGCATCAAAACACATCCTAGCCCTTGATGTGAAGTATCTGTATAAACAGAATAGTTTCCTAAGCTGTTAGGGATGATAAGAACTGGCGCGGTGGTTAATCTGTGCTTAAGTTCCTAAAAACTCTTCTCACAAGCTTCATCCCATGTAAACTCCACATTCTTCCTCGTAAGACGTGTCAATGAAGAAGCCAGTCTAGAAAAACCCTCTACAAATCTCCTGTAGTAACCTGCCAAACCAAAAAAACTCCTAATCTCTGTGACTGTTTTGGGCTGTTCCTACTGAACAACTACCTTAATCTTGGATGGATCTACTGACACCCCATCCTTCGATACAACATGGCCCAAAAAAAAAATTTGTTCTAGCCAAAAAGTCACATTTACTAAGTTTGGCATACAACCTTCTCTCTCGGAGGGTCTGTAAAACAATCCCTAAGTGTTGCTCATGGTTTTCCTTGGACCTTGAATACTCCAATATATCGTCAATGAAAATGATCACGAACTTGTCTAGGTATGGCTTGAATATCTCATTCATTAGAGCCATAAAAGCTGTCGACGCATTCGTCAACCCAAAAGGTATCACTAGGAATTCGTAATGACCATAGCGGATGCGAAAAGCTGTCTTGGGCACATCCTCCTTCCGAATCTTCAATTGATGATACCCAGACCTCAGATCTATCTTGAAAAAGATCTGTGCTCCCTGAAGCTGACCCAATAAATCGTCAATGCGTGGTAAGGGGTTCTTATTCTTGATGGTAGCCTTGTTTAACATCCGATAATCGACACACAACCTGAGGCTCCCATCTCTCTTCTTCACAAACAATATCGAAACTCCCCATGGTGAGACGCTCGGTCTTATAAACCCCTTATCTAGCATATCTTGCAACTGCTTCCTTAACTCCTCTAGCTCAACTGGGGCCATCCTATATGGTGAGTTGGATATTAGCTCGATTTTAGGTGTCAAATCTATACCCAATTCCATTTCTCTATCCGGTGGCAATCCTGGTAGGCCGTCTGGAAAGACATCAGGAAATTCTCTAACCACATGAATGTTATCCATATCCGGATGTGTTTTGTCCAAATCCACCACATAAGCAATAAAACCTTCAAAACAACATTCATGTCATTTTATTCCAATATACTTTGCTGGTCACAAAATTCAAGATTTTATTACTTCTCTAAAATCTTAAAACACATTCTTTGGGTAGAGAAAATGTAATAGACTTAATGTGGCAATCTAAGACAACATGATTAGTAGCTAACCAATCCATTCCCAAGATCACATCAATGTCATACATATTCAACAAGATCAAGTTGGTTGTCGCACACTTATCTCTTACCCTCACCTTACAATCTCTATACACTTGTTCAGCTAATTGACTAACCCTCATTGGAGTACTTATTAATAAAGTCCCATTTAGGTGTGTGGTAACTACAAATCCTGCTAATGTTGATGCACATGCAGGTGATATGAAAGAAGGCTTAGCACCAGAATCAAACAAAGCTATAGCTTCCAAGTTATAAATCAAGATTGTACCTTTTATCACCTCAGAAGAGGTATCTACTGATGCCTGGTGTCACACCCCAATTCCAGTTGTTCCTTATCCATACTTACTCAACTATGATTGGGCTGTGAGGAGATGCAATTACTAAAATTCATACATTTACAGCGAAAAATTTAAAACTTTTATTCACACTCCCAGGTGTGTGTAGATATACAAAATCAATTGTATAAATACAATGTGTTTACATATCATCCCCATAAAACTGTTTACAATTCCAAGATATAACTGTGCGATACAATATATTAGATACAAAATACTAATGCGTATACAAATCTTATACCTTTGCGGATTGTGGGAGCTTTTCAACACAAAAAGATCTAGAGACCACCGCTCTCCTACTTCTCAGTACTTGGAGGGAAAAAATTGTGGGATGAGCAAACCACAGCTTAGTAAGGAAATGAATGCTAGCATGTAGATATCGTACTACCTACATAGCCTATGCATGTGTAAACCAAAACCATGTTTTTGTAATAAATGAAAATATCATACAAAAATGCTTTTAAACATACATTTCTCATTTGCATTTTCATGTAGATCATAGATGTCATGCTTCCATTTTAAAACATGATTCATATAAACAAAGCCCTCACGGCACAGGTGTTTAAATCAGAGATTTATCAAAACACAAAATCTCTTTACTTTCTCAATCATATCTTTTCCTCAAATCTCTTTCTTTTATGAGATTATCTCTGTTTCTCGAATCTCTGAGATAGGCATGGAATTTTCGGCAATCAAATATCCACGACATATGGCCATAGTTAGTGATCCCAACCCCACTGATCAGGTGTGCAGGGCATCACTTCGCCTGAAGGGGGATGGGTCAGTCCTGCCCTTCGGCTCATCTCAATCAACCTCATCTCCTCATATACTCACGGTATAAGGTACGTCGTGTGTCATCTATGTGATACTCGTACTCACGTGCACCCAGCACGGTACATAGTATACCAACGGACAACCACACAGTACTACGTACGACCGCGGACCTAAGTCCATACTCCAACTCCGATGGACTTTTCATCCTGAACCATGTCTCATATACCAGGCGAGCATGCAGCGTGACACACAGTCATCGCAAGGCTTCAGCACGGTATGATTTAGTGTTAAGGCCCAGCCCGTTCAAATGGCCGTCGGTTGGTATCCCCTTGGGTCCCAAACCCCCAGGTTTACCTCAACTTAGTAAAACAGGTGCGAGCGAAGCTCCAACACTTTTCTCAAAACCATCGTGCCAGTTAAACTCCAGCACGGCACATCAAAAGCATAGAGACATGTGCGAGCTAACACTCCAGCACATAGTCAAGTTATCAAAATGGGTGTGAGCTAGGGCTTCAACACCAAATCTCATATCAATCCTGATAGATGGAAATTTTCTCTTTTTAAAACTTAAAACATGTTTATTTATGGAGCATGCCTCTTCATGCTAAAACATATAAAATTAGCCAACCCATCATTATCATTTCTCAATCACCAATATCGATACAAACTTGAAAAAACAGTGAAAAACATGCATATCATGCTATTTCCTTACCTCATCCCATTTCTCAACACATATATACATCATAGTACTTTTCATGCTTCCATATCATTTCATAGAATTATAGCATAGTACTAACTCTAGCGATATATCTACAAAATTTCTGTAAAATACGCACGAACATCTCTATAGCTAACACACAGTCCCTTACCTCGATTTACTTATGTGCAACTGTCCTCCTTTATGCTTCTCGCGTTCTTATCTTGACTTGTTCTGGTGTATCATCGGGAACTGCAATTCACCCATCAAGCACTTGAGTTAACTTTTCTAACTCTTATTCAACTAAGCATTTATCCAATGCCTTAAATATACATTTTTTCTCTTGTGGTAAATCTCACATTTTTTCCAATAACAACACCTTAAAAATCATACCACTACACTATTATTAACTTCCTTATATCCCATTCATCATTAATTTCATCACAATTCACTTTCTCACGCTAGACCATTTCTAGGTCATGTTGGATTCATTACTTCTTAGGTAGTCTCTACCCTTTCTATGCATACCAAACACTCCAAAATCAATATCTACACAATGTACTTGAGTTATTTCATTTAGAAACTCACCTAGCTTGATTTTCTCTTTGCTCCAATGGAGATGCACCTTTGATCCTTTAATCCAACAAGTGAGGAAATGCCTCCAAACTATGTTATTCTTCTCTTTGATGTGAACAACTTTGTCTCTAATAGCTTTCCCTCAAATCTTATTGAAAATGGCTAGATTTAGGAGTGAGAAAGCTAGGTTTTTTTGAGTTGAAAGGGAAAGGAATGGTTTTGTCCCGAAATCTGTAGATCCAACTGCTCCTTTTTATAGATTCGACTTGATGAGATCGATCTGCCTTGGGTGGAGATCGATCTGGTCTTCTTAAAATCCCTCTTTTCCAAGACATTTTAAAGGTAAGAGATTGATCTATCGAGGCTTGAGATCGATCTGCTGTCAAACAGAAGCTTAAGGAGATCGATTTGGTCTTAGGGGAGATCGATCTGTTTCTAACTCGAGAGCTAAGGAGATCGATGTGACTCCCTTAGAGATTGATCTGCTCTATTCCATTACTCAAATAAGAGCGTTCTGGCTCTTCCAGATCAATCTCTCATCCTATGAGATCGATCTGGCCTTCATATTTCCAGATCTTACTGTAGTTTTCTGTAGAAAACTTATACCAAAGCATCCTTAATTTACTGCCATAGTCATTTTCTCATTCGATTATCTTTAAAACTTGAAAATGACATCCATTAATACTTCATACTCATTAAAACTCATGTGAAATCTTTGTATACCAAAAAGGTACTTAATATAAACCAAATGGAAGTGCACAACTTATGCAAATCTTCCTTCCATTTTACCACACTACTCATATTCCATTTCACTCACATTCTTCCCATGTTTAAGTCCATTCCTTTATATTCATATATAATGTAACTTGTACGTACGATCACAACTTCTATTACATGTGTGTACTTTAAACTTATGGACTTACTTACATATATTCCACATTACAAGTATTTCACCATACTTATGAATTCATTCACACATATATATAAGGTTAAACCTATACGGGGTCTCACACCTGGTCTATCGCATATACCCTGCTTTGACCCACAACTTGCTTCCCTTTTTCTTCACCCATGGCTCTCTTCCTTACAGAAGGTGTAACTGTGGGAACTCTCTCTGGCTTCTTACCGCTCTATGGAACTACCTCAACTGCCTCTGGACATTCCTTTGCATAATGTCCGAACTTGCCACTTCTGAAACATTGTGTACCTTGAAGATGACAGGGCCTACCACTATGATATCGACCGCATATTCTGTACTGATCACTAGTCGGTCGAGGTCCACCAATCACTATACCTCTAGCTGATTTCTGAGTCGGAGGCATAAAAGGTTTAACAGACTTTTTCTACGGCTCATCTACCTCTCTCCGACGCTTACTCATAAATCTTTGACTAAATTTGGCACTCTTGCCATCTCCCAGCTTCCTCGGACCCTTATCCTTACAACAACTGAACTAAAAATTCTGCAGGTCATAATCTTGCTCACACAACTGGGCCCATCGTACAGCCTCTCTATACGTGGCGACATCAAACAGGGCCAACTTAGCTTGAATCGAAGGCCTCAGTCTATCCATAAATCTACAGACTCTGATAGCTTCACTCCTTATAGAGTCTGGATCATACCGACCTAATAAAGTGAATCGTGACTCGTACTCATCTACCGTTCGATTCCCTTGAGTCAGATTTAGAAATTCCATCTACAAACTATGTCGAGCGATATCTGGGATGTATTACTCTCTGAAAGCACCCAAAAATATATCCCACGTGATAGCCATACCTTGAGCTCTCAACATAGGCTTGGTGGACTTCCATCAGTGCTCTACTTTGCCTCTCAATATAAAGGCCGCAAACGCTACTCTCTCCATAGTCGAACATCTACAAAAGTCAAACAACTTCTCCATCTGACTGATCCAGTCCTCAGCTATTGCCGGATCCTTTACCCCGCTAAAAGAAGAAGGCTTGGAATCCATGAAATGCCTCAGCCTCTCCATATTGTAGTCATATCCATACCCCAAATCATCATCATCACACTGCTGTGGGGCTACTAGAGGAGGTACTGGTCAAATATGTGGATCTCGTGGCCTAACCGATTCAGGTTGTACAGGTGCAACATTCTCAGGTTCAGGTGCAGCTGCTGAGGGATTCGGTGCAGCCTGTCCCGCTATACCAGGTGTACCCTCAAACCTAGCCATGATTTGACCCATCATGGTTATCATCGTGTGCATGTCCTAGTTATCATCATGTGCTATTCGAGGATCGAAAGCTTCTATATGTTCCTGGGGCTCATGACTAAAGGACGATCTACTATGCCTCTCAGTCCTGTCATTCTGCCCTTGAGCTCTCGAGCTCTCTCCCCTCTTGCGGTGTCTCTTAGGTATAACCCACTAGCTTGATAACTTCGTGCATTTACAATAAACTTTTAATTGACCACCAGCTTCGTATACACATTTGTATCTAAATATTACACATTAACTTGGGGATGTATGTTTCCTTAGTCTTAAACATCGACTCATATCAGACTAACCATGCTCTGATACCAAATCTGTCACACCCCACTCCGCGGTGCGCTTTATCCATACATACACTACTACAGTTGGGCTGTGAGACGATGCAATTACTAAAATTTCATTCATTTACAGTGAAAATATTTAAACTTTAATTCACACTCTCAAGTGTGTTAAATATACAAAATTAATTGGATAATAATATCTTTACATAGCATCCCCCATACCACTGTTTATATTTCGATTTGTAACTATGCGATATATTATATTAAATACAAAAGACTTATGTGTATACAAATCTTATACCTTTACAACAAGTGGGAGCTGTTTAACACAAAAAGATCCAGATACCACTGCACTGCCCTACTTCTCAGTATCTGGAGGGGGAAAAGTAGTGGGATGAGCAAACCACAGCTCAGTAAGGAAATGGATGCTAACAAAATCATGTTTCAATGCATGCATAAACAAAACCATGTTTCAATGTAAATGGAAATATTACTAGAAAATGCATTCAAACGTTCATTTCTCATATAAGCATTTTCATGAAAACATGTATACGATATTCCCATTTGAAAACATGTCATAAACAATGCTACCATAGCACGAGCATTCAGATCGAGAGATTTATTAAATGACAAACTCTCTTTGCTTTTCTCAAATCATTTCTTTTCACCAAATCTCTTTCTTTTCTGAGTTTCTCAATTCCTCGTATCTCTGAGACAGGCATGAAATTTTCGATAATCTAATATCCACGACATATGACCATAGTCAGTGATCCTAGGCCTCACTGATCAGGTGTGCACAGGGCATCACTTTGCCTGAAGGGAGATGGCTCAGTCTTGCCCTCCGGCTCATCTCAATTAACCTCATCTCCTCATATACTCATGGTATAAGGTACGCCATGTGTCATCTACATGATACTCGTACTCGCGTGCACCCAGCACGGTACATAGTATACCAACGGACAACTACACAGTTCTATGTACGATCGTGGACCCAAGTCCATCTAACAACTCCAATGGACTTTTCATCTTGAACCATGTCTCATATACCAGGCGAGCAATTAGCGTGACACATAGTCATTGCAAGGCTCCAGCGTGGTACGATTTATTGTTAAGGCCCAGCCCATTCCAAGGCCATCGGTTGGCATCCCATTGGGTCTCAGACCCCCAGATTTACCTCAAATCAGTGAAAACAGGTGCGAGCAATACTCCAGCATTTTTCTCAAAACCATCGTGAGAGTTAAACTCCAGCACGACACATCAAAAGCATAGAAACATGTGCGAGCTAACACTCCAGCACATTTATCATTATAAATCCACGTGCGAGTCACACTCCAGCACGGTTTATCATAACATGTAGATGTATGCGAGTGAAACTCCAGTATAGTCAAAGTCATTAAAATAGTGTGAGCTAGAGCTCCAACACCAAATCTCATCTGAAATCTGATAGGTGGTTATTTTCTCTTTTAAAAACTCAAAACATGTATATTTACGTAGCATGTCGTCCTATGCTAAACATGTAAAATTAGCCAGCCTACCTATTATCATTTCTCAATCTCAAAATTAGTAAATGGATGAGAAAACATCAATACATCATACATTGATGTAAAATTATTAAAATCATGCATGTCAGGCTGTTTTTCCTTCCCATATCTCATTTTCACAATATATATGTATATCTAATACTTTTCGTACTTTCACATAGATTTCCATAGGTCAATAGCTAAACATGCTATTTCTAACGTCGTAACTACTCAAATCGCAGTAAAATACGTATAAATACCTCTATTGTTAACACACAGTCCCTTACCTCGAATCACGCTCGTATTTCCTCTATCATGTTTGCTCCGTTCGTGATCCGGGTTAGTCGTGTTTCATGTGTTCCGAGCTACACGTATAAATCATCAAGTTATTTTCTGTTTCATCCTCTAAACATACACATTTCACTTATTTGTCTATTCATACTCCTCAAACCCTTAAGTCACATTTCACTCTTCCACAATTATCATTTTACCATCTCTTAAGCTTTCTATCACTTTTCCATGTATTTCCTCTTTATAAATCTCCCTTAATATTACACACCCATCACTACATTCATCATTACTATCAACATTTCACATATCATTCAACCCACAAATATCTAGAAACCATATTTAGAGGCTTGAAGGTTGAAAAGCTTACCCCTTTACTTAGTCAAACTTGTGGTAGTCACAACTCCTTATCTTGGTCAAACCAATGTGAGATTTTTGGGTATGTTGTTCTCCTTGCCTCAAGGAACAACTTTCCCTTCTTAAGCTTCTTCCAAAACTGGCTGGAATGTAGTGATCTTTAGAGTGAGAAAGCTTGGGTCTTAAGAGAAAATGGCAGGCGAGGTTTGGTGGGAGGAAAAATTTGAGTTTTCAGTCCAATCTCATGCCTATTTTTATAGATGCAGAGACATGAGATCGATCTGACCCTTGCAAAGATCGATCTCTGCAAGGTTTGGTAGTTATTTTTACCAAATGCAACCACTACAAGATTGATCTTCTTCCATGATGAGATCGATCTGTTTGTAGGTAAATTCCTTCTTGGAGATTGATCTGCCCCTTATAGAAGATCGATCTGCTTTTTATAGAACCCTTAAAGAGATCGATCTTTTGAGTCTTGAGATCGATCTGTCTCAAACATAGAGTTAAGGAGATCGATATGCTTGCCTTAAAAATCAATCTTCTTATTATAGAATGCTTAGCAGATCGATCTGGCTCCATTGGAGATTGATCTGTCTTGCTCCATAGCTCAGAATAAGATCATTTTTGTTCTTCGAGATCGATCTCTCATCCTATGAGATTGATCTGTAATTCATATTTTTAGATTTTTACTGCAGTTTTCTGCAGTAACTTCACTCAAAATATCCTTAATTTGTTACCAGGGTCATTTTCTCATCCAATCATCTTTGAGACTTGAAAATGACTTTCATTCATACTTTATACACATTAAAACTTGTGTGTAATCCTTGTATAACCAAAGGTGTATAATGTAAGCTAAATGGAAGTGCACACTCATGTAAATCTCCCTTACATTTTACCACACTACTCATTTTCCATTCCACTCACATTCATCATATATCGAAGTCCATTTCTTCATATTCATACTTAATGCAACTTGTACGTATATCACAACTCTTATCATAAGTGTGTACATTAATCTTATGGACTTTACATCACATATGCTTCACATTACTAGTACATTACAATACTTCATGAATTCATTTACATATGTACAAGGTTAAACCTATACGGGGTCTCACATATTCATCGAGATATACATTGCATCCAGGGAGTAACAAGACGTACTAGAACCTCCGAAAAGTGTATTGGTGGTTAGGGATGAAAAAGGATATCACAGAGTTTATGGCAAGATGTCTTGTATCTCAGCAAGTGAAGGCAGAGCATCAGAAGCCTACAGGATTGTTGCAGCCTCTACCTATACCTACTTGGAAATGGGAGCATGTCACTATGGATTTCATCATGGGATTGTCGAGGACTAAAAGGAACTATGATGCTATCTGGGTAGTGGTAGACAGATTGACGAAATCCACCCACTTTCTAGCCATAAAATTCACAGATTTTTTGAGTAATTTGGCAGAGTTGTATGTATGGGAAATAATGAGGCCACATGATGTTCCAGTGAGCATCGTATCAGATAGGGATTTTCGTTTCACTTCCCACTTTTGGAAATATTTTCAGGAAGCTATGGGAACCCAGTTAAACTTTAATACCGCTTTCCACCCTCAAACCGATAGTCAGTTAGAGTGAACCATTTAGACGTTAGAGGATATGTTGAGAGCAAGTGTTATGGATTTTAAAGACTTTTGGGATGATCATCTACCGTTAGTCGAATTTGCTTACAATAATAGTTATCACTCGAGTATCGAGATGGCACCATATGAGACATTGTATGGTAGAAGGTGTCCTTCCCCTATTGGTTGGAAAGAAGTGGATGATAGAAATACTTTTGCTCCCGATTTGGTACGGCAAGCCTCTGAAGTTGTTCAGCTGATATGTGAGAGATTGAGAATAGCTCAAAGCAGGTAGAAAAGTTATGCTGATATGAGACGAAGGCCACTAGAATTCACTGTGGGTGACTTAGTATTTTTGAAAGTCTCTCCCTCGAAAGGGATTATGAGGTTCGGTAAGAAGGGTAAGTTAATCCCTCGGTATATCAGACCATTAGAGATATTGGAACATGTGGGAGATAAGGCCTACAGGCTAGCGTTGCCATCAGAGCTAGCAGGCATTCATAGTGTCTTCCACGTATTGATGCTTCGAAAGTACCATCTGACTCATGTGATTCGGTATGAGCCATTGGAGCTCAATGATGATTTGACATATATAGAGAGACCGATCCATATACTGGATAGGAAAGAAAAGGTGTTAAGAAATAAGATGATTCCGCTTGTTAAGGTTCTCTGGCAGCACCATAATTCAGAGGAAGCTACTTGGGAGTTAGAGAGCCTGATACAGGAAAAGTACCCCCGACTTTTTGACGAATGACTTGGTTCTAGTTTGGAGGACCAAATTTCTTGAAGGAGGAGAGGAATGTAAGACTCGTAGATTTCTATGTAATGTTTATGATTTTGAAATGTACAGACAAGTTACAATATATATGAATCATAAGAAATGGATGTTTTTAAGTTCTAAGTGTGAATGAAATGTAAAATGAGTATAAAAGCAATTGAATGAGAGTTTAACTTTGAAAATCTAGGAAAATTTGTAGATGAAATGCTGCAGGGATAGGGCAGATTGATCTCATTACAAGGGGAGGTCGATCTCATGGCCTGGAAACACGATGCCAAGCATTCTGCTATTGGGAGATCAATCCCTCACTCAAGCAGATCGATCTCAACTTTCATCTATTTGGACCAGTTCGATCTCCTCCTATAGGCAGATCGATCTCTAGTTGCCTCTGGATAGGCCAGATAGATCTCTAAAGTCCTTTTCCTGGCCAAGATCGATCCTATCCCATGAACAAAGATCGATCCTATCCCTTTGAGCAGATCGACCTCATGCAAGTGAGCAGATCGATCTCATGCAAAAGGGCAGATCGATCTCCTGCCTGCATTGTCGAATTCTGAAGGAGTTCAAGCAAGGGCAGATCGATCTCCCACCCTTGGAGATCAATCTCATAATGCATTTTCTATAAAAACTCAATGACTGAACCTGTATTTTCACGAGAACAACTCATTTCCTCAATTTTTAACAAGTGACCTAGCTTTCTCACTCTAAAATCCTCACCTTTCATTCAGTTTTGAGAGAAGTTCCTTTGAGCAAAGTTATTCCTAGTGAGGAAGAGAACAACATAGTCAAAGATTGGAAGCTCAAACCTTGGATTGAAGGAGAAAAGAGGTTTTCCCCCAATTTGGCAAAAAGATGAAAAAGTCATGCTAGGTAAGATTTCAATACACCATCTTCTAATATGTTAATCTAGATATTTTGATGAGTGATTGGTGTATATAATGTTGGCTGAAATATTCATGTACATGCTTAAACAACCATGACCTAGAATGGGTTTAGTGAGAGAAATTTGAAATGGCATGGAGTTAATGATGATTTAAACATGTAGAAAAGTTATTAAGCATGTACAAATGATTTTAAGATAGTTTTGTAAAATCCATATGTTAAAATGGATGATGATTGAAAATGGGCATAAGAAGAATTTGATAAAATGCCATAAAGAAAGAAAATGACGAACTTAAGGCATTGTGAGATTAATGCTGGTTCAATATGAATTAGCAGACTCGAGGAGTCTGATGGATTCTCGAGAAACAAATAGAACGATTGAAATAGACTTAAGATAGAGTAAAGTCCAATAAAACATAAGGAGGCCAAATCAGTATAAAATGGCCCAATGCATTAAATTTAACTTCATGCAAGTGAAAATGAAATATATTGATGTGAATTGTAAATCATTGTAGCTCTTGGAGACATAATGGGAGTTGATAAGATCGGATCACGAGCATTGGAAATCAAGGAAAGTGATTCAAGCGTGATTTGAGGTAAGGGACTTATGCGAGCTATTAAAGATAGCTATACATATGTTTCTTACCTACTGTGTGCAAATGAATGCTATGAAGTATATAGCTATTGATATAACTACGTGAAAGCTAAATGATAAGAAGAAGTTTATCTGCTTGAATTGCATGATTTCAATGTCTTATTGTGAAAAGATATTTTTGCAAGTGTTTTGAGAAGAGTAATAATAGATTGGCTCCCGGTTTAGTAATTTTGCATAAAAGCTTTAACGAGTGATTGAAGGGAGATTTCCCTTCACTCATACTTAGTAAATGGAGCCATCTATTCCTTTTTTATGTAAACTTGTGCTAGAGCCGAAGTGGCAATGGTAGATCTACCAGTCAGGCTCGTACAACATTTTTAAAAGGGCTTTTGAGAAAAGGAAAAAGGTGCTAAAGCTGAGTGAAGCTGTATGATCCACTTGAGAGCTCGCACTAGATTTTGGGAACCATGCTAGAGCCATCGAGTACTACTAATTGGTCTTGCTCAGATTATGCTCGCATGTGACACCTTCGATTTAAAGAGATAGGATAAAATTGTGCTCGATGTCTTGGGTATTGCTGTGTGATCTCATGTCGAGTTGCTCGCACGTGGTTTTATAAGCTTGCTGTGTGATGAGTAAAATCGTGTTGGAGTCGTCATGTATTTTGAGTGATCTTGCATAGATTTGCTCGCATGCGATTTTGAGACAATGAAAATGGGTGATAAGGATCCACGGGAGCACGATGTACCCCGAGCATTAGCCATGGAGTACGATGTGTCGTGATATCTTAGTGATTCTGTGTGGGCTGAAGGGATGGTTGATCCGCCTCTCCAAGCATGGGATTCCCGTACACCTGATCAGTGTTGCCTGGAATCCAGACTATGACCATAAGTTCTTTTATTTGTGTGATATGACATTTTGTCACTATTGTGTGAGGTGACATATGTCCCCCTGCTGTGTGATACAGGGTGATTTGATATCCCATACTATGTCTCATGTAAATTGATTTACTAAGTAATTTGCTATGTGCAAAGAGATTTATAAGTGTGTACTGTGTGAAATGAAAAATAAAGCTGTGTGGTTTTGAAAGATTGAGCTGTGTGAATTGATAATGTATATGCATATGCCCATCTAGCGAATTAATGGTTTCTCATCGATGGAAGCTATTTTTGAAGAAATGAATATGTTTTATAAGGAAAATAAATGTTTATATTTTGTGCATGTAGATAGTAGTTATCTACCTGCTTTCATATTTTCCTTATTGAGCGTGTTAGCTCACCCCCTTATTTCCTCCTCCACAGATTCTACACAGTAGTGAGTTACTGCAGTCGTCCCTGTTACGGTGTTCTCTAGTTCTCTAGTAGTATAGAGGTATTCATTTATGAGAGAAAATTTTGTATCCTATAAATTAAAGCACAGTCTAGTGATCTTTTGTACGAAAAGGATGTATATAATAGAAACTGATGTAACCGGTTCCTCATATATATAAAAGAACAGTTTCTATTTCATTAAATTAATTTTAAATTATGAATGGATGAGATGTGGAAATGGAGGATGACTCACAACCCAACTGTAATAGTAAGTTAAGTCACGGGAAGAGGGTCGTGACATCTTATGTCAGGACCCGTTCTCAATCTATGACTTTAACTAAAATCACTACAAATTTTTCGCATTTTTTTTTCTTACCTTTCCTCTCTTCAATGGTTGGGCTGTGATTCGATGTTAGCTTCCTCGCATACGATATCATCCATTATCATACATACATGTCAATATACTATTACTGACTGTAGTGCTTTTACAATACATATGAGATTATATAAAATCTAGTACAAATACATTCCCCATAATATATATCGTATACATCACTGTGCTATTTCTATGTTTAGATACATAACCATACAAAATATGTATACCTGTCGATCGAGAGGAACTAGCTGTGGACTCAGGAATACTATCCCTCAATAGCTCTCGCTCTACTGCTGATGCTCTGTAGAGAGATGTAAAGAAAGGGGGGTGAGCATACAATGCGCTCAGTAAGGAAATCAAGCAAGCAAGTAGATATCTACACTATCTACTCAAAATAATGCTATGTCTTGAAAACATCATTTCCTTTACTCACTTTAAAAAGCATGTCTTTAAATATATATATATATATATATATATATATATACTTGTACAGATTAAATCCCATTTACAGAAATCATGCTTTCTTTCTCAAATGTAGGCATGTAGTGCAAAACAATGCATCTTTATATAAATTATGCCTTTAGATAAATCATGTCATGTATATTTAAATCATAATAAATATGGCATTTAAATCATTCACAACACAAAATCGGAGTCCGACCCATCCCTCAGGTCTGTTCGCAATTAAATCAATCAATCAGGTGATATATCATGTGAGACTCTGTGGTGAAAATGTAAACAGTATCCTGGACTATGATCATATCTGACATGTGATCCCAAGCAACACAGTACTCGATGTGCGGGGCATCACTGCTGCAACGGGAGGGGGGTCAGTCCATCACAACCGCCAGCTATATCCTCCACAACAACACACGGTACAGTGTACTCCCATGTCACATGCACGGCACAAAGTACACCTGTGGACCCTACATCACAGTCGAGGTGCCTGTCATAGGTCTTAGCCCTCAAAACCATGGAATATCATACCACGTCTCTAAATCCTCATGCGGATATCCTCTCACATAGTGTGACACTCAGTCTACACAAGGAAATCAAGCATGGTTTTCAACATGTATTATATATCACATACAGTGCGCGCCTTTGAGCGCGACTCACAGTCGACACTCCGCTCAAACACTATTTCACATCACAAACTCAGACTCTAGTGTGAGTAAACCTCCAGCAACTAGGTCAATGCATAGTTCATGTATTAAATCAAGTACGAGCAATAGCTCCAGTACCATGTTATGCATAATATCATCAAATCAAGTACGAGCAATAGCTCCAGTACTGTCATGCATAAATCATGAAGAATCGAGTACGAGCAATGCTCCAGCACTCTATCATGCATCTCATGTAAAACTCGAGTACGAGTAAGAACTCCAGTACTCTATCAGGCATATATCATATAAAACTGAGTACGAGAATAACTCCAGTACTCTATCATGCATGTCATGGAAATCTAGTGCGAATCAAAATCCAGCACTAATATATGTGGAAAATATATGAAATCCAGTGCGAGCTATGCTCCAGCACGATTCCTTCTCACATAATATGATAGATGGCTCTTTAAAAAGGGATGATTTATAAAATATCAAAATCAGCACTATAAAGTGTGCTTATTTCACATCAACCTTAAAATCATTAGCCCATCTATTTATTCTCCTGCTAAACAGCAGTTAAACACTCAAAATAGTGGTTTCCATGCTTTTTACAACTTTTCACAAAAGTTGACTTTTTGACTAACTAGGGGTAAAATCATAATTTGTCACTATCGGGTCATAATAATTATTATTCACTTTCTCTGACCCTCAGAGTTTTTAAGTGAATGTAAAAGAAGACGAAAATACGTGCAGGTATCTCTAACTACTCACAAAAGTCCTTTACCTGCAATCACTCGAGAAATTTCACTTTCTCTGCGCTGCTCGTTTCAGCAGTCCGATTTGCTCCTCTAATAATCTCTGGAGCTGCATATAACCATATATCAGGTTAATTACACTTTTCCTACTGTATTTCACATTAAATACAGTCTATTTCCCTTAATGGGCTTTAAAAATCCTTAATGGGCCTAACTATGCCTTAAGCCTATTTCCATTTTACTATTCATTTTCGTTGGGCCTATTGGGCTTGTGGGGCCCATCAACTCTTATTGGGCTTGTCCTAGACCCATTACATCACATTGGGCCTAAAATATTTGGGCTTGGCCCATTGGGTCTCTCGGCCACATGCCATGGCCGAAAGCTATCCATGCCGTCGGTCATGCCATGGCATGCCATCCATGCCTATTTGTTTAACCAATTCACTTAGGCATTTTCACAAACACTTGGTTGGCAACATTCTTAAACATCATATAGTTCATTTAGGCATTTTATCAAACACCTTGATTGCCAACTAATTACATGTATTAATTAATCAAATTGATTAATTCTAATTACACCATAATCAATAACACATGTACACTAATCCATTATGCCTTAAAATCATATGGACATAAATCAATATCTCACTACTCACTCTCAGCCTAACCAACATCATAGTGATTTCATATGTTTCAATGCTTAAAACATATACCAATATACTTAAAATCATTCATACATTAACATATATGAAATTGAAAACTTGAAAATATACCAATTATTGTGTTCACACTTGAACGAATACTTTGGAGGCTCACGGTTTGCACTCTATGGCTCCTTGATAGCCAATTCCAACATATGTGACTCTCCTTTCAATTTGGAACAACTTCCATGAAGAATGCAAGTTCCAAATATGCCTAATTCCTAGTGATTTTTAGTGAGAGAAAGCTTGGATAATTTATTTCAATGGTTTCTTCTTCTAGCCGAATTTGGTGTGATGAAGATGACAATGGTGTGGCTGATTTTATAAGCCACTTACTTAGCCATTAAGCTTTACTTTCCAGCCATTAAGCTTGACTTTCTAAGCCTTAGCCATGAGTCACCTAATGAGTCACCTTATGAGTCATGGTTAGCTTTAACTATGGTTAGATATTTATCTCATGGGCTTTCCATTTGGGCTTATCGGTTTGGGCTTTCTTAATGGGCTTTCGAGCTGAAATGTTTACTATACCTCGGGCCTTTAATTGTTCAATATTTGGCCAATCAATTGGTCCAACAATTCAGTCTAAGGGACCTAAGAATTTCGATATACTTTTAGTATACCTTAATGGGCTTTAAAATTTTCACCTTAGGCCCATTACGTTTTTAACCATTAAATTTAATCCGGAATCCTTCCGAATAAATTTTCTTTACTTTTAGGGATGATTATCTTGTATTCTGGCCAAGAATATTTTTCCCCAATTTTTTTCTCCATACTTAGGTTAATTTTTAACCATGATTAGTCAACTATGGTAAAAGTCCACTTTCTTAACTATAGTTGACTTTTTCCTTAACCATTGACCAATTTGACTTTTTCTCAAAATTTTGAAAGTGTCATATCTTATGTCTTACACTCTCGTGTTTATGTTTCAACCGTTCTCGGTGGATAATTATACCCGAAACACCTTAAATACCTTAACTCACCAAAAAGGTCCATTTTACCCTTTTTAGCTTTTACTCTCGTTTTCTGTGTTCGGAACTAAATCAAGCTGACTTTCCTTCATGAGATCTCTATACTTTCTCATTTTAAGTTCTTATTTTTAGTCAAAATGATTCAGATCCACTCGGTTTAGCCTGTGACTCTTATAGCTCACATTAGGCTTTTTATGTAGCTTTTGCGTGTTAATCATTTTACTAACACTTTCACTCTAGTAATTACTCTTCTTATGATTCAACTATAAAAAAGAGTGTTCATTGTCACGACCCATTTCCATTCTCTTTAACCGAAAATCACTGAAAATTTTTCGCGTTTTACTGTTACCTTACCCGGTCGTGAACTAAACTCACCACACACTGTTGGGCTGTGAGCCAATAATAATCACCACATCTCATTCATTCTCAATTAATTAAAACGATGTCATACACGTGCATTTAATCGTGTATTTATACGAATACATGTTTTACTGACATCTACATCCCCATAAGTACAACTCAAAAGAATACTGTGCTTTTACATCGTTTAGACACAAAAAGAATCACTGTGTATATATACCTCTTAGCGATGGAGATGCAGCGGAGTCCAAAATAATACGCCTCAGTCCTCACTGGGCTACTATGCACGCTCTGTAGGGGGAAAATAGAGTGGGATGAGCAACCACACGCTCAGTAAGGCAATAATGCAAGCATGGTAGATAACTACTCTATCTACATGCTGATAGTGTTATGCATAAATCATTTATGGTAGGAGCATGAGGAATAAAACTATGCCATATGAGTATACATATATATCATGTATCAAAGTCATGTAAAATTGGCATATAAAACATGGTAAAACATCATGTATAAATCATCTCATGCTCGATCTCATTTAAATTCATAAAAAGGGCAATTCATTAAGAAACCTCCTTTTTAAACCCACGTCATAAATCTCTTTCTCATCACATACAATCACATCACATCAATTCACAATCACAACCACGTTTTCATTTCACAATTCCAATCCACGAGGCTCGACCCCTCCTTCGGGTCTACCTTAAACAATCACAATCACACTTAGAGATTTAAAATCATGTGGTAGGAAGTAATTCAAGCAAGGAGACAGGTTACTATATCTCAAGTGACTACATTGGCCAATCGTCACATATCATCCCAGACCACACGAATTTCAGTGTGCGGGGTATTATGCTGGCACGAAGGTGGGTTAGTTCTCCGCCAGACTTTCTCAAATCAAGTAACCACCACGCGGTACATCGTACTCCATGTGATATACACGGTACATCGTACTCCGCGGACCCATAACATGGTTGGGGGTGCCTGCCATAGGTCTTATCTACCCCATACCAAGTGTAACCTTTATAGTCTCAAGAGCGCGTGGGAGTAACCACAATACCAGGTCCTAGCCCCTCATGGCCTTGCTCGCCCCTGTTGGGTTCCCTGATCCAGGTCCTAGCCCCTCACCCTCACCCCACCTAAGAGGTCTGTCAGGCCTGTTGGGTTCCCTGGATGGATTATGTCAGGTCCTAGCCCCTCACTCTCACCCCACCTAAGAGGTCTGTCAGGCCTGTTGGGTTCCCTGAGTTAATCCGTATCTCTCACCACGGCCTCATACATACCACAGTGTGAAAACTAGCGTGAGCTACGCTCTAGCGCAATTCATGCATCAAAACCAATCACTTCGTACGAGCAACGCTCTGGTACGGCATTTATGCATAAAATATGAAGAAACCATGTACGAGCATAGCTCCAGTACAGTTATATGCATAAGAAAAACCACTCAAATCCACGTACGAGCATAAGCTCCAGTACGGTTTATAAACATCATCACAATTCAATTTCAAAGTGCGAGCTAAGCTCGAGCACGTTTCACACAAGTGAAAACATAGAAATCTCGCGCGAGCGAGGCTCTAACGCGAATTATATCTCATACACGCGATAGGCGGCTTACATGCATTCAAAACATCTCATAATATGCTTAGTGCCTCATATGGGCTAATTCACAACATCATTCAAGTACTAGCCAGCCTATCCTTTTATTTGCTCAAATCAAAGCATTGTGTTTTGTAAAAGCATTCAAAACACATGATTTATGCAATTATTAGCCTTACTACCCCTTTTTCATAAAATCCACTTCAAATCCAAAACCACGCATATACTCACCATCATTCACGAATACCATCAACCTTTATTTGAGCAATCATGCATTTCATAAAAAAAACACCCGATATTCATCCACAAGTTCAAAGTACGAGCAGCTACCTCTATATACTCACAAAATTCCCTTACCTGGAATCGCGATGCGTGATTCCACTTCCTTAAGCTGCTTTCTCGTACGGTTCGGTTCGCCTTCAACGAACTCTTCGGGACTGCACAAAATCGTATCCCGCATTATATTCGATCCATATATTGCAACCCTTGTGCTTGCTATAGTCAATTTAATCGATAGCCTCTATTAAAGCTTATTTGGCCTCGTTTCAATACTTTACCCATAGCTCGAGTCTATGGACCTTCTTAGGCCTATTAACGTATTCAAAGTCGATATCAAATCGACATAAAGCTCATAGCGTTCATATTCCATGAATCCCCTCACTATGGCATTTATCAATTATATACATACCCATTTCCACAATTCCTCCAAACTCACAATGTAATCTCATTTAACCATTTAAAATTATAATCATTACCCCAATAACAACTTTAGCCTGCCATAAATCATCAGCTCATTCAATCCCACATATCCTCACATTATACCCATTTTAGATTTCTAGGTCACACCAATTCCACTACATTCCTAGGTAGTTTATCCATCAATACTCATATCAATCAACTCCAAAATCAATTAAATAGCTAATGCATTTGGATTGGAGTGTTAGAATCTTACCAATATGATTTCTCTTCTTGCTCCAAATGGTAATGCCCTTAACTCTTTCAATTCCAAGAATAGGAAAATGCCCTCTCACTATGTTGTTCTTCTCTTTGATAGGAACAACTTTGCCTCTAATGATCTCTCTCCAAATCTCACTGAAAATGGCTGATTTTAGAGAGGGAAAGTTAGGTTTTTGGGTTGAGATTGTAAGGTTAAATGTTTTTTCGAGATTTTCAGATTTTTCAGCTCTCCTTATATAGAAATAGCTTGGGGAGATCGATCTGGTCTAAGAGGAGATCGATCTGGTCCTTTAAAATCCCTCTTTTTCACGGCATTTTTAAGCCTGAGATCGATCTGTCGAAGCAATGAGATCGATCTGTCTAGGCATGAGATCGATCTGTCGAAGCATGAGATCGATCTGCTCCCAAACAGAGAGCTAAGGAGATCGATCTGGGTGCTTGGGGATCGATCTTTCTACTACAGAATGCTTGGCAGATCGATCTGGCTCCATTGGAGATCGATCTGCTCTATTCTTTCGCCCAAATAAGAGCATTCTGGCTCTTCCAGATCGATCTCACATCCTATGAGATCGATCTGCACCTCATGTTTTTCCAGCTTTCCTGCAGTTTCTTTGCTGCAACTCATACCAACACATCCTTAATCTATTGCCATGGCCATTTTCTCATCCATCCACCTTTATAACTTAAAAATGGCATCCATTCATACCTTATGCACATTGAAACTTGTGTGCATTCATTGTATGTTCAAAGGTATGCTACATAAAACCAAATGGAAGTATAACTCCATTCCATTTTACCACACTACTCATCTTGAGTCTCAATCACATCCATCACTTGCTATAACTCATTTCTTCGTATTCATACTCAATGAAACTTGTATGTACGTTACAATTTATATTACACATACATACATTGAATCCATGGACTTACATCAATCATACTTTACATTACAAGTCCATTCATATTATTTGATCCAATTACACACATTACCCTTATACATATACGGGGTCTTACATTCTCCCCTCCTTCAAGGAATTTGGTCCTCCAAATTAGAACCAAGTCACTCTTCAAACAGTTGGGGGTACTTCTCCCGTATCAAGTTCTCCAATTCCTACGTGGCCTCTTCCGCCGTGTGGTGTTGCCAAAGCACTTTCACCAAGGGAATTATCTTATTCCGCAACACTTTCTCTTTCCTGTTCAATATCCGAACCGGCTTCTCAACGTATGTCATACTCTCATGGAGCTCCAACGGCTCATATCTTATCACGTGTGTCGGGTCCAGGTGATACTTTCGAAGCATCGAGATGTGGAAGACATTGTGGACATTTGCCAAGTCCGGTGGCAATGCCAATCTATACGCCTTATCTCCCACTCTCTCCAAAATCTCGAAGGGTCCGATATATCTAGGGCTCAGCTTGCCCTTCTTACCAAATCTCATAATACCCTTCGATGGTGATACCCTCAGAAACACCGACTCACCCTCATCAAACTCCAGTGGTCTTCGTCTCTTGTCAGCATAACTCTTTTGTCGGCTCTGAGCTGTCCGTAATCTCTCACATATCAACTGGACGTCCTCAGATGCCTGCTGCACTAAGTCCGGAGCAAAAATTTGTCTGTCACCAACCTCTTCCCATCCAACAGGGGAACGGCATCTACGCCCGTATAATGCCTTATAGGGTGCCATCCCGATACTAGCATGATAGCTATTATTATAAGCGAACTCGGCTAACTGCAGGTGGTCATCCCAGGAGCCTCTAAAATCCAGCACACACGCTCTCAACATATCCTCGAGGGTCTGTATAGTCCTCTCTGACTGCCCATCTGTCTGAGGATGAAAAGCGGTGCTAAAACTCAATCGGGTCCCCAGCGCTTCCTGAAAATGTTCCCAGAAATGGGAAGTGAAGCGGGCATCCCTATCAGAAACAACGCTCACTGGTACACCATGTAGCCGTACTATCTCTCGAATATACAGGTTCGCCAACTGACTCAGTGTATCGGTAGCTCTCATAGCCAAGAAATGGGCGGACTTAGTCAACCGGTCCACAATAACCCATATGGCATCATGACCTCTACGGGTCCTCGGCAACCCCATCACAAAATCCATGGTGACATGCTCCCATTTCCATGTCGGTATCGGTAGAGGCTGCAATAATCCTGCAGGCTTCTGATGCTCTACCTTCACTTGCTGACAAACGAGACACTTAGCGACATATTTAGCAATGTCTCTCTTCATTCCAGACCACCAATAAACCTTCCGAAGGTTTTGATACATCTTGGTACTTCCTGGATGTATCGTATACTTCGATGAGTGAGCCTCTGATAAAATCGTTCTCCTGATCTTAGGATCCCTGGGAACGCATACTCTGCCTCTGAACCTCAATAAGCCATCAGCACTCTGCTCAAAATCAATACCCACACCTGTCTGTATCTGCCTCAGCCAATTGATACACCGTCGATCGCTCTGCTGGGCTTGCCGAATACGGCCAATCAACTCTGGCTCTAGTCTCAAACTAGCCACGATCTCAAGTCTCTCAGATCCAGGTGGGGTTATATCCAAACTGAGGTTCGCAAAGTGTTCTAACAATTCATGTTCCCGTACCATCATATATGACACCAACCCAAGGTTCTTTCTACTCAAAGCATCGGCAACTACATTTGCCTTACCTGGGTGGTACATGATTTCACAGTCATAGTCTTTCAGGAGTTCGAGCCATCTCCTCTGTCTCATATTCAGCTCTTTCTGCGAGAACAGGTATTTAAGGCTCTTATGATCTGTGAACACCTGAAATTTCTCACCATAGAGATAGTGGCGCCATATTTTCAATGCAAATACTACAGCCGCCAACTCCAAATCATGTGTCGGGTAGTTCCTCTCATGATCTTTCAACTGTCTAGATCCATAGGCAACTACCTTCCCATCCTGCATAAGTACACAGCCCAGTCCCTGGTGTGATGCATCCGTATACACTGAGAATCCTCCTGAGCTGGTAGGAATGGTGAGAACTGGAGCAGTCGTCAATCGACGCTTAAGCTCCTCAAAACTCCTCTCACATGCCTCATCCCAGGTAAACTTAACATCTTTATGCGTGAGGCGTGTCAACGGAGCAGCTAGTCTGGAGAAACCCTCTACAAATCTCCGATAATATCCTGCCAATCCCAGGAAACTTCTGATCTCAGTTACTGTCTTGGGCTGTTCCCACTGCACAACTGCCTCTATCTTGGATGGATCCACTGATACCCCATCCTTAGACACAACATGCCCCAGAAATGAGATCTGTTCCAACCAAAAGTTACACTTGCTGAGTTTGGCATACAATTCTCTCTCTCGGAGGGTCTGCAGAACTATCCTCAAGTGCTCCTCATGATCTTCCCTGGACTTAGAATACACCAAAATGTCATCTATGAAAACAATCACAAACTTGTCCAGGTATGGCTTGAATATATCATTCATCAATGCCATAAATGCTGCGGGAGCATTCGTCAATCCGAATGGCATCACCAAAAACTCGTAGTTGCCATAACGGGTACGAAATGCTGTCTTGGGTATATCTCCACTCCTGATCCTCAATTGATGATACCCTGACCGCAGATCTATCTTAGAAAATACTTCGGCTCCCTGGAGCTGATCCAACAAATCATCGATTCTTGGAAGGGGGTACTTGTTCTTAATGGTGGCCTTATTCAACAACCGATAATCTATACATAGTCGGAGGCTTCCATCCTTCTTCCTTACAAATAGAACCGGTGCTCCCCAAGGTGAGACACTCGGTCTTATAAACCCCTTCTCCAGCAACTCTTGCAGCTATTTCTTCAGCTCTTCCAGTTCTATCGAAGCCATTCTATAGGGTGGTTTCGATATCGGCTCTGTACCAGGCACTAACTCAATGCAAAATTCCATTTCCCTTTCAGGTGGTAGTCCTGGTAATTCATCCGGAAAGACATCAGGGAAATCCGTGATTACGGGTATGTCCTTCAATTCCGGGTGTGCCTCATCTATATCGACCACATAGGCAATGAACCCTTCACATTATCCTCTCCATCATTAGTAACATAAACCATCACTCCACATTCAATATTTATCATAAACAATAAATTTATCTCTCAAGCAATATGAATTCAAAATCATACTCCTTTTATTTACAACAACCATGCTAGTTTCATATCATTTCTTTTCGTCAAAGTTTACAATAAGATTGTCTAATCCTGAAAACGTCAATGTTTTGGCATGACAATCCATCACAACACGATTGGTAGCCAACCAATCCATTCCCAAAATTACATCAAAATCATTCATATTTAATAAAATCAGATTGGCTATCATTTCCTTCTCCTCTATCTTTATCTTACAATCTCTACATACATGCTCAGTCAATTGACTATCATTCATGGGTGTGGAAATCATCAATATTTTATCCAACAATGTTGGTTTCACATATTTCAACAATTTATGTGCAAAGGAAGGTGATATGAAAGAATGCGTGGCACCAGGATCAAATAATACCAATGCTTCTAAATCAAAGATTCGGATGGTACCTTTAATCACATCCGTCGAAGCATCTGCGGTGTCCTGATCCAGTGCATGTACTCTTCCTCTGCTCACACCCGCAGCCTGTTTCCCTTTTTCCTCAGCTGTAGCCCTCCTCCTTGGGGCCGCTGTCTCAACTGGAGCTCCCTCAGGCTCCTTGCCCTTCTGTGGGGCAACCTCAATCATCTCAGTGCAGTACCTTGATATATGTCCTGGCCTCCCACACCTAAAACACGAAACAGGGGGCACCTGACATGGCCTAGTCCCATGGTATCTCCCACATCTCCTACACTGATCCGTGGTAGGTCGTGGTCCTCCAATAGTTATACCCCTCGGCGCTGTCAAGGCTGGGTACACGGGAGGTCTGGCAGCTCTCTCCTGCACCTCCTCGATCTTAGGCCTCTTCTCGAAAAACCTTTGGCCACCTCTCTTGGCCACTCTTCCAAACCCGGATCTCTTCCGGTCTCTATCTTTCCTGACAGTGACCCTTCCAAGTTCGGAGGCATTTCGCTCAAAGTCTTGCTCACACAACTGAGCCTTATGTACAGCCTCCTCATAAGTCACAATGTCGAAGGGAGCTAGCTTTGTCCGGATGGCCAATCTCAATCCATCCATGAACTTCTGTATCTTTCGGGTCTCACTACCCATCGTGTCCGGGTCATATCTCCCCAAGGACATAAACTTGGACTCATACTTGTCCACAGTACGGTTCCCCTGAACCAAATTCATAAATTCCATCCGCAGTTTCCTCTGTGCGGTAGCTGGGATGTACTGTCTCCTGAAGGCCTCTAGAAATATCTCCCACGAGATCTCAGAATGTCTGGCCCTCAAAATAACCTCGGTAGACCTCCACCAATGCTCGGCCTCGCCTTTCATCATAAATACGGCAAAGGCTACCTTTTCAGCTGAAGTGCATCGGAAAAACCTATATGGTTTCTCCATCTCATACACCCAATCCTCCGTAATCACTGGGTCCTTCACCCCTCTAAACACTGGGGGTTTCAGCGCTTGAAACTCTCGCAACCTGCTCAAGTCGCAGTCATAACCCACATCACTACCGCTCTGCTGTGGAGCGATAGGAGAATCTGTATCCTGGGCTGGAGGTGGTGTAACTGTAGCTGTCTCAGCAGCATGAGGTCTCTCCGCCTCTGCAGCTGCCTGTTCAGTAGTAGGCTGTGCTGCGGGACCTCGTCTATCACCGGCACCCAATGCCTGAGTAACTATCTCCACCAAACTCTCAATACTCCGCTCTAACCCAACGAAGCGAGCCTCAGTATCACCTGCTCTCTCAGCAGGGTTCTGTGGAGCCTGCTCAGTCTGTGGCTCCGCACGGCTCTCAGGCCTACCTCTACGGCCTCTAGCACGTGCTCTCGCCCCTCTACCTTTGCGTGTAACTGGCATAGTGCCTGACTCCCTGTATTATAATAATTCATTAAGCTCAATCAATCACGGTATACACAGTTATATCTAAACAAAAGCACAGTACTATGGGGATGTACTTTCTTACATTTTATTAATGACTCACATCAGGCCAACACAGCTCTGATACCAATCTCTGTCACGACCCATTTCCATTCTCTTTAACCGAAAATCACTGAAAATTTTTCGCGTTTTACTGTTAGCTTACCCAGTCGTGAACTAAACTCACCACACACTGTTGGGCTGTGAGCCAATAATAATCACCACATCTCATTCATTCTCAATTAATTAAAACGATGTCATACAGGTGCATTTAATCGTGTATTTATACGAATACATGTTTTACTGACATCTACATCCCCATAAGTACAACTCAAAAGAATACTGTGCTTTTACATCGTTTAGACACAAAAAGAATCACTGTGTATATATACCTCTTAGCGATGGAGATGCAGCGGAGTCCAAAATAATACGCCTCAGTCCTCACTGGGCTACTATGCACGCTCTGTAGGGGAAAATAGAGTGGGATGAGCAACCACACGCTCAGTAAGGCAATAATGCAAGCATGGTAGATAACTACTCTATCTACATGCTGATAGTGTTATGCATAAATCATTTATGGTAGGAGCATGAGGAATAAAACTATGCCATATGAGTATACATATATATCATGTATCAAAGTCATGTAAAATTGGCATATAAAACATGGTAAAACATCATGTATAAATCATCTCATGCTCGATCTCATTTAAATTCATAAAAAGGGCAATTCATTAAGAAACCTCCTTTTTAAACCCACGTCATAAATCTCTTTCTCATCACATACAATCACATCACATCAATTCACAATCACAACCACGTTTTCATTTCACAATTCAAATCCACGAGGCTCGACCCCTCCTTCGGGTCTACCTTAAACAATCACAATCACACTTAGAGATTTAAAATCATATGGTAGGAAGTAATTCAAGCAAGGAGACAGGTTATTATACCTCAAGTGACTACATTGGCCAATCGTCACATATCATCCCAGACCACACGGATTTCGGTGTGCGAGGTATTATGCTGGCACGAAGGTGGGTTAGTTCTCCGCCAGACTTTCTCAAATCAAGTAACCACCACGCGGTACATCGTACTCCATGTGATATACACGGTACATCGTACTCCGCGGACCCATAACATGGTTGGGGGTGCCTGCCATAGGTCTTATCTACCCCATACCAAGTGTAACCTTTATAGTCTCAAGAGCGCGTGGGAGTAACCGCAATACCAGGTCCTAGCCCCTCATGGCCTTGCTCGCCCCTTTTAGGTTCCCTGATCCAGGTCCTAGCCCCTCACCCTCACCCCACCTAAGAGGTCTGTCAGGCCTGTTGGGTTCCCTGGATGGATTATGTCAGGTCCTAGCCCCTCACCCTCACCCCACCTAAGAGGTCTGTCAGGCCTGTTGGGTTCCCTGAGTTAATCCGTATCTCTCACCACGGCCTCATACATACCACAGTGTGAAAACTAGCGCGAGCTACGCTCTAGCGCGAATTCATGCATCAAAACCAATCACTTCGTACGAGCAACGCTCTGGTACGGCATTTATGCATAAAATATGAAGAAACCATGTACGAGCATAGCTCCAGTACAGTTATATGCATAAGAAAAACCACTCAAATCCACGTACGAGCATAAGCTCCAGTACGGTTTATAAACATCATCACAATTCAATTTCAAAGTGCGAGCTAAGCTCGAGCACGTTTCACACAAGTGAAAACATAGAAATCTCGCGCGAGCGAGGCTCTAACGCGAATTATATCTCATACACGCGATAGGCGGCTTACATGCATTCAAAACATCTCATAATATGCTTAGTGCCTCATATGGGCTAATTCACAACATCATTCAAGTACTAGCCAGCCTATCATTTTATTTGCTCAAATCAAAGCATTGTGTTTTGTAAAAGCATTCAAAACACATGATTTATGCAATTATTAGCCTTACTACCCCTTTTTCATAAAATCCACTTCAAATCCAAAACCACGCATATACTCACCATCATTCACGAATACCATCAACCTTTATTTGAGCAATCATGCATTTCATAAAAAAAACACCCGATATTCATCCACAAGTTCAAAGTACGAGCAGCTACCTCTATATACTCACAAAATTCCCTTACCTGGAATCGCGATGCGTGATTCCACTTCCTTAAGCTGCTTTCTCGTACGGTTCGGTTCGCCTTCAACGAACTCTTCGGGACTGCACAAAATCGTATCCCGCATTATATTCGATCCATATATTGCAACCCTTGTGCTTGCTATAGTCAATTTAATCGATAGCCTCTATTAAAGCTTATTTGGCCTCGTTTCAATACTTTACCCATAGCTCGAGTCTATGGACCTTCTTAGGCCTATTAACGTATTCAAAGTCGATATCAAATCGACATAAAGCTCATAGCGTTCATATTCCATGAATCCCCTCACTATGGCATTTATCAATTATATACATACCCATTTCCACAATTCCTCCAAACTCACAATGTAATCTCATTTAACCATTTAAAATTATAATCATTACCCCAATAACAACTTTAGCCTGCCATAAATCATCAGCTCATGCAATCCCACATATCCTCACATTATACCCATTTTAGATTTCTAGGTCACACCAATTCCACTACATTCCTAGGTAGTTTATCCATCAATACTCATATCAATCAACTCCAAAATCAATTAAATAGCTAATGCATTTGGATTGGAGTGTTAGAATCTTACCAATATGATTTCTCTTCTTGCTCCAAATGGTAATGCCCTTAACTCTTTCAATTCCAAGAATAGGAAAATGCCCTCTCACTATGTTGTTCTTCTCTTTGATAGGAATAACTTTGCCTCTAATGATCTCTCTCCAAATCTCACTGAAAATGGCTGATTTTAGAGAGGGAAAGTTAGGTTTTTGGGTTGAGATTGTAAGGTTAAATGTTTTTCCGAGATTTCCAGATTTTTCAGCTCTCCTTATATAGAAATAGCTTGGGGAGATCGATCTGGTCCAAGAGGAGATCGATCTGGTCCTTTAAAATCCCTCTTTTTCACGACATTTTTAAGCCTGAGATCGATCTGTCGAAGCAATGAGATCGATCTGTCTAGGCATGAGATCGATCTGTCGAAGCATGAGATCGATCTGCTCCCAAACAGAGAGCTAAGGAGATCGATCTGGGTGCTTGGGGATCGATCTTTCTACTACAGAATGCTTGACAGATCGATCTGGCTCCATTGGAGATCGATCTGCTCTATTCTTTCGCCCAAATAAGAGCATTCTGGCTCTTCCAGATCGATCTCTAATCCTATGAGATCGATCTGGACCTCATGTTTTTCCAGCTTTCCTGCAGTTTCTTTGCTGCAACTCATACCAACACATCCTTAATCTATTGCCATGGCCATTTTCTCATCCATCCACCTTTATAACTTAAAAATGGCATCCATTCATACCTTATGCACATTGAAACTTGTGTGCATTCATTGTATGTTCAAAGGTATGCTACATAAAACCAAATGGAAGCATAACTCCATTCCATTTTACCACACTACTCATCTTGAGTCTCAATCACATCCATCACTTGCTATAACTCATTTCTTCGTATTCATACTCAATGAAACTTGTATGTACGTTACAATTTATATTACACATACATAAATTGAATCCATGGACTTACATCAATCATACTTTACATTACAAGTCCATTCATATTATTTGATCCAATTACACACATTACCCTTATACATATACGGGGTCTTACATTCATACACATAGGAATCATAAGGTACAAGCTACATAAAATACGGGTCTGACATCTTAGCCCTCATACCATGGATAATAGTTTCGATAGCCCTCGGTCATATCTAAAAAATACACGTGCGAGCATATAATCGGTGCGACACACAATCTGCACAGGCCCCCAGCACGGCGGTTTCATGCTATCTCTTTCGAAACCGATACATGCGAGTAAATTCCAGCACGAACTCATGCGTAAGGTCATATAAATCTAGTGCGAGCAATGCTCCCAACACTATGTCATGAAAAACTGAGTACGAACAATGCTTCAATACTCTATCATGCATCAATCAATAAAACTGAGTATGAACAACGCTCCAGTACTTTATCATGCATAAATCGCATTAAAATTAAGTACGAGAAATACTCAAGTACTATGTAATGCATATCTTATAAAATCTAGTGCGAACTGTGCTCTAGCACCAATGGTTTTTCACACAAACCGATAGATGACTTATTTCAATTGAAATTTATTCAATTAAATCAAATAAACACTATAACGTGTTGTTTTCGCATATAACATGAAAACATAAGCTAGTCTATCTATGCAACTGTCAAACAATGTCAAAACTAGTCACAAACATGCTTCCTAAGCTTTTTACCCTTAACTGGTGTAAAATCATAATTTTAGCTTGTCGGTTCCCTACCGAAATTTTTCATATTCGAAAATCCATATAAAATTTAAATACTGGAATTTCTATCCAAAATACGTATAGCTACCTCTAGCTACTCACAAAATTACCTTACCTCTGATCACTTCACGTGACCTCACTTCCTCAGTGCTGCTAAACCTCGTAGTCCAATCAGCTCCCAATATAAACTCCAGACCTGTAGATAACCATTCACATCAGTATACCTTAATATACTTAATTTTCACTCGTATGAATTTCAAATCAATGCATTAGGCCTTTTCTCACCCATTTGGCCCTATTACATATGATTGGACCTTACTCTTTCTTAAGTCCATTTCGATTTTTACCATTCATTTCTCGAGAACCTATTAGACTCATCAAGTCTACTGATTCGAATTAAACCGACATAAATCTCCCAATGCCTTAAGTTCATTTTTTTCTCCCACTATGGTATTTCACCAAACATCTCATATACCTATTTTTATTCCTCATCTATTCCAACACATATATTTCACAAAACTATCTTACAATCATATATTACATGCTTAATAACACCACTACAGGCTTAAATCATAATTAAATCCATTCCTAATAAACTTTCTCTCATTTTCTCAAATTTTAGGTGTGAAAACTGTAAATTTTATGAGATTTGCTATGTGAGAATTGTAATTTGGTGAATGTAATTATGATATGTTGATGTACACGTAAGTTTTAAATTTAATGAAGTATAAGGAGATGAAGTTTTTAAGTCTTAAATGTGTATGGATTGAAATATGGCCTATGGAGTAGATTATGGCGAGTTTTGCATTGAGTTTCCTACAATTGATGCAACAGCAGTAGAATCTGTGAAGGCCAAATTGATCTCCAAGGATGAGAGATCGATCATATAGCTCCAAAATGCAGAAAACGTGCAAAATCAGACAAGCAGATCAATCTCATAAGGAAGAAGATCGATCTCCTAATGCCTCTGCCTAACAAGGATCGATCTTGTCATAAGGGCAGATCGATCTCCTTAAGTCTCAACCTAAAAGAGATTGATCCCTAGTTCAATGCCAGATCGATCTCCACTTAGAAGAACAGATCAATCTTCACCCTCAACTTGTCACACCCCACTTCTGGGAACCCTTCTATCCATACATTCTCTACTACGGTTGGGTTGTGAGAAGATGCAATTACTAAAATTCATTCATTTACAGCGGAAGATTTAAAACTTTAATTCACACTCCCAAGTGTGTGTGTAGATATACAAAATCAATTGTATAAATACCATGTGCTTACATATCATCCCCATAATACTGTTTACAATTCCAAGATATAACTGTACGATACGATAAATTAGATACAAAATATTCGTGTATACAAATCTTATACCTTTACGGAATTGTGGGAGCTGTTCAACACAAAAGATCTAGAGACCACCACTCTCTTACTTCTCAGTACCTGGAGGGGGAAAATAGTGGGATGAGCAAACCACAGCTCAGTAAGGAAATGTATGCTAGCAGGTAGATATCGTACTACCTACATAGCCCATGCATGTATAAACCAAAACCATGTTTTCATTATAAATGGAAATATCACACGAAAAATGCATTTAAACATATTTTTTCTCAATAGCATTTTCGTGTAAATCAAATATATCAAGCTTCCATTTAAAACATGCTCATAAATAGTGCCCTCACGGCACAAATGTGAAATCAGAGATTTATCAAAACATGAAATCTCATTCTTCTCTTAATTAACTTTTCTGCAAATCTCTTTCTTTTCTGAGATTATCTCTATTTCTCGAATCTCTGAGATAGGCATGGAATTTTCGGCAATCAAATATCCACGACATATGGCCATAGTCAGTGATCCTAGGCCTCACTGATCAAGTGTGCACCGGGCATCACTTCGCCTGAAGGGGGATGGGTCAGTCCTACCCTCCGGCTTATCTCAATCAACCTCATCTTCTCATATACTCACGGTAGGATACGCCGTGTGTCATCTACACGATACTCGTACTCACGTGCACCCAGCACGGTACATAGTATACCAACGGACAACTACACTGTACTACGTACGACCGTGGACCTAAGTCCATACTCCAACTCCGATGGACTTTTCATCCTTAACCATGTCTCATATACCAGGCGAGCAAACAGCGTGACACACAGTCATCGCAAGGCTCCAGCGCGGTACGATCTATCGTTAAGGCCCAGCCCGTTCAAATGGCCGTCGGCTGGTATCCCCTTGGGTCCCAGACCTCCAGGTTTACCTCAACTCAATAAAACAATTGTGAGCAAAGTTCCCGCACTTTCTCAAAACCATCGTGCGAGTTAAAACTCCAGCACGGTACATCAAAGGCATTAAAATTGGTGTGAGCTAGCGCTTCAACACCAAATCTCATCTCAAAACTGATAGATGACTATTTTCTCTTTTTAAAACTCAAAACATGTTTATTCATACAGCATGCCTCTTCATGCTAAAACATGTAAAATTAGCCAACCTATCATCAACACTTCTCAATCATCAATATCAATACAAAATTGAGAGAAACATTGAAAACATGCATATCATGCTATTTCCTTACCCTATCCCATTTCTCAATACATATATACATCATAGTACTTTTCATGCTTCCGTAACATCTCATAGAATTATAGTATCATACTAATTCTAGCAATATATCTACGAAATTGCTGTAAAATACGCACGAACATCTCTATAGCTAACACACAGTCCCTTACCTCGCTTTACTTGTGTGCAACTATCCGCCTTTATGCTTCTCGCGTTCTCCTCTCGACTTGCTCCTGTGTATCATCCGAAACTGAAATTCATCCATCAAACACTCGAGTTAACTTTTCTAACTCTTGTTCAACTAAGCATTTATCCAATGCCTTAAATATACATTTTACCCCCTTGTGGTAAATCTCATAATTTTTATCCCAATATCAACATACCCAAACCATGCCCACAACATAATCATCCTCTCAAGATATCTCATTCATCATTAGCACTTCTACATTCCACTTTCTCACACTAGACCATTTCTAAGTTATATTCATTTCATGCCATTCTAGGTAGTTCTACCCACAATGTGCACACCCAATTAACTTCATAATCATTAACTAGACCAATGTACTTGGATTTGTGCACTATAACTTACCTCCTTAGATTTCCTCTTTGCTCCAATTAGAAATGCCCTTTATTCATTCAATCCGACAAATGGGGAAATGCCTCTAGACTATGTTGTTCTTCTCTTAGACGTGAACGACTTTGTCTCTAATAGCTTTTCCTTAAATCTTACTGAAAATGGCTGGATTTAGGAGTGAGAAAGCTAGGTTTTTGAGTTGAAGTGAAAAAAAATGGTTTATCCCCGAAAATCTGCAGATCCCTCCTTGAGACTTAAAAATGTCATCCAATCACACTTAGCACGTATTAAAACTTGTGGGCAATCTTTGTATAACCAAATATGCATGATATTGCCTGAATGGAAGTATACAACTTATATAAATCCTTCCTTCCATTTTACCACACTACTCATATTATATTTCAATCACATTTTTCTCATGTTTAAGTTTATTTCTTCATACTCATTCATAACGCAACTTGTACATACAATCACGACTCTTATTACAAGTGCGTACATAATTTTATGAACTTACATTGCATATACTTCGTATTACAATGTATCATCATACTTGTTATTTCATTTACATTTCTATGTTCTTATATACAGCTATAGATATACGGGGTCTCACATTCTCCCCCACTTAGAGAATTTGGTCCTCCAAATTATGTCACGACCCAATTCCATTCTCTTTAACCGAAATCACTGAAAATTTTTCGCGTTTTACTGTTACCTTACCCAGTCGTGAACTAAGCTCACCACACACTGTTGGGCTGTGAGTCAATAATAAACACCACATCTCATTCATTCTCAATTAATTAAAACGATGTCATACATGTGCATTTAATCGTGTACTTATACGAATACATGATTTACTGACATCTACATCCCCCATAAGTACAACTCAAAAGAATACTGTGCTTTTACATTGTTTAGATACAAAAAGAATCACTGTGTATATACCTCTTAGCGATGGAGATGCAGCGGAGTCCAAAATAATACGCCTCAGTCCTCACTGGGCTACTATGCACGCTCTGTAGGGGGGAAAATAGAGTGGGATGAGCAACCACACGCTCAGTAAGGCAATAATGCAAGCATGGTAGATAACTACTCTATCTACATGCTGATAGTGTTATGCATAAATCGTTTATAGTAGGAGCATGAGGAATAAAACTATGCCATGTGAATATACATATATATCATGTATCAAATCATGTACATTGGCATATAAAACATGGTAGAGACATCATGTATAAAACATCTCATGCTTAATCTCATTTAAATTCATAAAAGGGCAATTCATTAAGAAACCTCCTTTTTAAACCAACATCATAAACCTCTTTCTCAACACATAATTACCACCAAATCAACTCACAATCACAACCACATTTTCATTTCACAATTCACGCATGTGTATAAAAACTAGGTCACTATATCCAAAAGTGCCTATGTGGACCATTACATCATAAATCATCCCAGACCACATGCATCCAGGTGTGCGGGGTATCACGCTGGCATGAAGATGGATTATCCCTCACCAGACTTTCTCAACACATAACCATCATGCGGTACATCGTACTCCATGTGATATACACGGTACAGCGTACTCCGCAGACTCATATCGTGATTGGGGGTGCCATTCCTAGGTCTTATCTACCCCATACCAAGAGTTTTTCATATTCCGTGAAGGAGAGCCTCCCTGCCGAACAGAGCCTCCCCACCTAACAGAGCCTCCCCGCCTAACAGAGCCTCCCCGCCTCTTTGGGCTTAAGGATGTTGGCTTAAGGATGTAGGGCTTAAGGATCTTACTGTACCCATGTAGGAGAGCCTCCCTGCCTAACAGAGCCTCCCCGCCTCTTTGGGCTTAAGGATGTTGGCTTAAGGATCCCACCGTAAGCGAGCCTCCCCACCGAACAGAGCCTCCCCGCCTAACAGAGCCTCCCCGCCTAACAGAGCCTCCCCGCCTCTTTGGGCTTAAGGATGTTAGCTTAAGGATGTAAGGCTTAAGGATGTAAGGCTTAAGGATGTAAGGCTTAAGGATCTTACCAACTTTCACAACCTTATGCTTATCACAATGTGCAAACTTGTGCGAGCAAAGCTCTAGCACAACTCCTGCATCCTCTCGTAAAGAGACGCGTATGAGCATAGCTCTAGTACGGTTATACTCATAAGACAACCACTCAAATGCCACATACGAGCAAAAGCTCCAGTACGGTTTATAAACATCAACATAGTTTCCAATCAAGGTGCGAGCTAAGCTCCAGCACGTTTCATACAAATGAAAACATAGAAATCCAGCGCGAGCGAGGCTCTAGTGCGATTTATGTCATACAAATATGATAGGCGGCTCATACGCAATAAAACAATCCCGGCAATCGGGTTTAGCACTCACAATGCTTTTCCACAACAACCATACAATACTAGCCGACCCATCTACTAGCTTGCTTAAAACCAAGCAATTTCGTTTTGAAGAGCATCAAAACATTAGATTTATGTAATTATTAGCCTTACTATCCCATTTCATAAAATCCACTTCAAATCCAAAACCTCGCATATACTCATCATCATTCATGAATACCATCAATCATTTATTTGAGCAACCATGCATTTCATAAAACACCCAATATTCACCCACAAGTTCAAAGTACGAGCAGCTACCTCTATATACTCACAAAATTCCCTTACCTGGAATCGCGATGCGTGAGTCCACTTCCTTAAGCTGCTTACTCGTACGATTCGGTTCGCCTTCAACGAACTCTTCGGGACTGCACAAAATCGTATCCCGCATTATATTCGACCCATATATTGCAACCCTTGTGCTTGCTATAGTCAATTTAATCTATAGCCTCTATTAAAGCTTATTTGGCCTCGTTTCATTACTTTATCCATAACTCGAGTCTATGGATTTTCTTAGGCCTATTAACTTATTCAAAGTCGATATCAAATCGATGTAAAGCTCATAGCGTTCATATTCCATGAATCCCCCCACTATGGCATTTATTCATCACATACATATCCATTTCCACATTTCTTCCAACCCACCATGTAATTTCATCTAACCATCTAAATCATAACATTATCCCAATGACAACTTTAACATGCCATAAACCATAAGTTCATTCAATCCCACATATCCTCACATTATACCCATTTTAGATTTCTAGGTCACACCACTTCCACTACATTCTTAGGTAGTTTATCCATCAATACTCATACCAATCAACTCCAAAATCAATTAAATAGCTAATGCATTTAGATTGGAGTGTTAGAATCTTACCAATATGATTTCTCTTCTTGCTCCAATTGGTAATGCCCTCAACTCCTTCAATTCCAAAAATGGGAAAATGCCCTCTTACTATGTTGTTCTCCTCTTTGATAGGAACAACTTTGCCTCTAATGATCTCTCTTCAAATCTCACTGAAAATGGTTGATTTTTAGAGAGGGAAAGTTAGGTTTTTGGGGTTGAAATTGTTAGGTTAAGTGTTTTCTGAGATTTCCAAATTTTTCAGCTCTCCTTATATAGAAATGACTTGAGGAGATCGATCTGGTCCAAGAGGAGATCGATCTGGTCCCTTAAAATCCCTCTTTTTCACGACATTTTTAAGCCTGAGATCGATCTGTCGAAGCAATGAGATCGATCTGTCGAGGCATGAGATCGATCTGTCGAAGCATGAGATCGATCTGGTCCCAAACAGAGAGCTAAGGAGATCGATCTGGGTGCTTGGGGATCGATCTTTCCACTACAAAATGCTTGAGAGATCGATCTGGCTCCATTGGAGATCGATCTACTCAATTCTTTCGCCCAAATAAGAGCATTCTGGCTCTCCCAGATCGATCTCTCATCCTGGGAGATCGATCTGGACCTCATGTTTTCCAGATTTCCTGCAGTTTCATTGCTGCAACTCATACCAACACCTCCTTAATCTATTGCCATGGCCATTTTCTCATCCATCCACCTTTATAACTTGAAAATGGCATCCATTCATACCTTATGCACATTGAAGCTTGTGTGCATTCATTGTATGTTCAAAGGTATGCTACATAAAACCAAATGAAAGCATAACTCCATTCCATTTTACCACACTACTCATCTTGAGTCTCAATCACATCCATCACTTGCTAGAACTCATTTCTTCGTATTCATACTCCATGCAACTTGTATGTACGTTACAATTTATATTACACATACATATATTGAATCCATGGACTTACATCAATCATACTTTACATTACAAGTCCATTCATATTATTTGATCCAATTACACATATTACCCTTTTACATATACGGGATCTTACATTCTCCCCTCCTTCAAGGAATTTGGTCCTCCAAATTAGAACCAAGTCACTTTTCAAACAGTTGGGGGTACTTCTCCCGTATCAAGTTCTCCAATTCCCACGTGGCCTCTTCCGCCGTGTGGTGTTGCCAAAGCACCTTCACCAAGGGAATTGTCTTATTTCGCAACACTCTCTCTTTCCTGTCCAATATCCGAACCGGCTTCTCAATATACGTCATACTCTCATGGAGCTCCAACGGCTCATATCTTATCACGTGTGCCGGGTCCGGGTGATACTTCCGAAGCATCGAGACGTGGAAGACGTTGTGGACATTTGCCAAGTCCGGTGGCAATGCCAATCTATACGCCTTTTCTCCCACTCTCTCTAAAATCTCGAAGGGTCCGATATACCTAGGGCTCAGCTTGCCCTTCTTGCCAAATCTCATAATACCCTTCGATGGTGATACCCTCAGAAATACCGACTCACCCTCATCAAACTCCAGTGGTCTTCGTCTCTTGTCAGCATAACTCTTTTGCCGGCTCTGAACTGTCCGTAATCTCTCACATATCAACTGGACGTCCTCAGATGCCTGCTGCACTAAGTCCGGAGTGAAAATCTGTCTATCACCAACCTCTTCCCATCCAATGGGGGAACGGCATCTACGCCCGTATAATGCCTCATAGGGTGCCATCCTGATACTAGCATGATAGCTATTATTATAAGCGAACTCGGCTAACTGCAGGTGGTCATCCCAGGAGCCTCTATAATCCAGCACACACGCTCTCAACATATCCTCGAGGGTCTGTATAGTCCTCTCTGACTGCCCATCTGTCTGAGGATGAAAAGCGGTGCTAAAACTCAATCGGGTCCCCAGCGCTTCCTGAAAACGTTCCCAGAAATGGGAAGTGAAGCAGGCATCCCTATCAGAAACAACGCTCACTGGTACACCATGTAGCCGTACTATCTCTCGGATATACAGGTTCGCCAACTGACTCAGTGTATCGGTAGCTCTCATAGCCAAGAAATGGGCAGACTTAGTCAACCGGTCCACAATAACCCATATGGCATCATGAGCTCTACGGGTCCTCGGCAACCCCATCACAAAATCCATGGTGACATGCTCCCACTTCCATGTCGGTATCGGTAGAGGCTGCAATAATCCTGCAGGCTTCTGATGCTCTACCTTCACTTGCTGACAAACGAGACACTTAGCGACATATTCCGCAATGTCTCTTTTCATTCCAGACCACCAATAAACCTTCCGAAGGTTTTGATACATCTTGGTACTTCCCGGATGTATCGTATACTTCGATGAGTGAGCCTCTGATAAAATCGTTCTCCTGATCTCAGGATCCCTGGGAACGCATACTCTGCCTCTGAACCTCAATAAGCCATCAGCACTCTGCTCAAAATCAATACCCACACCTATCTGTATCTGCCTCAGCCAATCGATACACCGTCGATCGCTCTGCTGGGCTTGCCGAATACGGCCAATCAACTCTTGCTCTAGTCTCAAACTAGCCATGATCTCAAGTCTCTCAGATCCAGGTGGGGTTACATCCAAACTGAGGTTCGCAAAGTGTTCTAACAATTCATGTTCCCGTACCATCATATAAGACACCAACCCAAGGTTCTTTCTACTCAAAGCATCGGCAACTACATTTGCCTTACCCGGGTGGTACATGATTTCACAATCATAGTCTTTCAGGAGTTCGAGCCATCTCCTCTGTCTCATATTCAGCTCTTTCTGCGAGAACAGGTACTTAAGGCTCTTATGATCTGTGAACACCTGAAATTTCTCACCATAGAGATAGTGGCGCCATATCTTCAAAGCAAATACTACGGCCGCCAACTCCAAATCATGTGTCGGGTAGTTCCTCTCATGATCTTTCAACTGTCTAGATCCATAGGCAACTACCTTCCCATCCTGCATAAGCACACAGCCCAGTCCCTGGTGTGATGCATCCGTATACACCGAGAATCCTCCTGAGCTGGTAGGAATGGTGAGAACTGGAGCAGTCGTCAATCGACGCTTAAGCTCCTCAAAACTCCTCTCACATGCCTCATCCCATGTAAACTTAACATCTTTACGCGTGAGGCGCGTCAACGGAGCAGCTAGTCTGGAGAAACCCTCTACAAATCTTCGATAATACCCTGCCAATCCCAGGAAACTCCTGATCTCAGTTACTGTCTTGGGCTGTTCCCACTGCACAATTGCCTCTATCTTGGATGGATCCACTGATACCCCATCCTTAGACACAACATGCCCCAGAAATGAGATCTGTTCCAACCAAAAGTTACACTTGCTGAGTTTGGCATACAATTCTCTCTCTCGGAGGGTCTGCAGAACTATCCTCAAGTGCTCCTCATGATCTTCCCTGGACTTGGAATACACCAAAACATCATCTATGAAAACAATCACAAACTTGTCCAGGTATGGCTTGAATATATCATTCATCAATGCCATAAATGCTGCGGGAGCATTCGTCAATCCGAATGGCATCACCAAAAACTCGTAGTGGCCATAGCGGGTACAAAATGCTGTCTTGGGTACATCTCCACTCCTGATCCTCAACTGATGGTACCCTGATCGCAGATCTATCTTAGAAAATACTTCGGCTCCCTGGAGCTGATCCAACAAATCATTGATTCTTGGAAGGGGGTACTTGTTCTTAATGGTGGCCTTATTCAACAACCGGTAATCTATACACAGTCGGAGGCTTCCATCCTTCTTCCTTACAAATAAAACCGGTGCTCCCCAAGGTAAGACACTCGGTCTAACAAACCCCTTCTCCAACAACTCTTGCAGCTGTTTCTTCAGCTCTTCCAATTCTATCGGAGCCATTCTATAGGGTGGTTTCGATATCGGCTCTGTACCAGGCACTAACTCAATGCAAAATTCCATTTCCCTTTCAGGTGGTAGTCCTGGTAATTCATCCGGAAAGACATCAGGGTAATCCGTAATTACGGGTATGTCCTTCAATTCCGGGTGTGCCTCATCTATATCGACCACATAGGCAATGAACCCTTCACAATATCCTCCCCATCGTTAGTAACATAAACCACCACTCCACATTCAACATTTATCATAAACAATAAATTTATCTCTCATGCAATATGAATTTAAAATCATACTCCTTTATTTACAACAAACATGTTAGTTTCATATCATTTCTTTTCATCAAAATTTACAATAAGATTGTCTAGTCCTGAAAACATCAATGTTTTGGCATGACAATCCATCACAACACGATTGGTAGCCAACCAATCCATTCCCAAAATTACATCAAAATCATTCATATTTAATAAAATCAGATTGGCTATCATTTCCTTCCCTTCTATCTTTAATTCACAATCTCTACATACATGCTCAGTCAATTGGCTATCATTCATGGGTGTGGAAATCATCAACATTTTATCCTACAATGTTGGTTTCACATATTTCAACAATTTATGTGCAAAGGAAGGTGATATGAAAGAATGTGTGGCACCAGGATCAAATAATACCAATGCTTCTAAATCAAAGATTCGGATGGTACCTTTTATCACATCCGTCGAAGCATCTGCGGTGTCCTGATCCAGTGCATGAACTCTTCCTCTGCTCACACCCGCAATCTGTTTCCCCTTTTCCTCAGCTGTAGCCCTCCTCCTCGGGGCTGCTATCTCATCTGGAGCTCCCTCAGGCTCCTTGCCCTTCTGTGGGGCAATCTCCATCTTCTCAGGACAATACTTAGCCATATGTCCTGGTCTCTCGCATCTAAAACACACCATAGGGGTCATCAGACAGGGCCTATTCCCATGAAATCTCCCACATCTCCTACACTGATCAGTGGTAGGTCGTGGTCCTCCAATAGTCATACCCCTTGGCGCAGTCAAGGCTGGGTATACGGGAGGTCTAGCAGCTCTCTCCTGCACCTCCTCGATCTTAGGCCTCTTCTCAAAAAACCTTTGGCCACCTCTCTTGGCCACTCTTCCAAACCCGGATCTCTTCCGATCCTTGTCCTTTCTAACACTGACTCTCCCAAGCTCGGAGGCATTTCGCTCAAAGTCTTGTTCACATAACTGAGCCTTATGTACAGCCTCCTCATAAGTCACAATATCGAAGGGAGCCAGCTTAGTCCGGATGGCCAATCTCAATCCATCCATGAACTTCTGAATCTTTCGGGTCTCACTACCCATCGTGTCCGGGTCATATCTCCCCAAGGACATAAACTTGGACTCATACTCGTCCACAGTACGGTTCCCCTGAACCAAATTCATAAATTCCATCCGTAGTCTCCTCTGTGCGGTAGCTGGGACATATTGTCTCCTGAAGGCCTCTAGAAATATCTCCCATGAGATCTCAGAGTGTCTGGCCCTCAAAATAACCTCGGTGGACCTCCACCAATGCTCGGCCTCACCTTTTAGCATAAACACGGCAAAGGCAACCTTCTCACTTGAAGTGCATCGGAAAAACCTATACAGTTTCTCCATCTCATACACCCAATCCTCCGTAATCACTGGGTCCTTCACCCCTCTGAACACTGGGGGTTTCAGCGCTTGAAACTCTCGCAACCTGCTCAAGTCGCAGTCATAACCCACATCACTACCGCTCTGCTGTGGAGCGATAGGAGAATCTGTATCCTGGGCTGGAGGTGGTGTAACTGTAACTGTCTCAGCAGTCTGAGGTCTCTCCGCCTCTGCAGCTGCCTGTTCAGTAGTAGGCTGTGCCGCGGGACCTCGTCTGTCACCGGCGCCCAAGGTCTGCGTGACTATCTCCACCAGACTCTCAATACTCCGCTCTAATCTAGCGAAGCGAGCCTCAGTATCACCCGCTCTCTCAGCAGGGTTCTGTGGAGCCTGCTCAGTCTGTGGCTCCGCACGGCTCTCAGGCCTACCTCTACGGCCTCTAGCACGTGCTCTCGCCCCTCTACCTTTGCGTGTAACTGGCATAGTGCCTAACTCCCTGTATTATAATAATTCATTAAGCTCAATCCATCACAGTATACACAGTTATATCTAAACAAAAGCACAGTACTATGGGGATGTTCTTTCCTACATTTTATTAATGACTCACATCAGGCTAACACAGCTCTGATACCAATCTCTGTCACGACCCAATTCCATTCTCTTTAACCGAAATCACTAAAAATTTTTTGCGTTTTACTGTTACCTTACCCAGTCGTGAACTAAGCTCACCACACACTGTTGGGCTGTGAGTCAATAATAAACACCACATCTCATTCATTCTCAATTAATTAAAACGATGTCATACATGTGCATTTAATCGTGTACTTATACGAATACATGATTTACTGACATCTACATCCCCCATAAGTACAACTCAAAAGAATACTGTGCTTTTATATTGTTTAGATACAAAAAGAATCACTGTGTATATACCTCTTAGCGATGGAGATGCAGCGGAGTCCAAAATAATACGCCTCAGTCCTCACTGGGCTACTATGCACGCTCTGTAGGGGGGAAAATAGACTGGGATGAGCAACCACACGCTCAGTAAGGCAATAATGCAAGCATGGTAGATAACTACTCTATCTACATGCTGATAGTGTTATGCATAAATCGTTTATTGTAGGAGCATGAGGAATAAAACTATGCCATGTGAATATACATATATATCATGTATCAAATCATGTACATTGGCATATAAAACATGGTAGAGACATCATGTATAAAACATCTCATGCTTAATCTCATTTAAATTCATAAAAGGGCAATTCATTAAGAAACCTCCTTTTTAAACCAACATCATAAACCTCTTTCTCAACACATAATTACCACCAAATCAACTCACAATCACAACCACATTTTCATTTCACAATTCACGCATGTGTATAAAAACTAGGTCACTATATCCAAAAGTGCCTATGTGGACCATTACATCATAAATCATCCCAGACCACACGCATCCAGGTGTGCGGGGTATCACGCTGGCATGAAGATGGATTATCCCTCACCAGACTTTCTCAACACATAACCATCATGCGGTACATCGTACTCCATGTGATATACACGGTACAGCGTACTCCGCAGACTCATATCGTGATTGGGGGTGCCATTCCTAGGTCTTATCTACCCCATACCAAGAGTTTTTCATATTCCATGAAGGAGAGCCTCCCTGCCGAATAGAGCCTCCCCACCTAACAGAGCCTCCCCGCCTAACAGAGCCTCCCCGCCTCTTTGGGCTTAAGGATGTTGGCTTAAGGATGTAGGGCTTAAGGATCTTACTGTACCCATGTAGGAGAGCCTCCCTGCCTAACAGAGCCTCCCCGCCTCTTTGGGCTTAAGGATGTTGGCTTAAGGATCCCACCGTAAGCGAGCCTCCCCACCGAACAGAGCCTCCCCGCCTAACAGAGCCTCCCCGCCTAACAGAGCCTCCCCGCCTCTTTGGGCTTAAGGATGTTAGCTTAAGGATGTAAGGCTTAAGGATGTAAGGCTTAAGGATGTAAGGCTTAAGGATCTTACCAACTTTCACAACCTTATGCTTATCACAATGTGCAAACTTGTGCGAGCAAAGCTCTAGCACAACTCCTGCATCCTCTCGTAAAGAGACGCGTATGAGCATAGCTCTAGTACGGTTATACTCATAAGACAACCACTCAAATGCCACATACGAGCAAAAGCTCCAGTACGGTTTATAAACATCAACATAGTTTCCAATCAAGGTGCGAGCTAAGCTCCAGCACGTTTCATACAAATGAAAACATAGAAATCCAGCGCGAGCGAGGCTCTAGCGCGATTTATGTCATACAAATATGATAGGCGGCTCATACGCAATAAAACAATCCCGGCAATCGGGTTTAGCACTCACAAATGCTTTTCCACAACAACCATACAATACTAGCCGACCCATCTACTAGCTTGCTTAAAACCAAGCAATTTCGTTTTGAAGAGCATCAAAACATTAGATTTATGCAATTATTAGCCTTACTATCCCATTTCATAAAATCCACTTCAAATCCAAAACCACGCATATACTCATCATCATTCATGAATACCATCAATCATTTATTTGAGCAACCATGCATTTCATAAAACACCCAATATTCACCCACAAGTTCAAAGTACGAGCAGCTACCTCTATATACTCACAAAATTCCCTTACCTGGAATCGCGATGCGTGAGTCCACTTCCTTAAGCTGCTTACTCGTACGATTCGGTTCGCCTTCAACGAACTCTTCGGGACTGCACAAAATCGTATCCCGCATTATATTCGACCCATATATTGCAACCCTTGTGCTTGCTATAGTCAATTTAATCTATAGCCTCTATTAAAGCTTATTTGGCCTCGTTTCATTACTTTATCCATAACTCGAGTCTATGGATTTTCTTAGGCCTATTAACTTATTCAAAGTCGATATCAAATCGATGTAAAGCTCATAGCGTTCATATTCCATGAATCCCCCCACTATGGCATTTATTCATCACATACATATCCATTTCCACATTTCTTCCAACCCACCATGTAATTTCATCTAACCATCTAAATCATAACATTATCCCAATGACAACTTTAACATGCCATAAACCATAAGTTCATTCAATCCCACATATCCTCACATTATACCCATTTTAGATTTCTAGGTCACACCACTTCCACTACATTCTTAGGTAGTTTATCCATCAATACTCATACCAATCAACTCCAAAATCAATTAAATAGCTAATGCATTTAGATTGGAGTGTTAGAATCTTACCAATATGATTTCTCTTCTTGCTCCAATTGGTAATGCCCTCAACTCCTTCAATTCCAAAAATGGGAAAATGCCCTCTCACTATGTTGTTCTCCTCTTTGATAGGAACAACTTTGCCTCTAATGATCTCTCTTCAAATCTCACTGAAAATGGTTGATTTTTAGAGAGGGAAAGTTAGGTTTTTGGGGTTGAAATTGTTAGGTTAAGTGTTTTCCGAGATTTCCAGATTTTTCAGCTCTCCTTATATAGAAATGACTTGAGGAGATCGATCTGGTCCAAGAGGAGATCGATCTGGTCCCTTAAAATCCCTCTTTTTCACGACATTTTTAAGCCTGAGATCGATATGTCGAAGCAATGAGATCGATCTGTCGAGGCATGAGATCGATCTGTCGAAGCATGAGATCGATCTGGTCCCAAACAGAGAGCTAAGGAGATCGATCTGGGTGCTTGGGGATCGATCTTTCCACTACAAAATGCTTGAGAGATCGATCTGGCTCCATTGGAGATCGATCTACTCAATTCTTCCGCCCAAATAAGAGCATTCTGGCTCTCCCAGATCGATCTCTCATCCTGGGAGATCGATCTGGACCTCATGTTTTCCAGATTTCCTGCAGTTTCATTGCTGCAACTCATACCAACACCTCCTTAATCTATTGCCATGGCCATTTTCTCATCCATTCACCTTTATAACTTGAAAATGGCATCCATTCATACCTTATGCACATTGAAGCTTGTGTGCATTCATTGTATGTTCAAAGGTATGCTACATAAAACCAAATGAAAGCATAACTCCATTCCATTTTACCACACTACTCATCTTGAGTCTCAATCACATCCATCACTTGCTAGAACTCATTTCTTCGTATTCATACTCCATGCAACTTGTATGTACGTTACAATTTATATTACACATACATATATTGAATCCATAGACTTACATCAATCATACTTTACATTACAAGTCCATTCATATTATTTGATCCAATTACACATATTACCCTTTTACATATACGGGGTCTTACAAATTAGAACCAATTCAATCTGTGAATAACTCGGGATACTTTTCCCGCATCAAACTTTTCAGTTCCCATGTGGCCTCTTCCACAGTGTGATGTTGCCACAAAACCTTAACCAATGAAATCATCTTGTTCCGCAACGCCTTCTCTTTTCTGTCCAATATCCAGATCGGTCTCTCGACGTACGACATATCCTCCTTGAGCTCCAACGGCTCATAGCTAATTACATGTGTCGGATCCGGGTAGTACTTCCGAAGCATAGAAACGTGGAAGACATTTTGGACTTCTGCTAGCTCAGTTGGCAAGGCTAGCCTATATGCTCTATCTCCCACTCTATCCAAAATCTCGAAGGGACCAATGTAACGAGGACTTAATTTTCCTTTCTTCCCAAACCTCGTTATTCCCTTAGAAGGAGATACTTTCAAAAATACAGACTCGCCAACATCAAACTCAAGTAGTCTCCGTCTCCTGTCAGCGTAGCTATTTTGTCAACTTTGAGCTGTTCGTAGCCTCTCGCATATTATCTGAACATCCTCGGAGACTTGCTTAACCAAATCGGGAGCGAGCAACTGTCTGTCACCAACTTCTTCCCAACCAATAGGCGATCGACATCTACGACCGTATAGTGCCTCATAAAGGGCCATACCAATACTTGAGTGATGACTGTTATTATAGGCGAACTCAATCAATGGCAAGTGATCGTCCCATGAGCCTCTAAAATCCAGCACACATGCTCTCAACATATCCTCCAGGGTCTGTATAGTCCTCTCTGACTGACCATCTATTTGAGGATGAAAAGCGGTGCTAAAACTCAATTGGGTCCCCATCGCTTCCTAAAAATGTCCCCAAAAGTGGGAAGTGAAGCGGGCATCCCGATCAGAAACAACACTCACTGGGACTCCATGCAATCTCACTATTTCTCGCACATACAGGTTCATCAGTGCACTCAATGTATCTGTAGATCTCATGGCTAAAAAATGTGCCGATTTCGTTAACCGATCTACTATCACCCATATCGCATCATGGTTCTTACGGGTTCTCGGTAACCCCATCACAAAATCCATGGTGACATGCTCCCACTTCCATGTTGGTATTGGTAGAGGTTGTAATAATCCTCCTGGTTTCTGATGTTCGACTTTTACTTGCTGACAAATGAGACATCTAGCGACATACTCAGCTATGTTTCTCTTCATTCCAGACCACCAATATGCCTTTCGAAGATTTTGATACATCTTACTACTCCCCGGGTGTATCGTATATCTTGACGAGTGAGCCTTTGATAAGATCAGCTTCCTTAGCTCTAAATCCTTAGGAACACATATTCTATCTCCAAACCTTAGTATTCCATCTGAACTCAATATAAAATCTGCACCCTTCCCCTTTCGAATTTGGCTATTCATGTCAATACACCATTGATCAATTTGCTGAGCTTGGCAGATTCTCTCAATCAACTCCGCTTTTAATCTCAAGCTAGCAATAATACCATAGTTGCCAATCTCAGGTAGGGTCATAACCAGACTAAGGTTCGTGAATTGTTCCAACAACTCGTGCTCTCTAACTATCATATGTGATACCAACCCGAGACTCTTTCGACTCAATGCATCGGCAACCACATTTGCCTTCCCTGGGTGGTACAAGATCTCACAATCATAGTCCTTGAGGAGTTTCAACCACCTCCTTTGTCTCATGTTTAACTCCTTCTGTGAGAATAGATATTTCAGACTCTTATGATCCGTAAAGATCTGAAATCTCTCACCATATAAGTAGTGGCGCCATATCTTCAACTCAAACACTATAGCCGCTAACTCCAAATCGTGAGTGGGGTAGTTCTTCTCATGATCTTTCAGCTGTCTAGATCCATAAGCTACTACCCTTCCATCTTGCATCAAAACACAGCCTAGTCCTTGATACGAAGCATCTGTATACACCGAGTAATTCCCTGAACTATTAGGGATGATAAGAACTGGCGCGGTGGTTAATCTGCGCTTAAGTTCCTGAAAACTCCTCTCACAAGCTTCATCCCATGAAAACTCCACACTTTTTCTCTTAAGACGTGTCAATAGAGCAGCTAAACTAGAGAAACCCTCTACAAATCTCCTGTAGTAACCAGCCAAACCCAGAAAGCTTCTGATCTCTGTGACTGTCCTAGGTTGTTCCCACTGAACAATGGCCTCAATCTTGGATGGATCTACTGACACCCCATCCTTCGATATAACATGGCCTAGAAAGGAAATCTGTTCTAGCCAAAAGTCACATTTGTTAAGCTTAGCATATAACCTTCTCTCTCGGAGGGTCTGCAAAATAATCCTCTAGTGCTGCTCATGCTCATCTCCGAACCTTGAATACACCAATATATCATCAATGAAAACAATCATAAATTGGTCCAGGTATGGCTTGAATACTTCATTAATTAGAGCCATAAAAGCTGCCGGCGCATTGGTCAACCCAAAAGGCATCACTAAGAATTCGTAATGGCCATAGCGAGTACAAAATGCTATCTTGGGCACATCCTCCTTTCGAATCTTCAATTGATGATACCCAGACCTCAGATCTATATTGGAAAAGATCTGTGCTCCCCGAAGCTGATCCAATAAATCGTCAATGCGTGGCAAGGGGTACTTATTCTTGATGGTAGCCTTGTTTAACATCCGATAGTCAATGCACAACCTGAGGCTCACATCTCTCTTCTTTACAAACAATATCGAGGCTCCCCATGGTGAGATGCTCGGTCTTATGAATCCCTTCTCTAGCAACTCTTGTAGCTGTTTCCTTAATTCCTCTAGCTCAACTGGAGCCATCCTATATGGTGACTTGGATATTGGTTCAATTCCAGGCGTCAAGTCTATACCGAATTCTGTTGCTATATCGGGTGGTAATCCTAGTAGATCGTCTGGAAAGATGTCAGGGAATTCTCTGACCACTGGGATGTCCTCCATATTCGGATCTACTTTGTTCAAATCCACCACATAAGTAACAAAACCTTCAAAATAACACTCAAGTCATTTATACCAAAGTACTTTACTTAACACAAAATTTAAGATTTCATTTCTTCTCTTAAAATCTCACAACACATTCTTCAGGTAGAGAAAACTTAATGGACTTAGAACGACAGTCTATGACAGCATGATTGGTGGCTAACCAATCCATTCCCAAGATTACATCAATGTCATACATATTCAACAAAATCAGGTTGGCTGTCATGCACTTATCTCCTACCCTCACTTTACAATCTTTATACACTTGCTCAACTAATTGGCTAACTCTCATTGGAGTACTTATTGGTAAAGTCCTACTCAAGTATGTGGGTTTTACAAAACCTTTTAACTTTGATGCATATGCAGGTGATATGAAGGAATGCGTAGCATCAGAATCAAACAAAGCTATAACCTTTAAATTGAAAATCAAGATTGTACCTTTTATCACTTCAGAAGAGGTATCAGCCGATGTCTGGTCTATCGCATACACCCTGCCTTGACCCATAACTTGTTTTCCCTTTTCTTCAGCCGAGGCTTTCTTTCTTGCAGGAGGTGCAACTGTAGGAACTCTCTCTGGCTCTTTACCCCTCTGTGGAATTACCTCAACTATCTCCGGGCACTCTCTCGCATAATGTCTAAATTTACCACATCTGAAGCATCGGGTACCCTGAAGATGACATGGCCTACCACCATGGTATCGACCGCATAGTCTACACTGATCTGTAGTTGGTCGGGGTCCACCAATCACTATACCCCTGGCTGGTGTCTGAGTCGGAGGCATAAAAGGTCTAGCAACCTTTTTCTGGAACTCATCCGCCTCTTTCCGACGCTTACTCATGAATTTTCGACCAAATTTGACACTTTTACCATCTCCCAGCTTCCTCGGACCCTTGTCTTTACCCCAACTAAACTCAGAAGTCTGCAAGTCATAATCTTGCTCACATAACTGGGCCCGTCGCACAGCCTCTCTATATGTAGCGACATCAAATGGGGCCAACTTCGCTCGGATCGAAGGCCTCAGTCCATCTACAAATCTACGGACTCTGATAGCTTCACTCCTGATCGAGTCCAGATCATATCGACCCAGTGAAGTGAATCGTGACTCGTACTCATCAACTGTTCGATTCCCTTGAGTCAGATTCAAAAATTCCATCTGTAGCCTACGTCGAGCAGTATCTGGGATGTATTGCTCTCTGAAAACACCCAAGAACATATACCAAGTGATAGCCATACCTTGAGCTCTCAACATCGGCCTGGTGGACTTCCACCAGTGCTCTGCTTCGCCTCTCAATACAAAAGCCGCAAGCGCTACTCTCTCCGTAGCTGAACATCTACAGAAGTCGAATAACTTCTTCATCTAACTGATCCAGTCCTCAGCCATTGTCGGATCCTTTACCCCGCTAAACGAAGGAGGCTTAAAGTCCATAAAATGCCTCAATCTCTCCATATCACAGTCATATCCATACCCTAAATCATCATCATACTGCTGTGGGGCTACTGGAGGAGGTACTGGTCGAATATAAGGTTCCCATGGCCTAACCGGTTCAGCTTGTGCAGGTGCAACATTCTCCGGATCATGTGCAGCTACTGGGGGATTCGGTGCAGCCTGTCCCGCTGTACCAGGTGTACCCTCAAACCTAGCCATGATCTAACCCATCATGGTCATCATCGTGCTCATGTCTTCCTCCAATCGGGCTATTCGAGGATCAGAAGCCTCTATCTGTTCCTGGGGCTCATGACTAAAGGATGATCTACTGTGCCTCTCAATCCTGTCATTTCGCCCTAGAGCTCTCGAGCTCTCTCCCCTCTTGCGGTGTCTCTCAGGCATAACTCACTCACCTGATAACTTTCCTGTGTTATAACAAACATTTAATTCACTACCAGCTCCGTACACATATTTGTATCTAAATATCGCACAGTAACTTGGGGATGTATGTTTTCTTAGTTCTAAACATCGACTCACATCAGACCAACCATGCTTTGACACCAAATCTGTCACACCCCACTTCTGGGAACCCTTCTATCCATACATTCTCTACTACGGTTGGGCTGTGAGAAGATGCAATTACTAAAATTCATTCATTTACAGCGGAAGATTTAAAACTTTAATTCACACTCCCAGGTGTGTGTGTAGATATACAAAATCAATTGTATAAATACCATGTGCTTACATATCATCCCCATAATACTGTTTACAATTCCAAGATATAACTGTACGATACGATAAATTAGATACAAAATATTTGTGTATACAAATCTTTTACCTTACGGAATTGTGGGAGCTGTTCAACACAAAAGATCTAGAGACCACCACTCTCTTCTTAGTACCTGGGGGGGAAAATAGTGGGATGAGCAAATCACAGCTTAGTAAGGAAATGTATGCTAGCAGGTAGATATCATACTACCTACATAGCCCATGCATGTATAAACCAAAACCATGTTTTCATTATAAATGGAAATATCATACGAAAAATGCATTTAAACATATTTTTTCTCAATAGCATTTTCGTGTAAATCAAATATATCAAGCTTCCATTTAAAATATGCTCATAAATATTGCCATCACGGCACAAATGTGAAATCAGAGATTTATCAAAACATGAAATCTCATTCTTCTCTTAATTCACTTTTTTTGCAAATCTCTTTCTTTTCTGAGATTATCTCTATTTCTCGAATCTCTGAGACAGGCATGAAATTTTTGACAATCAAATATCCACGACATATGACCATAGTAAGTGATCCCAGGCCTCTCTAATCAAGTGTGCACCGGGCATCACTTCGCCTGAAGGGGGATGGGTCAGTCCTACCCTCCGGCTCATCTCAATCAACCTCATCTCCTCATATACTCACGGTAGGATACGTCGTGTGTCATCTACGCGATACTCGTACTCACGTGTACCCAGCACGGTACATAGTATACCAACGGACAACTACACTGTACTACGTACGATCGTGGACCCAAGTCCATACTCCAACTCTGATGGACTTTTTATCCTAAACCATGTCTCATATACCAGGCAAGCAAATAGCGTGACATACACTCATCGCAAGGCTCCAGCGCGGTACGATCTATCATTAAGGCCCAGCCCGTTCAAATGGCCGTCGGCTGGTATCCCTTTGGGTCCGAGACCTCCAGGTTTACCTCAACTCAATAAAACATTTGCGAGCAAAGTTCCCGCATTTTCTCAAAACCATCGTGCGAGTTAAAACTCCAGCACGGTACACCAAAGGCATTAAAACGGGTGTGAGCTAGCGCTTCAACACCAAATCTCATCTCAAAATTGATAGATAGTTATTTTCTCTTTTTAAAACTCAAAACATGTTTATTCATACAGCATGCCTCTTCATGCTAAAACATGTAAAATTAGCCAACCTATCATCAACACTTCTCAATCATCAATATCAATACAAAATTAAGAGAAACATTAAAAACATGCATATCATGCTATTTCCTTACCCTATCCCATTTCTCAATACATATATACATCATAGTACTTTTCATGCTTCCGTATCATCTCATAGAATTATAGTATCGTACTAATTCTAGCAATATATCTATGAAATTGTTGTAAAATACGCACGAACATCTCTATAGCTAACACACAGTCCCTTACCTCGTTTTACTTGTGTGCAACTATCTGCTTTTATACTTCTCACGTTCTCCTCTCAACTTGCTCCGGTGTATCATCCGAAACTGAAATTCATCCATCAAACACTCAAGTTAACGTTTCTAACTCTTATTCAACTAAGAATTTATCCAATGCCTTAAATATACATTTTACCCCCTTGTGGTAAATTTCATAATTTTTATCCCAATATCAACATACCCAAACCATGCCCACAACATAATCATCCTCTTAAGATATCTCATTCATCATTAGCACTTCTACATTCCACTTTCTCACACTAGACCATTTCTAAGTTATATTCATTTCATGCCATTTTATGTAGTTCTACCCACAATGTGCACACCCAATTAACTTCATAATCATTAACTAGACCAATGTACTTGGATTTGTGCACTAGAACTTACCTCGTTGGATTTCCTCTTTGCTCCAATTAGAAATTCCCTTTATTCCTTCAATCCGATAAATGGGAAAATACCTCTAGACTATGTTGTTCTTCTCTTAGACATGAACGACTTTGTCTCTAATAGCTTTTCCTCAAATCTTACTGAAAATGGCTGGATTTAGGAGTGAGAAAGCTAGGTTTTTGAGTTGAAGTGAAAAGAAATGGTTTATCCCCGAAAATCTGCAGATCCAACTGCTCCTATTTATAGATTTAACTTGATGAGATCGATCTTCCTTGGGTGGAGATCGATCTGGTCCTCTAAAAATTCCTCTTTTCTAAGACATTTTAAAGGCAAGAGATCGATCTATCGAGGCTTGAGATCGATCTGCTGTCGAACAGAAGCTTAAGGAGATCGATCTGGTCTTAGGGGAGATCGATCTGCTTCTAACCTGAGAGCTAAGGAGATCGATCTGATTCCCTTGGAGATCGATATGCTCCATTCCATTACTCACATAAGAGTATTCTGGCTCTTCCAGATCGATCTCTCATCCTATGAGGTCGATCTGGCCTTCACATTTCCAGATTTTTTACAGTTTTTCTGCAACAACTTCATTCAAAACTTCCTTAATTTACCTTCATAGTCTTTTCCTCATTCATCCCTCCTTGAGACTTAAAAATGTCATCCAATCACACTTAGCACGTATTAAAACTTGTGGGCAATCTTTGTATAACCAAATATGCACGATATTGCCCGAATGAAAGTATACAACTTATATAAATCCTTCCTTCCATTTTACCACACTACTCATATTCCATTTCAATCACATTTTTCTCATGTTTAAGTTCATTTCTTCATACTTATTCATAACACAACTTGTACGTACAATCACGACTCTTATTACAAGTGCGTACATAATTTTATGAACTTACATTGCATATACTTCGTATTACAATGTATCATCATACTTGTTATTTCATTTACATTTCTATGTTCTTATATACAGCTATACATATACGGGGTCTCACACAACCAAATCGATCTTGTAGTTGTTGAGGAAGCAGATGGAGCAGTTAAAATGAAGTAGAGATTGATCCCATCAATGCCCGATCGATCTTATAAGCCCTGTCTATATAAGGATCATGAGATTTTACCTGGAAATTGAGCTTTTCTCTCTCTAAATCACCAATCTTCACCATTTTCACCAAAACCAAACTTTCTCTCTCTAAGATTCACCCTATTCTAGATAAAATTAGACAAAGGGGTAAGAAACAAAGTTGTTCCTCTTAGCAAGGAGAATAACATACTAGAAAATTAAAGATTGGGATTGAGCAAAGGAAGAGGCAAGCACTCTAAGAATTTGGTTAAGAGGAGACAAGCTAGGTAAGCTCACAAGACCCTTGTTCTTGAGCATTATCATTTTATATATAGGTGGATAAACATATATGTTTATATATTTGGTTGGAAATGTTTAAGTCATGATGGAATCAACAAATGGATTTAGTTAGAAGATTTAATATGGATGTCTTGTGATGGTTATTAGTTAACTAACGTGTTGATAAAGATATAGAAAGAGTTTTGAGACAATGTTGAGTTAGAATAAGTAAGAGAAAGAGATGGAAAATGAAAATGATGTATATTGATGATTTAATGATTTGTGGACGGCTCGAGAATTTGACACTGGAAATGAGGTTAGTTCGAGAATCGAGGATATTGTACCACTCAAGGTACAAGAGGTAAGGGAAATAAAACCATTTGTACTTGTGAGTCTTCGAATGAATGAAAACGTTTTAATAGCATGAAAATGGCTTAATGAAATGAGCATGTTTATGAGAAATGAGATAAATTGATGTTTTGATGAATGTGTGAGTGATTTATCGATTTAAGCTTGATTTTAATGTGATTTGCGTAATTGTGAACACATATGGTTTATAACCAAAATGAGTTTTGTGATAACCACTATGAGCTCTACATGAAGGCAAAACGATTTTTATACAACAATGGGAATGTATGAGTGTTTTGTCGATTTGAGCTCGATTTTGATGAGTTTTGTGTGCATGTGAATACAATGTGTTATAACCAAAATAGGTTTTATGATAACCACTAAGAGCTCTACGTGAAGGCAAAATGATTTTTACTGAGACTATGGCTTATCATAAGATGCACATCGGGCTTTGCTCAGGTAGCATGTAAGGTCGGGCCATGCTCTAGTAGCATGTAAGATCGACGCCTCCGTTCTGGTAACGTGAGATGATTTCGCTCCGATAGTGATGGGTGGCCTTGCTTTGATAGCATGTAAGATCAGGCTGTGCTTTGATAGCATGTAAGACCGACGACTGTACGACTCTGATTAAGTCTACAGCGAATCATGACCATATGTATTATTGTCGACGAAATCCCTCAATTGGGGATGTCCGCCTAGGGGATGAATTCAATTGATGTGATGTGCCTATGACGTTGATTTCATATGAGTTTTATAAATGCCTAGTCTCGATTTCTGTGATGATGATGTGATTTTACAACTGCGATTTATATCACGCATTGAGATTTGATGTGATGTGATTTATGATTTTTATCACGTGAAGTATGCTGATGCCATTGTTGTTTACACAGTTATTTTTATAACGAATTGCATGCTCAATATTTTCATCATATTGTGTTTGTGTTGATGATTTTATAACTTCCCTTATCCTCCTTACTGATCGTTTTGAGAGCTCACCCTTTTTCCTCCCCCCTCCAGATTATTTGAAGTAGCGTGATAGAGCCTACTACGTATGTGAGATAGGTTGGTGGACAAGATCTCCCCAGGCTATCGCTTGTACACACATAATGTATAATTCAGTTCACTTTGTATCTAGACAATGATGTAATACAGACATTTGTGATGAGTATTTTGGGATGTAATTAGGTTGATATGAAAGAAATGAGTTGAGACTTATGGGTTGATTCTTTTTGGGATATTATGTATTTGTTTCATTAAGTATAAGTTGTATGATCTTGGGGATAAAGTTTGTGTATAAACAATAACGATTTAAAGATGTTGCACAAGAATACACCCAGAGTTGGTAGATTTGTTTTAAGAAAAATTTTAAATTTGCCATATTTTTCGTGCTTTTGGGTTGTCACAAATTTTCTTGGTATCAGAGCAAAGGGTGTCTAGTACTGTCAGTTTCAATCAATTGGAAATAGATTACATCCCAATTTTCTGGTAATGAATTGAATTTAACGAGTAAAATTATGATCGATGTTTAATGAATTCGCACAGGTACATAAGAGATAGAATATGTGAGGGAGAAGAGGACGTTCAGGGAGGCAAGCACAGCCACTTCCACCACCTGAACCACAACCGAAGAGTCCTAACTCTCGAATGAATCGCCTAGAGCACAATGCGAGTCAGGGATTCGAGTAGATGGCAGCGCTATTTGTGCAACATTTTTGGGCTAATTCTCGGGTATTACACCAGTTTCGACTCCACTACCATAGGGACCACTCGCACCCCTACTACAGACTGATCCAGTGCCTCCCACCACACAGCCTGTAGTATAGACCCAGCTTGATGACAGAGATTAGGGTCAATTAAGGGACTTTCTAAAAATAAACCCACCGATTTTCAAAAGGGTGAAAGATCCCGCAGAGGTTGAGGAGTGGCTGACAGAGTTGTGAGTCATTTTTTACTTTTTGGGATGCACCGATGCTGAGAGGGTCATTATGGGTTCTTATATGTTAAAGGGACAAGCTCGAGATTGGTGAAGCACTACACAGAGTATATTGGCAACTAGCCATAAGGTGATTAGTTGAGAGATGTTTCAATCGACATTTAGAACCCAGTATGTGCCAAGAGCTGCCTAGAGGAGGAAGTAAGCTGAATTCCTAAATTTGGCTCAGGGTAATATAACGGTTGATGAGTACAAGAGCCGGTTAACCACCCTATTGAAGTATGACCCGGAGACTCTTAAGGATGAGGAGCTCCATATCGAGCGATTCGTGTCTGGACTGAGACCATCATTAGAGACTGGTTGATAAGGCTTTGTATCACTGAGTTCAAGGATGCTCTGAGATGAGCATAAGAAGTAGAGAGGGGACTAGAGTTGGTACAGTCCTAGACTAAGTCTCAAATTTTGACCAGGGATAAGAGTAAGTGACTCGTGACCTCCCACACATACTTTCAGAGGGGTTCTTTTAAGATGAGATAGTTTGAGGGACTGAGAGGAAGGGTTGACAGACCCAGGGTTCCTCCCGTCACTATGGAAACCCCTCGAGGTGTCAAATCAGAGGTTAGAGTCTGCAGAGATTATGGTAGATCACATGAGGGAAGCTATCCTAGAACCATACAATGATGCTATAGATGAGGGGACATGGGTCACAGAATGAGATATTGCCCGTAACGACAAAATCCACATTCACAAGAGCCTCATAGACAGCAGCCACAAAGGACGATTCCCTAGAGACGGACTACGACTGTTGATAAGGGCAAGAAGTTAGTCACAGAAGGACGTGTGTTTGCTTTGGATAAGGAGACTGCAGACACTTCGTCTGAGACATACGAGGTACACTTCTTGTCTGTAATCATAAAGCTCATGTTTTATTTGATTCGAGATCCACGCATTCGTTTATTGATGTACAATTTACATGTAAATTGAGTTTGAAGCATGAATCCTTAAATTATATTTTACATGTAAATACCCCCATACATGAGTCCTAGAGGACTGATATGGTGTGTAGGAGTTGTGAGATCAAGGTGGGAGATAGAGTGATGTTAGCAGATCTAGTGTTGTTAAACATGTACGATTTTGATGTGATTTTGGGGATAGATTGGTTAACAGCCAATCGTGTGAGCCTAGACTGCTACACTAAGATTGTAACTTTCTCCCTACCTGAAAAGTTTAGTGTATGTTTAAATGATTAAAGAATAAAGACATGTGAAGTTTATATTGAAATGTTAAGAGATGGTTATATCGCTATAAATACTGATTGAATTATTGATGTGAATGTTACATCACACTCATCTCTGATGTGAGTCGAGAACATCCGAGGATAGAGGACATACATGTAGTATGTAAGTTTTCAGATGTATTCCCAAATGAATTGCTTAGCTTACCACCAGAGAGAGAGTTGGAGTTCACTATCGATTTAGTGCCAGATACCCAATCGATCTCTAAACCTCCCTATAGGATGGCGTTGGTCGAATTGGAAGAGTTGAAGAAACAGTTGCAAGAACTGCTGGACCAAGGTTTTATTAGGCCTAGTGTGTCGCCATGGGGAGCTCCAGTGTTATTTTTAAAGAAGAAGGATGGTAGCCTAAGACTATATATAGACTACAGATTACTGAACAAGACTACGGCGAAGAACAAGTACCCCCTGCCAAGGATAGATGTTTTGCTCGACCAGCTGAGAGGGGCTTCTATCTTTTCTAAGATTGATTTAAGATTGGACAATCACCAGTTAAGAATCAGGAAAAAGGATTTTCCAAAGATGGCCTTCAGAACTAGATATGGCCACTACGCGTTCTTAGTGATGCCCTTTGGATTGACAAATGCCCCTGCTACTTTTATGAGTTTGATGAATAAGGTCTTTAGAGACTATCTATATCAGTTTGTGATAGTCTTCATTGATGATATCCTTGTGTATTCTCGATCTCATGAGGAACATGCACGACATTTGAGGACTGTGCTGCAAGTATTCAGAGATAAACAGCTTTTTGGAAAGATTAGTAAGAGTGAGTTTTGGTTAGATCAAATACCTTTTTTTGGTCATAATGTATCCAAAGACGAGGTGACAATTGATCCGTCTAAGATAGAGGCTGTACTTAATTGGGAGAGACTGAGAACAGTTACAGAGATTCAAAGTTTCTTAAGGTTGGCAGGGTATTACAGAAAATTTGTTGAAGGATTTTACAAGATTGCAGCCCCTTTGACCAAACTCACACGTAAGGAGACTCCTTTTGATGGTCTGAGAAGTGTGAGCAGAGCTTCTAAGAGTTAAAGAGGAGATTAACGACGACACCTGTGTTGACTATTCCAAATGGACCTGGAGGCTTCACAGTGTATAGTGATGCCTCTCAATAAGGATTGGGATGTGTGCTCATGCAACATGGGAGAGTAGTCACTTATGGTTAGCGACAGCTGAAGGATCATGAGCAGAACTACCCCACACATGACTTAGAGTTAGCCATAGTAGTGTTTGCATTGAAGATCTGGTGGCATTACTTATATGGGGAAAGGTTCTAGATATTTACTAACCACAAGAGCCTAAGATATATATATTCGACCAAAAGAAGCTAAACATGAGACAAATGAGATGGATGGAACTCTTTAAAGACTATGATTACGAGATACTCTATCATCCGAGGAAGGAGAATGTAGTGGCTGATGCCCTGAGTAGGAAGACTATGATATCTGCTATGATGATCAAAGAATGGGATTTGTTGGAACAGTTCGTTGGACTCAAGATCGGAGTTAAGGAGGCAGAGGTCAGATTTTTGGCCAGTCTGCAGATAGAGCCCAATATTATGGACCAGATTAGAGTCGAGCAGCGAAATCATCAAAGGCTATTGGATACGGTTAGTCAAGCTTAACAAACATCACAGTTAGATTTTATGGTCAGTGACGATGGATTATTGAGGTTTAAAGGTCGAGTTTGTGTTCCAAATGATGATACCCTGAAGCAACAAATACTAAAAGAGTTCTACTGCTCGCGATACACCATGCACCCGGGAAGTATCAAGATGTATCAGGACTTGAGAAGGGTGTATTGGTGGAGTGGTATGAAATAGGGAAGTGGTTGAGTTTGTGGCCAAATGTTTGGTATGTCAACAAGTGAAAGCTAAACACCAGAAGCCCGAGGGATTACTTAAGCCTTTACCTATGCCTACATGAAAATGGGAGCACATCACTATAGACTTTATCATGGGATTACCGAGGACCCGAAGAGGTCATGATGCAATATGGGTGATAGTTGATAGATTAACGAAGAGTGCCCACTTCCTTGCCATCAAGAGCACAGATACATTGAGTACATTAGCTGAGCTATATGTTAGAGAGATAGCTAGACTACATGGGGCTCCAGTGAGTGTTACCTTTGATAAAGATTCTCGGTTCACCTCCAGGTTTTGGACTCATTTTCAGGAGGTCATGGGATCTCGATTGAATTTCAGTACTGCCTATCATCCTCAGACTGATGGTCAGCCCGAGCGGACTATACAGACCTTGGAGGACATGCTGAGAGCATGTACGGTGGATTTTAAGGGATCATAGGATGATCACGTACCCCTTACTGAGTTTGCGTACAACAATAGCTATCATGCGAGTATTGGTATGGCACCTTATGAGGCTCTGTATGGTAGGAGGTGTAGATCCCCTATAGCGTGGAAAGAAGTGGGCGACAGAAAAGTAATTGCTCCTGAGCTTGTTGAACAGGCAGTTAAGAATGTGAAGATCATTTGTGATAAATTATGGGCTGCTCAGAGTCAATAGAAGAGCTACGCGGACGTACGTAGATGGCCATTTGAATTTCAAACGGGAGATTTTGTATTTCTTAAAGTATCTCCAAGTAAGGGTATCATGCGTTTCGGGAAGAAAGGAAAATTGAGTCCTCGATATATAGGACCGTTTGAGATTTTGGAGAGAGTGGGAGATGTTGCCTACCGGTTGGCCTTACCTCCGCAGTTCTCTGGGATACACAATGTCTTTCACGTATCCATGTTGAGGAAATATAATCTAGATCCCTTCCATGTCATTGAGTATGAGGCATTGGATATTCAGGAGGATATGAGTTATGTGGAAGAACCCATCCGAATACATGACAGGAAGGAAAAGGTACTTCAGACGAAAAGAATTCCATTGGTTAAAGTTCTCTAGAAACACCACTTAATGGAGGAAGCAACTTGGGAACTAGAGAGCCTTATAAAGGAGAAGTACCCTCAGCTATTTAATGGGTCGAGTTGAATTTGAAGGACCAAATTCTCTTAAGGTGGGGAGGATGTGAGAACTATAAATTTTATGAGATTTGCTAAGTGAGAATTGTAATTTGGTTAATGTAATTATGATATGTTGTTGTACACGCAAGATTTGAATTTAATGAAATATAAGGAGATGAAGTTTTTAAGTCTTAAATGTGTATGGACTAAAATATAGCCTATAGAGTAGATTATGGTGAGTTTTGCATTGAGTTTCCTATAATTGATGCAGCAACAGTAGAATCTGTGAAGGCCAGATCGATCTCCAAGGATGAGAGATTGATCCCATAGCTCCAGAATGCAGAAAAAGTGCAAAACCAGACAGGCTGATCGATCTCATAAGGAAGAAGATCAATCTCCTAATGCCTCTGCCTAACAAGGATCGATCTTATCACAAGGGCAGATCGATCTCCTTAAGTCTCAGCCTGGAAGAGATCGATCCCTAATTAAATGCCAGATCGATCTCCACTTAGAAGAACAGATCGATCTTCACCCTCGACCAGATCGATCTTGTAGTTATTGAGGGAGCAGATGGAGCAGTTGAAATGAAGCAGAGATCAATACCCACCAATGCCAGATCGATCTCATAAGCCCTATCTATATAAGGATCATGGGATTTTGCCTGGAAACTGAGCCTCTCTCTCTTTGAAACGCCAATCTTCACCATTTTCACCCAAACCAAGCTTTCTCTCTCTAAGATTCACCCTATTCTAGATAAAATTAGACAAATGGGTAAGAAATAAAGTTATTCCTCTTGGCAAGGAGAACAACATTCTAGAAAATCAAAGATTGGGATTGAGCAAAGGAAGAGGCAAGCACTCTAAAAATTTGGTCAAGAGGAGACAAGCTAGGTAAGCTCACAAGACATTTGTTCTTGAGTGTGAGATCTGAGAATTTCAGACATATTTTAATTATGTAATATGAACTTGAAGTGTAATTTATTGAGTTAAGTGAATTGGGGAATGATAATTGGAGATTTATATGTTAAGTGTTTAAAATAAGTGTGAAATTATGAGGACAGATCGATCTGGGAGAAGGAGAGATCGATCTGGTGAGTTAAAAATGACAAGGAAGGAGGAATTTAAGGAGCAGATCGATCTGGGAGAAGGAGAGATCGATCTGGTGAGTTAAAAATGACAAGGAAGGAGGAATTTAAGGAGCAGATCGATCTCCAATGGAAGAGGATCGATCTCCTTATGATTCTGTTTGAGAGAAGATCAATCTCATGAGGAAGAGATTGATCTCCAAATGATTCTGTTTGGGAGAAGATCGATCTCCTCAAGGAGCAGATCGATCTCATAAAGCCATAAAGAGATCGATCTCACCCCTCGACAGATCGATCTCCTAGGCATAAATTACCCCAAATCGTCCCAAAAATTCAAACGCAGATCGATCTCATCAAGAGCCAGATCGATCTCCTACCTCCAGTCTATATAAGGAACCCCTGTTTTTCTCCTGCAATCTCACTTTCTCTCTCTTCCAACCCCCATTTTCACCGAAACCTAGCTTTCTCACTCATCCAAAGCACCCATTTCTGGCCAAATCAGAAGCTGTGGCAAGAAGGAAAGTTGTTCCTCATCAAAGGGAGAACAACATACTTGGAAATCGAAGGACGAATTGAATCGAGGCGTGGGTTGTGCGTCTCACAAGCTTTGGGTAATTTCTAAACTTCGATCCTTATATTTGAGGTGATTTTGGTGATGTTAGTTGTTAGCATTGCGTTGAGATGGCTGAAAAATGATTAGGGATTGATGAAATTACAATGTAGTTGGAGTAATGTTGATATTTGGCAATTTTGGTAATTTTGGGAATTTGAGCTATAAATAGAAATTTAGACAATGTGGTGAATTAGCGTAGGTGATTTAACATGAGAAACGTAGAACGTCGAGATGTTGTGAATGAGAGTGTAGTTTGGGGTAGAGTTACGAGAATCAAGAGATTAGAGGTGTTATGAGCAATTATGCTCGATTTTGAGAATTGAGGTTTATGAGATAATTAAGTATTGATGTTTTAACATCGTTTGGACAGCTCGGGAGCTCCAGAGTGGAATGCGAGGCTAGTCTGTGATACGGGGGAAACGATTGCACTATACGAGGTGCAAAGAGGTAAGGGAAATCTAAACCATTTGTGTATGTGAATTGTAAACTATTATAGCATGAATTGTGATTTATAAAACAAGCATGTTGAGTGTTGTGTTGAGTTATAATTGCACACGATTTTTATAGCCGGTTGGAGCCCATTGTTTTATGCGTTTATAAACTGAGTGTGAAATTGTTTTATAAACCGTCGAATTTGTGTGAGTAATGAATTGGGCTCTACGTTAAGGCAATATCGAAATTTGAGAAATGTGTGCGTGCTTTGCCGGTTGGAACTCGGTTTTATTATGTTTTGTGTTGAGTACAAAACGGTTTTCAAATGAGTTTTATGAGAGAAAAACCATTATGAGTTCTACGCGAAGGCAAACCAGTCTTGTGTGATAAGACTTAGGTGTGTAATTTTGAGTACACACCGGGCATTGCTCTGGTAGCATGTAAACCCGATTTCTTCTCCGTTCTGGTAACATGAGAATAACCCATTCAGTGGCTATGCCACGTACATTCGGTGGCTGTTGCCACGTGAGAAACCCCATTGGTGGCCGTTGCCACGTGATACCCCATTTGGTGGCCGTTGCCACGTGATACCCCATTTGGTGGCCGTTGCCACGTGAGAAACCCCATTGGTGGCCGTTGCCACGTGATACCCCATTTGGTGGCCGTCGCCACGTGATACCCCATTTGGTGGCCGTTGCCACGTGAGAAACCCCATTTGGTGGCCGTTGCCACATGAGAATCCCTAATTAGTGGCCGTTGCCACGTGAAACCCTATTCTGTGGCTGTGCCACGTGTGAAATTAAATCAGTGGCTATGCCACGTGTGTTTAGTGGCTATGCCACGTGTGAATTTAAATCAGTGGCTATGCCACGTGTGTTTAGTGGCTGCGCCACGTGCATTATTATTTCAGTGATTTTATCACGTTCATTGAGAAAGCGTTTATCACATTATTTTCACATGCTTTGTTATTGCTCTAGACTGAGCCTTTTTACTTCATGTTTTCACATGATTTGAGACATGAGAATGTTGTTTTGAGTACTTTCATGCTATGGTTTTCAAATGAGTTTCACATACAAATAAATATTTTGTGATGTGCATTTTGGTTTATGAAATGAGTCCTTTACCCCCTTTACTGGGCGATTTAGAAGCTCACCCTGTTTTCTTTCCCCCCAGATTTCTTCAAGCGAAAAGGGTTTTCCTGCGACGCACGGAGTAGTGGCTAGTGGAGGACTTGAGCTCCAGGCCATTTATTGTATTTTGAGGTATCTTTTATCTTTTCATGTACCTAGACAATTACTGTAATTGCAGACACTTGATGTATAACATTGTATGGGATGTATTAGGATTAATTAACTTGGAATTGAGTAATGTATATGATACAATATACGCTATATTATGATGAGATCCTGAGGCATGATAACTATGATGATGTATGACACTGCACAGGAATGCACCCTTAATTGTGAATTAATAAGTAAAGAGTTTTAAATTTACCCTATTTTTCGCATTTTCGGGGCGTGACATTGAGCATTATCATTTTATATATAGGTGGATAAACATATATGTTTATATATTTAGTTGAAAATGTTTAAGGCATGATGGAATCAACAAATGGGTTTAGTTAGAAGATTTAATGTGGATGTCTTGTGATGGTTATGAGTTAACTACAATGTTGATAAAGATGTAGAAAGAGTTTTGAGACAATGTTAAGTTAGAATGAGTAAGAGAAAGAGATGAAAAATGAAAATGATGTATATTGATGATTTAATGATTTGTGGACAACTCAAGAATTCGACACGAGAAACGAGGCTAGTCCAAAAATCGAGGATATTATACCACTCAAGGTGCAAGAGGTAAGGGAAATAAAATCATTTGTGCTTGTGAGTCTTTAAATGAATGAAAACGTTTTAATAGCATGAAAATGGTTTAATGAAATGAGCATGTTTATGAGAAATGAGATAAATTGATGTTTTGATGAATGTGTGAGTGTTTTGGCGGTTTGAGCTCGATTTTGATGTGTTTTGTGTAATTGTGAACACATATGGTTTATAACTGAAATGAGTTTTGTGATAACCACTATGAGCTCTACGTGAAGAAAAAATGATTTTTATGCAACAATGGGAATGTGTGAGTGTTTTATTGGTTTGAGCTTGATTTTGATGAGTTTTGTGTGCATGTGAATACAATGTGTTATAACTGAAATAGGTTTTGTGATAACCACTAAGAGCTCTATGTGAAGGCAAAATGATTTTTAGTTAGACTATGGCTTGTCATGAGATGCACATCGGGCTTTGCTCAGGTAGCATGTAAGGTCGGGTCGTGCTCTAGTAGCATGTAAGACCGACGCCTCCGTTCTAGTATTGTGAGATGACCTTACTCCGGTAGCGATGGGAGGCCTTGCTTTGATAGCATGTAAGACCGGGCTGTGCTTTGATAGCATGTAAGACCTATGGCTGTACGACTCTGATCAAGTCTACAGCGAATCATGACCATGTGTATTATTGTCAATGAAATCCCTCGATTGGGGATGTCCGCCTAGGAGACGAATTCAATTGATGTGATGTGCCTATGACGATGATTTCATATGAATTTTATAAATGCCTAGTCTCGATTTCTGTGACGATGATGTGATTTAACAACTGCGATTTATATCACGCATTGAGATTTGATGTGATTTGTGATTTTTATCACATGAAGTATGTTGATGCCATTGTTGTTTACACAGTTATTTTTATAACGAATTGCATGCTCAATATTTCCATCATATTGTGTTTATGATGATGATTTTTATAACTTCCCTTATCCTCCTTACTGAGCGTTTTGAGAGCTCACCCTTTTTCCTCCTCCCTCCAGATTACTTGAAGTAGCGTGATAGAGCCTGCCGCGTACGTGAGATAGGCTGGTGGACAAGATCTCCCCAGGCTATCACTTGTACACGCATAAGGTATAATTCAGTTCCTTTTGTATCTAGACAATGATGTAATACAGACATTTGTGATGAGTATTTTAGGATGTAATTAGGTTGATATCACTACAAAAAAACATACTTTCAGCGACGAAAATTAACGACAGAATTATTTCGTCGCTACATAAATAAATTAGCGATAGATTTGCGATGAAATTTCGTCGCTAATATTTTCAAATATATTATTTATCTTTTCCGATGGACTTAGAGAAAAAATTTCGTCGCTGAAGCCTGCCTAATTTTTTCTAATTTTTATTTTATATTTATTCCGTCACTGAAATACTTTAGCTACGAAATTTCATCACCATAGGTTCCATCGCTGAAATGCTTCAGCTACGAACTTTTGTCGCTGAAATGCTTCAGCTACGAAATTTCGTCTCTGAATCCTGTTGAATTTTTCCTCAAGTTTTTTTTTTAAACTTATTCCGTCGTTGAAAGGCTCAGCGACGGAATTCTGTAGCTGAAAGGCTTCAGCGACGAAATTTCGTAGCTGAAGCAGTCCTTGAGTTTTTCGTCTCTGAAAGGCTTTCGCTACGAAATTTCGTCGCTGAAGCTTTCCTAAATTATTTTCAATTTATTCCGTCGCTGAAAGGCTTCAGCGATGAAATTTCGCAGCTGAAATGGTCCTTGAGTTTTTCGTCGCTAAAAGGTATCAGCTATGAAATTTCGTGGCTGAAGCTTTCCTAAACTTTTTTCAATTTATTCCGTTGCTGAAAGGCTTCAGTGACGAAATTTCATAGCGAAAATGGTCATTGAGTTTTTCGTCGATGAAAGGCTTCAGCTACAAAATTCTGTCGCTGAAGCCTTTCAATTTTTTTCTCAATTTTTTTAAATTTATTTCGTCGCTAAAAGGCTTCAGCTACGAAATTTCATCACTGAAGCGCTCCTTGAGTTTTTCGTCGCTGAAAGGCATCAGCTATGGAATTCCGTTGCTGAAGCTTTCCTAAATTTTTTTCAATTTATTCTGTCGCTGAAAGGCTTCAGCGACGTAATTTCGTAGTTAAAATGGTCCTTGAGTTGTCCGTTGCTGAAAGGCTTCAGCTACAAAATTTCGTCGCTGAAGCAGTCCTTGAGTTTTTCGTCGCTGAAAGCTACAGAATTCCGTTGCTGAAGGTTTCCTAAATTTTTTTCAATTTTTTTCGTCGCTGAAAGCTTTCAGCGACGTAATTTCGTAGCTGAAATGGTCTTTAAGTTGTTCATCGCTGAAGCCTTTCGAATTTTAGGCTAATTTTTATTCTATATTAATTTCGTCGCTAAAGCCCTTCGCGACGGAATTCTGTCTCTGAAGACTTATGATTTTTTCGTCGCTGAAAGGCTTTAGCGACGAAATTTCGTCGCTGAAGGGCTTTAGCGACGGAATTAATCAAAGGGCTTCAGCGACGGAATTCCATCGCTGAATCCATCGCTGAAGAGCCCTTACCACTTTGAATTTAACGAACCCTATTTTCGCTGCTTCAGTCTTCGTTCTTCATTTTCACCCTACTCGTTTTCTCTGCAATCTCAGTCTTCTAGACCCAGCGGCCACCGACCTCTTTCTAGCTTTACCTAGCCGTCACCGCCCTCTTCCCTTTTCCCTTCCATTATTTCTCCCTTACACCGTTACCCCTTTCCCTCAAAACTGCTTCTGCAATCTGCACACCCTTTGGTCCAACGCCCCCGCATCCAGGCTCCCCTTTCTCGTGCTTGCCCAGACGACTCCTCCATTCCTCCCTTTCTGACGTTGAGCCTCTCCCACGCCTGGTAAGAATTTTCGAATGCTAGGTTGTTTATTATTATTTTTATATAATTGTAATAGAAATCTGAACTTGAAAATGATATTTAAAAGGGTATACGAACATAATTGTAATTTTATGATTGAACTGATGATGGCTAAAAGAGCCGTCCAACGTAGACTACTGACTACCATCTATCTATCGGGTATTTGTGTAGAAATAGAGAGGGACTGCTGCTTTGACAATTTCTTTTTTATTATTATTATTAATTTTTTTAAGGTTGGATTTGGGATTGTTCGATCTGAATTCAAATTATTATAATATTTATAATTTTTTTAATATTTGATTAAAAGGATTATGTTTGATTCATGTTTGATATTGGAATCTTTTTTACTAAGGAAACAGAGAGTTGGAATATAGGATATGATTTTGGTTTCTTCGTAGAGTTGAAATTGGTTTTTGACCCATTTTTTACCGCAATCGAAGAGATTGCTTAATTCTTTTTATAACTATTATAAACAGCTTTTATAACTTGTGATCTTTTTTTGGGTCAATTATAACTTTTAATCTTTTATAGGTTTTTTAGTATCAAAATTTTTATTTTTTAACTTTTATTTGCAAACTAATTTTATATAATCATAATCAATGTTAAGTAAATTGGAACACTCCCATATTCAGTTCCAATTCCATCTTTTTCTCCTATTTTTTCAGCTAGTATGTTTTCAACAATGCTGATAAGAAGAGTATCCAGTGCTTGTCTCCTTGTGTTCCAATAGCAGTTGAATTATATCAACTTTGTCTCATTCTTATAATAAACCTAATGGCTGAAAATCCATTACATCTAGCCTTAAACCTTGCTGCCTTCTCTAGCTGGTGCATTAACTTTGATAGTCATATGTATCTTCTTCTGAAACCCTCTATCTATTTTACAATACACTATACTTTTTTTTTTGAAAAATTTAAATTACTAAATTGCTAATCTCATTTAATCTCTAGTTAAATATTTATCCCATTATAAGGTGTATAATATTTGGAAATATGTTAGAGTAACTACCATGAACACAATTTAATTGTTGTTGAACCGTCTTATAAGAAGGGGATTATCAATTAAATATGATCTATCTAGAAGCAAATGATCATATAAGGAGCATTTCAAATTGTCAATATTGCTTGTAATGGTAAAGGACCACACATAATATTTGAGGCATATTTTGATGGAGTTCACATTTTTTCTCTGATAAGTGTTCACATTGCTCGATATGCATGTTTGCAGAAGAAGCAGATTTGACAACTTATTTTTGTGAGAGTCCAAATACTGTAATTTGAATATATATATATATATATATATATATATATATATATATATGTTTTATCACAAACGTAAAGTTTTGACATTCGTAGTCATATGGATGATGACATAATTGATAATTCTGTGAATAATTCAAGAAGTGATAAGCAACATCCAAATTCATCTGCTACGTACTTGTATTCTCTCTTGAATGATGCAGAAGAACCACTATGGCCTGGTTGTTCAATGCACACAACATTATCGGCTGTTTCATAACTTTTGAACTGGAAGTCAGAGTTTAATATAAGTGAAGCATGTTTCAATCGTTTGTTGGGGATTATGAAGCCTATGTTACTAGAAGATAATAATTTGCCACAAACCAACTATGAAATGAATAAGAACCTAGAAAAATTGGGTCTTAGTTATTTTAAAATAGATACATGTAAGAATAATTGTATGTTGTTTGATAAAGAATATACAAAGCAGGAGTATTGTCAAATATGTGGTCATCCTCGATATAAACCTATCTCAACAGTTGGTGGACGAAGAAAAAGGATACTTTATAAGGTTTTACATTATTTACCATTAATTTTGAGGTTGCAAAGGCTTTTTATGTCGTTAGTAACTACTAAGTTTATGACATGGCATGTTAAAAGTCGAAATACTAACGGAGTGCTCAATCATCCTATTGATGGGGAGGCATGGCAAAAAATTCGATCGTATTCACTAATCGTTTGCTGCTGATCCTTGGAATGTAAGACTTGGTTTGTGTGCTGATGGATTTTGTCCTTATGACCCGGCATCGAGATCATACTCTTGTTGGCTAGTAATGCTTGCTGTTTACAATTTACCTCCATGGATGTGCATGAAGCAACCATATTTGTTTCTCAATATGATAATTTCGGGAAGGAAAAGTCCATCACATAACATTGATGTTTTCTTGAGACCTTTAATTGATGAGTTAAAGGTGTTGTGGGAACAAGGTGTTGAGACTTATGATGCTCATAGAAAACAACATTTTATGTTAAGGGCTGCATTGTTATGGACGATTAATGACTTCCCTACTTATGGAATATTGTCTGGGTGGAGCACCCATGGTCGATGATCTTGTCCTTATTGCATGGAACGTACAAAGGCCTTTAGGTTGCAGTATGGACGAAAGCCTTACTTTTTCGATTGTCATCGTCAATTTTTGCCTCCTAATCATCCTTTCAAGAGGTAACGTGACAAATTTAGTAAAAGGGTAGATCATGATCCTCTAGTGCAGAGATTGTCAGGTGAAGAAGTATTGCAACAATTAGATGCCATCGAAGATTTACCATATGGTAAAAAATGTGGTCCACAAAAACCTCTAGGGTTTAGGGTATCTCATAATTGGGTAAAGAAGAGTATATTCTGGGAATTGCCTTATTGGCATACCAATCTTATTCGACACAATTTGGATATCATGCATATTGAGAAAAATGTTTTTGACAATTTGTTTAACACCCTGATGGATGATAAGGGTAAAACTAAAGATAATATAAAGGCAAGAGTGGATATGGCCTTCATTTGCAAAAGAAAAGAATTAGAATTGGTGAAAAGTGATGAAAAAACATTAAAGCCTAAAGCTTCATTCACTCTAACCAAGGAGGAGCAAAAAAGATTATGTGCTTGGGTTAAAGAGTTATGGCTTCCTGATGGGTTTACATCAAATATAGCTCGGTGTGTTAATACAAGTTCTACAGAATGAAATCTCATGACTGTCACATTTTTATGCAGTGCTTACTTCCCATAGCTATTCGTGATTTTGTCCCCAATCCAATTTGGGATGCAATCATAGAGCTATCTCATTTTTTTAGAGATGTATGCTTACCAAAAATATGTGTAGATCACATGCAAGTTTTGTAAAGGAACATTGTACAAACCATTTGCAAACTAGAGAAGATCTTTCCTCCTTCGTTTTTTGATTGTATGGAGCATCTTCCAATCCACTTGCCTTATGAGGCTATGGTGTGCGGTCCAGTGCAATATCGATGAATGTATCCATTTGAGAGGTAATCACTTATAGTTAATCATTATTCAATTTTATTTAATATTTATCAACCCAAATATTCTATCTGAAAAAGTTAATAAAATTTAATTGCTTAGAATATTCACTTCAGGTTTTTGCATCACTTAAAAAAGAAAATGAAAAATCCAGTCCATCCAGAAGGGTAGATATGTATGGCATACATAAGGGAGGAGATTGGAAATTTTTGTGCCTTGTATTTTGAACCTAAAGTTCAAACAAGATTGACCCGTCCATCACATAATGATGATGGAGGAGATGTCGATCTGATGGGACATTTGTCCATTTTTAGACTTCCGGGTTGACCAATTGGGTCGACAAAAAATAATGCTCGATACTTGGAAGAAGATGAATACAATGCTGCGTGTATATACATGTTAATGAATTGTGAGGAAATAGTCCCCTATATTAAGTAAGTTATATAAATCTAACCCATATAAGAATTTATAATTATATAGCGGATATAATTGTTCTCTTATTTAGTTTCAAATGTCATTGTAGGACATTTGATGATATGATTAAAAGAGATCATCCGAATATCAACGATGCACAATTAGAGAAAGCACGTCATGATCATTTTTCAAAATGGCTTAAACAATTTGTAAGTACTATAAAAATAGAATAATCAGTAGTTTGAACTTAAGTTTTAATATTTTAATGATTGGTTTCGCTGGGTTTCAAGTATTTAAACATGCCAATCAAACAGATCCACGTATTATTGAGATTTTTCATGGTCCTGGAAGTATGACAAGGAGTTATTAAGGTTATTTTGTAAATGGTTTCAAGTTTCATTCGTTAGATTATGGTCGATCTCAAAAAACAATGAACAGTGGTGTATGTGTCAAAGACAGTTGTTACAATGATTTTGATCATGATTTTATGGCATACTGATAGATATAATCGAATTGGAGTACTTTGGAATTGGAAATAAAGTTGTGTTATTCAAGTGTCATTGGTTTGATACAGAACGAGGTCTTCATGTTGATCCCCATCATGGTCTTGTTGATATCAAGCATAAATCTATACTTGCCAGTAACGAACCTTTTATATTAGCTGAACAGAGCCAACAAGTGTACTTTAGTCCTTATCTTTCTACAAAAAAAGATCGTCATCATTGGTAGGCCGTATTCAAAACAAAAGCACGAAGTAGATTTAACCTTCGACGAAATGACGGTGGACAGATTCTAGATTTGAACGAAGGAGTTTACCAAGAAGTGGAAGTTTCGAACCCTAGAATAGTTGCATATTCAGACGACCTGGACAACCCTATTGTTCATATTAGTGGCGAATATAAAGAAGCCTATAAATTTGCAGAAGAAGAAGAAGAAGAAGAAGTATGGAATGATGAAGCAGTTGGTAATGATAGAGAAGATGACATTGATTAGATTAATGAATAGTAAGAATTAAACATTTGATTGTAAAATAAATATTATTGGACTTCATTTACTTATTTCTGCACATAATCTTTTTAACTGTATTGCAGATGAGAAGATTGAAAAAGTTAGCACAGCAAGCATCTATCTCCAAGTCTCCTTCACCTGCAATGGAGACTATACCTAGATTGGAGTTTGACTATAATCTTGACTCTGACATTCAGCCTCAATCTCAGCATCCTACTCAATCTCATGCTCAGGGTCGTGATTGACCTGTAGCTCACCGTCCAAATTAGCCTCGTTCTCGACCTCTCGTGCAACCAACTCCAACTTCAAGTCGACCTGATCCAACTCATGATGATGACGATGACGACAATGACGACGATAATGATGATGTCATTCCAGCTCCTCCATCAGCTGTAGAACAACCACTACCCGGGCGAAGAATATCTACTGAGGAATATTCAGAAGAGGCTACACAAACCGCGGGTGGTAGTGGGAGTGGGAGTGGGAGTGGTCGAAAAAGAACAAGAGGCATAAATCAGAGCCTTGAAACACCGCAAAATCCAGAGCATAGGTTATTCCTGACGCCACTTGGTAACAGGTATATTGCTTCTAATTTTGTTTTATTTTCATACAACTATGATACTAAATATAGTATAATATTTAAGATATCTTTTTTTTTTGCAGCTCTTTTGAAGACTCGAAGGGTGTGAGGAGTATATCCAATTTAATTAAACAACATTACTCGGAACCATGGCCAACATGGAAAAGGGTTCCAAATGAAGTGAAAGCATAAATGTGGAATAAATTTCAAGTATATTACTTTAAAGTAAATAAATTGATAATTGTTTTAAACTTATCGAAATTATAATTATCATTTGTTTTTCTTTACAGGAGAAGTTCAGGTGGTTTGCTAACCAAACCGATAATGTCTATACAATTTGGAAGCACTTATGCAAGTCACGTTTTAGAGACCTGCTGCAATTGGAGAGAAGAAAAGCAATGCAATATTTTAATACGGATAAAATATCTGACTGTAAAGGGTACAACAAGGCCAAGTAGATTTTAGTCCAAATATGGATCAATTAGTTGAGAATGAATGGGGGACTGAAAGGTGGGAGGAGAAGTCAAACAAAGGAAAACAAAATCGGTTGACGAAAAAAGAAGGAACGATAACAAAGCAGGAATGATAACAAAGCATACAAGTGGTTATGTATCTTTTCCTGTCCATAAATATAGGATGGTAAGTCCAAATAATAAAATTATTTTACTGTTTTATTTCTTTTAATGTAATTTTTATTCATTACAAGATTTTCATATATTTCTATAAAAAATTGCATATCTTTTAATATAGGCGCAACGTCTAGGTCGAGCACCGACATATAAAGAATTGTTTGATCGGACGTATAGACGTTTAGGTGGAGATGGTGATTATGTGGACAACAAGTCCAAATCTGTCAGTGTACGTAATGCATTATCTTGGCTTCTAATATGGTTTTCTCGTTATTAAATTTTACTGTTTGTTATCCTTCTTCTAATTACATTGTAGGAAAAGTACGCTACTTCATTGACTCAGAAATATGGCGAGGATATAAGCACTCATCCTCATTTTGATCGAGCTGCATGGTGTGAGGTAATTGGAGGGATAGAGACTATGCGTACACATACGTACGGATTTGGGACTAGGACACATCGCCTTGATTTACAAATGGGCACAAATATTGCATCTGCCTCTGTTTCCATCCAATCTTCTTGCGCATCTCATTCAGCTTATAGTCCTTTTCCTTATCCTACTTCTGGTGTAATTGGTACTCCTGACACAAATTCAGAGGTGTAGCAAGTGAAAGATGACGTCAGAGTCATTTCAAACAAGATTGATAATCTGGAAGGAAAGTTGTCTGATTTTATGGATCAGATGATGAACTTGATGGCAAAGAATGCCAATAACATAGGAGCTCCTGGACCTGGACAGTCTAGATCTGGAGGTCACACTAATCTGTGAGAGTATCCATTTTTTTTTAATTTTATTTGGTTTTATTATGAATTCTTGATGATATTTGCGATGATGATCTAATCGGATTGTATATGAAGGTGATTTTCAATGAATAGTTGATGTTAGTTTTGATATATAGTTGTGATATATACTTTATGTTTGTTTTTATCGATTTCTACATGTCTGTTTCATTATTTTAGGTACGCGAATTTAAACAATAAAAATATGAAAAATATATAGTAAAAATAGCTACGAAAATTCGTCGCTGAAGCCTTTCAGCGACGAAAAATTTATTCAATTTTTAAATATATTTATATCAAAATTACTTACGAAATTCCGTCGCTGAAACCATTTAGCGACGAAAAATTTAATTAATTAAAAAAATAAATATATAAATAAGCGACGAAAATCCGTCGCTGGTTCCTTTTAACGACGAAAATTTAATTAATTCAAATATATAAATTAGCCACAGAATTCTGTCGTTGAAACATTTCAGCGACGAAAATTTAATTAATTCAAATAGAAAATTAACGACGGAATTCCGTCACTGACACATTTTAATGACGAAAATTTAATTATTTCAAATATATATTAGCTACGAAATTCCGTCACTGATTCATTTTAGCGAAAGATTTTTTGCGAATTTGAAAAAATAAAAAAGCGTCGAAATTCCGTCGAAAAAAATTTTCAACGACGAAAATTATTTGCGACGGAATTAATGACGAAATTTTTCTCCCAGCGACGGAATACTTTCAGCGACTTCAAATTTACTGATGAAATTAGTGACGAAAAGTTCCATCGCTAATTTCATCGCAAATACTTATTTGCAACAGAAAAGCTGAAATTAGCGATGAAAACTCCGTCGCTAAATCCGTTGCTGTTGCCCCTTTTTCTTGTAGTGTATGAAAGAAATGAGTTGGGACTTATGGGTTGATTCTTTTTGGGATATTATGTATTTGATTTCATTAAGTATAAGTTGTATGATCTTGGGGATAACGTTTGTGTATAAACGATAGCGATTTAAAGATGCTGCACAGGAATACACCAAGAGTTGGTAGTTTGTTTTAAGAAAAAATTTAAATTTGCCCTATTTTCTACGCTTTCGGGCTGTAACATTAGGTTATGGAGGATTAGCATGTTCATGAGTGTTTTTAGCCAACAAAACATACACCAATTAACTCACCATGATACCTATATTAACATACTTGAAGTTGGTGTATTGAAATCTTACCTAGATTGATTTTTCCTCTTTTTGTCAAATTGGTGGAAATCCACTTTGCTCCTTCAATCCTTGATTTCAGCTTCTAGTTTTCAACTATGTTGTTCTCCTCTTCATAAGGGACAACTTTACTGAAGCAAATCTCTCTTAAAACTGATTGAAAGGTGATGATTTTTGGAGTAGGAAAGTTAGGTTTTCACTTGGTTTCAATGGAGGAACTAATTGGTTTCCAGGGAAGAAAGGTACAACAGTTGATTTTATATAGAATTGCCTTATGAGATCGATCTCCTAACAGTGAGAGATTGATCTGCCCTGTGTTTATCTCTTCAGAATTCGACCTTTAGAAGGTAGGATCGATCTGCCTCTTGGTATGAGATCGATCTGGGCCAATCAGAATCACTTAGAGATCGATCTGGCTCTTGAGAAGAGATCGGTCTTTGCTATCCAGAACCCTTTAGAGATCGATCTGTCTCAACCAGACTTCATCCGAGATCGATCTACTTTGAATGAGGAATCGATCTCCCTCTTGCAGAATGCTCGACATCGTATTTCAAGGCGATGAGATTAATCTCCCCTTGCTAATGAGATCGATCTACCTTTCATCTGCAGCATTCCTGCTGCAATTTTCCCAGAAATTCAAAGGTAAATTCATATTCATTTGTTTCACTACTCATTTTGCATTTCATTCACATTTGGAACTTTAAAAAAATCATTTTTTATGAATCATATCAAATGTAACTTGTCTGTACATCACAAAATCATAATGAATACATATGAATTTACGGACCTTACAAAACATACGACAATCTTATAAATTCGTATGTGAAGTTTTAAACTCAATTATCAATAAATAAGATAATAATCTATATATTTAATGTTTCGTTTAAAAATTTATGAATTTGCTTGAAGTATTTTAGTGAATCATAAAAAAGATGAGATGGTTTTAACCATTAAATTTAAAATTTTATTTATATTTTGAGTGAATCGTAGTGGACATTTTTATCGGTTAAGATTTTATTTAAAAGGTGTAGTATAAATAGTAAGATGAATAGAATGAGAAAATATTATCTTAAATGAAATAAAATTATTTTGATTTGAAACAAAATCTTTATATATATATATATATATATATATATATATATATATATTATAAAAAAAAAACAAAAGAAAATGAGTTAATTAAATGGTCATTTAATTGATTGACATTAAATATCTTTAAAAAAATGTATAAATTACATAGAAAAAATCCCTGCGATTAGAGTCAAATAAGACTATTCCTTAAAGTTCAAAAACCAATACTTCACAATAATATGATTTCTTAAATACAAGTTGATCTTTTATAATTTACCCTTAAAATTGAATAAATATTTTATTAATATTACCATCTTAATCTTATCTTTTCCATCATTTAAGCTTGGAAAAGAATCAAATACAGGATAGGAGCAAGGAAAATGCATTGTATTTCTTGGGTTGTTGGATATTCATGAAATGTTTGAAACATTTTAAATATAGGCTACTTTTTAGGCATGCTTTGTGTTTTGTGTAGTGAAAGAAAGGTACTTTGAGGTTGCAGAGGCAGAACTGCGGCACTGCCTTTCCAAGTGCAACTTTCAGTAGCCATCATCTATGAATAAAATTGCCACCTCAGTGGAAAAAAGTGGGTAATTTCTTGGATCAATGTCAGCTTCTCTCTTTTCTCTATTTGCTCAACTCACACCCCAATTTCTTATTTGCTTCTCTCACTCTCTTTCCATCAACCAACCATAACTCTATTTATTTAATTATTTATGTTAAGAGGAGGCTTCTAGGGAATTTGAATTATGGTTTTGAATAATATATATATATATATATATATATATATATATATATATATATAATGGAATTTCTTGGTGTATGAGTAACAAGTGGGCAATCATTGTGCACTAATGAGGTTTTATTTATTTATTGACATCAAGGAAGATTGGATTAGAACATTGTATTATTCATTGAAATAAAATCAATATATAATTATGTTTTTGGCAACTAAATAATAAGGGAGAGACATGAGTTTGTGTTGACTCTAACAAATACAAACTGGCATATGCATAATTCGATTATTTTAATTATTGCTTATTTTTTACTAATTTTGTATTTAAAAATTGAGTATTATTAGCCTTCTGTTTATTCCTTGTAAGCACATGGAATTTGGTATGCATTTGTTAGACATTCATATCCATCATTTAAGGAACTGTACAAGATCTTTTTTGTTTAAAAAAAAAAATGTTAAAGTGCTGCTAATCTGATCTTAAGCCTGCAAATTGCAATGGGTAAGTTTTTTTTTTTTTTTTTCTTTCACTCTATACATGAATGTTGTTATTCAAGAATGTGAACAATTATAAATCAACTTGGGTGTGGTTCTGAAGAAATCCAGGCTCAATGCCTAAATTGTCCCTAAAACCTAATTATGTGAGCACAAGTAGGCCGATGTCTGATAAATATGTGCAAGTACAGAGATAGTGTAATTGAAGATAATCATCTAACCGGTATGGTTCTGGTCATGTACTTCTCAAAGGTTTATCTAACAGTTGTAGACATTCATGGGGATTAGAATAAAAATAATCTTCTTCTTTTGGTCTATCTGGAATGACAATTCGTTTATTAGGGCTTCCCATTCTGTCTGCATGAACTTTCTTCACGGTTGAGGAGAACTCATCCCAGCTTAATGATCCATTCTCGTATTGATCTATTAAATTAACCAGAAGCTTTCGGTCTAGTAAGATAGTTTTCTTGAATCCCAAGAATCTGGCATGTGTTAAAAGACAATACCAATACAAATCAGATCAACTGAACATGCCAATTGCTAAAATATGCACAAGCAGAGAAATTTAATGCTCTCAGAAGTATTTGCTCCGTATTTTAATCGAGTATATGGAGAAAGATTATGATTTAAGAACAAAGACAAGAGGAGAATGCCAAGTACAATATTAGGTATTAGGCTATCAGTGTGGTTATGTTACCTCCGGTGGCCTTCAACAACTTTGGCCATGTTTCCATCATATGTAGGAATGAATATATCGCTTTCTAAGGAGACTAGATAATCCAATGCTGCCATTTGGGATGAGTGGTTTTGGAAGAATTTCCAGTCTGATGGAACCAGCAGAGTCTCTTTTCTGACCTGTTTTTAAAGAAATGCAAATTGTTATAGCATACATGAATATGTAGATGTCAAAAGGTTGCCTCTACATTTTACTGACCAAATTAGGAAAAGCTTCTGCCAGAGGAGCCATCCTTCTCTCACCACCATAAATCTCTCCAGCAGCGATGTAAATTTGAACATTCCGGTCAATACCCAGTGCTTTTAATACTAGAGATGTTTCTTCGGGTGCCAAAGGGCACAAACCTTCATTCCTTTTCATTTCTGAATTTATAACTTTTTCCTTCCACCATGGATAAGCATACCTATTAGTATTTGATATGCCATAATTATTGAAAGGATGATGATACTGAAAATTAGTGTTTCCTAAATTTATACTTATTGAAGCAACAAACAGGCTTACCTCATTCTTGTAAGTTCTTCTTCTTCCTCAGTGTTGCAGCCATGAGTGCAGCCAGAAAAAGCCAACATGTCCATTTCATACCTAAGATGAAGGACTAGAAAAGGGCCTTTTTCCCTTAAAATCTTGACAACCCTTCTACCCAATTCCTCTATCTGGGAAGTAAATCTCAGTGCATTAAAATTTACACGGCAGCGCAACTTCTGAATCTCAAGGGGCAGTTCATTATTAGCAAGCCGAGCATCAGTTTTGTTCAATTGTACAACTTTCTGCTTTTTCACTAGAGGAAGAATCTGCCAGCAAATACTCCGGAAATTAGTTGCATTGGAACAAATAGAAGAAATACAAAAACCAAACCGCTTATTGAAGCTTTAATCTATAGGGAACCAACCTGATGAAAATAATAAGAAATATCAGACCAACTAATTGGCTGCATAGAGAGGACCATTCCATGATCAACCCTTTGCTGAACTCGAGGAGGTAGTTCTTTCAATATGCGAACCTCATCTCTCAAGGAAGTAATGAAGTGATCAACATCAAAAATGTCCTGAAACTCACTGCTCATGAGCAATCAATTAGAGGACCATTTTGAATTGCAGGGTACAATTCTAATATAATTTTAACTGCCCAAAAGATGATTAAGAAATAGTATGTACCTAGGATCATTCCAGAATGAGGTTTTATCTAGTTCTGGGACAATAAGCGTGACATTTAAATATCTGGCTATGGCAACCATGTCACAAATCTGCAAAACGGAAGCCCGAAATGGCAAGAAAAGTGAGCAAATGAACAGGAAAGTCAACAGCCGAAACAGAAATAAAGAGTGAGAAAATATAGCAGAACAACTCTGAATTGAAATAGAGACAAAACGAGCTATCTACTCACTGCTGCTCGCATTTGGTTAAGTCCTCCATTACAGGAAACCATAACATAGCCATTATTCTTATAAATTCCTGCCAAAAAAAAAAAAAAAAACACTAAACAAATCAGAATAGTAATCATAGACAACTTAATTTGGGTTTCTCTACTTTTCATCAAGGGGAAAGACAGAAACCCCATAAATGCAAAAAAGTTAAAAAGGCTGTTCAGCCAAGGAAATGAATCACAGGCTCACAGCTAAATTAAAGTAGGAAAAGGGGAAAAAGATGACAAAAAAGCAATTTATTTGTCAAGGACTTAATGGCATCTTTGACAGAAAATTGCCTGTTCACAAGAAAGAGAATCTTACAAAGAAACATCAAACACGGAACAGATGAAAATGATTGAAATCAATTGTGGCATATCATTAGAAATTAACATTAAAACAAGAAACTTTAGTTCTTACTTTTTGGTGGAAGAATAACTTCTGGTGGAATAGAAGACAATTCAGCAACCAAAGGCAACTCAGAATGACTGAAACAAGAAGGCCAGCCTTTCAACATTCTTGGACCAAACATTTCTCCTAATGTCATCAAGTGAGCAAAGCAAGTCCATAAAAAAATTGTAGTTATTGCCCTGATCATCCATAGCTTCATTCTAGACCTTGAAATCATTGAATTCTTTAAATTCCCCACTTTCCCTTCTCCAAAAGTCTTTATTTTCATTCCCCACTGTTTACTGTAATCACACTTTCCACTTGTCTCTTCTACTCTACACATTGTAACTGACCATTCCCCCTCCTTTTCACCTCAATCTCAATTTGACAACAACAATTCAGTTAAAAATTGCTCCATTTTATCCAAAAGTTCAAGCTTTTAATTAGTATAATGCAAAAACTGAGAAACTTTGGTTATTACACCAGCACAAAACAGGAAAAAAAAAAATAAGTACTTTTTTCACAGAAGATAAGGTGATTCCTGAAAACTTTAAGTAACTTAATCAACAGCACCTTGGAACTCTAAACTTCCCTTGATTATCAAAACTTTTGCATTAAAAAACCAAGCTCAGCTTCATAGAAACACCTACACTATTAGCCACCTAGAGAAACAACAACAGCTCCACCCAGCTTACCAAAACCAAAACCAAAACCAAAACAAACCCAGATTAAAAAACTTCACTTCTTGGCTGAAACCTTATAAACTATCCACAGACATTACCAAAATAAGAAAAACCCCAGAATTTATATGATTCAGTTTCAAATAAATTTCCACTAACTATTCCTTAAAAAAAAAAAAAACCTTCTTTTAAAATGACCAAAAAAAGTGCGTTTCTTTGGCTTATGAGAGAATGCTAAAATGGAAAAGCCCAAATGAGGTTCTTCTTTTTCCCCGATGAGAATACCAACCAGATCCCGGAAAGGTGTACGCCGGTGAGCTGTTGAGAAAGAAACAAAAGTAGTGAGATTGACAGAAAGAGAAAGAAGAGAGAACAGAGAAGAGAGACACAGAGACGTTGCGCTTTGAGTTGTACTTTAATAGTAACAATGGGAAAAGTTAAAGGCTGTAATCAAGGCGCTAATGTGTTGCATATTTTTACAGTTCAGAGGTTGGAGAAATCTATCCTCATTTAATAATAATAATAATAATAATAATAATAATAATAGTAATAAAATTTCTTCATAAAAGAGAAAGACTAATAAATAATACCTAAAAAATTTACTGACTATTTTTCTTTTGGCTTCATTGCTTTTGCTTTATTAGAAAATAAATTGAGATTGATAAATCCTTTCAAAGCATAGAGCATAGTTATATTATTAATAAATAGTTTTAAATAATGTCTTATTAGTTTGATGTTTGTGATAAAGATTTTTAATTTAATTTTTTATTTTGGATTTACCCTTAATTAAGTTTATTTATAAAAAAAAACTATCCTTCAAAAGTCAAATTTTTTTTTATTAATTTACATAATATTATTGGTTTATAATATATACATAATTGGGTCAAATCTAATCCTGCTATTTTCTCAGTCAAACTTGCGTATGAAATATAAAATCTCTAGCCAATCAAGATAAATTTATGAGATAAAAGATTTTGGAAACTAAATTAATTTTGGATAGTTTACTTGTCAAATTGCATCCTTGAATAACTATTTTTAAAGTTTATATATGCTAGATTTCTGTGATTTTTATTTTTATTTTATATTTTGAGATAGCTAGATTTCTCATTTCTGTTTTTTATTTTTTATTTTGAAAGATATATATTGTGAAGCTTTACCAAATTTAACTTTTAATAATACTAATAAAGGAGGGAAAGTAATATATGTTTAGGAACATTTGGAAATGGCTTAGTTAAGGTCCCTAACGACAGGGTGACTTAATGAAGGTAATAACTACAAAAAAATAATGTAAAAAATAATTTTAGTTAAATAATTTTACTGAAAAATAATGTAATGCCTTAAAAAATATAATTAAATAGTAGCATAATGCCTTTAAAATAATTTTAGTTTTTATCCAATTTTGTTAACATCAATCACAAATAAATAAACATCATAAGTGGCCCCAACTAAAAGAATTATCCTTTTCATTGTTGCTTTTATTCTTTGTGAAATGCTTATAGAAGAATCTAATGTCATATTTGATCACATGTTTTCTCTAAATTATTGGTACTTTGGATTTATTAGAAACAATACTTGGCCGCCGAAGATTGATAACAGTACAATGAGACAAATATACCGAAATATGAAAGAGAACGAGAGAAATTATATATAAATAGTATGTGTGTGTGTGTATATATATATATATATATATATATATATATTGTGTAAGAGAATAATAAATTATTTCATTCTATAAGTCATAGAATATGTCATATTGCACAAGTAGTACATTCAAAATTAATCAATAATTTATTTATAAAACTCAAATATAAAATTATTTATCTTTGATAACTGAAAGATTAATAAAATTATTTAGGGAAGGAACTCCATATTTATGTGAGAAGTTCTAAATGAGACTTCATTTTTACTTTCCAAAATGTATATTTTTTATTTTTAATTTTATGACAAGAATTTAAATGATACTTTTATCCACAAGTTTACTTTGGGTAGGGATGCTTGAATTATTTTCTATTAATTATTATTAGGACTTCAATTCTATTCCAAAATTATTTTTAAAAAATTATTGTTGAACATATATTCAAAAACTGTCAAAATTGCAGTGAGTTTTATTAGTGTAGAAATTAATTTTTCAAGAACACGCGATCACGTTCGCGGGTGTGTTAAGTACTTGCGGAATTAAATTCCACGAGTGTTAGAGTACTTTGCAGAAGTTTACTTTCGAAATTGTTAATAAAATTAAAAATATCATTTCAGATTTTATCATAAATTGTCAAAAGTAAAAAATGAGATTGCATTTAGAATTTCATTTTTATATATAATGAATGCACGTACAAATATTGTTATTATTATATTGCCCTTCCTTCCCCTTATTACTCATTATACTTAACGAGCTTCTGATAAATAATTATATAATGAATGTTTGCCAACAAATTCTAAACTACAAACATCCAAACACTATGTACAAAAATAACGGATTATGAAGTTTTACGCAGTCTGAATAAGACTGTTTATAAGACGAGTTACTTGTCCAAGTTCAAAAATTTGTTTAATTTTTGAATAAATTTAAACAAAAATATTAAATCAGCTAAATATATTTGAACTAATAAATGAAGTTCAATTAAAAAATATACTGATTTTTTGTAACGACCCTTTTTACGTACAATTTGATTGAGTTACGAGTGGATAACATATCAAAACAATAAATTCAACTAGTAAATTAATTTCTTGGTAACAATTTCAAACATAATTCCAATAGAGGTACCCTTCAAATAATCATCATAATTGTTCCTTCATTTTCACATTCCTCAAACACATTTCCATTTACATTACTGTACTTACGAAATTTAGATACAAAATAAATGTCTATACTGGGTATACCTCTAGCACGGTAGAATACTTTGCTAACGTATGACTATGCAAAATAATTTAACTTCCGAAAGCGAGCTCAGCTACTGGTGAGGCTCTGTGGAGAAAAGTAAGGGGTGAGCTCAACGTACTCAGTAAAAAAATACGTGGCAGGTAGATAAATACATTACTTAAATATATATCAGCAAAATAGGCTTATCAAGAAAAATATACAGAGCCACTGTCAATTCAGCAAAATCATAGTCAGAAAATTAGAAACAGAGTTAATATCGATAGAGTAATCAATTTACTGTGGTAAATACAAATATCCCAGAACTTTAATCAGCAGAATAAATAGTTTCCAAAAACCACATTACACATTGGAGTCGAAAATCAATATTGACAGTGTAATCAGTTTACTGCAATAAATATAAAATTTCAAAACTTAAAACAGTAAAATAAACAGTTTCCAAATAACACGGTTCATACAGATAGTTCAGAAAAATCAAATAGACGAGACAAGACAATACATGCTATATCACATATCAGAGTGACTATTGGTCAATGTTGGTGACTCCAGGCAAACACTGATCAGGTGTGTCGGGATGTCAATTGTCGTGGGATCGGTCAACTACCCAAACGGTTAACACATCAGAATATCCAAAGACCAGAATAAAAAATACAGTATTTCGTACTCGCGTGCGTGCTGCACGGTACATTGTACTCCGTGGACCACAGAAGCAGAAACAGTACAGACAATAGTGCGACATGATTCAATCATCGTCTTTGTCTCAAAAGCAGTGCGAGTTAGACTGTGCGACACACAGTCAACATGCGCTCAAACACATATCATCAGTATCAATTTTATAAAACAAATCATTTCCATTTGAACAATTATAAATCCACTTCGGTAAGTAAATCAGTTTCAAAAGAGGTTACTAGTCATTTTCGATTCAAAATCCAGTGCACGGTACAAAGCAATTAAATCTAGGTGTTTTCGATCTAAAACCAATAATTAAATTATATTGAAATTTATTTAGATTAAATTAACTTTAGATTAGTAACGAAAGGCTAATTAAATCGAGACTAAATTTTTCTATAATTTTTCGATACTATAAAATCGATCGAATGCCTTTTACAATTTCGATATCAGTATATTCAGCTTAGGATGCAATATCTACAAATCCACAAAAAATTACATGAATTTATTTTTGACAGCACAAAAAATTTTTCTTATCTCGATATCTACCCTCAGTCCTCAATACTTTAGTAATTAGAGTGAGTGGTTTCGATCTACTCGATTCATTTATCCAAAACTCTTTCCTCGAGTTTCTCAGTTTTCTCATAGCCTCCTTTCTTATTTCCAAATATTTATTTATTTATATATATAATCCCATATATATATATTGAATTTCCTTTACCTATCCTGCCAAATCCTTTCTTCCTTCTTTCTTCTTCTTTTTCGCTTTCACTGTTACGACACGACCACCTATTTAACACTTCATCGGTTTTTCTTTCCTTCCCTCGGCGTTGCTTCCTTCTCCTTCAGCCACGCTCATCGTCTTTCTTCTTTCAATTATGCCGGCTCCGACATCCTCCTACTGCCTTCGGTTCCTACACCCTCTCCTCTGACTCCCCTGTTCACCTCTGTTTCACCTCCGTTCTCGGGCAGTGTTTGAAATAGCGGCCGCGACTCTGCGTCGCGACCGATTTTTAGCGGTAGCGGCACCAGCCGCCACCGCAATTGGAAAAAAAACGGGTGTGAAAAAATTTCACACCCGTAACGGAGTAAAAAACAGAGATAGCGGGAGGTAACGGAGGATAGCGGCGATAACGGTCCGTTATCGCCGCTATCCTCCGTTACCTCATTTTCTCCGTTCTGTTGACTGTTGAGTATGTATAAAAACAGACTCAACAACAGAAAAAAATTAACAAACCAAATAAAAAAAACTAATCTGCCAATCCTGAAAAATACAACAAAAATCAACAGCCAACAGTAGAAACAGAGAAGCTAACGACAGTCAGTAGCATATCAGACACAGCCAGCCACCACATACAGATCCGAAACAGAGGCAGCCACATCAGGTAACACTAAACTCAAATCAGTAAACTTTTAAACAGATCCGGATCTATTAGCTCTCACGGTCTCTGGGTCTGATGGGAACAGAAATGGTTGAAATAAAGAAAATCGAAGACGATGAGAAATAAAATATATTTGGAGCGTTTGGGGGGGGATCTGGAGCGTGGGTGGATGTTGGGGGGATGGTTTAGCTCTGGCGGCCTCTGGGTCTGGGTGGGATTGAAGACGATGAGAAATGGGGAGAACTGAGAAGATCGGGGAGGGGGGTGAAGAGGAGATCTGGAGCTGGAGCGTGAGGGGGGGTGGGATCTGGAGAGATTTTTGGGGGTTGGGGGGGGGGTTGCAGGAGGTTAATTAATTAATTAATATAATTTTTATTAATTATTATAATTTAAATTAGTGAGATTTTGGGGGGGGGGGGGGGTAATCTGAAGGGATATTTGGGGGGGGGGGGGGTGTTAGATTAAAAAAATTAATTAATATAATTTTTTTAATTATTATAAATTAATAATTTTTATTATAAATATTTAATAATTATTTAAAAATGTTTAGTAATTAGTTTAAATTAGTATAATTTGTTAGTAGTTAATTTTTTAATTAATATAATTTTTTAATTAATACAATTTTTTTAAAGAATTAGTATTAATTAATAATTTTTAAAGTCGATATTTAATAAATAATTAAAAATGTTTAATAATTAGCTTAAATTAGTATAGTTTTTTAATAGTTAATTTTTTAATTAGTATAATTAATACAAATTTTTAAGGAGTTAGTTTTAATTAATAAATTTTTAAGTAAATATTTAATACTTATAACCAAAATGTTTTGTAATTAGCTTAAATTAGTAGAATTTTTTAGTAGTTAATTTTTTATTAGTATAATTAATACAAATTTTTAAAAAATTAGTATTAATTAATAATTTTTAAAGTCAATATTTAATAAATAATTAAAAAGTGTTAATAATTAGCTTAAATTAGTATAGTTTTTTAGTAGTTGATTTTTTAATTAGTATAATTAATACAAATTTTTAAGGAGTTAGTTTTATTTAATAAATTTTTAAGTAAATATTAGTAAAATGTAATACATTAAATTTTTAATGTAATACAATATTATAGTAAAATATCAACGTGGCTCTGAAAGTGAAGAGGGAGAACATGATCTTCCTCGTCATTCAACTATGTGGTAATATGTAAGATTTGAAATATATATAATTTTTATAGAGGATTGAATTTAATATGTTTTTATTCTGTTGATTATTAATTTTTGTAGAAATTCATATAGAAGAGAAAAAAAAGAAATGTTGACATAATTAATTTATATTAAAAAAATGACAAAAATTTGGTAAAAGAATTCTTTAATATTTTAGATGAAAAATAGTTATATTAATAAGAATTAATTTAGTAATTATTGATCTCCATTTTCTACTTTTGTTATTTTTCAATTATTATAAGTAATTTTATTAAATTATAATGTTTTATTCTAATAAAAAAATTATGACTAAATTTTTCACAAAAATATTAGATTTAAGATATCATAAATTATTTTAAAAATTATAAAATAAGATTAATTATAATTATAATGGCAAATATTGTATTTTGAGATAAGTTATGCGAAAAAAAAAATCACGATCGCGATAGCCGTTATGACCGCGATGGTCTTCGTTATATCCGTAACCGTGACAAACGCAACGCAACCGAAAACGAGGTCGCGATCGCGTTTTAAATCCCTGTTCTCGGGTTTCCGTCTCGACTCGTGAGAACCCCTGCGGCACCACACTTTCGTTCTGCTTCATCCTCTCTTTTGCACGCTGGTTCAGTTCGTTAGCCACCCCTCTATTCCTAATCCAGTTCTAGTTTTTGTTTGCTGATCTAAACCAGCCGAGAAGTCCCCCACTGCCCCTGTTTTCTCATGCAGCAACCACCTTTGTTTGGCCACGTTCTTGGCCTGTTTCAGTACATGTCAGCTCCTTCCACCCTCGTTTCCTCGTTTCAGGTCTGCGCTTCTAGCCTCTATTTTCAGCTTCATTTTCTTTCTTCGCTGGCCCTGCTCTCCCCCTCTTTCTCCTCACTAATCCCCTCTTCTCTCTTCTCTTCAGCAGGCCACGTTTTCTTCTTCCTCGCAGTTTCAGTTTACTGCCTTCACCACTCTTCATCATTTCTCTCCTCTTCTCGCTCTTCTGTTCCAATTTCTTTCTCTTTCTCGCTCTCTTGTTTTCGTTCCCACTGATTTGTGTTAGTATATATATATATATATATATCACATTCCCATGATTCCTCTGTCTCTTCCTTGTTGCAGCGTCAGTTGCAGTTGGGTTCCCACCAACCCACTGCATATTTCAAACTTCCTCTATTTTGCTTCTTCTCCTTTTTGCCATCGCCAGCCTATGTACCGAAAGTATATATATGCACTTATATATGTTTACTTCAACACTGCAGCTCCCATCATCGATTATTATTATTATTATTATATTTCTTCAATCCTCCAACTGCTCCATTTTGGTGTAGCTTCTGTTGCAATTCATCCCATTCTTCCACATTATTTAAATGCCACTCCATGCTTATGCCTAGACAATTGAACAACATCACTGCCATCCACTCTTCCCTAGGCTGCCATATCCGATTGTTTCACAGCCTTCTCATGTTGCTTCAGTTTCACGTTTTCCTACACGCCATTTCCTGCTGAAGGAAACTCTGGGCTTTCCGTACATGTATAGCTGCATGTATATATTTATACTATGCATACCGACATTTATATATGTATATATGTATAGGTTCATACATATATATGTAAATATACCAATATACTTAATTTAAAGTAATTGATATGCACGCATATCTATACATTCTTGTACTTGGTAAATTTCCCTTATAGTATTTATAGATTTTAATTTAATTTAATGTTTATACTTATACTTTATGGAGAGATATATATATATATATATATATATATATATATATATATATATATTAATTCTTCCACATCTCTCATTTAAGAAATATAATATCAACAAATACAGTTAAAATTCTACTATTTTGCTTTACTAACCAATTACAAGGGAATTTTGCGAGGTTTACATTCTTCCCACCTTCATAAAGTTGGTCTCCAAATTTAAAAGTACATCAGTCCTCAAATAACTGTGTATTTCTCTCGCATTAAACTTTCTAATTCCCACATGGCCTCTTCCGAAGTGTGATACTGTCACAAAACTTTGACCAAAGGAATCGTCTTAGACTGCAATGCCTTTTCCTTCCTGTTCAAGATCCGAATCAATTTCTCCACATATGTCATATATTCTTTCAATTCTAGTGGTTCGTACTTTATCAAATGTGTCGGATCTGGATGATACTTGCCTAACATCGAAACATGGAAGACGTTGTGGATACTCGATAATTCTGGCGGTAACGCCAATCTGTAAGCTTTGTCTCTCACCAGGTCTAAGATCTCGAAAGACCCAATATAACGAGGACTTAGCTTTCATTTCTTCCCACATCTCATTATGCCCTTGGATGGAGAATTTTCAAAAATACTGAATCTCCAACTGAAAATTCCAAAGGTCTTCGTCTTTGGTTAGCGTAACTTTCTGTTTGCTATGAGCTGTTCTCAACCTATCACAAATTAATTGAATATCCTTAGAAACCTGCTTAACCAAATCGAGAGCAAATATTTTTCTTTCACCCACTTCTTTCCATCTAATTGGCGAACGACACTTTTGGCCATACAATGCTTCGTACAGTGTCATTCCGATACTTGAGTGATAACTATTATTATATGAGAATTCCGCTAGCGGTAAATGGTCATCCCAAGAGCCTTTAAAATCTTGAGCATATACTCTTATTTCCATGTCAGTATTGAGTGAGTCTGTAACAATCTTATAAGCTTATGGTATTCTACCTTAACCTGCTGATATATGAGACATTTAGTCACAAGTTCAATTATATCTCTTATCATATCTGATTACCAATATACCTTTTGGAGATTTTAATGCATCTTACTACTCTCCGGATATTGAATGTCTCGATGAATGAGCTTCTCGTAGAATTTTTTTCTTTAATTGTGAATCATCGGGTAAGCATATTCTATCTCTGAATCTTACAAACCATTAGTACCGATACCAAAATTTGTTATAGTACCCGTCTGGATCTGATTAGCTACATCAATACAATACTTATCAGTACGCTGAGCCTATTTGATTCGTTCAATAAAGTCTAGTGTTCAAATCTTAGGTTAACTACAATATAGTAAACATCAGTATCAGAAGAACCACATCCAATTTGAGGTTTACAAAACGTTACAACAGTTCGCATTTCTTGATCATTACATAAATATAACACCGTCTCGAAGTTACTTATGCTCGAGGCACCTGTCACACCCTACTTCCAGGTGTCCTTCATCCATACACATACTGCTATCGGTTGGGCTGTGAGACTATGCAATTATTAAATTCCATATAATTTACAGCGAAAATATTTAAAACTTTAATTCACACTCTCAGGTGTGTGTAGATATGCAAAATCAATTATATAAAATAATATCTTTACATGACATCCCCATACAACTATTTACATTTTCAATTCATAACTGTGCGATACATTATAATCGATACAAAATGCTTTTGTGATCCCAGGCTCCACTGATCACGTGTGCACAAGGCATCACTTCGCCTGAAGGGGGATGGGTCAGTCCTACCCTTCGGCTCATCTCAATCAACTCCATCTCCTCATATAACATGTACTCACAGTACAGTGTACACCATGTGTCATCTACGCGATACTCGTACTCACGTGCACCCAGCATGGTACATAGTATACCAACAGACAACTACACAGTACTACGTACGACCGTGAACCCAGTCCATACTCCAACTTCGATGGACTTATCATCCTGAATCATGTCTCATATACCAGGCGAGCAAATCAGCATGACAAACAGTCATCGCAAGGCTCCAGCATGGTATCTCTTGGTGCGAGTAACTGCTTCTAGCACCGTATCATCTCAAACTCAGCAAAACTAGTGCGAGCGATGCTCCAGTACTTTTCTAAAAAATCATCGTGCGAGATAATCTCCAGCACGACATACCAAAACCATGGAAACATGTGCGAGCTAAAACTCCAGTACATTATTAGTATAAAACCATGTGCGAGTCACGCTCCAGCACGGTTTTATCAAATCATCAAAACATGTGTGAGCTAGTGCTCCAACACCGATTCACATCTCAAATCCGATAGGTGGTTATTTTGCTCTTTCAAAAACTCAAAACATGTATTTTCACGTAGCATGTCATTCCATGCCTAATCATGTAAAACTAGCCAACCTATCCATTATCGTTTCTCAATCACAAAATCAACCCATAGTTGAGAAATCATACAAAACATCGTGTAGATGTAAAAGCATTAAAAACATTCATGTCAGGCTGTTTTCCTTCCCACATCCCATTTTCACAAAATATACATACCATAATACATTTCCATTCACATATGGTTCAATAACAAAGCATAATATTCCTAGCGTCATACTACCGAAATCGCAGTAAAATACGTACGAATACCTCTATCGCTAACATACAGTCCCTTATCTCGAATCGAGCTCGTATTTCCTTTGTCTCGTTTGCTCCGTTCGTAAATTCGGGTCAATTGTATTCCACGTATTTCAATATACACGTATAAATCATTATATTATTTTCTTTTCCCTCCACCAATCACACACATTGTCTTTTATTTAGCTATTCATACTTCCCAACCTTAAATCACATTTCACTCTTCCACTAATATCATTTTATTAACTCTTAAGCTTTCCATCACTTTTTCGTGGATTTTCTCTTTACAAATCTCTCTTAATATTATTCACCCATCACTACATTCATCATTCCTATCCATATTCCACATATTATCCAACTCACAAATGTCTAGAAACCCATATTTAAAGCTTGAAGGTTGAAGAGATTACCCTTTACTTAGCCAAACTTGTGGTAGCCAAAACTCCTCCTCTTGGTCACACCAATGTGTGATTTTTGGGTATGTTGTTCTCTTTGCTTCAAGGAACAACTTTTCCTTCTTGAGCTTCTTCTAAAATTTATTGGAATGTAGTGATTTTTAGAGTGAGAAAGCTTGGGTCTTTAAGAGAAAATGGCAGGAGCGGGTTTAGTGGAAAGAAATATGAGTTTTCAGTCTGAATCTCGTGCCCTTTTTATAGAAGCGGAGACATGAGATCGATCCGGTCCTTGTGGAGATCGATCTCTGCAAGGTTTGGTAGTCCTTTTTACCAAACGCAACTACTACCAGATCGATCTTCTTTCATGATGAGATCGATCTGTTTACAGGTAAATTCCTTTTTTGGAGATTGATCTGCCTCTTGTAGGAGATCGATCTGCTCTTTACAAAACCTTAAAAAGATCGATCTGTCGAGGCTTGAGATCGATCTGTCTCAAACAGAGAGTTAAGGAGATCGATCTGTCTTCCCATGAGATCGATTTGCCTAGTTCCATTCGACAAATTTTGGGCATTTCATGAGGGATGATCGACCTCTCCTTCATATGAGATCGATCTCTCATCACCTGCACCCTCATTTTCTGCAGTTTTCTGCAAATTTTTGCCTATACACTTATTCAAATTTACTGCATACCTCAATTTGCTTCCGTGCATACTTTACACACTATGGCATCCATTCCACATGGTTTATTGTTAATGAAACTTGTGCACACAACTTAGAATCATGGATGCTTCATTAAATTTCCAAAATCCTTACTTTCCTTTTATCACTCATACACGTGTAAAAATACATATACATATATCATAGTTTCTCAAGTTATTTTTGTAACAACGTACATATACATCATATTTCATAAAATAAGTACGTAGGGAGTTACGAGTATTACATTTCTCCCCTTCTTAGAAAATTTGGTCCTCCAAATTGAACCAAGTCTATTTCTCAAAAAGTTGAGGATATTTCTCCTTCATTAGATCCTCTAACTCCCATGTGGCTTCCTTCGATGTATGATCCTGCCACAGGACCTTAACCAATGAAATCGTTTTGTTCCGCAACACCTTCTCTTTTCTATCCAATATCTGGATCGGTCTCTCGACATACGACATATCCTCCTTGAGCTCCAATGGCTCATAGCTAATTACATGTGTAGGATCCAGGTAGTACTTCTAAAGCATAGAACCATGGAAGACATTATGGACCTCTGCTAGCTCAGGTGGTAAGGCTAGCCTGTATGCTCTATCTCCCACTCTATCCAGAATCTCGAAGGGACCAATGTAACGAGGATTTAGTTTTTCTTTCTTCCCGAACCTCGTTATTCCCTTGGAAGGAGATACTTTAAAAATACATACTCACCCACATCAAACTCAAGTGGTCTCCGTCTACTATCAGCATAGCTCTTTTGTCGACTTTGAGCTATTCGCAGCCTCTCAGATATTATCTGAACATCCTCGGAGGCTTGTCTAACCAAATTGGGAGCAAGCAACTGTTTGTCACCAACTTCTTCCCAACCATGGGTGATCGGCATCTACGACCATATAGTACCTCGTAGGGGGCCATACCAATACTTGAGTGATAACTGTTATTATAGGCGAACTCAATCAATGGCAAGTGATCGCCTTATGAGCCTCTAAAATCCAACACACACGCTCTCAACATATCCTCTAGGGTCTGTATAGTTCTCTCTGACTGAGCATCTGTCTGAGGATGAAAAGTGGTGCTAAAGCTCAACTGGGTCCCCATCGCTTCCTGAAAATGTCCCCAAAAGTAGGAAGTGAAACAGGCATCCCTATCAGAAACAACACTCACTGGGACTCCATGCAATCTCACTATCTCTTGTACATACAAGTCCGCCAGTGCACTCAAAGTATCTATAGATCTCATGGCTAAGAAGTGTGCCGATTTCGTCAACCGCTATACTATAACCCATATAGCATCGTGGTTCTTACGGGTTCTCGGTAATCCCATCACAAAGTCTATGGTGACGTGCTCCCACTTCTATGTTGGTATCGGTAGAGGTTGCATTAATCCTCCAGGTTTCTGGTGCTCTACCTTAACCTGCTAATAGATGAGACATCTAGCAACATACTCAGCTATGTCTCTTTTCATTCCAGACCACCAGTATACTTTCTAGAGATTTTGATACATCTTACTGCTCCTCGGGTGTACTGCGTATCTTGATGAGTGAACCTCTGATAAAATCAACTTCCGGAGCTCTGAATCCTTAGGAATGTATATTCTATTTTCGAACGTTAGTACTCTATCTGAACTCAATACAAAATCTGTACCCTTCCCTTTCTAAATTTGACTAATCACATCAATGCACCATCGATCATTTCGCTGAGCTTGTCAGATTCTCTCAATCAGCTCCGGCTCCAATCTGAAGCTAGTAATAATCCCATGACTGCCAATCTCAGGTGGGGTCATATCCAAACTAAGGTTCGTGAATTGTTCCAACAACTCATGCTCTCTAACCATCATATATGAGACCAACCCGAGACTCTTTCTACTCAATGCATCTGTAACCATATTTGCCTTCCCTAGGTGGTACAAAATCTCACAATCGTAGTCTTTGAGGAGTTCTAACCACCTTCTTTGTCTCATATTTAACTCATTCTGTGAGAATAGATACTTCAGACTCTTGTGATTTGTAAAGATCTAAAATCTCTCACCATACAAGTAGTGGCGCCATATCTTTAGTGCGAACACCACGACCGTCAACTCCAAATTGTGAGTGGGGTAGTTCTTCTCATGATCCTTCAACTATCTAGATCCATAAGCTACTACCCTTCCATTCTGCATCAAGACACAAACTAGTCCTTGCTGTGAAGTATCTGTATACACTAAGTAGTTCCCTAAGCTGTTAGGGATGATGAGAATTGGTGCAGTAGTTAATCTACGCTTAAGTTCCTAAAAGCTCCTCTCACAAGCTTCATCTCATGTAAACTCCATATTTTTCCTCATAAGGCGTGTCAACGGAGCAGCCAATCTAGAGAAACCCTCTACAAATCTCCTATAGTATCCTGCCAAACTTAGAAAGCTTCTGATCTCTGTGACTGTCCTGGGCCTTGAATACACTAATATATCGTCAATGAAAATGATCACGAACTGGTCCAGGTATGGCTTGAATACTTCATTCATTAGAGCCATAAAAGCTGTTGACGCATTCGTCAACCCGAAAGGCATCACCAGGAATTCGTAATGACCATAGTGGGTGCGAAAAGCTGTCTTGGGCACATCCTCCTTTCGAATCTTTAGTTGATTGTACCCAGACCTCAGATTTATCTTGAAAAAAATCTGTGCTCCCCGAAGCTGATCTAATAGATCATCGATGTATGGCAAGGGGTATTTATTCTTGATGGTAGCCTTATTCAACATCTGTTAATCGATACACAACCTGAGGCTCCCATCTCTCTTCTTCACAAATAATGTCAGAGCTCCCCATGGTGAGACGCTCGGTCTCATAAACCCCTTATCTAGCATATCTTACAACTACTTCCTTAACTTCTCTAGCTCAACTGGAGCCATCCTATATGGTGACTTGGATATTGGCTCTATTCCATGTGTCAATTCTATACCAAATTCCATTTCTCTATCCGGTGGCAATCTCGGTAGGTCGTCTGGAAAGACATCAGAAAATTCTCTGACCACTGGAATGTCATCCATATCCGGATGTGGCTTGTTTAAATCCACCATATAAGCAATAAAACCTTTAAAACAACTTTCACATCATTTTATACCAATGTACTCTATTTGTCATAAAATTCAAGATTTTATTACTTCTCTTAAAATCTTACAACACATTCTTCAGGTAGAGAAAATATAACGGACTTAGAATGACAGTGTAAGACAGCATGATTGGTAGTTAACCAATCTATTCCCAAAATTATATCAATGTCATACATATTTAACAAAATCAGATTGGTTGTTGCACACTTATCTCTTACCCTCACTTTACAATCTTTATATACTTGCTCAGCTAATTGACTAACTCTCATTGGAGTACTTATCAATAAAGTCCCATTTAGGCATGTGAGTTTTACAAAACTTGTCAACTTTGATGCACATGCAAGAGATATAAAAGAATGTGTAGCACCAGAATCAAACAAAGCTATAGCTTCCAAATTGAAAATCAGAATTGTACCTTTTATCACCTCAGAAGAGATATCCGCTTATGCCTGGTCTATCGCATACACCCTGCCTTGACCCACAACTTGTTTTCCTTTTTCTTCAGCTATGGCTCTCTTCCTAGTAGGAGGTGTAATTGTAGGAACTCTCTCTGGCTCCTTACCCCTCTGTGGGACTATCTCAACTGCTTCTGGACAATCTCTTGCATAGTGCCTAAACTTACCACATCTGAAGCATTTTGTACCCTAAAAATGATAGGGCCTACCACTATGATACCAACCGCATACTCTGCACTGATTAGTAGTCGGTTAGGGTCCACCAATCATTATACCCTTGGCTGGTGTCTGAGTCAGATGTACAAAAGGTCTAGCAGCCTTCTTCTGTGACTCATCTACCTCTCTACGATGCTTACTCATAGTTTTTCGTCCAAATCTGGCACTTTTGCCATCTCCTAGTTTCCTCGGACCCTTGTCCTTACAACAACTGAACTCTAAGATTTACAGGTTATAGTCTTGCTCACATAACTGGGCCCATCGCATCGCCTCTCTATATGTAGCGACATCAAACGGGGCCAACTTAGATCGAATCGAAGGCCTCAGTCCATCCACAAATCTGCGGACCCTAATAGCTTCACTCCTGATGGAGTCTGGATCATACCGGCCCAATGAGGTGAATCGTGACTCATACTCATCAACAATTCTATTCCCTTGAGTCAGATTTAGAAATTCTATCTGTAACCTGCGTCGAGCGGTATCTGGGACGTATTGATCTCTGAAAGCACCCAAAAATATGTCCCATGTAATAGCCATACCCTGTGCTCTCAACATAGGCCTGGTCGACTTCCACCAGTGCTCTGCTTCGTCTCTTAGTACAAAGGCTACAAGCGCTACTCTCTCTATAGCCGAACATCTACAAAAGTTGAATAGTTTCTCCATTTGGCTTATCCAGTCCTTAGCCACTGTTGGATCCTTTACTCCACCAAAAGAAGGAGGCTTAAAATCCATAAAATACCTCAACCTCTCTATATCATACTCATATCCATACCCCAGATCATCATCATCTATGAGATTTGAGAATTTTACACATATCTAATTATGTAGTGTGAACATGAAGTGCAATTTATTGAGCTGAATGTAATGTACTCATACATTGAGGTGGTATGGAATGAATTTCTAAGTGATGAATGAGTCATGAATGAGTCATGAATGAGATTTTATGTTAAGTGTTTAACCAAAGTGTATGAGGCCATATCGATCTTGGAGAAGAGATGATCAATCTGGTAAGCCAAAATGACAAGGAAAAAAGAAATTAAGAGAGCAGATCGATCTCCAATAGAAGAGGATCGATCTCCTTATGATTCTGTAATGAAGAGATCGATCTCATGAAGCATTCTGTAAGGAGAAGATCGATCTCCTTAAGAAGCAGATCGATCTCATGAAGTGTTCTGTAAATAGAAGACCGATCTCATAATTGGAATATATCGATCTCATTAAGCCATTAAGAGATCGATCTTACCCCACAACAGATCGATCTCCTAGGCATAAAATTACCCCAAAACACTCCCAAATTCAAATGCAGATCGATCTCATGAAGGACCAGATCGATCTCCTACCCTCCGTCTATAAAATGACCCCTATGTTTTCCTGCATTTCATCTTTTCTCTCTCTTCCAAACCTCTATTTTAGTCGAGGCCTAACTTTCTCTCTCTTTCAAAACACCCATTTCTGTTCGAATCAAAAGTTGTGGTAAGAAGGAAAGTTTTTTCTCATCAAAAGGAGAACAACATACTTGAAAATCGAAGGATAGATTGAATCGAGGCAAGAGTTAAGCACTCCACAAGTTTTGGGTAATCTTCTAAATAGTGGATGAGAATGTGAATTTTGATAGAATTATGGGAATTGGGCTATTGGAGAGGTTAATGAGAAATATGAGCAAATATATGCTCGATGAGGTGATTGAGATAAATTACTGATGTTTTAACATCGTTTGGGCAGCTCGAGAGTTCTAGAGTGGAATACGAGTGTGAGATCTGAGAATTTCAGACATATTTTATTGATGTAATAAGAATTCGAAGTGTAATTTATTGAGCTAAGTAAATTGTGGGAATTATAATTGGAGATTTATATGTTAAGTGTGTAAAATAAGCATGAACTATGAGGACAGATCGATCTGGGAGAAGGAGAGATCGATCTGGTGAGTTATAAACGACAAGGAAGGAGAAATTTAAGGAGCAGATCGATCTCCAATGGAAGAGGATCGATCTCCTTATGAATCTGTTTGAGAGAAGATCGATCTCATGAGGAAGAGATCGATCTCCAAATGATTCTGTTTGAGAAAGGATCGATCCCATGAGGAAGAGATCGATCTCCAAATGATTCTGTTTGGGGAGAAGATCGATCTCCTTAGGAGCAGATCGATCTCATAAAGCCATAAAGAGATCGATCTCACCCCTCGACAGATCGATCTCCTAGGCATAAAATTGCCCAGATCGTCCCCAAATTTCAAACGTAGATCAATCTCATCAAGAGGCAGATCGATCTCCTACCTCCAGTCTATATAAGGAACCCGTGTTTTCTCCTGAAAATTCACTTTCTCTCTCTTCCAACCCCCATTTTTTCGAAAACCTAACTTTCTCACTCATCCAAATCCCCCATTTCCGGCCGAATCAGCTGTTGTGGCAAGAAGGAAAGTTGTTCCTCATCAAAGGGAGAACAACATACTTGGAAATCGAAGGACGAATCGGATCGAGGCGTGAGTTGTGCGTCTCACAAGCTTTGGGTAATTTTTAAACCTCGATCTTGATATTTGAGCTGATTTTGATGCTATTGGTGGTTGTCATTGCGTTGAAATAGTTGAGAAAGGATTAGGGAATTGATGAAATTGCAATGTAGTTGGAGTAATGTAGATATTTGATAATTTTGGTAATTTTGAGAATTTGTGCTGTAAATGGAAATATAGACAATGTGGAGAATTAGCCTAGATAATTGGCATGAGGAATCTAGGACATTGAGATATTGTGAATAAGGTTGTAGTTTAGGGTTGAGTTACGAGAAATCAAGAGATTTGAGGTGTTATGAGCAATTATGCTCGATTTTGAGAATTGAGGGTTATGAGATAATTGAGTATTGATGTTTTAACATCGTTTGGACAGCTCGGGAGTTTCAGAGTGGAATGCGAGGCTAGTCCATGATACGGGGGAAACGATTGCACTATACGAGGTGCAAAGAGGTAAGGGAAATCTAAACCATTTGTGTATGTGAATTGTAAACTATTTTAGCATGAATTGTGGTTTATAAAACAAGCATGTTGAGTGTTTCGTGTTGAGATATAATTGCACACGATTTTTATAGCCGGTTGGAACCCAATGTTTTTATGAGTTTATAACTGGGTTCTACGTTAAGGCAATATTGAGATTTGAGAAATGTGTGCGTGTGCTTTACCGGTTGGAACTCGATTTTATTACGTTTTGTGTTGAGTACAAAACGATTTTTAAATGAGTTTTATGAGAGAAAAACCATTACGAGTTCTACTTGAAGGCAAACCTGTCTTATGTGATAAGACTTGGGTGTGTAGTTGTGAGTACACACCGGGCATTGCTCTGGTAGCATGTAAGCCCGAATTCTTCTCCGTTCTGGTAACGTGAGAATAACCTATTCTGTGGCTATGCCACGTAAAAATTGGTGGCTGTGCCACGTTGAGAAAACCCCATTGGTGGCTGTGCCACGTTATACCCCATTGGTGGCTGTGCCACGTTGAAAAAACCCCATTGGTGGCTGTGCCACGTTATACCCCATTGGTGGCTGTGCCACGTTGAGAAATCCCATTGGTGGCTGTGCCACGTTGAGAAAACCCCATTGGTGGCTGTGCCACGTTATACCCCATTGGTGGCTGTGCCACGTTGAGAAACCCCATTGGTGGCTGTGCCACGTTGAGAAACCCCATTGGTGGCTGTGCCACGTTGAGAAACCCTATTCTGTGGCTATGCCACGCGAGAAATTAAATCAGTGGCTTTGCCACGTGTGTTTTGTGGCTATGCCACGTGAGAAATTAAATCAGTGGCTATGCCACGCGTGTTTAGTGGCTGTGCCACGTGCATTATTTTTACTGTGATTTTATCACGTATTTGAGAAAGCGTTTATCGCGTTGTTTTCACATGCTTTGTTATTGCTCTAGAGTGAGCCTTTTACTTCGTGTTTTCCCATGACTTGACACATGAGAGTGTCGTTTTGAGTACTTTCATGCTAAGGTTTTCAAATGAGTTTCACATACAAATAAACCTTTTGTGATGTGCATTTTGGTTTATGAAATGAGTTCCTTACCCCCTTTACTGAGCGATTTAGAAGCTCACCCTGTTTTTCTTTCCCCCCAGAGTTCTTCAAGTGAATAAGGACTTCCCTGCGACGTACGGAGTATTGGCTAGTGGAGGATTTGAGCTCCAGGCTATATATTATGTACTTTGAGGTATATTTATCTTTTCATGTACCCAGACTATTATTGTAATTGCAGACACTCGATGTATAACATTATATGGGATGTGTTAGGATTAATTAACTTGAGATGGATTAATGTATTTGATATGATATTTAAATCCTAGTGATGAGATCCTGAGGCATAATAATTATGATGATGTATGACACTGCACAGGAATGCACTCTTAATTGTGAATTAATGAGTAAAAAGTTTTAAATTAGCCCTATTTTTCGCATTTTCGGGGCGTGACAGAGTTTTCTTGGTATCAGAGCTTAGGGTGTCTAGTACTGTCAGTGTCGATTAAGTGAAATAGAATACATCCCAAGTGTCTGTAATAGTCTGGTCATGAACTGAAATTGAGGATTGAGATTTCAATCAATTTTGATATGTACGCGCAGGAGACGAGTTGAGATAGAGAATGAGTAAACGACGGGGTCGTTCGAGGAGGCAGGCAGAGTCCCCTCTGCCACCTGTCCCACAACCAGAGAGTCCTAACTCTCGATTTAATCGGATTGAGACCGATGTGAGGCAAGGTTTTGAGCAGATGGCAGCGTTATTCGCGCAACACTTTGGAGTTAATGCCTCGGATACTACCCCTACACCACCACAAGGACCTCCCATACCCCCAGTGCCTCCCGTCACTCAGCCTGAGGATAGAAGCATGGTCCGACTAAGGGATTTTCTGAAGATGAATCCACTCGCATTTAAGGGAAAGAAGGATCCTACGAAGGCTGAGGAGTGGTTGACGGAATTAAGAATTATATTTGATATCCTGGGGTGCACCGATGCTGAGAGGGTCAGTATGAGTGCCTATATGCTGAAGGGGAGAGCTCGAGATTGGTGGGGTACTACCCAGGGTATTTTGATGTCCCACCATGGTGTGATTGGTTGGGAAGAGTTTCAGACAGCTTTTAGGACCCAATATGTACCACGGGCCGCTCAGAGAAAGAAACAGGCCGAGTTTTTGAGTTTGGTACAGGGTGACATGTCTGTGGATGACTATGAGAGCCAATTCACAGCGCTATTGAGATATGACCCAGAGACCTTCAAGAGTGAAGAGCTCCGCACAGAGAAGTTTGTGTATGGGTTGAAGCCCATCATCAGAGATAGATTGATAGGGCTATGCATTACTGAGTTTGGAGATGCTCTGAGACGAGCACAAGAGATTGAAAGAGGGATTGAGATGATACAATCCCAGAATGAGCTCAGAGCGATGAATAGAGATAAGGGCAAGAGGCCAGCACTTTTCCAAACAGAGGCTCGGAGAGGTTCCTTCAGAAGAGGAAGGATTGAGGTGCAGAGGGACAGATTGGAGAGACCCAGAGCCTATCCTATTATCAAGGAGACCCCTCGATATGTCAGGCCGGAGACAAGGTTTTGTAGAGACTGTGGCTGATCGCATGAAGGAAGTTGTACTGGGTCGATCCATGGATGTTTTAGATGTGGTGACATGGGTCACAGAGTGAAGGACTGTCCCCAACCTCAGATACCACATGCTCCGGAGCCCACTAGACAACAGCCTCAGAGAGTGGATCCCCGGAGACGGGCCACTGCGGCAGAGAAAGGGAAGAAACCTGTGGCACAAGGACGAGTGTTTGCCCTGGATAAGGAGACCACAGACACTTCGGCAGAAACTATAAGAGGTACACTCTCTGTCTGTAATTATGAGGCTCATGTGTTGATTGATTCAGGATCCACGCATTCGTTTATTTCTGAGCATTTTGCATGTAGATTAAACTTGAAGTTTGAACCTCTAGAATATATACTACATGTAAATACCCCTATGCGTGAATCCCAGAGAACTGAGTTAATCTGTAGAGGATGTGAGATAAAGGTGGGAGATAGAGTGATGTTAGCAGATCTAATCATGTTGAATGTACATGGGTTTGATGTAATTCTGGGGATGGATTGGTTGGCGACCAATCGAGTGAGTTTAGACTGCTACACTAAGATTGTAACTTTCTCCCTACCTGAACCTTACAGTGTACGATTGAGATATTGAGGGAATGATTATGTGGATTTCTAGTAAGTAATTTGAGAATTTTAACATTATTTTGGAGAATATTAAATATGATTATTCATGTGAAGGTTATGAGACACTCATCTCAGACGATGAGCGGGAACATCCGAGGATTGAGGATATACCTGTGGTATGTGAATTTCTGGATGTTTTCCCAGATGAATTGCCAGGTTTACCACCAGAGAGAGAGCTGGAGTTTACCATTGATTTGGTACCAGATACTCAGCCGATCTCTAAACCTCCTTACAGGATGGCATTAGTGGAACTTGAGGAATTGAAGAGACAACTACAGGAGTTATTGGATCAAGGGTTTATTAGACCCAGTGTTTCGCCGTGGGGAGCGCCAGTACTATTTGTTAAGAAGAAGGATGGTAGTCTCAGATTATGCGTAGACTACCGGCTGTTGAATAAAGCCACGGTGAAGAATAAATACCCACTACCCAGGATTGATGATCTACTTGATCAGCTGAGAGGGGCATCAGTCTTTTCTAAGATTGATTTGAGATTGGGCTATCACCAATTGAGGATCAAGGAAGAAGATATTCCAAAGACGGCCTTCAGGACGAGGTATGGCCATTACGAATTTCTGGTGATGTCCTTTGGATTGACAAACGCCCCTGCAGCATTTATGAGGTTGATGAACGAGGTGTTCAGAGACTATCTAGATAAATTTGTGATAGTCTTTATTGATGATATCCTGGTATACTCTCAGTCGTATGAGGAGCATGCACAGCATTTGTGGTTAGTACTTCAGATACTCCGAGATAAGCAATTATACGGAAAGCTTAGTAAGTGTGAGTTTTGGCTGAACCGGATAGCTTTCCTTGGTCATATAGTCTCAGAGGAAGGAGTATCAGTGGACCCAAGCAAGGTGGAGGCTGTGCTTAATTGGGAGAGACCGAGGACAGTCACTGAGGTGCGAAGCTTCCTTGGTTTGGCAGGGTATTACAGGAGATTTGTGGAAGGATTTTTAAGGATTGCCGCCCCTTTGACTAAGCTCACGCGCAAAGAGACTCCATTTATATGGACTGATCAATGTGAGCTCAGTTTTCAGGAATTAAAGAGGAGGTTGACAGCGGCACCAGTGTTAACTATTCCTGAGGGATCAGGAGGATTCTCAGTGTATAGTGATGCATCTCACCAAGGATTAGGGTGTGTGCTTATGCAGCACGGAAGAGTGGTCGCATATGGATCGCGACAGCTGAAAGACCATGAGCGAAATTACCCCACGCATGATTTGGAGTTAGCCGCTGTGGTATTTGCTTTGAAGATCTGGCGACATTACTTATATGGGGAAAGATTCCAGATCTTCACTGATCACAAGAGTTTGAGATATCTCTTTGATCAGAAAGAGTTAAACATGAGACAAAGGAGATGGATGGAACTCCTTAAGGATTACGACTGTGAGATTCTTTATCATCCGGGTAAGGCGAATGTGGTTGCTGATGCCCTGAGCAGGAAGAGTATGATATCTGCTATGATGATCAGGGAATGGGATTTGTTAGAGCAGTTCGCCGAACTTTGGATCAGAGTTAAAGAGGTAGAGACCAGATTTTTGGCTAGCCTGCGGATAGAGCCCAGGATCATGGATCAGATTAGAACTGGGCAGCGCAGTGATCAGAGATTGATAGATATGGTTAGCCAAGCTGAGCAGAGTTCGCAGTCGGATCTCACCATCAGTGAGGATGGATTATTGAGATTCAGAGGACGGATTTGTGTACCGGACGATGATACCCTGAAGAGACAGATACTGAGAGAATCCCACTGCTCGCGATACACCATGCACCCAGGAAGTACTAAGATGTACCGAGACTTGAGAATGGTGTATTGGTGGAGTGGTATGAAGCGAGACGTGGCAGAGTATGTGGCCAGGTGTTTAGTATGCCAGCAAGTGAAAGTTGAGCATCGAAAGCCCGGAGGACTACTATAGCCCTTACCTGTACCTACATGGAAATGGGAGCATGTCACTATGGACTTTATTATGGGTTTACCGAGGACCCGAAGAGGTCGTGACGCGATATGGGTCATTGTGGATAGATTGACCAAGAGTGCCCACTTCCTTGCCATCAAGAGCACAGATACTGTGGATGCCTTAGCTGAACTGTATGTCAGCGAGATAGCTAGATTACATGGGGCTCCAGTGAGTATTACTTCTGATAGAGATTCCCGGTTTACTTCCAGATTTTGGACCCAGTTTCAGGAGTCCATGGGATCTCGATTGAGTTTTAGTACCGCCTATCATCCTCAGACAGATGGTCAGTCAGAGAGGACTATTCAGACCCTGGAGGATATGTTGAGGGCGTGTACGATGGATTTTAAGGGATCATGGGATGATCACCTGCCCCTAGCAGAGTTTGCGTACAATAACAGCTATCATGCGAGTATTGGAATGGCACCTTTTGAGGCTCTATATGGTAGGAGGTGTAGATCCCCTGTAGCTTGGGAAGAGGTCGGTGACAGAAAGATAAATGCTCCCGAGCTTGTTGAGCAAGCCGTACAGAGTGTGAAACTCATATGTGAGAGGTTACGGGCTGCACAAAGTAGACAGAAAAGCTACGCGGATGTGCGTAGACGGCCACTCGAGTTTGACGTTGGTGATGCAGTATTCCTGAGAGTATCACCGAGCAAGGGTATCGTGCGATTTGGGAAGAAAGGGAAATTGAGTCCTCGATACAGAGGACCATTCGAGATTCTTGAGAGAGTGGGAGAAGTAGCCTACAGATTGGCATTACCCCTACAGATGTCCGGAATACACAACGTTTTTCATGTGTCTATGTTGAGGAAGTACCACCCGGACCCTTCTCATGTCATAGAGTATGACGAGATGGACATTCAAGAGGATATGAGCTACACTGAGGAACCCGTCCGGATTCTCGATAGAAAGGAGAAGGTACTGAGAACCAAGAGCATCCCATTAGTGAAAGTTTTGTGGAAACATCACTCAATGGAAGAGGCAACGTGGAAACTAGAGAGTCTCATGAAGGAGAAATACCCCCATCTATTTGACTAGTTGAGTTGAATTTGGAGGACCAAATTCTTTTTTAAGGTGGGGAGGATGTGAGATCTGAGAATTTCAGACATATTTTATTGATGTAATAAGAATTCGAAGTGCAATTTATTGAGCTAAGTAAATTGTGGGAATTATAATTGGAGATTTATATGTTAAGTGTGTAAAATAAGCATGAACTATGAGGACAGATCAATTTGGGAGAAGGAGAGATCGATCTGGTAAGTTATAAACGACAAGGAAGGAGAAATTTAAGGAGCAGATCGATCTCCAATGGAAGAGGATCGATCTCCTTATGAATCTGTTTGAGAGAAGATCGATCTCATGAGGAAGAGATCGATCTCCAAATGATTCTGTTTGAGAAAGGATCAATCCCATGAGGAAGAGATCGATCTCCAAATGATTTTGTTTGGGGAGAAGATCGATCTCCTTAGGAGCAGATCGATCTCATAAAGCCATAAAGAGATCGATCTCACCCCTCGACAGATCGATCTCCTAGGCATAAAATTGCCCAGATCGTCCCCAAATTTCAAATGCAGATCGATCTCATCAAGAGGCAGATCGATCTCCTACCTCTAGTCTATATAAGGAACCCGTGTTTTCTCCTGAAAATTCACTTTCTCTCTCTTCCAACCCCCATTTTTCCAAAAATCTAACTTTCTCACTCATCCAAATCCCCCATTTCCGGCCGAATCAGCTGTTGTGGCAAGAAGGAAAGTTGTTCCTCATCAAAGGGAGAACAACATACTTGGAAATCGAAGGACGAATCGGATCGAGGCGTGAGTTGTGCGTCTCACAAGCTTTGGGTAATTTCTAAACCTCGATCTTGATATTTGAGTTGATTTTGATGCTATTGGTGGTTGTCATTGCGTTGAAATAGTTGAGAAAGGATTAGGGAATTGATGAAATTGCAATGTAGTTGGAGTAATGTAGATATTTGATAATTTTGGTAATTTTGAGAATTTGTGCTGTAAATGGAAATATAGACAATGTGGAGAATTAGCCTAGATAATTGGCATGAGGAATCTAGGACATTGAGATATTGTGAATGAGGTTGTAGTTTAGGGTTGAGTTACGAGAAATCAAGAGATTTGAGGTGTTATGAGCAATTATGCTCGATTTTGAGAATTGAGGGTTATGAGATAATTGAGTATTGATGTTTTAACATCGTTTGGATAGCTCGGGAGTTCCAGAGTGGAATGCGAGGCTAGTCCGTGATACGGGGGAAACGATTGCACTATACGAGGTGCAAAGAGGTAAGGGAAATCTAAACCATTTGTGTATGTGAATTGTAAACTATTTTAGCATGAATTGTGGTTTATAAAACAAGCATGTTGAGTGTTTCGTGTTGAGATATAATTGCACATGATTTTTATAGCCGGTTGGAACCCAATGTTTTTATGAGTTTATAACTGGGTTCTACGTTAAGGCAATATTGAGATTTGAGAAATGTGTGCGTGTGCTTTGCCGGTTGGAACTCGATTTTATTACGTTTTGTGTTGAGTACAAAACGATTTTTAAATGAGTTTTATGAGAGAAAAACCATTACGAGTTCTACGTGAAGGCAAACCTGTCTTATGTGATAAGACTTGGGTGTGTAGTTGTGAGTACACACCGGGCATTGCTCTGGTAGCATGTAAGCCCGAATTCTTCTCCGTTCTGGTAACGTGAGAATAACCTATTCTGTGGCTATGCCACGTAAAAATTGGTGGCTGTGCCACATTGAGAAAACCCCATTGGTGGCTGTACCACGTTATACCCCATTGGTGGCTGTGCCACGTTGAGAAACCTCATTGGTGGCTGTGCCACGTTGAGAAAACCCCATTGGTGGCTGTGCCACGTTGAGAAACCCCATTGGTGGCTGTGCCACGTTGAGAAACCCCATTGGTGGCTGTGCTATGTTATACCCCATTAGTGGCTGTGCCACGTTGAGAAACCCAATTCTGTGGCTATGCCACGCGAGAAATTAAATCAGTGGCTTTGCCACGTATGTTTTGTGGCTATGCCACGTGAGAAATTAAATCAGTGGCTATGCCACGCGTGTTTAGTGGCTGTGCCACGTGCATTATTTTTACTGTGATTTTATCACGTATTTGAGAAAGCGTTTATCGCGTTGTTTTCACATGCTTTGTTATTGCTCTAGAGTGAGCCTTTTACTTCGTGTTTTCCCATGACTTGACACATGAGAGTGTCGTTTTGAGTACTTTCATGCTAAGGTTTTCAAATGAGTTTCACATACAAATAAACCTTTTGTGATGTGCATTTTGGTTTATGAAATGAGTTCCTTACCCCCTTTACTGAGCGATTTAGAAGCTCACCCTGTTTTTCTTTCCCCCCAGAGTTCTTCAAGTGAATAAGGACTTCCCTGCGACGTACGGAGTATTGGCTAGTGGAGGATTTGAGCTCCAGGCTATATATTATGTACTTTGAGGTATATTTATCTTTTCATGTACCCAGACTATTATTGTAATTGCAGACACTCGATGTATAACATTATATGGGATGTGTTAGGATTAATTAACTTGAGATGGATTAATGTAATTGATATGATATTTAAATCCTAGTGATGAGATCCTGAGGCATAATAATTATGATGATGTATGACACTGCACAGGAATGCACTCTTAATTGTGAATTAATGAGTAAAAAGTTTTAAATTAGCCCTATTTTCCGCATTTTCGGGGCGTGACAACGAGACTAGTCCATGATACGGGGGAACGATTGCACTATACAAGGTGCAAAGAGGTAAGGGAAAACTTAAAGTCGTTTGTGCGTGTGATTTGTGACAATATTGTAGCATGCAATTGTGATTTGAGAAAATAAGCATGTTTTATGAGTTGTGAATGAGTATTGCACACGATTTTATAGCCGGTTGGGGCCTAACTTTTATGAACTGTAAACTAAGCGTGACAATGTTTTACAACCGTTTTGTATTTAAAAATGTGAAAAGAGATTTGGGCTCTACGTTAAGGCGTATTGAGATTGAGAAATGTGTGCGTGGTTTTGCCGGCTGGAACTCGATTTTAACATGTTTTGTATTGAGTACATAAATGTTGTAAATGAGATTTATGAGAGAAACCATTATGAGTTTTACGTGAAGACAAAACGTTTTATATGATAATGGCTAATGATTGAGACTTAGGCATGTCATGTTGAATACACATCGGGCCTTGCTTTGGTAGCATGTAAGTTCGGGCCTTACTTTGGTAGCATGTAAGTCCAATATTCCTCCATTTTGGTAACTAAAGATGCCTCCGTTTTGGTTACGAGAGATGCCTCTATTTTGGTAACGCGAGATGACCCCCGTTTTGGTAACGTTGGGTGGCCTTGCTTTGGTAGCATGTAAGACCGATAATGTGCATAAGGAGAGGCATTGCTCTGGTAGCATGTAAGGTTGGGCTTTATTTTGGTAACGCGTAAGTCCAATATACCACGTACACGCCCATATTATCGACGTTGCCTCTTTTGAGGATGTCTGGGATGCGCACCTAGAGGAGAATTATTTTTGATGTGCCATGACGAGTTTTATATGAGTTTTCTTGCCTAGTCTCCTTTTTATACACATGAGTTTGTGTTTTATGGCAGTGCCACGTGCATTCTATTGAGGTGATTTTTATCATGATTTAATGAGAAAAGCCATTATCGCATTCTAATTTCCACATGCTTGTGATTGTGATTTGTACTGAGTTATGTACTCTCATGTTTTTACATAATTTTAGAGAAATGAGATGAGAATGATATTTTAATGAGTTCATGCTACATTTTTAATTGAATTTCAACTATGAGATAAAATGATTGTGCTGTGCAAATCATTATTTCATTAATGAGTCCCTTACCTCTTTATTGAGCGATTTAAAAGTTCACCCTGTTTTATCTCCCCCCAGATTTCTTCAAGAAAAGAGAGTTTCCCTGCAACGTACAGATTAGTGGCTAGTGGAGGACTTGAGCTCTAGGCTACATATATTGTTTTGAGGTATAATGTACATTTCATGTACCCAGACTTATGTTGTATTTACAGACACTTGATGTACAATGATGTATGGGATGTGTTAGGATTAATTAACCTTAAGTAATGTAAATTGTATGATATATAATTATTAGGCGAGAAGATCCTGAGGTATGATATGTATGATGATGTATGACACTGCACAGGAATGAACCCTTAATTGTGAATGGATGAATAAAAAATTTTAAATTTGCCATATTTTTCTCGTTTTTGAGGCGTGACATCATCATACTACTGTGGGGCTACTGGAGGAGGTACTGGTCGAATAGGGGATCTCGTGGCCTAACCGGTTCAGGTTGTGCAGGTGCAACATTCCTAGGTTCTGGTGCAGCTGTTGGGAGATTCGGTGCAGCTTGTCCTGCTGTACCAGGTATACCCTCAAACCTAGCCATAATCTGACCTATCATGGTCATCACCATACGCATATCTTCCTCTAATCGGGTTACCCAAGGATCGGAAGCCTCTATCTGTTCCTAGGGCTTATGACTAGATGATGATCTACTGTGCCTCTCAGTCTTGTCATTCCACACTTGAGCTCTCGAGCTCTCTCCTTTCTTGCAGTGTCTCTCAGGCATAACTCACAAGCCTGCTAACCTTCCTGCATTTATAACAAACGTTTAATTCACTACTAGCTCCGTATACACATTTGTATCTAAATATTGCACAGTAACTTTGGGGATGTATGTTTTCTTAGTCTTAAACATTGACTCACATCAGACCAACTAGGCTCTGATACCAAATCTGTCACACCCCACTTCCGGGTGTCCTTCATCCATACACATACTACTATCGGTTGGGCTGTGAGACGATGCAATTATTAAATTCCATATAATTTACAGCGAAAATATTTAAAATTTTAATTCACACTCCGAAGTGTGTGTAGATATACAAAATCAATTATATAATATAATATCTTTACATGAAATCCCCATACAATTGTTTGCATTTTCAATTCATAACTATGCGATACATTATAATAGATACAAAATGCTCTTGTGTCTACAATTCTTTTACCTTCGTAACTGGTGGGAGCTGTCCAACACAAAAGGATTCTAGAGACCACCGCACTATCTTACTTCTCAATATCTGGAGGGGGAAAAAGAGTGGGATGAGCAAACCATAACTCAGTAAGGAAATGGATGCCAACAGGTAGATATTGTACCATCTACATAGCTCACGCATGCATAAACAAAACATGTTTCAACATAAAAGGAATTAATATATCAGAAAAGACATTAAATCAGTTCTTCTTCGAAGCATTTTCATAAAACAAATATATAATACTTCCATTTAAAACATGCTTATAAACCAGTGCTATCATAGCACAAGTATTAAAATCAGGAGATTTATTCAAAGCACAATATCTCTTTACTTTTCTCAAATCATTTCTTTTTTGAGTTTCTCAATTTCTCTTATCTCTGAGACAGGCATGAAATTTTCGACAATCTAATATCCACGACATATGGCCATAGTCAGTGATCCCAGGCTCCACTGATCAGGTGTGCATAAGGCATCACTTCGCCTGAAGGGGGATGGGTCAGTCCTACCCTCCGGCTCATCTCAATCAACTCCATCTCCTAATATAACATGTACTCATGGTACAATATAAGCCATGTGTCATCTACGCGATACTCGTACTCACGTACACCCAGCATGGTACATAGTATACCAACAAACAACTACACAGTACTACGTACGACTATGGACCCAGTCCATACTCTAACTGTGATAGACTTATCATCCTGAACCATGTCTCATATACTAGGCGAGCAAATTAGCACAACACACAGTCATCGTAAGGCTCCAGCGCGGTATCACTTGGTGCAAGCAACTGCTTCTAACACCGTATCATCTCAAATTCAGCAAAACTAGTGCGAGCGATGCTCCAACACTTTTCTCAAAAACCATCATGCGAGATAATCTCCAGCTCGGCATACCAAAACCATGGAAACATGTGCGAGCTAAAGCTCCAGAACATTATTAGTATAAAACCACGTGCGAGTCACGCTCCAGTACGGTTTATCAAATCATCAAAACAGGTGCAAGCTAGTGCTCCAACACCGATTCACATCTCAAATCCGATAGGTGGTTATTTTGCTCTTTTAAGAACTCAAAACATGTATTTTCATGTAGCATGTCATTCCATGCCTAAACATATAAAACTAGCCAACCTATCCATTATCATTTCTCAATCACAAAATCAACCCATAGTTAAGAAATCATCGAAAACATCGTGTAGATGTAAAAGCATTAAAAACATGCATGTCAGGCTGTTTTCCTTCCCACATCCCATTTTCACAATATATAAATACCATAATACATTTCCATTCACATATGGTTCAATAGCAAAGCATAATATTCCTAGCGTCATACTACCGAAATCGCAGTAAAATACGTACGAATAACTCTATCGCTAACATACAGTCCCTTACCTCGAGTCCCTTACCTCGAGTCTGGGTCAACCAATCACACACATTGTCTTCTATTTAGCTATTCATACTTCCCAACCTTAAATCACATTTCACTCTTCCACTAATATCATTTTATTAACTCTTAAGCTTTCCATCAATTTTTCGTGGATTTCCTCTTTACAAATCTCTCTTAATATTATTCACCCATCACTACATTCATCATTCCTATCTATATTCCACATATTATCCAACTCACAAATGTCTAGAAACCCATATTTAAAGCTTGAAGGTTGAAGAGCTTACCCCTTTACTTAGCCAAACTTGTGGTAGCCAAAACTCCTCCTCTTGGTCACACCAATGTGTGATTTTTGGGTATGTTGTTCTCCTTGCTTCAAGGAACAACTTTCCCTTCTTGAGCTTCTTCTAAAATTAGCTGGAATGAAGTGATTTTTAGAGTAAGAAAGCTTGGGTCTTTGAGAGAAAATGGCAGGCGCGGGTTTGGTGGAAAGAAATCTGAGTTTTCAGTCTAAATCTCGTGCCCTTTTTATAGAAGCAGAGACATGAGATCGATCTGGTCCTTGTGGAGATCGATCTCTGCAAGGTTTGGTAGTCCTTTTTACCAAACGCAACTACTACCAGATCGATCTTCTTCCATGATGAGATCGATCTGTTTGTAGGTAAATTCCTTCTTTGGAGATCGATCTGCCTCTTGTGGGAGATCGATCTGCTCTTTATAGAACCTTAAGGAGATCGATTTATCGAGGCTTGAGATCGATCTGTCTCAAACAGAGAGTTAAGGAGATCGATTTGTCTTCCCATGAGATCGGTCTGCCTAGTTCCATTCGACAAATTCTGGGCATTTCATGAGGGATGATCGATCTCTCCTTCATATGAGATCGATCTCTCATCCCCTGCACCCTCATTTTCTATAGTTTTCTGCAGATTTTTGCCTATACACTTATCCAAATTTGTTGCATATCTCAATTTACATTCTGTGAACACTTTACACATTATGGCATCTATTCCACATAGTTCATAGTTAATGAAACTTCTGCACACAACTTAGAATCATGGATGCTTCATTAAATTTTCAAAATCCTTAAATTCCTTTTGTCACTCATACACGTGTAAAAATACATATACATACATCATAGCTTCTCAAGCTATTTTTGTAACAACGTACATATATATCATACTTCATAAAATAAGTACGTATGGAGTTACGGGTATTACAACACCAGCTCTAGCCATTTCTTTTTCTTATGTTTAATTCCTTGTGTGAAATTTAATATCTAACACTTTCATGATTAGTAAGAATCTATAATTTCTCATTATACCAGTAGTGACGCCATATCTTCAATGCAACATTACAGTTGCATTGAAGATACAGTTGCCAATTCCAAATCATGGTTTGGGTAATTCTTATCATGATCTTTTGATTGCCAAGATCCATAAGCAGTCACCTTTCTATTCTACACCATTATGCAGCCCAGGCTCTGTCTCGAGGTATCTGTATACACTTTTCTCTTGGATTATGGGTTAGGAAATTTCTAGACGCTGTCAAGTTTTTCAGGCAGAGAGGTATTTTGAAATACCTTTATTTACCATCAAACCTAACCACATAACTAATTATAGTCATTGGTGTTTAAGATTCAGTCCTAATTGAAAGTAGGATACAAAAGTTTATCGCAATTCTCATTTATCCTTTGGACAAAATTCATTCTCAATGCATATCACTAAATTCGAATCATTTGATGTACCAGAAGTATTCATACATCGTATACATCTCTTATCCAAAGTATAATCTATATTCAAAATCTATCACACTTTAAAACTTATCTCATTTCGTACATCAAATATAATGAAACTTTTTTTTTATTCGAATTAAGTCTCGCATTCGAAACATAAGCACATACAAATTACAATCCTTATATTCGAAACGTATTTCGTATCGCAAAGTCTCTTTATAACCCAAAAACTCTAAACCTTCTTAACTGTTTTGGGTCGTTCCCACTGGTCTATAACCTCTATTTTGGGTGAGTCCAATTGACACCCGTTCTTGATACAACGTAACCTAGAAAAGGTATTTGTTATAATCAAAATCACATTTACCGAACTTAGCATACATTCTCTTCTCTCTGAGGGTTTTGTAAAACAATTCTCAATTGCTGCTTTTGTTTTCTTTCTAGGACTTAAAATACACCATAATATCAACGATAAATACTAAAACAAATTTATCCAGGTAGGGCTTAAATATTTCATTCACATAGTTAGTTTAGTAATTAATTCTTCTAGTTACAGTAACTTTACTCTTTCATTACTTTCCTGTCTTTTGTAGAATGATTTTTTCTGTCACGCTCTTTACCTTTCCCTTTCTAGTAATCTCGAACATATACATCTCATATCCTCACAGTTACGCCTTGCGCACTACTTTCTCAGAAGTAGTAACATCAAATGGAGCTAACCTAGCTTTGATTAAGGGTCTCAATTTCTCCTATGAGCTTTTGAACTTTCTTCATTTCACAATTCATCGTATCCATATTATACTTCCTCCAAAACTATAAATTCTTATTCATATTCATCCACAAGCTTATACCTTATGTCCAATTCAAACATTTCATTCAGTAATTACCGTTATGCCATGTTTGGGATGTATTGTCATCTAAGGTATACAAAATCACATCCCTTGTAACTCTATAATGTCGAGTCCTCGAAATAAATCAAGGGACTTCCACCAAGGTTTGACTTTCCATTTCAATATCAATACTACAAAACCCACCTTCTTTATAGTTGTACACCTTAATGATCCACATAACCTTTCAAATTCATTTATTCAGTTTTCCATTATAACTGGATTCCTACTCTAGTAAATAATAGTGCACTATCTTTCGAAACTGTCTCAGTCTTTCTCCAAATTACAGTAATACCTTAATCATCATCATCATTATTACGCTGCTATCACTTGACCAAACAATGTCATCATTGTCTCCATGCCTCGCTCTGATCTTACAAAGCGAACTTCATAATTTTCGATTGGTCTATGAGGTGCATGGTCAATTGAGGATTCACTCTATCTCTCGGGCCTATTTCAACGGCCTCAAGAAATGATTCCCTCCCGTCTACTTGTATGGTTGAAATACCTACTAGCCATATCTATTAGTTTTCCTTCATTCAATGACATAATTTGTTTTTGGTAAAACACAGCCAGGTAAACCCGTTTGTATCTAAACAATTTACAATAATGTTGAGAATATGAACTTTTCAAATTTCTCTTACTTCTAATATCGACTCATAGCAGGCCAACCTTGCTCTATACCAACTTCTGTAACGACCCTCTTTACGCACAATTTGGTTGGGCTACGAGTCAATAACAGATCAAAACAATAAATCCGACTAGTAAATTAATTTCTTGGTAACAATTTCAAACATAATTCCAATAGAGTTACCCTTCAATTAATCATCATAATTGTTCCTTCATGTTCACATTGCCTAGACACATTTCCATTTACAGTAATGTACTTACAAAATTTAGATACAAAATAAATATCTATACTGGGTATACCTTTAGCACAGTAGAATACTTTGCTGACATATGGCCGTGCAAAATAATTTAACTTCCAAAAGCGAGCTCAGCTACTAGTGAGGTTTTGTGGAGGAAAGTAAGGGATGAGCTCAATGCGCTCAGTAAGAAAAATACGTGGTAGGTAGATAAATACACTACCTAAATATATATCAGTAAAATAGGCTTATCAGGAAAAATATATAGAGCCACTGTCAATTCAATAAAATTACAGTCGAAAAATCGAAAACAGAGTCAATATCAATAAAGTAATCAGTTTACTGTGGTAAATACCAATATCTCAAAACTTTAATTAGCAGAATAAATAGTTTCCAAAAATCACAGTACACATCGGAGTCAGAAATCAATATTGACAGTGTAATCAGTTTACTTCAGTAAATACAAAATTCCAAAACTTAAAGCAGCAGAATAAACAATTTTCAAATAATACAGTTCATACAATAGTTTAGAAAAATCAAATAGACGAGATAAGGTAATACATGCTATATCAGATATTAGAGTGACTATTAGCCAATGTCGCTGACTCCAGGCAATCACTGATCAGGTGTCCTGGGATATCAATTACCATGGGAATAGTCAGTTACCCAAACGGCTCACACATCAGAATGTTCAAAGACCATAATAAAAAACACGGTACATCATACTCGCGTGCATGCTGCACGGTACATCGTACTCCGTGGAACACAGAAACAGTACAGACAGTAGTGCAGCATGATTCAATCATCACTTTTGTCTCAAAAGCAGTGTGATTCGGATCGTGCGACATACGGTCAGCACGCGCTCAAGCACATATCATCAGTATCAATTTTATAAAACAAATCATTTCCATTTGAACAATTATAAATCCACTTCAGTATGTGAATCAGTTTCAAAAGAGGCTGACTCGCCCTTTTCGATTCAAAATCTAGTGTACGGTACAAAGCAATTAAATCTAGGGGTTTTCAATCTGAAACCAATAATTAAACTATATTGAAATTTATTTAGATTAAATTAACTTTATATCGGTAACATAAGGCTAATTAAATCGAGACTAAATTTTTCTATAATTTTTCGATACTATAAAATCGGTATAATGCCTTCTGCAATTTCGATATTGTTATATTCGGCCTAGGATGCAATATCTACAAATCCACAAAAAATTACGTGAATTTATCTCTAACAGCACACAAAATTTTTCTTACCTCGATATCTGCTCGTAGTCCTCAATGCCTTAGTGACTGGAATCAGTGGTTTCGATCTACTCAGTTTATTTCTCTGCAGCTATTTCCTCGGGTTTCCCAGTTTTCTCTATGCCTTTTTTCCTATCTCTAATTTTTTTTTATTTATGTATATAATCCCATATATATATATATAAACTTTTTTTTTTAATTTCCTTTTCCTTTCCCGCTAAATCTTTTCTTCCTTCTTTCTTCTTTTTCGCTTTCACTGTTACAACCTGACCACCTGTTCAACACTTCATCGATTTTTCTTTCCTTCCCTTGGCGTTGCTTCCTTCTCCTTCAACCACACTCATCGTCTTTCTTCTTTCAATTCTACCTGCTCCGACGTCCTCTTGCTCCCATTGGTTCCAACACCCTCTCCTCCGACTCCCCTGTTGACCTCTGTTTCACCTCCGTTCTCAGGTTTCCTTCCCGACTCGTGAGAACCCCTGCGGCATCACACTTTCGTTCTGCTTTATCCTCTCTTTTGCATGCTGGTTTAGTTCGTTAACTACCCCTCTATTCCTAATCCAGTTCTAGTTTCTGTTTGCTGATCTAAACTAACAAAGAAGTCCCCCACTGCCCATGTTTTCCTCATACAGCAACTACCTCTGTTTGGCCATGTTTTTGGCCTGTTTCAGTACATGTTAGCTCCTTCTACCCTCGTTTCCTCGTTCCAGGTCTGCGCTTCTAGCCTCTGTTTTCAGCTTCATTTTCTTTCTTCGCTGGCCCTACTCTCCCCCTTTTTCTCCTCACTAATCCCCTCTTCTTTTTTCTCTTCAGTAAGCCACGTTTTCTTCTTTCTCACAGTTTCAGTTTATTGCCTTCACCACTCTTCATCATTTCTCTCATCTTCTCGCTCTTCTGTTCCAGTTTCTTTCTCTTTTTCGCCCTTTTGTTTTCATTCCCACTAAGTTTTGTTAGTCTATATATATATATAGTTTCTGCTCTACTAATTACTGCAGGTTAGTGTCGTACTCCCATGCTTCCTCTGTCTCTTTCTTGTTCTAGCGTCAGGCGCAGTTGGGTTCCCACCAACCCACTGCAAATTTCAAACATCCACTATTCTTCTTCCTCTCTTTTCTGCCATCGCCAACCTATGTACTGAAAGTATATATATATATATATGTTTACTTCAACACTACAGTTCCCATCTTCGTTTTTATTATTGATGTTGCACTAAACAACAATGAGGTGATGCTGATACGATTCTTTCCACGTGTCTTGAATATTCTGCAAAAACAATGAAAGTCAGAGAGGTGCAGGGATCTGTCCCTGCACGCGCACTCCGATGCTTAAGTTAAAAAATTGTTTAAGCAGAGTTTCTGTATCCAAAAAAGAGATTAGGGTCCCCTTTTGATCATACCTGGTGTATTTATAGACTTTTTCTAGGATCAAGTCGGGCTTTATGTTCTTTCAGGGCTTGAGGATATTTTAGGCCCATAACTATGGGATTCAGGTCTGAGGCCCATGCGCGTGTCTGGGCTGCGACAGAGTTATTAGATACTCTGTCGCGACTTGGAGTTGGACGGCTTGCGGATGAGTTCAACATGCAGCAGAGTTACGTGAACCTCTGCCGCAGTTGCTGCGGTAGAGTTCTATCGCGGTTCGTGCGGTAGAGTTCTATCGCGGTTCGTGCAGTAGAGGTCTATCGCGATTTGTGCGGTAGAGGTCTATCGCGGTTCATGTGGTAGAGGTCCATCGCAGCTTACTCTGTCGCATTCATACTCTACCGCAGAGTCTCTATCGCCTTGAGACTCTATCGCCCCACTCAGCGACTGCGTCGCATAGAGACTCTATCACCGGGGACTCCATCGCCCACTCCAGTGACTGTGTCGCTAACTCTCTTTACCTGCCACGTGGCTTATGTCTCTTCTGTTTGTGTTTGACACGTGGCTGTCTCTTGTTCGTCGATGTTTGTACACGTGGGCTTTGATGATATGACCATTATCAATTATTATTATTATTATTATTTTCTTCAATCCTCAAATTGCTCCATTTTCGTGTAGCTCCTGTGGCAATTCATCCCACTCTTCCACATTATTTAAATACCACTCCATGCTTATGCCCAGGCAATAGGAGAAAATCATTGCCATCCACTCTTCCCTCGGCTGCCATATCCGATTGTTTCACAACCTTCCCATGATGCTTCAGTTTCACATTTTCCTACACGCCATTTCCTGCTGAAGGAAACTCTGGGCTTCTGTACATGAATAGCTGCATGTATATATTTATACAGTGCATGCTGACATTTATATATGTATAAATAGGGCTAGTTTTTATATATATATATATATATTTCAACTTCCTACTCAAGGTGTATTTCTGTGCTGTGTCAGTTTACTTCTTATCTTATTGTTATTACTCTTTCTCATATCCGATTATGCTTATATCATTTTCAACAAAAATCCGACAACATTACCCCTTGTATATATCCCTATCTTCTTACAAATTAAAAAAAATACAAATATTCACAATCCAACAACTTAATATCCACAATTCAGTTGATTTTACTTTTGTAAACACCACAAAATTTTTTGTACTTAATTAGACAATAAAATAAATTAATCATGGCGATTATAAAAAGAAATATAATTAAAAAATGAAATATAAAATTAAAGAAAAAATTAGATAATTTGGTAACAAAATGCAAATTATTTGCATGTATAAAGGTATAATTATCTAGGTATTAAAAAAATAAATAAATAAATAAGTAAAGAAAAAATAAAAAGAAAAAAGTGTGTCGTGTGATTCTGTATCGCGTGACACAAGATACAAAGAAGGGAATCGGGGTTCCCTTCCCCGATTTCCCCTCACAGAGCGAGAGGAGGACGAAGGAAGGAGACAAGCAAGAGGCCGAGAGGCGGAGAAGACCACCGCGATGCTGACCCAGTCGAAATTCGACGAGGAAATGGCGATCGGCGAGAGAAAGAGAGAGACAAAATCGAGAGAGAAAGGAGGAGAAAAGGGAAGAGAAAGAGAGAGCAGTTGCTGGAGGGGGGGAAGTATGTCAACCCGAAAGCGTCGAAATTAGGGCTAATTTAAAATTTTTCTTATATTAAACCTCTTACTCGGGTTGCGTTCTTGTACAATGTCATTTAATCACTTGTGTTTGTAATAAATCATAACCCCAAGATCACACGATTTCTATTTCATAAACCCAATTACAAAATATCCAAAAGAAATCAATCCACAAAACATGATTCATTTTCCTCATATCATCCTAATTACATCCCAAAATACTTAATACAAATGTCTGTATTACATCATTGTCTGGATACAAAATGAACTGAATTATACCTTGTGCGTGTACAAGGGATTGTCTGGGGAGAACTTGTCCACCAGCCTATATCACGTACGCGGTAGGCACTATCTCGCTCACTGCAAGAAATCTGGAGGGGAGAAAGAAAAATGGTGAGCTCTCTAAACGCTCAGTAAGGAGGATAGGGGAAAGTTATAAAATCATCATCACAACAACACAATATGATAGAAATATTCGAGCATGTCAAGCATTATGGAAATAACGATAGTAACAATGGCATCAACATAATTCACGTGATAAAGATCACAAATCATCAAACATCAAATTCCATTACCTGATGGAAATCATGGTTGTAAAACACATTATTCATCCAAGAAATCGAGACTAGGCATTTAATAAAACTCAAATAAAATTATCGTCATAGGCACATCACATCAAATTATATTGTCCCCTAGGTGGACATCCTTAAAAGAGGAAAACGTCGACATTATACACATGGTCATGATTCGCTGTAGACTTGGTAAGAGTCGTACAGCTGTAGTCTTAAATGCTATCAAAGTAAGGCCCGATCTTACATGCTATTAAAGCAAGGCCACCCATTGCTATCAGAGCGGGGTCATCTCTCATTACCAGAATGGAGGTATCGGTCTTACATGCTACTAAAGCAAGACCCGATCTTACATGATACCAGAGTAAGGCCACTCAACGTTGTTAAAGTGGAGTATCGATGTGCGTCTCATGACAAGCCACAGTCTCATTAAAACATGCCATTGTTGTATTAAAAATCGTTTTACCTTCACGTAGAGCTCATAGTGGTTATCACAAAACTCATTTCGGTTATAAAACATCATTTTCACAATTACACAAAACTCATCAAAACTGAGCTCAAACCGACAAAATGCTCACTCGTTCATCAAAGCATCAATTCATCTTATTTCTCATAAACATGCTCATTTCATCAAACCTTTTTCATGCCATCAAAACGTTTTCAATCATTTGAAAACTCACAAGCACAAACGGTTTATTTCCCTTACCTCTTGCACCTTGAGTAGTGCAATATCCTCCAGTCTTCGGACTAGCCTCGTTTCCCGTGTCAAATTCTCGAGCTGTCCAAACATCATTAAATTATCAATATTCATCATTCTCATTTCTCTTTTCACCTCACTTATACCTATACCTATACTATATCAAAGCTACCACTCTTAAACACATACCTTGTCTCAGACTTCTCCTACATTTTTATCATCACCTTAACAAGCTCATAACCTTCACAAGATGTCCACATTTCATTTTCCAACTATACTCATTGGTTGTTTCCCTCATAACTTAGACATTTCCAACCAAATATATATATATATATATATATATATATATATATATACACACACATACATCCATTCACTAATATATAAAATGATAATGCTTAAGAAAACAAGGTTCTTGTGAGTTCACCTAGCTTGTCTCCTCTTGACCAACTTGTAGAATGCTTGCCCTTTCCTTTGTTAAATCCAATCTTTGATTTTCTAGTATGTTGTTCTTTTTACCAAGAGGAACAACTTTGTCTCTTACCCCTTTGTCTAATTCTATCTAGAATATGGTGAATCAAAGAGAGAGAAAGCTTGGTTTGAGTGAAAATGGTGAGTGTTGGGGTTTGTAGGTGAGAGAGACTTGATTTTCGGGCAAAATCTCGTTATTCTTATATAGGCAGGGCATATGAGATCGATCTGGCATTGATGGAGATCGATCTCTGCTTGTTTTCAATTGCTCTAACTGCTCCATTAACAACTACAAGATCGATCTGGTCGAGGGTGGAGATCGATCTATTCTTCTATTGGAGATCGATTTGGCTGAGGGTAGGGATCGATCTCTTCCAAGCCGAGACTTAAGGAGATCGATCTGCCCTAGTGACATGATCGATTCTTGCTAGGCAGAGGCAGCCTGAGATCGATCTGCTCCCTTATGAGATTGAATTGCTTGCCTGTTTTTGCATATTTTCTGCATTTTGGAGCCATGAGATCGGTCTCTCCTCCCTTGGAGATCGATCTGGCCTTCACAGATCCTACTACTGTTGCATAAATTTGCAGGAAACTCAATGTAAACTTACTACAATCTACTCCATAGTCCATATTTCAATCCATACACATTTAAGACTTAAAAACTTCAGCTCCATATACTTCATTATATTTAAAACTTGCGTATACATCGATATAACATAATTGCATTCGCTAATTATAATCTTCACATTGCGAATCTCATGACTAAGGTACATAAAATTCTCAGGTCTCACATCCCCCACCTTTGGGGAATTTGGTCCTCCAAATTTAATTCGGGATATTAAATAATTGGGGGTACTTCTCTTTCATAAGGCTCTCTAGTTCCCAAGTTCCTTCCTCCATTGAGTGGTGCTTCCAGAGAACTTTAACCAATGGAATTCTTTTTGTCCGAAGTACTTTTTCCTTTCTGTCAAGTATTCGGATGGGTTCTTGCACATAACTCATATCCCCTTAAATATCCAATACTTCATACTCGATGACATGGGAGGGGTCTGAATTATATCTCCTCAACATGGAGACGTGAAAGACATTGTGTATCCCGGAGAACTTCAAAGGTAAGGCCAACCGGTAAGCAACGTCTCCCACTCTCTCTAAAATCTCAAATGGTCTTATATATCGAGGACTCAATTTCCTTTTCTTCCCGAAACGTATGATACCCTTACTTGGAGATACTTTAAGAAACATAAAATCTCCAGTTTGAAACTCAAGTGTCCGTCTACGCACATCCGCGTAACTCTTCTGTCAACTCTGAGTAGCCTGTAACCTTTTGCATATGATTTTGACACTCTGAACCGCCTGCTTAACTAGGTCGAGAACAATTACCTTTCTGTCACCCACTTGTTCCCAAGCTATGGGGGTTCTATACCTCCTACCATATAGAGCCTCATAAGGTGCCATACCAATACTCGCATGATAGCTATTGTTGTATGCAAACTCAGCAAGGGGCAAGTGATCATCCCATGATCCCTTAAAGTCCATCGTACACGCCCTCAACATATCCTCTAAGGTATGTATAGTTCGTTCGGACTGACCATCAGTTTGAGGATGATGCCCTGCTTTACGGCATCTATAGCATAATCTCGTCATAGGGCATGGTCTACCCCCATGATATCTACCACACATCTAGCATTGCTCGGTGGTACGTCTGGGTCCACCAATAACAATGCCCATGGCCCTCGGTACTGGATGAACTAGAGGCTTTACAGGCCCCTCTTTCATCTTCTCAACCTTAGGCACTTTACCGAATAACCTTCGACCCTTTCGAAACCCTCTATCATCAGCTAACCTCTTTCGGTCTCTATCTTTGCCTTTACCACTCTTACTCAACTCCGAGGCATGCAAATCAAAAACTTGCTCACACAGCTGAGCTCTACGTACTACCTCGTCATAGGTGGTAATGTCGAGTGGAGCTAGTCGAGCTCTAATGGAAGATCTCAATCCCTCAAGAAATTTCTGAACCTTTCTCTCTTCCAGGCCCATAGTCACTGTATCATATCTACACATGGATGTGAATCCAGACTCATACTCATCTATTGTCTGATTCCCCTGAGTCAATGTCATAATCTCCAACTGCATCTTCCTTCGTGCAGTGGCTGGAATATACTGCCTCCTGAAGGCATCCAGAAATATATCCCAAGTCACAACCGGGTGTCGGGCACTCAACCTCGAATGTGTGGCCATCCACCAATGCTCGACCTCATCCTCTAATATAAAAGCCGCAAAGGTGACCTTCTCTGTGTCGGAGCAATGGAAGAATCGGTAGAGTTTCTTCATACTGCGTATCCAATGCTCAGCTGACACTAGGTTCTTCACCCCACTATATGAAGGTGGTCCGAATTTTAAAAATTCTCTCAGTCTTCCCAGATCACAATCATAAATTCCCTCTCTATCAACCTGTCGTGGAGCTACAGGATCCTCAACTGGTGGGGGAATATCCTGAACTGGGTGAGGTGCAGGTATATCTACCTCTGCAACCTGAGGTCTCGGTGCAGGCTGTGCAGGCTCATCTCTCTCAGGTGCAACAGCCTGACCATTAGGGTTTTCCCCTCTACCCTCCATTCTGGCCATAGCTTGTGTAAACATCTCCATAACCATGTCTACAATGCGCTGTAACTGCGCTATAGGGCCTCAGCGACCTCACTAAGTTCTGGTGGATCTCTACGAGTACTAGACCCACTACACCTCTCGGGCTCATCTCTATGCCCCTGGGAGAGTACGTTGTCTATCGGACATCCTGCATACTCAAATAAGTGTCTCAGTCACATTTTCCAGCTTAGTATACATATTCGTATCCTAATAATGCACAGTACTTTAGGGATGTATAATTTCCTAATGACTCAAATCAGACCAACTCTGCTCTGATACCATTCTTGTTGTGACCCCTTCCCTCTATTCGTGAATTTACCTTACTACTTACCACTTACAGTTGGGCTGTGAGTCAAATCCAATCCACATCTCACTGAAATTCATTTTAATAAATGAAGTAGAATAGAAACTGGATTTTTATAAATATGTGCGGAAGCGTTTACCTCAATTTCTATTAACTATACATCCCTTTCGTACAAAATATTACTAGACTGCGCATTAATTTACAGGATACAATTTTTTTTCATTATTGTATACCTTTTTGTACAGCTGGATAACTAGAGAACACCGTAGTAGGGACGATTGCAGTACTCACTACTGCGTAGTATCTGTGGAGGAGAAATAAGAGGGTGAGCATAACACGCTCAGTAAGGAAAATATGCAAGCAGGTAGATAACCACACTATCTACATGCTAAAATACATATATGTTCATTTTCCTTATAAGACAATAGCATGTTCTTTAAAAACAACTTCCATCAATGCGAAACCATTAATTCGCTAGATGGTATATGCATATCCACACAGTTTATCATTCAAAACCACACAGGTTTAACTGCACACAGTAGCACACAGCTTCACATAGATCATCTTTCAAAACCACACAGTTTTACACAGCATAATCTATTTACACAAATCACATATAGAAAATGCTTTATACTTTGTAAATCAGTTACATGTTGAGACATACATCATGGATTAACATATCCCCAGACACACAACAAGGGAAGATATCTGTCAGCTCACACAGTAGTGACAATCAAGACTTATGGCCATAGTCAGATTCCAGGCAATCACGGATCAGGTGTGCGAGAATCCCATGTTTAGGGAGGCGGATCAGCCTTCCCGTCAGCTCACTAAGATATCACGGTACATCGTACTCCGTGGTTTACCTCAAGGTACAGCGTACTCCGAGGATCCTTATATATTGTGACATAGCTGAGGGGACCGAGTAATCTCGAGGTCTACCACCTCAGTATCACTATCATTCATTTCCATGTCTCAAAATCACATGCAAGCAGGTCAGTGCAAGAACACCTAGCATCACACGACGACTGCAACACGGTTTATTCATCACACAGCAATATCATAAACCCTCGTGCAAGCTCTCGAATGGAACACACAGTATGATCGAGGCATCAAGCACGGTTTTGCTTATCACACAGAAGCTCAAGAGACTACGTGCGAGCAACTCAGAGTAGAACACAGTATATCTGAGGCATCGAGCACGAATGCGAGCTCTCGGATGGAATACACAGTATTATCGAGGCATCAAGCAATATTGTCTCATCACTTTAAATCGAGAGGGTCACATGTGAGCATAACTAGAGTAAGATCAATAAGAAGTACTCTATGGCTCCAACATGATTCCCAAAATCTAATGCAAGTTGCTCGAGTGGAATCACAAAACGTCACTCGAGGCATCAAGCACTCTTTTGTTTTTCTCAAAATCCCTTTTTAAAATAATGTGCGAGCGAGACTGGTCAATCTACCGTTGCCTCTTTTGCTCTAGCACTATTTCACACAGAAAAGAAATAGAAAGGCTCCATGTATAGTCATGAGTGAGAAGGCAATTCTCCCTTCAGTCACCCTTTAAAACATATTACATGCACTTGGTTAAACCGAGAGCCTATTTATTATCATTCTTTCTCAAAACGTTTGCAAAACCTCTTTTCACTCAATCATAGAAGTCATGCAACTCATCATTTGACTTATTCTTATACGTAGTTTTCTAATTAGACATATCGATATCTATATATTTATCGCATACATTGCACACAGCAGATAAGAAAACATACGTATAGCTATCTCTATAGCTTACATAAGTCCCTTACCTCGAATTGTGTCGACTGCGAATTCAATTTTCTCGATTCCCTCGGATTATGCAGTCTAATTGGCTCCGGATGTATTCTCGAAAGCCGAATCTTTTCTTGGTGGCACGTAAGTCGAGATCCACTCGAACTTGTACATGTCGCCTACCATTTTTTTCGCTACACAGCAATATATATTTAAACCGATTAATTTCGGCCTAAAATAAATTCAAATTAATTATCCAAAAAATAATTCGATCGATTTTTGACCACTTACCAGTCTACTGCTATGCCGAGATAACAGGAATTTTTTTCCAAAATTTTTTTCTCTCTCCTTTTTCTCTCTCCTACTGAACCGGTTCGGACCGGTTCAGCCCCTTTTCACACTGAACCGGTCCGATCCGGTTTAGCTGCTAGTTGGCCATTTTTGGGGTTTTCGGTAGGTTCTCGGGGTGGGTCGGCCACCGTTGGGTGCGCCTTAGCCCGAGGAAGGTTCGCCTGGCTTGGCTCGGCCTAGATCGCTGTCGGTGCTGGTAAATCCCCCTTTCTCTCCCGCAGGATCCTCTCCGTCGATCTCCCTTTTTCGACCGTTCCACGACGCGTGCCGGCGTCCAGTCGTCTCCTGGGTGCCGGTCGTCCATCCTCGGTCCCGTCTCGTGCACTCTCGTCGGCCGTGGCTCTCCAGAGGAAGGAGAGGCAGAGGTCGGGTTTCGGTCCCTCTCTCTCGCGCGATTTGCTTCTCTTTTCTTTTTTTTTTTTTTCAGATTCCTTCTTTCTTCTTTTTTTTTATATACTATATTATAATTTAATATAATATAATATAGTATAAATATCCTATAATATTATTATAATAATAATATAATAATAAAATATCTATTATTATTATTATTTATTATTATAATAATAACATTATTACAATGTATTTTATGTACATTGATATCCGTACACACATGTACATATATATTATTTTTATTTCTCCAAATATATATGTTTGTCAAATTTTTATTTTTCTTTCTCCGGAAATGTATTTATTCTTTATTTCGGAGCTAAATTTCCATTGTGGGGAAATTTTCGGATTATCATTTTCGGACTAAATTTCCTTCTTAGACTCCCTATATTTTCGCGTTCTGAGGCCATATTTTCAGTCCGTTTAACCAAAATTTATTTGGTTTATTCCGAATTTACTTAATCTCTTATTTCGGTATTTTAAAATTTATCGACTTCCAATTACATCAAATAAACTCGAAATTGTATTATTTTTTCCTTATTGCTCGATATATCATAATTACATATTCAAATGACATATTCGAAAAGAAATAACACAAAAATTTGGGTCTTACAGGACTTGCAACCATAAAGGTAGGCCATGGTGAGGGCACTTCCTAATAAACTCCTTATATAGTTCACATGTTTCGTAAAGAGATTCAGAGTCGAACTGGGCAAAGGAAGATATATCGCTACGGAGTCTGGCCATTTTAGATGTAGAGGGAGGGAAAAACTTAGCTAGAAATTGATGGACTAACTCGTTCCATGTAGAAATGGATCTTAGAGGCAAGGAGGTTAACCAGTGTCGCACCCTATCCCTAAGCGAGAAAGGGAATAATCTAAGCCTAAGCACACATCAGATAATCCATTGTGCTTGAATGTGTTGCATAGGTCCACAAATTGCCCAAGGTGAGCATGTGGGTCGTCATGAGAGAGCCCACTGAACTGCAATGAAGTCTGGATCATTTGGAGGATTACGGGCTTAATTTTGAAGTTGTTTGCAGGGACAGCTGGTTGCCTAATGCTGGTATAATAACCTCCAATAGTCGGCATTGTATAATCTCCAACGGTTCTAATTTCTCAATTTTTTGCTATAATGTTTTGCAGCGGAGCTAATAATTTCCTAGAATCCTTTCGGATTTTTCTAAGGGTTCTTTCAATTTCAGGATCTAAAGGAAAGCAATCAATACTCCTGGCTCTACGCATGCAAACATCACAAAGTCCTTTAAAAAAATTTTAAGTTTTTTTTTTTAATTAGATAGAGAAAATTTAACTAACCTAAACTAAGGCTCTAAATATTTACAACATAAATATTTACAAGCTAGAATTACACCTAAGCATAATTTCACCGATATTAATTAAGGACTAATTAAAACTTCCCCGGCAACGGCGCCAAAAACGTGGTACGATCTAAACGTATTATCCGCAAGTTCACGGATCGTACAAGTAATAATGAGATTTGAATCCCAAATTATCGTCCTACAGAGAAGTTGATTAGCCTAATTAACTACTGGTTAATCTTACCCTAAGTATATCCTAGCAAATTATGAATTGATGGGTGATCTACAAGGCTAACAGTACTAAAAATAATAAAACTATAAAATAAAGAAAATTAAACAGAGCTAAAATTACTTACAAAGCTCCAAGAAATTAAAAGCAAATAATCTGCAAAAGATAACTAAAACAGTTAAAAATTAATTAACGCAATTAAAAATACAAATATGAAAATAAGAAACAAAATTAATTAAACTAAAGTTAAACAAACCTAAAATAAAATGTGCATGCAAATTAATCTAATTAATAACAATTGCAATTTAAACTAACCTAAAATCTAATAAAATAAAATCCTAAAAAATTAAGAAAATAATCATAAATCTAAATGTCTAAACTAATGAATCTAAAATTAATCCTAATTATATCTAGATACTAACTTAACAATAAAATCTCACTAATGCATGGGAAATAAATATTTTTGGATTTTTAAATTTAAAATGAAAAATTAACAATGCATAAAATGATTTTAAACTAATTTAATTCTAATTGTGAAACCTATTACTAAAATGAAAATAAAAATTAACTAATGACAACATTAAATCTAAATTCTGACTAATCAACCAATTGAACTATAGCTAATCAAGCAAATAAAATTAAAATCTTAACTTCTTATGCTAACAAATCAAATTGGAAATTAAACTATTCTAAAAGTGCATGAAAATGAATTAAAGCTACAATGCAATAGCCAAACAAGGCCCTAGCTAACAAGCCAGCCATGCGGTCCCGATTTTCACTGGTACCGTTTCATCTCCAATTCCTTATTTGCTTTTGGTCCTGTGCTTCTGCTCCATGTCTCGTCCAGGTCTACTCCAGCTGCTACTAAAGGCGTGTCTGGCTTCTGCTCCCGATTTCGTGCTACTGCTGGTTCGCGCGACCTCTGCCCAGCTAGCAGGAAATGTTATCCTCCACGAAATGGTATTGCACTGCCTCCTTCTGTGTCCTGCTGCTCTCAGTCTGTCCAGCTCTCTGCTGTATGCTGCTCCAGGCTGCTGGTCTATTTTTTTTTCGACTGCTCCTACACCCAGATGCTGCTCACAATTCTGTACTGCGCTGCCATGGCACACTGCCCAGCTGCTGTCCAGGTGTTGCACACGTCCTCTACAATCAGCAATGCTCTGTCCAGCTAGCGTCGACTTCTTCATGCACCCACACACATTGCCAGCTCTGCTATATACAGCCCGATCCGTAACTCCTCAGCAAATTTTTCCAGCTACACATCCATGGCCACACAACAGCTCGAAAATAGTGATAGATTTCAGCATTTAACAACTAGAAACTGAAGGCCAAAACGGGATTCAAACTGAATATCAGCACATGAAGACAATGAACAGGACATTGATAATGAAACAGAGACAAACAGAGGATAAAAACTGATGATGAAGAAACATACGGGTTGAATTCATGCAGTGCAGATAATTAAAAATGAAATAAGAAAAGAAAAAAAAATGAGGCAAAGCAGAATGAGAGATTAAAATCGAGAGGAAATATAAAAACAAAACACAACTGAATTTAACACTCAAACTCATGAGCTTCATCAACAAGAATATTGAACCCATCATGCTCGGTTTGCCTTATTTTCTACTCTAATAAACACAAGTAAAATAGAATACACTGACTATAAATCTGTAAAAAAAATGATCACAATCGAATTGTAAAATGAAAAACTAAGAAACACAAAAACTGAGAATGAAATAAATGTGCAGGAGACGGAACTAAAAAAAATGGCAAATGGAAAAATTACAATGGGTCGAGTATTATGGCTTCTGTCACAAGCCCCTCACATCTCATTGCAACAAAAATACCAGGAAAAACAAAATAGTGAAATGAAATGGCAAAGAAGAAAAAAATATAGCTTTTCATAAAACTGAAAATGGTTATGAACAGTGATTTAGCAATGGTGGCTAAGAAAGAACTAACGGAAAATGCTTTAAAAAAATAAAATCTAACAATAAAGCTTTTAAAATAAAACTTTAATCTATTCTAAAAACTAAAACTACTCCTAAATTACTCTACACTACTCCTACCCTAGCTACTTACCCTACTCCTACTTCCTAATTGATTTTTTCAATTGCCATCATATTCTATTTATACACACACTTAGGGGTTCATTGGTAATTTATCCATCCTAGATGAGTTGGCATTGTTTGGCCACTTGTCTTCCTTTAATTTGCTATAGAGTAGATATTTTCACGCCATCAGTCTTTTTGTCCAATTTACTATGGATGTGGTCCAACGTGTGTCTTCCAGAGGGTTAGCAAGGTGTCTATCGATCTTATCATTTTAGAGCAAATAAAAATTGGACACCTGGCATCACGCGTGTCCAGACGACTGGTGACTCAGTCTGTAAATTGGAAGTGGTCCAGTCTCCTTTAGCCCGTTTTCAGCCCAATTTCGACTGAAACAACTGAGTTTCATCCGGATTTAATTTATCTGCACATTAAAGAATTTTAATTAAATAAAGAGAATTATTAATAAAATAATATGGGGATTAAATAAATAATTAGGAATTTAAGCAAAAATAATTCTATTAAAAATAGAATTATCATTCTCGCCTAAAAAAGAGTCTCGATACGCCGAACAAAAGGAAAGAGGAGACAGATGGCATTGTGAGGTAGTTGAAGGAGAGCGCTGCTACTTGGAATCTACCATAGAGAACATTTAGCATGTAGCTATTACAGAGTATGAGACTTATGAGGCCTTTACTTCGGATGTCTAGATAGCGAATCATGGAGCTATGAAGGTTATGTTTAACTATCTTTTCAATTGGATATGCCTAGATTACCCTAATATAAACTTCCTTGACTACATCTTACTATAAGTGGTCTAAGATGCCAAAAGTCATTTGACACACCATTCGCCTTCAGACTTATGGAGCCTCACATTGAATCCCTTGATTCTCTTGAGGATGGTAAACTCAATGAAATGGTAAGGGACTTAGAAGGAATACTATCAGAGGATGGAGGTGATCCCAACGCATAGGCTCCGATGCTGCCGTCAACCTTTGGTTTAGCTATTTTTAACCTTTTTCTTGTTTATACCAGTGGTACCAAAGTGGTAGGAATAAGGGTGTTATCCTGAGTTTAAACCATGATGGGGACGCGTCTTCTGAGAATTTCTCAATTGAGCAAAACCTTAAGGGTCAGTGGGCCCAAAGATGATAATACGTGGAGTTATAGGATTGGTTAGCAGTGGGGACGGGGCCCTGAGGGGTCTGGCATGCTTCTGGGCCAGGTTCTGATAGAATATAAGAAGCCTTCTGGAGTTAATATACTTAAACAATAACATTTGCTTGGTAAGATGCGAAAACCTTTCTTGCCAACCATATTTCGATTAGATATGTTCTTTTTAAGATGAGGTTTTCATGCTCCATAGTAAAGCCATTCTTTACGAGATGAGATTGCCTTTTCTGTTTTGCAGTAGAAACTTCTATATCATAACATCTTGTAAATTTATCTTGATTTTCATAAATGCGTGTGGCCTCGATATGAGGCATTTTGAATTGCCTAGTAAGTTTTCGCATCATACTCAAAGTGCCACCTTTAACAAGTTGGGAAATGGCTATCAAATTTTCTTTCACTCCCAAGCCATCCTCTTTGTCATGCCATATGCCTTAGATAGATTCTTTAGTACAACCTTAACTTTTTGATATTTTGGCGCGCACAAAGCTAAGCTATTTTCGAATCAAGATTCTTGCTCGGAGACTTCATGTTGCCATGGTATTGTAACTTTCTTAAGTTGGCTTAAGGAAAACTTTATAACTTTTTCATGGCGTAGCTGTGTAACATGCCTCTTTGTCCACCCCTTCATAGACAATGCCACAGCGTTGTTTTTAACATCAACTCCCAGACTTAAAGAATTATTCTAGGGTGTCACTTCTTCAAATGACCTTCTTTATTTGTCAAAGTGATGGCGTTTTAAGATTGTGTGAGTTTGAGGGTGAGTTTCTTTATTTTAAGTGGCAATTTCCATGCTTAGGTGTAACGGAAATGAGTTTTCTCTCATTTAAAAGATGACATTTAGACTTAAAATGTGTAAGAGTAAATTTTATCTTGGCGTAAATATCATAAATGATCCTAAACTTTGCACGATTTTTTAAATTGGTCTTTAAACTTTTAAAAATCATTTATTGGTCCCTAAAATTCAAAATGTGACTTGTTTTGGTCTTTCCGTCATAGATTTTGTGTAATACAATGTTAATTGTAAGCTGGCATCACATGTAAGCACACTGGTACCAACTGACAAGTGATCTATACATTTCTTTCAAAAATAAAAAAAAAATTTCTTAATAAAAATACTTGTGCTCTCTACCTCAGATACACAACCACCTTACCAATGCCCACATAACCCACTCTACTCCACCCAAAAACCCAAACCAGACCTCTATTAGCCACTCAAAAAATTGAAACTACCATTAGATTATCGAGCACCCTTCAATCACAAGTAAACCCAACTACCCATCATCAGCCATCAATGCCTAACCTTTTTCTCCAACCACCCTAACCCAAACCACCACAATCAATCCCATTTCATCATATCAGAAAACACAATGAGCAGGAGAAAGATATCGAGACATAATCGAAATAGAAAAATTAGGCAATTTCTAGATACATTCAAACGATAACAAATATTACCATAAGGCGCCCTAATTACATTTACAAAACCCAATTACTCCAAATCCATAAATACATAAACATTTATAATGCAACACCAATAAGAAATTAGCATGAATCAAGCAGTTGAGAGTCAAACTTATTGTGCTTGAGTTTAAAAGAAAATGAGTACTAGTTGACGGCTAAAAAGGGCACAATTGAGAGTCAAACATATTATGCTTGGGTTTGAAAGAAAATGAGCACTAGTCAACGGCTAAAAAGAGCTATTATGTTGATGATTGTGAGGCTTCAGAGAGAGGGTTAAAGGTTTTTTATTTTGAAAATCTAGTTTATCAGAGAGAAATTGAAAGAAAAAAAGGATGAAATGGGAGAAGGAAACAAGAACGTTTCAGGTTCGAAAAGTTAAAAGAGGTTGAAGTGTTAGTAAAAAATGAGAGAAACTTTCTTTTGGCATTTTCAGGTGACGACACTGGTAGTGGTAGAGCACGACATATGGCAACCAGTGGTTTCAGTGATTGAGTTTTAGGGAGAAAGAGAGATTTTGTCAGAGAGGGTAGAGGAGAGTCAAGTAGAGAGAGAAAGAAAAGTGGGTAAATGAAGAGAAAAAAGTTGAGAATGACTTTTTATTTTAGGTTCTCATTTAACTTTGCATTGGAAAAAATCTATTACGGAAAGACTAAAACAAGTCTCATTTTAAATTTTAGGGACCAATAAGTGATTTTTAAAACTTCAGGGACCATTTATGATAATTATTCTTTATCTCGTCCAAGGGATAATATTTATACTTAAAATGTATAAGAGTTCGTTTTCTCATTTCTAGAGGACGACTTCCATACTTAAAGCTTATGAATATGCATTTTCTCATGTTCAAAGGACGACTTCCCTATTTATAATGTATGGAAATATGTTTTGTCACATCCAATGGGTGGCTTCCATCTTAAAATGTATGGAAATGCGTTTTTCACGTCCAAGGGACAGCTTCCATACTTAGAATGTATATGAATACATTTTCTCACTTCCAAGGGATGGCTTCCATACTTGGAATGTATAAGAATGCATTTTCTCACATTTAAGGGATTACTTCCATACTTAGAATATATGGGAATAGATTTGAGATAGAGTGTTGATAATTCCAATTAAGAAAAGATTTCCTTGTATTCAAGAATTATTATGTTAAAGAATAACTAAGTTTGAGAAATATAAGAGTTTACCATGTATTGCTGACGGCATCAGGTGTGTCAGGCTTAGATCAAGGTTCATCAAAGAAGTCAACTTTTATGTTGACCCGAAGTTGCGCATGTTCTTTGTATAAGAGATTTGTTAAAGAGGTTATGATGCACGATGAACTCCGCGAAGAGTTTTATTTCGTCACTATAAAGACTTCAAGTATTAGGGTGAGGATTTAGGACTCTAGTTTATTACGTCACATGGACGACTTCCAAGCCTAGCTTTAAGTGATCACGTTACTCTCGCTGACTCAAAATTTCGGTAAGCTTTATCACGTCCTACGAACAGCACCAACGCTTTCACTAAGTATTTTGGGTTACACAAGGTTCAACTCATACGAAAGGACCCATACCTCCTAGGCTTACCATGCTTCCTGCAAACTCTAAGAAGTTACCAATTTAAAGGCTTGGGAATTATTTTCCTTCATCTGGGAGATAGCGTTTGACCCATTAGTGAAAACCCTTCCCTTAGACACCAGTTTCCTTAGCTCCTAAAGGATTAACTAGAGCAACATCAAAGTTTCAAAATTCTTGGGTAATCGAAAAGAAATGTGTTCACAAGTGTCCTTTTGCTCTGCTCGCGCGACCTTGTTGTTAAGCCTGACAGAATAGCATCAAAGTTGTTTACGCTCGGAATCATTTTTCTTACATCCTATGGATGACTTTCAGGTCTTTAGGCATATGTGCATCATGGTCTTGGCGACTCACTTTCTACCACTGGGGCTTCTCGAGTACGCAAATGTAGAATTTTGAGCCTCAGGTTATTTTTTGTAATTCAACTCTTTTTACAAGAACTCTTGCAATTCTCATAGTGTCTCTTTTAAGTGATTGTCATTCCTAAAGTACTGTTACCTCCATAGCGATGTTATGATAGTAATTCGAATGGAAGATCTATCAGGCCTTCGATCCAAATGTAAACTCTACGAATTCACTTACATTTGGATTTAATTATGATTAGTAAAGTAGACAAATGGAATTAAAAATATGTGTATTGGAGGAAAATCAATTGAAGTTATATTTTTAACATGGAAGATTTAAGTGAATTTAATTAATTAAAATATTTTAATTTGAAGAATAAATAATTATGAGGTGTAAAAATAATAATTTTCATGAGCTAAATTAATATATTAATATTCTCTATGATGGGTAAGTTCAAATATTAGACTAGATTTATTTTGATGCTACATGGAGAAAAACTATTAAGTATATCGAAACATAAACATATATATATCGATAATATTATATTTAATCTTCTAGTCAAAGTATTTACGAAATAAAATACATATAAATGTAAAGGTATAAATATATATATATATATATATATATATATGTATATATGTATATAGTTATATATATTATATATATATGTACATATATATATATACATATATATATATATATGTATATATATATATGTATGTATATATATATATATATGTATATATATGTACAAACCGAGGATTGGCTTCCAAAAGGAAACCAATCCTGCGAGAGCGTGGGTTATAATGCTTAAGGTAGCGTATATATGATGGATGCATAAAAGGGGAAATTACTTGATGAAAGAAGATGTTCGGTGAGTGAGGAGGAAAGGGAATTGGAAGCATGTGGTCTGGCTTCATATGAAGCCCGATCGAGAGCCATTTCTGCTGCATTTTTTACTGCAGCAAAAAACATGAAGAGGAAAGGTTAAAGATGATGGTCTTCGATGCGGAGGAGAAATGAAAAGGACACAAGTTAATGGACATTAAATGTGAAACATTTCTCCTACAACAGCACAGGCATGGGGTAGAGGGAAACTGACTTGGAGAGGATGGGGCAGAGGAATGTGAATTATATACATATAAATACATGAGTACCGAGGCTGCAGCAGAACATCAGACCAAGGTAGGAAACGTGGGAAGCAAAATTATAAGAGAGTGATGACTGCTAGAAACAACAGTAGGCAGGGGAGTCCAAAATCCTGAGAATGCGAGGGAGCATCTGTTGTAAACAGCAGCAATCATATGTATGTATATATATATATATATATATATATATAAGCATATATATAAATATAACATATATTATATATAAACATGTGACCTGCAGCAAGGAGCTGCATGCAAACAAGAGGACATGTTCTGCTGCAGTAAAACTGTAGCATAAAACATGATGGAAGGATGGTGTTGATGATAGCTACGGTAGGAAAGAAAAGAAATCAATAAACGAAGAGGAAGTTGTGTAGTGGCTTGAAAATTGATGAGAAAAGAGGATCATTGAACTGAAATCGAGGAGTTGGAATTGTAGTGCATGGGACAAACCAAAATGTAAGTGGGGTTGGCTGGAAATAAAAGAAGGAAAGAAAAGAAAGATGATGGTCACTCGGTGGGAGCAATTGGGAACAATCTGAAACAAGAAAAGGAAAGAAACAGAGAAGACGTGAAGAGGCTGGATGGACTGAAATGATATACGAGTTGGAAACTGGAGTGCGCAGCTTATTAGAAAATAAAAAGAAAACAGTCGAAGCATGTAAAGCAATAAAAAGGGAAATGAAAAGATGTGATGAGAAGGCATGATGGCCTGTTAATGTAATAGAAGGAAGAGCAGAAAAACGTGTGAAAAAATGCTGAAAATATAGAAGATGGCCAAAGAAATAAATAAGGTAGAAAACTTATGAAGCCAAGAGGAGAATAGAGAGAATGAGTGTTTGTGAGTGAAAGAAAAAAAAAAGCAAACCGAACTTCCTCCCCAAATTCCTACAGAATTTAAGCTAGTTCTGCTCAACTTTACTGACACTGTTTTGCAGCCATCATCCTCCCTATCTTATTTCCTGCTCGTCACCATTACTCCTTGTTGTGCCACGATTCCACCACTCATCTCCACACAATGCTACCCTATCCACTTTGCTACTGGTTGCTGCTATCTTGCACCGTTTACTGCCGTTTTACTTCGGATAAGCAGTAAAAGAGAAGGAGGAAGGAAGCCAACCAAAAGTGTCCTCAATCTTCTTCACCATTGCTACATATTGGTTTATCAATTTCAGTGCCCTCATTCTATAAATCTCAAGCTGCCACCATGTTCCAAGAATTATTATTTGAGGATCTTGTAGCCCTCACTGTTTATCTTAGGTAGATTTTCAACTCTACCAAGCTTTATTTCCAAGACCCTTAATAAATCATCCAGCCAACTCAAGAAGACCAATGCTGAATCCAACATGAGTAAATGGACATAGAAAGGCAGAAAAGAAAGGAGTGGAAAAGAAATAGAAGCAATTGGTGGATCAAGACTAAATAAAATGATTGGAGTGAGGTGAATAGAATATAGGAAATAAGAAAAATAAAGAAACTAGAATAATGTCCAGCTTATTTCATACTAAAATGCTCTAATTAGATAAATCTAGTTCAAACACTGATGTGGTATACTGAAGATATTTCAAGCTGGCCATGACTAATTTAAGTGATTGATAAATTATTGCAGCTCCGGAGAAAGTGAACAAATAAAAACGAACTGACTGATTCACATACAGAAGCATAAAGAAACTGTCGTTGTCATAGGGGTAAGGAAATTTTTGTGAGCTACTAGAGATATCTATACGTATTTGTTTACTATTGAATTGTAGGTATAAATTCTAGGCCGATTTTATAACAATGGAAATTATAGAATTTTAGCCTTAGTTAAATGGCCTAACCTTACTTGATAGAATTTAATTTATTTACAAGGATGTTGTTACAGCCTAATTTATTGTTTTAAATTTAAACTCATAGTTTTAATTGACACATACTGCTTAGTGAGGTTTTTAATCGAAAAATGATGAGTCAAGTCCTTTTTAAATTATTTTATGTACTGAATTGAGTTTAGAACTGGTTTAATGAAAATGAGCTGCTTATCAAACTGTACCGGATAAAATGTGCTGGAACTACGTGCTGCATATGTGTTGCACTGCCTGGTTTGCACTTATTAGAGACAATAGGCTTGGTTAAATCATGTTACACTGTTACTGTTACTATCTACTATATTGTTACTGTTACTATGGTCCACAGAGTATGATGTACTGTGCACCAAGCATGAGAGTATGTTGTACCATGTATTCTGTCTTCAGACATACTGTACTGTGAGCCATTTGGGTAGCTGACCATTCCTACGACGATTGACATCCCAGCACACTTGATCTGTGATGCTCGGAGTCACGGATACTGGCGATTTGTCATACTGACTTTAGCATGTCTGTCTTGTCTCGTCTATTTGATTTACTAAAACGACTGTATAATTTGTATTATTGTATGGAAATTATTATATCCTACTGTATAAAGTTTTAGAGCCTACATTTATTTGCAGCACAATGTTTACACTATTGATACTGATACTGTTTATGTTATCCGAGTCTGATTTTACTGTATGCTAATGGTTTTGTATATTATGCATGAGAATCCTTTTTATGCTCATATAGTTAGTGTATTTATCTACTTACCACACTCTTTTCCTTACTGAGCATGTTGAGCTCACCCCTTACTTTCCTCCACGGAGTCTCTTCAGTAGCAGGAACCACCAACTGTAAGTAGGATTCATTTGTGTAGCTGTATACCGCAGAGTTTTCTTCTGCGTGAAAGATATACCCAGAGTATATATTCTTTTGTATCTAAATTTTTGAAAGTACAGTAATGTTTATCAAAATGTGTTTGGGGATGTAAATATGGATATTTTGTAAATGAACTTTGATGAATTTAGAAAATTGATTTAATTCAATGATGTCTCACTCAAATTTATGTTAAGCTTACACATGAAATGTAAAGAGATTCACTGTATTGATCTAGTATCGACTCATAGCCTAACCAAGTGTAAGAAATCAGGTCGTTACACTGAATCACTACCTCAACGCTTTGTGTGAGACCCTGTATATGTATGATTGTATCTATGTACATAGAAATGTAAACGGAGTCATACTATGAATTCATAGGTGAAGTATATGTAATGTAAGAAAATAAGTTAATGTACACACTTGTAAATAAGAGTTGTGATTGTACACACAAGTTTCATTATATATGAATGTGAAGAAATGGACTTAAACATGTGGGGAATGTGAGTAGATTGCATTATGAGTAGTTTGGTAAAATGGAAGGAAGAGTTGCATAAGTTGTGCACTTCCATTTGGTTTATATTAAGTACATTTGGTCATACAAAGATTCTACACAAGTTTTAATGTGTATGAAGTATTAATGGATGCCATTTTCAAGTCTCAAAGATGATTGGATGAGAAAATGACCATGGCAGCAAATTAAGGATGTTTTGGTATAAGTTTCTGTAGGAAACTGCAGTAAAATGTGAAAATTATGCAGGCCAGATCGATCTCATAAGATGAGAGATCGATCTGGATGAGCCAAAATGCTTGTATTTGAGCAAAGGAATAGGGCAGATCGATTTTCAATGGAGCCAGATCGATCTCCTAAACATTCTGTAATGAAAAGATCGATCCTCAAGCACACAGATCGATCTCCTTAGCTCTCTGTTTGGAGCAGATCGATCTCAAGCTTCGACAGATCGATCTCATACTTAAAATGTCATGAAAAAAGAGGGATTTAAAGGGACTAGATCGATCTCCTTCTAGTGCAGATCGATCTCCTCAAGCTATTTCTATAAAAAGAGCAGTGAAATCTGCATTTTACCGAAACTGAACTTTCCTTTCCATTCTAAACCCAAAACCTAGCTTTCTCACTCCTAAATCCAACCATTTTCAGTAAGATTTAAGGGAAAGCTATTAGAGACAAAGTTGTTCACATCAAAGAGAAGAACAACATAGCTTGGAGGCATTTCCCCATTTGTTGGATTAAAGGACAAAATGTGCATTTCCATTTGGAGCAAAGAGGAAATTAAGCTAGATGAGTTTTCTACGAAACAACTCAAGTACATTGTTTAGATATTGATTTTAGAGTTGTTTAATGTACATATGAATGTTAGGAACCTAGAAAGTAAAGAAGCCACCATAACTTAGAAATGGTTTAGTGTGAGAAAGTGAAATGTAGAGGTATTTATGATGAATGGGATATCTTAAGATGATGATTATGTTATGGGTATGAATTGGAGGTGTTGATTTTGGGATAAATTATGAGATTTACCACAAGGGGTAAAAATGTGTATTTAAGGCATTGGATAAATGCATAGTTGAACGAGAGTTAAAAGTATTAACTCAAGTGTTTGATGAATGAATTGCAGCTCCCGAGGATACACCGGAGCAAGTAAGGGAATTGTGTGGACTCTTAGAGATACCTGTGCACAATTTAGGATCTTAAATGTTTTGCTAGAATGCATGAGATGTTAGGAAATGAAATTGGGTGATTAAAGGGCAAAAGTTGGGTGTTTGAGAAATGTGCATGAAAACAAAAGCATAATGCTTTGAAAAACATGTTTTATTGCTTTTTAGCAAATGATTGGTAGGTTGGCAGACATTTGAAATGATTTGCAAAAGAAATGAATTGTTTTGGTTTGTTAACAATAGTTTGCAAAGATTTGAGCCACCTACATGGTTTTCGTGAGAATAAAACTGTGCTAGAGTATGACTCGCACGAGATTTGACGTGTTTTATACACATGAGTGCTGGAACTTAGCTCGCACTAGTTTTCACATGGATTTTTATTGGTTTTGGTATAGTGCTGGAGCATAGCTCGCATTAAATGCCCACCTTACTTATTGCCATGCTTGGAGCTTTAGGTAGACTGGGTGTCATGCCGATTAAATAGGCTCGCACGTGCATTATTTTGACATGTTGATAGCCGTGTTAGGAGCTTCAGGTAAAAAAGAGGTCCTACCGATTAAAAAGGCTCATGCGTTCGTTTTGAGATGTGGCGTGATATGATGTGTTGATATGGGTCCAGGGAGTACCCTATACAGTGCAGGTAGCATGGAGTACGTTGTGCCATGTTGAGATGTGATATGCCATCTTCGGACGAGATCCGCTATAGATCGGCGGGCATGATTTGATCCACCTCCCATGTGGAATCAGATAGTAGTGATATCTTGCACACCTGATCCGTGTAGCCGGTATCACAAGTAATAGCCATAGACATAGAGGTTATTTTCCTTATTGAATTGCCTATCTCACATGGTGATATCCCACATACCTGATCCGTGTAGTCGGTATCACAGGTTATGGCCATAGACCTAGAGGTTATTTCCCTTATTGAATTGCCTATCTCACATGTCTTTTGCTTTATGAATAAATCCAGGTTTGAAATGATTTGTAGGTCAGGACAGTCCAAGGGGGAGCTGAGTCCTGATAAGTGATGAGTTGTTTTGAGATATCGGTTTGTTAATGCTTTTTAAAGTGCACTGATGCATGATGTTTAATGTCATGCTTTACTTATGAAATGTGCATGATGATTAAAGCCATGATTTGAATATAAAATATGCATGATGGTTAATGCCATGCTTTGAATGGGTTTTGTGCACTAAATTTAATAGCATGAATTGCTTTACATACCATTAACACAATCATACACTCATGTTTTGAGATAAAATGATGAACTATATGGTTTTGAGCATGGCATCACGATCTTGTAGATAGTACAGTATCTACCTATTTGTATGATTGCCTTACTGAGCGTGTGGTTTGCTCACCCCCCTTATTTTTCCCTCTCTACAGAGATTTGAGTACAGATTGAGAGCGACTGGAGGCTTTTTCTTTTGGATATCCGCTGCATCTAAGGTATACACACTTGAATTATTTTGTATCTAAACTAGACATAGCACAGTAGCATTTTGAATGTAAACATTGGGGATGTAAAGCAATGTGAACACTTGTAAACAGTAACTTTGATGTATCTATAAAAGTGCTTACTTCTTAAATTTATGTTGCAAATTAAATTGTTATGGATGGATGATGTAGACATTGACACACAGCCCAACCATTGACTGTGTAGCTGATCACGATCGAGGTAAGGTAAGAACACATAATGAATAATGCATGAAAATGCAAAACATTTGTACGTATTTTGGTAACTTGAGGGTCTTGACAGAAGTTAGTATCAAAGCTCGGTATGCCTGATGTGTGTCGATGTCTAAAATACTTAATAAGTTGGAAAATTACATCCCCGTGTTACTGTGATTGTTTAGATACAATTGTGTGTGTTTATGGATTGACTAAGAAATTGAGATGTATGCAGGGAAGTGAAACACTATGCCTAATACCAGTCGCAGTAGAGGGGCGAGAGGACGAACTAGATGCCGTAGAGGTAGGCCTGGGGGTAGTGTTGAGCGGTAAACACACGAGACTCGGGATGAGGATGAGGTGGAGGCGGAGGTTGAGAACGCTCCACAGGGTCTCGAGGAGAGGCCCGAGAGTACTGAGGCTCGCTTCGCGAGGATTGAGCAGAACATTGAGATGATATTGGAGTTGGTCACCCAAACTTTACCTGGAGTTGGCAATAGACAGAGTCCCGTTACACAGGGTGATGCCGAGCAAGCGGCAGCTCCTGAGACACGGGCAAGGCAAACCCAGAGACCTCAGACGACAGTGTCAGACCCGTATTTTATGTAGCTTGTTCCTTATGATTCCTATGTGTATGAACACTCTATTATTATAGTTGAATCATAAGAAGAGTATTTACTAGATTTAAAGTGTATGTGAAATGATTTAGCACTCATAAGCTACATAAAAGCCTAATGTGAGCTATAAGAGTCACAGGCTAAATCGAGTGGATTTAAATCATTCTGACTAAAAAGAAGAACTTAAAATGAGAAAATATAGAGAGCATATGAAGGAAAGTTAGTTTGATTTAGTTCCGAACACAGAGAACGAGAGTAAAAGCTAAAAAGGGTAAAATGGACCTTTTTAGCGAGTTAAGGTATTTAAGGTATTTCGAGCATATTTACCTACCGAAAATGGCTAAAATGTAAAGATGAGAGTGTAAGACATAAGATATGACACTTTCCAAATTTTAAGAAAAAGTCAACATGGTCAATGATTGAGTAAAAAGTCAACTATAGTTAAGGAAAGTTGACTTTTACCATAGTTGACTAATCATGGTTAAAAATTAACCTAAGTATGGAGAAAAAATTGGGAAAAAATATTTTTAGTCAGAATACAAGATAATCATCCTCGAAAGTACAAAAAATTTATTTTGAAGGATTCCGAATTAAAATTAATGGATAAAAACGTAATGGGCCTAAAGTGAAGATTTTAAAGCCCATTAAGGTATACTAAATGTAGATCGAAATTCTTAGTCCCTTAGACCGAATTGTTAGATCGATTGATAGGCAAAATATTTAGACAATAAAAGGCCCGAGGTATAGTAAAATTTTTATCTCAAAAGCCCATTAAGAAAGCCCAAACTGAGAGACCTAATTGTAAAGCCCATTAGGATTAAACATCTAACCATAGTTAAAGCTAACTATGACTCATTAGATGATTCATTAGGTGACTCATAATGTCAGACCCAGATTTTTTGTAGCTTATTCCTTGTGATTCCTATGTGTATGAACACTATGTTATTATAGTTGAATCATAAGAAGAGTATTTACTAGACTTAAAGTGTTAGTGAAATGATTTAACACGCAAAAAGCTACATAAAAAGCCTATTGTGAGCTATAAGAGTCACAGGCTAAACCGAGTAAATCTAAATCATTCTGACTGAAAATAAGAACTTAAAATAAGAGAGCATAGAGAGCTCATGAAGGAAAGTCAGCTTGATTTAGTTCCGAACATAGAAAACGGGAGTAAAAGCTAAAAAAGGGAAAATGGACCTTTTTGGCGAGATAAGGTATTTCGGGTGAAATTATCCACTAGGAACGGTTGAAACATAAAGACGAGAGTGTAAGACATAAGATATGACACTTTCGAAATTTTAAGAAAAAGTCAACATGGTCAATGGTTAAGGAAAAATTCAACTATAGTTAAGAAAGTGGACTTTTACCATAGTTGACTAATCATGATTAAAAATTAACCTAAGTGTGGAGAAAAATTTAGGGAAAAATACTCTTGGCCAGAATACAAGATAATCATCCCCGAAAGTAAGGAAAATTTATTCGAAAGGATTCCGGATTAAATTTAATGGTTAAAAACGTAATGGGCCTAAGGTGAAAATTTTAAAGCCCATTAAGGTATACTAAAAGTATATCGAAATTCTTAGGTCCTTTAGACCGAATTGTTGGACCAATTGATTGGCCAAATTTTGAGACAATTAAAAGCCCGAGATATAGTAAAAATTTCAGCCCGAAAGCCCATTAAGAAAGCCCAAACCGAGAAGCCCAAATGGAAAAGCCCATGAGATAAATATCTAACCATAGTTAAAGCTAACCATGACTCATAAGGTGACTCAATAGGTGACTCATGGCTAAGGCTTGGAAAGTCAAGCTTAATGGCTGAAAAGTAAAGCTTAATGGCTAAGTATGTGGCTTATAAATTCAGCCACACCATTGTCATCTTCATCACACCAAATTCGGCTAGAAGAAAAACCATTGAAACATATTTTCCAAGCTTTCTCTCACTAGAAATCACTAGGAATTAGGCATATTTGGAACTTGCATCCTTCAAGGAAGTTGTTCCAAATTGAAAGGAGAGTGACATATGTTGGAATTGGCTATCAAGGAGCCATAGAGTGCAAACTGAGAGCCTTCAAAGATTCGGCCAAAGGGTGAACACAACAATTGGTATATTTTCTAATTTCCAATTTCATATATGTTAATGTATGAATGATTTTAAGTATGTTGATATATGTTTTAAGCATTGAAAAATATTAAATCACCATGAAGTTGGTTAGGCCGAGAGTGAGTAATGAGATACTGATTTATGTCAATATGATTTTAAGACATAAATGGATTAGTGTACATGTATTAATGATAATAGTGTAATTAGAATTAATCAAATTGATTAATTAATACATGTAATGAGTTGGCAATCAAGGTGTCTGATAAAATGCCTAAATGAATTATATGATGGTTAGTAATGTTGCCTACTAAGTGTTTGTGAAAATACCTAAGTGAATTGGCTAGACAAATAGGCATGGATGGCATGCCATGGTGAAACCGAGGCATGGATAGCTCTCGGCCATGGCATGTGGCCGAGAGGCCCAATGGGCCAAGCCCAAATATTTTAGGCCCAATATGGTGTAATGGGCCTAGAATAAGCCCAATAAGAACTGGTGGGTCCCACAAGCCCAATAGGCCCAACAAAAATGAATAGTAAAATGAAAATGGGCTTAAGGTATACCTTAAGCCCATTAAGGATTATTAAGGCTCATTAAGGGAAATGGACTGTATTTAATGTGAAATACAGTAGAAAAAGTGTAATTAACCTGATAAATGGTATACCTTAAGCCCATTAAGGATTATTAAGGCCCATTAAGGGAAATGGACTGTATTTAATGTGAAATACAGTAGAAAAAGTGTAATTAACCTGATAAATGGTTATATGCAGCTCCAGAGAGTATTGGAGGAGCAAATCGGACTGCTGAAACGAGCAGCGCAGAGAAAGTGAAATTTCTCGAGTGATTGCAGGTAAGGGACTTTTGTGAGTAGTTAGAGATACCTGCACGTATTTTCGTCTGCTTTTACATTCACTTAAAAACTCTGAGGGTCAGAGAAAGTGAATAATAATTATTGCAACCCGATAGTGGCAAATTACGATTTTGCCCCTAGTTTATCAAAAAGTCAACTTTTGTGAAAAGTTGTAAAAAGCATGGAAACTACTATTGTGAGTGTTTAACTGCTGTTTAGCATGAAAATAAATAGATGGGCTAATGATTTTAAGGTTGATGTGACTTAAGCACACTTTATAGTGCTAATTTTAATATTTTGTAAACTATCCCCTTTTAAAGAGCCATCTATCATATTATGTGTAAACCCCACAAATTTCCTACGTTAATTAAATTATATAAAAATGGAAATAATATATATTAATGGAAGTGTGAATATTCGTTGTAAGGCTCGAGGACTATAGGAACCGAGAAGCCCGTGAATGACCGGGAACCCGAAGATACGAGAAGTGATAAAGCAAATGCAAGTACGGAAGGATTGGAAAATTTTAAAGTATTAGTTGAAAAATGATGATGTAAAAACCTGTATCGAGAATTCGTGAGGGGTGATGGAATCCCGATAATATTTCATATTTGAAATAATGAAAATTTCATGGAAGGCAAGATATTATGTTTTTTGGATAAATTATATAAGAAAGTGTATATATCTAGATATATACATAGGTGAATATGTGTATATATATATACATATATACTAGACATTTAAATAATGAATAATAATATATATAGCATATATATATTATTTAATGTATGGTATTTAATAAATAAGTGTTAATAAATAAATAAATAAAGCATGAGACAATAAAAATAAAAATAGTAACAACACTAACAATAAGACAAAAAAAATATAATAATGAAACAATCAATAAAGAAATTATATATATATATATATATTAATATAATATATAAATAAATATTAATATAATATATATAAAACTGGTTTTGTACGGAATTGGCTTTGAAAAGCCAATTCCGTCTGCCACATTTGTAATTGAAAAAAAAAAGGGGGAAACAGAGGAGGCTCGGGCGGGAAAAGGAAGAGGAGAAAAGAGAAGAGGGAAGAAAGGAAGAGAAGGGAGGAAGGGTGATCGGCTGGAGAAGAAGAGCTGGTCGGCGAGGAAGAAGAAAAGAGAAAGAAAAGAGAAGCTGTCCAGCCGAGAAGAGGAAAGGAAAGAAGAGGAAGAAGAAGAGGAGAAGAGGAAGATTGCTCGACTGGAGAAGAAGGAAAGGAAAAGAGGAAGAAGAAGGCTGAAGGAGTTGCTACAGGACTGAACCAGGAGGATTGGAGCTGGAAAAACTGAGAACCGAAGAGGAGAGGGCTAGGAACCAGCAAGAATCGAGAAGCAGAGCAGGATTGAGGTTGAAGAGGGGTAATCGAGAGGGGGAAATAGAAACTGGGAAATGGAAATGAAGCAGGCTGAAGCTGGAAGAAAACCGAGAGGCTTGAGGGGAGGAGACTGAACAGGATCAGGCTTGTATTGAAGCAAGCCGAGGGCTGAAACGGAGAATGAAACAATGACTGGAAAGGAGACTCGGAACAGAACAGGACAAATTGAGACTGATAAAGGAGGAACCGAGAGGCAGGATTGGAAACTGAGGCTGAAGAAGAAGCAAACGTGAGGCAAGCTGGAGAACTGAGACCAAATTGGATCGGACGAGAAGTAGGGGAGACCAACGGAAGGGAAAGGCTAGAATCGAAACAGGGGCTCGGAAGAAAACCGAGGATTGAGGGAGAAAAGAGGTAAAAAAAAATGTGTATATATGTATATACATGTATGTATATTCATTTTAAATGTAGACAAATGGGTGGTAGAAACAAGCATGTTAGTTATGGATTAAATTAGACAAAAATTGGAATGATGAGAAGTAGGCAAAGAAATATATATTTGTGATAGTGAATAATGGAGACAAGTGATAATACATATATATGTATTTATGTGAATAAAAAAATATATATATCTGGGTATGTACATATAGGTATGTATAATGAAAGGGTATGTTAGTATATGTACATATATTTGATAATGAATAAGGGAAGCCAATGATAAAATAAATATGAGTATATACTTAGGTGGATGTACATATAAGAGGATATGAAAAATGGGTATATGGTTGGGTGTATAGACAAATGATTGTATAAAATAAAGGTGTTTTAGTATATGTACAAACAAGGATATATATATAGATATGTGATAAAAAAATAGAAGACAATAAGAGATATATATATATATATATATATATATATATATATATATATATATATATATATATTAGGAGCATATACATATGGGTGTATATAGGATGAATTTGTGCTAGTATATATAATTACAAAGAATGTATATATGAGATAGGAAAAGAGTGAAAACAAATAAATATATATATATATATATATATGTATACATATGGGAGTGTGTATATATATATATGTATTTATGTGTAGATACATGTAGACGTATATAATAAGGTGTATGCCAATAATTGTACATACAAAGTAATATGTGGTAAGAGGAAATATATAAACGTGCGTGTTGACTTAGGTACATATAATAATACGTACACACGCAGTAGTAACGAATAAGTTACGTTTTTAACGCAATTCGGGTAATTCGCACGAATAGGGTGCTAAGTGTACGATTTCGTTGTAGGTGATCGTAGAAGGAATTAAGGGAGGTACTAAGAGACGTCACCACTCGAGCACGGAGATTTCGATAGATCGAGGTAAGGGGATATAATTTAAAACGATAATAGTTACTTTCTGAGTTGTGATTAAAGAATACTTACAAAGACATAAAGTATGATTTTTCATGCATGTTTCTAAATTATATTTCTGATCAAGACTATGCTTTCTGTATTTGTACTTTTGAAATAAAAACATGTCTTCTGAAATAATCTTTCACATAAGATGACTTTATTTCGATGTTTTCGAATATGAAAACTATCATATGTTTTGAGACTAAGGGCCATTTATGTTGTGTGCTTACGCACGTCAACTTCGCCTGTGTGGCGTTTGAACTTCGCCTGTGTGGCGTCTGAACTTCGCCTGTGTGGCGTCCAAACTTTGCCCTTGTGGTTCTGAAACGCTGTACGATTTTAATCTCGTTTACAGCCTCGCCGTGGCCATAGGTTCTGAATTTCGCCTGAATTTCACCTTCGGGTTCTGTCTCGCCGTGGCCATAGGTTCTGAATTTCACCTTCGGGTTCTGTCTCGCCGTGGCCATAGGTTCTGAATTTCGCCTTCGGGTTCTGTCTCGCCGTGGCCATAGGTTCTGAATTTCGCCTGAATTTCGCCTTCGGGTTCTATCTCGCCGTGGCCATAGATTCTGAATTTCACATTCGGGTTCTGTCTCGCTGTGGCCATAGGTTCTGAATTTCGCCTTAGGGTTCTGTCTCGCCGTGGCCATAGGTTCTGAATTTCGCCTTAGGGTTCTGTCTCGCCGTGGCCATAGGTTCTGAATTTCGCCTTCGGGTTCTGTCTCGCCGTGGCCATAGGTTCTGAATTTCACCTTCGGGTTCTAACTTGCCGTGGCCATAGGTTCTGAATTCCCTCTATGGAGGATGACTGGGTTATTTACCGCATGATGATTAGATGGGCCAATGTAGTCTCGATTTGAAAATTAAACACTATTTTCATAATGTGATTCTGTATTATGTGATTTGACATATATTCCTGTTTTTGGAATTCTGATTATACGACCAGTTTACGTAATATCTGTTAAGTTTTCGTACTTAAAGAATTACGTTTTGAATCTCGATGTTTCTGATTTTCCTTAATCTTTGAATGTCATTTATATTGGCTTTCAAAAAGTATCATTATATGTACTATTGTGTTTTCTACATATTTGAATTGTTAGGATCGTTTTAAATACATCTTCTTACTGGGCTTTTCCCCAAAAGCTCACCCCTCTACCTTCAGATCTTTTGCAGTGAATCTATAGGCGCTACCTGCCGCGTACACGACGTAGGCTGGTGGGAAGAGCTACCCTAGGCTACATTTTGTACACGCAAAAGGTATACATTTACATTCCTGTACCAGACATAATTGTATGCACAGACATGTGTTGAAATTATCAGTTGGGATGTAATTTTGTAAGGAATGATGTAAACATTATTATATTGGGATAATATTTGAGATAGCTAGTATTAAATTGAAATAGATGTCTGGAGTGGTAAGGATGAATTGGAAGGTATGCTTGGTAGTTGTAGATATCTAGGATTGCCAAAAATAACTGATTTGCAGGTGGGTAGGCTCATATATATAAGTCGTTGTGCTGCCGAAATTTCTATCGGCCATATAATCTAAAAACGTGGAAATTAATTACTAATTACGAGAAAAGAATTAGGAAAAATGTTTTGACACTGTACAGGAATACAACCTAAGTGAATAAAGGAATAAGTGGTTAAATTAAATTCAACAAAAAAAAAAGAATTTCTCGAATTTCAGGGTCAAGGGTCGTTACATTATGTGAGAATGAACCGTGCTAGAGCACAACTCGCACTGGATTTCATATATGTTCCACATACATTAGTGCTGGATTTTGATTCGCACTAGATTTCCATGACATGCATGATAGAGTACTGGAGTTATTACTTGTACTCAGTTTTATATGATATATGCATGACAGAGTGCTGGAGCGATTAGCTCGTACTCGAGTTTTACATGAGATGCATGACATCGTGCTAGAGCTTAGCTCGCACAAGTTTTCACACTGTGGTACATATGATACCGTGGAGGATGGTAAGATCCTCAAGCCCAACATCCTTAAGCCAGAGAGGGCGGGGAGGCTCTGTTCTGTAGGGAGGCTCTCTTACGGTAAGATCCTTAAGCCCAACATCCTTAAGCCAGAGAGGGCGGGGAGGCTCTGTTCGGTAGGGAGGCTCTCTTACGGTAAGATCCTTAAGCCCAACATCCTTAAGTCAGAGTGGGCGGGGAGGCTCTGTTCGGCGGGGAGGCTCTCTTACATAGTCCAGGATACTATTTGCATTTCACCACAGAGTCTCACATGATATATCACATTGATTAACTGATTTAAATTGCGGATAGACCTGAGGGATGGGTCGGACTCCGATTTTGTGTTGTGAATTATTTAATGCCATATTTATTGTGATTTAAATATACATGGCATGATTTACATAAAGGCATGACTTATATTAAGATGCATTGTTTTGCACTACATTCCTACATTTGAGAAAGAAAGCATGATTTCTGTACATGGGATTTAATCTGTACAAGTATATATATTATATTTCAAGACATGCTTTTAAAGTAAGTTAAGGAAATAATGTTTTCAAGGCATAGCATTATTTTGAGTAGATAGTGTAGATATCTACTTGCTTGCGTGATTTCCTTATTGAGCGCGTTGTATGCTCACCCCCCTTTCTTTACATCTCTCTACAGAGCGTCAGTAGAGCGAGAGCTATCGAGGGATAGTATTCCAGAGTCCACAGCTAGTTCCTATCGACCGCCAGGTATACAGATTTTGTACGGTTATATATCTAAACATAGAAACAGCACAGTGATGTATACGATATATATTACGGAGAATGTATTTGTATTAGATTTTATATAATCTTACATGTATGATAAAAGCAAGTACAGTCAGTAATAGTATATTGACATGTATGTATGATATTGGATGATGTGGTAAGCGAGGACTCTGACATCGATTCACAGCCCAACCATTGAAGAGAGGAAAGGTAAGTTAAAAATGTGAAAAATTTGTAGTGGTTTTTGGTCAAGTCATGGATTGAGAATGGGGTCCTGACATATAGCTAAACCTTAGGAAGTCAATTTTAATGGCTGAAAAGTAAGGCTTAAGGGTTAAGTAAATGGCTTATAAAATCAGTCATACCATTGTCATCTTCACCATACCATTCTCGACTACACAAGGAAACCATTGAAATACATTTATCCAAGCTTTCTCTCACTAGAAATCACTAGGATTTAGGCATATTTGGAACTTGCATTCTTCATGAAAGTTGTTCCAAATTGAGAGAAGAGTAACATATGTTGGAATTGGCTATCAAGAAGCCATAGTATATAAACCGTGAGGCTCCAAAGTTTCGGCCAAGTGTGAACACAAATACTAGCTATATTTTCAAGCTTTCAAATTCATATATGTTAATGTATGAATGATTTTAAGTATACTGGTATATGTTTTAAACATTGAAACATATGAAATCACTGTGATCATGATTAGGCCGAGAGTGAGTAGTGAAATATTGATGAATGCTCATATGATATTATGGCATAAATGAGTTGATATACATGTGTTAATGATTATGGTATAGTTAGAATTAATCAATTTGATTAATTAATACATGTATTATGTTGGCAATCAAGGTGTTCGATAAAATGCCTAAATGAACAATGTGATGCTTAAGAACATTGCCAACCAAGTTTTTGTGAAAATGCCTAAGTGAATTGGCTAAGGAAATGGACATGGACGACATGCTATGGTGTGACTGACGGCATGGGGTGCTCTCGGCCATGGCATGTGGCCGAGAGGTCCAATGGGCCAAGCCCAATTATTTTATGCCCAATAAGATGTAATGGGTCTAAGATAAGCCCAATAAGAGTTGGTGGACCTCACAAGCCCAAAAGGCCCAATGAAATAAATAGTAAAATGAAAATGGGCTTAAGGCATAATTAGGCCCATTAAGGTTTATTAAAGCCCATTAAGTGGAATAGACTGCATTTAATGTGAAATACAGTAGGAAAAGTATAATTAACTTGATAAATGGTTATATGCAGCTCCAGAGATTATTGAAGGAGCAAATCGGACATCTAGATCGAGCAGCGTTGAGAAAGTAAAATTTCTCAAGTGATTGCAGGTAAGGGAATTTTGTGAGTAGTTAGAGATATCTGTACGTATTTTCGTCTGCTTTTACATTCACTTAAAAACTCTGAGGGTCAGAGAAAGTGAATAATAATTATTGTGACCCGATAGTGGTAAATTACGATTTTGCCATTAGTTAGGAAAACAGCAACTTTTGTGAAAAGTTGTAAAAAGCTTGGAAACCACCATTTTGAGTGTTTTACTACTGTTTAGCCGAAGAATAAATAGATGGGCTACTAATTTTAAGGTTGATGTGAATTAAGCACACTTTATAGTGTTGATTTTGATGTTTTGAAAATCATCCCTTTTTAAAGAGCCATCTATCGAATTATGTGAGAATAAATCGTGCTAGAGCATAGCTCGCACTTGATTTCATATAGTTTCCACATATATTAGTGCTGGATTGTGATTCGCACTAGATTTCCATGACATGCATGATAGAGTGCTGGAGTTATTACTCGTACTCAGTTTTATATGATATGTATGAGAGAGTGCTGGAGCGATTAACTCGTACTCGAATTTTACATGAGATGCATGACAGAGTGCTAGAGTGTTACTCGTACTCGATTTTTCATGATTTATACATGACATAGTATTAGAGCTATTGCTCGTACTTGATTTGATGAGTTTTGTGCATAGCATGGTACTGGAGCAATTGCTCGTACTTGATTTGATGATTTTTATGCATCGCATGGTACTGAAGCTATTGCTCGTACTTAATTTGAAACATGAACTATGCATTAACCTAGTTGCTGGAGGTTTACTCGCACTAGAGTTTGAGTTTGTGATGTGAAACACTGTTTGAGCGGAGTGTCGACTGTGAGTTACGCTCAAAGGCGCGCACTTTAATTTATGTGATATATAATACATGTTGAAAACCATGCTTGATTTCTTTATGTAGACTGAGTGTCACACTATGAGAGGTTCGCATGTGGATTTAGAGATGTGGTATGATATTCCATGGTTTGAGGGCTAAGACCTATGGCAGACACCTTGACTGTGATGTAGGGTCCACGGAGTACTTTGTACCGTGCGACTGGCATGGAGTACACTGTACCATGTGGTGTTATGGAGTTGAGGAGTTGATAGCTGGCGGTTGTGATGGACTGACCCCCCTCCCGTTGCAGCAGTGATGCCCCAAACATCGAGATCTGTGTTGCCTGGGATCACCATTATAGGATATGACCATAGTCCAGGATATTATTGCATTTCACCACAGAGTCTCACATGATATATCACCTGACTGACTGATTTATATATGATACGGATAGACCTGAGGGATAGGTCAGAATTCGATTTTGTGTTGTGAATGATTTAAATGCCATATTTACTGTGATTTAAATATACATGGCATGATTTATCTAAAGGCATTGTGATATTATAAAGATGCATTATTTTGCACTACATGCCTACATTTGAGAAAGCAAGCATGATTTATGTACATGGGATTTAATATGTACAAGTGTATATATATATATATATTTAAAGACATGCTTTTAAAGTGAGTTAAGGAAATGATATTTTCGAGGCATAGCATTATTTTGAGTAGATAGTGTAGATGTCTACTTGCTTGCCTGATTTCCTTACTGAGCACGTTGTATGCTCATCCCCCTTTATTTCCCTCTCTACAGAGCATCGACAGTAGAGCGAGTGTGCTTGAGGGATAGTATTCCTGTTGTCCGCTGCTTTTTGCTATCGATTGATAGGTATACATATTTTGTACGGTTATGTATCTAAACATAGAAACAGTACAATGATGTATACGATATATATTATGGGGACTGTATTTGTATTAGTTTTATATGATCTCACATGTATTATAAAAGAAGTTACAGTCAGTAACAGTATATTGACATGTATGTATGATAATGGATGATATGATATGCGAGAAAGCTAACATCGAATCACAGCCCAACCATTGATGAGAGGAAAGGTAAGTTAAAATACAAAAAATTTGTAGTAATTTTGGTTAAGTCAGGAAGGGTCTTGACAGAATGGTATCAGAGCAGAGGTTGGTCTGATGTGAGTCGGTGTTAAAAAATAGGAAAGTGTACATCCCCATAGTATTGTGCTTTGTTTAGATACAACTGTGTATATCAGATGGGAGATAGACTAATTCATAATTGTGAATGCAGAAACTTTACCTATATGGGAAATACTCGTAGTGCTAGAGGGATGAGAGGTAGGGCTCAAGGCCATGGAGATAGGCCTGAGGGACGAGCTGCTGCCGAACCATTACCTACCCATGAGACTCCAGGTGCTACTGAGGTACCAGAGTGTGCTGATATGCGCTTTACAAGATTAGAGCGTAGTGTAGAGATGATAGTAGAGATATTGCCACAGACGATGCCAGGTAGGCAGGGACAGGAGGCAGAAGCTGCGACAGGAGAGGTAGTTACCCCTGATACACCTACACAGCCAGCTTATGCACCGAGGACTATAGATACTCCTACACCCACACCAGTTTCGGGTAGTAGTGGATTAGGGTACAGATGTGATATGGATCGGTTGCGACAGTTCCAGAAGTTTAGACCTCAATCTTTTTGTGGGGTCAAGGACTCTGTAGCTACTGAGGAGAGGGTTGCTGAGATGGAGAAGCTTTATAGATTCTTCGAGTGTACGACATCGGAGATGGTCGCATTTGCTGCGTTCCTACTGAAGGGAGCTGTAGAACATTGGTGGAAGTCCACCAGACCCAAATTGAGAGCCCGACATATAGATATTAGTTGAGAGACATTTCGGGATGCCTTTAAGAGGCAGTTTGTTCCAAATACCGCACAGCAAAAACTGCAGGCTGAGTTTTTGGGACTGAACTAGGGGAGTTTATCCATGGACGAGTATGTGACTTGATTCCTATCCCTGGGGAGATATAACCCAGATATCATGTATAGTAAGGCCAAGAAGGTCCACAAGTTCATCGATGGATTGAGACCGATTCTGCGGTCCAGGTTGGTCCCATTAGATATAACCACCTACGAGGAAGCAGTACGCAAGGCGCAACTGTGTGAGCAAGATTATGAGAGGAATGCTTCCAAGTTTGGGAAGTTTAGCCAGAGCTGAGATATACAGAGGAAGAGGCCAGCTAGAGATAGAGGTTTCAGTTATCGAGGAGGGAGGAAACTCTTTGGTAAGATACCACGGGTTGAGGAGGCACGAGAGAGACCTGTTAGACCTCCTGCTTATCCGACCATAGCTCCAGCAAAGGGTATTGTCATAGGAGGACATAGACCTACTACTGATCAGTGCAGAAGATGCGGTAGATAACATGGAGATAGACCGTGTCCATTGACTCCTATAGTGTGTTTTCGATGCGGGAAACAAGGGCATATTGCTAGAGCTTGCCCAGAGATGGTTGAGACTGCTCCATTGAATGGCAGGGAGCCAGAGAGAGCTCCAGTTGATCCTTTTGCTTCGAGGAGGAGAGCGACGGCAGAAGAAAAGGGGAAACAAGTGATTGGTCGAGGGCGCGTACATGATTTGGACCAGGGTACAGCTGATGCTTCATCAGATGTAATACGAGGTAACATCCTGATTTATGATATTGAAGCATATGTTTTAATTGATCCTGGTGCCACGCATTCTTTTGTATCGCCTTCATTTGCATGTAAATTAGCAAGACATGTAGAGCGTACACCGTTATGTACGATGATGTTGATTTGTACGCCTATGAATAGTAGTCAAGTTATAGAGTATGTATTTAATGATTGTAAGTTGAGAGTAGGGAACAAGGAGATGACAACCAATCTAATATTGCTAAGTATGAGTAACTTTGATATAATCTTAGGAATGGATTGGTTATCGACAAATCATGTTGTTTTAGATTGTTATGTTAAGACAGTTATGTTTCCTAACCCTACTAGATATGTTGTAAAGTTTAATAAAAATAAATGAAAGAAGTAGTTATGATTATAGTATGATATACTGACTTAGAAAACCTTCAACATCTCAAGGTTTCATTGCGTACATGGTAGATATGGATAAGACACATCCGGAGTTGTTAGATATTATTGTGGTCAGTGAATACCCAGATTTTTTTTTGGACGAGTTGCCAGGGTTACCACCAGACAGAGAGATGGAGCTCTGTATAGATTTGGTGCCTGGTACGGAGCCTATTTCGAGACCACCATATCGTATGGCCTTAGTTGAGCTGGAGGAGCTCAAGAGGTAGTTGTAGGAGCTGTTGGATAGGGGTTTCATTAGATCGAGTGTTTTATCTTGGGGAGCATTGGTTTTATTCGTGAGGAAGAAGGATGGGAGCCTCCAATTGTGTATAGATTACCGATTGTTGAATAAAGACACCATCAAGAATAGGTATCCCTTTCCACGCATTGACGACTTGTTAGATCAGCTTCGGGGAGCACAGGTCTTTTCCAAGATTGATCTGAGGTTTGGGTATCATCAGCTGAGAGTTCGGAGTGGAGATGTACCCAAGACAGCGTTTCGTACCCGATATGGCCATTATAAGTTCTTGGTCATGCCATTCGGATTGACGAATGCTCCAACTGCTTTCATGGCTTTGATGAACGATGTGTTCAAGCCATATTTGGACCAGTTTGTTATCGTCTTCATCGATGACATATTGGTATACTCGAGATACAAGGAGGAGCATAAGAAGCACCTTAGGATCGTATTGCAGACTCTATGAGAGCAGAAGTTATATGCTAAGCTCAGTAAGTGTGACTTTTAGTTGTCACAGATCTCGTTTTTGGGACATTTTGTATCGAGAGATGGTGTATCAGTAGATCCATCCAAGATAGAGGCTGTAGTTCAGTGGAAACAACCGAGGACAATCATCGAGATCGGGAGTTTTCTGGGTTTAGTTTGATATTACTGGAGATTCTTTGAGGGATTTTTGAAGTTGGTTGCTCCGTTGAAATGTCTTACTCGAAAGAGTGTACCGTTCGTATGGAACGAGGATTGTGAGAAAAGTTTTCAGGAGTTGAAGCGTCGATTGACCACCGCTCCGATTCTCACTATCCCTACCAGCTCAGAAGGATTTGCAGTGTATACCGATGTGTTGCATCAGGGATTGGGTTGTGTATTGATGCAGGATAGGAGGGTAGTTGCTTATGGATCCAGACAGCTGAAGGATCATGAGAAGAACTATCTGACCCATGATTTGGAGTTAGCACCGTAGTGTTTGCATTGAAGGTATGGTGCCACTACTTGTATGGTGAGAAGTTCCAGATATTTACCGACCACAAGAGCCTCAAGTATCTGTTCTCACAGAAAGAATTGAACATAAGACAGAGAAGATGGCTAGAGCTTCTGAAGAACTACGATTGTGAGATACTTTATCATTTAGGTAAGGCTAACGTTATAGCTGATGCTTTGAGTAGGAAGAGCCTAGGGATGGTATCGTATATGATGGTTAGGGAACATGAGTTGCTAGAGCAGTTTGCTAGCCTCGGTCTGGGAGTTGTGCCTTCTTACATGGATACAGGCTATGTGATAGCTAGTCTAGGCTTGGAGTCGAATCTGTTGGATAGGATCAGAGTGGCTCAGCAGACTGATCCGTTTTGTATAGAGGTGAGTGGTCAGATGCAGAAGGGCACAGTGACTGATTTTGAGTTGAGTTCGGATGGACTACTGACACGCCCTAAGGGTATTGTCCGCAAGTGCATGGGTCGTATAAGTAATAATGAGATTTGAGTCCCGAATTATCATCCCACAGAGAAGTTGACTAGCCTAATTAACTACCGGTTAATCTTATCCTAAGTATATCCTAGCAAATTATGGAATTGCAATGGGTGATCTACTAAGGCTAATTAAAATTAATATTAAAACTATAAAATAAAGAAAATAAAATCGAGCTAAAAGTACTTACAGTGCTCCACGCAATAAAAAAAAATACCTGCAAAAGATAAAGCAATTAAAATAGAAAGCAAAAATGGAAATAAGGAAATAAAATTAATTAAAATTTAAACATACTTAAAATAAAATGCATGTAATTAAACTAATAAAAATTGCAAATTACTTAAACTAAAATCTAATGAAAATAAAGACTAAATTAAAAATGCATGAAAAACATTTAATTTAAATTAATTCAAAATGCAAAACCTTAATTCCTATTGTAAAAAGAAAATTAACTATTAATGAAATTAAACTAAAACTTAAAATAACAAACTAAGAGAATTAAACAAGTCTACATAACTAAGCTAGAAAGTAATAAAAGACATAACAAAAATTAGACAAAGCAAGGTAATTGCATGAAATAATAATCTGTGAAGATAAATGCAGCCAAACATGGCCTTAGCAATTACATAACCACCAAAGTGGTCCCGAGATGCTGCACTGTTCATTTGTCTTCTTCAATTTTCGGTACCATGTAATCTCTCGGTTTGCTGTCTCCAGGTGCTGTAGGCATCCTGCACTCTCGGTTCTGGCCACTTCTGCTCCCGGTGCTACTCTTGCTGCACATTCCTCGGACTGCCTATCTCGCATTAACAATGCACACCACTCTGCCAGATAGCAGACGCATCTTTCTCCGCTGCTCTATTCTGCACTGCTCTGCTTTATTTCATGCATAGCAACAGGACATCAGCTGCTGTGCATGTCCAGCAGCAGCTACACACCAGTTTGGTTCACGCCACTAGTAGTTTGCTATGCCCCGCAGTTAAACACCCTCCGGTATTAATGACTTTCTGCTCCAAGCATGCACTCACATTCAGCAACTGCCCCCGTCAGGTGCTGTAACATGCGTTACTCAACCCTTGATCACCATGCATCAGCTGCAGCTAGCATTCATCAGCAGCTCGGCATTACTGAAAGCCCAAAGCAATAACAGCATTCAGCAGTAAATATCAGAATATTAAGACAGAAATCAGACAAGGAATGCTTGTAAAGATAATGAACAGTAGAATAGATTGAAACAGTGGTGAACAGAGGAGGAAATATGTTCTCGGACAGCACACTATTGCTAAGCTTCGTACACAGTAGCAACTAAAACACCATCTTCACCATCTTCCAGCAATCAAATGAGATAAACAAAGACAAATAACTACTGAAATGATCAATTGCAAAACCAGTTAAAAATAAGCTAAAGGCTGATATGTAGTAACTGAAATTATATATATATATATATTATAAAATGCAGACAAGAAAAATCCTAATATACTGCAGCAAATGGAAATAAATCATGCAACAGAAATGACCATGCAATAGTGTGTATTCATCTTAACACAGAATGAACCATGCAAAATCAGTATCTGAAAACTGAAATAGCAATCATCCGCAAAACAGAGAAGTAGTGATGCTACTGTAGCCTCGGGTTGCTTCAGTTTCTGCTGCCATCATGGTTCCACCGAGCTTTTGATGTAGACAAAATGTTTAACATTAAATCCACATCAAAGCATCAGAACACCTATGGCAGCAATCAAAGAGCTTTGTAACTCGACTGCACCTCTTGAAATCTAGCCGAGAGCTACAAAAGTGATGGTTTAACAAATAAAGAAAACAAAACATAAGTAATGCATCTGGAAAAGAAACAAAGACATGAAATAGGAAAATGAGTTATGGAAATACAACTTGACAAATAGAGAACTCATGGAAAAGAAACCGAGAGCATGAAAAAGAGATTGATTTTCCATTGAAAATGAAATTTAACAAAGATTAATCAAGAACATGAAATGAATAGTAAAATAACTTGTAAAAACTATGCAGAAATTTAAAGAAAACTTTTAAAATTAATCTAAAAGCTATTCTACCCTAACCTACATTACTCCTACAAACTAATTTACCCTAAACTACACTACTCCTACTTCTACCCTAAACTACTTGATTTTTCAATTGTCATCATGTTCTATTTATACACAAACATAGGGGTACAATGGTAACTACACTACTCCTACTTCTACCCTAAACTACTTGATTTTTCAATTGCCATCATGTTCTATTTATACACAAACATAGGGGTACAATGGTAAATTTTCATCCTAGATGAGTTGGCATTGTTTGACCACTTGTCTTCATTTGATTTGTTGCAGAGTAGATATTTCCACGTCATCAGTCTTTTTGTCCAATTAGCTGTGCGATGTGGCACGGCGTGTGTCTTCCAGAGGGTTGACACAGTGTCCTTCGATCTTATCGTTTCGGAGCAAATAAAATACGGACACCTAACATCACACGTGTCCAGTCGACTGATGACTCGGTCTGCAAATTGGAAGTGATCTAGTCTCCTTTAGCCCGTTTTTAGCCCAATTTCGTCTGAAACGACTGGATTTCATCTGGATTTAATTTACCTACACATTAAAGAATTTTAATTAAATAAAGGGGATTATTAGTAAAATAATATGGGGATTAAATAAATAATTAGGAATTTAAGCATAAATAATTCTATAAAAAAATAGAATTATCAAATACTGAGGTTCAGAGGCAGATTGTGTGTTCCCGAGGATCCTGGACTCAGGAGACTGATATTGGCAAAAGCTCATTCATCGAGGTATACGTTACATCGGGGAGTAACAAGATGTATCAGAACCTCCGGAAGGTATACTGGTGGTCGGGTATGAAGAGAGATATAGCAGATTTTATGGTAAAGTGGCTCGTATGTCAATAGGTGAAGGTAGAGCATCAGAAGCCTGCAGGGTTATTGCAGCCTCTACTTATACCGACATGGAAATTGGAGCATATCACCATGGATTTCGTGATGGGTTTACCGAGAACCCGCAGGAATCACGATGCGATATGGGTGATCGTCGACAAACTGACGAAGTCAGCCCACTTCCTAGCTATAAGAGCTACCATACTCTGAGCACATTGACAGAGCTATATGTACACGAGGTAATGAGGTTACATGGTGTACCAGTGAGCATAGTCTCTGATAGGGATTCCCGCTTCACTTCCCAGTTTTAGGAACATTTTCAGGAAGCCATGGGAACCCAGTTGAGTTTAAGCACCGCTTTCCATCCTCAGATAGATGATCAGTCAGAGAGGACTATACAGACTCTGGAGGACATGTTGAGAGCATGTGTACTAGATTTTAGAGGCTCCTGGGATGACCACTTGCCACTAGCCGAGTTTGCCTACAACAACAGTTATCATTCGATTATCAGGATGGCACCGTATGAGGCTTTATATAGTCGTAGATGTCATTCCCCTATTAGATGGGAAGAAGTGGGTGACCATAAGATTTTCACTCCTGACATGGTTACACAAGCATCTGAGGACGTCTACTTGATTATAGAGAGACTGAGGACAGCTCAGAGTAGACAAAAGAGTTACGCTGATAGGAGACGAAGGCCACTAGAGTTTGCAGTTGGTGAATTTGTGTTTCTGAAAGTTTCTCCTTCCAAGGGCATAGCGAGATTTGGGAAGACCGAAAAGTTGAATCCTCGCTATATAGGACCCTTTGAGATACTTGATCGAGTGGGAGATAAAGCTTATAGGTTGGCATTGCCACCAGACTTATCAGGTGTCCATAACGTCTTCCATATATCGATGCTTCAGAAGTATCACCTGGATCCGGCACATGTGATTAGTTATGAACCATTGGAGCTCCAAGAGGACATGTCATATGTTGAGAGACCGATTCGGATACTGGATAGGAAGGAGAAGGTATTGAGATCGAAGACTATCAGATTAGTGCAGGTTCTCTGGCAGCATCATACTTCAGAGGAGGCTACTTGGGAGCTGGAGAGTTTGATGCGAGAGAAGCACCCCTATCTATTTGATGACTGACTTGGTTCTAATTTGGAGGACCAAATCTTATTAGTAGGGGAGGATTGTCAGACCCGTATTTTATGTAGCTTGTTCCTTATAATTCCTATGTTTATGAACACTCTATTATTATAGTTGAATCATAAGAAGAGTATTTACTAGATTTAAAGTGTATGTGAAATGATTTAGCACTCATAAGCTACATAAAAGCCTAATGTGAGCTATAAGAGTCACATGCTAAACCGAGTGGATTAAATCATTCTGACTGAAAAGAAGAACTTAAAATGAGAAAATATAGAGAGCTTATGAAGGAAAGTCAGTTTGATTTAGTTTCGAACACAAAGAACGAGAGTAAAAGCTAAAAAGGGTAAAATAGACCTTTTTAGCGAGTTAAGGTATTTAAGGTATTTCGAGCATATTTACCTACCAAAAACAGCTAAAACGTAAATACAAGAGTGTAAGACATAAGATATGACACTTTCAAAATTTTGAGAAAAAGTCAACATGGTCAATGATTAAGGAAAAAGTCAACTATAGTTAAGGAAAGTGGACTTTTACCATAGTTGACTAACCATGGTTAAAAATTAACCTAAGTATGGAGAAAAATTTGGAAAAAAATATTTTTAGTCAGAATACAAGATAATCATCCCCGAAAGTAAGAAAAATTTATTTGGAAGGATTTCAGATTAAAATTAATGGATAAAAACGTAATGGGCCTAAAGTGAAGATTTTAAAGCCCATTAAGGTATACTAAATGTAGATTAAAATTCTTAGGTCCCTTAGACCGAATTGTTGGACCGATTGATAGGCCAAATATTTAGAGAATAAAAGACCCAAGGCATAGTAAAATTTTCAGCCCGAAAGCCCATTAAGAAAGCCGAAACTGAGAGGCCCAATTGTAAAGCCCATTAGGATTAAATATCTAACCATAGTTAAAGCTAACTATGACTCATTAGATGACTCATTAGGTGACTCATAACTAAACCTTAGGAAGTCAATTTTAATGGCCGAAAAGTAAGGCTTAAAGGCTAAGTAAATGGCTTATAAAATCAGTCACACCATTGTCATCTTCACCATACCATTCTCGGCTACACAAAGAAACCATTGAAATACATTTATCCAAGCTTTCTCTCACTAGAAATCACTAGGATTTAGGCATATTTGGAACTTGCATTCTTCATGGAAGTTGTTCCAAATTGAGAGGAGAGTAACATATGTTGGAATTGGCTATCAAGAAGCTATAGTGTGCAAATCGTGAGGCTCCAAAGTTTCAGCCAAGTGTGAACACAAATACTAGGTATATTTTCAAGCTTTCAAATTCATATATGTTAATGTATGAATGATTTTAAGTATATTGATATATGTTTTAAGGATTTAAACATATGAAATCACTATGATCATGGTTAGGTCGAGAGTGAGTAGTGAAATATCATGAATGCCCATATGATATTAAGGCATAAATGAGTTGATATACATGTGTTAATGATTATGGTATAGTTAGAATTAATCAATTTGATTAATTAATACATGTATTAAGTTGGCAATCAAGTTGTTTGATAAAATGCCTAAATGAACTATGTGATGCTTAAGAACATTGCCAACTAAGTGTTTGTGAAAATGGCTAAGTGAATTGACTAAGAAAATGGGCATGGACGGCATGCCATGGTGTGACCGACGGCATGGGGTGCTCTCGGCCATGGCATGTGGTCGAGAGGTCCAATGGACCAAGCCCAATTATTTTAGGCCCAATGAGATGTAATGGGTCTAGGATAAGCCCAATAAGAGTTGATGGGCCCTACAAGCCCAAAAGGCCCAACAAAAATAAATAGTAAAATGGAAATGGGCTTAAGGCATAGTTAAGCCCATTAAGGTTTATTAAAGCCCATTAAGTGGGATAGATTGTCCTTAATGTGAAATACAGTAGGAAAAGTATATTTAACATGATAAATGATTATATGCAGCTCCAAAGATTATTGGAGGAGCAAATCGGACTGCTGGATCGAGCAGCGTTGAGAAAGTAAAATTTATCGAGTGATTACAAGTAAGGGACTTTTTGTGAGTAGTTAGAGATACCTGCACGTATTTTTGTCTGCTTTTACATTCACTTAAAAACATCTGACGGTTAGATAAAGTGAATAATAATTATTGTGATCCAGTAGTGGCAAATTATGATTTTACCCTTAGTTAGGAAAAAAGTCAACTTTTGTGAAAAGTTGTAAAAAGCTTGGAAACCACCATTTTGAGTGTTTTACTACTGTTTAGCAGAAGAATAAATAGATGGGCTAATGATTTTAAGGTTGATATGAATTAAGCACACTTTATAGTGCTGATTTTGATGTTTTGAAAATCATCCATTTTTAAAGAGCCATCTATCGAATTATGTGAGAATAAATCGTGCTAGAGCACAGCTCGCACTTGATTTCATATATTTTCCACATATATTAGTGCTGGATTGTGATTCACACTAGATTTCCATGACATACATGATAGAATGTTATGTATGAGTTATTACTCGTACTCAGTTTTATATGATATGTATGAGAGAGTGCTGGAGAGATTAGCTCGTACTCGAATTTTACATGAGATGCATGACCGAGTGCTAGAGCGTTGCTCGTACTCGATTCTTCATGATTTATACATGACATAGTACTAGAGTTATTGCTTGTACTTGATTTGATGAGTTTTGTACATAGCATGGTACTGAAGCTATTGCTCGTACTTGATTTGATGATTTTTGTGCATAGCATGGTACTAGAGCTATTGTTCATACTTGATTTGAAACATGAACTATGCATTGACCTAGTTGTTGGAGGTTTAGTCGTACTAGAGTTTAAGTTTGTGATGTGAAACAGTGTTTGAGCGGAGTGTCAACTGTGAGTCGCGCTCAAAGGCGCGCATTGTAATTTATGTGATATATAATACATGTTGACAACCATGCTTGATTTTCTCGTGTAGACTGAGTGTCATACTATGAGAGGTTCGCATGTGGATTTAGAGACGTGGTATGATATTCCATGGTTTGAAGGCTAAGACCTATGGTAGGCACCCCGACTGTGATGTAGGGTCCACGGAGTACGTTATACCGTGCGAGTGGCATGGAGTACATTGTACCGTGTGGTGTTGTGAAGTTGAGGAGTTGATAGCTGGCGGTTGTGATGGACTGGCCCCCCTCCCGTTGCAGCAGTGATACCCCACACGCCGAGATCTGTGTTGCCTGGGATCACCATTATAGGATATGGCCATAGTCCAGGATATTATTGCATTTCACAACAGAGTCTCACATGATATATCACCTGACTGACTGATTAATTTATGATACAAATAGACTTGGGGGATGGGTCAAAATCCGATTTTGTGTTGTGAATGATTTAAATGTCATATTTACTAAGATTTAAATATACATGGCATGATTTATCTAAAGGGATTGTGATATTGTAAAGATGCATTATTTTGCACTACATGCCTACATTTGAGAAAGCAAGCATGATTTATGTACACGGGATTTAATCTGTACAAGTATATATATATATTTAAAGACATGCTTTTAAAGTGAGTTACGAAAATGATATTTTTGAGGCATAGCATTATTTTGAGTAGATAGTGTAGATGTCTAATTGCTTGCCTGATTTTCTTACTGAGCGCGTTGTATACTCATCCCCCTTTGTTTCCCTCTCTACAGAGCATCAGCAGTAGAGCGAGTGTGCTTGAGGGATAGTATTTATATTGTCCGCTGCTATTTCCTATCGATCGACAGGTATGCATATTTTGTACGGTTATGTATCTAAACATAGAACAGCATAGTGATGCATACGATATATATTATGGGGAATGTATTTGTATTAGTTTTATATGATCTCACATGTATTATAAAAGAAGTTACAGTCATTAACAGTATATTGACATGTATGTATGATAATGGATGATATGGTATGCGAGAAATCTAAGATCGAATCATAGCTCAACCATTGATGAGAGGAAAGGTAAGTTAAAATGCGAAAAATTTGTAGTAGTTTTGGTTAAGTCAGGAAGGGTCTTGACAGATAGATACCCCACCCACACAGGATGTGCCTACGCTAGTTGCTATGCCAGGCAGTAGAGGTTGGGGATATGGATGCGATTTGGACAGATTACAGTAGTTTCAAAAATTTGGACCGCCGTCTTTCAGTGGAGTTAAGGACCCAGTAGCTGCAGAGGATTGGATTAACGAGACTGAGAAGCTATACGGGTTCTTTGACTGCAGTACTTTCGAGATGGTAGCGTTTGTCACTTTTATGTTGAACGGATCAGCAGAACATTGGTGGAAATTCACCAGGCCTATTTTGAGAGCCCGACATACTGAGATCAGCTGGGATGTATTTTTGGAGGCTTTCCGGATATAGTACGTTCCAAATATCGCACTGCGAAAGATGAAAATAACATTTTTGGGACTGACCCAAGGGAGCATGACTGTGGATGAGTACGAGACGACCTTTATCTCCCTGGAGAGATATGATCCCAGCACAATGAGTAACAAGGTCGAAAGGATCCAGAAATTTATGGATGGACTGAGACTAACCATCAAGTCCAGGTTGGTTTCCTTAGACATACCAACCTATGAGGAGGCAGTGCGCAGGGCGCAATTATGCGAGCAAGAAGTTGATAAGATTGCCTCAGAGTTTGAGAAGGTTGGTAAGATGAGGGACAGAGATAAGAAGAGACCAGTGATGGATAGAGGCTTTAATTATAAGGGAAGCAAGAGGTTTGCTGGGAAGAGACCGAGGATCAATGAGATCCGAGAGAGGATAGTTCATACTCCTATGTATCCGGCCATAGCTCCAACTAAGGGAATTATGATTGGAGGGCCACGGCCTATGACAGAGTAGTTCGGTAAGTGTGACAGGTACCATGGCACTCGACCGTGCTATGGACATCCTGTAATATGTTTTAGATGTGGGAAATCAGGGCACATAATCAGGGATTGCCCACAAAAGGGCAAGGAGCCAGAGAGAGCTCTAATTGGGACAGCTGCTCCGAGGAGGAGGGCTACAGCTGAGGAAAAAGGGTAGCAGGTAGTGGGTGTGAGCAGAGGATGAGTGTATACACTGGACCAGGACACTGCGGATCAGTCTTTGGATGTGGTAAAAGGTATCATCCAAATCTTTGATTTAGAAGCATTTGTACTGTTTGATCCTGGTGCCACACATTCTTTTATTTTGCCATTCTTTGCATGTAAATTGTTGAAGCATGTACAACCCACACTGCTAGATAAAATGTTGATGATATCTACCCCTATGAATGATAGTCAGTTGACTGAGTATGTATATAGAGATTGTAAGATGAGGATAGGAGGTAAAGAAATGGCAGCCGATTTAATTTTATTAAATATGAGTGATTTTGATGTGATCTTAGGAATGAATTGGTCGGCTGCCAATCATGTTGTTATGGATTGTCATGCAAAAACTTTAATGTTTCCAAAGATAGACAACCTTGTTGTAAATTTGATGAAATGAAATGAAAGAATATGTTATTGCAATTGAGAATAGTATAATCTAATTACATGATATTTTAGAGATGAATCTAAATTACAATAATATATGTTGATGTGATGATTTATGATTACTAATGGTGGAAAGAATAATGTGAAGGGTTCATCGCTTATGTGATTAAGATGGATAAGGTACGTCCGAAATTAGGAGACATTCCAATGGTTAAGGAGTTTCCAGATGTCTTTTCGGATGAGTTACTAGGGTTACCTCCAAATAGGGAGATGCAGTTTGGTATAGATTTAGCACTTGGTACAGAGCCGATATCCAAGCCACCATACAGAATAGCTCAAGTTGAGTTGGAAGAACTAAGGAAACAGCTACAAGAATTCCAAGAGAAGGGGTTCATTAGGTCGAGCGTCTCACTTTGGGGAGCACCGATTCTGTTTGTAAGGAAGAAGGATGGAAGCCTCCGACTGTGTATAGATTACCGGTTGTTGAATAAGGCCACCATCAAGAATAAGTATTCCCTTCCATGCATCGATGACTTGTTGGATCATCCTGAGGGAGTGCAGGTCTTTTCTAAGATAGATCTAAGATCAGGGTACCATCAGTTGAGGATACAAAGTGGAGATGTACCCAAGATAACTTTTCACACCCAGTATGAACATTATGAGTTTATGGTTATGCCATTCAGGTTGACGAATACTCCTACAGCTTTTATGTCATTGATGAATGAGGTATTTCACCAGTACTTGGATCGATTTGTTATTATGTTTATTGATGATATACTGGTGTACTCAAGGTCTAGAGAGGAGCATGAACGACACCTAAGGATAGTGCTGCAGACCCTCTAGGAGAAGAAGTTGTACGCTAAACTGAGTAAGTGCGACTTTTGGTTGGAACAGATCTCTTTTCTGGGTCATATAGTATCAAAAGATGGAGTGTTAGTGGATCCATCTAAGATTGAGGCCACAGTTCAGTGGCAGAGACCACAGACAGTGACAGAGATTAGAATTTTCTTGGGTTTAGCTGGATATTACCGAAGGTTTGTGGAGGGATTCACAAGATTAGTTGCTCCTTTGACACTCTCACGAGAAAGAATGTTGAATTTGTGTGGGACGATAAGTGTGAGGAAAGCTTTGAGGAGTTGAAAAGGAGATTAACCACAGTTTCGATCCTCACCATTCCTACTAGCTCAAGAGGTTTCTCGGTGTATGCGGATGCTTCATACCTAAGACTGGGTTGTGTATTGATACAGGATGGGAAGGTAGTAGCCTATGGATTAAGGCAGTTAAAGGATCATGAGAGGAACTACTCGACCCACGATTTAGAGTTAACGGCTGTAGTGTTTGCGTTGAAAATATGGCGCCACTACCTCTATGGTGAGAGATTTTGGATTTACACAGATCATAAGAGCCTTAAGTACCTGTTCTCACAGAAAGAGTTAAACATGAGACAGAAGATATGGCTCGAGGTGTTAAAGGATTATGATTGTGAAATCCTGTACCACCCAAGTAAAGCTAATATGGTTACTAATGTATTAAGTAGGAAGCATCTCGGGTTGGTGTCATTCATGATGGTTAGGGAACATAAGCTGTTGGAACAGTTCATGAACCTCAGTTTAGATATGACCCCGCCTGTCGCTGATAGTGGATTTATGATACTAGCTTGTAGTTGGAACCGAATCTAGTAGATCGAGTCAGGACAGGCTCAGCGAGTTGATCAGTAGTGCAGTGATATTGTCAGGCAGATACAGAGGGGTACAAAGATGGATTTTAAGTTGAGTTTAGATGGATTGCTAAGGTTCAGAGGTAGGATATGTGTTCCTAATGATGCAGAGATCAGAAGGTTGATCTTAACAGAGGCTCACTCAACGAGGTATACGATACATCCAGGAAGTACCAAGATGTATCAAAACCTTCGATGAAAAAACATATTGCTAAATATGTTGCTAAGTATCTCATTTGTCAGCAGGTGAAGGTAGAGCATTAGAAACCTGCAGGGTTATTGCAGCCTCTACCGATACCGACTTGTAAGTGGGAGCATGTCACCATGGATTTTATGATGGGATTGTCGAGGACCCGGAGAGGTTATGATGCCATATGGGTGATTGTGGATCGGTTGATGAAGTCAGCCTATTTTCTAGCTATGAGAGCTACCGATACTCTAAGCCAGTTAGCGAACTTGTATGTGCGTGAGATAGTGAGGCTACATGGAATTCCAGTAAGAGTTGTTTCAGATAGGGATGCCTGCTTCACTTCCCACTTCTAGGAACGTTTTTAGGAAGCGATGGGGACCCAGTTGAGTTTTGGCATCGCGTTTTATCCTCAGACAGATGGTCAGTCAGAAAGGACTATACGGACCTTGGAGGATATGTTGAGAGCGTGTGCGTTGGATTTTGGGTGCTCCTAGGATGACCATTTGCCACTCGTAGAGTTCGCCTATAATAACAGTTTTCATGTGAGTATCGGGATGACACCATATGAGGCATTGTATGGGCGTAGATGTCGTTCCCCTATTGGATGGGAAAAGGTTGGTGACAGACAGATTTTTGCTCATGACTTACTGCAACAAGCATCTGAGGACGTCCAATTAATATGTGAGAGATTACGGATAGCTCAGAGCCAACAAAAGAGTTACGCTGACAAGAGATGGAGACCACTAGAGTTTGATATGGGTGAGTCAGTGTTCTTAAAGGTTTCTCCTTCGAAGGGAATTATGAGATTTGGTAAGAAGGGCAAACTGAGCCCTAGATACATCAGACCCTTCAAGATTTTGGAGAGAGTGGGAGACAAGGCTTATAGTTTGGCATTGCCATCGAAATTGGTAAGTGTTCACAACGTCATCCACATATCCATGTTAAAGAAGTATCACCCGGACCCGGCGCATGTAATAAGGTACGAGCTTTTGGATCTCAATGAAGGTATGACGTATGTCGAGAAGTCGGTTCGGATACTGGATAGAAAAGATAAAGTGTTGAGGGCAAAGATAATTCCCTTGGTGAAGGTTCTTTGGCAACAGCACATTATGGAAGAAGCCACATGGGAATTGAAAAGTTTGATGCGGGAGAAGTATCCTGAGTTATTCACGGATTAAATTAGTTCTAATTTGGAGGACCAAATTTTCTAAGTGGGGGAGAATGTGAGACCCTGTATATGTATGATTGTATATATGTACATAGAAATGTAAATGGAGTCATACTATGAATTCATATGTGAAGTATATGTAATGCAAGTCCATAAGTTAAAGTACACACTTGTAACTAAGAGTTGTGATTGTACACACAAGTTTCATTATATAAGAATGTGAAGAAATGGACTTAAACATGTGGGAATGTGAGTAGATTGGATTATGAGTAGTGTGGTAAAATGGAAGGAAGAGTTGCATAAGTTGTGCACTTTTATTTGGTTTATATTAAGTACCTTTGGTCATACAAAGATTCTACACAAGTTTTAATGTGTATGAAGTATTAATGGATGCCATTTTCAAGTTTCAAAGATAATTGGATGAGAAAATGACCATGGCAGTAAATTAAGGATGTTTTGGTATAAGTTTTTGCAGGAAACTGCAGCAAAATCTGGAAATTATGCAAACCAAATCGATCTCATAGGATGAGAGATCGATCTAGATGAGCCAAAATGCTTGTATTTGAGCAAAGGAATAGGGTAGATTGATCTCCAATTGAGCCAGATCAATCTCCTAAAAATTTTGTAATGAAAAGATCGATCCTTAAGCACACAGATCAATCTCCTTAGCTCTCTGGTTGGAGCAGATCGATCTCAAGCTTTGATAGATCGATCTCATGCTTAAAATGCCGTGAAAAAAGAGGGATTTAAATGGACCAGATCGATCTCCTCCTAGTGTAGATAGATCTTCTTAAGCTATTTCTATAAAAGGAGCAGTGAAATCTGCATTTTAACGAAACTGAACTTTCCTTTCCATTCCAAACCCAAATCCTAGCTTTCTCACTCCTAAATCCAGCCATTTTCAGTAAGATTTGAGGGAAAGCTATTAGAGACAAAGTTGTTCACATCAAAGAGAAGAACAACATAGCTTGGAGGCATTTCCCCATTTGTTGGATTGAAGGATAAAAGGTACAGTTCAATTTGGAGTAAAGAGGAAATCAAGTTAGGTGTGTTTTCTAATGAAACAACTCAAGTACATTGTTTGGATATTGATTTTAGAGTTGTTTAATGTACATATGAATGATAAGAACAACCTTGAAAGTAAAGAATCCACCATAACCTAGAAATGGTTTAGTGTGAGAAAGTGAAATGTAGAGGTATTTATGATGAATGAGATATCTTAAGATGATGATTGTGTTATGGGTATGAATTGGAGGTGTTGATTTTAGGATAAATTGTGAGATTTACCACAAGGGGTAAAAATGTGTATTTAAGGCATTGGATAAATACATAGTTGAATGAGAGTTAAAAGTGTTAACTCAAGTGTTTGATAGATGAATTGTAGCTCCTGAGGATACACCGGAGCAAGTGGAGATAAGAACATGAGAAGCGTAAAGGAAGAGAGTCGCACCCCGAGTAAATTGAGGTAAAGGAATTGTGTGGATTCTTAGAGATATCGTGCCCAATTTGAGCGCTTAAATATTTTGCTAGAATGCATGAGATGTTAGAAAATGAAATTGGGTGATTAAAGGGAAAAAGTTGGGTGTTCGAGAAATGTGCATGAAAACAAAAGCATAATGCTTTGAAAAACATGTTTTATTGCTTTTTAGCAAATGATTAGTAGGTTGGCTGACATTTGAAATGATTTACAAAATAAATGAGTTGTTTTGGTTTATTAACCATACTTTGCAACGATTTAAGCCACCTACATGGTTTTCATGAGAATGAAAACTTACTAGAGTATGACTCACACGAGATTTGACGTGTTTTATACACATGAGTGCTGGAGCTTAGCTTGCACTAATTTTCACATGGATTTTTACTGGTTTTGGCATGGTGCTGGAGCATAGCTCGCATTAGATGCCCGCCTTACTTGTTGTCGTGCTTGGAGCTTCGGGTAGACTGGGTGTCACGTCGATTAAATAGGCTCACACGTGGATTGTTTTAACGTGTTGATAGCCGTGTTAGGAGCTTCGGGTAGACAAGAGGTCGTACCGATTATATAGGCTCACACGTGAGTTTTGAGATGTGGCGTGATATGATGTGTTGATGTGGGTCCACGAAGTACGCTGTATCGTGCAGGTAGCATAGAGTACGTTGTGTCGTGTTGAGATGTGATATGCCATCTTCGGACGAGATCTGCTATGGACTGACGGGCAGGATTTGACCCACCTCCCATGTGGAAGCAGATAGTGGTGATATCTCGAACACCTGATCTGTGTAGCCGTTATCACAGGTTATGGCCATAGACCTAGAGGTTATTTTCCTTATTGAATTGCCTATCTTACATGTCTTTTGCTTTATAAATAAATCCATGTTTGAAATGATTTGTGGGTCAGGACAGTCCGAGGGAGGGGCTGAGTCCTGACAAGTGATGAGTTGTTTTGAGATATCAGTTTGTTAATGGCTTTTAAAGTGCACTGATGCATGATATTTAATGCCATGCTTTACTTATGAAATGTGCATGATGATTAATGTCATGCCTTACTTATAAAATATGCATGATGATTAATGCCATGCTTTACTTATAAAATATGCATGATGGTTAATGTCATGCTTTGAATGGATTTTGTGCACTAAATTTAATAGCATGAATTGCTTTACATGCCACGTAGATAGTGCAGTATCTACCTGTTCGCATGATTGCCTTACTAAGCATGTGGTTTGCTCACCCCCCTTATTTTCCCCTCTCTACATAGATTTGAGTACAGATTGAGAGTGACTGGAGGCTTTTCCTTTTGGATATCCGCTGCATCCCATCGCGTAAGGTATACACACTTGAATTATTTTGTATCTAAACTAGACATAGCATAATAGCATTTTGAATGTAAACATTGGGGATGTAAAGCAATGTAAACACTTGTAAACAGTAACTTTGATGTATCTATAAAAGTGTTTACTTCTGAAATTTATGTTACAAATTAAAATGTTATGGATGGATGAGGTAGACATTGACACACAGCCCAACCATTGAGTGTGTAGCTGATCACAATCGAGGTAAGGTAAGAACACATAATGAATATTGGATGAAAATGTGAAAATTTGTACGTATTTTGGTAAGTTGAGGGTCGTGACACTCTAGGTTCCTTCAAGCTTTGACGTGTATTAATCTTTCGAGCATTTTAATCTTTCATTTGTTTAAACTCTTTTAACTTGGGCTTCTTTTTCCCTTGGCGTGCTCTTTGTTATGTACAAGTGATGGTTGTCATTTAGCTCAAAACCCTCTCCTGCATCGTGCCAAGATATAAAGTTCATGTCCTGCTCTTTTTTAATAAGTTAAATTACAATATAGCCTCACAATTTCAGCAAATAAAGTTGGAATGATGAGATTCAATTGTTGCAATGTCAATTGTGCATCATTCACAATCATACTATCATAATCATGAAGTTTGGTCGTCATGGTAACCTCAAGTTTGTGTGATTCTGTTGTCATAATGTTTGTTATTGTACTTTATCTTTAATGATAAAGGGTTTAACCATGGTGAGTTTGCTTCCATCTAGCGAAATTCAACCATAATAATTTTTACTTATGTAAAGTATTATATTATTCTTGATCACTGTCACTTGTTTCTTCATTTTGTGTGAAGGTGAAAAGTAAAAAGTGTTGTTTTGTTTTAAATTATTCTATTTGAATGTTCATTTTTTGACAACATCTTTAATGGAGAGTATACCTTCAAATCTACTTCAAAAAATGTCAAAGTGTGGCAAACTTTAGAGAACTGGATGTTTGACAACATTATTGGTAGAGAGTGTACCTCCAAATCCATCTTTGGAAATGTCAATATGCAGTGAGCTTTGAAAAATTGAATATCTTGTATTTTATCACACCTTCTGTAGAGAGTATACCTCCAAATCAGTTTTCAGAGTATCAATATTTGGTGAACTTGAAAGAATTGAATCTTTACTCATTTGACTACGCCATCCGTGAAGAGTGTACCTCAAAATCCACTTCTGGCAGCATTAAAGTGTGGCGAACTTTTGAGAGTTGATGTTGTTGGAGTATTCTTCATTGATCATACTTTTTTTTTTTTTGTAGAGAGTGTACCTCCTAATGCACTTTTAATCATGCCAATGTGTCACAGACTTTGAACCATGGACAAAGTTTTAGATTGTTAACCACTTGCTTGTGGCCATTGATAATGCTATTGGAGGAAAGTGTGCCTCTTAATCCACCGAAGTATCAATACGATTGGCCGACTATTGGGATTGCATGGATTTATCTTTATAAATTTACTTACTTTATTCCCTAACATTGTTACTAAGAAGAATTGCATGACTTGATTGTGGACTTGCCTGAATAGCGTTGCTAGCATTGGAAGCGAAAGTGATGCAACTAAAGTCTGAAAAGCGTTGTGTAGAAGCGGTGGCATTATAGCTATTTTTACCCTTAAATTACTCTTGATCTTTAAACCCTTTTGTCATAAACAATCATTTTGTTATTGCTTGATGAAGATAAATAGTCCTCTTATAGATTACTCCCTCAGATAAAGCATGATAACTTGTAAGACCCGATTGTTATCAAAATTCCTTATGATTCATATGATGTAAACATGGTGGGATGCAAACTGAATCATAAGAAAAGTTGTAAGTGAATGAAAAATGCAAATGGAATGAATAAAAATTCTCGAATACATTTAAAAGATCAAATGGAAGATTGAAATGATCACATATTAACTGAACGGGATTCAAACCATTTGAATTGGAGATAAGGGTTTAAAACATGAAATGAGAAAGGGTTCGTGAAGGGAAGTTGTGTTGATTTGGTCTCGAACACATGCAAAGGTAAAACGGTCAGAAGATCGAAATCCGGTATAAATTCGATAAGATAAATTTCATTAAAAATATGAAATTGAGAAATCTTGATCAATAATGAGGAACATATTGAATTTCGAGTCCAATTGATCAAGATATGAATTTATTGAAATTAATCGAAATTTTCACATCAGAAAATTATCTCGAAAATATTGAAAAAAATACCGAAAAGATGAAATAAGACAGATAAATTCATTTATGGATTAAATGAATAAAATATAATTTTTAATGATATTTTGGGGGGTTTTTTAATAATATTTTAATGAATAAAATAATAATAAAATAAATTATAAATAATAAATAAAAAAGAAGAAGAAAATAGTGTCGCGCGATAGCCATCTTCGACTTCCCCAAAAGATGGTGAACGGCGGCACGATGGAGGGCGAGGAGACCGGCGAAGCAAGGCCTGCACCAAGGGAGCCTCCACTGGCCAACACGCGCTCCCAAGCCATCGAAAATCGCGAGAACGGCGAGGGGGGAGAACCGAAAGGGAAAAGAGAAATCGATGGCCATCGGCTCCGATCTGGCCAACCTCGCCCCCAATCGAACATTCTTGAGGCAATGACGAGCCGATTGGTGGTGAAAACAGCCTGAGAAACTGCGGCCAGCGTCGGCAACGACGAGAAAAGAGAACTAGCAGTGACGACAAAGGAAGAACAGGCCGGATCGGCCACTTTTCGACCAGTCCTGGCGAAATCGAGGCCAGATCTATGTATCGAACAGTCCTGCAGACCTGTCGGAGGTGAAAGTCGATGAAGAACCGACCGACGAAGCCCCGAACCACACCGAATCGGACTAAACCGGGCTAAACCGGACTGAACCGGACCGGGTCGGTTCAGCCAGGGAAGAAAGACAAGAAAGAAAAGAAAAAGGGAAAGAGAAAAAGAGAAAAAATTGAGAAAAATTTCGGTGATGCAATCGAGCTACGGGTAAGCCGGTAAGGGGTCGAAATTGATCGATTTAAATTTTGAAATATTTAATTTGATTAATATTTGACTGAAAATTTACTCGAAAAATATGTAATTGTGTAGTTCGACAATTGACGCCAAACGAGAGCTCGAGTTAGCCTCGATTTGTATACTATCAGGGAATCTCGGGTAAGTAACCCTTATTTACGACAATTTGCATCGTTATGCATGTTATAAATTTACCGCATAAATTACGGATTTAATATTCGCATAAAATGAATTATATTCTGGAACTAGAGATAAATTGTCGTAAATAATTAATTGAGCTATGCAAGAATTTAGAACGAGGCCCAACAAATACTGTTGGGCCCAATGATACCAATAGGCCTCGATGATGTGAATAGTAAGTGGAAAATGGGCTTAAGGCCGGTTAAGGCCCATTATTGTACAATCGAGCCCAATATGGGTAAACGAGCTTAATGATTTAAATTAAGCCCATAAAATATGAAAGACAATTAATTATATTGTATTTGACCTGATGAATATTTATACGCAGTTCCAGAGATTGGATTGGGAGCAAATCGAACTGCATGACGAGACGTTAATGGAAAGGTCAAAATGTACAGAAAATTGAGGTAAGGGAATTTTACGGACTGCTAGAGGTAACTTTACACAATTTCGACATCATTTACATTCCCTAAAATTGTCTGAAGGGTCTAGATTTAAAATAAGAATTTTAGTGCCTAGATGGGCAAATGACCAAAATACCCTTGTGAAGGGTAAAATTTTAAAAAATTAGAAAAGTTGGGAGGAGCAAGAACAAGAGGATCCTACTTGTTTTTCAGGTGTTTTGACACATGCATAAGTAGGCTGGCTAGCTTGTAAATAAAAATGTACAGCATTTCATATTTTCAACAATATGATTTCCTTTGGAAATGGTTTTGAGATAACAGAGTCGCCTACATAATTTTATAAAAATGTGACGTGCTAGAGCTCAGCTCGCATGAGTTTTGATTTGTGTGATGCATGTGTTAGTGCTGGAGCAAGAGCTCGCACTAGAGTTTTACATGCATTGGTGCCTGAGTCTAACTCGCACCAGATTTTCAATTGATTTTTATGAAACGCATGCTGGAGCTTGGCTCGCATGAGATTTTCCTTGATTTTGTGAGAGTGCTGGAGCATCGCTCGCACTAGTTTTATGAGAACATGCTATGAATCGTGCTTGGAGCGTTGGGTAGATTGTGTGTCACACCTATTAAATAGGCTCGCATGTACTTTTTAAGACAGGGCACGAGTATGGATATGAGATATGGTTCCACGGAGTACGTTGTACCATGCAAGTAGCATGAAGTATGCTGTACTGCGCTGGGATTGATTATGTGGCATCTTCGAATGCAGTGGCATCTTCGGATGCGACTGATCGGGCAAGACCGACGGGATAGACTGACCCACCTCCTGGAGTGGTTCCTGATCGTGGTGAGACCCCACACACAGGATCCGTGTATCAATGGGATCACGAGGATATGGCCATAGTCCTGGTTATTTACCTTAGATATATATATATATATATATATATATATATATATATATATATAAATATATATATATTACCTAGTCTCGCATGTTATAAATTGATGTGTTGAGAAACATGTTTTGTGGACTTTTGTGTGAGTCTGGATCACCCGAGGGAGGGGTTGGATCCTGACTGAGATATGATTTTGATGAGAATGAAACTAGGTTTTAAACTAAAAACTTGCATGACGTTATTTCCATGCTATTTAAACCCATGAGTGATGTAAACTGGTTTTACATGACATTCATTATATCGCATGTTATTATTGCTTTGAAAAGCATTTGATTTCATGGTTTTATGTGAGTCAGGATCACCCGAGGGAGGGGTTGAGTCCTAGCTGTGTTGTGAAATTTTTACGAGAATGAAATGCTTTAAATGGATTTGCATGTTGAGTTTTCCATGCTCTTTGAAATCCATATGTGAACTTGTTTTACATGACATCATGAATTGTAGCATCTGTTTTGAAATGTGTCGAGAAAGGGTGGTTTATGCATGGCACCATGTTCATACAGGTAGTATGGTTACCTACTTGTTCGTAGGATTGCCTTACTAAGCTTGTTTATGCTTACCCCTTTCATTTTCTCACACAGATCATTTCCAGTAGACTTTGAGATGACGGAGTACTACATTCCTGATATCCGCTGCTGCCCATCATTTTGAGGTATATACACTTGTACATATTGTATCTGAATAAGAATAGCACAGTAATATGTTTGTAAGTAACTTTTGGGGATGTATAGACACTATAAACACTTGTAAATGAATAGTGAGATTGGCATTGACGCACAGCCCAATAGTTAGTGGAGTGTGGTCACGATTAGAAGACATGTAAGTATGAAAGAAAAACGAAAAATTTACTCTGATTTTTAGGTAGTTTTGGGTCGTGACAATTGGTGGTATCACAGTGAAATTGGTCTAATGTGTGTCAGTGTCAGTGATTAAGAAATTACATCCCCGTGTTACTGTGCTTGGTTAGATACAATTGTGTATATCGAGATGGAATTGCAGTTAGGAATTTTGTTTTGAATACAAGAATCTAATTATTATAACTAATAGTCGCTATGGTTGAGGGGCGAGAGTACACATGCTCGAAGCCGTAGAGGTAGGCCTGAGAGCCGTATTGAGTTATCACTTGAGACTTAGGATGAGATTGAGATAGAGGCTGATGTTGAGCATGCCCCACAGAGTCCAACAAAGAGATCGGACAGTATTGAGACACGCTTAAAGAGATTGGAGAGGAGTGTGGAAAATATGTTGGGAGCTAATTGCTCAGAGTATACATGGGATTTGAGGGCGAGTCAGAGCATTGGTGGAAGTCCACTCGACCTATTTGAAGAATGAGATATCTAGAGATGACATGAGAAATATTTTTGGATGTATTCTGATGACAGAATATCCTGGACACTGCTTAAAGGAAATTACAGATAAAATTCTTTACTTTGGACCTAGAGGAACTGGTTGATTGATGAGTATGAAACTCAGTTTATATTCCTGAGTAGGTATTACCCCGACACTATGGGCAGTGAGAGTCGAAAAGCCCAAAAGTTCATGGAATGGCTTAAATGTCGATTAGAGTCCGATTGACCCTGTTAGATATCACTACCTATGCCGAGGCAGTACACCGACTACAGTTGTGTGAATAAGATCATGAGTTGCATGCCTCTGAGATTGGGAAAGGTAGTAAGGGCCGACATAGAGACAGAAAGAGAATAGAGGATGACAGAGATGTTAGAACGAGAAAACGGTAGTTTGGTAAGATATTAGAGTTGATGTGTCACAGGGTAAGATGATTGGTAAGGCCCTAGTGTATCCAATTTTAGCACTTTCGAGGGGTATTGTGATTGGAGGACCATGACCTGCTACAGAGCAGTGTAGGATGTGTGGTAGATACCACAGAAGTAGGCACTGCACCTTATTGACTAAAATAGGCATTAAGTGTAGTGAGACGGGTCATTTATTTAATGATTGCTTAGAGTTGGGTGAGACTGCCCCACAGAAGGGCAAAGAGACAGAGAAAATCCTATTGATATCTCTGCACCAAAAAGGAAGGCCACAGCTGAAGAGAAAGGGAAAGTAGGCTGTTGGACGAGGGTAAGTGTATGCCTTGGACTAGGACACTACTGATGTTTCATCTGATGTGGTGGAAGATACCATACTGGTTGTGAATAATGAAGTAATTATGTTAATTGATCCTGGTGCCACGCATTTATTAGTACAGCCTTCAGTTGCTTATAAGCTAGGGAAAGATGTAAAGCCTGTACCCTTAGGCATGATGATAATAGTTAACTGATTATCACTAACTGAATATGAGTATAGAGATTGGAAGTTGAAAACGGGGGAAAAAGGATATGTCAGCCGATTTTATTCAATGGAATATCCATAATTTTGAAGTAATATTTGAGAATAGATTGATTCGGCTGCAAACTATGCTGTTTAGATTGCTATCCTAAGATAGTGATGTTGTCACCCCTGAAAAGTGTACTGTAAGTTTGACACGTAATGAAATAAGTGTAGCGATTATAATTAATAGAGTGAATGATTGTACGGACGAGATGAGTAATGATGGGAATATTTCTCTCTTGTGTAGTTGGTATGGATAAGGCACATCTGAAATAAACAAATATCTTTATGGTCAGGGAGTTTCCTGATATCTTCCCAGATAATCTACCAGGGTTGCCACCCATTAAAGGAATGGAGTTTTGTATTGATTTGATACCTAGTACGGAGCCGATATCGTAACCACGGTATAAAATGGTATTAGTGGAACTGGAAGGACTAAAGAAGCAATTACAAGAATTATTAGATAAAAGTTAATCTGATCGAATGTTTCACCCTGAGGAACATCGATTCTGTTTGTGAAAAGAAAGATGAAAGCCTCCGACTAAGCATTGATTTTTTTTTTGTCGAATAAGGCTACCATTAAGAATAAGTGTTTTCTTTCACTGTTGATGATTTATTAGATCAGCTGTGATAAACGCAGATCTTTTTAGAGATCGATTTGAAGTCTGGGTAACATCCGTTAAGAAATTCGAAATATGAACGTACCTAAAATAATTTTCGTAACCATTAGGGTATTGATGAACAAAGTATTTAAACTTTACTTGGACTGATTTGTGGTCATCCTTAGCGATGATATTTTGATGTATTCGAAGTCCAGGGAAGAGCATGAGCATCAACTGAAAACTATTTTACAGATGAATTGTTGAGAGTTTCTCGAAATGTGCTGCTCAGTTAACACATCTCAATCGAAAAAAAATTGCATACGAGTAGGATGATAAGTATGAAAGTAGCTTCAATGATGTATTGAGGTATGAAGTGACCACCGTAATTATTCTCACCATAATCAATAGCTCAAGAGGTTTCTCAGTGTGTATGGATACCTCAAAATAATGAGTGAGCTGTGTATTGATGCAAAATGGGAAGATAGTCGCTTATGGATCCAGACAACTCAAGGATCATGACAGAAACTATCCGACCCATAATTTAGAGTTGGCAGCCGTAGCGATTACACTGAAGGTATGGCACCATAACTTATACGGTGAGAAATTTCAGGTATGCACTGATCATAAAAGCCCCGAGTATCTGTTTTCACAGAAAGAGTAGAATAAGAGATAACAAAGAGGGTTAGAGCTTCTGTGGGATTATGATCATGGAAATTATACCACCTAGGAAAGGCTAATGTAATAGCTGATGCCTTGAGCAGAAAAAGCCTTGGGATGGTTTACATATGATGGTCAGGGAGCGTGAGCTACTAGAGCAGTTGTGAGCCTCAGTAGTGATGTAATCCCTTCTGATGATGATAATGATTGTGTGACAGCTAGCCTGAGATTAGAACAGGATTTGAGTGATTAGATTTGACAGGCTTAGCGTGATGATCGGCATGGTATAGATAGTGTGGGTCACATTTAGATGGGTACAGTGACAGAGTTCACAGAGAGTGATAATGGCTTACTGAGATTCAAAGACAGTATAAGTGCTTCCCAGGACCACAGTTGATAAGATAGTGATATTGTCAGAAGCTCACTCTTCGGGATATACAGTGCATCTGGGAAATAATAAATATATTAGAATCTTTAAAAAGGGTATTGGTGGTCAGGTATGAAAAGAGACATTGTAGAGTTATAGTAAAATACCTCGTATGTCAGCAGAGCAAGGTAGAGTACTAGAAGTCTACAGAGCTATTGCAGCCTCTACCTATATTGACACGAAAATGGGAGTAAGTTACCATGGATATTGTGATGGGTTATAGAGGACCGCAGGAATCACGAGGCTATCTAGGTGATAGTCGATAGATTGACTAAGTCTACCCACCTTCTGGTTATGAAATCCCTAGATACTCTGAATGCGTAGGCAAAGTTATATGTAAGGAAGATTGTGGAACATTATGTAGCGTTCCAGTGAGCATGGTATCAGATAGGGATTTTTGCTTCACTTCTCACTTCTGGAATATGTGTCAGAAAGCTATGGGAATCCGATTGAGTGTTAGTACAGCTTTCTGTCCTCTGACAGATGGTCAGTCAAAGAGGACTGTACAAGTTCTGGAGGATATGATGAGAGCGTGTACCCTTGATTTTATAAGCTCATGGGATGATCAGTCGCTACTAATCGAATTTGCCAATATTGACAGTTATCACTTGAGTATCGGGATGACTTTATATAAGGTATTGTATGGTCGTAGGAGTTGTTCCCCGACTTGGATAGGAAGAATTGGGTGACAGATAGAGAATTGCTCCCGAATTAGTATAATAAGTCTCTAAAGGTGTTCAGTTGATGTGCTGCCCCGAAAACACGAAAAATAGGGTAAATTTAAAACTTCTTACTCATCAATTCATAATTAAGGGTGCATTCCTATGCAGTGTCATACATCATCATACTTATCATACCTCAGGATCTCATCATTAGATAGTATATATCATATCATATACATTACTCAATCTCAAGTTAATTAATCCTAATACATCCCATACAATGTTATACATCAAGTGTCTGTAATTACAATATTTGTCTAGGTACATGAAAAGATAAATGATACCTCAAACTACAATATATGGCCTGGAGCTCAAGTTCTCCACTAGCCACTACTCCGTACGTCGCAGGGAAACCCTTTTCACTTAAAGAAATCTGGGGAGAAAGAAAACTTGGTGAGCTTCTAAATCGCTCAGTGAGGGGGTAGGGGACTCATTATATAAACCATAATGCACATCACAAAATATTTATTTGTATGTGAAACTCATTACACTCTTTTGAAAATCATAGCATGAAAGTTCTCAAAATCATGTGGAAACATGAAGTAAAAAGGCTCAGTATAGAGCGGTAACAAGCATGGGAAAACAATGCGATAATTGCTTTCTCAATAAACGTGATAAAATCATTGTAATAATAATGCACGTGGCGCAGCCACCAAACACACGTGGCATAGCCACTGATTTAGATTCACACGTGGCACAACCACCAAATATACGTGGCACAGCCACAGAATAAGGGATCTCACGTGGCACAGCCACAAAATAAGGGATCTCACGTGGCACAGCCACATAATAGGGTTCACTCGAAGCACAGCCACCAAATACATGTGGCACAGCCACAGAATAGGGTTTCAAGTGGCACAGCCACCAAATACACGTGGCACAGCCACAGAATAGGGTTTCATGTGGCACAGCCACCAAATACACGTGGCACAGCTACAGAATAGGGTTTCACATTACCAGAACGGAGAAGTATCAGACTCACATGCTACCCGAGCAATGCCCGGTGTGTACTCAAAATTACACACCTAAGTCTTTATCATGTAAAACTGGTTTGCCTTCACGTAGAACTCATAGTGGTTTTTCTCTCATAAAACTCATTTAAAACCATTTTGTACTCAACACAAAATATATTAAAACCGAGTCCCAACCAGTAAAACACGCACACATTTCTCAAATCTCAGTATTACCTTAACTAGAGCCCAATTCATTTCTCACGCAAACTCAACGGTTTATAAAGCGGTTTCACACGTAGCTTATAAACTGATAAAAACATTGGGCTCCAATCGGCTATAAAAATCGTGTGCATTCTCATCAAAACATAATACATCAAACATGCTTGTTTTATAAATGGCAAATCATGCTATAATAGTTCACAAATCACATAAAAAAAATGGTTTAGTTTCCCTTACCTCTTTGCACCTCGTATAGTGCAATTGTTTCCTCCTTGTCACGGACTAGTCTTGCATTCCACTCTAGAACTCCCGAGCTACCCAAACGATGTTAAAACATCAATACTCATCATCACAGTAACCTCAATTCTCAAAATCGAGCATAATTGCTCATAACACCTCAAATCTCTCAATTCTCGTAACTCTATCACAAACCACAATCTCATTCACAGCATCTCAACATTCTACATTTCCCATGCCTTAATATCTATGCTAATTCACCACATTGTCTAAATTTCCATTTATAGCTCAAAATTCCCAAAATTACCAAAATTGCTAAATATCATCATCACTCAAACTACATTGTAATTTCATCAATCCCTAATCATTTTCCAGCTATTTCAACATAATGCCAACAGCCATTATCACCAAAATCATCTCAAATATCAAGATCGAGGTTTAGAAATTACCCAAAACTTGTGGAGAGCTTATCTCTTTCCTCGATTCAATCCGTCTTCCAATTTCCAAGTATGTTGTTCTTCCTTTGATGAGAAACAACTTTCCTTCTTACCACAGCCTCTGACTTGGATAAGAATGGGTGCTTTGGATGAGTGAGAAAGCTAGGGCTCAGGTGAAAATGGGGTTTTGAAGAGAGAGAAAATGAAATTGCAGGAGAAAGCATGGGTTCCTTATATAGACGGAGGGTAGGAGATCGATCTGGTCTTTGATGAGATCGATCTGCATTTGAATTTGGGGACGATTTGGGGTAATTTTATGCCTAAGAGATCGATCTGTCGAGGGGTGAGATCGATCTCTTAATGGCTACATGAGATTGATCTGCTCCATTTATGAGATCGATCTCTCGTTTACAGAATGCTTCATGAGATCGATCTGCTCCTTGAGGAGATCGATCTTCTCCCAAATAGAAACATTTTGAGATCGATCCTTTCCTCATGAGATCAATCTCTTCATTACAGAATCATAGGGAGATCGATCCTCTTCAATTGGAGATCGATCTGTTCCCTCAATTTCCTCCTTCCTTGTCATTTTTAACTCACCAGATCGATCTCTCCTTCTCCAAGATCGATCTGATCTCCTAGTTTCACACTTAGGTTAAACACTTAACATATAAATCTCCAAATATAATTTCCACAATTCACTTAGCTCAATAAATTACACTTCAAGTTCTTATTACATAATTAAAATATGTCTAAAATTCTCAGATCTCACATCCTCCCCACCTTAAAAGAATTTGGTCCTCCAAATTCAACTCAACTCGTCAAATAGATAGGGGTATTTCTCCTTCATGAGATTCTCCAGTTCCCACGTTGCCTCTTCCATTGAGTGGTGTTTCCACAAAACTTTCACTAATGGGATACTCTTGGTTCTAAGTACCTTCTCCTTTCTATCGAGAATCTGGACAGGTTCTTCAGTGTTGCTCATGTCCTATTGTATGTCTATCTCGTTATACTCTATGACATGAGAAGGGTCTGGGTGGTACTTCCTCAACATAGACAGATGAAAAATGTTATGTATTTCGGACATCTGTGGGGGTAATGCCAATATATAGGCTACCTCTCCCACTCTCTCAAAAATCTCGAATGGTCCTACGTATCGAGGACTCAATTTCCCTTTCTTCCCAAATCGCATGATACCCTTACTCGATGATATTTTCAAAAATACTGCATCACCAACATCAAACTCGAGTGGCCATCTACGCACATCTGCATAGCTTTTCTGTCTACTCTGTACAGCCCGTAACCTCTCACATATGAGTTTTACACTCTGTACAGCCTGCTCAACAAGCTCGGGAGCATTTATCTTTCTGTCACTGACTTCTTCCCAAGCTACAGGGGATCTACACCTCCTACCATATAAAGCCTCAAAAGGTGCCATTCCAATACTCGTATGATAGCTATTATTGTATGCAAATTCTGCTAGGCGTAGGTGATCATCCCATGATCCCTTAAAATCCATCGTACATGCCCTCAACATATCCTCTAGGGTCTAAGTAGTCCTCTCTGACTGACCATCTGTCTGAGGATGATAGGCGGTACTGAAACTCAATCGAGATCCCATGGACTCCTAAAACTGGGTCTAAAATTTGGAAGTAAACCGAGAATCTCATCAGAAGTAATACTCGCTGGAGCTCCACGTAATCTAGCTATCTCACTGACATACAGCTCGGCTAAGGCATCCACAGTATCTGTGCTCTTGATGGTAAGGAAGTGGGCACTCTTGGTAAATCTATCCACTATAACCCATATAGCGTCACGACCTCTTCGGGTCCTCGGTAAACCCATAATAAAGTCCATAGTGACATGCTCCCATTTTCATGTAGGTACAGGTAAAGGTTGTAGTAGTCCTCCAGGCTTCCTATGCTCAGCTTTCACTTGCTGGCACACTAAACATCTGGCCACATACTCTGCCACATCTCGCTTCATACCACTCCACCAGTATACCTTCCTCAGGTCTTGGTACATCTTAGTACTCCCTGGGTGCATGGTGTATCGCGAGCAGTGGGATTCTCTCAGTATCTGTCTCTTCAGGGTATCATCGTCCGGTACATAAATCTGTCCTCTGAACCTCAATAATCCATCCTCACTGATTGTGAGATCCGACTGCGAAGTCTGTTAAGCTTGGCTAACCATATCTATCAACCTCTGATCACTGTGTTGCCCAGTTCTAATCTGATCCATGATCTTGGGCTCTATTCGCAAGCTAGCTAAAAATCCAGTCTCTACCTCTTTAACTCTGATCCAGAGTTCGGTGAACTACTCCAGTAAATTCCATTCCCTGATCATCATAGCAAATATCATACTCTTCCTGCTCAGGGCATCAACAACTACATTTGCCTTACCCGGATGTTATAGAATCTCGCAGTCATAATCTTTAAGGAGTTCTATCCATCTCCTTTGTCTCATGTTTAACTCTTTCTGATCAAAAAGATACCTCAAACTCTTGTGGTCAGTGAAGATCTGGAATCTTTCCCCATATAAGTAGTGTCGCCAGATCTTCAAGGTAAATGCCACAGTGGCTAACTCTAGATCATGTGTGGGGTAATTTCGTTCATGGTCTTTTAATTGTCGCGACCCATAAGCGACCACTCTTCCATGCTGCATAAGCACACACCCCAATCCTTGATGGGATGCATCACTATACATGAAAAATCCTCTTGATCCCTTAGGAATAGTTAACACAGGTGCCGTTGTTAATCTCCTTTTTAACTCTTAAAAACTGAGCTCACACTGATCAGTCCATATAAACGGAGTCTCTTTACACGTGAGTTTAGTTAAAGGAGTGACAATCATGGAAAATCTTTCCACTAATCTTCTGTAATACCCTGCTAAACCAAGGAAGCTTCGCACCTTTGTAACTATCTTCGATCTTTCCCAATTAAGCATAGCCTCTATTTTACTTGGATCCACTGATACTCCTTCCTCTGAGACTATATGACTAAGGAAAGCTATCCGATCCAGCCAAAACTCACACTTACTAAGATTTCCATATAATTGTTTATCTCAAAGTATCTGAAGTACCAACCACAAATGCTGTGCATGCTCCTTATACGACCGAGAGTATACTAGGATATCATCAATAAAGACTATCACAAATCTATCTAGATAGTCTCTGTGCACCTCGTTCATTAATCTCATAAAGGCTACAGGGGTATTAGTTAATCCAAAGGATATCACTAGAAATTCATAATGGCCATACCTCGTCCTGAAGGCCGTCTTTGGAATATCTTCTTCCTTGATCCTCAATTGGTGATAGCCCGATCTCAAATCAATCTTAGAAAAGACTGAAACCCCTTTCAGCTGATCAAGTAGATCATCAATCTTGGGCAATGGGTATTTATTCTTCACCATGGCTTTGTTCAACAACCGGTAGTCTACACATAATCTGAGACTACCATCCTTCTTCTTAACAAATAAAACTGGTGCTCCCCACGGTGAAACACTGGGTCTAATGAACCCTTGATCCAATAACTCCTGTAGTTGTTTCTTCAATTCCTCAAGTTCCACTAATGCCATCCTGTATGGAGGTCTAGAGATCGGCTGAGTATCTGGTACCAAATCAATGGTAAACACCAGCTCTCTTTCTGGTGGCAAACCTGGTAACTCATCTGGAAAAACATCTAGAAATTCACACACCACAGGTATATCATCAGTCTTCGGATGTTCCCGATCATTATCTAAGATGAGTGTTTCATAACCTTCACATGAACAATCATATTTAGGACTCTCAAGCGCAACATCAAAATTTCATACGTTTATTTACTCAATATTTCAAACGTACACTGTAAGGTTCAGGTAGGGAGAAAGTTACAATCTTAGCGTAGCAGTCTAAACTCACTTGATTGGTTGCCAGCCAATCCATTCCCAAAATTACATCAAACCCATGCATATTTAACATGATTAGATCTGCTAACATCACTCTATCTCCCACCTTTATTTCACACCCTCTACAGATTAACTCAGTTCTCTGGGATTCACGCATAGGGATATTTACATGTAGTATATACTCTAGGGGTTCAAATTTCAAGTTTAATCTACATGTAAAATGCTCTGAAATAAACGAATGCATGGATCCTGAATCAATCAACACATGACCCTTATGATTACAAACAGAGAGTGTACCTCTTATAGTTTCTGCAAAAGTGTCTGCGGTCTCCTTATCTAGAGCAAACACACGTCCTTGTGTAACAGGTCTCTTCCCTTTCTCTGCAGCAGTGGCCCGTCTCTGGGGATTCACTCTCTGAGGCTGTTGTCTAGCGGGCTCCGGAATATGTGGTCTTTGAGGTTGAGGGCAATCCTTCACTATATAACCCATGTCTCCACATCGAAAACATCCATGGATCGACCCAGTACAACTTCCCTCATGTATTCGGCCACAATTTCTGTAAAACCTTATCTCAGGCCTGGCCTCTCGAGGGGTCTCCCTAATGTTAGGGTAAACTATAGGTCTCTCTAATCTACCCTTCTGCACCTCAATCCTTCCTCTTCTGAAGGAACCTCTCCGAGCATCTATTTGGAAAATCGCTGGCCTCTTGCCATTATCTCTATTCACCGCTTTGAGCTCATTATGGGACTGTACCATTTCAATTCCACTCTCAATCTCTTGTGGTCGTCTCAAAGCATCTCCAAACTCAGTAATACATAGCCCTACCAATCTATCTCTGATGATGGGCTTCAATCCATACACAAATTTCTCAGTACGAAGCTCTTCATTCTTGAAGGTCTCTGGGTCATATCTCAATAGCGCGGTGAATTGGCTCTCATAGTCATCCACCGACATATCACCCTGCACCAAACTTAAAAACTCGACCTGCTTCTTTCTCTGGGCAGCTCGTGGTGCATATTGGGTTCTGAAGGTTGTCTAAAACTCTTCCCAACCAATCACATCTTGGCGGGACATCAGAATACCCTGGGTGGTACCCCACCAATCTCGAGCTCTCCCTTTCAACATATAGGTACTCATACTGACCCTCTCAGCATCGGTGCACCCCAGATAATCGAATATAATTCTCAACTTCGTCAACTACTCCTCAGCCTCTGTAGGATCCTTCCTTCCCCTAAATACGGGTGGATTCATCTTCAGATAATCCTTCAGTCGGACCATACTTCTGTCATCAGGCTGAGTGATGGGAGGCACTGGATCTATCTGTACTTGGGGTACGGGAGGTCCTGGTGGTGGTGTAGGAGTAGTACCCGAGGCATTAACTCCAAAGTGTTGCACGAATAGCGCTGCCATCTGCTCAAAACTTTGCCTCACATTGGTTTCAATCCGATTAAATCGAGAGTTAGGATTCTCTGGTTGTGGAGCAGGTGGCGGAGGGGACTCTGCCTGCCTCCTCGAACGAACTCGTCGTCCACTCATTCTCTATCTCAACTCATCTCCTTCGCGTACATATCAAAATTGAATGAAATCTCAATCCTCAAATTCAGTTCATGACCAGACTTATACAGACACTTGGGATGTATACTACTTCAATCCGTCTTTCGATTTTCAAGTATGTTGTTCTCCCTTTGATGAGAAACAACTTTTCTTCTTGCCACAGCCTTTGATTTGGACGAGAATGGGTGCTTTGGATGAGTGAGAAAGCTAGGGCTTGGGTGAAAATGGGGTTTTAAAAAGAGAGAAAATGAAATTGCAGGAGAAAGGGGTTCCTTATATAGACGGAGGGTAGGAGATCGATCTGGTCCTTGATGAGATCTATCTGCATTTGAATTTGGGGACGACTTGGGGTAATTTTATGCCTAGGAGATCGATATGTCGAGGGGTGAGATCGATCTCTTAATGACATGAGATCGATCTGCTCCATTTATGAGATCGATCTCTAGTTTACAGAATGCTTCATGAGATCGATTTGCTCCTTGAGGAGATCGATCTTCTTCCAAACAGAAACATTTTGAGATCGATCCTTTCCTCATGAGATCGATCTCTTCATTACAGAATCATAAGGAGATCGATCCTCTTCAATTGGAGATCGATCTGTTCGCTCAATTTCCTCCTTCCTTGTCATTTTTAATTCACCAGATCGATCTCTCCTTCTCCAAGATCAATCAGACCTCATAGTTTCACACTTAGGTTAAACACTTAACATATAAATCTCCAAATATAATTTCCACAATTCGCTTAGCTCAATAAATTACACTTCAAGTTCTTATTACATAATTAAAATATGTCTAAAATTCTCAGATCTCACGGTTGATTTGTGAGAGATTAAGAACACCTCAGAGTAGACAGAAAAACGATGCTGACAAGAGATAGAAAACCATTGGAATTCACCGGGGGTGAATTGGTATTATTGGAAGTTACTTGTCCTAAAGGCATAACAAGATTCGGAAAGAAGGCAAATTGAGTTTCGTTAGATTGAATTCTTTGAGAGATTGAACAAAGTGGGAGATAAGGCCTGTAGGTTGGCGTTACCACCTGAATTTGCAGGCACCCACAATGTGTCCCATCTTTTGATGCTTCGAAAATACTATCCGGACCCAGCATATATGATCGGATATGAGTTGTTGGAGCTCAATGAAAGTATAACGTATGTTGAAAACTCGATACGGGTATTAGACGAAAGGAGAAAGTGTTGAGGTTTAAGACGATCTCCCTAGTCAAAGTCCTTTGGTAGTATTAGACTCTGAAAAAAGTCACATGAGAATTAAAGAGTATGATGCGATAGACGTACCCGGAGTTATTTATGGACCCATTTGACTTAGTTCTAATTTAGAGGACCAAATTTCTTAAGTGGGAGCGATTATGTAAGACCCGATTTTTATCGAAATTCCTTATGATTCATATGATGTAAACATGGTGGGATGCAAACTGAATCATAAGAATAGTTGTAAGTGAATGAAAAATGCAAATGGAATGAATAAAAATTCACGAATACATTTAAAAGATCAAATAGAAGATTGAAATGGTCATAGATTAACTAAATGGGATTCAGAGCATTCAAATTGGAGATAAGGGTTTAAAACACGAAATGAGAAAGGGTTCGTGGAGGGAAGTTGTGTTGATTTGGTCTCGAACACGAGTAAGAGTAAAATGGTCAAAAGATCAAAATCCGGCATAAATTCGATAAGAAAAATTTCATTAAAAATATGAAATTGAGAAATCTTAATCAATAATGAGGAGCATATTAAATTTCGAGTCCAATTGATCAAGATGTGAATTTATTGGAATTAATCGAAATTTTCACATTGAAAAATTATCTTGAAAATATTGGAAAAATATACCGGAAAGACAAAATAAGACTAATAAATTCATTTATGGATTAAATGAATAAAATATAAATTTTTAATGATATTTTGGGAGTTTTTATAATATTTTAATGAATAAAATAATAATAAAATAAATTATAAATAATAAATAATAAAAAAGAAGAAAATAGTGTCGCGCGATCGTACGAAACTGATCGCACGACAGCCATCTTCGGCTTCACCAAAAGATGACAAACGGCGGCACGATGGAGGGCTAGGCGACCGGCGAAGCAAGGCCAACACCGAGGGGGCCTCCACCGGCCAGCACGCGCTCCCCAGCCACAGAAAATAGTGAGAACGGCGAGGGGGGAGTACCGAAAGGGAAAAGAGAAATCGGCGGCCACCGGCGCCGATCTGGCCAACCTCGCCCCCAACCGAACGTTCCTGAGGCAAAGACGAGCCGATTGGTGGTGGAAACGGCACAGGAAACGGCTACCAGTGCCGATAAGGACGAGAAAAGAGAACCAGCACCGACGTCGAAGGAAGAATAGGCCGGACTGGCCACTTTTCGGCCAGTCTTGACGAAACTGAGGCCAGATCCGTGCATCGAACAGTCTCGTCGAGCTGCCAGAGGTGGAAATTGATGAAGAACTGGTCGACGAAGCCTCGAACCGAACCGAACTGGACTGAACCCGGTTGAACTGGACTGAACCGGATTGGGTCGGTTCAGCAGGGAAGAAAGAAAAGAAAGAAAAGAAAAAGGGAAAAAGAAAAAGAGAAAAAAATTAGGAAAAATTTTGATGATGCAATCGAGCTTTGGGTAAACCAGTAAGTGGTCGAAATTGATCGATTTAAATTTTGAAATATTTAATTTGATTAATATTCGACTGAAAATTTACCCGAAAAATATGTAATTGTGTAGCTCGACAATTGACGCCAAACAAGAGCTCGAGTTAGCCTTGATTTGTGTACTATCAGGGAATCTCGGGTAAGTAACCCTTATTTACGACAATTTGCATTGTTATGCGTGTTATAAATTTATCGCATAAATTACGAATTTAATTTTCGCATAAAATGAATTATATTATGGAACTAGAGATAAATTATCGTAAATAATTATTTAAGCTATTCAAGAATTTAAAATGAGGCCCAATAAATACTGCTAGGCCAAATAAGCCCAATAGGCTTTGATGATGTGAATTGTAAGTGGAAAATGGGCTTAAGGCCGATTAAGGCCCATTATGGTACAATCGGGCCCAATATGGGTAAACGAGCTCAATGATTTAAATTAAGCCCAGAAAATATAAAAGACAATTAATTATATTGTATTTGACTTGATGAATATTTATACGCAGTTTCAGAGATTAGATTGGGAGCAAATCGGACTGCGTGACGAGACGTCAGTGCAAAGGTCAGACTGTACAGAAAATTGAGGTAAGGGAATTTTATGGACTGCTAGAGGTAACTTTACGCAATTTTGACATCATTTACATTCCCTAAAATTGTCTGAAGGGTCTAGATTTAAAATAAGAATTTTAGTGCTCGGATGGGTAAATGACCAAAATACCCTTATAAAGGGTAAAATTTTTAAAATTTGGAAAATTTGGGAGGGGAAAGAACAAGAGGTCTTGTTTTTGAGGTGTTTTGACATGTACATTAGTAGGCTGGCTAGCTTGTAAATAAAAATGCACAGCATTGCATATTTTCAACAATGTGATTTCCTTTGGAAATGGTTTCGAGATAACAGAGCCGCCTACGTAATTTTATAAAAATGTGACATGCTAGAGCTCAGTTCGCATGAGGTTTGATTTGTGTGATGCATGCATTAGTGTAAGAGCAAGAGCTCGCAGTAGAGTTTTACATGTATTGGTGCTGGAGTCTAACTCGTACCAGATTTTCAATTGATTTTTATGAAACGTGTGTTGGAGCTTAGCTCGCATGAGAGCATCGCTCGCACTAGTTTTATGAGAACATGCTATGAGCCGTGCTTGGAGCGTCGAGTAGACTGTGTGTCACACCGATTAAATAGGCTCACACGCATTTTTAGACAGAGCATGAGTATGGATATGAGATATGGGTCCATAGAGTATGTTGTACCGTGCAAGTAGCATGGAGTACGATATACCATGCTGGGATTGATTATGTGGCATCTTTGGATGCGAGTGGCATCTTTGGATGTGAGTGATTAGGCAAGACCGATGGGATGGACTGACCTACCTCCCGAGGCAGTTCCCTATCGTGGTGAGACCCCGCACACAGGATCCGTGTAGCACTGGGATCATGAGGATATGGCCATAGTCCTAGTTATTTGCCAGAGATATATATATATATATATTGCCTAGTCTCGCATGTTATAAATTGATGTGTTCAGAAGCATGTTTTGTGGACTTTTGTGTGAGTCTGGATCACCCGAGGGAGGGGTTGGATCCTGATTGAGATATGATTTTTATGAGAATGAAACTGGGTTTTAAACTGAAAACTTGCATGACATTATTCCCATGTTATTTAAACCCATGATCATGTAAACTGGTTTTACATGACATTCATTGTATCGCATGTTACTATTGCTTTGAAAAGCATTTGATTTCATGGTTTTGTGTGAGTCAGGAACACCCGAGGGAGGGGTTGAGTCCTGGTTGTGTTGTGAAATTTTAACGAGAATGAAATGTTTTAAATGGATTTGCATGTTGAGTTTTTCATGCTCTTTGAAATCCATATGTGAACTTGTTTTACATGACATCATAAATTGTAGCATCTATTTTGAAATGTGTCAAGAAAGGGTGATTTATGCATGGCACCATGTTCATGTACGTAGTATGGTTACCTACTTGTTCGTAGGATTGCCTTACTGAGCTTGATGTGCTTACCCCTTTCATTTTCTCACACAGATCATTTTCAGTAGACTTTGAGGCGACGGAGTACTGCATTCCTGATATCCGCTGCTGCCCATCATTTTGAGGTATATACACTTGTACATATTGTATCTGAATAAGAATAGCATAGTAATATGTTTGTAAGCAACTTTCAGGGATGTATAGACACTATAAACACTTGTAAATGAATGGTGGTACTGGCATTGACGCACAGCCCAATAGTTAGTGGAGTGTGGTAACGATCAGAGGACAGGTAAGTATGAAACAAAAACGAAATATTTACTCTGATTTTTAGGTAGTTTTGTGTCGTGACATAACTATATGAAAATATAGTTATTTACATGCTTAATTACCTTAATTTTTCTTAATCCTCTTGTGGCTTTTATTAATTATCTTCCTAATTTGTATAATGTCCTCAAAATATACAAATAAATAAATTTAAGTTGAAATCCAGTCGTTTTGGTTACTTTTGGGCTAAAAAAGAGTAAGAAATTGGTCAGGTTCACTAAAAGATTAAATTTCAACACTAAAAGCAAAAATAGAAAAACAACTCACCCTAGAGAGCAAGTCACCTCTTCCGTCCATGTCATCTTCTACTTGTCAACATCTTATGCAATCTTGAGGCCAAGTTTAGGGGTCACATACCCTACACATAAAGAACACATGCCAAAACATGGTAAACATATGTTGTTGGCACATGGATGCACAAGTGGACAAGAACACAAATGAAAGATGCTAGAAGAGTTGAGGTGTCCTTAGACTGATTTGGAAAAGAGAATGACATAGGGACATATCTTCTTACAATGGACAATCAAATGAAGACAAATGGTAAGGGGTGTCAACTTATCAACCAAGCACAAAGCCCTCTATACCCCCACATTAGTGACTATATATAGAATACGAAGAGGAGGGTTGGGGACGTTGTCTACTTGGGTTCTATTAAGGTCTCTTTCAATATCATTTTCATGATATTTTGATAGTTTTAGGTGTCACAAAATGCTTGTTAATTTTCCCTTACATTTCCCCTTATTAAATTTTATTATTTTTCTTTACATTTTATTAGCAATCTTTACTTTTCTTTCGAAGTTTTCTTTTGAATAGTGCTAACATCTTTAAATTCCATCAATGAATTCATGTTTTCTTTTATTCTCTTTTGCCATTTTTGGTATTAGCTAAGTTTTATGAGCATGAGAATCTAAAAAGGTTGAAATATTACCTCAATAGTTATTTAGATCAAGCTTAGTCCATATTTTCTTAGCTGTTTTTTGGTATGTTTCCTAGTGTTTATTATGTTCATTTTCATTTCCAAAGTCATGTCATTAAGCTTTCATGAAGATAAAATGGTTTCCTAAAGTTAGATTTTATTAGTTTCAAGTTTCATTTTTGTGATCATTTAAAAATGGTTTTTTCTATGTCTTAGGCATCAATTCCAAAATCTATTTGGCTACTATTTCATCCTATTTTCATGCCTTATTTCAATAAATTTTAAATCATTTTAATGCCAAGCGTATAGCAGTAATGTTTGGTTAACGTTTGATAAAATTCCCAAAACATTTGCTTTTCATTTCAAGCCATATTTTGCACTTATTTTCAGTTCTGTCCAGATTCGGTTTTAGGTTTTGTTACAGTATGTTAGCTACTATTTTAAGGTGTTTTGAGTGGTCTTAAGATAGTATAAATATAGGGTACAATTTAGGTAAAGTTTGATTACATTTTCAGCCAATTCCATTAACATTACATGCTATAGTTAGGTAATTTTGTTGTTCATCATTCACGATTTTTAAGGGGAGTTTAGGTTGCATTTTAATTGTTGTTTTAAGCCTTTAAATGTCATACTTTAGAGTTTTAAAAATGCCTTTAAGGTTAGTTTAAGGATTGGTTAGTTTCCTACATATTTAGTTCACATTAACTTTCATTTCAAAAATACAAAAAAAAAAGAAAAAGAAAATTTAGGTGTCATATGCATTTCTCAAGATTAGTCAATCATGGTTTTGAGTTCATTTTCATGCATTATGCATCATTTAGGGTTAGACATTAGTTTAGGATCAGTATTAGTTACATTTTAGGGTTAGTGATTTAGGGTTCCATTCTAGGTCATTTGGGTAATCATTTGCATTAATTTTCATTTTTCTTAATTTTCATTAAATTAATTTTGTTTTAAAATAGCTTCATGCATTTTTATTTTTTATTTTATTAGTCTCATTTATATTTTCATTATTTGCATTTTACATCTGCATTTTTAGCTCAAATTGTTTTCTAATTTGCATTTTGTGCAATTTCTTTCGTAGTCTTTTATTTGTCAGCAGAGCTATAAGTCTTCTAATTTTGCTTTTAGTTTGTTACTTCCTATTTTATTTTGTTTTATTAGTTTTTTTTAATCAACCTATCAATCACACTTTATAACTTGTTAGAATATATTTGGGGTGATAATATATGGTAATTGACTAAAGCCTGTGTAAGACCCGTAAAATTTCCAAGTAATAAGTATGATTTTGTAATGTATAGACAAGTTACATGGTAAATGAAACATAAGACTTGGATATTTTTGAGCGTTAAGTGTGAATGAAATGCAAAATGGATAATGAATGTATTGAATAGGAGTTTAACTTGGAAAATTGCAGTTGAAATGCTGTAGGATGAAGGCCAGCTTGATCCCGTGTAAAGAGAGATCGATCTCATGGCCTGGAAAACACACTGCCAAGCATTCTGAAAGAGGGAGATCGATCCCTCACTCAAGCATATCGATCTCAAATTATCTCGGGTTAGACTAGATCGATCTCCTCTCATAGGCAGATCGATCTCCATTGGTCTCTGGCAAGGCCAGATCAATCTCCTCTTAAGACCAGATCGATCTTCGAAGCCTTCTATCTCAAACAGATCGATCTCATTACCTTGAGCAGATCGATCTCATGCACTCTGACAGATCGATCCCTTACCTGTAAATTACCAAAATTCTGAAAGATTCAAGCAAGGCCAGATCGATCCCCTACCTGTAAATTGTCGAAATTCTGAAGGATTCAAACAAGGCCAGATCGATCCCCACCCTATGGAGATTGATCTCCTTAGGCTTTTCCTATAAAAACTGGGCAGTCGGATCTGTATTTCACGAGAAAACCCAAATTTCTTCCATTTTTAACATTAACCTAGCTTTCTCACTCTAAAAACCATCACATTTCCATAAAGATTTGAGAATAAGCTATTAGAGTAAAGTTGTTCATTATGAAGAGAAGAACAACATAGCTTGGAATCAACACTTCATTTGTTGGATTGAAAAAGCAAAAGAGTCTTCAAATTTGGAAAAGAAGAAAGTCAAGCTAGGTGAGTTTCTAATACACCAACTCAAAGTATATTTATCTAGTTGTGGTTGTGAGTAGATTGGTGTATTTATTGATGATGGAAACTACCTAGAATGTAATGGAACAAGCATAACCTAGAATGAGTTAGTGTGAGAAAATGTGATATGGTTGAGTTGATGATAAATGGCTTGTACTAGGGTGTTAGTGAGATGATATGTATGATTTTGAGATGATTGAATGAAGTTACATTGTGAGATTAGTTAAGTTATGAAAATAAGCATATGAGGTGTTTAATAAATTGTCATAGTGAAGTAAATGATGAACTAGAGGCACTATGAGTTTAATACTAGTTTAATGTGAATCAATAGGCCTAAAGAGTTCAATAGACTCTCGAGAAACAAGTAGAGCAACCAAATGAGGCCTTATGAGTGTTAATGAAAACTATAAGCCGAATCGACCATAGTGAACGTAAGAATTTTATTACATTAGATTAAATTGATGTGATACGTAATTTCGTGCAGTTTCGGAGACTTTGTTGGAGACGAATCGAACTGCACAATCAAGCAGCTCTAAGGAAATTGGAATCACTCGATGCAATTCCAAGTAATGGAATTTTGTAAGTACTTAGAGATAGCTGCACATATTTTGTGGGTGTATATAGGGCTTTGAAATTGTTTGGTTATCTAGAAAAGAATTAATGGTTTATGTGAACGACTACAAATATATATATATATATGATTTGGTTTTGAAGTGAATCTTACAAAAAGGGATAGTGAGGCTAATAACTGCATAAATATCATGTTTTGACATTTTTATGAAATACATTGCTTTGGTTTAAGCAAACTTACAGATAGGTTGGCTATTTGATTTCTATGATTCACGAAGTAGCATGAGTCAGTGCTAATTTTGATTTAGAATGTGTTTTATTGAAATGGAGCCGCCTATCGGATTTGTATGAGTTAAATTGTGCTGGAGCTCCACTCGCACTAGATTTTAATGTTTTGATATGTATGAAATGTGTTGGAGCTTAGCTCAGACCTTGATTTGAGTTATGATGTTTTATAACCGTATTAGAGCTTTTGCTCATACTGGATTTCAATTGATTTTCTTATGCATATAACTGTACTGGAGTTATGCTCGTACGCGATTTCCTCATTATTTATTATGCATAAAGTCGTACTAGAGCATTGCTCGAACGAGGGAATTTCTTGATGACCCATGAATCATGCTAGAGCTTAGCTCGCACTGGTTTTCACACTGTGATATGTAATGAGTCGTGTTGGGTGGGTTGTGTAGACTGTGTGTCACTCGGATGAAATGCTTTCACGAGCCGTCCTGGATGCCTTGTGTGGACTGTTAGTCACATGGATGAGATGCTTGCACGTGCACTTGAGACTGAGTAGGTTATGGGTGGCATGGGGTAGATAAGACCTGTAACAGGCACCCTCAACCATGATATTGGTCCAAGGAGTACGTTGTACTGTGTACATCACACAGAGTATGCTGTACCATGAGGTTATGGTGTTGATTTGAAAGTTTGGCGTAGGACTAACCCACCTTCGTTTCATCATGATACTCCACACACCAGGATCCGTGTGGTCTGGGATGATAATGACATAGTTGCCCAAGATAGTCCTTGATATATATAGTGACCACCTGTCTTACATGATATCACATGGTTTTGTATACTGAGTATGAATTGTGTTGTCCAAGGTAGACCTGAGAGAGGGGTCGAGCCTTGTGGGATTGTGTGTTAAAAAGATGGTATCGTTGTTTGTGACGAACTTTGTTATGTTTTGAGAAAGCGTTAAATCCCGTGGGATGTTTTTAAGATATTGTGATGAATTTTACAAATGTTTGGACGATATGTTAACTATGATTTGAGATGTAACTATGAGTTTTATTACGATTTGCATGAGAAGTTTTACAAGATGGTTTTTCCATGTTAACATGCCTATTTTCATGTTTTTCAGTACATGATATATGTATATACATGTGGCATAGTTTTAATATTTCCTCATGCTCTGGATATTAATGGTATTTTCATGCATGACATTATAAGCATGTAGATAGTGTAGTTCTCTACCATGCTTGCTGTTAGACCCGTATTTTATGAAGCTTGTTCCTTATGATTCCTATGTGTATGAAACACTCTATTATTATAGTTGAATCATAAGAAGAGTAATTACTAGATTTAAAGTGTATGTGAAATGATTTAACACACATAAGCTACATAAAAGCCTAATGTGAGCTATAAGAGTCACAGGCTAAACCGAGTGGATCTGAATCATTCTGACTAAAAATAAAAACTTAAAATGAGAAAAAATAGAGAGCTTATGAAGGAAAGTCAATTTGATTTAGTTCCGAACACAGAGAACGAGAGAAAAAGGAAAAAAGGTAAAATGGACCTTTTTTAGCGAGTTAAGGTAATTCGGGCATAATTACCTACCGGGAACGGTTGAAACGTAAAGACGAGAGTGTAAGACATAAGATATGACACTTTCAAAAATTTGAGAAAGAGTCAACTTGGTTAAGGATTAAGGAAAAAGTCAACTACAGTTAAGAAAAATGAACTTTTACCATAGTTGACTAACCATGGTTAAAAATTAACCTAAGTATGGAGAAAAAAATAGGGAAAAAATATTTTGGTTAGAATACAAGATAATCATCCTCAAAAGTAAGGAAAATTTATTCGGAAGGATTTCGTATTTAATTTAATGGTTAAAAACATAATGGGCCTAAAGTGAAGATTTTAAAGCCAATTAAGGTATACTAAACGTAGATCAAAATTCTTAGGTCCCTTGACCGAATTGTTGGACCGATTGATAGGCCAAATATTTAGACAATTAAAGGCCAGAGGTATAGTAAAAATTTCAGCTCGAAAGCCCATTAAGAAAGCCCAAACCGAGAGGCCCAATGGTAAAGCCCATTAGGTAAATATCTAACCATAGTTAAAGCTAACTATGACTCATTAGATGACTCATAAATAAGCCTTAGGAAGTCAATTTTAATGGCTGAAAAGTAAGGCTTAATGGCTAAGTTAATGGCTTATAAAATCAGCCACACCATTGTCATCTTCACCATACCATTCTCGACTAGAAGAAGGAAACCATTGAAATACATTATCCAAGCTTTCTCTCACTAGAAATCACTAGGAATTAGGCATATTTGGAACTTGCATTCTTCATGAAAGTTGTTCCAAATTGAGAGGAGAGTGATATATGTTGGAATTGGCTATCAAGAAGCCATAGTGTGCAAACCGTGAGGCTCCAAAGTTTCGGCCAAGTGTAAACACAAATACTAGGTATATTTTCAAGCTTTCAAATTCATATATGTTAATGTATGAATGATTTTTAGTATATTGGTATATGTTTTAAGCATTGAAACATATGAAGTCACTATGGTCATGGTTAGGCCGAGAGTGAGTAGTTAAATATTGATGAATGCCCATATGATATTAAGGCATAAATGAGTTAATGTACATGTGTTAATGATTATGGTATAGTTAGAATTAATCAATTTGATTAATTAATACGTGTATTAAGTTGGAAATCAAGGTGTTTGATAAAAAGCCTAAATGAACTATGTGATGTTTAAGAATGTTGCCAACCAAGTGTCTGTGAAAATGCCTAAGTGAATTGACTAAGGAAATGGACATGGACGACATGCCATGGTGTGACCGACGGCATGGAGTGCTCTCGGCCATGGCATGTGGCCGAGAGGTCCAATGGGCCAAGCCCAATTATTTTAGGCCCAATGTGATGTAATGGGTCTAAGACAAGCCCAATAAGAGTTGGTGGACCCCACAAGCCCAATAGGCCCAACGAAAATAAATAGTAAAATGAAAATGGGCTTAAGGCATAATTAGGCCCATTAAGTTTTATTAAAGCCCATGAAGGGAAATAGACTGTATTTAATGTGAAATACAGTAGGAAAAGTAAAAATTAACCTGATAAATGGTTATATGCAGCTCCAGAAATTATTGGAGGAGCAAATCGAATTGCTGGATCGAGCAGCGTAAGAAAGTAAAATTTCTCGAGTGATTGCAGGTAAGGGACTTTTGTGAGGAGTTAGAGATACCTGCACGTATTTTCATCTGCTTTTACATTCACTTAAAAACTCTGAGGGTCAGAGAAAGTGAATAATAATTATTGTGACCTGATAGTGGCAAATTACGATTTTACCCTTAGGAAAAAAAGTCAAGTTTTGTGAAAAGTTGTAAAAAGCATGGAAACCACCATTTTGAGTGTTTTACTGCTGTTTAGCAGAAGAATAAATAGATGGGCTAATGATTTTAAGGTTGATGTGAATTAAGCACACTTTATAGTGCTGATTTTGATGTTTTGAAAATCATCCCTTTTTAAAGAGCCATCTATCATATTATGTGAGAATAAATCATGCTCGAGTACAACTCGCACTTGATTTCATATATTTTCCACCTATATTAGTGCTGGATTGTGATTCGCACTAGATTTTCATGACATGCATGATAGAGTGCTGGAGTTATTACTCGTACTCAGTTTTATGTGATTTATGCATGAGAGAGTGCTGGAGCGGTTAGCTCGTACGCGAATTTTCATGAGATGCATGACAGAGTGCTAGAGCGTTGCTCCTACTCAATTCTTCATGATTTATACATGACATGGTACTTGAGCTATTGCTTATATTTGATTTGATGACTGTGTGCATAGCATGGTACTGGAGCTATTGCTCGTACTTGATTTGAAACATGAAGTATGCATTGACCTAGTTGCTAGAGGTTTACTCGCACTAGAGTTGAGTTTGTGATGTGAAAAAGTGTTTGAGCAGAGTGTCAACTGTGAGTCACGCTCAAAGGCGTGCACTGTAATGTGATATATAATACATGTTGAAAACCATGCTTGATTTTCTCGTGTAGACTGAGTGTCACACTATAAGAGGTTCACATGTGGATTTAGAGATGTGGTATGATATTCCATGGTTTGAGGGCTAAGACCTATGGTAGGTACCCCGACTGTGATATAGGGTCCACGGAGTACGTTGTACCGTGTGAGTGGCATGGAGTACATTGTACCGTGTGGTGTTGTAGAGTTGAGGAGGATATAGCTGGCGGTTGTGATAGACTGACCTCCCTCCCGTTGCAGCAGTGATGCCCCGCACACTAAGATCTATGTTACCTGGGATCACCATTTTCAGTTATGGCCATAGTCCAAGACATTATTGCATTTCACCACAGAGTCTCACATGATATATCCCCCGATTGACTGATTTATTTACGATACGGATAGACCTGAGGGATGGGTCGAAATCCGATTGTTGTGATGTGAATGATTTAAATGCCATATTTATTGTGATTTAAATATACATGGCATGATTTATCTAAAGGCATTGTGATATTATAAAGATGCATTATTTTGCACTACATGCCTACATTTGAGAAAGAAAGTATGATTTCTGTACATGGGATTTAATCTGTACAAGTATATATATATATTTAAAGACATGCTTTTAACGTGAGTTAAGGAAATGATAATTTCGAGGCATAGCACTATTTTGAGTAGATAGTGTAAATGTCTACTTGCTTGCCTGATTTCCTTACTGAGCGCATTGTATGCTCACCCCCTTTCTTGTACATCTCTCTACAGAGCATCAGCAGTAGAGTAAGAGCATTTGAGGGATAGTATTCCTGTTGTCCGCTACTATTTCCTATCGATCGACAGGTATACATATTTTGTACGGTTATGTATCTAAACATAGAAACAGCACAGTGATGTATACGATATATATTATAGGGAACGTATTTGTATTAGATTTTATATGATCTCACATGTATTATAAAATAAGTTATAGTCAGTAACAGTATATTGACATGTATGTATGATAATGGATGATGTGGTATGCAAGGAAGCTAATATCGAATCACAGCTCAACCATTGATGAGAGGAAAGGTAAGTTAAAATGCGAAAAATTTGTAGTAGTTTTGGTTAAGTCAGGAAGTGTCTCGACACTTGCATTATTGCCTTACTGAGCTTGTGGTTGCTCATCCCATTCACTTTCCCCCTTTACTGAGCACACATAGTAGCCTAGTGAAGGATTGAGGTGTTGTATTGGGATATCCGTTGCTCTCTACTGCCAAGAGGTATACACAAGAATTCATTTTGTATCTAAACATGTAATAGCAAAGTAATCATTTTGAAATGTAATATGGGGGATGTAAATGTTAGCAAACATGTCATGCGTAAGTACATGACTTAAAACTTGCAAATGTATGTGTTGGTTTTTGATTAATCGAAAGAGGTATGGTAATTATAATTAATACTGACTCACTGCCCAACTGTGTTTGTGAGGGTTGTTCACGACCGGGTAAGTTAACGAATAAAGCGAAAATTTATGGTGATTTTTAGATGAAATGGATAAAAAGGGTCGTGACAGAGATTGATATCAGAGCTGAGTTGGCTTAATGTGAGTCGGTACTAATAAGTAGGAAAGTTATATCCTCATATTACTGTACTTTTGTTTAGATATAACTGTGTATACCAAGATGGAATAAGACTAATATATGATATGGATACAAGAAATTAGTTATTATGTATGTTACATGCTGAGGTAGAGGGACGGGTACACGTGCTAGAGGCCGTAGAGGAAGGCCTGAGAGCCGTGCGGAACCACAGACTGATCAGGCTCCATAGGACCCTGTTAAGAGACCAGGGGATACAGAGGCATGCTTCGCTAGGATAGAGCGGAGTATTGAGAGCCTCGTTAAGATAGTCACACAAGCATTGGGTACTGGCGATAGACGAGGTCTAGCCCTGCAACCTACTACTACTGGACAGGCCACTGCAGAGGCAGAGAGGCCTCAGACTACGGGGACTGTCACACCACCCCAAAAAAAGGATACGGCTTCTTCTATCGCTCCACAACCGAGCGAGAGTGACCTGGGTTATGACTGTGAGTTGAGTAGGTTAAGATAGTTCCAAGAGTTGAAACCTCCAGTCTTTAGAGGGGTAAAGGACCCGGTTGTTACTGAGGATTGGGTTTATGAGATGAAAACGTTGTATGGGTTCTTCAGATGTACAATGACTGAGAAAGTGGTCTTTGCCATATTTATGCTGAAAGGTGAGGCAGAGCAATTATGAAGATCCACCGTATCTATTCTGAGGGCCTGACACTTCGAGATCACATGAGAGATATTCTTGGAGGCCTTTAGGAGGTAGTACATCTCAGCCACAGCACGGAGGAAGCTGAGGATGGAGTTTATGAACTAGGTTTAAGGGAACCATTATGTTGATGAATATAAGTCCAGGTTCATATCCTTGGTAAGGTATGACCCTGATACATTGAGCAGTGAGGCTATGAAGGTCCAAAAGTTCATGGATGGACTGAAACCAGCCATCAGATCTAGATTAGCTCTATTCGACATCCTCACTTAAGAAGAGGCAGTGTACAGGGCGCAATTATGTGAACGAGACTTTGAGCAGAATGCCTCTGAATTTGGAAAGATTAGTGGCAGGAGAGATAGAGATCGAAAGAGATCCAGGATTGATAGAGTTGCTAGGAGAGGAGGTCAGAGACTGTTTGAGAAGAGGCCAAAGATTGGGGAGGTGCAGGAGAGAGCTGCTAAACCTCTTGTGTACCCAACTTTAGCTCCACCGAGAGGTGTAGTCATTGGAGGACCACGGCCAACTATCAATCAGTGTAGGAGATGAGGTAAATTTCATGGTAATAGGCCTTGTCTGACGACCCCTGTTATGTGTTATCGATATGGGAAGCTCAGACATATAGCTAGGTATTGTCCAGAGATGATAGAGACTTCCCCACAAAAGGGGAAGGAGCCAAAGAGAGCTCCGGTTAAGACAGCTGCTGATAGGAGGAGAGCTACAACTGAGAAAAAAGGGAAACAGGCGGTTGGTAAAGGACGAGTGCATGCACTGGATTTAGACACTGCAGACACTTCAACGGATGTGATTAAAGGTAACATCCTAATTTTTTATTTAGAAGCATTTGTATTATTTGATCCTGGTGCCACACATTCTTTTATATCACCTTCCTTTGCACATAAGTTGTTGAAGCATGTAAAGCCTACATTTTTAGATAGAATGTTGATGATTTCCACACCTATGAATGATAATCAGTTGACTGAGTATGTATATAGGAATTGTAAGTTGAGGATATGGGGAAAAGATATGGCAACCGATTTAATTCTATTGAATATGAGCAATTTTGATGTAATTTTAGGAATAGATTTGTTAGCTGCAAATTGTGTTGTTATGGATTGTCATGCTAAGACATTGATGTTTTCAGAGATAGTAACCTTATTGTAAGCTTTGTTGAAAGAAATGAAAGAACATGATTGTTGTAAATGAAGGGGGCATAAATTTAATCCATCATATTTGAGATATAAATTTGTTTATTAATTATGAATGTTAATGTGATAACTTATGTCGCCAATGGTGGAAAGGATAATGTGAAGGGTTCATTACGTACGTGGTTGACACAAATAAGACACATCCAGAATTGAGAGACATTCCAGTAGTTGCAGAATTTTCTGATGTCTTTTCGGACGATTTACCAGGGCTACCACCTATTAGGAAAATGGAGTTTTCCATGGAGTTAGTACCTAGTACAGAGCCAATATCTAAGCCACCATATAGAATGGCTCCGATTGAGTTAGAAGAGCTAAAGAAGCAGTTGCAAGAGTTGCTAGAGAATGGGTTTATTAGACCGAGAGTCTCACCTTGAGGAGCCCCGTATCAGTTTATAAGTAAGAAGGATGGGAGCCTTCGACTGTGTATAGATTACTAGTTATTGAATAAGGCCACCATTAAGAACAAGTACCCCCTTCCACGCATTGATGATTTGTTAGATCAGCTTTGGGGAGCACAGGTCTTTTCTAAGATAGATATGCAATCCGGGTACCATCAGTTGAGGATACGGAGTGGAGATCTACCTAAGATAGCGTTTCGTACTCGTTATGGCCATTACGAGTTTTTGGTTATGCCATTCGAATTGACGAATGCCCGTGCAACATTTATGGCATTGATGAATGACGTATTTAAGTCATACCTGGACCAATTTGTGATAGAGTTTATCGATGACATATTGGTTTATTCCAAGTCCAGGGAAGATCATGAGCAGCATTTAAGGATAGTTCTGCAGACCCTCCGAGTGAAGGAATTATATGCCAAACTCAATAAGTGTAACTTTTGGTTAGAGCAGATCTCATTTTTGGGCCATGTTGTATCGAAGGAAGGGGTATCAGTAGATCCATCCAAGATTGAGGTAATTATACAGTGGGAATTGCCCAAGACAGTCACTGAGATCAGCAACTTTTCGAGATTAATAGGTTATTATCATAGATTTGTTGAGGGTTTCTCCAGACTAACTACTCTGTCGACACGCCTCACACAAAAGGATGTTAAGTTTGTGTCAGATGAGGCCTGAGAGAGGAGTTTTCAAGAGCTTAAGTGTCGATTGACCACTGCTCTGATTCTCACCATACCTACCAGCTCAGGTGGTTTCTCTGTGTATATAGATGCATCACATCAGGGAATGGGCTGTGTACTTATGCAGGATGGGAAGGTAGTTGCCTATGGATCCAGACAGTTGAAGGATCACGAGAAGAACTATCCGACTCATGATTTGGAGTTGGCGACCGTAGTGTTTACATTGAAGATATGGCGCCACTATCTCTATGGTGAGAAATTTCAGGTATATACGGATCATAAGAGCCTTAGGTATCTATTCTCGTAGAAAGAGTTGAATATAAGACATAGAAGATGGCTCGAACTCTTAAAGGATTATGATTGTGAAATCATGTACCACCCGGGTAAGGAGAATGTTGTTGTCGATGCTTTGAGTAGGAAGAACCTCGGGTTGGTGTCTTATATGATGGTTTAGGAACATGAGCTGTTAGAGCTGTTTGTGAATCTCAGTTTGGATGTAGCCCTACCTAGCATAGAAAGATCTGATATTGTGGCCAATTTGATATTGGAGCCAAAATTGATTAGTTGTATTCAACAGGCTTAGTAGAGTGATCGACAGTGTACCGATTGGTTGAGTCAGGTACAAACAAGTGTTGGCACTGATTTTGAGCTGGGTATAGATGGATTACTGAGGTTTGGGGGTAGAGTATGTGTTCCTAATGATCCAGGGATCAGGAGGTTCATTTTATCTGAGGCTCACTCATCGAAGTATACGATACATTCAGGGAGTACTAAGATGTATCAAAACCTTAGGAAAGTTTATTTGTGTTCTGGAATGAAAAGAGACATTACTGAATATGTCGTTAGATGTCTCGTCTATCAGCAAGTGAAGGCAGAGCATAAAAAACCTCCAGGATTATTGCAGCCTCTACCGATACTGACATGGAAGTGGAAACACGTCACCATGGATTTTATGATGGGTTTATCAAGGACCCGCTGAAGTCATGATACCGTTTAGGTTATTGTGGATCAGTTGACGAAGTCAGCCCATTTCTTAGCTATGAGAGCTACTGATACCCTGAGTCAGTTGGCGAACTTGTATGTTCAAGAGATATCTCGGTTACATGGTGTTCCAATGAGCATTGTTTCTGATCGGGATACCCGCTTCACCCCCTTTTCTGGGAATATTTTCAGAAAGCGATGGGGACCCACTTGAGTTTTAGCACCACCTTTCATCCTTAGACAGATGGTCAGTCAGAGAGGATAATAGAGACCTTGGAGAATATGTTGAGAGTGTGTGCGCTGGATTTTAGAGGCTCCTGGGATGATCACCTACCATTGGTCGAGTTCACCTATAATAACAGCTACCATGCAAGTATCGGGATGTCACCATATGAGGCACTATATGGACGCAAATGCTGATCCCCTATTAGATGGAAAAAGGTTGGTGACAGACAGATTTTTGCTCCCAATTTAATGCAGCAAGCATCTGAGGACGTCCAGTTGATATGTGAGAGATTACGAACAGCTCAAAGTCGACAAAAGAGTTATGCTGACAGGAGACGGAGACCACTGGAGTTTGTTGTAGACGAGTCGGTATTTTTGTGAGTTTCTCCCTCGAAAGGGATTATGAGGTTTAGTAAGAAGGGAAAGTTGAGCCCTCGCTATATCGGACCCTTCGAGATTCTGGAGAAAGTGTGAGATAAGGCTTATAGGTTGGCATTGCCACCAGACTTAGCAAGTGTTCATAACATCTTCCACATCTCTATGCTTCAGAAGTACCATTCAGACCTGACACTTGTGATAAGATATGAGCCATTAGAGCTCAATGAGAGTATAACATATGTTGAGAAGTTGGTTCAGATATTGGATTGGAAAGAGAAGGTGCTGAGGTCGAAGACGATTCCCTTAGTGAAAATTCTTTGGCAGTATCACACTCCGGAGGAAGCTACATGGGAATTAGAAAGCATGATACAAGAGAAGTACCCGGAGTTGTTTTTAGGCTAACTTGGTTCTAATTTGGAAAACCAAATTCCCTGACAGAGGGGAGGATTGTAAGACCCGTAAAATTTCCATGTAATAAGTATGATTCTGTAATATATAGATAAGTTACACGATAAATGAATCATAAGACTTAGATATTTTTGAGTGTTAAGTGTGAATGAAATGCAAAATGGATATTGAATGGATTGAATATGAGTTTAACTTGGAAAATTGCAGCTAAAATGCTGCAAGATGAAGGCCAGATCGATCCCATGTAATGACAGATCGATCTCCTGGCCTGGAAAATACAATCTCAAGCATTCTGCAAGAGGAAGATTGATCCCTCACTTAAGCAAATCGATCTCAAGTTGTCTCGAGTTGGACCAAATTGATCTCCTATCATAGACAGATCGATCTCCATTGGTCTCAGGCTAGGCCAGATCGATCTCCTCTTAAGGCCAGATCGATCTCCAAAGCCTTTTGTCTCAAACAAATGATCTCATTACCTTGAGCAGATCGATCTCATGCACTCCGACAGATCGATCCCCTGCTTGCAAATTGTCAAAATTCTGAAGGATTCAAGCAAGGCCATATCGATCCCCACCCTATAGAGATCGATCTCCTAAGGCTTTTCCTATAAAAATTAGGCAGTTTGGATTTGTATTTCATGAGACAACCTAAATTTCTTCAATTTTTAACATTAACCTAGCTTTCTCACTTGAAAAAAAGTCACATTTCCATAAAAGATTTGAGAATAAGCTATTAGAGCAAAGTTGTTCATTGTGAAGAGAAGAATAACATAGCTTTGAATCAACACATCATTTGTTGGATTGAAAAAGCAAAGGAGTCTTCAAATTTGAAAAAGAGGAAAGTCAAGCTAAGTGAGTTTCTAATACACTAACTCAAAGTATATTTATCTAGTTGTGTTTATGAGTAGATTGGTGTATGTATTGATGATTGAAACTACCTAGAATGTAATGGAAAAAGCATAACCTAGAATGATTTAGTGTGAGAAAATGTGATATGGTTGAGTTGATGATAAATGGCTTGTACTAAGGTGTTAGTGAGGTGATATGTATGATTTTTGAGATGATTGAATGAAGCTACATTGTGAGATTAGTTATGTTATGAAAATTGTTGGCTCTACCGAGAGGGGGGGTGAATCGGTTTTCTAACAATTATGGCAAATTAAAAATTAATCACAATTTAATCACAAATGATAATGAGCAATATAGTGCAGTATAATAATTTAATGCAGAGTAGGGAAGAGAGAAACAAACACAATCGTTTATAGAGGTTCGGCCAAACTCTTGCCTACTTCCTCTCTCCTTGACCTTCTTGTCAAGTGTTTTCTTTCTCTCTATCAATAGAGCTTACACAGTTCCTTTTTGCAGGTTAAGGAATAACCTCTCTACCCTTAGCAATACAGAAAAAGTATTCAGCCTCTTACAATTTACTCTCACTGAGGAACAATCCTCTTCTCTTCTAAGATAAGACTGAATACAATATAATGCTTTGAAGTGGTAGGACAAATGTAGCTTTTTGCACTTAAGCTTTTACAATGATTCTCAATGAATGAGCAATAGGGACACAAAGAATGAAAGAATTAAAGCTTGAGAATGTTTGGAATATGCAGCAATAGTATCTCTATTCTCTTTGTCTTCAATGCTTGGTTTTATACTGAAGGATTGGTAGTTGGAGCATTAAATGCTATTCTTCCCGTTGTGTTTTGCAGAAACTAGCCGTTGGGTACCTCCAGTTCTTGGCCAGATCGATCTACCTTCTTGGCCAGATCGATCTCTTAGTTATAAATCCTGCAAGATTGAAGCACAAATACACAAGGAGATCGATCTCATAGGTTAGCAGATCGATCTGTTAGTTTGAATATAATGAGGCAGATCGATCTGTCGAATAAGAAGATCGATCTCCTAGTCTCTCTGTTTGAGGCAAGATCGATCTCCAGATCGATCTGCCATGCATTCTCGTAGAGAGGAGATCGATCTCTCAACAACACAGATCGATCTCTTTAGCTCTCTGACTTTGAGGAGATCGATCTCTTCCTTACCAGATCGATCTCATAAGTTCTCTGTTTGATCGTGGATCGATCTCTCAGATCGATCTATAGTCTTAAGCTCTTAAGGGAGATCGATCTCTTCCTAGACCAGATCGATCTCTCAACTCTAGCTTTAGCCAGATCGATCTCTTAACCCTTGCAGATCGATCTTATTTTACCTTAATCCCTTTACAAAGTAAGAGATCGATCTCTCATCAAGTAAAAGCCCAGGAGATCGATCTCTCATAACCCAGATCGATCTCTCATCAGCAGAACTCTAAGTTCTGGTACTAATCACCTCTAAACATGTTTGAATATCATCTTAACATTATTGAATTAACTTGTTTTGTCATTTCAAAATACATTAACTCAACAATCTCCCCCTTTTTGATATGACAAAACTCATAAATTAAACATGTTTAGTGAATTTGCAAAACTCCCCCTTTTTGTGATCTTTTGACTTTGTTAATGACTTAACTCCCCCTCAGTTAAATCTTAACTCCCCCTCAATTAAATCATTCTTTTAGAACATTTAACACAACCACAACACATGTTTCTTCTCCCCCTTTTTGTCATATCAATCACACACAAAATAGAAGATTCATGGCATTTCAAAATCAACATTTTCATTAACTCACCCAATATCCAGTCAAATCACAGTTCATTCAAGCAAATGTAGTGCAAGTAACATTAAAGATCAACCATGATGAAACTAAACTACAACAAACACCTATGGCCTAAGATGAAGGAGGATCACGATCCAAAAGATGCTCAACGTGCGTGCGTGTGACTTGGACCTCATCGAACATCGCCTCTTGAGCTTCTTGAATCTTATCCACTCTTTGGGTTAAGTTCTCGATCATACGCCGCTGAGTGGCAAAGCTGTCATTCATCTGCTGACTGAGGGCATTCATCATCGTCATGAGCATCTCCAAGTCAGCAGGGGACGATGTTGGTGCAGTGGGCGGAGCCGATGGTTCCGGAGCTGGTGCTGCAGGTGGATGCACTGGCTCAGCAGTGGGGTCCTCCTCCATAGCCTCTGCAGGTTGCTGATCCCTCTTTTTCGTCCACTCTCCCCGGAGGTCTTTGTAGTACCCCATATGATGGAGGGTCCCAATGTTAAGCACGCTCTTGAGAGAGGGGAGTTCGCCAGTTTCGCCGCTGCAGTTGATACCAAGGCGGTGGAGAAGATAAGCCACTGGTTGTGGAAAAACTATTGTGGTAGCTTGGCCACGCACAATCTTCAGCCAATCTTCGTATATAAAGTGAGGGAGGTTAGGCTTTTGGCTTGTGGTGTGAATGTGATGGAGCCAGAAACGATCTAAGCGCCTAACGGTAGAGTGACGAGTACCGAAAGGTCGGAGGTTCCAAGAAATTATGAGGTGGAGTAATCGAGGATGCATCGGCAGGTCACTCGCCTTGTCCCCAGGGAGATCAAACGCTAAGGGGACTTCCTCATCCTCATTTGTTAAGCCTTCATCGCGTATATCAAACACTTTGGCTAGAACTTCAGAGTCAATTATAATGGATTGACCCATGACGTAGGTTTTGAAGGCAAGGATTTTGCAGGTGTCATCGGGGTCATAAACGAGTTCGGCATTGGAAAAGAATGCGCGAACGAGATTTGGAGGGACAGGAGTGTTGATTTTCAAGAAGTTCGTCCAACCAAACTCCTCAAATTTTGACAAATAGGGAAACTCTATGCGATTGAGGAACGAAAAATCGATAGTGCGCCAATGCTTGATTGGCATGGTGGAAAAATATTCCTCATAACGCTTTCTTTTTGCTGGTGTTTTAAAACACCGATTGAAGGAAGCGACAGGAGGTGGAGGAATAGGTTGTGATGAGGAACCTGCCTCAGTGGTTCTAGGAGGTTTGTTTGCTACTGACTTCCTAGGCATGATGCTAGATTCTAAAGAGGCACTAAATGGATTCAACAACGAGAAAAGCAATGAAACAGTACCTAGGTTTGACCTAGAATTAAGAAAACACAAATTGAAGAAATATTTTGAAAATCAGTAAGGAATGTTGGTTACAATACCGGAATTGGACACCAAGACGCAAGGAGGACCGTACAAAGATAGATCTGGTCGCGAATCAAAGGAAGAAATGCGAGGGAAATTTGGGATTTTTGAAGATTGTGTTTAGGAAATTTGGGAATTTTACGCGGGTATTTATACTCCAGGGCACAGGAGATCGATCTGTCGAGGCGACAGATCGATCTGTCATTTCCAGAATCCAATAGAGATCGATCTGTCGTAAGGCCAGATCGATCTGGTCGCAAACAGAGGCTTAGGCAGATCGATCTGCCAAATGCAAATATCGATCTGTAGAATGCGGAAGCTTGAAGAGATCGATCTGTCGTGTGGATAGATCGATCTGCCTTTAAACAGAGACGTAAGGAGATCGATCTTATGGTTAGAAGATCGATCTTCTTAGCTTAACCTTGATGATTTAGGCTTGTTGGAGGTATGGAGATCGATCTATATTGCAAGGAGATCGATCTCTCATCCTCATTGCCAGAAAATCTTTGCAAAAACTCGTTTAAAATCAATTTGGAACCAAGATTTTTGAAACACAAAAGTCCTAAGGCATATCCATGAGTCCTAATTCACCTCTAAGGATACAAAACCTATCTCTATCAAGAGGTTTGGTGAATATATCAGCTATTTGATGTAGAGTGTCAATGTACTCTAAAATTATATCCCCTTTTTGTACATGGTCTCTAAGGAAGTGATGTCTAATTTCTATGTGCTTGGTTCTGGAGTGTTGAATAGGATTCTTAGACAGATTAATGGCACTGGTATTATCACATTTAATAGACACTTGTTTCATGTCAATACCATAATCTCTCATTTGTTGTTTAATCCACAACACTTGAGCACTACAACTACCAGCTGCTATATACTCAGCTTCAGTTGTGGACTGAGCTACACTGTTTTGCTTCTTGGAGAACCAAGAAATTAACCTATTTCCTAAGAATTGGCAAGTACCTGAAGTACTTTTCCTATCTATTTTGCAGCCTCCAAAATCAGCATCTGAAAATGCATGAAGGGCAAAAGCAGAGTCCTTGGGGTACCAAAGTCCTAGTGAGGGAGTGTCTTTGAGGTATCTAAAGATTCTCTTAGTTGCCAATAGATGTGATTCCTTAGGAGAGGATTGAAATCTAGCACAAAGGCATACACTAAACAAAATATCTGGTCTACTTGCAGTTAAATAAAGCAATGAGCCAATCATAGACCTATAAAGTTTAGTGTCTACACACTTACCACTTTCATCCTTATCAAGCTTGATGTTGGTGCCCATTGGAGTTGCTTGAGGTTTGCAATTGTCCATTCCAAATTGCTTGAGCAATTCCTTAGTATACTTTGCTTGATTGATGAAGGTTCCATCTTTTGTTTGCTTCACTTGAAGTCCCAAGAAGAATGTGAGTTCTCCCATCATGCTCATCTCAAATTCTCCTTGCATGATCTTAGCAAACTCTTGGCATAAAGACTCATTAGTTGAACCAAAAATAATATCATCTACATACACTTGTACAACTAATAAATCCTTATTTTTATTTTTAATGAATAAGGTGGTATCCACTTTTCCTCTTGAAAATCCCTTGTCTATTAAGAATTTTGACAACCTTTCATACCAAGCTCTAGGAGCTTGTTTTAACCCATAAAGTGCCTTAGATAATTTAAAAACATGTTCAGGAAATTCATGATTTTCAAATCCGGGAGGTTGCTCAACATATACTTCTTCATTAATAAAACCATTTAAGAATGCACTCTTTACATCCATTTGATATAACTTGAAGTTTTTATAACATGCAAAGGCAAGTAACATTCTTATTGCCTCTAATCTAGCTACCGGTGCATATGTTTCATCATAGTCTATGCCTTCCTCTTGTCTATAGCCTTGAGCAACTAGCCTAGCCTTATTCCTTGTGATCACACTATTTTCATCCATTTTGTTCTTGAATATCCATTTGGTTCCAATTATTGAGTGATCACTAGGCCTAGGAACTAGTTTCCATACTTTGCTTCTCTCAAATTGATTTAATTCTTCTTGCATTGCTAGGAACCAATTATTGTCTTCTAAAGCTTCATTGACATTCCTAGGCTCAATTTGAGATACAAAGGCAATATATTGGCACATATTCCTTAGGGATGATCTAGTTCTAACTCCAAGAGTTGGATCTCCTACTATTTCACAATCTTTTACATATCCTAACTCTCTTGGTGCTCTAGGTTCTCTTTCTAAAAACTCTATTTCTTCTTCATCTCTTTTATTCAAGTCAAGCTTTTCTAGAAAGTCATCTTCTAAGCCTTCATCAAATATTCCAACATTTTCATCATTGGTTGAATCTTTAGATATATTATTTGATTCATCAAATACAACATGAATAGACTCTTCAACCATTAATGTCCTTTTGTTATATATTCTATAGGCCTTTGAATTCAATGAATATCCTAGAAATATTCCCTCATCACTCTTGGCATCAAATTTTCCTAAATTATCTTTTCCATTATTTAGAACAAAGCATTTGCAGCCAAAAGGATGGAAGTAACTAATGTTAGGCTTCTTGCCTTTGTAGAGCTCATAAGGAGTTTTCTTTAGCATAGGTCTTATCATAGCTCTATTAATTATATAACCTGATGTGTTTATAGCTTCAGCCCAAAAATACTTTGGCAAGTTATTTTCACATAACATGGTCCTAGCCATCTCTTCCAAAGTTCTATTTCTTCTCTCAACTACACCATTTTGTTGTGGTGTCCTAGGGGCTGAAAAATTGTGGCTAATTCCTTGATCATTGCAATACTCATCAAATCCTATATTTTCAAATTCTTTGCCATGATCACTTCTAATGCTTGTTATTGTATATCCTTTTTCATTTTGAGTCACCTTTGAGTAAGTTATGAATTTCTCTAAGGCTTCATTTTTTACTCTCAAAAAGAACACCCAAGTGTACCTAGTGTAATCATCAACTATTACAAAACCATAGTGTTTCCCACCTAGGCTAGTGGTTCTAGTTGGTCCAAATAAGTCTAAATGCAATAATTGGAGAGGCCTAGTGGTGGATACACTATTCTTAGGCTTAAAAGTTGTCCTCTTGTGTTTTCCTTTAACACAAGCTTCACATATTTCTTCATGATCAAAAGGTATTTTGGGTAAGCCTATTACTAGATCCTTTCTAGCTAACTTAGATAGCACACTCATGCTAGCATGACCTAGTCTTCTATGCCATAACCAAGATTCCTTTTTGTTGTCTACCATTAAGCATATGTTTTCATTTTTGAGTTCATTAAGATAGACAATATATATGTTACCTTGCCTATGACCTAGAAAAAGAATTTTATTTGACTTAGGATCTATAACATTACACTTCATGCAATCAAAAATTACTTTGTAACCTTTGTCACAAAGTTGACTAATGCTTAACAAGTTATGCTTAAGACCCCTAACAAGTAATACTTTTTCTAAAGAGAAATGATCATTACCTATTGAGCCACTTCCTTCCACTTGGCCTTTGGAGTTGTCCCCAAAAGTGACTTCTCCACCAATTTTCGATTTGAAGGAATTGAAATGGCTTTTATCACCCGTCATGTGCCTTGAGCATCCACTATCTAAGTACCAAGCATCTTTTGTTTTAGCTTTGTGGCTATGCTCAATCACCTACAACAAATTAAACTCAAGTCTTAGGTACCCAAATTTTCTTGGGTCCTTGGAGGTTAGTAAATGTAATTTTTGATCCCATTGGGATCCATTTTGCTAATGCATTGCAGTCCTTGGAATGAATTACCTCTTTTGGAATCCATATCCTTTTTACAATTTTTCCTTTAAGATTCCTCATCTTTATATTGCAATAATGTGACTTATGTCCCTTCTTATTACAATATGAACAAGTAATTGTAGGTTTATTCATGCTCTTTCTAGCAATAAAACTCTTAAGATGGGTCTCCCTACTTTGTGCATTATACCCTAAGCCATTTTTGTCAAAAAATGCCCTTTGGGTTTCCAACATGCTATCTAGCTTTTGTTGCCCCATGTGAAATCTATTAAAGGAGTTATGTAAATTGTTATTTTTCTCCTTAAGGTCACAAATTTCTAGATTTGAGATCTCTAGTTTTTTCTCACATTCCAATTTATCTTTTAAAATTATCTCATTTTCCCTTTTTAATTTAGATATTAACTTTTTATACTTCATGCTCATAGATTCATACTCTAATGCAAGTTCATCAAATGCATCTTGCAATTCATCAAAAGAGTATTCATTGAGATTAGATGTTACCTTTTGATCATCATCAATAGCCATGAAGCATAGGTTGGCAATGTCCTCATTTGATTCATCATCGGAGCAGTCACTGTCACTCCATGTTGCTACCATTGCCTTCTTTTTATGAAACCTATCATTAGATCTTTTGAGAAGAGGGCAGTTAAATTTTATGTGTCCAGGTTTTTTACATTCATAACACACAATAGAGTCTTTTCTACCTACTTCCTCTTGTTCTCTCCTATTGTTTCTCCTATTATTACTACTAGCTTTCATTCTCATGAATTTGTTGAATCTTTTGGCAAACATTGCCATCTCAATATCCTCCTCACTCCCACTCTCATTTTTAATCTCCTCTTGAGCAGTGGATTTTAGAGCAACACCCACTTTCTTGGGTGGCTCTTCATTTCTTTTAAGTTTCATCTCATAAGTGAGCAAAGATCCTATCAGTTCATCTAGACACAATGTGTGAGGATCCTTAGATTCCTCAATTGCCGTCACTTTAGCTTCCCATGATTTAGGTAAGCTATTTAAAATTTTCTTTACCATTTCAATGTTAGAATATATTTTTCCTAAGGATTTTAGTCCATTAATCACGTCTGTAAATCTAGTGAACATATCACTAATCGATTCTCCTTCCTTCATCCTAAAAAGCTCATAATCATGTGTGAGCATACCTACTTTTGTCTCCTTCACTTGGGTTGTACCCTCATGAGTTATTGCCAATTTATCCCATATTTGCTTGGCATTATCACACCCGGAGACTCTATTATATTCATTAGGACCTAAAGCACAAAATAATGTGTGCATAGCTTTAGCATTTAGCTGTGCACATTTAATGTCATTAGAATCCCATTCATCTTCTTCTTTGGGTATATCTCTTCCCTCTATTTTCTTTGTAGGGATTTGAGGTCCCTTAACTATAATTCTCCATACTTCATAGTCATTTGCTTGAATGAATAGCATCATCCTAGTCCTCCAATATGAATAATGTTCACCATTGAACATGGGAGGTCTAACCGTGGAGTGCCCCTCTCCTATCAAAATAGTTGCTACATTGTTAAGAGCCATTTGATCGTTTTCTAACTCTTAGGAAGTTGTTCCTATGTGATTAAAGAGTCCTAGCTCTGATACCAATTGTTGGCTCTACCGAGAGGGGGGGTGAATCGGTTTTCTAACAATTATGGCAAATTAAAAATTAATCACAATTTAATCACAAATGATAATGAGCAATATAGTGCAGTATAATAATTTAATGCAGAGTAGGGAAGAGAGAAACAAACACAATCGTTTATAGAGGTTCGGCCAAACTCTTGCCTACGTCCTCTCTCCTTGACCTTCTTGTCAAGTGTTTTCTTTCTCTCTATCAATAGAGCTTACACAGTTCCTTTTTGCAGGTTAAGGAATAACCTCTCTACCCTTAGCAATACAGAAAAAGTATTCAGCCTCTTACAATTTACTCTCACTGAGGAACAATCCTCTTCTCTTCTAAGATAAGATTGAATACAATATAATGCTTTGAAGTGGTAGGACAAATGTAGCTTTTTGCACTTAAGCTTTTACAATGATTCTCAATGAATGAGCAATAGGGACACAAAGAATGAAAGAATTAAAGCTTGAGAATGTTTGGAATATGCAGCAATAGTATCTCTATTCTCTTTGTCTTCAATGCTTGGTTTTATACTGAAGGATTGGTAGTTGGAGCATTAAATGCTATTCTTCCCGTTGTGTTTTGCAGAAACTAGCCGTTGGGTACCTCCAGTTCTTGGCCAGATCGATCTGCCTTCTTGGCCAGATCGATCTCTTAGTTATAAATCCTGCAAGATTGAAGCACAAATACACAAGGAGATCGATCTCATAGGTTAGCAGATCGATCTGTTAGTTTGAAAATAATGAGGCAGATCGATCTGTTGAATAGGAAGATCGATCTCCTAGTCTCTCTGTTTGAGGCAAGATCGATCTCCAGATCGATCTGCCATGCATTCTCGTAGAGAGGAGATCGATCTCTCAACAACACAGATCGATCTCTTTAGCTCTCTGACTTTGAGGAGATCGATCTCTTCCTTACCAGATTGATCTCATAAGTTCTCTGTTTGATCGTGGATCGATCTCTCAGATCGATCTATAGTCTTAAGCTCTTAAGGGAGATCGATCTCTTCCTAGACCAGATCGATCTCACAACTCTAGCTTTAGCCAGATCGATCTCTTAACCCTTGTAGATCGATCTTATTTTACCTTAATCCCTTTACAAAGTAAGTGATCGATCTCTCATCAAGTAAAAGCCCAGGAGATCGATCTCTCATAACCCAGATCGATCTCTCATCAGCAGAACTCTAAGTTCTGGTACTAATCACCTCTAAACATGTTTGAATATCATCTTAACATTATTGAATTAACTTGTTTTGTCATTTCAAAATACATTAACTCAACAAAAATAAGCATATGAGGTGTTTGATAAATTGCCATAGTGAAGTAAATGATGAACTATAGGAACTATGAGCTTAATACCGGTTTAGTGTGAATCAATAGGCCTAAAGAATTCAATAGACTCTCGAGAAACAAGTAGAGCAACCAAATGAGGCCTTATGAGTGTTAATGAAAACTATAAGTAGAATCGACCATAGTTAACGCAAGAATTTTATTACATTAGATTAAATTGATGTGATACATAATTTCGTACAGCTTTGGAGACTTCGTTGGAGACGAATCGAACCGCACAATCAAGCAGCTCTAAGGAAATTGGAATCACTCGACGCGATTCCAGGTAAGGGAATTTTGTAAGTACTTAGAGATAGCCGCACGTATTTTGTAGGTGTATATAGGGCTTTGAAATTGTTTGGTTATCTAGAAAAGAATTAATGGTTTATGTGAATGACTACAAATATATATATATATGATTTGGTTTAAAAGTGAATCTTACAAAAAGGGATAGTAAGGCTAATAACTGCATAAATATCATGTTTTGACATTTTTATGAAATACATTGCTTTGGTTTAAGCAAACTTACAGATAGGCTGGCTATTTGATTTCCATGATTCACGAAGTAGCACGAGTCAGTGCTAATTTTGGTTTAGAATGTGTTTTGTTGAAATGGAGCCACCTATCGGATTTATATGAGTTAAATTATGCTGGAGCTCCGCTCGTACTAGATTTTAATGTTTTGATATGTATGAAATGTGCTGGAGCTTAGCTTGTACCTTAATTTGAGTTATGATGTTTTATAACCGTACTGGAGCTTTTGCTCGTACGTGATTTTCTTATGCATATAACCGTACTGGAGCTATGCTCGTACGTGATTTTCTTAGTATTTATTATGCATAAAGCTGTACTAGAGCATTGCTCGTACGAGGGAATTTTTGAATGACGCATGAATCGTGCTAGAGCTTAGCTCGCACTGGTTTTCACACTGTGATATGTAATGAGTCGTGTTGGATGCCTCGTGTAGACTATGTGTCACACGGATGAGATGCTTACATGAGCCGTGCTGGATGCCTCGTGTGGACTGTTAGTCACACGGATGAGATTCTCGCACGTGCACTTGAGACTGAGTAGGTTATGCATGGCATAGGGTAGATAAGACCTATGGCAGGCACCCCCAACATGATATGGGTCCACGGAGTACATTGTACCATGATGTTATGATGTTGATTTGACAGTCTAGCGTAGGACTAACCCACTTCGTTCTAGCATGATACCCCGTACACCGAGATCCGCGTGGTCTGGGATGATAATGACATAGTTGGCCAACATAATCCTTGATATATATAGTGACCACCTGTCTCACATGATATCACATGGTTTTGTATACTGAGTATGAATTGTGTTGTCCAGGGTAGACCCGAGGGAGGGGTCGAGCCTTGTGGGATTGTGTTTAAAGAGATGGTATCGCTGTTTGTGATGAACTTTGCTATGTTTTTAGAAAGTGTTAAATCCTGTGGTATATTTTTAAGATATTGTTATGAAGTTTACAAATGTTTTGACAATATGTTATCTATGATTTGAGATGGAACTATGAGTTTTATACGATGAGCATGAGAAGTTTTATATGATGGTTTTTCCATGTTAACATGCCTATTTCCATGTTTTTCAATACATGATATATGTATATACATGTGGCATAGTTTTAATATTTCCTCTTGCTCTGGATATTAATGATATTTTCATGCATGACATTATAAGCATGTAGATAGTGTAGTTATCTACCATGCTTGCATTATTGCCTTACTAACCGTGTAGTTGCTCATCCCATTCACTTTTCCCCTCTACAGAGCGCGCATAGTAGCCTAGTGAAGGACTGAGGCATTGTATTTGGATATCTGATGCTCTCCATCTCCAAGAGGTATACACACAAGAATTCTTTTGTATATAAACATGTAATAGCACAGTAATCATTTTGAAATGTAATATGAGGGATGTAAATGTTAGCAAACATGTCATGCATAAGTACATGACTTAAAACTTGCTAATGTATGTGTTACCTTTTGATTAATTGAAAGGGGTATGGTAAATGATGATTAATACTGACTCACAGCCCAACTGTGTTTGTGAGGGTTGTTCACGATCGGGTAAGTTAACGAATAAATCAAAAATTTATGGTGATTTTTAGATGAAATGGATAAAAAGGGTCGTGACAGCAAATCAATCTTTGTGGGATGATAATTTAAATTCGTAATCTTATATTACTTGCTGACCATGTACACTTACATGTTAATACCTTAGGGTAAATAAATATTTTAACAAATTTTTGGCGCTGTTGCAAGGGATTAGGCAAAGCCTTAGTTAATATTAGATAATTAATGCTTAGGTATAATCTTAGCTTTGTACATACTTTGTCTATAAATATTACCTTTTAGGTTAGATTAAGAAGCACTATAGATAGATTTTTCTTTTCGACAATTTATGACTCTGTAGATGCTTCCATAAGTAGAGCAAAGAGGTGTGAACTTTTTTCTTTATATCTTACTATTGAAAAGACACTTAGGAAAATAAAAAGGGAATTAAAGAAAATCAATGTTATGTTGTAAGAATCAATGGCTGATCATAGGAAACTTAGAACGATAGGTAATTACACTGTCCCAACACTTAGAGGATATTACATTAGGATTCGGAGGCCAGCTATTCTAGCAAACAACTTTCAAATCATGGTAACAATCATCCAAATGATCCAAACCTCAATGAATTTTAGTGGGCTACCCCATGACGACCCTCATGCACATGCGGGGAGCTATTTGGAGATTCATGACAACTATAAGCATAATGGGGTTTCGAAAGACCTACTTAGGCTTAGATTGTTCTCTTTCTCTCTTAGGGATAAAGCGAAATACTGGTTGACCTCTCTTCCCCCAAGATTAATCTTTACTTGGGGTAAGCTAGCCCAACTATTCCTAACTAAACTTTTCCCTCATTCTAAAGTGGCCAAAATGCAAAATGATATCTCCTATTTTACCTAGTTCGATTCTGAGTCCGTGTATAAAGCCTAGGAAAGATACAAAGGCCTATTTAAGAAATGTCCCCACCACAACTTAACCTTATAGCTTCAGGTTTAGACCTTCTATAATGGACTAATTAGTTAGAATAGAACAATAATTGACACTGCCTCTAATGTACAAAATGAAGGGAGAAGTATACAATTTGTTAGACAAGATAGTCGTCTATAATTATCAGTGGACATTTGAGAGACAGTTACCTAGAAAAGCTACTCATTTTTGTGATCTTCACGCGCTGACTACCTTGACCTCTCAGATAGCTTCATTTGCTAAGAAGGCAGATTCTTTAAGTATCAAGTCTTCTCCTAGTCTTATTTTAACAGTGTAGAACCATTCACTCTCAGTAATCTGTGTGGTAGTACACATTCTATGATAGGTGCTCACTGAACTTAGAGTCTATTTAATATGTTGCCCTACCCTGAGGTAATAGAATAACCTATTTGCTAGCACCTATAAGCCAGGGTGGAGCAATCACCTAAATTTCTCATTGAGCCAAAACCAAGGGTAGTTATCCACTTCTAGACCTTTAAGCCTTGTTGGATTTCAACCTCTATCCACTCATGCACCACCCTAGTAGTACCATCCAAAAATAGCCCTTGCTTAACCCCAACCTATACATAAAAATAAGCCTTCGCTTAAAGACTTGTTTACTCAAATCCTTTAAAATCAAACGGTTTCTATTAAAAACCTAGAGATTCAGGTGGATAGATTGCGAGTACTCTTAGCCAACATCCTCAAGGAATTTGACCTAGCAATATAAAGATCAATCTTGTTAGTAGACCCGGTGCTAAGACTGAGGGGCAAATGGCTGAAGAGGCAGAGTTAGGCCATAAAGAATAGCATATACTCTTTGCTGTGGTGAATTTAGTTGAACCTAGCTCTTGCTCATTTACTAGTTATTAGACACCGAGCTTAATTTGTTTGAAATATCAATAGCCCATCCCTATAGAGCCATTGAAGATAATTGAGCCTAGTTTCTATTAGTCTGCACTATTGCTGATCTTTTTTTTCATAATGCTTTTTGTGACCTACGATATAGTGTTAAATTAATACCTTTAGGGGTTTATGAAAGGTTAGGATTAGAGGAATTTAAGCGAACTAAGATCACCTTTCAGATAGAAGACCAATCTGTTAGATACCCTAGAAGAGTGGAAGAGAATGTTCTTGTCTAGGTTGATAATTTTGTGATTCTAGCAGATTTGGTCTTAGATATGGAGGATAGGAGTGCTCTATTCATTTTAGGTAAACCATTCCAAGCTTTAGGGAGAGCAATTATAGATGTGGATCAGGGAAAGCTTATTTTAGGCTTCATGGTAAGAGGTTAAGTTTAAAATAGGAAAAAGAGTAGAGATACATGGTCACTTTGATGGTTTTAAAAGTTGACAGTAGTGTCATGGCTCTAGTGGTTTTGAGGGGCGAAGTCACATCCACTCTTTGTCTTGTGATGACTGATAGCTTCTCAACACACGACTAGAACCACCTCTTCTTGTGGCTCTTCTCTTCCTAGGTGGCATCACGAACTAAATCAATGTACCATAAGTTGTAATGTCCTAAACTTTCCTTAGACTTGTCTTTGTCAAGAGTACTATGGAGAGGAATTAGTTTGAGTTCACTCTCAAGGAAAGTACTAATTGTTAAGGGGTTGTGAACAGCATAAGTAAAGAGAGACACCAAGATTTACATGGTTCAATGTCCACGGGGGGTAGCTAGCATGAACTAGACTGTTCATTAAGACAATGCTCTTGACAAGACTAGTTGGGTGTCCAAGCATAGCCATGGTACAAGTATGTAAGAAAAGAATAAGGCATAAACCAAATATAGTAGAGCCTAGGTAGGAATCAAAGCAAAGATCTCTTTCCCTTGGAAATGAGGGACTATTTATAGGCAAGTGAGGAGCATTGAATTGTGTAATGTGTTATCATCTAGTGGAGTCTAACTGTCTGAGTAAAACCATTTTGTTTTCAATATATAGGATTTGGGTTAGGCCTGTAAGGCTTGGCTCGGCCTGTAGTCTCTAAGTTAAGTCCATCCCTAACACATGTCATCAAACAACTCTTTATAAAAATAACATTAATTCATCAAATATTAGATTTCAATATTTGCAACTCTTTTGAACACAGATATATAATGTGCAAATTTAAAGTAATGCAGACATTCTCCTTTAATTTAATCACTAGAAGACAGCAACTAAAAGGCCTAGCTTTAGTTCATACTTTAACTTGATTAGTCTTTAAATAAAAGAACGATATCATTACTTCAACAACAATTAAATTTCAAACATAATCAGGAAGAGCCTAAGATTTTTTAAGGAAATAAGTAATAAGTGATCTAATAATATGAATAATGAATAAAACTAGATCAATTTAATTAACAAAACTGTGCACCTGTTAGGATTGACATTTACAGATGATCAGAAAAACTTACTGTCAAATTTAATAGAGGAAGATCGTGGTGTAATTCATATGTACCATGCGAGTTATTAGTTATATTTGTATAATATATTTTGGTATTGTTTATATGAATATACTTCTTTTTATTTAGACATAATTGTTAATGTCTTATGTTTACTCGATCATTGCAAAAAGTAACCTAGATTTAAGGTTATGCTCAAACATCAACCCAAAGTAGATATATATTTTTTTGAAGAGTTCCTATGTATAAGACATCTCGAACACCGTCATGAATCTATTGAAACTCACTTTAATTTATTGATTATAATGAATGCCAATAGTTCATGGCAACATTCAAGATATCCAATACACATGAACTTATTGAGAAAATATATATCTGCTTTAGGATGATGTTTAACTATAACCTTAAATCCAAGTTACTTGTTAAATGATCATGCAAACATAAATCTTTAACAATCAAGTGCTAAAGAAAAAAAAATAGATTCTTATAAACAACATCATAATATATATAAGACAAATATTATTAATTCCTTGCCTACCATTAATGAACTAAATTGTGACCTTCCCCCATTTATGTCACTAGTATTAACTATGTTATTATATATTAAAACATTATTTATGTACATTTAATTGAGTTATTTTCCATATAACTATTAGGGTCTTTTGTCTAGATTTAGAAACAACTTAGATTTATTAATCCAATCTTGACCTTTATTATTTTACAAGTTATCTTGTGTCAGAGATCTCAAATCCATCTGTGAATCTATTGAAGTTCATCGCAATATCTTGTTACGTGAACATCAATAGTTTCATAAGGCATTCGATGTCTTCTTTATAAGATAACTTGGAAAATAATGAAATTCAAACTTAGGTTGATAAATCCTAATTCCTTTATAAAGTAAGAAAAAAAAACCATAATAATGAACATGGAAAATAAAACAAGTACATGCATGTGACGCCCCGGAAACGCGAAAATATAGGCTAACTTTTCCCTTAAATTCTTATTTTCTTACTTAGGTTACATTCCTGTATAGCGTAGGTTACTTAATTTCTTCCATTATAGCGTAGGTTACTTAATTTCTTCCATTACTTAATCCTTTAACTGTATAAGATGTGCTAGAAATTTCGGCCGCACAACCTCTTATATTTTTAATCTACCTCCCTGCAATAAACAACAATTTCTAATCGCAATGCAGTTGCTTTTATTTTCTTAAACTTTACCATCTCCCAATTCAAAATACATTACCACTACATTAAGTATATTCATACTTAACATCCTCAACATTTCATTTGTTTCCCAAGCTATTTATCTACAACTCCGTAACATTAGATTACATCCCAAAAGTATACATATACAATCAAGTATCTGTACGATACCACTGTCTAGAAATAAACATCAGGAAATACACCTAAGTGTGTATTGAAGTTAGTCTGGGAGGCTCAAAATTCAGCAAGCTACTCGAGTACTTCGCAATAGCTGAGCAGATTATGTCGCAAGTAATTTGAAATAGAGAAAAAAGGGATGAGATTGTGATAAAGCCCAATAAGGAAGGCATTTAAAGAAATCCTGACAATCCCAAAAACATGTGGAAAATCAGGATTAACATGCTTTCGTACTTACTTAAATCCATTTACATAAACTTACTTGCTAACTTTGAAATAAAAAAATCATACACCTTTATTTGGAATTCGATTTACATACATACTTATTTACTTTGAAATAAAACATACTTATATACATGCTTACTGACTTAAAATTCACATACTTCTTACTTACTTTAGCTTACTTGCTTTCTTTCATACTCAAAACGTTCATACATTAAAACATGGAGACTAGGCTATGTTCAAATAGCTATCATACAAACATACGTCATCCTCCATGGAGGGAATAAAGTATCGATGGCCATGGTAGGGGCTATAGACGGGATCAGGTGTAAGACCCGTATTTCATGTGTAACTTTATAGATTCATAAGTATGGTAATGTGCTTGTAATGTGAAGTACAATTGATGTAAAGTTCATAAATGCAATATACATACTTGTAATATGAGTTTGTAATGTACATACAAGTTTCATTATGTATGAATATGAAGAAATGAACTTTTATAAGTGATGAATGTGATTTGAACTCAAAATGAGTAGTGTGGTAAAATGGAATGAAGTTATACTTTCATTTAGCTTAGTATGGTATACCTTTGGCTCTACAAAGAATACACACAAGTCTTAATGTGTATAAGGTATGGATGGATGCCATTTTCAAGTTTTAAAGGTGGTTGGATGAGAAAATGGTCATGACAGCAAATTGAGTATCTTTTGTGTGAAGTTACTATAGAAAACTATAGAAAATCTGGGAAGTATGAAGGCCAGATCGATCTCATAGGATGACAGATCGATCTAGAAGAGCCAAAAATGCTCTTATTCGAGCAATGGAATAGGACATATCGATCTCCAATAGAGCCAGATCGATCTTCTAAACATTCTGTAATGAAGAGATCGATCCATGAAGCAAACATATTGATCATTGATTAGCTACTGGAAAGAGCAGATTGATCTTCCCTTAAACCAGATCGATCTCCTTAGCTCTTTACCTGAAAAACAGATCGATCTCTAACCCCCGACAGATCGATCTCCTGCCTTCAAATGTCATGAAAAAGAGGGGATTTTAAGAGGATCAGATCGATCTTCTTCCCATGTAGATCGATCTCATTAAGCAATTCAATAAATAGGCTCAGTGAAATCTGCCATTTACGAAAAAACACTTCACCCTCTCCATTTTTCCACCCAAAACCTAACTTTCTCTTTCTAAAATTCACCCATTCCAGTAAGATTTGAAGAAAGACCATTAGATGTAAAGTTGTTCATCTTGAGGAAGAGAACAACATAGTTGGGAATCTCAACCCCATTGTCGGTATTGAAGGAGCAAGGAACATTTCCCCTTGGAGCAAGAAGAGAAACTAGATTGGTAGGTTTCTAATACTCCAATCCAAGTACATTGTCTATTTAATTGATTTTGGAGTATATTTGCATAATGTACTAATTGTCATGACCCTCAACTTACCAAAATACGTACAAATTTTTGGCATTTCATGCATCATTTATTATTCGTCCTTACCTCAATCGTGAACAGCTACTCTCCTCAATAGTTAGGCTGTGTGTCGACGTCTAACTCACTCGACCACACTAATTCAATTTGTATATTATTCATGAGTAAACACTTGTATAAATGTATATATATATATATATATATCAGAGTTATTACATGTGTTTACATCGTTTTACATCCCCAATAGTTACATACAAAATGCTACTGTGCTACCGTAAGTTTAGATACAAAATTACAACAGTGTGTGTACCTTACGCGATGGGATGCAGCAGATTATCAAAAGGGAACGCCTCCTGTCACGCTCACTCTATACTCAAATCTCTGTAGAGAGGGGAAAAATAAGGGGGTGAGCAAACCACACGCTCAGTAAGGCAATCATGCGAACAGGTAGATACTGCACTATCTATGTGATCGTGATGCCATGCTCAAAAGCATTTAGTTCATCATTTTATCTCAAAACATGAGTGTATGATTGTGTTAATGGTATGTAAAGCATTCATGTTATTAAAATCCAGTGCACAATTCAATTCAAAGCATGGTATAAATCACCATGCATAATTCACAATAAAGCATGGCATTACCCATCATGTGTTTTTCTCAAATAAGCATTGCATTAACCATCATGCATTTTTCACAATAAAGCATGGCATTAATCATCATGCTTCGGTGCACTTTAAACCATTAACAATCGATATCTCAAACAATTCAACACTTATCAGGTCTCAACCCCTCCATTGGACTGTCCTGACCCACATATCATTTCAAACATAGATTTATTCACAAAGCATTAGACATGTGAGATAGGCAACTCAATAAAAGGTAATAACCTCTAGGTCTATGGCCATAACTTGTGATACCAGTTACACGGATCAGGTGTGCGGGATATCACCACTATCTGCTTCCATACGGGAGGTGGGTCAAATCCTGCCCTTCGATCCATGACAGATCTCATCCGAAGATGACATATCACAATCTCAACAGGGTACAATGTACTCCATGCTACATGTACGGTACAACGTACTCCGTGGACCCAATCAACACATCATATCACGCCACATCTCAAAATGCACATGTGAGCCTATTTAATCGGTACGACTTCTTGTCTACTTGAAGCTCATAACACAGCTATCAACATGTCAAAAAATCACAAATGCACGTGCGAGCCTATTTAATCGGTGCGACACCCAGTCTGCCTGAAGCTCTAAGCACGGTAATTAATAAGGTGGGCACCTAGTATGAGCTAAGCTCGAAGCACCATGCCAAAACCAGTATGAAATCCATGTGAAAATTAGTACGAGCTGAGCTCTAACACTCATGTGTATAAAACACGTCAAATCTCGTGCGAGTCATACTCTAGCACACTTTCATTTTCACGAAAACAATGTAGGTGGCCCATTTCTTTGTAAAGTGTGGTTAACAAACCAAAACAACTCATTTCATTTTCCAATTCATTTCAAATGCTAGCCAACCTACCAATCACTTGCTAAAAAGCATTAAAACATGATTTTCCAAAGCATTATGCTTTTATTTTCATGCACATTTCTCAAACACCCAACTTTTACCCTTAAATCACCTAACATCATTTCCTAATATCTCATGCATTCTAACAAAGCATTTAATGCGCCCAAATTGTGTACAGATATCTCTAAGAGTCCACACAATTCCCTTATCTCGATTTACTTGAGTGTGACTCTCTTCCTCTTAGCTTCTTGTGCTCTTGGCTCGCTTTGCTCCGGTGTACCCTCGGGAGCTGCAATTCATTCATCCAAATCAATTGAGTTAATGTTGTTAACTCATATTTGACCTCACTAGTCAATATAATTCATTTATACATTTTACCAATGCCTTAATCCACATTTTACCCCTTTTAGGTAAATCTTACAATTTATTCACTAGCAACATCTTAAAATCATACCCATAACACTATTATCACCTCTAGATATCCCATCTCTCATTAATCTCCATACATTTCACTTTCTCACACTAGACCATTTCTAGGTCATAATCATTCCAATGCATTTTAGATAGTTTCCATACTAAGCACCCCAATCAACCCAAGCATCAATAGCTTAACAATGTACTTAAGTTGGTGCTTTAGAAACTCACCTCTTTGGATTTCCTCTTTGCTCTAAATAGAAATGCCCATTGTTCCTTCAATCTAACAAATGGGTAAATGCCTCCAAACTATGTTGTTCTTCTCTTTGATGTGAACAACTTTGCCTCTAATAGTTTTCCCTCAAATCTCCTTAAAAATGGTTGGATTTAGAGAGAGAAAGCTAGGTTTTGGGTTGGAAAGGGAAGGAAATGGTTTTGTCCCGAAATCTACAGATTTTCAATACCCTTTTTTTTTATAGAAATAGCTTAAGGAGATCAATCTACACAAGGAGGAGATCGATCTGGTCCCCTTAAATTCCTCTTTTCCACGGTATTTTAAGCATAAGATCGATCTGTCAAAGCTTGAGATCAATCTGCTCCAAACAGAGAGCTAAGGAGATCGATCTGTATGCTTGAGGATCGATCTTTTCATTACAGAATGTTTAGGAGATCGATCTAGCTCCCTTGGAGATCGATCTGCCCTATTCCATTGCTTGAATAAGACTATTCTAGCTCTTCTAGATCAATCTCTCATCTTACGAGATCGATCTGCCCTTCATGTTTCCCAGATTTTCTACAGTTTTTTTGTAGCAACTCATACTCAAACATCCTTAATTTACTGTCATGGTCATTTTCGCATCCAATCATCTTTGAGACTTGAAAATGGTATCCCATAATACTTCATACACATTAAAACTTGTGTAGAATCTTTGTATATCCAAAGTTACATGATATAAACCAAATGGAAGTGCAAAACTTATGCAATTCTCCTTCCATTTTACCACACTACTCATAATCCATTACTCACATTCTCCACATGTTTAAGTCCATTTCTTCACATTCATATATAATGTAACTTGTATGTACAATCACAACTCTTATTACATGTGTGTACCTTAACTTATGGACTTACATCACATATACTTCACTTATAAATTCATAGTATAACTCCATTTACATTTCTATGTACATATTACAATTATACATATACGGGGTCTCACACTGATGGTTGAAGATACCTAGGGGATGATGGAACTAGTGTGTGACCTAGAAAATGGAATAAGTCTAGTGTGAGAAAGTTTAATTTGAATGAATTGATGAAATGGTGAGTATGCTAAGTTGTTATTTAAGTAATGTGGATGATTTGAAATGGCTAAATGAAACTACATTGTGGGTTAAGTGGAATTAGGAAAATGAGCACATGTAGTGTTGAAGGAAAAGCCATAGTGAGGAAATTGATGAAATATGAACACTATGAGCTTAATATCAGTTTATTATGGATTAATAGATTTGAAATATGAGGGGAACAATAAAACAAGACCTTATAAGCGTTAATAGAGACTATAGGTCGAATCGACTATAGTAAACCAAGTCATGGATTATAATGGGCTAAAATGTTGTGAAATGCGATTATATGCAGTTCCGGAGAGTTCGTTGGAGACAAATCAAATCGTACACGTAAACAGTTTTAAGGAAGTGGAATCACGCGTCGCGATTCTAGGTATGAGAATTTTTTAAGTATATAGAAGTAGCTACTCGTATTTTGTGAGTACATAGGGCTTTGGAAATGCGCATGAATTTATAGAAATGTGTTTGACGATGTATGGAAGTAACTATGAGTATTTGTATGAGAATTGGTTGTTGAAATGGTATTATAAAGAAATGGGATAGTAAGGCTAATAATTGCATAAATCAAATGTTTTTAATGTTTTCACAAAACATACTGCTTTGTTTTAAGCAAATTGATGGATAGGTTAGCTAGTGTTTGAATGATGTTGTGTAATAGCATATGTGAGGTGCTAAATGTGTTTTGAGATTGGTTTTTGAATGTTTATGAGCCGCCTATCATGTTTATGAGAATTAAACCATGTTGGAGCCTAGCTCGCAATGGATATTAATGTTTTTACATGTTTGAAACGTGTTGGAGCTTAGCTCGTACTTTGATTTGAATTGTGGTGATGTTTTATAACAATACTGGAGCTATGCTTGTACATGGTTTTCTTCATGTTTTATGCATAAATGACGTACTAGAGCGTTGCTCGTACGAAGTGATTTGTTTATGATGCATGAATTCGCGCTAGAGCGTAGCTCGCGCAGGTTTTCACACTGTGGTATGTATGATGTCATGGTGAAGGAAATACGGATTGGTGTTCAGGAAACCCAATAGGCCTAACAGACCTCTTGAGTGGGGTGAGGGTAAGGGGTTAGGACCTGGTACTAATCCATTCAGGGAACCCAACATGCCTAACAGACCTCTTAAGTGGGGTGAGGGTGAGGGGTTAGGACCTGAATCAGGGAACCAAACAGGGGTGAGCAAGGCCATGAGGGGCTAGGACCTGGTATTAAAAGCACTCCCATGTGCACTCAAGACTATATAGAGGTTTTACTCAGTATGGGGTAGATAAGACCTACTGCAGGCACCCCCAACCATGATATGGGTCCGTGGAGTATGATGTACCATGTATATCACATAGAGTACAATGTACCGCGTGGTGGTTACTTGATTTGAGAAAGTCTGACGGAGAACTAACCCAGCTTCGTTCCAGCATGATACCCCGCATACTGGGATCCGTGTGGTCTAGGATAATTTATAACATAGTTGGCCAACATAGTCAATTGAGATATAGTGACCCGTCTCCTTGCTTATTACATAATACCACACGGTTTTAATACTTGAGTGTGATTTTGACTGTCCAGGGTAGAACCGAGGGAGGGGTCGAGCCTTGTGGGATTTGATTGTGAAATTATAATGAGGCTTGTGATTGAGAATTGATTTCATGGGATTTTACATATTTGAGAAAGAGATGTGATTAAAAAAAGAGGTTTCTTAAATGAGTTACCATTTTTATGAGTTTAATGAGAATGAGCATGAGATGTTTTCACATGTTGATATTCCATGTTTTATATGCCAATTTTACATGATTTTGATACATGATATATATGTATATTCATATGGCATAGTTTTATTCCTCATGCTCCTATTATAAATGATTTATGCATAACATTATCAGCATGTAGATAGAGTAGTTATCTACCATGCTTGCATTATTGCCTTACTGAGCGTGTGGTTGCTCATCCCTCTCTATTTCCTCTCCTACAGAGTGTACATAGTGGCCCAGTGAGGACTGAGGCGTTGTATTTTGGATATCCGCTGCCATCCATCACTAAGAGGTATACACATGAAGATTCTTTTTGTATCTAAATAATTGTAAAAGCACAGTAGTCTTTTGAATTGTAATTATGGGGGATGTAGATGTCGGTAATCATATTTTGTATAAATGAATGATTGACGTTAAAATGTATGAGATCACTTTTATTAACTGAGAATGGATATTACGAGTGGATTATTATTGACTCACAGCCCAATAGTGTAGTGGTAAGTTTGTTCATGACCGAGTGTGGAAAGGAATAAATACGAAAAATTTATTGGGATTTTCAGTTAAAAAGAATGAAAAGGGTAATGACATCAGGGTCGTACAACAAATAAGCGTAGTATTTGAATAAACTTTAACTAGCACATAGCTAGGGCACAGGCACCAGTGGCACTCGCCGTGAGGGTAACATACATGCGTGTTGTGCGGGCACGAGATACTATGAAACATGTGCCATGTGTAGCGAAGACAAACACCACAAAGGTGGAGACAAGCACTACATGGGTGAAACGTAACAAGCACTACAAGTGGTGGAGCCGAAACACCACAAGTAGCGGGCATGATATGCACACAACATATGTTATTGGGGTAGCCCTCTTGTCTCAGAGAAACCTTACTATTTTACTTGCTTTAATATGTACTTAAAATCATTTGAAATTGAAATTTTAACATCATAAAGTTTCTAATAGAAAATATTAGTGTATCAAAACTCATACTTGATATGCCAAAAATGGTGGAGTTTAGCATTAAACTAGGTTTCTATTCCTTTCGAGAATTCCAAACGGAAATGTTCAATTTTCCTCGAAAACTCTTCATACATCTATTATCATTTCATGCGATATAAACAGGTACAGGATGTCATTACTACTTTAAATTGCCTCCATAACCTCAATGGGGCTAAGGCAGTGCTAAATCGTTGGGTCTCAAGTTTGCCTCGTTTTACTTGTCGGTACCTCGAGCTGCCACAAACAAGCTAATCAATATTCAATTTATCCTTATTTCATATTCTTATTCATTTATAACTTAAACGGGGTCAATTAGACCCTATTCTAACCATTTTTTCTACTTTTTCAATTTTACCGACTGAAGTACTGGTTTAAGCTAATTTCGATAATTTTTGTTCTTTTAACTTTAATTTCATAACCTAATAACTAATTACTTATTCAAGTCTCCAATTCACACTTGTCAACATACCAATTTATCGATTCTCATACTTTTCAGTTTTTCATTCAACTGGGCTATAAACAGGACTTTTTCGGCATTAATTTAATCATCTACAACATCAAACTCAACCAAATTTCACCATTTCCCTATTAAGCCTAGCCTAGACGAACCTACATAAGTCCTTAGAAAATTTTTCATCAAGTTCTACTTAACCAGAAATCATCTAAAATCATCAAACATCAGTATACACCAAGTTCATCATCTTCCACCAACTTCCTACCTTAGTTAACCAACTTTGACCAATCCTTTTTGCTCCAAAAAAGATTCTCAACTGTCAATCAACTTGTATACAGCCTGGTATCATCAAAAACAACATTAAAACTGTAAGACCCACTTTGTATGTACTTGTTGATACATTTCCTTATGATTCATGTGATGTACACTTCCACATATTAATTGAATCATAAGAAGAGCTTTGACTGAATTAAATTTGCAAATAGAATAAAACGAAATATCGATGAATGTATGAAGTAGCCAAATACGGGCCGAGATGGTCGTAGGCCAAACGAAAGGGATCGAAATTAAGTTGACAAAAAATACAAATTTAAAATAAGAAAAGATAATGGATGTATGAAGGAAAATCGGGTTAAATTGGTTCCGAAACAAGTGCAGGAGTAAAACGGTCAAAAGATCAAAATCCAGTATAAATTCGATAAGAGAATTTTAATTAAAAATAAGGATTTAGGACATCTTGATCAATAATGAGGAAATTATAAAATTTCGAGTCCAATTGATCAAGATCTGAAATTTTTAGAAATACCGAAAAGTCACTAAGGACAATATCCCGAAAATACGAAGAAATTATACCGAAAAAAGGGTTAAAAATATAATAAATAAATTAAATTAAATTAAATTATTTGGAATAAAATAATAGATTTTGTAGATATTTTTAGAATATGTTGAATATCTTAATGATTATTATAATAATAAAACAATTTATAAATAATAATAATAATAATAAAAAAGGGCTGAAATCTAAAATCGGGAAGAACCCGAAACGAAACTGGAAAACCCACGCTGCAAACCCTAGGAGCTACCCACGCCACCGGCAACCGACGACCCTCAACGGAGAGCCGAGAAGGAAGAGGAGAGGCCGACGAACCTCTTGGCACCGGAGACGTGCCGTCTAGAGGCTAAAAATTGTCGATCGGAAGAAACGAAAAACCGAGGAGAAATAGCCCGATTCCGGATGAACCATGACAGCTGGGCGGGAACGGAGGCCACTGAAGAGATCAGGAGGAGGAGGCGGTCCTTTTGAGACTAGTAGCGGCTGGTGAAACTGTTAAAAACGGCGTCGACTACAAAGAGCAGAAAACGGCACCGTTTGGCTGGAGGGAAAAGGAAGGAAAAGGAAGGAAAAAGGGAAGGAAAGGAAAAGAAAAGAAAAGAAAGAAAAAAGGGAAAAAAGAAAGAAAAATTATCGGGGACGACTCGAGATTTGGGTAAGTTGATCGAGGGTCTAGATTGACCTACGGGTAAATTTTGAAAATTTAATTAATAGTATATTTAATGAAAAATAACTCGGATTTACCTAATTGTGCAGTTTTCGACAAAGCCCGAATGAGAGCCGATTGAGCTCCGATTTTTGTACCCCGCATCATATTGGGTAAGTATATTTTAATTACGATAATATGAGTCCTTTAATACAGAGTTTCGATTATTTTATGGAATTTACGGATTAATGCTGTATAAAAAGGAATATTATTCGGAATTGTAACGTAATTACCGTAAATAGTATACGGGCTATCCAATGAGTTTGGAATGAAGCCCGATGATTATTGGTAAGCTGAATGAGCCCAGTAAACCCGAAGAAGGGATTTAATAAGTATAAACGGGCTGAAATGGGTTGAGGCCCATTAAGGTGCAATTGGGCTCAATAAAGTAAAACGAGCCCAGTACTTTAGATTGATCAGTGAATGTGACATACTGATAAAGATAAGTTAATTGATCCAAATATGTGGTTATATGCAGTTCTCTAGACTTGGTTGGCGCGCATTTGGACTGAGAGATCGGGTATTATCGAGAAGGGATAAGTTTGCTCGTGATTCCAGGTAAGGAAATTCTGTAGGTGCATAGAGATACCTATATGTATTTTTGAGGGTATTTACAGGGCCTAGAATTTCTTAAAGTATCTAGAAACGAAATAATAATTTTTACAAAAACCGGTGCATGGGTGAATAAAGAAAAAGAGGATATTGCCCCTGGGAGTAAAATATATAAAAAGGGTAGTAAGGTAAATAAATTGCATGATTATCATGTTTTGATGTTTTATATGAATTTATTGCTTTGATTTAAGCAAATATGCACATAGGTTGGCTGTTGATTTCATGAATTATACGAAAGGGTACCGGTTTGTACCGGTTACGATTTTAAAAGATATTTTATCAAGATTGAGCTACCTATCATATTTACACGAGTAAAAAGAGTGCTAGAGTCTTACTCGCACTAAATTTTACTAATTTATTACTCATAAAAAGCCGTACTGGAGCATTACTCGTATGAGAAATTTGTGTGTGTACAAAAATCGTGTTGGAGCTTTGCTCGCACGAGATTTCAAATATCATGATATGCATAGCGTCATGCTGGAGCTTCTCTTGTACTAGACGTGAGATGACATGCATATAGTCGTGCGGAAGCCTCTTGTAGACTGTGTGTCGCAGAGAGTTGATATGCTCGCACGTATACTTTGAGACATGGGTTGGTTATCGACATAGTATGGGGTGGATAAGACCTACGACAGGCAACCTCAGACTATGATATGGGTCCACGGAGTACGTTGTACCATGTATGTCACACGGAGTACGCTGTACCGTGCAGTCATGATGACTCGATGATGTTACTTGATATTCTGACGGGTAGGATTTGACCCCACCTCCCATTACAGTTGTGATGCCCCGCACACCGGGATCCGTGTAGCTTGGGATCACAGGGACATAATATGGCCATAGTCCTCGATTTTTCATACAGTAACCTACATGCCTCACATGATATCATACGGTCTGAATAGACCAGGAAAGACCCGAAGGAGGGGTAATGTCTCGATTTATCTTTTTAAATGAGATGTGATTTAATGAATCAAGGTATTCCCGAGAGATGGATTTAACCTTGATGTGGTTGTTTTATGATGAAACAAATAAGTTTCAGCATGATGAATTTATGATGAAACAAATAAGTTTTAACGTGATGAGCATGAGATGCCATACATGACGATTTTTCCATGTTTGTTTTATATGTCAATTTCATGATTTCTCTTATATGATATATATACATGTGGCATCGTTTTAATTTTACCTCATGCTCCAATTTTAAACGATTTTATATCATGACATTATCAGCACGTAGATAGTATAGTTATCTACCTGCTTACATGATTGCCTTACTGAGTTAGTTACGCTCACCCTTTCATTTTCCACCCTCCACAGAGCATCTACAGTAGTTGAGAGCGGGTAGAGACTGCATTCCTAGTTGTTCGCTGCTCCTATCGTGAATCAGGTATACACATCATACAATTTTGTATCTAAACAAATAATAGCACAGTTTTGTAACGAATATAATTATGGGTGATGTAAATAAATGAAAACATATGTACATACAGTTGTATAATATATGTACTTATTATTACCATGGTAAGAATGATATGGTTAAATGGGATAAGAGTTGGGATTATTACTGGCTCATAGCCCAACTCGTTAAAAATGGAATTTGTCACGAGGAGGTGAGAAGTATAGAAAAAAGTGAAAATTTTGTAGTGATTTTGGTAGAACGGGTCGTGACAAAAACCCAACCAAAAACTTTTAAATTTAAGTTTTTCTCTCACCTCGAAATAAGGCAGATTCTGCCCCTATTCTTCTCTCTAGTTTCTCAGCAAGCAAAAAAGTTTTTTTGGTTGGATTTTTTATATATTATAGAGGGCTTAGGATGGAAGCTTTTATCCTATTGACTGAAGTCTGAGGTGGCTGGAAGATAGCCAAAAAAATCACGCAATCTGGACTGGCAGAGAACGCCTATGTCAACTTTGAAGGGGTGGTTCTCTCTCATTTCAGCTTGGTTTATGGTGTTCTTTACCTTTCCAGAAAGCCCTTTAAATGATCTTTATCTTGGAAAAAGCATAGCTTAAAAATCCTTCTGGAAGGTCATGAAAATGGGTTTTCTTTCTGGGCCTACAGGTGCTGGGCCTAGGCTAACCAGTAGCCCTATTTTAGAAATTCTATGAAAGGTGTTTCCAGCCTAATTACCTCCAAATTTCCACTTCTAAGGTGTTCTACAAGGTCTCTAGTTTGTCTCATAAAAAATTGGGGCCAACTTGCTTAAGAAAAGTTCCCCGATTTAGCCTATTTTGCACGATTTGGTCATTACCGATTGAAATGGCTTAAGGTTTTCAGTTTAGTTTAAAAATTCATTTGATCACTGAAACCTCCTTATTTCCACTAAATCTTCATTCCTCATGTCAATTACACCTTATACTAATTTCTTACTATCTCAAAATAATTTTTATAAATTTCTAGAATTTATTCCGAATTTATTTGGCTCACTAAGCTCATTTGCTCGGTTTAGTGTAAACCCAAGCTTTACTAGCTTTTTTACTTCCAATACCTTAGTTTCACTTTCTAACTCTCAAAATTTACTTATAAACATACTTTCTTAAAGGATACTTAAACTTGGGTGCTTACCTCGAAGTTCATGCCTCCGGCATTGTGTCACTATTTTGGGTGTCTCGGCTACCATAGGCCCTACATGAACATTTATGTAAGTCTTAAACTTATCGGCTTAGCTTTTAAATAAACATTAGTACAAAATTTTGGGTTTCACAATGCACATAAACACATAATAGTATAATTGTATACAAGCTCTTGAGCCATCTGCAAGTTATGCTGGACAATCACAAATGAGATGTGACACTATAAATAGAAATCTATAACCCATAAAGAAATCATCAAAAGCCATTAAGATTCAGTAAATAGATTATCATACTTCAATATTATTTTAATTTCTCAGAAAAGCAAAGTATAGTAACATATTTCCACAAATATTTAAGAATGACAAATAATAAATTAGAACTTGAACCTTTTTCTATAGAAACCGGAACAGGAGCAAATAAACAATTTTTCCCTTCAAATCTATGAACACGGGGGACAAACTAAACAAAATTATTTACAAGAATAAAAGCGTAGCAAAAATTAGTAAAAACTAAAAAATAGACAGTAAACCTTAGAAATAGGAAAGTGGATTTTCATGACAAACAATGATTTTTTTACACCAAACCTCTTTATGCAGGAACCAGTTGAGGTGACCAAACATTTTTTGCAAGAGCTAGATAGAAAGAAAAGGTATATCGAGCTCTATGGGAAAGCCGAGTCAAGAAAAAATAAGGATTTTTTTTACACCAAATAAGGTAAGTTTAAGGGAGCAAGGCAAGTTAAGAAAGAATAAGATTTTTTTTGACACCTCTTGAGCTAAATTCAAGTGTGAAAGGCAAAACAAGAAAAAGAAAAAGAAAAAGATTAGAGTAGAAACAAGTGAGTGAATGAATTTCAACATTGAAAATGTTGTTTAAATATATTCTACTTTCATAAAATAAACATTATAGTCAAAGTGAAAACAGTAATCTAAACAATAAATACATTAAAGACTACTTTTATTAAAGGGCATGTAGTCTTAATTGATACTATTTATTTATAAAAAGGAAATGTATAACGAATATATGATTTTTAAGGTAAATAGACTACGCTTTATCATGATAGACTACGCTTAGTTAAACGAAACTTAGTTTTAGATAGTACTATATATCTAAAAAATGAAATATATAAGAAATACTAATTTTTTAGGTAAACAATGAATTTTTTCTATAAATATACTATGTTTTCATCATGAAAGGCTACTCTTAGTTAAACAAAACATAGTCTTAGAAGGTTCTATTATGTAAAAAAAAAAAAAAAAAGTATATATATCTATATATATATATATATATATTTATATATATATATATAAGAAAGGTTGGTTTTTTAGGTAAATGTACTACACTTTTATAAAAAACCATAGTGTTTAACATATTCAGACAACACTTAAACAAAAGAAACATAATCTTAAATAGGACTATTTATCTGGAAAAAAGAAAATATTTTATAAAAAGGCTTCAACAATACTTTTATTTATTGAATCCTTATTTTTATTTATTAAAATTCATTTTATTTACTTTGCATTGCAACATCTAATTAATTCAATTGTATTTGTACAATCAATCATAGAAACATAAATCAACTTCTAATTAAAGACTAAAAATCTAAAGACTTGGATGTTGCATTAATATTTTATTTAGTGTAGTGAATCCTTAGTTTTTTTTTTTTCTAATTTGTGTTTTATTTAATTTATATTACAACATCTAATAAAATAGATTATACATGTGATGTAAAATCAATCATAGAAATATAAATTAACTTCTAATTAATAACTTAAAATCTAAAAGACTTGGATATTGCTTATCACTATATTCAGTGAATCATTATTTTTATTTCCTAATTAGCATTTTATTTACTTTGCATTTCAACATCTAATTAATTCAATTATATATAATGTTATATCAATCATAAGAAATATAAATTGCCTCTAATTAATACTAAGTCTAAAAGATTTGGATATTGCTTAATACTTTCTTTATTGAATCCTTTTTTTCCTAATTTGCATTTTATTTTCTTTGCATTGCAACATCTAATTAATTCAATTATATATGTTGTAAGATCAATCATAGAAAATATAAATTAACTTCTAATTAATACTAAATCTAATAGATTTGGATATTGCTTAATACTGCATTTAATGAATCCATATTTTTATCTACATCTTATTCACTTTACATTACAACATCTAATTAATCAATTATAACAAAAATAAATCATAGAAAATATAAATTAACTTCTAATTAATACTAAATCTAAAAGATTTGGATATTCCTTAATACTTTAATGGCACTTACAAGATTGAAAGAATGGCTAAGTATAGGAGCCGCACTAATAAACTTGAAAAAGGACTAAGTATGGAAGTTGCGCTTACGAAGCTTGAAAAAATGACTAAGAACAGGAGTGCACCAAGAAACTTGCAAAATGGCTAAGTATGGAAGTTACACCAACGAACTTGAAAATTGGCTAAGTATTGAAGTTGTGCCAACGAACTTGAAAGATGGCTAAGTATGGAAGTTGTGACAATAAGCTTGGACAAATTGGTGTACCTACCATTTGAGCTCAAAAAGTGACTAAGTGTTAGAGGTCGTCCCAACGAGTACTCTTGTTCACCTAGAACAACATACCACTCCAAAAAAATAGAGTAGAAAATTCTAAGTATAAAACACCACCAACAAGTGCCTTTGTCTGTTTGGTGACGTGCTTTGTTTAAAACATAAAGCAAAAGAATTTTAAGTATTAGATGCCAACAACCAAGACCCTCATCCATTTGGTACCACACATTGCTCAAAAGATGAAGCAGAAAAATTCTAAGTATAGGATGCCACTAACAAAAGTCTTCATCCATTTAGTGCCGTGAGTTGTTCAAAAAATGGAGCAGAAAAATTCTTAGTGGAACGCCTCTAACAAAGGCCATTGTCCATTTAGTGTCATGCTATGGTCAAAACATGAAACAAAAAAATTCTAAATATGGGACACCTTCAACAAAGCCTTTTTCCGTATGGTGCCCTGCAATGCTTAAAAGATGAAAAAGAAAAATTCTAAGTATGGAACATCACCAATAAAGGCCTTTGTCCGTTTGGTGCTACGCATTACTGAAAAAATGGAACAGAAAAATTCTAAGTATGGGACGCTATCAACAAAAGCCTTTGTTCATTAGAGGCCGCACATTATTCCAATGAAGGAGAAAAAAATTTTTAAGTGTTGAAAGCCTCACAAAAAGAAGCCTTTATCCGTTAAAGCCGTGTTGTAAGACCCGTATTTTGGATGTAAAATTTGTGAAATCATAAGTATGGTGATGTATTTGCAATGTAAGTATAATTGATGTAAAGTCCATGGATTCGATGTACATACTTGTAATGTAATGTACATACAAGTTTCATTGTGTATGAATATGAAGAAATGGACTTTTATGAGTGATGAATGTGATTGGAACTCAAAATGAGTAGTGTGGTAAAATGGAATGAAGTTATACTTCCATTTAGTTTGGTATGGGATACCTTTGTCTATACAATGAATGCACGCAAGGTTTAATGCGTATAAGGTATGAATGGATGTCATTTTCAAGTCTTAAAAGTGGTTGGATGAGAAAATGACCATGGCAGCAAATTAAGGATGATTTGTGTGAAGTTACTGCAGAAAACTGCAGTAAAATCTAGGAAATATTAAGGCCTGATCGATCTCATAGGATGAGAGATCGATCTGAAAGAGCCAAAATGCTCTTATTCGAGCAATAGGAACAGTGTAGATTGATCTCCAATGGAGACAGATCGATCTGCTAAACATTCTATAAAATGAGGATTGATTCTTAAGGCAAACAGATCGATTTCCTTAGCTCTCGGGTTGGAGCAGATCGATCTCCCCTGGATACATATTGATCTCCTTAAGCTACTGCCTAGGATAGATCGATCTCAAGCTTTCGACAGATCGATCTCACGCATCCAAATTAGCGTGAAAATGAAGGATTTAAGAGGACCATATCGATCTCATGCTTCGACAGATCAATCTCATCAAGTAATTTCTATAAAAGGAGCAGTGAAATCTGCATTTTTTCGAGATAGAATCATTCTTTCCATTTCAACCTTCAAAACCTAGTTTTGTCTCTCTAAAATCAGACCATTTCCAGTAAGAATTGAGGGGAAGCTATTAGATACAAAGTTGTTCATCTTAAAGAAGAGAACAACATAGTTTGAAATCAAAATCTCACTTGTTGAATTGAAGGAGCTAAGGGCATTGTCATTTGGAGCAAGAGGAGAAGCTAAATTTGATAAGTTTCTAATACTTCAGCCCAAGTACATTGTCTATTTAATGGTCTTAAAGTTGATTGCATGTGTGTTGATAGTCAAAACTACCTAGGTTATGATGGAACTAGGGTAACCTAGAAATTGAGATGAATCTAGTGTGAGAAAGTGTGATTTCAATGAGTTAGTGGTTTATAGATTATGATAAGTTGTTATTGAAGTAATATGAACGATTTGTAGTGGTTAAATGAAGCCACATTGTGAGTTTAGAGGATTTATGAAAAGGGGTATGTAAGATGTTTAATAAAATTCCATAGTGAAGAAATTGATGAGATATGAATACTATGAGCTTAATATCGAATTGGCATAAATCAATAGACCTAAAAGAGTCAATAAACTCGAGATATGAGTAGAACTGTAAAATTAGGCCTTATAAGGATTAATAGAGGCTATAGGTTGAATTGACTATAGCGAACACAAAGAGTTATGGTATATGGACTAAGTCTATGTGATATACGACTTTGTGCAGTTTCGGAGATCGTTGGAGACGAATCGAACCCCATAAGTAAGTAGCTCTAAGGAAAGTGGAATCACGCGATAACGATTCTAGGTAAGGGAATTCTGTAAGTATATAGAGGTAGCTGCTCGTATTTTGTGGGTATATAGGGTGTTGTACAAATGCATGCGTATTTAGAAATGTGTTTGACGATGTATGGAAACAATTATGAGTATTTGTATGAGATTTGGCGGTTTAAAATGGTGTTGTAAAGAAATGGGATAGTAAGGCTAATAATTGCATAAATCACATGTTTTGAATGTTTTCACAAAACTCAATACTTTGTTTTTAGTAAATAAAAGGATAGGCTGGCTAGCGATTTACTGATGTGGTGGAAAGCACATGTGAGGTGCTAAACATGTTTTAAGATTTATTTTGAATCTATATGAGCCGCCTATCGAGCTATGTGAATTAAATCATGCTGGAGATGAGCTCGCACTGGATTGTGATACTTTACTTGTATGAAACGTGCTGGAGCTTAGCTCGCACCTTGATTTGAAACTATGATGATGTTTTATAAACCGTACTAGAGCTTTTGCTCGTACGTGGATTTTGAGTGCATTTCTTATGCATATAAATCGTACTAGAGCTTTTGCTCGTATGTAGATTTCTTAATATTTTATGCATAAATGTCGTACTAGAGTGTTGCTCGTACGAGGTGATTTGATGATGATTCATAAATTCGCGTTAGAGCGTAGCTCACGCAAGTTTTCACACTGTGGTATGTATGATGCCGTGGTGAGGGTAATATAGATTGGTGTATTGGGAACCCAACAGGCCTAACAGACCTCTTGAGTGGGGTGAGGGTGAGGGGCTAGGACCTGACATTAATCCATTCAGGGAACCCAACAGGGCCACATAAGGCCATGAGGGGCTAGAACCTGAATCAGGGAACCCAACAAGGGTGAGCAAGGCCATAAGGGGCTAGGACCTCATATTAAGAGTACTCCCACGTGCACTTGAGATTATAGAGGTTACACTTAGTATGGGGTAGATAAGACCTATGAGAGATACCCCCAACCATGTTATGGGTACACGGAGTACGATGTATCATGTATATCACATGGAGTACGATGTACCGCGTGGTTAAGATACTGATGAGAAAAGTCTGGCAGAGAACTAACCCACCTTCATTCCAGCATGATACCCCACACACCGGGATCCGTGTGATCTGGGATGATTTACGACATAGTTGGCCAACATAGACCATTGAGATGTTGTGACCTGTCTCCTTACTTATTACATAATATCACATGGTTTGATACTTGAGTGCGATTTTGACTATCCAGGGTAGACCTGAGGGAGGGATCGAGCCTTGTGGGAATTGATTTGTGAAATGGTAATGATGTTTGTGATTGAGAAAATGATTTGTGATGGGATTGTATGTATTTGAGAAAGAGATGTGATTTCAAAAGGATATTTCTTAAATGAATTGCATTTTCTATGAGATTTGACGATTGATAAGCATGAGATGATTTGTACATGATGATTTTACCATGTTTTATATGCCAATATCCATGATTTAAAGACATGATATATGTATATGCATATGACATAGTTTTGTTTTCCTCATCCTCCGATTATAAATGATTTATGTATAGCACGATCAGCATGTAGATAGAGTAGTTATCTACCATGCTTGCATTATTGCCTTACTGAGCGTGTGGTTGCTCATCCTTCTCTATTTCTCCCTCTACAGAGCGTACATAGCAGCCCAGTGAGGACTGAGGCATGATATTTTGGACATCCGCTGCCATCCATCGCTAAGAGGTATACATATGAAGATTCTTTTTGTATCTAAACAATTGTAAAAGCACAGTAGTCATTTTGTATCGTAATGTGAGGGATGTAAAACTTAGAAAATGTGTCAAGTATACCTTAACTGGAAATGAATGACACTTCTTTTGATTTAATTGAGAATAGATGTTGAGTGATGTTTATTACTGCCTCACAGCCCAACTGTGTATTGGTGAGTATGTTCACGACCGGGTAAAGAAAAGGAAAACGCGAAAAATTGGCCGTGATTTTTAAACGAATTGGATAAATAGGGTCGTAACACGTGTATTGTTTCAAAAGAGAAGCAAAGAATTTTCAGGTGTTGAATGCCCTAACAACAAAGGCCTTTGTCCATTTGAGGTTGTGCACTATTCAAAAAGATAAGCAAAATATTTTGAAGTTTTGGACTCCCTACTAGCAAAGGCCTTTGTCTGTTTAAGGCTACACATTACTCAAAACAAGGAATAGATAACTTCTAAGAATTGGATGCCCCATCAACAAAAGGCCTTTGTTCTTTTAAGGTCAGGCATTGCTCAAAGATGGAGTAAAAATGATGAAGTCTAAAAACATGACCCCAACCAAAAAAGACACATTCGATTAAAAGAAGAAACCAAGAACAAGTTATGATCAAGTTAAGTTTTTTCATGACTAAGTCTCTTCCTGATACACGTTCACCATTTCAATGCAAGCAAAAAGGGGGTCACGCTCACCATCTCAAAGATAGCCAAAGTAACTTCGCTAAGCTTTGAAATGGTTAAGTACTCATGTTACGACCTCCCCTTCTGTGACCTACCAAATACCACCAAAAGTTTTTCACATTTTACTTACCTATCCTTTTGTCATAACTCGATACCAAACCGTTGGGCTGTGATTCGATATTAGTCACCTCAACCACATTTATTCCATAACATACATACATGTCAATACAATTATCTATTGACTACAAATACTCTTTTGTTGAAAGTAAACTCATATATTAAATCCAAATACTTATACACATACATCCCTGACCATACATTCGTTTACATAACTGTACTTTTACATTGTTTAGTACAAAACATTTCAAATGTGTATAGCTCTCGTAAGATGGATATGCTGCGGATCAAGGAATACCAACCATCAGCCGTGCTCGACTACTGTGAACGCTCTGTAGAGAGGGGGAATAAAAAGGGGGTGAGCTCACAGCTCAGTAAGGAAATAATGCAAGCAAGTAGATAACCACACTATCTACAAAATACAATGCTCATGCCTTGAAATCATTTCCTTATCGACTCATATCTAAGGCATGCATCTTGCTTGAAACTCTTATGCAATATATACAAATAGATACAAATCGTCGGTTATGAAACTGAAATCATACTGGTTTAATAAATCTCAGCGGTTTATGCAAAACATTGTAATTCGCATGTAATTCATAAATTTCACATTCATCATGTCATTCAATTAAATCAAAACATATGGCATATCATCATGTTTAAAACTTGGAAAACCAGGCCTCACCCATCGCTCAGGTTACCATTTTCAAACACAAATTCACATGTTTAGATTATAAAACTATATGATAAGTCATTCAAGAAATCTCAACTGATGAAACGAGATAGGTGACTACATGCTCCGAGATTATGATCATAACTCATTTCCCATGATCCCAGGCTACACAGTACTCGGTGTTCGAGGTCTCACATTTGCTGTAACGGGAGGTGGGTCAAATCCTCTACCGCTAGCTCACAACTCAAAAACATCGTGTACTTACAGTACAACGTACTCCATGTGACATACATGGTACAAAGTACGCCATTAACCCAATCTCAATGTCAGGGTGCTTGCCATAAGTCTTAGCCCTCATACCTTGGATATACCTCATAGTCGGGTGCTTGCCATAAGTCTTAGCCCTTATACTATGGGTAATAGTTTCAATAGCCCTCGGCCATATCTCAAAAATTGCACGTGTGAGCATATAATCAGTGCGACACACAGTCAGCATAGGCTCCCAACACGGCTGTTTCATGCTTTCTCTTTCAAAACCCGATACGTGCGAGTAAACTTCCAGCACGACCATAACACAAGTGATATAAATCTAGTGCAAGCAATACTCCCAACACTATGTCATGTAAAAACCAAGTATGAGTAATGCTCCCAATACTCTATAATGCATCAATAAATGAAAACTGATTACGAGCAATGCTCCCAGTACTCTATGCTCCCAGTAGTCTATCATGTAAAACTGAGTATGAGCAATGCTCTCAATACTCCATAATGCATAAATCGCATTTAAAATTAAGTACGAGAATATACTCAATTACTAAGTGATGCATATCTCATAAAATAAGTGTGAGTATTCTCTAGCACTAATGGTTTACACACAAACCCGATAGATGGCTTATTTAAATTAAATTTCACCCAATTAAATCAATCGGTAATTAAATGTGCTGTTTTCTCATATACATGAAAACATTAGCCATTCTATCCATACACATTCAAAACATATTGAAATTAATCACCCACATGCTTCCTAAGCTTTTTTAACTTATATTTGGATAAAACCACTTTTTATCTTATCGGTTCCTATCACGACATTTCTATACACATGATTTCATGTATAATATAATAATCAAAATTCTATTCGAAATACATGTAGTTATCTCTAGCTACTCATGAAATTCCCTTACCTTGGATCACGTCACGTTACCTCACTTCCTCGGTGCTGCTCATTCTCGCAGTCCGATCAGCTTCCACTATCAACTTCGAAGCTATTAATAATCATTCACATCAATATACCTTTAATATACTTGTTTTCACTTGTATGACTCTAAATCAATGCATTTAAATCCCCTCAATGTCTCAATCTCATCGCTTTCTCAATCTCATACCAATATCTAGGTCATGGATATTTTTCATGATCAAGGTGTTTTCAACAATTTAAACATACACTAACCAACTCACCAAGACACATATATCAACATATATGAAGTTGATGTATTGAATCTTACCTAGCTTGAACTTTTCCTCTTATTGCCAAATTTGGTAAAATCCACCTTGCTCCTTCAATCTTTGATTCTGACTTCTTGTTTTCAACTATGTTGTCCTACTCTTTACTAAGAACAACTTTGCTAAAATAAACCTCACTCAAAACTACTTGAAAGATGAAGATTTTTGGAGTAGAAAGGTTAGGTTACACTTTGGTTCATGAAGGTTTGATGTTCTCAGGAAAAACGAAAGTGCGGAGCCGTGTATTTATAGAATTGCTCTTGGAGATCGATCTGCTAACTAAATAAGATCGATCTGCCCTACACATTTCCCTTTAGAAAAATAACTTTTTAAGCCTATGGGATCGATCTGCTCATAGCATGAGATCGATCTGCATTACTCAGAACCTTAAGGAGATCGATCTGGCCTTGCTATGAGATTTATCTGTTCTACCCAGAACCTATCCAAGATCGATCTGCATTGAATGAGAGATTGATATGCTCCTCTTCTGAAGTAGTTCTGCTGTAATTGTAAGACCCGAAATTAAATCGTAAATTTTATGAGGTAGAAAAATGTTCACAAATTTAAAGGAATGGGATTCGGACTGAAAATAAGGATTCAAATCATAAAATGAATGAGTGTTCGTGAAGGAAAGTTTGACTGAATTAATCCCGAACAAGTGTAGGGGTAAAACGGTCAAAAGATCAAAAATCGGGATAAATTCGATAAGAAAATTTAATTAAAAAAATAAGGATTTAGGATATCTTGATCAATAATGAGGAATTATAAAATTTCGAGTCCAATTGATCAAGATCTGGAATTTTTAGAAATATCGAAAAGTCACTTGGGACAATATCCCGAAAATACGGAGAAATTATACCCGAAAAATGGTTAAAAATATAATAAATAAAATAAATTAAATTAAGTTAAATTGTTTGGAATAAAATATTAATTTTGTAGATATTTTCAGATTTTTTTAGACTATTTTAATGAATATTTTAATAATAAAATAAATTGTTAAATAAAATAATAATTGTAAAAAAAAAAAAGAGAAGAACTGAAAACTATCGGGGAGAGAGAAATTAAAGGAAACCGAAAAGGGGAGACCGCGCGTGGCTCGTCTGACCGACGGCCACCGGGCACCGACGGCCTCCGACGAAGGGCCGAGCAGCAAGAGGAGAGGCCGACGAAGTCATTGGCACCGGTGACGCGCGCCGACGATGGCCGTGTCCGGCGAACGGAGGAGGAGAAGACCGCGGGGAAAACGGAGTCGATACCGGCGATCCACGGCAGCTGGGTGCGAACGGCGGGCAACGGCGTGATCGGGAAGAGGAGCCGGTCCTTTTGAGAACAGTATCGACCGGGGAAACAGCCGGAATCCGCCGGATCGAGAGGTGGCAGCCGCGGGGGAGAAGAGCTGATTCGCCGGCGATGGCTGCGTTTCGACCCCAGTCGAGGCCCGATTCTGAATGCCCAGGTGTAGCCGAGCCGAACAGCACCGGAATCGCACCGGGAACCGACCGGACGGGGCCGGAATGAGCAAATGGGGATTGAACCGGTCGAACCGGCCTGAACCGGCCAAAACTGAACCAAACCGGACCGAGCTGAATCGGCGGTCTGAACCGGACTGAACCGGTTCAGCCAAAAAGAGAGGAAAAAAGGGAGAAAAAGAGAAAAAGGAAAAAGAGAAAGAATTTTCGGGGATACACCGGACTTCGGGTAAGTCGGTAAGAGGTCAAAAGTGACCAATTTGAATTTTGAAAAATTTATTTAAAAAATATTTGATCGAAAATTAACCCGGGATTAAATATAATAATTGTGCAGTTGTACGATAAAGCCTGAATGAGAGCCGATTGAGCTCCAATTTTTGTATCCCGCATCGTATCGGGTAAGTACAGTTTAATTCCGGCAATTAGAATCCTTTAATACAGAGTTTCGATTATTTTACGAAATTTACGAATTAATGTTGTATAAAGAGGGATATTAATCGGATTTACAACGTAATTACCGTAAATGGTTTACGGGCTATCCAATGAGTTTGGAACAAAGCCCGATAATTATTGGTAAGCTGTATGAGCCCATTAAACCCGAGGAAGGTATTTAATAAGTAAAAACGGGCTGAAAATGGGTCGAGGCCCATTAAGGTGCAACGGGCCCAATAGGGGTAAACGGGCCCAATGATTTAAATTAAGCACAGAAAATAGAAAATATAATTAAATTGTATAATATCTGACCTGAGGAATAATTATACGCAGTTCCGAACATTTGATTGGGAGCATATCGGACTGCGCGACGAGACAATAGTGGAAAAGAAAAGGTCAGACTCGACAGGAAAATAAGGTAAGGGAATTTTGTAGGTATATAGAGATACCTATACGTATTTTTGAGGGGATTCACAGGGTCTAGAATTTTTTAAACTATTTAGAAACGAAATAATAATTTTGCAAAAATCAGGGCATAGGTAAATAAGGAAAAATGATGATTTTGCCCCTGAGAGTAAAAATTTACAAAAAAAGGGTAGTAAAGCAGATAAATTGCATAATTATCATGTTTTAATGCTTTATATGATTATATTGCTTTGATTTAAGCAAATATGCACATAGGTTGGCTATTGATTTCGTGAAATATACGAAAGGGTACCAGTTTGTACCGGTAACTATTTTAAAAGATGTTTTGTCAAGATTTAGCCACCTATCGTATCTATACAAGTAAAAAGAGTGCTAGAGTCTTACTCGCACTCAAGTTTACTGATTTATTCTCATGAAAAGCCGTACTGGAGCATTGCTCGTACGAGAAATTTGTGTGTGCACAAAACCGTGCTGGAGCTTTGCTCGCACGAGATTTTAGATATCATGATATGCATAGCGTGGTGCTGGAGCTTCGCTCGCACTAGACGCGAGTTGACATGCATATAGTCGTGCGGAAGCCTCCTGTAGACTGTGTGTCACAGAGAGTTGAGATGCTCGCACGTATACTTTGAGACATGGGTTGGTTATCGACATAGTATTGGGTTGGATAAGACCTACGGCAGGCACCCCCAGACTATGATATGGGTCCACGGAGTACGATGTACCGTGTATGTCACACGGAGTACGCTGTACCGTGCAGTCATGATGACTTTATGATGTTACTCGATATTCTGGCGGGTAGGACTTGACCCCACCTCCCGTTGCAGTTGTGATGCCCCGCACACCGGGATCCGTGTAGCCTGGGATCACAGGGACATAGTATGGCCATAGTCCTCGATTTTTCATACAGTAACCTACATGCCTCACATGATATCATACGGTCTGGATAGACCAGGACAAACCCGATGGAGGGGTAGTCCCGATTTGTGTTTTTTAAAAGAGAACTAATTTGATGAATCAATGTATTCCCGAGAGATGGGTTTGACCTTGATGAAGTTGTTTTATAATGAAACAAATGAGTTTTAAATGTGATGAATTTATGATGAAACAAATAAGTTTCAAAGTGATGAGTTTTGTGATTAAACAAATGAGTTTTAAAGTGAAGAGTTTATGATGAAATAAATGAGTTTTAATGTGACGAGCATGAGATGTCATACATGATGATTTTCCATGTGTGCTTGATATGTCGATTTCATGATTTCTTGTATATGATATATACATGCATGTGGCATTGTTTTAATCTTACCTCATGCTCCGAAAGTAAACGATTTTTACATCATGACATTATCAGCACGTAGATAGTATAGTTATCTACCTGCTTACATTATTGCCTTACTGAGCACGTTTCGCTCACCCTTTCATTTTCCACCCCACATGGTATATTCAGTAGAAGAGAGCGACAATAGTCTCGCATCTCGGTTATCCGCTGCTTCTTAGCAAGACCAGGTATACACATTTGTATAATTTCGTATCTGAACATATAGATGCACAGTACTGTATATGGATTTAATATTGGGGATGTATTTTGTTTAAATAAATTGATATGTGAATGTGAATATGAAAATGGAATGGTAAATAGGTGAGAGGTTACTAACACCGAATCATAGCCCAACTGTTTAGTAGTGTAACTGTTCACGACGGGTGAGGAAATGAAAAAGCGAAAAATTTGTAGGGATTTTTAGGTAATTTGGGTCGTGACAGTAATTTTTCCCAAAATTCACTGTTACATTGATATTAATTTGTCTTAACTACCCGTTTTACATTTCGTACACATTGGCAACTTAAAAACATTCATTCCTTATGATTTATATCTAGTGTGACTTGTCTACACATCACAAAACCATAAAGAGTACATATTAATTTATGGGTTTTACAACTCAACATGTGACATGTAACAAAAGCTAAAACTTGGCTATGGTATAGAAGAGGTGACTGAAAGTATCTCATTTAAAGATGAAAGCACTCAAGCTCAAGTGCTTAGCTTTATACCAAGAGTCATAAGAAAAAGGAAGTTGAGCAACAAGCTTAAAACATCCAACAATGGATGATGCCACTTCCTCAACAAACTGAAGCACTAGAATTAGTTAGTAAAAAATGAACAGAATGCACAAGCGTGCATCAGTAAGGTAGCCAAAATTTAGCATATGACAACATATTGAGCTCACTACTACTAAATAGATGGCGCACATACATTCTTTTTGGCACAATTGGAGAAAGATAATGCAAAAGTGTAAGACCTGATTTTTATCGTATTTCCTTATGATTCACACATTGTATGGATATTGTTATATGTTAATGGAATCATAAGCCGGATGATTTTGATCATAAAAATATGAATGAAATAGTCGAACGTACGTAAAATTCAAAAACGGACAGTTAAGGAAATTCAAATTAAATTTATGAGATTTGAATTGTCCGGACAGAGATACGAATTTTAAATGAGAAATTATAGTGGATCCAAGAAGGAAAGTTGGCCTAAATTGGTCCCGAACGTGTAGAAGGGCAAAATAGTCAAAAGATCAAAATTCAGTATAAATTCGATAAGAAAATTTCATTAAAAATATGGAATTGAGAAATCTTGATCAATAACGAGGAACATATTGAATTTCGAGTCCAAGTTAATCAAGATATGAATTATTGGAATTAATCAGAATTTTCACCTCAAAAAATTATTCCAAAAATATTGAAAAAATATATCGGAAAGACAAAATAATACAGATAAATTTATTTATTGATTAAATGAATAAAATATAGTTTTTGTTGATATTTTGGGATTTTTATAATATCTTAATGATTAAAATAATAATAAAATGAATTATATAAAAAAAAGAAGAGAAAATCGAAAATCTGGTTCGAAGAGAGAGAAAACCAAAGAAAATTGAAAACAGAAAATCGAGGCTTAGCGCGTTCGAGAATCACCAAGGACCACTGACGACCGACGAGGCCAGGAGAGGGCCAAAGAAGAGAGAGGACAACCGGGCGAACCTACTGGTGTCGTGATGTGCGCCGACGACCCCTGTTTCGACGAATCGACGAAAAGAAACCCGAGAGGAAACCGAGCTGATTCCGACCATCCACCGGCATCTGGGTCCAATCCAGGGCTACTGAAGGGATCCTGAGGTTGAGGTGCTTCTTTTGGTACTGGTAGCGGCCGACGAAACGGTCGGGAACGCCGACGACAGTGAGGGCCCCGAAACGGCACCGTAGCCAGAAAGGAAACAAAAAAAAAAGGAAAAGAGAAAGGAAAAAGAAAAAAAAGAAAAAAAGAAGGGGAAAAAGGGGAGAAAAATCCCCGGGAATACCTCAAAATTTTGGGTAAGCCGATACGCGGTCAGATTGACCGAATTGAATTTCGAAAATTAATTTAATATTATATTTAATGGAAAATAACCTGGATTAATATAATTATGCAGTTCTACGACAGAGCCCGAACGAGAGCCGATTGAGCTCCAATTTTTGTACCCCGCATAGTATTGGGTAAGTACACTTTAATTACGATAATTCGAGTCCTTAATGCAGAGTTAAGAATATTTTACGGATTTTACGAATTAATTCTGCATAAAAAAATGAATTGTTGATACGAACTATGCCCACTATATGTGACCTAGACGTTCTTTCCGCAAGTGCACCGGTCGTACAAGTAATAATGAAATTTGAGCCCCGGATTATCATCCCACAGAGAAATTGAATTGCCTAATTAAGTACCGGTTAATCTTACCCTAAGTATATTCTAGCAAATTATGAATTTTCAATGGGTGATCTACTAAGGCTAATTAAAATTACTAGAAAACAATGAAACAATAAAAACTAAAAATAAATAAAACGGAGCGTGAAATTACTTACAGAGCTCCAAGGAATTAAAAACAACAACCTACAAAAGAAAATTAAAACAGTTAAAATTAATTAACTAAAAGGCAATTAAACTAGAATGCAAATATGAAAATAAAGAAACAAATTAATTAAACTAAAATTAAACAAACTTAAAAAAAATATGCATGTAATTAAACTACTCAATAAAAATGCAAACTAGCCTAAAATCTAATAAAATAAAACTTATATTAATCCTAAAGAAATTTTTAAATCAAACTAAGACATTAACTACCTATAAACTAATCCTAAATTAAATCTAACTCTAACTAATTACTAACACTAAAACAAAATCTAATTAATGCATAAGAAATATTTTTGGATTTTACAATTTAAAATGAAAACTTAAAAATACATAAAATGATTCTATCTCTAATTTAATTTAAAATGCAACACTTAACACTAAAATAAAAATTAACTAATGACATAATTAAATCTAAATTCTAAACTAATCAAACAATTGAACTATAACTAGTCATGCAAATTAATTTAAAACTCTAACTTCTTAAGCTAACAAATGAAATTGAAATTAAGCTATCTAAAATGTATGAAAATGAATTTTGTAACTAAAATGCAATGGCCAAACAAGGCCTTAAGCCAACTGCCAGTCGAGTGGTCCCGTGCATGTGCCAGTACACTCTTCTTCACTTCCTGCCTAATCTGTCCAGCTCCCATTCTCAGTTCTGTCTTGTATCTATACATTACTGCTGTCACCATGCTATTCTGCTTTACCATGGCCACAACTGCCCAGCTGCTGATCAGGTGTTGCACGCAACCTCTGCAATCACGTCGAGGAAAAGTAACCACTATTGCTCCTTCTAGCAGATCTGCACAGCAGCAACCTGTAGTGATGCAGATCGGCAACTCGTTACCGTGCTTCAGCAACCCAGAGTGCATTAGAGAATGTCCAGTAATGCCCGATGCTACCACGTCCAGCAGCGCCCGACACAGCTTCCTGCCCAGACCTGCTCTCGGTTCTTGCTCTCAATTTGATCCAGATGATGTCCTCAGCTGTGTCCAGGCGATGTCCACTTCTACTGTCTGCTGCACTGATCCTACTTCTGCTCCTAATCTGTCCCACTACTGGTTCAAGTCTGCATTATGGTTCTGTACCAGCACACACATCTGAGCATCCCAGTAGGCACCGATCAGCACTTCAAAACTCTAACAAAAAACATACTGGTGACCCAAACTACCATGAAATAAAACTATCTAAACTATTAAATGACAATGAACAGTACTAAGGAATGAAAACAGAGCATAACAGAGAAAAACAAGATGGGTGTGTGTGATTCCTATTGGCTACAACACTTTGTTCCAGCTTATACCGACGCTAGCTGCTGCTTCAATCAGCATGTCCATCATCTCGGCATTACAGCAACAAGCCCTCCTTCTCTGTTTCAGTCGAAACCTGCAAGAGCCAACCTCTCGACACCAAAAAAAAAATTTGGAAACATGATCACACGATACAGAAAAGCTAAAAGGATACAGGAGGTTATAACATTAGACCCGAGAGGATTAAACACTTTCTTAGCTACCCAACACTGCACATATGTGTGTGAGCAATCGGTAGCCTCCAGGAGAGATTCTTGTCTCGGCCAACATCCATAGCAGCAAATGTGTCACGTAGTCTCCTCAGCTATGCCAATATGGCTTCACCGAACTATCAACGTAGGAGCAATTTCCAGCTTCTGCCCACACCACCAACTAGAATATAACCCAAGAGCTACCAAAAAATCTGAAAACTCTAGTGCCAAAACAACAAACAAAGAGCTAAACTTAAACAAAAATTGAGAATGCAACACATAATGGCTGGAAATTAACGTGAAATACTAAGAAAAAGAAAATGGAAAAATAAAGCTTCTCATAGAATATAACAATTAAAGGTTGAAATAAAACAGTAGCTATGGAGAAAAATGGAAGCTAAAAAAAAAACTATTCGGGAAAACAAGGAAAATAAAAATTAAAACTATCTAACCTAGGCTACTCTAACTAGTTCTACACTAAAACTACTTAGTTTTTTCAATTGCTATCATGTCCTATTTATACACACACACTTACGGGTACAATGGTAATTTTCCATCCTAGATGAGTTGGCATTGTTTGGCCACTTATCTTCATTTTATTTGCTGCAGAGTAGATATTTCCACATCACCCGTTTTCTAGTACACTTGACAGTGCAATGTGGCCCGACGTGTGTCTTCCAAAAGGTTGGCACGGTGTCCATCGATCTTATCATTTTGGAGCGAATAAAATACGGACACCTGGCATCACGCGTGTCTAGATGACTAGTGACTCGGTCTGCAAATTGGAAGTGGTCCAGTTTCGTTTAGCCCGTTTTCAGCCCATTTTTGACTGAAAAGACTGAGTTTTATATGGATTTAATTTACCTGTACATTAAAGAATTTTAATTAAATAAAGGGGATAATTAACAAAATAAATTAGGGATTTAAATAATTAATTAAGAAATTAAGCACAAATAATTCTATTTTCACAGAATTATCACACCCCCAAACTTGAGCTTTTACTTGTCCTCAAGCAAAACAAAATTCATGCAGGAATGACAAGTACCAACATAATAATTTCCCCAATATTATCCTCAAAGAAAAAGTACAGACTATGATCTCAAAGACTCATAATTACAAGTCCAACACTCAGAATCATTCAATCATAAGTCCTAACCCAAATTGGACCCCTCGTGTGTGTGTGAAAAATGTCAAAGCCACTTCACAGTACATTACCCGGATCAGATTATGCAAACACAGTGAATGCAAAGTCAATGACATGTGATCATTCCCATAAGTTTGCTTTTCACTTCTCTCTCCACTAATGTAGTCACACTTAATCAAAGATCAATAGGACTTCATTAAGCCTGTAATGTAAGGTTGGGGCTAAGGTATGATAAAGTCGATTTAGATTTAATTACCCCTTAACATGAATTACTTCTAGGATCTTTATGTAAGAGCTCAAATTTATTTCCCCCAAACTTATTTATTTCACTAAACTTTTTATTCTATTTTTGTATTTCTCTTCTTTCTTCTTTTCTTTTTCTTTTTCTTTCTTTTTCATCATTTTTTTTATATACTCCTTCACTATCACTTAATACCCATATGTACATAGCTCACAAAATATCCTAATAACGTTTCATGCTTTCGGGGTAAGGGATAGGAAGAGAGTATTTAAGCTAAAGAAAAATAAGCAAGTGTATTTACAGAGAAAAGCTTATTCGGCCCAAATGGGTGACTAGGGGTAGAATATGAACAAGGATGGCTAGAAAGGCTCAAACGATCCAAAGATGGCCTAAATCATCTCCCTAATTAAGTGTAATCTAATATTTTACCTCGAGATCAGATCAAACAAATTCTAGAATATGATGCACAAAATCAACTGAACAAATGCAATCCTATGTCCACATAAGCTTTCTCTAAATAAATATACAGATTCATGAGATGACATGTGCACAAGATGAGGCAATCACAATCAGAATTAAGACAAATTCAAGAATTCAACTTTATGCTTTTCCTATAATCATGCTTCTCAGTCAATCAAAGTTAGACTAAATCATGGGGTTATATCATTGAATATGGGAAAACTACATGCTAAGCACTAAATCATCCCAAAATCAAACAATTTAAGCTCATATTTTCGAAAAAATTTTGAAAATTCTTTCTTAAATTTTTTAAAAAAAATTTGAAACTTTTTCCAATTTTTTCAAAAATTGCTCAAGTGATATCCTTTCCCCCAAACTTAAAGTGCATAGTGTCTCAGTGTGCAAATAATGTAAGAATTTAAGCTCAAGAACAGAGTACTCCCCTTTCTGATGATGATGAACAATCGAAGCTTGATTGAAAGCATAATACTAGAAAAGAAATCTGCAACATAAACAAGGAAAGAAACAACTGAAAATAAAAAGAAAAAGAACTATATACAAAGTGAAAAGAAAAATACAACCACTTTAAATGGAGCTAAAGAAAGCAACACTCAGCAGCAGGTTGAAGAGTAGGAGGGTCAGCCAAAGTGGTGACAGAGTGTTAACAGTTAAATCCTCCTGAGCTCTATCTACTTCCCTCCTTTTCTCAGATTTCTTGTGCTCAAGCCTTATATCCTCCTCAATCCCCATCTTAAAACACTCTTAAGAGTCATCAGGGAGCTTCAAAGGTTTGAAAACATTAAACTTCCATTCCTGATCCTGAACTCTCATTGTTAACTCCCCCTTTTGTACATCAATTACTATTCTACCAGTAGCTATGAAAGGTCTGCCTAGTATAATGGGGACTTCCCTATCTTTCTCCATTTCCAAAACAATAAAATCTGTAGGGAAAATAAACTTGTCCACCTTTACTAAGACATGACCCCCTTCAGATATTTAATGGATCGATCAGCCAGTTGACAGGTCACTGTAGTGGGCTTGGCATCCCTTACTCCTAACTTCTGATAAATTGAGAAAGGCATCAAATTGATACTGGCTCCTAAATAACACAAGGCTCTACCAAAGAACTGATTTTCAATCGTGTAGGATATGGTAAAACTCTCGAAATCTTTGAGCTTGGGGGTAATTTCCTCTGGATAATTGCACTACATTCCTCAGTTAAGGCCACCGTCTCATAATCTTCCAATCTTCTTTTCCTAGAGAGGATATCCTTTAAAAACTTCACATAACTTGGTATTTGCTCTAAAGCATCTGCGAAAGGAATGTTAATGTGAAGTTTCTTAAAAACCTCAAGAAATTTAGCGAATTGTTGATCCAGTTTTTTTTTTTTTTGGAACCTCTGAGGAAAAGGTACTGGTGGTCTAACTGGAAAGGATGTAGTGGAAACATGTATAACATCAGAGGACGAGGAAGGCTATGAAGTAGAAGAAGGTATAGATGAAGAAGCACCTATCTTGGATTCCTTTGCAGCCTGATGCTGATGTTCCTGCTCCTTCTGAGCTGTATTTTTAGAACCTAAGGATTCTTCAACTATGGGCTGTTCAGGTTTGGACTTAACTTATGGTTCATCTAGCTCTCTACTGCTCCTAAGGGTGATGGCTTTCACATGTTCTTTACCCTCCCTCTACCTAACAGGATTGGCTTCGGTGTTACTAGGAAAAGTCCCTTGAGGACGCTGGCTAAGAGCATTCGCTATTTATCCAACCTGAACTTCTAAGTTCTTAATTGAGGCAGTTTGATTTTACAGGATCATTGTGAACATTTCCTCAAGTGGGGGCTTCTTTTCAGCTATTGTTGCATGTAAATGTTATGGCTGCATAGGTTGTGGTAGTGGTGGTTGTTGATGGAAGTGAGGTGGATGATGCTAAAATTGAGGTGGGGATGGTTGATGAGGTGGATGATATGGAAATTGCGGCTGTGGTGGTACATGAACCGGTAGAGCTTGAAAATCAGGGGATTCTACAGGTCTAGAATTAGAAGATTGCCCTTGGTTTTGGCTCCAGAAAAAGTTAGGATGGTTCCTCCAGCCTAAGTTGTTGGTGTTTGACAAGGGGTTGTTCTGTTGCTTCTAAAGTGGAGCAACATACTGAACCGATTCTAAGTTAAGCGGACACCTATCTACAGAGTGTGTACCACTACAAAAATCACAGGAAAGAAAAAGACTTTGGACAGAATAAACAGGATTAGGACTGGTGGAAGGATTATGCTGGGTATTGAGCGACTCTACCTTTTTTGTAAGGTTAGCTATTTAAGAGGTTAAGGTAGACAGCGTGTCGAGCTCATAGATACCTGTCGACTTCTTGGGCAGTTGCTTCTCCGAGGGCCCTAGATAATTGTTAGCTGCCATCTTGTCTAACATCTCGTATGCTTCCTCATCTGTTTTGCACATTAGAGCTCCACCCGCAGCAGCGTCAACGATGGTCCTATTTTGGCTCGTAAGTCCATTGTAGAAGGTCTAGACTTGCAGCCACAAAGGTAGGCCATGATGAGGGCACTTCCTAAGAAGCTCCTTATATCATTCCCACGCTTCGTAAAGAGATTCAGGATCGAACTGGGCGAAGGAAGATATGTCACTACGGAGTTTGGCCATTTTAAAGGGAGAGAAAAACTTAGCTAGAAATTAATGGGCTAACTCGTCCCATGTAGAAATGGATCCTGGAAGCAAGGAAGTTAACCAGTGTCGCACCCTATCCCTAAGCGAGAAGGGGAATAATCTAAGCCTAAGCGCATCATCAGATAATCCATTGTGCCTGAATGTGTTGCACAGGTCCAGAAATTGCCTAAGGTGAGCATGTTGGTCGTCGTGCGGAAGCCCATAGAACTGTAAAGAGGTTTGGATCATCTGGAGGATGGAATGCTTAATTTCGAAATTATTTGCAGGGACAACTGGTGGCCTAATGCTGGTATAATAACCTCCAATAGTCGGCATTGCATAATCTCCAACGGTCCTAATTTCTCTATTTTCTGACATGATGTTTTGCAGCAGAGCTATTAATTTCCTAGAATCCTTTCTAATTTTTCTAAGTGTTCGTTCAACTTCAGGCTCTAAAGGAAAGCAATCATAACTTCTGGTTCTATGCATGCAAACATCAAAAAGTCTTTAAAATTTTTTAAAGTTTTTTAATTTTTTTCAATTTTTTTAATTTTTTTATAAAAGAGAAATTTAACTGATCTAGATTAAAGCTCTAAATATTTATAACCTAAACACCTAAGCATAATTTCACCGATATTATTAATAGCTAATTAAGACTTCCCCGGCAACGACGCCAAAAACTTGATACGAACTATGCCCACTATAGGTGACCTAGACGTTCTTTCCGCAAGTGCACCAGTCGTACAAGTAATAATGGGATTTAAGTCCCAGATTATCGTTTCACAGAGAAGTGGAATTGCCTAATTAAGTACCGGTTAATCTTACCCTAAGTATATTCTAGCAAATTATGAATTTTCAATAAGTGATCTACTAAGGCTAATTAAAATTACTGAAAAACAATAAAACAATAAAAAATAAAAATAAATAAAACGGAGAGTGAAATTACTTACAGAGCTCCAAGGAATTAAAAACAACAACCTACAAAAGAAAATTAAAACAATTAAAATTAATTAACAAAAATGCAATTAAACTAGAATGCAAATATGAAAATAAAGAAACAAATTAATTAAACTAAAATTAAACAAACTTAAAATAAAATATGCATGTAATTAAACTACTAAATAAAAATGGAAACTAACCTAAAGTCTAATAAAATAAAACTTCTATTAATCCTAAAGAAATTCTTAAATCAAACTAAGACATTAACTACCTATAAACTAATCCTAAATTAAATCTAACTCTAACTAATTACTAACACTAAAACAAAATCTAATTAGTGCATAAGAAATATTTTTGGATTTTTCAATTTAAAATGAAAACTTAAAAATACATAAAATGATTCTATCTCTAATTTAATTTTAAATGCAACACTTAACACTAAAATAAAAATTAACTAATGACATAATTAAATCTAAATTCTGAACTAATCAAGCAATTAAACTATAACTAGTCATGCAAATTAATTTAAAACTCTAAGCTTTTAAGCTAACAAATGAAATTGAAATTAAGCTATCTAAAATGTATGAAAATGAATTTTGTAACTAAAATACAATGGCCAAACAAGGCCTTAAGCCAACTGCCAGCCGAGTGGTCCCGTGCATGTGCCAGTACACTCTTCTTCACTTCCTGCCTAATTTATCCAGCTCCCATTCTCGGTTCTCTCCTACATCTGTACATTACTGCTGTCACCATGCTGTTCTGCTTTACCATGGCCTCAACTGCCCAGCTGCTGACCAGGTGCTGCACGCAACCTCTGTAATCACGTTGAGGAGAAGTAACCACCATTGCTCCTTCTAGCAAATCCGCACAGTAACAACCTGTAGTGATGCAGATCAGCCACTCGTTACCGTGCTTCAGCAACCCAGAGTGCATTAGAGAATGTCCAGTAATGCCCGATGCTACCATATCCAGCAGCGCACGACACTGCTTCCTGCCCAGACCTGCTCTCGGTTCCTGCTTTCAGTTTGATCCAAATGATGTCCTCAGCTGTGTCCAGGCGATGTCCACTTCTGCTGCACTGATCCTGCTTCTGCTCCCAATCTGTCAGACTACTGGTTCAAGTCTGCATTATGGTTCTCTACCAGCACACACATCTGAGCATCCCAGTAGGTACCGATCAGCACTTCAAAACTCTAACAGAAAACATACTTGTGACCCAAACTACCATGAAATAAAACTATCTAAACTATTAAATTACAATGAACAGTACTAAGGAATGAAAATAGAGCAAAACAAGATGGGTACGTGTGATTCCTATTGGCTGCAACACTTTATTCCAGCTTATACAGATGCTAGCTGCTGCTTCAATCAGCATGTCTATCATCTCGGCATTACAACAACAAGCCCTTCTCCTCTGTTTCAGTAGTAACCTGCAAGAGCCAACCTCTAGGCACCAAAAAAAAAATTGGAAACATGATCACACGATGTAGAAAAGCTAAAAGGATACAGGAGGTTATAACATTAAACCCGAGAGGATTAAACACTTTCTTAGCTATCCAATACTACACATATATGTATGAGTAATCGGTAGCCTCCAGGAGAGATTCTTGTCTCGGTCAACATCCACAGCAGCAAATGTGTCACGTAGTCTCCTCGGCTATGCCAATATGGCTTCACCGAACTATCAATTCAGAAGCAATTTCCAACTTCTGCCCACACCACCAACCAGAATATAACCCGAGAGCTAAAAAAAAATTTGAAAACTCTAGTGCCAAAACAACAAACAAAGAGATAAACTTAAACAAAAATCGAGAATGCAACACATAATGGTTGGAAATTAATGTGAAATACTAAGAAAATGAAAATGGAAAAATAAAGCTTCTCATAGGATATAACGATTAAAGGTTGAAATAAAACAGTAGCTATGGAGAAAAATGGAAGCTAAAAAAAAAAAAACTATTCGGGAAAACAAGGAAAATAAAAATTAAAACTATCTAACCTAGGCTACTCTAACTAGTTCTACACTAAAACTACTTAGTGTTTTCAATTACTATCATGTCCTATTTATACACATACTTAGGGATACAATGGTAATTTTTCATCCTAGATGAGTTGGCATTGTTTGGCCACTTGTCTTCATTTTATTTGCTGCAGAGTAGATATTTCCACGTCACCCGTTTTCTAGTACACTTGACAGTGTGATGTGGCCTGACGTGTGTCTTCCAAAAGGTTGACACGGTGTCCGTCGATCTTATCGTTTCAAAGTGAATAAAATACGAACACCTAGCATCACGCGTGTCCAGATGACTGGTGACTTGGTCTGTAAATTGGAAGTGGTCCAGTTTCCTTTAGCCCATTTTCAGCCCATTTTTGACTAAAACGACTGAGGTTCATCTGGATTTAATTTACCTGCACATTAAAGAATTTTAATTAAATAAAGGGGATAATTAACAAAATAAATTGGGGATTTAAATAATTAATTAGAAAATTAAGCACAAATAATTCTATTTTAATAGAATTATCAATTGCATTTGGAATTTTAAAGTAATTATCGTAAATAGTATATGGGCTATCCAATGAGTTTGGAATGAAGCCCGATGAGTGTTGGTAAGCCAAATGAGCCCAATAGATCTGAAGAAAGGATTTAATTAGTGAAAACGGGCTGAAAAAGTGGTTAAGACCCATTAAGGTGCAATCGGGCCCAATAAAGTAAAACGGGCCCAATGTTTTAGATTCGATCAAAAAGAGTGAAATACTAATACGTATATTAGAACTGACCCAATACGTGGTTATATGTAGCTCCGTAGATTTGGTTTGGAGCGAATTGGACTGAGAGACCTGGTACGATCGAGACGAGATAAGCTCGCGCATTATTCCTGGTAAGGGAATTTTACGGACTACTAGAGGTAACTTTACGTAATTTTGACCTCATTTACATTCCCTAAAATTGTCTGAAGGGTCTAGATTTAAAATAAGAATTTTGGTGCACGGATGGGCAAATGACCAAAATACCCCTGTGAAGGGTAAAATTTCAAAAATTAGGAAAAGTTGGGAGGAGAAAGAACAAGAGGTTCCTATTTGTTTTTGAGGTGCTTTGACACATGCATGAGTAGGCTGGCTAACTTTTAAATAAAAATGCATAGCATCACATATTTTCAACAATGTGATTTCTCGTGGAAATTGTTTTGAGATAACAAAGCCGCCTTCGAGATTTTATGAAAAAAATGAGATGTGCTAGAGCTTAGCTCGCATGAGTTTTGATTTGTGTGATGCATGCATTAGTGCTAGAGCAAGGGCTCGCACTAGAGTTTTACATGCATAGGTACTGGAGTCTAACTCGCACCAGATTTTCATATGATTTTCGTGACAGGGTGCTGGAGTCTAACCACACCAAATTTTCACTTGATTTTTATGACACAGTGCTGGAGCCTAGCTCGCACTAGTTTCACATGATTTTGATCAAGTACTGGAGCTTAGCTCGCGCTAGATCTTATGAGATTTTATGAAACACGTGCTAGAGCTTTGATCGCACGAGATTTTCATTGATTTTATGAGAGTGCTGGAGCATCGCTCGCAATGATTTTACGAGACATGCGATGAGCTGTGCTTGGAGCGTCGGGTAGACTATGTCTCACGTCGATTAAATATGCTCGCACATGCGTTTTGAGACAGGCACGATTATTGATATAAGATGTGGGTCCACGGAGTACGTTGTACCATGCGAGTAGCATGGAGTATGTTGTATAGTGCTGGGATTGATTATGTCGCATCTTCGGATGCGAGTGGCATCTACAGATGTGAGTGATCGGGCAAGATCGACGGGATGGACTAACCAACCTCCCGGGGTGGTTCTCAATAGTGGTAAGACCCCGCACACAGGATCCATGTAGCAGTGGGATCACGAGGATATGGCTATAGTCCTAGTTATTTGCCTGATATATATATATATAAATATATTACCTAGTCTTGCATATTATAAATTGATGTTTTGAGAAACTTGTTTTGTGGACTTTTGTATGAGTCTAGATCACCAGAGGGAGGGGTTGGATCCTGTCTGAGATGTGATTTTGATGAGAATGAAACTGGAATTTAAACTGAAACTTGCATGACGTTATTTCCATGCTATTTAAACCCATGCGTGATGTAAACTGGTTTTACATGACATTCATTGTATCGCATGTTACTATTGCTTTGAAAAGCATTTGATTTCATGGTTTTATGTGAGTCAGGAACACCCGAGCGAGGGGTTGAGTCCTGGCTGTGTTGTGAAATTTAACGAGAATGGAATGATTTAAATGGATTTGCATGCTCTTTGAAATCCATATGTGAACTTATTTTACATGACATCATGAATTGTAACGTCTGTTTTAAAATTATGTGGAGATAGGGTGGTTTATTCATGGCACCACGTTCATGTCGGTTGTATGGTTACCTACTTGTTCATAGGATTGCCTTACTAAGCTTGATGTGCTCACCCCTTTCATTTTCCTACACAGATTTCTTTCAGTAGACTTTAAGGCGACTGAGTACTACATTCCTGATATCCGCTACTGCCCATCACTTAAGGTAGATACACTTGTACATATTGTATCTAAATAAGAATAGCACAGTAACATGTTTGTAAGTAACTTTTGAGGATGTATAGACACTATAAACACTTGTAAATGAATGGGAAAGAATTAATGAAAAACTCATGTGTTTTACCTTTCCTTTAATAAGGAATTAAGTTATATGGTGAATGAATGGTAGGACTGGCATTGACGCACAGCCCAATTGTTAGTGGAGTGTGGTCATGATCAGAGGACAGGTAAGTATGAAAGAAAAATGAAAAATTTACTCTGATTTTTGGGTTGTGACAAAAAGGCTCAAAATGAGATGCTAAACGCCAGCGAGCAGAAATGAAACAAGCGCATGAGTATCCACCAACGCACTGTCACGGCCCCTTTCATTATTTTCATCCAAAATTGCCATAAATTTTTTACTTTTTCATTTCTTTTACTGGTCGTGAACATTCTTACCACCACACGGTTGAGCTATGAGTCAGTATTAGTCATTCTTTACATTTACCATGGCATCTATTACTTTAATTCATTCAAAAATAAACACGTATACTTTATAATTTAAATTTGGTGCTTGTACCTGTCCATTAATAATTACATCCCCCATGTTACATTACAAAAGGATAACTATGCTATTACATGTTTAGATACAAAATGAAACTAGTGCGTATACCTCTTGCTGATGGAGAGCTACGGATATCAGAAAGTAACTCCTCGGTCTCTCACTAGACTACTATGTGCACTCTGTAGAGGGGAAAATGAATGGGATGAGCTCACTAGCTCAGTAAGGCAATAGTGCAAGCATGGTAGAAAACTACACTATCTACATGCTTATAATGTCATGCATAAAGATCATTTATATCCAGCGCATGAGGAAATATTAAAACTATGCCACATGTATATACATATATCATATACTGAAAAACATGAAAATAGGCATGTAAACATGGAAAACCATCGTGTAAAACTTCTCATGCTCATTGTAATAGAACTCATCATAAAAACCGTTCCTCGGGGTTTAACATCAAATCAAAACCTAGAAAAACTAAGCACAGCTAGCATATCATCCTTTTCAAAACATCTCACAAGGTTCGATCCCTCCCTCGGGTCTACCCTGGGCAACACAAATGATGTTTAGTATATAAAACCATGATATATCATGTGAGACAGGTGGTCACTATATATAATCGAGTGCTCTGTTGGCCAACTATGTCACTATCATCCCAGACCACACGGATCCCTATGTGCGGGGCATCATGCTGGAACAAAGGTGGGTTAATCCTATGCCAGACTTTTAGATCAACATCACAACCATATGGTACAGCATACTTCATGTGATATATACGGTACAACGTACTCCGTGGACCCATATCATGGTTAGGGGTGCCTGTCGTACGTCTTATCTACCCCATGCCATGTATAACCTACTTAGTCTCAAGTGCACGTGCGAGCATCTCATCCGTGTAACTAGCAGTCTACATGAGGCATCCAGCCTGGCTCGTGCGAGCATCTCATCAGTGTGACATAAAGTCTACACGAGGCATTCAGCACGACTCATTACATATCACAGTGTGAAAAGCCTAGTGCGAGCAAAGCTCTAGCACGATTTCATGTCTCATCAGTAAATACCCTCGTACAAGCAACGCTCTAGTATGGATTTATGCATAATAAATAATGAGGAAATCATGTACGAGCATAGCTCCAATACGATTATATACATAAGAAAATCAATGGGAACCCACGTACGAGCAAAAGCTCCAGTACGGTTTGTAAAACATCACAACTCAAAACATGGTACAAGCTAGGCTCCAGCACATTTCATACATATTAAAACATTAAAATCTAGTGCGAGCGAAGCTCCAACACGATTTAACTCATATAAATATGATAGGCAGCTCTATTTTAACAAAACACGCTAAAAACCACAGTTAGCATCTGACTCGTGCTATTTCATGAAATTATGAAGTCAATAGCCAGCCTATCTGTAGAATTGCTTAAACCAAAGCAATGTATTTCGTAAAAATATCAAAACGTGAGATTTATGCAATTATTAGCCTTACTACCCTTTTTGTAAGATTCACTTCCAAAACCAAAATCATCTATATCTGAAATTGTTCGTACAAATCATTATTTCTTTTCTAGATAACCAAGCAATTACAAAGCCCTATAAACACCCTCAAAATATGTGCAGGTAACTCTAGATACTCACAAAATTCCCTTACCTGGAATTACGTCGAGTAATTCCACTTCTCAGAGTTGTTTGATCGTGCAATTCAATTCACTTCTACTAAAATCTCTGGGGCTACACGAAATTACTTATCACATCAATTTAACCCAATAAAATAAAATTCTTGCGTTTACTATAGTCAATTCCACTTATTGTTTTCATTAACACTTATGAGGCCTCACTTTCTCTTAAATCCATTTTGATTGTTCTATTTATTTCTCAAGAATCTATTGGACTCTTTAGGTCTATTAATTCACACTAAATCGGTATTAAACTCATAATGCCTCTAGTTCCTCACTTCCTGCACTATGGAAATTTATCAAACGCCTCTTATGCCCATTTCCAATTATCATCCATTCCAGCATATGGATTTCACAAAGTTATCTTAAAATCATCTATACATGCTTACTAACATCTCTACATGTTTAAATCACCATCAACTCCATGCCATTTCAACTTTCTCTCACTAAGCCCATTCTAGGTCATGGTTGTTTAAGCATGTATATGAACATTTCAGCCAACATTATATACACCAATCAACTTATCAAAATGTCTAGATTAACATACTAGATGATGGTGTATTGAAATCTTACCTAGCTTGACTTTTTCCTTTTTTTGCCAAATTGGGGAAAAACCTCTTTTCTACTTCAATCCCAACTTTAAGCTTCCAATCTTTGACTATGTTGTTCTCTTCTTCACTAGGAACAACTTTGCTCAAATAGCTTTTTCCTCAAATCTTTTTGGAAGGTGATGATTTTTAGAGTGAGAAAGCTAAATTATTATTAAAAATGAAGGAAATTTGGGTTGTCTCGTGAAAATGAAGATTCAGTTGTCGAGTTTTATAGAATTTACCTCATTAGATCGATCTTCTAGGGTGGGAAATCGATCTGCCCTTGTTTAAACTCCAAAATTTGACAATGCAGGCTAAGGGATCGATCTGCCTATTTGGATGAGATCGATTTGCTCAAGGGATAGGATCGATCTTTGCCAGGCAAAGAACTTCAGAGATCGATCTGGCCTTGATGAAGAGATCAATCTTTGCTAACCAGAGGCACTAGAGATCGATCTACCTTATGGGAGGAGATCGATATGGCCCAAACAGACGCAACTTGAGATCGATATGCTTTGAGTGGGGATCGATCTCCCTCTTCCAGAATGCTTGGCATTGTATTTCAAGGCAATGAGATCGATCTTCCTTGCATGTAAGATCGATCTGGCATTCACCCTGCAGCATTTTAACTGCAATTTTCCAAGTTTTTCAAAGTTAAACTCTCATTCAATCACTTCAATACCCATTTTGCATTTAATACACACTTAGAGCTTCAAAATAGCTAATTCTTATGATCCATATATTGTGTAACTTGTCTGTACATCATGGATATCATAAGATTACATAGAAATTCATGGGCCTTACATTTCTCCCCTCCTTCAAGAAATTTGGTCCTCCAAATTAGAACCAAGTTAATCAGAGAATAACTCCGGGTACTTTTCTTGCATCATACTCTCCAACTCCCATGTAGCTTCCTCCAGAGTGTGATATTGCCAAAGAACTTTGACTAAAGGAATCATCTTCGACCTTAACACCTTTTCTTTCCTATCCATTATCCGAACTGGCTTCTCAACATATGATATACTCTCATTGAGCTCCAATGGCTCATATCTTATCACATGTGTTGGGTTCGAGTGGTACTTTCAAAGCATAGAGACGTGGAAGACGGTATGAACACCTGCTAACTTTGGCGACAATGCCAACTTATAAGCCTTATTTCCCACTCTCTCTAGAATCTCGAAGGGTTCGATATACCGAGGGCTCAACTTACCCTTCTTACCAAACCTCATAATCCCTTTCGAGGGAGAAACTCTCAAGAATATCGACTCACCCACAGTAAACTCCAGTGGTCTTCGTCTCCTGTCAGTATAACTCTCTTGCCAGTTCTGAGCTCTCTGTAACCTCTCACATATCAACAGGACGACCTCAGAGGCTTACTGCACTAAATCGGGAGTAAAATTTGTCTGTCACCAACCTCTTCCCATCCAATAGGGGAACGACATCTACGGCCATATAATGCCTCATATGGTGCCATGGTACTCGCATGATAGCTGTTATTATAGGCAAACTCGGCTAACGGTAGGTGATCATCCCAGAAGCCTCTAAAAGCCAGCACACACGCTTTCAACATATCCTCCAGAGTCTGTACAGTCCTCTCTAACTGACCATCTGTCTGAGGATGAAAAGCGGTGCTAAAACTCAATTGGGTCCCAATTGCTTCCTAAAAATGCTCCCAAAAATAGGAAGTGAAGCGGGCATCCCAATTAAAAACAATGCTTACTAGAATACCATGTAACCGAACTATCTCTCGAACATACAAGTTCGCCAACTGAGTCAGAGTATTGATAGCTCTCATAGCTAAGAAATGGGCCAACTTTGTCAATCGATCCATAATTACCCAAATGGCATCATGACCTCTGCGGGTCTTGGATATACCCATCATAAAATCCATGATGACATGTTCCCACTTCCATGTCAGTACCGATAGAGGCTGTAATAACCCTGCAGGCTTCTGATACTCTACTTCACCTGCTGACAGATGAGACATTTAGCAACATATCCAGCAATGTCTCTTTTCATTCTAGACTACCGATAAACCTTTCGAAGATTCTGATACATCTTGGTACTCCTTGGATGTATGATATACCAAGATGAGTGAGCCTCTGATAAAATCAATCTCTTGATCTCTGGATCCTCGGGAACACATACTCTGCCCCTGAACCTCAGTAATCCATATGTACTCTGCTCAAATTCAGTACCTACACTTGTCTGTACTTGACTCAGCCAATTGGTACACCATCGATCACTCTGTTGAGCCTGTCAAATACGACTAATCAATTCTAGCTCCAATCTCAAACTAGCCATAACATCGAATCTTTCTGTAGCAGGTAGGGCTACACCTAAACTGAGATTCGCAAACTGCTCTAACAACTCGTGTTCTAAAAAATCATATAAGACACCAACCTAAGGTTTTTCCTGCTCAAGGTATCGACAACTACATTCGCCTTGCCCAAGTGGTACATGATTTCACAATCATAGCCCTTCAGGAGTTCGAGCCATCTTCTCTGTCTCATATTCAACTCTTTCTGCGAGAACAAATACTTAAGACTCTTGTAATCCGTAAATACATGAAACTTTTCACTATATAGATAGTGGTGACACATCTTCAATGCAAACACTACGGTCGCCAACTCTAAATCTGAGTTGGATAGTTCCTTTCGTGATCCTTTAATTGTCTGGATCCATATGCAACTACATTCCCATCTTGTATAAGTACACAGCCCAATCCCTGATATGATGCATCCGTATACACAGAGAAACCTCCTGAGCTGGTAGGAATGGTGAGAATCGAAGTAGTGGTCAACTGATGCTTAAGCTCCTGAAAACTCCTCTCACATGCCTCGTCCCACACAAACTTAACATCCTTTCACGTGAGACATGTCAACGAAGCAGCTAGTCTAGAGAAACCCTCTACAAATCTTCGATAATAACCTGCCAATCCCAAAAAACTTCTGATGTCAGTGACTGTCCTGGGATATTCCCACTATACAATTGCCTCAATCTTTGATGGATCCACTGATACCCCATCGTTCGATACAACATGGCCCAAAAATGAGATCTGCTCCAACCAAAAGTTACAATTACTAAGTTTGGTATATAATTCCTTCTCTCAGAGGGTCTGCAGAACTATCCTCAAGTGCTGCTTATGATCTTCCCTAAACTTGGAATAAACCAATATATCATCAATAAACACAATCACAAACTTGTCCAGGTATGGCTTAAACACATCATTCATTAAGGCCATAAATGTTATGGGGGCATTCGTCAATCCGAATGGCATAACCAAAAACTTGTAGTGGCCATAACAGGTACGAAATGCTGTCTTGGATACATCTCCACTCTGTATCCTCAACTGATGGCACCTAGATAGCAAATCTATCTTAGAAAATACCTGTACTCCCCGGAGCTGATTCAACAGATCATCAATGCATGGAAGGGGATACTTGTTCTTAATGGTAGCCATATTCAACAATCGGTAATCTATGCACAGTCGGAGGCTCCCATATTTCTTCCTCACAAACAGAACCGAAGCTTCCCAAGGTGAGACACTCGATCTAATAAACCGCTTCTTTGGCAACTCTTACAACTGATTCTTTAACTCCTCCAATTCAATCGGAGCCATTCTATACAGTGGCTTAGATATCGACTCTGTACCAGGTACCAACTATATGCAAAACTCTATTTCTCTGTCGGGTGGTAGCCCTGATAAATCGTCTAGAAAGACATCAGGAAACTCTGCAACCACTGGAATGTCTCTCAATTTCGGATGTGCCTTATCTGTGTCAACCACGTATGAAATAAACCTTACACATTATCCTTTTCCACCGTTAGTAACATAGGGCATCATACTAGCATTCATGATTAACAAACAGATTCATCTCTTAAATATAATAAATTAAAATTATACTCTTCCTATTTACAAGAATCATGTTCCTTCATTTCTTTTCAACAAAACTTACAATAAGGTTATCTTTCTCTAAAAACTTTACTGTCTTAACATAACAATCCAAAATAACACGATTTGTAGCCAACCAATCCATTCCTAAAATTACATCAAAGTCGCTTATACTCAATAAAATTAAATCGGCTGCCATATCTTTACCCCTATCTTCAGCCTACAGTCCCTATATACATACTCAGTTAACTGACTATCATTCACAGGTGTTAAAATCAACAACATTCTATCTAACAATGTGGGCTTTACATACTTCAACAACTTATGTACAAAGGAAGGCGATATAAAGGAATGCATGTCACCAGGATCAAACAACACAAATGCTTCTAAATCAAAAATTAGAATGGTACATTTAATCACATACGTTGATGCATCTGGTCCAATGCATGTACTTGCCCTCGGCCAACCACCCGTTTCCCTTTCTTTTCAGCTGTAGCTTTTCTCCTCAGAGCAAAAATCTCAACAAGAGCTCTTTCTGGCTCTTTGCCCTTCTGTGGGGCAGTCTCCATCATTTCGGGATAATACCTCATAATATGCCCTAGTTTCCCACATCTGTAACACACAATAGGGGTTGTCGGACAAGGTTTGGTACAATGAAATCTACCACATCTCCTACACTGCTCGGTAGTAAGTTGTGTTCCTCCAATGACTATACCCCTCGGTGGAGCTAAAGTCGGGTACACAGGATGTTTAGCAGCTCTCGCCTACACCTCCTCAATCTTTGGCATGTTCTCAAAGAGTCGTCCTCCTCTCCTGACCACTTTATCTTGTTCGGATCTCTTTCGATCTTTGTCTCTCCTGCTACCAACCTTCCTAAACTCGGAGGCATTCCACTCAAGGTTTTGCTCAGACAACTGTGCCCTGTGAACTGCCTCTTCATAAGTGGGGACGTCAAACAGAGCTAATTTAGTCCGAATGGCTGGTCTCAATCCATTCACGAACTTCTAGACCTTTCGAGTCTCACTGCTCATCGTATCTGGGTCATACTTTCCCAAGGATATGAACCTCGACTCATACTCATCAACGAAACGGTTCCCCTGAACCAAGTTCATAAACTTCATCTGTAACTTCCGCTATGCAGTGGCTGGAATATACTGCCTGCTAAAGGCCTCCAAGAATATCTCTCATGTAATCTCCAAATGTTGGGTTCTCAGGATAGATACGGTGGATCTCCACCAGTACTCTGCCTCACCCTTCAACATAAATACGGTAAAGGTAACCTTCTCAATCGATGTACATCTGAAGAACCCATACAACTTCTTCAGTTCATATACCCAATCCTCAGCAACAACCGGGTCTTTCACTCCTCTAAATACTGGAGGTTTCAACTCTTGAAATTGTCGTAACCTACTCAACTCACAGTCATAACCTAGGTCACTTTCGCTCGGCTGTGGAGCGACAGGAGAAGCTGTATCCTGAACTGGGGGTGGTGTAACAGTCATTGTAGTCTAAGTCTCTCTGCTTCTGTAGCTACCTATCCAACTGTAGTAGGCTGTACAGTTGGACCTCATCTATCGCCAGCACCCAACGCTTGCATGACTATCTCCACAAGGCTCTCAATACTCCGCTCTATCATAGCGAATTGTGCCTCAGTATCCTCTAGTCTCCCAACAGGGACCTGTGGAGCCTGATCAATTTGTGGCTCCGCATGGCTCTCAGGCTTATCCCTATAGCCTCTAGCACGTGAACTCCCCCTCTACCTCGGCGGGTGACAGGTATAATGCCTAATTTCCTATATATATACCATTTATTAGTCTTATTCAATCTTAGTATACACAGTTATATCAAAACAAAGCACAATAATATGAGGATGTAACTTTCCTAATTACTAATACTTACTCATATCAAGCCAACCTTGCTCTGATACCAATTTCTGTCACGAGCCCTTTCATCATTTTCATCCAAAAATCGCCATAAATTTTTTACTTTTTTCATTTCTTTTACCAGTCGTGAACATTCTTACCACCACACGGTTGGGCAATGAGTCAGTATTAGTCACTCTTTACATTTACCATGTCATCTATTGCTTTAATTCATTCAAAAATAAACACGTATACTTTATAATTTAAATTTGATGCTTGCACATGTCTATTAATAATTACATCCCCCATGTTACTTTACAAAAGGATTACTATGCTATTACATGTTTAGATACAAAATGAAACCAGTGCGTATACCTCTCAGGGATAGAGAGCAGCGGATATCAGGAAGCAACTCCTCGGTCTCTCACTAGACTACTGTATGCGCTCTATTGAGGGGGAAAATGAATGATATGAGCAAACTAGCTCAAGGCAATAGTGCAAGCATGCTAGATAACTACACTATCTACATGCTAAAATGTCATGCATAAAGATCATTTATATCTAGAGCATGAGGAAATATTAAAATTATGCCACATGTATATACATGTATAATGTACTGAAAAACATGAAAATAGGCATAAAAACATAGAAAACCATCGTGTAAAACTTCTCATGCTCATCGTAATAAAACTTATCATAAAAATCATTCCTCGGGGTTTAACATCAAATCAAAACAGCCAGCATATCATATTTTTCAAAACATCCCACAAGGTTCGACCCCTCCCTCGGGTCTACCTTGGACAACACAAATCATGTTTAGTATATAAAACCATGTGATATCATGTGAGACAGGTGGTCATTATATATAATTGAGGACTCTGTCGGCCAACACTGTCACTATCATCCCAAACCACACGGATCCCGGTGTGTGGGGTATCATGCTAGAACAGAGGTGGGTTAATCCTACACCAGACTTTTAAATCAACATCATAACCACACGGTACACCATACTCCATGTAATATACACGGTACAACGTACTTTGTGGACCCATATCATGGTTGGGGGTGTGTCACGACCTCCCCTCCCGTGACCTACCAAAACCACCATAAATGTTTTGCATTTTACTTACCTCTCCTTCTGTCATAACTCAACACCAAACCGTTGGACTGTGATTCGATATTAGTCACCTCAACCACATTTATTCCATCACATACATACATGTCAATACAATTATCTATTGACTGTAAGCACTCTTTTCTTAAAAGTAAACTCATATACATTAATACAACTACTTGTACATATGCATCCTGACCGTACATTTGTTTATATAACTGTGCTTTTACATTGTTCAGCACAAAACGTTCGAATGTGTATACCTTGTGTAAGATGGGTATGCAGCGGATCAAGGAATACTAGTCCTCAACCGTGTCCAACTACTGTGAACATTCTATAGAGAGGGGAAATAAAATGGTGGTGAGTTCACAACTCAGTAAAGAAATAAGACAAGCAAGTAGATAACCACACTATCTACAAAATATAATGCTTATGCCATTAAATCATTTCCTTTTCGATTCACATCTAAAGCATGTGTCTTTCTTGAAACATTTATGCAATATATAAATATAGATACAATTTGTCAGTATGAACTGAAAACATGTTGGTTTAATAATCTCAGCAATTTATGCAAAACATTGCATTTCTCATGTAATTAATATAAATCACATTTTATCATGCCATTTTAATTAAATCAAAACAATGATGGCATATCAGCATGTTAAAAACATGGAAATCCGAGTCTCACCCATCCCTCGAGTTACCCTTATCACAATTCGCAAAGTCACATGTCCAATTTATAAAATCATGTGATTATTCAAACAAGAAATCTCAAGTGAGTGAAACGAGATAGGCGACTACATGTTCCGAGATTATGATCATAACTCATTTTGTGTGATCTCAGGCTACATAGTACTCGATTTACGGGGCCTCAAATTTATTGTAACGGGAGGTGGGTCAAATCCTCAACCGTTAGCTCACAACTCAATAACATCGTGTACCCACGGTACAATGTACTCCATTTGACATACAGGTACAAAGTACTCCATGGACCCAATCCTCATAGTCGAGATGCCTGCCATGGGTCTTAGCCCTTATACCATGGATAATAGTTTCGATAGCCCTCGACCATATATAAAACATTTTCACGTGCGAGCATATAATTGGTGCGACACACAGTCTGCACAGGCTCCCAACACGGCAGTTTCATGCTATCTCTTTCAAAATCGGTACGTGCGAGTAAACTCCCAACACGAACACATGCACAATTCATATAAATCTAGTGCGAGCAATGCTCCCAGCACTATGTCATGTAAAACTGAGTATGTGTAATGCTCCAATACTCTATCATGCATCAATCAATAAAACTGTGTACAAGTAATGCTCCAATACTCTATCATGCATATCTCATAAAATCAAGTACGAGAAATACTCAAATACTATGTTATGCATATCTCATAAAATCTAGTGTGAGTATTCTCTAGCACTAATGGTTTTCACACAAATCTGATAGATGGCTTATTTCAATTGAATTTTACTCAATTAAATCAAATCGGCACTATAACATGAAAACATTTGCCAATCTATCCATGCAACTGTCAGAACTAGTCACAACCATGCTTCCTAAGCTTTTTATCCTTAATTTGGATAAAACCACAATTCTACTTTATTTGTTCCTACTGAAACTTTTCTATACTCGAAATTTCATATACAATATAATAATCAAAATTCTATTTGAAAATACTTGTAACTACCTCTAGCTACTCACGAAATTTCCTTACCTCGGATCACATCGAGTGACCTCACTTCCTTGGTGCTGCTAAACTTCACAGTCCGATCAGTTTCCAATATACCCTCCGACGCTGTAAATAACCATTCACATCAGTATACCTTAATATACTAAATTCTCTCTTGCATCTATCTCAAATCAATGCATTTAGCCTTTTTTTTTACACTCATTTAGTCTTATTACATCTCATTGGACTTTACTCTTTCTTAAGTCCATTTCCAATACATGTATTTCACCAAACTATCTTACAATCATATATACATGCTTAATAACTTCACACATGCTTCAATCCTCATCAAATCCATGACTACTTAACTTTCTCATCATTTTCTCAAATTCAAGCCACAAAACTAGGTCATGGAGATTTTACATGTTCAAGGTGTTTTCAGCAACTCAAACATACACCAATCAACTCACCAAGACATCTATATTAACATATTTGATGTTGCTATATTGAATCTTACCTAGCTTGATTTTTTTCTCTTTTTACCAAATTGGGGGAAATTCACCTTGCTCCTTCAATCCAAGGTTTCAACTTCTAGTTTTCAACTATGATGTTCTCCTCCTTACAAGGAACAACTTTACTGAAACAAATCTCACTCAAAACTGATTGAAAGGGATGATTTTTAGAGTAGGAAAGGTTAGATTTTACTTTAGTTCAATATTGGTTATTCTCGGGGAAATGGAGGTGCAGGGTCTAGTATATATATAAGTGCCCTTAAAGATCGATCTGCTAACTATGAGAGATCAATCTGCCCTGTGTTTATCTCTTCAAAATTTGACTTTTTAAGCTAGGGGATTGATTTGCTCTTTAGCATGAGATCGATCTGGCCCTTGAGATGAGATCAATCTGGCCTTGGCAGAAACTTATTGAGATCGATCTGCTTTGAATGAGGGATCGATCTCCCCCTTACAGAATGCTTTGGCATTGCATTTCCAAGCAATGAGATCGATCTTCCTTGCTAATGAGATCAATCTGTCCCTCATCTATTGCATTCTTACTGAAGTTTTCCCAGAAAATCATTGTTACATTCATATCCAATTTGTTTCACTACTCGTTTTGCATTTCATACACATTTAAAACTTAAAAACCTTCATTCCTTATGATTTATATTAAATGTGACTTGTTCGTACATCATGAAATCATAAAGAGTACATATTATTTTACGGGCCTTATAGGGTGCATGTCGTAAGTCTTATCTACCCCATGCCATGTATAACCTACTCAGTCTCAAGTGCACGTGCGAGCATCTCATCCGTGTGATTAGCAGTCTACACGAGGCATCTAGCACGACTCGTGCGAGCATCTCATATGTGTGACACAAAGTCTACATGAGGCATCCAGCACGACTCATTACATAGCACAGTGTGGAAAGCCTAGTGCGAGTAAAGCTCTAGCACGATTTCATGCATCATTAGTTAATACCCTCATACGAGCAACGCTCCAGTACAACTTTATGGATAATACATTATAAGGAAACCACATACGAGCATAGCTCCAGTACGGTTATATGCATAAGAAAATCAATGGGAACCCACGTACGAGCAAAAGTTCCAGTATGATTTATAAAAAATCACAACTCAAAACATGGTGCAAGCTAGGCTCCAGCACATTTAATACATATGAAACATCAAGATACAGTTAGAGTGAAGCTCCAGCACGATTTAACTCATATAAATATGATAGGGGGCTCTATTTCAACAAAACAAGCTTAAAACCATAATTAGCACCTGACTCCTCCTATTTCATGAAATTATGAAGTCAATAGCCAGCCTATCCATAGATTTGCTTAAACCAAAGCAATGTATTTCATAAAAATATCAAAACGTGAGATTTATGCAATTATTAGCCTTACTACCCTTTTCATAAGATTCACTTCCAAAACCAAAATCATCTATATCCAAAATCGTTTGTACAAATCATTATTTCTTTTCTAGATAAACAAGCAATTACAAAGCCCTATAAACACCTTTAAAATACGTGTAGCTGCTTCTAGATACTCACAAAATTCCCTTACCTAGAATTGCGTCGAGTAACTCCACTTCCTCAGAGTTGTTCGATCATGCAGATCGATCTGCTTCCAATGAAATCTTTGGGGCTGCACGAAATTACTTATCACATCAATTTAACTAATGTAATAAAAATCTTGTGTTTACTATAGTCGACTCGACTTATTGTTTTCATTAACACTTATTAGGCCTCACTTTCTCTTAAATCCATTTTGATTGCTCTATTCATTTTTTGAGAATCTATTGGACTCTTTAGGTCTATCAATTCACACTAAACCGGTATTAAACTCACAATGCCTCTAGTTCCTCACTTCCTGCACAATGAAAATTTATCAAACGTCTCTTATGCCCATTTCCAATCATCATCCATTCCAACATATGGATTTCACAAAATTATCTTAAAATCATCTATACATGCTTACTAACATCTCTACATGTTTAAATCATCATCAACTCCAAGCCATTTCAACTTTCTCTCACTAATCTCATTATAGGTCATGGTTGTTTAAGCATGTATATGAACATTTCACCCAACATTACATACACCAATCAACTCATCAAAATATCTAGATTAACATACTAGAGGATGGTGTATTGAAATCTTACCTAGCTTGACTTTTTCCTCTTTTTGTCAAATTGGGGAAAAACCTTTTTTCTCTTTCAATCCCAAGTTTGAGCTTCCACTCTTTGACTATGTTATTTACTTCCTCACTAGAAACAATTTTGCTCAAAAAATCTTTTTCCACAAATCTTTTTGGAAGGTGATGATTTTTAGAGTGAGAAAGCTAGGTTATTATTAAAAATCGTAAAAATTTGGGCTGTCTCGTGAAAATGAAGATCCAGTTGTCCGGTTTTATAGAATTTACCTTATCAAATCGATCTCTTTAGGTGGGAGATCGATTTACCCTTGTTTAAACTCTAAAATTCGGAAATGGAGGCAAGGGGATCAATCTGTCTATTTGGATGAGATCGATCTTCTCAAGGGAAAAGATCGATCTTTGCTAGGCAGGGAACTTCAGAGATCGATCTGGCCTTGATGAAGAGATCGATCTTTGCTAACCAGAGCACTAGAGATCGATCTGCCTTATGGGAGGAGATCGATCTGGCCCAAACAAAAGTAACTTGAGATCGATCTACTATAAGTGAGGGATGGATCTCCCTCTTCCAGAATGCTTGGTATTGTATTTCAAGGCAATGAGATCGATCTTCCTTACATGTAAGATCGCTCTGGCATTCATCCTGCAGCATTCAGCTGTAATTTTCTAGGTTTTTCAAAGTTAAACTCCAATTCAATCACTTCAATACCCATTTTGCATTTAATAAACACTTAGAGCTTCAAAATAGCCAATTCTTAGGATCTATATATTATGTAACTTGTCTGTACATCATGGATATCATAAGATTACATAGAAATTCACGAGCCTTACACGTGTCTACCAAAATAAGGTGCAAAACGACATGTTCAACATAATAAGATTAGCTAAGAAAAGCAAAATAGCGCATACCTTTATGCATAGAGAGATTAAAAAAAAACAAGAGCATGTCAAATGAAGTTTACCTTGGCACGTCAAATAAGCACAACCTAAATGCTCAATAACTCAACAAAAGATTCTATCATAAATATGTGTTGAAGAATGCTAAATGTTGATTACGCAAAGCATAAGAGAATGCATGAGCATCCAACAAAGAACTTAACTAGAAAAATAAAGAATACGCGCGCCACATGTTATTTCAAAGATGAGGGCTGAAGTGCTTAACACATGGAAACATAGAATGAACACTTGAAAGAGCATATAACAATGCAACAAAAAATACAGAAAGTAGCATAACGAAGTGCACAAGCATTTTTTTGTTACGAACTAAGTATCAATGAAACTTCAAAAGATCGTTTATCATTTTCATCACTTAGAGGACGGACAAGAAAGAAGTAAAGCCTTAGTAATGAGAACAAAAATGCCAAAATAGAGCCCTCCTATGTACAAAGTGTGTTTACAAAGCATAAAGCTACCGATGGCAAGGAAAAGAAACTTCTATGGCCATACCTCAAGCTTGTAGAAGACAACCAGTAAGCAATCAATAAGTGAGTTTACAAAGCTTAAGTTTACAGGCGATAAGGATGAAGTATCTCCTTAGCCATGGTTAAGCATGATGAGGTCAAGTTTATAGATGGAAAAGATAAATCATTCCTTTGACCATGGTTAAGCATGACGAGCTCAAGTGCACGAGAGGCAAGGATGTAACATTATCTTAGCCGATTCTTATTCATGGTTGACGCAAGTTTACGGAAGGTAAGGATCCCTTAGCCAATTCTTATACATGATTAAAGCAAGTTCATAGGAGGCCAGGATGTGACACTCCCTTAGTCAATTCTTATACATGATTGATGCAAGTCCATGAAATACAAAATGTATCATTCCTTTAGTCGATCTCCCAACACATCAGATGTTAATTTATCAAAGGTGAAGAGATAACATTCCCTCGACCAATCTTCAAGGCATGTTGAGTGATAAAAAATGCAAGGGGAGGAGATAACATTCCCTTGGCTAATTTTCAAGGCACTCTGAGTGCTAGATTATGCAAGAGGTTGAGGTAACATTCTCTTGACCAATCTTCAAGGCACATTAAGTGTTAGACTATGCAAGGCATGAAAGTACATTCCCTTAATCAATTTTCAAAGCACGTTGAGTGCCACACTATGCAAGGCGAAGAGATAACATTCCCTAGGCCAAACTTTAAAGCACGTTGAGTGCTGGACCATGTGAGGTAAATAGCTAACTTTCCCTTGGCCAATCCTCTTCAAAGCATGTTGAAGTGCTGGACTACGGATGAAGAGGATGGGATATTCCCTTAGCCTATCTAAGACACATCAAGACTCAACATGATAAAGTTTCAGTGTGAAGAATGGTAAAGACAGACATACCTTTCACCTAAAATTTATGTAAATTCTCAAGGACCAGAAGCGATTATGCTAGAGCTCGAGGTACGAAGTATTTATCTATGTCCTTAAAGAGTGAAAAACAGCTAAACTAGAGTTCAAGGAATGAGAATCTAAGTCCTCTTAAGAACAAAGGCAGATAGGATAGAGCCTGATGCACCAACATCTATAGAAACTCTTAAAAATATGTCGATTCTTACTTTTATTAAGGTTGTTTACATACATATATATACACATAACTACAGTAGCTAAACAGGAAATAAAATCAGGAAATCCCCTAATCTTAGGCTACAAACCAAAAACAATTCCCTAAAATCAGGGAATGCAATAACTAATAAATCTTCTATATTACAGCACACAGTTTCCTAAAATATGAAAAAAACAGATTTCCCCACACTCCCCCTCAAGCTGATGAATGGATGTTATTCATTCCAAGCTTGTCAACTAGACTCTGAAAAACTGTGTTCGATTGCCCCTTTGTGAATATATCTGCTAGCTAATTCTTTGTGTGGACAAACGGAGTGCAAATCAGACCACTATCAAGTTTTTTGTTAATAAAATGTCGGTCAACTTCTATATGCTTCGTGCGATCATGTTGTATCGGATTATGTACAATGTTGATAACCGACTTATTGTCACAATACAATCTCATTGGACCTTCCCACTTGATCTTTAGATCTACTAAAATTATCTTCAACCATAGGAGCTCATAGATCCCAAGTGCCATTGACCTGAATTCTGCTTCTGCGCTTGATCTTGCAACCACATATTGTTTCTTACTCCTCCATGTAACAAGGTTTCCACCCAAGAATTTACAATAACCTGAGGTTGATCTTCTATCATCCACTGACCTTGCATAATCTGCATTAGTGTAAGCTTCAAGACTTAACCTCTCTCCTCGTCTGAACAAAATTCCCTTACCAAGTGAACCTTTTAAGTATTGTAGGATTCTATTGATAGCCCTGAGATGAGTTTCTTAGGGATTATGCATAAACAGGCTCACCACACTAACAGCATATGCTATGTCTGGTCTAGTGTGTGATAAATAAATTAATTTCCCAACAAGCCTCTAATAATTACCTTTGTCAACTATACCATCTTTTGGAACATCGCCCAGTTTATGATTGGGCTCTATGGGTGTGTCAACTGGCTTGCATCCCAGTTTACCTTTATCCTTCAGAAGATCAATTATATACTTTTGTTGAGATATGAAGATCCCTTGCCAAGAGGGGGCTACTTCTATGCCAAGAAAATATTTCAATTTCCCAAGCTCTTTGATCTCAAACTCTTTCACCAAACAACTCTTTACCTTTTCAATTCCCTCTATATCATCTCCAGTCACTATTATGTCATCCACATGAACCAATAATGTTGTGACTTTCCCTGAAGCTGAATGTCTTACGAAAAAAGTATGATCACCTTGGCTCTGTCTGAATCCAAGGTTCAACATAACTTTGGCAAGCCTTCCAAACCAAGCTCTTGGAGATTCTTTGAGTCCGTACAATGCCTTCTTCAATCTGCATATTGTTTATTCTTCATTTGCAAAGCCGAATCCAGGAGGAAGTTCCATATAAATTTCTTATTCAAGATCACCATGTAAAAAGGCATTCTTGACATCAAATTATTGTAATTTCCATCCAAAGTTGGCTGCCAATGACAATAATACTCCCACCGTATTCATTTTTGCAACTGGAGAAAATGTCTCAAGATAGTCTATGCCATAGCTCTTAGCATAACCTTTGGGAACTAGTCTTGCCTTATACCTTTCCAATGAGCCATCAGACTTATATTTCACTGTAAAGACCCATTTGCACCCAACTGTTTTTTTTCTTTTGGTAATTTCACCAAATCTAAGGTTTTGTTTTTCTCTAAAGCCGCCATCTCCACCTTCATGGCATTTCTCTAATTCTCATCTGCTAGTGCCTTAGATAATGTTTTGGGAATGACAATACTATTAAGGCTAGTAAGAAAGCCCTATGACTATGAGATAGGTTTTTGTAGGACATGAAAAGGTACAAAGGATGTTGGTACAAGTCCTAGTTCCTTTCCTCAAAGCTATAGGGATGCTAAGATTATTTTCTTTTTGAGTATCTAGCACATCAGGATTGGAAGAAGTGGTTTGATTACTTACTTTAGCAGTTACTGGATTTGGATCAGATGATTATGCCTGTACCTGTTGAGAGAATGGCCTTTTCTTTCTTGAATAAACCTAAAGCAGATGAGCATGGTTTAATTTTTATGCTACAGAGGTAGAAGGAGGATCACTTTCTACTGAAACAGGAACAGTAGGGTCAGCATGCTCAAAATTGGATTGAACAGTTTGGATAGGGGTGGACTCGGACTGGATTGGAATGGAAAAGGATGACTTAGACATAGGTAGATCAAGAAGGAAAGAGTCTTTATCCTTATCTTCCATGAATGTTATCTCCCCTTGAAGATACGGAGTGTGAAAGTATTAATCATCTTCAACAAAGGTCACATCAGCGATACATAAAATTTCCTTATGGGAGGATGATAGCACTTATAGCCCTTTTGAGTGGACGAATAACCAACAAAGACACATTTGAGAGCCCTTGGATCCAGTTTGCCCCTATGTTGAGAATGTACAAGAACAAAGGCAACACAACCAAATATTTTGGGAACAAGATTGTTGATGACATTAAAGTTGGGATAGAATTTTACAAACACTTGTGCAGGACTCTGAAAATCAAGCACTCTTATTGAGAGTCTATTGATGATGTAAGTTGCAGTTAACACGGCTTCCCCCTAATAATTTTTTGGAACTTGTTTTTGGAAAAGAAAGACTTGGGTAACTGCTAAAAGATGGCCATTTTTCCGTTCAGCCACTCTGTTTTATTGGGGAGTGCTAACACAAGATGACGCATGAATAATGACGTGTTGTTGAAAGAATGGAGAGAGGATTTGATTAAAATGATCCTTCTTATTATCAGATCGAAATCGTTTCATCCCCACTCCAAATTGTGTCTAAACCATATTGAAAATTTTTTAAAACACAAGACTTATATCTGATTTGTTTTTTAAAAGAAAGATCCACGTCATACGAGTACAATCTTCAATAATTGAGATAAACCATCGAGCTCGAGAAATGTACAGTGGAAGGCCCCCAAATGTCACTATGAATAAGAGTGAATGGAATTGATTTTTTTTATTGCTTATTAAAAAAACAGCATGTTTATGCTTTGCAAGTTCACACACATCACAATGAAAGCTTTCAACTGAAATTCTATTGAACAATGAAGGAAACAAAATTTTAAGGACATGAAATGATGGATGACCAAGATAAAGATGATGAAGCCAGACCTTGTCTTTATTGGATTTTAATGACTCGGAAAGGAATGACAAAGGGAAACGATTTTTAATTCTACATTGTTCACTTGGCTCTTCAAGATAGTAAAGGCCATCCCTCTCCCTAGCACGTCCAATCATCTTTCTCGTACCTTGTTCCTGGAATACACAATGAGAAGGATAAAAAATCACACTGCAATTAGCATCCTTGGTTAGTTTTTGAATAGACAAAAGGTTGGTGAACAATTTTGGGACATGGAGAACATTTTTCAGTGTAAGTGACTCACTAATAAATATATCTCCTTGACCAGCAACAGTAGTGACTGAACCATCAGCTATGGTGATTTTCCTATTACTAGGACAAGGTGGATATGAGATAAATTGTGTAGAGGAAAAGGTTATATGGTCTGTGGCTCCTAAATCAATGACCCATCTATTAGGAATATTATCCGAAGCATTAGAAGAATGAGGAGTGGATATACCTGAAAAGGCTAAATTACTAGTACTTGCCGAAATAGATGTCTTTTCCAACGAACTCAAAAAATTCCTCAATTTCTCAATCCCATTGAGTCCGAGAGGTGTTTCTTGGTCTCTATTATCTTTTGTTAACTGCACTCCGGCCATATGAGCTTGAACCTATCCTCTTCCTTGTCCTCTTCTCCCTGTTTCATTCTTGTTTGGGACCTGTGGCCTGCAGTGGAGCTTGCAACACTTGTCTTTGGTGTGACGAGGTTTTTTACAGTAGGTGCACAACAAATCGTCACTGTTAAAGGATTTTGATTGGCCTGGTTATTTGCTTTCTTCTATAGATGGCTGCTTTAATTTAATACTCTTTTCGCTCATTTTTTACACTAATGTTGAGCTCTCAACAGATACGTTCTCTACCATAACTCCTCTTCTTCCTTCTCCAGCGTGAATTATTGAAATTGTCTCATTAAGAGATGGTAAATCCTCCTTGCCAAGTACTTGGACTCGTACTGCATCAAATTCCATGTTAAGCCCAGCCAAAAATTCATAAATTCTCTTCTTTTCAATGAACCTTTTAAGCACAGCTGCGTCTTCACTACACTTCATTTGGATGCATTGATAGTGATCCATCTCTTGCCAAAGACTTTGTAAAAGATCGAAATATTCAGTAACTGTCTGACTTCCTTGTTTGGTGGCAGCAATCTTAGTATTGATCTTATAGATTTGTGCAGCGTCATGAACCTTTGAATATGTCTGTTCAATAGCCTCCCAAATTTCCTTGGCTGTATTAAGGAACATGTAGGTATCACTAACTTCTTGAGCCATGGAATTCCAAAGCCAGGACATCACCATTGAGTCTTCCTCATCCCGCGTATCAAAACTTGGATCTCCCTTCTTAGAACCAGTACCAAGTAAATGACTCAGTTTGCCTCTACCCTTTAAATGTGTCTGCACTAGTTGCGACCACTTCAAATAATTTCTCCCATTCAATCTATAGGCCGCCTGAATATTGGGTAGTTCCCTAGCAACAGAGTGGCTATTCTCGATGGCCTGAGTATCGGTCACATGAGATTCAGACGTGTGGGTGCCATCAGTGGTGTTCGACATGGCTCAAGAATAACCGAGGAACAGTAGGAAAAAAAGGTGAAAAAAATTCTAGAATAAGAACCAAAGATGAAAAAAAATCTGGAATGAGAACCAGAAGATTAGAATCGACTTTAGAAGGAATGCAACTTCCCAGAAAAACTAAAGCTCTGATACCATCATCAAAATATGTCGATTCTTACTTTTATTAAGGTTGTTTACATACATATATATATACACACAACTGCAGTAGCTAAACAGTAAATAAAATCAGGAAATCCCCTAATCTTAGGCTACAAACCAAAAACAATTCCCTAAAATTAGGGACTATAATAACTACTAAATCTTCTATATTACAGCACAGAATTTCCTAAAATAAGAAAAAACAGGTTTTCCCATAGAAACTAAGTCCTCAAAGAGCAGAAGTTATCAAGATATGGCTTGAGGCAACATAAAAGATTAAGTATTCATGAAAGCAAGAATTGTCAAGCTGAGGCTCAAAATATGTAAAAAGTACAAGCCATGAGAATTAATAACGCTACATCAAAAGTTAGCCATAACTAGTAAGTAAAGCTAGAATTCACAATGAAGTATTAATAATCAAATGTAAAAATGGAAAGGTAATCTCGCTAAAAGAAGCATCCTAGTTTGCTCGAAGGCGATACAATCTTAAAAGTGGAAGAGCTAACTTAGCTAATACAACAACATGAAGCACTTTTGACAAGACAGCATGACAAGAGTAGGATGGCAATGGCAACATGAAAAAATTTCTTTCAAGCCATTTAGACAAGATAACCACAATTGATGCTCCATTCTAGTCTAAAGGGGGACTTAGTGTTAAGGATAGACTTAGTCCAAAACACCACTAGCCTGGCCTTGCCTAATAAGCCCAATCTAGATCCTACTCAGCCTTTTGGTTTTCCAATCTCATGGCTTGAAGATAAATTAATCTTGCTCAAACTGCCAAACTTCATGTCACGACCCTCTGTGACTTAACCAAAACCACTACAAATTTTTCACTTTTTACTTACCTTTCTCCTCATCAATAGTTGGACTGTGATTCGATGTTAGCATCCTCGCATACCATACCATTACATACATGTCAATACACTATTTACTGACTGTAATTTCTTTTATAAAATAAGTGAGCTCGTATAAAATCTAATACAAATACATCCCTCATAATTTACATCGTTTACATCACTGTGTTGTTATATTTTAGATACAAAACTATATAAAATATGTATACCTGTCGATCGATAGGAAATGGTAACGGACAACAGGAATAATATCCCTCAAACGTACTCGCTTTACTGTGGATGCTCTGTAGAGCGGTGTAAAAAAAGGGGTGAACTCACAGCTCAATAAGGAAATCAGGCAAGCAAGTAGACATCCACATTATCTACTCAAAATAATGTTATGCCTCGAAAATATCATTTCCTTAACTCACTTTAAAAGCATGTATTTAAAATATATACATATACTTGTACAGATTAAATCTCATGTACAAAAATCGTGCTTAGTTCTCAAATGTAGGTATTTCGTGCAAAATAATGCATTTGTATAATTTCACAATGCCTTTAGAAAAATCATGCCATTTATATTCAAATCACAGTAAATATAGCATTTCAATTATTCACAACACAACAATCGGATTCTGACCCATCCCTCAGGTTTATCCGTTTTATAAAAGCAATCAAGTGATATATCATGTGAGACTTTGTGGTGAAATACAATAATATCCTGGACTATGGCCATATCCTATAATGGTGATCCCAGGCTACATAAGCCTCAGTGTGTTGGGCATCATGCTACAATGGAAGGGGGTCAATCCATCATAACCGCTAGCTATCAACTCCTTAACTCCATAACAACACACGGTACAGTGTATTCCATGTCACTCGCACGATACAACGTACACTCGTGGACCCTATCTCAATGGATAATCAATACCACGTCTCTAAATCCACATGCGAACATCTCACAGCCTAACACTCAGTCTACATGAGGAAATCAGCATGGTTTTTCAACATGTCTTATATATCACAGTAAACTACAGTACGCGTCTTTGAGCGCGACTCTCAGTCGACACTCCGCTTAAACACTGTTTCACAAATCACAAACTCAACTCTAGTGCGAGTAAACCTCCAGCACTAGGTCATGCATAGTTCACGTTTCAAATCAAGTACAAGCAATCGCTCCAGTACCATGCTATGCACAAAACTCATCAAATCAAGTACTATGTCATGTATAAATCATGAAGAATCGAGTACGAGCAATGCTCTAGCACTCTATCATGCATCTCATGTAAAATTCAAGTACGAGCAATAACTCCAGCACTCAATCATGCATAATTCATATAAAACTAAGTACGAGAAGAAATTCTAGCATTCTATCGCGCATGTCATGGAAATCTGGTGTGAATCATACATTAGCACTAATATGTGTGGAAAATATATGAAATCAAGTGCAAGTTGTGCTCTAGCACGATTTATTCTCACATAATTCGATAAATGGCTCTTTAAAAAGGGATGATTTTCAAAATATCAAAATCAGCACTATAAAGTGTGCTATTTCTCATCAACCAAGAAAATATTAGCCCATCTACCTACTGTTCTGCCAAACAGCAGTAAAAACACTCATAATTGTGGTTTCCATGCTTTTTACAACTTTTTCCAAAAGTTGACATTTTTCCTAAATAGGGGCAAAATTGTAATTTGCCACTATCGGGTCACTATAATTATTATTCACTTTCTCTGACCCTCATAGTTTTTAAGTGAATGTAAAAGCAGACGAAAATACGTGCAGGTATCTTTAACTACTCATAAAAGTCCCTTACCTGTAATCACTCGAGAAATTTTACTTTCTCAACGCTGCTCAATCCAGCAGTCCAATTTACTCCTCCAATAATCTCTGGAGCTGCATATAACCATTCATCAGGTTAATTATACTTTTCCTACTGTATTTCACATTAATTATAGTTTATTTCACTTAATGGGCTTTAATAAACCTTAACGGGCCTAATTTTGCCTTAAGCTCATTTCCATTTTACTATTCATTTTCGTTGGGCCTATTGGGCTTGTGGGGTCCACCAACTCTTATTGGGCTTATCCGAGACCCATTACATCAGATTGGGCCAAAACCAATTGGGCTTGGCCCATTGACCTCTCGACTACATGCGATGGTCCAGACCACGCACGCCTAGCCATGCCGAGCACCATGCCACCGTCGGCCATTTGCTAGCCAATTCACTTAGGCAATTTCACAAACACTTGGTTGGCAATGTTCTTAAGCTTCTCTTAGTTCAGTAGGCATTTTATCAAACACCTTGATTGCCAACTTAATTCATCCATTAGTTGATCAAATTGATTAATTCTAGCTATACCGTAATCATTAACACATGTATATTAACTCATTCATGCCTTAAAATCATATGGGCTTTCATCAATTTATCACTACTCACTCTCGACCAATTCATGTTCATAGTGATTCCATGTGTTTCAATACTTAAAACATATACCAATCTACTTAGAATCATTCATACATTAACATATTTGAATTTAAAAGCTTGAAATTATACCTAGTATATGCGTTCACACTTGGTTGAAACTTTGAAGCCTCTCGGTTTGCACACTATGTCTCCTTGATAGCCAATTCCAACATATATTAATCCTCACTCAATTTGGAACAACTTTAATGAAGATTGTAAGTTCCAAATATGTCATTTTCCTAGTGATTTCTTGAGAGATAAAACTTGAATATGTGTGTTTTAATGGTTTCCTTCTTCTAGCCGAACTCTTAAGGAATAAGATGTAGTTGTGTTGGCTGTTTATAAGTCCATTACTTAGTCATTAAGTCTTACTTTTCAGCTAACAAATTTCAATTTGAATTGATTTAGGTAATGGTTATCAAATTGACTATGGTTACCTTTTACTAATGGGCTTAATTTTAATCCATTTGGGCTTCTCGATTTGGGCCTTCCTAATGGGCTTTCGGACTGAAATTTTTACTATACATCGGGCCTTCAATTGTCTAAATATTTTACCTACCAATCGGTCCAACAATTCAGTCTAATGAACCTAAGAAATTCGATCTACACTTATTATACCTTAATGGGCTTTAAAACCTTCACTTTGGCCCATTATGTTTTTACCCATTAAATTTAATCTGGAATTCATCAAAATAAATTTTCCTTACTTCCAGGGATGATTATCTTGTATTCTGAGCAAACATATTTTTCCCTAAATTTTTCTCCATACTTAGGTTAATTTCTAACCATAATTAGTCAACTATGGTAAAAGTCCACTTTTCTTAACTATAGTTGACTTTTTCCTTAATCATTGACCACGGTAACTTTTTCTAAAAAATTTGAAAGTGTCATATCTTATGGTTTACACTCTCGTCTTTACGTTCTAGCCATTCTCGGTAGGTAAATATACCTTAAACCGTTAAAATGGTCTGTTTTACCCCTTTTTGGCTTTTACTCCAATTCTTTGTGTTTGGGACTAAATCAAATCGACTTTCCTTCATGAGCTCTGTATATTTTCTCATTTTAAGTTCTTCACTTCAATCAGAATGATTCAGATCCACTTGGTTTAGTCATGTGGCTCCCATAGCCCTTTTTCGACTTTTATGTAGCTTTTATGTGTTGAAGCATTTCACTAACACTTAAATCAAGTAAATACTCTTCTTATGATTTAATTTACTTAATACAATGTTTGTACATATATAAATCATAAGGAACAAGCTACATAAAAATACGGGTCTTACACTTCAGTGGGTGATAATGCATAGCACAATCATGTGCTCCCCACTGGCCTATAAATAGGCCCTCGTTTCTAAGGGAAGGAGATCTCTTAACTCTTATTCTTGCCTAAACTTTGTAGTATTTACTTTACGCTCTTTTACCTTTCTTACATACTTGTACCTACTTGCACCTGGACACCCGACCAGTCTTATCAAGAGCGTTGTTCTCAGTTTTTAGTAGTCTAATACACACTAGAAACTTAGTAGCAAGCTTTCGGCTACTCTCGTGGACGTAGATGCATTGCCAAACTACGTAAATCTTAGTATCAATCTCTTTACTTGCACTATTAACAATCTATAACAAGATTCATGAAGTTTAAGTATTGTCCACTAATTAAAAGATTTTAATGATAAAAAAAGAAAATTTATTGGTTAAGCCTAGGATTTCTTTATACAAGCACTCGAGATTGGTTTATGACTAAGGAGAGTTTGTTCAAAATCTTTTGAAAGTTGGATACATTATCTAAAATTAATCAAATAGGGCATTCTGAGAGGTTTTTCTACTGAAGTGTTTATTCCTATGAACTCTAGATTAAGGCATATTGATGTCATATTTAAGCTTTGCCTTTTCCTTGTTTCTCTTTTCTTTCCTTCATTTCATATGATGTATGTCTCCTTTTTTTCAGCATTTGATTACTAACCTTCATCACTCTGTACATATTCCTGCACCATAAGAAATCATCTATGCTTTGATAATCATACTTGCTTAGGCCTAGAAGGGTTAATACTAGTAAGTTTGGTTGTTGTAGGCAATAATAATGATAAATCACCATTTGAAATAAGCATATGCCTAGAAATCCATAATTTCCTAATTGTTTTCTTCCTAAATATAGTTTTTCTAAATTTACATCTATTTTCGTTATGTCCTAATCTAAGGCAGCAACTACACTCAAGAAAAGTAACTCGAACTTCTTTATCTTTAACAAATAACTTCTTAAGTTGAGATTCTTTTTCAACATTATTGTATCATAGCCCATATTTACCAAAGAAAACTCTTTATAATCTCAAAATCTAATCTAATTTTTGTTAAGCCATATAAAATCAAGAAAAAAATTGTGCAAGTTTATATTTTTCTTCTCAAGTTCTTCCTTTTCTAAACTAAGATTTTCTATCCTGGCTTTTAACTTTACCTTTAGCGATTGTCTTCCTATGCTTCTCTCCCATCTTAATGTACTCATTTACCAACTCATCAAATGCATCTTGTAGCTCCTCAAATGAGTAGTCATTAGTTTAAAAAAAAAAAACAAAAAAATAATGAGATTTGTCATTTGCCATAAAACACAGAATTACAACTTCATTATTATCATCATCATTATTATTATTGTCATCCTCAGTTATGCAATTGTCACTCTAAGTTGCAAACTTTACCTTTTTCTTAGGATTCTTCTTTAATCTCTTCCTAAGCGTGGGATAATCTTGTCTAATGTGTCCCGGCCTATTGTACTCATAACATATGTTGGGATTTTAATCCCTCGCACTAATTTCCCTCTTTGAATCTTATCCAAAACATTTTCTTTTTACTCCTTTAGCTTTATTATTCATGAATGTATTAAATTTTCTAGCAAGCATGGCTATATTTTGTTTATCATTCCTAGAGCTATTTTTCTTTTACCTATCTTCCTCTCTAGTTGAGGACTTAAAAACTACTCTTATGCTCTTACTCAAATGCTCCTCACTTATTTTCAATTCTATCTCGTAGGTCAACAATGATCCCATTAATTAATCTATGGAAAGAGTATTGAGATCCTTTGATTCTTAAATAGCAATCACTTATGCTTTCCATGACTTGGAAAGACTATTCAAAATCTTTTTCACTAATTTCATATTAGAACAAGTCTTGCTTAGCCCCTTGAGACCATTGATTATGTTAGTGAACCTATTGGCCATATCAGTTACTATCTCATTAAACTTCATCTTAAACATCTCACAGTCTTGTGTCAACAACCCAATTTTGGTCTTTTAACCCGATTTGTGCTTTCATGTGTGACTTCTAGTTTTCCCATATTTCCTTAACACTATCACACAAAGAAACTTTATTGTACTCATTAAGTTTCAAAGCACAAAATAAGATATACATAGCATTGGCATTGAGTTATGCTTTCTTAGTTTCATTCTCATCCCATTCTTCCTTTGTTTTGATCAATTCTTTACCTCCAATAGTTTTTTTAGAGATGTAAGGACCTCTAGTAATGAATCTCTAAACTTCATAATCATTTACCTTAATGAAAAGCATTATCCTAATTCTTTTATAGGAATAGTTTTCACCATTAAACAATAGGAATTTAATGGTAAAGTGGCCTTCTAGAGTGAAGGGGTTTCCTACAATAAAATGAGCCATTTCTAAGGATCTTTTCTACACTAGTATGATTAAATATAATCGTTAGACCCATGATATCAATTATTGGCTTAATCTTCAACTAAAAGAATGTGACTTGGCTTCTAATCTTTTGCTAACTCATGGTTTTTTCTACCCTGAGTGCAGCCTACACTGTATAAACTATACATAATGTGATAACAAGTAAAACATTTAAACAACAAACAAGAAGCAAACTAAAAAGTGTAGGGAATAGAAGCTTTATATAGAGATTTATAGAGGTGCGGCACCCTTGCCTGCATCCTTTACCTTGAGATCCTCTTAAAGATTTTCCACCAAATTCACTCTTTTGAAAAAGGGTACAACTTTTCCTTTTGTCAGGTTCAAGGAGAAAACCTTCCTTTTTACAGGTTCAAGAATAACCTCAAATTTTCATAAGCTCAAGGATAACTTACACTTTCTTTTAACATGTTGAGGTAACAACCTTTAAAATAGCTTTTTTTGTTTTTGGCTTAAGAGTAACCTTCACAACAATTTTTTTTTTTTTTTACTTAAGAGCAAACATTTATCTACCAAATCTAAATTTTAAAATATGCACTCGAGGGATGTAAGACCTGTAAATTTGCATTGTGTTACTTATGATCCATCAATGTAAACATTGAAATATGTTATTGGAATCATAAGAAAGGTTGTATTACAATTTCAAGTCCAAGTGAAAGTAGAAAACACCATGAATGCATTAAAGTGTCAATTATGAGCTATAGTGAGCTCAGGCTAAACCGAATAGAATCCAACTATTCTGATTGAAGATAAGAACTTAAAACATCCAAATAAGGATAGTTCAAGAAGGAAAGTTGATTTGATTTGGTTTCGATAAGGTTAAAGTGGTGAAAATGCCAAAAAGGGCCTAAACGAGCTCAAAATGGATCATTTAAGGTGTTTTAGAAACATTCACCTACCAAGGGTGTCATAAACGTCAAGATGGACTAACCAAGCATTGAAATGCATATATTTGGGTTAGTTGACTTTAGTCAAACATGGTCCATGGTCAAAGCTAAGAGAAAAGTCAAGAATTGAAAAATAAGCTTTTACTAGTTAACCAAAGCATGGTTAACTTAACTCAACCATGGTTAAGGCTTGAGAAAATTATATTTGGCTAAGAAAACATGGAAATACGGCCAAGGACTTAGAAAAATAAATGAAATGCAATTGGGTTTAATTATATTGGGCTGAAATTGAAGAAATGATATTTGGTCAAACAGTTAAATGGTTAAAGTCCATTAAGCATGAAAACTAATGGGCTGAATTTCAAGGTATAATTGGGCCAAACTTTGGGCCAAATTATGAGCTAAAAATTCAAAAAAATAATGGGCCCAAATGGCATGAAAATCCAGCCCAATAAATCTGACTGGAAAGCCCAAGCAGAAAGCCTATTAGGAAAAATCAAGACAAGCCCAAATTAAAATAGTTTAAGCCCAATTTCCAAGCCCAAACTCAACCAAGCCCAAACTAATTTGCAAGCCCAATTTATGGGCTATTTTTATGAAGTTTAATGGCTGAAATTGAGGATTAAAAATCAGATTTGGCAAAGGAAAAAATCATTTCTTCCTGGATGAAACAATCTGCCACCATTAAAACATAAGGCACCAAGCTTTCTCTCGCTAGATTTCACCCATGTACAAGCATATTTGGAACAAGTGTTCTACTTACAAGTTGTTCCATATTGAGAGGAGATTAACATGCCTCAAAACCAGCACCTAAGAAGCTAAATTGAAGGGGGTGAAATGCACCTTCATTCTCAGCCAAGTTGAAAAGTCTAAGCTGTGTGAGTTTTCAATCCACCAATCTTACATATGTTAATCTAGAGAATTTATGGAGTTGAGTGTTGCATGACCATACATCACCTAAGGTAGTGAATCAGGTTTAGCATAAAATGGGTATGATTTTTATGATGAATATGCATGATGTTTAATGGCATATATGTTTTGGTTTTAGGGTTTACATGATGATGGTATGATTTAGTGAAACCAGTTTATAAGATTGGATAGGTTTATGAAGCATGCATATAAGGTGTTTGATGAAATGCCTTAATGAATCAAGTGAAAGGCTTAAGGCAAACACACCATGCATTTGCCAAAATGCCTAAGTGAGCTAGGCAAGAATGGCATGCAAGGGTGACGACCCCTAGGCCTTGGTGGCGTGATAGTGCATGACACACCATGCATTAGCCGATATGGTTCATGGGTCAAGCCTAACATGCAATTGGTCCAATTTTGTTAATAGGCCTTATAGTTGGCCCAATAAGTGTTAATGGGCCTAAAATGTCAAATGGGCCTTAATGGAAAAGTTGAAATGGGCTTAAGATAGAGTTGAGCCCATTAAGGGACAACGAGGCCCAATACGAGTAATTGGGCCCAATACTTTAAATAGACCGTAGAGAAAGTAAAAAAAGAATTATCAGAGTTGATTGATGTGATTGGTAATTATCTGGAGCTCTAGGAGATATATTCGGAGCCGGATAGACTGATTTACAAAAAGTGGAAAAGATAAAAGTGTAATCGATTGAATTCCAGGTAAGGGATCTATGCAAGCTATTGGAGATAGCTATACGTTTTTTTCTTACTTCCTATATGCACTTAAATTCCGTAAAGTATATAGATATGGAATTATCTAGATAAAAACCTAATTATGGGAAATTACCAAAATGCCACTGTGAAATATCGAAAAAGTAAAAATGCATAAAGTGCATGTTTTAGTTTTTTTCATGAAACGTTGTTTTGTAAGAGTGCAATGATAGACTGGCTCAAGATTTTGCTATCTGCATCAAATTATTCCTTTTCCAAAGTTAAGAATGCTTGAGTAGGAGAAATTCTAGGGATGGGTAACCTAAAGGGAAGTTACCCCTCACGCTCTGTTTTGTACTGTTTTTCATGCTGAACTCGATTTTGGGTACCGTTTTCACCAGAATTGAGCCACCTGTCTATTTTCTATGTGAAATTATGTTGAGATGTCGTATTAACTGTGAGTTACACATATCTGCTCGCATTGGATTTTGATGTGATATGTGAGTAAAACAGTGCTGGAGTCCTCATGTAGACTGTGTCATACTGACTTGCTTGCACTAGATTTTAAGACAAAGTGATGGTTGATATTGATACTGGGGTGGAAAATTCTTGAGATTACTCCATGCTCGCAGCCTTGTTATAGCTTAGTGAGGTCCACAGAGTACACTGTACCATGTGATGAGACATGGAGTACCCTATACCGTGCATTCTTCTGTTAGTCCTCGAACTCGGGCAGGCTTCGAGATCTTGCTCAATGATAGTCCCCGGACCAGTGATAGCCTTCTGACTCGGGCATGCTTAGTGATCTTACTCAGTGATAGTCCTCAAACTAGTGAGCCGACGGGATGGCTGACCACCTCCCTTGGCATATGATTCTCGCACACTTGATCTATGATGCTTGGAATCAGTGACAATGGCTATATGTCCACAGTGATTACTATTGAATCCCATCCTAGTCTCCAATGATATTGAAATAATAGTGAATTGTGATTGAAATGTGTTTTATTCTATGATGAAAGTGAAATGAAAAGAAATGATTAAGCGTCTATCAATAGATGATTATCGTATAAAATGCCATTGTTTTCATGAGTGCAAATGTTTTGCAAAGTGATGAAGCTTTCTATCGACTGATAATTGTCGTATAGAAAGGTTATTGTTTAAAAAGAATACAACTGTTTTACTATGTGATAAAGTAAATGCAAATGTTTTCACAATGATGATAAAACATGCATTATAAGCATCGTAGATAGTATGGTTATCTACCTGCTTTCATATATTTCTTACTAAGTGTGTTAGCTCACCCCTTTTACTTTCTCTCCTCTACAGAGTAACTACAGTAGAGTGTCACCGCTGCGTTCGTCATATAATCTTTTGTACACAGTGATCAGCAGTATAAAGGTATACACACCTATGTGATATTTGTATCTAAATGCATATTGCACAATAATGTCGTCTTGTATATATGGGGATTGTATATGTAAGTCAATGTAAACAACTTTATATTTATGAAAGGACGATTTTATGATTTACCATATTGTTATGGCATGAAATGTATATGGCGTAGAATCTGAGTGAATGATATTGACTCACAGCCCAACTAGTGAAGTGAAGTAAGTGGCGAAAAATTTGTCGTGATTTTTAAGATAACAGGTTACGATAGAAGTGGTATCAAAGCAGTGTTGGTCCAATGTGAGTTAGTGTTAGTACTTAGAAAGTGTACATCCCCATGTCACTGTGTATTATTTAGATACAATTATGTATACCGAGCTATGGTTAAACTAAGAAATCAATTGTGTATGCATGACAATCAAGATGTCTAATAGACATCGCAGCCGGGGAGAGAGTTCATGTTCTCGGGGCCATAGAGAGAGGTCCGTGAGACGTAACGAATTATCGCATGATCCTGTCCCATAAGGTCCAGCAGAGAATATCGATGCCCGCATTACGAGGTTAGAGTGGAGTTTGGACACGTTTATGGAGTTGTTAACTCAGGCTATGGCTAGATTAGAGGGTAGGCAAGGTCTAGCAACTCGGACGACTCCCACTGAGCAAGCAGCTGCTCCTGACAACAGCTGCACCTCACAACCTGCACCTATGCCATGGACTATAGAGACCCCTGTACCACCACTTGTAGTTCCACGGTAGACTGGTGAGATTCAGGGTATGATTGTGAGCTTGACCGATTGAGGCAATTTCAGAAGTTGAAGCATCCATCGTTTAGTGGGGTCAAGAACCCTGTAGTAGCATAAGATTAGATCAACATATTGGAGAAGCTATATGGGTTTTTTCGATATTTGACCATCGAGAGAGTGCCTTTACTACTTTCATGTTAGAGGGTGAGGCAGGGCATTGGTGGAAATATGCCCAACCCATCTTGAGAGTTAGACATTAGGTGATTAACTGTGAGATCTTTTTGAATGCCTTCTGGAGGCAGCATATCCCAGCTACTGCTCAACGAAGATTACAGATGGAATTCATTAATCTAATCCAGGGGAACCGACCGATAGATGAGTAAAAGCTCGATTCACATCCTTGGGAAGGTATGACCCAGATACCATGTGCAGTGAGATAAGGAAGGCCTGAAAGTTTATAGATGGATTGAGACCTTCTATTATAGCTCGACTAGCCCCATTTGATATCACGACTTACGAGGAGGTCGTGTGTAGAGCTCAACTGTTTGAGAAAGACTATGAGCTGCATGTTCCTAAGTTCGGTAAGGGCGTGAAGGGCAGAGAGATTGAAAGAGGATAGTAGAGGACCGAGGTGTCCAAGAGGCGATGAGATCGTTTGTTAGACGACCGAGAGTCGATGAGTCACGAGGTAGGATGGTTAAACCCTTAGTGTATTAGGCCTCGACTCCAACTAGGGGTATAATGATTGCAGGACCTCGTTGGTACGAAGTAGACGTATTACCATAAGTGCACGGGTCGTACAAGTAATAAAGGGATTTGAGTCCCGGATTATCGTCCCACAGGGAAGTGATTAGCCTAATTAACTACCAGTTAATCTTACCATAAGTATATCCTAGCAAATTATGAATTTTAAGGGTGTGATCTACAAGGCTGAAATTAAAACTACTGAAAATAATAACAATTATAAACTAAATAAAATAAAATCGAGCTAATATTACTTACAGTGCTCCACGCAATTAAAGCAATAACCTACAAAAATAATCAAAACAACTAAAAAATCATTAACGGAATTAAAATAAAATGAAAATATGAAAATAAAGAAACAAGATTAATTAAACTAAAATCAAACAAACCTAAAATAAGATATGCATGTAATTAAACTACTTAATAAAAATGCAAATTAAACTAACTTAAAATTTAAATAAATAAAATCCTAGAAAAATTTAGAAAATAACTACAAGCCTAAATGTCTAAAATATTAATTCTAAATTACTCCTAATTATATCTAATTACTAATTTAACACTAAAATTTAACTAATGCATGATAAATATCTCTTGCATGATAAATTCTAAATTAATCCTAATGCATGATAACTTAACTAATGCATGACAAAATAGAAATGAACTAAGGACATAATTAAATCTAATTCATGAACTAATCAAGCAATTGACTATAACTAATCATGCAACTAAGTTTAGAATTTTACTCCTCAAGCTAACAAATTAAATTGAAATTAGGCTATTCTAAAATGCATGAAAAATGGATTATTGATGATTCCCAAATACCAAACAAAGCCTTAATCAATTATCCAATCTACCAACTGCCCCCGATACTGGTTCCTCCTATGTGATGGTAGTGTGCATGTTTCCTTCCTTTCCAGTGTCTGCAAGTTCAGCTCCTGATCTCGATTCCTGCTCAGCTCCATTCCCTGCACAACTCTAGCCTCACATGCATATGATATTCTTAATGCAGAGAAGAATCCCGCAAGCTTACAGCAGCAGCTCCTGCTCTCGGTCTTGTCATGTGCTCTGCTGCTCACGTGTTCTACATTCTGGTTCTATTGTCTTGCGTTGTTGGCACCAGCACCATGCACCTACCCGAGCTCATTCCTTGCCCAACTAGCATATACTTCAATATTGTCCATTTGCTCCTGCATCCAGGTTCTGTCCACTTCTGCTTACAACGAGCCATCTCCAGTACTGCTCAGGCGCTGTTTGCGGTTTATCCAGGTGCTACTTTTTGTGTTGCTCATTGCCTATGTGATGCCATGCTAGTGTCGGCTTCAGTTGAAATGAACATTCTGCACCAGACCTGCTCACGTCCTCCCCACTACATCACCCGATATTTAATTTCTACTCAGTTCTTGTGCCGATGGCTGCAGCAACATGTAAAAACATCCTCAAGCAGCATGCATCGATCAGCTATTATATGAAATCAAAGAAAATTATCAAATGGAAAATCTAAGACAATGAATGAAATAAGACAACATTAACACCAGCAGTTAAAATGAGAATTGAAGATGAACAGTAAAGACAAGCTAAAACAGGGTAGAATAGAGAAGATTTATGGTTCTCAGTTTTGGCTACTACACATGACGCCTTGGCTCTGCCCCGATGCTAGTTGCTGCCTAAATCCACACGTCCAGCTTTCCAACAACTCCACTTAACAGCAACAACACTCTCGAGTCAGTGAAGAAAACCATACGAATAAACAGAGACTAAATACAAAATATAATTGCAGGAATCGAAAATAACAAAAAATAGCTATCAGGTTGCTTTAGTGTCACTAATGCCTTAGTTCCACCTAACTTTTGATGTAGAAATAATGCTTAACATTAAATCCATATCATAGCATCAAAACATCTATGGCAGTAATAGACAAGCTTTTTCACCCTAATGAACACAAATGAAGAACAAACAAACATGGAACCTTAGATAGAAGCCAACCGAGAGCTATCAATAACGGGAAAAATAAAGATTTTCTTGGAAACCTGAAAAAAAAAAAGAACTAGAATTTTAACAAAACCAAACAGAAAAGAAATAGAAATGGTAACTATTCATTAATTTAAAAATAACTAAGAACAAGAATTAACAAAAGCTTTTCATGAAAAATAAGGAAATTGCTATGAATAGTAACTTAAAATGGTGGCTGCGGGAAAGAAAGCTTAAAAACAAGGAAAATAAATCCTAAATTTACCCTAAACTACACTACTCCTAAATTCTACACTACTTCCTACACTACTTGATTTTTTTTTCAATTGCCATCATGTTCTATTTACACACACACTTAGGGGTACAATGGTAATTTTTCCATCCTAAATGAGTTGGCATTGTTTGGCCACTTGTCTTCATTTTATTTGCTGCAGAGTAGATATTTTCACGTCACTCGTCTTTTTGTCTAATTGGTTGTGCAATGTGGCCCGGCGTGTGTCTTCTAGATGGTTCGCACGGTGTCCGTCGATCTTATCGTTTCGGAGCGAATAAAATACGAACACCTGGCATCACGCGTGTCTAGACGACTGGTGACTCGGTCTGCCAATTGGAAGTGGTCTAGTCTGCTTTAACCCGTTTTCAGCCCAATTTTGACTGAAACGACTGAGTTTCATCCGGATTTAATTTACCTGCACATTAAAGAATTTTAATTAAATAAAGGGGATAATTAATAAAATAAATTGGGGATTTAAATAATTAATTAGGAAATTAAGTACAAATAATTCTATTAAAAATAGAATTACCACCCGGCTGACTACAGAGCAGTATAGGGCATGTGGTAGATACCACGAGAGTAGACCCTGCCCTCTATTGAATTGAATATGCTTTGGATGTGGTAAGACCGGGCATATAGTAAGGGATTGCCCAGTGATACGAGACTACGCCCACTCTAAGTGACCTAGACGTGTATCCGGAAGTGCACGGGTCGTACAAGTAAAAATGGGATTTGAATCCCAGATTATCGTCCCACAAAGAAGTTGATTAGCCTAATTAACTACCGGTTAATCTTACCCTATGTATATCCTAGCAAATTATGAATTTTTAGGGAGTGATCTACAAGGCTAAAATTAAAAAAAATACTGAAAGTAAAAATTAAAAACTAAAGAAAATAAAACCGAGCTAAAATTACTTACAGAGGTCCGAGCAATTAAAAGCAATAGCTTACAAAAGATAATTAAAACATTTAAAATTAATTAATGCAATTAAACTAGAATGCAAATATGAAAATAAAGGAACAAATTAATAAAACTAAAATTAAACAACCCTAGAATAAAATATGCATGTAGTTAAACTAATTCATAAAAAAAATGCAAATTAAACTAACCTAAAGTTTAATAAAATAAAATTCTATTAACCTAAAGAAATTCTTAAATCTAACTAAGAAATTAATTACCTACAAAATGATCCTAAATTAAATCTAACTCTAACTAATTGCTAAGTAAATAAAATATATAACTAATGCATGAAAAATAATTATTTTTGGATTTTTGCAATTAAAAACTAAATTATGAAATAATTCTATCTCTAAATTAATTCTAAATTCAATACTAGAGCTTTTTAATTAAAATAACATTACCATCCTAATGTAATCAAAAATTAATTATTATACTAATTAAAACTAAATACTAAACTAACAAGCAATGAAAATCTATTTTTTCTAACATAACAAATAATGTAAATGGCATAAACAAAAATAAAATCCCAAACATGCTTAAACTAATTGCAACAGTAGAATGAAATGGCCAAACGTGGCCTTAAACACATTTTCCAGCTGGCCTCGGTCCCATGTACTGGCACTATACATGTTCTTCTCTAGGTGCTGCTCTTGTAGTATTGTTCAGTTACTATCCTCGGCCTGCCCAGCTAGCAGGCACGTCCAGCCTGCTGTCCTGTGTCGCGGGCACCAGCGCAACGTCCTGCTTCTGCTCCAGACGATATCCACTTCTGTCCTGCTCCTGTCGTGCTTCTGCTGATGGTATAGTGTCACCTATTGTTGTGCGTGAAGTAAGGGAATGTGCAGTACTAGTATAGTGTAATAATCAGAAGCAGAACTCGGGGCAAGGAGTGTAGAATTGAGCTATGCTGAGCTGGTGCGCCAAAGACTGCTTCAACAATCGAGAGCAATAACCATCCAAGGGCACATCCTACTTTCCTACTGCACACAAACAGCCATGTTTCGATTCTATTCACCTTCACCCAACCTGAAATAATGCAGAACACAAAGAAAACATAAGCATAAATTAGCCTTTGTAAGTTAAAGCAGTAGTTAAACTAAAGGAACTTAAAACCGAGAATTAGAGACAATAAAGAAAATGAACAGTAAAGAGGTTGTAAAACAGAGGAGAGCAGAGCATGGTTATGTGACCCCGGTCACTGCTACTGCACATGCTATCTTGGTTCTGTGTCGATGCGAACGGTTTAACCAGCTTCAACATTCACGGCCTGATTCCAGAAACCGATTGATGCAGTAAGTAAAACGACTAAAATAACATAAACCAAGTATAAAATAAATGTGCAGGAGACGGAACTAGAAAAATGGCAATTGGGTTCAACAATATAAAAGCTATCATGAAAGAAAATAGGTGAAACCGAGAATCATAAATAAGGTAATATCAAAATCGAAAGAAGCAAAAGCATAACAAAAATTAGAATTAAAATGGCTTAACATAAACATCTGGTGCAGAAACATGAAGAAAGATCATGGCTACTGTCACCAGCTACCCTTCTCTCCCACAACGTGAGGCATACAGAAGCTAGAAAATATAAAAATTAAAGGTGCAAACCGAGAGCAACTAATGGAAAAATAAATACTTTTCATTAAAAACTAAAACAGTAAAACAATAAAGGAATTGAATAAAAACCGAGAAGAAATATGGTGGCTGCTGTCACCAGTCACCGTGAAAAACCTAAAAGAAAACCTAAGGAAAATATATAACCTAACAATAAAATTTTTAACCTAAAAAAAAAAAAAAAAACTAAAGCTACTCTAAAAAAAAAAAACTACCCTTCAATTGCTCAGCATATTCTATTTATAAACAAAATTGGGGGTACAATTGTAATTTTTTTTAATCTTAGTTGAGTTGGCATTGTCTGGCCACTTGTTTTCATTCCATTCGCTTTAGAGAAGATATTTCCACGTCACTTGTCTTTCTGTCCACTTGGATATGTGATGTGGCCCGACATGTGTCTTCCAGAAAGTGGGCACGGTATCCGTCGATCTTATATTTTCGAGGCGAATAAAATACGAACACCTGGCATCACACGTCTCTACAACGAATGGTGTATGAAATGGCAGTGGCCCAGTCTCTTTTAGCCCATTTTCAGCCCATTTTCTATCGAAACGATTGAAATTCATCCAGATTTAATTTACCTGCACACAAGAGAATTTTAATTAAATTGAGGGGATTAATTAAGAAATTAAGCACAAATAATTCTATTTTAATAGAATTATCACCCAGGGTTAGCTGAAACAGCCCCATAGAAGGGCAAAGAGTCAAAGAAAGATACAGCTGGTACTTCTTTTCACGACCCACTTTTTCCTAAAAATCACTACAAATTTTTTGTTTTTTCATTTCCTTACCTGTCGTGAATAGTTTCACTACTAACAGTTGAGTTATGAGTCGACATTAGTCCCTCCTGTCATGTTACTTACCTTAACATCCATTTCTATATCACATTTACAAATTAGGATCTACTGTCCGTTGACTTTAACTAATTACATTCATAACTGTATTTACATAGGTCTACATCTTCGATATTCCATCCATGTACAGTACTGTGCTTTTACATGTTCAGATACAAAATTGTACAATGTGTATACCTAATTCGTGATGGGAAGCAGCAGATAAAAAGGAATGCAGTCTCTACCCATTCCCAACTACTGTGGATGCTCTGTAGGGATGGAAAGTGAAAGGGTGAGCACAACTTGCTCAGTAAGGCAATAATGTAAACAGATAGATAACTACACTATCTACATGCTTATAATGTTAAGATATAAAAATCATTTATATCTAGAGCATGAGGTATAATTAAAACTATGCCACATGTATATATAAATATATCACGTACTGAAAACATAAAAATAGGCATGTAAACATGGAAAATCATCATGTCAACTTTTCATGCTCAACACATTAAAAACTCATCATAAAACAACCCCTCAAGGTTTAACACCTTATTAAAACTCAGTAAAACTCATCAACACATTATTCAAACCATATTTCCTTTTAAAATCACAAATCGAGGCGTAACCCCTCCTTCGGGTGTCACGCCCCGGAAGCGCGAAAAAATGGGACTAATTTAAACTTTTTATCCATTAACTATGTTGTTTTCCTGTCCATGTCTAGATTTAAAATCTTTTTCATTTTCCAGGATCTCATTATATTACATACATTCTGTATATATAAAATCATTTACAACTATTACATCCCGACTGTTATATACAATAGTGTCTATTATGTATCACATGTCTGGAATATAAGTAAGACTGTATGTCAAAGTTACGAAAATATCCGATGAAAGGTCGGACTACCTTGTTAACGACCACAATCTCGTATGGGCAGTAGACTCGCTATAGATAATCTAGGAGATGGAGAGGAGGGGGTGAGTTTTTCAAACTCAGTAAGAGATACATTTAAAATAGCTTTAATTACTCAAAACATGGTAAAACTCTTGGGTTTACAAATCAGCATAAACATGTACTGGAGTAGAAATGCTTACATTTCATAAAAGCAGTAAAAACATGCTTAAATAATAAGTTTACACATCATGCATCTTTTTGGTTAAACTCATATATAATATGCAGATCACGTCGTGTAAACAAGTAAAAAACATCTCAAAACTTAATCATGCATATCATAACATGCTTATCACTTTGAAATGAAATCGTATTGTCATATGCATATTTCGTGAAACATACTCATGGCTACCTTTAAAATCTCATCATAGAAAATTTGTGCTCAATAGCAAATCATAAAACAGGTAGCATGAAATGTGTGAAAACATATATATATCATTCCATCAATTCATCGTGTAGGGTTAGGCAATCGTCTCATATACTAGTCCCGAAGGACATCATACATCTGGTCCTGTAGGACATTCATCGTAGGTACATATGGCCATTGTACAGGGGAGTCGTAGGACTGGATCAGGGTCGTACGCTGCCCTATCTCTCGTGCACCACTAAATGGGGACGATACGCACGAACTCACGTGCATCACCAAGTGTGGACTATGCGCACGTTTCACATATCAAGTCAGAGCCTGCCCGCTCTCTGGCCGTCGGCTAGGTAGATCCTCGATCGTCTCTATACGAGATCGACCCTAGATCCTCTAACTATCGTCATATCATGCCTTTTTACCCCACAAAAATCATTTTAGGCCTCTTACCCTATTTATCAAAATCATTTCGGGCCTCATACCCGTGTATTAAAATCGTTACGGGACTCTAACCCATTTTTCATAGAAAACATGATTTTCATAAATCATTGCGGGACTCTAGCACGTGTAAATATGGAAAGCATAGTTATAATAGCTATTTCTTGGGACTCATACCCGTACTGTGAAAATATAGCTTAAAAGCTGTCTCGAGACTTTAACCCGTATCATGAAGACATGGTTTCGTAAAACATATCAGGACTTTAACCCGTAATCTCACATGAAAATACTATGTTTTCGTTTCAGAAGTGAAAAATCACTTTTATAAACATGTATGCTGTAAAATGTATCTCATATTTATAAAACATGCTAAAAACTTGGGAAATGATTTTTGGCTTCGATTTGAATACAATTGGAAATCCATTTCGTAAAATCTCATTCAATTCTCATACATAAACAGTTGGTAAGGACGTACGAGTACTAACGCTACTCTAAATCATATCCCTTACCTCTTAGCGACTGATGTATAGCACTTTTCTCGATGCTCGAATTTACCTCGTAAAACATGTCGATAGACCGAGCTGCTGCAAAACAAGTTCAACTTATCACATATGGCTTAAATTCATTTCAACATATCCAAATATGTGATTATATCGAAGTTTTGACCAAAAGTTGACTTTCTAACTATCTTGCTCGGTTTGCTCGATTTTATCGGTTTAAACCTCGATTTAAGCTTACTTAACATATTTGACACCTTTAAATTCATTTTCAATACCTCTATATGGTGTCTTACATTCCAGCAACTCATTCCACTTCATACAAGGCCTTAAAGTATTGATTCTTGCATTATTTCGATAATTCACCTAGTTAAACACTAAATCGAATCTTTACAGTATAATTTTAACTGTAAATTCATTTTAATTACATCCATTTTCATCATTCCAGCAGCTAAATCATGCTGGCAGCAATTGAATTCAATCATATAATTCAATTCATCAACTTTCTTTCAACAAGAATTCATCAAAATTCACAAATTAACAACTTATCACATCATCATCACCATACCTCAACTTCTTCACTCCTTTGACCAAGTTTGTGTAAGACCCAAAAATTAATCGTAAATTTTTATGAGGGATGGAAATGGTCACAAATTTAAACGACTGGATTTGGACAGGAAATAACGATTTAAAATGCGAAATGAATGAGTATTCGTGAAGGGAAGTCAGGTTAAATGGAATTCCCGAACACCTTGAAGGGTAAAACGATCAAAAGATTGAAAGTCGGTATAAATTCGATGAGAAAATTTAATTAAAGATGGATTTGAGAATCTTGATCAATAACAAAGAAATAATTAAATTTCGGGTTAAATTGATCAAGATATGAATTTTTGAAAATTAATCAAAATTAAGCAGGATTTTCACTTCGAAAAATAAACCCGAAAATAATCGAAAAATATATCGAAAAGCTGAAATAATACCGAGAAAATTATTTATTCATTAAATAAATTAAATAATAATTTATCTTAGATATTTTGGCAAAATAATAATATAATATTGAATAAAATTAAATAATAAATTAAATTAAATTAATTCAAAAAAAAGGAATCAAAAATGGAAAATCGGGGAGAGAGAAAGAGGAGGGAAAACGGAAAACAGGATGAAGCCGAGAGCCCAACCCGTCGGCCTCACCACCGGACGTCACCGGGAAGCCGACCAGGTGAGGCTGCTGAGCTCACCGACACCGATAGCTAACAAAAAACGGTGGCCGATGATGAGGAAATGAGAAAACGGAGAAACCGTGGGAGAAAAGGAGATCGGTGACAAACGACGCCGATCTAGCCCCACCCGACCACCACCGAACATCCCTGAGGCTAAGACGAGCAGATTGGTGGTAATGGCAGTCGTTGAACCGACGAACGACCCCAGAAATGGTGGAAAGAGAAAATGGGTACATACGGTGGAGAAAACTGGTCGGACCGACGACTTTTCGGTGGCCTTGGACGAAACCGAGGGCAGATTCGAGCTGCGGACGATCCCGCGGAGCTACTGGTGGTGAAAGCCGATGGAGAACTGGCCAGCAAGGTGATGAACTGGTCGAACCGAATTGAATCGACTGAACCAGACCGGTCTGAATCAGGTTTAAACAGGACCGAACCGGTTTAGCCAAGAAAGGAGGGAAAAAGGGAGAAAAAGAGAAAAAGAAAAAAGGGAAAGAATTTTTGGGGATACACCGGACTTCGGGTAAGTCGATACGAGGTCAAAAGTGATCGATTTGAATTTCGAGAAATTTATTTAAATTATATTTAATCAAAAAGTAACCCAAAATTAATGGGCCCAGTACTTTAGATTGATCAGTGAATGTGACATACTGATAAAATTAAATGAATTAACCCAAAATATGTGGTTATATGCAGTTTCGTAGACTTGGTTGACGCGCAATCGGACTGAGAGATCGGATATTATCGAGACGAGATAAGTTTACGCGTAAATAGAGGTAAGAAAATTTTGTAGGTGCATAGAGATTTCTATACATATTTTGAGGGGATTTACAGGGCCTAGAATTCTAAAAGTATCTAGAAAACAAAATACTAATTTTTACGAAAATCGAGGCATAGGTGAATAAGGAAGAAGACGATATTACCCCTGGGAATAAAATTTACAAAAAGGGTAGTAAGGCAGATAAATTGCATGATTATCTTGTTTTAATGTTTTATATGAATGCAGTGCTTTGGTTTAAAAAAATTTACACATAGGTTGGCTATTGATTTCATGAATTATACGAAAGGGTACCGGTTTGTACCGGTTACTATTTTAAAAGATGTTTTATAAAGATTGAGCCACCTATCATATTTATTCGAGTAAAAAGAGTGCTAGAGTCTCACTCACACTAAACTTTACTGATTTATTACTCATGAAAGCCGTACTGGAGCATTGCTCTTATGAGAAATTTGTGTGTGCACAAAACCGTGCTGGAGCTTCACTCGCACGAGATTTTAGATATCATGATATGCATAGCGTGGTACTGGAGCTTCGCTCACACTAGACGTGAGTTGACATGCATATAGTCGTGCGAAAGCCTCCTGTAGACTGTGTGTCACAGAGAATTGAGATGCTCGCACATATACTTTGAGACATGGGTTGGTTATCGATATAGTATTGGGGTGGATAAGACCGACGACAGGCACCCCCAGACTATGATATGGGTCCACGGAGTACGATGTACCATGTATGTCACATGGAGTATGATGTACCGTGCAATCATGATGACTCGATGATGTTACTTGATATTCTGACAGGTAGGATTTGACCTCACCTCCCGTTACAGTTGTGATGCCCCACACACCGAGATCCGTGTAGCCTGGGATCACAGGGACAAAGTATGGCCATAGTCCTCGATTTTTCATACAGTAACCTACATGCCTCACATGATATCATACGGTCTGAATAGACCAGGACGAACCCGAGGGAGGGGTAATGTCCCGATTTATGTTTTTAAAAGAGATGTGATTTAATGAATCAAGGTATTCCCGAGAGATGGGTTTAGCCTTAATGTGGTTGTTTTATGATAAAACAAATGAGTTGTAACGTGATAAGTTTATGATGAAACAATAAGTTTTTAATGTGACGAGCATGAGATGTCATACATGATGATTTTTCCATGGTTGTTTTATATATCGATTTCATGATTTCTCTTATATGATATATACATACATGTGGCATCGTTTTAGTTATACCTCATGCTCCCAATGTAAACGATTTTATATCTTGACATTATCAGCATGTATATAGTATAGTTATCTACCTTCTTACATTATTGCCTTACTGAGCTGTTTATGCTCACCCTTTCATTTTCCACCCCACAAGGTATATTCAGTAGAAGAGAATGACAGTAGTCTTGCATTTCGATTATCTACGGCTTCTTATCAAGACCAGGTATACACATTTGTATAAATTTGTATCTGAACATATAGATGCACAGTACTGTACATGGATGTAATATTGGGGATGTATTTATTTAAATAAATTGATATGTAAATGAAATATGAAAATGGAATGGTAAATAGGTGAGAGGTGACTAACACTGAATCATAGCCCAACTATTTAGTAGTGTAACTGTTCACGACGGGTAAGGAAATGAAAAAGTGAAAAATTTACTCTAATTTTTAGGTAATTTGGGTCACGACAGAAAAGATGGTATCAGAGCAGAGTTGGCCTGATATTAGTCGGTGTTAGTGGTTAAGTAAATTTACATCCCCATGTACTGTGCATTGTTTAGATACAATTGTGTATACCAAGATAGAAGTGCAGCTAAGAATTTAGTTTCAAATGCAAGAATCTAGTTTTTATAACTGATAGCCGCTATGGTAGAGGGGCAAGTACACATGCTCGAGGCCATAGAGATCGGCCTGAGAGTCGAATGAGTCGTCACATGAGACTCAAGATGAGAGTGAGGTGGAGGCTGATAATGAGCATACTCCACAAGGTCTTATAAAGAGACCAAACAGTATTGAGACACATTCCGAGAGGATGGAGTGAAGTGTAGAAAATATTTCGGAGTTGTTTACTCAATCTATACATGTAGTTGAGGATAGGCAGAGTAAAGCCTAAACAGATGCCTCAGACTATAGAGATTTTCACACCCCTCCGGTATTTTACGAAGTAAAGAAACCAATAGTTGCTAAGGACTGGGTGAATGAGATAGCGAAGTTGTATGGATTCTTTCGGTATATGTCAACCGAGAAAGTTACTTTCAAATATGTTTATGTTGGAGTCGAGGCGGAGCATTGGTGGAAGTTCGCTCGACCAATCTAAAGAGTTACACGTCCAGAACCGACATGAGAAATATTTTTGGATGTATTCTGATGACAGAATATTTCGGACACTACTTAAGGTAAATTACAATTAAAATTTCTTACACTGCCCATAGACAGTAGTTGATTGATGAGTATAAAATTTAATTTATATCTCTGGGCAAGTGTGAACCTGACACTATAGGCAGTGAGAGTCGAAAAGCCTAAAAGTTCATGGAAGGGCTCAAATTATCGATTAGAGTCCGATTGGCTCATTACCTATGTGGAGGCAATGCGCAGAATACAGTTGCGTGAAGAAGATCATGTGTTGCACGCCTCTGAGATTGGGAAAGGTAGTAAGGCCGAAATAGAGACAAAAGAGAATAGAGAATGAATGAGATGTCAGGACGGGAAAGAGACCAGTTGGTAAGAGATTAGAGCTAATGAATCACGGGGTAAGATGATTGGTAAGGCCCTAGTATATCCAATTTAACACTTATGAGGGGTATTATGATTGGAGAACCCCGACCTATTACGAAGCAGTGTAGCAGTGTAGGATGTGTGGTAGATACCACGAAATTAGGGCCTACACCTACACTTTATTGACTAAAATAGGCGTTAAGTATGATAAAACGGGCCAATTAATTAATGATTGCTCAGAGTTGGGTGAGACTGCCCCACAGAAGAGCAAAGAGACATAGAAAACTCTGTTGATATCTTTGCACCGAAAAGGGAGGCCACAGCCGAAGAGAAAGTGGAAAACAGGTTGTTGGATGAGGGCGAGTGTATGCCTTGGACGAGGATACTATTGATGTTTCATATGATGTGGTGAAAGATACCACACTGGTTGTGAATAGAGAAATAATTATTTTAATTGATCCTGGTGCCACGTATTTAATCATATCGCCTTCATTTGTATATAAGTTAGTAAAAGACGTGAATGCCTACACCCATGGGTACAATGCCGATAGTTAATACCCAATGAAGGAGGGTTAACTGACGAAATAATTATGAAGAGATTATAAGTTGAAAACGGGGGAAGAAGTATAAGTCAACCGATTTTATTCAATGGACTATGAATAATTTGAAGTAATATTTGAGAATAAATTAGTTAGCTGCAAATTATGATGTTCAGAGTAAATTAGATTGGCTGCAAATTATGACGTTCAGAGTTTTATTCTAAGACAGTGTTGTTTTACCCCTGAAAAGTATACGATAAGTTGTGACAAGTAAAAAAAGGGGAGTAACGATTGAAATTAAAGGAGCAAATGATTGTACTCACAGAATGAGTAATGACAGAGTTTGTTATAAGTGATATACGAAAGATGATGAGTTTTAAGATGTAATAAATCCTGATTACGAGATAGACTGGAATAAGAGACGTATATAAGGTACGAATATCTCTGATATGTGAAATAATTTGGATTAAAACAATTAGTAGCGAATATGAATTGTGACCACATGGACTGATATGTAAAGTAATTGTGGTCAAGTCTGAGGGTTAATAAAGGTATTTCAAAATACCTCCCCGCCTGAAGACTTGACAGCGTCTAAAAGTATACATAACCTATAAATTGAAATCGACAGTCGTAAAATATACGTTTAAAATTAGGATACCTTGTACGATAAAGAAATATAGAATTCGATTAATCAGGAAAGTCTAAAAATTTAAAATTTTATAAAAGCCGTTAAAAAGGAAATGACGCGGGTTAGTATTTTGAATGGAAGCGAGTTCGAAATGATATTATACGTTTATGCGTACATAGGTCAAAGATATGGGTAATTGAAGTATTCAATGGAAGTCAACTACGACAAGTTAATTAAACTTTACCTGGACCAATTTGTTATCATCCTTATTGATGATATTTTGGGTGTATTTAAAGTCCAGGAAAAATTATAAGCAATAATTGGAAATTGCTTTTATAGAGGGTTTGTTATGAGTTCTCAACATGGTCTACTTTATTGACACGTTTAACTTAGAAAAAGTTGTATTTGAATGGGATGATAGACGTGATAGGAGTTTTGGTGTACTGAAGTAATAAACTGACCATCACATTTATTCTCACCATACCCAATAGATTAAGAGGTTTTTCATGAGTCTATGGATACCTCAAAATAATGAATGGGTTGAGTATTGATGCAAAAAGGGAAGATAGTCAATTATGAATCCAGACAACTCAAGGATCATGAAAGGACTATCCGGCCCATGATTTAAAGTTGACAGTAATAGTGGTATTGAGTATATGACAATACTATGTATACGGTGAGAAATTTCAGGTATGCACTGATCCTAAAAGCCCCGAGTATCTGTTTTCACAGAAAGAGTCGGATATGAGAACAAAGAGGATTAGAGCTTCTGAATGATTATGATTGTGGAAATTGTACCACCCAGGAAAGGCTAATGTAATGGCTAATGCCTTGAGCAGAAAGAGACTCGGGATGGTACCACATATGATGGTCAGGGAGCATGAGCTGCTCGAGCAGTTGTAAGCCTCAGTAGTGATGTGATCCCCTCTGATGATGACAGTGATTGTGTGACAGCTAGCCTGAGATTAGAACTGGATTTGAGTGACCGGATTTGACAGGCTTAACGTGATGATCGGCATAGTGTCGATAGTATGGGTCAGATTCAGATGGGTACAGTGACAAAGTTCACAGAGAGTGATAATGGCTTACTAAGGTTCAGAGACAGTATAAGTGCTCCTACGACCACAGCGATGAGGTAGAGTTATTGTCAGAAGCTCACTCTTTGGGAGATACAGTGCATCCAAGAAGTAATAAATATATATATATATATATCAAAATCTTTAAAAAGGGAATTGGTGGTCAGACATGAATAGAGACATGGTAGAGATTGTGGAAAAGTGTCTCGTATGTCAGCAGTGTAAGGTAGAGCAAAAGAAGTTGCAAGGTTATTGTAGTTTCTACCTATATTGACACGAAAATGGGAACAAGTTACCATTAATTTCGTGACGGGTTACAGAGGACCCGGATAAATCATAAGGCTATCTGGGTGATAGTCGATAGATTGACTAAGTCTACCCACTTTCTGGTTATAAAATCCCCAGATACGCTGAGTGTGTAGATGGATTTATGTATAAGATTGTGGAACATTTTGTAGCATTCCAGTGAGCATGGTATCATATAGGAATTCCCGCTTCACTTCGCACTTCTGGGAACGTTTTCAGTAAGCTATGGGAACCCGACTGAATGTTAGCACAACTTTTCATCCTCAGACAGATGATCAGTCAGAGAGGACTGTACAGGTTCTGGAGGATATGATAAGAGCGTGTGCCATTTATCTTATAAGCTCCTGGGATGATCAGTCGTAACTAATCAAATTCGCCAATAATGAAAGTTGTCACTCGAGTATCGGGATGACTTTAGATAAGGCATTGTATGGTCGTAAGGGTTGTTTCCCCGATTTGGATAAGAAGAGGTGGGTAACAGATATAGAGTTGTTCCCGAATTGGTAAGACAAACCTTTGAGGATGTTCAGTTAATTGTGAAGGATTAAGAACACCTCAGAGCATATAGAAAAGCTATATTGACAAAAGATAGAAACCATTGGAATTCACCGAGGGTGAATTAGTATTGTTGAAAGTTACATGCTCTTATGACATAGCATAAGGACATAACAAGATTCGAAAAAAGGCAAATTGAATTTTGTAATATTGAATCCTTTGAGAGATTGGACAAAGTGGGAGATAAGACCTGTAGGTTGGCGTTACTACCTAAATAAACAGGCATCCACAATGTGTCCTATCTTATAATGCTTCGGAAATACTGTCCGGATCCAACATATGTGAACGGATATGAGCTATTGAAGCTCAATGAAAGTTTAACGTATGATTTTAAAAAACTTGATTCGGGTATTAAAACGGGAAGGAGAAAGTGTTGAGATTTAAGACAATCTCCCTAATTAAAGTCCTTTGTTAGTAGTACACTCCGAAAAGGTCACATAAGAGTTAAAGAGTATGATATGTGTGAAATATCCGGAGTGATTTACAGACTAACTTGGTTCTAATTTGGAGGACTAAATTCTTAAGTGGGGGAGATTATGTAAGACCCGAAAATTAATCATAAATTTTTATGAGGGATGAAAATGGTCACAAATTTAAACGACTGGGATTTGGATAGGAAATAACGATTTAAAATGCGAAATGAATGAGTATTCGTGAAGGGAAGTCGGGTTAAATGGAATTTTCGAACACCTTGAAGGGAAAACGGTCAAAAGACCGAAAGTCAGTATAAATTCGATGAGAAAATTTAATTAAAAATGATGGATTTGAGAATCTTGATCAATAACGAAGAAATAATTAAATTTCGGGTTAAATTGATCAAGATATGAATTTTTGAGAATTAATCGAAAATAAGCGAGATTTTCACTTAGGAAAATAAACCCGAAAATAATCGAAAAATATACCGAAAAGCTGAAATAATACCGAAAAAATTATTTATTCATTAAATAAATTAAATAATAATTTATCTTAGATATTTTGGCAAAATAATAATATAATATTGAATAAAATTAAATAATAAATTAAATTAAATTAATTCAAAAAAAAGGAATCAGAAATGGAAAATCGGGGAGAGAGAAAGAGGAGGGAAAACGAAAAACGGGATGAAGCCGAGAGCCCAGCTCGTCAGCTTCACCACCAGACGTCATCGGGAAGTCGACCAGGCGAGGCTGCTGAGCTCACCGGCACCGATAGATAACGAAAAACGGCGACCGACGATGAGGAAATGAGAAAACGGAGAAACCGAGGGAGAAAAGGAGATCGACGGCGAACGGAGCCGATCTAGCCCCACTCGACCACCACCAAACATCCCCGAGGCCAAGAAGAGCAGATTGGTGGTGGTGGCAGTCGTTGAAACCGACGGAAAGATAAAATGGGTATCGACGGTGGAGAGAACAGGCTGGACCGATGACTTTCTGGATGCGAACGATCCCGCGGAGCTACTGGCGGCGGAAGCCTTCGGAGAACCGGCCGGCAAGGTGATGAACCGGTCAAACCGAATTGAATCGACTGAACCGGACTAGTCTGAACCGGGTTTGAACAGGACTGAATCGGTTCAGCCAAGAAAGAAGGGAAAAAGGGAGAAAAAGAGAAAAACGAAAAAGGGAAAGAATTTTTGGGGATACACGTGACTTCGAGTAAGTCGATACGAGGTCAAAAGTGACCGATTTGAATTCCGAGAAATTTATTTAAATTATATTTAATCGAAAATTAACCCGAAATTAAATATTAATTGTGCAGTTTTACGACAAAGCCCGAACAAAAGCCGATTGAGCTCCGATTTTTGTACCCCGCATCATATTGGGTAAGTATATTTTAATTTTGAGAATATGAGTCCTTTAATACAGAGTTTCGATTATTTTACGAAATTTATGGATTAATTCTGTATAAAAAGGAATATTTATCGAAATTGCAACGTAATTACCGTAAATAGTATACGGGCTATCCAATGAGTTTGGAACGAAGCCTGATGATTATTGGTAAGCTGAATGAGCCCAATAAACCTGAAGAAGGGATTTAAATAGTAAAAACGGGCTGAAAATGGGTCGAGACCCATTAAGGTGCGATTGGGCCCAATAAAGTAAAACGGGCCCAGTACTTTAGATTGATCAGTGAATGTGACATACTGATAAAAATAAGTGAATTAACCCAAAATATGTGGTTATATGCAGTTTCGTAGACTTGGTTGACGTGCAATCGAACTGAGAGATCGGATATTATCGAGACAAGATAAGTTAAGAGATTTCTATACATATTTTGAGGGGATTTACAAGGCCTAGAATTCTAAAAGTATCTAGAAAACAAAATACTAATTTTTACGAAAATCGAGGCATAGGTGAATAAGGAAAAAGACGATATTACCCCTGGGAATAAAATTTACAAAAAGGGTAGTAAGGCAGATAAATTGCATGATTATCTTATTTTAATGTTTTATCTAAATGTAGTGCTTTGATTTAAGTAAATTTACACATAGGTTGGCTATTGATTTCATGAATTATATGAAAGGGTACCGGTTTGTACCGGTTACTATTTTAAAAGATGTTTTATAAAGATTGAGCCACCTATCATATTTATTCAAGTAAAAAGAGTGCTAGAGTCTCACTCGCACTAAACTTTACTGATTTATTACTCATGAAAGCCGTACTGGAGCATTGCTCATACGAGAAATTTGTGTGTGCACAAAACCATGCTAAAGCTTCGCTCGCACGAGATTTTAGATATCATGATATGCATAGCGTGGTGCTGGAGCTTCGCTCGCACTAGACGTGAGTTGACATGCATATAGTCGTGCGGAAGCCTCCTGTAGACTGTGCGTCACAGAGAGTTGAGATGCTCGCACGTATACTTTAAGACATGGGTTGGTTATCGACATAGTATTGGGATGGATAAAACCTACGGCAGGCACCCCCAGACTATGATATGGGTCCACAGAGTACGATGTACCATGTATGTCACACAGAGTACGCTGTACCGTGCAGTCATGATGACTCGATGATGTTACTTGATATTCTGGTGAGTAGGATTTGACCGCACATCCTATTGCAGTTGTGATGCCCCACACATCGGGATCCGTGTAGCCTGGGATCACAGGGACAAAGTATGGCCATAGTCCTCATTTTTTCATACAATAACCTACATGCCTCACATGATATCATACGGTCTGAATAGACCAGGACGAACCCAAGGGAGCGGTAATGTCCCGATTTATGTTTTTAAAAGAGATGTGATTTAATGAATCAAGGTATTCCCGAGAGATGGCTTTAGCCTTGATGTGGTTGTTTTATGATAAAACAAATGAGTTTTAACGTGATAAGTTTATGATGAAACAATAAGTTTTTAATGTGACGAGCATAAGATGTCATACATGATGATTTTCCATGGCTGTTTTATATATCGATTTCATGATTTCTCTTATATGATATATACATACATGTGGCATCGTTTTAGTTATACCTCATGCTCCCAATGTAAACGATTTTATATCATGACATTATCAGCACGTAGATAGTATAGTTATCTACCTGCTTACATTATTGCCTTACTGAGCTGTTTATGCTTACCCTTTCATTTTCCACCCCACAGGGTATATTCAGTAGAAGAGAACGATAGTAGTCTTGCATTTCGGTTATCTGTGGCTTCTTATCAAGACCAAGTATACACATTTGTATAAATTTGTATCTGAACATATAGATGCACAGTACTGTACATGGATGTAATGTTGGGGATGTATTTATTTAAATAAATTGATATGTAAATGAAATATGAAAATGGAATGGTAAATAGGTGAGAGGTGACTAACACCGAATCATAGCCCAACTGTTTAGTAGTGTAACTGTTCACGACGGGTAAGGAAATGAAAAAGCAAAAAATTTACTCTGATTTTTAGGTAATTTGGGTCGCGACAGTTTGACTTTAGTTTTAGGTCTCCAAATTGTCACTCAGCTATAAGACAACATGTATAGAGCTTATAAGTGTTCAGAATCATCCAAGAACCTCATCAAATTCATCCAAAATTTGAATTTTTGATTACGTCGGAACAGGGTAGTTTTTTGTCCTGTTCGTATCTCTAACTTTTTAAGGGGTAAATGGCTTCAGTTAGGTCTGAATTTTTTATATGTGGTATATGGGAGGAAGAGAAAGATTTCATATGAAGGGACCGTTGCCTGAAAATAGCCGGAAGGTGGCTGGAAAATTCATGCTAGTCAGGAACAGGGGTAATGTCTGCGGCAGAATGGGTGAGGGATAACTCTCGGGTTTTGCAACAGTTCGGGATGGTTCTTACCTTTTTATGAAGCTTATCCAGTTGAATTTCAATCTGGAAAAAATCAGAGGCAAAGAAAATCAGGAAGGTCATCAAATGGGATTGTTTTCATTGGCTGACAGTTTACTTAGTGCAGGGGAAATGACTGTTCTGTTTTATAAAATTAACGAAAATTAATCATGATCAGATTTCTTCATGATCAAATTAACGAAAATTAATCATGTCCCATAAAAATTTAGGGATCACTTATTTAAGAAAAATTTCACGAACGAGCTCATTTTGTGGAATTTGGCCAATACCGAGCAAAATGGAAATAAGCTTTCGGTTAGCTTTAAAAATTTATTTGAACCCCTAAATCTCCATATTTCATCATGATTTTTATTTTCCATGTCAATTTCACCTTATAATAATTTTCTATGGCCTCAGAATAATTTTCACGAATTTCTAGAATTTTATACGCATTTATTTCCCTTATTAGGTCTGTTTTCTCGATTTAATTTAAAACCTGAGTTTAACTAACTTTTGCATTTCCAATCACTTAGTTTTCCCTTCTACACATCAGTCCATCCATGAACATGATATTTTAAAGAAATTCTCGGGTCTAGGACCTAACCTCAATTTGCGTGTCATTGGGTCTCACGCTACAACCGAGTGCTTTAATCGTCTACGGGCCTGTAAAACGTTACATTGAGCTATAATTTACTTCTCATAAGCATCATAATATGGAAAAATATCGGGTTTCACATTTCTCCCCACCTTTTAAGAATTCAATCCTCTGAATTCAAGCAGGTCTATCAATCAGGTGAGGGTACTCTCCCACATTTGGCTCTCTAGTTCCCAAGTGACTTCTTCTGTCTTATGATGTTGCTAGAGAACCTTTACTAGTGGAATAGTCTTAAATCGTAGCACTTCCTCTCTTTTTTTTTCGAAGCGTACTATACCCTTCATCGGTGACACCTTAACAATTACAGAGTCCTCAACCTGAAATTCAAGAGGATGCCTACGTACATTGGCATAACTTTTCTGTGCAGTCCTCAATCTGTCATAGATCAACTGAAGACCTTTACTTGCATGTTCAACTAAATCGGAAGCAAGGTGAATCTAGAACAATGAGACTCCTTTAGAATGCTTTGACTCAAGGTGTCATCATGTGGCACACAGATACGGCCTTGGTACCTCAGTAATCCATCATCACTGACCGTAAACTTAGATTGCGATCTCTCCTTTGCCTGGCTAACCATATCCAGTAACCTCTGATCGTTTCCTAGTCTGGTCTAGTGTACTGGGTTCAATCTTTAGGCTAGCCATGTATCCATGCTCAATCTCATCCATACTAATCCTGAGTTCGGCGAATTGTTCCAATAAGTCCCACTCTTTAATCATTATATAGGACATTATACCCTTTTTACTCAGGGCATCAGCTACCACGTTCGCCTTACCAGGATGGTATAAAATCTCACAGTCGTAAACCTTAAGGAGCTCTATACATCTCCGCTGTCTCATATTCAGCTCCTTCTAATTAAACAAATACTTAAGACTCTTGTGGTCAGCGAAGATCTGAAATCTTTCTCCATACAATTAATGTCGCTATATCTTGAGTGCAAACACTACTGTAGCTAACTCCAAGTCGTGAGTGGAATAATTATGCTCGTGATCCTTTAGTTGGCGGATTCCATAAGCTACCACTCTACCATGTTATATAAGCACATAGCCGAGACCTTGGTGGGAAGCATCATTATATACCACAAATCCCCCAGATCACTCGGAATAGTCAAGACTGGTGTCGTATTCAACCGACGTTTGAGCTCTTAAAAGCTCTGCTCACACTACTCAGACCATATAAAATGAACCTCTTTATGAGTCAGTCTGGTTAATGGAACTGTTATTCGTGAAAACCCTTCAACAATCCGTCGGGAATACCATACTAATCCCAATAAGCTTCTGACCTCTGTGACTGTCCTCGGTCTTTTTCATCACAATACTGCATCTACCTTGGACGGATCTACTGACACTCCATCCTTAGTTACCACATGTCCAAGGAATGAATCTGTTCTAGCCAGAAAGCACACTTACTGAATTTACCATGTAGCTTCTTCTCACGGAGAGTCTAGGGTACATTCCTCAAATGTTATTCATGCTCTTCCCGGGATCCAAAATAAATCAAGATGTCATCGATGAATACTATCATCAATCTATCTAAGTATTCTTGGAAGACATCATTCATAAGACTCATGAATGCAGCTGGGGTATTAGTCAATCCAATAGGGCATAACTAGGAACTCGTAGTGCCCATATCGGGTCTAAAATGCTGTCTTCGGTACATCAGCCTTCTTAATCCTTAGCTAATGATAACCCGATCTCAAATCTATCCTTGAAAACTCTAAAGCCTTCTCAGCTGATCAAATAAGTCGTCAATCCTTGACAGGGGGTACTTATTCTCAACTATTGCTTTATTCAAAAGCCTGTAGTCTATACATAGACGAAAACTACTATCCTTCTTTCTAGTAAATAGTACTGGTGCACCGCATGGTGACACATTAGGCCTTATAAACCCCTTATCGAGTAATCCTTGCAACTGCTTCTTTAATTCTTCCAACTCTACCAATGCCATTTGGTAAGGTGTCTTGGAGATGGGTTGAGTATCTGATACTAGCTCAATGGTAAACTCAACTTTTCTCTCTGGTGGTAGCCCTGGTAAGTACTCTGGGAATACTTCGGGTAACTCACATACCACCGAAACATCCTATATACTTAGTGGTTCCAACTCTCATCAGAAATGAAGGCAATGTATCCTTCACACCATCAAACATCATACATCAATCTCATACATAAACATTATATCATTTCATAACTTTAACACTATGCAGTTTTATTACTTTCTAATAAGCATACACTAAACTTTTTTGGTAAGGAGAAAGTTAAGGTCTTAGTATAGCAGTCTAGACTTACACAATTGGTAGCTAACCCATTCATGCCAGATATTACATCAAAGTCTTGCATATTCAACCATACTAGATCTGCTAACAGCTTCTTATCTCCTACCATGATATCACATGCCTTAAATATCATATTTTTTTTGTATCTCGTGCATAAGTGTACTTATGTGCAACATGTAATCTAGTGACTCCAGATTTCTCATGAAACTTACATGTAAATTGTGGTGACACAAATGAGTGTGTGGAACTTGGGTCACATAGTACATGTGCTTCATGGTTACAGACAAGGAGAGTACCTCGAATAACGTCGAAGGATGTATCTGCAGTCTCCTGGTCGTGGGCGTACACTCGACCCTGAGAGATAGGCTTCTTGCCCTTATCTGCGGCTGTGGCTCTCCTCTATGGAGCCTGAGTCAGTCTCTCTGTCTATCTAAGTGCCTTATGAGGTTCCTGAGATCTCATAAGTGGACATTCTCTCGTTGTGTGCCTTACTTCACCGCATCTGTAGCAAGTAAATGTACTTGCGCGACAAGGTCCAATGTGAATATTGCCACATATCTTACACCGTGGTACTCTTATCTCAGGGCCTCTAATCATCCCTGCGACACCAACTAGAGTCTTGGGCTTACTAGCCCCTATTTGAGGTCCTTCCACCCTCTATCTCTTGGGCTAACCCCTTCTCAAATCATGTCGAGAAGCAACTGCTCTTTTTCCCTTAACTCTGACTGATCTCCTGAGACCATGTTCTGTTGGAGTAACGTCTAAGCCCCTTTCTATCTCTTGGGCTCGCCTCAAAGATTATGACCCAACAACTTATCTCCGATCCCAGATCTCAGTCCCGTCAAAAATCTCTCTGTCTGGCATTCGGGATCTCTAACTGTCTCTGGATCGTATCTCATCAGGGTTGTAAATCTATTCTCATACTTTTCTACTGTAGAACTTCCCTGTTACAGATCCAAAAAACTCTGCATGCATCTTCTTTCAACTGCAAGCGGTACATACTGCTCTCGGAATGACACTAAGAAAGCATTCCAGTGATCTCTGAGGGATCCTCGGCTAATGTTATCTGTGTGGATCTCCTCCAGAACTTAGCTTATCCATTTATCATTTAACCTGCCATAGTGTTGGCTCTACCGAGAGGGGGGTGAATCGGTTTTCTAGTGATGATAGAAAATTTTAATTTAATCCTATCTTAATTTGCAAATGTAAGTAGGCAATATAATAAAATTAAACAATTTAATGCAAGATAGGGAAGAGAGAAACAAACACAGTCGTTTATAAAGGTTCGGCCAACTCTTGCCTACGTCCTCTCTCCTTGACCTTCTTGTCAAGTGCTTTCTTTCCCTCTTTCAACAGAGTTACAATGTTCCTTTTACAGGTTAAGGAATAACCTCTCTACCCTTAGCAATACAGAAAAGTATTCACCCTTTTTACAATTTTCTCTTACTGAGGAACAATCCTCTTCTCTTTTAAGGTAAGGTTGAATACAAAATGAAGCTTTAAAGTGGGTAGGACAAAATATAGTTTCTGCACTTAAGCTTATACAATGAATCTCAATAAATGAGCTATGAAGACACAAAGAATGAAAGAATTAAACGCTTGAGAGTGTTAGGAATGTGCAGCAATGGTCTCTCAATTCTCCTTGTCTTCAATGCTTGGTTAAATACTGAAGGATTGGTAGTTGGAGCATTAAATGCTGTTTTTCCGTTAAGATTTTGCAGAACTAGCCGTTGGGTACCTCCAGTAGAGTGCCAGATCGATCTGCCATCTTGGCCAGATCGATCTCTTAGTTATAAATCCTGCAAGATTGAAGCACAAATACACAAGGAGATCGATCTCATAGGTTAGCAGATCGATCTGTTAGTTTGAAAATAATGGGTGAGATCGATCTGTCGAATAGGCAGATCGATCTCCTAATCTCTCTATTTGAGGCAAGATCAATCTACAGATCGATCTGCCATGCAGTCTCGTAGTGGGGAGATCGATCTCTCAACAACACAGATCGATCTCCTTAGCTCTCTGACTTTGAGGAGATCGATATCTTCCTTACCAGATCGATCTTTTAAGTTCTCTGTTTGAGTGTGGATCGATCTTCCAGATCGATCTACATTCTTATGCTCTTAAGGGAGATCGATCTCTTCCTAGACCAGATCGATCTCTCAACTCTAGCTTCAGCCAGATCGATCTCTTAACCCTTGCAGATTGATCTCACTCTACCTAAATCCCTTTGTAAAGGTTTAAGGCTTGGCAGATCGATCTCATACCTTCATGAGATCGATCTCTCATCAAGTAAAAACCCAGGAGATCGATCTCTCATAAGCCAGGTCGATCTCTCATCAGCAGAACTCTAAGTTTTGGTACTGATAACCTCTAAACATGTTTTCATATCATCTTAATACTATTGAATTAACTTGTTTTGTCATTTCAAAATACATTAACTCAACAATCTCCCCCTTTTTGATATGACAAAACTTATTCAAACAAACATGTTTAGTGAATTTACAAAAACTCCCCCTTTTTGTGAGCTCCCCCTTTTTGTGAGCTTTTGACTTTGTTACTGACTTAACTCCCCCTCAATTTAATCATTCTTTTAAACGTTTACCACAACCACACACATGTTTTCTTCTCCCCCTTTTTGTCATATCAATAACACGAAAAGAGAATACTCATGGCATTTCAAAATGAACATTTTCATTAACACAACCAATAACAAGTCAAACGACATTTCATTCAAGCAAATTCATCACAAATAACATTAAGTATCTTAAAATGATATAACTACACTAAATCAAAACACCTAAGGCCTATGGTGAGGGAGGAACACGATCTGAAAGATTCTCAACGTGCGTACGTGTGACTTGCAGCTCATCAAACATCGCTCTTGAGTCTCCTGAACCTTATCCACTCTTTGGTGTAATTCCTCGAACATTCGCTGCTGAGATGCAAAGCCTTCATCGATTTTTCTGTTGAGTTCACTGATCATTGTCATAATGATCTCCATGCCAGCAGGTGAGGATGTTGGTGCAGTGGGTGGAGCAGTTGAGGACGATGGTTCCTGAGCTGGTGCGGCAGGTGGGTTCACAGGCGCAGTGGAGGGATCTTCCTCCATAGCTTCAGCAGGCTGCTGTTCCCTCTTTTTCTTCCAGTCGCCCCGAAAATCTTTGTAATATCCCATATGATGGAGGGTCCCGATGTTGAGGACGCTCTTGGGAGAGGGCAGTTCTCCGGTTTCGCAGCTGCAGTCAACGCCAACTCGTTGGAGAAGATAGGCTAATGGTTACGAAAAAATGATTGTGGTAGCTTGCCCACGCACGATCTTCAGCCAATCTTCATATATGAAACGAATGAGGTTGGGTTTTTGGTTTGTGGTGTGAATGTGATGGAGCCAGAAACGATCTAATTGCCTAACGGTTGAATGACGGGTATCGAAAGGACAGAGATTCTAAGAAATTATGAGGTGGAGTAACCGAAGGTGCATCGGTAGGTCACTCGCTTTGTCCCCAGGGAGATCAAACTCTAAGGAGACTTCCTCATCCTCATTAGTCAAACCTTCATTTTTCATGTGAAAGGCTTGAGCTAAGATATCGGGGTCTATTGGAATGGTCTTACCCATGACATAGGTTTTGAACCCATGAATTTTGCAAGTGTCATCAGGGTCAAAGATGAGTTCGGCATTGGAAAAGAATGCCCGAACGAGATTTGGAGGGATGAGAGTGTTGATTTTCAAAAATGACATCTAACCAAATTCCTCAAATTTTGACACGTATGGAAAATCAATGCGATTGAGGAAAGAAAAATCTATAGTCCGCCAATGCTTAATTGGCATGGTTGAGAAGTACTCTTCGTATCTCTTCCTTTTTGCAGGTGTTTTAAAACACCTATTGAAGGAAGCAATGGAAGCGAAAGGAGTGGGTTGGGAAGATGAACCAGCCTCTACATTGGTTCTAGGAGGTTTATGTCCTACTGTCTTAAGCCTGGGCATGATTCTAGACTCGAGAGATGTGCTAACTAGATTCACAATTGAAAAAATCAATGAAACAGTAACTAGTTTTGCCCTAGAAAGACAATGAATACAAATCTAAGAAAATTTTTGAGAAAAAAGTAAGAAATGTTGGTTACAATACCAGAAAATGACACAGAGATGCAAGGAGGACCGTACGGAGATCGATCTGAGGAGGAATCGAAGGAGGAGATGCGAGGGAATTTCAGAATTTGAAGATTGGGTTTTGTGAAATTTGGAAAATTTTCGCGAGTTTTTATACTCCAGGGCACAGGAGATCGATCTGTCGAGGCGACAGATCGATCTGTCACTTCCATAAGCCAAGAGAGATCGATCTATCGAATGGACAGATCGATCTGTTCGCAAACAGAGGCTTAAGGAGATCGATCTGGTATATGCACAGATCGATCTGCAGTTTAACAGAGGCTTAGAGAGATTGATCTGCCAAAAGCATGGATCGATCTTCTGAATACGAAAGTTTGAAGAGATCGATCTGTCGTGTGGACAGATCGATCTGCCTTTTAACAGAGACGTAAGGAGATCGATCTTATAGTTAGAAGATCGATCTGCTTAGCTTAACCTTGATGATTTAGGCTTGTTGGAAGTATGGAGATCGATCTATATTGCAAGGAGATCGATCTCTCATCCTCATTGCCAGAAAATCTTTGCAAAAACTCTTTTAAAATTAACTTGAAACCAAGATTTTTGAAACACAAAAGTCTTAAGGGATATTCATGAGTCCTAATTCACCTCTAAGGATACAAAACCTATCTCTATCAAGGGGTTTGGTGAATATATCAGCTATTTGATGTAGAGTGTCAATGTACTCTAAAATTATATCCCCTTTTTGTACATGGTCTCTAAGGAAGTGATGTCTAATTTCTATGTGCTTGGTTCTTGAGTGTTGGATAGGATTTTTAGATAGATTAATGGCACTGATATTATCACATTTAATTGAGACTTGCTTCATGTCAATACCATAATCTCTCATTTGTTGTTTAATCCACAACACTTGAGCACTACAACTACCAGCTGCTATATATTCAGCTTCAGTTGTGGACTGAGCCACACTGTTTTGTTTCTTAGAGAACCAAGAAATTAACCTATTTCCTAAGAATTGGCAAGTACCTGAAGTACTTTTCCTATCTATTTTGCATCCTCCAAAATCAGCATCTGAATATGCATGAAGGGTAAAAGTTGAGTCTTTGGGGTACCAAAGTCCTAGTGAGGGAGTGTCTTTGAGGTATCTAAAGATCCTCTTAGTTGCCAATAAATGTGATTCCCTAGGAGAGGATTGAAATCTAGCACAAAGGCATACACTATACAAAATATCTGGTCTACTTACAGTTAAATAAAGCAATGAGCCTATCATAGACCTATAGAGTTTAGTGTCTACACACTTACCTCTTTCATCTTTATCAAGCTTGATGTTGGTGCCCATTGGAGTGGCTTGAGGTTTGCAATTGTCCATTCCAAATCGCTTGAGCAAGTCCTTGGTATACTTTGCTTGATTGATGAAGGTTCCATCCTTTGTTTGCTTCACTTGAAGTCCCAAGAAGAATGTGAGTTCTCCCATCATGCTCATCTCAAATTCTCCTTGCATGATCTTAGCAAACTCTTGGCATAAAGACTCATTAGTTGAACCAAAAATAATGTCATCTACATACACTTGTACAACTAGTAAATCCTTATTTTTATTCTTAATGAATAAGGTGGTATCCACTTTTCCTCTTGAAAATCCCTTTTCTATTAAGAATTTTGACAACCTTTCATACCAAGCTCTAGGAGCTTGTTTTAACCCATAAAGTGCCTTAGATAATTTAAAAACATGTTCAGGAAATTCATGATTTTCAAATCCGAGAGGTTGCTCAACATATACTTCTTCATTAATGAAACCATTTAAGAATGCACTCTTTACATCCATTTGATATAACTTGAAGTTTTTATAACATGCAAAGGCAAGTAACATTCTTATTGCCTCTAATCTAGCTACCGGTGCATATGTTTCATCATAGTCTATGCCTTCCTCTTGTCTATAGCCTTGAGCAACTAGCCTAGCCTTATTCCTTATGATCACACTATTTTCATCCATCTTGTTCTTGAATATCCATTTAGTTCCAATTATAGAGTGATCACTAGGTCTAGGAACTAGTTTCCATACTTTGCTTCTCTCAAATTGATTTAATTCTTCTTGCATTGGTAGGAACCAATTATTGTCATCTAAGGCTTCATTGACATTCCTAGGCTCTATTTGAGATACAAAAGCTATATATTGGCACATATTCCTTAGTAATGATCTAGTTCTAACTCCAAGAGTTGGATCTCCTACTATTTCACAATCTTTTACATATCCTAACTCTCTTGGTGCTCTAGGTTCTCTTTCTGAAACCTCTATTTCTTCTTCATCTTCTTTATTCAAGTCAAGCTTTTCTAGAAAGTCATCTTCTAAGCCTTCATCAAATATTCCAACATTTTCATCATTGGTTGAATCTTTAGATACATTATTTGATTCATCAAATATAACATGAATAGATTCTTCAACCATTAATGTTCTTTTGTTATAAATTCTATAAGCCTTTGAATTCAATGAGTATCCTAGGAATATTCCCTCATCACTCTTGGCATCAAATTTTCCTAAATTATCTTTTCCATTATTTAGAACAAAGCATTTGCAGCCAAAAGGATGGAAGTAACTAATGTTAGGCTTCTTACCTTTGTAGAGCTCATAAGGAGTCTTCTTTAGCATGGGTCTAATCATAGCTCTATTAATTATATAACATGATGTATTTATAACTTCAGCCCAAAAATACTTTGGTAAGTTATTCTCACATAACATGGTTCTAGCCATTTCTTCCAATGTTCTATTTCTGCTCTCAACTACACCATTTTGTTGTGGTGTCCTAGGGGCTGAAAAATTATGGCTAATTCCTTGATCATTGCAATACTCATCAAATCCTATATTTTCAAATTCTTTGCCATGATCACTTCTAATACTAGTTATTATATATCCTTTCTCATTTTGAGTAATTTTTGTATAGGCTATGAATTTTTCTAAGGCTTCATTTTTTACTCTTAAGAAGAACACCCATGTGTACCTAGTGTAATCATCAACTATTACAAATCCATAGTGTTTCCCACCTAGGCTAGTTGTTCTAGTTGGTCCAAATAAATCTAAGTGAAGTAATTGGAGAGGCCTAGTGGTGGATACAATATTCTTAGGCTTAAATGTTGTCCTTTTGTGTTTTCCTTTAACACAAGCTTCACATACTTCTTCATGATCAAAGGATATCTTGGGTAAACCTATAACTAGATCCTTTCTAGCTAGCTTAGATAGCACACTCATGCTAGCATGACCTAGTCTTCTATGCCATAACCAAGATTCCTTTTTATTGTCTACCATTAAGCATATATTTTCATTTTTGAGTTCATTAAGATAGACAATATATATATTTCCTTGTCTATGACCTAGAAAAAGAACTTTATTTGACTTAGGATCTATAACATTACATTTCATGCAATCAAAAATTACTTTGTAACCTTTGTCACAAAGTTGACTTATGCTTAGTAAGTTGTGCTTTAAACCCCTAACAAGTAATACTTTTTCTAAAGAGAAATGATCATTACCTATTAAGCCACTTCCTTCAACTTGGCCTTTGGAGTTGTCCCTAAAAGTGACTTCTCCACAACTTTTGATTTGAAAGAATTGAAATGGCTTCTATCACCCGTCATGTGCCTTGAGCATCCACTATCTAAGTACCATGCTTCTTTTGTTTTAACTTTGTGGCTATGCTCAATCACCTACAAAAAATCAAACTCAAGTCTTAGGTACCCAAATTTTCTTGGGTCCTTTGAGGTTAGTAAATAAAATTCTTGATCCCATTGGGATCCATTTTGCTAATGCATTAACATCCTTTGAGTGAATTACTTCTTTTGGAATCCATATCCTTTTTACTATTTTTCCTTTAAGATTTCTCATTTTTATATTACAATTATGTGATGCATGTCCCTTTCTATTGCAATATGAACAAGTAATTGCAGGTTTATTCATGCTCTTCCTAGCAATAAAACTTTTAAGATGGGTCTCCCTACTCTTAGCATTATATCCTAAGCCATTTTTGTCAAAGAATGCCCTTTGGGTCTCTAGCATGCTATCTAACTTTTGTTGACCCATGTGGAACCTATAAAATGAATTATGTAGATTCCTATTTTTCTCTTTAAGGTCACAAATTTCTAGATTTGAAATCTCTATTTTCATTTCACATTCTAATTTATCCAATTGCAATGTTTCATTTTCTTTTCTCAATTTGGATATTATCTTTTTATATTTCATACTCATAGATTCATATTCTAATGCAAGATCATCAAATGCATCTTGCAATTCATTAAAAGAATATTCATTGAGGCTTGAAGTTACCTTTTCATCCTCAATGGCCATGAAGCACAAGTTGGCAATGTCCTCATTTGATTCATCATCGGAGCAGTCACTGTCGCTCCATGTTGCCACCATTGCCTTCTTTTTATGGAACCTATCATTGGACCTTTTAAGAAGAGGGCCGTTAAATTTTATGTGTCCCGGTTTTTTACATTTATAACACACAATAGAGTCTTTTCTACCTACTTCTTCTTGGTCTCTCTTAATGTTTCTCCTATTGCTACTACTAGCTCTCATTCTCATGAACTTGTTAAATCTTTTGGCAAACATTGCCTTCTCAAGATCCTCTTCACTACCACTCTCATTTTTAATCTCCTCTTGAGCAGTAGATTTTAGAGCAACTCCCACTTTCTTGGGTGGCTCTTCATTTCTTCTAAGTTTCATCTCATAAGTGAGCAAAGAACCTATCAATTCATCTAAGGACAATGTATGAGGATCCTTAGATTCCTCAATTGCAGTCACTTTAGCTTCCAAAGATTTAGGTAAGCTATTTAAAATTTTCTTTACCATTTCAATATTAGAATATATTTTTCCTAAAGACTTTAATCCATTAATTACATCTGTGAATCTAGTGAACATATCACTAATTGATTCTCCTTCCTTCATTCTAAAAAGCTCATAATCATGTGTGAGCATACCTACTTTTGTCTCCTTCACTTGGGTTGTACCCTCATGAGTTATTACCAATTTGTCCCAAATTTGTTTGGCATTATCGCACCCGGAGACTCTATTGTATTCATTAGGACCTAAGGCACAAAATAATGTGTGCATAGCTTTGGCATTTAGCTGAGCACACTTAATATCATTTGAGTCCCATTCATCTTCTTCTTTAGGGATATCTCTTCCCTCTATTCTCTTTGTAGGGATTTGTGGTCCTTTAACTATAATTCTCCATACTTCATAATCATTTGCTTGAATGAATAACATCATCCTAGTCTTCCAATAAGCATAATGCTCTCCATTAAACATTGGAGGTCTAACCGTAGAGTGCCCCTCTCCTACCAAACTAGCAGCTACATTGTTATGAGCCATTTGATCGTTTTTAACTCTTAGGAAGTTGTTCCTATGTGATTAAAGAGTCCTAGCTCTAATACCAATTGTTGGCTCTACCGAGAGGGGGGTGAATCGGTTTTCTAGTGATGATAGCAAATTTTAATTTAATCCTATCTTAATTTGAAAATGTAAGTAAGCAATATAATAAAATTAAACAATTTAATGCAAGATAGGGAAGAGAGAAACAAACACAGTCGTTTATAGAGGTTCGGCCAACTCTTGCCTACGTCCTCTCTCCTTGACCTTCTTATCAAGTGCTTTCTTTCCCTCTTTCAACAGAGTTACAATGTTCCTTTTACAGGTTAAGGAATAACCTCTCTACCCTTAGCAATACAGAAAAGTATTCACCCTTTTTACAATTTTCTCTTATTGAGGAACAATCCTCTTCTCTTTTAAGGTAAGGTTGAATACAAAATGAAGCTTTAAAGTGGGTAGGACAAAATACAGTTTCTGCACTTAAGCTTATACAATGAATCTCAATAAATGAGCTATGAAGACACAAGGAATGAAAGAATTAAACGCTTGAGAGTGTTAGGAATGTGCAGCAATGGTCTCTCAATTCTCTTTGTCTTCAATACTTGGTTAAATACTAAAGGATTGGTAGTTGGAGCATTAAATGCTGTTTTTCCTGTTAAGATTTTGCAGAACTAGCCGTTGGGTACCTCCAGTAGAGTGCCAGATCGATCTGCCATCTTGGCCAGATCGATCTCTTAGTTATAAATCCTGTAAGATTGAAGCACAAATACACAAGGAGATCGATCTCATAGGTTAGCAGATCGATCTGTTAGTTTGAAAATAATGGGTGAGATCGATCTGTCGAATAGGCAGATCGATCTCCTAATCTCTCTGTTTGAGGCAAGATCGATGTACAGATCGATCTGCCATGCAGTCTCGTAGTGGGGAGATCGATCTCTCAACAACACAGATCGATCTCCTTAGCTCTCTGACTTTGAGGAGATCGATCTCTTCCTTACCAGATCGATCTCTTAAGTTCTCTGTTTGAGTGTGGATCGATCTTCCAGATCGATCTACATTCTTATGCTCTTAAGGGAGATCGATCTCTTCCTAGACCAGATCGATCTCTCAACTCTAGCTTTAGCCAGATCGATCTCTTAACCCTTGCAGATCGATCTCACTCTACCTAAATCCCTTTGTAAAGGTTTAAGGCTTGGCAGATCGATCTCATACCTTCATGAGATCGATCTCTCATCAAGTAAAAACCCAGGAGATCGATCTCTCATAAGCCGGATCGATCTCTCATCAGCAGAACTTTAAGTTCTGGTACTGATAACCTCTAAACATGTTTTCATATCATCTTAATACTATTGAATTAACTTGTTTTGTCATTTCAAAATACATTAACTCAACACATAGTCACTCTCTTCCTATCAGTACACCCCAAAACTGAAATATCGCCTCAATATCAACGATTCACTCCTCAGCCTTAACTGGGTCCTTAAGCCCTGTGAACTCGGAGGATGCATACTCAAGAAATCTCACACCCTCTGAGTCTCTTTGTCATCCCTATGCTGGGGAACTACTGGCTGAGGGTTGGGGCTACTAGAGGAACTAGTGGTGGAGGAGGATTAGGCATAAGAGTAGTTGTCTTCGTACTAGGTGTACATACCCCAAACTGCTGGATAAACATAGTGGTAAAGGTTGTAAGTCTTTCCCTCATACCATGTACTATCTCTTCGACCCTCCTTATTCTATCAGTAGGGCTCTCGAGTTGAGGGAAACAAGGTAGAGTGGGTTGAGCTCATCTCTGTGAACGGCCCCGTCTACCACTCATGATTAGCGATCTACTATTTGCACAAAATCCATAAATTAAGTCATACTTTGACAAGTAAGCTTACTTTATTACCAGACATGCATAGACACATTGGGATGTAATACACTTTTATTACTAAACACGACAGTACTACACAACATTTGCTCAGATACCAAGCAAACTGTCACGCCCTGGAAGCGTGAAAAAATGGGGCTAATTTAAACTTTTTATCCATTAACTATGTTGTTTTCCTGTCCTTGTCTAGATTTAAAATCTTTTTCATTTTCCAGGATCTCATTACACTACATACATTCTGTATATATAAAATCATTTACAACTATTACATCCCGACTATTATATACAATAGTGTCTATTATGTATCACATGTCTGGAATATAAGTAAGACTGTACCTCAAAGTTACGAAAGTATCCGATGAAAGGTCGGACTACCTTGTTATCGACCATAGTCTCGTATGTGCAGTAGACTCGCTATAGATAATCTGGGAGATGGAGAGGAGGGGGGTGAGTTTTTCAGACACAGTAAGAGATACATTTAAAATAGCTTTAATTACTCAAAACATGGTAAAACTCTTGGGTTTACAAATGTCACGACCCAAATTACCTAAAAATCAGAGTAAATTTTTCACTTTTTAATTTTCTTACCCGTCGTGAATAGTTACACTACTAAACAGTTGGGCTATGATTCGGTGTTAGTCACCTCTCACCTATTTACCATTCCGTTTTCATATTTCATTTACATATCAATTTATTTTAAATAAATACATCCCCAATATTACATCCATGTACAATACTGTGCCTCTATATGTTCAGATACAAAAATTATACAAATGTGTATACCTGGTCTTGATGAGAAGCAGCGGATATGACTACTGTCGTTCTCTTCTACTGAATATACCCTGTGGGGTGGAAAATGAAAGGGTGAGCATAAACAGCTCAGTAAGGCAATAATGTAAGCAGGTAGATAACTATACTATCTACGTGTTGATAATGTCATGATATAAAATCGTTTATATTTGGAGCATGAGGTAAGACTAAAAGATGCCAAATGTATGTATATCGTATAAGAGAAATCATGAAATTGACATATAAAAGAAACATGGAAAAATTATCATGTATGTCATCTCATGCTCGTCACATTTAAAACTTATTTGTTTCATCATAAACTCATTACGTTAAAAACTCATTTGTTTCATCATAAAACAACTTCATCAAGGTCAAACCCATCTCTCGAGAATACCTTGATTTATTAAATCACATCTCTTTTAAGAACATAAATCGGGACATTACCCCTCCCTCGGGTTTGTCCTGGTCTATTCAGACCGTATGATATCATGTGAGGCATGTAGGTTACTGTATGAAAACGAGGACTATGGCCATACTTTGTCCCTGTGATCCCAAGCTACACGGATCCCGGTGTGCGGGGTATCATAACTGCAACGGGAGGTGGGGTCAATTCCTACCCGCCAGAATCAAGTAACATCATAGAGTCATCATGACTACACTGTACAGCGTACTCCGTGTGACATACACGGTACATTGTACTCCGTGGACCCATATCATAGTCTGGGGGTGCCTGCCGTAGGTCTTATCCACCCCAATACTATGTCGATAACCAACCCATGTCTCAAAGTATACGTGCGAGCATCTCAACTCTCTGTGACACACAGTCTACAGGAGCTTTCGCACGACTATATGCATGTCAACTCACGTCTAGTGCGAGCAAAGCTCTAGCACCATGCTATGCATATCATGATATCTAAAATCTCATGCGAGCGAAGCTCCAGCACGATTTTGTGCACACACAAATTTCTCGTACGAGCAATGCTCCAGTACAGCTTTTCATGAGTAATAAATCAATAAACTTGAGTGCGAGAAAGACTCTAGCACTCTTTTTACTCGTGTAAATATGATAGGTGGCTCAATCTTTATAAAACATCTTTTAAAATAGTAATCGGTCCAAACCGGTACCCTTTCGTATAATTCACGAAATCAACAGCCAACCTATGTGCATATTTGCTTAAATCAAGGCAATACATTTATATAAAATATTAAAACAGGATAATCATGCAATTTCTCTACCTTACTACCCTTTTTTGTAAATTTTACTCCCAATGGCAAAATCATCTTTTTCTTTATTCACCTAAGCCCCGGTTTTCGTAGAAATTATTATTTCATTTTCTAGATACTTAAAAAAATTCTAGGCCCTTTAAATCCCCTCAATAAATATGTATAGAAATCTCTATGCACCTACAAAATTCTCTTACCTCGATTTACGCGTAAACTTATCTCATCTCGATAATATCCGATCTCTCAGTCCAATTGCGCGTCAACCAAGTCTACGAAACTGCATATAACCACATATTTTGGGTTAATTCACTTATTTTTATCAGTATATTGGGCTCGATCGCACCTTAATGGGCCTCGACCCATTTTCAGCCCGTTTTTACTTATTAAATCCTTTCTTCGGGTTTACTGGGCTCATTCAGCTTACCAATAATCATCGGGCTTCGTTCCAAACTCATTGGATAGCCCGTACACTATTTACGATAATTACATTGCAATTCCGATAAATATTCCTTTTTATACAGAATTAATTCATAAATTTCGTAAAATAATCGAAACTCTGTATTAAAGGACTCTAATTGTCGAAATTAAAATGTACCTACCCAATATGATGCGGGATACGAAAATCGGAGCTCAATCGGCTCTCGTTCGGGTTTTGTCGTAAAACTGCATAATTATATATTTAATCTCGGGTTACTTTTTGATTAAATATAATTTAAATAAATTTTTCAAAATTCAAATCGGTCAATTTTAACCTCGTATCGACTTACCCGAAGTCCGATGTATCCCCGAAAATCTTTCTCTTTTTCCTTTTTTCTCTTTTTCTCCCTTTTTTTCTTCTTTCTTGGCTGAACCGGTTCAATCCGGTTCAACCCGATTCAGACCGCCGGTTCACTCTGCTTCGACCGATTCAGTACCTTACCGACCGGTTCTCCGTCGGCTTCCACCGCCAGTGGCTCCGCTGGGCCGTCCGCAACACGAATCTGCCCTCGGTTTCATCCAAGGCCGCCGAAAAGTCACCGATCCGGCCTGTTCTCTCCACCGTCGGTACCCATTTCCTCTTTTCGTCGTTTCCGGTGCCGTCCGCCGGTTTCGCCGATCGTGGCCACCACCAATCATGTCGTCTTGGCCTCGGGGACGTTCGGCGGTGGTCAGGTTTGTCCAGATCGGCACCGGTGGCCGCCGTTTCCTTTTTCTCCCTCAGGTTCTGTCTTCCCCCCTTTCTCACGCCGTTCGTCGCCGTTTACCACTTCATTGGTGTCGGTGGCTCGGCTGGACTGCCGCTGATGGCCACCTCGGGTCCAGACTTGCCGTCGGTCTCCTCCGACGGTGCCGCAGAAGTCAGGCTCGGCTTCCGTTTTTCAAATCGCGATTTCGCAATTTTTCCTTTTTTTGTTTTATTTTTACTTATTATTATTTATAAATTAGTTTATTATTATTATATTCATTATTTTAGTCAAAAATATTCTAAAATGTCTATAAAATTAATTTTTTATTCCAAATAAATTTATTTAATTTAATTTAATTAATTTATTATATTTTTAACCATTTTTTGTATAATTTCTCCGTATTTTCGGGATATTGTCCCGAATAACTTTTTGGTATTTCTAAAAATTTCGGATCTTGATCAATTGGACTCGAAATTTAATTATTTCTTCGTTATTGATCAAGATTTCTCAGACCATTATTTTTAATAAAATTTTCTTGTTAAATTTATACCGAGTTTTGATCTTTTGACCGTTTTGCCCTTCAAGGTGTTCGAGAATTCTATTTCAGTCCTTTTGCATTTTTAATTTCGTGCTTTAGATCCTTATTTCCAGTCCGAATCCCGTTCGTTTAATTTGGGACCATTTTAATCTTTCCTTTCACGAACATACTCATTTCGTGTTTTAACTAAATTCGGGTCTTACAAAATCTCCCCCACTTAAGAAATTTGGTCTTCCAAATTAGAACCAAGTTAGTCTGTAAATCACTCCGGATATTTCACACATATCATACTCTTTAACTCTTATGTGACTTTTTCGGAGTGTACTACTACCAAAGGACTTTAATTAGGGAGATCATCTTAAATCTCCACACTTTCTCCTTCCCGTTTTAATACCCGAATCAAGTTTTCCTATCATACGTGTTGGCTCTACCGAGAGGGGGGGTGAATCGGTTTTCTAACAATTATGGCCGATTTTAAATTAATCGCAATTTAAACACAAGTGATAATGAATAAAACAGTGCAATATAACAATTTAATGCAAAGTGAGGGAAAGAGAAACAAACACAGCAACTTATAGAGGTTCGGCCAACTCTTGCCTACGTCCTCTCTCCTTGACCTTCTTGTCAAGTGGTTTCTTTCTCTCTTTCAATAGAGTTAACAAAGTTCCTTTTACAGGTTAAGGAATAACCTCTCTACCCTTAACAATACAGAAAATGTATTCACCCTTTTACAATAACACTCACTGAGGAACAATCCTCTTTTCTTTTAAGGTGAGGATGAATACAGAATAAGGCTTTTCAGTGGGTAGGACTAACACAGCTTGTAGTGCTTTAAGCTTGTACAATCAATCTCAATTAATGAGCAATAGAGATACAAGGAATGAAAGAATTAAAGCTTGAGAATGTTTGGAATATTCAGTGATAGTCTCTCTCTCTTTGCTTTGTCTTCAATGCTTGGTTATATACTGAAGGTTGGGTAGTTGGAGCATTTAATGCAGTTTTTCCCGTTGAGATTTGAAGAAAATAGCCGTTGGGAACCTCCAGTGGTCAGACAGATCGATCTCCCATCTTGGCCAGATGGATCTCCTAGTTTTAAATCCTGCAATGACAAAGCACAAATACACAGGGAGATCGATCTCATACATTACCAGATCGATCTGTTAGTTTAAATAGGCAGAGGCAGATCGATCTGTCGAATAGGCAGATCGATCTCCTATCCTCTCTGTTTGAGGCAAGATCGATCTCTCAATACACCAGATCGATCTCTCAAGCTCTCTGACTTTGAGCAGATCGATCTCTTCCTTACCAGATCGATCTCCTAAGTTCTCTGACTTAGAGCAGATCGATCTCTTAACCCTTGCAGATCGATCTCTTTTTACCTTAAACCCTTTACACCGTTTTAAGGCTTGCCAGATCGATCTCTTCCATCATGAGATCGATCTCTCATCAAGTATAAACCCAGGAGATCGATCTCTCATACCCCAGATCGATCTCTCATCAGCAGAACTCTAAGTTCTGGTCCTGATATCTTCTAAACATGTTTGTATACCATTTTAACATTATTGTATTAACTTGTTTTGTCATTTCAAAATACATTAACTCAACAATCTCCCCCTTTTTGATATGACAAAACTCATCCAATAAACATGTTTAGATAATTTGCAAAATTCCCCCTTTTTGTGAGCTTTTGACTTTGTTAAAGATTTAACTCATCCTTAGTTAAATCTTAACTCCCCCTTAGTTAGCTCTAGCTCTTAACTCCCCCTCAATTAAATCATCCTAACTCCCCCTCAATTAAATCATCCTAACTTCTTTTAAACATTTAACACATGTTTCTTCTCCCCCTTTTTGTCATATCAATAAGACAAGAATGGAATACTCATCATTTCAAAATAATATTTTGCATTAACAAAAGAATGACATTTCATTAACACAAGTCAATCAACATTTCATTCAAGCAAATTTTTCACAGAGAACATTAAGTAGCTTAACAATGTTGCAACTACACTAAATCTAAGCACCTAATGCCTAATGTGAGGGAGGATCACGATCCAAAAGCTCCTCAACATGCGTGCGCGTCACTTGAAGTTCATCGAACATTGCCTCTTGAGTTTCTTGAAATCTATCGAACATCGCCTTTTGAGTGTCTTGAAGGTGATCCACTCGTTGAGTCAATTCGGCAATCATACGCTGCTGAGTGGTATGTCCTTCATCGATTCTCTGACCAAGATCGCTTATCATCTTCACGATCAGCTCCAAGTCAGCAGGAGACGATGTTTGTGCAGATGGCGCAGCCGTGGAGGACGACGGTTCTGGAGCGGGTGCTGCAGGTGGGTGTGCTGGTTCAGCAGTGTGATCATCCTCAGCCTCAGCAGGTTGCTGTTCTTGCTTTTTCGTCCACTCTCCCCGGAAATCTTTGTAGTACCCCATATGATGTAGGGTCCCAATATTAAGCTCGCTTTTAGGAGATGGAAGTTCGCCAGTTTCGCCGCTGCAGTCGATGCCAAGGCGACGGAGAAGATAGGCTACCGGTTATGGAAAAACGATTGTGGTAGCTTGTCCACGCACAATCTTCAGCCAGTCTTCGTATATGAAGTGAGGGAGGTTTGGTTTTTGGCTGGTGGTGTGAATGTGATGGAGCCAAAACCGATCTAGACGCCTGACGGTTGAGTGACGGGTACCGTAAGGGCGGAGATTCCACGAGATTATGAGGTGGAGTAACCGAAGGTGCATTGGAAGGTTACTCGCCTTGTCCCCGGGGAGTTCAAACGCAAAGGGGACTTCCTCATCCTCATTAGTTAAGCCTTCATCGCGTATATCAAATACTTTGGCTATAACTTCAGAATCAATTATTATTGATTGACCCATGACGAAGGTTTTGAAGGCAAGGATTTTACAGGTGTCATCGGGGTCATATACGAGTTCGGCATTGGAAAAGAATGCGCGAACGAGATTTGGAGGGACAGGAGTGTTGATTCTCAAGAATTTCACCCAACCAAATTCCTCAAATTTTGATAGGTATGGAAAGTCTATGTGATTGAGGAAGGAAAAATCAATGGTGCGCCATTGCTTGATTGGCATAGTTGAGAAAAATTCCTCATACCGCTTTCTTTTGGCTGGTGTTCTAAAACACCGATTGAAAGAAGCGAGTGGAGGTGGAGTGGGTTGGGAGGAAGAACCTGCCTCTACATTGGGTCTAGGTGGTTTGGTTCCTGCTCTCTTAAGCCTAGGCATTATTCTAGACTCTAGATTCGTCTAAACAAATTCAAAAATGATAAGAGCAATGAAACAGTACCTAGGGTTGCCCTAGAATGAAAATCAACGCAAAACAGAGAAAATTTTTGAGAAATTAGTGAGAAATGTAGGTTACTATACCGGAATACGACACTGGGATGCAGGAATGACCGTACGAAGATCGATCTGAGGAGGAATTGAAGAAGAGGATGCGAGGGAATTGGAGTATTTTGAATTTTAGGTTTTGGGAGATTTGGGGATTTTTCGCGACTATTTATACTCCAAGGCATAGGAGATCGATCTGTCGAGGCGACAGATCGATCTGGTACTCCCAGAAGCGAAGAGAGATCGATCTGTCGTAGGGACAGATCGATCTGGTCGCAAACAGAGGCTTAAGGAGATCGATCTGGTACATGCACAGATCGATCTGTAGAATGCGAAAGCTTGATGAGATCGATCTGTCGTGGGGACAGATCGATCTGCCTTTAGACAGAGACGTAAGGAGATCGATCTTATGGTTAGAAGATCGATCTGCTTAGCTTAACCTTGACGATTTAGGCTTGATAGAAGCATGGAGATCGATCTATATCACAAGGAGATCGATCTCTCATCCTCTTTGCCAGAAAATCTTTGCAAGAAATCATTTAAAAAACAACTTGAAATCAAGATTTTTACAACATGAAAGTCCTAAGGCATACTCATGAGTCCTAATTCACCTCTAAGGATACAGAACCTATCTCTATCAAGGGGTTTGGTGAATATATCAGCTATTTGATGTGTAGTATCAATATACTCTAAGATTATATCCCCTTTTTGTACATGATCTCTAAGGAAGTGATGTCTAATTTCTATGTGCTTGGTTCTGGAGTGTTGAATAGGATTCTTAGACAGATTAATGGCACTGGTATTATCACATTTAATAGACACTTGTTTCATGTCAATACCATAATCTCTCATTTGTTGTTTAATCCACAACACTTGAGCACTACAACTACCAGCTGCTATATACTCAGCTTCAGTTGTGGACTGAGCTACACTGTTTTGCTTCTTGGAGAACCAAGAAATTAACCTATTTCCTAGGAATTGGCAAGTACCTGAGGTACTTTTCCTATCTATTTTGCATCCTCCAAAATCAGCATCTGAAAATGCATGAAGGGCAAAAGTGGAGTCTTTGGGATACCAAAGTCCTAGTGAGGGAGTATCTTTGAGGTATCTAAAAATTCTCTTAGTTGCCAATAGATGTGATTCCCTAGGGGAGGATTGAAATCTAGCACAAAGGCATACACTAAACAATATATCTGGTCTACTTGCAGTTAAGTAAAGCAATGATCCAATCATAGACCTATAGAGTTTAGTGTCTACACACTTACCACCTTCATCTTTGTCAAGCTTGATGTTGGTGCCCATTGGAGTGGCTTGAGGTTTGCAACTCTCCATTCCAAATCGCTTGAGCAAGTCCTTGGTGTACTTTGCTTGATTGATGAAAGTTCCATCCTTTGTTTGCTTCACTTGAAGTCCCAAGAAGAATGTGAGTTCTCCCATCATGCTCATCTCAAATTCCCCTTGCATGATCTTAGCAAACTCTTGACATAATGACTCATTAGTTGAACCAAAAATAATATCATCTACATATACTTGTACAACTAGTAAGTCCTTATTTTTATTTTTGATGAATAATGTGGTGTCTACCTTTCCTCTTGAGAATCCTTTTTCTATTAAGAACTTCGACAACCTTTCATACCAAGCTCTAGGAGCTTGTTTTAACCCATAAAGTGCCTTAGATAATTTGAAAACATGTTCAGGAAATTCATGATTTTCAAATCCGGGAGGTTGCTCTACATAGACTTCTTCATTAATGAAACCATTTAAGAATGCACTCTTTACATCCATTTGATATAACTTGAAATCTTTATAACATGCAAAGGCAAGTAACATTCTTATTACCTCTAATCTAGCTACCGGTGCATATGTTTCATCATAGTCTATGCCTTCCTCTTGTCTATAGCCTTGAGCAACTAGCCTAGCCTTATTCCTTATGATCACACTATTTTCATCCATCTTATTCTTGAATATCCATTTAGTTCCAATTATTGAGTGATCATTAGGCCTTGGAACTAGTTTCCATACTTTGCTTCTCTCAAATTGATTTAACTCTTCTTGCATTGCTAGGAACCAATTATTATCCTCTAAGGCTTCAATTACATTCCTAGGCTCTATTTGAGATACAAAGGCTATATATTGGCACATATTCCTTAAGGATGACCTAGTTCTAACTCCAAGAGTTGGATCTCCTACTATTTCACAATCTTTTACATATCCTAACTCTCTTGGTGCTCTAGGTTCTCTTTCTAAAACTTCTATTTCTTCTTCATCTTCTTTATTCAAATCAAGCTTTTCTAGAAAGTCATCTTCTAAGCCTTCATCAAATATCTCAACATTTTCATCATTGTTGGTTGAATCTTTAGATATATTATTTGATTCATCAAATACAACATGAATAGATTCTTCAACCATTAATGTTCTTTTGTTATAAATTCTATAAGCCTTTGAATTCAATGAATATCCTAGAAATATTCCCTCATCACTTTTGGCATCAAATTTTCCTAAATTATCTTTTCCATTATTTAGAACAAAGCATTTGCAGCCAAAAGGATGGAAGTAACTAATATTAGGCTTCTTTCCTTTGTAGAGCTCATAAGGAGTTTTCTTTAGCATGGGTCTTATCATAGCTCTATTGATTATATAACATGATGTGTTTATTGCTTCAGCCCAAAAATACTTTGGTAGGTTATTCTCACACAACATGGTCCTAGCCATCTCTTCCAAAGTTCTATTTCTTCTCTCAACTACACCATTTTGTTGTGGTGTCCTAGGGGCTGAAAAGTTATGACTAATTCCTTGATCATTGCAATACTCATCAAATCCTATATTTTCGAATTCTTTGCCATGATCACTTCTAATGCTTGTTATTGTATATCCTTTTTCATTTTGAGTCACCTTTGAGTAAGTTATGAATTTCTCTAAGGCTTCATTTTTTACTCTCAAAAAGAACACCCAAGTGTACCTAGTGTAATCATCAACTATTACAAATCCATAGTGTTTTCCACCTAGGCTAGTGGTTCTAGTGGGTCCAAATAAGTCTAAATGTAGTAATTGAAGAGGCCTAGAGGTGGATACACTATTCTTAGGCTTAAAGGTTGTCCTCTTGTGTTTTCCTTTAACACAAGCTTCACATATTTCTTCATGCTCAAAGGGTATTTTGGGTAAGCCTACAACTAGATCCTTTCTAGCTAACTTAGATAGCACACTCATGCTTGCATGGCCTAGTCTTCTGTGCCATAACCAAGATTCCTTTTTATTATCTACCATTAAGCATATGTTTTCATTTTTGAGTTCATTAAGATAGACAATATATATGTTACCTTGCCTATGACCTAGAAAAATCACTTTGTTTAACTTAGGATCTATAACATTGCATTTCATGCAATCAAAAATTACTTTGTAACCTTTGTCACAAAGTTGACTAATGCTTAGCAAGTTATGCTTTAGACCCCTAACAAGTAATACTTTTTCTAAGGAGAAATGATCATTACCTATTGAGCCACTCCCTTCCACTTGGCCTTTGGAGTTGTCCCCAAAAGTGACTTCTCCACCAATTTTCGATTTGAAGGAATTGAAATGGCTTTTATCACCTGTCATGTGCCTTGAACATCCACTATCTAAGTACCAAGCTTCTTTTGTTTTAGCTTTGTGGTTATGCTCAATCACCTACAACAAACAAAAGTAAACACACTCAAGTCTTAGGTACCCAAATTCTCTTGGGTCCTTGAAGGTTAGTGAATGCAATTCTTGATCCCATCGGGATCCATTTTGCTAATGCATTGCAGTCCTTGGAATGAATTACCTCTTTTGGAATCCATATCCTTTTTACAATTTTTCCTTTAAGATTCCTCATCTTTTTAGTGCAATAATGTGACTTATGTCCCTTCTTATTACAATATGAACAAGTAATTTCAGGTTTATTCATACTCTTCCTAGCCATAAAACTCTTAAGATGGGTCTCCCTACTTTGTGCATTATACCCTAAGCCATTTTTGTCAAAAAATGCCCTTTGGGTTTCTAACATGCTATCTAGCTTTTGTTGCCCCATGTGAAACCTATTAAAGGAGTTATGTAAATTCCTATTTTTCTCCTTAAGATCAGAAATTTCTAGATTTGCAATCTCTAGTTTCTTCTCACATTCCAAATTATCTTGTAACATTATCTCATTTTCCCTTTTTAATTTAGATATTAACTTTTTATACTTCATGCTCATAGATTCATACTCTAATGCTAAATCATCAAATGCATCTTGCAGTTCATCAAAAGAGTATTCATTGATATTAGATGTTACCTTTTCATCCTCATCAATTGCCATGAAGCATAGGTTGGCAATGTCTTCATTTGATTCATCATCGGAGCAATCACTGTCACTCCATGTTGCTACCATCGCCTTCTTTTTATGAAACCTATCATTAGATCTTTTGAGAAGAGGGCAGTTAAACTTTATGTGTCCAGGTTTTTTACATTCAAAACACACAATAGAGTCTTTTCTACCTACTTCCTCTTGTTCTCTCCTATTGTTTCTCCTATTGCTATTGCTAGTTCTCATCCTCATGAATTTATTAAATCTTTTGGCAAACATTGCCATTTCAATATCCTCCTCACTGCCACTCTCATTTTTAATTTCCTTTTCAGCAGTGGATTTTAGAGCAACACCCACTTTCTTGGGTGGCTCTTCATTTCTTTTAAGCTTCATCTCATAAGTTAGCAAGGAGCCTATTAATTCGTCTAAGGACAGTGTGTGTGGGTCCTTTGATTCCTCTATTGCTGTCACTTTAGCTTCCCATGACTTAGGTAAGCTATTTAGAATTTTCTTTACCATTTCAATATTAGAATATGTTTTTCCTAAAGATTTTAATCCATTAATTATATCTGTAAACCTAGTGAACATATCACTAATGGATTCTTCTTCCTTCATCCTAAAGAGCTCATAATCATGTGTGAGCATACCTACTTTTGTCTCCTTCACTTGGGTTGTACCCTCATGAGTTATTGCCAATTTATCCCATATTTGCTTGGCATTATCACACCCGGATACTCTATTATATTCATTAGGACCTAAAGCACAAAATAATGTGTGCATAGCTTTAGCATTTAGTTGTGCACATTTAATGTCATTAAAGTCCCATTCATCTTCTTCTTTGGGAATATCTCTTCCCTCTATTTTCTTTGTAGGGATTTGAGGTCCCTTAACTATAATTCTCCAGACTTCATAGTCGTTTGCTTGTATAAACAGCATCATCCTAGTCCTCCAATAAGAATAATGTTCACCATTGAACATGGGAGGTCTAACAGTGGAGTGCCCCTCTCCTATCAAATTAGTTGCTACATTGTTATGAGCCATTTGATCGTTTCTACTCTTAGGAAGTTGTTCCTATGTGATTAGAGAGTCCTAGCTCTGATACCAATTGTTGGCTCTACCGAGAGGGGGGGTGAATCGGTTTTCTAACAATTATGGCCGATTTTAAATTAATCGCAATTTAAACACAAGTGATAATGAATAAAACAGTGCAATATAACAATTTAATGCAAAGTGAGGGAAAGAGAAACAAACACAGCAACTTATAGAGGTTCGGCCAACTCTTGCCTACGTCCTCTCTCCTTGACCTTCTTGTCAAGTGGTTTCTTTCTCTCTTTCAATAGAGTTAACAAAGTTCCTTTTACAGGTTAAGGAATAACCTCTCTACCCTTAACAATACAGAAAATGTATTCACCCTTTTACAATAACACTCACTGAGGAACAATCCTCTTTTCTCTTAAGGTGAGGATGAATACAGAATAAGGCTTTTCAGTGGGTAGGACTAACACAGCTTGTAGTGCTTTAAGCTTGTACAATCAATCTCAATTAATGAGCAATAGAGATACAAGGAATGAAAGAATTAAAGCTTGAGAATGTTTGGAATATTCAGTGATAGTCTCTCTCTCTTTGCTTTGTCTTCAATGCTTGGTTATATACTGAAGGTTGGGTAGTTGGAGCATTTAATGCAGTTTTTCCCGTTGAGATTTGAAGAAAATAGCCGTTGGGAACCTCCAGTGGTCAGACAGATCGATCTCCCATCTTGGCCAGATCGATCTCCTAGTTTTAAATCCTGCAATGACAAAGCACAAATACACAGGGAGATCGATCTCATACATTACCAGATCGATCTGTTAGTTTAAATAGGCAGAGGCAGATCGATCTGTCGAATAGGCAGATCGATCTCCTATCCTCTCTGTTTGAGGCAAGATCGATCTCTCAATACACCAGATCGATCTCTCAAGCTCTCTGACTTTGAGCAGATCGATCTCTTCCTTACCAGATCGATCTCCTAAGTTCTCTGACTTAGAGCAGATCGATCTCTTAACCCTTGCAGATCGATCTCTTTTTACCTTAAACTCTTTACACCGTTTTAAGGCTTGCCAGATCGATCTCTTCCATCATGAGATCGATCTCTCATCAAGTATAAACCCAGGAGATCGATCTCTCATACCCCAGATCGATCTCTCATCAGCAGAACTCTAAGTTCTGGTCCTGATATCTTCTAAACATGTTTGTATACCATTTTAACATTATTGTATTAACTTGTTTTGTCATTTCAAAATACATTAACTCAACAATACGTTATACTTTCATTGAGTTAAGTTGTTGGAGCTCATATCCGTTCACATATGTTGGATCCGGACAGTATTTCCGAAGCATCATAAGATAGGACACATTGTGGATGCCTGTTTATTTAGGTAGTAATGCCAACCTACAGGTCTTATCTCCCACTTTGTCCAATCTCTTTTTGAATCTCGTTACGTCCTTATGCTATGTCCTAAGAGCATGTAACTTTCAACAATACTAATTCACCCTCAGTGAATTCCAATGGTTTTTGTCTCTTGTCAACAAAGCTTTTCTATCTGTTCTGAGGTGTTCTTAATCCTTCACAATTAAATGAACATCCTCAGAGGTTTGTCTTACCAATTCGGGAAAAATTTTCTATCTGTCACCCACTTCTTCTTGTCCAAATCGGGGAAACAACCCTTACGACCATACAATGCCTCATCTGAAGTCATCCCGATACTCAAGTGACAACTGTCATTATTGGCGAATTCGATCATTAACAACTGATAATCCCAGGAGCTTATCAGATAAATGGCATACGCTCTCATCATATCCTCCAGAACCTGTATAGTCCTCTCTGACTGACCATCTGTCTGAGGATGGAAAGCTATGCTAACACTGAATCGGGTTCCCTTAGCTTCCAAAAATATTCCTTAAAGTGAGAAGTGGAGCGGGAATCCCTATCTGATATCATGCTCCCTGGAACGCTATATAATGTTCCACAATTTTGCATATACATAAATTCGCCTACACACTCAGAGTATCTTGGGATTTCATAATCAGAAGGTGGGTAGACTTAGTCAATCTATCGACTATCACCCAGATAGTCTCGTGATTCATTCGGGTCTTCTATAACCCATCACGATATTCATGGTAACTTGTTCCCATTTTCGAGTCGATATAGGCAGAAACTGCAATAACCCTGCAACTTCTTTTGTTTTACCTTACTCTGCTGACATACGAGGCACTTATCCACAATCTCCATAATGTCTCCTTTCATATCTGACCACAAATTCCCTTTTCAAAGATTTTGATATATTTATTACTTTTCAAATGCACTGTATCTCCTGAAGAGTGAGCTTCTGACAATAACATTTTATCATCATTGTGGTCATGGGGAGCATTTATACTGTCTCAGAACCTCAGTAAGCCATCATCACTCTCTGTGAACTCTGTCACTGTACCCATCTGATTCTGACCCACACTATCGACACTCTGCTGATCATCATGCTAAGCCTGTCAAATCCGATCACACAAATCCGGTTCTAATCTCAGGCTAGCTATCACACAATCACTGTCATCATCAGAAGGGATCACATCACAACTGAGGCTCACAACTGCTCTAGCAGCTCACGTTCCCTGACCATCATATCTGGTACTATCTCGAGGCTCTTTCTACTTATGGCATCAACCATTACATTAGCCTTTCCTAGGTGGTACAATTTTTACAATCATAATTGTTGTGATAGTATATTTTGAAATGACAAAACAATTAAATTCAATAATATAAAGATGATATAAAAACATGTTTAGAAGTTATCAGTACCAGAACTTGAGTTTTTATAGATGAGAGATCGATCTGGGTTATGAGAGATCGATCTTCTGGGTTTTCTATAGATAAGAGATCGATCTGGGTTATGAGAGATCGATCTCCTGGGTTTTCTATGATGAGAGATCGATCTCATATAGATGTGAGATCGATCTGCTAAGCCTTGAACCTGTACAAAAGTATTAAGGAAGATTGAGATCGATCTATAAGGGTTATGAGATCGATCTGCCTAATACTGGAGTTGAGGAGATCGATCTGATCTAGGAAGAGATCGATCTCCCCTAAAGTAAAGACAGTAGATCGATCTGTAAGATCGATCTACACTCAAACAGAGAGCTCATGAGATCGATCTGGTATAGGATGAGATCGATCTCATAGAAGTCAGAGAGCTAAGGAGATCGATCTGGGATAATGAGAGATCGATCTCCCCACTACGAGAATTCATGGCAGATCAATCTCTAGATCGATCTTCCCTCAAACAGAGGGATTGGAAGATCGATCTGCCTATTCAACAGATCGATCTCCCCTAACATGTTCAAATTGTAAGATCGATCTGCTCATATATGAGATCGATCTCCTTGTGTTATTTTACTTTGATCTTGTAGGATTTATAACTAAGAGATCGATTTAGCCAAGATGGCAGATCGATCTGGCATTCTACTGGAGGTACCCAACGGCTAGTTCTGCAAAAATCTCAACGGAAAAAACAGCATTTAATGCTCCAACTACCAAACCTTCAGTATTTAACCAAGCATTGAAGACAATGAGAACAGAGACACCATTGCTGCACATTTCTTACATTCTCAAGAGTTTTATACTTTCATTCCTTGTGTCTTCATTCCTTATTTATTGAGTTTGTTGTATAAGCTTAAGTGCAAAAGCTGTAATTGTCCTACCCACATTAAAAGCTTGATTTTGTATTCATCATTACCTTAAGAGAGAAGAGGATTGTTCCTCAGTGAGATAAAATTGTAAAAGGGTGAATACATCTTTGTATTGCAAAGGGTAGAGAGGTTATTCCTTAACCTGAAAAAGGAACATTGTAACTTCTGTTGAAGGAGAGAAAGAAAGCACTTGACAAGATCGACCCCAGATCCTCTGACTATCGTAATATCATGCCTTTTTACCCCACAAAAATCATTTTGGGCCTCTTACCCTATTTATCAAAATCATTTTGGGCCTCATACCCGTGTATTAAAATCGTTACGGGACTCTAACCCGTTTTTCATAGAAAACATGATTTTCATAAATCATTACAGGACTGTAGTACGTGTGAATATGGAAAGCATAGTTATAATAGCTATTTCATGGGACTCATACCCGTACTGTGAAAATATAGCTTAAAAGCTATCTCGGGACTTTAACCCATATCATGAAGACATGGTTTCGTAAAACATATTGGGACTTTAACCCGTAATCTCACATGAAAATACTATGCTTTCGTTTCAGAAGTGAAAAATCACTTTTATAAACATATATGCTGTAAAATGTATCTCATATTTATAAAACATGCTGAAAACTGTGGAAATGGTTTTTGGCTTCGATTTGAATACAGTTGGAAATCCATTTCGTAAAATCTCATTCAATTCTCATACATAAACAGTTGGTAAGGACGTAGGAGTACTAACGCTACTCTAAATCATATCCCTTACCTCTTAGCGACTGATGTAGAGCACTTTTCTCGATGCTCAAATTTACTTCGTAAAACGTGTCGATAGACCGAGCTGCTGCAAAATAAGTTCAACTTATCACATATGGCTTAAATTCATTTCACGCCATACCATGTCGATAACCAACCCATGTCTTAACATACACGTACGAGCATATCATCTTACTGTGACACGCAATCTAAAGGAGGCTCCAGCACGACTCTATGCAAGTCACATCACGTCTAGTGCAAGCGAAGCTCCAGCACGACACAATGCATATCATGATATCTAAAATCTCATGCGAGCGAAGCTCCAGCACAGTTTTAAGCACATACAACAATCATTGTACGAGCAACGCTCTAGTATGACTTTCATACATAATAAATCAATGTAAAATTACGTATAAGCAAGGCTCCAGTACGATTTTCATGCATATAAATCAGTAAAACTCAGTACGAGTGAGGCTCCAACACTCTGTATATGAGTTAAAACATTAAAAATTCAGTACGAGCAAAGCTCTAGCATGATTAAACTCATATAAATCTAATAGGCTGCTTTATTTTGATAAAACACTTTCAAAATCATAATTGGCACCTTACACGTGCCCCTTTCATGCAAATCATGAAAATCAATAGTCAATCTATCGATAAATTGCTTAAATCAAGCAATATATTTCATAAAAATATCAAAAACATGTTATTCATGCAATTTATTAGCCTTACTACCCTTTTTGTAAAATTCCTAACTAGGGACAAAAAGATCTTTTTCACATTTAGCAAAATTTTTTCGTAAAAATTATTATTTCTTTTCTAGGTAGCCAAGCAAATTTGATACCCTATAAATACCCTCAAAATACGTGCAGCTACCTCAAATACTCACAAAATTTTCTTACCTCGTATCAAGTTGAGTGTGGTAAATTTTCATTGCTGGAAGCTTATCCAATCCAATCTACTCCTAATCCAATCTCTAGAGCTGCAAAAATTTATTTATCATATCAATTGAACACAATAAATATATTTCCTTTGTTTACTACAGTCGATTTAACTTATTGGGCTCATTTACTTTTATTGGGCTTTCCGAGGGGCCCATAATCTAAATTGGGCCGATTGCTACTCAAGCTTGGCCCATTACGAACATTTGGCCGAATTCTTGGCCTAACATCACTGTTACGTTATCTTATCCAATTTCTAGTCTCTTTCAACTGTTTAAAATCATTTACAATAGTCTATTTTCAATTCCAAGCATTATGAAATTTTATACGGAATAAATTGCAACTTACGCGATTAATTTCTAACTCGTATAACTATCCAATTTATAGAAATCGAGATTCACTTAGCTGAGATTCTGTGATAACACACAAATCTAGGCTAACTCAAACTCTCGTCTGTTGCCAATTGTCGCGCTACACGTTTATATATTTACCAGGTCAATTTCAGACAAATATAATTTAAATTAAATATTTTGAAAATAAATAGGCCAATTTCGACTGTTTACCGGCTTACTCGTAACTCGATTGCATCCCCGAATTTTTTTCTCATTTTTCCTTTTTTTCTTCTTTTTTTCTCTTTTTTTGGCTGAACAGGTCTGGTCCGGTCCAGTCCAGTTCAGCACAGTTTCATTTCAGCTGAACCGGACTGTACGGGTTCAGCCTTCCCTTCACTGCTCCAGGCATTTTCGGTCGGTTCTCCTCCGATTTCTACCTCCAGCGAGTCTGCCAGGTTGTGCGACGCATGGATCTGGTGACGGCCACGCTCAGATCGACGACGAAGAGGCCAGTTCGACCTCTTCTCTCTTCGGCATCGTTATCGTTTTCTCTCTTCAGCCGTTGACGGTGCTGCCGACCGTTTCACTGGTCGATTCAACCACCAATCGATCCATCTTCACCTAAGGAACATTCGGTTGGCGGTGGTTATGGCCAAAACGGCGCCGATGCCGACGAATCCTCTTTTTCCTTTTCCAGTTTCTTACTCGGCATTTTCTCCATTTCAGGCAATAAGGGCGCGTGTGACGACTGGTGGAAGGTCCCTCGGTGTCGGTCTTGCTTCACCGATCTTCTCTCCCCCTTGTGTTGCTGCCGTTAACAGAGATTCAGGAGATCGGTTCATTTGATCCCTGTTTTCTGTTAGGGTCACACGACTGTGTCGCGCGATCATGTTTCTTTTCCTTTTTTTTCAATTTCGTTTTTATTTATTTTATATATATTATATTATATTATATTATATTATATTATAATATAATACAAAATATCTAAAAATCTTAATATAATTAATAAAAATATCTTAAAATTTTACACTATTTTTTATTAATAATTATAATAATAAAACAATTATTAATATTATTATAATTATATTTTATTTCCACAATGTATTTTATACATTAATATTTATACACTTTTGTACATGTATTTTATTTAAATTATTTTTACAATAATATATGGGCATCATATTTTATTTTATTGTATTTATTTATTTATTCCTCCAGAAATATATTTTTCTATATTTTTTAGATCAATGGCCCAAAATAAGGTAATTTTCGGTTTATCATTTTCGAACCAACTTCCTTTTTTGGACTCCTTATAATTTTGCATTTTGAGTCTATATTTTAAATCGATTTAACCTAATTTCATTCGGTTTATTCTGAATTTACCCAAACTCTTATTTTACACTTCAGTGCATTTAGACGTCTAACTTAATAATCGGACTTAAAATCCACACAAAATCTCTTTATTGATTAACCTATTACGTACAAAGGTTCACACTAACATGTTCTTAAGGAGAAGACACCGAATTTCGAATCTTACACTCCTTCCCTCCTTAAGAAATTTGGTCCTCCAAATTGAACCAGTCTTAGTTCTCAAATAAATGGGTATGCTTTTCTCGCATCATACCCTCTAACTCTCACGTAATTTCCTCTAAAGTGTGGAGTTGCCAGAGACCCTCAACCAACGGGATAGTCTTAGACCGTAATACTTCATCCTTCCTGTCTGATATATTGAGTACTTAGTTTACCCTTCTTACCGAATCTCATAAAATCTTTCAACAGAGGTACCTTCAAGAACACTGATTCGCCAACCATAAATTCTAATGGTCTTTGTCTCATGTCAACATAGTTTTACTGTTTGCTCTGAGCTGTTCTCAATCTCTTACACATCAACTGAACATCCTCAAAGGCTCGTTTCATAAAATCAGGAGCAAATATCTGTTGGTCACCCACTTCTTCCTATCCAATCGGAGAATGACACCTACTATTATACCATGCCTCATATGGAGCTATTTCGATACTCGAATGATAACTGTTTTTGTAGATGAATTTGGTTAATGATGAATGATCATCCCAAGAGCCTTTCCAATTCATTACACACACTCTCAACATATCCTCCTAAGTCCGGATGGTTCTCTCTAATTATCCATTGATGTCAGGATGAAGAGTTGTGTTAGAACTCACTCCCATTCCCATAGCTTCCTGAAAATGTTCCCAAAAATGATAAATGAAGCGAGGATCCCTATCTGACACAATGCTCACTGGAATACTACATAGTGTTCCATAAGTCTCCATACATATAACTTCACCAACACACTCAGAGTATCTATAGATTTCATAACTAGGAAGTAGGTTGCCTTCGTCAATCTATCTACTATCACCCAAATAGCCTCGTGATTCTTATGGGTCCTCTATAACCCATGAAAAAATCCATGGTAACATGCTCCCATTTCTATATCACTATATGTAGAGGCTGCAATAACCTTGCAGGTTTCTGATACTCTACCTTACTCTGCTGACATATGAGACCATTCACTACTAACTTTACGATATCTCTTTTCATGCCTGACCACCAATACCCTTTTTAGAAATTCTAATACATTTATTGCTCCCCATATGAAATGTATTTTTCGAAGAGTGAGCTTCTGATAATAACAATCTCATCAATTATGGTCATTTGGAACACATATTCTACCTCAGAACCATAGCAAGTCGTCATCACTCACTGTGAACTCTATCACTCTACCCATCTAAAGCTGACTTACACTATCGACACCCTATCGATCATCACGCTGAGCCTATCGAATCTAGTCAACCAAATCCAGTTCTGATCTCTCAAGCTAGCTATCACATAATCACTGTTAGCATCAAAAGGGATCACATCACTACTGAGGCTCATAACTACTCTAACAGCTCACGCTTCCTGACCATCATATGTGATAGCATCCCGAGGTTCTTTCTGCTTAAGGTATCAGCCACTACATTAGCCTTACCCAGGTTGTACCATATCTCACAATAATAGTCCTTTAAAAGCTCTAACCCTCTTTGTTATCTCATATTCAACTTTTTCTGTGAAAACGAATACTGGGGCTTTTATGATCAGTGTATACATAAAATTTCTCACCGTATAAGCAGTGGCGTCATATCTTCAGTGCAACCACTACAATTGCCAACTCTAAATCATGGATCAGATAGTTCCTCTCATGATCCTTGAGTCATCTGGATCTATAAGTGACTATCTTCCCATTTATATTAATACCCAGCCCAATCCTTTTTTTGAGGCATCTGTATATACTGAGAAACCTCCTGAGTTGTTCGGTATGGTGAGAATAGGTGCGGAGGTCAATCTATCCTTCAATTTACCAAAACTCCTTTCACGTTTATCATTCCACTCAATACAACTTTCTTTCGAATGAGACGTGTCAACGGAGCAGCTAATTTTAAGAAACCATCAACAACCGTCTGTAATACCTAGCCAAACTCATAAAACTTTTAATCTCTGTGATTGTTCTGGGCCGTTCTCATTGAACCACAGCTTTTATCTTAGACGGATCCACAAAAACCCTGTCTTTCGATATCATATGACCTAGAATGATATCTATCCTAGCCAGAAGTCACACTTACTTAGTTTGGCATATAACTGTTTCTTTCGGAGGGTTTGCAAAACAATTCTTAAGTGCTGCTCATGGTCTTCCTTGGACTTTGAATACACCCAAGTATCATCCATCAAGACACTAACAATCGGTCCAGGTAAGGTTTAAATACCTCATTCATCAACAACATAACGATTATGGAAAGCTATCTTGGGCACATCCACATTACGAATCCTTCACTGATGATACCCAGACCTCAGATCAATCTCAAAAAAGAACTATGCTCTCCAAAGCTAATCTAATAGCTCATCAATGCATGGAAAGGAATACTTATTCTTGATGGTAGCTTTATTCACCAACCAAAAATCACTACATAGTCGGAGGCTTTCATCTTTCTTTTTCACAAACAGAACTGGTGCTCTTCAAGGCGAAACACTCGGTCTGATGAACACTTATCCAATAACTCCTGTAATTGCTTCTTGAGTCCCTTCAGTTCCACTGAAGCCATTTTATACAGTGGTTTGGATATTGGCTCAGTACTAGGTACCAAATCAATACAAAACTACATTTCTCTAACTGGTGGTAACCCTGGTAGATCATCCGAAAAGACATCAGACAACTTCTTAACCCTTGAGATATCTGTCAACTCTGGATATGCCTTACCTATATCAACCACATAGGCGATGAAATCTTCTCATCATTATTCATTCTGTTAGTACAATCATTTACTCATTTAATTACAGCCACTACACTTTTCCATCACTTATCAAAACTTACAGTACACTTTTCGATGTTTTCAACCCTATCTTAGCATAGTCGTTTAAAACAGCATGGTTTGCAGTCAACTAATCCATCCCTATATTACTTCAAAATCATTCGTATTCAATTGAATGAGATTGGTTGGCCTATCCTTTTACTCCCACTTTCAACTTATAATCTCTATACACATATTCAGTTGGCTGACTATCATTCATTGGGGTGTAAATCAGCAACATTTTACCTAACGGTGTAAGCTGTACATACTTTAGCAATTTAGATGTTATTGAAAGCGATATAAATAAATGTGTGACACAGGGATCAATTAAATCAAATGCTTCAAGATCAAAATCAAGATGGTACTTTCCACCACAACGGATGAAGCGTCAGTAGTGTCCTGGTCCAAGACATGTACTCACCCCTGACCAACAGCCTGTTTCCTCTTCTCTTCGGTTGTGGCCTTCTTTTTGAATCATAGGTATTAGCAGGGATCTTCTCTGGCTCTTTGCCCTTTTGTGGGGCAGTTTCACCTAGCTCTAGGCAATTCTTCATTAAATATCCTGTCTTACCACTTCTGTAACATTCTCTAGTAGCCACATGACAAGGACTATTACCTTTCCCAAACTCAGAGGTGTGCAACTCATAATCTTATTAGCACAACTATGGTTCGTACATTGCCTCGTCATAGGTAGTGATATCTCATGGGCCAATCAGGCTCTGATGGATGGTCTGAGCTCTTCCATGAACTTTCAGACCTTCCAACTCTCACTGCTCATAGTGTTGGGGTCATACCTGCCTGGGATATGAACCTTAATTCATACTCATCAATAGATCAATTTAGGGGAACCAAACTTCTAAATTCCACCGGTAACTTTCTCTAAGCAGTGTCTGGGACATATTGTCTCCAGAATGCTTTCCAGAAATATTTCCCATGTCAGTTCAAGATGTCTAATTCTCAGGATGAGTCGAACGAACTTCTACTAATACTCCTCTTCAGCCTCATCCCATATATTGTCGGAGCAAATAACTCCATAATATTCTCTAAGCTCCGCTCAACTCTCGCAGTGTACCTCAGTACTCTCTGGTCTCTCTATGGGATCCGGTGTGGTATAATCAGACGAAGACTTGTCTCAGCTCTCAGGCCTACCCCTATAGCCTCAAGCGCGTGTACTTACCCCTCTACCATGGTGGCTATCAATCAAAGTAACTATATTCCTGCATTCACAACCCTTTCTCGGTCTAATCCCATCTCCAAATACACAATTGTATCTAAACAATGTACAGTACATGGGGATGCAAACTTTCTTAACCACTAACACTGACTCCTATTAGGTACCTCTGTCACGACCCATTATTTCCTAAAAATCACTACAAATTTTTTGCTTTTTCATTTCCTTACCTATCATGAACAGTTTCACTACTAACAGTTGGGCTATGAGTCGACATTAGTCCCTCTTGTCATGCTACTTACCTTAACATCCATTTCCATATCACATTTACATATTAGGATCTACTGTCCTTTTACTTTAACTAATTACATTTATAACTGTATTTACATAGGTCTACATCCCCGATATTTCATCCATGTACAATACTGTGCTTTTACATGTTCATATACAAAACTGTATAATGTGTATACCTGATTCGTGATGGGAAGCAGCGGATAACAAGGAATGCAATCTCTATCCGCTCCTAACTTGTGAGACCCCGTATATGTATAATTCTATATATATGTACATAGAAATGTAAATGAAGTTATACTATGAATTTATAAGTGAAATATATGTGATGTAAGTCCATAAGTTTATCTACACACTTGTAATATGAGTTATGATTGTACATACAAGTGACATTATATATGAATATGAAGAAATGGACTTAAACATGTGAAGAATGGGAGTAAAATGGAAAGTGAGTAGAGTGGTAAAATGAAAGGAGGATGGCATAAGTTGTGCACTTTCATTTGGTTTATATTAAGTACCTTTGGTCATATAAAGATTCTACACAAGTTTTAATGTGTATGAAGTATTAATGGATGCCATTTTTAAGTCTCAAAGATGATTAGATGAGAAAATGACCATGGCAACAAATTAAAGATGTTTTGGTATAAGTTTCTGCAGGAAACTGCAGCAAAATCTAGAAATTATGCAGGCCAGATCGATCTGGATAAGCCAAAAATGCTTGTATTTGAGCAAAAGAATAGGGTAGATCGATCTCCAATGGGGTAAGATCGATCTCCTAAACATTCTATAATGAAAAGATCGATCCTCAAGCATATAGATCGATCTCCTTAGCTCTCTGTTTGGAGCAGATCGATCTCAAGCTTCGACAGATTGATCTCATGCTTAAAATGTCATGGAAAAGAGGAATTTAAGGGGACCAGATCGATATCCTCCTTGTGTAGATCGATCTCCTCAAGCTATTTCTATAGAAAGGGTATTAAAAATCTACAGATTTTGGGACAAAACCATTTCCTTCCCTTTCCAACCCAAAACCTAGTTTCTCTCTCTAAATCCAACCATTTTCAAGGAGATTTAAGGGAAGACTATTGGAGGCAAAGTTGTTCACATCAAGGAGAAGAACAACATAGTTTTAAGACATTTACCCATTTGTTGGATTGAAGGAACAAGGGGCATTTCTATTTGGAGCAAAGAGGAAATCCAAAGATGTGAGTTTCCAAAGCACCAACTTAAGTACATTGTTAAGCTATTGATGTTTGGGGTTGATTGGAGTGCTTAGTATTTTTAGAAACTATCTAAAATGCATTGGAATGATTATGACCTAGAAATGGTCTAGTGTGAGAAAGTGGAATGTATTGAGATTAATGAGAAATGGGATATCTAGAGGTGATAATAGTGTTATAGGTATGATTTTAAGATGTTGTTAGTGAATAAATTGTAAGATTTACCTAAAATGGGTAAAATGTGGATTAAAGCATTGGTAAAATGCCTAAATGAATTATATTGACTAGTGAGGTCAAATATGAGTTAACAACTTTAACTCAAGTGGTTTGGATGATTTAAATCGCACCTCTCGACACCGGAACAAAGCGAGCCAAGAGCACAAGAAGCTAAGAGAAAGAGAGTCACACTCAAGTAAATCGAGGTAAGAGAATTGTGTGGACTCTTAGAGATATCTGTGCGTGATTTGGGCTCTTAAATGCTTTACTAGAATGCATGAGAAATTAGGAAATGAAATTGGGTGATTGAAGGGCAAAGAGTTGGGTGTTTGAGAAAAGTGCATGAAAATAAAAGCATAATGCTTGAAAATCATGTTTTATTGCTTTTTAGCAAATGATTGGTAGGTTAGCTAACATTTGAAATGAATTACAAAAGAAATGAGTTGTTTTGGTTTATTAAACCATGCCTTGCAAAGAATTGAGCCACCTACATGGTTTTCATGAGAATGAAAGCGTGCTAGAGTATGACTCACACGAGATTTGATGTGTTTTATGTGTATGGGTGCTAGAGCTTAGCTCGCACTAGATTTACATGGATTTCTATGATGTTATGCTTGAGTGGAGCTTGCACAGCCTTTATACTGGTTTTGGCATGGTGTAGAGCATTACTCTCGGTAGATGCCCACCTCACTTGTTATCGTGTTTGGAGCTTCGGGTAGACTGGGTGTCACACCGATTAAATAGGCTCGCACTTGTATTGTTTTGACATGTTGATAGCCGTGTTAGGAGCTTCGGGTAGACAAGAGGTCGTACCGATTAAATAGGCTCACACGTGCGTTTGAGATGTGGCGTGATATGATATGTTGATGTAGGTCCACGGAGTACGTTGTACCGTGCATGTAGCATGGAGTACGTTATACAGTGCTGAGAAGTGATATGTCATCTTCGGACGAGATCTGCTATGGACCGACGGGCAGGATTTAACCCACCTCCCATGTGGAAGCAAATAGTGGCGATAACCGACACACTTGATCCGTGTAGCTGGTATCACAGGATATCGCCATAGTCCTAGAGGTTATTTCCATTATTGAATTGTCTATCTCACATGTCTATTGTTTTGTGAATAAATCCATGTTTTTGAAATGCCTTGTGGGTCAGGCTAGTCCGAGAGGAAGGGGATGAATCCTAACCAGTGATGATTTTATGTGATGAGAAAATATGTTAATGGTTTTTAAAGTGCACTGATGCATGATGATTAATGTCATGCTTTATTGTGAAAAATGCATGATGATTAATGCCATGCTTTATTGTGAAATATGCATGTTGAGTTAATATATTTTGAAATGACAAAACAAGTACATTCAATAATATAGAAATGATTTAAAACATGTTTAGATGTTATCAGTACCAGAAACTAAGTCTTTAAGGATGAGAGATCGATCTGGTGAGATGAGAGATCGATCTCCTGGGTTTTCTAGTATGAGAGATCGATCTCATGAGGATATGAGATCGATCTGCTAAAGGATTGAATTCTCAAAGGATCTGTACAAGGTATTGAGGAAGCAGAGATCGATCTATAATGGTTATAAGATCGATCTGTCTAATACAGGATGTTTATGAGATCGATCTGGTCCAGAAAGAGATCGATCTCCTCTAAAACAAAGGGTAAATGGAGTAGATAGATCTGTAGATCGATCTGGTATAGGAAAAGATCGATCTCCTCAAAGTCAGAGAGCTAAAGAGATCGATCTGGGTTGATTAGAGATCGATCACCTCACTACGAGAATACTTGGTAGATCGATCTGTAGATCGATCTTGCCTCAAACAGAGAGATTGGAAGATCGATCTGCTTGTTCGACAGATCGATCTGCTCTAACATTTTCAAATTGTAAGATCGATCTCTACATATATGAGATCGATCTCTTTGCTTCAATTTGCTTTGACATTGCAGGAATTTAAACTAAGAGATCGATCTGGTCAAGATTGGAGATTGATCTGGCACTCTACTGGAGGTTCCTAACGGCTCTTTCTGCAAAACTTTCAACGAGAAAAACAGTATTAAATGCTCTAACTACCAATCCTCCAGTATAAAATCAAGCATTGAAGACACTGGAAATTAGAGACCATTGCTGCACATTCTATACATTCTCAAGAATTTATTTCCCCATTCCATTTGTCTTCAATCCTCATTTATTGATATTGTTGTATAAGCCTTTGTGCAAAAGCTATATTTATCCTACCCACATAAAAAGCTTGATCTTGTATTCATCCTTATTTTGAGAGAAAAGAGGAGTGTTCCTCAGTGAGAAAAACTTTGTAAAAGGGTGAATACTTATTTGTGTAAAAAAGGTAGAGAGGTTATTCCTTAACCTGAAAAAGGGAGTGTGTAACATTCAGTGTTAGAGTGAAAGAAAGCTCTTGACAAGGAGGTCAAGAAGAGAGGACGTAGGTAAGAGATTGGTCGAACCTCTATAAACTACTGTGTTGGATATTTCTCTCCCTTATCTTCCTTTAATTTATTCCATTACATTATATTGATTATTCATTATCTGCAAATTAGACTTAATTTAGTTTAAATTTGCCATTAACATTAGAAAACCGATTCACCCCCCTCTCGGTAGAGCCAACAATTGGTATCAAAGCTAGGACTCTTTGATTCTATAGGAATAACTTCCTAAGAGTTAGAAATGATCCAATGGCTCACAACAATGTAGCAACCAATCTAGTAGGAGATGGGCATTCTACAGTTAGGCCTCCTATGTTCAATGGTGAACATTATGCTTATTGGAAAACTAGGATGATGCTCTTCATTCAAGCAAATGATTATGAGGTATGGAGGATTATAACTAAAGGACCTCAAATCCCTACTAAAAGAATAGTGGGAAGAGATATCCCTAAAGAAGAAGAAGATGAGTGGGATTTAAATGATGTTAAATGTGCTCAACTAAATGCTAAGGCCATGCACACCCTATTTTGTGCTTTAGGGCCAAATGAATACAATAGAGTCTCCGGTTGTGACAATGCCAAACAAATTTGGGACAAACTGGTAATAACTCATGAAGGTACAACCCAAGTAAAGGAGACTAAGGTAGGAATGCTCACACATGACTATGAGCTATTTAGGATGAAAGAAGGAGAATCAATTAGTGATATGTTCACTAGATTCATTGACGTAATTAATGGGTTAAAATCCTTAGGAAAAATCTACTCTAATATAGAAATGGTCAAGAAAATATTAAATAGCCTACCAAAATCATGAGAAGGTAAAGTGACTGTAATTGAGGAATCTAAGGACCCACACACATTGTCACTAGATGAATTAATAGGATCACTACTCACATATGAGATGAAGTTGAGAAGAAATGAAGAGCCACCCAAGAAAGTGGGAGTAGCTCTAAAATCCACCACTTAAGAGGAAAGTAAAAAATGAGAGTGGTAGTGAAGAAGATCTTGAGATGGTAATGTTTGCCAAAAGATTTAACAAATTCATGAGAATGAGAGCAAGTAGTAGTGGTAGGAGAAACCACAAGAAAGATTAAGAAGAGTTAGGTAGAAAGGATACCATTGTGTGCTATGAATGTAAAAAACCTGGACATATTAAATTTAACTGCCCTCTTCCTAAAAGATCCAATGATAGGTTCCACAAAAAGAAGACAATGATGGCAACATGGAGCGACAGTGATAGCTCCGATGATGATTCGAATGAAGACAATGTCAACCTATGCTTCATGGCTATTGAGGATGAAAAGGTAACTTCAAACCTCATTGAATATTCTTTTGATGAATTGCAAGATGCCTTTGATGATCTTGCATTAGAATATGAATGCATGAGTATGAAGTACAAAAAGTTAATATCTAAATTGAAGAAAGAAAATGAGTTAATGCTAAAGGATAAGTTAGAATGTGAAAAGAAACTAGAAATTACAAATCTTGAAATTTGTGACCTAAAAGAAAAAAATAGTAACTTACAAAATTCTTTTAATAGATTTTATATGGGTCAACAAAAGTTAGACAACATGCTAGAAACTCAAAGGGCCTTCTTTGATAAAAATGGATTAGGATATGATGGAAAAAGTAGAGAGACCCATCTCAAAAGTTTCATAGCTAGAAAGAACATACATAAACCCTCAACTATTTGTTCACATTGTAATAAGAATGGGCATGCATCATATAATTGCAATATAAAGATGACCACTCTTAGAGGAAAAATAGTAAAAAGAATTTGGGTTCCAAAAGAAATAATTAACTCAAAAGATATTAATGCTTTAGTAAAATGGATTCTTAAGGGATCAAAAATTGCATTCACTAACCCCAAAGGACCCAAGAGAATTTGGGTACCTAAGACATGAGTTTAATTTTTTTTTATAGGTGATTGAGCATTGCCACAAACCTAAAACAAAAGAAGCTTGGTACTTGGATAGTGGATGCTCAAGACACATGACCGGTGATAGAAGCCACTTCAACTCATTTAAATCGAAAGTTGGTGGAGAAGTCACATTTGGGGACAACTCCAAAGGCCAAGTTGAATGAAGTGGTTCAATAGGTAATGACTACTTTTCATTAGAAAAAGTGTTGCTTGTTTGGGGTATAAAACATAACTTACTAAGCATTAGTCAACTTTGTGACAAAGGTTACAAAGTAATTTTTGATTGCTTGAAATGTCATGTTATAGATCCTAAATCTTATAAAGTTTTTTCCTAGGTCATAGGCAAGGTAATATATACATTGTCTATCTAAATGAACTTAAAAATGAAAACATATGCCTAATGGTAGACAAGGAAAAAGAACCTTGGTTGTGGCATAGAAGACTAGGACATGCTAGCATGCATGTGTTATCTAAGTTAGCTAGAAACGACCTAGTTATAGGATTACCTAAGTTGTCCTTTGACTATGACAAAATATGTGAAGCTTGTGTTAAAGGAAAACATAAAAGGACAACATTTAAGCCTAAACATAGTGTATCTATCACTAGGCCTCTTCAATTACTTCACCTAGATCTATTTGGACCAACTAGAACAATAAGCCTAGTGGGAAACATTATGGGTTTGTAATTGTTAATGATTACACTAGGTTGACTTGGGTGTTCTTTTTTAGAATGAAAATGAAGCTTTAGAAAAATTCATTGCTTATACAAAAGCAACTCAAAATGAAAAAGGATACACTATAACTAGTATTAGAAGTGATCATGGCAAGGAGTTTGAAAATATTGGATTTGATGAATATTGCAATGATCAAGGAATTAGTCATAATTTTTCAGCCCCTAGGACACCACAGCAAAATGGAGTAGTTGAGAGAAGAAATAGAACATTGGAAGAAATGGCTAGAACCATGTTGTGTGAGAATAATTTACCTAAATATTTTTGGGCTGAAGCTATAAATACATCTTGCTATATCATTAATAGAGCTATAATTAGACCAATTTTAAAGAAAACACCCTATGAGCTTTACAAGGGTAAGAAGCCTAATATTAGTTATTTTCACCCCTTTGGTTGCAAATGCTTTGTCTTAAATAATGGGAAAGACAATTTAGGAAAATTTGATGCTAAGAGTGATGAGGGAATCTTTTTAGGGTATTCTTTGAATTCAAATGCATATAGAGTATATAACAAAAGAACATTGATGGTTGAAGAATCAATTCATGTAATATTTGATGAGTCAAATGATTTATCTAAAGATTCAACCAATGATGAGGATATTGAAATATTTGATGAAAACTTGAAAGAAATCTCAACCATAGAAAATGATCTATTAGAAAGACTTGACATTAATAAAGAATATGAAGAAGAGATGGAAATATTAGAAAGAGAGTCTAGAGCACCAAGAGAATTAAGATATGTAAAAGATTGTGAAATAGTAGGAGATCCAACTCTTGGAGTTAGAACTAGATCATCTCTAAGGAATGTGTGCCAATATATAGCCTTTGTATCTCAAATTGAACCTAGAAATGTCAATGAAGCCTTAGATGACAATAATTGGTTTTTAGCAATACAAAAAGAATTAAATCAATTTGAGAGAAGCAAAGTATGGAAACTAGTTCTTAGACCTAGTGATCACTCTATAATTGAAACTAAATGGATATTCAAGAACAAGATGGATGAAAATAGTGTGATCATAAGAAACAAGGTTAGGTTAGTTGTACAAGGCTATAGACAAGAAGAAGGAATAGACTATGATGAAACTTATGCACCGGTAGCTAGATTAGAAGCAATAAGAATGCTACTTGCCTTTGCATGTTATAAAAACTTCAAGTTATATCAAATGGATGTAAAGAGTGCATTTTTAAATGGTTTCATTAATGAAGAAGTTTATGTTGAGCAACCTCCCGATTTTGAAAGTCATGAATTTCCTGAACATGTCTTCAAACTGTCTAAGGCACTCTATGGTTTGAAATAAGCTCCTAGAGCATGGTATGAAAGATTGTCAAAATTCTTAATAGAAAAAGGATTTTCAAGAGGAAAAGTAGATACTACTTTCTTTATCAAAAATAAAAATAAAGATTTACTAGTTGTCCAAGTCTATGTAGATGATATTATTTTTGGATCAACTAATGAATCTTTATGCCAAGAGTTTGCTAAGATCATGCGAGGTGAATTTGAAATGAGCATGATGGGAGAGCTCACTTTCTTCTTGGGACTTCAAGTGAAGCAAACAAAGGATGGAACCTTCATCAATCAAGCAAAATATACTAAGGAATTGCTCAAACAATTTGGAATGGATAATTCCAAATCTCAAGCAACTCCAATGGGCACCAACATCAAACTTGATAAAGATGAGAGTGGTAAGTCTGTAGACACTAAACTTTATAGGTCTATGATTGGTTCATTACTTTACCTTACTGCAAGTAGACCAGATATTCTGTTTAGTGTATGCCTTTGTGCTAGATTTCAATCTTCTCCTAAGGAGTCACACTTATTAGCCACTAAAAGGATCTTTAGATACCTTAAGGACACTCCCTCTCTAGGACTTTGGTACCCCAAGGACTCCACTTTTGCTCTTCATGCATTTTCTGATGCAGACTTTGGGGGCTGTAAAATAGATAGGAAGAGCACTTCAGGTACATGTCAATTCTTAGGGAATAGATTAATCTCATGGTTCTCTAAGAAACAAAATAGTGTAGCTCAGTCTACAACTGAAGCTGAATATATAGCAACAGGTAGTTGTAGTGCTCAAGTGTTATGGATTAAGCAACAAATGAAAGACTATGGTATTAACATGAAGCAAGTCTCAATCAAATGTGATAATACCAGTGCCATCAATCTATCTAAAAATCCTATTCAACACTCTAGAACTAAGCATATTGAGATTAGGCACCATTTTCTTAGAGACCATGTTCAAAAGGGAGATATAATTATAGAGTACATCGACACTTTACATCAAATAGTTGATATATTCACCAAACCTCTTGATAGAGATAGGTTTTGTGTTCTTAGAGGTGAATTAGGACTCATGAATGTTCCTTAAGATTTATCTGCTTCAAAACCTTGATTTCAAATTGATTTTAAATGAGTTTTCCAATGATTTTTCTGGGCAAAAAGTATGAGAGATCGATCTTCAATCACTATAGATCGATCTCCATACCTCAAATGGGCCTAAAGCAGAAAGGTTAAGACAGGCAGATCGATCTTCTTAACCATAAGATCGATCTCCTTAAGCCTCTGTAAAACAACATATCGATCTATGCATTTGGCAGATCGATCTCCTTAAGCCTCTGTAAAACAGCGGATCGATCTATGCACTTGGCAGATCAATCTCCTTGAGCTTTTGTGTTTTGTAGATCGATCCTTTGATTCTGCAGATCGATCTCTTCATATCTCTGGAAATAACAGATCGATCTGTTGCTACGACAGATCGATCTCCTGTGCCCTGGACTATAAAAACTGCTTAAAATCCCTAAAATTCGAAAATCCCAAATCTTCAAATCCTTAACCCTTATCGCGCCTCCTCCGTCAATCCTCTCTTCCAGAACGATCTCGGTAAGGTTTTTGTCAAATCTCTTCATCGTTCAGTGTTCTAGTAACCTACATTACTGAATTTTTTCAAAAATTTCTTATTGTTTGCTGAAATAATCATTAGGGCAATTCTAGCACTGTTTCATTGCCTAAGCTTTAGAGAACTCTTCAAACTAAGTGCTTAGGTGTGTTTAGTACAATTCTTATGTATCTAGGTCATCTCTTAGTATACAATTATACCTCTTCTTAAGAGAGCGGCCAATAGAGAGTCTAGACCCTCTTCCTCATAACAACCCACTGCCTCTTCTGTCACCACTTTTAACAAGTGTTTTCAAACACCTGCAAAAAGGAAAAGATATGAAGAGTATTTCTCCACAATACCAATTAAACATTGGCGAACAATTGATTTCTCATTTTTAAATCGTATTGACTTTCCATATCTGTCAAAAATGGAAGAATTTGGTTGGCTTCCATTTATTAAAATCAATACCCCGTACCTCCAAACATCATCATGGCATTCTTTTCTAATGCCGAACTCATCTACAACCCTGATGATGACTGTAAAACTCTAGGTTTTAAAACATGTGTCATGTCTAAATCAATCACTATAGACACATTTATATTAGCCCAAGTGTTCAAAATAAAAGATGAAAGGTTGACTAATGAAGAGGAAGAAGTCCCCTTAGAATTTGACCTTCTCGGGGATAAGGCGAGTGACCTACCGATGCACCCGAGGTTACTCCACCTTATCATCTCGTGGAATCTTAGACCATTTGGTACCCGTCACTCTACAGTTAGGAGATTAGATCGATTCTGGCTCCACCACCTCCACTCCTTAAGTCAAAAACCCAATTTGATTCACTTTATATACGAAGACTGGCTGAAGATCGTATACGGCCAAGCCTCCACGATAGTTTTTCCACAACCGCTAGCGTACTTACTACAATGACTCGGGATCAATTATAGCTGTGAAACTGGTGAAGTGCCCTCCACAAAAAGCGTCTTAAACATTGGCACACTTCATCACATGGGGTATTATAAGGATTTTCGAGGGGATTGGAAGAAGAAGCGAGACCAGTAGACTGAGGCAGCCATGGAAGAAGATCCATCAGCTGAGCCCACTGATCCATCTGCTGTACCTACTGAGGGTCCATCTTCCTCGACTGCTCAGCCCACTGCACCTGCACCATCACCCGATGGAATGGCATCGATTGTGACGATGATCATGGAGCTTAATCAAAACATGGATGAAGGATTTGCAAACCTTCATGCCACACAGCAGGCCATGTTCGATGACTTGCAGGTTACTCACACTCGAGTCGAGGAACTCATGGAGCGCTTCCCTCCTCAGCCTTAAGACATACTTTTTAGGACTATTTTAGCTATGTTTTATGATTAATGGTTGTTGTTTGAAAACATCATTTGCTTGAATGCTCCATTTGTGAAATGACATGCAAATTTCTTTGAAATGTGAGTTCCTTCTTTTAAAATGCGTTATGTTTTGAAGGTTAAATTGTCCTTGTACCTTTATTGCCATTGATATGACAAAAAGGGGGAGAAGAATAAGAAAACATGTCTTAAATGATTTAAAAGGAATGAGTAAATTAAGGGGGAGTAAAAGGGTCAAAAGTAAGGGGGAGCTTACAAAAAGGGGGAGTTTTGTGAAAGCAAAACATGGTTTGTGCATTATGCAAAAAGGTAACTAAACATGTTTATTAAATAAGTTTTGTCATATCAAAAAGGTGGAGATTGTTGAGTTAATATATTTTGAAATGAGAAAACAAGTAAATTCAATAATATAGAAATGATTTAAAACATGTTTAAAGGTCATCAGTACCAGAAATTAAGTCTTTAAGGATGAGAGATCGATTTGGTGAGATGAGAGATCGATCTCCTGGGTTTTCTAGTATGAGAAATCGATCTCATGAGGATATGAGATCGATCTGCTAAAGGATTGAATTCTCAAAGGATCTGTACAAGGTATTGAGGAAGCAGAGATCGATCTATAAGGGTTATAAGATCGATCTGTCTAATACAGGATGTTTATGAGATCGATCTGGTCCAGAAAGAGATCGATCACCTCTAAAACAAAGGGTAAATGGAGTAGATCGATCTGTAGATCGATCTATACTCAAACAGAGAGTTTATGAGATCGATCTGGTATAGGAAGAGATCGATCTCCTCAAAGTCAGAGAGCTAAGGAGATCGATCTGGGTTGATTAGAGATCGATCTCCTCACTACGAGAATACTTGGTAGATCGATCTGTAGATCGATCTTGCCTCAAACAGAGAGATTAGAAGATCGATATGCTTGTTTGACAGATCGATCTGCTCTAACATTTTCAAATTGTAAGATCGATCTCTACATATATGAGATCGATCTCCTTGCTTCAATTTGCTTTGACATTGTAGGAATTTAAACTAAGAGATCAATCTGATCAAGATTGGAGATCGATTTGGCACTCTACTGGAGGTTCCCAATGGCTCTTTCTGCAAAACTTTCAACGGGAAAAACAGCATTAAATGCTCCAACTACCAATCCTCCAGTATAAAATTAAGCATTGAAGACACTGGAAATTAGAGACCATTACTGCACATTCTGTACATTCTCAAGAATTTATTTCCCCATTCCATTTGTCTTCAATCCTCATTTATTGATATTGTTGTATAAGCCTTTGTGCAAAGCTATATTTATCCTACCCACATAAAAAGCTTGATCTTGTATTCATCCTTATTTTGAGAGAAAAGATGAGTGTTCCTCAGTGAGAAAAACTTTGTAAAAGGGTGAATACTTATTTGTGTAAAAAAGGTAGAGAGGTTATTCCTTAACCTGAAAAAGGGAGTGTGTAACATTCAGTGTTAGAGTGAAAGAAAGCTCTTGACAAGGAGGTCAAGAAGAGAGGACGTAGGTAAGAGATTGGTCGAACCTCTATAAACTACTGTGTTGGATATTTCTCTCCCTTATCTTCCTTTAATTTATTCCATTACATTATATTGATTATTCATTATCTGCAAATTAGACTTAATAGTTTAAATTTGCCATTAACATTAGAAAATCGATTCACCCCCCTCTCGGTAGAGCCAACAATTGGTATCAGAGCTAGGACTCCTTGATTCTATAGGAATAACTTCCTAAGAGTTAGAAACGATCCAATGGCTCACAACAATGTAGCAACCAATCTAGTAGGAGAGGGGCATTCTACAGTTAGGCCTCCTATATTCAATGGTGAACATTATGCTTATTGGAAAACTAGGATGATGCTCTTCATTTAGGCAAATGATTATGAGGTATGGAGGATTATAACTAAAGGACCTCAAATCCCTACTAAAAGAATAGAGGGAAGAGATATCCCTAAAGAAGAAGATGAGTGGGATTCAAATGATGTTAAATGTGCTCAGCTAAATGCTAAGGCCATGCACACCCTATTTTGTGCTTTAGGGCCAAATGAATACAATAGATTAAACGGTTGTGACAATGCCGAACATTCGGCTGGTTGTGGTTCTGGCTAGATCGGTGCCGGTGTCGACGAATCCACTTTTTCCTTTTTCAATTTCTCCCTCGCCATTTTTTCCTATTTCGGTGATAGGGGTACCCGTGACGGTTGGTAGAGAGTCCCTCTCTGTCGGTCTTGCTTCGTCGGTCTTCTCTCCCCCTCATGTTGTCACCGTTCACCGAGATTCAGGGGATCTATTCGTCTGATCCCTGTTTTCTGTTTAGGTCGTGCGACACACTGTTCTTTTCCTTTTTTTTTCCATTTCATTTTTTAATTATTTTATATATTATATTATAATACAAAATATCTAAAAAGCTTAATATAATTAATAAAAATATCTTAAAATTTTACACTATTATTTTATTAATAATTATAATAATAAAACAATTATTAATATTATTATAATTATATTTTATTTTCAAATGTATTTTATACATTAATATTTATACACCTTTGTACATGTATTTTATTTAATTTATTTTTACAACAATATATGGGCATCATATTTTATTTTATTGTATTTATTTATCTATTCCTCCGAAAATATATTTTTCTATATTTCCTCGATAATTTGCCCAATGTAGGGTGATTTTCGGTTTATCATTTTCAAACCAACTTCCCTTTTTGGACTCCCTATACTTTTGTATTCTGAGTCTATATTTTAAATCGATTTAACCTAATTTCATTCGGTTTATTTTGAATTTACCCAAACTCTTATTTTGCACTTTAGTGCTTTTAGACGTCTAACTTAATAATTCGGACTTAAAATCCACATGAAATCTCTTTATTGATTAACCTATTACGTAAAACAGTTCACACTAACATGTTCTTGAGGAGAAGACACCAAATTTTGAGTTTTACACATTTGCCCCTAAAAGGAGGGCTACAGTTGAAGAGAATGGGAAACAAGTTATTGGACACAGTTGAGTGTTTGCTTTAGACCAGGAGGCCGCTGATGCTTCAACATAGGTGGTTAAAGGTACCATTCTGATCTTTGGTATTGAAGCATTTGTTTTAATTGATCCTAGTGTCATGCATTCATTCATATTGCCTGTATTTGCATTTAAACTGCTTCCATATGTAAAGTTTATACTTTTAGGTAAGATATTACTCATTAGTACACCAATAAGAGGTAGTCAATTGACGGAATATATGTATAAGAATTGTAAGTTAAGAGTAGGAAACAAGGATATGTTAGGTGACCTTATCATGTTAAAAATGCATGATTTTCATGTAAAACTAGGAATGGATTAGTTAGCTACAAACCATGTTGTATTATATTGTTATTCTAAGATGATAATGTTTCTACACCTGAAAACTGTGTGGTAAAGTTTGCTGAGAACTAATAAGAGAATATAATTATTTTGATTGAAAGAGTAAAGAATTGTACTAACTATATGGATGATACTGTGAAGGTTACATCGCATATATGGTTGATACGGATAAGGTACACCCTGAATTGACAGACATTCCAGTGGTCAGGGAGTTTCCTGACGTCTTTTCGGATAATTTACCAAGGTTGCCACCAGATAAAGAGATGAAGTTTTGTATTGATTTAGTGCCTCGTACTGAGCCAATATCCAAATCACCATATCGCATGGCTCTAGTGGAACGAAAGAGCTAAAGAAACAATTGCAGGAATTACTGGATAAGGGGTTCATTAAATCGAGTGTTTCACCTTAGGGAGCATCAATTTGTTCGTTAAGAAGAAGGATGGAAGCCTCTAATTGTGTATTGACTACAGATTGTTGAATAAGGCTACCATCAAGAACAAGTATCCTCTTCCATGTATTGATGATTTGTTAGATCAACTTCGGGGAGCGCCAATTTTTTCCAAGATAGATATAAGATCTAGGTAACATCAGTTGAGGATTCAGAATGAAGATGTTCCCAAGACAGCTTTTTGTACCTGATATGGACATTATGAATTCTTAGTTATGCCTTTCGGGTTAAGGAATGCTCCCACAGCTTTCATGGCTTTGATGAATGGAGTGTTCAAGCCATACTTAGATCAGTTTGTCATAATATTCATTAATGACATTTTAGTGTATTCGAAGTCCAGGGAAGAGCATGAGCAGTATCTGAGCATTATGTTACAGACCCTCAGAGAGAGGAAGCTATTTGCGAAGCTTAGTAAATGTGATTTCTGGTTGGAACAAATATCATTTCTAGGCCATGTTGTGTCGAAAGACTGGAGGTCAGTTGATCCATCCAAAATTGAAGCGGTAATACAGTGGGACAGGCCTAAGACTGTTACAAATTTCACAGTTTTTTAGGTTTGCTAGATATTATCACCAATTTGTAGAGGGTTTCTCTAAATTGGCTGCTTCATTGACTCGTCTCACTCGAAAGAATGTTGCATTTGAGTTGGATTATACATGTGAGAAGAGTTTTCAGGAACTAAAGCAGTGACTGACCACCGCGCCTATTCTTACCATACCAAACAGCTCAAGAGGTTTCTTAGTGTATATAGATGCCTCTAGACAAGGACTGGGTTGTGTATTGATACAGAATGGAAGGTAGTTGCTTATAAACATAGACAACTTAAGGACCATGAGAAGAACTATCAGACCCATGATTTAGAGTTGGCCACTGTAGTGTTTGCATTGAAGATATGGCGCCACTACTTGTATGGTGAGAAATTTCTGGTATTCACTGATCATAAGAGCCTCAAGTATTTATTTTCGCAGAAAGAATTGAATATGAGGCAGAGAAGATGGTTAGAGCTTTTGAAAGATTATAATTGTGAGATACTTTATCATCCGAGTAAAGCAAATGTAGTCGCTGATTCCTTGAGTAGGAAGAGACTCGGGATGGTATCGTACATGATGGTCAGGGAACATGAATTGTTAGAGTAATTTACTTGCCTCAATTTGGATATAGACCCTTCTGATACTGACAATGACTGTGTGATAGCTAGCCTGAGAGTAAAATTAGATTTGATTAACTGGATACAATAGGCTCAGCATAATGATTGACAATGTGTTGATCGGGGAAGTCAGATATAGATGGTTAGTGTGACTAAGTATACAGTTAATGATGATGGCCTGTTGAGGTACAGAACTGAAATTGGTGTTCCTAATGGCCCATAGTCAAAAAGATTAATTTTGACAGAAGCTCATTCATTAAGCTACATAGTGCATTCGGGGAGTAATAAGATATTTCAGAATCTCTGAAAAGTGTATTAGTGGTTAGGCATGGAGAAAGATGTGGCAAAGTTTGTGGCTAAGCACCTTAAATGTCAGTAGATTAAGGTAGAGCATCTGAAACCTACGAGTTTATTACAACCTCTACCTATACCGGCATGGAAATGGGAGCATGTCACCATGGATTTCATCATAGGTATATCGAGGACCCGGAGGAACCATGATGCCATTTGGGTGATCGTGGATAGATTGACGAAGTCAACTCACTTCCTAGCTATGACATCCATGGATACTCTGAGTGCATTTGCGAATTTATATTTACAGGAAATAGTGAGGCTACATGGCGTTACAGTGAGTATCATGTCCGACAGGGATTTTTGCTTCACTTCCCACTTCTGAAAACATTTTTAAGAAGCCATGGGAACTCAATTGAGTTTTAGCACAGGTTTTCATCCTCAAACAGATGGTCAATCAGAAAGGACCATCTAGACATTGGAGTATGTGTTGAGAGCTTGTGTAATGGACTTTAAGGCTCCTGGGATGATCATTTTCCATTAGTCGAATTCGTCTATAACAATAATTATCACTCAAGTATTAGGATGGCACTGTATGAAGTATTGTATGGTCGTAGGTGTCGATCTCCGATTGGATGGGAAGAAGTAGGTGATCGTAAGATATTCGCTTTGAATTTGGTACAACAAGCCTATGAGAATGTTCAATTGATATGTGAGAGATTAAAAACAGCTCAGAGTAGACAAAACAGTTATGCTAACACTAGATGAAGGCCATTGGAATTCACAGTGGGTGAATCCGTATTCTTGAAAGTTTCTCCAGTCAATGGTGTAATGAGGTTCGGGAAAAAAGGTAAGTTGAGTCCTCGTTACATTGGACCCTTTGAGATCTTAGATCAAGTAGGAGATAAGGCTTATAGGTTAGCATTGCCACCGGAGCTAGCAAGTGTCCATAATATCTTCCATATTTCGATACTTCGAAAGTATCATCCGGACCCGACACATGTGATTTAGTATGAGCTGTTGAAGTTTACAGAGGATATGTCATATGTAGAGAAGCTGATTCAAATATTAGATAGAAAGGAGACAGTATTACGGTCTAAGACGATCTCTCTAGTTAAGGTTCTCTGGTAGTACCACACTTCAGGAAGCTACGTGAGAATAGGATAGCCTAATGCGAGAGAAGTATCCATAGTTGTTCGAGGATTGACTTGGTTCTAATTTGGAGGATCAAATATCTTAAGGTGGGGAGGAATGTAAGACCTATAAATTTGCATTGTATTACTTATGATCCATTAATGTAAACATTGAAATATGTTATTGGAATCATAAGAAATGTTGTATTACAATTCCAAGTCCAAATGAAAGTAGAAAATGCCATGAACGCATTAAAGTCCCAATTGTGAGCTATAATGAGCTTAGGCTAAACCAAATGGAATCCGACCATTCTAACTAAATATAAGAACTTAAAACATCCAAATAAGGATAGTTCAAGAAGGAAAGTTGGTTTGGTTTGGTTCAGATAAGGTTGAAGTGATGAAAATGCCAAAAAGGGCCCAAACAAGTTCAAAATGGATCGTTTGAGGTGTTTTTGGCACAATCACCTACCAATGGTGTCCAAAACATCAAGATGGACTGACCAAGCATTGAAATTCATATATTTGGGTTAGTTGACTTTGGTCAAACGTGGTCAATGGTCAAAGCTAAGAGAAAAGTCAAGAATTGACGAATAAGCTTTGACTAGTTAACCAAAGCATGGTTAACTTAACTCAATCATGGTTAAGGCTTGAGAAAATTATATTTGGCTAAGAACACATGGCAATTCGGCCAAGGACTTAGAAAAATAAATGAAATGCAATTGGGTTTAATTATATTAAGTTGACATTGAAGAAATGATATTGGGCCAAATAGTTAAATGGTTAAAGCCCATTAAGCAAGAAAACTAATGGGTCGAATTTCAAGGTATAATTGGGCCAAGCTTTGGGCCAAATTATGGGTTGAAAATTAAGCAAAATAATGGGCCCAAATGACATGCAAATCTAGCCCAATAAATCTAATTGGAAAGCCCAAACCAAAAGCCCATTAAGAACAATAGAAATAGTTTAAGCCTAATTTCCAAGCCCAAACTTAACTAAGCCCAAACTAATTTGCAAACCCAATTTATAGGCTGATTTTATGAAGTTTAATGGATGAAATTGAGGATTAAAAATCAGATTTGGCAAAGGCAAAAATCATTTCTTCCTTGATGAAACAATCGGCCACTATTAAAATATAAGGCACCAAGCTTTCTCTCACTAGATTTCACCCATCTACAAGCGTATTTTGAACAAGTGTTCACATGAAAGTTGTTCCATATTGAGAGGAGATTAACATACCTCAAAACCAGAACCTAATAAGCTAAATTGAAGGGGGCAAACTACACTTCATTCTCAGCTAAGTTGGAAAGTCCAAGCTAGGTTTCAATCCATCAATCTTACATATGTTAGTCTAGGGAATTTATGGAGTTGATTGGTGTAGGAATTGTATGACAAAACATCATTTAAGGTAGTGAATCAAGTTTTACCAAAAATGGGTATGAGTTTTATGATGAATATGTATGATGTTTAATGACATATATGTGTTGGTTATGATATGTACATGATGATGGTATCATTTAGTGAAACCAATTTGTAAGATTGGATAGGTTTATGAAGCATGCATATAAGGTGTTTGATGAAATGCCTTAATGAACCAAGTGAAAGGCTTAAGGTAAGCACACCATGTGTTTACCGAAGTGCCTAAGTAAGCTAGGTAAGAATGGCATGCAAAGGTGATGACCTATGAGACCTGTGAATTTTATGTACTTCAGCTATGAGGTTACAATGTGAGATTTATAATTTGGTGAATGTGGTTATGATATTTCGATGTACACGCAAGTTCTAAATCTAATGAAGTATAAGAAGATAAAGTTTTTAAGTCTTAAATGTGTATGGATTGAAATATGGTCTATGGAGTAGATTGTGGTAAGTTTTACCTTGAGTTTTCTGTAAATTTATGCTGCAGCAGTGAAATCTATCAAGGCTAGATCGATCTCCAAGGATGAGAGATTGATCTAGCAAGCCCAGAAGTAAAAAGTAAAGGGTTTTTGAGGAGCTGGATCGATATCAAGTGAAGAAGGATCGATCTCATAAAGATGGAAGATCAATCCCATGACTCCAGAATGCAATGAGTATACAATAGCAGACATGCAGATCGATCTCATAAGGGAACAGATCGATCTCCTACTGCCTCTACCTAGCAAGAATCGATCCTGTCACAAGGACAGATCGATCTTCATTTGCCTCGACCTGGGAGAGATGGATCCTCCCTTGGAAAACAAATCGATCTCCATTTGATTCTGTAAAGAACAGATCAATCCCTACCCTCTACCATATCGATCCTGTAGTTGGTAATTGAGCTGTTAGAGTAGTTGAAACCAAGCAAAGATCGATCTCCACTAAATGCCAGATCGATCTCACACACTTTATCTATATAAGGATCATGAGATTTTTGTCTGAAGCCGAGGCTCTCTCACCTACAAACACCAACACTCACCATTTTCACCCAAACTAAGCTTTCTCTCCCTAAGATCCACCACGTTCTGGACAGAGTTAGAAAAAAAGGTAAGTCAAAAGTTGTTCCTCTTGGTAAAAAGAACAACATACTAGAAAATCAAGGTTGGTTTGAACAAAGGGAAGAGACAATCATTCTACAAGTTTTGTCAAGAGAGGACAAGCTAGGTGAGCTCATAAGACCCTTATTTTAAAGCATTATCATTTTATATATTGGTGAATATATATATATATATATATTTGGTTGGGAATGTTTAAGTCATGAGGGAACCAACAAATGGGTTTAGTTAGAAGATGGAATGTGGATGTCTTTTGATAGTCATGAGCTACCTTAAATGTAGTTAAGGGTACATAGGTGTAAATAGGATAAAAAGGGAAAGGTTGAGTTAGAATGATTAAGAGAAAGAAATGGAAATGAGAATGATGTATATTAACGATTTGATGATGTTTGGAAAGCTCAGGAATCCAACATGAGAAACGAGGCTAGTCCGAGACCCGAGGGACATTGCACTACTCAGGGTGCAAGAGGTAAGGGAAATAAAATGTTTGTGCATGTGAGTTTCTAAATGATGAAAATACCTTGTTAGCATGAAAAAGGTTTGATGAACGAGCATGTTTATGAGAAATGAGTTGATTTGATGCTTTAATGAATGTGTGAGTGTTTTGTCGGTTTGAGCTCGGTTTGGTGAATTTATGAAAATGTGAACACAATGTTTTATAATAGAAATGTGTTTTTTGAGATAACCATTATGAGCTCTACGTGAAGGCAAAACGGTTATAATACAACAATGGCATATTTTACTGAGACTAAGGCTTATCATGAGATGCACATCGATACTTTGCTTTGTTAGCGTTGAGTGGCCTTGCTCTAGTAGTATGTAAGACCGATGCCTCCATTTTGGTAACGTGAGATGACCCCGCTCTGGCAGCGATGGGTGGCCTTGCTTTGGTAGCATGTAAGATCGAGGCTGTACGACTCTGATCAAGTCTACAACGATATCATGGTCATGGATAGATGTCGATGTTTGCCCTCTTCTGAGGATGTCCTCCTTGAAGATGATTTGATGTGACATGATGTGCATATGACGTTGTTTTTATCTGAGTATTATTAAATGCCTAGTCTCGACTATTTTGATGAATGATGTATTTTATGACTGTGATTTCTATCACGTATTGAGATTTGATGTTATGACGAATTTTCATTTTTATCACGTAAATTATGTTGATGCAAACTGATGCCATTGTTATTATCATTATTACCATAATGTTTTACATGTTCGAATACTTCTGTCATGCTTTAAAATGTCCGGATGATGAGTTATGATGTTATGATGAATTTATAAAATCTCTCTTATCCTCCTTACTGAGCGATTTGAAAGCTCACCCTTCCCCCCCACTTTCCAGATTACTTGCAGTGAGCAAGTTAGTGCCTGTTGCGTACGTGATATAGGCTGGTGGACAAGATCTCCCTAGGCTATCGCTTGTACACGCACAAGGTATAAATTCAGTTTATTTTGTATCCAGACAAAGATGTAATACAGACATTTGTGTTAAGTATTATTGGGATGTAATTAGGACAATATGAGGAAAATGAATTAAGATTTATGGGTTGAACCTTTTAGGATATTATGCATTGATTTTATGAAGTAGAAAATTGTGTGATCTTGGGGATAATGATTCGTTACAAAGATAAGTGATTAAATGACATTGTACGAGAATGCACCCAGAATTGGTAGATTTAATTTAAGATAAATTTAAATTTGCCCTATTTTTTGTACTTTCAGGCTATCACATGACCCCTCGACCTTGGTGGCGTGATGGTGCATGGCACACCATGCATTGGCCAAAATGGTTCATGGGCCAAGCCCAACATGCAATCGGCCCTGTGAGACCCTGTATATCTATAATTGTATATAGGTACATAGAAATGTAAATGAGAATCATAAGTAGGGTGATATACTTGTAATGTGAAGTATATGTAATGTAAGTCCATAAGTTTAATGTACACACTTGTAATAAAAGTGGTGATTGTACGTACAAGTTACATTATATATATGAATATGAAGAAATGGACTTAAATATGTGAAGAATGTGAGTGTATGGTAAAATGGAAGGAAGATTGCATAAGTTGTGCACTTCCATTTGGTTTATATCATGTACCTTTGGGTATGCAAAGATTTTACACAAGTTTTAATATGTATGAAGTATTATTGGATGCCATTTTCAAGTCTTAAAGGTAAATGGATGAAGAAATGACTATGGCAGCAAATTAAGGATATTTTCGTGTAAGTTTCTGCAGGAAACTGCAGTAAAATCTAGAAAATAGGAAGGCCAGATCGATCTCATAGGATGAGAGATCGATCTGGAAGAGACAAAATGCTCTTATTTTGCGCCATGGAACAGGACAGATCGATCTCCAAGGGAGCTAGATCGATCTCCTAACACATTCTGTAAAATGCAGATCGATCCTTAATGGAACAGATCGATCTCCTTAGCTCTCGAGTTGGAAGCAGATCGATCTCCCCTAAGACCAGATCGATATCCTTAACCTTCTATTTGCAACAAATCCATCTTCCCTACTCGACAGATCGATCTCCTACCTCAAATTATCGTAGGAAAAAGAGGGATTTTAAGAGGACCAGATCAATCTCCACCCAAGGAAGATCAATCTCATCAAGCTGAATCTATAAATAGGAGTAGTTGAAATCTATAAATCACGAAGATAACCATTCCCTCTCTATTCCAAACCCAAAACCTAGCTTCTCACACTTAAATCCACACATTTTCAGTTAGATTTGAGGGAAAGCTATTAGAGGCAAAGTTGTTCACATCAAAGAGAAGAACAACATAGTTTGGAGGCATTTCCCCACTTGTTGGATTGAAGAATCAAGGTGCATATTCATTTGGAGTAAAGAGGAAAACAAACTAGGTGAGTTTTTAATGAAACAACTCAAGTACATTGTTAAGCTATTGATGTTTGAGGTTGATTAGAGTGCTTAGTATTGTTAGAAACTATCTAAAATGCATTGGAATGACTATGACCTAGAAATGGTCTAGTGTGACAAAGTGGAATGTATTGAGGTTAATGAGGAATGAGATATCTTGAGGTGATAATGGCGTTATAAGTATGATTTTAAGATGTTGTTAGTGAATAAATGGTGAGATTTACCAAAAGGAGTAAAATGTGGATTTAGACATTGGTAAAATGCATAATAAATTATATTAATAAGTGAAGTCAAAATGTGAGTTAACAACATTAACTCAAGTGATTTTGATGGATGAATTTCAGCTCCCAAGGATACAACGGAGTAAGTCGAGATAAGAACGTGAGAAGCGCAAAGGAAGAGAGTCGCACCCCGAGTAAATCGAGGTAAAGGAATTGTGTGGACTCTTAGAGATGTCTGTGCGCAATTTGGGCACTTAAATGCTTTGCTAGAATGTATGAGATATTAAGAAATGAAATTGGGTGATTGAATGGCAAAAGTTGGGTGTTTGAGTAATATGCATGAAAATAAAAGCATAATGCTTTGAAAATCATGTTTTATTGCTTTTTAGCAAATGATTGGTAGATTGGCTGACATTTGAAATGATTTGCAAAAGAAATGAGTTGTTTTGATTTGTTATTAAGCCACCTACATTGTTTTCGTGAGAATGAAAGTGTGCTAGAGTATGACTCGCACGAGATTTGATATGTTTTCTACGCATCAGTGCTGAAGCTTAGCTCGCGCTAGTTTCCACATGAATTTCATACTGGTTTTGGCATGGTACCTGGAGCTTAGCTCGCACTAGATGCCCACCTTATTTGTTACTGTTCTTGGAGCTTCAGGCAGACTAAGTGTTACACCGATTAAATAGGCTCACACGTGCATTTGTGATATTTTGACATGTTGATAGCCGTGTTATGAGCTTCGGGTAGACAACAGGTCGTACCGATTAAATAGGCTCACACGTGCATTTGAGATGTGGCGTGATATGATATGTTGATGTGGGTCCACGGAGTATGCTGTACCGTGCAAGTAGCATAGAGTACGATGTACCGTGTTGAGATTGTGATATGCCGTCTTCGGACGAGATCTGTTATGGACCGGCGGGTTGGATTTGACCCACCTCCCATGCGAAAGTAGATAGTGGTGATATCCCGTACACTTGATCTGTGTAGCCGGTATCACAGGTTATGGCCATAGACCTAGAGGTTATTTCCCTGATTGAATTGCCTATCTCACATGTCTATTGCTTTGAGAATAAATCCATGTTTGAAATGTTTTGTGGGTTAAGATAGTCTGAGGGAGGGACCGAATCCTGACTAGAGTTGAAGTGTTTTGAGATGACAATATGTTAATAGTTTCTAAAGTGCACTGATACATGATGTTTAATGCCATGCTTTACTTATGAAATATGAATGATGATTAATGCCATGCCTTACTTATGAAATATGCATGATGGTTAATGCCATGCTTTGATTGGGATTTCGTGCACTAAATTTTTAATAGCATGAATGCTTTACATACCATTAACACAATCATACACTCATGTTTTGAGATTAAATGATGAACTAAATGCTTTTGAGCTTGGCATCACGATCACGTAGATAGTGCAGTATCTACCTATTCGCATGATTTCCTTACTGAGCGTGTGGTTTGTTCACCCCCCTTATTTTCCCCTATCTACAGAGATTTGAGTATAGATTGAGCGTGACTGGAGGCTATCCCTTTTGGTATCCGTTGCATCCCATCGCTAAAGGTATACACACTTGAATTATTTTGTATATAAACTAGACATAGCAGAGTAGCATTTTGTATGTAAACATTGGGGATGTAAAACGATGTATACACTTGTAAACAGTAACCCTGATGTATTTATAAAAGTGTTTACTTTTGAAATTAAATTGTTATGGATGGATGAGGTAGACATTGACACACAGCCCAACTGTTGAGTGTGTAGCTGATCACGATTGAGGAAGGATGATTAATAAATAATGCAAAAAATTTGTACGCATTTTGGTAAGTTGAGGGTCGTGACAGAAGTTGATATCAGAGCTTGAGTTGGCCTGATGTGTGTCGATGTCTAAAATACTAAATTAGTTGAAAAATTACATCTCCATGTTACTGTGCTTGTTTAGATACAAATTGTGTGTGTGTCGATGGGTTGACTAAGAATTTGATGTGAAAGTAGGGAAGTAATTATGCCTAATACCAGTCACGGTAGAGGAGTGAGGATGCAAGTTAGAGGCCGTAGAGGTAGGCCTGGGGGGTCATGTTAAGCCAGAAACACACGAGGCTCAACATGAGGTTGAGATGGAAGCTGAGGTTGAGCACGCTCCACAAGGTCCAAAGGAGAGACCCAAGAGTACTGAGGCTTGCTTCGCAAGGATTGAGCGGAGCATAGAGATGATATTAGAGTTGGTCACCCAATCCTTACCTGGAGTTGGCGGTAGACAAAGTCCTGCTACACAGGGTGACGTCGAACAAGTGGCAGCTCCTGAGACACAGGCCCGGCCAGCCCAGAGACCTCAGACGACAAAGACACCTACACCCTCACCTGCACAGGATATGCCTATGCCTGTTGCTACACCACAGGCCAGTAGAGGTTGGGGTTACGGTTGTGATTTGGAAGGCTGCGGCAGTTCTACAAGTTTGGACTGCCATCTTTCAGTGGAGTAAAGGACCCACTAACTGTAAAGGATTGGATCAATGAGATTGAGAAATTGTATGGGTTCTTTGAGTGTACTACTATCGAGATGGTAGCGTTTACCGCGTTTATGCTGAAGGGATAAGCAGAACATTGTGGTAGTCCACTAGGCCTATTTTGAGAGTTCGACATACTGAGATCAGCTGGGATATATTTTTGGAGGCATTCCGGAGACAGTATGTACCGGATACCGCTCAAAGAAAGATGAAGATGGCATTTTTGGGACTGACCCAAGGGAGTAGGACAGTGGATGAGTATGAGATGACCTTTATCTCTCTGGGTAGGTATGATCTCAATACGATGATTAATGAGGCTGAGAAAATTTAAAAGTTTATGGATGGATTGAGACCGACCATCAGGTCTAGACTTGTCCCATTGGATATACCTACTTATGAGGAGGCAGTGCGCAGGGCGCAATTGTGTGAGTAAGATGTCGACAGGATCGCCTCAGAGTTTAGAAAACTCGGTAAAGTTAGGGATAGAGATAAGAAGAGACCAGTGATGGATAGAAGCTTTAGTTATAAGGGAAGCAAGAGGTTTTCTGAAAAGAGGCCAAGGATCGAGGAGATTCAAGAGAGGACAGTTCATACTCCCATGTATCTGGCTCTTGGTCCAGCGAAAGGAGTTATTATTGGAGGGCCACAGCCTACTACAAAACAGTGTGGCAAGTGTGGCAGGTACCATGGAACTCGACCATGCTACGGACCTCAGGTAGTATGCTTTAGATGTGGGAAACCAGGGCACATAATCAGAGATTGCCCAGAGATGACAGAGAGAGCCCTACAGAAGGGTAAGGAGACAAAGAGAGCTCTAGTTGGGACAGCTTCTCCGAGAAAGAGGGCTACAGCTGAGGAAAAGGGGAAGCAGGTAGTGGGTATGAGCAGAGGACGAGTGCACGCACTGGACCAAGACACTGCGGATCAATCTTCGGATGTGGTTAAAGGTATCATCCAAATCTTTGATTTAGAAGCATTTGTACTGTTTGCTCCTAGTGCCACACATTCCTTTATATCGTCATCCTTTGCATATAAATTGTTGAAGTATGTAAAACCCACACTGCTAGATAAGATGTTAATGATATCTACCCCTATGAATGATAGTCAATTGACCGAGCATGTATATAAGAATTGTAAGATGAGGATAGAAGGTAAGGAAATGGCAGCCGATTTGATCTTATTAAATATGAGTGATTTTGATGTAATCCTAGGTATGGTTGGCTGGCTACAAATCATGTTATTATGGATTGTCGTGCTAGAACCTTGATGTTTTCAGGATTAGACAATCTTATTATAAATTTTGATGAAAAGAAATGAATTGACATGATCTTTATAAATGAGAAGAGTATGATTTTGATGCATAATATTTGAGAGATTGATCTTGGTTATCAATTATGTGTATGTATGTGATGATTGTGTTACTAACGGTGGAAAGAATAATGTGAAGGGTTCATTGCTTATGTGGTTGATACGAATAAGGCAAGTCCGGAGTTGATAGACATCCCAGTGGTCAGGGAATTTCCAGATGTCTTCCTGGATGAATTACCAGGGTTAGCTCTAGATAGGGAGATGGAATTTAGTATAGAATTGGCACCTGGCACAGAGCCAATATCCAAGCCACCATACAAAATGGCTCAAGTCGAGTTGGAAGAGTTAAGGAAACAGTTACAGGAGTTGCTAGAGAAGGGGTTTATCAAACCGAGTGTCTCACATTGGGAAGCACCGATTCTGTTTGTAAGGAAGAAGGATGGAAGCCTCCGACTGTGTATAGATTACCGATTATTGAATAAGGCCACTATCAAGAATAAGTATCCTCTTCCACGCATCGATGACTTGCTGGATCAACTTAAGGGAGCGCAGGTCTTTTCCAAGATAAATCTGAGATCTGGGTACCATCAGTTGAAGATACAGAGTAGAGATGTACCCAAGACAGCTTTTCGCACCCGGTATGGACATTATGAGTTTATGGTTATGCCATTCGGGTTGACGAATGCTCCTGCAGCTTTTATGTCATTGATGAATGAGGTATTCCACTAGTATTTGGATCGATTTGTAATCGTGTTTATTGATGATATACTGGTGTACTTAAGGTCTGGAGATGAGCATGAAAGGCACCTAAGGATAGTGTTGCAGACCCTCCGAGAGAAGAAGTTATACGCTAAACTCAGCAAGTGTAACTTTTGGTTGGAACATATCTCTTTTTTAGGTCATATAGTATTAAAGGATGGGGTGTCAGTGGATCCATCAAAGATTGAGACAGTGATACAGTGGCAAAGACCCCAGATAGTAATAGAGATCAGAAGTTTTTTGGGTTTAGCTGGATATTATCGAAGGTTTGTGGAGGGATTCTTGAGATTAGCTGCTCTGTTGACACGTCTCACGAGAAAAAATGTAGAGTTTATATGGGATAATAAGTGTGAGGAGAGCTTTGAGGAGTTGAAGAGGAGATTAACTACAGCTCCAATACTCACCATTCCTACCAACTCAGGAGGTTTCTCGGTGTATGCAGATGCTTCACACCAAGGACTGGGCTGTGTATTAATGCATGATGGGAAGGTAGTAGCCTATGGATCAAGGTAGTTGAAGGATCATGAGAGGAACTACCCGACCTATGACTTGGAGTTGGCAGCGGTGGTGTTTGCATTGAAGATACAGTGCCACTACCTTTATGGAGAGAAATTCTAAGTGTTTACGGACCAAGAGAGCCTTAAATACCTGTTCTCGTAGAAAGAGTTAAACATGAGACAGAGGAGATGGCTCAAGCTCTTACAGGATTATGATTGTGAGATCCTGTACCATCTGAGTAAAGCAAATGTAGTTACTGATGATTGAGTAAGAAGCATCTCGAGATGGTATCATTTATGATGATCAAGGAACACGAGCTGTTGGAACAGTTCACGAACCTCAGTTTGCATGTGACCCTACCCAGTGCTAATGGTGGTGTTATGGTAACTAGCCTGCAGTTGGAATCGGATCTGGTAGATCGAATCCGACAGACTCAGCAGATTGATCAGCAATGCAGTGATATAGTCGGGCAGATACAGAGGGGCACAGAGATTTATTTCAAGTTGAGTTCAGATGGATTGTTGAGGTTCAGAGGTAGGATATGTGTTACTGATGATGTAGAGATCAGAAGGTTGATCTTGATAGAGGCTTACTCATCGAGGTATACGATACATCCAGGGAGTACCAAAATGTATCAAAACATTCAAAAGGTTTATTGGTGGTCTGGGATGAAAAAGCACATTGCTGAATATGTTTCTAAGTGTCTCATTTGTCAGCAGGTGAAGGTAGAGCATCAGAAGCCTGTAGGGTTATTACAACCTCTACCGATACCGACTTGGAACTGGAAGCATGTCACCACGAATTTTATGATTGGATTATCGAGGACCCGCAGAGGTCATGATGCCATCTGGGTGATTGTGGATCGGTTGACGAAATCAACCCATTTTTTGGCTATGAGAGCTACTGATACTATAAGCCAGTTAGCGAACTTGTATGTGCGCGAGATAGTGAGGCTACATGGAATTCCAGTGAGCACTGTTTTTGATAGGTATGCCCGCTTCACTTCCCATTTCTAGGAACATTTTCAAGAAGTAACGGGGACCCAGTTGAGTTTTAGCACCGCGTTTCATCCTCAAACAGATGGTCAGTCAGAAAGGACTATACAGACCTTGGAGGATATGTTGAGAGCGTGTGTGTTGGATTTTGGAGGCTCCTGGGATGACCATTTGCCACTCGCAGAGTTCGCCTATAATAACAGTTTTCATGCGAGTATCAGGATGGCACCATATGAGGCATTGTATAGGCGTAGATATCGTTCCCCTATTAGATGGGAAGAGGTTAGTGACAGACAGATTTTTGCTCCGAACTTGGTTAGACAAGCCTCTGAGGATGTCCAGTTGATTTGTGAGAGGTTACGGACAACTCAGAGCAGACAAAAAAGTTATGTTGACAGGAGACAAAGACCACTAGAGTTTGATGCGGGTGAGTCGGTGTTCTTGAAAGTTTCTCCTTCGAAGGGAATTATGAGATTCGGGAAGAAGAGAAAGTTGAGCCCTCGATATATAGGGCTATTTGAGATACTCGATAAGGTAGGAGATAAGGCGTATAGATTGGCATTGCCCTCAGAGTTGGTAAGTATGCATAACGTCTTCCACGTATCCATGTTAAGGAAGTATCACCCGGACCCGGCATATGTGATAAGGTATGAGCCTTTGGAGCTCAATGAAAGCATGACGTACATTGAGAGGTCGGATCGGATACTGGATAGAAAAGATAAAGTGTTGAGGACAAAGACAATTCCCTTGGTGAAATTCCTTTGGTAACATCACACTGTGGAAGAAGCCACATGGGAATTGGAACGTTTGATGCTGGAGAAATATCCCAAGTTATTCACAGATTGAATTGGTTCTAATTTAGAGAACCAAATTTTCTAAGTGAGGGAGAATGTGAGACCCCGTATATGTATAATTGTATATAGGTACATAGAAATGTAAATGAGAATCATAAGTAGGGTGATATACTTGTAATGTGAAGTATATGTGATGTAAGTCCATAAGTTTAATGTACACACTTGTAATAAGAGTGGTGATTATACGTACAAGTTACATTATATATATGAATATGAAGAAATTGACTTAAATATGTGAAGAATGTGAGTGCTATGGTAAAATGGAAGGAAGATTGCATAAGTTGTGCACTTCCATTTGGTTTATATCATGTACCTTTGGGCATGCAAAGATTTTACACAAGTTTTAATATGTATGAAGTATTATTGGATGCCATTTTCAAGTCTTAAGGGTAAATGGATGAAGAAATGACTATGGCAGCAAATTAAGGATGTTTTGGTGTAAGTTTCTGCAGGAAACTACATCAAAATCTGAAAAATATGAAGGCCAGATCGATCTCATAGGATGAGAGATCGATCTGGAAGAGACAAAATGCTCTTATTTTGAGCCATGGAACAAGACAGATCGATCTCCAAGAGAGCCAGATCGATCTCCTAACACATTCTGTAAAATGCAGATCGATCCTTAATGGAATAGATCGATCTCCTTAGCTCTCGGGTTGAAAGCAGATCGATCTCCCCTAAGACCATATTGATCTCCTTAACCTTCTGTTTGAAACAGATCGATCTTCCCTACTCGACAGATTGATCTCCTACCTCAAATTGCCGTAGAAAAAAGAGGGATTTTAAGAGGACCAGATCGATCTCCACCCAAGGAAGATCGATCTCATCAAGCTGAATCTATAAATAAGAGTATTTGAAATCTGCAAATCATGAAGATAACCATTCCTTCTCCATTCCAAACCCAAAACCTAGCTTTTCACTCCTAAATCCACACATTTTCAATTAGATTTGAGCGAAAGCTATTAGAGGCAAAGTTGTTCACATCAAAGAGAAGAACAACATAGTTTGGAGGCATTTCCCCACTTGTTGGATTGAAGAATCAAGGTGCATATTCATTTGGAGCAAAAAGGAAAGCAAACTGGTGACTTTCTAATGAAACAACTCAAGTACATTATTAAGCTATTGATGTTTGGGGTTGATTGGAGTGCTTAGTATTATTAGAAACTATCTAAAATGCATTGGAATGACTATGACCTAGAAATGGTCTAGTGTGAGAAAGTGAAATGTATTGAGGTTAATAAGGAGTGGGATATCTTGAGCTGATAATGGCGTTATAAGTATGATTTTAAGATATTGTTAGTGAATAAATGGTGAGATTTACCAAAAAGAGTAAAATGTGGATTTAGACATTGGTAAAATGCATAATAAATTATATTGACGAGTGAAGTCAAAATGTGAGTTAACAACATTAACTCAAGTGATTTTGATGGATGAATTTCAGCTCCCGAGGATACACCAGAGTAAGTCGAGATAAGAACGTGAGAAGCGCAAAGGAAGAGAGTCACACCCGAGTAAATTGAGGTAAGGGAATTATATGGACTCTTAGAGATATCTGTGCGCAATTTAGGCACTTAAATGCTTTACTAGAATGTATGTGTCACGCCCCGAATATGCGAAAAATAGGGCAAATTTAAAACTTTTTACTCGTTAATTCACAATTAAAGGTGCATTCCTGTGCAGTGTCATACATCATCATAATTATCATGCCTCAGGATCTCATCATGATACAATAAATACTGTATTATACACCTTACTCAATTCCAAGTAAATTAATCCTAATACATCCCATATACTGTTATACATCAAGTGTCTGCAATTACAATAATAGTCTGGGTACATGAAAAGATAAAATATACCTCAAGATACAATATATATGGCCTGGAGCTCGAATCCTCCACTAGCCACTACTCTGTACGTCGCAGGGAAGTCCTTATTCACTTGAAGAACTCTGTGGGGAAAGGAAAACAGGGTGAGCTTCTAAATTGCTCAGTAAAGGGGGTAAGGAACTCATTTCATAAACCAAAATGCACATCACACAGTGTTTATTTGTATGTGAAACTCATTTGAAAACCATAGCATGAAAGTACTCAAAACGACATTCTCATGTCTCAAGTCATGTGAAAACATGAAGTAAAAGGCTCACTCTAGAGCAATAACAAAGCATGTGAAAATAACGCGTTAAACGCTTTCTCAAATAACGTGATAAAATCACGGTAAAAATAATGCACGTGGCATAGCCACTAAACACGCGTGGCATAGCCACTGATTTAATTTCTCGCGTGGCATAGCCACAAAACACACGTGGCAAAGCCACTGATTTAATTTCTCACGTGGCATAGCCACAAAACACACGTGGCAAAGCCACTAATTTAATTTCTCGCGTGGCATAGCCACAGAATAGGGTTTCTCAACGTGGCACAGCGACCAATGGGGTATAACGTGGCACAGCCACCAATGGGGTTTCTCAACGTGGCACAGCCACTAAGTATACGTGGCACAGCCACTGAATGGATTGTTCTCACGTTACCAGAACGGAGAAGAAATCGGGCTTACATGCTACCAGAGCAATGCCCGATGTGTACTCACAACTACACACCTAAGTCTTATCACATAAGACTGGTTTGCCTTCACGTAGAACTCGTAATGGTTTTTCTCTCATAAAACTCATTTGAAAATCGTTTTGTACTCAACACAAAACGTAATAAAACCGAGTTCCAACCGGCAAAGCACACGCACACATTTCTCAAATCTCAATATTGCCTTAACGTAGAGCCCAGTTATAAACTCATAAAAACATTGGGCTCCAACCGGCTATAAAATCGTGTGCAATTAAATCTCAACACAAAACTCAACATGCTTGTTTTATAAACCACAATTCATGCTAAAATAGTTTACAATTCACATACACAAATGGTTTAGATTTCCCTTACCTCTTTGCACCTCGTATAGTGCAATCGTTTCCCCCGTATCACGGACTAGTCTCGCATTCCACTCTGAAACTCCCGAGCTGTCCAAACGATGTTAAAACATCAATACTCAATTATCTCATAAACCTCGATTCTCAAAATCGAGCATAATTGCTCATAACTCCTCAAATCTCTTGATTCTCGTAACTCAACCCTAAACTACAACCTCATTCACAATATCTCAATGTCCTACATTTCTCATGCCATTTATCTATGCTAATTCATCACATTGTCTATATTTCCATTTATAGCACAAATTCTCAAAATTACCAAATATCTATATTACTCCAACCACATTGCAATTTCATCAATCCCTAATCCTTTCTCAACTATTTCAACACAATGACAACCACCAATAACATCAAAATCATCTCAAATGGAAGGATCGAAGTTTAGAAATTACCCAAAGCTTGTGGAGAGCTTATCTCTTGCCTCGATTCGATCCGTCTTTCGATTTCCAAGTATGTTGTTCTCCTTTTGATGAGGAACAACTTTCCTTCTTGCCACAACAGCTGATTAGGCCGGAAATGGGGGATTTGGATGAGTGAGAAAGTTAGGTTTTCGGTAAAATGGGGGTTGGAAGAGAGAGAAAGTGAGTTTGCAGGAGAAAAACACGGGTTCCTTATATAGACTGGAGGTCGGAGATCGATCTGCCTCTTGATGAGATCGATCTGCGTTTGAAATTTGGGGACGATCTGGGCAATTTTATGCCTAGGAGATCGATCTGTCGAGGGGTGAGATCGATCTCTTTATGGCTTTATGAGATCGATCTGCTTCTAAGGAGATCGATCTTCTCCCAAACAGAATCATTTGGAGATCGATCTCTTCCTCATGAGATCGATCCTTTCTCAAACAGAATCATTTAGAGATCGATCTCTTCCATTGGAGATCGATCTGCTCCTCAAATTCCTCTTTCCTCGTCATTTTTTAACTCACCAGATCGATCTCTCCTTCTCCCAGATCGATCTGTCCTCATACTTCATGCTTATTTTACACACTTAACATATAAATCTCCATTTATAATTCCCACAATTCATCTAGTTCAATAATTTACACTTTAAATTATTATTACATCAACAAAATATGTCTGAAATTCTCAGATCTCACATCCTCCCCACCTTAAAAAGAATTTGGTCCTCCAAATTCAACTCAACTAGTCAAATAGATGGGGGTATTTCTCCTTCATGAGACTCTCTAGTTCCCACGTTGCCTCTTCCCTTGAGTGATGTTTCCACAAAACTTTCACTAATGGGATGCTCTTGGTCCTCAGCACCTTCTCCTTTCTATCGAGAATCCGGACGGGTTCCTCAGTGTAGCTCATATCCTCCTGTATGTCCATCTCGTCATACTCTATGACGTGGGAAGGGTCCGGGTGGTACTTCCTCAATATAGATACATGAAAAACATTGTGTATTCCGGACATCTGTGGGGGTAATGCTAACCTGTAAGCTACCTCTCCCACTCTCTCAAGAATCTCGAATGGTCCTATGTATCGAGGACTCAATTTTCCTTTCTTCCCAAATCGCACGATACCCTTACTCGGTGATACTCTCAGAAATACTGCATCACCAACGTCAAACTCGAGTGGCCGTCTACGCACATCCGCGTAGCTTTTCTGTCTACTTTGTGCAGCCCGTAACCTCTCACATATGAGTTTCACACTCTGTACGGCTTGCTCAACAAGCTCGGGAGCATTTATCTTTCTGTCACCGACTTCTTCCCAAGCTACAGGGGATCTACACCTCCTACCATATAGAGCCTCAAAAGGTGCCATTCCAATACTCGCATGATAGCTGTTATTGTATGCAAACTCTGCTAGGGGCAGGTGATCATCCCATGATCCCTTAAAATCCATCGTACACGCCCTCAACATATCCTCCAGGGTCTGAATAGTCCTCTCTGACTGACCATCTGTCTGAGGATGATAGGCGGTACTAAAACTCAATCAAGATCCCATGGACTCCTGAAACTGGGTCCAAAATCTGGAAGTAAACCGGGAATCTCTATCAGAAGTAATACTCACTAGAGCCCCATGTAATCTAGCTATCTCGCTGACATATAGCTCAGCTAAGGCATCCACCGTATCTGTGCTCTTGATGGCAAGGAAGTGGGCACTCTTGGTCAATCTATCCACAATGACCCATATCGCGTCACGACCTCTTCGGGTCCTCGGTAAACCCATAATAAAGTCCATAGTGACATGCTCCCATTTCCATGTAGGTACAGGTAAGGGCTGTAGTAATCCTCCGGGCTTTCGATGCTCAGCTTTCACTTGCTGGCATACTAAACACTTGGCCACATACTCTGCCACATCTCGCTTCATACCACTCTACCAATACACCTTTCTCAAGTCTCGGTACATCTTAGTACTCCCTGGGTGCATGGTGTATCGCGAGCAGTGGGATTCTCTCAGTATCTGTCTCTTTAGGGTATCATCGTCCGGTACACAAATCTGTCCTCTGAACCTCAATAATCCATCCTCACTGATGGTGAGATCCGACTGCGAACTCTGCTCAGGTTGGCTAACCATGTCTATCAATCTCTGATCACTGCGCTGCCCAGTTCTAATCTGATCCATGATCCTGGGCTCTATCCGCAAGCTAGCCAAAAATCCAGTCTCTACCTCTTTAACTCTGATCCAAAGTTCGGAGAACTGCTCTAACAAATCCCATTCCCTGATCATCATAGCAGATATCATACTCTTCCTGCTCAGGCATCAGCAACTACATTCGCCTTACCCGGATGATATAGAATCTCGCAGTCATAATCCTTAAGGAGTTCCATCCATCTCCTTTGTCTCATGTTTAACTCTTTCTGATCAAAGAGATATCTCAAACTCTTATGATCAGTGAAGATCTGGAATCTTTCCCCATATAAGTAGTGTCGCCAGATCTTCAAAGCAAATACCACAGCGGCTAACTCCAAATCATGCGTGGGGTAATTCCGCTCATGGTCTTTCAGCTGTCGCGATCCATATGTGACCACTCTTCTGTAATACCCTTCCACAAATCTTCTGTAATACCCTGCCAAACCAAGGAAGCTTCGCACCTCAGTGACTGTCCTCGGTCTCTCCCAATTAAGCACAGCCTCCACCTTGCTTGGGTCCACTGATACTCCTTCCTCTGAGACTATATGACCAAGGAAAGCTATCCGGTTCAGCCAAAACTCACACTTACTAAGCTTTTCGTATAATTGCTTATCTCGGAGTATCTGAAGTACTAACGACAAATGCTGTGCACGCTCCTCATACGACCGAGAGTATACCAGGATATCATCAATAAAGACTATCACAAATTTATCTAGATAGTCTCTGAACACCTCGTTCATCAATCATGCTACAGGGGCATTCGTCAATCCAAAGGACATCACCAGAAATTCGTAATGGCCATACCTTGTCCTGAAGGCCGTCTTTGGAATATCTTCTTCCTTGATCCTCAATTGGTGATAGCCCGATCTCAAATCAATCTTAGAAAAGACTGATGCCCCTCTTAGCTGATCAAGTAGATCATCAATCCTGGGTAGTGGGTATTTATTCTTCACCGTGGCTTTATTCAACAACCGGTAGTCTACACATAATCTGAGACTGCCATCCTTCTTCTTAACAAATAGTACTGGCGCTCCCCATGGCGAAACACTGGGTCTAATAAACCCTTGATCCAATAACTCCTGTAGTTGTCTCTTCAATTCCTCAAGTTCCACTAATGCCATCCTGTAAGGAGGTTTAGAGATCGGCTGAGTATCTGGTACCAAATCAATGGTAAACTCCAGCTCTCTCTCTGATGGTAAACCTGGCAATTCATCTGGGAAAACATCCATAAATTCGCACACCACAGGTATATCCTCAATCCTCGGATGTTCCCGCTCATCGTCTGAGATGAGTGTCTCATAACCTTCACATGAACAATCATATTTAATATTCTCTAAAATAATATCAAAATTCTCAAATTACTTACTAGAAATCCACATAATCATTCTCTCAATATCTCAATCGTACACTGTAAGGTTCAGGTAGGGAGAAAGTTACAATCTTAGTATAGCAGTCTAAACTCACTGGATTGGTCGCCAACCAATCCATTCCTAGAATTACATCAAACCCATGTATATTCAACATGATTAGATCTGCTAACATCACTCTATCTCCCACCTTTATTTCACATCCTCTACAGATTAACTCAGTTCTCTGGGATTCACACATAGGGGTATTTACATGTAGTATATATTCTAGAGGTTCAAAGTTCAAGTTTAATCTACATGCAAAATGCTCAGAAATAAACGAATGCGTGGATCCTGAATCAATCAACACATGAGCCTTATGATTACAGACAGAGAGCGTACCTCTTATAGTTTCTGTCGAAGTGTCTGCGGTCTCCTTATCCAGGGCAAACACACGTCCCTGTGCCACAGGTTTCTTCCCTTTCTCTGCCGCAGTGGCCCGTCTCCGGGGATCCACTCTCTGAGGCTGTTGTCTAGTGGGCTCCGGAGCATGTGGTATCTGAGGTTGGGGACAGTCCTTCACTCTGTGACCCATGTCACCACATCTAAAACATCCATGGATCGACCCAGTACAACTTCCCTTATGCATTCGGCCACAATCTCTGCAAAACCTTGTCTCAGGCCTGACATATCGAGGGGTCTCCTTGATAATAGGATAGGCTCTGGGTCTCTCCAATCTGTCCTTCTGTACCTCAATCCTTCCTCTTCTGAAGGAACCTCTCCGAGCCTCTGTTTGGAAAAGTGCTGGCCTCTTGCCCTTATCTCTATTCACCGCTCTGAGCTCATTCTGGGATTGTACCATCTCAATCCCTCTTTCAATCTCTTGTGCTCGTCTCAGAGCATCTCCAAACTCCGTAATACATAGCCCTATCAATCTATCTCTGATGACGGGCTTCAACCCATACACAAACTTCTTTGTGCGGAGCTCTTCACTCTTGAAGGTCTCTGGGTCATATCTCAATAGCGCTGTGAATTGGCTCTCATAGTCATCCACAGACATGTCACCCTGTACCAAACTCAAAAACTCAGCTTGTTTCTTTCTCTGGGCGGCTCGTGGTACATATTGGGTCCTAAAGGCTGTCTGGAACTCTTCCCAACCAATCACATCCTGGCGGGACATCAAAATACCTTGGGTAGTACCCCACCAATCTCGAGCTCTCCCCTTCAGTATATAGGCACTCATACTGACCCTCTCAGCATCGGTGCACCCCAGAAAATCAAATATAACTCTCAATTCCGTCAACCACTCCTCAGCCTCTGTAGGATCCTTCTTTCCCTTAAATGCGGGTGGATTCATCTTCAAAAAATCCTTTAGTCGGACCATACTTCTGTCCTCAGGCTGAGTGACGGGAGGCACTGGGGGTATGGGAGGTCCTTGTGGTGGTGTAGGGGTAGTATCCGAGGCATTAACTCCAAAGTGTTGCGCGAATAACGCTGCCATCTGCTCAAAACCTTGCCTCACATCGGTCTCAATCCGATTAAATCGAGAGTTAGGACTCTCTGGTTGTGGGACAGGTGGCGGAGGGGACTCTGCTTGCCTCCTCGAACGACCTCGTCGTTTACTCATTCTCTATCTCAACTCGTCTCCTGCGCGTACATATCAAAATTGATTGAAATCTCAATCCTCAATTTCAGTTCATGACCAGACTATTACAGACACTCGAGATGTATTCTATTTCACTTAACCGACACTGACAGTACTAGACACCCTAAGCTCTGATACCAAGAAAACTCTGTCACGCCCCGAATATGCGGAAAATTGGGCAAATTTAAAACTTTTTACTCGTTAATTCACAATTAAAGGTGCATTCCTGTGCAGTGTCATACATCATCATAATTATCATGCCTCAGGATCTCATCATGATACAATAAATACGGTATTATACACCTTACTCAATTCCAAGTAAATTAATCCTAATACATCCCATATACTGTTATACATTAAGTGTCTGCAATTACAATAATAGTCTGGGTACATGAAAAGATAAAATATACCTCAAGATATAATATATATGGCCTGGAGCTCGAATCCTCCACTAGCCACTACTCCGTACGTCGCAGGGAAGTCCTTATTCACTTGAAGAACTCTGGGGGGAAAGGAAAACAGGGTGAGCTTCTAAATCGCTCAGTAAAGGGGGTAAGGAACTCATTTCATAAACCAAAATGCACATCACACAGTGTTTATTTGTATGTGAAACTCATTTGAAAACCATAGCATGAAAGTACTCAAAACGACATTCTCATGTCTCAAGTCATGTGAAAACATGAAGTAAAAGGCTCACTCTAGAGCAATAACAAAGCATGTGAAAATAACGCGTTAAACGCTTTCTCAAATAACGTGATAAAATCACGGTAAAAATAATGCACGTGGCACAGCCACTAAACACGCGTGGCATAGCCACTGATTTAATTTCTCGCGTGGCATAGCCACAAAACACACGTGGCAAAGCCACTGATTTAATTTCTCACGTGGCATAGCCACAAAACACACGTGGCAAAGCCACTGATTTAATTTATCGCGTGGCATAGCCACAGAATAGGGTTTCTCAACGTGGCACAGCCACCAATGGGGTATAACGTGGCACAGCCACCAATGGGGTTTCTCAACGTGGCACAGCCACTAAGTATACGTGGCACAGCCACTGAATGGATTGTTCTCACATTACCAGAACGGAGAAGAAATCGGGCTTACATGCTACCAAAGCAATGCCCGGTGTGTACTCACAACTACACACCTAAGTCTTATCACATAAGACTGGTTTGCCTTCACGTAGAACTCGTAATGGTTTTTCTCTCATAAAACTCATTTGAAAATCGTTTTGCACTCAACACAAAACGTAATAAAACCGAGTTCCAACCGGCAAAGCACATGCACACATTTCTCAAATCTCAATATTGCCTTAACGTAGAGCCCAGTTATAAACTCATAAAAACATTGGGATCCAACCGGCTATAAAATCGTGTGCAATTAAATCTCAACACAAAACTCAATATGCTTGTTTTATAAATTCATGCTAAAATAGTTTACAATTCACATACACAAATGGTTTAGATTTCCCTTACCTCTTTGCACCTCGTATAGTGCAATCGTTTCTCCCGTATCACGGACTAGTCTCGCATTCCATTCTGAAACTCCTGAGCTGTCCAAACGATGTTAAAACATCAATACTCAATTATCTCATAAACCTCGATTCTCAAAATCGAGCATAATTGCTCATAACTCCTCAAATCTCTTGATTTTCGTAACTCAACCCTAAACTACAACCTCATTCACAATATCTCAATGTCCTACATTTCTCATGCCAATTATCTATGCTAATTCATCACATTGTCTATATTTCCATTTATAGCACAAATTCTCAAAATTACCAAATATCTACATTACTCCAACCACATTGCAATTTCATCAATCCCTAATCCTTTCTCAACTATTTCAACACAATGACAACCACCAATAACATCAAAATCATCTCAAATGGAAGGATCGAAGTTTAAAAATTACCCAAAGCTTGTGGAGAGCTTATCTCTTGCCTCGATTCGATCCGTCTTTCGATTTCCAAGTATGTTGTTCTCCTTTTGATGAGGAACAACTTTCCTTCTTGCCACAACAGCTGATTCGACCGAAAATGGGGGATTTGGATGAGTGAGAAAGTTAGGTTTTCGATAAAATAGGGGTTGGAAGAGAGAGAAAGTGAGTTTGCAGGAGAAAAACACGGGTTCCTTATATAGACTGGAGGTAGGAGATCGATCTACCTCTTGATGAGATCGATCTGCGTTTGAAATTTGGGGACGATCTGGGCAATTTTATGCCTAGGAGATCGATCTGTCGAGGGGTGAGATCGATCTCTTTATAGCTTTATGAGATCGATCTGCTCCTAAGGAGATCGATCTTCTCCCAAACAGAATCATTTGGAGATCGATCTCTTCCTCATGAGATCGATCCTTTCTCAAACAGAATCATTTAGAGATCGATCTCTTCCATTGGAGATCGATCTGCTCCTCAAATTCCTCTTTCCTCGTCATTTTTTTAACTCACCAGATCGATCTCTCCTTCTCTCAGATCGATCTGTCCTCATACTTCATGCTTATTTTACACACTTAACATATAAATCTCCATTTATAATTCCCACAATTCATCTAGTTCAATAATTTACACTTTAAATTATTATTACATCAACAAAATATGTCTGAAATTCTCAGATCTCACAGTATGAGATATTAGGAAATGAAATTGGGTGATTGAATGGCAAAAGTTGGGTGTTTAAGTAATGTGCATGAAAATAAAAGTATAATGCTTTGAAAATCATGTTTTATTGCTTTTTAGCAAATGATTCGTAGGTTGGCTGACATTTAAAATGATTTGCAAAAGAAATGAGTTGTTTTGGTTTGTTAACCATACTTTGCAAAGAATTAAGCCACCTACATTGTTTTCGTGAGAATGAAAGTGTGCTAGAGTATGACTCGCACGAGATTTGATGTGTTTTATACGCATGAGTGCTGAAGCTTAGCTCGCACTAGTTTTCACATAGATTTTATACTGGTTTTGGCATGGTGCTTGGAGCTTAGCTTGCACTAGATGCCCACCTTATTTGTTATCGTGCTTGGAGCTTCGGGCAGACTGGGTGTCGCATCGATTAAATAGGCTCGCACATGTATTTGTGATATTTTGACATGTTGATAGCCGTGTTAGGAGCATCGGGTAGACAAGAGGTCGTACCGATTAAATAAGCTCACACGTGCGTTTGAGATGTGGTGTGATATAATATGTTGATGTGGGTCCACGGAGTACGTTGTATCTTGCATGTAGCATAGAGTACGATGTATCGTGTTGAGATTATGATATGTCGTCTTCAGACGAGATCTGCTATGGATCGACGGGTTGGATTTGACCCACCTCCCGTGCATAAGTAAATAGTGGTGATATCCTGCACACCTGATCCGTGTAGCCGGTATCACAAGTTATGGCCATAGACCGAGACGTTATTTCCCTTATTGAATTGCCTATCTCACATGTCTATTGCTTTGAGAATAAATCCATATTTGAAATGTTTTGTGGGTCAAGATAGTCCGAGGGATGGACCGAATCTTGACTAGAGTTGAAGTGTTTTGAGATGATAGTATGTTATTAATTTTTAAAGTGCACTGATGCATGATGTTTAATGCCATGCTTTACTTGTGAAATATGCATGATGATTAATGTCATGTTTTACTTATGAAATATGCATGATGGTTAATGTCATGCTTTGATTGGGATTTCGTGCACTAAATTTTTAATAGCATGAATGCTTTACATACCATTAACACAATCATACACTCATGTTTTGAGATTAAATGATGAACTAAATGCTTTTGAGCATGGCATCACGATCACGTAGATAGTGCAGTATCTACCTGTTCGCATGAATGCCTTACTGAGCATGTGGTTTGCTCACCTCCCTTATTTTCCCCCTCTCTACAGAGATATGAGTATAGATTGAGCGTGACTGGAGGCTATCCCTTTTGGTATCCATTGCATCCCATCGCTAAAGGTATACACACTCGAATTATTTTGTATCTAAACTAGACATAGCACAGTAGCATTTTGTATGTAAACATTGGGGATGTAAAACGATGTAAACACTTGTAAACAGTAACTCTGATGTATTTATAAAAGTGTTTACTTTTGAAATTAAATTGTTATGGATGGATGAGGTAGACATTGACACACAGCTCAACTGTTGAGTGTGTAGCTGATCACGATTGAGGAAGGATGATTAATAAATAATGCATGAAAATGTGAAAAATTTGTATGCACTTTGGTAAGTTGAGGGTTGTGACAGGCCCAATTTTGTTAATTGGCCTTATGGCCTGCCCACTAAGTGTTAATGAGCCTAAAATGCCAAATGGGTCTTAATGGAAAAGTTGAAATGGGCTTAAGATAGAGTTGGGCCCATTAAGAGACAACGAGGCCCAATAAGAGTAATTGGGCCCAATACTTTAACTAGACTATAGAGAAAGTGAAAAATGAATTATCAGAGTTGGTTGATGTGATTGGTAATTATCTGCAGCTCCAGGAAATATATTTGGAGTCGGATAGACCGATTCACAAAAAGTAGAAAAGATAAAAGTTCAATCGACTGAATTTCAGGTAAGGGATCTATGCAAGCTATTAGAGATAGCTATACGTATTTTTCTCACTTCTTGTATGCACTTAAATTTTGTAAAGTATATAGATATGGAATTATCTAGATGAAAACCCAATTATGGGAAATTACCAAAATGCCGCTGTGAAACTATCGAAAAAGTAAAAATGCATAAAGTGCATGTTTCAGTGTTTATTTCGTGAAAAGTTATTTTGTAAGAGTGTAGTGATAGACGGGTTTAAGATTTTGCTGTCTACATTAAATTGCACATTTTCCAAAGTTAAGCGTGCTTGAGTGACAGAAATTTTATGGATGGGTGACCTAACGAAAGTTACCTCTCTCGCTCCGTTTTGTATCGTTTTTCGTGCTAAACTCAATTTTGAGTATCGTTTTCACTAGAATTGAGCCATCTATCAATTTTCTGTGTAAAATTATGCTAAAGCTATCGTGTTAACTGTGAGTTACATAGATCTGGTCGCACTGGATTTTGATGTGATATGTGAGTAAAATAGTGTCGAAGCCCTCGTGTAGATTGTGTGTCACATTGACTTGCTCGCACTGGATTTTGAGATAAAGTGATTGTTGATATTGATATTGGGGTGGTAAATCCTTGAGATTAATCGGTGCCCTCAATCCTGTTACAGCTTAGTGGGTCCATGGAGTACGTTGTATCGTGTGATGAGACATGGAGTACGTTGTACGGTGCATTCTTCTATCAGTCCTCAGATTCAAGCATGCTTAGTGATCTTGCTCAGTGATAGTCCCCAGACCAGTGATAGTCTTCAGACTCGGGCATGCTTAGTGATCTTGCTCAGTGATAGCCCTCAAACTAGTGAGCCGATAGGATGGCTAACCACCTCCCTTGGCATATGATTCCTGCACACCTGATCTGTGATGCTTGGAATCAGTGACAATGGACATATGTCCACAGTGATTATTATTGAATCCCATCCTAGTCTCGAGTGATATTGAAATGATAGTGAATTGTGATTGAAATGTGTTTTACTGTGTGATAAAAGTGAAATGAAAAGAAATGATTAAGCTTTCATCGATAGATGATTATCATATAGAATGTCATTGTTTTCAGTGAGTGTGAATGTTTTACAAAGTGATGAAGCTTTCTATCGATTAATGATTGTCGTATAGAAAGCCTATTGTTTAAAGTAAAAACAACTGTTTTACTATGTGATAAAGTAAATGCAAATGTTTTACACTGATGATAAAACATGCATTATGAGTATCGTAGATAGTATGGTTATCTACCTACTTTCATATATTATCTTACTGAGCGTGTTAGCTCACCCCCCTTTACTTCTTCTCCTCTACAGAGTTCCTTCAGTAGAGTGTGACCGCTGCGTTCGTCCTGGGATCTTTTGCATATAGTGATCCAACAGTATAAAGGTATACACGCCTATGTGATATTTGTATTTGAATACATAGTGCATAGTGATATCCTCTTGTTTATATGGGGATTGTATATGTAAGTCAATGTAAACGATTTTATATTTATGAAATGAAGATTTTATGAATTACCATATTGTTATGGCATGAAATGTATGTGGCATATAATCTGAGTGATTGATATTAACTCACAGCCCAACCAGTGAAGTGAGGTAAGTCGCAAAAAATTTGTAGTGATTTTTTAGAAAACAGGCTGCGACAAGGGAACTCTCCATTTACAAATTAAGATATGGGTTCACAAGATGGTTACAAGATGTGCCTCTACTAAGGCTGAATATGAACACTTTAGCTCTTGAAAAAATAATATTGAGACTATAAGTGTAGAGATCTAAACTTTGTATATTTTCTTCTTTTTTATCTTAAAGTCATTAGATATGAGTATAACTTCAAATTTGGAATTTTGGTTCCTTATCTATTTTGCTTCAAGCTTCTAGCTTTTATGGCTTTGTTTCAAGGCCTTGGCTATTGGAATAATCTTCCTATTGGTAGAAACAGAAATTTGATTATTGGAATTAGCGAAGCTTAAAGTGTATCGATACTTTTGTTAGTGTATCGATACTCTTAAATATAATCCTACATAAACGAAATAGACTGTATTGGTATTATCTTTAACTGCATCCATACTTGAAATAGAGCATGAGCTTTTGTTTCAATGTCATGATAGTGTATCGATTAGTCCCACCAATATTCAAATTCATATTTTATATATACACATTCAACTAGTATCAATACTTATGCATCAAGTACATGTAATAGGCGTAAGTAAGTAAGATTATCTTAAGTCTAAAAATGCATATATAATTCTTAGCTCTAAGTCCATATATATTTGGCTTTCCACGTATGTTAAGCGTGATCATAGAAAAGTCAATCAATCAATTCAGTCATGCTCATAATTAGAATTATATTCCACTTAAGTTCTTTATGGTCATATCAAAATTATAATATTTCAAAGTCAACAGCATTTACTTTAACAGGATCATCTATAACTACTTTTATTAGCTTAATTGATCTAGATGGACTGCACTTAGTACTTGGTTCTTCAAAACGACCATCATATTTGCTTATCTTTCCACATATCTTAACAATCCCATATTGCCATTGTTAAAATCTAAAACAAACAATAAAATCAATATCCATCTTTCATCCGTAATGAAAAAGATCAATGCATTATTTCAATTGATCTAAATCTTGACTTTAAAAAAATCGAATAAATTAAAGCATAAAACTAACTGCTTTTCGGTTTTCACCAAAACTTTAACCCTAAATAACAAACCTTAGAAAAAAAAAAACTTAAACAAAAAAATCACTAACAAAAGATAAATGTTAGAAGAAAATGAAAAAAAAAATGAAAAAATCGAGGTTAATGAAAAGGCAAACCTTAGGTATTCAAATGCAAATGTTGAAGATAATGAAAAAGACACGAGTGAATACAAAAGCGCGGGAATAAAGATGGTTGGTTTGGTTTCGTTCAATGGCTTCTGTGCAAACAAAATGATTCACTGTAAAGGCTAACAAACTTCATTCATTAAGGTCAAAGTAGTAATTTCATACAAACCATTTAGTCTTAAATTTCACTTAGTATTCGAATTCCAATATAACCACATTTGATTACTAATGAATACATTTAGTCTCACAGGTGTGATACTTATATTAAAACTTCGCGCTCATATATAAAACAAGATAATTACATGTCCTTTTACATCAATATACATCTAAGCATTCAATTACATTTAATGGGTAATCAATTACTTGATATTACGTTTGTGTTTTAAATCATCTTATAAAAAAAGGTTAAATAATTTTAAAAAACAATATTCAAATTCCTATCGCTTCGAATAATAAAGTTAGTTTCCAAAACTACATATGTTTATCCATTGAGTACATGCAGAAATCATATACCATACATAACCTGGTCAGAAATGTAATCCAATATCAATGAGTGATATTCTAATTACACATTATTTTCATTGCAATATTAACAAAAGGGTATTCGATTTCCGTTCCTATAGTATTCGATTAGTTTAGTTTTTTATTGTTCTAGGGATAGGTACATATATTTGAGCCGATTAAACAAATAGAAATCAATAAAAGTACACATGAAATTATAGTTGTTCAAAGGTAGCTATTCTTTTTATCATTCACTGTTATCCGAATTCCTTTATTGCCATCACACCGTTTACGGAATTTTGTCCGACAAGGTACCCGATTAGTACATGAAGTAATCAAATAGTTTTGCATTTTTTGGAGTCAGACTTATTTTTTGCGAATGTTGTACATGAGGAGATGAGTCGATATATGTTGTTTCCTACTACCTTTTTTTTTTGGCGTGAGTAACATATTACCACTTATAGGTATTCAAGTATCTGAATATTCTGGATCATTTTTTCAGGATTGTTGAACAATCAAATTCTCGAATTTTGACTTGTTTCTTCGTGATTTCATGCGCATATTGGTTAGAAAAGGGAAGAAATGAGGGTTAAACAAAAATCTAGTAGGTGTATAAACAAAAACAATGCGAAATGGTAAATTATACAGAGAAAGGAACGGAGGAAAGGGATAGTTTTTTTCTCAATACAACAATGAAGATAAATTAGTTATTGTCATTTTTTTCTTAATAATTTAAAATTTTTCTTTTTTTTTTAAATTACAATTCTTTTAAATTATTATTACTATTCTACTACATGCCCTTGAAATTTTTCCGATAAATTGTAGGAAAAAATTAGTAGGTTGTATTTCGAAGCCTTGTTTAGCTTGTCCAGCTCTCGTTCCAATTTGTCAAATTCTTATTGAAAGGAAAGTTATATCACTCAAATCCAAGGTAAAGGAACAAAAAGTGGATGCCAATCTCACGAGTCCCCTCATAGAGATTCTTCCAGTGGTGCTTTTATCGGAGATGCGGACGTTCGTGATCATGCAACTGAAGCTAGCTTTAGTTCCTTTTTCCCAAGACTGCTTTCTTTCTTTTGTTTTATTTTTTCCTGGCCTCATAAATTCTTTGAGGATTATTTATATAAAACCTAAAATTGTGACTGGTCACTATTTTTCAAATGCAGCGCTATCTGACGAGTCTTATAATTGAACCTTTTATTTATTTATATTATTTCTCATAAGTTTATTCTCGTGATAATTTATTTTATTAATTTAATTTAATTTCTTATAGTAAAGAAGATTTTTTTTTCAAGTCATATTTTTAAAATGATGAATGTATTAGTAAATTTGATCATTTATGTTTATATTTCTATTACATAAAAATATGTTTATATCATATAAAATATAAAAATCTCATATTAATATTTACATCAATATAAAAAATATAAAATATTATACTTAATTTTTATCATATTCATAAAAAAAATTAATTAATTTTAATTTATATTATTTATATTTATTATTTATATCGTTTTGAAGTGGCATTTATACAGTGTCTAGAATTACGGGGACCTTTGTGGCGGTTCGGGTACGGAACGGCGTAGGAAACGGGGGCAGAGCAGACAGCAAAGGGATTTGGATTCATCGGAAAGACTTGTCGTGGTGACACATAAAATCGACACATGAGAAAGAAAAAGTAAGAAGAATCTGTTTTGTAGATATTTTTATATCTAAGGCTCATTAAACTCTCACACAATTCTCATTTTGTTTACTGAATTGTCTTCTGTCCTTCGCAAAGTATTTTTCAGTCATGTTATTTTCCGGTCACTTTTATTTGGATGGAATCTGCAAAAGATTAAATTTCATATGTTCAACAAATTAGATCAATGATCTTATCGGACCAATTGAAATTTAGTAACCAAGATGTGATTCTGTGAAAGGTCGATGAGCTTTGCACTGTGTGAAAGGTCAATAAGCTTTGAGTAATTTATTCGAGAATTTGACTGGGAACATTCAAAGGCAACCTTGCAATTTCCATAGTGATTGTACCTTATCATCCTTACCCAACCAGCTTGCGGCTTTAGAGAGCCGGGCATTTTATTGGTTGTCAAAATTTAAAGGATTTTACATCCGTAAAATATTAAAATTTTTAAAATTTTATATTCAAAATAGATCTCTCATTTATTATAATTAGTTTTATATTGCACATACAACGTTGTTATTGAAGCTCAAGTTCTATAATGTGATTGTTGTTTTTATCACATTATAAATTTTTATATTTCCACCTACAAAGATTTGTTAAAGTGTTTATTTAATTAAAGTTCTATCTATTATCGATAAATTTTAGGTTGGAGTATTAACAGACTGAACAAGAATCTTTTATAAGTAATCAAAATTGTCTACTAAGATTAATCCAAAATCCATGCCAGGCCTTACTCACGCTGATTATGTTATATTTTTCCCCGAAGCCACTTCCTTGCAAGACAGTTTCGATTGAGAGGGACAACAGTAATATGAATTCATCAAGTTCTGTTGAGCTTAGCCTGAGTCTTAAACCATCTTATGTGCCTAAATCCTTAAGCAACTTACTCATAGATCTATCCAAAATTTATAACGAATCTGATAAGTTGTCGGTGTTGAGTGATTATATTTGCAAGCATCAGGAGGAGTTAAGCAAGGTTGAGGCTGTAAAACATGAACTTCCTCAGTGCAGGCTACTTCTAATGGAGGGTAAGTCTATGTTCAGTATCTTCGTCGATAATATCAGTGATTTCCTGATTATCAATTAACAGAAATTGTTTGATTTTCCTTCATGCATTCCCCCTTCCCTCCACTCTCCAGTTTTTCTTTCTTTTATTGATGACAAAATTGACGATTTTTATTTTTTTATTTTTTGTTTCGAAATGCACAGCAATTGAAACATTAAAGGAGGAATTCATGAACATAAAAAACAATATGGAATCTCGGTGTGGACAGCCTGATCTAGTGGAATATTTGCCAACAAAGAGGAAAAACAATGAGAAGGAACAAAGGGAAATCTGGGAAATTACATACAGTAACAGTAATACTGACGAACATCAGTACTGCAACCCTAGTCTTGCAAAGAAGAAGAAATCATTAATCCTAGATAATTTCCAGGTAAAAGTCAAGAGTTAATCTTTCTAACTTGCTTTTGGATCCACAAACAATAATATATAAATATATATATATATATGTATATATACATATATATATATATATATATACATATATATATATATATATATATATTCTTTCAATTTGTTGAATATGCGAGACTCTCCCCAGCCTCCATATTTCGAAGCAATCCAGCCATGCAAAGAGTACGGAAACATAGAAGGGTTATTGTCGCCATACATGGAGAGTATTTCAAATTCCTTTGGATCATCAAGTACTGGAAAGGAAAAGGAGGTAGCAGCCATGGATCAATCATCTAGAAATTATAATCAAGGTTTCTTCCATCTGATCAATACAGATGATCAAACTCTTAATTATCACCCAAAGCCATTGACTCAACCCATTTGGAAGAATAATAAGAGGTGTTGGTCATCTGAGCTTCATGAAAGATTTGTGGAGGCTTTGAATCATCTTGGAGGCATTGAAGGTCAGAACTTAAACATTAAAAATATAATAAATTGATGGTTTAAACTATACATGAATAGTTTGCTAACATGTTGATAGCAATGTTAGGTGTAATTAAGGTCCCTTATTTTTGCAGGGAAAGTTGGTCATGAATTCATTATTTTCTTTAGTTTTTTCCCTTCTGATTATTAATTTGAATATTTTCTTTTGCTGATGAAATAATTTTAATTGCCTTGTTAATTTTTATTTTTTTCAGTAGCTACACCTAAGCAGCTTAGAGACATCATGCTGGTTGAGGGGCTTACAATTGATCAAGTAAAAAGTCATTTGCAGGTTAAATTCGATCTTCTTAAGCTTAATTAATCATGCATGCGAATGATTATGTATAGTTCATGATCTATGGGAATGCCAAGCATATATGGTAGAAGTACTTCGAAATTTGAAACAGTTTTTAAGTTGAAGATGTAAGATTCAAAGGGAAAAAATAGTAAAAATTAATTGATCATTTATTAATACTAATTTTTGCTTAAAATGTCGTTTTATATATAGGAAAGAATACTCTACAGTGATGCAAAAAGGCCAAGTAAGTACTCAAAAGAGGACCATTAGATACTGTTTTCAATTTAATTGGTACTATTTTCATATAGTTTCATATGTATAAATATAAAAGAAAAAGAAAAAAAATATTACATTAATTATGGATCAATATTATGCATACACTAGCTATAAAACTAGAGTAAAATTTTCATGTATAATATTTACAGATGCACGATGGAAATATATGACGCTAATTAGTGATAGCAAGATAGCAGCAAAGACGATGAATGAAGATTGTCATGGTTCGGTATCTGGATAAAGCCATTGATTCCTTGCATTCCCTGATTTGGTAAAAGGGATTCTAATTAGCTAGCTAATTAGCTGGTTTATGTGTGTCTATAAATATCTATATCTATATATAGGGTGACTAATTAGGATAGGATTCCCAATTTCCACATACACAAATATATACAAGATTAATATCTAATACCCTATGGAGTTTTAAAACTCCACAAACGAATTAAAATAGTGACACATAACTATTTAATAATATTAAAAATATAAATAAAAATGTGTTACCATCCGAAAAATGTAAAAACTCTATATTATATAATAATTTATATATATTTAAAGAACAAAAATGAGTCACCATTGAAGAATTTAAAAACTCTATATTAAATAATAATTTATATATATTTAAAGAACAAAAACAACTTAGAAATATCATTGCATTTTGAAGTTTATATTTCCCTGTAATTAGTTATATCTACATAATTGAAGCAATAGTTTTGCATACATTATTATGATTTAATCATGTCAAGTTAACTGTTTTGGTACATATGATAATCTTCTGTATATATAATTTCAGAAATATAGACTTCGTTGTGGTAAAGTTCACGGATCTTATGTCAACCGCTTGGAATTAAAGGAAAACAGGGATCGTTTGGCTCCTTAACCAGGTTGTAGCAAAACTGAACTTTCTACATCAGGATTCAGGAGCTTCCTTAACCTGGTTGGCAAGAATGAATAATGTTCTTTAAGCCATTCATGCTCCGATTGGTTGCAAGAATATTTCTCCAATTGGAAGATGTAGGAAACTAGTGAACAAGCCAAGTAGTTATAGCAATCTTTTCAGGGTATATATCCTTAACTTTTGCTGTATTATGTGAGTAAATTACCAGGCTTGTGAAATCAATATAAAATGAAGGTAGTCGGATCTAAAAAAAAATTCTCCTTCCTTTCTCTTAGTCTAGTTATTTTTCTTTTTCCATTTTTATTATTAAAATATCCCACGATCTTGAACGTGAGAGTTTATTTTAAAATTTCACTTCCAACGTTCCTTCATTCTTTTTGTCTCTATATTGGTAAGTCATAATCATCTCAGTCGTACGAATTCTGCCAGAAACTCGTCCCAGAATAGGTGGGTCGTCAACAACTCTATGAATGTTGAATTCTTTTCTGAGTTCAGTATTTGAAGTAATTGAATTTTTAATTATTCTATTAACATTCCATCAAGGTAGATGTTTTTAATTTGTTCAGATTTTACATCAATTGAAGCGTGAATATATAGAGCTCCATTTAGATTCTTCGACATTCTTAGCGTTGATGCCAAAAAGGTTGTTAGGCTTATTGATAGTGGATTAACTCTTTCCCTTTTAGATCAATCTGCGAAACTGAATGTTTACTGGAGTTATTCTCAGTAACACTTGCTTCGATACCTAAGTCGGTAGTGATAATGAATTCAAAGAGTAAAAAAGCAAGACTCGGTGTTTATAAGATTTTGCATGTTTTGACTTACCATATGACCTTTTTTATAATAGTTTGGCCCCCTTTAACACGATCTCTACACCATTATTTCGGAAGGCTAAATGTTTGTGCACTAAGTGGGTGGTTTATGGAGATGGTAGAAGGTTCATGAATGTTTATGGGCAGTTATGCATTATGTTTAGGACTGATGCCATTGGGGAACTAACATAATGCCCTTAATGAATGGCGATTATAAAATGATTGGTGTTCGTCGTAAACCTTTCATTGCTTGTCTTGCACTATGAGGACTGCATCCGCTAGCAAAGAGTTTGCCAAGTTGCAAGCGTAAACTTTATGGCACTCAAGGCGAGGAGAAATCTAAGGTTGTGGGCGAGCATGTGTTTAAGACACTGGTGCTCAGGCCACGGGTGAATGGAAGCCCATGATACAGGCGTTTAAGTTGCGAGCAATTGGAAGCTTAAGAGACTAGTGTTTAGGCCACGGGCAAATAAGTGCCAAAGAGACTAGCACCCAAGCCACAAGCGAGCAAGTACTAATGAGATAAGCGCTCAAGCCACGGGCGAGCAAATGCCCAAGAGGCCGATGCTCAAGCTACAGGTCAACAGGTGCCAATGAGACAAGTGAGCAAGTGCTAGAAATTGACACTCAAGCCAAGAGTGAACAGATAGTAATGAAACTGCTGCTCAGCCCATGTGTAAGCAAGTGTTTAAGATATTGGCACAAAGGCCATGAAGCAAGCTATCTAATTTCTCATTTGAGATGGTGAGGAATCAATTAAAATAGTGGAGTTAACCACTACCAAGGCAGAGATAAGAAGTGCTTGTGTACTATTCTGATTTAACGTTTGTTGGTTTACTCAAGAGCTTGACATGACTCTTTCTTTTAGTTTCTACAAACGGCGCCAAAATATGATGCCAAAAAAGTTGTTAGGTTTGTTGACGGTGGACCAACTCTTTTCTCTTTAGAGCAAGTCCCACCAAGAACAGTCTTGATGGATCTTCTAATTTACAGGTTGCTCCAAGAAGGAAAGAATTGGTTTACCATCAATAAGCCCAACAACCTTTTTGGCATCAATACTTACCATAATGAATGTCACGGGGTTATCTCGGAATAAGATTTTCGCACCTCGTGATGGCACCAAGTCTCGCACTTGGTCAGCCAACCAACACACAATCGAACACAATCACAAGCACTAGGGACAATGCGCAAGAAAACGCTCACTTACAGAAATCCCCAACCTTTATATTCACACTTTACAAAGGAAATAGGTCTGCTGCAGGGACACAACAACAACTCACTCAAGGAGGTCTGTGTCTCACTGCCATTCTCAACCAACATTATATAGGCAATCACTGGCTGACACCCCCAGCCAGAAAAGGAAAGCATTAATGCACTGAATCCCACTGATCACGGACAGATTGCCTCCTGAGATCTTGCCCCAGATATGGCAAGTCAACTGTCTCAGCACGGATCCTGCCGGATTCTCCCGAGATTCTTGCAATCTCCCACAATCATGTCTGACCATCAATGAGCCTTGATGCGCGCCTGAAAATCAGCCGACGCGTATCAATCCGCATTCAGTGCTCGTCAACTCTTTCAATGCCTATCAAGCGTGAAGTCCGCCCCACGCAGATTTGGCAGCAGCCAACTGCCATCTTGTGTCAAGCCCCCATCTAAGGCCTGCTCGATGCCACCGAGTGCCAGCTTGCGCACAATCCCGCATCCCGCGCGCGCACATCGCGCACTGCGCGCACATCTCGCACGCTGGGCGCAAATCATGCGCGCCCCGCGCGCATCCAGCTCACGAGGGTGTGACAAACTCTCCCCCACCGGATGGAGCCGACGTCCTTGTCGGGAGGGTTTCCAAGTACGCCTGCACCTGGTCTTCAAACTGCCACAGTGTCACATCCCTTTCCCATGACTCACTTCCATCTTCCCATCGAACAAGAAAATCAGTGCGCCTATTCTTACTGCTTGCGCCCTGAGTGTTGTGAGCGAGGATCTCCTTCAACTTCTTTTGGAACTCTTTCCGGACTGTTGGAGGAGCTCTCTTCCCTTGCTCACGCGTCTCATCTTGATGAAATGGCTTGAGGAAGCTCACATGGAAGGTCAGATGGATCTTCATGCTCACGGGTAGTTCAAGCCGATAGGCTACATTCCCAACTCGCTTGACTACCTTGAATGGCCCATCATACTTTTGGACAAGACCCTTATGGTACCGCTTGTCCGTCACCTTCTTCCATATCTGAGGTGTGAGTTTCAAGAGCACAAGGTCCCCTTCTTGAAACTCCAAGGGCCGTCTATGTCTATCTGCATACTCCTTCATCCTCTGCTGTGCCATAGCCAAGCTATCCCGTGCCTGATCAATGAGCTCCTGTTTATCACGGGCAAATCTATATGCAGCTGGGCAGCTTCCTTGCGTTTGCTGCTTGACTATCTCGGCAGGTGTTAAAGGTTGACGCCCAAATGCTAGCTCTGATGGGCTCAATCCTGTTGCAGAAGACTTATGCAGATTGTAGCAAAATTGGGCAACATCAAGTAAACTTACCCAATTTCGCTGGCTTGCAGTCACATAGTGCCGCAAGTACTCCTCCACCAAAGCATTCACCCGCTCCGTCTGGCCATCTGTCTGCGGATGGTTTGCGGTGGAGAACTTCAATTCTGAACCAAGCAGTTTGAACAAAACTGTCCAGAATTTACTAGTGAACCGAGCATCTCGATCGCTCACAATGTCTCTAGGGAGCCCAAATACTTTCACCACGTATTTGAACATCAGCTCCGCGGCTAGTTCTGCAGTACAAACTTGAGGCGCTGCAATGAAGACTGCATACTTAGAGAATCGATCGACCACTACCAAGATGGATCCCATTCCATCCACCACTGGCATGCCTACTATAAAATCCATAGAAAGAGACTCCCAAGGTCCCTCTCGTATTGGCAGCGGTTGAAGCAGCCCAGCCTGCTTCCTCTTCTCGGTTTTGTCTAGTTGACACACTAGACAAGTGCGGACATACAACTCAATGTCCTCCAACATCTTCGGCCAGAAGTAATTTCTCGATATTAGGGCGAACATCCTTTCCACACCCGGATGCCCTGCCCATTGCGGATCGTGGGTCTCTTTCAACAACTCACGCCTCAATCCCCCACCCTTAGGGACATATAATCTACCTCCCTTTGCATAGAGGAGATCATTTTCGACCCAATACTTCCGAACAACACCTTCTAAGACTTGTCGCCTGGTCTTGCAGTAGGCAACATCAGCCTCAGCAGCCAACTTTATCCGCTCGGCAAAATCAGACTGGACCAGGGTCAAGGAAGCCACAAAGGATTGCACCTCCTTTCGACTCAACGCATCAGCCACCCGGTTCTCTCGTCCCGCACGATGCAACCAGGTGAAGTCAAATTCAGCAAGAAACTCCTGCCACCTTGCCTGTTTGGCCGATAGGTTCTTCTGTGTTTTGAAGAAAGTGTTGGCAACGTTATCCGTCACCACAGTGAACCTGGTTCCCAACAAATAGTGCCTCCAAACACTCAGGCAATGAATCACAGCAGTCATCTCTTTCTCATGCGCCGAGTAGCGCTGCTCCGCTTCCTTCAACTTCCGACTTTAGTAGGCTATGGGGTGGCCCTCCTGGATCAGCACTCCCCCTATAGCCTTATCCGAGGCGTCTGTGTGTACCTCAAAAGGGCTCTCAAAGTCTGGCAGTCTAAGCACAGGCTCGGAGGTCACCGCCTCCTTGACTTTCTCAAAGGCTTCTTCACACTGGACTGTCCACTCCCATGGTTTCCCCTTCTTTAACAAATCTGTGAGGGGACTGACCAATTTGGAAAATCCTGCGATGAACCATCGGTAGTAATTAGCCAAGCCTAGAAACGATCTCAACTCTGACACCGTCTTTGGGAAGGACCACTCCACAATTGCCTGGATTTTTCTCTCATCCATGCGGATCTTTCCCTTACTCACCTTGTGCCCGAGAAACAAGATCTCCTGCATGCCAAACTCACATTTTTCCTTCTTGACATATAACGAGTGCTCCCTTAGTTTAGCGAACACCTTCCCAAGGTGCTCCACATGTGCCTCAAGGGTCTCACTGTACACTACAATGTCATCAAGGTACACCACAACAAAGTTATCCAAGAACTCGTATAGGACGTCGTTCATGAGGTTACAGAATGTAGCTGGGGCGTTTGTTAGACCGAAAGGCATCATCAAGAACTCAAACGATCCATATCTCGTCACCATGGTCGTCTTTGATTCGTCCCCAGGGGCTATCCGCACTTGCCAGTACCCTGACCGCAAGTCTAGCTTGGTGAAATAGGCTGCATTGGTCAACTTGTCGAACAAATCTGCTACATTCGGTATAGGATACTTGTTCCTTATCGTAACCTTGTTCAACGCCCGATAATCTACGCACATTCGAAGGGACCCATCTTGCTTCTTTTGAAAGAGTACAGGGGCACCATATGGGGCCTTCGATGGCTGAACAAGACCAGCCTCCAGCAACTCGTTGAGTTGTTTCCTCAACTCTGCCAACTCCTGTGGGGGCATCCGATAAGGTGCCTTTGCTGGTGGTCTTGCTCCCGGTTCCAACTCGATCCGGTGATCAACATTTCGCCGCGGTGGCAACTCCTTAGGCAATTCGGGTGGCATCACATCGCGGAATTTCTCGAGCACATTCGCGATGCAGTCAGGCACCTCCACAACATGGTCTGGTTTGATCTCAACCAGAGCTGCGAGCATAGTGGTCTCGCCTCGCTTTACTCCTGACTTGAGTTGCGAAGCCGATTGCATCAATGGCTTCTCTGCCACTCGTCCCTCATATTCTGCTGGGATAAAACCCGGATGCCTTTCATCACCAATCCATAAGCCATGATGGCTAGGTAGAGGCGCGGCCTTTGCCTCTACAAAGAACTCCATTCCGAGTATAATCTCAAAATCATCAAGGGGCACGACCATGAAAGAGCATGACTTCTCCCAATCACCAACTCTCAGCACTGTAGTCGTGACTCCTTGCACTGGCTGAGCTCCAGAATTCACTGCCTTGATTCTGCTAGAGCTCTTGGACAAAACTAGTCCAAACCGATTCACTACTCGTTGCGCTATGAAATTGTTGGTCGCGCCAGTATCCAACATCGCGCGCGCCACTCGACCATTCACCAACACTGGCACATACATCAGGCCCTTGTAGACAGTCCGCTTGTCTACGGTGATGGCATTCAGCAGCCGCAACGGGTTGAGTCGAGGGTTCTCCTCTTCTGACTCCGAATCCTCCTTAGCGATCAAGGCTGAAAGTCTTTCCCTTCGGGGACAATCTCTCGCACGGTGAGGTCCATCGCACAGAAAGCACCCTGTCTTCTTGCCTTGGGGTGGATCCGTCCCCTTTAGCTTTGATGGCTCACCATCCCTCTTCTTATCCCACCGACCTTTCCTGCCTTGTCTCTCGATTCGCTTCCCATCGGTTCTAGTCTTCCTCTTGTCAGCGTTGGAGAAGGTAGCTCCATGTTTAAAGTCGTTGAGGCTGTCTGCTGCTGCAATGGCTGAAGGCAGGTCCGTCACCTTCAGTCGCCTCAACTCAGCCTGTGCCCAAGGCTGTAGCCTTGATAAGAAATTGAAGACTCGATCCTCCTCGGACATGTTGTTGATTTCCAGCATCAAGGAGCTGAACTCCTTGACATAGTCTCGCACAGCTCCTGTGTGCTTCAGTTTCTTTAGCGATTCCCTCGCTAGCCACGCTGTGTTCATCGAAAGGAATTGATCCCTCAACTCCTTCTTCAATGCATCCCATGTCTGGATTGGGGTGCGCCCATTTCCCGCATCATCATCGAGCCGAGTCCGCCACCAAAGCTTCGCATCGCCACCGAGATACATACTGGCAATGGAAACCTGCTCATCCGCATCCACTCGAGCATCCTTGAAGTACTGCTCCATATCCCAAATGAAGTTCTCGAGTTCCTTAGCATTCCGACTTCCTTGGAATTGCTTAGGCTCGGGCACCTTCAGTTTGGATGGCGGTTTCTCCCCATTGTTTCCGCCATGATGCCAGTTACCAACGGCCAACTTCAGCAAGTTGACATCCGTGTCAATGTCACCTACTCGATCGGACAACGACTGGATCTGCTCCATCAAGTCAGTGACGCGATCGGTGAGATCACTTTGGAAGTCACTCATCGCTCGCTGAAGATCTGCAATGGCTTGCGAATGGAGCGCAGCCTGCTCCGACAGTGAGGTAGCGTCTGGCGCAGGCGCACCGATCAGCTCCTCTAGGACGGCAACTCTCTCGCTCAACGTTCCGGCCATCGAAACACGGGCTCTGATACCAACTGTCACGGGGTTATCTCGGAATAAGATTTTCGCACCTCGTGATGGCACCAAGTCTCGCACTTGGTCAGCCAACCAACACACAATCGAACATAATCACAAGCACTAGGGACAATGCGCAAGAAAACGCTCACTTACAGGAATCCCCAACCTTTATATTCACACTTTACAAAGGAAATAGGTCTGCTGCAGGGACACAACAACAACTCACTCAAGGAGGTCTGTGTCTCACTGCCTTTCTCAACCAACATTATATAGGCAAGCACTGGCTGACACCCCCAGCCAGAAAAGGAAAGCATTAATGCACTGAATCCCACTGATCACGGACAGATTGCCTCCTGAGATCTTGCCCCAGATATGGCAAGTCAACTGTCTCAGCACGGATCCTGCCGGATTCTCACGGATTCTCCCGAGATTCTTGCAATCTCCCACAATCATGTCTGACCATCAATGAGCCTTAATGCGCGCCTGAAAATCAGCCGACGCGTATCAACCCGCATTCAGTGCTCGTCAACTCTTTCAATGCCTATCAAGCGTGAAGTCCGCCCCACGCAGATTTGGCAGCCAACTGCCATCTTGTGTCAAGCCCCCATCTAAGGCCTGCTCGATGCCACCGAGTGCCAGCTTGCGCACAATCCAGCATCCCGCGCGCGCACATCGCGCACTGCGCGCACATCTCTCACGCTGCGCACAAATCATGCGCGCCCCGTGCGCATCCAGCTCACGAGGGTGTGACAATGAATGACAAAAAGCTATTGATTGAATCGAAGATTATCTTTATACTTTAATAGTTATAAATGGACTTTAATGAGCATTTTTTAGTGGAGCATGTTTCGAATGATGGAATGAGAAGAGAGAGAACAAGAGTACATAAAGTATCAGTACGTTAAAATTTTGGAAGAAAGAGAGAGTGAATTTTGAAATCAAAACAACATAAAATATTACATATCAATTAAAGACAGTAGTCTATTTATATATAGTATTACATTTAATCAAGAAATGTAGTATTTTCATCTTGTGTATAATTAATAATCGCAATCTGCTCGTAAATAATATTATGTTTTTCAATAAATGTATAATTAATAATTTAATATATTATGGTTACCAATAAAACGGCAATTTTTTTTGGCTATAATAAACTTTTATTGAAAATGTACATTTATATACTTTTAGACTATGATTTAATTTTAATTGTAGTTTTTTATGGATATTTTTATAAAGTTAACTATGATTTAAGTGAAATATGATCTTTTAGTATATTAGATATACTTATCTTATATAAACATAATTAGAAAACTTTAAGAAGACTGAACAAATTTTCATTTTTTATAATTTCGTAATTATAAAATTATTTTACAAATATGTATCTCTGATGTTTGAAATCTAAAAATTTTAATAATTTAAAAATCATATTTAAAAATATTAGACTACACACTTGAATCAATAATTGTATTTTTTTCATATAACTGTAATCTATGACCTTTTTAATTGTGATTATCACAAAAATAGCATAAATTAAACTTGAATCTCATATGTACTTGATGATATTTTTATCATTTTCAATTTTATTAGAGTAAATCTCACTATTCATGCATCCAAACTCACTTTTAAATTAAGACACTGATAAATTTTATTATGGGGAGAGAATGTCGTATCTTATAATCCAAAGCTTACTTCCAAAGAAAATAAAGTAAAATTCCTCATTTCATATCTGCTTGACTTTGTTTATACGAAAAGTAACCCTAACTAGATAAATTCACTCAATTGGTTCCACTCAATTAGTAAGTTTGATTTGTTGGATTCGAGTGTTACTGGTGACTCACTGTTGACGTTAATTTTGAGCACATAATTATATCGGAGTAATTGCTGGAATTGAGCAATTTATATATCTACTTTCATATTTCATTCATCCCTAAAAAAGTGTAAATTACTATTTTACACTTGAGATGTTTTACTTTGATCAGTGGACTTTGAAAAAAAATGATTATTATTATTATTATTATTATTATTATTATTATTATTATGATCAATATTAAAAGATAACAAATCATTCGCCCAACATTTCAGGGCATACCTTGGTCAAATGTATATATATATATATATATCCATATTAATTGCTGTGATGTGACTATGTTCATGTGCAAATCACTCATCTTAAAAGTACTAAAAATTAAAAAAAAAAAGAGTGAATAAGCTGATCTCGTAAGGCAATTGACGTAAATAATGCCATATCATCAAGAGATAATGACATGTAACGTCAAGCGAACGATATATATATATATATAAACACGGGTAAGCATGCTGTTATTAATGCAAAAGCAAATATAATTATATTGATGTATTAGGTAAAAAAAATCAATAAATAAAATTAAATACAATAATCAAGTAAGTTGCATAATAATCAACAGTAAATAATGAGATGTAATAGAATTTTTTATTATACCTTATTTACTATTTCATGATATTTTTTATTTTTATTTTAATATAATATTTTTAATAATTATTTTATCATCTAAACACATTATCATTTATCATTAATCTTTTCATTTTCAATCCTATCAAAATTAAACACAGCTAACCGAAAAAAAGTCAAAATTCTGAGGTTGAGCAATGAGCAAAAAGTCAAAATTCTGAGGTTGAGCAAAGAGCACGTATTTGCTTCGCGTGAATAGAAAAGTCAAAATTCGGGGGGTCCCGGCATCAATTCTTATCTTTACTGCACCTTTGGTTTTTCAAGCGATTCCAATGAAAAGCAAAACTCCTGTATTCACTCATGTAAGCGTCACTCGAAGCAAAATGAAATTCCTATTCTACCCTGCTTCTTCTTCAAACGTCATTCCACTTTTACGAGGCTAATTTTGCCAATATCGTTAGCCAAACTCCAAGATGATTTTATGTAAAGACCGCCTTTGGGCTCAGGGCACATATGAAGCTTTTTTTTTCCTTTTTATAAAATAGACCACCACTTAATTTGGAAGGGAATTTAAAATAAAATAAAAAGGCTAAAGTCTTCAAAAGGGATCTAAAAGTTAAGTTCCTCGTATCTTTTATTGGTCGTTAAGTGAAGTTGCATGTACGTTTTCCTTAGTGAGATTACGACCACATTTATGGTCCCATAATAATAATAATAATAATAATAATAATAATAATAATAATATATAAAGGATTCTTTTCAAGTATATTCCATAATTTACTGCGAACCAGCGGACATACGGTATTCATATTTAATTAAAGACTCGATGGGGAAGGGGATTGTTTGTTTTTCGTTCTTTTTCATATCGGCCCATTCCAATATTCTATTCCTTACAATACATTATACATGAATGGAATCCGTTAGGGGTTCTTGCAATGGCACGTGTCTTTTTTTAATGTTTATCAAATTATAAAAGGTAAATTTAACTCATATAGCTAATTCTAATTTATTAGAATTAAAAATAAACATTTACCTCTTATTATAAATGATGTTTAAGCGTCACTCGAAGCAAAATGAAATTCCTATTCTACCCTGCTTCTTCTTCAAACGTCATTCCACTTTTACGAGGCTAATTTTGCCAATATCGTTAGCCAAACTCCAAGATGATTTTATGTAAAGACCGCCTTTGGGGCTCAGGGCATATATGAAGCTTTTTTTTTCCTTTTTATAAAATAGACCACCACTTAATTTGGAAGGGAATTTAAAATAAAAATAAAAAAGCTAAAGCCTTCAAAAGGGATCTAAAAGTTAAGTTCCTCGTATCTTTTATTGCTCGTTAAGTGAAGTTGCATGTACGTTTTTCCTAGTGAGATTACGACCACATTTATGGTCCCATAATAATATATATATATATATATATATATATATATATATATATTATATTCCATAATTTACTGCGAACCAGCGGACATACGGTATTCATAATTAATTGAAGAGAGGATGGGGAAGGGGATTGTTTGCTTTTCGTTCTTTTTCATATCGGCCCATTCCAATATTCTATTCCTTACAATACATTATACATGAATGGAATCCGTTAGGGGTTCTTGCAATGGCACGTGTCTTTTTTTATGTTTATCAAATTATAAAAGGTAAATTTAACTCATATATTTAAAGTTTCATCATGATTCAATTTTAATTTATTAGTATTAAAAATAAACATTTACCTCATATTATAAATAATGTTTACATATATCTAATAACTAAACTGAAATCAATAATATCACATTCTCAAATATCAACAATAATTTTTATAATTATTTATTATTTTAAAGTGTTTTTAAATTATTTTAGGTAAAAATTTTACTCTTTAATACCAAAAAAGGGTATTATGAATATTTTATGAGTAACAAATTCTTAAGTTAATAGATTTTTTAATAGTGAATTAATAGAATAATTTTTTGTACTATCAAATTGATAATTTTGAACTAAAATAACTATTTTTCAAATTAATAGGCTAATCTTGAATTAGAGTTAAACTAAAGGATTTAGATGGAATTTACTCAATTATTAAATTATTCTTAGCTATTAAATAAAATCTTAGGGTATATTTGTATTTGTATTTGTATTTGTATTTGTATTTGTATTTTATTTTTATTTTTACATATGTTGTTACTTGAAACAATGGTGACGAATCGCTGACGTCTTATCTTCGGGTTCCCTGCCACGTGTTGCCGAGAGCTTCTGCAAAAGAGAAAAAGATCAGAGAAACGCAGGGGTTGTTCCCTGCGTTTGCACTCCGATGCTTAAGTCAGACAGAGAATTTGGTAGAGTTTTAGTAGGGAGTTCTCAAATCATGTTTATGAATCATATCTGGCTCCTATTTTAGGGATTTCTCTCTGTCACAAATTACGCATATGCCCTTTTCATTAAATATCATATTTTCTTATGCCTATACCCGTTTTCTTCGTGTGCCACGTGACACACTTTTTTTTATTCTTAATATCATGCATAACAATTGCTCCCCACTCTTTCGCTAGGTATAACCTTGCGGAATAGTACATATGTTCGCATAGTAACCTCACGTCAAGTCCTTACATTAGATTCTGAAGTCGAATTTTCATCGGAGTGTTTAGCTTAACTCGCGCATTTTTTGCTTCAAGCCCTTATTTGAGTTCTTAGCTTACCTAGTGCATTTTTTACTTCAAGCTTTTACATTTTTTCTTCATGGCTTAGCTCGTGCATTCTTCGCTTCAAGCTCTTTTATATAAATCTTCTCCTGGTACCAGGCCGCCGTGACGCATTCGCGCCTTTGACACTATGGCATGTTTGTTTTCAAATGCCTAGCGGCCGTGACGCCTTTGTGCCTCTAGCTCTTATGGCAAGTCCTTTCAGATGTTTGACCGTCATGACGCTATCGCGCCTCTGGCTCCTACGACTTATTTGTCTTCAACGCTTGGCCACCGTGACGCTATCACTCCTTAGGCTCTTACAGCTTATTTATCTTCAACGCTTGACCACAATAACCCTATCGCGCCTCAGACTCTTACGGCTTATACGTTTCCAGCACCTGGCCACAATGACGTCATTGCGCCTCAGGCTCTTACGGCTTATCTGTCTTCAACGTCTGACCACAGTGACGCTATTGCCCCTTAGACTCTTAAGGCTTATCCGTTTGCAACGCCTGGCCACAGTGACGCTATTGCGCCTCAGACTCTTACGACTTCTGTCTTCAGCGCCTGGCCACAGTGACGCTATTGCGCCTCAGGCTCTTACGGCTTTTATCTTCAACGCCTGGCCACAGTGACGCTATTGCGCCTTAGGCTCTTACGGCTTATCCGTTTGCAATGCCTGGCCACAGTGACGCTATTGCGCCTCAGGCACTTATGGCTTATTCGTTTGCAACGCCTGGCCACAATGACGCTATTGCGCTTCAGGCTGTTACAGCTTATCTGTTATCAACACCTGGCCATAGTGACGCTATTGTGCCTCAGGCTCTTACGACTTCTGTCTTCAACGCCTGGCCACAGTGACGCTATCGCGCCTCAGGCTCTTACGGTTTATCTGCCTTCAACACCTGGCCACAGTGACACTATCGCGCCTCAGGCTGTTACGGCTTGTACGTTTCTTACGTCTGGCCACAGTGATGCTATCTCGTCTCTGGCTCTTAAGGCTTATTTGTCCTCAACGCCTGGCCACCGTGACGCTATCGCGCCTCAGGCTCTTACAGCTTATACGTTTACAGCGCTTGGCCACAGTGACACTATTGCACCTCAGGCTCTTACGGCTTATCCGTTTGTAACGCCTGGCTACAGTGACGCTATTGCACCTCAGGCTCTTACGGCTTATCCGTCTTCAACGCTTGACTACAGTGACTCTATTGTGCCTTAGGCTTTTACTGCTTATTCGTTTGCAACACCTGGCCACAGTGACGCTATTGCGCCTCAGGCTCTTACGGGTTATCTATTTACAACGCCTGGCCACAGTGACGTTGTGAGATTTGAAAATTTTACACATATCAAATTATGTAATGAGAACATAAAGTGTAATTGATTGAACTAAATATGATGTACTCATATATTGAGGTGGTATGGAATGAAATTTTAAGTGATTAATGAGTTATAAATGAGATTTTTTGTTAAACTGTGAAACTATGGGGTCAGATCGATCTTGGAGAAGAGAGGATCAATCTGGTAGGTCAAAAATGACAAGGAATGAGGAATTTAAGCGAGCAGATCGATCTCTAATGGAAGAGGATCGATCTCCTTATGATTCTGTAGTGAAGAGATCGATCTCAAAATATTTCTGTTAAGGAGAAGATCGATTTCCTTAAGGAGCAGATCGATCTCGTGAAGCATTCTGTAAACTAGAGATCTATATCATAATTGGAGCAGATCGATCTCATAAGGCCATTAAGAGATCGATCTCACCCCTCGACAGATCGATCTCTTAGGCATAAAATTACCCCAAATCATCCTCAAATTTAAATGCAGATCGATCTCATCAAGAGCCTGATCGATCTCCTACCTTCTGTCTATATAAGACCCCTTTGTTTTTCCTGGAAATCGATCTCTCTCTCTCTCAAATCGCCATTTTCAAACCCTAGCTATCTCTCCCCTCAAAAACACTCATTTTCATCCAAATCAAAGGTTGTGGCAAGAAGAAAAGTTGTTCCTCATCCAAAAGAGAACAACATACTTGAAAATCGAAGGACAAATTGAATCGAGGTGGGAGTTGAGCACTCCACAAGTTTGGGTAATCTCTAAACTTCAATCTTGGATTTTGAAGTGACTTTTGGTGATTGTGAACATGGGGCATTGTGATGAAATAGCTAGGAGATGGTTAGAGATTGATGAAATTGTGATTTTATTGGAGTGATGATGATATTAAGTAAATTGTGGTAAATTGGGATTTTTGTCTATAAATTGGAAATTGAGGCAATGAGGTGATTTTGGTATGGGTATTATGCATGAGAAATGTAAAATTTTGAGATGTAGTGGATGAGATGACGTATTGTGATAGAGTCATGAGAAATGAGATAATTGAGAGATTTAGGTGTTAGTGAGAAATATAAGCAAATGTATGATCGATAATAAAATTGAGTCGAGATATTGATGTTTTTAACATTGTTTGGACAACTCGGGAGTTTCAGAGTGGAATGCGAGGCTAGTCCGTGATACGGGGGAACGATTGCACTATACAAGGTGTAAAGAGGTAAGGGAAAACTAAACTCATTTGTGTATGTGTTTTGTGATAATTTTGTAGCATGATTTTCAATTGAGAAAACAAGCAAGTTTTATGTATTGTGAATGAGAATTGCACACGACTATAAAGCCGGTTGGGGCCCAACTTTTATGAGTTGTAAACTATATGTGGAAGTGTTTTACAACCATTTTTGTGTTTTAAAATGTGAACAGTGTTTTTGTGTCCTACGTTAAGGCGTACTGAGATGTGAGAAATGTGTGCGTAGTTTTGCCAATTGAAGCTCGATTTTAACATATTTTATGTTGAGTACAAAACGGTTTGAAATAAGTTTTATGAGATAAAATCATTATGAGCTTTACGTGATGGCAAAACGATTTTTATGATAATGGCTATTGATTGAGACGTAGGTGTGTCATTTTGAATACACACCGGGCATTACTCTAGTAGCATGTAAGTCCGATATTTCTCCGTTCTGGTAACGTGAGATGACCCTACTCTGGTAGTGTTGGTTACCTACCACGTGCGAATCTAACTCAGTGGCTGTGCCATGTGTATTTGGTGGTTGTGCCACGTGCGAATCTAAATCAGTGGCTGTGCCACGTGTATTTGGTGGTTGTGCCACGTGCGAATCTAAATGAGTGACTGTGCCACGTGTATTTGGTGGCTGTGCCACGTGCGGATTTTAATCAGTGGCAGTGCCACGTGTGTTTGGTGGCAGTGTCACGTGAGGATCTTAATTAGTGGTTGTACCATGTGCCGATTGTAGTTGGTGGCAGTGCCACGTGCATCCTTATTGCTGTGATTTTTATCATGTTTTAAAGAGAAAAGCCATTATCACTTCCTAATTTTCACATGCTTGTAACTGTGATTTGTACTGAGTATGTACTTCCATGTTTTACATGATGTTTTAATGAGTTCATGCTACATTTTTTATTGAGTTTTCAACTATGAAATAAATGCTTGTGTGTGCAAATCATTAATTTAACAATGAGTCCCTTACCCCCTTACTGAGTGATTTAGAAGCTCACCCTATTTTCTCTCTCCTCCCCCAAGATTTCTTCAAGTGAGAAGAATTTTCTACGACATACGGAGTAGTGGCTAGTGGAGGACTTGAGCTCCAGGCCATATATTTGTATTAGAGGTATAATTTACATTTCATGTACCCAGACTAATGTGTATTTACAGATACTTGATGTATAACATTATATGGGATGTATTAGGATTAATCAACTTGAAGTTGAGAAATGCATATGATATGATATGATATATACTATTTAATGATGAGATCCTGAGGTATGCTATGTATGATGATGTATGACACTGTACAAGAATGCACCCATAAATGTGTATTGATGTAAGTAAAAGTTTAAATTTGTCTTGTTTTTCGCGCTTCCGGGGCGTGACAGATTTTTCTTGGTATCGGAGCTTAGGGTGTCTAGTACTGTCAGTATCAGTTAAGCGAAATAGAATACACCCCAAGTGTCTGTAATAGTCTGGTCCTGAATTGAATTTGAGGATTGAGATTTCAATCAAGTTTAATCTGTACGGGCAGGAACCGAATTGAGATTAAGAATGAGTGGACGACAAGGTCGTTCGAGGAGCTAGGCAGAGCCACCTCCACCACTTGTCCAACAACCAGAGAGTCCTAACTCTCGATTTAACCGGATTGAGACCGATGTGAGGCAAGAATTTGAGCAAATGGTAGCGCTATTCGCTCAACATTTTGGAGTTAATGCCTCGGGTACTACTCCTACACCACCACAAGGACCTCATGTACCCTAGTACAGATAGACCCGGCACCTCCCGTCACTCAGCCTGATGACAAAAGTATGGTCCGACTGAAGGACTTTTTAAAAATGAATCCACCCGCATTTAGGGGAAAGAAGGATCCTACAGAGGCTGAGGAGTGATTGACGGAGTTGAGAGTTATATTTGACTATCTGGGGTGCACAGATGCTGAGAGGGTCAGTATGAGTGCCTATATGTTGAAAATGAGAGCTCGAGATTGGTGAGGTACTGCCTAGGGTATTCTGATGTCCAGCCATGATGTGATTAGCTGGGACGAGTTTCAGACGACATTTAGAGCCCAATATGTACCACGAGCCGCTCAGAGAAAGAAGCAGGCAGAGTTTTTGAATCTGGTACAGGGTGATATGTCTGTGTATGATTATGAGAGCCAATTTACCCTCTATTGCGAAACGATCTAGAGACCTTCAAGAATGAAGAGCTCCGCACAGAGAGATTTGTGTATGGATTGAAGCCCATCATCAGAGATCGATTGATAGGGCTATGTATTACTGAGTTTGGAGATGCTTTGAGATGAGCACAAGAGATTGAGAGGGGAATCGAGATGGTACAATCCCAAAATGAGCTCAGAGCGTCGAATAGGGATAAGGGCAAGAGGCCAGCGATTTTCCAAACAAATGTTCAGATAGGTTCCTTTAGAAGAGGAAGGATTAAGGTGCAGAAGGGCAGATTAGAGAGACCCAGAGCTTATCCCATCATTAGGGAGATCCCTCGAGATGTCAGGCCTGAGATAAGGGTTTGTAGAAATTGTGGTCGAATGCAAGAGGAAAGTTGTATTGGGCTGATCCATGGATGTTTTAGATGTGGAGACATGGGTCATATGGTGAAAGACTGCCATCAACCTTAAAGACTACATGTTTCAGAGCCCACTAGACAACAGCCTCAGAGAGTGAATCCCCAGAGACGGGCCACTGCTGCAGAGAAAGGGAAGAAGTTTGTTACACAGGGACATGTGTTTGCCTTGGATAAGGAAACCGCAGACACTTCTGCAGAAACTATAAGAGGTATACTCTTTGTCTGTAATCATAAATCTCATGTGTTGATTGATTTAGGGTCCACGCATTCATTTATTTTTAAGTATTTTGCATGTAAATTAAATTTGAAGCTTAAACCTCTAGAATATATACTACATGCAAATACCCCTATGCGTGAATCCAAGAGAACTGATTTGATCTGTAGAAGATATGAAATAAAGGTGGGAGATAGAGTAATGTTAGCAGATCTAATAATATTAAATATGCATAGATTTGATGTAATTTTGGGAATGGATTGGCAGGCAACCAATCGAGTGAGTTTAGACTACTACACTAAGATTATAACTTTCTCTCTACCTGAATCTTACAGTGTACGTTTGAAATATTGAGTAAATAGACATATGAAATTTTGTAAGCAATTTGAAATTTTGATGTTGCTCTTGAGCGTACTAAATATGATTGTTTATGTGAAGGTTATGAAACACTCATCTCAGATGATGATCGAAAACATCCGAGCATTGAAGATATACCTGTGGTGTGTGAATTTTTGGATGTTTTCCCAGATGACTTACTAGGTTTACCACCAAAGAGAGAGTTAGAGTTTACCATTGATTTGGTACCAGATACTCAGCTGATCTCTAGACTTCCATACAAGATGGCATTAGTGGAACTTGAGGAATTAAAGAAACAACTACAAGAGTTATTGGATCAAGGGTTTATTAGACCCAGTGTTTCACCGTGGGGAGCACCAGTTTTATTTGTTAAGAAGAATGATGGTAGTCTCAGATTATGCGTAGACTACTGATTATTAAATAAAGCCACGGTGAAGAATAAATACCCATTGCCTAGGATTGATGATCTACTTGATCAGTTGAGAGGGGCCTCAGTCTTTTCTAAGATTGATTTGAGATCGGGCTATCACCAATTGAGGATTAAGGAAGAAGATATTTCGAAGACGGCCTTCAGGACAAGGTATGGCCATTATGAATTTCTAGTGATGTCCTTTGGATTGACGAATGCCCTGCAGCCTTTATGAGATTAATGAACGAGGTGTTCAAAGACTATCTAGATAAATTTGTGATAGTCTTTATTGATGATATCCTGGTATACTCTCAGTCATATGTGAAACATGCACAACATTTGTGGTTAGTACTTTAGATACTCCGAGATAAATAATTATATGGAAAGCTTAGTAAATGTGAGTTTTGGCTGGATCAGATAGCTTTCCTTGGTCATATAGTCTCAGAGGAATGAGTATCAGTGGATCCAAGTAAAGTAGAGGCTGTGCTTAATTAGGAAAGACTGAGGACAGTTACAGAAGTACGAAGCTTCCTTGGTTTGATAGGGTATTACAAAAGATTTGTGGAAAGATTTTTCAGGATTGCCGCTCCTTTGACAAAGCTCATGCGCAAGGAGACTCCGTTCATATGGACTGATAAGTGTGAGCTCAATTTTCAAGAATTAAAGAAGAGATTGACAGCGGCACCTGTGTTGACTATTCCTGAGGGATCAGGAGGATTTTCAATGTATAGTGATGCCTCGCATTAAGGATTGGGGTGTGTGCTCATGCAGCGCGGAAGAGTGGTCACATATGGATCGCGACAGTTGAAAGACCATAAGCGAAATTACCCCACGCATGATTTGGAGTTAGCCGCTGTGGTATTTGCCTTGAAGATTTGGCGACACTACTTATATGGGGAAAGATTCCAGATCTTCACTGACCACAAGAGTTTGAGGTATTTGTTTGATCAGAAGGAGTTAAACATGAGGCAAAGGAGATGGATAGATCTCCTTAAGGATTATGACTAAGAGATTTTGTACCATCCGGGTAAGGCGAACGTAGTTGCTGATGCCCTGAGCAGAAAGAGTATAATATCTGCTATGATGATCAGGGAATGAGATTTACTGGAACAGTTCGTCAAACTCTGGATCAAAGTTAAAGAGGTAGAGATTGGATTTCTGGCTAGCTTTCCAATAGAGCCCAGGATCATGGATTAGATTAGAACTGGGCAGTGCAGTGATCAAAGGTTGATCGATATGGTTAGCCAAGCTGAGTAGACTTCGCAGTCGGATCTCACAATCAGTGATGTTGGATTATTGAGGTTCAGAGGACGAATCTGTATACCGAACGATGATACCCTAAAGAGACAGATACTGAGAGAATCTCGCTGCTCACGATACACCATGCACCTAGGAAGTACTAAGATATACCAAGATTTGAGAAATGTGTACTGGTGGAGTGGTATGAAGCGAGACGTGGCAGAGTATGTGGCCAGATGTTTAGTATGCTAGCAAGTGAAAGCTGAGCATCGGAAGCCTGGAGGACTACTACAGCCTTTACATGTACCTACATGGAAATGGAAGCATGTCACCATGGACTTTATTATAGGTTTACCGAAGACCCGAAAGGGTCGTGATGCGATATGGGTCATAGTGGATAGACTCACCAAGAGTGCCCACTTCCTTGCCATCAAGAGCACAGATACTGTGGATGCCTTAGCTGAGTTATTTGTCAGCGAGATAGCTAGATTATATGGGGCTCTAGTGAGTATTACTTTTGATAGAGATTCTCGATTTACTTCCAAATTTTAGACCCAGTTTCAAGAGTCCATGGGATCTCGATTGAGTTTCAGTATCGCCTATCATCCTCAGATAGATGGTCAGTCAGAGAGGACTATTTAGACCCTAGAGGATATGTTGAGGGCATGTACGATGGATTTTAAGGGATTATGTGTCACGACCCAAACTACCCAAAAATCAGAGTTAATTTTTCGTTTTGTTTATTTACTTAAATTCTTACCTGTCCTCGAATCGTGACCACACTCCACTAATAATTGGGCTGTGCGTCAATGCCAGTCCCACCATTCAATTACCATCTAACTTACTTCTTCTCCAGTCATTTATAAGTATTTACCATATTTATACATCCCCTAAAGTTACTTACAAACATGTTACTGTGCTATGCTTATTTAGATACAATTTATACAAGTATATATACCTTAGATGATAGGCAGCAGCGGATATCCGGAATGCAGTACTGAGTCGCTTCAACTTCAACTGGAGATTAGCTGTGGGAGAAAATGAAAGGGGTGAGCACATCAAGCTCAGTAAGGCAATCCTACGAACAAGTAGGTAACCATACTACCTACATGAACGTGGTGCCATGCATAAACCACCCTTTCTCCACACATTTTAAAACAGATGATATGAGTTATGATGTTATGTAAATCAAGTTTGCATGAAAAATTCAACATGCAATTATTTCAAATCATTTCTTTCTCATTTAAAAATTTCACAATAAAGTCAGGACTCGACCCCTCCTTCGGGTGATCCTGACTCACACAAAACCATGAAAATCGGTTTACATCACACGTGGGTTTAAAAAGCATGAAAATAGCATCATGCACATTTAATTTAAAACTCAGTTTGATCTTATCAAAATCGTCGACATGCGAGACTAGGCAACATCTGTATATCGGCAATAACCAGGACTATGGCCATATGTGTCCTCGGGAGTTCCTCAGCTACACGGATCCTAGTGTGCGGGTTCTCACCATGATCGGGAACCGTCCGGGAGGTGACTCACTCCATCTCGTCGGTCTTATCCGATCCCATGCATCCGAAGATGCCAACGTATCACAAAGATACAACGTATCACAAAGATACCGCACGGTACATCGTACTCCATGCTACTTGCACGGTACATCGTACTCCGTGGACCCCCAGCCTTATCCCTCTTTCGGGCTCATCAGCTGGACCTCCAACCCTTATCCCTCTTTCGGGCTCATCAGGTTGTTTTAACATTAAACCGTATTGCCATGTCTCAAAACGCACGTGCGAGCCTATTTAATCGGTGACACACAGTCTACCCGATGCTCCAAGCACGGTTCATCGCATGTTCTCATAAAATCAGTGCGAGTATTGCTCAGCACTCTCATCAAATCAAGTAAAACTAGTGCGTTTTAATTGTCAGAGCCCGTATTACATCCCCACAAGGCCGCCAACCTCATCCCTCACTCTCACCCCACTTAAGGGGTCTTTTGAGCCTGTTGGGTCTTTTGGCTGACTCTAAGGGTAGACAGCGCTACTCCACAAATCCAGTAAAACTAGTGCGAGCTAGGCTCTAGCACTCTATATATGAATCACATGAAAATGTTATAAAATCTGGTGCGAGTTAAACTCCAGCACCCTGTCTCGAAAAAGCATGTGAAATCTGGTGCGAGTTATACTCTAGCACCTATGCATGTAAAACTGTAGTGTGAGCTCTCGCTCCAGCACTAATGCATGCATCACACAAATCAAACATCGTGCGAGTTGAGCTCTAGCACGTCACATATCAATAAAAACACGTAGGCGGCTCTGTTTCCTCAAAACAGTTTTCAAAACAATTTCATCGTTGAAAGTATGCAATGCTGTGCATTTTCTTTCAAGGTTAGCCAGCCTACTCATACATGCATTAAAATGTCTCCAGAACGAGCAGAAACCTCTTGTTCTTGCTCCTCCCAATTTTTCCTAAATTGTAAATATTACCCTTAACAAAGGTATTTTGGTAATTTGCCCATTCGGGCACTAAAAGTATTATTTGACCTCTAGACCCTTCAGATAATTTTTAAAGACTGCATATGAACTTGAAATTTCGTAAAGTTTACCTCTAGCAGTCCGTAGAATTCCCTTACCTTATTTTTCTGTCGAGTCTGACCTTTCCTTTTCCACTGTTGTCTCGTCGCGCAGTCCGATATGCTCCCAATCAAACCTCCGAAACTGCGTATAAATATTCTTCATGTCAGATATTATACAATTTAATTGTATCCTATTTTCTGGGCTTAATTTAAATCATTGGGTCCATTTATCCCTATTGGGCCCGATTGCACCTTAATGGGCCTTAATCGGCCTTAAGCCCGTTTTCCACTTAACTTTCACATTATCGAGGCCTATTGGGCTCATTGGACCCTCCAACAATTTATTGAGCCTCGTTCTAACTCTCGAATAGCTAAATTTATTATTTACGACAATTTATCTAAATTTTCATAATTTAATTCAATTTATGTGGAATTTAAATTCATATCACGCATAACGATCTAAATTGTCATAAATAAGGGTCACTTACCCGAGATTCCATGCTAGTCCGCAAATCGAAGCTGTCTCGAGCTCTCTTTGGATGTCAATTGTCGAGCTACACAATTTCATAAATTTTCGGGTAAATTTCCAGTCGAAAATTAATTAAATAAAATATTTCAAAATTTAAATCGGTCAATTTGACCGCTTATCGACTTACCTGAAGCTCGATTGCATCACTGAAATTTTTTCCAATTTTTTTCTCTTTTTCTTTTTCCTTTTTTCTCCTTTTTCCTCTTTTTCCCTTTTTCTCCTTGGCTGAACCGGTTTAGACCGGTCCGGTTCAGCCCGGTCGGACCGCCGGTCCACTCCTGTTCGGCCGGTTCGCCGCCTTGCCGACAGATTCTCCGTCGGTTTCCACCGCCAGTGGCTCCGTTGGGTCGTCCGCAGCACGAATCTGGCCTCAGCTTCGGTCGAGGTCGCCGGAAGGTCGTCGGTCCGGCTCTTCTCCCTCGGCCGTCGGAACCCATTTCTTTCTCTTCGTCGTCGCCGGCGATTCCCGCCGTTTCATCGGCTGCTACTGGTGCAGAAAGAACCGTCGTCGCCTGGGCTTTCAGAATCGGGCCTTAGTTTCGCCTGAATTGCCGCCGTTTGCCGCCGGTGGCCATTTCTTTCCCGCGGCCTTCTCCTCCGTTTTTCGACGTTCTCCGGCGTCCTTGGCGCGCGTCACCGGTGGCAGACGACTCACCTGGCGTCGGGCTTCCTTCGTCGGCCCTCGCCTGGGGTCCCTGGCCGCCGGTGGTTCGTCGGGCTTCCTCGGTCTCGGCTTCGACTTTCCGTTTCCTTTCCTGCTTCGCGTTTTCGTTTTCAGTTTCTTTTTTGTTTTGTTTTCAGATTCACTTTTTTTATTTTATTATTATTATTATTATTTATTTTAATTATTACACTATTCATTAAAATACTCTATAAAAATCTAAAATATCTACAACTTATATTATTTTATTCCAAATTTAATCTATTTAATTTAATTTAATTTAATTTATTAATTACATTTTAACCCTTTTTTGGGTATAATTCCTCCGTATTTTTGGGATATTGTCCCGAATGACTTTTTGATATATTTTTCGATTATTTTCGGGATTATTTTTCTGAACTAAAAATTTCGATTAATCCCGATTAATTCCAATAAATTAATATCTTGATTAATTTAATCCAGAATAAATTTATTTCACCTTTATTGACCAAGATTTCTCAATCTATTATTTTTAATTAAATTTTCTTATCGAATTTACACCGGCTTTCGATCTTTTGACCGTTTTGCCCTTACACATGTTCGGGATTAATTTAACCCGACTTCCCTTCACGAATACTCATTTATTTCGTATTTTAATTAAATTCGGGTCTTACATTATGGGATGATCACCTGCCCCTAGCAGAGTTTGCGTACAATAATAGCTATCATGCGAGTATTGGAATGACACCTTTTAAGGCTCTATATGGTAGGAAGTGTAGATCCCCTGTAGCTTGGGAAGAAGTCGGTGACAAAAAGATAAAATGCTCTCGAACTTGTTGAACAGGCAATACATAGTGTGAAGCTCATATGTGAGAGATTACGGGCTACACAGAGTAGACAGAAAAGCTACGCGAATGTGCGTAGACGTCCACTCGAGGTTGATGTTGGTGATGTAGTATTTCTGAATATATCACCAAGTAAGGGTATCATGAGGTTTGGAAAGAAAGGGAAATTGGGTCCTTGATACATAGGACCATTCGAGATTCTTAAGAGAGTGGGAGAGGTAGCCTACAGATTGGTATTACCCCCATAGATGTCCAAAATACACAACGTCTTCCATATGTTTATGTTGAGGAAGTACCACCTAGACCCTTCTCATGTTATAGAGTACGAAGAGATGGACATACAAGAGGATATGAGTTACACTGAAGAACCCGTCCGGATTCTCGATAGAAAGGAGAAGGTACTTAGAACCAAGAGCATCCCATTAGTGAAAGTTTTGTGGAAGTATCACTCAATGGAAGAGGCAACGTGGGAATTGGAGAGTCTCATGAAGGAGAAGTACCCCCATCTATTTGACGAGTTGAGTTTAATTTGGAGGACCAAATTCTTTTTAAGGTGGGGAAGATGTGAGATCTGAAAATTTTACACATCAAATTATGTAATGAGAACATGAAGTGTAATTGATTGAACTAAATATGATGTACTCATATATTGAGGTGGTATGGAATGAAATTTTAAGTGATGAATGAGTTATAAATGAGATTTTTTGTTAAAGTGTGAAACTATGGGGCCAAATCGATCTTGGAGAAGAGAGGATCGATCTGGTAGGTCAAAAATGATAAGGAATGACGAATTTAAGCGAGCAGATCAATCTCTAATGGAAGAGGATCGATCTCCTTATGATTCTATAGTGAAGAGATCGATCTCATGAGGAAGGAATCAATCTCAAAATGTTTCTGTTAAGGAGAAGATCGATTTTCTCAAGGAGCAGATCGATCTCGTGAAGCATTCTGTAAACTAGAGATCTATCTCATAATTGGAGCAAATCGATCTCATAAGGTCATTAAGAGATCGATCTCACCCCTCGATAGATCGATCTCCAAGGCATAAAATTGCTCCAAATCGTCCTCAAATTCAAATGCAGATCGATCTCATCAAGAGCCAGGTCGATCTCCCACCCTCTGTCTATATAAGACCCCTTTGTTTTTCCTAAAAATCGATCACTCTCTCTCCTAAATCACCATTTTCGAACCCTAGATTTCTCTCCCCTCGAAAACACCCATTTTCATCCAAATCAAAGGTTGTGGCATGAAGAAAAGTTGTTCCTCATCCAAAGGAGAACAACATACTTGGAAATCGAAGGACAAATCGAATCGAGGTGGGAGTTGAGCACTCCACAAGTTTGGGTAATCTTTAAACTTCAATCTTGGATTTTGAAGTGATTTTTGGTGATTGTGAACATGGGCATTGTGATGAAATAGCTAGGAGATGGTTAGAGATTGATGAAATTATGATTTTATTGGAGTGATGATGATATTAAGTAAATTGTGGTAAATTGAGATTTTTGTCTACAAATTGGAAATTAAAGCAATGAGGTGATTTTGGTATGGATATTATGCATGAGAAATGTAGAATGTTGAGATGTAGTGGATGAGATGGCGTACTGTGATAGAGTCATGAGAAATGGGATAATTGAGAGATTTAGGTGTTAGTGAGAAATATGAGCAAATGTATGCTCGATAATGAAATTGAGTCGAGATATTGATGTTTTTAACATTGTTTGGACAGCTCGGGATTCCAGAGTGGAATGCAAGGCTAGTCCGTGATACGGGGGAACGATTGCACTATACGAGGTGCAAAGAGGTAAGGAAAAACTAAACTCATTTGTGTATGTGTTTTGTGATAATATTGTAGCATGATTTTCAATTGAGAAAACAAGCATGTTTTATGTGTTGTGAATGAGAATTGCACACGGCTATATAGCCGGTTGGGGCCCAACTTTTATGAGTTGTAAACTATATGTGGAAGTGTTTTACAACCATTTTTATGTTTTAAAATGTGAATAGTATTTTAGGCTCTACGTTAAGGCGTACTGAGATTTGAGAAATGTGTGCGTGATTTTACCTGTTGAAGCTCAGTTTTAACATGTTTTGTGTTGAGTACAAAACGGTTTGAAATGAGTTTTATGAGAGAAAACCATTATGAGCTTTACGTGAAGGCAAAACGATTTTTATGATAATGGCTATTGATTGAGACGTAGGTGTGTCATTTTGAATACACATCGGGCATTGCTCTAGTAGTATGTAAGTCCGATATTCCTTCGTTCTAGTAATGTGAGATGACCCTACTTTGGTAGCGTTGGTTACCTACCACGTGTGAATCTAAATCAGTGGCTGTGCTACGTGCGAATCTAAATCAGTGGCTGTGCCACGTGTATTTGGTGGCTGTGCCATGTGCGGATTTTAATCAGTGGCTGTGCCACATGTGTTTAGTGGCAGTGCCACGTGCGGATCTTAATTAGTGGTTGTGCCAGGTGCCGATTGTATTTGGTAGCAGTGCCACTGGCATCCTTATTGCTGTGATTTTTATCACGTTTTAAAAAGAAAAGTCATTATCGCATCTTGATTTCCACACGCTTGTAATTGTGATTTGTACTGAATATGTACTTCCATGTTTTACATGATGTTTTAATGATTTCATGCTACATTTTCTATTGACTTTTTAATTGTGAAATAAATGATTGTGTGTGCAAATTATTAATTTAACAATAAGTCCCTTACCCCCTTACTGAGCGATTTAGAAACTCACCATGTTTTCTCTCTCCCCCCCCAGATTTCTTCAAGTGAGGAGAATTTTCTGCGACATACGGAGTAGTGGCTAGTGGGGGACTTGAGCTCCAGGCCATATATTTGTATTACAGGTATAATTTACATTTCATGTACCCAGACTAATGTGTATTTACAAACACTTGATGTATAACATTATATGGGATGTATTAAGATTGATCAACTTGAAATTGAGAAATGCATATGATATGATATATACTATTTAATTATGAGATCCTAAAGTATGCTATGTATGATGATGTATGACATTGTACAGGAATGCACTAAAAAATGTGTATTGATGTAAATAAAGGTTTAAATTTACCCTGTTTTTTGCGCTTCTGGGGCGTGATAGATGCTATTGCACATCAGGCTCTTACGGCTTATCCGTTTACAACGTCTGGTCACAGTGACGCTATTGCGCCTCAAGCTCTTACAGCTTATCTGTCTTCAATGCCTGGCCACAGTGACGGTATCGCGCCTCAAGCTCTTACGGCTTATTTGTCTTCAACACCTGGCCACAGTGACGCTATCACGCCTCAGGCTCCTACGGCTTATATGTTTCCAGCGCCTTGCGAGGCAGGGTCTCGCACGGCAAGGTCTTGCGCGGCAAAGTCTTGCGCGATAGGGGTACGTGGCCAAGGTCTCGGCAGAGTGTACGACAGAGTTTCGCGCCTTGCGCAGCAAGGTCTCGCGCGACAGCGTCTTCTGCAACAGAGTGCGCGACAGAGTTTCGAGCCTTAGCACGACAGGGTCTCGAGCGACAAGGTTTGTGCGGCAAAGTCTCGCGCGACAGATGTGCGTGGCCAGGTTCTTGGCAGAGTGCGTGACAGAGTTTCGCGCCTTGCACGTTAGGGTCTCGCGTGACAGGGTCTTGCGTTGCAGGTCTCGCGTGACAGGTCTTGAGTGGCAGAGTGCGCGACAGAGTTTCGCGCCTTTGCGCGGTAGGGTCTTGTGCGACAGGGTCTTGCACGGCAGAGTGTCGTGCGACAAAGCTCGCGACAGAGTTTCGCGCCTTGCGCGGCAGGGTCTTGCGCGGTAGAGTCTCGCGCCGCAGAGTTTTGCCCCTTGCGCGGCAAGGTCTCGCGCGACAGTCGGCATGGTGCGAGGCAGAGTTCGCACCTCACGCGGTAGGGTGCGCAACAGGGTTTCACATGACAGGGTCTCTCCCTATGCTTGAAAGTTCGGAGGGCCATAACTTTGTGCCCGGTGGTCCAATTGAGGTGATTGTTTTTGAATTCGCATAACTTTTCGAGATCTACACGATGGAAAATGGTCAAAGGCGGTTTGTCCGAGATTTCATAAAAAAAACGTCGTTTTAGTTTCGAATTTTGATTTTTTTTATATTATCCATCGGTTCTCGTCCTTCCTGAACGTGTCTGTACCATAACTTTTTTTTTTCGTTTCCCACAGACGGGGTCAATTGTTGTTACCTGAAACAATGGTGACGAATCGCTGACATCTTCTCTTCGGGTTCCCTGCCACGTGTTACCGAGAGCTTCTGCAAAGGAGAAGAAGATCAGAGGAACGTCGGGGTTGTTCCCTGCGTTTGCACTCCGATGTTTAAGTCAGACAGGAAATTTGACAGAGTTTTAGTAGGGAGTTCTCAGATCTCGTTTATGAATCATACCTGGCCCTTATTTATAGGGGTTTTTATCTGTCACAAATTACGCATATATCATTTTCATTAAATATCAGATTTTCTCATGTCTATACCCGTTTTTTTCATGCGCCACGTGACGCTTTTTTTATTCTTAATATCATGCACATCAATATATATTCCTCAAATTACCAATTTTAAGAATTAAAAGGTTTAGAGGATAATTTTATCCTTTGGTTTGGATCTTTTCTATTTTTAATTTAATTTTGATTTTTAAAATATTTTAAATTAAACATTAAAATGATTTTTATGCACTTGGGTTTTCTTTAAGAGATTTTTTGCTTAACAGAGGGATCCTCCCCCAATTTATTAACTTAGAGATTCTGACGATGATGATAAAAATAACTTAATAATATTTTTTTTAATACTTATCGAATTATCAAGTTATCCTTAACATTTAAGGGTAATTTGGTACGAGGAAAATGTCAACTTGCATGAACTCAAAATCTTTATGGCATTTTGGTCAAGATTGACCCTATGCTGCAATAGCCTACGAAGGAAAGTTTAGGTGGATTATACCATTATGAAAAATTAAAAAACAGCCCTGTTCCCTCGAGTCTGTCTCTCTTCTTCGTATCTCTTCCCTCTCGCCACTCTCTCTCCTTTTCTGGTCGCTCTTCCCGCTCGCCTCCGTTTCTCTTTTTCAAGTTGCCACGCGTCTTTTACTCTTTAGCTTGGCCCACACATACAAACCCCAATGGCTAAAGCTATCGCCAGGCTTGATCTAATTAAAGACTGTACTCCTCTGCACCACTAGTCGTCTAGGTTAATTTGTCAAACATAATTATATATTCATAGAATATGGCTGCTGAATGTGGTACATATGCACACTGCATTATTTTCGTTGCAGACACCAATTTTTGTTACTTGTCTACTCAGTTATTGGTCGACTAGTAGGGTTTTTTTTTTTTTTTTTCAATTTAACATGGAGTTTCGATTTCTAAATAGTGTTTGGTTTTATTTCAATTAAAAATAATTTGGTGTATTTTTAATTACTTACATTTTAATATAATAATTAAATTTTAAATTAATAATAATGTATACAAATTTAGTAATACAAATTATGAGTAACATCAATAATTATAATTTTATACCATAATAATTTCATGTGGTAATTACATTTTAATTAATTTTATTATATCAAATTTGTTTTTATAATTAAAAGTATTTTTTAAATTTATAGTTGTATTATTAATAAAGTGTATGTTTACTAAATACTGTAATATTATTTTTTTTACAATTTAAATAAAACTTTACTAAACGAACCCGTTTGGTACGAGGGATTTTATTACACTGTCGTGTAATTTAATGGGTTGCAATGAGTTTGTACTGTTTGGTTGAACTTTAACAGCTGTAAAGTAATTTTCCTCCTCTCCTTGTCCTTTTCACTTTGACGGAGCCTTTTTTCTACTGGTAGTCGTCTTCTCCCTTGTTGATGATTGAAGATTGAAAATAGGGTTTGGGTGCTGGAAAGGGGAAGGGTCGTGGGTTCGGGTGAGGGCTGGTGGGTTTTTTTTTTTTTTTTTATACCCACGACTTGGGGCATTCTGTTACAGCACATGATATTCGAAGGCCCTGTGCTGATTGGCATTCTGTGATCAGAATGCCAATAAAAAATTTAATTATTTTAAAATAATAATTTTAAAATTCTAAATTATTTAAAATTATAATTTTAAACACTTTATAATTATACTTGTAAATTTATATATTTTATTAATAAATTTTAATTTTTTAGAAAATAATAATTCTAAATACTTAAATAATATACATGATTATAAAAATATTTTCTTATATCAATTTAGGAGCTTTATATGATATATATAGATAATAAATATTTTATTTTTAATTTTCTAAATAGAAAATATTAAAAATTATATATATTTTAAATATGTTTGCATTGAATACTTTGGTAGTCAGTTGGTAAAATAGTTTCAAAATTATAAAAATTTAAGGAAAATGGAAAAATAGAAAGGTATTTTTTGTAATATAAGTGGTGGTGTAATTTGGTAATTACAATTATATAGAAGTAAAATTGTAATTAAAATATTATTGAAAAGTATTGAAGGGTATTTTGATAATTACGGTTGTAGAATAAGGTTTTTATTATTTACATTTTCATATAATAATTACATTTTTAATTCTAATGTTTCTATTTTATTTTATACATTTTTAATTCCATTGTATCAATTTTGTTATTGGAATTTACCGTTACATTACCACCAATGTAAGTGCATACTAAACACTATAATGTTATTTTACTTGTAATTTGAATAAACTTTACATTGCATACCAAATGTTGTAATGTTATTTTCCCAACAATCACTTTCTTTGTAATCACTTTGTGTTGCATTTATTTGCTCTAAACTACACCAAACACAACCTTAAAAGATTCTGAGAATATTTTCATCTTTTTTTGGGTCTTTTTATTTTATTCTTTTTTTTTCAATTATTCTAAATAAATGATGAGGATTAGTGGTAGGTTTTGACAACTAGACACTTAAAACTTGTCCAAAATTTATGAGATGAACCAATATATGAAATTCGTTGAAGCGTCCCTTGCACAACGACATGCTGCATCGGAACCCGAGTGTAGTGCAAAATGTGCAAGGGTTAATAGGTGGTCACCCGAAAACGACACCCCACATCGACGCCTGGATGTGGTGCCTGATAAGCAAAGATTCTCACACCATAACGGAGGGGATGGGTAAAGAAGCTAGTCAATAATCATAAGCTTAGGTTAGGATATTGGAATAGAGGTACACTTAATGGTAAATTACTGTAAATTTGTGAGGTTATATGTAGGAGAATGGTTAATATCTTATGTCTCCAAGAGACTAAATAGGTTGGGGAGAAAGCTAAAGAGATAGCACCTTAGCAGAATAAGCTTTGATATATAGGGAAAGATAGGGACCGAAATGGTGTAGATATCAACATAGATAAAGAATATCAAAAGGAAGTTGTACAAGTTTAAAAGACAAAGGGATAAAATTATTTTGGTTAAACTAGCTCTAGGAGGGGACGTTTTGAATGTTATTAGCGTATATGCACCACAAATAGTATTTGATAATTTTAGTAAAAGACAATTTTGGGAGGATTTAGATAAGATAATACAAAAAGTGTCTATAGGAGAGAACCTTTGTATTGGTGGTGACCTTAATGATCATGTAAGTGCTAGTAGGGAGTGTTTTGAGAGTGTACATGAGGGTTTTAGTTTAGGTGTAAGAAATAAAAGTGGAGATATTATTCCAGATTTTGCTTTATCTTTTGACCTAACCTTAGTGAATACACTGTTTAGGAAGAGAAAATCTTACCTTATAACCTTTAAGAGTGGATTGAACGCAAGTCAGATAGACTTTTCTTTGATAGGAGGAGGAATAGACGTAGTTGTCTAGACTGCAAAGTTATCCCAAGTAAGAGTGTTACCACATAACATAGACTACTAGTACTAGACCTAAAAATTCATAAACAACATTGTAAGAACCAATAAGAAAGAGTTTCAAGGATTCGATGGTGGAAGTTAAAAGAAGATTGTTGTGAAGTATGTAGAACCAGTTGAACCCAGAAAGAAGACTAGATAACAGAGGAGAACCCGAATACAATATGGAACAATATGACAAAACACATTCGAGAGGTGGGTAAGGAGATATTATGATATTAAACGAAAAAATACCGACTGAAAAGGACGCAACATGGTGGATTAAATTAGTTAAGGAAGCTATAAAGACTCAGAGAAATTATTACAGGGCTTTGAAGATAAACAACACCAAAGACAGCTTTACAAAATACAAGTTAGCAAAAAAAGAGGCAAAGAGGGCGGCGACAGAAGTTAAGGCAAAGGTTGTGAAAGAGATTTATAACAAATTAGATACAAAGAGAGAGAGAAAGAGATATATAGATTGACATGAGCAAGAGAAAGGAAGAGTTGGGACTTAAGAGTGGTGAAATGTATAAAAGATGAGCACCGAAGAACTCTAGTTAAAGACAATGATATTAAAAAAAGTGGCATGATTATTTCAACAAGCTATTCAATAACAAACAAAGTCAAATTATGGATAATATCTCAGTGCCTCCCAAGGATTTAAACCGATGTTTTATACGCAAAATAAAAAAGATAGAGGTAAAGAAGGCACTGAAGAGGATTAAGACAGGGAAAGCTGTCAGGCCTGATGATATTCCTACTGAAGTTTGGAAATGTCTAGGAAAGTTCGGAGTTAGGTTGTTGAGATTTGACGTAATAACAAGATGCTTGAGGAATAGAGAAAGAGTGGATTAGTACATCTCTATAAGAACAAAGAGAGATATTCAAAGTTGTTCCAATTATCGAGGTATAAAACTAATGAGTTACATGATGAAATTATGAAGAAAAAAGCGATAGAACGAAGATTAAGGAAGACTGTAGAGATATCGAAAAACTAATTTGGTTTTATGCTTGGCCGGTCAACTATGGAAATGATACACTTGCTTAGACAACTGTGGAGTGTTCTCGAGTACAAGACAAAGATGTTCATATAGTCTTTATAGACTTGGAGAAAACATATGATAAAGTGCCTAGGGATATGTTATAGTGGCCTTTAATGAAGACAAGAGTCCCCTGAAATATAGTGAAATAATTAAGGACATGTATGAAGATAGAAGAATACATGTGAGGACCTTTAGAGGGCAAACAAGTTAATTTTCTATCACAATATGGCTACATCAAGGGTCGACGTTAAGTCCGTTTTTATTGCTATAGTAATGAACATGCTGACAAAATCCATCCAGGATAATGTTCCTTGGTGTATGATGTTTACAGATGATATTATCTTGTGTGCTGATACTAAAGTGGAAGTTAATACTAAGTTAGAACTATGAAGACAGACGTTAAAGTCAAGAGGATTCAGATTAAGCATAGCAAAGGTTGAATACATGAAGTGTAAATTCAATCCAAACAGAGAGAAAGATAGAAACATAGTGATGCTAGACGGGGTGAAGATCCCTAAGCAGGATCATTTTATATATTTTGGGTTGATCGTTCATATAAATGGAGAGATTGATGGTGAAGTGACCTCTAGGATACAAGCTGGTTGGAGCAAGTGGAAAAACGCTACAAGTGCTACAATTCTTATAGGATTAAAAGACAAGTTTTACTGGACAATTGTTATACCTACATTACTTTATGACAGTGGATGTTGGACAACTAAAGGAGTGCATACGTAGAAGATGAGTGTAGCGGGAAGGCGAATGCTGCGATGGATATGTGTATATATGAAAAAAGATAGAATGAAAAATAAGGACATTTGCAGAAAGGTTGGAGTAACACCTATGAAAGACAAGATAAGTAAAAGTCGTTTACGTTGGTTTGGACATTTACGACATAAACTTATGGATGCTCCAGTTAGAAGAGTGTAGGCTATGAACGATGTAAAAAGGGTCAAGGTTGGGGAAAGATCGAAAAAGACTTCAAATGAAGTAATCTGGAAATATATGGCGGACCAAGAGTTGGAAGAACACATTGCATTAGATAGGAATGAGTAAAGGAGAATAATTCATGATGACGACTTAGTGTGAATTTGTATATTTATTCATATAGCCTACCTCAATATTGAGATAATGACTCTGATGATAATGATGATTCTAAATAAGAATATATTTAGAATATTTTCTAATACACTGGGCACTTTAGGTTTTTTTCCTTAATCTTCCTTGTATTACCAATAGAGGTGGCAAACGGGCGGGCTCGGGCGGGTTCGGTTCGGGTTTTTTTCGGGCTCGGGCTTTTTTGGGTTCGGACTTTTTCGGGTTCAGTTATTTTTGAGTTCGGGCTTTTTCGGGTTCGGATTTTTTCGGGTTCGGGATTTTTCGGTTTCGAGCTTTTTCGATTTCGGGCTTCTTCGGGTTCGGGCTTTTTCGGGTTCGAGTTTTTTCGGGTTCGGTCCCGGTTCTAGTCGGGCGGGTTTAACGGGCCGGCTTGAAATATTTTGAAATTTTATTAGTTATAATTTTAAAAAAAAAAAAATTTGAATGCGATAATTAATTTAATTTTTATATGATTTAATATTTTAATAAATATTTATATAAAAACAAATTTCTATATTTTAATATTTATTATTTGACAAAAATAATTTACTCTTTTTTAATTTCTTACAATATTTATTATAAAATAGTAGATATAATTATATTCATTAAATGCAAAAGAAAATATTACATATAGATATTATAGGAAGAAAAGTACCAATTAATATTATCATTTACCAAAAAAATGCTTAATATGAATAAATGATCAATTAATTAGCTCAATTTTATTTCTAATTTGTTTTTTATTTGTACATAAATCATAATTAATATTATTGCATTAAATATAATCGTTTATATTAATTAATCAAATGTCTCATTAAAAATTTAGAATATTAAATTAAAAAAATTATATATTTTTAATATTTGATATAATTATATCATATACAATTATACATTACCATATGATTGATATTTTGTAGTTGATATAATACACTAAAAAAATATATTTATACAAAAAAACTTTGTGAGCTTAAAAAAAGCATAATATAAATAATTATGAAATTAAAGTAGATAATTATGATTAAAATAATAAATTTTTAAATTTTAAACAGAAGTCACTAAAATTAGATTAATAAAAGTTTCATAATATTTTTTTTTATTTCATCTGTTAGTTTGTTTTTAGTTTTACAGATTTCCTCCAACTTCTAGATGCTATCTTCTTCACTTCTTTTTTAAATGAATGTTTTGCTTATTTCTTTGGTCTTGGCCAAGAAAAATTGAAGAGCATAAAAAATGTGGCTGGACTACAAATATAATCTATCTATAGAATAATTGAAATTGTTGATAGGCTTTCAAAAAATAAGAAAAGAAAGGATATGATTTCATGATAAATTATTAAATTATTGTATAAAATGGAATAAAATAAATATTGCACGTTAATGTATATATATAATTAATTTAATAATTTTTAAACAGATTTTATCATATTATATAATAACATGGTTAAGAAATTAATTATTTATTATCAAAATAATTATTAAAATAAATATTTACTAATTAGTTATCATATATAAGTATAACAAATTTTTAATTTTTAATAAATTAGTTACATAATTTAAATAAAAAAATTAACTTAAAATAATCATTTTTGCACAATCAAGTAATGATGCATGTTTGTCTTGATCGCCACGTTACATAATGAACAAGAAAAAATATCTACTGATATTATTTTAGTGGACTGGTATAGATATGAACCGATAAGGTAGGCAAATAAATTAATAATCATATATGCTTAACAAAATTATACCTAATTAATTGTTATCAATTCGTTTAAATTATACCTAATTAAAGTTCTATAATTGTAGCTAAATTCTCAATTGATATATGCAATTAGTTTAAGTTTGGGAAAATTATTAAATATAATATAAAAGTTTAAATAAAATAGGTAAACCAAAAAGCTGATATAATTTAATCATAATGATTATAAGACAAAATATAATTAAAAGGATGAAATATGAATTAAAGAGGAAAAAAATCATACAATTTAGTAATAAAATTTATACAAAAGACAAGAGATGGCAAAAACTTAAATTTCCTAGCTAGAAATAAAATTTGAAACATATAAATATTTATTGTTAATTTGATAACATATTTATATAAATTTTTTGTTCAAAGTTTAATATAAATTGTTTTAGTAACTTGTTAAATTATTATTTTTTTATATTAAGTAATTCTTTTTTGAGTTGTAATTTACATTTGTTATTATAATTTCATATATGAACTTATTTTGTTATTGTAGGGATTTAGAAACTTCAATTCTGGATCTCTTTTATATAGATCAGAGTTAAATGTATATTTGAATAAACTAAGAGAAGATTATGAAATTCAAATTGATGTTCTTAATTATTGGAAGAAAAATCAATTTCGATACCCTGTACTTTCACTTATGGCTAATGATATATTGAGTATTTCAATTACCACAGTTGCATCTGAATCAGCATTTAATATGTGTGGTAGAGTTATCAACAAATGGAGAAATTGTCTCATAACACATAATACAGAAATTTTGATTACCACTCGTAATTGGCTGTATGGATATGATATAGATAAAGATGGTAAGATTTTAGTGTCATTATTATTTTATTAATTTTTTATTATTTTAATTCTTATATGATTATTTTTATATATTTTATTAGATGAAGAAGATGAAACAATGAGATTTGGAAGGAAAGTTGGATTAAATTGAACTAGTTGGTTTATGGATGAGGATGAAGAGTTCTAATTGTAACGTATGTTGATATTTTATTTCTTACTATTTATATTGTTAAAAAATTAAATTTTTTTATTAAGAGTAATTATGATTGATCATTGCCTCATTAATCTTATTTGAAGACAGTGTCGCTCTTGGAGAGTTTAGTTGCTTCCTGCATTTACAATCTTTTCGAGTATGTTATTCATCAAGCCGCTAGCATTGAATGGAATGATCGTATTTTCTTGTTTTGTTCATCATGCAATGTATGACTAGGGATTGGTTTCTCCATGACTAGGTGGTTGTGTATGAGAATGATTGTATGTTTTCTATTTTATTGTTCTTGTAATGATACATGTCATAACTTTAAGTGTTTGATGTTTTCTTTGCTGGTTTGTTTTTTATTATATTGGACTAATTTAGAACATAACAATCATTGACTTGTTAATGGCATGAGAATTTGGATGCAAACATGTCATAGTTGAGTCTGAATCATTTTTTACAGTGAAAAAGTTATTACAACCTTTAAAAGGGTATGATCCCCTTTTTTAACTTTCAATTTTTATTTTTAGTATAATCACCATTTAAAAAATAAATTACTATTTTTTTATTTACGAGTTATAGGAGTCAGAATTTAAATTCTAATTTTGTTAATAATGTATTTAATGTTTTATATGAAATATCAAATTTAAATAAATGTTACAATTATATAATGATTTGTATATATATATATATGATTTATTATTGTATTAAAATTAAAATTTTAATATGAAATAAATATAATAAAATAGTATAATAATTGTTTTTATAATAAAATCAAAAGTTATATTTAATAATATATTTATTATTTATTATTACAAATATAATAAGCATAATATTGAAAATTATTTGATATTGAATATTATATTGTGTTTTAAAATAATTTTATTTAATAATTGAATGTAAATATTTAATATTTATTTTGTTGATAATAAATTATTGATATAATTATGTAATAAATAAATAATGATTGTTTTAAAATTTTATAAATTTTAATTAGAAAAAGTGTATTATTATTTATTTATTTAATTATTTTTTAATATAATAATTATATAATTATAATTCGGGCTTTTTCGGGTTATAAATTCGGGCTTTCTCGGGTTTCGGATTGGGCTGGTTTCGGGTTCGGGTCGTATCGGGCTAGGGCTTTTTCTGGTTCGGGCTTTTTCGGGTTCGGGTTTTTTCGGGCTCGGGCTTTTTCGGGCTTGGGCTTTTCGGGTCGGGCTTTTCTCGGGCTCGGGCCTTTGACTTTTTGGTCAATTCGGTCCGGTCTCGGGTTCGGTCTCGGGCGGGTTCGGGCGGGTTTTCGGGCTCGGGCCAACTTTTGCCAGCTCTAATTACCAAGTTGACCCCTAAAGATTAAAGGTTTTAAAATGATATTTGATCTTTGCTTTGGATCTTTTTATATTTTTCATTCTTTAATTTTTCAAATATTTTAAACTAAAAGTAACATAAGTTTTAATATTTTTAAGAAAAAATATTAAACATGTAAATTTAGTAAATGACTTTGATTTTTTTATAAATTTGAGTGAAATATTAGGATAAAAAGAATAAGGGAGAATAATATATATATTTTTTAATTTTATAAAAAATCCATATCTATTTTTAAAAGAATCTCTTTTCGAGGCTAATATCTACTTTTATAAGCTAGATCAATGTTATTTGTGAAAATATAAGTTTAGATTTTTTTCCCTTAAATTTGGTTTCGAAGAAATAGATGATCTAAGATTTTTTAAAAATAAATTTATACAAATCCTTCAAGAGTCTTTGATTATCACATTTATGTTATTAACACTTTCGCCCTAATTCATTTTATGCAAACAAGCTAAATAATATATATATATATATATATATATATATATATATATATATATACAAACAAACTAAATAATATATATATATATATTTATATATATATATATATATATATATATAAGCAGTTTAAATTATTCTATTTTTTTCTTACAAACATTTGCCCTCCTTTTTATTGCTGGGTGCATTTACTGCTTATCTTAATTCAGCTGTTTGATGCTCTCTATGCATTTGTTGTTTTGGCTTAATCAGTTTCATTATTTTTTGTTGCGGTTGTCGCAGGTTCATGTTTGTCTGCTGCCACCTATGTTGGATATTGCATTGTTTCCAATCTGTTATTAATATTGGCTTTTCAAAAAAAAAAAAAACATTTACACTCTTTGGATATATTTTTTAAAATTTTACTTTAAACGGTAAAAGAGATAGAATTCATAATAAAAATGATATTTTGAAAAATCTCCAATAATGAAAATAATTTTGAAATCCGTAATAACAATTTACAAAATACGTTCTTAAGCTGAGCACTAGTCGTGCATATATAGTCGACTTTACTAAAGTGCAAAAAAATTTTGGTATTTATTCCAATTAAGATGATCATAAAAATAATAATTTGTTTATTATTATTATTATTATTATTATTATTATTATTATCAAAGTTAAATTTTTTTTTAGTTTGTTATACAAATGAAACATTAAAAAGAATACTAGCAAGAATGTAATATAATATAATATTTTTAATGATTACAAAATATAAAATTTATTAAAAAATTTATAATTTTAAAAATAAAAAATTGTGAAAATATAGATATTTTGTAAATTAATTTCATTTTTATATTAAAAATTGAATGCAAAAATTTTAAAATAAGATTGATAAATCTACTTAAAAAATTGTAAATAATTTAATTATTGAATTTAAAAAAATAAAAAAATTTATTTTTCTTTCAATTTCCTGCAATTATGCTACAATACAGCATAGTTTTTTTCTGTTTTAATTAACTACACGAAGCTTTCGTCTAATGATGAAGATAATGTCTTGGAATTTTGAAATTTTTAGCTCATGTTCCATTATAATATCGAATTTGATTCAATTTTATATTATACTTACATTGATTTGCTTATATGCTAAAATTCAACAATTTTTTTTATATAAATGAACTACTTAATTATGAGTATGACGTCATAAAAATTGAAGTTTTATAAAACTATTTATGAGAACTTCTACAGTATTGTTAAAACTTTTTATTTTACTATAAAGTTAATGTAAATACACATGATAATAAACGTAAATTTAATATCAATAGACACAAAATATATCATAAATATTGTAAACAAATAAAAATAAATATAAAATTAATGTTAATAAATATAAACATTAGATTATAAATGTAAAAAACATCTTATAAAAAATTGTTATTTAACAAAAGAATTGGTCCCATCAGAAACTACATTGCTTTCGTTATGGATAAAAACTATTACGACCCAAATCCACAAATTTATATGCATGCAGAAGAATTTTTGTAACATCCTTAAACTGAATTTTGAGACTAATTTTTTTTCTTACTTATTATTGTCTTATGCTCAATGTAGATTGTCGATTTATTTCATTAGCTATTCCAAATAATTTATTATGAATTACTTTAGTATGTGATCTCAGTCAAATAATGAGTGATATATGCATCACTACAAATGACATTAGATAAAGACAATAACAAACGTTCCTTAACTTAAATTACAACCCAAAAATAACATATGTCTAAGAGTATTAACATATATTTGTGCATACAACTGTCTAGAAATAAACAACGAAAATGAAGGTGTATACGTTGCATAGTACACAAGGTAGCTTGGCGAGCGTGCGTCTACCAGCCTAACATGTGTACTTCGCTAATCATCGTAAATAATCTGAAAATGGAGTGGGTGAGCATTGAAAAAAGGGCAGTAAGAAATGCACTTAAAATCTTAATAGCATCAAAACAATTTATGAATATAATGATGCTATATAAATCAAGTATGAATTTGAAATATTCAAAGCGTAACGTATAAATCATATTTTTAGATATACAGGTCAAACATAAGTTCAAAAGTCAAATCATACCTTTTCACATAGCTTTCAAATAGTTCAAATTAAATTTCAAAGTTTAATCACAATATTCAAATCATATTTTTCGAATGAAGAATAGACGATGACCCTATAGCTATCATACAGTTCAAATACTCAAATATCCATAACAGAAGGAACAATTAAAATAAGTCACATTACACATATCTCATATTACATCTCACATTACTAACACAAAGCTAGGGCATAGGCACCGATCGACACTCAACTTACGGGGAATCACATGTAGCATATCGTGTGGACATGAACATCAAACATCAAATTGTCACAAAAGCTCAGCATGACATGCGTACAGCATACGTGTGACAGCCCGAAAGGCGAAAAATAGAGTAAATTTAAAATTTTTTTCTTAAAACAAAATTACCAACTCTGGGTGTATTCTTGTGCAGCATCTTTAAATCGCTATCATTTATACACAAAAGTTATCTCCAAGATCATACAACTTATGCTTAATGAAATCAAATACATCATTCTCATTTCTTTTTTCTTTCTCTTACTCATTCTATCTCGACATTACTCAAAACTTCTTTCTACATCTTTATCAACACTTTAGTTAACTTAAAACCATCACAAGTCATCCAAATTAAATCTCCTAACTAAACCCATTTGTTGATTCATCATGCCTAAACATTTCCAACCAAATATTTAAACATATATATTTATCCACCCATATATAAAATGATAATACTCAAGAACAAGGGTCTTGTGAGCTTACCTAGCTTGTTTCCTCTCTTGACCAAGTTTGTAGAATGCTTGTCTCTTCCCTTTGTTCAAACCAACCTTTAATTTTCTAGTATGTTGTTCTCCTTGCCTAGAGGAACAACTTTGTCTCTTACCCTTTTATCTAATTTTATCTAGAATAGGGTGAATCTTAGAGAGAGAAAGCTTGGTTTGGATGAAAATGGTGAAGATTGGTGTTTCAGAGAGAGAAAGGCTCGGTTTTAGGTGAAAATCTCGTGATCCTTATATAGACAGGGCTTATGAGATCGATCTGGACATTGAATGAGATCGATCTTTGCTTGATTCAACTGCTCCAACTGCTCTTTTAACAACTACAAGTTCGATCTAGTCGAGGGTGGAGATCGATCTGCTCTTCATAAAAGACTAAGTGGAGATCGATCTGCTAGAAGGTAGAGATCGATCTCTTTCAGGCCGAGAGTTAAGGAGATCGATCTGCCCTTGTGACAAGATCGATCTTGGCAAGGCAGAGGCATTAGGAGATCGATCTTCTTCCTCATGAGATCGATTTGCCTGCATATTCTTGCACATTTTCTGCATTCTGGAGCCATGAGATCGATCTCTCATCCTTGGAGATCGATCTAGCCTTCATGAATTCCATTACTGCATTCATCAATTGTAGGAAACTCAATGCAAAACTCACCATAATCTACTCCATAGGCCATATTTCAATCCATGCACATTTAAGACTTAAAAACTTCATCTTCATATACTTCATCATATTTAAAACTTGCGTGTAAATCAACATATCATAATTACATTCACCAAATTACAATTCTCACTTAGCAAATCTCATAAAATTTACAGTTCTCACATCCTCCCCACCTTAAGAGAATTTGGTCCTCCAAATTCAACTTGACCCATTAAATAGCTGAGGGTACTTCTCATTCATAAGGCTCTCTAGTTCCCAAGTTGCTTCCTCCATTGAGTGGTGTTTTTAGAGAACCTTAAGCAATGAAATCCCATTCGTCCGAAGTACGTTCTCCTTCTTGTCAAGTATTCGGGTGGGTTCTTCCACATAACTCATATCCTCTTGAATATCCAATGCCTCATACTCAATAACATGGGAGGGATTCGGATTATATTTCCTTAACATGGATATGTGAAAGACATTGTGTATCCTGAAGAACTGTGGAGGTAAGTCCAATCAATAGGCGACGTCTCCCACTCTCTCCAGAATCTCAAACTGTCATATATATCGGGGACTCAATTTCCCTTTCTTCTTGAAGCGCATGATACCCTTACTTAGAGATATCTTAAGAAACACAGAATCTCCAACTCGAAACTCGAGTGGGCATCCATGCACATCGGCGTAACTTTTCTGTTGACTCTGAACAGCCCATAATCTATCACAAATGATCTTCACATTCTGATGGCCTGTTCAACGAGCTCGAGAGCAATTATTTTCCTGTCGCCCATTTCTTCCCATGCTTACAGAGCCTCATAAGGTGCCATACCAATACTCGCATGATAGCTATTATTGTACGCAAACTCAGCAAGGGGCAGGTGATCATCCCATGATCCTTTAAAATCTATTATACACGCCCTCAACATGTCCTCCAAGGTCTGTATAGTCCGATCAAACTGACCATCAGTCTGAGGATGATAGGCGGTACTGAAATTCAATCGAGATCCCATGGCCTCTTGAAAATGAGTCTAAAACTTAGAGGTGAACTGGGAATCTCTATCAGAGGTAACACTCACTGGAGCCCCATGTAGTCTAGCTATCTCTCTAACATATAGCTCGGCTAGTGTACTCAATGTATCTGTGCTCTTGATGGCAAGAAAGTGGGCACTCTTCATTAATCTATCAACTATCACCCATATCACATCATGACCTCTTCGGGTCCTCGATAATCCCATGATAAAGTCCAGGGTGATATGCTCCCATTTTCATGTAGGCACAGGCAAAGGCTTAAGCAATCCCCCAAGCTTCTGGTGCTTAGCTTTCACTTGTTGACATACTAAACATCTGGCCACATACTCTGCCACGTCTCGCTTCATACCACTCCACCAATACACCCTTCTTAAATCTTGGTACATCTTGGTACTACTCGGGTGCATGATGTATCGCGAGCAGTGAGACTCTCTCAGTATTTGTTGCTTTAGGGTATCATCGTTCAGAACACAAATTCATCCCTTAAACCTCAGTAACCCATCGTCACTGACTATAAAATCTAACTGTGAGGTCTATTCAGCTTGGCTAACCATATCCAATAGCCTTTGATCATTTCACTGCCTGGATCTAATTTGATCTATAATATCGGGCTCTATCCTCAAGCTAGCCATAAATTCGACCTCTACTTCCTCAACTCTAATCCCGAGTCCAACGAACTGTTCCAACAAATCCTATTCTTTGATTATCATAACAGATATCATACTCTTCCTGCTCAAGGCATCAGCCACTACGTTCGCCTTCCCCAGATGATAGAGTATCTCGCAATCATAGTCTTTAAGGAGTTCCATCCATCTCCTTTATCTCATGTTTAACTCCTTCTGATCAAATATATATCTCAGGCTTTTGTGATCAGTAAATATCTGAAACCTTTCCCCATATAAGTAATGCTGCCAGATCTTCAATGCAAACACTACTGCGGCTAACTCCAAGTCATGTGTAGGGTAGTTTCGCTCATGATCCTTCAGCTGTTGCGAACCATAAGCGACTACTCTCTCATTCTGCAAGAGCACACACCCCAATCCTTGTTGAGAGGCATCACTGTTGTGAGACCCCGTATATGTATAGCTGTATATAGGAACATAGAAATGTGAATGAAATCATAAGTAGGATGATACATTTGTAATGTCATGTATATGCAATGTAAGTCCATAAGATTATGTACGCACTTGTAATAAGAATCGTGATTATACGTACAAGTTGCATTATGAATGAGTATGAAGAAATGAACTTAAACACAAGAAGAATGTGAATGAAATGGAATATGAGTAGTGTGGTAAAATGGAAGGAAAGATTTACATAAGTTGTATACTTCCATTCGGGCAATATCGTGTATATTTGGTTATACAAAGATTGCCCACAAGTTTTAATACGTGCTAAGTGTGATTGGATGGCATTTTTAAGTCTCAAGGAGGGATGAATGAAGAAAGGACTATGGAGGTAAATTGAGGAAGTTTTGAATGAAGTTGTTGCAGAAAAACTGCAGGAAATCTAGAAATGTGAAGGCCAGATCGAACTGGAATAGCCAGAGTGCTCTTATGTGAGTAATGAAATGGAGCAGATCGATCTCCAAGGGAATCAAATCGATCTCCTTAGCTCTCAGGTTGGAAGCAGATCGATCTCCCCTAAGACCAGATCGATCTCCTTAAGCTTCTGTTCGACAGCAGATCGATCTCAAGCCTCGACAGATCGATCTCCTGCCTTTAGAATGTCTTAGAAAAGAGAGATTTTTAGAGGACCAGATCGATCTCCACCCAAGGAAGATCGATCTCATCAAGTTAAATCTATAAATAGGAGCAGTTGGATCTGTAGATTTCGGGATAAACCATTTCTTTTCACTTCAACTCAAAAACCTAGCTTTCTCACTCCTAAATCCAGCCATTTTTAGTAAGATTTGAGGGAAAGCTATTAGAGACAAAGTTGTTCACGTCAAAGAGAAGAACAACATAGTCTAGAGGCATTTCCCCATTTGTCGGATTGAAGGAATAAAGGGCATTTCTAATTGGAGCAAAGAGGAAATCCAGGAAGGTAAGTTCTAGTGCACAAATCCAAGTACATTGGTCTAGTTAATGATTATGAAGTTAATTGGGTGTGCACATTGTAGGTAGAACTACCTAGAATTGCATGGAATGAATATAACTTAGAAATGGTCTAGTGTAAGAAAGTGGAATGCAGAAGTGTTAATGATGAATGAGATATCTTGAGAGGATGATTATGTTGTCGGCATGGTTTGGGTATGTTGATATTTGGATAAAATTATGAGATTTACCACAAGGGGGTAAAATGTATATTTAAGGCATTGGATAAATGCTTAGTTGAACAAAAGTTAGAAACGTTAACTCAAGTGTTTGATGGATGAATTTTAGTTTCGGATGATAAGCTGGAGCAAGTCGAGATGAGAACGCGAGGAGCATAGAGGAGGATAGTTGCACACAAGTAAAGCGAGGTAAGGGACTGTGTGTTAGCTATAGAGATGTTCGTGCGTATTTTACAGCAATTTCGTAGATATATTGCTAGAATTTGTACGATACTATAATTCTATGAAATTATATGGAAGCATGAAAAGTACTATGATGTATATATGTATTGAGAAATGGGATAGGGTAAGGAAATAACATGATATGCATGTTTTCAATGTTTTTCTCTATTTTGTATTGATATTGATGATTGAGAAATGTTGATGATAGGTTGGCTAATTTTACATGTTTTAGCATGAAGAGGCATGCTGTATGAATAAACATGTCTTGAGTTTTAAAAAGAGAAAATAGCCATCTATCAGTTTTGAGATGAAATTTGGTGTTGAAGCGCTAGCTCACACCCGTTTTAATGCCTTCAATGTACTGTGCTGGAGTTCTAACTCTCACGATGGTTTTGAGAAAGTGCGGGAGCTTTGCTCACACCTGTTTTATTGAGTTGAGGTAAACTTGGGGGTCTGAGACCCAAGGGGATACCAGCCGATGGCCATTTGAACGAGTTGGGCCTTAACGATAGATCGTACCGCGCTGGAGCCTTGCGATGACTGTGTGTCACGCTGTTTGCTCGCCTGGTATATGAGACATGGTTCAGGATGAAAAGTCCATCGGAGTTGGAGTATGGACTTGGGTCCACGGTCGTACGTAGTACAGTGTAGTTGTTCGTTGGTATACTATGTACCATGCTGGGTGCACGTGAGTACGAGTATCGCGTAGATGACACACGACGTATCTTTACCGTGAGTATACGAGGAGATGAGGTTGATTGAGATGAGCCGGAGGGTAGGACTGACCCATCCCCCTTCAGGCGAAGTGATGCCCTGTGCACACCTGATCAGTGAGGCCTGGGATCACTGACTATGGCCATATGTCGTGGATATCTGATTGCCGAAAATTCCACGCCTGTCTCATAGATTTAAGAAACAGAGACAATCTCAGAAAAGAAAGAGATTTTGTGTTTTGATAAATCTCTGATTTCACATTTGTGTCGTGAGGGCACTATTTATGAGCATGTTTTAAATGGAAGCTCGACATATTTGATTGACACGAAAATGCTATTGAGAAATATATGTTTAAATGTATTTTTCGTATGATAATTCCATTTATAATGAAAACATGGTTTTGGTTTATACATGCATGGGCTATGTAGGTAGTACGATATCTACCTGCTAGCATACATTTCCTTACTGAGCTGTGGTTTGCTCATCCCACTATTTTCCCCCTCCAGGTACTGAGAAGTAAGAGAGCGGTGGTCTCTAGGTCTTTTGTGTTGAACAGCTCCCACAATTTCGCAAAGGTATAAGATTGTATACACGAGTATTTTGTATCTAATTTATTGTATCGCACAGTTATATCTTGGAATTGTAAACAGTATATGGGGATGATATGTAAGCACATGGTATTTATACAATTGATTTTGTAAATCTACGCACACACCTGGGAGTGTGAATTAAAGTTTTAAATCTTTCGCTGTAAATGAATGAATTTTAGTAATTGCATCTTCTCACAGCCCAACCGTAGTAGAGTAAGTATGGATAGAAGGGTTCCCAGAAGTGGGGTGTGACAGATTTGGCATCAGAGCATGGTTGGTCTGATATGAGTTGATGTTTAGGACTAAGAAAATATACATCCCCAAGTTACTGTGCGATATTTAGATACAAATGTGTGTACAGAGCTGGTAGTGAATTAAATGTTTGTTATAACACAAGAAAGTTATCAGGCTAGTAAGTTATGCCTGAGAGACACCGCAAGAGGGGAGAGAGCTCGAGAGCTCTAGGGCGAAATGACAGGACTGAGAAGCACAGTAGATCATCCTCTAGTCATGAGCCCCAGGAACAGATAGAGGCTTCTGATCCTCGAATAGCCCGATTGGAGGAAGACATGCACACGGTGATGACCATGATGGGTCAGATCATGGCTAGGTTTGAGGGTACACCTGGTACAGTGGGACAGGCTGCACCGAATCCCCCAGCAGCTGCACATGAACCTGAGAATGTTGCACCTGCACAAGCTGAACCGGTTAGGCCACGGGAGCCTTATATTCGACCAGTACCTCCTCTAGTAGCCCCACAGTAGTATAATGATGATTTGGGGTATGGATATGGCTGTGATATGGAGAGATTGAGGCATTTTATGGACTTTAAGCCTCCTTCGTTTAGCGGGGTAAAGGATCCGACAGTGGCTGAGGACTGGATCAGTTAGATGGAGAAGTTATTCGACTTCTGTAGATGTTCAGCAACGGAGAGAGTAGCACTTGCGACCTTTGTATTGAGAGGCGAAGTAGAGAATTAGTGGAAGTCCACCAGGCCGATGTTAAGAGCTCAAGGTATGGCTATCACTTGGGATATGTTCTTGGGTGTTTTAAGAGAGCAATACATCCTAGATGCTGTTCGACGTAGACTACAGATGGAATTTTTGAATCTGACTCAAGGGAATCGAACAGTTGATGAGTACGAGTCACGATTCACTTCACTGGGTAGATACGATCCGGACTCGATCAGGAGTGAGGCTATTAGAGTTCGTAGATTTGTAGATGGACTGAGGCCTTCGATCCAAGCGAAGTTGGCCCCATTTGATGTCGCTACATATAGAGAGGCTGTGCGACGGGCCCAGTTATGTGAGCAAGATTATGACTTGCAGACTTCTGAGTTTAGTTGGGGTAAGGACAAGGGTCCGAGGAAGCTGGGAGATGGCAAGAGTGCCAAATTTGGTCAAAAACTCATTAGTAAGCGTCAGAGAGAGGCAGATGAGTTTCAAAAAAGGTTGCTAGACCTTTTATGCCTCCGACACCAGCCAGGGGTATAATGATTGGTGGACCTCGACCGACTACAGATCAGTGTAGACTATGTGGTCTATACCATGGTAGTAGGCCATGTCATCTTCAGGGTACCCGATGCTTCAGATGTGGTAAATTTGGATATTATGCCAGAGAGTGCACGAAGATAGTTGAGGTAATTCCACAGAGGGGTAAAGAGCCAGAGAGGGTTCCTACAGTTGCACCTCCTGCAAGAAAGAAAGCTTCGGCTGAAGAAAAGGGAAAACAAGTTATGGGTCAAGGCAGGGTGTATGTGATAGACCAGGCATCGGCTGATACCTCTTCTGAAGTGATAAAAGGTACAATCTTGATTTTCAATAAGGAGGTCATAGCTTTGTTTGATTATGGTGCTACGCATTCCTTTATATCACCTGCATGTGCATCAAAGTTAAAAAGTTTTGTAGAACCCACATACTTGAGTAGGACTTTACTAATAAGTACTCCAATGAGAGTTAGCCAATTAGTTGAGCAAGTGTATAAAGATTGTAAAGTACGGGTGGGAGATAAGTGCATGACAGCCAACCTAATTTTATTAAATATGTATGACATTGATGTAATCTTGGAAATGGATTGGTTAGCTACCAATCATGCTGTCATAGACTGTCGTTCCAAGTCCATTAAGTTTTCTCTACCTGAAGAATGTGTTGTAAGATTTTAAGAGAAGAAATGAAATCTTAAATTTTGTGTTAAGTAAAGTACTTTGGTATAAATGACTTGAGTGTTGTTTTGAAGGTTTTGTTGCTTATGTGGTGGATTTGAACAAAGTACATCGGGATATGGAGGACATCCCAGTGGTCAGAGAATTCGCTGATGTCTTTCCAAACGATCTACCAGGATTGCCACCCGATAGAGAAACGGAGTTTGGTATAGACTTGACGCCTGGAACTGAACCAATATCCAAGTCACCATATAGGATGGCTCCAATTGAGCTAGAGGAATTAAGGAAACAGCTGCAAGAGTTGCTAGAGAAGGGGTTCATAAGATCGAGCGTCTCACCATGGGGAGCCCTGGTATTGTTTGTGAAGAAGAGAGATGAGAGCCTCAGGTTGTGCATCGACTATCGGATGTTGAACAAGGCTACCATCAAGAATAAGTACCCCTTGCCACGCATTGACGATTTATTGGATTAGCTTTGGGGAGCACAGATCTTTTCCAAGATAGATTTAAGGTCTGGGTATCATCAATTGAAGATTCAGAAGGAGGATGTGCCCAAGAGAGCATTTTGTACCCGCTATGGCCATTACGAATTCCTAGTGATGCCTTTTGGGTTGACCAATGCGCCGGCAGCTTTTATGGCTCTAATGAATGAAGTATTCAAGCCATACCTGGACCAGTTCGTAATTGTTTTCATTGATGATATATGGGTGTATTCAAGGTCCAGAGAAGAGCATGAGCAGCACTTGAGGATTATTTTGCAGACCCTCCGAGAGAGAAGGTTGTATGCTAAGCTTAGTAAATGTGACTTTTGGCTAGAACAGATTTCTTTTCTAGGCTATGTTGTATCGAAGGATGGGGTGTCAGTAGATCCATCCAAGATTGAGGCCGTTGTTCAGTGGGAACAACCTAGGACAGTCACAGAGATCAGAAGCTTTTTGGGTTTGGCTGGTTACTACAGGAGATTTGTAGAGGGTTTCTCTAGATTGGCTGCTCCATTGACACGTCTTACGCGGAAGAGTGTGGAGTTTTCATGGGATGAAGCTTGTGAGAGGAGTTTTCAGGAACTTAAGCGCAGATTAACCACCGCACCAGTTCTTATCATCCCTAACAGTTCAAGGAATTACTCGGTGTATACAGATGCTTCGCATCAAGGACTAGGCTGTGTTTTGATGCAAGATGGAAGGGTAGTAGCTTATGGATCTAGACAGCTGAAGGATCATGAGAAGAACTACCCCACTCACGATTTAGAGTTAGCGGCTGTAGTGTTTGCGTTGAAGATATGGCGCCACTATTTATATGGTGAGAGATTTCAGATCTTTACGGATCATAAGAGTCTAAAATATCTATTCTCACAGAAGGAGTTAAACATGAGACAGAGGAGGTGGTTAGAACTCCTCAAGGACTATGATTGTGAGACTTGTACCACCCGGGGAAGGTAAATGTGGTTGCCGATGCATTGAGTCGGAAGAGTCTCGGGTTGGTATCACATATGATGGTTAGAGAGTACGAGTTGTTGGAACAATTCACGAACCTTAGTCTGGATATGACCCTACCTGAGATTGGCAACTATGGGATTATTGCTAGCTTGAGATTAGAACCGAAGTTGATTGAGAGAATCCGACAAGCTCAGCAAATTGATCAATGGTGTATTGACATGATTAGCCAAATTCGGAAGGGGAAGGGTGCCGATTTTATATTGAGTTCAGATGAAATACTAAGGTTTGGAGATAGAATATGTGTTCCTAAGGATTTAGAGCTGAAGAAGCTGATCTTATCAGAGGCTCACTCGTCGAGATATACGATACACCCGGGGAGTAGTAAGATGTATCAAAATCTCCGAAAGGTATATTGGTGGTCAGGAATGAAGAGAGACATAGCTGAGTATGTCTCTAGATGTCTCATTTGTCAGCAAGTAAAGGTCGAACATCAGAAACCGGGAGGATTATTACAACCTCGATCGATACCAACATGGAAGTGAGAGCATGTCACCATGGATTTTGTGATGGGATTGCCGAGAACCCGTAAGAACCATGATGCAATATGGGTGATAGTAGATCGGTTAACGAAATCGACACATTTCTTAACCATGAGATCTACAGATACATTGAGTGCACTGGCGAACTTGTATGTGCGAGAAATAGTGAGATTGCATGGAGTCCTAGTGAGTGTTGTTTCTGATCGGGATGCCCGTTTCACTTCCTACTTTTAGGGACATTTTCAGGAAGTGATGGGGACCCAGTTGAGTTTTAGCACCGCTTTTCATCCTCAAACAGATGGTCAGTCAGAGAGAACTATACAGACCTTGGTGGATATGTTGAGAGCATGTGTGCTGGATTTTAGAGGCTCATGGGACGATCACTTGCCATTGATTGAGTTCGCCTACAATAATAGTTATCACTCAAGTATTTGTATGGCCCCTTATGAGGTATTATACGGTCATAGATGCCGATCGCCCATTGGTTGGGAAGAAGTTGGTGACAGACAGTTGCTCGCTCCCGATTTGGTTAAACAAGCCTCCGAGGATGTTCAGATAATATGCGAGAGGCTGCGAACGGCTCAAAGTCGACAAAAGAGCTACGCTGACAAGAGACGGAGACCACTTGAGTTTAATGTTGGTGAGTCTGTATTTTTGAAAGTATCTCCTTCTAAGGGAATAATAAGGTTTGGGAAGAAAAGAAAATTAAGTCCTCGTTACATTGGTCCCTTCGAGATTTTGGATAGAGTGGGAGATGGAGCATATAGGCTAGCCTTGCCACCTGAGCTAGCAGAAGTCCACAATGTCTTCTACGTTTCTATGCTTCGAAAGTACTACCCGGATCCGACACATGTAATTAGCTATGAGCCGTTGGAGCTCAAGGAGGAAATGTCATATGCCTAGAGACCGATCCGGATATTGGACAGAAAGGAGAAGGTGTTGCGGAACAAGATGATTTCATTGGTTAAGGTTTTGTGGCAACATCACACTGTGGAAGAGGCCACATGGGAACTGAAAAGTTTGATGAGGGAAAAGTATCCCTAGATATTCACAGATTGAATTGGTTCTAATTTGGAGGACCAAATTCTCTAAGTGGAGGAGAATGTGAGACCCCGTATATGTATAGTTGTATATAGGAACATAGAAATGTGAATGAAATCATAAGTAGGATGATACATTTGTAATGTGATGTATATACAATGTAAGTCCATAAGATTATGTATGCACTTGTAATAAGAATCGTGATTATACGTACAAGTTGCATTATGAATGAGTATGAAGAAATGAACTTAAACACGAGAAGAATGTGAATGAAATGGAATATGAGTAGTGTGGTAAAATGGAAGGAAAGATTTGCATAAGTTGTATACTTCCATTCGGGCAATATCGTGTATATTTGGTTATACAAAGATTGCCCACAAGTTTTAATACGTGCTAAGTGTGATTGGATGGCATTTTTAAGTCTCAAGGAGGGATGAATGAGGAAAGGACTATGAAGGTAAATTGAGGAAGTTTTGAATGAAGTTGTTGCAAAAAAATTGCAGGAAATCTGGAAATGTGAAGGCCAGATCGATCTTGTAGGATGAGAGATTGATCCGGAATAGCCAGAGTGCTCTTATGTGAGTAATGGAATGGAGCAGATCGATCTCCAAGGGAATCAGATAGATCTCCTTAGCTCTCAGGTTGGAAGCAGATCGATCTCCCCTAAGACTAGATCGATCTCCTTAAGCTTCTGTTCGACAGCGGATCGATCTCAAGCCTCAATAGATCGATCTCCTGCCTTTAAAATGTCTTAGAAAAGAGGGATTTTTAGAGGACCAGATCGATCTCCACCTAAGGAAGATCGATCTCATCAAGTTAAATCTATAAATAGGAGAAGTTGGATCTGCAGATTTTGGGATAAACCATTTCTTTTCACTTTAACTCAAAAACCTAGCTTTCTCACTCCTAAATCCAGCCATTTTCAGTAAGATTTGAGGGAAAGCTATTAGAGACAAAGTTGTTCACGTCAAAGAGAAGAACAACATACAAAGTTGTTCACGTCAAAGAGAAGAACAACATAGTCTAGAGGCATTTCCCCATTTGTCGAATTGAAGGAATAAAGGGCATTTCTAATTGGAGCAAAGAGGAAGTCCAAGAAGGTAAGTTCTAGTGCACAAATCCAAGTACATTGGTCTAGTTAATGATTATGAAGTTAATTAGGTGTGCACATTGTAGGTAGAACTATCTAGAATGGCATGGAATGAATATAACTTAGAAATGGTCTAGTGAGAGAAAGTGGAATGTAGAAGTGTTAATGATGAATGAGATATCTTGAGAGGATGATTATGTTGTGGGCATGGTTTGGGTATGTTGATATTTGGATAAAATTATGAGATTTACCACAAGGGGGTAAAATGTATATATATAAGGCATTGGATAAATGCTTAGTTGAACAAGAGTTTGAAATGTTAACTCAAGTGTTTGATGGATGAATTTCAGTTTCGGATGATACGCCGGAGCAATTCGAGATGAGAACGCAAGGAGCGTAGAGGAGGATAGTTGCACATAAGTAAAGCAAGGTAAGGGACTGTGTGTTAGCTATAGAGATGTTCGTGCGTATTTTACAGTAATTTCGTAGATATATTGCTAGAATTTGTATGATACTATAATTCTATGAAATTATACGGAAGCATGAAAAGTACTATGATGTATATATGTATTGAGAAATGGGATAGGGTAAGGAAATAGCATGATATGCATGTTTTCAATGTTTTTCTCAATTTTGTATTCATATTGATGATTGAGAAATGTTGATGATAGGTTGGATAATTTTACATGTTTTAGCATGAAGAGGCATGCTGTATGAATAAACATGTCTTAAGTTTTAAAAAGAGAAAATAGCCATCTATCAGTTTGAGATGAAATTTGGTGTTGAAGCGCTAGCTCACACCCATTTTAATGCCTTCGATGTACCGTGCTGGTGTTCTAACTCGCACGATGGTTTTGAGAAAGTGCGGGAGCTTTGCTCGTACCTGTTTTATTGAGTTGAGGTAAACCTGAGGGTCTGGGACCCAAGGGGATACCAGCCGACGGCCATTTGAACAGGCTGGGCCTTAATGATAAATCGTACCGCGCTGTAGCCTTGTGATGACTGTGTGTTACGCTGCTTGCTCGCCTGATATATGAGACATGGTTCAGGATGAAAAGTCCATCGGAGTTGGAGTATGGACTTGGGTCCACGGTCGTACACAGTGTAGTTATCCGTTGGTATACTATGTACCGTGCTGGGTGCACGTGAGTACGAGTATCGCGTAGATGACACACGGCGTATCTTTACCATGAGTATACGAGGAGATGAGGTTGATTGAGATGAGCCAGAGGGCAGGACTGACCCATCCTCCTTCAGGCGAAGTGATGCCTTGTGCACACCTGATCAGTGAGGCCTGGGATCACTGACTATGATCATATGTCGTGGATAATTGATTGCCGAAAATTCCATGCCTGTTTCAGAGATTCGAGAAACAGAGACAATCTAAAAAAAAAAAGATTTTGTGTTTTGATAAATCTCTGATTTCACATTTGTGTCGTGAGGGCACTATTTATGAGCATGTTTTAAATGGAAGCTCGACATATTTGATTGACACGAAAATGCTATTGAGAAATATATGTTTAAATGTATTTTTCGTATGATAATTCCATTTATAATGAAAAAATGGTTTTGGTTTATACATGCATGGGCTATGTAGGTAGTACGATATCTACCTGCTAGCATACATTTCCTTACTGAGCTGTGGTTTGCTCATCCCACTATTTTCTCCCTCCAGGTACTGAGAAGTAAGAGAGCGATGGTCTCTAGGTCTTTTGTGTTGAACAGCTCCCACAATTCCGCAAAGGTATAAGATTGTATACATGAGTATTTTGTATCAAATTTATTGTATCGCACAGTTATATCTTGGAATTGTAAATAGTATTATGGGGATGATATGTAAGCACATGATATTTATACAATTGATTTTGTATATCTACACACACACCTGGGAGTGTGAATTAAAGTTTTAAATCTTCCGCTGTAAATGAATGAATTTTAGTAATTGCATCTTCTCACAGCCCAACCATAGTAGAGTAAGTATGGATAGAAAGGGTTCCCAGAAGTGGGGTGTGACAACTGTACACTGCGAAGCCTCCAGGTCCATTTGGAATAGTCAACACAGGTGCCGTTATTAATCTCCTTTTCAATTCTTGAAAACTCTGCTCACACTTCTCAGACCATGCAAAAGGGGTCTCCTTACGTGTGAGTTTAGTCAGAGGAGTGACAATCCTGGAGAATCCTTCAACAAACCTTCTGTAATACCCTGCAAACCTTAGGAAACTCCGAATCTCTGTAACTGTTCTCTGTCTCTCCCAATTAAGTACAACCTCTATCTTAGATGGAGCAACTGTCACCCTGTCTTTAGATACAATATGACCAAGAAAAGGTATCCGATCTAGCCAAAACTCACTCTTACTGATCTTTCCATACAACTGCTTCTCTCTGAGTACTTGCAACATAATCTTCAAATGCTGGGCATTTTCCTCACGAGATCGAGAATACACAAGGATATCGTCAATGAAGACTATCACAAACTGATCTAGATAGTCTCTAAAGACCTTATTCATTAAACTCATAAAAGCCGCAGGGACATTTGTCAATCCAAAGGGCATCACTAAGAACTCGTAGTGGCCATATTTAGTTTTGAAGACCATCTTCGGAATATCCTCTTTCCTGATTCTTAACTGGTGATAGCCCGATCTTAAATCAATCTTAGAAAAGATAGAAGCCCCTCTTAGCTAGTCAAATAAATTATCTATCCTTGGTAGGGGGTACTTGTTCTTCACTGTAGCCTTATTCAGAAATCTGTAGTTTATACATAGTCTTAGGCTACCATCCTTCTTCTTTACAAACAACACTGGAGCTCCGGATGGCTACACACTAGGCCTAATAAAATCTTGGTCAAGCAGTTCTTGCAACTGTTTCTTTAACTCTTCCAATTTGACCAATGCTATCTTGTAGGGATGTTTAGAAATCGGTTGGGTATTTGGCACTAAATCGATAGTGAACTCCAGCTGACATGACCTAAAGGTATGTTTCGCAAGTGCACGGGTCGTACAAGTAATAATGGGATTTGAGTCCCGAGTTATCGTCCCTCAGAGAAGTTGGTTAGCCTAATTAACTACCGGTTAATCTTACCCTAAGTATATTCTAGTAAATTATGAAATTAAAGTGGTGATCTACTAAGGCTAATTAAACATACTGAAAACAATAAACATAAAAAATAAAGAAAATAAAATTGAACTAAGATTTGCTAATCGAACTCCGATCAATTAAAGAAAATACCTACAAAAGAAAATTAAAACAATTAAAATTAATTAATGCAACTAAAATAAAATGCAAATATGACAATAAAGCAAAAATATCAATTAAACTAAAATTTAAACAAACTTAAAATAAAAATGCATGTAATTAAACTAAAATAAAATCCTAAAACATTTAATATAAAATTAACTACTAACTACAAAATTAAAATTAAAAATTAAATTAACAACTAAGACACTAGATTTAATCTTACAATTATCAACTAACAACTAACCTAAACTAACAACTAATAAAAGCAATAAAAATAATATAAATGAAATAACTAATAAAATAAACAAGAAAGGATGTGGCCAAATATGGCCTTAAGCTTAAATAAGTGGAGTGGTCCCGAGCATGGCACTGTTACACTTTCTTCTTCAATTTGCCCAACATTTCCAGGTGCTGCTGCTCCCAGCTGCTGTCCACTTACTGCTGCAGTTCGTCCTCTACTCCAGGTGTCCTGCACTCTCGGTGCTGCACAGGTATTCAGACTGCTCATTCCCCACGCTGCTTGTTTCTGCCTCCTTCCATGTCTGTTGCTCCAGTACACTATACGGTGCTGCCATAAACAATTCAGCGTGAATACTGCGTCCTTCCTCTGCAACTCGTTCCAGCCGTGTTGCTCTCGGCACCAGCCTTATGCTCCATGCGTTGTTCGAGTCTGTTGTCTCGCTAGCATCTTCTTCATTTGCACCCAAAATTCCTTGCCCAGTTGATTCCTATACGTTGTGCCTCCAGCTTCTGCAATCACCACATCCTTGCGTTGCTTCTGCATACAACCCACGTTCACAGCAGATTCTTCCTAATGATGCCACACTTATCATGACAGAATACACCAAATACTGTCTAGCAGAGGGAAACAGTCGAAGTCCAGCTTCATCTACCAACTCCGACCCTCTATACCATCGTCCATGCACACCACAGTAAAATAATAGAAACTAACAAATTGAACCAACTTAACTAAACATAGAGATAAACCGAAGGAAATGCAGTAACCTAAGGGCAGGAAGAAAAATAAAACATGAATAAACTTCAACACACCAGCATAATCAAAATACCAACAATATGGAAAAGTGCAACATAACCGAAAAAAATGAATAGTCATAAGAGCTTAAAACAGGGTAGAACAGAGCAAGCCCTGGTAGAAGTGTTTGCTCCTTATCGGCTACAAAATCACGTCCCAGCTTATACCAATGCTAGCATGCTCATCATCTCAACAGTACAGCAACAAAGCCCCATCTCTGCTTCTGTAAACTATCGTAAGAACCAACCTCTCGGTAATAACGGAGAGTTGAACAATAACGGAGAACAACCGAGAATAATGGCGGCTGCTATCACCAGCCAGCCTAATGCTCTTCTCTGTTCCAATAATCAGCAAGCAGGAACAAATAAATAAAAAAAATGCAAAACCGAGAGCAAAGAAAGGAAAATTGAAATTTTTTTATTAAAACTTAAATGTGCTGAACAGTAATAGAGAAAATGAGTTGCAAAACCGAGAAGAGATGAAAAATAAAAACGGTGGCTGCAGGAAATCTAAAACTAATCTAAAAATTACCCTAGGCTACCTCTACTCCTAATTCTCGTATTCTAACCTAGGCTGCCCCCTTTTTCAATTGCCATCATATTCTATTTATACACACACTTAGGGGTATAATTGTAATTTTTTTTATCCTAGATGAGTTGGCATTGTTTGGCCACTTGTCTTCACACCATTGGCTCCTTGAAAAATAATATTTCCATGTCATCTGTTTTTTTATCCAATTAGATGTGCTAGGCTCGTGTTGTCCGCGTGGTACAATCTCGATTTTAGCTCAATTTCGGTCCATTTTCTATCGAAATATTCAAAATTCATCCGAATTTAATTTATCTGCAAACATGAAAATTTTAATTAAATAAAGGGGATAATTAACAAAATAAATTGGGGATTTAAATAATTAATTAGGAAATTAAGCACAAGTAATTCTAAAAATATAGAATTATCACACCTCCAAACTTGAGCTTTTGCTTGTCCTCAAGCAAAACAAAATAATTGTAGGAATGACACGTACAAAACACAATAATTTTCCCAATATTATCCTCAAAGAAAAAGTATAGACTATGAATTCAAAGACTCACAATTACAAGTCCAGCACTTAGAATTATTCAATCATAAGCCCTAACCTAAATTGGACTCCTCGTGTGTGTGTGAAAAATGTCAAAGTCACTTCACAGTACATTATCCGGATCAGATTATGCAAACATAGTGAATGCAAAGTCAAAGACATGTGATCATTCCCATAAGTTTTTTTTTTCCACTTCTCTCTCCACTAATGTAGTCACACTTAACTAAAGATCAATAGGACTTCATTAAGCTTGTAATGTAAGGTTGGGGTTAAGGTATGATAAAGTCGATCTAGGTTTAATTACCTCTTAACATGCATTACTTCTAGGATCTTTCATGTAAGAGCTCAAATCATTTCCCCCAAACTTATTTCTTTCACTAAACTTTTTATTCTATTTTTGTATTTTTCTTCTTTTTTTTTCTTTTTCTTTTTTTTTCCTTTTTTTTTGAATTTTCACTATCACCAGATACCCAAATGTACAAAGCTCAAGATATATCCCAATGACTTTCATGCTTTCGGGGTAAGAGATAGGAAAAGAGTATTTAAGCTGAGGAAATTTTGCATGTGTATTTACAAAGAAAAGCTTATTTGGCCTAGATGGGTGACTAGGGGTAAAATATGTACAGGGAAGGCTAGAAAGGCTCAAACGATCCAAAGATGGCCTAAATCATCTCCCTAATTAAGTGTGATCTAATATTTCACCTCGAGATTAGATCAAACAAATTCTAGAATATGATACACACAATCAACTAAACAAATGCAATCCTAAGTCCACAAAGCTTTCTCTAAATAAATATACAGATTCATGACATGACAAGTGCGTAAGATGAGGCAATCACAATCAGAATTAAGACAAATTCAAGAATTCAACTTCATGCTTTTCCTATAATCATGCTTCTTAGTCAATCAAAATCAGACTTAATCATGGGGTCATATTATCGGAATATGGAAAAACTACATGCTAAGCACTAAATCATCCCAAAATCAAACAGTTTAAGCTCAGATTTTCGAAAGAATTTTGAAATTTTTTTCAATTTTGCTCAAATTTTTGAAAAATACTCAAGTGATATCCCCTCCCCCAAACTTAAAGTGCACAGTGTCCTCAGTGTGCAGATAATTTAAGAATTGAAGTTCAGGAACAAGGTACTCCCCTTTCTGATGATGATGAACAACTGAAGCTTTTATTGAAAGCGTAAAACTAGAAAATAAACATACAAAATAAACAAAGAAAGAGACAACAGAAAAGAAAAAGAAAGAAAACTATATACAAGTTGAAAAGAAAAATTCAACCACTTCAAATGCAGCTAAAGAACACAACACTCAGCAGCAGTGCAAAGAGTAGGAGGATTAGCCATAGTAGTGACCGAATGTCGACAGTTAACTCCTCCTGAGCTCTAGCTACTTCCCTCATTCTTTGAGAATTCTTGTGTTCAAGCCTTATATCCTCATTAATCTCTATCTTAAAACACTCTTGAGAATCATCAGGGAGCTTCAAAGGTTTGAAAACATTAAACTTCACTTCCTGATCTTGCACTCTCATAGTCAACTCCCCTTTTTACACATCAATTATCGTCCTACCAGTAGCTAGGAAAGGTCTGCCTAAAATAATGGGGACTTCCCTGTCTTCCTCCATATCTAGTATAATAAAATCTATAGGGAAAATAAACTTGTCCACCTTTACTAAGACATCCTCAATGACCCCCTTCGGATATTTAATGGATCGATCTGCTAGCTGAAGGGTCACTGTAGTGGGCTTGACATCCCCTATTCCTAACTTTTGATTGATAGACAAATGCATTAGATTGATACTAGCTCCTAAATCACACAAGGCTCTACCAAATAATAGATTTCCAATAGTGCAGGGTATGGTAAAACTCCCAGGATCCTTGAGCTTGGGGGTAATTTCCTCTGGATAATTGCACTACATTCCCCAGTTAAGGCCACCATCTCATAATCTTTCAATCTTCTCTTCCTCGAGAGGATATCCTTTAAAAACTTCACATAACTTGGCATTTGTTCTAAGGCATCTGCAAAAGGAATGTTGATGTGAAGCTTCTTAAAAATCTCAAGAAATTTAGCAAATTATTGTTCCAGTTTTTGATTTTGGAACCTCTGAGGAAAAGGTACTGGTGGTTTAACTAAAGGCAATGTAGTAGGAACCTGTGTAGAATCAGAGGACGAGGAAGGCAATGAAGAAGAAGAAGGTATAGATGAAGAAGCGCCTAGCTTTGTTTCCTTTGCAGCCCGATCCTGATGTTCCTGCTCCTTTTGAGCTACCTCTTTATAACTTAAGGGTTTATCAACTATAGGCTGTTCAGGTGCAGACTTAACTTATGGCTCATCTAGCTCTCTGCCACTCCTAAGGGTGATGGATCTAACATGTTCCTTACCCTCCCTTTGCTTAATAGAATTAACTTCAGTGTTACTAGGAAGGGTCCCTTGAGGACGTTGGCTAAGAGCACTTGCTATTTGTCCAACCTGAACTTCTAAATTCTTAATTGAGGCAGCTTGATTTTGCAGGATACTCATGAACATTTCCTCAAGCGAGGGCTTCTTCTCAGCTGCTGGTGCATGGTAATATTGGGGTTGCACGGGTTGTGGTGGTGGTGGTGATGGATGATATTTAAATTGAGGTGGGGATGGATGATGTGGTGGATGGTATGGAAATTGTGGCTGTGGTGGTGCCTGAATCGGTGGAGCTTGAAAACCAGGGAGTCTTACAGGTCTAGAGCTAGAAGTTTTCCATTAGTTTTGGCTCCAGGAGAAGTTAGGATGGTTCCTCTACCTTGGATTATAGGTGTTTGAAAAAGGGTTGTTCTGTTGCGTTTGAGAAGGGGCAACAAACTGAATCGATTCTAAGTTGAGCGGACACCTATCTACAGACTGGGTACCACTACACAGCTCGCAGGAAAGAAAAGGACTTTGGACAGAATAAATCGAATTAGGACTGGTGGAAGGATTATGTTGGGTACTGAGCGACTCTACCTTCTTCGTAAGAGTAGCAATTTGAGAGGTCAAGGTAGACAGTGTGTCGAGCTCATAAATACTCGCCGGCTTCTTTGGCATTTGCCTCTCCGAAGACCATAGATAGTTGTTAGCCACCATCTTTTCTAACAACTCGTAAGCTTTCTCCTCTGTTTTACACATTAGCGCTCCATCCGCAGCAGCGTCAAGAATGGTCCTATTTGGGCTTGTAAGTCCGTTGTAGAAGGTCTGGACTTGCAACCACAGAGGTAGGCCATGGTGAGGGCACTTTCTAAGAAGCTCCTTATATCGTTCCCATGCTCCGTAAAGAGTTTCAGAGTTGTACTGAGCAAAGGAAGATATGTCACTACGAAGTCTGTCCATTTTAGAGGGAGGAAAAAACTTAGCTAGAAATTGATGGGCTAACTCGTCCTATGTAGAACTGGATCCTGGAGGCAGGGAGCTTAACCAGTGTCGTGCCCTATCCCTAAGTGAGAAGGGGAATAATCTAAGTCTAAGCGCATCATCAGATAATCCATTGTGTTTGAATGTGTTGCACAAGTCTAGGAATTGCCCAAGGTGAGCATGTGGGTCATCGTGTGGGAGCCCACTGAACTGCAATGAAGCTTGGATCATCTGGAGGATTGCGGGCTTAATTTCAAAATTGTTAGCAGGGACAGCTGGTGGCCTAATGCCGGTATAATAACCTCTAATAGTTGGCATCGCATAATCTCCAACGGTCCTGATTTCTCTATTTTCTGCCATAGTGCGTTGCAGCGGAGCTAATAATTTCCTAAATCCTTTCGAATTTTTCTAAGAGTTCGTTCAATTTCAGGATCTAAAGGAAAGCAATTGAAACTCCTGGCTCTATGCATGCAATCATCAGAAAGTCCTTAAATTTTTTTAATTAATAATTTTTTTAAAGAAAATTAACTAAACTAAACTAATGATCTAAATATTTACAAGCTAGAATTACACCTAAGCATAATTTTACCGATATCAATTAACGACTAATTGAAACTTCCCTGGCAACTGGGCCAAAAACTTGACACGACCTAAAGGTATGTTCCGCAAGTGCACGGGTCGTACAAGTAATAATGAGATTTGAGTCCCGAGTTATCGCCCTTCAGAGAAGTTGGTTAGCCTAATTAACTACCGGTTAATCTTACCCTAAGTATATTCTAGCAAATTATGAAATTAAAGTGGTGATCTACTAAGGCTAATTAAACATACTGAAAACAATAAACATTAAAAATAACGAAAATAAAACTGAACTAAGATTTGCTGACCGAACTCTGATCAATTAAAGAGAATACTTACAAAAGAAAATTAAAACAATTAAAATTAATTAATGCAACTAAAATAAAATGCAAATATGACAATAAAGCAATAATATCAATTAAACTAAAATTTAAACAAACTTAAAATAAAAATGCATGTAATTAAACTAAAATAAAATCCTAAAACATTTAATATAAAATTAACTACTAACTACAAAATTGAAATTAAAAATTAAATTAACAACTAAGACACTAGATTTAATCCTACAATTATCAACTAACAACTAACCTAAACTAACAACTAATAAAAGCAATAAAAATAATATAAATGAAATAACTAATAAAATAAACAAGAAAGGATGTGGCCAAACATGGCCTTAAGCTTAAATAAGTGGAGTGGTCTCGAGCATGGCACTGTTACACTTTCTTCTTCAATTTGCCCAACATTTCCAGGTGCTACTGCTCCCAGCTGCTGTCCGCTTACTGCTGCAGTTCGTCCTCTGCTCCAGGTGTCTTGCACTCTCGATGCTGCACAGGTATTTCGGCTGCTCATTCCCCGTGCTGCTTGTTTCTGCCTCCTTCCATGTCTGCTGCTCCAGTACACTATACGGTGCTGCCATAAACAATTCAGCGTGAATACTGCGTCCTTCCTCTGCAACTCGTTCCAGCCGTGTTGCTCTCGGTACCAGCCTTCTGTTCCATGCGCTGTCCGAGTCTGCTGTCTCGCTAGCATCTTCTTCATCTGCACCCAAAATTCCTTGCCCAGCTGCTTCCTATACGTTGTGCTTCTAGCTTCTGCAATCACCACATCCTTGCGTTGCTTCTGCATATAACCCACGTTCACAGTAGATTCTGCCAAATGATGCCACATTTATCATGACAGAATACACCAAATACTGTCCAGCAGAGGGAAATAGTCGAAGTCCAGCTTCATCTACCAACATCGACCCTCCATACTATCGTCCATGCACACCACAGTAAAACAATAGAAACTAACAAATTGAACCAACTTAACTAAACATAGAGATAAACCGAAGAAATGCATTAAGCTAAGGGCAGGAAGAAAAATAAAACATGAATAAACTTCAACACACCAGCAGAATCAAAATACCAGCAATATGGAAAAGTGCAACATAACCGAAAAAAATGAACAGTCGTAAGAGCTCAAAACAGGGCAGAACAGAGCAAGCCCTGGTAGATATGTTTGCTCATTATCGGCTGCAAAATCACGTCCCAGCTTATACCGATGCTAGCATGCTCATCATCTCAACAGTACAGCAACAAAGCCTCCATCTCTGCTTGAGTAAACTCTTGCAAGAACCAACCTCTCGACAATAACGGAGAGTTGAACAATAACGGAGAACAACCGAGAACAATGGCGACTGCTGTCACCAGCCAGCCTAATGCTCTTCTCTGATCCAACAATCAGCAAGCAGGAACAAATAAATAAAAAAAATGCAAAACCGAGAGCTAAGAAAGGAAAATTGAAATTTTTTTATTAAAACTTAAATGTGCTGAACAGTAATAGAGAAAATGAGTTTCAAAACCGAGAATAGATGAAAAATAAAAATGGTGGCTGCAGGAAATCTAAAACTAATCTAAAAATTACCCTAGGCTAGCTCTACTCCTAATTCTCCTATTCTAACCTAGGCTGCCCCCTTTTTCAATCGCCATCATATTCTATTTATACACACACTTAGGGGTACAATTGTAATTTTTTTATCCTAGATGAGTTGGCATTGTTTGGCCACTTGTCTTCACACCATTGGCTCCTTGAAAAATAATATTTCCATGTCATCTGTCTTTTTGTCCAATTGGATGTGCTAGGCTCGTGTTGTCCGCGTGGTCCAATCTCGATTTTAGCTCAATTCCGATCCATTTTCTACCGAAATATTCAAAATTCATTCGGATTTAATTTATCTGCAAACATGAGAATTTTAATTAAATAAAGGGGATAATTAACAAAATAAATTGGGGATTTAAATAATTAATTAGGAAATTAAGCACAAATAATTCTAAAAGTATAGAATTATCATCAGCTCTTTCTCCGGTGGTAAGCTAGGTAATTCATCTGGGAATACATCTGAAAACTCACATACTACAGGTATGTCCTCTATCCTCGGATGTTCTATACTCATATCAGAGATGAGTGCGATGTAACCTTAACATCAATAATTCAATTAGTATTTATAATGATATAATCATCTCTTAACATTTTATAATAAACTTCACACGTTTTTATTCCTTAACATTCAAACATACACTAAATTTTTTAGGTAGGGAGAAAGTTACAGTCTTAGTGTAGCAGTCTAGACTCACACGATTGGTCGCTAGCCAATCCATCCCTAAAATCACATTAAAACCACACATGTTTAACATCACTAGATCTGCTAACATCACCTTATCTCCCACCTTGATCTCACAACTCTTACACACCATATCAGTCCTCAGGGACTCACGCATAGGGGTATTTACATGTAAAATATAATCTAAGGATTTATACTTTAAACTCAGTTTATATGCAAATTATACATCAATAAAAGAATGCGTGGATCCTGAATCAAATAACACATGAGGCTTATGATTATAGACAAGAAGTGTACCTCGTATGGTCTCAGACGAAGTGTCTGCAGTCTCCTTATCCAAGGCAAACACACGTCCCTCTGTGACCAACTTCTTGGCCTTATTAACAGTCAAGCCCATCTCTAGGGAATCGTCCTCTGTGACTGCTGTCTAGGAGGTTCTTGAGAATGTGGCTTTTATGGTTGCGGGTGACAATATTTCACTCTGTGACCCATATCCCCGCATCTATAGCATCCTTGTATGGTTCTGGGACAGCTTCCCTCATGTGATCTGCCACAATCTCTGTAGACTCTAACCTCTGGTCTGACACCTCGAGGAGTCTCCATAGTGATGGAAGGAACCCTGAGTCTGTCAACCCTTCCCCTCGGTCCCTCAAACTGTTTCCTCTTAAAAGAACCCCTCTCAAAGTCTGTGTGGGAAGTCACGGGCCACTTACCCTTATCTCTGGTTAAAATTCTGGACTCAGTCTGGGACTATATCAACTCTAGTCCCCTAATCACTTCTTGCACTCGCCTCAGAACATCCTTAAACTTAGTGATACAGAGCCCTATCAACCAGTCTCTAATGATGGGTCTCAGTCCATATACAAATCACTCTACGCGGAGCTCCTCATCCTTAAGAGTCTCCGGATCATACTTCAGTAGGGTGGTGAATCGGCTCTCGTAATCATCAACCGTCATATTGCCCTAAGCTAAATTTAAGAATTCAGCTTGCTTCCTCCTTTGGGCGGCTCTTGGCGCATATTGAGTTCTAAATGCCAATTGAAACATCTCTCAGTAATCACCTCATGGCTAGTCGTCGATATACTCTGAGTAGTGCTCCACCAATCTCGGGCTTGTCCCTTTAACATATAAGCACCTATAATGACCATCTCAGCATCGGTGCAACCCAAAAGTCAAAAATGACTCGCAACTCTGTCAGCCACTCCTCAGCCTCTACGGGATCTTTCACCCCTCTAAAAGCCGATGGGTTCATCTTTATAAAGTCCCTCAATTGACCCTTATCTTTGTCATCAAGTTAGTTCTGGACAGCAGGCTGTGTGGCAGGGGGCACCGGGTCAGTCTGTGGTGGGGGTGCGGGTGGTCCTTGTGGTGGTGGAGGAGTCGACATAGATGTAGGGCCCGAGGCATTAGCCCCAAAATACTGCTCAAATAGCGTTGCCATCTGCTCGAATCCCTGACGTAAATCGTGCTCTAGGCGATTCATTCTAGAGTTAGGACTCTCAGGCTGTGGTTCGGTTGGCGGAGGTGGCTGCGCCTACCTCCCTGAACGTCCTCTTCTCCCCCTCATATTCTATCTCTTACGTGCCTGCGCTTATTCATTAAACATCGATAATAATTTTACTCGTTAAATTCAATTCATTACTAGACAATACAGACACTTGGGATGTAATCTATTTCTACTTGACCGACCCTGACAGTACTAGACACCCTTTACTCTGATACCAAGAAAATCTGTAACAGCCCGAAAGAGGGAAAAAATGGAAATTTAAAATTTTTTTCTTAAAACAAAACTACCAACTCTTGGTGTATTCCTGTGCAGCTGTCACGACCCAATTCCATTCTCTTTAACCGAAAATCACTGAAAATTTTTCGCGTTTTACTGTTACCTTACCCGGTCGTGAACTAACTCACCACACACTGTTGGGCTGTGAGTCAATAATAAACACCACATCTCATTCATTCTCAGTTAACTAAAATGATGTCATACATTTGCATTTAATCGTGTACTTATACGAATACATGTTTTACTGACATCTACATCCCCCATAATTACAACTCAAAAGAATACTGTGCTTTTACATTGTTTAGATACAAAAAGAATCACTGTGTATATACCTCTAAGCGATGGAGATGCAGCGGAGTCCAAAATACCACGCCTCAGTCCTCACTGGGCTACTATGCATGCTCTGTAGGGGGAAAATAGAGAGGGATGAGCAACCACACGCTCAGCAAGGCAATAATGCAAGCATGGTAGATAACTACTCTATCTACATGCTGATAGTGTTATGCATAAATCATTTATGGTAGGAGCATGAGGAATAAAACTATGCCATATGAGTATACATATATATCATGTATCAAAATCATGTCCATTAGCATCTAAAACATGGTAAAAACATCATGTATAAATCATCTCATGCTCAATCTCATTTTAAATTCCTAAAAAGGGCAATTCATTAAGAAACCTCATTTTTAAACCCACGTCATAAAAATCTTTCTCAACACATACAATCACATCACATCAATTCACAATCACAACCTCATTTTCATTTCACAAATCAAATCCACGAGGCTCAACCCCTCCTTCGGGTCTACCTTAAACAATCACAAATCACACTTAAAGATTTAAAATCTTGTGGTAGTAAGTAAATCAAGCAAGGAGACAGGTTACTATATCTCAAGTGACTACGTTGGCCAATCGTCACATATCATCCCAGACCACACGGATCCCGGTGTGCGGGGTATCATGCTGGCACGAAGGTGGGTTAGTTCTCCGCCAGACTTTCTCAAATCAAGTATCCACCACGCGGTACATCGTACTCCATGTGATATACACGGTACATCGTACTCCGCGGACCCATAACATGGTTGGGGCATACCAAGTGTAACCTTTATAGTCTCAAGAGCGCGTGGGAGTAACCTCAATACCAGGTCCTAGCCCCTCATGGCCTTGCTCGCCCCTGTTGGGTTCCCTGATTCAGGTCCTAGCCCTTCACCCTCACCCCACTCAAGAGGTCTGTTAGGCCTGTTGGGTTCCCTGAATGGATTATGTTAGGTCCTAGCCCCTCACCCTCACCCCACTCAAGAGGTCTGTCAGGCCTGTTGGGTTCCCTGAGTTAATCCGTATCTCTCACCACGGCCTCATACATACCACAGTGTGAAAACCAGCGCGAGCTACGCTCTAACGCAAATTCATGCATCAAAACCAATCACTTCGTACGAGCAACGTTCTAGTACGGCATTTATGCATAAAATATGAAGAAACCACATACGAGCATAGCTCCAGTACGATTATATGCATAAGAAAAACCACTCAAATCCAAGTACGAGCGTAAGCTCCAGTACGGTTTATAAAACATCATCACAATTCAAATCAAAGTGCGAGCTAAGCTCAAGCACGTATCACACAAGTGAAAACATAGAAATCCAGCACGAGCGAGGCTCTAGAGCGATTTATGTCATGCAAATACGATAGGCAGCTCATACACAATCAAACAATCCCGACAACCGGGTTTAGCACTTCACAAATGCCTTTTTCCACAACATTAATAAACATTAGCCGACCCATCTACAAGCTTGCTTAAAACAAAGCAAATTTCGTTTTGAAAGACATCAAGACATTATATTTATGCAATTATTAGCTTTACTATCCCATTTCATAGAATCCACTTCCAAAACCAAAAATCACACATATACTCTTTCTCATTCATGAATACCATCAATCATTTACTTTAGCAACCATGCACTTCGTAAAACACCCAATATTCACCCATAAATTTAAAGTACGAGCAGCTACCTCTATATACTCACAAAATTCCCTTACCTGGAATCGCGATGCGTGATTCCACTTCCTTAAGCTGCTTACTCGTACGGTTCGATTCGTCTTCAATGAACTCTTCGGGACTGCACAAAATCATATCCCGCATTATATTCGATCCATATAATATGACATCGTGCGTTCACTATAGTCAATTCGACCTATAGTTTTCTATTAACGCTTATGAGGCCTCGTTTCATTACTTTACCCAAAACTCGAGTCTATGGATTCTTTTAGGCCTATTAACTCATTCCAAATCGATATTAAATCGATATCAAGCTCATAGTGTTCATATTTCATTGATTTCCTTAATATGGCATTTGTCAAGCATTTACATACTCATTTTCATAATTTCACTTAAACCCACATTATAACTCCACATAACCATTCTAAATCACCCACATTACTCATTTAACAACTTATCATAACCCATAAACCACCAACTCCCCAAATCATACTTTCTCACACTAGAGGCATTCCATTTTCTAGGTTACATTTGTTTCTAACACAACCTATGTGTTTCCATCCATCCATACTCATGCCAAACAACTCCAAAATCAATTAAATAGACAATGTACTTGGATTGGAGTGTTAGAATCTTACCAAATATGATTTTTCTTCTTGCTCCAAATGTCAATGCTCTTATCTCCTTCAATACCCACAATGGAATTTTGGGTTCCAACTATGTTGTTCTCTTCCTCAAGATGAACAACTTAATGTCAAATGGTCTCCCCTCAATTTTTGCTAGAAATGGCTGATTTTAGGGAGAGAAAGTTAGGTTTTTGGGTTAGAAATGGAAGATTGGTGTTTTTCCTGAATTTTTTAGATTTTCAGCCCTCCTTATATAGAAATAGCTTGGGGAGATCGATTTGGTCCAACAGGAGATCGATCTGGTCCCCTTAAATCTCTCATTTTCACGAAATTTTAAGCATGAGATCGATCTGTCGAAGCATGAGATCGATCTGCTCCCAAACAGAGAGCTAAGGAGATCGATCGAGTGCTTGAGGATCGATCTTTTCATCACAGAATGCTTAAGAGATCGATATGGCCCCATTGGAGATCGATCTGCTCTATTCCATTGCCCAAATAAGAGCATTCTGGCTCTTCCAGATCGATCTCTCATCCTATGAGATCGATCTGGCCTTCATGTTTTCCAGATTTCCTGCAGTTTCCTTGCTGCAACTCATACCAACACATCCTTAATCTGTTGCCATGGCCATTTTCTCATCCATCCACCTTTATAACTTGAAAATGGCATCCATTCATACCTTATGCACATTGAAACTTGTGTGCATTCATTGTATGCCCAAAGGTATGCTATATAAAACCAAATGGAAGCATTTATATTCATGCAACTTCCTTTCATTTACCACACTACTCATTTTGAGTTCCAATCACATCCATTACTTGCAAGAACTCATTTCTCCATATTCATACAAAATGGAACTTGTGTGTACATTACAAAATCATACTATCATTATGTACATTGAATCCATGGACCTAAATCAATCATACTTTACATTACAAGTCCATTCATATTTATTTGATCCAATTACACACATTACCATTATACATATACGGGGTCTTACAGCAGCATCTTTAAATCGCTATCGTTTATACACAAACGTTATACCTAAGATCATACAACTTATGCTTAATGAAATCAAATACATCATTCTCATTTCTCTTTTCTTTCTCTTACTCATTCTAACTCGACATTATCTCAAAACTTCTTTCTACATCTTTATCAACACTTTAGTTAACTTATAACCATCACAAGTCATCCACATTAAATCTCCTAACTAAACCCATTTGTTGATTCATCATGCCTAAACATTTCCAACAAAATATTTAAACATATATATATATATATATATATATTTATCCACCTATATATAAAATGATAATGCTGAAGAACAAGGGTCTTGTGAGCTTACCTAGCTTGTCTCCTCTCTTGACCAAACTTGTAGAATGCTTGTCTCTTCCCTTTGTTCAAATCAACCTTTGATTTTCTAGTATGTTGTTCTCCTTGCCAAGAGGAACAACTTTGTCTCTTACCCCTTTGTCCAATTTTGTCTAGAATAGAGTGAATCTTAGAGAGAGAAAGCTTGGTTTCGGTGAAAATGGTGAAGATTGGTGTTTCAGAGAGAGAAAGGCTCGATTTCAGGCGAAAATCTCGTGATCCTTATATAGACAGGGCTTATGAGATCAATCTAGACATTGAATGAGATCGATCTCTGCTTGATTCAACTGCTCCAACTGCTCCTTTAACAACTACAAGATCGATCTGGCCGAGGGTAGAGATCGATCTGCTCTTCATAAAAGACTAAGTGGAGATCGATCTGCTAGAGGGTAGAGATAAATCTCTTCCAGGCCGAGAGTTAAGGAGATTGATCTACCCTTGTGACAAGATCGATCTTGGCTAGGCAGAGGCATTAGGAGATCGATCTTCTTCCTCATGAGATCGATTTGCCTGCCTGTTCTCGCACATTTTTTGCATTCTGGAGCCATGGGATCGATCTCTCATCCTTGGAGATCAATATGGCCTTCATGAATTCCACTATTGCATTCATCAATTGTAGGAAACTCAATGCAAAACTCACCATAATCTACTCAATAGGCCATATTTCAATCCATGCACATTTAAGACTTAAAAACTTCATCTCCATATACTTCATCATATTTAAAACTTGCTTGTACATCAACATATCATAATTACATTCACCAAATTACTATTCTCACTTAGAAAATCTCATAAAATTTATAGTTCTCACAATACGCTAGGAGTAGCCTAAATCTCAAAATATTTCCAAATATTTCCAAATCTCTTTCAAATATATACTCTACTTTTAAATAATCGACATGATTTTCTAAAAATATATTGCGAAATCAAATCGTACTCTTGAATTTAGGATAATTCAAATTTAAATCATGCCTTAAAAATTTTATGCATTAGCATAAAATTCGTTTAAATTTCAGCCCACAATCCTTTGCTAATTTCAATGCATAACAATCCACATAAACTTTCAAAATTCATGCAAATATTTCAAACATTTAAATTAAATAATTATGGGATTTCTCATAGTTTCCAAAACGGGTTATGATTTGTAAAGCTCAATTTATTCATTTGATGCTTCTAAAATCAAGGAATAATTCTAATGTCTTTGAAAAGATCCTAAGACTCTAAATACTTGACACAATTTTATTTCAGCTAAAGAGGTCTTAAACTTAGGTTTCCAAATCAAAGTATAATAATTTTCTCAAAACCTAATATAGGAGCCCAAAATGGTGTTGCCTCAGATAATTTAGTATTTTCCAACTTCCAAATCAATACCAAAATAGTTTCTTCATGCAATTCATGCTCAAATCAATTTCAATAATAAAACTAAGGTATTTGGGATACCATGAAGTTTCTAAATATACCCCTTACCTACTTAGCCGAGCAACACTTATTTCACTTGTCACTAAGTTAGGTTAAACAATGCATATATATTGCCTACACCGACCTTCCTCCAAATATCTCTTTAACTGCAATCCCACGTCAAGTATATTGTATCATTACCAAGCATATTTAATTACACTTCATTAACTACAAGTCAATAGCTAGTTCACACGACTTAAGGCATTTTCATTAAACTATGCCATGGGACTGAAAGTACCCTTACATGTTTTCTCAATTTATGCCACTCGACCTACACCAATTACTCTTCATTAGGTGAGTGTTAACTATAGGCTTTTATGTATATATACTTACGTGGTCACCTTTTTAAAATCGATATCAAATCCATAAACACATTTCGTATTGCACAATCAATGTCATTTGTCGTCTAAGAGTATTCATTATCGAACTTTCCTTAAGCTTTACAATTAATTCCATACTTCAACCATTAAGGAAGGATAAGAAAATTAAATATTTATACCTAAGTATTTCTCTTGTAATCTTTTATTTTTATATTTCAATATCATCATCACATACACGGTAATCTCATCCATAAGTCCATGAAACATAAACCAAAATTCCATCACTTATTGATGGCACTTATTTACTTACTACCATCCACACACACACACACACACACACATATATATATGTGTGTGTGTGTGTCTATATATATATATATATATATATACGTGTCACTTATTTTTTCCTTTAAATAATTTCAATTCAACAATCGTAATCCATGCTCATAACAAGATGGTAATATTAATCTTTAAATATAATAATTCTTTCATATCACATAACATCCTGGGGCCATTCTATATCAATATCTATCACTTACCATGATATCATCACAAATACAATTCAATTATTTCATCCATTCAAAATTTCTCATCTTCATCTACACACATCATGCCATCATTGTAGTAATCTTAACATCATTAATTTTTATAACTCTAATATGATCAATTTAACAATATAAGCTCACATCAACTTGTAAATAAATCTTACCATAGAGTACCAATGTTTGGCATTTAACACCATCTCTAATTTGGCCAATTTATGCTCTTCACTTCCTTAGTAATTACCTACAATCAAATCACACTCATTATTTACAAACTTCATACACCCTACCAAAATGTTATTAATTAGAACAATTAAAATCCATGTACCACACCTCCTCTATGTGCAACCAAGATAAATTTAATCATCATTATTATTATTATATATAATTATATAAATGTATATGCCTTAACTTTGCCTAGAGAGGTTCCTAAGCCTCTTGGTTTCCAACCCTTGGTTGTTTTTATTGATGCCTTCCTTCCAAAAACAAACCCAAGAGCTTTAGCTCTCCCTCAACTAAATCCTTCACCCTTCTTCTAGTTGCCCAACAGACTCTTTTGTTGCATACAAGTTAAATCAGCTCTTAAATATTCAGTTTAAACCACATCAAAATCCTTTAAGCTGTCACCTGTATAACCCTTTTCTTTTCTGTCCGAGGGAATGGAGGAGCATACGACATGCACCTCCTTCAAGTGAACTGTCTCCAGGCCAGCGGTGAGCAGCCACTGGCTGCTGGTCACGGCAACCCTTCACTCTCGGTTTACAGCATCATTTATTTCATGTCATTCTCAGCTTCAAGTAACCCTGTACTGGCTCTATTTCAGCATCTCTTATTCTCGGCTTCGATCTCTCTCCACTTCTTTCGGCAATACCTTGGCCGAGGGCCCTAATTCGACCTCGAGCAACTCGAAACAATTTCCTTGTTTCCTTTCTCTGCCTCCACTCCCAAGCTCCGCCTCAGTCACACCTGTTTAGCCTTTCATGGACAACAATTAAAACGCTTCAATCCTGATCACCACTGTCATCACGCCACTGCATTCCTCTTACACAGCCGCTAGGCAAGGATTCCTTCAGTCAAAGATGACGTTGGTTCAGCCCTTTGGTGCATTCTTCGGCACTTAATAGAGGAGTCTAGCACTCCTACTGTCCCCTTGATCAAGACCGAGAGAGAGACCTTTGTGCAGGTCCTGCTCACACCTAAGAGACAACACCCAACTCCCTCTTTCCGTAGCGTCTTCTTTGTGGTTTCAGTCTTTTACCAACATCATCATCATCTAGCAACCAAAATCTCTAGCAATGGCTCCTGCAACCAGCGCAACTAGAGGCCAACCACCTCTGTTCGTCTCACTCTCAACCTCTGTCTTATGGCACAGAATGCCCCCCGTACAAGGGCTCTAAAAAGATAGCTTCACTCTGCCTTCGATGTCCCTCTCGCGCAGAGCTTTCAAACAGAATAGTGGCGACAGGTCTTAGCCTTTCTTCTCTTCAAAGCTCGCTCTCGCTTCAAGATCCCCTCACTCTCTCCCTCTCTCAATTTGCTGTTTTGATGTTTACAGGGGCTAGGCCTCTGTTTTAGCTTCTTCTTTCTTTTTAAGGTGAACCTACCCCCACCAATTGGCTTCCTCAAGAAGCCAATCGGGAATTTCATTTTACATTCTTCTTTTTATATATTATATAATTAGTATATACTATTTTATTTATCATTTGTTTATATATATAATGTAATATACATCTATGCAAAAACATTTATAGTGCACATATGATCTATACTATATATTATATATATATATATTATATTATATATATTTGAATATAATTATACGTATTTTAAATTTTAATATTATAGTTCATTTGTTATACACCTATATTTTCATACACTTATATAATAATATACACATTAATTACATGTTATACATATGTATATGTGTTTATTTCTAACACCTTTCTAATTTACAATATATTAAATTTTTCCTACATAATCTATTTAGCAAATTCGAACATATTGAATCTAGGAAAATTTATAGCTTAGTGTAAGTTGTCTCACCCAAGCTCATGTGGCATCATCAACCAATTCCGAGACGGATATGATGTGCCAAGAGATATTATGTACCTATATGTCCCTAGATAATTATTTAAAGATTATTATTATCGAGTTAAAGAAATTTATATCTCAAGTTAATTAATTATTAATTAATTAATATTGAAAATTTCTCAGTTACCTCCCCACTTTTAGGAATTTAGTCATCCAAATTGCTTTATGCCATATTAGAACATGTACGGGTACTTTTCCTTGATCAAATTCTCTAGCTCCTAGGTACCTTCCTTAGAGAGAACTTTGACTACTTTTAGATCTCAATATCTTTTTTTTTTTTTGATTTTTTGTCCAAGATCCGGATAAGCTTATTATCATAGCTCATGTCCTCCTAAATCTCTAACGGTTCATACTGCATATGTCACGCTCTAAGAGACACGACACGTATCTTATTTTATGCAGAACGTGAAATCTCGAGCTAAATTTTTTTTCTTCTAGTGTCTATCAAGCCCAATGAAGTTAAAGTTCTAAAATTATTTATTTAAGAACTCTCGATTTAAGGCTATCTGCTTAAAGTCCCAATTTAAGTAAGTTCCTTTCTTATTTTATGCCAATAAAAATTTGGGCAAAACCACCCCTTGTATTTTTCTATATCCCCAACATAAAAAGCACATTTCAATTCAATAATTTATTTTCCAATAGAAGTCAGTCATCAACATTTATACCAATCCTTTAGTTATCTCAATATCAACTTAAGAAAATACTCTAAGCAGGAATGGGTGGAAAAATACAAGACTTACTCTTAAGGAACATTCCTAAGCATCGTGGTAAACTATTAGTATAAGTCAATTCCTCCAAGTTATTTATTTATTTACATCTTAATATATGTACATGTTATGCACCATGAACTCATATGCACATACTAAACATTTACAATATGTTGCACTGCTAATAATGTTGCCCGAAAGATGAAACATGCACAGTAAAATTTATACCAACTGATGGTACAATGCATGCGAAATCTTTGCATAAACTTCTCAGCTAAATTAGCTTTAACCTGAAATTGTTGAGTCTAGTGAGTGAAAGGTGATGTTGACTACGTCCACTCTAAGTGACCTAGACGTGTTATCCGCAAGTGCACCGGTCGTACAAGTAATAATGAGATTTGAGTCCCGGATTATCGTCACACAGAGAAGCTGATTAGCCTAATTAAGTACCGATTAATCTTACCCTAAGTATATTCTAGAAAATTATGAATTTTTAATGGGTGATCTACAAGGCTAGAATTAAAAGTATTGAAAATAATAAAAACAATAGAATAAAGAAAATCAAACAGAGCTAAAATTACTTACAGAGCTCCAAGCAATTAAATGCAATAACCTACAAAAAATAATTAAAACAATTAAAATTAATTAATACCGATAAACTAAAGTGCAAAAATAAAGAAACAAATTTAATTAAACTAAAATTAAACAATTCTAGAATAAAGTATGCATGTAATTAAACTAGTTAATAAAAATGCAAATTAAACTAACCTAAAATCAAATGAAATAAAATCCTAAAAAATTAAGAAAATAACTATAAGTCTAAATGTCTAAAATATTGATTCTAAATTATAGCTAATTACTAATTTAACAATAAAATTCAAATAATGCATGAGAAATGAATATTTTTGGATTTTTTAATTTAAAATAAAATCTAACTTAAAAAGGCATAAAATAATTCTACTTCTAATTAAATTTTAGATACATTACCTAGACACTAGAATTAAGTCTTAGTTTCTAATTAAAACTAGTTTTATATCACTAAGCAAGAAGACTCATATGCTAATTAAATTAACACCCTAATCTAAGCTAACACATGAAATTAAGAGGGATAATAGAAATAAAGTAATAATCATGCATAAAAACTAGAAATGTGACAACATTGAAAAGACAAACATGGCCTTAACCATATTGCCATTTGCTCTCTGCCCGACCGTGCACTGTACTGTGCACTTTGTTTCATTTCCAGATGCTGCGGGTGTTGTCCTGCTGTTACTCTCGGTTCTGTCCTCAAGTGCTATCCTGGTTCAACTCCATTCCCTGCAACACAGCCCACGTCTCTGCCCAGCTAGCGTCTACTTCAGTACTGTCCACTTGTTCCTGCATCCAGGTTGCTGTCCTGCTCCTGCTGCTGTATTCAAGCGCGACTCCAGTACTGCTGCTGCTCCCTGCAATATAGCACCCTGTACTGCCACCTTACTGCCTCAACTACTCATTCCCTGGGCCAACAACCTTGGTTCAATTACAGCAGCAGCACACGTCCTGCACAGCATCAGCCCAGCTAATGTCTACTTCAGCTCTGTTGCTCCTACGTCCTTCACAGCAGCTCAGTTTTACAGTAACATTGTCCTATAGCTACCAAACACGGGTTAGTGCAGAACAAGAAATAAAACACAAGCAACAGCTATTAATGAGGAAGTTTAAAGCTATAAATGCAAACTGAAAGTGTAAAATATGATGATAACCATGTTAATGAAAAAAAAATGATGAATAGTAAAAGACTCTTCCTATAACAGGGGAGAACAGAGAAGGAAACGTGATTTCTGTCCGTTGCACTCGCGCATGCTGGCTTGATTTTGCATCGATGCCAACTGTTCTGCAAGCTTCAGCATTAACGGCCTCTTCATTCACACAACAACAACGTCCGCAACATTCTTAGAAGACAACAGCTTTAGCTCTCCACAACATGTCCTACACTTCGTTCCAGCAAGCAATAACGAAAAAGCTAACTGACTTTGAGCGTATTCCAGCAAGCAATAACGCAGAAGCAAAGGTTGGAATGATGAAGGCAAGCTGTGTCAATCGGCCCCTATCCACTATCCCGAATCCAAGAAGCTACCACGACATAGTTATGAAATACTGGAAAATGTAAAACACAAATAGCAGGAAACGATAATGCAACAAGACAATAGTGAAGAAAATTTTCTGTTTTAATTATAAGTTGGTAACAATCTTAAAACCACTTGAAAATATGAAGTACCATGCTTGAAATTATCTCACATAAAACAGAAAAATAAAATGTTGAATAGGAGTGAATACTATGGCCAGGGTCACCAGCCAAACTTTCTTACTTCTTCATGTCCAACAATCGATGAATCAAGAAAATAGACAAGTTTAAGAAGCAAAGCCGAGAGCTAAAAACAATGAAAACTCTAGTGTGCCAAATCAACAACACAAAAAGCTAAACTTGCAAAATCGAGAATATAAACATGGTGGATTAAAGTTAACGGGAAATACTAAGAAAAAGAAAATGGAAAAATGAAGCTTTTCATAGAATATAACAATTAAAGGTTGACATGAACAATAGCTATGGAGAATAAAATGGTGGCTAAAAAAAATTTAATTAGGAAAGCTTGAAACAACACTAGGGAAAAGAAAGCTTTAACCTAAAAAGACTATTCTAAAGCTACCCTAGAATTACTTCTACCGTAAATTACATACTTTTTCAATTACTATCATGTTCTATTTATACAGAAACTTAGGGGTACAATAGTAATTTTTCATCCTAGATGAGTTAGCATTGTTTGGTTACTTGTCTTCATTCCATTCGCTGCAGAGTAGATATTTCCACGTCACTTGTCTGTTTGTCCAATTGGCTATTCGATGTGGCCCGACGTGTGTCTTCCAGAAGGTTGGTATGGTTTCCGTCGATCTTATCTTTTCGAGGCAAATAAAATACGGACACCTGGCATCATGCGTGTCCAGACGACTGGTGACTCGGTCTGCAAATTGGAAGTGGTTCAGTCTCTTTTAGCCCGTTTTCAGCCTGCTTTTAGCCAATTTTTGACTGAAACGACTGAGTTTCATCTGGATTTAATTTACCTGCACATTAAAAGATTTTAATTAAATGTAGGGAATCATTAATAAAATAATATGGGGATTAAAATAATTAATTAAGAATTTAAGCACAAATAATTTTATTAAACTAGAATTATCACACCCCTAAACTTGAGCTTTTGCTTGTCCTCAAGCAAAACAAACTTCATGCAGGAATGACAAGTACTGAAATAATGATTCCCAAATATTATCCTCAATGACAAAGTACCAACTATGATCTCAAAGACTCACAATTACAAGTTCAACGCTCAGAATCATTCAATCATAAGTCCTAACCCAAATTGGACTCCTCGTGTGTGTGTGAAAATGTCAAAGCCACTTCATAGTATATTACCCGGATCAGATTATGCAAACGCAGCAAATGCGAAGTCAATGATATGTGATCATTATCATAAGTTTGCTTTTCACTTATCTCTCCACTAATGTAGCCACACTTAACAAAGATCAATAAGACTTCATTAAGCTTGTAATGTAAGGCTGAGGCTAAGGTATGGTAAAGTCGATTTAGGTTTAATTACCCCTTAACATTACTTCTAGGATCTTAAATGTAAGAGCTCAAATTTATTTCCCCCAAACTTATTCCTTTTGCTAAACATTTTTATTCTATTTTTGTAATTTTCTTCTTCTTCTTTCACATTTTTTTTGAACAATATATACTCCTTCACGATCACCTCATACCCATATGTACAAAGCTCAAGTTATATCCTCATGAATTTTTATGCTTTCGGGGTAAGGGATAGGAACAAAGTATTTAAGCTAAGGAAAATTATGCATGTATATTTACAGAGAAAAGCTTATTTGGCCTAGATGGGTGACTAGGGTTAAAATATGTACAAGGTTGGCTAGAAAGGCTCGAACGATCCAAAGATGACCTAAATCATCTTCCTAATTAAGTGTGATTTAAAATTTCACCTCGAGATCAGATCAAACAAATTTTAGAATATGATGCACAAAATCAATTAAGCAAATGTAATCCTAGGTCCACATAAGCTTTCTCTAAATAAATATACAAATTCATAACATGACATGTGCATAAAATGAGGAAATCAAAATCAGAATCAAGACAAATTCAAGAATTCAACTTCATGCTTTTCCAATAATCATGCTTCTCAATCAATCACAGTTAGACTTAATCATGGGTTATATCATCGGAACATTGGAAAATTACATGCTAAGTACTAAACCATCCCAAAATCAAACAATATAAACTCAGATTTTTTAAAACATTTTCAATTTTGCCCAAAATTGCTCAAGTGATATCCCCATCTCCAAACTTAAAGTGAATAGTATCCTCAGTGTGCAGATAATATAAACATTTAAGTTCCAGAATAGAGTACTCCCCTTTCTGATGATGATGAATAATCAAAGCTTGATTGAAAAAGTAATGCGGTAAAAGAAATCTGCAAAATAAACAAAGAAGAAACAACAGAAAAGAGAAAAGAACTGTACAAAAAGTGCAAAAAAAAAATCAAATGAAGCTAAGTAGCAGGATCAGAAGTAGGAGTGTCAGCTAGAGTGGTAACAGAATGTTGACGATCAAATCCTCCCCCAAAGTAGTGTTTCAGTCTGCCCTCATTAACCTTAAAGGGTTGCTTCAGGGTCTCATCCATAATTTCAATGGCTCCATGAGGGAATACTTGTGTAATGGTAAAGGGTCCTGATCACCTAGACTTAAGCTTTCCTGGAAATAACTTCAAGCGTGAATTAAATAATAGAACTTGCTGGCCTGGCTCGAAGTGTCTCTCCTTAATTTTCTTATCATGCCATCACTTAGTCTTTTCCTTGTAGAGCTTGACATTCTCATATGCCTTGTCACGACCCCAACTACTCGAAATTCGTAATAAATTTTTCATTTTTTATTTCATGCTTACCTTTCCTCTGATCGTGACCACACTCCACTAACTATTGGGCTGTGCGTCAATGCCAGTCCTACAATTCATTTACAAGTGTTTAAAATCTATATATCCCCGAAAGTTATTACAAACATTGTCAGACTCACATTTTTATGTAGCTTGTTCCTTATGATTCCTATGTATATGAACACTCTATTATTATAGTTGAATCATAAGAAGAGAAATTTCTATACTTAAAGTATAAGTGAAATGATTTAACACGCAAAAGCTACATAAAAAGCCTAATGTGAGCTATAAAAGTCATAGGCTAAACCGAGTGGATCTGAATCATTCTGACTAAAAATAAGAACTTAAGATGAGAAAATATAGAGAGCTCATGAAGGAAAGTCAGTTTGATTTAGTTCCGAACACAGAAAACGAGAGTAAAAGCTAAAAAGGGTAAAATGGACCTTTTTAGCGAGTTAAGGTATTTAAGGTATTTCAGGTATAATTACCTATCGAGAACGGTTGAAACGTAAAGACGAGAGTGTAAGACATAAGATATGACACTTTTCAAATTTTGAGAAAAAGTCAACTTGGTCAACGATTAAGCAAAAAGTCAACTATAGTGAAGAAAAGTGGACTTTCACCATAGTTGACTAATCATGGTTAAAAATTAACCTAAGTATGGAGAAAAAATTGGAGAAAAATATTCTTGGTTAGAATACAAGAGAATCATCCCTGGAAGTAAGAAAAATTTATTCATAAGGATTCCAGATTAAATTTAATGGTTAAAAACGTAATGGGCCTAAAGTGAAAATTTTAAAGCCCATTAAGGCATACTAAACGTAGATCGAAATTCTTAGGTCCCTTAGACAGAATTGTTGGACCGATGGATAGGCCAAATATTTAGAAAATTAAAGGCTTGAGGTCTAGTGAAAATTTCAGCCCGAAAGCCCATTAAGAAAGCCCAAACCGAGAGGCCCAATTGGAAAGCCCATTAGATAAATATCTAACCATAGTTAAAGCTAACCATGACTCATAACGTGACTCATTAGGTGACTCATAACTAAGCCTTAGAAAGTCAAGCTTAATGGCTGGAAAGTAAGGCTTAATGGCTAAGTAAGTGGCTTATAAAATCAGTCACACCATTGTTATCTTCACCACACCATTCTCTGCTAGAAGAAGAAACCATTGAAATACATTTATCCAAGCTTTCTCTCACTAGAAATCACTAGGAATTAGGCATATTTAGAACTTGTATTCTTCATGAAAGTTGTTCCAAATTGAAAGGAGAGTGACATATGTTGGAATTGGCTATCAAGGAGCCATAGAGTGCAAACCGTGAGCCTCCAAAGTTTCGGCCAAGTGTGTACACAACTACTAGGTATATTTTCAAGTTTTCAATTTCATATATGTTAATGTATGAATGATTTTAAGTATATTGGTATATGTTTTAAGCATTGAAACATATGAAATCACTATGATCATGGTGAGGCTGAGAGTGAGTAGTGAAATATTGATGAATGCCCATATGATTTTAAGGCATAAATGGATTAATGTACATGTGTTAATGATTATGGCATAGTTAGAATTAATCAATTTGATTAATTAATACATGTATTAAGTTGGCAATCAAGGTGTTTGATAAAATGCCTAAATGAACTATGTGATGCTTAAGAATGTTGCCAATCAAGTGTTTGTGAAAATGCCTAAGTGAATTGGCTAAGGAAATGGACATGGATGGCATGCAATGGTGTGACCATTGGCATGGATAGCTCTCAGCCATGGCATGTGGTGGAGAGGTCTAATGGGCCAAGCCCAAATATGTTAAGACCAATGTGATGTAATGGGTCTAGAACAAGCCCAATAAGAGTTGGTGGGCCCCACAAGCCCAATAGGCTGAACAAAAATGAATAGTAGAATGAAAATGGGCTTAAGGCATAGTTAGGCCCATTAAGATTTATTAAAGCCCATTAAGGGAAATAGACTGTATTTAATGTGAAATACAGTAGGAAAAAGTGTAATTAACCTGATAAATGGTTATATGCAGCTTCAGAGATTATTGGTGAAGCAAATCGGACTACTGAATCGAGCAGCGCAGAGAAAGTGAAATTTCTCGAGTGATTGTAGGTAAGGAACTTTTGTGAGTAGTTAGAGATATCTGCACGTATTTTCGTCTGCTTTTACATTCACTTAAAAACTCTGAGGGTCAGAGAAAGTGAATAATAATTATTGTGACCCGATAGTGGCAAATTAAGATTTTGCCCCTAGTTAGTCACAAAGTCAACTTTTGTGAAAAGTTGTAAAAAGCATGGAAACCACCATTTTGAGTGTTGTACTGCTGTTTAGCAGAAAAATAAATAGATGGGCTAATGATTTTAAGGTTGATACGAATTAAGCACACTTTATAGTGCTGATTTTGATGTTTTGAAAATCATCCATTTTTAAAGAGCTATCTATCATATTATGTGAGAATAAATCGTGCTGGAGCACAACTCGCACTGGATTTCATATATTTTCCACATATATTAGTGTTGGATTGTGATTCGCACTAGATTTCCATGACATGCATGATAGAGTGCTGGAGTTATTACTCGTACTCAATTTTATGTGATTTATGCATGAGAGAGTGCTGGAGCGATTAGCTCGTACTCGAGTTTTACATGAGATGCATGACAGAGTGCTGGAGCGTTGGTCATACTCGATTCTTCATGATTTATACATGACATAGTACTTGAGCTATTGTTCGTACTTGATTTAATGAGATTTGTGCATAGCATGGTACTAGAGTTATTGCTCGTACTTGATTTGAAACATGAACTATGCATTGACCTAGTTGCTGGAGGTTTACTCGCACTAGAGTTTAAGTTTGTGATGTGAAACAGTATTTGAGCGGAGTGTCGACTGTGAGTCGCGCTCAAAGGCGTGCACTGTATGTGATATATAATATATGTTGAAAACCATGCTTGATTTTCTCGTGTAGACTGAGTGTCACACTATGAGAGGTTCGCATGAGGATTTAGAGCCGTGGTATGATATTCCATGGTTTTGAGGGCTAAGACCTATGATAGACACCTCGATTGTGATGTAGGGTCCACGGAGTACGTTGTACCGTGCGTGTGGCATGGGGTATACTGTACCGTGTGGTGTTGTGGAGTTGAGGAGGATATAGCTGGCGGTTGTGATGGACTGACCCCCCTCCCGTTGCAGTAGTGATGCCCAGCACACCGAGATCTGTGTTGCCTGGGATCACATGTCGGATATGATCATAGTCCAGGATACTATTTACATTTTCACCACAGAGTCTCACATGACATATCACCTGATTGACTGATTTAATTACGGACAGACCTGAGGGATGGGTCGGACTCCGATTTTGTGTTGTGAATGATTTAAATGCCATATTTACTGTGATTTAAACATACATGGCATGATTTATCTAAAGGCATTGTGATATTATGAAGATGCATTATTTTGCACTACATGCCTACATTTGAGAAAGAAAGCATGAATTATGTACATGAGATTTAATCTGTACAAGTATATATATATATATATATATATATATATATTTAAAGGCATGCTTTTAAAGTGAGTTAAGGAAATAATGTTTTCAAGGCATAGCATTATTTTGAGTAGATAGTGTAGATGTCTACTTGCTTGCCTGATTTCCTTACTGAGTGCGTTGTATGCTCACCCCCTTTCTTTACATCTCTCTACAGAGCATCAGCAGTAGAGTGAGAGCTATTGAGGGATAGTATTCCTGTGTCTGTTGCTATTTCCTATTGATCGACAGGTATACATGTTTTGTACGGTTATGTATCTAAACATAGAAACAACACAATGATGTATACGATATATATTATGGGGAATGTATTTTTATTAGATTTTATATGATCTCATATATATTATAAAAGAAGCTATAGTCAGTAACAGTATATTGACCTGTATGTATGAGAATGGATGAATGATATGGTATGCGAGGAAGCTAACATCGAATCACAGCCCAACCATTGATGAGAGGAAAGGTAAGTTAAAATGCGAAAAATTTGTAGTGATTTTTGGTTAAGTCAGGACGGGTCGTGACAAACATATTACTGTGCTATTCTTATTCAGATACAATATGTACAAGTGTATATACTTCAAAATGATGGGTAGCAGTGGATATTAGGAATTCAGTACTCAGTCGTCTCAAAGTCTACTGAAAGAAATCCGTGTAGGAAAAATGAAAGGGGTGAGCACAGCAAGCTCAGTATGGCAATCCTACGAACAAGTAGGTAACCATACAACCTACATGAACGTGGTGCCATGCATAAACCACCATTTCTCCACATAATTTGCAAATAAACGTTCACGCAGACCCCTATGCCACACAAATGAATGTCATGTAAAACCAGTTTACATCGCGCATGAGTTTAAATAGCAGGGAGAATAACTTCATGCGAGTTTCAGTTTAAAACCCAATTTCATTCTCATCAAAATCATATCTAAGTCAGGATCCAACCTCTCCCTCGGGTGATCCAAACTCACACAAAAGTCCACAAAACATGATTCTCAAAAACATCAAGTAATAACATGCGAGACTAGGCAATACATATATATCTCAGGCAAATAACCAGGACTATGGCCATATCCTCGTGATCCTACTGCTATACGGATCTTGTGTGCGGGGTCTCACCACTATCGGGAACCGCCCAGGAGGTGGGTCAGTCAATCCTGTCGGTCCTACCCGATCACTTGCATCTGAATATGCCATCCGAAGATACGACTTGTATCCGAAGATGCCACATAAATATAATATAGCATGGTACAATGTACTCCATGCGATATGCACGGTACAACGTACTCTGTGGACCCATATCTCATATCCATACTCGTGCCCTATCTTAAAACTCACGTGTGAGCCTATTTAATCGGTGTGACACACAGTCTACCCGACGCTTCAAGCATGACTCATAGCATGTTCTCATAAAACTAGTGCGAGCGATGCTCTAGCACTCTCATAAAATCAAGGAAAATCTCGTGCGAGCCAAGCTCCAGCACGCGTTTCATAAAATCTCATAAGATCTAGTGCGAGCTAAGCTCCAACACTCTGTCAAAATCATGTGAAACTAGTGCGAGCTATGCTCCAGCACTCTGTCATAAAAATCAAGTGAAAATCTGGTGCGAGTTAGACTCCAGCACCTTGTCACGAAAATCATATGAAAATCTGGTGCGAGTTAGACTCCAGCACCACTGCATGTAAAACCCTAGTGCGAGCCCCTACTCCAACACTAATGCATGCATCACACAAATCAAAACTCTTGCGGGCGAAGCTCTAGCACGTCTCATTTTTTTCATAAAATCCCGTAGGCGACTTTGTTATCTCAAAACAATTTCTACAAGAAATCACATTGTTAAAAATATGCAATGCTGTTCATTTTTATTTAAAAGTTAGCCAGCCTACTCATGCACGTGTCAAAACACCTCAAAAATAAGCAAAAACCTCTTGTTCTTGCTCTTCCCAACTTTTCCTAATTTTGGAAATTTTACCCTTCACAAGGGTATTTTGGTCATTTTCCCATCCGGGCACCAAAATTCTTATATTAAATCTAGAGCCTTCAGGCAATTTTAGGGAATGTAAATGAGGTCGAAATTGCGTAAAGTTACCTCTAGCAGTCCGTAAAATTCCCTTACCTGGAATTACACGCGAGCTTATCCTATCTCGACCGTACTAGGTCTCTCAGTCCAATTTGCTCTAAACCAAGTCTACGGAGCTGCATATAGCCACGTATTTGGGTCAGTTCTGATATACTTATCAGTATTTCACTCTTACTAATCGAATCTAAAATACTTGGCCCGTTTTACTTTATTGGGCCTGATTGCACCTTAATGGGCCTCGACCCCTTTTTCAGCCCGTTTCCACTTATTAAATGCTTTCTTCGGGTCTATTGAGCTCATTTGGCTTATCACTACTCATCGGGCTTCGTTCCAAAACTCATTGGATAGCCCATATACTATTTACGATAATTACTTTAAAATTTCGAATATAACTCATTTTATGCAGAATTAATTCGTAAAATTCGTAAAATAATCTTAACTCTGCATTAAGAACTCAAATTGTCGTAATTAAAGTGTACTTACCCAATACTATGCGGGGTACAAAAATTGGAGCTCAATCGACTCTCGTTCGGGCTCTGTCGTAGAACTGTACAATTAGATTAATCCGGGTTATTTTCCATTAAATATAATATTAAATTAATTTTTAAAATTTACTCGTAGGTCAATCTCGACCATCGGTTAACTTATCCGAATCTCGAGATGTCCCCGACAAAATTTCTTTCCTTTTCCCCTTTCTTTCTTTTTTTTTCTTTTCTTTTCCTTTCCGTCCTTTTCCTTCCCTTTTTCCTTCCTTTCTCCTTCCCCTTTCCTCTCGGCCAAAACGGTGCCGTTTTGGGCCCTCACCGTCACCGGTCATTTCTGGCCATTTCGCCAAACGAATCAGGTACCAACAAAATTGGCTCGTCCTCCTGATCATGTCAGTACTCTCCGATCACACCCAGCTGCTGTGAATCGCCGGAATCGAGCCCTTTTTTTCGTCGGATTTTCCTCCTCCGTTCGTCGGACTCCGGCGTTGATACGGCGCGTTGCCGGTACCCACAAAATCGCCTGAAGCTCTTCTTCCTTCTCCAGCCCTCGCCTGGCCTCATCGGTCGTCGGGCTTCTCGGGTCTTCCTCGGGTTCGGCTTCTCTGTTTTCTCTTTCACGATTTCTTCAGATTCTATTTTTTTATTTAAATTATTTTATTATTATTTTAATCATTAAAATATTATAAAAAATCCCAAAATATCAACAAAAAAATCATATTTTATTTAGATTAATTTATTTAATTAATTTATTTTATTTTAACCCTTTTTCGGTGTATTTTTCTCTGTATTTTCGGGATATTGTCTCGATCAAATTTCGGTAAATCTTAATAAATTTGTATCTTGGTCTATTAGACTCGGAATTCAATAATTTTTCTTTTATTGATCATGATTTCCTAAATCCATATTTTAATGAAATTTTCTTATCGAATTTGTACCGATTTTGGTCTTTTGACCATTTTACCATTCTACACGTTCGAGATCAATTTAGGTTGACTTTCCTTCTTGGACCCACTATAATTTCTCATTTAAAATTTGTATCTCTGTCCAGACAATTCAAATCTCATAAATTTAATTTGAAATTCCTTAATTGTTTGTTTTCGGATTTTACGTACGTTCGACTACTTCATTCATATTTATATGATCAAAATCATTCATCTTATGATTCCATTAATATATAACAATATCCATACAATGTGTGAATCATAAGGAAATATGATACAAATCGGGTCTTACATGCCTGCAACCTGAACTTATCTAACTGATTGAACTGTAGCAGCCTCTTCTCCCCTGCTGCATCTAAATTGAAATTCAAGTTCTTAAGGGCCTAATAGGCCTTGTGCTCAAGCTCCACTGGTAAATGACATGCTTTACCATAAACAAGCTGATAAAAGGACATTCCTAAAGGTGTTTTGAAGGCTGTCCTATAGGCCCAAAGTGCATTATCTAACCTAATGAACCAGTCCTTCCTACTTGGGTTCATTGTTTTCTCCAATATCCTCTTAATTTCCCTATTGGACAACTCTACTTGGCCACTCGCCTGTGGGTGATAAGCAGTGGCTACCTTATGTTTGACCCCATATTTCTTTAAAAGCCCATTAAAACTCTGATTGCAAAAGTGGGATCCCCCATCACTAATGATAGCCCTAGGTGTGCCAAATCGTGTGAAAATATTCTTCTTCAAAAACTTTATCACCACCTTGGCATCATTAGTCAGTAACGCCATTGCTTCAACCCATTCGACACATAGTCTACTGCCACTAGAATGTAGAGATTTCCATATGAAGGAACAAATGGTCCCATAAAGTCGATACCCCATACATAAAAAAACTCTACTTCTAAAATATTAGTTAGAGGCATCTCATTTCTTTTGGAAATTTTACCTACCCTCTGACATCTATCATATTTCAGTACAATGTAGTGGGCATCCTTAAATAATGTGGGCCAGTAATATCCAGATTGCAGAACCTTAGCATCTGTCCTTTCTCCTCCAAAGTTCCCTCCATAATCAGAAGAATGACAATGTCTAAGTATGTCTTCTACTTCTTCCATGGGGACACACCTTCTCAAAATTTGATCCTTACATTGCTTGTACATGAAGGGTTTATCCCAAACGTAATACTTGACATCACTCAAAAACTTTTTCCTCTGTTGGGCAGTCAAATTAGGTGGCATCACATTGCTCACCAGGTAATTCACAAAATCAACGTACCAGGGCAATCTGGAGTGCCCAAAAATAAATAGCTGCTCATTAGGAAAGGACTCATTAATAGCTGTACCATCTTCCATAAGTCCACTCTCTAATCTAGATAGATGGTCAGCAACCTGATTCTCCGTTCCTTTCCTGTCCCTAATCTCTAAGTCAAACTCCTGTAGTAGTAGGATCCATCTAATCAGTCTAGGCTTTGCATCCTTCTTGGAGACTAAGTACTTAATGGCAGCATGATCAGTATAAACTACTACCTTAGTGCCAATGAGATAGAAGCGAAACTTATCAAAAGCAAATACTACAGCTAATAGCTCCTTCTCGGTAGTAGCATAGTTCAACTGGGCCTCATTCAGAGTTTTGCTTGCATAGTAGATAGCATAAAAGACTCTTCCTTTTCTTTGTCCTAGTACAGCCCCAACAACATAATCACTTGCATCACATATAAGCTCAAAAGGTAAACTCCAATTCGGAGCTATGATTACAGGGGCTGTAACTAATTTTTCCTTTAAAGTCTTAAATGCTCCTAAGCATCGTTCATCAAAGCAAAATGTAATGTCTTTTTCTAGGAGATTACATAAAGGCTTTGAGATCTGATAAAAATCCTTAATGAACCTTCTGTAAAATCCTGCATGGCCCAGGAAACTACAAATTCCTTTTATAGAGGTAGGGGGAGGTAACTTCTCAATGATTTCCACCTTAGCCTTATCTACTTCTATCCCCCTAGCAGAAATCTTGTGCCCTAGCACTATGCCTTCTTTCACCATGAAATGACATTTTTCCAAATTAAGTACTAAGTTCGTTTCTTCACACCTCCTCAAAACTAGAGCCAAATTTTGCAAACATAAATCGAAGTTATCCCCAAATACAGAGAAATCATCCATGAAAATCTCAAGAAAATCCTCCACCATATCATGGAATATGGCCATCATGCAACGCTGGAAGGTAACAAGTGCATTGCAGAGGCCAAAAGGCATTATTCTAAAAGTAAATGTCCCATAGGGACAGGTGAAGGTAGTCTTTTCTTGGTCTTCCAAGGCTATAACAATTTGATTGTATCTAGAATATCCATTCAGCAAGCAATAAAATTCATGACCAGCTAATCGATCTAACATTTGGTCAATGAAGGGTAAAGGGAAGTGGTCTTTCCTTGTGGCTTTGTTGAGTTTCCTATAATCCATGCATACTCGCCAGCTAGTGACAGTCCTAGTGGGGATGAGCTCATTATTTTCATATTTAACCACTGTCATCCCTTGCTTGTTAGGGACACATTGTACTGGGCTCACCCAGGCACTATCAAAAATGGGATATATGATCCCTGCATCTAACCACTTAATGATCTCCTTCTTGACCACATCTTTCATGATAGGGTTTAATCGACACTGGTGCTCTATGGATGACCGATACCCCTCCTTTAGTAGTATCTTATGCATACAAATAAAGAGACTAATTCCCTTAAGGTCAGAGATAGACCAATCTATAACCTTTTGGTGCTCTCTCAAAACTTGTAATAATTTCGCTTCTTGGTCACTGAAAAGAGTAGCAGATACTATTATCAGTCGAGTGGAGGATTCACCTAAGTAAGCATACCTAAAGTATGAGGGTAAAGGTTTCAACTCTAAGGCTGAAGGATCACTAGTGGATGGACAGATATTTGAAGTTTGAATAGATGACGGGTATAAAATCTCAAATTGGGCAATTTCCTCGAAAGGAGTAACTTCTAATAACTGTAGAGCTTCATAGACCTCATCATCATCTTCACTGTATTATTTGAGATCAACAGATTTCACTAAGGAGGCTTCTAGAGGGTTCATCAGATGGGTCTTGGAAAATTCCTCAGTGGTGTCCTTATCTACTAAATCCATCCTAAAACAATCGTGAGAGTCATCAGGGAATCTTAGAGATTTGAACACATTAAACTTCACTTCCTAATCTTGGACTCTCATTGTTAACTCCCCCTTTTGTACATCGATCAAAGTTCTACCAGTCGCTAGGAAAGGTCTGCATAGTATAATGGGGACTTCCCTATCTTCCTCCATGTCTAACACTATAAAATCCGTAAGGAAAATAAATTTGTCCACCTTTACTAGCACGTCCTCAAAGACCCCCTTCGGATATTTAATGGAACGATCAACTAGCTGGAGGGTCACTGTAGTGGGCTTGGCATCCCCTATTCCTAATTTCTGATAAATTGACCAAGACATCAGATTTATACTGGCTTCTAAATCACACAGGGCTCTACCAAAGAACAGATTTCCTATTGTACAAGGTATGGTAAAACTCCCGGGATCCTTGAGTTTGGGGGGTAATTTCCTCTGGATAATTGCACTACATTCTTCAGTTAAAGCCATCGTCTCATAATCTTCCAATCTTCTTTTCCTAGAGAGGATATCCTTCATAAACTTCACATAACTTGGCATTTTTTCTAAGGCATCTGCGAAAGGAATGTTGATGTGAAGTTTCTTAAAAACCTCAAGGAATTTAGCGAATTATTGATCGAGTTTTTGATTTTGAAACCTCTGAGGAAAAGGTACTGGTAGTCTAACTGGAGGGGATGTAGTGGAAACATTTGTAGCATCAGATGACAAGGATGGTTGTGAAGAAGAAACAGTTAAAGGTGAAGAAGCGCCTAACTTTGTTTCCTTTGCAGCCTGATCATTTGGTTCCTGCTCTTTCTGAGCTGCTTCGTTAGAATCTATGAGTTTTTCAACTATGGGCTTTTCAGGTTTGGACTTAACTTGTGGATCAACTAGCTCTCTGCCACTTCTAAGGGTGATGGCTTTCACATGTTCTTTACCCTCCCTTTACCTAGCAGGATTGGCTTCAGTGTTACTAGGAAGGGTCCTTTGAGGATGTTGACTAAGAGCATTCGTTATTTGTCCTACCTGAACCTCTAAATTCTTAATTGAAGCAGCTTGATTTTATAGGATCGTTGTGAACATTTCCTCAAGTGAGGGCTTCTTCTTGCTGCTAGTATTGGGGTTGTGGTGGTGGTGTGGTTGATGAAATTGAGGAGGTAGATGTGGATGATTATGTGAATGATGTAGAAATTAATGTGGTGGATGTTGTGGATATTGTTGATGTGGTGGTACATGAACCGATGGAGCTTGAAATCTAGGGGGTCCTGCAGGTTTAGAGTGAGAAGATTACCCTTGATTTTGGCTCTAGGAAAAGTTAGGATGGTTCCTCAACCCTGGTTTGTAGGTGTTTGAAAAGGGGTTGTTTTGTTGCTTTTGAGATGGGGCAACGTACTGAACCGATTCTAAGTTAAGCGGACACCTATCTACAGATTGTGTACCACCACACTGATCACAAGAAAGAAAAGGGCTTTGCACAGAATAAACAAGATTAGGACTAGTGGAAGGATTATGCTCGGTACTGAGCGACTCGACCTTTTTCGTAAGGCTAGCTATTTGAGAGGTCAAGGTAGACAGAGTGTCTAGCTCGTAAATACTCGTCGACTTCTTAGGCAGTTGCCTCTCCAAGGACAATTGGTAGTTGTTAGCAGCTATCTTGTCTAAGAGACTATAAGCTTCCTCCTTTGTTTTGCACATCAGGGCTTCTCCCGCAGCAGCATCAACGATGGTCCTATTTTGCCTTGTAAGTCCGTTGTAGAAGGTCTGGACTTGCAGCCACAAAGGTAGGCCATGATGAGGGCACTTCCTAAGAAGCTCCTTATATCATTCCCAAGCTTCATAAAGAGATTCAGAATCAAATTGGGAAAGGAAGATATGTCACTACGGAGTTTGGCCATTTTAGAGGGAGGGAAAAACTTGGCTAGAAATTGATGGGTTAACTCGTCCCAAGTTGAAATGGATCATGGAGGTAACGAGGTTAACCAGTGTCATGCTATATCCCTAAGTGAGAAGGGAAATAATCTAAGCCTAAGCGCATCAACAGATAATCCATTATGCTTGAAGGTGTTGCACAGGTCCAGGAATTGCCCGAGGTGAGCATGTGGGTCGTCATGCGGAAGCCCACTGAACTGTAAAGAGGTTTAGATCATCTAGTGGATGGAAGGCTTAATTTCAAAATTGTTTGCAGGGACAGCTGGTGGCCTAATGCCGGTATAATACCCTCCAATAGTCGGCACTGCATAATCTTCAACGGTCCTAATTTCTCTATTTTCTACCATGGTGTTTTGCAGCGGAGCTATTAATTTCCTAGAATCCTTTCTGATTTTCCTAAGAGTTCGTTCAATTTCAGGATGTAAAGGAAGGCAATCAAAACTCTTGACTCTACGCATGCAAACATAAAAAAGTCCTCAAGAATTTTTTTTATTTTAAATTTTTTATTTTTTTAATTTTTTTTAATTTTTTTATGAAAGAGAAAATTAACTGATCTAGATTAAAGCTCTAAATATTCACAACCTAAGTATTTACAAGCTAGAATTATACCTAAGCTTAATTTCACCGATATTAATTGCTAGTTAATTATCTTCCTCGGCAACGATGCCAAAAACTTGATGTCGACTACACCCACTCTAAGTGACCTAGACGTGTTATCCGCAAGTGCTCAGGTCGTACAAGTAATAATAAGATTTGAGTCCCGGAATATCGTCCCACAGAGAAGCTGATTAGTCTAATTAAGTACCGGTTAATCTTACCCTAAGTATATCCTAACAAATTATGAATTTTTAATGGGTGATCTACAAGGCTATAATTAAAGGTACTGAAAATAATAAAGATAATAGAATAAAGAAAATCAAACAGAGCTAAAATTACTTACAGAGCTCCAAGCAGTTAAATGCAATAACCTACAAAAGATAATTAAAACAGTTAAGATTAATTAATACCGATAAACTAAAGTGCAAAAATAAAGAAACACATTTAAGTAAACTAAAATTAAACAATTCTAGAATAAAGTATGCATGTAATTAAACTAGTTAATAAAAATGCAAATTAAACTAACCTAAAATCTAATAAAATTCTAGAAAATTAAGAAAATAACTACTATAAGTCTAAATGTCTAAACAATTGATTCTAAATTATAGCTAATTACCAATTTAACAATAAAATTCAAATAATGCATGAGAAATGAATATTTTTGAATTTTTAAATTTAAAATAAAATCTAACTGAAAAAGGCATAAAATAATTCTACTTCTAATTAAATTTTAGATACATTACCTAGACACTAGAATTAAGTCTTAATTTCTAATTAAAACTAGTTTTTATCACTAAGCAAGAAGGTTAATATGCCAATTAAATTAAAACTCTAATCTAAGCTAACACATGAAATTAAGAGGGATAATAGAAATAAAGTAACAATCATGCATAAAAACTAGAAATGTGACAACATTGAAAAGCCAAACATGGCCTTAACCATATTGCCAATTGCTTTCTGCCCGACCGTGCACTGTATTGTGCACTTAGTTTCATTTCCAGATGTTGCGGGTGTTGTCCTGCTGTTGCTCTCGGTTCTGTCCTCAGGTGCTGTCCTGGTTCAGCTCCATTCCCTGCAACACAGCCCACGTCTCTGCCCCAGCCAGCGTCTTCTTCAGTACTGTCCACTTGTTCCTGCATCCAGGTTGCTGTCCTGCTCCTGCAGTTGCATTCAGGCGCTACTCCAGTACTGCTGCTCCCTGCAATATAGTTCCCGATACTGCCACCTTACTGCCTCAGCTGCTCATTCCCTGGACCAATAACCTTGGTTCAATTATACCAGCAGCACACGTCCTGCACAGCATCAGCCCAACTAACATCTACTTCAGCTCTGTTGCTCATACATCCTTCACAGCAGCTCAGTTTTACAGCAACATTGTCCTACAGCTACCGAACACGGGTTAGTGCAGAACAAGATATAAAACACAAGCAGCAGCTATTAATGAGGAAGTTTAAAGCTATAAATGCAAACTGAAAATGTAAACTATGATGATAACCACGTTAATGAAAAACAAAAAATTTTGAACACAAAAGACTCCTAGAACAGGGGAGAACAGAGAAGGAAACATGATTTCTGTCCGCTGCACCTGCGCATGCTGGCTTGATTCTGCACCAATGCCAACTGTTCCACAAGCTTCAACATTAATGACCTCTTCATTCACACACCAGCAATGTCTGCAACATTCTTATAAGACAACAGCTTTAGCTCTCCACAACATGTCCTACACTTCGTTCCAGCAAGCAATAACAAAAAAGCTAACTGACTTTGAGCGTATTCCAGCAAGCAATAACAAATAAGCAAAGGCTGGAATGATGAAGACAAGCTGTGTCAATCGGCCCCTATCCACTATCCCGAATCCAAGAAGCTACCACGACATAGTTATGAAATACTGGAAAATGTAAAACACAAATAGCAGGAAACGAAAATGTAACAAGACAACAGTGAAGAAAATTTTATGTTTTAATTATAAGTTGGTAACAATCTTAAAACCACTTGAAAATATGAAGTACCATGCTTGAAATTATCTACACATAAAATAGAAAAATAAAATGTTGAACAGGAGTGAAGAGTATGGCCACTGTCACCAGCCAAACTTTCTTACTTCCTCATGTCCAACAATCGGTGAATTAAGAAAATAGGCAAGTTTAAGATGCAAAATCGAAGCTAAAAACAATGAAAACTCTAGTGTGCCAACTCAACAACACAAAGAGCTAAACTTGCAAAACCAAGAATATAAACATGGTGGATTAAAGTTAATGGGAAATACTAAGAAAAAGAAAATGGAAAAATGAAGCTTTTCATAGAATATAACAATTAAAGGTTGACATGAACAGTAGCTATGGAGATTAAAATGGTGGCTAAAAAAAATTTAATCGGGAAAGCTTGAAACAACACTAGGGAAAAGAAAAATTTAACCTAAAATGACTATTCTAAAGCTACCCTAGTATTACATCTACCCTAAATTACATACTTTTTTCAATTGCTATCATGTTCTATTTATACATAAACTTAGGGGTACAATGGTAATTTTTCATCCTAGATGAGTTGACATTGTTTGGCTGTCTTCATTCCATTCGATGCAGAGTAGATATTTCCACTTTACTTGTCTGTTTGTCCAATTGGCTGTGCGATATGGCCCAGTGTGTGTCTTTCAGAAGGTTGGCACGGTGTCCGTCGATCTTATCTTTTCGAGGTAAATAAAATACGGACACCTGACATCACGCGCTTCCAGACGACTGGTGACTCGGTCTGCAAATTGGAAGTGGTCCAGTTTCCTTTAGCTCGTTTTCAGTCTGCTTTTAACTCATTTTTGACTGAAACGACTGAGTTTCATCTGGATTTAATTTACCTGCACATTAAAAGATTTTAATTAAATACAGGGAATCATTAATAAAATAATATAGGGATTAAAATAATAAATTAAGAATTTAAGCACAAATAATTCTATTAAAATAGAATTATCAAAAGGCCAGTAAATTACTTATATAAAAGTAAAGCTAGGCTCATGCTGTTCTAATGCAATGCATACTTACCCATACCATGAAAAATCGTTAATCTGCATTATCTTTAACAATTGTAAAGAACATTAACATAATTATATCAAAATTATGCTTAAAACAACGAATAAAGAAATAAACAACATGACACTTTGAGTCGTGGCAGTTTAGGGGTCGTTTAGAAGGGTATCTTAGGATACCTTATTATCCTCGTCTACCCTGACAACCTATTGTACTATGATGTAAGCAAACCTCTATGTAACCTCAAAGCATTATTTCTCTTATCCACAGATTCATAGTCTACGAATGCCATTATCATATCTTAAAATACCATCATATTCCTCATCATAACATTAAAATCTATATCTAAATTATCATTATCATTTATGAATATTAGCATACTCATCATTATGGCTCACAAACATCATCATGTTCATCTTGTCACATAGACATCATCACTCTCATAAGCATATTCTCAACAACAATATTTGTCATGATTACACTTAAAGCATCATTATCATTTATGATCTCACATATCATTATCATGATCATAATCATGTTTCAACCATATTTTAATCTCTAGACTCATATGAACGCTTTACATGCAAGGTCATGTCATGAGATTGAAAACTTAATCATAGTGTGAGGTCTTAATCGCAAGCATAAAACATATTCATGCTAAGAAAAACATACATGAAACACATAGCCCGAAGCTACATAAAACAAAGCTTAATGATATAAAAATCATATCGTGTCATGTATGTCAAAACACATAGTCTAAGCATAGTATGTTATACAAAACTTATTTCAAAAACTCATTTCATGCTATAACATGCATCATGTACAGGGTTTTAAAACATGTCATCGTGTGAGGTTTTAAAATATCATCATACCATTATATAGTTCAAAGCCAATTAGGTGCTTAGACAGTAAAATATAATTACCATACATGGCATATCACATCAGGAGCAATCATAAGTCTATATGCCAAATGGTAACTAGCCGTGAGCAACATCATCATATATATCATCTCACCTTAGATGGGGATGACTAACCTATGGCCATAAGTCAATCTTAGCCCACTGATTAGATGTGGCTAAAGGTCTTGTCCATGACCATCATCATGATAGATCTCATAAAAACTATAGTGAGTGAACTCAACTAGGCAATTTCCTAAACACAGTATCCATTGGTATACATTGATATGCCATAAAAACCAGTGCATTTCTAAACCAGTGCGTCATTTCAAACCTCATAAAAACATGAATGCTCATTTTAATAAAGCATTTTAAAACAAGGTTTATCACACTATAAAACCTTTCTTTTAAAACATCACATGATGCATGACATGAACAATGCTATTCATATCAGTCGATTCACACCCATTCATCATCTAAACCAACCCTTATAAGCTTTCTGCTAAGGGTGTCACATGATCTACAAGCATCTTTAATCAGTCTCAAGATCAATAATCATCAGATCTTTCTCAAGTATTATTCCATATGTATGAATAGTGCAACACATAAGCACATGCACCACAACTGGCTATTATGCCCTTATTAGACAACAAAAGCAAGCAGTCACACATGCATGATATAAGCCACCATCTCAAATATCAACAACGATACTAAATTTTACCCTATATAAGTAACTTATCTCTTAGCACTTTATGCCTAGCCTTAGGTAGCAACTTAGTAGCGTTTAACTCACCACCTTAGTGGTTCTACCTAGGAATCCTACTTAAACTGTGGATACTTCCTTGAGGGTGCCTCGAAAGCGCTACACAAATACTATCTCATATCAATACATGATTCACACATTTTTTAACACTCAATAACATATCGCAATCTCTTTTAATTTCTTAACAAAGTTGAACTTATCGTGACTTTAATACTCATTTGATCAAATCCAACCTTATAACATGCTTAACTATTCTAGTTAAGTCTCATAGCCTATCGAGTTTCTTTTTGTCGACTCCATTCCATGTTCAGGTAAAAATCATCATAAGTATTATCTTACACTCATCCATATAGATTCAAGATTACAATTTTAAATTATTTTAGGCATTTTCGTCGAAACCCTAAAATCGTCAACTATAGGTTCAATGTAATTTTCCTCATCATTTCCATGTGAATACATCACATATAGATAATTACATATCCTAATTTCATAAAATTCCAACAATATTAGGAAATTGGGGCCTTATTTAAAAATCCCCAATTTGCGTAACTCATATCTCTTGCTTTTTCACAATTATCATGAAATTCCAATCACCCATTAAAAATCAACATGCCTAATCTCATAATTTGACCAAAATTTTAAGAATTAAGCCTTGCCCAACGAAGTTCCCAACTTATTTTGAACAAACCTAAATCTTATTTGACAATTACACACTCCCCATATCAATTTCACAACTCTACCAGCATCAACTAAAAATTTATAACATACATGAAGCTTAATTAGGGAATTTAGCTTACCCAAATAGAAATCTATGAGAATTATAAATTCTATGAGTTTTGCTAAGTGAGAATTGTAATTTGGTGAATGCAATCATGATATGTTGATGTACACACAAGTTTTAAATCTAATGAAGTATAAGGAGATGAAATTTTCAAGTCTTAAAGGTGGTTGGATGAAAAAATGACTATGGCAGCAAATTAAAGATGTTTTGTGTGAGTTACTGTAGAAAACTACAGTAAAAATTTGGAAAACATGAATGCCTGATCGATCTCATTAAAGGAAAGATCGATCTGGAAGAGCAAAAAATGCTCTTACTTGAGCAATGGAATAGGGCAGATCGATCTCCAATGGGGCCAGATCGATCTGCTAAGCGTTCTGTAAGTGAAAAGATCGATCCTTAATACAAGCTGATCGATTTCCTTAACTCTCGATCTGGAAGAGATCGATCCCCAATTCAAAGTCGGATCGATCTCCACTGAGTTTCTTTTGAAGAGCAAATCGATCTCCACCCTTAACCAGATTGATCTTGTAGTTGTTAAGGGAGCAGTTGAATCAAACAGAGATCGATCTCCTTCAATACCATATCGATCTCATAAGCCCTGTCTATATAAGGATCACAAGATTTTTGCCTGAAACTGAGCCTCTCTCTCTACAACCCAAATCTTCACCATTTTCACCCAAACTAAGCTTTCTCTCTCTAAGATTCACCCTATTCTAGATAAAATTAGACAAAGGGGTAAGAGACAAAGTTGTTCCTCTTGGCAAGGAGAACAACATACTAGAAAATCAAAGGTGGGCTTGAGCAAAGGGAAGAGACAAATGTTCTACAACTTGGTCAAGAGAGGATAAACTAGGTAAGCTCACAAGATCCTTGGTTTAAGCATTATCATTGGGTATATTTGTAAATAAATGCACATATATGTTTAGACATTTGGTTAGAGATGTTTAAAATATGATGAAACCAATAAATGGACTTAGTTAGAAAATTTAATGTGGATGTTTTGTAATGGTTATGAGTTAACCAAAATGTTGAGTTAGAATGAGCAAGAGAAAGAGATGGAAAATGAAAATGAAGTATATTGATGATTTAATGATGTGTGTGGATAGCTCGAGAATCCAATGCGGGAAACGAGGTAAGTTCGAGAGCCGAGGATAGCGTACCACGCAAGGTACAAGAGGTAGGGGAAATAAACCATTTATGCTTGTGAATTTTCTAATGAATGAAAACGTTTAAAAGCATGAAAAAAAAGAGTTTGATGAATGAGCATGTTTATGAGATGATTTGATGTGTTGATAAATGTGTGAGTGTTTTACCGATTTGAGCTCGATTTCTGATATGATTTGTGTAATTGTGAACACATATGGTTTATAACCAAAGTGGGTTTTTTGTGATAACCACCATGAGCTCTACGTGAAGGTAAAACGATTTATATACAACAATGACATGTTTTTACTATGTGAGTGTTTTATCGGTTTGAGCTCGATTTATTGAGTTTTGTGTAAATGTGAACACAATGTGTTGTAACCGAAATAGGTTTTATGATAACCACTAAGAGCTCTACGTGAAGGCAAAACGATTTTTACTGAGACTCTGGCTTGTCATGAGATGCACTCGGGCTTTGCTCTTGTAGCATGTAAGGTCGGGCCGTGCTCTAGTAGCATGTAAGACCGACGCCTCCGTTCTAGTAATGTGAGATGACCTCGCTCTGCGGTTACGATGGGTGGTTGTGCTTTGATAGCATGTAAGACCAGGCTGTGCTGTGATAGAATGTAAGACCGACGACTGTACGAGTCTGATCAAGTCTACAGTGAACCATGGCCATGTGTGTATTATTGTCGACAAAATCCCTCGATTGGGGATGTCCGCCTAGGGGACAAGTTCAATCGTTGTGATGCGTCGTGACGTTGATTTCATATGAGTTTTATAAATGCCTAGTCTCAATTTATTCGATGATGTGAATTTTACTACTGTGATTTATATCACGCTATGAGATTTGATATAATGTGATTGGTGATTTTTATCACGTGCTTTACGCTAATGCCATTGTTTTACGCAGTTATTTCTATAACGACTTGCATGCTCATTATTTTCCATCATATTGTGATTGTGATGATGATTTTCATAACTTCCTTTATCCTCCTTACTGAACGTTTAGAGAGCTCATCCTTTTTTTCCTCTCACCTCTAGATTATTTGAAGTAGACGAGATAGTGTCTGCCGCGTACGTGATATAAGCTAGAGGAAAAGATCTCCCTAGGCTATTGATTGTACCCGCTTAAGGTATAATTCAATTCATTTTGTATCCAGACAATGATGTAATACAGACATTCATAATAAATATTTTGAGATGTAATTAGGTTGATATGAAAGAGATGATTTGAGACTTATGGGTTGATCCTTTTTGGGATATTATGTAATTGACTTCATTAAGTATGAGCTGTATAATCTTAGGCATATGACTAGTGTTAAAACGTAAGTGAGCACATGACACTGCACAAGAATACACCCAGAGTTGTTAATTTCGTTTTAAGAAAAAATTTAAATTAGCCCTATTTTTCGTGCTTCCGGGCTGTCATAAAATCCCTAAATTTAAACCCTAAATATTTCAGTTTTTTTGCAATAAACATCAAATTAATGCCAAATTCATCATCAATTCATTAAAATTAACATGACCTGTCAAGATTGAAGCTTCAAAAATCTGATTTACCTAATTATGAACAGAGATCGAACTCTAACCTTAGATTTCCCCAAATTTCAACCTCACTTTCTTCCTAATTCACGGAATTTTGAAACAATCTAAGAAGGGAAAAGGTGAAACTAGTTTGAGGTAAGAACTATTAAGCTTGAATCTTTCTTTGTAAGAATTATTAAGCTTGAATCTTTCTTTCCTTATAAATTTTTAGGTTGAAGATTAGAAGAGGAAATAGAGGATTTTTAGTGGAGAAGAACTAAAGAGAATTTGGGCTTTCAGTTTCTTTCTCTTCAATATGGGAGGCCAGAGGCGGCTCTAAGGGAAGAGTGATGGGTTCAGTTTCTTTCATAAAGAGAATAGGGGTGTCGCGTTTGTCCAAAGGGAGTAAAGGGGTATCGAGTTTCAGTGGGTTTTAGGTTCCAAAGTCAGATCTGTTTCTTTTCTTATTTTATTACATTTTACATTTTAACTATATATTAAAAGTTTAGTAATTAGGACAAATTACTAATATGTCTTTATATATATTAATTCCATATCCTTCATTTCCTTTCTTAAGCCTTTAGATCTATGCAATTTACAAGAAATTTATATAGAATATAATTTTGACATGTTTAATAAGAAATTTCATGCCTTAATCTCCTATTTTACCCAATTACTGGGCTAAGGGCAAAAATTGAAATTTACAAACTCAAAAATAATACGATATTTTCAACGTTATTAGGTAGGTTTGCATTCTTGTAGAGCCTGTAGATATCTCCTTACGCAAATTCAAGTTCGTATACCGAAAATTGAAAATTGTAAAATTTTGAGATTTAAATTTTTAAATTAATGATTTTGTTTCAGTAATTGTATAAAAATGCAACTTTGAGATCCAGATCATATTTCTGTAATATAGAGCTCTGAAACCTATTGTGTACCTTTAATGGTAGTGTTAGCAATGCTAAACGATAGGCTACGTCTCCCACTCTTTCAATACTTTCAACTGGCCCAATCAAGCGAGGATATAACATGCCCTTCTTACCAAAACGCATCATACACTTCGACAGAGAGACTTTAAGAACACATTGTTACCCACTTGAAACTCTAAATGTCATTTCTATGTGCCAGTGTAGCTTTTTAGACGGCTCTGAACTGTGTGTAACCTCTCACATATCAACTCAACATCTTCAGACTCTTGTTCGACCAACTCGATAACAGATAAGTTTTAACCACCTATTTCTTCCCATCTGATAGGAGATCTGCATCTCCGTCTGTGGAGCACTTCATACGATGCCATTCAAATATTGGCATGATAGCTATTATTGTATGCAACTTCAGCTAGAGCTGAGTGGTCATCTCAGGAACCTCTGAAATTCATCGTACAAGCCCTCAACATGTCCTTTATAATACCCTACTAACCGAAGAAATTTTAGATCTTTGTAACTATCTTAGGCCTTTCTCAATTAACTACGACCTCAACTTTAGATAGATCTATGGATACTCTATCCTTTCTCACTATATGATCTAAGAATACAATTTACTCTAGCCAAAACTTGCAACTAATATACTTATCATACAGCCTTTTTTTCCCTAAATGTCTTAGTGGTGCCGTTTGGCCTAACAAATACACCCGTAACATTCATGAGCTTAATGAATGAAGTCTTTAAATCATATTTGGATAAGTTTGTGATGGTATCCATTGGTGATATCTTGGTATACTCTAGATTTCGAAAAGAACATGCTCAGCTTAATTCTTTATTAGTGGTATCTCGATCTCAAGTCTATCTTAGAGAACCCCTTACACCTTGCCACTGATCAAACAAATAATTTATTCTAGGTAGTAGATATTTAATCTTCATTGTCACTATGTTCAGTTACATTTAGTCGATGCACAATCTTAAACAGTTATCTTTCTTTTTCCCCATATAATATCAAAGTCTCGCTTAAGGTGAATCACTAAGGCATATGAACCTTACGTCTAGTAAGTCTTGGAGCCATTTCTTTAGCTCCACTAATTTGATTAAAACCATTCTATACAAAGGCTTCAAGATAGATAAAGTGCTTGGCAGTAAGTCTTTGGAAGCTCTTTCTATTACTCTAACAATAATCCTAGTAACTTATCTAGAAAAACATTAGAGGAGTCTATGCCAACAAGAATGCCTGATAACTCCATATATTCCTTTTTGGCATCTTCGACAATTGTGAGGTAGCCTTTATAAACAATTTCATATAAGTGAGAATTAGAAGGATGCATTAATCCATGAATCTCATTTCTTACTTCCAAAACATAGTATGAACCTATTACAAATGTATCAAGAAGGGATAAGATTTCATTATGCATTAATCTTTAAACCAATGCATTTAATAGCAATATAAGTTAGCATGACTGTGGCTAGCCAAACCATGCCCAAAACGATGTCAAAGTTGTACATGTTCAATAGAATCAAATCTACTAATAGACCCTATCCACCACCTTCATTTTACTAACTTTGTCATTTAAAATTCTTTTAAGGGATTGTTGACATGCAGCCGGCGTATCAATAAAGTTCACTTTGCTACTAGATATGTTAGATAGGATGTCATAACAATTCCCGGCCACTGTTGTGGACATGTCCAAACTCCTACTAGTCAATCCAATAGGCACAATCATATAACACTTTACTGATTCATATTAAGGATGCCTGATTCCCTCATGAGGGTTATTTATATGTTCTCCTTCACTAAGTTTTAGATTTCCTATACAAACAAACATCTTCGTATCTTTTTTCGACACTAATCACAGTTTATATCAAGACAAACATAAACATATGAGATGTAACTCTAATTTTAACCTACATACACTGACACGCTCTAAACAACTCAAGCTCTGATACAAAAAACTATAACGTCCTCAGAAGTGAAATTTTAGTTTAAAATTTTCTTTTTCTTACTTATCGTTGTCTTACACTCAGTGTAAGTTGTCGATTTACTTCAGTAGCTATTCAGAATAATTTATTATGAATTACTTTAGTTCATGGTCCCAGTCAAATAATAAATGATGCATTTAATCCACAATTTAACCATAGTATTCTCATATAAATTAACTCATGCATCACTAGCAATAGCATTGGATAAAAATGATAACTAACATTCCTTAACTTAAATTACATCCTCAAAGTAATATATGTAAGGAGTATCAACATAAATCTGTGCATACGATTGTCTAGAAATAATAATAAAAATGGAGGTGTATACCTCACATAGTACTCATCTAGCCTGAAGAGCCTCATATCCACAGCCTAATATGTGTACTACTCTAGTCACCGCAAATAATATGAAGGTGGAAGGGGTGAGCTTTAAGAAAAACCCAGTAAGAAATACACTTAAAATCTTAATAGCATTAAAACAATTTATAAATATAATGATACAATATGATTTAAGTATGCATATGAAATATTCAGAGCGCAAAATCTCATAATCAAAATGTAACATATAAGTTATATTTTCAGATATACATGTGAGAATTGTAAATTTTGGGTACCTTAGCTATGTGATTTGTAATGTGAGAATTTGTAATTGGTGAACGTAATTACGATATGTTGATATACACGTGAGTTTTAAATATAATGAAGTGTATGGAGATAAAGTTTTCAAGTCTTAAATGTGTATAGATTGGACTATAGTCTATGGGGTAGATTAAGATAAGTTTTACATTGAGTTTCTTGCAATTTGGTGTAGTAGTAGTAGGATCTGTGAAGCACAGATCGATCTCTAAGGGAAGAGAGATTGATCTCATAACTCCAGAATACAAAAAATGAGTAGAAGCAGACAAGCAGATTGATCTCATAAGGGAGCAGATTGATCTCATACTGCCTCAGCCTAACCAGAATCGATCTTGTCACAAGGGCAAATCGATCTCTTTAAGTCTTGGCCTGGAAGAGATCGATCTCTACCCTCTAGCAGATCGTTCTCCACCCTCGGCCAGATCGATCTCGTAGTTGTTAATGGAGCAGATGGAGCAATTGAAATGAAGCAGTGATTGATCCCCATCAATGCCAGATCGATCTCATACGCCCTGCCTATATAAGAATCATGGGATTTTACCTGGAAACCAAGCTTCTCTCACCTACAAACCCTAACACTCACAATTTTCACCCAAAACAAGCTTTCTCTCTCTAAGATTCACCCTATTAAAGATAAAATTAGAAAAAAGGGTAGGAGACAAAGTTGTTCCTCTTGGTAAAGAGAACAACATACTAGAAAATCAAGGATTGGATTGAAAAAAAGAAAGGACAAGCACTCTACAAGTTTGGTCAAGAGGAGATAAGTTAGGTGAGCTCACAAAATCCTTATTTTTCTTGAGCATTATCATTTTATATATTAGTGAATGAATGTATCTGTGCATGTAAATATATTTGGTTGTAAATGTCTAAGTTATGAGGGAAAACAACCAACGAGTATAGTTGGGAAATACCTTGTGATGATTATGAACTAGCTAAAGTGATGATAGAGATGTATGAGAAGTTTTAAGACAATGTGTGTATTTAGAAGTGGTAATTCAGATATAGTATAAGTATGGGTAAAAATGAGGTGAAGAGACAAATGAGAGTGATGAATATTGATTATTTAATGATGTTTCGACAGCTCAAGAATTCAGCACGGGAAACAAGGCTAGTCTGAGAGCCGAAGGATATGGTACCAGTCAAGGTGCAAGAGGTAAGGAAAATAAATCGTTTGTGCTTGTGAGTTTTCGAATGATTGAAAACGTTTTGATAGCATGAAAATGGTTTAATGAAATGAGCATATTTATGAGAAATGAGATGACTTGATGCTTTGATGAACGAGTCAATGTTTTACCGGTTTGAGCTCAATTTTGATGAGTTTTGTGTAATTGGAAAAATGATGTTTTATAATCGAAATGAGTTTTGAAAACAACCACTATGGGATCTACATGAAGGCAAAACAATTTCTTATACAATAATGACATATTTTACTGAGACTATGGCTTGTCATGAGATGCACATCGATACTCTGCTTGATAGTGTTGAGTAGCCTTGCTCTAGTAGCATGTAAGGCTGGGCCGTGCTCTAGTAGCATGTAAGACCGATACCACCGTTTTGGTAACGAGAGATGACCCCGTTCCGGTAGCGATGGGTGACCTTGCTTTAATAACATGTAAGATCGGGCCTTTCTTTGAGTAGCATGTAAGATCGCAGTTGTACGACTCTGATCAAGTCTACAGCGAATCATGGCTATGTATTTATGTCGACGTTTCCCTCTATTGAGGATGTTCGCCTAGGGGACAATGTGACTTGATTTGATGTGATGTGCTTATTATGATGATTTTATCTGAGTTTTATTAAAATACCTAGTCTCGATTTCCATGATGAATGATGTGTTTTACAATTGTGATTTCCATCACGTAACGATGATTTGATATGATGATTGGTGATTTTTATCACATGAATTATGTCAATGCCATTGTTTATACCGTTATTTCTATAACGTTTCAGATGCTCGAATATTTCTAATCATATTGTGTTGTGATGATGATTTTGTAACTTTCCCTTGTCCTCTTTACTGAGCGTTTTGAGAGCTCACCCTTTTTTCTCCCACCTCCAGATTACTTGAAGTAGCGTGTTAGAGCCTGTCGTGTACGTGATATAGGCTGGTGGACAAGATCTTCCTAGGCTATCGCTTGTACACGTATAAGGTACAATTCAGTTCATTTTGTATCCAGACAATGATGTAATACAGACATTTGTATTAAGTATTTTGGGATGTAATTAGGATGATATGAGGAAAAAATGAATCATGTTTCGTGGATTTATTTCCTTTGGATATTTTGTAATTTGATTTATGAAGTATAAATCGTGTGATCTTGGGGTTATGATTTACTATAAACACAAGTGATTAAATGACATTGTATAGGAATGCAACCCGAGTAAGAGGTGTAATATAAGAAAAATTTGAAATAAGCCCTAATTTTCGCGCCTTTGGGCTGTCACAAATTTTCTTGGTATCAGAGCAAAGGTTGCCTAGTACTGTCAGTGTCGAGTAATTGGGAATAGATTACATCCCAAGTGTCTGTATTATTTGGTAATGAATTGAATTTAACCGGTAGAATTAAAATCGATGTTTAATGAATACGCGTAGGCACGTAAGAGATAGGATATGAGGGGGAGAAGAGGACGTTCTTGGAGGAAGGCATAGCCACCTCCACCACCTACTCCACAGCCAGAGAGTCCTAACTCTCAAATGAATCGACTAGAGTAGGATGTGCGATAGGGATTTAAGCAGATGGCAGCGGTATTTGGGCATCATTTTGGGGCTAATGCCTCGGGTACTACACCTGTTTCAACTCCTCCACCCCCACAAGGACCAGCCGTACCCCCTTTACAGACGGACCCGGTGCCCCCTACCACACAGCCTTCGATGCAGACCTAACTTGATGACAGAAATAAAGGTCGATTGCGGGACTTTTTGAAGATGAACCCATCGACTTTTAGAGGGGTGAAAGATCTCGCAGAGGCTAAGGAGTGGTTGACAGAGTTGCGAGTCATTTTTGACTATTTGGGATGCACCGATGCCGAGAGAGTCAGTATGGGTGCTTACATGTTGAAGGGATAAGCCCGAGACTGGTGGAACATTACTCAGAGTATTATGGCGACTAGCCATGAGGTGATTAGCTGGGAGGTATTTCAGTCGTTATTTAGAACTTAGTATGTGCCAAGAGCTACCCAGAGGAGAATGCAAGCTGAGTTTCTGAACTTGACTCAGGGTAATATGACAATTGATGATTACGAGAGTCGATTTACCACTCTGCTGATCCGGAGACCCTTAAGGTTGAGAAGCTCCGTACAGAGCGATTCATGTATGGACTGAGGCCCATCATTCAAGATCGATTGATAGGGCACGTAAGAGATAGGATATGAGGGGGAGAAGAGGACGTTCTTGGAGGAAGGCATAGCCACTTCCACCACCTACTCCACAGCCGGAGAGTCCTAACTCTCAAATGAATCGACTAGAGCAGGAGGTGCGATAGGGATTTAAGCAGATGGCAGCGGTATTTGGGCAACATTTTGGGGCTAATGCCTCGGGTACTACACCTGTTTCAACTCCTCCACCCCCACAAGGACCAGCCGTACCCCCTTTACAGACGGACCCGGTGCCCCCTACCACACAGCCTTCGATGCAGACCTAACTTGATGATAGAAATAAAGGTCGATTGTGAGACTTTTTAAAGATGAACCCATCGACTTTTAGAGGGGTGAAAGATCTCGCAGAGGCTAATGAGTGGTTGACAGAGTTGCGAGTCATTTTTGACTATTTGGGATGCACCGATGCCGAGAGAGTCAGTATGGGTGCTTACATGTTGAAGGGACAAGCCCGAGACTGGTGGAACATTACTCAAAGATTATGGCGACTAGCCATGAGGTGATTAGCTGGGAGGTATTTCAGTCGTTATTTAGAACTTAGTATGTGCCAAGAGCTACCCAGAGGAGAATGCAAGCTGAGTTTCTGAACTTGACTCAGGGTAATATGACAATTGATGATTACGAGAGTCGATTTACCACTCTGCTGATCCGGAGACCCTTAAGGATGAGAAGCTCCGTACAGAGCGATTCATGTATGGACTGAGGCCCGTCATTCAAGATCGATTGATAGGGCTCTGTATCACTGAATCAAGGATACTTTGAGACGAGCACAAGAAGTAGATAGGGGACTAGAGTGGATACAGTCCCAGACTGAGTCTTGAATTTTAACCAGGGATTAGAGTAAGCGACTCATGACCTCCCACACAGACTTTTAGAGAGGTTCGTTTAAGAGGAGACAATTTGAGGGACCGAGAGGAAGAGTTGACAGACCCAGGGTTCCTCCCATTGTTATAGAGACCCCTCGAAGTTCCAGGCCAGAGGTTAGAGTTTGTAGAGATTGTGGCCCACCACATGAGGAAAGTTGTTCTAAAACCATATAAGGCTATTTTAGATATGGGGACATGAATCATAGAGTGAGGAATTGCCCGCAGCCACACTCTTAAGAGCATTCTAGACAGCAGCCTCAGGGGACGATTCCCCAGAGATGGGCTACGATTGCTGATAAGGGTAAGAAGCCGATCACTGAAGGACGTGTGTTTGCCTTGGATAAAGAGACCACAGACACTTCATCCGAGACCATACGAGGTATATTTCTTGTCTATAATCGTGAGGCTCATGTGATATTTGATTCAGGATCCATGCATTCTTTTATTGATGTACATTTTTCTTATAAACTGAATTTGAAGCATGAATCCTTGATTATATTTTACATGTAAATACCTTTATACGTGAGACCCAAAGGATTGATATGGTGTGTAGAAGGTGTGAAATCAAGGTGAGAGATAGGGTGATGTTAACAGATCTAGTGTTGTTAGACATGTGTGGTCTTGAGGTGATCTTAGGAATGGATTGGTTAGCAGCCAACCGTGTGAGTCTAGACTGCTACAATAAGATTGTAACTTTCTCCCTACCTGAAAAGTTTAGTGTATGTTTGAATGTTAAGGAATAAAGACGTATGAAAATTATTGTGAGAAATTTTAAGATATGGTTATATCACTGCTAAACCCTGATTTAATTATTGATGTGAAGGTTATATCGTACTCATCTCTGATGTGAGTCGAGAACATCCGAGGATAGAGGGCATACCAGTAGTATGTGAGTTTTTTGGTGTATTTCTCGATGAATTACCTAGTTTACCACCGAAAAGAGAGCTGGAGTTCACTATCGATTTAGTGCTAGATACTCAGCCGATCTTTAAACCTCCCTATAGGATGGCGTTGGTCGAATTGGAAGAGTTAAAGAAAAAGTTGCAAGAATTACTTGACCAGGGTTTTATTAGGCCAAATCTGTCGCCATGGGGAGCTCTGGTGTTGTTTGTAAAGAAGAAGGATGGTAGCCTAAGATTATGCATAAATTATTGATTGCTGAACAACGCTACGGTGAAGAACAAATACCCCCTGCCAAGAATAGATGATTTGTTTGACCAGCTGAGCAGGGCTTCTATCTTTTCTAAGATTGATTTAAGATCGGGTTATCACCAGTTAAGAGTCAAGAAAGGGGATATTTCGAAGACAGCCTTCAAGACTAGATACGGCCACTACGAGTTCTTAATGTTTCCCTTTAGTTTAACGAATACCTCTGCTGCTTTTATGAGTTTGATGAATGAGGTATTTAGGGACTATCTAGATCAGTTTGTGATAGTCTTCATTAATGATATTCTTATGTATTCTTGGTCTCAAGAAGAACATGCACAACATTTGAGGATTGTGCTGCAGATACTCAGAGATAGGCAGCTTTATGGAAAGGCCAATAAGAGTGAGTTTTGGCTAGATCAAATAACTTTTCTTAGTCATATTGTGCCTGAGGATAGAGTGTCAGTTGACCCGTCTAAGATAGAAGCGGTACTTAATTGGGAGACATCGAGGACAGTTATAGAGATTCAGAGTTTTCTAGGACTTGTAGGGTATTATAGAAGGTTTGTTGAAGGATTCTCTAGGATTGCTGCTCCTCTAACTAAACTCACACGTAAGGAGACCCCTTTTGCATGGTCTGAGTAGTGTGAGCAGAGTTTTCAAGAATTGAAAAGGAGATTAACGATGACACCTATGTTGACTATTCCAAATGGACCTAGAGGCTTCGCAGTATACAGTGATGCCTCTCAACAAGGATTGGGGTGTATACTGATGCAGCATGGGAGAGTGGTCGTATATGATTCGCGACAGTTGAAGGATCATGAGCGAAATTACTCCACATATGATTTGGAGTTAGCCGTAATAGTGTTTTCATTCAAGATCTGGCGACATTATTTATATGGGGAAAGGTTCCAGATATTTACTGATCACAAGAGCCTGAGATATATATTCAACCAAAAGGAATTAAACATGAGAGAAAGGAGATGGATGGAACTTCTTAAGGATTATGATTGCGAGATACTCTACCACCCGGGAAAAGCGAACGTAGTTGCTGACGCCCTAAGCAGGAAGAGTGTGATATCTGCTATAATGATCAATGAATGGGATTTGCTAGAATAGTTTACCGGACTCAAGATCAAAGTTGAGGAAGCAGAAGTCGAGTTTATGGTTAGCCTACGGATGGAGCCCAGTATTGTGGACCAGATTACACCCGAGCAATGATATGATCAGAGGCTATTGGATATGGTTGGCCAAGCTGAAGGACCTCGCAGTCGAATTTCATGGTTAGTGACGATGGGTTATTGAGGTTTAAGGGTCGAATTTGTGTTCCGAACAGTGATACCCTGAAGAAATAATTACTGAGAGAGTCCCACTGTTCGCAATACACCATGCACCCGAAAAGTACTAAGATGTACCAGGATTTGAGAAGGGTATATTGGTGGAATGGTATAAAGCGAGACGTGGTAGAATATGTAGCCAAATGTTTGGTGTGCCAACAAGTGAAAGCTGAGCACCAGAAGCCCGGGGAATTGCTTAAATCTTTCCCTATGCCTACATGGAAATGAGAGCATATCACCATAGACTTTATCATGAGATTACCGAGGACCCGAAGAGGTCATAATGCAATATGGGTGATAGTAGACAGATTAACGAAGAGTGCCCATTTCCTTACTATCAAGAGCATGGATACATTGAGTACCCTAGCTGAGTTATATGTTAGAGAGATAGCTAGGCTGCATGGGGATCCAATGAGTATTACATCTGATAGAGATTCCCGATTCACCTCCAGATTTTGGACTCATTTTCAGGAGGCCATGGGATCTCGGTTGAATTTTAGTACCGCCTATCATCCTCAGACTGATGGTCAGTCTGAGAGGACTATACAAACCTTAGAGGACATGTTGAGGGCGTGTACGATGGACTTTAAGGGATCATGGGATGATCACCTACCCCTTGTTGAGTTTGCCTACAACAATAGCTATCATACAAGTATTTGTATGGCACCGTATGAGGCTCTATATGGTAAGAGGCGTAGATCCCCTATAGCTTGGGAAGAAGTGGGTGATAGGAAAGTAATTTCTCCTGAACTAGTTGAACATGCAGTTCAGAATGTGAAGATCATTTATGATAGATTACGGGCTCCACAGAGTCGATAGAAAAGTTACGCAGATGTGCGTAGATGGCCACTTGAGTTTCGCGTTGGAGATTATGTATTCATTAAGATATCTCCGAGTAAGGGTATCATACGATTTGGGAAGAAGTGGAAATTAAGTCCTCGGTATATAGGACCGTTTGAGATTTTGGAGAGAGTGGGAGACGTCGCCTATCGGTTGGTTTTACCTTCGCAGTTCTCCGAGATACATAATGTCTTTCACGTATCAATGTTAAGGAAATATAATCCGGATCCCACCCATGTTATTGAGTATGAAGTATTGGATATTCAGGGGGATATGAGTTATGTGGAAGAACCCATCCGAATACTTGATAGAAAGGAAAAGGTACTTCGGACGAAAAGGATTCCATTGGTTAAAGTTCTCTGGAAGCACCACTCAGTGGAAGAAGCAACTTGGGAACTAGAGAGCCTTATGAAGGAGAAGTACCCCCAAATATTCAGTGGATCGAGTTGAATTTGGAGGACCAAATTCTCTAATGGTGGGGAGGATGTGAGAACTATAAATTTTGTGTACCATAGCTATGGGATTTGTAATGTGAGAATTTGTAATTGGTGAATGTAATTATGATATGTTGATATACACATGAGTTTTAAATATAATGAAGTGTATGAAGATAAAGTTTTCAAGTCTTAAATGTGTATAGATTGGAATATAGCCTATGAGGTTGTGACGCCCTAGAGGCGCGAAAAACAAGGCAAATTTAAAACTTTTTATTAATTAATTCACAATTAAGGGTGCATTCCTGTGGAGTGTCATGCATCATCATACATAATTTATAAAACTTTGACCTCAGGATCTCATCAACCAATTTATATATCACACCATATATATTACTCAATTTGAGTTTAATCAATCCTAATACATCCCATACATCATTGTACATCAAGTGTCTGTAAATATAATATTAGTCTGGGTACATGAAATGATAAATTATACCTCAAGTACAATATATGGCCTGGAGCTCAAGTCGTCCACTAGCCAATACTCCATACGTCATAGGGAAACTCTTTTCACTTGAAGAAATCAGGGGGAAGATAAAACAGGATGAGCTTCTAAATCGCTCAGTAAGGGGGAAAGAGACACGTTAGTGAAATAATGATTTGTACAGCACAATCATTTTGTTTTGCGAGTTAAACTCAATAAATTCAGTAGAAAATGTAGCATGAATAATTAAAACATCATCTCAACTCATTTCTCAAAGCTCATGTAGAAACATGATAATATATGGCTCAAACCATGATTACAAGTAGTTACAAGCCTGTGGAAATCAGGATGCGATAATGGCTTTTCTCATAAAACGTGATGAAAATCACCGCAATAGTAATGTACGTGGTGCAGCCACAAAACACAATCTCATGTGTAAAACGAGACTAGGCAAAGAAAACTCATATAAAAACTCGTCATGGCACATCAAAACGATTGAACTCGTCCCCTAGGAGGACATCCCTAATCGAGGGATTTCGTCGACAATAGTATACCCATGGCCATGGTTCGCTGTAGACTTGATCAGAGTCATACAGTCATCAATCTTACATGCTATCAAAGCATGACCCGATCTTACATGCTATCAAAGCAATGCCACCCATCGCTGCCGCGGAGCAGGGTCATCTCATGTTACCAGAACGGAGGAATATTGGACTTACATGCTACCAGAGCAAGGCCCGATGTGTATTCAACATGACACGCCTAAGTCTCAGTAATAGCCATTATCACATAAAACCGTTTTGCCTTCACGTAGTGCTCGTAATGGTTTTCTCATAAAACTCATCTCAAAATCGTTTTGTACTTAACACAAAACATGTCAAAAATCGAGCTTAAACCGGCAAAACCACGCACACATTTCTCAAATCTCAGTACGCCTTAACTTAAAGCCCAAATCACTTTTCACTTTTCAAACTTAAAACTGTTGTAAGACAATTTCACATTTAGTTTACAACTCATAAAAATTGGGCCCCAACCGGCTATAAAATCGTGTGCAATAACTCATTCACAGCTCATAAAAATATACTTGTTTTCTCAAATCTCATTTCATGCTACAATACCATCACAAAACACACACACAAATGAGTTTGAGTTTTCCCTTACCTTGTTGCTCCTCGTATAGTGCAATCGTTCCCCCAAACGACGAACTAGCCTCGCATTCTTCTTTGAAACTCCCGGGCTATCCAAACGATGTTAAAATATCAATAATTCATCTCAATCACATCATCGAGCACATATTTGCTCATATTCTCGTTAAATACTACAAACCTCATTTTTCTCATATTCCTATCATAATCCACATTCTCATCCACTACATTTCAAATCCTACATTTTTTATGCACAATATCCATGCCAAACTCACCTCATTGCCTCAATCCTAATTTATAGTTAAAATCCTAAAATTACCACAAATTGTATAATATCATCATTACTCCAATAAAATCACAATTTCATCAACTCTAATCATTTCCTAACTATTCCATCACAACACCTATAGTCACAATCGCCAAAATCACCTCAATATCAAATATTAAAGCTTAGAAATTTACTAAAAACTTATGGAGAGCTCTATTCACAACTCGATTTGATTCGTCCTTCCATTTCCAACTATGTTGTTCTCCTTTGGATGAGGAACAACTTTCCTTCTTACCACAACCTCTGATTCGAACGAAAATGGGCGATTTAGAGGAGAGAGAAAGCTAGGGTTTCGGTTGAAATGGGGTTTTTGGAGAGAGAAAATTTGAGATGCAGGAAAAATGCAGGGGTTCTTTTATAGACAGGGGATAGGAGATAGATCTGGTCCTTGATTAGATCGATCTCTTTTTGAATTTAGGAACGTTTTGGGGTAATTTTATGCCTAGGAGATCGATCTGTCGTGGGGTGAGATCGATCTCTTAATTGCTTCATGAGATCGATCTGCTCTTTGAGGAGATCGATCTTCTATTTACAGAACACTTCATGAGATCGATCTGCTCCTTGAGAAGATCGATCTTCTGTTTACAAAATGCTTCATGAGATCGATCTGCTTGCCTATGAGATTGATCTGCCTATCTATCCTTGCACATTTCTTACATTCTAGAGCAATGAGATAGATCTCTCATCCTTGGAGATCAATCTAGCCTTCACAGATTATACTGCTACTGCATCAATTTGCAGAAAACTCAATGTAAAACTTCTTAAAATCTACCACATAGTCCATATTTCAATCCATACACATTCAAGACTTAAAAAATCTCATCTTCTTATACTTAATCATATTTAAAACTTACGTGTACATTAACATATCATAATTACATACACCAAATTACAATTTTCATAAATGGGGTATACAAAATTCTCAGTTCTCACAAGGGTAGATTAAGATAAGTTTTACATTGAGTTTCTTGCAATTTGGTGTAGCAGTAGTAGGATCTGTGAAGGCCAGATCGATCTCCAAGGGAAGAGAGATCGATCTCATAAGGGAGCAGATCGATCTCATGTTGCCTCAGCTTAGCCAGAATTGATCCTATCACATGGGCAGATCGATCTCCTTAAATCTCAGCCTGGAAGAGATCGATCTCTACCCTCTAGCAGATCGATCTCCTCTTAGAAGAACAGATCGATCTCCACCCTTGGCCAGATCGATCTTGTAGTTCTTAATGGAGCAGATGGAGTAGTTGAAATGAAGCAGAGATCGATCCCCATCAATGCCAGATCGATCTCATACGCCCTGCCTATATAAGAATCACGGGATTTTGCTTGGAAACTAAGCTTCTCTCACCTGTAAACCCTAACACTCACCATTTTCACCCAAAACAAGTTTTCTCTCTCTAAGATTCAACCTATTCTAGACAGAATTAGACAAAGGGGTAGGAGACAAAGTTGTTCCTCTTGGTAAGGAGAACAACATACTAGAAAATCAAGGATTGGATTGAAGAAAAGAAAGGACAAGCACTGTACAAGTTTGGTCAAGAGGAGATAAGTTAGGTAAGCTCACAAGATCCTCATTTTTCTTGAGCATTATCATTTTATATATTAGTGAATGGATGTATGTGTGCATGTAAATATATTTGGTTGTAAATTTTAAGTTACGAGGGAAAACAACCTACGAGTATAGTTGGGAAATACCTTGTGATGATTATGAACTAGCTAAAGTGATGATGGAGATGTATGAGAAGTTTTAAGACAATGTGCATATTTAGAAGTGGTAATTCAGATATAATATAAGTATAGGTAAAAATGAGGTGAAGAGACAAATGAGAATGATGAATATTGACTATTTAATGATGTCTGGACAGCTTAAGAATTCGACACTGGAAACGAGGTTAGTTCGAGAGCCGAAGGATATGGTACCGCTCAAAGTACAAGAGGTAAGGGAAATAAATCGTTTGTGCTTGTGAGTTTTCGAATGATTGAAAATGTTTTGATAGCATGAAAATGTTTTAATGAAATGAACATGTTTATGAGAAATGAGATGGCTTGATGCTTTGATGGACGAGTGAGTGTTTTGTCAGTTTGATCTCGGTTTTGATAAGTTTTGTGTAATTGGGCAAATGATGTTTTATAATCGAAACGAGTTTTGAAAACAACCACTATGGGCTCTACGTGAAGGCAAAATGATTTTTTATACAACAATGACATATTTTATTGAGACTATTGCTTATCATGAGATGCACATCGATACTCCGTTTGATAGCGTTGAGTGGCCTTGCTCTAGTAGCATGTAAGATTGGGCCGTGCTCTAGTAGCATGTAAGACCGATACCTCCGTTCTGGTAACGAGAGATGACCCCGCTTCGGTAGCGATGGGTGGCCTTACTTTAATTGCATGTAAGACTGGGCCTTACTTTGAGTAGCATGTATGACTGCAGCTGTACGACTCTGATCAAGTCTACAGCGAATCATGGCCATGTATTTATGTTGACGTTTCCTTCTGTTGAGGATGTTCGCCTAGGGGACAATGTGACTTGATTTGATGTGATGTGCCTATGACAATGATTTTATCTGAGTTTTATTAAAATGCATAGTCTCGATTTCCATGATGAATGATGTGTTTTACAACTGTGATTTCCATCACGTAATGATGATTTGATGTTCTGATGATTGGTGATTTTTATCACGTGAATTTTGTCGATGCCATTGTTTCTACCGTTATTTATATAATGTTTCACATGCTCGAATATTTCTAATCATATTGTGTTGTGATGATGATTTTGTAACTTTCCCTTATCCTCCTTACTGAGCATTTTGAGAGCTCACCCTTTTTCCTCCCCCTCCAGATTACTTGAAGTAGCGTGTTAGAGCCTGCCGTGTACGTTATATAGGCTGGTGGACAAGATCTCCTAAGAGTATCGCTTGTACACGCACAAGGTATAATTCAGTTCATTTTGTATCCAGACAATGATGTAATACAGACATTTGTATTAAGTATTTTGGGATGTAATTGGGATGATATGAGGTAAAATGAATCATGTTTTGTGGATTGATTTCCTTTGGATATTTTGTAATTTGATTTATGAAGTATAAATCATGTGATCTTGGGGTTATGATTTACTATAAACACAAGTGATTAAATGACATTGTACATGAATGGAACCCGAGTAAGAGGTGTAATATAAGAAAAATTTTAAATTAGCCATAATTTTCGCACTTTCTGGTTGTCACAATACAAGTCACAACATAAGTTCAAAAGTCAAATAAAAGATTTTCATGTTGCCTTCAAATAGTTCAAATTAACTTTGAAAGTTCAATCACAATATTCAAATCATACTTTCCAATGGAGACTAGGTGAGGACCCTATAGTTATCATGCAATTCAAACAGTCAAATATCCCTAATTGAGGGAGAATAGTATCTACGATGGTATGCTGTAAACTGGATCGGGGTTGTATAACAATTCAAATAAGTTACATTTCACATATCACATAACTAGCACAGAGCTAGGGTATAGGCACCGATTGTTACTCACTATGCGAGTAATTACATGTAGCATGTTGCCTGGACATGGACATTAAACATCAAATTGCCACATAGGCTTTGCATGACATACTAACGACATACACTATAGGTAGCCTAAGTTTGATAATATTTCCAAATTTCTTTCAAATATGTACTCCAAATACTTTTGAATAATCAACATGATTTTTAAGAAATTATTACGAAACCAAATCTTACTCTTAAATTTAGGCTAATTCAAATATAAATCATGCCTTAAAAATCTTATGCATTTGCATAAAATTCTTTCAGATAAAACAATGGCAGCTTACAATCCTTTGCAAATTTCAAAGCATAACAATTCACATAAACTTTTAAAAATTATGCAAATATTTTAAACGTTTAAATCAAATAATTATGGGTTGTTTCATAATTTTCAAAATTGGTTATGCATTTGTAAAGCTTAATTTATTCATTTGATCCTTCAAAAATCAAGGAGTAATTCTAATGCATTTTAAAAGGTCCTAAAGCTCTAAATAAAATTATATTAAAAAGTTTATAATCGGGGCGTTGCCTCACCTAATTCTAATTACATGCAATTCATGCTCAAATCAATTTCAATAGTAAAACTAACGTATTGAGGATACTATTAAGTTTCTAAATACACCCTTTACCTACTTAGTAAAGCATTACTTTATTCACTTGTCACCAAGTTAGATTATGTTGTACAATGAATTCTTAAAATTCTCCTCAATTATAACTATTGAAATTATAATCCATATTATCCATCATGCTCTCATGATCTCTTAATCCTTATAACTTAAAATATTCACATTAACTTGTTAATTAATTTTTCAAAATGGGAAAAATTCTCGGTTATCACATCTTCTCCACTTTAGAAAATTTGATCATCCAAATTGAATAGAGCAAATCAGGATAACTATGGGTACATCTCCTTCATCATTCTCTCCAGCTCCTAAGTAGCTTCCTCAAATGAATGATGCTGCCAAAAACTTTAACCAAAGGAATATACTTAAACCTTAAAACCTATCTTTCTTGTCAAGTATCCGGATTAACTTTTCTATATAATTAAGGTCCTCCCTGATTTCTAATGACTCAAACTTGATAACATAGGAGGGATCCGAATGATACTTCTAGATAACTATGGAGGGAGTGCCAACTAATAAGCCATATCCCAACTCTATCTAAAATCTTAAACAACCCGATAAAACACGGACTTAGCTTCCCTTTCCTACTGAATGTCATACCCTTAGATGATAAGACTTTCATAAATACAAAATCACCCATTAAAACTCTAAGTTTCATCTTCAAGTATCTGCATAACTCTTTTGTCAGTTTTAAGCTATCTTAAATCTGCCACATATCGATAGAACATTCTCAATAGCCTGTTCCACAAGCTCGGGAGAAAACACCTTCCTATCTTTGACCTCTTCCTGGCCAATAGCAGATCATCATCTCCTCCTATAAAATGCCTCATACAGTGCATACCAATACTGGATGATAGTTTTTATTATAAAGAAACTTGATTAGTGGTAGAAGATCATACCAAGAGCTCTAAAAGTCCAAACATAAGCTCAAAGCATATCTTCCAAAGTCTAAATGGTCCTCTTTGATTGTTCATCGGTCTAAGGCTAAAAAACATTAAGAAAAGTAGAACCGAGAGTGATCCTGAAATCTCTATCAGATGTGATGCTCGCTGGTGTACCATACAGCCTAAGTATCTCTCAAATATACAAATCAGCTAGATCACTCAAAGAATCCGTAGACTTAATGGCTAGGAAGTGTGACGACTTACTCAACCTATCGACTATGACCTATAAGCATCATGGTTTTTTTCGAGTCCTTGATAATCCCAAAATAAAGTTCATGGTAATAAGCTCCCATTTCCAAGTAGGTACAGGTAGAGGCTTAAGTAAACCAGCGAGTTAAAATGTTCTACCTTAACCCGCTGACACACGAGACACCTTACCACAAACTCTACAATGTCCTGTTTCATCCCAGACCACCAATACATCTGTCGTAGATCATGATACATCCTATTACTCTTTAAGTGCTAAGTATACCTGAAATGTCACGCCCCGAAAACGCGAAAAATAGGGCAAATTTAAAACTTTTTACTCATCAAATCACAATTAAGGGTGCATTCCTGTGCAGTGTCATACATCATCATACTTATCATGCCTCAGGATCTCATCATAAATTAGTATATATCATACCATATACATTACTCAATTCCGAGTTAATCAATCCTAACACATCCCATACAATATTGTACATCAAGTGTCTGTAATTACAATAATTGTCTGGGTACATGAAAAGATAAATAATACCTCAAAATACTATATATGGCCTGGAGCTCAAGTCCTCCACTAGCCACTACTCCGTATGTCGCAGGGAAACCCTTATCACTTGAAGAAATCTGAGGGGAAAGAAAATAGGGTGAGCTTCTAAATCGCTCAGTAAGGGGGTAAGGGACACATTATTAAATTAATGATTTACACACACAATCATTTAATTCACAGTTGAAAACTCAGAAGAAAATGTAACACGAATTCATCAAAACATCATGTAAAACATGAAAGTACACACTCAGTACAAATCACAGTTACAAGCATGTGGAAACCAGGATGTGATAATCGCTTTTCTCTTTAAAATGTGATAAAATCACAGCAATAAGAATGCATGTGGCACTGCCACCAAATACACGTGGCACAGCCACTGAATAAGATTCTCATGTGGCACTGCCACCAAATACACGTGGCACAGCCACAGATTAGGATTCTCACGTGGCACAGCTACCAAATACACGTGGCATAGCCACAGATTAGGATTCTAGCGTGGCACAGCCACCAAATACATGTGGCACAGCCACTGAATAAGATTCGCTCGTGGCACAGCCACCAAATACACATAGTACAACCACAGAATAAGATTAGGGCTCATCTCACGTTACCAAAAAGGAGGAATATCGGACTTACATGCTACTAGAGCAACGCCCGACGTGTACTCAGCATGACACACCTGAGTCTTAAGCAATAGCCATTATCATAAAGATTGTTTTGCCTTCACGTAAAGCTCATAATGGTTTTCTCTCATAAAACTCATTTCAAACCGTTTTGTACTCAACACAAAACATGTTAAAATCGAGCTTCAACCGGCACTACCACGCACACATTTCTCAATTCTCAGTACCTAAAACACTTTTCTCATTTTAAACACAAAATGGTTATAAAACGTTTTCACATATAGTTGACGACTCATAAAAGTCGGGCCCCAACCGGCTATAAAATCGTGTGCAATTCTCATTCACAACACATAAAACATGCTTATTTTCTCAATCAAAAGTCATGCTACAATATTATCACAAACACATACACAAATGAGTTTAGTTCTCCCTTACCTCTTTGCACCTCGTATAGTGCAATCGTTCCCTCGTATCATGGACTAGCCTCACATTCCACTTTGGAACTCCCAAGCTGTCCAAACGATGTTAAAAACATCAATATATCGACTCAATTTCACTATCGAGCATATCTTTGCTCATATTTTCTTAAATCTCTCAGTCATCCAATTTTTCTCATAACCCTATCATAACTAACATTCTCATCTACAACATTTCAACATTCTACATCTCTCATACCATATTCTATGCTAATTTCACCACATTGCCTCAATTTTCGATTTATAGTCAAAATCCCCTTTTACCACAATTTACTTAATAACATCACTACTACTACAATAAAATCATAGTTTCATCAATCTCTAACCATCTCCTAGCTATTTTAGCACAATGCCCATGTTCACAATCACCAAAAATCACTTCAAAATCAAAGATCAAGGTTTAGAGATTACCCAAACTTGTGGAGTGCTCAACTCACACCTTGATTCGATTCGTCTTTCGATTTCCTAGTATGTTGTTCTCCTTTGGGTGAGCAACAACTTTCCTTCTTGCCACAACTCTTGATTTGGATGAAAATGGGTGTTTTGGAGGGGAGAGAAAGCTAGGGTTCAAAAATGGCGATTTTAGGGAGAGAGAGATTGATTTTTAAGAAAAATAAAGGGGTCTTTATATAGACTGAGGGTAGGAGATCGATCTGGCTCTTGATGAGATTGATCTGCATTTGAATTGGGAGACGATTTGGGATAATTTTATGCCTAGGAGATTGATCTATCGAGGGGTGAGATCGATCTCTTAATGGCTTCATGAGATCGATTTGCTGCTTGAGGAGATCGATCTTCTTCCTAACAGAAAAATTTTGAGATCAATCCCTTCCTCATGAGATCGATCTCTTCATTACAGAATCATAAGGAGATTGATCTTCTTCCATTAGAGATCAATCTACTCGCTTAAATTCCTCCTTCCTTGTCATTTTTAACTTACTAGATCGATCCTCTCTTCTCCAAGATCGATCTGACCTCATAGTTTCACACTTTAACATATAAATCTCCAAATATAATTTTCACAATCCACCACTTGGATTATTTCTCATTCATTACTTATACATTTCACTCAGCTCAATAAATTACATTTCAAGTTCATATTACATAATTAAAATATGTCTAAAATTCTCAGATCTCACATGAAATATGTGACACTTCCAAAATTAGTCTCCTCAAAGACTCATATGTAAGGATAACTATATAGTCTCAGAACCTTAAAAATTTAACACTACTGAGATTGAAATCAAATCTCTATCTTTCCTATATCAAGTCAACAGTATCTACATAAAATTGATCTTTCCCCTGAGCTAACTGAATCCAATCCATCAGATCTAGTTTAATCCTTAAACTGGAAATCATACCATCATCAATCTCAAGAGGAGTAATATTGAAACTCATATTTGTAAACTGCTCTAATTATTTATACTCTTGGACCATCATATACGAAGCCATCCCCATGTGCTTCTTACTTATGACATTAGTTATAACAATAGCCTTACCAAGGTCGTACATTATCTCATATTCATAACAACTCAATACAAACCTTACTTACCTATTACCATAATACCTTATCAGACTGAAAACAATCTTTAAACTATACTCATGTAGCCAAATCCTTTTTGGGGAGACTAAGTAATTTCTCATGTGGTAACCAAGCGATAAGTGAAGTCCTCCGAAAACTATGGCTGCAATTACGACCCCAATCTCACTGGGTAGGTGAATAATTGAGAAACTGTGATAGGACTAATGTCATACAATGTAGATTACATAATGCACAACACATAACATAAGGGTTATCATGGGTAAACGTAAATGCAATACAAATAAATACTTAATCGCATGTCACATGAACTTATGCTTACATAATTACCACTCAGGCGATTACTTTAGGTGTCTCCAATACTATCATTTACACCAATAAACCTCATTAGACTTACTAACAAATAGATCATATTACTTCCATTTTTTTACTGATCAAAATAAATAATCTATTGATCAGGTAGGAAGAAGATTACAGCCTCAACGTAGCAGTTAAACTAACACAATTAGCAGCTAGCCAATCCATATCTAAAATAACATCAAAATCATACATATGAAGCAATACCAAATTTGCTACGAAATCTTTCTCTCTTACCCTTAACTTATAATTCTTATAAACTGAATCAGTCATCTGAGACTCTTTCATGGTGTATTGCCTTGTGTAGCTTCATTTTCTTAACTTTCTTATCTTTTTCACACTTAAAATAATCGCGTGTCTTCTCATAACAGGGCTTAGATCTTGATAAAGTAGAAGGTTTAGAACTGTTAAGTGAAGGCGTTACAATCCTTTTAAATTCTTCCTTGGGACCTTATCTCGAATAAGTTCTCTTCTTAACATTATCTTTCATAACTTTGGTTTTGTTAAACTCAGCTTTCGCTCGTAGTTGTGATGCAATTTGTAGCTATTAAGGGGCTTATTCTGAGGAAATATGAAAGAAAAAGTAGTAGTCGTGGTCCACCAAGTCTATTCCTCTTAGTTCAAGCTTTTTTATACAAAAAATAAGCATTTTGCTATGCTTTTAAACACTATTCATAATTTGTATCCAGACATACACAAACTTTAGGATGTAAACCTGACTTGACTTGCATACATTGACTCGTACTAGATAAACTTGCTCTGATACCAACTTTATAACTGCTACGGAGTGGTGAACAAAGTAAGTAAAGAGAAACACGTTAGGATTTACGTGGTTCAGCAAGGTGCCTACGTCCACAGTGGTAGTTGTGAGTTTACCACTAAGTATACGGTGTGAATCAGACTATTCACCAAGTACAACGCTCTTGACAAGATTGGTTGAGCGTCTGAGTGCGACTAGGGTACAAGTATATAAGGAAGAAAGTAAGACGCAAAGTAATTTTACAAAGCCTGGGTAGTAATAAGAAGTAAAGCTACCTTTCTTAAGGGAAGGATGGCCTATCTATAGACGAGTAGGGGGCACAAGATGGTGCAGTGTGTCATTATTTGGTGAAGTCTAGTTCTATGTGTAAAACCCGAAATTAAAGCGTAAATTTTTATGAGGGATGAAAATGGTCACAATTTTAAACGAATGGGATTCGGACTAGAAATAAGAATTTAAAATACGAAATGAGTGAGTGTTCATGAAAGGAATTCGAGTTAAATTAATCCCGAACACGTGCAAGGGCAAAACGGTCAAAAGATCGAAAATCGGTATAAATTCGCGAAGAAAAATTTAATTAAAAATAATGGATTGAGAAATCTTGGTCAATAAAGGTGAAATAAATTTATTTTGGGTTAAACTGATCAAGATATCAATTTATTGAAATTAATCGAGATTAATCAGAATTTTTAATTCGAAAAATATATCGAAAAGCCGAAATAATACTGATAAATTCAATTAGGGATTAATTGAATAAATTAATAATTTTTTTAGATATTTTTGACAAATTAATAGTATTATAATGATTAAAATAATAATAAAAATAATTAATAAAAAAAATGGAAAACGAAAACGTGAAAAGAAGAATACAAAAACCACCAAGGAAAAACCATCACAGACGACCACCGAAAAAGGAAGAGGAGCTTCAGGCGATCTCCCTGGTACCGACGGCACGACCCACCGACGCTAAAATCTGACGAATCGGGGGAGAGAAAGATCAACGAGAGAGAAAAGCTCGGTCCCGGCTATCCACGGCAGCTGAGCGTGAGCGGGGGCCACCGGCGTGATCGGGAGGAGGAGCCGATCATTTTGAGACCCCTAGCTGCCGACGAAATGGCCGAAATCGTCGGCGACAGCCAAGCCCAAAATGGGTACCGACGGCGGAGAGAACAGGTCGGACCAACCACTTTTCAGCGACCTCGACCGAAGCCAACCCCAGATCTGAGATGCGAACGACCCAGCGGAGCCACTGGCGGTGGAATTCGATGGAGAACCGACCGACAAGGCACTGAACCGGTCGAATCGAAGTGAACCGGTGGTCCAAACCGGGTTGAACCGGACCGAACCGGTTCAGCCAATGACGAAAGAGAAAAAAAGGAGAAAAAGGGAAAAAAGAAAAAGAGAAAAAATTGAGGAAAAATCCCGACGATGTAATCGAGCTACGAGTAAGTCGGTAAGCGGTCAAAATTGATCGATTTAAATTTTGAAATATTTAATTTAATTAATTTTCGACTGAAAATTTACCCGAAAATTTATAAAATTGTGTAGCTCGACAATTGACGTCAAACGAGAGCTTGAGACAGACTCGATTTGAGTACTAGCATGGAATCTCGAGTAAGTAGCCCTTATTTACGACAATTTACATCGTTATGCATGCTTCAGATTTAATTACCACATAAAATAAATTAAATTCTGAAAATTTAGATAGATTGTCGTAAATAATAAATTGAGCTATTCGAGAGTTAGAACGAGGCCCAATAAATTGTTGGTGGGCCCAATGAGCCCAATAGGCCTCGATAATGTAAAAATTAAGTGGAAAATGGGCTTAAGGCCGATTAAGGCCCATTAAGGTGCAATCGGGCGCAATAGGGGTAAATGGGTCCAATGATTTAAATTAAGCCCAGAAAATATTAAATACAATTAAATTGTATGATATCTGACCTGAGGAATATTTATACGCAGTTTTGGACATTCGATTGGGAGTAAATCGGACTGCGTGACGAGACAGCACTGGAAAATGAAAGGTCAGACTCTACAAAAAAATAAGGTAAGGGAATTCTACGGACTGCTAGAGGTAACTTTACGAAATTTCAAAGTCATATGCAGTCTTTTAAATTATCTGAAGGGTCTAGAAGTAAGTAAAAAATTGTAGTGCCCCGAATGGGCAAATTACCAAAATACCCTTGTTAAGGGTAAAATTTTCAATTTTAGAAAAAATTGAGAGGAGTAAGAGCAAGAGGTTCCTGCTCGTTCTGGAGATATTTTGACGCATGCATGAGTAGGCTAGCTAACCTTAAAAGAAAAATGCACAACATTGCATATTTTCAACGAGGAAATTGTTTTGAAAACTGTTTTGAGGAAACAGAGCCGCCTACGTGTTTTTATTGACATGTGACGGGCTGGAGCTTAGCTCGCACAATATTTTAATTTGGGTGATGCATGCATTAGTGCTGGAGCGAGAGCTCGCACTAGAGTTTTACATGTATTGGTGATGGAGTCTAACTCGCACCTGATTTTACATGATTTTCGTGATACGGTGCTAGAGTCTAACTCGCACCATATTTTTATATGATTTTGAGATAGGGTGTTGGAGCTTCGCTCGCACCAGATTTTCACATGGTTTGCATACAGAGTGCTAGAGCTTAGCTCGCACTAGTTTTTATTGATTTGATGAGAGTGCTGAGCATCGCTCGCACTGATTTTATGAGAACATGCGATGAGCCGTGCTTAGAGCGTCGGGTAGACTGTGTGTCACCTACTAAATAGGCTCGAACGTGCGTTCTGAGACAGGGTATGACATATGGTTTCACGGAGTACGATGTACCATGCAAGTAGCATGGAGTACGATGTACCATGTGGCATCTTCGGATGCGTGGTATCTTCGGATACGTGTGGCATCTTCGGATGCGTGGGATCAGATAAGACCGACGAGATGGACTGACCCACCTCCCAAGCAGTTCCAGATCATGGTGAGACCCAGCACACTAGGATTCGTGTAGGCAGAGGGACTCCCGAGGACACATGGCCATAGTCCTGGTTATTACCGATATACAGATGTTGCCTAGTCTCGCATGTTGATGATTTTGACGAGATTGAAACTGGGTTTTAAACTAAATTTACATGATGTTAATTTCATGCTTTTTAAACCCGTGTGTGATGTAAACTGATTTTCATGATTTTGTGTGAGTCAGGACCACCCGAGGGATGGGTTGAGTCCTAGATTTGTTGTGAAATTTTAAATGAGAAAGAAATGATTTGAAATCGTTGCATGTTGAATTTTCCATGCAAACTTGTTTTACATGACATCATGAATCATAGCATCAGTTTTGAAATGTGTGGAGAAAGGGTGGTTTATGCATGACACCACGTTCATGTAGGTAGTATGGTTACTTACTTGTTCGTAAGATTACCTTACTGAGCTTGATGTGCTCACCCCTTTCATTTTCTCACACAGATAATCTCCAGCAGATGTTGAGGCGACTGAGTACTGCATTCCGGATATCCGCTGCTGTCCATCATTTAAGGTATATACACTTGTACATATTGTATCTAAATAAGCATAGCACAGTAACATGTTTGTAAGTGACTTTAGGGGATGTATAAATATTGTAAACACTTATAAATGATTGAGAGATAATTAATTTGGTGGGACTGGCATTGACGCACAGCCCAATTATTAGCGGAGTGTAGTCACGATTAAAAGACAGGTAAGCATGAAAGAAAATCACAATAAAAATGAAAAATTTACTCTGATTTTTAGGTAGTTTTGGGTCGTGACATATAAAAGTGTTATCAGAGCGAAATTGGTCTGATGTGTGTCAGTGTCAGTAATTAGGAAATTACATCCCCGTGTTACTGTGCTTGGTTAGATATAATAGTGTATATCGAGATGGGTTTTAACTAAGAAATGGTTGAGAATGCATGAATACCTAATATTAGTCGTGATAGAGGAGGTAGAGCACGAGGCAGAGGTCGTAGAGGTAGACCTAAGCTTGCTAATCGTGCTTAGTTGACCTGTGAGAATCAGGATGAGATTGAAATGGAGGTTTATATTGAGCATGCCTCATAGAGTCCAACAGAGAGATCAGACAGTATTGAGACACGCTTCGTGAGGTTGGAACGAAGTGTGGAGAATATTTTGAGAGCAAATTGCTCAGAGTATGCATAAGATTTGAGGGCAAGTCGGAGCATTGATGGAAGTCCGCTCGACCCAACTTAAGAGTTAGACATCCAGAGCTGACATGCGAAATATTTCTGGATGTATTCTGGTGATAGAATATCCCGGACACTGTTTAAAGGGAATGATAGATAAAATCCTTACTCTGACCTAGAGGAATTAATTTATTGAAGAGTATGAATTATGAGTATGAAACTCAACTATATTCTTGGGCAGATATTACCTCGACACTATGAACAGTGATAGTTGAGATGTCTAAAAGTTTATGGAAGGGCTCAGATTGTCGATTAGAGTCTGATTGGCCCATGAGATATTACCTATGCCAAGGCAGTGCGTAAACTACAGTGGTGTGAATAAGATTGTGAGTTGTACGCCTCTGAGATTGGGAAAGGTAGTAAGGGCCAAAATAGAGACAGAAAGAGAATTGAGAATGACAAAAATGTCAGAATGGGAAAAAGGTAATTGGTAAAAGATCTAATTTGATGAGTTATGCAGTAAGATGATTGGTAAGGTCCCAGTGCATCCAATTTCGGCACTTTTAAGGGGTATTGTGATTGGAGAACCCCGATCTGCTACGGATCACTGTAGAATGTGTGGTAAATACCATGGAAGTAGGACTTACACCTACATATTATTGATGAAAATGGCCGTTAAGTGTGGTAAGACGGACCATTTATTATGATTGCTCAGAGTTGGGCGAGATTACCCCACAGAAAGGTAAAGAGATAGAGAAAACCCTGTTGAGATAGCTGCATCGAAAAGGGAGGCCACAGCCGAAGAGAAAAGGAAAGTAGGCTGTTGGACAAAGGCGAGTGTATATCTTGGACCAGGACACTACTGATATTTCATAGGATGTGGTGAAAGATACCACACTGCTTATGAATAAAGAAGTAATTGTGTTAATTGATCCTGGTACCACGTATTTCTTCATACCGCCTTCATTCGCATGTAAGTGAGTAAAAGACATGAATGCCTACACTATTGGGCACAATGCTGATAAATGAGTACCCCAATAGAGGAAAGTTAACTAACGGAATAATTATGAAGAGATTTTAAGTTGAAAACGGGGGAAGAAGTATAAGTCAGCCGATTTTATTCAATGGACTATGAATAATTTAAAGTAATATTTGAGAATAAAGTAGTCACCTGCATATTATGATGTTCGAATTTCTATCCTAAGATAGTGATATGGTTACCTCTGAAAAGTATACTGTAAGTTTGATAAGTACTAAAAAGGGGTGCAATGATTGAAATTAAAGGAGCAAATGATGGTACTCACGAAATGAATAATGACAGAGTTTCGTTATAATTGATATACGAAGGAGATACTCTTTAAGATATGTTTGATCCTAAATACAAGATGTACTGGAGTAAGAGGCGTATGCTAGGTAAGAATACCCTTAAAATATGAAGTAATTTGGATTAAAGCAATAAGTAGTAAATATGAATTATAACCAAGGATAAGGGTGGATATAACCATAACTAGTCCTGTGGTTAAGTCTAAGGGTTAATAAAGGTATTTCAAAATACCTCCCCGCCTGAAGACTTGACAGCGTCTAGAAATATATATATATATATAATCTATAACTTGAAATCGACCGTGGTAAGATATAAATTTAAAATTTGGATACTTTTACTAGTACGATAAAGAACTATAAAATTTGATTAATTATGAAGGTTAAAATATTAAAATTTAATAAAAGCCGTTAATATAAGAAAAAAGAAATGACGCGGGTTAGTATCGTGAACAGAAGAAATTTTGAAGTGATATTATACGCTTATGGGTACATAGGTCAAGGATATGAGCGATTGAAATATGTAGTGTAGCTCAACTACAATGAGTTATTTAAACTTTACCTGGACCGATTTGTCATCATCCTTATTGATGATATGCTGGGTGTATTTAAAGTCCAGGGAAAATTATAAGTAACAATTGAAAATTTCTTTTACAGATGGTTGTTGCGAGTTCTAAAAATGGTATACTTTGTTGACACGTTTAACTAAGAAAGGTATTTGAATGGGATGATAGACGTGACAGGAATTTTGGTGTAATGAAGTATGAACTGACCACCATGATTTTTTACCATATCCAACAGCTCAAAAGGTTCTCTGTGTGTATGAATGACTCAAAATAATGAATGAGCTGTGTATAGATGCAAAATGGGAAGATAGCCGATTATGGACCCAGATAACTCAAGGATCATGAAAGAAACTATCTGACCCATGATTTAAAAAGTTGGCAGCGATAGTATTTGTACTGAGTAGATGGCACTATTAGGTGGTACACGATGAGGAATTTTGGGTATGCACTGATCATAAAGCCCCAAGTATCTGTTTTCACAGAAAGAAGCGAATATGAGAATACATAGTGGGTTAGAGCTTCTGAGAGATTTTGATTATGGAAAATTGTACCCCCCAAGAAAGGCTAATGTAATGGCTGATGCCTTGAGTAAAAAGTGCATCGGGATGGTACCACATATGATGGTCAGGGAGCGTGAGCTACTTGAGCAGTTGTGAGCTTCAGTCGTGATGTGATCCCTTCTGATGATGACAGTGATTGTGTGACAGCTAGCCTGAGATTAGAACCGGATGTGAGTGCCCGGATTTGACAGGCTTAGCGAGATGATTGGCATGGTGTCAATAGTGTGGGTCAGATTCAGAAGGGTACAGTGATAGAGTTCACAAAGTATGATAATGGTTACTGAGGTTCAGAGACAGTATAAGTACTCCCCAAGACCACCGTTGATGAGATAATGATATTATCAAAAGCTCACTCTTCGGGATATACAGTGCATACGAAAAGTAATAAAAATATATGAAATCTCTGAAAAGGGTATTGGTGGTCAGATGTGAAAAGAGATAAGGTAGAGATTGTGGAAAAGTGCCTAGTATGTCAGCAGAATAAGGTAGAGTATTAAAAGTCTGCAGAGTTATTGCAGCCTCTACCTATATCAACACGGCACAGAAATAGGAGCAAGTCTCTATGAATTTTGTGATGGGTTATAGAGGACTTAGATGAATCACGAGGCTATTTAGATGATAGTCGCTAAATTGACTAAGTCTACCCATCTTCTGGTTATGAAATCCCCATATACTCAGAGTGTGTAAGAGGATTCAGGTATAAGGAAGATTGTGGAACATTATGTAGCGTTCCGGTGAGCATGGTATTATTTAGGGATTTCTGCTTCACTTCCTACCTCTGAGAATATTTTTTAGGAAGCTACGAGAACCTGATTTAGTATTAGTACAGCTTCCCATCCTCAGACAGATGGTCAGTTAGAGAGGACTGTACAGGTTTTGGAGGATATGATGAAAGCGTGTGCCATTGATTTTATAAGCTCCTAGGATGATCAGTTATTATAAATTGAATCCACCAATAACAACAGTTGTCACTTGCGTATCGGGATAACAAGATATGAGGCATAGTATGGCCGTAGGGGTTGTTTCCCTAACTTAGATAAGAAAAAGTGGGTGACAGATAGAAATTTCTTCCGAATTAGTATAATAAGTCTCTGAGGATGTTCAGTTGAGTGAGAGATTAAAAACACCTCAGAGCAGACAAAAACCATTGGAATTCATCGAGGGTGAATCAATATTGTTGAAGTTATTTGTCCTAAGGGAATAAGGACATAACGAGACTCGGGAAGAAGGCAAATTGAGTTTTGCTGAATGGAATTTTTGAGAGATTGGACAAGTGGGAGATAAGACCTGTAGGTTGGCGTTATCGCCTGAATAAACAGGCATCCACAATGTGTCCCATCTTTTGATACTTTGGCAATACTATCCAGATCCAGCATAGGTGATCAGATATGAACTCCAACAGTTCAGCTCAGTGCAAATATAAGTATATTGAAAAAGTTGATTCGGGCATTAAATAGGAAAGAGAAAGTATTGAGGTTTAAGACGATCTCCCTAGTCAAGTCCTTTAGTAGTAGTATGCTCCAGAAAAGTCACATAAGAGTTAAGAGTATGTTATGTGTGAAATATCCGGAGTGATTTACAGACTAGCTTGGTTCTAATTTGGAGGACCAAATTTCTTAAGTGGGGGAGATTATGTAAGACCTGAAATTAAATCGTAAATTTTTATGAGGGATGAAAATAGTCACAAATTTAAACGAATGGGATTCGGACTGGAAATAAAGATTTAAAATACGAAATGAGTGAGTGTTCATGAAAGGAATTCGAGTTAAATTAATCTCGAACAAGTGCAAGGGCAAAACGGTCAAAAGATCGAAAGCCAGTATAAATTCGAGAAGAAAAATTTAATTAAAAATAATGGATTGAGAAATCTTGGTCAATAAAGGTGAAATAAATTTATTTTGGGTTAAACTGATTAAGATATCAATTTATTGGAATTAATCGGGATTAATCGAAATTTTTAATTCGAAAAATCATTTCGAAAATAATCGAAAAATATACCGAAAAGTCGAAATAATACTGATAAATTCAATTAGGGATTAATTGAATAAATTAATAATTTTTTTTAGATATTTTTGACAAAATAATAGTATTATAATGATTAAAATAATAATAAAAATAATTAATAAAAAAATGGAAAACGAAAACGCGAAAAGAAGAAGACAAAAACCACCAAGGAAAAACCATCACCGGCGAGCCACCACCGGCGAGCCACCACCGGCGCTGGATGAGGGGCCACGACGACCGAAAAAGGAAGAGGAGCTTCAGGCGATCTCCCTGGTACCAGCTGCACGACCCACCGATGCCGGAATCCAGTGAATCGGGGGAGAGAAAAATCGACGGGAGAGAAGAGCTTGGTCTTGACGATCCACGGCAGCTGGGCGTGAGCGGGGGCCACCGGAGTGATCTGGAGGAGGAGCCGGTCATTTTGAGACACGTAGCTACCGGTAAAACAGCTGGAATCGTCGGTGACGGCCAAGCCCAAAAATGGGTACCGACGGTGGAGAGAACAGGCAGGACCGGCCACTTTTCGACGACCTCGATCGAAGCCAACCCCAGATCTGAGATGCGGATGACCCAGCGGAGCCACTGGCGACGAAAGCCGGTGGAGAACCGGCTGGCAAGGCACTGAACCGATCGAACCGGAGTGAACCAGCGGTCCGAACCGGGTTGAACCTGTAAGACCCCGTATATGTATAATGGTAATGTGTGTAATTGGATCAAATAAATATGAATGGACTTGTAATGTAAAGTATAATTGATGTAAGTCCATGGATTCAATGTACGTATGTGTAATATGATTTGTAACGTACATACAAGTTCCATTGAGTATGAATATGAAGAAATGAGTTCTTATAAGTGATGGATGTGATTGAAACTCAAAATGAGTAGTGTGGTAAAATGGAATGAAGTTATGCTTCCATTTGGTTTTATGTAGGATACCTTTGGACATACAATGAATGCACATAAGTTTCAATGTGCATAAGGTATGAATGGATGCCATTTTCAAGTTATAAAGGTGGATGGATGAGAAAATGGCCATGGCAACAGATTAAGGATGTCTTGGTATGAGTTGCAGCAAGGAAACTGCAGGAAATCTGGAAAACATGAAGGCCAGATCGATCTCATAGGATGAGAGATCGATCTGGAAGAGCCAGAATGCTCTTATTTGGGCAATGGAATAGAGCTGATCGATCTCCAAAAGCATTCTGTGATGAAAAGATCGATCCTCAAGCACCCAGATCGATCTCCTTAGCTCTCTGTTCGGGAGAAGATCGATCTCATGCTTCGACAGATCGATCTCATGCTTAAAATTTCATGAAAATGAGAGATTTAAGGGGACCAGATCGATCTCCTCTTGGACCAGATCGATCTCCCCAAGCTATTTCTATATAAGGAGGGCTAAAAATTTGAAAATTTCGAGAAAAACACCAATCTTCTATTTCTAACCCAAAAACCTAACTTTCTCTCTCTAAAATCAGCCATTTCTAGCAAGAATTGAGGGGAGACCATTAGACATTAAGTTGTTCATCTTGAGGAAGAGAACAACATAGTTGGAACCCAAAAACCCATTGTGGGTATTGAAGGAGATAAGGGCATTGACATTTGGAGCAAGAAGAAAAATCATATTTGGTAAGATTCTAACACTCCAATCTAAGTACATTGTCTATTTAATTGATTTTGGGGTTGTTTGGCATGAGTATGTATGGATGGAAACACCAAGGTTGTGTTAGAAACTAATGTAACCTAGAAAATGGAATGCCTCTAGTGTGAGAAAGTATGATTTGGGGAGTTGGTGGTTTATGGGCTATGATAAGTTGTTAAATGAGTAATATGGGTGATTTGGAATGGTTATGTGGAGTTATAATGTGGGTTTAAGCGAAATTGTGAAAATGAATATGTATATGCTTGATAAAATGCCATAGTGAGGGAATTCATGAAATATGAACACTATGAGCTTAATGTCGATTTAATATCGATTTGGAATAAGTTAATAAGCCTAAGAAAATCCATAGACTTGAGTTATGGGTAATAGAATGAAACAAGGCCTTATGAGCATTAATAGAAACTATAGGTTGAATCGACTATAGTGAACGCACGATGTCCTGTTATATGGATCGAATATAATGTGGAATACGATTATACACAGTTTCGAAGAGTCCAGTGGAAACGAATCGAACCGTACGAGTAAGCAGCTTAAGGAAGATGAATCACGCATCGCGATTCTAGGTAAGGGAATTCTGTAAGTATATAGAGGTAGCTGCACATATTTTATGGGTGTATAGGACTTTGGAAATGTGCATGGATTTATAGAAATGTGTTTTGAAGATGTATGGATGTGACTATGAATAATTGTATGAGATTTGGTGGTTGAAATGGTATTGTAAAGAAATGGGATAGTAAGGCTAATAATTGCATAAATCTAATGTTTTGATGTTTTTCAAAACAGAATTGCTTGGTTTTAAGCAAGCTTGTAGATAGGCCGGCTAGTATTTTATTGATGTTGTGGAAAAGCATTTGTGAAGTGCTAAACCCGGTTGTCGGGATTGTTTGATTGTGTATGAGCCGCCTATCGTATTTGCATGACAGAAATCGCGCTAGAGCCTCGCTCGCGCTGGATTTCTATGTTTTCACTTGTGTGATACGTGCTTGAGCTTAACTCGCACTTTGATTTGAATTGTGACGATGTTTTATAAACCGTACTGGAGCTTACGCTCGTACGTGGATTTGAGTGGGTTTCTTATGCATATAACCGTACTAGAGCTATGCTCGTACGTGGTTTCTTCATGTTTTATGCATAAATGCCGTACTAGAGCGTTGCTCATACGAAGTGATTGGTTTTGATGCATGAATTCGCGCTAGAGCGTAGCTCACGCTGGTTTTCACACTGTGGTATGTATGAGGCCGTGGTGAGAGATACGAATTAACTCAGGGAACCTAACAGGCCTGACAGACCTCTTGAGTGGGGTGAGGGTGTGGGGCTTGGACCTGCCATAATCCATTCAGGGAACCCAACAGGCCTAACAGTCCTCTTGAGTGGGGTGAGGGTGAGGGGCTAGGACCTGAATCAGGGAACCCAACAGGGACGAGCAAGGCCATGAGGGGCTAGGACCTGGTATTGAGGTTACTCCCACGCGCTCTTGAGACTATAAAGGTTACACTTGGGGTAGATAAGACCTATGGCAGGCACCCCCAACCATGTTATGGGTCCACGGAGTACGATGTACCGTGTATATCACATGGAGTACGATGTACCGCGTGGTGGTTACTTGATTGAGAAAGTCTGGCGGAGAACTAACCCACCTTCGTACCAGCATGATACCCCGCACACCGAGATCCGTGTGGTCTGGGATGATATGTGACGATTGGCCAACGTAGTCACTTGAGATATAGTAACTTGTCTCCTTGCTTGATTTACTTACTACCACATGATTTTAAATCTCTAAGTGTGATTTGTGATTGTTTAAGGTAGACCCGAAGGAGGGGTCGAGCCTCGTAGATTTGATTTGTGAAATGAAAATGAGGTTGTGAATGTGAATTGATGTGATGTGATTGTATGTGTTGAGAAAGAGTTTTATGACGTGGGTTTAAAAAGGAGGTTTCTTAATGAATTGCCCTTTTTATGAATTTAAATGAGATCGAGCATAAGATGATTTATACATGATGTTTTTACCATGTTTTATATGCCAATGTACATGATTTTGATACATGATATATATGTATACTCATATGGCATAGTTTTATTCCTCATGCTCCTACCATAAATGATTTATGCATAACACTATCAGCATGTAGATAGAGTAGTTATCTATCATGCTTGCATTATTGCCTTACTGAGCGTGTGGTTGCTCATCCCTCTCTATTTTCCCCCTACAGAGTGTGCATAGTAGCCCAGTGAGGACTGAGGCGTGGTATTTTGGACTCCGCTGCATCTCTATCGCTTAGAGGTATATACACAGTGATTCTTTTTGTATCTAAACAATGTAAAAGCACAGTATTCTTTTGAGTTGTAATTATGGGGGATGTAGATGTCAGTAAAACATGTATTCGTATAAGAACACGATTAAATGCAAATGTATGACATCGTTTTAGTTAACTGAGAATGAATGAGATGTGGTGTTTATTATTGACTCACAGCCTAACAGTATGTGGTGAGTTAGTTCACGACCGGGTAAGGTAACAGTAAAACGCAAAAAAATTTCAGTGATTTTCGGTTAAAGAGAATGGAATTGGGTCATGACAGAGATTGGTATCAGAGCTGTGTTGGCCTGATGTGAGTCATTAATAAAACGTAGGAAAGTACATCCCCATATTACTGTGCTTTTGTTTAGATATAACTGTGTATACTGTGATGGATTGAGCTTAATGAATTATTATAATACAGGGAGTTAGGCACTATGCCAGTTACACGCAAAGGTGGAGGGGCGAGAGCTCGTGCTAGTGGCCGTAGAGGTAGGCCTGAGAGCCGTGCGGAGCCACAAACTGAACAGGCTCCACAGAACCCTGCTGAGAGAGCAGAGGATACTGAGGCTCGCTTCGCTAGGTTAGGGCGGAGTATTGAGAATTTAGTGGAGATAGTCACGCAGGCCTTGGGTGCCGGTAACAGACGAGGTCCCGCGGTACAGCCTACTATTGAACAGGCAGCTACAGAAGCGGAGAGACCTCAGACTGCTGAGACTGCTACAGTTACACCACCTCCAGCCTAGGATACAGATTCTCCTATCGCTCCACAGCAGAGCGGTAGTGATTTGGGTTATGACTGCGACTTGAGCAGATTGTGAGAGTTTCAAGCGTTGAAACCCCCAGTGTTAAGAGGGGTGAAGGACCCAGTGGTTACGGAGGATTGGGTGTATGAGATGGAGAAACTATATAGGTTTTTCCGATGTACTTCAGTTGAGAAGGTAGCCTTTGCCGTGTTCATGTTGAAAGGCGAGGCAGAGCACTGGTGGAGGTCCACCGAGGCTATTTTGAGGGCCAGACACTCTGAGATCTCATGGGAGATATTTCTAGAGGCCTTCAGGAGACAATACATTCCAGCTACCTTACAGAGGAAACTGCGGATGGAATTTATGAATTTGGTTCAGGGGAACCATACTGTGGATGAGTATGAGTCCAAGTTTATGTCCTTGGGGAGATATGACCCGGACACGATGGGTAGTGAGACCCGAAAGATACAAAAGTTCATGGATGGATTGAGATTGGCCATCCGGACTAAGCTAGCTCCCTTCGACATTGTGACTTATGAGGAGACTGTACATAAGGCTCAGTTGTGTGAGCAAGACTTTGAGTGAAATACCTCCGAGCTTGGGAGAGTCAGTGTTAGAAAGGACAGAGACCGAAAGAGATCCGGGTTTGGAAGAGTGGCCAGGAGAGGTGGCTAAAGGTTTTTCGAGAAGAGGCCTAAGATTAAGGAGGTGCAGGAGAGAGCTGCTAGACCTCCCATATACCCAGCCTCGACTGCGCCGAGGGGTATAACTATTAGAGGACGACGACCTACCACGGATCAGTGTAGGAGATGTGGGAGATACCATGGGACTAGGCCATGTCAGGTGCCCCATGTTTCGTGTTTTAGGTGTGGGAGGCCAGGACATATATCAAGGTTTTGCACTGAGATGATTGAGGTTGCCTCACAGAAGGGCAAGGAGCCTGAGGGAGCTCCAGTTGAGACAGCGGCCCCGAGGAGGAGGGCTACAGCTGAGGAAAAAGGGAAACAGGCTATGGGTGTGAGCAGAGGAAGGGTGCACGCACTGGACCAGGACACTGCAGACGCATCGACGGATGTGATTAAAGGTACCATCCGAATCTTTGATTTAGAAGTATTGGTATTATTTGATCCTGGTGCCACGCATTCTTTCATATCACCTTCCTTTGCACATAAATTATTGAAATATGTGAAACCAACATTGTTGGATAAAATGTTGATGATTTCCACACCCATGAATGATAGTCAATTGACTGAGCATGTATGTAGAGATTGTAAGTTAAAGATAGAGGGAAAGGAAATGATAGCCAATCTGATTTTATTGAATATGAATGATTTTGATGTAATTTTGAGAATGGATTGGTTGGCTACCAATCGTGTTGTGATGGATTGTCATGCCAAAACATTGATGTTTTCAGGATTAGACAATCTTATTATAAATTTTGATGAAAAGAAATGATATGATTATTTGTGGTAATAAAAGAGTATAATTTTAAATGCATATTGCTTGAGAGATAAATTATTTGTTTATGATAAATATTAAATGTGGAGTGATGGCTTATGTTACTAACAATGGAGAGGATAATGTGAAGGGTTCATTGCATACGTGGTCGATATAGATGAGGCACACCCGGAATTGAGGGACATACCCGTAATTGCGGATTACCCTGACGTCTTTCCGGATGAATTACCAGGACTACCACCTGAAAGGGAAATGGAATTTTACATAGAGTTAGTGCCTGGTACAGAGCCGATATCGAAACCACCCTATAAAATGGCTCTGATAGAATTGGAAGAGCTGAAGAAACAGCTGCAAGAGTTGTTGGAGAAGGGGTTTATTAGACCGAGTGTCTCACCTTGGGGAGCACCGGTTCTATTTGTAAGGAAGAAGGATGGAAGCCTCCGACTGTGTATAGATTACCGGTTGTTGAATAAGGCCACCATTAAGAACAAGTACCCCCTTCCAAGAATTGATGATTTGTTGGATCAGCTCCAAGGAGCTGAAGTATTTTCTAAGATAGATCTGTGGTCAGGGTATCATCAGTTGAGGATCAGGAATGGAGATGTACCCAAGACAGCATTTCGTACCCGTTATGGCCACTACGAGTTTTTGGTTATGCCATTCGGATTGACAAATGCTCCCACAGCATTTATGGCATTGATGAATGATATATTCAAGCCATACCTGGACAAGTTTGTAATAGTGTTCATTGATGACATTTTGGTGTATTCCAAGTCCAGGGAAGATCATGAGGAGCACTTGAGGATAGTTCTGCAGACCCTCCGAGAGAGAGAATTGTATGCCAAACTCAGCAAGTGTAACTTTTGGTTGGAACAGATCTCATTTCTGGGGCATGTTATGTCAAAGGATGGGGTATCGGTGGATCCATCCAAGATAGAGGCAGTTGTACAGTGGGAACAGCCCAAGACAGTAACTGAGATCAGGAGTTTTCTGGGATTGGCAGGATATTATCGGAGATTTGTAGAGGGTTTCTCTAGACTAGCTGCTCCATTGACACGCCTCACGCGAAAAGATATTAAGTTTGTATGGGATAAGGCATGTGAGAGGAGTTTTGAGGAGCTTAAGTGTCGATTGACGACTGCTCCAGTTCTCACCATTCCTACCAGCTCAAGAGGATTCTTGGTGTATACGGATGCATCGCACCAGGGACTGGGCTGTGTACTTATGCAGGATGGGAAGGTAGTTGCCTATGGATCTAGACAGTTGAAAGATCACGAGAGGAACTACCCGACACATGATTTGGATTTGGCGGCTGTAGTATTTGCTTTGAAAATATGGCTCCACTATCTCATGGTGAGAAATTTCAGGTATTCAGAGATCATAAGAGCCTTAAGTACCTGTTCTCACAGAAAGAGCCGAATATGAGACAGAGGAGATGGCTTGAACTCCTGGAGGACTATGATTGTGAAATCATGTACCACCCAGGTAAGGCAAATGTAGTTGCCGACGCTTTGAGTAGAAAGAACCTTGGGTTGGTGTCATATATGATGGTACGGGAACATGAATTGTTAGAACACTTTGCGAACCTCAATTTGGATGTAACCCCACCTGGATCTGAGAGACTTGAGATCATGGCTAGTTTAAGACTAGAGCTAGAATTGATTGGTCGTATTCGGCGAGCCCAGCAGAGCGATCGACGGTGCATCGATTGGCTGAGGCAGATACAGACAGGTGTGGGTATTGATTTTGAGCAGAGTACTGATGAGTTATTGAGGTTCAGAGGCAGAGTATGCGTTCCCAGGGATCCTGAGATCAGGAGAACGATTTTATCAGAGGCTCACTCATCGAAGTATACGATACATCCGGGAAGTACCAAAACCTTCAGAAGGTTTATTGGTGGTCTGTAATGAAGAGAGACATTGCTGAATATGTCGCTAAGTATCTCGTTTGTCAGCAAGTGAAGGTAGAGCATCAGAAGCCTGCAGGATTATTGCAGCCTCTATCGATACCTACATGGAAGTGGGAGCATGTCACCATGGATTTTGTGATGGGGTTACCGAGGACCCGTAGAGGTCATGATGCCATATGGGTTATTGTGGACCGATTGACTAAGTCCGCCCATTTCTTGGCTATGAGAGCTACCGATACACTGAGTCAGTTGGCGAACCTGTATATTCGAGAGATAGTACGGCTACATGGTGTACCAGTGAGCGTTGTTTCTGATAGGGATGCCCGCTTCACTTCCCATTTTTGGAAACATTTTCAAGAAGCGCTGGAGACCCGACTGAGGTTTAGCATCGCTTTTCATCCTCAGACAGATGGGCAGTCAGAGAGGACTATACAGACCCTCGAGGATATGTTGAGAGCGTGTGTGCTGGATTTTAGAGGCTCCTAGGATGACCACCTGCAGTTAGCCGAGTTCGCCTATAATAATAGCTATCATGCGAGTATCGGGATGGTACCCTATGAGGCATTGTACGGGCGTAGATGCCGTTCCCCTATCGGATGGGAAGAGGTTGGTGACAGACAGATTTTTGCTCCGGATTTAGTACAGCAAGCATCTGAGGACGTCCAGTTGATATGTGAGAGATTGCGGACAGCTCAGAGCTGGCAAAAGAGTTATGCTGACAAGAGACGGAGACCACTAGAGTTTGATGAGGGTGAGTCGGTATTTCTGAGGGTATCACCATCGAAGGGTATTATGAGATTTGGTAAGAAGGGCAAGCTGAGCCCTAGATATATCGGACCGTTCGAGATTTTGGAGAGAGTGGGAGATAAGGCGTATAGGTTGGCATTGCCACCGAACTTGGCAAATGTCCACAACGTCTTTCACGTCTCGATGCTTCGGAAGTATCACCCGGACCCGGCACACGTGATAAGATATGAGCCGTTAGAGCTCAATGAGAGTATGACGTATGTCGAGAAGCCGGTTTGGATATTGGATAGAAAAGAGAAAATGTTGCGGAATAAGACAATTCCCTTGGTGAAAGTTCTTTGGCAACATCACACGGCGGAAGAGGCCACATGGGAATTGGAGAACTTGATACGGGAGAAGTACCCTTAACTTTTTGAAGAGTGATTGGTTCTAATTTGGAGGACCAAATTCCTTGAAGGAAGGGAGAATGTAAGACCCCATATATGTATAATGGTAATGTGTGTAATTGGATCAAATAAATATGAATGGACTTGTAATGTAAAGTATAATTGATGTAAGTCCATGGATTCAATGTACGTATGTGTAATATGATTTGTATCGTACATACAAGTTCCATTGAGTATGAATATGAAGAAATGAGTTCTTATAAGTGACGGATGTGATTGAAACTCAAAATGAGTAGTGTGGTAAAATGGAATGAAGTTATGCTTCCATTTGGTTTTATTTAGTATACCTTTGGACATACAATGAATGCACACAAGTTTCAATGTGCATAAGGTATGAATGGATGCCATTTTCAAGTTATAAAGGTGGATGGATGAGAAAATGGCCATGGCAACAAATTAAGGATGTGTTGGTATGAGTTGCAGCAAGGAAACTGCAGGAAATCTGGAAAACATGAAGGCCAGATCAATCTCATAGGATGAGAGATCGATCTGGAAAAGCCAGAATGCTCTTATTTGGGCAATGGAATAGAGCTGATCGATCTCCAATGGGGCCAGATCGATCTCCTAAGCATTCTGTGATGAAAAGATCGATCCTCAAGCACCCAGATCGATCTCCTTAGCTCTCTGTTTGGGAGCAGATCGATCTCATGCTTCGACAGATCGATCTCATGCTTAAAATTTCATGAAAATAAGAGATTTAAGGGGACCAGATCGATCTCCTCTTGAACCAGATCGATCTCCCCAAGCTATTTCTATATAAGGAGGGCTGAAAATCTAAAAATTTTGAGAAAAATACCAATCTTCCATTTCTAACCCAAAAACCTAACTTTCTCTCTCTAAAATCAGCCATTTCCAGCAAGAATTGAGGGGAGACCATTAGACATTAAGTTGTTCATCTTGAGGAAGAGAACAACATAGTTGGAACCCAAAATCCCATTATGGGTATTGAAGGAGATAAGGGCATTGACATTTGGAGCAAGAAGAAAAATCATATTTGGTAAGATTCTAACACTCCAATCTAAGTACATTGACTATTTAATTGATTTTGGGGTTGTTTGGCATGAGTATGTATGGATGGAAACACCTAGGTTGTGTTAGAAACTAATGTAACCTAGAAAATGGAATGCCTCTAGTGTGAGAAAGTATGATTTGGGGAGTTGGTGGTTTATGGGCTATGATAAGTTGTTAAATGAGTAATGTGGGTGATTTGGAATGGTTATGTGGAGTTATAATGTGGGTTTAAGTGAAATTGTGAAAATGAGTATGTATATGCTTGATAAAATGCCATAGTGAGGGAATTCATGAAATATGAACACTATGAGCTTAATGTCGATTTAATATCGATTTGGAATAAGTTAATAGGCCTAAGAAAATCCATAGACTTGAGTTATGGGTAATAGAATGAAACAAGGCCTTATGAGCATTAATAGAAACAATAGGTTGAATCGACTATAGTGAACGCATGATGTCCTGTTATATGGATCGAATATAATGTGGAATATGATTATACGCAGTTTCGAAGAGTCTGGTAGAGACGAATCGAACCGTACGAATAAGCAGCTTAAAGAACTGGAATCACGCATCGCGATTCCAGGTAGGAGAATTTTGTAAGTATATAGAGGTAGCTGCTCATATTTTGTGGGTGTATAGGGCTTTGGAAATGTGCATGGATTTATAGAAATGTGTTTTGAAGATGTATGGATGTGACTATGAATAATTGTATGAGATTTGGTGGTTGAAATGGTATTGTAAAGAAATGGGATAGTAAGGCTAATAATTGCATAAATCTAATGTTTTGATGTTTTTCAAAACGGAATTGCTTGGTTTTAAGCAAGCTTGTAGATAGGCCGGCTAGTGTTTTATTGATGTTGTGGAAAAGCATTTGTGAAGTGCTAAACCCGGTTGTCGGGATTGTTTGATTGTGTATGAGCCGCCTATCATATTTGCATGACAGAAATCGCGCTAGAGCCTCGCTCGCGCTGGATTTCTATGTTTTCACTTGTGTGATACGTGCTTGAGCTTAACTCGCACTTTGATTTGAATTGTGACGATGTTTTATAAACCGTACTGGAGCTTACGCTCATACGTGGATTTGAGTGGGTTTCTTATGCATATAACCGTACTAGAGCTATGCTCGTACGTGGTTTCTTCATGTTTTATGCATAAATGTCGTACTAGAGCGTTGCTCGTACGAAGTGATTGGTTTTGATGCATGAATTCACGCTAGAGCGTAGCTTGCGCTGGTTTTCACACTGTGGTATGTATGAGGCCGTGGTGAGAGATACGGATTAACTCAGGGAACCCAACAGGCTTGACAGACCTCTTGAGTGGGGTGAGGGTGAGGGGCTAGGACCTGACATAATCCATTCAGAGAACCCAACAGGCCTAACAGACCTCTTGAGTGGGGTGAGCGTGAGGGGCTAAGACCTGAAACAGGGAACCCAACAGGGGCGAGCAAGGCCATGAGGGGCTAGGACCTGGTATTGAGGTTACTCCCACGCGCTCTTGAGACTATAAAGGTTACACTTGGTATGGGGTAGATAAGACCTATGGCAGGCACCCCCAACCATGTTATGGGTCCGCGGAGTACGATGTACCGTGTATATCACATGGAGTACGATGTACCGCGTGGTGGTTACTTGATTTGAGAAAGTCTGGCGGAGAACTAACCCACATTCGTACCAGCATGATACCCCGCACACCGGGATCTGTGTGGTCTGAGATGATATGTGACGATTGGCCAACGTAGTCACTTGAGATATAGTAACATGTCTCCTTGCTTGATTTACTTACTACCACATGATTTTAAATCTCTAAGTGTGATTTGTGATTGTTTAAGGTAGACCCGAAGGAGGGGTCGAGCCTCATGGATTTGATTTGTGAAATGAAAATGAGGTTGTGAATGTGAATTGATGTGATGTGATTGTATGTGTTGAGAAAGAGTTTTATGACGTGGGTTTAAAAAGGAGGTTTCTTAATGAATTGCCCTTTTTATGAATTTAAATGAGATCGAGCATGAGATGATTTATACATGATGTTTTTACCATGTTTTATATGCCAATGTACATGATTTTGATACATGATATATATGTATACTCATATGGCATAGTTTTATTCCTTATGCTCCTACCATAAATGATTTATGCATAACACTATCAGCATGTAAATAGAGTAGTTATCTACCATGCTTGCATTATTGCCTTACTGAGCGTGTGGTTACTCATCCCTCTCTATTTTCCCCCTACAGAGCGTGCATAGTAGCCCAGTGAGGACTGAGGCGTGGTATTTTAGACTCCGCTGCATCTCCATCGCTTAGAGGTATATACACAGTGATTCTTTTTGTATCTAAACAATGTAAAAGCACAGTATTCTTTTGAGTTGTAATTATGGGGGATGTAGATGTCAGTAAAACATGTATTCGTATATGTACACGATTAAATGCAAATGTATGACATCGTTTTAGTTAACTGAGAATGAATGAGATGTGGTGTTTATTATTGACTCACAGTCCAACAATGTGTGGTGAGTTAGTTCACGACCGGGTAAGGTAACTGTAAAACGCGAAAAATTTTCAGTGATTTTCGGTTAAAGAGAATGGAATTGGGTCGTGACAAAACCGGACCGAACCGATTCAGCCAATGAGGAAAGAGAAAAAAGGAGAAAAAGGGAATAAAGAAAAAGAGGAAAAATCCCGAAGATGTAATCGAGCTACGGGTAAGTCGGTAAGCGGTCGAAATTGACCTATTTAAATTTTGAAATATTTAATTTAATTAATTTTCGACTGGAAATTTACCCAAAATTTTATGAAATTGTGTAACTCGACAATTGACGTCAAACGAGAGCTCGAGACAGACTCAATTTGCGTACTAGCATGGAATCTCGGGTAAGTAGCCCTTATTTACGATAATTTACATCGTTATGTGTGCTTCGGATTTAATTACCGCATAAAATAAATTAAATTTTGGAAATTTAGATAGATTGTCGTAAATAATAAATTGAGCTATTCGAGAGTTAGAACGAGGCCCAATAAATTGTTGGTGGGCCCAATGAGCCCAATAGGCCTCGATAATGTGAAAATTAAGTGGAAAACGATCTTAAGGCCGATTAAGGCCCATTAAGGTGCAATCGGGCCCATAGGGGTAAATGGGCCCCAAAAAATATTAAATACAATTAAATTGTATGATATCTGACTTGAGGAATATTTATGCGCAGTTTCAGACATTGGATTGGGAGTAAATCGGACTGCGTGACGAGACAGCACTAGAAAAGGAAAGGTCAGACTCTACAGAAAAATAAGGTAAGGGAATTCTACGGACTGCTAGAGGTAACTTTACAAAATTTCAAAGTCATATGCCTCTTTTAAATTATCTGAAGGCTCTAGAATTAAGTTAAAAATTATAGTGCCCCGAAAGGATAAATTACCAAAATACCCTTGTTAAGGGTAAAATTTTCAATTTTAGGAAAAATTGGGAGGAGTAAGAACAAGACGTTCCTGCTCGTTCTGGAGATGTTTTGAAGCATGCATGAGTAGGCTGGCTACCCTTGAAAGAAAAATGCACAGCATTACATATTTTCAACGAGGAAATTGTTTTGAAAACTGTTTTGAGGAAACAGAGTCGCCTACGTGTTTTTATTGACATGTGACGTGCTAGAGCTTAGCTCACACGATATTTTGATTTGGGTGATGCATGCATTAGTGCTGGAGCGAGAGCTAGCACTAGAGTTTTTCATGCATTGGTGCTGGAGTCTAACTCGCACCTGATTTTACATGATTTTCGTGATACGGTGCTAGAGTCTAACTCACACCATATTTTTATATGATTTTGAGACAGGGTGTTGGAGCTTCGCTCGCACCAGATTTTCACATGGTTTGCATACAGAGTGCTAGAGCTTAGCTCGCACTAGTTTTACTTGATTTGATGAGAGTGCTGAGCATCGCTCGCACTGATTTTATGAGAACATGCGATGAGCCGTGCTTGGAGCGTCAGGTAGACTGTGTGTCATCGACTAAATAGGCTCGCACGTGCGTTCTGAGACAGGGTATGACATATGGGTCCACGAAGTACGATGTACCGTGCAAGTAGCATGGAGTACGATGTACCGTGTGGCATCTTCGGATGCGTGGTATCTTTGGATACGTGTGGCATCTTCGGATGCGTGGGATCGGATAAGACGGACGAGATGGACTGACCCACCTCCCGGGCAGTTCCAGATCATGGTGAGACCCAGCACACTAGGATTCGTGTTGGCAGAGGGACTCCCGAGGTCACATGGCCATAGTTCTGGTTATTACCGATATACAGGTGTTGCCTAGTCTCGCATGTTGATGATTTTGACGAGATTGAAACTGGGTTTTAAACTAAATTTGCATGATGTTAATTCCATGCTTTTTAAACCCATGTGTGATGTAAACTGATTTTCATGGTTTTGTGTGAGTCAGGACCACCCGAAGGATGGGTTGAGTCCTGGATTTATTGTGAAATTTTAAATGAGAAAGAAATGATTTGAAATAGTTGCATGTTGAATTTTCCATGCAAACTTGTTTTACATGACATCATGAATCATAGCATCAGTTTTGAAATGTGTGGAGAAAGGGTGGTTTATGCATGGCACCACGTTCATGTAGGTAGTATGGTTACTTACTTGTTCGTAGGATTGCCTTATGAGCTTGATGTGCTCACCCCTTTCATTTTCTCACACAGATAATCTCCAGTAGATGTTGAGGCGACTGAGTACTGCATTCCGGATATCCGCTGCTGCCCATCATTTAAGGTATATACACTTGTACATATTGTATCTAAATAAGCATAGCACAGTAACATGTTTGTAAGTGACTTTAGGAGATGTATAAATATTGTAAACACTTATAAATAACTGAGAGAGAATTAATTTGGTGGGACTGGCATTGACGCATAGCCCAATTATTAGTAGAGTGTGGTCACGATCAGAGGACAAGTAAGCAAGAAAGAAAATCACAATAAAAATGAAAAATTTACTCTGATTTTTGGGTAGTTTTGGGTCGTGACACTATGAGTGTGATTGTCCATTTTTAGGTCATGAGATCGTAGACCAGGAGACTGAACGTGATTTGGACTTGGCTTATTGGACCAAGTTAGACGTGTGGTCTTCTAAACTAAGGCCATCCCTAACACTAAGTCCCTATTTAGACCACAATTAAGTATCAATTGTGGTTGAGTCATCGAAATGGTGTGAACTGGACTTTGTAATATTGTTACAACCATCACACCTTTGGTTTGTTATCATGCAGAAACAACTTGTCATCGTGATTTTGATTGAAATTTCTTACTCTTCCTTTAAGAATGTAATCGTCTTTGAACAAGTTAGAATATTGCTTTTGGCATGAATACCCTTCCCTTTTTACTTTGCTTGTCCCTTTTAGTTGTAGATCCAGCACTGTCTATTGCTTTATTGTTCGTCATAACATCTTGTTTCAGATTTTAGTTCTTCAATCTCTATATTTGAGTTCAACTTCATTATTTATGCCTTAAAATCCTTGCTTGACATCCTTTGCTTTTGAAGGACCTAGATAATTTTGTTGTGTTTGAAGTTCTAACATATTTGCTTCTACCCTTAGGTGTTTGGATAAGTTATTATTAATGGAATGATGCATCTTTGATTTGTGCGTTAAGGATAGGAGCGAATTTGCTTTGGATATGCATGAGAGATGGCCAAGGGAATGTTACGTCCTTGTCTTATGCGAACTCTTGTCGATTATGCATAAAAGAAGGCCAAGGGAATGTTACATCCTTACCTTGTGCAGGGTTACGTTGAGTATGCATAAGAAATGGCCAAGGGAATGTTACATCCTTACTTTATGAGAATAGTGTCAATTATGCATAGAAGATGGCCAAAGAAATGTTGCATCCTTGCCTTGCGCTAAATTGCATTAAACATGTAAGACCCAAATTCAGTCAAAACACGAAATTAAAAATGCAAAAGGACTGAAATGGAAATTCCCAAACACGTGCAAGGGCAAAACGATCAAAAGATCGAAAGCCGGAATAAATTCGATAAGAGAATTTAATTAAAAATAATTGATTTGATAATCTTGATCAATATCGAAGAAATAATTAAATTTCGAGTCCAATTGATCAAGAATCCAGAATTTTTAGAAATACCAAAAAGTCACTCGGGACAATATCCCGAAAATACGAAGAAATTATACCTGAAAAAGGGTTAAAAATATAATAAATTAATTAAATAAATTAATTTGAATAAAATAATAATTTTGGTAGATATTTTTGGCAAAATAATAATAAAATAATGAATATAATAATAATAAACTAAATTATAAATAATAATAAATAAAAATAATAATAATAATTGTAAAAAAAAAAAAGATCAGAAATGGAAAATCGGGGAGAGAGAAAGAGGAGAAACGGAAAAACGAGGCCAAACCGAGGGAGCTCACCGGTGCGCCACCGGCGGGACTGAGCGGCCAGCGAAGGTCGGCCAAGGAAGCCCGTCACCGGCGTGACCACCGGCAGTCGCGACGCGCTCCCCAAGCCACCGAAAAAACCCGAAATCGGCGATTGGAAACCGCGAGGGAGAAAAGGAGATCTGCGGCGAACGGCGCCGATCTAGCCCCAACCGACCCCAGCCGAGGCTTCCCCAGGCCCAGACGACGCGATCGGTGGTGGTCACGGCTGGCGAAACCGACGGACGGCGCCAAAATCGACGTAAAGAAGGAGAACCTGTAAGACCCCGTATATGTATAAGGGTAATGTGTGTAATTGGATCAAATAATATGAATGGACTTGTAATGTAAAGTATGATTGATGTAAGTCCATGGATTCAATGTATGTACGTGTAATATAAATTGTAACGTACATACAAGTTTCATTGAGTATGAATACGAAGAAATGAGTTATAGCAAGTGATGGATGTGATTGAGACTCAAGATGAGTAGTATGATAAAATGGAATGGAGTTATGCTTCTATTTGGTTTTATGTAGCATACCTTTGAACATACAATGAATGCACACAAGTTTCAATGTGCATAAGGTATGAATGGATGCCATTTTCAAGTTATAAAGGTGGATGGATGAGAAAATGGCCATGGCAATAGATTAAGGATGTGTTGGTATGAGTTGCAGCAAAGAAACTGCAGGAAATCTGGAAAACATGAGGTCCAGATCGATCTCATAGGATGAGAGATCGATCTGGAAGAGCCAGAATGCTCTTATTTGGGCGAAAGAATAGAGCAGATCGATCTCCAATGGAGCCAGATCGATCTGCCAAGCATTCTGTAGTGAAAAGATCGATCCTCAAGCACCCAGATCGATCTCCTTAGCTCTCTGTTTGGGACCAGATCGATCTCATGCTTCGACAGATCGATCTCATGCTTCAACAGATCGATCTCATTGCTTTGACAGATCGATCTCAGGCTTAAAAATGCCGTGAAAAAGAGGGATTTTAAGGGACCAGATCGATCTCCTCTTGGACCAGATCGATCTCCTCAAGTCATTTCTATATAAGGAGAGCTGAAAATCTGGAAATCTCGGAAAAACATTTAACCTTACAATCTCAACCCAAAAACCTAACTTTCCCTCTCTAAAATCAGCCATTTTCAGTGAGATTTGGAGAGAGATCATTAGAGGCAAAGTTGTTCCTATCAAAGAGAAGAACAACATAGTGAGAGGGCATTTTCCCATCTTTGGAATTGAAGGAGTTAAGGGCATTACCATTTGGAGCAAGAAGAGAAATCATATTGGTAAGATTCTAACACTCCAATCCAAATGAATTAGCTATTTAATTGATTTTGGAGTTGATTGATATGAGTATTGATGGATAAACTACCTAGGAATGTAGTGGAATTGGTGTGACCTAGAAATCTAAAATGGGTATAATGTGAGGATATGTGGGATTGAATGAACTTATGGTTTATGGCATGCTAAAGTTGTTATTGGGGTAATATTTATGATTTTAAATGGTTAAATGAGATTACATTGTGAGTTGGAGGAATTGTGAAAATGGATATGTATATGATTGATAAATGCCATAGTGAGGGAATTCATGGAATATGAACACTATGAGCTTAATGTCGATTTAACATCGATTTTGAATAAGTTAATAGGCCTAAGAAGATCCATAGACCCGAGTTATGGGTAAAGTGATGAAACGAGGCCATATAAGCGTTAATAGAGGCTATAGGTTAAATTGATTATAGCAAGCACAAGGGTTGCATTGTATGGATCGAATATAATGCGGGATACGATTTTGTGCAGTCCCGAAGAGTTCGTTGAAGACGAATCGAACCGTACGAGCTTAAGGAAGTGGAATCACGCATCGCGATTCCAGGTAAGGGAATTTTGTAAGTATATAGAGGTAGCTGCTCGTATTTTGAACTCGTGGGTATATATAGGGCTTTGGAAATGTGCATGGACTTATAGAAATGTGTTTTGATGGTGTATGAGTATTTGTATGAGATTTGGTTGTTTGAAATGGTTATTGAAAAAGGGATAGTAAGGCTAATAATTGCATAAATCATGTGTTTTGAATGCTTTTACAAAACACAATGCTTTGATTTGGGCAAATAAAAGGATAGGCTGGCTAGTACTTGAATGATGTTGTGAAATAGCCCATATGAGGCACTAAGCATATTATGAGATGTTTTGAATGCATGTAAGCCACCTATCACGTGTATGTGATTCAATTCGCGCTAGAGCCTCGCTCGCGCTGGATTTCTATGTTTTCACTTGTGTGAAACGTGCTCGAGCTTAGCTCGCACTTTGAATTTGAATTGTGATGATGTTTATAAACCGTACTGGAGCTTACGCTCATACGTGGATTTGAGTGGTTTTTCTTATGCATATAACTGTACTGGAGCTATGCTCGTACATGGTTTCTTCATATTTTATGCATAAATGTCGTACCAGAGCGTTGCTCGTACGAAGTGATTGGTTTGATGCATGAATTCGCGCTAGAGCGTAGCTCGCGCTGGTTTTCACACTGTGGTATGTATGAGGCCGTGGTGAGAGATACGGATTAACTCAGGGAACCCAACAGGCCTGACAGACCTCTTAGGTGGGGTGAGGGTGAGGGGCTAGGACCTGACATAATCCATCCAGGGAACCCAACAGGCCTGACAGACCTCTTAGGTGGGGTGAAGGTGAGGGGCTAGGACCTGGATCAGGGAACCCAACAGGGGCGAGCAAGGCCATGAGGGGCTAGGACCTGGTATTGAGGTTACTCCCACGCGCTCTTGAGACTATAAAGGTTACACTTGGTATGGGGTAGATAAGACCTATGGCAGGCACCCCCAACCATGTTATGGGTCCACGGAGTACGATATACCGTGTATATCACATGGAGTACGATGTACCGCGTGGTGGTTACTTGATTGAGAAAGTCTGGCGGAGAACTAACCCACCTTCGTACCAGCATGATACCCCACACACCGAAATCCGTGTGGTCTGGGATGATATGTGACGATTGGCCAACGTAGTCACTTGAGATATAGTAACCTGTCTCCTTGCTTGAATCACTTACTACCACATGATTTTAAATCTCTAAGTGTGATTGTGATTGTTTAAGGTAGACCCGAAGGAGGGGTCGAGCCTCGTGGATTTGATTTGTGAAATGAAAAAGAGGTTGTGATTGTGAGTTGATGTGATGTGATTGTATGTGATGAGAAAGAGTTTTATGACGTGGGTTTAAAAAGGAGGTTTCTTAATGAATTGCCCTTTTATGAATTTAAATGAGATTGAGCATGAGATGATTGATACATGACGTTTTACCATGTTTTATATGCCAATTTTACATGACTTTGATACATGATATATATGTATACTCATATGGCATAGTTTTATTCCTCATGCTCCTACTATAAATGATTTATGCATAACACTATTAGCATGTAGATAGAGTAGTTATCTACCATGCTTGCATTATTGCCTTACTGAGCGTGTGGTTGCTCATCCCACTCTATTTTCCCCCCTACAGAGCGTGCATAGTAGCCCAGTGAGGACTGAGGCGTGGTATTTTGGACTCCGCTGCATCTCCATCGCTTAAAGGTATATACACAGTGATTCTTTTTGTATCTAAACAATGTAAAAGCACAGTATTCTTTTGAGTTGTACTTATGGGGGACGTAGATGTCAGTAAAACATGTATTCGTATAAGTACATGATTAAATGCACATGTATGACATCGTTTTAATTAATTGAGAATGAATGAGATGTGGAGTTTATTATTGACTCACAGCCCAACAGTGTGTGGTGAGTTAGTTCACGACCGGGTAAGGTAACAGTAAAACGCAAAAAATTTTCAGTGATTTTCAGTTAAAGAGAATGGAATTGGGTCGTGACAGAGATTGGTATCAGAGCTGTGTTGGCCTGATGTGAGTCATTAATAAAACGTAGGAAAGTACATCCCCATAGTACTGTGCTTTTGTTTAGATATAACTGTGTATACGGTGATGGATTGAGCTTAATGAATTATTATAATACAGGAAGTTAGGCACTATGCCAGTTACACGCAAAGGTAGAGGGGTGAGAGCACGTGCTAGAGGCCGTATAGGTAGGCCTGAGAGCCGTGTGGAGCCACAGACTGAGCAGGCTCCACAGAACCCTGCTGAGAGAGCAGGTGATACTGAGGCTCGCTTCGCTAGGTTAGAGCGGAGTATTGAGAGTTTGGTAGAGATAGTCACGCAGGCATTGGGTGCCGGTGATAGACGAGGTTCCGCAGCACAGCCTACTACTGAACAGGCAGCTGCAGAGGCGGAGAGACCTCATGCCGCTGAGACAGCTACAGTTACACCACCTCCAGCCCAGGATATAGCTTCTCCTATCGCTCCACAGCAGAGCGGTAGTGATTTGAGTTATGACTGCCACTTGAGCAGGTTGCGAGAGTTTCAAGCGCTGAAACCCCCAGTGTTTAGAGGGGTGAAGGACCCAGTGATTACGGAGGATTGGGTGTATGAGATGGAGAAACTATATAGGTTTTTTCGATGCACTTCAGCTGAGAAGGTAGCCTTTGCCGTGTTTATGTTAAAAGGCGAGGCCGAGCATTGGTGGAGATCCACTGAGGCTATTTTGAGGGCCAGACACTCTGAGATCTCATGGGAGATATTTCTAGAGGCCTTCAGGAGACAGTACATCCCAGTTACCGCACAGAGGAAACTGCGGATGGAATTTATGAATTTGGTTCAAGGGAACCGGACTGTGGACGAGTATGAGTCCAAGTTTATGTCATTGGGGAGATATGACCCTGACACGATGGGTAGTGAGACCCGAAAGATTCAGAAGTTCATGGATGGATTGAGATTGGCCATCCGGACTAAGCTAGCTCCCTTCGACATTGTGACTTATGAGGAGGCTGTACGTAAGGCTCAGTTATGTGAGCAAGACTTTGAGCGAAATGCCTCCGAGCTTGGAAGGATCAGTGTCAGGAAGGACAGAGACCGGAAGAGATCCGGGTTTGGAAGAGTGGCCAAGAGAGGTGGCCAAAGGTTTTTCGAGAAGAGGCCTAAGATCGAGGAGGTGCAGGAGAGAGCTGCCAGACCTCCCGTATACCCAGCCTTGACAGCGCCGAGGGGTATAACTATTGAAGGACCACGACCTACCACGGATCAGTGTAGGAGATGTGGGAGATACCATCGGACTAGGCCATGTCAGGCGCTCCCTGTTTCGTGTTTTAGGTGTGGGAGGCCAGGACATATATCGAGGTTCTGCACTGAGATGATTGAGGTTGTCCCACAAAAGGGCAAGGAGCCTGAGGGAACTCCAGTTGAGACAGCAGCCCCGAGGAGGAGGGCTACAGCTGAGGAAAAAGGGAAACAGGTCGCGGGTGTGAGCAGAGGAAGAGTACATGCACTGGACCAGGACACTGCAGACGCATCGACGGATGTAATCAAAGGTACCATCCGAATCTTTGATTTAGAAGCATTGGTATTATTTGATCCTGGTGCCACGCATTCTTTCATATCACCTTCCTTTGCACATAAATTGTTGAAATATGTGAAACCAACATTGTTGGATAAAATGTTGATGATTTCCACACCCATGAATGATAGTCAATTGACTGAGCATGTATGTAGAGATTGTAAGTTAAAGATAGAGGGGAAGGAAATGATAGCCAATCTAATTTTATTGAATATGAATGATTTTGATGTAATTTTGGGAATGGATTGGTTGGCTACCAATCGTGTTGTGATGGATTGTCATGCCAAAACATTGAGGTTTTCAGGAATAGACAATCTTATTGTAAACTTTGATAAAAAGAAATGATATGAAACTAGCATGTTTGTTGTAAATAAAGGAGCATGATTTTCAATGCATATTGCTTGAGAGATAAATTATTTGTTTATGATAAATATTGAATGTGGAGTGATGGTTTATGTTACTAACGATGGAGAGGATATTGTGAAGGGTTCATTGCCTATGTGGTCGATATAGATGAGGCACACCCGGAATTGAAGGACATACCCGTAATTACGGATTACCCTGATGTCTTTCCGGATGAATTACCAGGACTACCACCTGAAAGGGAAATGGAATTTTGCATTGAGTTAGTGCCTGGTACAGAGCCGATATCGAAACCACCCTATAGAATGGCTCCAATAGAATTGGAAGAGCTGAAGAAACAGCTGCAAGAGTTGTTAGAGAAGGGGTTTATTAGACCGAGTGTCTCACCTTGGGGAGCACCGGTTCTATTTGTAAGGAAGAAGGATGGAAGCCTCCGACTGTGTATAGATTACCGGTTGTTGAACAAGGCCACCATTAAAAACAAGTACCCCCTTCCAAGAATCAATGATTTGTTGGATCAGCTCCAGGGAGCCGAAGTATTTTCTAAGATAGATCTGCGGTCAGGGTATCATCAATTGAGGATCAGGAGTGGAGATATACCCAAGACAGCATTTCGTACCCGTTATGGCCACTACGAGTTTTTGGTGATGCCATTCGGATTGACGAATGCTCCCGCAGCATTTATGGCATTGATGAATGATATATTCAAGCCATACCTGGACAAGTTTGTGATTGTTTTCATAGATGATATTTTGGTGTATACCAAGTCCAGGGAAGATCATGAGGAGCCCTTGAGGATAGTTCTGCAGACCCTCCGAGAGAGAGAATTGTATGCCAAACTCAGCAAGTGTAACTTTTGGTTGGAACAGATCTCATTTCTGGGGCATGTCGTGTCAAAGGATGGGGTATCAGTGGATCCATCCAAGATAGAGGCAGTTGTGCATTGGGAACAGCCCAAGACAGTAACTGAGATCAGGAGTTTTCTGGGATTGGCAGGATATTATCGGAGATTTGTAGAGGGTTTCTCCAGACTAGCTGCTCCGTTGACACGCCTCACGCGTAAGGATGTTAAGTTTACATGGGATGAGGCATGTGAGAGGAGTTTTGAAGAGCTTAAGCGTCGATTGACGACTGCTCCAGTTCTCACCATTCCTACCAGCTCAGGAGGATTCTCGGTGTATACGGATGCATCACACCAGGGACTGGGCTGTGTGCTTATGCAGGATGGGAAAGTAGTTGCCTATGGATCTAGACAGTTGAAAGATCATGAGAGGAACTACCCGACACATGATTTGGAGTTGGCGGCTGTAGTATTTGCATTGAAAATATGGCGCCACTATCTCTATGGTGAGAAATTTCAGGTGTTCACAGATCATAAGAGCCTTAAGTACCTGTTCTCGCAGAAAGAGCTGAATATGAGACAGAGGAGATGGCTCGAACTCCTGAAAGACTATGATTGTGAAATCATGTACCACCCGGGTAAGGCAAATGTAGTTGCCGATGCTTTGAGTAAAACGAACCTTGGGTTGGTGTCTTATATGATGGTACAGGAACATGAATTGTTAGAACACTTTGCGAACCTCAGTTTGGATGTAACCCCACTTGGATCTGAGAGACTTGAGATCATGGCTAGTTTGAGACTAGAGCCAGAGTTGATTGGCCGTATTCGGCAAGCCCAGCAGAGTGATCGACGGTGCATCGATTGGCTGAGGCAGATACAGACAGGTGTGGGTATTGATTTTGAGCAGAGTACTGATGGCTTATTGAGGTTCAGAGGCAGAGTATGCGTTCCCAGGGATCCTGAGATCAGGAGAATGATTTTATCAGAGGCTCACTCATCGAAGTATACGATACATCCGGGAAGTACCAAGATGTATCAAAACCTTCGGAAGGTTTATTGGTGGTTTGGAATGAAGAGAGACATTGCTAAATATGTTGCGAAGTGTCTCGTTTGTCAGCAAGTGAAGGTAGAGCATCAGAAGCCTGCAGGATTATTGCAGCCTCTACCGATACCGACATGGAAGTGGGAGCATGTCACCATGGATTTTGTGATGGGGTTGCCGAGGACCCGTAGAGGTCATGATGCCATATGGGTTATTGTGGACCGGTTGACTAAGTCCGCCCATTTCTTAGCTATGAGAGCTACCGATACACTGAGTCAATTGGCGAACCTGTATATTCGAGAGATAGTACGGCTACATGGTGTACCAGTAAGCGTTGTTTCTGATAGGGATGCCCGCTTCACTTCCCATTTCTGGGAACATTTTCAAGAAGCGCTGGGGACCCGACTGAGTTTTAGCACCGCTTTTCATCCTCAGACAGATGGGCAGTCAGAGAGGACTATACAGACCCTCGAGGATATGTTGAGAGCGTGTGTACTGGATTTTAGAGGCTCCTGGGATGACCACCTGCAGTTAGCCGAGTTCGCTTATAATAATAGCTATCATGCTAGTATCGGGATGGCACCCTATGAGGCATTATACGGGCGTAGATGCCGTTCCCCCATTGGATGGGAAGAGGTTGGTGACAGACAGATTTTCGCTCCGGACTTAGTGCAGCAGGCATCTGAGGACGTCCAGTTGATATGTGAGAGATTACGGACAGCTCAGAGCCGGCAAAAGAGTTATGCTGACAAGAGACGAAGACCACTGGAGTTTGATGAGGGTGAGTCGGTGTTTCTGAGGGTATCACCATCGAATGATATTATGAGATTTGGTAAGAAGGGCAAGCTGAGCCCTAGATATATCGGACCCTTCGAGATTTTGGAGAGAGTGGGAGATAAGGCATATAGGTTGGCATTGCCACCGGACTTGGCAAATGTCCACAACGTCTTCCACGTCTCGATGCTTCGGAAGTATCACCCGGACCCGGTACACGTGATAAGATATGAGCCGTTGGAGCTCCATGAAAGTATGACGTATGTTGAGAAGCCGGTTTGGATATTGGATAGGAAAGAGAAAGTGTTGCGGAATAAGACAATTCCCTTGGTGAAAGTGCTTTGGCAACACCACACGGCGGAAGAGGCCACGTGGGAATTGGAGAACTTGATACGGGAGAAGTACCCCCAACTGTTTGAAGAGTGACTTGGTTCTAATTTGGAGGACCAAATTCCTTGAAGGAGGGGAGAATGTAAGACCCCGTATATGTATAAGGGTAATGTGTGTAATTGGATCAAATAATATGAATGGACTTGTAATGTAAAGTATGATTGATGTAAGTCCATGGATTCAATGTATGTACGTGTAATATAAATTGTAACGTACATACAAGTTTCATTGAGTATGAATACGAAGAAATGAGTTATAGCAAGTGATGGATGTGATTGAGACTCAAGATGAGTAGTATGGTAAAATGGAATGGAGTTATGCTTCTATTTGGTTTTATGTAGCATACCTTTGAACATACAATGAATGCACACAAGTTTCAATGTGCATAAGGTATGAATGGATGCCATTTTCAAGTTATAAAGGTGGATGGATGAGAAAATGGCCATGGCAATAGATTAAGGATGTGTTGGTATGAGTTGCAGCAAAGAAACTGCAGGAAATCTGGAAAACATGAGGTCCAGATCGATCTCATATGATGAGAGATCGATCTGGAAGAGCCAGAATGCTCTTATTTGGGCGAAAGAATAGAGCAGATCGATCTCCAATGGAGCCAGATCGATCTGCCAAGCATTCTGTAGTGAAAAGATCGATCCTCAAGCACCCAGATCGATCTCCTTAGCTCTCTGTTTGGGACCAGATCGATCTCATGCTTCGACAGATCGATCTCATGCTTCAACAGATCGATCTCATTGCTTCGACAGATCGATCTCAGGCTTAAAAATGCCGTGAAAAAGAGGGATTTTAAGGGACCAGATCGATCTCCTCTTGGACCAGATCGATCTCCTCAAGTCATTTCTATATAAGGAGAGCTGAAAATCTGGAAATCTCGGAAAAACATTTAACCTTACAATCTCAACCCAAAAACCTAACTTTCCCTCTCTAAAATCAGCCATTTTCAGTGAGATTTGGAGAGAGATCATTAGAGGCAAAGTTGTTCCTATCAAAGAGAAGAACAACATAGTGAGAGGGCATTTTCCCATCTTTGGAATTGAAGGAGTTAAGGGCATTACCATTTGGAGCAAGAAGAGAAATCATATTGGTAAGATTCTAACACTCCAATCCAAATGCATTAGCTATTTAATTGATTTTGGAGTTGATTGATATGAGTATTGATGGATAAACTACCTAGGAATGTAGTGGAATTGGTGTGACCTAGAAATCTAAAATGGGTATAATGTGAGGATATGTGGGATTGAATGAACTTATGGTTTATGGCATGCTAAAGTTGTTATTGGGGTAATATTTATGATTTTAAATGGTTAAATGAGATTACATTGTGAGTTGGAGGAATTGTGAAAATGGATATGTATATGATTGATAAATGCCATAGTGAGGGAATTCATGGAATATGAACACTATGAGCTTAATGTCGATTTAACATCGATTTTGAATAAGTTAATAGGCCTAAGAAGATCCATAGACCCGAGTTATGGGTAAAGTGATGAAACGAGGCCATATAAGCGTTAATAGAGGCTATAGGTTAAATTGACTATAGCAAGCACAAGGGTTGCATTGTATGGATCGAATATAATGCGGGATACGATTTTGTGCAGTCCCGAAGAGTTCGTTGAAGACGAATCGAACCGTACGAGCTTAAGGAAGTGGAATCACGCATCGCGATTCCAGGTAAGGGAATTTTATAAGTATATAGAGGTAGCTGCTCGTATTTTGAACTCGTGGGTATATATAGGGCTTTGGAAATGTGCATGGACTTATAGAAATGTGTTTTGATGGTGTATGAGTATTTGTATGAGATTTGGTTGTTTGAAATGGTTATTGAAAAAGGGATAGTAAGGCTAATAATTGCATAAATCATGTGTTTTGAATGCTTTTACAAAACACAATGCTTTGATTTGGGCAAATAAAAGGATAGGCTGGCTAGTACTTGAATGATGTTGTGAAATAGCCCATATGAGGCACTAAGCATATTATGAGATGTTTTGAATGCATGTAAGCCGCCTATCGCGTGTATGTGATTCAATTCGCGCTGGATTTCTATGTTTTCACTTGTGTGAAACGTGCTCGAGCTTAGCTCGCACTTTGAATTTGAATTGTGATGATGTTTATAAACCGTACTGGAGCTTACGCTCGTACGTGGATTTGAGTGGTTTTTCTTATGCATATAACTGTACTGAAGCTATGCTCGTACATGGTTTCTTCATATTTTATGCATAAATGCCGTACCAGAGCGTTGCTCGTACGAAGTGATTGGTTTGATGCATGAATTCGCGCTAGAGCGTAGCTCGCGCTGGTTTTCACACTGTGGTATGTATGAGGCCGTGGTGAGAGATACGGATTAACTCAGGGAACCCAATAGGCCTGACAGACCTCTTAGGTGGGGTGAGGGTGAGGGGCTAGGACCTGACATAATCCATCCAGGGAACCCAACAGGCCTGACAGACCTCTTAGGTGGGGTGAAGGTGAGGGGCTAGGACCTGGATCAGGGAACCCAACAGGGGCGAGCAAGGCCATGAGGGGCTAGGACCTGGTATTGAGGTTACTCCCACGCGCTCTTGAGACTATAAAGGTTACACTTGGTATGGGGTAGATAAGACCTATGGCAGGCACCCCCAACCATGTTATGGGTCCGCGGAGTACGATGTACCGTGTATATCACATGGAGTATGATGTACCGCGTGGTGGTTACTTGATTGAGAAAGTCTGGCGGAGAACTAACCCACCTTCGTACCAGCATGATACCCCGCACACCGGAATCCGTGTGGTCTGGGATGATATGTGACGATTGGCTAACGTAGTCACTTGAGATATAGTAACCTGTCTCCTTGCTTGAATCACTTACTACCACATGATTTTAAATCTCTAAGTGTGATTGTGATTGTTTAAGGTAGACCCGAAGGAGGGGTCGAGCCTCGTGGATTTGATTTGTGAAATGAAAAAGAGGTTGTGATTGTGAGTTGATGTGATGTGATTGTATGTGATGAGAAAGAGTTTTATGACGTGGGTTTAAAAAGGAGGTTTCTTAATGAATTGCCCTTTTTATGAATTTAAATGAGATCGAGCATGAGATGATTGATACATGACGTTTTACCATGTTTTATATGCCAATTTTACATGACTTTGATACATGATATATATGTATACTCATATGGCATAGTTTTATTCCTCATGCTCCTACTATAAATGATTTATGCATAACACTATTAGCATGTAGATAGAGTAGTTATCTACCATGCTTGCATTATTGCCTTACTGAGCGTGTGGTTGCTCATCCCACTCTATTTTCCCCTCTACAGAGCGTGCAAAGTAGCCCAGTGAGGACTGAGGCGTGGTATTTTGGACTCCGCTGCATCTCCATCGCTTAAAGGTATATACACAGTGATTCTTTTTGTATCTAAACAATGTAAAAGCACAGTATTCTTTTGAGTTGTACTTATGGGGGATGTAGATGTCAGTAAAACATGTATTCGTATAAGTACACGATTAAATGCACATGTATGACATCGTTTTAATTAATTGAGAATGAATGAGATGTGGAGTTTATTATTGACTCACAGCCCAACAGTGTGTGGTGAGTTAGTTCACGACCGGGTAAGGTAACAGTAAAACGTGAAAAATTTTCAGTGATTTTCAATTAAAGAGAATGGAATTGGGTCGTGACAGAACCGCCGACGGCGAAAGGAGAACAGTCGGACCGGCCACTTTCTGGCGGCCTTGGACGAAATCGAGGCCAGATTCGAGAATCGGACGACCTCGCGGAGCTGCTGGCGGTGGAAGCCGGTGAAGACCGATCGGCAAGGCGATGAACCGATCGAACCGGAGTGAACCGGCTAAACCGGACTAGTCTAAACCGGGTTGAACCAGACTGAACCGGTTCAGCCAAGAAAGAAGGGAAAAAAGGAGAAAAAGGAAAAAGGGGAAGAATTTTCGGGGATACAACGAACTTTGGGTAAGTCGATACGAGGTCAAAAGTGATCGATTTGAATTTCGAGAAATTTATTTAAATTATATTTAATCGAAAAGTAACCCGGAATTAAATATTAATTATGCAGTTTTACGACAAAGCCCGAACGAGAACCGATTGAGCTCCGATTTTCGTATCCTGCATCATATTAGGTAAGTACATTTTAATTCCGACAATTAGAGTCCTTTAATACAGAGTTTCGATTATTTTACGAAATTTATGGATTAATTCTGTATAAAAAAGGAATATTTATCGAAATTGCAACGTAATTATCGTAAATAGTATACGGGCTATCCAATGAGTTTGGAACGAAGCCCGATGATTATTGGTAAGCTGAATGAGCCAGTAAACCCGAAGAAGGGATTTAAATAGTAAAAATGGGCTGAAAATGGGCTTGAGGCCCATTAAAGTGCAATCGGGCCCAATAAAGTAAAACGGGCCCAGTACGTTAGATTTGACCAGTAAAGGTGATATACTGATAAAGATAATTGAATTAACCCCAGTTATGTGGTTATATGCAGTTTCGTAGACTTGATTGACGCACAGTTGGATTGAGAGATCAGATATTATCGAGACGAGATAAATTTACGCGTAAATCGAGGTAAAGGAATTTTATAGGTGTATAGAGATTTCTATACGTATTTATTGAGGGGATTTACAGGGTTTAGAATTCCTTAAGGTATCTAGAAAAGAAATAATAATTTTTACGAAAATCGTGGCTTAGGTGAATAAAGAAAAAGACGATTTTGCCCCTGAGAGTAAAATTTACAAAAAGGGTAGTAAGGCAGATAAATTGCATGATTATCCTATTTTAATGTTTTACATAAATGTATTGCTTTGATTTAAGCAGATATACACATAGGTTGGCTATTGATTTCTTGAATTATACGAAAGGGAACCGGTTTGTACCGGTTACTATTTTAAAAGATGTTTTATCAAGATTGAGCCACCTATCGTATTTACATGAATAAAAAGAGTGCTAGAGTCTTTCTCGCACTCAAGTTTACTGATTTATTTCTCATGAAAAGCCGTACTAGAGCATTGCTCGTACGAGAAATTTGTGTGTGCACAAAACCGTGCTGGAGCTTCTCTCGCACGAGATTTTAGATATCATGATATGCATAGCGTGGTGCTGGAGCTTCGCTCGCACTAGACGTGAGTTGACATGCATATAGTCGTGCGGAAGCCTCTTGTAGACTGTGTGTCACAGAGAGTTGAGATGCTCGCACATATACTTTGAGACATGGGTTGGTTATCGACATAGTATTGGGGTGGATAAGACCTACGGCAAGCACCCCCAGACTATGATATGGGTCCACGGAGTACGATGTACCGTGTATGTCACACGGAGTACGTTGTACCATGCAGTCATGATGACTCTATGATGTTACTTGATATTCTGGTGGGTAGGACTTGACCCCACCTCCCGTTGCAGTTGTGATGCCCCGCACACCGGGATCCGTGTAGCCTGGGATCATAGGGACAAAGTATGGCCATAGTCCTCGATTTTCATACAGTAACCTACATGCCTCACATGATATCATACGGTCTGGATAGACCAGGATAAACCCGATGGAGTGTAAGGTCCCGATTTATGTTTTTAAATGAAATGTGATTTAATGAATCAAGGTATTCCCGAGAGATGGGTTTAGCCTTGATGTGGTTGTTTTATAATGAAACAAATGAGTTTTAAAGTGATGAGTTTTGTGATTAAACAAATGAGTTTAAAGTGATGAGTTTATGATGAAACTAATAAGTTTTAATGTGACGAGCATGAGATGTCATACATGATTTTTTCATGTGTGTTTTATATGTCAATTTCATGATTTCTCTTATACGATATATACATACATGTGGCATCGTTTTAGTCATTCCTCAAGCTCAAAATATAAAGGATTTTATATCACGACATTATCAGCATGTAGATAGTATAGTTATCTACCAGCTTACATTATTGCCTTACTGAGCTGTTTATGTTCACCCTTTTATTTTCCACCCCACAGGGTATATTCAGTAGAAGAGAATGACAGTAGTCATATCCGCTACTTCTTATCAAGACCAGGTATACACATTTGTATAATTTTTATATCTGAACATATAGAGGCACAGTACTGTACATGGCTGTAATATTGGGGATGTATTTATTTAAAATAAATTGATATATAAATGAAATATGAAAATGGAATGGTAAATAGGTGAGAGGTGACTAACACCGAATCATAGCCCAACTGTTTTAGTAGTGTAACTGTTCACGACGGGTAAGGAAATTAAAAAGCGAAAAATTTACTCTGATTTTTTAGGTAATTTGGGTCGTGACAGAAAAGATGGTATCAGATCAGAGTTGGCTTGATATGAGTCGGTGTTAGTGGTTAAGTAAATTTACATTCCCATGTACTGTGCATTGTTTAGATACAATTGTGTATATCAAGGTGGAACAGCAGCTAAGAATTTAGTTTCGAATGCAACAATATAGTTTTTATAAATGATAACCGCTATGGTAGAGAGACGAGTACATATGCTCGAGACCATAGAGATAGGCCTGAGAGTCGAATGAGACATCATATGAGACTCAAGATGAGAGTGAGGTGGAGGCTGATGATGAGCATACTCCACAGGGTCCTATAAAGAGACCAATTAGTATTGAGACACGCTCCAAGAGGATGGAGTGGAGTGGAGTGGAGTGTAGAAAATATTTCAAAGTTGTTTACTCAGTCTATGCAGGTAGTTGAGGATAGGGAGGGTAAAGCCTAAACAGATGCCTTAGACTATAGAGATTCTTACACCCCTCTGGTATTTAGTGAAGTAAAGAAACCAATAGTTACTGAGGACTGGGTGTATGAGATAGCGAAGTTGTATGGATTCTTTCGGTGTATGTAGACTGAGAAAGTTACTTTTAAATACGTTTATGTTGGAGTCGAGGCAGAGCATTGGTGGAAGTCCGCTCGATCAATCTAAAGAGTTAGATGTCCAAAGTCGACATCAGAAATATTTCTGGATGTATTCTGATGACAGAATATTTTGGACACTACTTAAGGGAAATTACAGGTAAAATTTCTTACACTGCCCATAGTCATTGGTTGATTGATGAGTATGAATCTCAGATTACATCCCTGGGCAAGTATGAACCCGATATTGTGGGCAGTGAGAGTCGGAAAGCCCAATAGTTCATGAAAGGGCTCAAATTGTCGATTAGAGTCCGATTGGCTCATTACCTATGTCGAGGCAGTGCGCAGAATACAGTTGCGTGAAGAAGATCATGTGTTGCATGCCTCTAAGATTGGGAAAGGTAGTAAGGGCCGAAATAGAGACAGAAGAGAATAGAGAATGACAGAGATGTCAGAGCGGGAAAGAGACTAGTTGGTAAGAGATTAGAGTTGATGAGTCACGGGGTAAGATGAGTGGTAAGACCCCAGTGCATCTAATTTTAGCACTTTTGAGGGGTATTGTGATTGGAGAACCCCGACCTGTTACGAAACAGTGTAGCAGTGTAAGCATAATTAACAGTGTAAGCAGTGTAGGATGTGTAGTAGATACCACAGAAGTAGGATCTACACCTACACTTTATTGACTAAAATGGGCATTAAGTGTGGTAAGACGGGCCACTTAAGTAACGATTGCTCAGAGTTGGGTGAGACTGCCCCACAAAAGGCCAAAGAGACAGAGAAAACTCTGTTGATATTTCTGCACCAAAAAAGGGAGGACACAGCCGAAGAGAAAGGGAAAGTAGGCTGTTGGACGAGGGCGAGTGTATGCCTTGGACCAGGACACTATTGATGTTTCATATGATGTGGTGAAAGATACCACACTGGTTACGAATAAAGAAGTAATTATTATAATTAATCCTGGTGCCACGTATTTAGTCATACCGCCTTCATTTGTATATAAGTTAGTAAAAGACGTGAATGCCTACACCTTTGGGCACAATGCCTATAGTTAGTACCCCAATCGAGGAGGGTTAACTAACGAAATAATTATGAAGAAATTATAAGTTGAAAACGGGGGAAGAAGTATAAGTCAGTCGATTTTATTCAATGGACTATGAATAATTTGAAGTAATATTTGAGAATACATTAATTCGGCTGCAAATTATGATGTTTAAAGTTCTATTCTAAGATAGTGCTGTTTTACCCCTGGAAAGTATACGGTAAGTTTTAACAAGTAATAAAAGGGGAATAGTAATTGAAATTAAAGGAGCAAATGATTGTATTCACGAAATGAATAATGACAGAGTTTCGTTATAATTGATATACGAAGGAGATACTCTTTAAGATATGTTTGATCCTAAATACAAGATAGACTGGAATAAGAGGCGTATGCAAGGTACGGATATCTATGATACGTGAAGTAATTAGGATTAAAGCAATTAGTAACGAATATGAATTGTGACCACATGGACCGATATGTAAAGTAATTGTGGTCAAGTCTGAGGGTTAATAAAGGTATTTCAAAATACCTCCCCGCCTGAAGACTTGACAGCGTCTAAAAATATACACATAACCTATAAATTGAAAGCGACAGTCGTAATATATACATTTAGAATTAGGGTAACTTTACTGGTACGATAAGAAATATAGAATTCGATTAATCAAGAAAGTTTAAAAATTTAAAATTTTATAAAAGCCGTTAAAAAGGAAATGACGCAGGTTAGTATTGTGAACAGAAGCAATTTTGAAATGATATTATACGTTATGCGCACATAGGTCAAGGATATGGATGATTAAAATATTTAGTGGAACACAACTACGATGAGATATTTAAATTTACCTGGACCGATTTGTTATCATCCATATTGATGATATTTTGGGTGTATTTAAGTCCAGGGAAATCATAAGCAACAATTGGAAATTGCTTTTATAGATGGTTTGTTGCGAGTTCTCAACATGGGCTACTTTATTGACACGTTTAACATAGAAAAAGTTGTATTTGAATGGGATGATAGACGTGACAGGAGTTTTGGTGTACTAAAGTAATAAACTGACCACCGCATTTATTCTCACCATACCTAACAAATTAAGAGGTTTCTCATGAGTCTATGGATACCTTAAAATAATGAATGAGCTGTGTATTGACGTAAAAGGGGAAGATAGTCGATTATGAATCCAGACAACTCAAGGATCATGAAAGAGACTATCCGACCCATGATTTAAAGTCGACAGCGATAGTGGTATTGAGTATATGACAATACTATGTATACGGTGAGAAATTTTAGGTATGCACTGATCATAAAAGCCCCGAGTATCTGTTTTCACAGAAAGAGTCGGATATGAGAATACATAGTGGGTTAGAGCTTCTGAGAGATTATGATTGTGGAAATTGTACCACCCAGAAAAGGCTAGTGTAATGGCTGATGCCTTGAGTAGAAAGAGCCTCGGGATGGTATTACATATGACGGTCAGGGAGCGTGAGCTGATAGAACAGTTGTAAGCCTCAGTAGTGATGTGATCCCATCTGATGATGACAGTGATTTTGTGACAGCTAGCCTGAGACTAGAACCGGATGAGAGTGCCCGGATTTGACAGGCTTAGTATGATGATCGACAGGGTGTCGATAATGTGGGTCAGATTCAGATGGATACGTGACAGAGTTCACAGAGAGTGATGATGACTTACTGAGGTTCAGAGATAATATAAGTGCTCCCCAGGACCATAGTTGATGAGATAAAGTTATTATCAGAAGCTCACTCTTCGGGATATACAGTGCATCCGAGAAGTAATAAATATATCGAAATCTTAGAAAGGTTATTGGTGGTCAGATGTGAAAAGAGATATAGTGGAGATTATAAAAAAAAAAAAAGTGTCTCGTATGTCAGCAGAGTAAGGTAGAGCAAAAGAAGTTGCAGGGCTATTGCAGTTTTTGCCTATATCGACACAAAAATGGGAACAAGTTACCATGAATTTTGTGATGGGTTACAGAGGACCCGAATGAATCACAAGGCTATCTGGGTGATAGTCGATAGATTGGCTAAGTCTACCCACCTTCTGGTTATGAAATCCCCAAATACTCTGAGTGTATAGACGGATTTATGTGTAAGAGAGATTGTTTAACAGTATGTAGCGTTCCAGTGAGCATTGTATCATATAGGGATTTCGGCTTCACTTCCCACTTCTAGGAATATTTTTCAGGAAGCTATGGGAGCCCGATTAAGTGTTAGCATAGCTTTCCGTCCTCAGACAGATGGTCAGTCAGAGAGGACTGTACAGGTTCTAGAGGATATGATGAGAGCGTGTGCCATTGATTTGATAAGCTCCTGGGATTATCAATTGTTACTAATCGAATTCGTCAATAATGACAGTTGTCACTTGAGTATCGGGATGACTTCAGATGAGGCATTGTATGACCTTAAGGGTTGTTTCCCCGATTTGGATAAGAAGAAGTGGGTGGCAAATAGAAAATTGTTCCTGAATTGGTAAGACAAACCTCTGAGGATATTCAGTTAATTGTGAAGGATAAAAAACACCTCAGAGCAGATAGACAAGCTATGCTGACAAGAAACGGAAACCATTGGAATTCACTGAGGGTGAATTAGTATTGTTGGAAGTTATTGGTCCTAAGGATATAACAAGCTTCGGAAAGAAGACAAATTGAGTTTCATTAGATTGAATCTTTTGAGTGATTGGACAAAGTGGGAGATAAGACCTGCAGGTTGGCGTTACCACCTGAATTAGCAGGCATCCACAATGTGTCCTATCTTATGATGTTTCGAAAATGCTGTCCGGATCCAACGTATGTGATCAGATATGAGCTTCAACAGTGTAGCTCAATGAAAGTGTAATGAATGATTGAAAACTTGATTCGGGTATAAAAACGGGAAGTAGAAAGTGTTGAGGTTTAAGATGATCTCCCTAATTAAAGTATGTTGGTAGTATTACACTCCGAAAAAGTCACAAGGGAATTGAAGAGTATGATATGTGTGAAATATCCGGAGTGATTTACAGACTAACGTGGTTCTAATTTGGAAGACCAAATTTCTTAAGTGCGGGAGATTATGTAAGACCCGAATTAAGTCAAAACATGAAATTAAATATGCAAAAGGACTGAAATGGAAATTCCCGAACACGTGCAAGTGCAAAACGGTCAAAAGATCGAAAGTCGGAATAAATTCGATAAGAGAATTTAATTAAAAATAATGGATTTGAGAATCTTGATCAATATCGAAGAAATAATTAAATTTCGAGTCCAATTGATCAAGAATCCAAAATTTTTAGAAATATCGAAAAGTCACTCGGGACAATATCCCGAAAATACGAAGAAATTATACCCGAAAAAGGGTTAAAAATATAATAAATAAATTAAATAAAATTAAATAAATTAATTTGAATAAAATAATAATTTTGGTAGATATTTTTGGCAAAATAATAATAAAATAATGAATATAATAATAATAAACTAAATTATAAATAATATTAAATAAAAATAATAATAATTGTAAAAAAAAAAGATCAGAAATGGAAAATCGGGGAGGAGAAAGAGGAGAAACGGAAAAACGAGGCCAAACCGAGGGAGCTCACCGGTGCGCCACCGGCGGGACTGAGTGGCCAGCGAAGGTCGACTAAGGAAGCCCATCACCAGCATGACCACCGGCAGTCGCGACGCACTCCCCAAGCCACCGAAAAAACCCAAAATCGGCGATTGGAAATCGCGAGGGAGAAAAGGAGATCGGCTGCGAACGGCGCCGATCTAGCCCCAACCGACCCCAGCCGAGGCTTCCCCAGGCCCAGACGACGCGATCGGTGGTGGTCACGGCTGGCGAAACCGACGGACGGCGTCGGAATTGACGAAAAGAGGGAGAACCACCGACGGCGAAAGGAGAACAGTCAGACCGGCCAATTTCCGGCGGCCTTGGACGAAATCGAGGCCAGATTCGAGAATCGGACGACCTTGAGGAGCTGCTGGCGGTGGAAGCCGGTGAAGAACCGGCCGGCAAGGCGATAAACCGGTCGAACCAGAGTGAATCGGCTGAACCGGATCGGTCTGAATCTGGTTGAATCGGACTGAACCGGTTCAGCCAAGAAAGAAGGGAAAAAAGGAGAAAAAGGAAAAAGGGGAAGAATTTTTGGGGATACATCGAACTTTGGGTAAGTCGATACGAGGTCAAAAGTGATCGATTTGAATTCCGAGAAATTTATTTAAATCATATTTAATCGAAAAGTAACCCGGAATTAAATATTAATTGTGCAGTTTTACGACAAAGCCCGAACGAGAACAGATTGAGCTTCGATTTTCGTATCCCGCATCATATTAGGTAAGTACATTTTAATTCTGACAATTAGAGTCCTTTAATACAGAGTTTCGATTATTTTACGAAATTTATGGATTAATTCTGTATAAAAAAGGAATATTTATCGAAATTGCAATGTAATTATCGTAAATAGTATACGGGCTATCCAATGAGTTTGAAACGAAATCCGATGATTATTGGTAAGCTGAATGAACCCAGTAAACCCGAAGAAGGGATTTAAATAGTAAAAATGGGCTGAAAACGGGCTCGAGGCCCATTAAAGTGCAATCGGGCCCAATAAAGTAAAACGGGCCCAGTACGTTAGATTTGATCAGTAAAGGTGATATACTGATAAAGATAATTGAATTGACCCCAGTTATGTGGTTATATGCAGTTTTGTAGACTTGATTGACGCGCAGTTGGACTGAGAGATCGAATATTATCGAGACGAGATAAATTTACGCGTAAATCGAGGTAAAGGAATTTTGTAGGTGTATAGAGATCTCTATACGTATTTATTGAGGGGATTTCTAGGGTTTAGAATTCCTTAAGGTATCTAGAAAAGAAATAATAATTTTTACGAAAACAGGGGCTTAGGTGAATAAAGAAAAAGATGATTTTGCCCTTACGAGTAAAATTTACAAAAAGGGTAGTAAGGCAGATAAATTGCATGATTATCCTGTTTTAATGTTTTACATAAATGTATTGCTTTGATTTAAGCAGATATACACATAGGTTGGCTATTGATTTCTTGAATTATACGAAAGGGAACCGGTTTGTACTGGTTACTATTTTAAAAGATGTTTTATCAAGATTGAGCCATCTATCGTATTTACATGAATAAAAAGAGTGCTAGATTCTTTCTCGCACTCAAGTTTACTGATTTATTTCTCATGAAAAACCGTACTGGAGCATTGCTCGTACGAGAAATTTGTGTGTGCATAAAACCGTGCTAGAGCTTCGCTCGCACGAGATTTTAGATATCATGATATGCATAGCGTGGTGCTGGAGCTTCGCTCGCACTAGACATGAGTTGACATGCATATAGTCGTGCGGAAGCCTCCTGTAGACTGTGTGTCACAGAGAGTTGAGATGCTCGCACATATACTTTGAGACATGGGTTGGTTATCGACATAGTATTGGGGTGGATAAAACCTACGGCAGGCACCCCCAGACTATGATATGGGTCCAAGGAGTACGATGTACTGTGTATGTCACACGGAGTACGCTGTACCGTGCAGTCATGATGACTCTATGATGTTACTTGATATTCTGGCGGGTAGGACTTGACCCCACCTCCCGTTGCAGTTGTGATGCCCCGCACACCGGGATCCGTGTAGCCTGGAATCACAGGGACAAAGTATGGCCATAGTCCTCGATTTTCATACAGTAACCTACATGCCTCACATGATATCATACGGTCTAGATTGACCAGGACAAACCCGATGGAAGGGTAAGGTCCCGATTTATGTTTTTAAACGAAATATGATTTAATAAATCAAGGTATTCCCGAGAGATGGGTTTAGCCTTGATGTGGTTGTTTTATAATGAAACAAATGAGTTTTAAAGTGATGAGTTTTGTGATTAAACAAATGAGTTTTAAAGTGATGAGTTTATGATAAAACTAATAAGTTTTAATATGACGAGCATGAGATGTCATACATGATTTTTCCATGTGTGTTTTATATGTCAATTTCATGATTTCTCTTATACGATATATACATACATGTGGCATCGTTTTAGTCATTCCTCAAGCTCAAAATATAAAGGATTTTATATCACGACATTATCAGCATGTAGATAGTATAGTTATCTACCAGCTTACATTATTGCCTTACTGAGCTGTTTATGCTCACCCTTTTATTTTCCACCCCACAGGGTATATTCAGTATAAGAGAATGACAGTAGTCATATCCGCTGCTTCTTATCAAGACCAGGTATACACATTTGTATAATTTTTGTATCTGAACATATAGAGGCACAGTACTGTACATGGATGTAATATTGGGGATGTATTTATTTAAAATAAATTGATATGTAAATGAAATATGAAAATGGAATGGTAAATAGGTGAGAGGTGACTAACACCGAATCATAGCCCAACTGTTTTAGTAGTGTAACTGTTCACGACGAGTAAGGAAATTAAAAAGCGAAAAATTTACCCTGATTTTTTTTGGTAATTTGGGTCTTGACAAAAAATGCATAGGAAACGGCTCAAGGAACGTTACCTCATTACCTGATGCGAAATTGCATCAAACATGTATAGGAAACATCTAAGGAATGCTACTGTCTTACCTTGGGTTCACGATTTTGAGCTCACTACATAAGAAATATGGCCAAAGGAATGATACATCCTTGCCATCTGCGACTTCGAGCTCACCATATTGAAATATGGCTAAATGAATGATACATCTTTGCCATTTTCAAGCTCAACAAACATCCTTGGCATCCCCTGAGCTTTGACTTTGAAAGTTTACATTATTGTTTTCATCACTTAAACTTTTCACTCCTTCCTTGTCCACCATTTTTGTGATGAAAACAATGAGAGCAGAAAGTAAGAACCTTGATCACGTTGATGCTTACCTCTTAGTTGTGAGTTTCACATGCCTATTATTAGGTGTAGTCTCATTTGACATGTAGAGCTATCGTTCCAGAAAAATCCCAATGCTTAGGGACTTTTTGCTTCATGTTTTGAGATATGCATGGTTGTTATTAAATGAGATTCATTGTCAAGATGATGTTTCATGCTTAAAGATTTTGTTCATGATGATGCCACAACACTTTATTTTATGTCCCATGCTTTGCGCTTCACATAGCCTTTGATATTGATGGTGTCACAACACTTAGAGATTTTCTATCCCTTGGTTTGAGCTTCATGCTTCATTCATGGCCTTTAGCGTTGGTGCTCCACACTTAGCCAAATTATCACAATACATACTTGGTGACATTTTGGTACCTCAACACTTAGCCAAATTTTTACCTTAGAAGCTTTAGCTTTAATCACTCTAAAAAGACAATAAATTTTTTACTGATTAGGGCACGACACTATGCTTTGTCAATAAGCTTTTGTGTGGATAATGGCTTCATTTCTTGATGGTTGGCATGCTACCATACTTGGTTGTATTTTGGTGCCTCAACACATGGCCAAATTTTCACCTTGGAAGCTTTAGCTTCAAGTTGTAAATTTTGATCAAGTCACAAAATTAAAAGATATTTTTGTGTAAGACATGGGCACGTCTAAAACAGTGACAAGAATTGAAAGTCAAATATGTGAATTCAAGTCAAGATCCATCACTTGTAGCTGAAGTTGACTTAACCATTCTAAAGATGGCAAGTGGGAGATTTTAATTATTAAGGAAGAGATATGCAATGACAGTCTTTGGCAAGTGGTTGAAAAAGGAAAGAAGTTTAATTGTAATCAAACTCAATCAGAGAAGTTTCCTTTGGAAACAGATTTTGGGAATTAGGAGATTCAGCATTTATAGACTAAGAGAAGGCTAGAGAGGATCATCATCATAGACACATTCTGCAATTCTACTATTTGATTTTTCTTTAGGCTATTGAAAATTTATTTGGTGTTTTTCTCTCAACTTATGGCTTGCTAAATTATTTAGTCCAACCAAAGGATAATTAAAGTTTTGGGTTCTTCAAGAATTGTGAGATCTAATTAGTTTTTATTTTTTTTCTTTTATATCTTTACTATTTATATATCTTCTATGCTTGTTTAAATTATTGTTTTGATTGATTGTGCAAAAAGGACCATTTGTTCAATTATCAATATAATATATCACCAATTAGAAACCTGAATCCATAATTATTTAAGAATTCTAATATAAGTGGTAAATAAGATAATTGATCACAGATAGATTTTCAATTCTATGTTATGGAGATATATAATCTAGTTTAAATGAACCTACATGTGCGTTTGTTGGTTAGAATTGGTAGTCTCTCTAATTTTTAATGTTGTTGGTAAATTAAATCTTAAGATCGTATCTAAGGTTATTTATTGGCAAGAGAAATAATTAGAGATCGTATCCTGATTATCGTAGAAGTAATGAGGGATAGGTTGTTAGGTCGTACCAATAACCATAACCAATTTGGTAAAGATTAAAAGAACCCATCCTTGCATCAATGATCAATTCCATAAACCCATTCTAAAATTATTCCTTTGGTTGGATGTTTTCATCATATTGATTTTCTTCTAACATTTTACATAGTGATTTCTCTTTTATATATTAATTTTTCTTTTCATATTCATTACAACAAATCCCCATACATATTTTCTTTTTAAATATTTTGCAGAAAAATAAATCTAACCAATCTTTGTGGGCAACGACCTTACTCAACTATACTACAGTTTTAATTTATTTTTGAGTAGGAATTATTATTGTTGGTCTCGACAGCCACCAATTTTTGACGTCGTTGACGGGTATTGGTTCTTAATTATATTTATTTTGATGCCCCGTTCTTTTTGTGCAGGTGAATTAATCTCGTACGATCCTGAGATTGAAAAGACAGCTAAGAGAAATAGGAAGGACGCTAAATTTCAGAAAACACAAGAAGCTACCTCTTCATCCCCTAGACTGAATTTAGTACTTGATTTGACCAATTCATCTAGTGATTTTGAGACTAAAGAAATAATGGCTGAAGAAGTGTAAACTTTAAGGCAATTGGCTGCACCACCTGTCAATCAACAACCCCTCTGCATTCATTGCCCAACTTTGCAAGTAGATTTTGAATTAAGATTGGGTTTGATCCATTTGCTTCCCAAGTTCCATGGTCTTGAGAATGAAGATCCTCAAAAACACTAGAAAGAATTTCATGTGGTATGTGCAAGCCTTAAACCATAAGGAGTTACCGAAGAACAAATGAAAATGTGAGTTTTTCCGTTCTCACTAGCTGATAGAGCAAAAGATTGGCTATTCTATTTACCTCCTGGTTCTATAACCATGTGGACTGAAATGGTGAGACTATTCTTGGATAAATTTTTCCCTACTTCAAGAGATGCCAGCATTAGAAAAGAGATATGTGGAATCAAGCAGAAAGACATTGAGACTTTTTCATGAATACTGGGAAAGGTTTAAGCGACTCTGTGCAAGTTGTCCTCAATATGGGATTTCTAAACAGCTCTTAATTCAATACTTTTATGATGGATTGTTACCCATGGAAAGAAGGATGATGGATGCAGCCAGTGGAGGTGCGATAGTGAATAAGACTCCTAGAGAGGCTAAAGATTTGATTTCCACCATGGCTGCTAACTCCCAACAGTTTGAATTCAGATAAGATATATCTCATAGGAGAGTAAATGAGGTAAATACACATTCTCTTGAGAATCAAATAGCTAATCTAACATCTGTTGTTCAACAACTGGCTATAGGAATGAGAAATGTGCAACAAGTTAAAGCATATGGAATTTGTGCTGCTACCAGTCACTCAACTGACATGTGCCCCACACTTCAAGATGAACCTCAAGAGCAAGCTAATGCAGTTGGAGGAATTTTAGGTCCACCCCAAAGAAATTATGATCCATATTTGATTACTTATAACCCAGGGTGGAGGGACCATCCCAACTTGAGCTATGGAGCAAGATCTCAATTTCAGAACTTTCAATATAGACAATCCGTTCCACAACAACAGCAACCATCTTCTAGTTCAAGTATGTCTCTTAAAGAAATTGTTAAATCACTTGCGATTAACACACAACAATTTCAACAGGAAACAAAGACAAGCATCAAGAAGCTGGAGGATCAAATGAATCAACTAGCTACTTCTGTGAGTAGATTTGAATCTCATGGAAAATTGCCCTCACAAACAGTCATTAACCCCAAACATAATGTTAGTGCAATGACCTTGAGGAGTGGAACCAAGTTAAAGGAGCCTAGCAAGACAACCCAAAAGCGTATTCCAGAGGAAGAAGCTAAAAAGGAAGTTGTTGCATCCCAGCCATAACTTGATCACCCTAAGGAACCTAATGGCGCGCAACAAAAAGTTTTGGCACCAATTCCTCATTTTCCTTATAGATCATCTAAATCCAAGAAAGAGGAAGAGGAAAAGGAGATTTTTGACATCTTTCGCAAGGTTAAGGTAAATATCCCTTTACTTGATATAATTAAACTGATACCTTGATATGCCAAATTTCTCAAGGAGTTGTGCACCAACAAAAGGAAATTGAAAGGTAATGAATTTATAAGTATGGGTGAGAATGTTTCAGCTATCTTTCAAAAAAAAGTTACCCCCTAAATGCAAGGATCCAGGCATGTTTACTATGCCTTGTAAGGTAAGTAATGTTAAAATTGAAAGAGCAATGTTCGATCTAGGAGCTTCAATTAATGTCATGCCTTTGTCTATTTATAAATCTTCGAATGTTAGACCATTAAAAGAAACTGGTGTGATTATTCAGCTTGCTGATAGATCTAACGTTTATCCTAAAAGTGTTCTAGAGGATGTTTTGGTGTAAGTTAATGGATTGATTTTCCCTGCTAATTTTTACGTCCTTAATATGGACGAGGATTATTCATCTAAATCTTTAATTTTGTTGGGAAAACATTTCCTAAAAACATCTAAAACTAAAATTCATATGCATGACGGTACACTTACAATGGAATTCGATGATGAAGTTATTAAGTTTAATATTAATGATGCCTATGAGAGCTCTAGGATTTATAAGGAAGAGATAAAAGTCTTTCATGATCGTATGGTCTCAAAGAAAAATTTTTATGTTGGTCAAAAGGTTATACTTTAAATTAATTCTTGGTAAATTGCGTTTTAGGTGGTTAGGACCTTTTATTGTTATTAATGTATTTCCTCGTGGTGCAGTTGAAATTCAAAGTTTGGATACAGGTTAGAATTTTAAAGTCAAGGGTTATCGCTTAATACTTTTTTATGAAGGTTTTCAAGTGTACGAAGTTAAACAAATTAAGTTGAAATGTGCAAAATACAATTGAACATGACTATATCTAACCAAAGACTTTAAAAAAAATGTTTTTTTGGGAGGCAACCCAAAATTTCTCTTTATTTTATGTTTAGCAAATAGTTTTTTTGATTTTTTTTTACGCTTGCTTTGGTGGACAGAAGATGATTTCTCATAAGACGTGAGCACGCCTTATGGAGAAATATAAACACTCAAAAAAAAAAACAACAGAAGTGGTGTTTACATAAAGCGTAGGCACGCCTTATGACTAAAACTCTTCTGTGAAAAAAAAAATTTACAACAGAAGTGTTTTCATAGGGCACGCCACGCCCTATTGAAAACTGTCTTCTGCTCAAAAATTATTTTTACAGCAAAGTGCTTTCATTCTGCCCAAAAAAATTATTTTTTTTTATTTTTTTTCACCTCCAACTTTCATCTAATTCTTTTGAAAAATTTTAGAATTCTTCTCACTACCAGCAGTACCCACCGGAACTGAGATCGGTAGTACCCACAGGAGCTGATTAACACAACATCGGCGCAACCCATTGGAGTCGTGACTTCACATCACCACACCCAGCTGCAAGCCTCTCTAGTTGCCACCGGCAGCAATGATTTCTCACGTCTGTCTTCACAGCAGTTCTGGCATCACAAAACCCACCGGAATTGAATCAAGAGTCATGCACAGACCTTTCCACCGACAGCCTCACTCTTCACCACAGCAGCTCCGACAGCAGCAGCCCGTGACGTCCCCTCTCCCAGCTTCCAGATTCCAAATGGCAGCAGCCTTGCGAGTCGAGCCGATCATCTCATCTCACCCAGCTTCAAGCATCTTCAATTTCACTGACAGACTCACTCTTCACTGGAACTGAGAAACACAAGCCGACGCAATCCATTGGGTCCTTCCCCGAACTACCACATACCGACAGCGCAGAAGGTCGCACTCAACATTCAGACACAGGGATTGGCACCTGATCGGGCTTCAGATTGCAGGCCTCTTCCCAACTACCACCGAACAAAAATCGCGCCTGTCACCTCCCCTAATTTCTAGCAACCATTACTTTTTCAAAGCACCACCAATTGGTCTCTCCGCGAGCTCCCTGTCGGCAATAGTCGCGTAGCAAGTTCGGCACCACAGTAGCCACCAAAGCAGCCGATTGACTCCCTTCTTTCCAGCCCTGACTACAGCAAAACAAATTCCGACAGCAACAGTGGCCACCGATGAGCTCCATCGACACCTTCAACTATTCCGGTTGAGTGTCAACAATCTCTATTTTCTGTTAAGTAATATTCTTATTACAAAAAAAAAAAAAAACAACAATAAAATAAAAACAAAAAAAAAACAAAAAAATAAAAAAAATAAAAAAATAAAAACAAAAACAAAGAAAAAAATAAAACAAAAAATAATATTTTTGTTGTAGTGGTTGCTTTACTTAACCGACGAGTTTTAGCTATACCATTTTTATTATTAACATTATCTGATTTGGTATAGTTATTTTTGCTTGTTTGTGCTTAACAATCGCACGGTATAAGGAATTTCTTAATGGTTAGTCGTAGAAATCAAGGAGCTTCTGGTACGATCTAAACGTATTACCGCAAGTGCACGGGTTGTACAAGTAATAATGAGATTTGAGTCCCGAGTTATCGTCTCACGGAGAAGTTGATCAACCTAATTAACTACCAGTTAATTTTACCCTAAGTATATCCTAGCAAATTATGAAGTTCTGATGGGTGGTCTAGATGGCTAAAATTAAAGTACTGAAAATAATAACAACTATAAAATAAAGAAAATTAAATAGAACTAAAATTACTTTCAAAGCTCCAAACAATAAAAAGCAAGAACCTACAAAAGAAAATTAAAACAGTTAAAATGAATTAACGCAATTAAAATAAAATGCAAATATGAAAATAAAGTAATAAAATTAATTAAACTAAAATTAAATAAGCCTAAAATTAAAAATGCATGAAACTAAATTAATTAATAAAAATGCAAATTAAACTAAACTAAAATTTAATGAAAATAAAAACTAAATTAAAAATGCATGAAACACATTTAATCTAAATTAATCCTAAATGCAACTAAACTAAAATAAAGTCCTATAACATATAATATAAAATTAACTACTAACTAAAAAATTAAAACTAAAAATTAAATTGACAAACTAACATGCAAAGATATAAAACTAACCTACCAATTAATAAAAACTAACAACTAAATAAAGATTAAAACAACAAAAACATGAAATAACAAATTAATTGGCCAAACAAGGCCTTAAACGAAATCGCAAATCAAGTGGTCCCGATACTGCACTGTTCACATATCTTCTTTGATTCATTTTCAGACAGTGTTCTCGGTTCCAGGCGCTGGTATGCTCTCGGTTCAGTCTTCTGCTCCAAATGCTGTCGGTTTGTCCAGGTACTGTCCAGGTATTGTTCTCGGTACCGTCCTTCTCCTCCATGTGCTGTCCAGGTCTAATCCATGTAAAGTTCTTGGTCTGCTCGGTCTTGAAATCTGCTGCTGTTGTCCGACTGCTCTGTACAATTCTTGTACTGCTGTCCCTGCAGTCGGCGTGCACAACATCACCTATCCTTACATTTACAACATCCTCTCATCAGCAATGCTATACTGAACTTGCAGCAAAATATGCACTCAGCTCCTGCTTAAAATCAGTAATTAACAGAGGCCGACAGTGACACTCTCTTGCCGAACATACACATTCAAGCTTCCTACAATACTCAGCAAAGAAAACTTGGGAATAAGAGAAAACACTAGCAAAGAAAATATGTAATATGCAAGTTCTAGGCAGTAAATGAAGAACAACAACTAAAAAGGACTGAAACTAAAAGCTAAAACAAAACAAAAAAGAAAATGAACAGTAAATAAAACATGGAATAGAGGAGAACAGAAGGTCATTGTCTAGCTACTGCACACTGTTGTGCTCCGTTTACACTGCTCGGAAACACTCTCTTCAGCTTCAAAAATCATGGCCCCCAACACAGTACAGCGGCATTCGCGTCCTTCCTCCCTGCTCTGCGTCTTCTTCTTTAGCAGTATACGGACTGCTTCAGTCCAGACCAGCCACGCCTTCAGCTTTCTTCTTCTCTGCCTATCCACATTCTGAGAGCATCCCAACGTCAGTGGTATGTCCCTTGAAGCTTAGGTCACAACAACAACAGCAGACAGAACCTCCAACGTAAATTAAAATTCGAAAACCAAAAGATAAGAATGGTAACAGAACAAAGGCATAAAAATCTTCAGATTTTAATTCAAAATAATTTATGCATTTTAATTCAAAAACGTAGCTTCTTGGGAGAACTTGGCTGCTATCACTAGCCTCTCCTCTCCATTCAACATGAGATAAACAGAAGCAAAATAAGAAAAGAGCTTTAAAAATTAAAGGAGTAAACCGAGAATAACTAAAGAAATCCAACTTCTTCATAAAGAAAATAAAATTAACATGAACAGTGACTAAAAAAATTGCTAACGGGAAAGTGCTTAGAAAATAAAAAAAAAAAAACTTAAAAACTAAAGCTATCCTAGGATTAAAACTACTCCTAAATTACTCTACACTACTCCTACTCCTAAATTACTTCTATTCTAACCTAGGCTATATTACATTTTCAATTGCCATCTTTTTCTATTTATTTACACACTTAGGGGTACATTAGTAATTTATCCATCCTAGATGAGTTGACATTGTTAGGCCACTTGTCTTCCTTTAATTTGCTGCAGAGTAGATATTTCCACATCATCAGTCTTTTTGGTCCAATTGGTTGTGCAATGTGGCCCGGTGTGTGTCTTCCAGAAGGTTCGCACGGTGTCCGTCGATCTTATCGTTTCGGAGCGAATAAAATACAAACACCTGCCATCACACGTGTCCAGACGACTGGTGACTCGGTCTGCAAATTGGAAGTGGTTCAGTCTCCTTTAGTTCATTTTCAACCCAATTTTGACTGAAACGACTGAGTTTCATCCGGATTTAATTTATCTGTACATTAAAGAATTTTAATTAAATAATGGGGATTATTAATAAAATAATATGGGGATTAAATAAATAATTAAAAATTTAAGCACAAATAATTTATTAAAAATAGAATTATCACACCCCCAAACTTGAGCTTTTGCTTGTCCTCAAGCAAAACAAAACAATTGTAGGAATAACAAGTGCAAAACATTAAAATTTCCCTAACATTATCTTCAAAGAAAAAGTATAACTATGATCTCAAAGAATCACAATTACAAGTCCAACATTCAGAATCATTCAATCATAAGTCCTAACCCAAATTGGATCCCTCGTGTGTGTGTGAAAATGTCGACGCCACTTTACAGTACATTATCCGGATCAGATTATACAAATACAGTGAATGCAAAGGCAATGACATTTGATCATTCTCATAAGTTTGCTTTTCACTTCTCTCTCCACTAATGTAGTCACACTCAATCAAAGATCAATAGGACTTCATTAAGCTTATAATGTCAGGCTGGGGTTAGGGTATGATAATGTCAATTTAGGTTTAATTACCCCTTAACATGCATTATTTCTAGGATCTTAATGTAAGAGCTTATAGTTATTTCCCCCAAACTTATTTATTTCACTAGACATTTTATTCTATTTTTGTATTTTTCTTCTTTTTCTTTTCCTCTTTTTTTTTTCTTTCAATTTTTTTTTTCGAACTTTCACTATCACCATATACCCATATGTACAAAGCTCACAATATATCCCAATGACTTTTCATGCTTTCGAGGTAAGGGATAGGAACAAAGTATTTAAGCTAAGGAAAATAACGCAGGTGTATTTACAGAGAAAAGCTTATTTGGCCCAGATGGGTGACTAGGGGTAAAGTATGTATAGGGATGGCTCGAAAGGCTCAAACAATCCAAAGATGGCCTAAATCATCTCCCTAATTAAGTGTGATCAATATTTCGCATCGAGATCAGATCAAACCAATTCTAGAAAATGATGCACAGAATTAATAAAACAAATGCAACCCTATGTCCACATAAGCTTTCTCTAAATAAATATACAGATTCATGACATGACATGTGCATAAGATGAGGAAATCAGAATCAAGACAAATTCAAGAATTTGACTTCATGCTTTTCCTATAATCATGCTTCTCATTCAATCACAATCAGACTTAATCATGGGGTCATATCATCGGAATATGGGAAAACTACATGCTAAGCACTAAATCATCCCACAATCAAACAATTTAAACTTAGATTTTCGAAAATAATTTCAATTTTGCCCAAAATTGCTAAAGTGATATCCCCTCCCCCAAACTTAAAGTGCACAGTGTCCTCAGTGTGCAGATAATATAAACATTTAAGCTCAAGAACAGAGTACTCCCCTTTCTGATGATGATGATGAACAACCGAAACTTGATTGAAAACATAAAACTAGAAAAGAAATATGTAAAATAAACAAAGAAAGAAACAGCAGAAAAGAAAAAGAACTATATACAAAGTGAAAAGAGAAATACAGCCACTTCAAATGCAGCTAAAGAACACAACACTCAGCAGCAGGGCGAAGAGTAGGAGGATCAGCCAAAGTGGTGACAAAATATTGACAGTTAACTCCTCCTTAACTCTATCTACTTTCTTCTTTCTCTCAGATTTCTTATGTTCAAGCCTTATATCCTCCATCCTAAAACAGTCTTGAGAGTCATCAGGGATCTTCAAAGGTTTGAAAACATGAAATGTCACCTCCTGATCTAGGACTCTCATAGTCAACTCTCCCTTTTGTACATCAATTAATGTTCTACCAGTCGCTAGGAAAGGTCTGCCTAGTATGATGAGGACTTCCCTAACCTCCTCTATGTCCAACACGATAAAATCCGCAGGAAAAATGTATTTGTCCACCTTTACTAACACATCTTTAATGACCCAATTCGGATATTTAATGGATCGATCAGCTAGCTAAAAGGTCACTGTGGTAGGCTTGACATCCCCTATTCCTAACTTTTGGCAGATAGACAAAGGCATCAGATTGATACTGGCTCCTAAATCACATAGGGCTCTACCAAAGAACATATTTCCTATCGTGCAGGGTATGGTAAAACTCTCGAGATCTTTAAGCTTGGGGGGTAATTTCCTCCGAATAATTACACTACATTCCTCAGTTAAAGCCACCGTCTCATAGTCTTCCAATCTTCTTTTTCTCGAGAGAATATTCTTCAGGAACTTCACATAACTTGGCATTTGCTCTAATGCATCTGCGAAAGAAATGTTGATGTGAAGTTTCTTAAAAACCTCAAGAAATTTAACGAATTGTTGATTGAGTTTTTGATTCTGGAACCTCTGAGGAAAAGGTACTGGTGGTCTAACCGGAGGGGATGTAGTGGAAACATGTGTAGTATCAGAGGATAAGGAAGGTTGTGAAGAAGAAGAAGGTATAGATGAAGAAGCGCCTAGCTTGGATTCTTTTGCAGCTTGATCCTGATGTTCCTGTTCTTTCTGAGCTGCCTTTGTAGACCCTAAGGGCTCTACCACTGTGGGCTTAACAGGATTGGACTTAACTTGTGGATCATCTTGCTCTCTGCCACTCCTAAGGGTGATGGATCTAACATGTTCCTTACCCTCTCTTTGCTTAACAGGATTAACTTCAGTGTTACTAGGAAGGGTCCTTTGTGGACATTGGCTAAGAGCATTGGCTATCTGTCCAACCTGAACTTCTAAATTCTTGATTGAGGTAGCTTAATTTTGTAGGATCGTTGTGAACATTTCTTCAAGCGAGGGCTTTTTATCAATTGTTGGTGTGTGGTAAAGTTGTGGCTGCGTAAGTGGTGGTGGTGGTGGTGGTGGTGGTAGTGGTGATGATGAATGATATTGAAATTGAGGTGGGGATGGACGATGAGGTGGATGATATGGAAATTGCGGCTATGGTGGTACCTGAACTGGTGGAGCTTGAAAACCAGGGAGTCCTACAGGTCTAGAGCTAGAAGTTTTCCCTTGGTTTTGGCTTCAGGAGAAGTTAGGATGGTTTCTCAACCCTGGATTATAGGTGTTTGAAAAAGGGTTGTTCTGTTGCTTAGGGGGAGCAACATACTGAACCGATTCTAAATTGAGCGGACACCTATCTACAGAGTGAGTACCACTACACAACTCGCAGGACAGAAAAGGACTTTGTACAGAATAGACAGGATTAGGACTGGAAGGATTATGCTAGGTACTAAGTGACTCTACCTTCTTCGTAAGATTGGCGATTTGAGAGGTCAAGGTAGACAGCGTGTCAAGCTCATAAATACTCGCTAACTTCTTTGGCAATTGCCTCTCCGAGGACCATAAATAGTTGTTAGTAGCCATCTTGTCCAAGAGCTCGTAAGCTTCCTCCACTGTTTTACACATTAGCGTTCCACCCACAGCAGCGTCAACAATGGTCTTATTCTGGCTTGTAAGTCCGTTGTAGAAAGTCTAGACTTGCAACCACAAAGGTAAACCATGGTGAGGGCACTTCCTAAGAAACTTCTTATATCGTTCCCATGCTTCGTAAAGAGATTCAGAGTCGAACTGGGCAAAGGAAGATATATCACTACGGAGTCTAGTCATTTTAGAGGGAAGGAAAAATTTAGATAGAAATTGATAGGCTAACTCGTCCCATGTAGAAATGGATCTTGGAGGCAAGGAGGTTAACCAGTGTCGCGCCCTATCCCTAAGTGAGAAGGGGAATAATCTAAGCCTAAGCGCATCATCAAATAATCCATTGTGTTTAAATGTGTTGCACAAGTCCAAGAATTGCCCGAGGTGAGCATGTGGGTAATCGTGCGGAAGCCCACTGAACTGTAAAGAGGTCTGGATCATCTGGAGGATGGAAGGCTTAATTTCAAAGTTGTTAGCAGGGACAACTGGTGGCCTAATGCCGGTATAATAACTTTCAATCATCGGCACCGCATAATCTCCAACGGTCCTGATTTCCCTATTTTCTGCCATAGTGTTTTGTAGCGGAGCTAAAAATTTCTTAGAATCCTTTCGAATTTTTCTAAGTGTTCGTTCAATTTCAAGAACTAGAGAAAAGCAATCAAAACTTATGGCTCTACGCATGCAAACATCACAAAGTCCTTAGAAAAAAATTTTAAGTTTTTAAATTTTTCAATTTTTTTTAATTAATTAATTATGAGAAAATTTAACTAACCTAAGTAGGGCTCTAAATATTTACAACCTAAATATTTACAAGCTAGAATTAGACCTAAGCATAATTTCACAAATATTAATTAACGACTAATTAAAACATCCCCGGCAACGGCGCCAAAAACTTGATACGATCTAAATGTATTGCCGCAAGTGCAGGGGTCGTACAAGTAATAATAGGATCTGAGTCCCGAGTTATCATCCCACAGAGAAGTTGATCAGCCTAATTAACTACCGGTTAATCTTACCCTAAATATATCCTAGCAAATTATGAATTTCTGATGGGTGGTCTACATGGCTAAAATTAAAGTACTAAAATTAATAACAACTATAAAATAAAGAAAATTAAACAGAACTAACATTACTTACAAAGCTCTAAGCAATAAAAAGCAAGAACCTATAAAAGAAAATTAAAACAGTTAAAATGAATTAACGCAATTAAAATAAAATGCAAATATGAAAATAAAGCAATAAAATTAATTAAACTAAAATTAAACAAGCCTAAAATTAAAAATGCATGAAACTAAATTAATTAATAAAAATGCAAATTAAACTAAACTAAAATTTAATGAAAATAAAAACTAAATTAAAAATGCATGAAACACATTTAATCTAAATTAATCCTAAATGCAGCTAAACTAAAATAAAGTCCTAAAACATATAATATAAAATTAACTACTAACTAATAAATTAAAACTAAAAATTAAATTGACAAACTAGCATGGAAAGATATAAAACTAACCTACCAATTAATAAAAACTAACAACTAAATAAAGATTAAAATAACTAAAAGCATGAAATAACAAATTAATTGGCCAAACAAGGCCTTAAACGAAATTGCAAATCAAGTGGTCCCGATACTGCACTGTTCACATGTCTTCTTTGTTTCATTTTCAGGCAGTGTTCTCAGTTCCAGGTGCTGGTGTGCTCTCGGTTCAGTCTTCTGCTCCAAATGCTATCGGTTTGTCCAGGTATTGTCCAGGTATTGTTCTCAGTACCGTCCTTCTCCTCCATGCGCTGTCCAGGTCTGATCTAGGTAAGGTTCTCGGTCTGCTCGGTCCTGCAATTTGCTACCGTTGTCCAATTGCTCTGTACAATTTTTGTACTGCTGTCCATTCCCTGCAGTCGACGTGCACAACATCACCTATCCTTGCATTTACAGCATCCTCTCATCAGCAATGCTATACTGAACTTGCACAAAATATGCACTCAGCTCCTGCTTAAAATTAGTAATTAACAGAGGCCGACAGTGACACTCTCTTACCGAACATACACATTCAAGCTTCCTACAATACTCAGCAAAGCAAACCTGGGAATAAGAGAAAACACTAGCAAAGAAAATATGTAATATGCAAGTTCCAAGCAGTAAATGAAGAACAACAACTAAAAAGGACTGAAACTAAAAGCTAAAAAAAATGAACAGTAAATAAAACATGGAGCAGAGCTACTACACACTATTGTGCTCCGTTTACACTGCTCGGTAACACTCTCTTCAGCTTCAAAAATCATGGCCCCCAACACAGTACAGCGGCATTCGCGTCCTTCCTCCCTGCTCTGCGTCTTCTTCTTCAGCAGTATGTGGACTGCTTCAGTCCAAACCAGCCACGCCTTCAGCTTTCTTCTTCTCTGCCTATCCACATTCTGAGAGCATCCCAACGTCAATGGTATGTCCCTTGAAGCTTAGGTCACAACAACAACAGCAGATAGAACCTTCAACGCAAATTAAAATTCGAAAACCAAAAGATAAGAATGGTAACAGAACAAAGGCATAAAAATCTTCAAATTTTAATTCAAAATAATGTATGCATTTTAATTCAAAAACATAGCTTTAGGGAAGAACTTGGCTGCTGTCACCAGCCTCTCCTCTCCATTCAACATGAGATAAACAGAAGCAAAACAAGAAAAGAGCTTTAAAAATTAAAGGAGTAAACCGAGAATAACTAAAGAAATCCAACTTCTTTATAAAGAAAATAAAATTAACATGAACAGTGACTAAAAAAATTGCTAACGGGAAAGTGCTTAGAAAATTTAAAAAAAAAACTTAAAAACTAAAGCTACCCTAGGATTAAAACTACTCCTAAATTACTCTACACTACTCCTACTCCTAAATTACTTCTATTCTAACCTAGGCTACATTACATTTTCAATTGCCATCTTTTTCTATTTATATACACACTTAGGGGTACATTGGTAATTTATCCATCCTAGATGAGTTGGCATTGTTTGGCCACTTGTCTTCCTTTAATTTGTTGTAGAGTAGATATTTTCACGTCATCAGTCTTTTTGGTCTAATTGGTTGTGCGATGTGGCCCGACGTGTATCTTTTAGAAGGTTCGCACGGTGTCCGTCAATCTTATTGTTTCGGAGCGAATAAAATACGGACACCTGGCATCACGCCTGTCCAAACGACTGGTGACTCGTTCTGCAAATTGGAAGTGGTTCAGTCTCCTTTAGTTCATTTTCAGCCCAATTTCGACTGAAACGACTAAATTTCATCTGGATTTAATTTATCTGCACATTAAAGAATTTTAATTAAATAAAGGGGATTATTAATAAAATAATATGGAGATTAAATAAATAATTAGGAATTTAAGCACAAATAATTCTATTAAAAATAGAATTATCAGCTTCTTCCGCTCGTAAGCCTGCTCGGATTGGCAAAGTAGTGGAAATCAAAGCAATGCTTCACGGTGCTCAATATTTTTCAGGGAAGTTTTTTTCATTTCTCTTAATCCTTTAAAGTTTATGAGCACTTATTTGATACATTGAGGACAATGTATAGTCTAGGTGTAGGGGAGAGTTCTTAATTGTAGTCTTGCCATTTGTTTCGCTTTCTTTCATTCTTGATTATTGTTCATGAAAATTTTCACAAATCCACAAAATTTTTGTTCCAAACGATACATTAGTTATTGTCTGTGATCTCTTTGAGTTCTAGATTTTTCCAATACTTATCCAATGAAAAAAAATTTCATTTACTTGTGTGTAAAACGGTTTTGAATTCTCATTAAAACACTGATTAGTTACTTTTAATTCATTAGATGGAAAAGTGTATAGGATCTAGCACACATAACCTTTTTGGTAAGATTTGAGCCTATGAGCATTCATTACATCATACTCCATTTCCTTCTTTGTGTAATTGTCATGCATAGTCGACTATTCTAGAACTTGCTCTGCCATACATGTCTCAATTAACCCCTTTGATGAGTAAGATGCAATAAATCAAACAAGGGCATTTAGGTTAAACCCTTTTTTTCTTGTTATTATACCCTTCTTTTCAAGCCTACCCTTGTTATTATTAACCCCTAGAGAACCCACTTTGAGCCTGACCTTTTTCTTGGATTCAACCACATTACAAGCCATAATAAATCATTTTGTTAATTTTTCCCTCTTTTTGAACTTTGAATTGAAGAATCATATAAACTTATGCACATGAAACTTTAAAATATTTTTTTGGAAAGATTGAAATATGTTGGAAATTTAGTATTCCAAGCTATTACTTTCATTGAGTTCTTCTCTTTCAAAAAAAAAAAAAGAGAAAAATGAAGAAAGAAAAGAAGGAAAAAAATGAAAATGAAAAATAAAAAGAGAAGTGCAATTTTCAATGCTTGGAAGCTAGTTATGAATTATTTGTGGTCCAATCAAAGGTACTAATTATATATTTGGATGAATGTGATGTGATTAAAGCAGTCTTTTAAAATCATTGAGTTGAGTTTTGTGTGAAAAATTTTGTATGATTCCTTCAATTTCTTTAACCCAAAAATCCCTTTTATCATACCTTACCTAAGCCCTGTTACAACCCTTTTAGACCCTTAGATTTTTGGATCCTAATTCATTCATTGGTAGAAGAGATGTGATGAATTTGCAAGCCTCTGGTAAGAAATCTTTTATGCAGTGACTTGAGAGTTCATTGATAGGTATACCTTAAACACTTAGAGTGTGATGAGTGAAATCCAATTACGAGGGTATTGAATCCTATGTACTTTATGAATTTAATTGAATCATTAAGGTGCTATTCATGTGTGTTATGAGAATTCGCTTTAAAAACTTGTGTTTTAATTCTTGAAAGGAATGTGTTTTGGATGAGTATAGGAAGAGGATGAAGGAATGATGAGAAGAGATTATGAATGTAGATTATTGTATGCTTGAGGATAAGCAATGTTTAGGTGTGGGGGAATTTGATAGGTTGCATATTAAGCAAATTAATTGTCATATTTTCTCATGATTTAAATTCTTTTATATGCTTAATTTTTGGATTTGACTTATATTTTGTGTTTTATATTGTGGATGAAGGAATAGGAATAAAATGGACTCAAGTTGTAAATTTTGATCAAGTCACAAAATGAGAAGATATCTTGGTGTAAGACATGGGCACGTCCAAGGCAGTGACAAGAATTGCAAGTCAAATATGTGAATTCAAGTCAAGATTCATCACTTGTAGCTGAAGTTGACTTAAACAGCTAAAGATGGCAAGTGTGAGATTTTAATTATTAAGGAAGAGATATGCAATGACTGTCTTTGGCCAGTGGTTGAAAAAGGAAATAAGTTTAATTGTAATCAAACTCAATCAGAGAAGTTTCCTTTGGAAACAGATTCTGGGAATTAGGAGATTCAGTATTTATAGAATAAGAGAAGGCTAGAGAGGATCATCATCATAGACACATCCTGCAATTCTACTAGTTGATTTTTCTTGAGGCTATTGAAAATTTATTTGGTGTTTTTCTCTTAACTTATGGTTTGCTAAATTATTTAGTTCAGCCAAAGGATAATTAAAGTTTTGGGTTCTTCAAGAATTGTGAGATCTAATTAGTTTTTATTTTGTTCTTTTACATCTTTACTATTTATATATCTTCTATGCTTGTTTAAATTATTGTTTTGATTGATTGTGTAAAAAGGATCATTTGTTCAATTGTCAATATAATATATCACCAATTAGAAACCTGAATCCGTAATTGTTTAGGAATTCTAATATAAGTGGTAAATAACATAATTGATCACAGATAGGTTTTTAATTCTATGTTATGGAGATATATAATCTAGCTTAAATGAACCTACATGTGTTTTTGTTGGTTAGAATTGGTAGTCTCTCTAGTTTTTAATGTTGTTGGTAAATTAAATCTTAATATCGTATCTAAGGTTGTTTATTGGCAAGAGAAATAATTAGAGATCGTATCCTGATTATCGAAGAAGTAAGGAGGGATAGGTTGTTAGGTCGTACCAATAACTATAACCAATTTGGTAAAGATTAAAAGAACTCATCCTTGCATCAATGATCAATTCCATATACCTATTCTAAAATTATTCATTTGGTTAGATGTTTTCATCATATTGATTTTCTTCCAACATTTTACATAGTGATTTCTCTTTTATATATTAATTTTTCTTTTCATATTCATTACAACAAATCCCCATACATATTTGCTTTTTAAATATTTTACAGAAAAATAAATCTAATTAATCTCCGTGGGAAACGACCTTACTCAACTATGCCATAGTTTTAATTTATTTTGAGTAGAAATTATTATTGTTGGTCTCAACAGCCACTAGAAACCATGCATATATTAAGGACCAAAATCTTAAAATATTGAACTAAGTTTTGTCATATCAAAAAGGGAGAGATTGTTAGCTTTGGATGATATATTTTGACATGAAAAAACATTAATTTAAATGTGCTTATTTTAAACCTTCAAATCATTTGTGAGGTATTATTTATGAGTAATTGTCTTAGAGAATATATTGTCAATTGTACTAAAAATTACTTAGAAAACTTGTGAAGATCTAAACTTAGAAATCATTGTAAATTAAATTTTTGCTCAGAAAACTGATACTTAAGTTAAGAGATCGATCTCTTGGGTTGTGAGATCGATCTCATTTTGGCAGAATCATTGTGAGATCGATCTCCTAGGGTTGTAAGATGTAACGACCCGATTTTCCTATTCTTTCCTTAATTGGGCTATGAGTCGATGATTATTTCCCATAGTAAATTATCATTATTATGTATTTTATGGTAACCAAATGATTATAAAATCTGAGTAATTTTTTTTTTGTAATTAAACAGAATAAATGTTTGTTACACACGATTAAGTTCACATATTTTCCCTAGACTCAGATACAATTTTGCATTACTCTACCTAGAAAATTAGACACCAATTACATTTCTAAGCAGGGTATACCTTTGTGCGTAGAAGGGTGTCCCTCTGATATATGGCCGCAGATTAAAATCTACCCATCAACATTTGCTACTGAGGGAACTCTGTGGATGTAAAGTAAGAGATGAGCTCAACATGCTCAATAAGAAAATCAAGCGGCAAGTAGATAAATACACTATCTACAAAAATATAGGCTTGAAGTAATACCATCTAGTTCAGTGTAGTACAGTGGAAATTTACTATTTTCTCACAGTATCGGTATCACAAAATTACAATTTTCTCAGGGTATGTGTGAAATCCGATATTTTTTCATAGTATGATGCTTATGAGAAGTAAATTATAGCTTAATGTAACGTTTTACAGGCCCGTAGACGATTAAAGCACTTGGTTGTAGCGTGGGACCCAATGGCACACAAATCGAGGTAAGGTCCTAGACCCGAGAATTTCTTAAAATGTCATGTTCATGCATGGAATGATGTGTAGAAGGGAAAACTAAGTGATTGGAAATGCAAAAGTTAGTTAAACTCAGGTTTTAACTTAAATCGAGAAAACGGACCTAATAAGGGAAATAAATCCGAATAAAATTTTAGAAATTCGTGAAAATTATTCTGAGGCAACATAAAATTATTATAAGGTGAAAGTGACATGGGAAATAAAAATCATGAAGAAATATGGAGATTTATGGGTTCAAATAAATTTTTAAAGCTAACCGAAAGCTTATTTTCATTTTGCTCGGTATTGGCCAAATCGCGCAAAATGAGCTCGTTCGTGAAATTTTTCTTAAACAAGTGACCCCAAAATTTTTATGGGACATACTATAGACATATTATAACAATTGAGAAGTGGAATTTTGAAGAAATCTGATCAGGATTAATTTTGGTAAATTTTATAAAACAGAATAGTCATTTCCCCTGCACTTAGTAAACTGTCAACCAATGAAAACAATCCCATTTGATGACCTTCCCGATTTTATTTGCCTCTGATATTTTCCAGATTGAAATTAAACTGGATAAAATTCATAAAAAGGTAAGAACCATCCCGAACTGTTGCAAAACCCGAGAGTTATCCCTCATCCATTCTACCGCAGACGTTACCTTTGATCCTGACGGGCGTGAATTTTTCGGCCACCTTCTGGCCATTTTCTGGCAACGGTCCCTTCATATGAAATCTTCCTCTTCCTCCCCTCTACCACATATAAAACATTCAGACCTAAAAAAAAGTAATTTACCCCCTTAAAAGTTAGAGAGACGAACAGAACAGAAAACTGCCCTGTTCTGAGGTAAGCAAAAATTCAATTTTTAGATGAATTTGATGAGGTTCTTGGATAATTATGAACACTTCTAAGACCTATACATGTTTTGTTACAGCTGAGTGGCAATTTGGAGACCTAAAACCGAAGTCAAACGTGGTCAAAGGAGTGAAGAAGTTAAGGTATAGTGATGACTATGAGATAGGTTGTTATTTAGTGATTGTGGATGATTTTTAGTTAAAGGAAATTTGATGAATTAATTTCTATGATTAGGTTCAATTACTGCCAGCATGATTTAGCTACTGGAATGCTGAATTTGGATGCAATTAAAATGAATTTACAGTTAAAATTATACTGTAAAGGTTTGGTTTAGTGTTTAACTAGGTGAATTATCGAAATAATGCAAGAATCAATACTTTAAGGTCTTGTTTGAAGTGGAATGAGTTGCTGGAATGTAAGACATGATGTAGAGGTATTGAAAATAAATTTAAAGGTGTCGAATATGTTAAGAAAGCTTAAAACCGAGGCTTAAACCGATAAAACCAAGCAAAACGAGCAAAGTAGTAAAAAGTCAACTTTTGGTCAACATTTTATATGTAATCACATAGTGAATATATTAACATAAATTTGAGCTATATGTGACGAGATAACTTGGTATGTGACAGTGTAAGACCCCGTATATGTATAAGGGTAATGTGTGTAATTGGATCAAATAATATGAATGGACTTGTAATGTAAAGTATGATTGATGTAAGTCCATGGATTCAATGTATGTATGTGTAATATAAATTGTAACGTACATACAAGTTTCATTGAGTATGAATACGAAGAAATGAGTTCTAGCAAGTGATGGATGTGATTGAGACTCAAGATGAGTAGTGTGGTAAATGGAATGGAGTTATGCTTCCATTTGGTTTTATGTAGCATACCTTTGAACATACAATGAATGCACACAAGTTTCAATGTGCATAAGGTATGAATGGATGCCATTTTCAAGTTATAAAGGTGGATGGATGAGAAAATGGCCATGGCAATAGATTATGGATGTGTTGGTATGAGTTGCAGCAAGGAAACTGCAGGAAATCTGGAAAACGTGAGGCCCAGATCGATCTCATAGGATGAGAGATCGATCTGGAAGAGCCAGAATGCTCTTATTTGGGCGAAAGAATAGAGCAGATCGATCTCCAATGGAGCCAGATCGATCTCCCAAGCATTCTGTAGTGGAAAGATCGATCCCCAAGCACCCAGATCGATCTCCTTAGCTCTCTGTTTGGGAGCAGATCGATCTCATGCTTCGACAGATCGATCTCATGCCTAGACAGATCGATCTCATGCTTCGACAGATCGATCTCAGGCTTAAAAATGCCGTGAAAAAGAGGGATTTTAAGGGACCAGATCGATCTCCTCTTGGACCAGATCGATCTCCCCAAGCTATTTCTATATAAGGAGAGCTGAAAATCTGGAAATCTCGGAAAAAAAACATTTAACCTTACAATCTCAACCCAAAAACCTAATTTTTCCTCTCTAAAATCAGCCATTTTCAGTGAGATTAGAAGAGAGATCATTAGAGGCAAAGTTGTCCCTATCAAAGAGAAGAACAACATAGTGAGAGGGCATCTTCCCATTTTTTGGAATTGAAGGAGTTAAGGGCATTACCATTTGGAGCAAGAAGAGAAATCATATTGGTAAGATTCTAACCCTCAAATCCAAATGCATTAGCTATTTAATTTATTTTGGAGTTGATTGATATGAGTATTGATGGATAAACTACCTAGGAATGTAGTGGAATTGGTGTGACCTAGAAATCTAAAATGGGTATAATGTGAGGATATGTGGGATTAAATGAGCCTATGATTTATGGCATGCTAAAGTTGTTATTGGGATAATATTTATGATTTTAAATGGTTAAATGAGATTACATTGTGAGTTTGGAGGAATTGTGGAAATGGGTATGTATATGATTGATAAATGCCATAGTGAGGGGATTCATGGAATATGAACGCTATGAGCTTTATGTCGATTTGATATCGACTTTGAATAAGTTAATAGGCCTAAGAAGGTCCATAGACTCGAGCTATGGGTAAAGTAATGAAACGAGGCCAAATAAGCTTTAATAGAGGCTATAGATTAAATTGACTATAGCAAGCACAAGGGTTGCAATATATGGATCGAATATAATGCGGGATACGATTTTGTGCAGTCCCGAAGAGTTCGTTGAAGGCGAATCGAACCGTACGAGTAAGCAGCTTAAGGAAGTGGAATCATGCATCGCGATTCCAGGTAAGGGAATTTTGTAAGTATATAGAGGTAGCTGCTCGTATTTTGAACTCGTGGGTATATATAGGGCTTTGGAAATGTGCATGGACTTATAGAAATGTGTTGTGATGATGTATGGGTGTTTGTATGAGATTTGGTTGTTTTGAAATGGTTATTGAAAAAGGGATAGTAAGGCTAATAATTGCATAAATCATGTGTTTTGAATGCTTTTACAAAACACAATGCTTTGAATTGAGCAAATAAAGGATAGGCTGGCTAGTACTTGAATGATGTTGTGAAATAGCCCATATGAGGCACTAAGCATATTATGAGATGTTTTGAATGCATGTAAGCCGCCTTTCACGTGTATGTGATTTAATTCGCGCTAGAGCCTCGCTCGCGCTGGATTTCTATGTTTTCACTTGTGTGAAACGTGCTCGAGCTTAGCTCGTACTTTGAATTTGAATTGTGATGATGTTTATAAACCGTACTGGAGCTTACGCTCGTACTTGGATTTGAGTGATTTTTCTTATGCATATAACTTTACTGGAGCTATGCTCGTACATGATTTCTTCATATTTTATGCATAAATGCCGCACCAGAGCGTTGCTCGTACGAAGTGATTGGTTTTGGTGCATGAATTCGCGCTAAGAGTGTAGCTCGCGCTGGTTTTCACACTGTGGTATGTAGGAGGCCGTGGTGAGAGATACGAATTAACTCAGGGAACCCAACAGGCCTGACAGACCTCTTAGGTGGGGTGAGGGTGAGGGGCTAGGACCTGACATAATCCATCCAGGGAACCCAACAGGCCTGACAGACCTCTTAGGTGGGGTGAGGGTGAGGGGCTAGGACCTGGATCAGGGAACCCAACAGGGGCGAGCAAGGCCATGAGGGGCTAGGACCTGGTATTGAGGTTACTCCCACGCGCTCTTGAGACTATAAAGGTTACACTCGGTATGGGGTAGATAAGACCTATGGCAGGCACCCGCAACCATGTTATGGGTCCGCGGAGTACGATGTACCGTGTATATCACATGGAGTACGATGTACCGCGTGGTGGTTACTTGATTTGAGAAAGTCTGGCGGAGATCTAACCCACCTTCGTGCCAGCATGATACCCCGCACACCGGAATCCGTGTGGTCTGGGATGATATGTGACGATTGGCCAACGTAGTCACTTGAGATATAGTAACCTGTCTCCTTGCTTGATTTACTTACTACCACATGATTTTAAATCTCTAAGTGTGATTGTGATTGTTTAAGGTAGACCCGAAGGAGGGGTCGAGCCTCGTGGATTTGAATTGTGAAATGAAAATGAGGTTGTGATTGTGAATTGATGTGATGTGATTGTATGTGATGAGAAAGAGTTTATGACGTGGGTTTAAAAAGGAGGTTTCTTAATGAATTGCCCTTTTATGAATTTAAATGAGATCGAGCATGAGATGATTTATACATGATGTTTTACCATGTTTTATATGCCAATTTTACATGACTTTGATACATGATATATACGTATACTCATATGGCATAGTTTTATTCCTCATGCTCCTACCATAAAGGATTTATGCATAACATTATCAGCATGTAGATAGAGTAGTTATCTACCATGCTTGCATTATTGCCTTACTGAGCGTGTGGTTGCTCATCCCACTCTATTTTTCCCCCTACAGAGCGTGCATAGTAGCCCAGTGAGGACTGAGGCGTGGTATTTTGGACTCCGCTGCATCTCCATCGCTTAAAGGTATATACACAGTGATTCTTTTTGTATCTAAACAATGTAAAAGCACAGTATTCTTTTGAGTTATACTTATGGGGGATGTAAATGTCAGTAAAACATGTATTCGTATAAATACACGATTAAATGCACATGTATGACATCGTTTTAATTAATTGAGAATGAATGAGATGTGGTGTTTATTATTGACTCACAGCCCAACAGTGTGTGGTGAGTTAGTTCACGACCGGGTAAGGTAACAGTAACACGCGAAAAATTTTCAGTGATTTTCGGTTAAAGAGAATGGAATTGGGTCGTGACAGACACCTCGGTTATCGACATGCATTTCGAGGTGAGCTCAAAAATCGAGGAACGTGCACTACCTTCGACGTTAAGAGGTAAGGGATATAATTTAGAGTAGCATTAGTACTCCTCAACCTTACCAAAGGTTTATGTGGATAGTAAGTTGAGTTTCCATGAAAAAGATTCTCAAAAGTTGAAAAGAGTACTATTCACTCAAAATCGAAATAAACTTATCCAAGCTTTTCAAAATGACTTTTATTGCATGAGATACATTTTAGTATATATGTTTATGTATATAAAAGTGATTTTCACTTATGAAATGAAAGCATAGTATGTTTTCCATGAGTTTACGGGTTAAAGTCCCGGGAATGTTTTACGAAACTATGTTTTCATTATATGGGGTACATATATACTTAAGATATATGTGTTTATGAAAAACATGCTTAATGTTTTGAGACTATGGCACGAAGTATTGATGTTATGAGGTCAGAGTGATCTGGGGTCGATCTTATACGTTGAGAAAAGGGTACAAAGACGATCAAGGATCTTCCTAGCAGACGGCCAGGGAACGGGCAGGACTCTGATGAGATGAGATGACTTGTGGTACCATGTAACCATTTAAAGTTCGTGCGTTGAGACTGCTTAGAGACTGCAAGTCCTTTGCAGGCATGTAATGAGTCACCCCACCATAGCCCCGTACCACACAGTCCAGTAGAGCACTGTACGACCCTGATCCAGTCTTACAATTCCCTGTACTATGGCCATATGTACCAGTTATGTTAATGATGTCCTTCGGGACCAGTTATGATGAAGCCATGTCTCCAAAAGAAACGAAATATGTTACATTTCATACTACCTTATGTGTTATTTGCATTTTAGCACATGTTTTTTTTTCTATGATGTGATTTTAGAGGTAGCTTATGAGTTATGTTTTATGAAATGTGCATATGATAGTACGATTTCACTTTCAAAGTGATAGGCATGTTATGATATGCATGATTGAGTTTTGAGATGCTTTTCATTTGTTTACACTACATGATATGCATACTATATATGAGTTTTACTAAAAAGATGCATGATGTGTAAACTTATGATTTAAGCATGTTTTTACTACTTTTATGAATTCAAGCATCTCTACTCCAGTACATGTTTATGCTGATTTGTAAAACCACGTGTTTTACTTGTTTTAAGTATTAAGGTTACTTTAAATGTATCTCTTACTGAGCCTGAAAAGCTCACCCCCTTCCTTTCCATCTTCCAGATTTCCTACAGTGATTCTACTACACTCACGCGCTAGAGGTCGTGGACGAGGCAGTCTGACCTTTCGTCAAATCATTTGTAGCGACGAGGTATAGCTTTACTTTTGTTCCAAACACGATGTACAACATAGACACTAATGTATATTACAGTCGGGATGTAATAGTTGTAAGGGATTATATTTATGTACAGAGTTTTTATTACGCAGAATAAATATATGTTATGGATGTTATGAGATCCTGGAATAGAATTGAAAATGGTGTTGCGGATGTGGGTTGAAAATTATAAACTGCGTTTTAAACTTTGCAGGTTGGGTTAAGTCAAAATGCAGTCGTTATGCTGCCAAATTTTTATAAAATGATAAAAGTTAAGAAACTGACATAGACAGGAATACAACTCAGTTAAATAGGTTAAAAAAAATTGCTCATTTTTCGCGTTTCCAGGCGTGACAGTATGGGTATCAAAGAAAACATTATTGCAAACTATCATTTAAATCAAATGTAGTAAAATAAAACTCATTTCATATCAGAAATTCACTTCATCAAATCTCAGTTCAGACAAAAAAAATAAGTGAGGCATGGCGGAATATTCATCATTAATAATCAATCAATCAATATGGCAATTGGCCAATGTCAGTGACTCCGGGCAATCACGGGCCAAGTGTGCCATGATGTCAAGTGTCGTGGGAGTGGTCAGCTACCCAATCGGCTTACTCATTTCTCTACTTCTCAATAATATTGTACATCGTACTCACATGCACACAGCACGGTACAGCATACTCTATGGACTGGGCATCATTCTCAATTCACATTTCCATATAATTTCATTTCTAGTTACACGTTACATCGTACTCCATGGACCTCGGCATGATTCACATTTCCAAATAATTTCCATCGACTTCTTTGCCTATAATCATGTGCAAGCAGGTACGTGCAAGATCACACAGCAATACACGTCTGACAGGCACGGTTTATCAAAACACTTTAAAATCACGTGCGAGCAGGTCAGTGCAAGATCACACAACAATACATGACGGCTGGCACGGTTTTACTTCATGACTTAGATCAAAATCCAATGCGAGTCGGTCCGTGCGACATAGTCTGCAAGCTCTTAAGCACGTCTTGTCAGTACGAGTCAGGTCGTGCGACACACAATCAGCACGCGCTCAAGCACATCTCGTCAGTGCAAGTCGGTTCATGCGATATAGTCAGCACGCGCTGTCACGACCCTCAACTTACCAAAATACATACAAATTTTTCGCATTTCCATGCGTTGCTTATTAATCACCCTTACCTCGATCGTGATCGGCTACACACTCAACAGTTGGGTTGTGTGTCAATGTCTACATCATCCATCCATAACAATTTAATTTCAAAAGTAAACACTTTTATAAATACATCAGAGTTACTGTTTACAAGTGTTTACATTGCTTTACATCCCCAATGTTTACATACAAAATGCTACTATGCTATGTCTAGTTTAGATACAAAATAATTCAAGTGTGTATACGTTTAGCGATGAGATGCAGCGGATACCAAAAGGGATAAGCCTCCAGTCGCTCTCAATCTATACTCAAATCTCTGTAGTGTAAGACCCGATTTTATTTAAAACACGAAATGAAAAATGAAAAAGGATTGAAATGGTATTCCCAAACACGTGAAGGGTAAAACGGTCAAAAGATCAAAATTCGGTATTTATTGTGACAAGAAAATTTAATTAAAATTATGAGATTCAAAAATCTTGATCAATAATGAAGAAATAATTAAATTTCGGGTTAAATTGATCAAGATATGAATTTATTAAAATAAATAAGAATTTTCACCTCGAGAAATTATCCCGAAAATAATCGAAAAATATATCGGAAAGACGAAATAAGATCGAAAAATTCATTTATTGAATAAATGAATAAAATATAATTTTTTAGATATTTTTGGAATTTTAATAATATTTAATTGATTAAAATAATAATAAAAATAAATAATAAATAATAAAATAAAATAAAATAAAAAAATCAAAATTTCATGAAAATCGCGAAACTGGAAGAAAAAGAAACAAAAGCCGAGGCTGCCTCAGCCAACGGAGGTCACCGGCGATCGACGCCGGGCGAGAAGCCATTGAGGAAGAAGCAGTCGAGCCTCACCGGCACTGGTAGGCCGAAAGAGGAGACGATCGGCGGTGAAAGAGAGAGGAACGACGAGAAAAAGAGAACCGAAAGGGAGAAAAGGGATTTCCAGGCGATTGGAGCCGATTCGAGCCCGGCCACCACCAGCCGAGTGTTCCCCAGGCGCAGGCGACGTGATTGGTGGCAGCCTTGGCTGGTCGAACTGTAACTAGCACCGAAAACGACGGCAAAAAGAGAAAGCCATCGACGGTGAGGAGATAAGAGCCGGACCGGCCACTTTTCGACCACCTCGGGGAATATCGAGACCAGATCCGTGCATCGGACTACCCCGCGGAGCTGCTGGAGGCAGAAACTGGTGGAGAACCGATGGACGAAGCCTTGAACCAGTCAAATCGAACTGAACCAGCTAGACCGAACCGGTTTGAACCGGGTTGAACCGGGCCGAATCAGTTCAGCCAAAAAGAAAAGGAAAAAGAAGAAAAAAGGGAAAAAGAAAAATAGAAAAAATTGAAAAAAATTCCAGTGACGCAATCGAGCTACGAGTAAGTCGGTACACGGTCGAATTGACCGATTTAAATTTTAAAATATTTAATTTGATAAATAATCGACTGAAAATTTACCCGAAAAAATATTAAATTGTGTAGCTCGACAATTGACGTCAAACGAGAGCTTGAGACAGCCTCGATTTGCATACTATCATGAAATCTCAGTTAAGTAACCCTTATTTACGACAATTTGCATCGTTATACGTATTAAAAATTTACCACATAAATTACGAATTTAAATTCCATATTAAATGAATTATATTCTGGAAATTGAGATAAATTGTCGTAAATAATTAAATAAGCTATTTGAGAGTTTAGAATGAGGCTCAATATATATTAATGGGCCCAGTGAGCCCAATAGGCCTCGATAATGTGAATAGTAAGTGAAAAACAGGCTTAAGGTTGATTAAGGCCCATTATAGTGCAATCGGGCCCAATATGGGTAAACCAGCCCAATGATAAGCCCAGAAAAATATGAAATACAATTAATTGTATTATATTTGACTTGATGTATATTTATACGCAGTTCCGAAGATTTGATTGAGAGCAAATCGGACTGCATGACGAGACATCAGTGGAAAGGTCAGACTGTACAGAAAAATGAGGTAAGGGAATTGTGTGAGTAGCTAGAGGTAGTTACGCGTATTTTAATAGCTTTTGTATACACTGAATATGTATGTGTACACTGATTATGTATAAAGGTCCTAGAAAATGGTTTAAAGATTTTAAAGACTCAAAATAGGAAATGACTATTTTACCTCTATTGAGGGAAGTTTACCTAAGGATGGTGAAAGCATGACATGCATGAAATGCATGATTTAAGGAATTTTCTTGTTTTTAAGCAAAGCAAATCGGTAGATTAGCCAATAATTGCATAAATTTCACAAGATAACACTACGTAAGTGTTATTTATATTTAAATGAAAATTATTTGGAAAAGGGCCAACTATCAAGTTTATATGGAAACAGATAGTGTTGGCATATAGCTCGCACTATATCTGCGTTTGTAAGTGTGCATAAAAGGTGCTAGAGTGGTTACTCGCATCGATCTGTGTGACATCATATGCATGAAATGTGCTAGAGCGGTTGCTCGTACTGATTTTTATTATTGTGAAATGCATGAGAGGTGCTGGAGCCTAACTCGCACCCTGTTTTGACGATTTTGACTGTTTTGACTTGATTTGCATAAAAAGGTGCTGGAGCGATTGCTCGCACTAGTTTTAATGATTTGACAAGCATGAGAGATGCTGGAGCTTAGCTCGCATCTTGTTTTGATATGATAATGCAAAAAAAAAAAGCCGTGTTAGAGTGTAACTCGCACAAGATTTAATGTATTTATGCATAAACCGTACTGAAGTGTTGCTCATACGAAGTTTTGATTTACTTGAGCATTCATTCATGCTGGAGCATTGCTCACACGTGATTTTATATGGATTTATAACTCATTTTAAAGTCGTATTGGAGTGTCACTCGAACACAGATTTTATTGATTTTTATGACACCGTGCTAGAGCTTCGCTCGCACGAGATTTTCTAATATCATGAATATGCATGGAGTCGTGCTTGAACTTCGCTCGTACAGGGATTTATATGACATGCATATAGCCGTGTTGGAGCCTCCTGTAGACTGTGTGTCACAGTGAGATGATATGCCCACACGTGCATACTGAGACAGAGATGGTATGGGTGGATAAGACCTATTGCAGGCACCCTTGACTGAGCTTGGGTTCACGGAGTACTTTGTACCGTGTATGTCATGCAGAGTACGTTGTACCATGGGGATTGTTGGAGTGGAGTGGCATTAGTCACGAGGCAGCAAGCCTTGCCCTCGTAATCTTGATGTTATACTGTTCTGGCGGGTAGGATCGACCCACCTCCCATTTCAGGTGTGATACCTCATACACTAGGTACCGTGTTGCCAGGGATCACTAGGTTATGGCCATAGTCCTTGTTGTTACTGATATAGTCATCTACATGTCTCACATGATATAACTTGTGGTCTCGATAGACCAGGGTAGACCCGAGGGAGGGGTCAAGCCCCCGATTTTATGATTTTCTGCTGCTAAATTTCAGATGATTTTATGACATAATTTTATAATTAATTTTAATGAGTTTGATTTATGAGATGCTTAACCCCTTCGGGTTATTTTATACTGCAGTTTTAATAAAGTGATTTAAATGCAGTAACATAATGAGTTTTCCATGCGCTAATCATAAATTCATGAAAAGAATTGTTTCTCATGATTTATTTTACATGGCATGATCTTGATTTACCTCATGCTAAGTATGATTTAATGATGTCATATAAAATGCCTTTGATGCATGAATTACCTAATTTCTATATGCACAAATAGTTTTGATAAACTATGTCATTGATTTATGCATGACTTTGTGCTTGAGATTTTAATGAAAAGAAATGGATTTGAGGGCATGGCATTATGAGTATGTAGATAGTGGAGCTATCTACTTACTTGCATAATTGCCTTACTGAGTGTGTGCTTTGCTCACCCCCTTATTTTCTCATCTTTTCAGAGCACTCGCAATAGTTAGTTAGCGACTGAAGACTTGCATTCTTGGTATCCGCTGCTTCCCATCGAGAGACAGGTATACACATTTGTATAGTTTTGTATCTAAATATGTAATGCACAGTACTGTAAACGTATATGATGTCGGAGATGTAAGGATATGTAAATACCATTTGTGTATGTATTTAGTTAAAGTCAAAAGATAGTAAACTCTGATATGTGAATGTGATTATGGAAATGGAATGGTAAATAGGTGGGAGGTGACTAACACCGAATCATAGCCAAACTGTTTGTAGGATGGTCACGATGAGAGAAAGGTGAGAATTAAATAATAAATGAAAAAGCGAAAAATTTACTCTGATTTTTAGGTAATTTGGGTCGTGACATGTAGAGATGGGGAAAATAAGGGGGGTGAGCAAACAACATGCTCAGTAAGGCAATCATGCGAACAGGTAGATACTGCATTATCTACGTGATCGTGATGCCATGCTCAAAAGCATTTAGTTCATCATTTATCTCAAAACATGAGTGTATGATTGTGTTAATAGTATGTAAAGCATTCATGCTATTAAAATCTAGTGCACAATTCAATTCAAAGCATGGCATTAACCATCATGCATAATTTATAAGTAAAGCATGGCATTAATCATCATGCATATTTCACAAATAAGCATGGCATTAAACATCATGCGTCAGTGCACTTTGAAAACCATTAACATCCTTTCATCTCAAAACACTTCAACTCTAGTCAGGATTCGGTCCCTCCCTCAGACTATCCTGACCCACAAAACATTTCAAACATGGATTTATTCTGAAAGTAATAGACATGTGAGATAGGCAATTCAATAAGGGAAATAACCTCTAGGTCTATGGCCATAACCTGTGATACCGGCTACACGGATCAAGTGTGCGGGATATCACCACTACCTGCTTCCACACGGGAGGTGGGTCAAATCCTACCCGCCTGTCCATAGCAGATCTCGTCCGAAGACGGCATATCACAATCTCAACACGTTACAACGTACTCCATGCTACCTGCAAGGTACAACGTACTCCGTGGACCCACATCAACATACCATATCACGTCACATCTCAAACGCATGTGTAAGCCTAATTAATCGGTACGACCTCTTGTCTACCTGAAGCTCCTAACACAGCTATCAGCATGTCAAAATATCACAAATGCACGTGCGAGCCTATTTAATCGGTGCGACACCCAGTCTGTCGAAGCTCCAAGCACGACAACAAATAAGGTGGGCATCTAGTGCGAGCTAAGCTCCAATCACCATGCCAAAACCAGTATGAAAATTCATGTGAAAACTAGTGCGAGCTAAGCTCCAGCACTCAAGTGTATAAAACACGTCAAATCTCGTGCGAGTCATACTCTAGCACGCTTTCATTCTCACGAAAACAATGTAGGTGGCTTAATTATTTGCAAAGTATGGTTAACAAAACCAAAACAACTCATTTCTTTTGCAGTTCATTTCAAATGTTAGCCAACCTACCAATCCTTTGCTAAAAAGCAATATAACATGATTTTCAAGGCATTATGTTTTTGTTTTTGTGCACATTTCTCAAACACCCAACTTTTACCCTTCAATCACCCAATATCATTTCCTAACATCTCATGCATTCTAGCAAAGTATTTAAGCGCCCAAATTGTGCACAGATATCTCTAAGAGTCCACAGAATTTTCTTACCTCGATTTACTTGAGTGCGACTCTCTTCCTCTTAGTTTCTTGCGCTCTTGGCTCGTCTTGCTTCGGTATATCCTCAGGAGCTACGATTTATTCATCCAAATCACTTGAGTTAATATTGTTAACTCACTTTTTGACCTCACTAGTCAATGTAACTCATCTTTGCATTTAGCAATGCCTTAATCCACATTTTACCCCTTTTTGGTAAATCTCACTATTTATTCACTAACAACATCTTAAAATCATACTTATAACATCTTTATCGTCTCAAAATATCCTATTCATCATTAACCTCAATAGATCTTACTTTCTCACACTAAACCATTTCTAGGCCATGGTGGATTCATTACTTCCTAGGTAGTTTTTACCCTTTCTATGCATACCAAACAACTCCAAAATCAATATCTACATAATGTACTTGAGTTATTTCATTTAGAAACTCACCTAGCTTGATTTCCTCTTTGCTCAAATGGAAATGCACATTTGATCCTTCAATCCAACAAGTGGGGAAATGTCTCCAAACTATGTTGTTTTTCTCTTTGATGTGAACAACTTTGTCTCTAATAGCTTTCCCTCAAATCTTACTGAAAATGTGTGGATTTAGGAGTGAGAAAGCTAGGTTTTTAGGTTGGAAATGGGAAAGATTAGTTTTTGTTTCGGAAATGCAGATCCAACTGCTTCATATTTATAGATTCAGCTTTATGAGATCGATCTGCCTAGGGTGAAGATCGATCTGGTCCTCTTAAAATCTCTCTTTTTCAAGACATTTTGAAGGCACGAGATCGATCTGTCGAGTAGGGGAGATCGATCTTACTTCAAACGGAGAGTCAAGGAGATCGATCTGGTCTTAGGGGAGATCGATCTGTTTCCAACCCGAGAGCTGAGGAGATCGATCTGTTCCATTAAGGATTGATTTGCATTTTACAGAATGTGTTAGGAGATCGATTTGGCTCCCTCGAAAATCGATCTGCTCTATTCCATTGCTCAAATAAAATCATTCTGGCTCTTCCAGATCGATCTCTCATCCTATGGGATCGATCTGGCCTTCATATTTCCAGATTTTTTGCAGTTTCTTCTGCAACAACTCATACCAAACTTCATACATTTTGTTCCCATGGTCATTTCCTTATCCAATCATCTTTGAGACTTGAAAATGGCATCAATTCATACTTTATATCTATTCAAACTTGTGTGAAATCTTTGCATATCCAAAGGTACTTAATATAAACCAAATGAAAGTGCACAACTTATGCAATTCTCCTTCCATTTTACCACACTACTCATAATCCATTCTACTCACATTCTCCACATGTTTAAGTCTATTTCTTCAAATTTATACATAATGTAACTTGTATGTACAATCACAACTCTTATTACATGTGTGTACATTAAACTTATGGACTTACATTACATGTACTTCACATTACAAGTATATCACTATACTTACAAGTTCATTTACATATATATGCCTATATATACATATACGGGGTCTCACACACGCACAAGCATGTCTCATCAGTACGAGTCGGTCCATGCGATACAGTTAGCACGCGCTCAAGCACGTCTCGTCAGTGCGAGTCAGACCGTGCGACACACAGTCAGCACGCGCTCAAACACATCTCGTCAGTGTGAGTCAGTCCGTGCGATACAATCAGCACACGCTCTAGCACATCTCTTTTAAAAATTTTCATAAACAGTACACGTGTCTTAAAATACACATAAAATTCCATTTGTTTCAAGAACCAGTTTCAAAATAGGCTGTCTAGCACAATTTTAAATTCAAAACAATTAAATCTCATTTCAGTGTATAAAATAGATTAAAAGAGGGTAGTCTTACCCTTTTCAGCTAAAAATCCATAAAACATAGTCTTAGGCACAAATCTAGAGATTTTAGAATTTTTTGTAATAATTCAAAATTACTTAAATTTTTATTTAAAATTCACTGAATAAGGTTATTCCGGTAACCAAGGCAGTTTCAAGGCTCCTTAAAACGTGGTCCTAAAATTTCTGGCAGTAAAATTTGTCCAGAAATTTTCTACGTTTAGCGCATCAAAACTTTGTCCTAAGGTTCGTAGTCTTTAGATACACAGTAAATATATGCAATATAATTTCGACAATACCCAAGAAATTTTCTACAATATAAATAAATAAATATATTTCCTAAATTCATATCTACATAAATCATTAGAAAATACGTGCATTCATCTCTATAACACACTGTAATTTTTCTTATCTCGGTGTCTGCACATAGTCCTGGATGCCTTACGGTCGGTGGATCCAGCCCGCTCAATATATTTTCCTCCTTGGAACTCTTTTACTAGTTTTTCTGATTTTTCTCCTTGTGTCTTTTTCACTACCTCCTAGTATAAATATTTTTGTAAAATATAAAAAAAATTCTTCTCTATCTCTCTTCTTTTTCCCCTTTTTTGTTTTTTTTTTTTCCTTCTTCTTCTCGGTTTGAATTTGGCGCCAAAAACCAAATTCTCCATTTTCTTCTTCCTCCTTCGCGCATCACTCCCGGCTTCCTCTTCTCTTCCCGGCCACCTTCATCTTCTCCACCTCTCGGCACCACCATCACCACCTCCTTCCTTCCCTTTCTGCCATCTTCCTCATCACCACCATGTTTGTTCCGGCCGCCGGCGTCAGCCTCCTCGTCAGTCTCGACGGCTCTGCTCTCCCCTGCTTTCGCTCCTCTCCACTGTTTTCTCTCCAGCCAGCTTCTCCTCTCTCAGTTTGTATTTCCCGAGTCCCTCTCGGTCACTTCCTCACGGTACCATCATCATCTTCCCGAGCCTCTCTCCAACTTCTCTCCCTTCTCTGCTCACCTTTGTTTTCCCTCGTTTCTCTGTTTCCTCTCCCAGCCTCTCCCTCTCTCGTCTGCGGTGATCATATATATATATATATGGTGTGGCAGTGGCGTGCTGGGCAGGTGCGCAGGAGGGTGCAGAGTGGGTGCAGGAGCTGTGCGACAGGGGCGCAGACTGGGTGAAGACAGACGACTCGGGCGTGGAGCAGGGGCACTGGGAGCAGGATTTGGCCCGACTTTGTGCAGGCCTGGGGTGCAGGTTGCAGGGCCAGGATGCAGAGGCGTGAAGCAGGGGTGCTGGTTGCCTGGCGTGCGAGCAGACTGGGCAGGGGTGTACGGGGCGCGACTGGTGCAGGTCGGTGCAGGACTGGGGCGTGTAGAGCGCTGGTCGGGCGCAGACTGGTGCGCAGGATTTGTTGCAGGCTGGGGCTCAGCAGATTTTTGGCGTGGGGTGCGAAGGGTCTGGGTGCAGGGGTATGCCAGCGCGCAGGGCGCTGGGCGCCTGGTGCCTGGGGCGCGCTGGTGCAGGGGCACTGCTCCTGTGCCAAAACGCCCCGTTTCACTATTCATTATTATTTTTTTAAATTTAATTTAAATTTAAGTTTTTATTTATATATTAATATATATGTATATTTATATAAAATCAATACAAATGTATATTTCAAAAATTAATGTATAATTCAAAATATTTATATTTTTAATTTTTATAGATACATTTATGTATACATTTATATAATCAAAATAAATTTATATTTACATTTATATATATATAATCAAATATATTTACATATACATATATATACATTTATAATCAAAATAATTCATTTATATAATTCAAAATAAATGTATATTTATATAATCAAAATATATTCATTTATATATACCTTTATACATTAAAATAAATGTATAATTATATAGTCAAAATGTATCACATTTATATATATATACACACACACATTTATATAATCAAAATAAATGTATATTAATATAATCAAAATATTTACATATTTATGTATACATTTATATCCTCAAAATAAATATTATATATTTATATATTCATCAAAATAAATGTATATTTATATACACTTATTGTTTATCCTATCATTACTATCATTATTATTATTATTCGTTTATTTTCATAAAACGAATTTTTAACAGAATTTTCGATATAACCTAATCTCTCCTTTCTGGCATAATTAATTTAATTATCCGCATGCGAATTGTGAATTAATTTAAATTGAATAACGCTCGAGTCGAATTTCAAAAAATTTCGGGGGTTTACATTCTCTTCACCTTAGGAAATTTGGTCCCCAAAATTTGAAAGTACATCAGTTTTTCAAATAACCGTGGATATTTCTCTCGCATTAAGTTTTCTAATTCCCGCATGGCCTCTTCTGATGTGTGATATTGCCACAAGACCTTGACCAATGGAATCGCCTTAGATCGCAACGCTTTTTCCTTCCTGCTAAAAATCTGAATCGGTTTCTCTACGTATGTCATGTCCTTCTTCAACTTCAATGGCTCGTATTTAATTACATGTGTAGGGTCCGGATGATACTTGAGTAACATCGACACATGAAGACATTATGGATACTTGACAAGTCTGGCGGTAATGCCAACCTGTATGCTTTGTCTCCCACTCTGTTTAAGATTTCGAAAGGTATGGGGACTCAGCTTCCCTTTCTTCCCAAATCTCATGATACCCTTAGACGGAGAGACTTTCAAAAACACTGACTCTCCTACCGAAAATTCCAAGGGTCTTCGTCTCCAGTCAGCGTAACTTTTTTGTCGGCTTTGAGCGGTTCTGAGCCTCTCACAAATCAATTGTACATCATCAGAAGCTTGCTTGACCAGATCGGGAGCAAAAATCTTTCTTTTGCCCACTTCTTCCTATCCAATTGGTGTTCGACACCTTTGACCATACAACGCTTCATATGGTACTATTTCGATACTTGAACAGTAGTGTTATTATGAGCAAATTTCGCTAGCAGTAAATGGTCGTTCCGGGAGCCTTTAAAATCTTGAGCACAAGCTTTCAACATGTTCTCCACTATTTGATGCTCCTCTTCGATTGCCCGTCTGTTTTAGGATGGAGAGCTGTGAAATGAACTGGGAATCCCTTGTGTCACGACCCTCTTCCCGTGACTTAACTTACCATTAACAGTTGGGCTATAAGTCAACATCCATATCCACATCTCATCCATTCATAATTCATAATTCATTTAATGAAATAGAAACGGTTCTTTTATAAATATGCGGAAACGTTTACATCGGTTTCTATCATATACATCCTTTTCGCACAAAAGATAACTATATTGTGCATTAATTTGCAGGATACAAATTTTTTTTCTTATAGGTGTATACCTCTATACTGCTGGAGAACTGGAGAACACCATAGCAAGGACAACTGCAATAATTCACAACTGCGTAGTATCTGTGGAGGAGGAAATAAAGGGGTGAGCTAACACGCTCAGTAAGAAAAATATGAAAGCAAGTAGATAACTACACTATCTACATGCTTAAAATATAAACATTTATTTTCCTTATAAACATATGCATTCTTTGAAAATAGCTTCCATCAACTGCAAAATCATTAACTCGCTAGATGGGTACATGCATATTTCATTCTCAAGTCAAACAGTATACTCTTTAAAAATCATACAGCTTACTCATCAATCCACACAGCACACATTGAGAAATTTCTCTATATTTAGTAAATCACTTAGTAATCAATTTACATGAGACATATAATGGGATATCATATCACCCTGTATCACATAGCAGGGGGGACAAATGTCACCTCACACAGTAGTGACAAAATGTCATATCACACAGATATAAGACTTATGGCCATAGTCCGGATTCCAAGCAACACTGATCAAGTGTGCGGGAATCCTATGCTTAGGGAGGTGGATCAACCACCCTTCAGCCTACACAGAATCACTAAGATATCACGGCACATTGTACTCCATGGCTAATGCTCACGATACATCGTGCTCCCGTGGATCCTTATCACCCATTTTCATTATCTCAAAATCACGTGCGAGCAAGTATGTGCAAGATCACGAAGCAATACACGACAGTTTCAACATGATTTTACTCATCACACAGTAAACTCATAAACTCTCGTGCGAGCAACTCAACGTAAGAACACACAACATACTTGAGGCATCGAGCACGGTTTTATCCCATCACTATAAATCGAGAGGGTCACATGCGAGCATAATCAGAGCAAGATCACTTAGCAGTACTCGATGGCTCTAGCATGGTTTCCCGAAATCTAGTACGAGCTCTCAAGTGGATCACAGAGCTTCACTCAGCACTAGCACATTTTTCTTTTCTCAAAAGCCCTTTTTAAAATGTAGTACGAGTAAGGCTGGTAAATCTACCATTGCCACCTTGGCTCAAACACAAGTTCACACAGAAAAGGAATAGATGGCTCCATTCACTAAGTCTGAGTAAGAGGGCAATCCCCCATCAATCACTCGTTAAAAGCTTTTCATGTAAAAATACTAAACCGGGAGCCAATCTATTATTACTCTTTCTCAAAACACTTGCAAAAACATCTTTTCACAATAAGACATTGAAGTCATGCAATTCACGCAGATAAACTTCTTCTTATCACTTAGCTTTCACGTAGATATATCAATATCTAAATATTTCATAGCATTCATTTGCACACAGCAGGTAAGAAACATATGTATAGCTATCTCTAATGGCTCGCATAAATCTCTTAACTTGAATCACACTCGAATCACTTTCTTTGGCTTCCAATGCTCGTGATCCAATCTTATCGGCTCCAATTATGTCTCCAGGAGCTGCAAGCAATTGCTACTCACATTAGTATGCTTTAATACACACTATTCTCATTTTGCATGGATTTCAAATCGATGCATTGGTCCGTTTACATCAATATGGCCTCATTACAACTTGTTGGACTCTAATCTCTTTTAAGTCCATTTCGATCATTCTATTTGTTTCTCAAGAATCCATTAGACTCCTCGAGTCTATTGATTCATATTGAACTGACATTAATCTTACAATGTCTTAAGTTCATCATATACCTTCTCTATGGCATTTTATCAAACACTTCTTAAGCCCATTTTCAATCATCATCTTTGCCAACATATGTATTTCACAAAACTATCTTAAAATTATCTATACATGCTTACTAACATTTCTACATGCTTAAATCATCATCAACCCCATGTCATTTCAACTTTCTCTCACTAATCCTATTCTAGGTCATAGTTGTTTAAGCATGTAAATGAACATTTCATCCAACATTATGTACATCAAATCATTCATCAAAATGTCTAGATTAACATACTAGAATATGGTGTATAGAAATCTTACCTAGCTTGACTTTTTCGCTCTTTTGCCAAATTGGGGAAAAATCTCTTTTCTCCTTTCAATCTAAGGTTTGAGTTTCCAATCTTTGACTACGTTGTTCTCTTCATCACTAGGAACAACTTTGCTCAAAGGGACTTCTCTCAAAACTGATTGGAAAATGATGATTTTTAGAGTGAGAAAGCTATGTTATTGTTAAAAATGGATGAAAATGGTTTGTTTTCGTGAAATGCAGATTCAGCTGCCCAATTTTTATGGGAAACGCCTTATGAGATCGATCTCCAAGGGTGGAAGATCAATCTGGCCTTGCTTAAACTCCTTCAGAATTTTGACAATGCAGGCAGGAGATCGATCTGTCCATTTACATAAGATCGATCTGCTCAAAGGGAATGAGATCAATCCGTTTCAGGCAGAAGGCTTTAGAGATTGATCTGGCCTTAAGAGGAGATCTATCTGGCCTATCCAGAGACAACTAAAGATCGATCTACCTTATGGGAGGATATCGATCTGGTCCAAGCCGAGGTAACTTGTGATCGATCTGTTTAAGTGAGGGATCGATCTCCCTTTTGCAGAATGCCTTGACATTGCATTTCAACGCAATAAGATCGATCTTTCCTTGCATTGAGATCAATCTGTCCTGCATTCTGCAGCATTCCAATTGCAATTTTCCTAGATTTTCAAAGTTAAACTCCTATTCAATTGCTTCTATACTCATTTTGCATTTTATCCGCACTTAGAACTTAAAAACATCCATTTCTTATGATTCATATATATTGTAACTTGTTTGTACATTCCAGAATCATAAACATTATATAGAAATTTACGGGTCTTACAGTCCTCCCCTCCTTCAAGAAATTTGGTCCCTTAAATTAGAACCAAGTCGTTCATCGAAAAGTCAAAGGTATTTTTTTCGTATCAGGCTCTCTAACTCCCAAGTAGCTTCCTCTGAATTGCGATGTTGCCGGAGAACCTTAACAAGCGAAATTGTCTTATTCCTTAACACCTTTTCTTTCCTATCCAAAATTTGGATCGGTATCTCTATATATGACAGATCATCCTTGAGCTCCAATGGCTCATACCAAATCACGTGAGTTGGATCTGGATGGTACTTTCGAAGCATCGATACGTGGAAGACGCTATGAATGCCTGCTAGCTCTAGTGGCAACGCTAGCCTGTAGGCCTTATCTCCCACACGCTTTAATATCTCGAATGGTTTGATATACCGATGGCTTAACTTATCCTTCTTACCAAACCTCATAATCCTTTTCGAGAGAGAGACTTTTAAAAATACCGAGTCACCTACAGTGAACTCTAGTGGCCTTCGTCTCATGTCAGCGTAACTTTTCTGCCTACTCTAAGCTGTTCTCAATCTCTCACATATCAGCTGAACAACCTCAGGGGCTTCCTGTACCAAATCGAGAGCAAAGATCTTTCTATCACCCACTTCTTCCCAACTAATAGGGGAACGACACCTTCTACCATACAATGCCTCATACGGTGCCATCCCGATACTCCAGTGATAACTATTTTTGTATGCAAATTCAACTAATGGTAGGTGATCATCCCAGGAGCCTTTAAAATCCATGACACTCGCTCTCAGCATATCCTCTAACGTTTGGATGGTTCTCTCTGACTGATCATCGGTTTGAGGGTGGAAAGCGGTACTGAAACTTAACTGGGTTCCCATAGCTTTCTGAAAATGTTCTCAAAAGTGGAAAGTAAATCGAGAATCCCTATCTGATACGATGCTCACTGGAACACCATGTAGCCTCACTATCTCCTGTACATACAACTGTGCCAAAGTACTCAAGGTATCTGTAGATTTCATAGCTACAAAGTGGGCGGATTTCGTCAATCTGTCTACCACTAACCATATAGCATCATGGTTCCTCTTAGTCCTCGGCAATCCTGTGATGAAATCCATGGTGACATGCTCCCATTTCCAAGTCAATATAGGTAGAGGCTGCAATAGTCCTACAGGCTTCTGATGCTCTACCTTCACTTACTGACATACAAGATATCTTACCACAAACTCTGTGATATCCTTTTTCATCCCTGACCACCAATAAACTTTTTGAAGGTTCTGATACATCTTGCTACTCCTCGGATGCAATGTATATCTCGATGGATAAGTTTCTATCAAAATCAATCTCTTTAACTTTGGGTCATCAGGAACACAAATCCTGCCTCTAAACCTCAGTAGGCCATCATCACTCATTAAGAAATTGGCCACATCACCCCTCTGAATCAGACTTGCATGATCCTCATATAGTAGATCGGTATGTTGAGCCTGTCATATTCAGTCAATCAAATCTGATTCTACTCACAGGTTAGCTATCACACAGTCAGTGTCAACATCAAGAGGGTCTATATCCAACCTGAGGTAAGCAAACTGCTCGACAACTCATGTTCCCTAACCATCATATACGAGACCGTTTCAAGGGTCTTTCTACTCAGGGTATCTGCCACAACATTAGCCTTCCCTAGATGGTACAATATCTCACAATCATAATCCTTCAGAAGCTCTATCCATCGTCTTTGCCTCATAGTTAACTCTTTCTGTGAAAACAGATACCTAAGGCTTTTATGATCTGTATACACTTGAAATTTCTCACCGTACAAGTAGTGACATCAAATCTTTAATGCAAATACCACTGCTGGCAACTCTAAATCGTGGGTCGGGTAGTTCCTCTCATTGTCCTTAATCTTTTTGGATCCATAGGCTGCTACCTTCCCGTCCTGCATCAACACACAGCCCAGTCCCTGTCCCGAGGCATCTGTATACACTGAGTAACCTCCTGAGCTGGTGGGTATGGTGAGAATAGGTGCGGTGGTCAGTCTGTGCTTTAGCTCGTAGAAACTACTTTCACATTTATCATCCCACTCAAATGCCACATTTTTTCGAGTGAGACGTGTTAACGGAGCAGCCAGTTTAGAGAATCCCTCAACAAACTGTCGATAATAACCTGCTAAACCTAGGAAACTGTGGATCTCTGTAACCGTCTTTAGTCTTTCCCACTATATCACAACCTTTATCTTGGACGGATCCACTAATACCCCATCTCTCGAGACTACATGACCTAGAAACGATATCTCACTCAACCAGAAATCACATTTATTGAGTTCAGCATATAACTCCTGATCTCGAAGGGTTTGTAACACTGCTCTCAAATGCTGCTCATGCTCTTCCCTTGACTTCAAGTATACCAGTATGTCATCTATAAAGACAATCACGAAGCTGTCCATGTATGGCTTAAATACATCATTCATTGATGCCATAAAAGCTGCAGGAGCATTCGTTAACCCAAATGGCATAACAAGAAACTCATAATGGCTATAACGGGTCTGAAACGCTATCTTGGGCACATCTCCACTCTGAATCCTCAATTGATGATACCCAGACCTCAGATCAATCTTCGAAAAGATCTCTGCTCCCTGCAACTGATCCAATAGATCATCAATGCATGGAAGGGGATACTAGCTCTTAATGGTAGCCTTATTCAACAACCGATAATCTATACAAAGTTGGAGACTCCCATCATTCTTCTTTACAAATAGAACCGGTGCTTCCCAAGGTGATACACTCGGTCTGATAAACCCCTTGTCCAACAACTCTTGCAACTATTTTTTTAGCTCCTCCAATTCCATTGGACCATTCTATATGATGGTTTGGATATTGGTTCTGTTCCAGGTACCAAATCAATATAGAATTCCATTTCTTTGTTTGGTGGCAACCCTGGTAATTCTTTCAGAAAGACATCGGGGAATTCTCTAACCACTGGGATGTCAACTAATTTCGGGTGTGCCTTATCTAAATCAACCACATATGTTATAAAACCTTCAACATATTATAACCACATTTGTTAGTAAAATCATCCATCCTTGGGAATAATTTACTACTTCTTTTATTACTTTACAAATCTTACAACATACTTTTCAGGGGTGGAAAACATTACTGTCTTAGCATAACAATCTAAAACAGCATGGTTTACCGCCAACCAATCCATTCCTAGTATTACATCAAAACCCCTCATGTTTAATTGAATAAGATTCGTCAACATATCCTTTTCCCTTACTTTTAACTTACAACCATTACATACATACTCAGTTACTACATTATCTCGCATTGGAGTACTTATAAGCAGTATCCTACCTAGAGGTACAAGTTTCACATGTTCAAACAATTTACATGCAAATGAAGGCGATATGAATGAATGCGTGGCACTAGGATCAATTAACGCTAATTCTTTAAAATCAAAGACTAGGATGGTACCTTTAATCACATCCGTAGAAACTTCTGCAAATGCCTGGTCTAAAGCAAACACTCGCCCTGGACCAATAGCTTGTTTCCCTTTCTCTTCAGCTGTGGCCTTCCTCTTAGGTGTAGGTGTCTCAACTGTAGCCTTCTCTAGCTCCTTACCCTTCTGTGGAGCTGTATCAATCAACTCTGGGCATTCACGAGCTATGTGCCCTGGTTTACCACATCTATAACAAGACCTCATAAAAGGGCAAGGTCTACTCCCATGATATCTACCACACGTCCTAAACTTCTCGGTGGTAGGTCGGGGTCTGCCAATAACTATGCCCCTCGAAGCTGGAGGTAGAGCTGGATAAGCTGGAGGCTTCACAGGCCTCTCTCGTACCTCTTCAATCTTTGGCCCTTTACCAAATAACCATCTGCCCTTTCTGAACCTTTATCGTCCACTGACCTCTTTCGGTCTCTATCTCTGCCCTTACCACTCTTGCTTAACTTTGAGGCATGCAATTCATAATCCTGGTCACATAGCTGAGCTCTGCGTACTGCCTAGTCATAGGTGGTAATGTCAAATGGGGCCAATCGAGTTCTGATTGAAGGTCTCAACCCCTCAAGAAATTTCTATACCTTCCTATCCTGACAGCCCATGGTCATTATGTCGTATCTGCCCAGGGATATGAATCCAGACTCATACTCATCAACTGTGTTGTTCCCCTGAGTCAAGGTCAAAAATTCCATTTGCATCTTCCTCTGAGCAATGGCTGGAATGTACTGCCTCATAAAGGCATCTAGAAATATATCCCAAGTCACCATCGAGTGACGTGCACTCAAAATCAGCTTAGTGTCCATCCACCAATGCTCGACCTCACCCTCTAACACAAAAGTTGCAAAGGTGACCTTCTTTATGGCAGAGCAATGAAAACATCTGTAGAGTTTCTCCATACTGCGAATCCAATGCTCCGCTTACACTGGGTCTTTCACCCCACTGAACGAAGGTGGTCCAAACTTCCTAAACTGTCTCAGTCTGCCGGTCACAATCACAAACTCTTTTACCACCAACATTTTGTGGAGCTACAAGATCCTGAACTGGATAGGGTGCAGGAATGTCTACATCTGCAGCCTGAGGTCTCGGTACAGGTTGTGCAGGCTCATGTCTCTCTGGTCCAGTAGCCTAACCAGTAGGGTTCTCTTGTCTACCCTTAAATTTGGCAATCGCCTGTGTAAACATCTCTATAACTGTGTCCACACTGCGCTATACGTGCCTCAGCGGGCTCAGTAAGACCAGGTGGATCTCTATTAGAACTAGACCCACTGCGCCTCTTGGGCTCATCTTTATGCCCTTGAGAGCACAAACTCTCTCCTTTATGAGTACGTCGTCTATTTGACATCTTGCATACTTAATAACAAGTGTCTCAGTCACATTTCTAGCTTGGTATACAAAATTGTATCCAAATAATGCACAGTACTTTAGGGATGTATAATTTCCTAACTATGGATACTGACTCACATCGGACCAACTCAGCTCTGATACCAATCTCTGCCATGATCCTCTTCCCGTGACTTAACTTACCATTAACAGTCGGGCTGTGAGTCAACATCCATATACATATCTCATCCATTCATAATTCATAATTCATTTAATGAAATACAAACTGTTCTTTTATAAATATGTGAAAACGTTTACATTAGTTTCTATCATAGATATCCCTTTTGTACAAAAGATAACTATATTGTGCATTAATTTACTGAATACAAAATTTTTCTCATAACTGTATACCTCTATACTTCTGGAGAACTGGAGAACACCGTAGCAGGGTCAACTGCAGTAACTCACTACTGCGTAGTATCTGTGGAGGAGGAAATAAAGGGGTGAGCTAACATGCTCAGTAAGGAAAATATGAAAGTAGGTAGATAACTACACTATCTAAATGCTTAAAATATAAACATTTATTTTCTTTATAAAACATATGCATTCTTTGGAAATAGCTTCCATCAATTACAAAATCATTAATTCGCTAGATGGGTACATGCATGCTTCATTCTCAAGTCACACAGTATACTCTTTAAAAATCATATAGCTTATTCATCAATTCACACAGCACACACTGAGAAATTTCTCTATATTTAGTAAATCACTTAGTAATCAATTTACATGAGACATATAATGGGATATCATATCACCATGCATCACACAGCAAGGGGGACACATGTCACCTCACATAGTAGTGACAAAATGTCATATCACACAGATATAAGACTTATGATCATAGTTCGGATTCCAGGCAACACTGATCAGGTATGCAGGAATCCTATGCTTGGGGAGGCGGATCAACCATCCCTTCAGCCCACACAAAATCACTAAGATATAACTGCACATCGTACTCCATGGGTAACGCTCACGGTACATCGTGCTCCCGTGGATCCTTATCACCCATTTTTATTGTCTCAAAATCACTTGTGAGCAGGTCTGCGAAAGATCACTAAGCAATACACGATGACTCTAGCACGATTTTACTCATCACATACCAAACTCATAAACTCTCGTGCAAGTAGCTCAACGTAAGAACACACAGAATACCTGCGGCATCAAGCACGATTTTGTCCCATCATTATAAATAGAGGGGGTCACATGCAAGCATAATCAGAGCAAGATCACTTAGCAGTACTCGATGGCTCTAGCATGGTTTCCCAAAATCTAGTGCGAGCTCTCGAGTGGATCACACAACTTCACTCAGCTCTAGCACCTTTTTCTTTTCTCAAAAGCCTTTTTTAAAATGTAGTGCGAGCAAGGATGGTAAATCTACCGTTGTCACTTTAGCTTAAGCGCAAGTTCACACAGAAAAGGAATAGATAGCTCCATTCACTAAGTATAAGTGAGAGGGCAATCCCCCATCAATCACTCATTAAAACTTTTGCATGAAAAAAATACTAAACCGAGAGCCAATCAATTATTACTCTTTCTCAAAACACTTGCAAAAACATCTTTTCACAATAAGACATTGAAGTCATGCAATTCACGCAGATAAACTTCTTCTTATCACTTACCTTTCACGTAGATATATCAATATCTATATATTTCATAGCATTCATTTACACACAACAGGTAAGAAACATACGTATAGCTATCTCTAATAGCTCGCATAAATACCTTACCTCGAATCACGCTCGAATCGCTTTCTTTGGCTTCCAACGCTTATGATCTGGTCTTATCAGCTCCAATTATGTCTTCAGGAGCTGAAAGCAATTGCTACTAACATTAGTATGCTTTAATACACAATATTCTCACTTTGCATGGATTTCAAATCGATGCATTGGTCTGTTTACATCAATATGGCCTCATTACAACTTGTTGGACTCTAATCTCTCTTAAGTTAATTTCGATCGTTCTATTTGTTTCTCGAGAATCCATTAGACTCCTCGAGTCTATTGATTCATATTGAACCAAAATTAATCTCACAATGCCTTAAGTTCATCATATACCTTCTCTATGGCATTTTATCAAACACTTCTTAAGCCAATTTTTAATCATCATCTTTTCCAACATATGTATTTTGCAAAACTATCTTAAAATCATCTATACATGCTTACTAACATTTCTACATGCTTAAATCATCATCAACCCCATGTCATTTCAACTTTCTCTCACTAATCCCATTCTAGGTCATGGTTGTTTAAGCATGTAAATGAATATTTCATCCAACATTATATACACCAAATCATTCATCAAAATGCCTAGATTAACATACTAGAAGATGGTGTATAGAAATCTTACCTAGCTTGACTTTTTCGCTCCTTTGCCAAATTGGGGAAAAATCTCTTTTATACTTTGATCTAAGGTTTGAGCTTCCAATCTTTGACTACATTGTTCTCTTCATCACTAGGAACAACTTTGCTCATATGGACTTCTCTCAAAACTGATTGAAAAATGGTGATTTTTATAGTGAGAAACCTAGGTTATTGTAAAAAATGGAGGAAAAAGGGTTTGTTTACATGAAATGTAGATTCAGCTACCCAGTTTTTATAGGAAATGCCTTATGAGATCGATCTCTAAGGGTGGGAGATCAATCTGGCCTTGCTTAAACTCCTTTAGAATTTTGACAATGCAGGCAGGAGATCGATCTATCCTTACTTAAACTCCTTCAAAATTTTGACAATGCAGGTAGGAGATCGATCTGTCCATTTACATGAGATCGATCTGCTCAAAGGGAATGAGATCGATCCGTCAGGCAGAAGGCTTTGGAGATTGATCTGGCCTTAAGAGGAGATCGATCTGGCCAATCCAGAGATAACTAAAGATCGATCTACCTTATGGGAGGAGATCGATCTGGTCCAAGTTGAGGAAACTTGAGATCAATCTGTTTGAGTGAGGGATCGGTCTCCTTCTTATAGAATGCCCTGACTTCGCATTTCACAGCAATGAGATCGATCTTTCCTTGCAATAAGATGATCTGCCCTGCATTCTGCAGCATTCCAGTTGTAATTTTCCCAGATTTTCAAATTTAAACTCTCATTCAATTACTTTTATACTCATTTTGCATTTCATCCACAGTTAGAACTTAAAAACATTCATTTCTTATGATTCATATATGTGAGAACAGAGAATTTTATATACCCCAGTTATGAAAATTGTAATTTGGTATATGTAATTATGATATGTTAATGTACACACACAAGTTTTAAATATGATGAAGTATAAGAAGATGCGATTTTTAAGTCTTGAATGTATATGGATTGAAATATGGACTATAGGGTAGATTATGGGAAGTTATATTTTGAGTTTTCTGCAATCTAGTGTAGCGGCAGTGCAATCTGTGAAGGCCAGATCGATTTTCAATGATGAGAGATCGATCTTATGGCTCTAGAATGCAAGAAATGTGTAAGAACTGGTGGGCAGATCGATCTTATAAGGGAACAGATTGATCACCAGAATGATTCTGTAAAATGTAGATCGATCTCCTACAAGAGCAAATCGATCTCATGGAGCCATTTTGAGATCGATCTCACCCCACGACAGATCGATCTCCTAGGTATGAAATTACCATAAAACGTTCCCAAATTTAAATAAAGATCAATCTCATTAAGGATCAGATCGATCTTCTACCCTCTGTCTATAAAAGGACCCCTGTGTTTTCCTGCATTTAATCTTTCTTCTCTCTCCCAAACCTCCATTTTAGCTGAACCCTAGCTTTCTATCTCTTCCAAAGCCCCCATTTTCGTTCAAATCAAAGGTTGTGGTAAGAAGGAAAGTTGTTCCTCATCAAAAGGAGAACAACATACTTGAAAATCGAAGAACGAATCGAGCTAAGGTGTGAGTTGAGCATTCCACAAGTTTTGGATAAATTTTTAAACTTCGATCATCGATTTTAAAGTGATTTTTGGTGATTATGGTTGTAGGCATTGTGATGAAATAGCTAGGAAAGGATTAGAGATGGATGAATTTTTAATTTTGTTGGAGTAAAGATGATATTATGCGATTGTAGTAATTTTGGAATTTTGGGCTATAAATTGGAATTGAGGCAATGAGGTGATTTTGGCACGAAAAATGTAGGATTTGAGTTGTAGTGGAAGAGAATATGGATTGTGATAGAATTATGAGATAACAAGAATATGAGAAAGTGTGTGCTCGATGATGTAATTGAGATGAATTATTGATGTTTTAACATCGTTTGGACAGCTCGGGAGTTCCAGAGAGGAATGCGAGGCTAGTCCGTGATACGGGGGAACGATTGCACTATACGAGGTGCAGCGAGGTAAGGGAAAACTAAACTCATTTGTGTATGTGATTTGTGGTGACAATAGTAGCATGAAATGTGATTTGAGAAAGCAAGCATGTTTTATGAGTTATTGCACACGGTTTTATAGCCGGCTGGGGCCCAATTTTTATGAGTTGTAAACTAAATGCGAAATTATTTTACAACAATTTTGAGTTTAAAAAGTGAAAAGTGTTTTAGGCCCTACGTTAAGGCATACTGCAATTTGAGAAATTTGAGCGTGGTTTTGCCGGTTTGAGCTTGGTTTTGACTTGTTCTGTGTTGAGTATAAAATAGTTTTGAGATGAGTTTTATGAGAAAACCATTATGAGCGCTACGTGAAGGCAAAACAGTTTTATTTAATAATGTCTATTACTAAGACTTAGGTGTGTCATGTTGAATACACATCAGGCATTGCTTTGGTAGCATGTAAGGCCGATATTTTTTCCCGCTTTAGTAGCACTGGGTGGCATTGCTTTGGTAGCATGTAAGACCAATATTTTTCCCCGCTTTAGTAGCACTAGGAGGCATTGCTTTGGTAGCATGTAAAACCGATATTTTTCCCCACTTTGGTAGCATTGGGAGGCCTTGCTTTAGTAGCATGTAAGTTCGGGCTTTACTTTTGTAGTATGTAAGACCGATAGTGTACATAAGGTGAGGCATTGCTTTGGTAGCATGAAAGGTCGGGCCTTGTTTTGGTAACGCGTAAGTCCAATATACCATGTACACGACCATATTGTTAACGTTCCCTCTTTTGAGGATGCCTGGAATGCTCACCCAAAGGAGATTATTTTGATGTGCCATGACGAGTTTTTATATGAGATTTCTATACCTAGTGTCGTTTTACACATAAGATTGTGTTTTGTGGCTATGCCACGTACATTACTAATGCGGTGATTTTATCACGTTTTTATGAGAAAAACCATTATCACATCCTATTTTCTACATGCTTGTAACCATGGTTTGAGCCATTCATTATCATGTTTCTACATGAGCTTGGAGAATTGAGCCGAGATAATGTTTTCATTAGTCATGCTACATTTTCCACTGAGTTTAACATGTAAAACAAAATGATTGTGTTGTGCAAATTATTTTCTTATTAATGAATCCCTTATCCCCTTACTGAGCGATTTAGAAGCTCACCCTGTTTTATCTTCTCCCAGATTTCTTCAAGTGAAGAGAGTTTTTCCTACGACGTGCGGAGTAGTGGCTAGTGGAAGACTTGAGCTCCAGGCCATATATTGTATTAAGGTATAATTTACACTTAATGTACCCAGACTTATGTTGTATTTACAGACACATGATGTACAATGATGTATGGGATGTATTAGGATTAATTAACTTGGAATTGAGTAATGCATATGATATGATGTATAATTATGAGATGATGAGATCCTGAGGTATAATTATATATGATGATGTTTGACACTGCACAGGAATGCACCCATTAATGTGTATTGATGTAAATAAAAGTTTAAATTTATCATGTTTTTTGCGCTTTCGGGGCGTCACATAGTTTTCTTGGTATCAGAGCTTAGAGTGTTTAGTACTATCAGTGTCGGTAAAATGAAATAGAATACATCCCAAGTGTCTGTATAAGCCTAGTCATGAACTGAAAATGATCATTGAAATTTCAATCGAATTTGATGTGTACGCGTAGGAAATGTATTGAGATTGAGAATGAATGGACGACGAGGTCGTTCGAGGAGGCAGGCAGAGCCACCTCTGCCACCTTTCCCACAACCGAAGAGTCCTAACTCTCGATTTAATTGGATTGAGCATGATATACGGCACGATTTTGAGCAAATGGCAGCGTTATTCGCCCAACATTTTGGAGTTAATGCCTCAGGTACTACTCCTACACCACTACAAGGACCTCTCGTGCCCCCAGTACAGATGGACCCGGTGCCTCCCGTTACTCATCCCAATGATAGGAGTATGGTCCGACTGAAGGACTTTTTGAAAATGAATCTGCCCGCATTCAGGGGAAAAAAGGATCCTGCAGAGGCTGAGGAGTGGCTGACTAAGTTGAGAGTCATATTTGACTATTTTAGATGCACTAATGCTGAGAGGGTCAATATGGGTGCCTATATGTTGAAAGGGAGAGCTCGAGATTAGTGGGGTACTACCCAGGGTATTCTGATGTCCAACTAGGATATGATTGGTTGGAAAGAGTTTCAGACGGCATTCATAGCCCAATATGTACCACGAGCTTCTCAAAGAAGGAAGCAGACAGAGTTTTTAAATCTGGTACAGGGTGATATGTTTGTGGATGATTATGAGAGCCGATTTACCAATCTATTAAGATATGATCCAGAGACCTTCAAAAAAGAAGAGCTCCGCACTGAGAGATTTATGTATGGATTGAAGCCCATCATCAAAGATCGATTGATAGGGCTATGTATTACTGAGTTTGGAGATGCTCTGAGATGAGCACAAGAGGTTGAGAGGGGAATTGAAATTGTACAATCCCAGAATGAGTTCAGTGCAGTGACTCAGGATAAGGGCAAGAGGCCAGCGATTTCTCAGGCAGATGTTCAGAGAGGTTCCTTCAGAAAAGGAAGGATTGAGGTACAAAAGGGCAGATTGGAGAGACCCAGAGCTTATCCTATCATCAGGGAGACCCCTCGAGATGTCAGGCTTGAGATAAGAGTTTGTAGAGACTGTGGCCGACCGCATGAAGGAAGTTGTACTAGGTTGATCCGTGGATGTTTCAGATGTGGAGACATGGGTCACAGACTAAAAGATTGCCCTCAACCTCAGAGACCACATGCTCCGAAGCCTACCAGACAACAATCTCAGAGAGTGAATCCCCTGAGACGAGCCACTGCTGCAGAGAAAGGAAAGAAGCCCGTTACAGTGGGACATGTGTTTGCTCTGGATAAAGAGACAACAGACACTTCTATAAAAACTATAAGAGGTACACTTTCTATCTGTAATCATAAGGCTCATATGTTGATTGACCCAGGGTCCACGCATTCGTTTATTTCTGAGCATTTTGCATGTAGATTAAATTTGAAGTTTGAACCTCTAGAGTATGTATTACATGTAAATACCCCTATGCGTGAGTCCCAGAGAACTGATTTAATTTGTAGAGGGTGTGAAATAAAGGTGGGAGATACAGTGATATTAGCAGATCTAATGATGTTAAATATACATGGATTTGATGTAATTTTGGGAATGGATTGACTAGCAACCAATCGAGTGAGTTTAGACTGCTACACTAAGATTATAACTTTCTCCCTACCTGAACCTTACAGTGTACGTTTGAAATATTGAGGCAATGAATGTGTGGAATTTTTGTAAGCAAATTGAAATTTTTATGTTGCTTTTGAGAGTACTAAATATGATTGTTCATGTGAAGGTTATGAAACACTCATCTCAAGTGACAATCGGGAACATCCAAGGATTGAGGATATATCTGTGGTGTGTGAATTTCCAGATGTCTTCCCCAATGAGTTGCCAGGTTTACCACCAGAGAGAGAGCTGGAGTTTACAATTGATTTGGTACCAGATACTTAGCCTATCTCTAGACCTCCTTATAGGATGGCGTTAGTGAAACTTAAGGAATTGAAGAACCAACTACAGGAGTTATTGGATCAAGGATTTATTAGACCCAGTGTCTCACCATGGGGAGCACCAGTGTTATTCATCAAGAAGAAGGATGGTAGTATCAGATTATACATAGACTACCGACTGTTGATTTAAGCCACGATAAAGAATACATACTCATTGCCCAAGATTGATGACCTACTTGATCAGCTGAAAGGAGCTTCAGTCTTCTCTAAAATTGATTTAAGATCGGACTATCACCAATTGAGGATTAAGGATGAAGATATTCTGAAGACGGCCTTCAGGATAAGGTATGACCATTATAAATTTCTTGTGATGCCCTTTGGATTGATGAATACCCCTGCAGCCTTTATGAGGTTAATGAATGAGGTGTTCAAAGACTATCTAGATAAATTTGTGATAGTCTTTATTGATGATATCTTGGTGTATTCTCGATCTTTTGAGGAGCACGCACAGCACTTATGGTTAGTACTCCAGATACTTCGAGATAAGCAATTATATGGAAAGCTTGGTAAGTGTGAGTTTTGACTGGATCAGATAACTTTCCTTGGTCATATAGTTTCAGCGGATGGAGTATCAGTTGATCCAATTAAAGTGGAGGTTGTGCTTAATTGGGAAAGACCAAAGACAGTTATAGAGGTATAAAGTTTCATTGGTTTGGCAGGGTATTACAAAAGGTTTGTGGAGGGATTTTACAAGATTGCCGCTCCTTTAACCATTTCACACGAAAGGAGACTCCGTTCATATGGACTGATCAATGTGAGCTCAATTTTCAGGAATTAAAGAGGAGATTAATAGCAGCACCTGTGTTGACTATCCCTGAGGGTTCAGGAGGATTTTCAGTGTACAATGATGCTTCCCATAAAGGACTGGGGTGTGTGCTCATGCAGCATGGAATAGTAGTCGCCTATGGATCTCGACAATTGAAATATCATGAGCGGAATTACCCCATGCATGATTTGGAGTTAGCTGCTGTGGTGTTTGCCTTGAAGATCTGGCGGCACTACTTATATGGGGAAAGGTTTCAGATCTTCACTGATCACAAGAGTTTGAGGTATTTGTTTGATCAGAAAGAGTTAAATATGAGACAAAGGAGAGGGATGGAACTCTTTAAGGATTATGACTGCGAGATTCTGTACCATCCGGGAAAGGCGAACGTAGTTGCTGATGCCCTGAGTAGGAAGAGTATGATATATGCTATGATTGTCAGGGAATGAGATTTATTGGAGCAGTCTGTCGAACTCCAGATCAGAGTTAAAGAGGTAGAGAATGGATTTTTGGTTAGCCTGTGAATAGAGCCCAGGATTATGGATCGGATTAGAACTAGGTAGCGTGATGATCAGAAGTTGATTGTTATGGTTAGCCAAGCTGAGCAAACTTCACAGTTGGATCTCATAGTTAGTGAGGATGGATTGTTGAGATTCAGAGGATAATTTTGTGTACCGGACGATGATACCCTGAAGAAACAGATATTGAGAGAATCTCACTGCTCGCGATACACCATGCACCCAAGAAGTACTAAGATGTATCGAGATTTGAGAAAAGTGTACTGGTGGAGCGGCATGAAGCGAGACGTGGCAAATTTTGTGGCCAGATGTTTAGTGTACCAGCAAGTGAAAGCTGAACATCGAAAGCCCAGAGGATTATTGTAGCCTTTACCTGTGCCTACATGGAAAGGAGAGCATGTCACCATATACTTTATTATTAGTTTATCGAGGACCCGAAGTGGTCGTGATACGATATAGGTCATAGTGGATAGACTAATGAAAAGTGCCTATTTCCTTGCCATCAAGAGCACAAATACTGTAGATGCCTTAGCTGAGTTAAATGTCAATGAGATAGCTAGATTACACGGGGCTCCAGTGAGTATTACTTCTGACAGAGATTCTCGATTTACCTCCAGATTTTGGACCCAATTTCAGGAGTCCATGGGATCTCGATTGAGTTTTAGTACCGCCTATCATTCTTAGATAGATGATCAATTAGAGAGGACTATTTAGACACTGGATGATATGCTGAGGGCGTGTACGATGGATTTTAAGGGATCATGGGATGATCACCTGCCCCTAGCAGAGTTTGCATACAATAATAGCTATCATGCGAGTATTGGAATGGCACCTTTTGAGGCTTTATATGGTAGGAGGTGTAGATCCCCTATAGCTTGGGATGAAGTGGGTGACAAAAATATAAATCCTCCCAAACTTATTGAACTCGCTGTACAAAGTGTAAAACTCATATGTGAGAGATTATGGGTTGCACATAGTAGACAGAAAAGCTACGCGAATGCGTAGACGGCCACTCAAGTTTGATGTTGGTGATGCAGTATTCCTGAAGATATCACCGAGTAAGGGTATCAGGAGATTTGGAAAGAAAGGAAAATTGAGTCCTTGATACATAGGACCATTCGAGATTATTGAGAGAGTGGGAGAGGTAGCCTATAAGTTGGCATTACCCCCACAGATGTCCGGAATACACAACGTCTTCCATGTATCTATGTTGAGGAAGTACCACCCAGACCCTTCTCATGTCATAGAGTATGAAGAGATGGACATACAAGAGGACATGAGCTACACTGAAGAACCCGCCTGGATTCTTGATAGAAAAGAGAAGGTACTTTGGACCAAAAGCATTCCATTGGTGAAAGTCTTGTGGAAACATCACTCAATGGAAGAAGCAACTTGGGAATTGGAGAGCCTCAAGAAGGAGAAGTACCCCCATCTGTTTGATGAGTCGAGTTGAATTTGGAGGACCAAATTCCTTAAAGGTGGGGAGGATGTGAGAACTGAGAATTTTATATACCCCAGTTATGAAAATTATAATTTGGTATCTGTAATTATAATGTGTTAATGTACACACATAAGTTTTAAATATGATGAAGTATAAGAAGATGAGGTTTTTAAGTCTTGAATGTGTATGGATTAAAATATGGACTATGGGGTAGATTATGGGAAGTTATATTTTGAGTTTTCTACAATCTAGTACAACAGCAGTGCAATTTGTGAAGGCCAGATCGATCTTCAGGGATGAGAGATCAATCTTATGGCTCCAGGGTATAGGAAATGTGCAAGAACTAGTGGGCAAATCAATCTTATAAGGGAATAGATCGATCTCCAAAATGATTCTGTAAAATGTAGATCAATCTCCTATAAGAGTTGATCAATCTCATGAAGCATTCTGTAAACAAAAGATTGATCTCCTACAAGAGCAGATCGATCTTATTATGCCATTTTGAGATCGATCGCACCTCACGACAGATCGATCTTCTAGGCATAAAATTATCTTAAAAGTTCTCAAATTCAAATGCAGATCGTTCTCATTAAGTATCAGATCGATCTCTTACCCTCCGTCTATAAAAGGACCCCTGTGTTTTCCTACATTTTATCTTTCCTCTCTCTCCCAAACCTCTATTTTAGCCGAACCCTAGCTTTCTCTCTCTTTCAAAGCCCCCATTTACGTTTGAATCAAAGGTTGTGGTAAGAAGGAAAGTTGTTCCTATCAAAAGGAGAACAACAAACTTGGAAATCGAAGAACGAACCGAGCTAAGGTGTGAGTTGAGTACTCTACAAGTTTTGGGTAAATTTCTTAACTTTGATCTTGGATTTTAAAGTGATTTTTGGTGATTATGGTTGTAGGTATTGTGATGAAATAGCTAGGAAAGGATTAGAGATTGATGAAATTTTAATTTTGTTGAAGTAAAGATGATATTATGCGATTGTAGTAATTTTGGAATTTTGGGTTATAAATTGGAATTGAGGCAATGAGGTGATTTTGGCACAAAAAATGTAGGATTTAAGTTGTAGTGGAAGAGAATGTGGATTGTGATAGAATTATGAGATAACAAGAATATGAACAAATGTGTGCTCGATGATGTAAATGAGATGAATTATTGATGTTTTAGCATCGTTTGGACAGCTCGGGAGTTCCAGAGAGGAATGCGAGGCTAGTCTGTGATACGAAGGAACGATTGCACTATACGAGGTGCAGTGAGGTAAGGGAAAACTAAACACATTTGTGTATGTGATTTGTGGTTACAATAGTAGCATGAAATGTGATTTGAAAAAATAAGGATGTTTTATGAGTTATTGCACACTGTTTTATAGTCGGCTGGGGCCCACTTTTTATGAGTTGTAAACTAAATGTGAAATTGTTTTACAACCGTTTTGAGTTTAAAAAGTGAAAATTGTTTTTGGCCCTACGTTAAGGCGTACTACGATTTGAGAAATATGTGCGTGGTTTTACCGGTTTGAGCTCGATTTTGACATGTTCTGTGTTGAGTATAAAACAGTTTTGAGATGAGTTTTATGAGAAAACCATTATGAACGCTACGTGAAGGCAAAACAGTTTTATTTGATAATGGCTATTACTGAGACTTAGGCGTGTCATGTTGAATACACATCAGGCATTGCTTTGGTAGCATGTAAGGCGTATATTTTTCCCTGCTTTGGTAGCACTTGGAGGCATTGCTTTGGTAGCATTGAAGATCGACATTTTTCCCCGCTTTGGTAGCGCTGGGAGGCCTTGCTGTGGTAGCATGTAAGTCCGGGCCTTGCTTTGGTAGCATGTAAGACCGATAGTGTACATGAGGTGAGGCATTGCTTTGGTAGCATGTAAGGTCGGGCCTTGTTTTGGTAATGTGTAAGTCCAATACACCGTGTACACGACCATATTGTTGACGTTCCCTCTTTTGAGGATGCTTGGAATGCGCTCCCAAAGGAGATTATTTTGATGTGCCATGACGAGTTTTTATATGAGTTTTCTTTGCCTAGTCTCGTTTTACACATGAGATTGTGTTTTGTGGCTGCACCACGTACATTACTAATGCGGTGATTTTATCACGTTTTTATGAGAAAAACCATTATCACATCCTGTTTTCTACATGCTTGTAACCATGGTTTGAGCCATTCATTATCATGTTTCTACATGAGCTTAGAGAATTGAGTCGAGATAATGTTTTCATTATTCATGCTACATTTTCCACTGAGTTTATTGAGTTTAACATGTAAAACAAAATGATTGTGTTGTGCAAATTATTTTTTTATTAATAAATCCCTTACCCCCTTACTGAGCGATTTAGAAGCTCACCCTGTTTTATCTTCCCCCAGATTTCTTCAAGTGAAGAGAATTTTTTCTACAACGTGCGGAGTAGTGGCTAGTGGAGGACTTGAGCTCCAGGCCATATATTGTATTGAGGTATAATTTACACTTCATGTACCCAGACTTATGTTGTATTTACAGACACTTGATGTACAATGATGTATGAGATGTATTAGGATTAATTAACCTGGAATTGAGTAATGCATATGGTATGATGTATAATTATGAGATGATGAGATCCTGAGGTATAATTATATATGATGATGTTTGACACTGCACATGAATGCACCCATTAATGTGTATTGATGTAAATAAAAGTTTAAATTTGCCCTGTTTTCCATGCTTCCGAGGCGTCACAATATATATTATAACTTGTTTGTACATTCCAAAATCATAAACATTACATAGAAATTTATGGGTCTTACACCTTGTCAGATACAATGCTTACTGGTACGCCATGTAGCCTTACAATTTCCCGTACATACAACTCTGCTAGCGCACTTAAGGTATCTGTAGCCCTCACGGCTAAGAAATGAGCATTTTTTGTCAATCTGTCTACTACTACCTAAATGGTGTCATGGTTCCTATGCATCTGTGGCAATTTCATGATAAAGTCAATCGTGATGTGTTATCATTTCAAGATCGGTATCGGTAGAGGTTGTAACAACCTTGCGAGGTTTTGATGCTTTACCTTAATCTGCTGATATACAAGGTATCAGCCATGAATTTGGCCGCGTCTTCCTTATTCCTGACCACTAATATACCTTTTGTAAATTTTGATACATCTTGTCATTTCCTGGTGTAGGGTGTACCTTGAAGAAAGAGCTTTAACTTCCTTAATTGTGCATCCTCGAAAATGCCAATTCTACCTCTAAGCCTGAACAGTCATCGAAGCTCATTTCAAAATTTGTCACAGAGCCTAACTGGGTCTGACTAGCCGTATCTACTCAACGCTTATCCTTATGCTGCCTATCGAATCCTATCATTCAGATTCGATTCTAATCTCAGGCTACCTACCACGATATACATGTCGATATGGGTAGGAACCACCTCTAGTTGGGGTTTACTAAATATTTCAATAACTCATGTCCTTATCCTAAGCATAAAATGTCATCGCGAATCACTTATGCTCAAAGCACTAACCCTAGTAACTTCTTTTTGCATTAGACGACTTTTGTGAAATCTAATATATAAGCCTTCATGAGCAGTAGAATTCTATAATTCTTCACCGCACAAGAATTGGTAAGCTGACTTCAAGCGAGCGTATTACGATTGTTAATTTTAATTCATACGTTATGGGTACTTCTAGACGTTGCTAAGTTCCTCAAGCAAAGAAGCATTTTGAAATACCTTTATTAGTCATCAGACCTGACCACATAACTAATGTAGGTATATGGGTTCAATGATTTAGTCCCAATAGAAAGTAGGATAGCATAATTTATGTCAATATTACATTTATCCTTTAGTCACCACTCCTTCGTTTCCCCTCGCTCAATCCGAATTGTTTCACATACCTAAATTATTCATACATGGTATACATCTCTCATTCCAATTACAATCTTATATCCAGAATTTATTACACTTCAAACTTGTCTCATTTCATACATCAAATATAATAAAACTCTTTCCTTATTTCAATTATATGTCTCATGTTTCGAAGCATAAGCACATACCATTTACGCTTCTTAGATTCGACACATAATTCATATACCCAAGTCTCCTTATGCCTCAAACTTCGAATCATCTTAGCAGTTTTAGGTCTTTCCCACTGTTCTACAATCTCTATTTTGAGAGAATCCAATTGACTCCCATTCTTGACATATTGTAACCCAAAAAATCTGAAACTCCTTACAATTAATGACTAGACACTCCAAAGTGGATCACTTGGTCATATAAATTTTTATAATCCTTATAATTACTTCTTCTGCTCTTATATTTAAATTAAGCCATTCAGTCAGGGTTTTGAATAATTAATTCGAAACTAAGTACTAAATTACCTCAAACTTCATTCTCTTTATCTAGAGGTAACTTTGATGGATCATCTAAACATGTATCAAAAAACTCTCTGTCTACAGAGGTGTCCTTTTACTCCAAACACGCCCTATCTTTATCAATCATGTAAGCAGTGTGACCTTTAAGTTCCATTTATACAATTCGTTCTATAGTTCTTCCTTCCAATTATGAAGACTCTATTTTTAAGTAGATCTCTCTTCTGTCACTCTCTCTATCTTTCCCTTTTTTTCTTGGTAACCTCGAAGATATACATTTCGTATCATCACAGTAGCACCTTGCGAACTGCTTGCTCAAAATAACGTCAAATGGAGCTTCTCTAGCTCGTTTAGGGGTTCCAGTATCTCCTACGAGTTTCTAGATTTCCTTCATTTCACAACTCCATGTATCGAATTTTACTTGTCCAAAACCATGAATTCGATTTCTTATTCATTCTCGGACTTATTACCTTATGTCTGATCCGATCTTTTCATCTATAATTGCTATTATACTTTATCCGGCATGTGTTGCCATCTCAAGACATCCAGGGATGTATCCCATGTGACCCTCTAATGTCGGGTCCTTAGAAAATATCAGGAAAAATTTTCATCAAGGCTTGGCTTCCCGTTTTAATATCAATGCTACAAAAACAACCTTCTTTAATATAGTGTTCCTTAAGGATCCACATAGCATTTCCAATTCACGTACTTAATTTTTTCATTGTACCTGGGTTTCTTCCCTGGTAACTGATGATGTACTATCCTCCGAAACTATCTCAGTCATTTTCTAAGTTACGGTGTCACGACCCAAAACTACCCAAAAATCAGAGTAAATTTTTCGCTTTTTGTTTATTCTTAGATTCTTACCTGTCCTCTGATCGTGACCACGCTCCACTAACAATTGGGCTGTGCGTCAATGCCAGTCCCACCAAATTAATTCTTTCTCAGTCATATATAAATGTTTACAATATTTATACATCCCCTAAAGTTACTTACAAATATGTTACTGTGCTATGCTTATTTAGATACGATATGTACAAGTGTATATACCTTAAATGATGGGCAGCAGCGGATATCCGGAATGCAATACTCAGTCGCCTCAACATCTACTGGAGATTATCTGTGTGAGAAAATGAATGGGGTGAGCACATCAAGCTCAGTAAGGCAATCCTACGAACAAGTAGGTAACCATACTACCTACATGAACGTGGTGCCATGCATAAACCACCCTTTCTCCACACATTTTAAAACTGATGCTATGATTCATGATGTCATGTAAAATACATTCGTATGAAAAATTCAACATGCAACTCTTCTTAAATCATTTCTTTCTCATTTAAAAATTTCACAATAAAGTCAGGAATAAACCCCTCCTTCGGGTGGTTCTGACTCACACAAAACCATGAAAATCAGTGTACATCACACATGGGTTTAAAAAGCATGGAAATAATTATCATGCACATTTGATTTAAAAACCCAATTTCAATCTCATCAAAATCATCAACATGCGAGACTGGGCAACATCTGTATATCGGTAATAACCAGGACTATGGCTATGTGTCCTCGGGAGTCCCTCTGCCTAGACGGATCCTAGTGTGCGGGGTCTCACCACGATCGGGAACCACCCGGGAGATGGGTCAGTCCATCTCGTCGGTCTTATCCGATCCCATACATCCGAAGATGCCACACGTATCCGAAGATACCACGCATCTGAAGATGCCACACGGTACATCGTACTCCATGCTACTTGCACGGTACATCGTACTCCGTGAACCCATATATTATACTCTGTCTCAGAATGCACGTGCGAGCCTATTAAATCAGTGACACACAGTCTACCCGACGCTCAAAGCACGGCTCATCGCATGTTCCCATAAAATTAGTACGAGCGATGCTCAATACTCTCATCAAATCAAGTAAAACTAGTGCAAGCTAAGCTCAAGCACTCTGTATGCAAACCATGTGAAAATCTGGTGCGAGCAAAGCTCCAACACCCTGTCTCAAAAATCATATAAAAATATGGTGCGAGTTAGACTCTAGCACCCTGTCACGAAAATCATGTAAAACCTGGTGCGAGTTAGACTCTAGCACCATATCACGAAAATCATGTAAAATCAGGTGCGAGTTAGACTCCAGCACCAATGCATGTAAAACTCTAGTGCGAGCTCTCGCTCCAGCACTAATGCATGCATCACCCAAATCAAAATATCGTGCGAGCTGAGCTCTAGCACGTCACATGTCAATAAAAACACGTAGGCGGCTCTGTTTCCTCAAAACAGTTTTCAAAACAATTTCCTCGTTGAAAATATGCAATGCTGTGCATTTTTCTTTCAAGGTTATCCAGCCTACTCAAGCATGCGTCAAAACATCTCCAGAACGAGTAGGAACCTCTTGTTCTTGCTCCTCCCAATTTTTCCTAAAATTAAAAATCTTACCCTTAACAAGGGTATTTTGGTAATTTGCCCATTCAGGGCACCACAATTTTTAACTTACTTCTAGACCCTTCAGATAATTTAAAAGACTGCATATGACTTTGAAATTTTGTAAAGTTACCTCTAGCAGTCCGTAGAATTCCCTTACCTTATTTTTCTGTAGAGTCTGACCTTTCCTTTTCCACTGCTGTCTCGTCACGCAGTCCGATCTGCTCCCAATCCAATGTCCGAAACTGCGTATAAATATTTCTCAGGTCAGATATCATACAATTTAATTGTATTTAATATTTTTTAGGCTTAATTTAAATCATTGGGCCCATTTATCCTTATTGGGCCCGATTGCACCTTAATGGGCCTTAATCGGCCTTAAGCCCGTTTTCCACTTAATTTTCACATTATCAAGCCCTATTGGGCTCATTGAGCCCACCAACAATTTCTTGGGCCTCGTTCGAACTCTCGAATAGCTCAATTTATTATTTACGATAATTTATCTAAATTTCCATAATTTAATTTATTTTAAGCGATAATTAAATTCGAAGCACGTATAACGATGTAAATTGTCGTAAATAAGGGTTACTTACCCGAGATTTCATGCTAGTACACAAATCAAGGTTGTCTCGAGCTCTCGTTTGACGTCAATTATCGAGCTACACAATTTCATAAATTTTCGGGTAAATTTTCAGTCGAAAATTAATTAAATTAAATATTCCAAAATTTAAATCGGTCAATTTCGACCGCTTACCGACTTACCCGTAGCTCGATTACATCACCGGGATTTTTCTCCAATTTTTTTCTCTTTTTCTTTTTCCCTTTTTCTCCTTTTTTCTCTTCCCTCATTGGCTGAACCGGTTCGGTCCGGTTAAACCCGGTTCGGACCGTCGGTTCACTCCGGTTCGGTCGGTTCAGTGCCTTGTCGGCCGATTCTCCACCTGCTTCACTGCCAGTGGCTCCGCTGGGTTGTCCGATTCTCAAATCTGACCTCGGTTTCGTCCAAGGCCGCCGGAAAGTCGTCGGTCCGGCCTGTTCTCTCCACCGTTGGTACCTATTTCCTCTTTCAGCCATTTCCGGCTTTTGCTGGCAGTTTCGCCGGTCGTGGCCACCACCAATCAACTCACCTGCGCCTGGGGAACATTCAGCTAGGGTCGATGGGTCTCGAATCGGCGCCGGTCGTCGGTTTTCTTCCTTTCCTTCCTCGATTTCGTTTTTCTCGATTTTTGCTCCACTGTTCGCCGCCGTTCGCGTCTTCGTTAGGCCGGTGGTGGCTCGGTGCCTTCCCCCTAGTCGGTCGCTCGCCTGGGTGGCCGTCGGTGATGGGTTTTCCTCGGTGGTTTTTCATTTTCGCGCGAGTTTCGCGTTTTCGATCTTTTTATTATTATTATTATTATTTATAATTTATTTTATTATTAAAATATTCATTAAAATATTCTAAATTATTCAACTAATATCTACAAATCTATTATTTTATTCCAAATAAATTTATTTAATTTAATTTTATTTATTTATTATATTTTTAACCTTTTTTCTGGTATAATTTCTCCGTATTTTCGGGATATTGTCCCGAATGATTTTTCGGTATTTCTAAAAATTTCGAATCTTGATCAATTTAACCTGAAATTTAATTATTGATCAAAATTTCTCAATCCATTATTTTTAATAAAAATTTTCCTATCGAATTAATACCAGATTTCGGTATTTTGACCATTTTGCCCTTGCACGTGTTCGGGATTAATTTAACCCGACTTCCCTTCACGAACACTCACTCATTTTGTGTTTGATTAAAATCGGGTCTTACATAATCTCCCACACTTAAGGAATTTGGTCCTCCAAATTAGAACCAAGTCATATGAGTCCATAAACTACTCCGGGTACATCAATCGTATCATACTTTTTAATTCTCATGTGACCTTTTTCCGGAGTGTAATACTACCAAAGGACTTTAATTAGGGAGATTGTCTTAAACCTCAATACTTTCTCTTTCCTGTTTAATGCCCGAATCAACTTTTTTTAATATACTTATTTTTGCACTGAGCTGAACTGTTGGAGTTCATATCTGATCACCTATGCTGGATCTGGATAGTATTGCCGAAGTATCAAAAGATGGGACACATTGTGGATGCCTGTTTATTCAGGTGATAACGCCAACCTACAGGTCTTATCTCCCACTTGTCCAATCTCTCAAAAATTCCATTCGGCAAAACTCAATTTGCCTTCTTCCCGAGTCTCGTTATGTCCTTATTCCCTTTGGACAAATAACTTCAACAATACTGATTCACCCTCGGTGAATTCCAATGCTTTTTGTCTGCTCTGAGGTGTTCTTAATCTCTCACTCAACTGAACATCCTCAGAGACTTATCATACTAATTCGGAAGAAATTTCTATCTGTCACCCACTTTTTCTTGTCTGAGTCAGGGAACAACCCCTACAGCCATACACTGCCTCATAATTGTTATCCCGATACTCAAGTGCCAACTGTCGTTATTGGCGACTTCAATTTGTAACAACTGATCATTCTAGGAGATTATAAAATTAACGGCACACACTCTCATCATATCTTCCAGAACTTGTACAGTTCTCTCCGACTGACCATCTATCTGAGGACGGAAGGCTGTGCTAACACTCAGTCGAGGTCTCATAGCTTCCTAACAGATATTCCCAGAAGTGGGAAGTGAAGTAGGAATCCCTATATGATACCATGCTCACTGGAACGCTACATAATGTTCCACAATCTTCCTTATACCTGAATCCTAATACACACTCTGAGTCTCTGGGGATTTCATAACCAGAAGATGGGTAGACTTAGTCAATTTAGCGACTATCATCTAAATAGCCTCGTGATTCATCTGAGTCCTCTATAACCCATCACGAAATTCATAGAGACTTGCTCCCATTTCCGTGCCCTGTCGATATAGGTAGAGGCTGCAATAACTCTACAGACTTTTAATACTCTACCTTACTCTGCTGACATACTAGGCACTTCTTCACAATCTCTACAATGTCTCTTTTCACATCTGACCACCAATACCCTTTTTAGAGATTTCAATATATTTTTATTACTTTTCGTATGCACTGTATATCCTGAAGAGTAAGCTTCTGATAATATCACTATCTCATCAACGGTGGTCTTGGGGAGTACTTATACTGTCTCTGAACCTCTCTGTAAATCATCGACACTCTCTGTGAACACTGTCATTGTACCCTTCTGAATCTGACCCAAACTATCGACACCATGCCGATCATCATGCTAAGCCTGTCAAATCCGAGCACTCTCATCCGATTCTAGTCTCAGGCTAGCTGTCACACAATCACTGTCATCATTAGAAGGGATCACATCACTACTGAGGCTCACAACTGCTCTAGCAGCTCACGCTCCCTGACCATTATATGTAATACCATCCCGAGGCTCTTTCTGCTCAAGGCATCAGCCATCACATTAGCCTTTCCTGGGTGGTACAATTTTCCACAATCAAAATCTCTCAGAAGCTTTAACCCACTATGTATTCTCATATTCGCCTCTTTCTGTGAAAACAGATACTTTGGGCTTTATGATCAGTGCATACCCAAAATTTCTCACCATGTACATAATAGTACCATATCCTCAGTACAAGTACTACTGCTGCCAACTTTAAATCATGGGTCAGATAGTTTATTTTATAATCCTTGAGTTGTCTGGATCCACAATCGACTATCTTCCCTTTTTGCATCAATACACAGCTCATTCATTATTTTGAGTCATTCATACACATGGAGAACCTCTTGAGCTGTTGGGTATGGTGAAAATAATCACGGTGGTCAATTCATACTTCATTACACTAAAACTCCTGTCACGTCTATCATCCCATTCAAATACCACGCTTTCTTAGTTAAACGTGTCAACAAAGTATACCCTTTTTAGAACTCGCAACAACCATCTGTAAAAGCAATTTCCAATTGTTGCTTATAATTTTCCCTGGACTTTAACTACACCCAACATATCATCAATAAGGATAATGACAAATCGGTCCAGGTAAAGTTTAAATAACTCATTGTAGTTGAGCTCCACTAAATATTTCAATCGCCCATATCCTTGACCTATGTACGCATAAGCGTATAATATCACTTCAAAATTACTTCTGTTCACGATACTAACCCGCGTCATTTTCTTTTTCTTATATTAACGGCTTTTATTAAATTTTAATATTTTAACCTTCATGATTAATCGAATTTTATAATTCTTTATCGTACTAGTGAAGGTGTCCAAATTTTAAATGTATATATTTTACCACGGTCGATTTCAAGTTATAGATTATATATATTTCTAGACGCTGTCAAGTCTTCAGGCGGGGAGGTATTTTGAAATACCTTTATTAACCCTTAGACTTAACCACATGGACTAGTTATGGTTATATCCACCATTATCCTTGGTTATAATTCATATTTACTACTTATCGCTTTAATTCAAATTACTTCATATTTTAAGGGTATTCTTACCTAGCATACGCCTCTTACTCCAGTACATCTTGTAATTAGGATCAAACATATCTTAAAGAGTATCTCCTTCGTATATCAATTATAACGAAACTCTGTCATTATTCATTTCGTAAGTACCATCATTTGCTCCTTTAATTTCAACCGTTGCACCCCTTTTTAGTACTTATCAAAACTTACAGTATACTTTTCAGGGGTAAAACAGCACTATCTTAGGATAGAAATCCGAACAGCATAGCTTGCAGCTGACCACTTTATTCTCAAATATTACTTTAAATTATTCATAGTCCATTGAATAAAATCGACTGACTTATACTTTTTCCCTCGTTTTCAACTTAAAATCTCTTCATAATTATTCCGTTAGTTAACCTTCCTCTATTGGGATACTCATTTATCAGCATTGTGCCCAAGAGTGTAGGCATTCATGTCTTTTACTCACTTACATGCGAATGAAGGCGATATGAAGAAATACGTGGTACTAGGATCAATTAACATAATTTCTTCTTTATTCATAAGCAGTGTGGTATCTTTCACCACATCCTGTGAAACATCAGTAGTGTCCTGGTCCAAGACATACACTCGCCTTTGTCCAACAGCCTACTTTCCTTTTCTCTTCGGCTGTGGCCTACCTTTTCGATGCAGCTATCTCAACAGGGTTTTCTATATCTCTTTACCTTTCTGTGGGGCAATCTCGCCCAACTCTGAGCAATCAAAATAAATGGTTCGTCTTACCACACTTAACGCTTATTTTAGTCAATAAAGTGTAGGTGTAGGCCCTATTTTCGTGGTATCTACCACATATCCTACACTGCTCACACTGCTTACATTGCTACACTGCTTACACTGCTACTCTGCTCACACTGCTACACTACTACCTTGCTCCGTAGCAAGTCGAGGTCCTCCAATCACAATACCCCTCAAGAGTGCCGAAATTGGATGCACTGAGACCTTACCAATCATCTTACTACATAACTCATCAAATTAGATCTTTTACCAATTACCTTTTTCCCGTTCTGACATTTCTTTCATTCTCAATTCTCTTTCTGTCTCTATTTTGGCCCTTACTATCTTTCCCAATCTCAGAGGCGTGTAACACTCGATTTTATTCACACAATTGTATTCTGCGCACTGCCTCAGTATAGGTAGTGATATCTAACGGAGCCAATCGGACTTTAATTGACAATTTGAGCCCTTCCATGAACTTTTGGGCTTTCCGACGCTCACTACCCATAATGTCGAAGTAATACCTGCCCAGGGATATAAACTGAGTTCCATACCCGTCAATAAATCAATTCCTCTGGGTCAGAGTAAGGAATTTTATTTATAATTTCCTTTAAGAAGTGTCCGAGATATTCTGTCACCGGAATACATCCAAAAATATTTCTCTTGTCAACTCTGGATGTCTAACTCTTAAGATGGGTCGAGCGGACTTCCATCAATGCTCCGTCTCGCCCTCAAATCCCATGCATAATCTGAGCAATTAGCTCCCAAAATATTCTCCACACTCCGCTCTAACCTCGCGAAGCATGTCTCAATACTGTCCGATCACTCTGTCGGACTCTGTGAGGCATGCTCAACATTAGCCTCAATTTCAATCTCATACTGATTCTCCTAGGTCAACACAGCACGACTAGCAGGCTCAAGCCTACCTCTACGGCCTCTGCCTCGTGCTCTACCTCCTCTATCACGACTAATATTAGGCATTCTTGCATTCTCAACCATTTCTTAGTTAAAACTCATCTCAATATACACTATTGTATCTAACCAAGCACAGTAACACGGGGATGTAATTTCCTAATTATTGACACTGACACAAATCAGACCAATTTCTGCTCTGATACCTCCTTTATATGTCACGACCCAAAACTACCCAAAAATCAGAGTAAATTTTTTGCTTTTTGTTTATTCTTAGATTTTTACCTATCCTCTGATCGTGACCACGCTCCACTAACAATTGGGCTATGCGTCAATGCCAGTCCCACCAAATTAATTCTTTCTCAGTCATTTATAAATGTTTACAATATTTATACATCCCCTAAAGTTACTTACAAATATGTTACTGTGCTATGCTTATTTAGATACAATATGTACAAGTGTATATACCTTAAATGATGGGCAGCAGCGGATATCCGGAATGCAGTACTCAGTTGCCTCAACATCTACTGGAGATTATTTGTGTGAGAAAATGAAAGGGGTGAGCACATCAAGCTCGGTAAGGCAATCCTACGAACAAGTAGGTAACCATACTACCTACATAAACGTGGTGCCATGCATAAACCACCCTTTCTCCACACATTTTAAAACTGATGCTATGATTCATGATGTCATGTAAAACACGTTCGCATGGAAAATTCAACATGCAACTCTTTTTAAATCATTTCTTTCTCACTTAAAAATTTCACAATAAAGTTAGGACTCAACCCCTCCCTCGGGTGGTTCTGACTCACACAAAACCATAAAAATCAATATACATCACACATGGGTTTAAAAAGCATGAAAATAATCATCATGCACATTTGATTTAAAAACCCAATTTCAATCTCGTCAAAATCATCAACATGCGAGACTAGGCAACATCTGTATATCGGTAATAACCAGGACTATAGCCATGTGTCCTCGGGAGTCCCTCTACCTACACGGATCCTAGTATGCGGGGTCTCACCACGATCGGGAACCGCCTGAGAGGTGGGTCAGTCCATCTCGTCGGTCTTATCCGATCCCACGCATCCGAAGATGCCACACGGTACATCGTACTCCATGCTACTTGCACGGTACATCGTACTCCGTGGACCCATATATCATACCCTGTCTCAGAACGCACGTGCGAGCCTATTAAATCAGTGACACACAGTCTACCCGACGCTCAAAGCACGGCTCATCGCATGTTCCCATAAAATTAGTACGAGCGATGCTCAATACTCTCATCAAATCAAGTAAAACTAGTGCGAGCTAAGCTCTAGCACTCTGTATGCAAACCATGTGAAAATCTGGTGCGAGCGAAGCTCCAACACCCTATCTCAAAAATCATTTAAAAATATGGTGCAAGTTAGACTCTAGCACCCTGTCACGAAAATCATGTAAAACCTGGTGCGAGTTAGACTCTAGCACCGTATCACGAAAATCATGTAAAATCAGGTGCGAGTTAGACTCCAGCACCAATGCATGTAAAACTCTAGTGCGAGCTCTCGCTCCAGCACTAATGCATGCATGACCCAAATCAAAATATCGTGCGAGCTGAGTTCTAGCATGTCACATGTCAATAAAAACACGTAGGCGGCTCTGTTTCCTCAAAACAGTTTTCAAAACAATTTCCTCATTGAAAATATGCAATGCTGTGCATTTTTCTTTCAAGGTTAGCCAGCCTACTCATGCATGCGTCAAAACATCTCCAGAACAAGCAGGAACCTCTTGTTCTTGCTCCTCCCAATTTTTCCTAAAATTGAAAATTTTACCCTTAACAAGGGTATTTTGGTAATTTACCCATTCGGGGCACCACAATTTTTAACTTACTTCTAGACCCTTCAGATAATTTAAAAGATTTCATATGACTTTGAAATTTCGTAAAGTTACCTCTAGCAGTCCGTAGAATTCCCTTACCTTATTTTTCTGTAAAGTCTAACCTTTCCTTTTCCACTGTTGTCTCGTCACGCAGTCCGATCTGCTCTCACTCCAATGTCCGGAACTGCTTATAAATATTTCTCAGGTCAGATATCATACAATTTAATTGTATTTAATATTTTCTGGGCTTAATTTAAATCATTGGGCCCATTTACCCCTATTGGGCCCGATTGCACCTTAATGGGCCTTAATCGGCCTTAAGCCCATTTTTCACTTAATTTTCACATTATCGAGGCCTATTGGGCTCATTGGGCCCACCAACAATTTCTTGGGCCTCGTTCTAACTCTCGAATAGCTCAATTTATTATTTACGACAATTTATCTAAATTTTCATAATTTAATTTATTTTATGCGATAATTAAATCTGAAACACGCATAACGATGTAAATTATCGTAAATAATGGTTACTTACCTGAGATTTCATGCTAGTACACAAATCGAGGCTGTCTCGAGCTCTCGTTTGACGTCAATTGTCGAGCTACACAATTTCATAAATTTTTGGGTAAATTTTCAGTCGAAAATTAATTAAATTAAATATTCCAAAATTTAAATCGATCAATTTCGACCGCTTACCAACTTACCCATAGCTCGATTATATCACCGGGATTTTTCTCCAATTTTTTTCTCTTTTTCTTTTTCCCTTTTTCTCCTTTTTTCTCTTCCCTCATTGGCTGAACCGATTCGGTCCGGTTCAACCCGGCTCGAACCGCCGGTTCACTCCGATTCGGCCTGTTCAGTGCCTTGCCGGTCGGTTCTCCGTCGGCTTTTGCCGCCAGTGGCTCTGCTAGATCGTCCGATTCTAAAATCTGGCCTCAGTTTCGTCCAAGGCCACTGAAAAGTCGCTGGTCCGGCCTGTTCTCTCCATCGTCGGTACCCATTTCCTCTTTCCACCGTTTTCTACGTTTGCTGGCAGTTTCGCCTGTCGTGGCCGCCACCAATCAACTCACCTGCGCCTGGGGAACATTCAGCTAGGGTCGATCGGTCTCGAATCGACGTCGGTAGCTGGTTTTCTTCCTTTCCTTCCTCGGTTTCATTTTTCTCGGTTTTTGCTCCACCGTTCGCGTCTCCGTTAGGCCGGTGGTGGCTCGGCGCCTTCCCCCTCGCCGGTCGCTCACCTGGGCAGTCGTCGATGGCCGTCACTGATGGGTTTTCCTCGATGGTTTTCGTTTTCGCGCGACTTTCGTGTTTTCGATCTTTTTTATTATTATTATTATTATTATTATTATTATTATTATTATTATTTATAATTTATTTTATTATTAAAATATTCATTAAAATATTCTAAATTATTCAACAAATATCTACAAATCTATTATTTTATTCCAAATAAATTTATTTTATTTATTTTATTTAATTTATTATATTTTTAACCCTTTTTCGGTATAATTTCTTCGTATTTTTGGGATATTGTCCCAAATGACTTTTTGGTATTTCTAAAAATTTCGGATCTTGATCAGTTTAACTTGAAATTTAATTATTTCCTCGTTATTGATCAAAATTTCTCAATCCATTATTTTTAATAAAAATTTTCCTATCGAATTAATACCAGATTTCGATATTTTGATCATTTTACCCTTGCACGTGTTCGGAATTAATTTAACCCGACTTCCCTTCACGAACACTCACTCATTTTATGTTTGATTAAAATAGGGTCTTACATATGGTCATACTTTAATTATCATCATTATTATTGTGCTATTATCATTGACTAAACAATGTCATTATTGTTTTCATGTCCGCTCAATTCTTATGATGTGGACTTCAAAAATTTCGGTTAAGCTAAAAGATGTACATTCAGATGAGGGTTCACAAAATCTTTCGAGCCTATTTCTATGGCCTCGAAGAACAGTTCCTTTTCATCTACGAGTATGGTTGTAATACCAACCAGACATATCTATCAGTTTTCTACATTCAATGACACAATTTTTCAATAGGACACAACCAAGTATACCCGTTTATATTTAGACCAAGTACAATAATGCTAGAGATGTGAACTTTTTTCTACTTTTCTCTTACTCCAATCATCGACTCATATCAAGCCAGTTCAGCTCTGATACCACATATTGTAACGATCAGATTTTCCTACTCTTTCCTTAGTTGGGCTATGAGTCGATGATTATTTCCCATAGTAAATTATCATTCTCATGTATTTTATGATAACAAATTGATTATAAAATCTGAGTAATTTTTTTGTAATTAAACAAAATAAATGTTTGTTACACATGATTAAGTTCACATATTTCCTAAAGACTTAGATACAATAATGCATTACTCTACTTACAAAATTAGACACCAATTACATGTCTAAATAAGGTATACCTTCGTGCGTAGAAGGGCGACCCTCTGACGTATGACCGCAGATTAAAATCTACCCATCAACATCTGCTACTGAGGGAGCTTTGTGGATGTAAAGTAAGGGATGAGCTCAACATTGATACGAAACGAAGCCCACTCTAAGTGACCTACGTTCTATCCGCAAGTGCACGGGTCATACAAGTAATAATGAGATTTGAGTCCCAGATTATCGTCCCACAGAGAAGTTGAATTGTCTAATTAACTACCAGTTAATCTTACACTAAGTATATTCTAACAAATTATGAATTGTTGATGGGTGATCTAAATGGCTAACAATACTGAAAATAATAAAAACTATAAAATAAAGAAAATAAAACCGCTAAAATTGCTTACAGAGCTCCGAGTAATTAAAAATAACAACATACAAAAGAAAATTAAGACAGTTAATTAACGCAATTAAAAATGCAAATATGAAAATAAGAAACAAAATTAATTAAACTAAAATTAAACAAACTTAAAATAAAATATGCATGTAATTAAACTACTTAATAAAAATGCAAATTAAGCTAACATAAAGTCTAATAAAATAAAACTTCAATTAATCCTAAAGAAATTCTTAAATCAAACTAAGAATTTACTTACCTATAAAATAATTCTAATTTAATCTAACTCTAACTAATTACTAACACTAAAAAAAAATCTAATTAATGCATGAGAAATATTTTTGAATTTTTTAATTTAAAATGAAAACTTAAAAATGCATAAAATAATAGTCCTCTAATTTAATCCTAAGTGCAACATCTAATTCCTAAATTCTAATATAGTCACAAATTAGCTCCTAATAAAATTAAACTAAACTTTAAACTAATAAACTAAGAAAATTAAACTATTAATGTAAATTAATATAAAAAATCTAACTAAGCTAATAACTAAAATTAGAAGGAATAATGACAATAAAAATAAAATAAAAGACAAGTATGAAAAATGTATTGGTGACAATATTGTGTGCCAAACACAGCATTGCTTAATTTGTAAAATAACCAGCTGCCCCGACATTGGCCCCGTGCATGTACCGTGCACGTTTCCTTCTCCAGCTGTTGTCCTGCCCATACCGCTGCACGTCCTCGGCCTGCCCAGCTAGTCGGTGTGCGTCTGCCTTGCTCCATTCTCTGCCTTGCTTTAATCATCACCAGCCTTCTGCACTTGTTCCATTCCCTGCAACACAGCACATGGACTGCCACCATCATGCATCAGCAGTTCAATCACGACATGCACCAGGTAAATCTCCTGCCCAGTCAGCACTGCTCGAATTCAGTCAACACGTCCTGCTACGCACTTCTTACACAGTAACATGTCATGCTGCTCTGCGATGCTCCCACGTTCCTGCCAACCATTGCAGTGCTGCACCTTACTTCACGCACACTAGGAGGGCACCAATTGTGTCCTGTAAATCAAGAACTATCTGGAAACAATATGGCACTCACACAGCAACCAAGCTTCGGTGCAAGGGAGCAAAAAATTTAAAAAACTGAGATGAACAGTAGCCGGAGCTCGGGACAGAGCAAGGAATGAAGTTGGTTCATTGATCTCCGCAAACACAACTAACTTCTTTGATCTCTAGCCTGCATGAACTTGGCCTCAGATCGTGTCACTCAACTGTAACAACAATAAAGGATTAATGCAAAGCCAAGGCAAATTAAGAGTGAACAGCAATGAAAAATCGTGGAACAGAGGAGAACAGAGTAAAGGAAAACTCCTGCCACTACTGCTATACTGCACCACTCGACAGTAATCCTGCTTCAGCGCAGCCTCCGCTGGTTAACCCAGCATTTCCAGTTCTGTCATGCTCCTTCTGCCTTGAACCTGATCATCACTTGTTGTTATGCTAGTGCCCATCGAAATCACGAACAGAACCACCAGAAAAATTAAAATACAGGTTGATATTGTAAGTGCAGAACGAGAAACTCTACTTACCAAAGAAAGAAAAGAAAAAAAATTAATGCGGAGCTTAATCGTTTAACTAGAGACTGACAAGTGAACAAAAATGTAAGGTAACACTGAAGCTAAGGAAAAGAACTTGAAAAATGCAGTAGCCGTGCGAGGATGCTTCACTGTGACATGCAACCTCCTCGGCTCAGCAAATAATGCTTCACCGAGCCCGCAACATAGTAGCCATATCCTGAAATAGCCCCGCACTGCAGCTCAAGATTCTCAAAACAGTAAATGATAATGGCAGAAAATGTAATATTCAAAGAGGTTAACCAAGCATCAAGTCTGAGTAAACAGTTCATAACAAGAACAAAAACAAAAGAAAATCGAATAGGAACATGGAGCTAATAAAGAAAATTGAATTTTTCATGCAACCGAGACGGAAATAAACATGGTGGCTGCTACCATCACTTTAAAAGCTAAAAGGAAACTAAAGAGATTGAAACTTTTCATAAAAAAAAAAATTTAGAAGTTGCGATGAACAGTAGTTAAATAAAATCAAATGTTGCTTGACAAAAACTAACGGGAAAGCTAAAGAAAAACTAGGAAATAAATAAAACTAAAAACTATTCTACCTACACTACTCTAACTAATTCTACATTAAAATTACTTAGTTTTTCTTCAAATGCTATCATGTCCTATTTATACACACACTTAGGGGTACAATGGTAATTTTTCATCCTAGATGAGTTGGCATTGTTTGGCCACTTGTCTTCATTTTATTTGCTGTAGAGTAGATATTTTCACGTCATCCGTCTTCTAGTACACTTAATTGTGTGATGTGGCCCGACGTGTGTCTTCCAGAAGATTAACACGGTGTCCGTCGATCTTATCGTTTCGGAGCGAATAAAATACTAACACTCGACATCCCACGTGTCCAGACAACTGGTGACTAGGTCTGCAAATTGGAAGTGGTCCAATCTCCTTTAGCCCATTTTAAGCCTATTTTTGACTGAACCGATTGAGTTCCATCTGGATTTAATTTACCTGCACATTACAGAATTTTAATTAAATAAAGGGGATAATTAACAAAATAAATTGGGGATTTAAATAATTAATTAGGAAATTAAGCACAAATAATTCTATTTTCATAGAATTATCAAACATGCTCAGTAAGAAAAATCCAGCTCCAGGTAGATAAATACATTATCTACAAAAATATGGGCTTGAAGTAATACCATATAGTTCAGTGTAGTACAGTTAAAATTTACTATTTTCTCACAGTATCGATTTTACAAAATTATCATTTTCTCACGGTATGGGTATCACAGAAAACATTACTGCAAAATATCATTTAAATCAAATGTAGTAAAATAAAACTCATTTCATATCAGAAATTCACTTCATCAAATCTCAGTTCAGAAAAAACAAATAAGTGAGGCAAGACGGAATATTCATCATCAATAATCAATCAATCAATATGATAATTGACCAATGTCAATGACTCCGGGCAATCACGGGTCAGGTGTGCTGGGATGTCGAGTGTCATGGGAGTGGTCAGCTACCCAATCGGCTTACTCATTTCTTTATGTCTCAATAATATTGTACATCGTACTCACGTGCTGTAAGACCCGAATTTAATTAAAATACGAAAATTAAATAAGAAAAGATAGGGGACGTATGAAGGAAGTCGGGTTAAATTAATCCCGAACACGTGTAAGGGCAAAATGGTCAAAAGACCGAAAGCCGGTATAATTTCGATAAGAAAATTTAATTAAAAATATGAATTTAAGAAATCTTGGTCAATAAAAGTGAAATAAATTTATTTCGGATTAAATTGATCAAGATATTAATTTATTGGAATTAATCGGGATTAATCGAGATTTTTAGTTCGGAAGAATAATCCCGAAAATAATCGAAAAATATGCCGAAAAGCCACCCGGGACAATATCCCGAAAATACGAAGAATTTATACCCGAAAAAAGGGTTAAAATAAATTAAATAAATTAAATTTAAATTAAATAAAAATTAAATTAATTAAATTAGAATAAAATAATAATTTTAAGTGATATTTTGGATATTTTAATGTATTTTAATGAATAGTAAAATAATTAAAATAAATAATAATAATAATAATAAAAATGATAAAACAAAAAAAAAAGAGAGAAATCTGAAACGTCGGGGAGAGAGAAAGAAAAGGGAAACGGAGAGGGGAGACCGCGCGTGGCCCAACCGATCCACGGCCACCGGCGATCCTTGACCGACACCGACGAGCCGATGAGCAAGAGGAGAGGCCGGCGAAGCTATTGGCGCCGGCGATGCGCGCTAAGGAGGCCGAAAATCGCCGAACGGAGGGAGAGAAACCCGCGGGGAAAACGGAGTCGGTACCGGCGATCCACGGCAGCTGGGGGCGAACGGCCGGTACCGGCATGATCAGGAGTAGGAGCCGGTCCTTTTGAGACCGGTATTGGCCGACGAAATCGCCGAAATCCGCCGGATCGAGAGGTGGCAGCCGCGGGAGAAGAGATGGCCACCGGCGGCGAACGGCGGCGATCCAGGCGAAACCGAGGCCAGATTCCGAAAGCCCAGGCGACGGTGATCATTTCTACACCGGTCTCATGCGACGAAACGGCGAGAATCGCCGGAAACGGCGGAGGAAAGGAAACGGGTCCGACGGCCGAGGGAGAAGAGGCCGAACCGGCGACTTTTCGGCGGCCTTGGGCGAAGCCGAGGCCAGATTCGGGCTGCGGACGACCCAGCGGAGCGACTGGCGGTGGAAGCCGGCGAAGAACCGGCCGGCAAGGTGGTGAACCGGCCGAACCGGAGAAAACCGGCGGTCTGAACCGGTCCGAACCGGACTGAACCGGTTCAGCCAAAAAGAGGAGAAAAAGGGGAGAAAAAGGGAAAAGGAAAAAGAGAAAAAAATTGGAGAAAATTTCGGTGATGCAATCGAGCTTCGGGTAAGTCGATAAGCGGTCTAATTGACCCGATTTAAATTTGGAATATTTTATTTAATTAAATTTCGACCGAAAAGTTTACCCGAAAATGTAATTAATTGTGTAGCTCGACGATTGGCATCCACCGAGGGCTCGAGACAGTCTCTATTTACGGACTAGCATGGAATATCGGGTAAGTGACCCCTATTTACGACAATTGCCTCGTTATGCGTGATATTGATTTAATTTTCGCATAAATTGAATTAAATTATGGAAATTTAGATAATTGTCGTAAATAGTGAATTTTGCTATTCGAGAATTAGAACGAGGCCCGATAAATTATTGGTGGGCCCAATGAGCCCAATAGGCCTCGATAAAGTGGAAATTAAGTGGAAAACGGGCTTAAGGCCGATTAAGGCCCATTAAGGTGCAATCGGGCCCAATAGGGGTAAATGGGCCCAGCGATTTAAATTAAGCCCAGAAAAGATTAAGTACAATTAAATTATATGTTATCTGACCTGAGGAATGTTAATACGCAGTTCCGGGCATTGGATTGGAAGCATATCGGACTGCGCGACGGGACTACATTGGAAAAGAAAAAGGTCAGACTCGACGAGAATCGAGGTAAGGGAATTCTGCAGACTGCTAGAGGTAACAGTACGCAATTTTAAATTCATTGGCAGTCCTTTAAAATAATCTGAAGGGTCTAGAGGTCGAAGAATAATTTTAGTGCCCCGTATGGGCAAAATTACTAAAATACCCTTGTTAAGGGTAAAATCTAAAGAAATTAGGAAAAATTGGGAGGAGCAAGAACAAAAGGTTCCTGCTCATTCTGGAGGTGTTTTTGATGCATGCATGAGTAGGCTGGCTCACCTTGAAAGAAAATGCACAGCATTGCATACTTTCAACGTGATATTGTTTTGTGAAAACTGTTTTGAGGAAACAGAGCCGCCTACGTGTTTTTATTTACATGTGACGTGCTAGAGCTTAGCTCGCACGATGTTTGATTTGTGTGATGCATGCATTAGTGCTGGAGCGAGAGCTCGCACTAGAGTTTTACATGCATAGGTGCTGGAGTCCAACTCGCACCAGATTTGTATACATACATATATATATATACGATTTTAGTGACAGGGTGCTAGAGTCTAACTCGCACCATATTTTTATGTGATTTTTGAGACAGGGTGTTGGAGCTTCGCTCGCACCAGCTTTTCATATGGTTTGCATACAGAGTGCTAGAGCTTAGCTCGCACTAGTTTTACCTGAATTACTGACAGTGTTAGAGCACCGCTCGCACTACTTTTCAGAGATCATACGATAAGCCGTGCTTGGAGCATCGGGTAGACTGTGTGTCACCGATTAAATAGGCTCGCACGTGCGTTTTGAGACATGGCATGTTAAAAATAACCTGATGAGCCCGAACGAGGGATAAGGGTTAGAGAAACAACCTGATGAGCCCGAACGAGGGATAAGGGTTAGAGAAACAACCTGATGAGCCCGAACGAGGGATAAGGGTTAGAGATCCACCTGATGAGCCCGAACGAGGGATAAGGGTTGGAGATCCAGCTGATGAGCCCGAACGAGGGATAAGGCTGTGGGTCCACGGAGTACGATGTACCGTGCAAGTAGCATGGAGTACGATGTACCGTGTGGTATCTTTGTGATACGGGGTATCTTTGTGATACGGTATCTTTGTGATACGGGGTATCTTTGTGATACGGTATCTTTGTGATACGGGGTATCTTCGGATACGGCATCTTCGGATGCGTGAGATCGGATAAGACTGACGGGTTGGATTGACCCACCTCCCGGGCGGTTCCCGATCAGGGTGAGACCTCGCACACTGGGATCCGTGTAGCTAGAGGGACTCACGAGGACATATTGGCCAGTCCTGGTTATTACCGTTATACAAATATTGCCTCGTCTCGCATGTCGACGATTTCGATGATTTAAACTGGGATTTAAATTAAATATGCATGATGGTTATATTCCATGCTTTTAAAACTCATATGTGATGTTAACGATTTTCATGATTTTGAGTGAGTCAGGATCACCCGAAGGAGGGGTCGAGTCCTGACTTTACTGTGAAATTTTAAACGAGAAAGATATGATTTTGAATATACTTGCATGTTGAATTTTTCGTGCAAATGTGTTTTACATAACATCATAACGCATATCATTTGTTTTAAAATGTGTGGAGAAAGGGTGGTTTATGCATGGCACCACGTTCATGTAGGTAGTATGGTTACCTACTTGTTCGTAGGATTGCCTTACTGAGCTTGATGTGCTCACCCCTTTCATTTTCTCCCACAGATGATCTCTAGTTGAAGTTGAAGCGACTCAGTACTGCATTCCGGATATCCGCTGCTGCCCATCAACATAAGGTATATATACACTTGTACATATTGTATCTACATAAGCATAGCACAGTAACATGTTTGTAAGTAACTCTAGGGGATGTATAAATAATAAAACAATTATAAATGACTGGAGAATAAATAAGTTAGTTGGGAATTGAATGGTGGGACTGGCATTGACGCACAGCCCAATTATTAGTGGAGTGTTAGTCACGATTCGAGGACAGGTAAGAAATTAAGTAAGAAAATAATAAAACGCGAAAAATTAACTCTGATTTTTGGGTAGTTTGGGTCGTGACATACCAAAGGTGGTATCAGAGCACAATTGGTCTGATGTGTGTCAGTGTCAGTAATTAGGAAATTACATCCCCGTGTTACTGTGCTTAGATAGATACAATAGTGTATATCGAGATGGGCTTGACTAAGAAATGATTGGGAATGCAGGAATGCTTAATATGAGTCGCGTTAGATGAGATAGTGCACGAGGCAGAGGTCACAGAGGTAGACCTGAGTCTGCTAAGTCGTGCTGAGTTGACTTATGAGAATCAGTATGAGATCGAGATAGAGGCTAATGTTGAGAATGCCTCACAGAGTCCGACAGAGAGATCGGACAGTATTGAGACACACTTCGCGAGATTGGAGCGGAGTGTGGAGATTATTTTGAGGAGCTAATTGCTCGGATTATGTATGAGATCAGAGGGCGCAGCGGAGCATTGGTGGAAACCCGCTCGACCCATCTTAATGAGTTGAGATGAGAAATATCTTGGATATATTCCGGTGACAGGATATCCCGGACATGATTTAAAGGGAATTATGGATAAAAGTCCTTACTCTGACCCAGAGGATTTGATTTAATTATGAGCATGGAGACTCGATTATATTCTGGGTAGATATTACCTCGACACTATGAACAAGTGACTGTCGAGATGTCTAAAAGTTTATGGAAGGGCTCAGATTTTCGATTTGAGTCTAATTGGCCAGCGAGATATTACCTATACCGAGGCAGTGCGCAGATTTACAGTTGGATAAATAAAAATATGAATTGCATGCCTCTGAGATTGGGAAAGGTAATGAGGGCTGAAATATAGACAGAAAGAGAATCGAGAAATGACAGAAATGTTAAAATGGAAAAATGGTAATTGCTAAAAAAATCTGATTTGATGAGTTATGGAATAAGATAATTGGTAAGGCCCCAGTGCATCTAATTTTGGGCACTCTTGTGGGCATTGTGATTGAGGACCCCGACCTGCTACGAAACAGAGTAGCAGTGTAAGTACTGTAAGCAGTGTGGGATATGTGGTGGATACCACAGAAAAAGGGTCTATACCTACACGGTATTGGTGAAAATGGTCGTCAAGTGTGGTAAGACAGACCATTGATTTTGATTGCTCAGAGTTGAGCGAGATCGCCCCACAAGAAAGTAAAGAGACAGAGAAAAATTTCGTTGGTATAGCTGCAACGAAAAGGGGGGTCATAGCCGAAAAGAAAAAGGAAAGTAGGTTGTTGGACGAAGGCAAGAGGATGTCTTGGACCAGGACACTATTGATGTTTCATGGATGTGGTGTAAGATACCACACTTGTTATGAGTAATGAAGTACATATATTCATTGATCCTGGTGCCACATATTTATTCATACCGCCCTCATTCACATATAAGTGAGTAAAAGGCATAAATGCCTACATCATTGGGCAATACTGATAAATGAGTACCCCAATAGAGGAGGATTAATTAACGGAATATGGATATAGAGATTTTAAGTAATAAAAAGGAGTGCAACAGTTGAAATTAAAGGAGTAAAGGATTATACTCACTGAATGAATAATGACAAGAGCTTCGTTATAATAGATACACTAAACAGATAATCTTCGAGATAAGATATGCTTGATTATAAATATAAGATGTATTGGAGTAAGAGGCGTATGCTAGGCAAGAACATCCTTACGATATGAAGTCATTAGGATTAAAGCAATTAGTAACGAATATAAATTGTGACCACAGAGACTGAGATATAACGTAGTTGTGGTTAAGTCTGAAGGCTAATAAAGGTATTTCAAAATACCTCCCCGCCTGAAGACTTGACAGCGTCTAAAAATATATATATATATGACCTATAACGTGAAATCGATCGATGTAATAAATACCTTTAGCATTAGGATACCTTTACTAAGACAATAAGAGTATTTAAAACTCGACAAATCATGAAGGTTAACATAGTAAATTTAATAGGTGCCGTTAAGGTAAGGAAAAGGAAATGGCGCAGGTTAGTACCTGAAAACGTAAGCGGTTGAGAAGGATCTTATACGCTTATGCGTAAATAAGTCAAGGTTTAGATCGAGTTGTAATCATCATTATCGATGATATATTGGGTGTAGTTAAAGTCTAGGGCGATTTATATGTAACAATTGGAAGATGGCTTTTACAGATGGATTATTGCGAGGTTTAAAATGGTATACCTTGTTGACACGTTTAATTATGAAAACGTGGTCTCGGAATAAGATGAGAGATGTGACATAGACTTCGGTGTAATGAAGTATGAACTGACCCCCGTGAATAATTTCACCATACCCAACAGCTCAAGAGGATCTCAGTGAGTATGGATACCTCGAAATTATGATGGAGCTGTATATTGATGTGTAATGGGAAGATAGTCAATTTTGGAGTCAGACAACTCCTTGATCACGAAAGAAACTATCTGACCCATGATTTAAAGTTGACAACAGTATTTGTACCGAGGATATGGTACTATTATGTACATTGTGAGAAATTGTGGATATGCACTGATCATAAAGCCCGAGTATCTGTTTTTACAGAAAGAGGCGAACATGAGAGTACATAGTGGGTTAGAGCTTCTGAGAGAGTTGATTTGTGAAAATTGTACCACCCAGGAAAGGCCAATGTGATGACTGATGCCTTGAGCAGAAAGAGCCTCGGGATGGTACCACATATGATGGTCAGGGAGCGTGAGCTGCTAGATGCAGTTGTGAGCCTCAGTATAGATGTGATCCCTTCTGATGATGACAGTGATTGTGTGACAGCTAGCCTGATGATTAGAACCGGATGAGAGTGCCCGGATTTGCCAGGCTTAGCGTGATGATCGACCGGATGTCGATAGTTTGGGTCTGATTCAGAAGGGTACAGTGATAGAGTTCACAGTGGGTGATGATGAGTTACTGAGGATTCAGAGACAGTATGAGTGCTCCCCAAGACCACAGTTGATGAGATAGTAATGTTGTCAGAAGCTCACTCTTCGGGATATACAGTGCATACGGAAAGTAACGATTATATATATATTAAAATACTCAAAAAGGGTATAGGTGGTCAGATGTGGAAAGAGATATTTGTGGAAATGGTAGAAAAGTGCCTGTTATGTCAACAGAATAAGGTAGAGTATTAAAAGTCTGCAGAGTTATTGCAGCACCTACCTATATTGACACGGCACGAAAAAACGAGAGCAAGTCTCCATGAATGTCGTGATGGGTTATAGAGGACCCGGATAAATTAGGAGACTATTAGGATGATAGTCGATAGAGTGACTAAGTCTACCCACTTTCTGGTTATGAACTCCCCAGATACTCAGAGTGTGTATGAGGATTCAGGTATAAGGAAGATTGTGAAACATTATGTAGCGTTCCAGTGAGCATGGTATCATATAGGGATTCCCGCTTCACTTCTTACTTCAGGGAATATTTTTAGGAAGCTATGGGAACCCGACTGAGTATTAGCACAGCTTTCCATCCTCAGACAGATGGTCAGTCAGAGATGGACTGTACAAGTTCTGGAGGATCCGATGAAAGCGTGTGCCATTGATTTTATAAGCTCCTGGAATGATCAGTTGATTTCTAATTGAAGACGCCAATAACGACAATTGGCAATCGAGTATTGGGATAACAAGATATTTGACAGTGTATGGCTGTTGGGGTTGTTCCCCAAATTGGATAAGAAAAAGTGGGTGACAGGTATGATCATTTTCGACTTTGGATAATAAGTCTCTGAGGATGTTTAGTTAAGGATGAGAGATTAAGAACACCTCAGAGCAGATAGACAAGTATTGGAATTCACCCTTGGTGAATTAGTATGGTTGAATTAGCTTGTCCTAAGAGAATAAGGACATAGCGAGCTTTTGGAAGAAGGTAAATTGAGATGCGCTGGATGGGACATTTTGAGAGATTGGACAAGTGGGAGATAAGACCTGTAGGTTGGTGTTATCACCTGAGTTAACAGGCACCCACAATGTATCTCAGCTTTTGATGCTTCGGAAATACTATCCAGATCCAGCGTAGGTGATAGGATATGAGTTCAAAAGTTCAATTTGAGGAAAATACAAGTATATTGAAGAAGTTGATTCGGGCATCAAACAGGAAAGAGAAAGTATTGGGGTTTAAGACGATCTCCCTAATTAAAGTCCTTTGGTAGTAATACACTCCGGAGAAGGTCACATAAGAATTTAAGAGTATGATATGATCGATGTACCCGGAGTTGTATATGGACTCATATGAATTGGTTCTAATTTGGAGGACCAAATTCCTTAAGTGGGGGAGAGTTGTAAGACCCGAATTTAATTAAAATACGGAAATTAAATAAGAAAAGATAGGGGACGTATGAAGGAAGTCGGGTTAAATTAATCCCGAACACGTGTAAGGGCAAAATGGTCAAAAGATCGAAAGCCGGTATAATTTCGATAAGGAAATTTAATTAAAAATATGAATTTAAGAAATCTTGGTCAATAAAAGTGAAATAAATTTATTTCGGATTAAATTGATCAAGATATTAATTTATTGGAATTAATCGGGATTAATCGAGATTTTTAGTTCGGAAGAATAATCCCGAAAATAATCGAAAAATATGCCGAAAAGCCACCCGGGACAATATCCCGAAAATACGAAGAATTTATACCCGAAAAAAGGGTTAAAATAAATTAAATAAATTAAATTTAAATTAAATAAAAATTAAATTAATTAAATTAGAATAAAATAATAATTTTAAGTGATATTTTGGGTATTTTAATGTATTTTAATGAATAGTAAAATAATTAAAATAAATAAAAATAATAATAATAAAAATGATAAAACAAAAAAAAAAAGAGAGAAATCTGAAACGTCGGGGAGAGAGAAAGAAAAGGGAAACGGAGAGGGGAGACCGCGCGTGGCCCAACCGATCCACGGCCACCGACGATCCTTGACCGACACCGACGAGCCGATGAGCAAGAGGAGAGGCCGGCGAAGCTATTGGCGCCGGCGACGCGCGCTAAGGAGGCCGAAAATCGCCGAACGGAGGGAGAGAAACCCGCGGGGAAAACGGAGTCGGTACCGGCGATCCACGGCAGCTGGGGGCGAACGGCGGGTACCGGCGTGATCAGGAGGAGGAGCCGGTCCTTTTGAGACCGGTATTGGCCGACGAAACCGCCGAAATCCGCCGGATCGAGAGGTGGCAGTCGCGGGAGAAGAGATGGCCACCGGCGGCGAACGGCGGCGATCCAGGCGAAACCGAGGCCAGATTCCGAAAGCCCAGGCGACGGTGATCATTTCTACACCGGTCTCATACGACGAAACGGGGGGAATCGCCGAAAACGGCGGAGGAAAGGAAACGGGTCCGACGGCCGAGGGAGAAGAGGCCGAACCGGCGACTTTTCGGCGGCCTTGGGCGAAGCCGAGGCCAGATTCGGGCTGCGGACGACCCAGCGGAGCGACTGGCGGTGGAAGCCGACGAAGAACCGACCGGCAAGGTGGTGAACCGGCGGTGAACCTGCCGAACCGGAGAAAACCGGCGGTCTGAACCGGTCCGAACCGGACTGAACCGGTTCAGCCAAAAAGAGGAGAAAAAGGGGAGAAAAAGGGAAAAGGAAAAAGAGAAAAAAATTGGAGAAAATTTCGGTGATGCAATCGAGCTTCGGGTAAGTCGATAAGCGGTCTAATTGACCCGATTTAAATTTGGAATATTTTATTTAATTAAATTTCGACCGAAAAGTTTACCCGAAAATGTAATTAATTGTGTAGCTCGACGATTGGCATCCACCGAGGGCTCGAGACAGTCTCAATTTACGGACTAGCATGGAATATCGGGTAAGTGACCCCTATTTACGACAATTGCCTCGTTATGCGTGATATTGATTTAATTTCCGCATAAATTGAATTAAATTATGGAAATTTAGATAATTGTCGTAAATAGTGAATTTTGCTATTCGAGAATTAGAACGAGGCTCGATAAATTATTGGTGGGCCCAATGAGCCCAATAGGTCTCGATAAAGTGGAAATTAAGTGGAAAACGGGCTTAAGGCCGATTAAGGCCCATTAAGGTGCAATCAGGCCCAATAGGGGTAAATGGGCCCAGCGATTTAAATTAAGCCCAGAAAAGATTAAGTACAATTAAATTATATGTTATCTGACCTGAGGAATGTTAATACGCAGTTCCGGGCATTGGATTGGAAGCATATCGGACTGCGCGACGGGACTACATTGGAAAAGAAAAAGGTCAGACTCGACGAGAATCGAGGTAAGGGAATTCTGCGGACTGCTAGAGGTAACAGTACGCAATTTTAAATTCATTGGCAGTCCTTTAAAATAATCTGAAGGGTCTAGAGGTCGAAGAATAATTTTAGTGCCCCGTATGGGCAAAATTACTAAAATACCCTTGTTAAGGGTAAAATCTAAAGAAATTAGGAAAAATTGGGAGGAGCAAGAACAAAAGGTTCCTGCTCATTCTGGAGGTGTTTTTGATGCATGCATGAGTAGGCTGGCTCACCTTGAAAGAAAATGCACAGCATTGCATACTTTCAACGTGATATTGTTTTGTGAAAACTGTTTTGAGGAAACAGAGCCGCCTACGTGTTTTTATTTACATGTGACGTGCTAGAGCTCAGCTCGCACGATGTTTGATTTGTGTGATGCATGCATTAGTGCTGGAGCGAGAGCTCGCACTAGAGTTTTACATGCATAGGTGCTGGAGTCCAACTCGCACCAGATTTGTATACATACATATATATATATATATATACGATTTTAGTGACAGGGTGCTAGAGTCTAACTCGCACCATATTTTTATGTGATTTTTGAGACAGGGTGTTGGAGCTTCGCTCGCACCAGCTTTTCATATGGTTTGCATACAGAGTGCTAGAGCTTAGCTCGCACTAGTTTTACCTGAATTACTGATAGTGTTAGAGCACCGCTCGCACTACTTTTCAGAGATCATACGATAAGCCGTGCTTGGAGCATCGGGTAGATTGTGTGTCACCGATTAAATAGGCTCGCACGTGCGTTTTGAGACATGGCATGTTAAAAATAACCTGATGAGCCCGAACGAGGGATAAGGGTTAGAGAAACAACCTGATGAGCCCGAACGAGGGATAAGGGTTAGAGAAACAACCTGATGAGCCCGAACGAGGGATAAGGGTTAGAGATCCACCTGATGAGCCCGAACGAGGGATAAGGGTTGGAGATCCAGCTGATGAGCCCGAACGAGGGATAAGGCTGTGGGTCCACGGAGTACGATGTACCGTGCAAGTAGCATGGAGTACGATGTACCGTGTGGTATCTTTGTGATACGGGGTATCTTTGTGATACGGTATCTTTGTGATACGGGGTATCTTTGTGATACGGTATCTTTGTGATACGGGGTATCTTAGGATACGGCATCTTCGGATGCGTGAGATCGGATAAGACTGACGGGTTGGATTGACCCACCTCCCGGGCGGTTCCCGATCAGGGTGAGACCTCGCACACTGGGATCCGTGTAGCTAGAGGGACTCACGAGGACATATTGGCCAGTCCTGGTTATTACCGTTATACAAATATTGCCTCGTCTCGCATGTCGACGATTTCGATGATTTAAACTGGGATTTAAATTAAATATGCATGATGGTTATATTCCATGCTTTTAAAACTCATATGTGATGTTAACGATTTTCATGATTTTGAGTGAGTCAGGATCACCCGAAGGAGGGGTCGAGTCCTGACTTTACTGTGAAATTTTAAACGAGAAAGATATGATTTTGAATATACTTGCATGTTGAATTTTCCGTGCAAATGTGTTTTACATAACATCATAACGCATATCATTTGTTTTAAAATGTGTGGAGAAAGGGTGGTTTATGCATGGCACCACGTTCATGTAGGTAGTATGGTTACCTACTTGTTCGTAGGATTGCCTTACTGGGCTTGATGTGCTCACCCCTTTCATTTTCTCCCACAGATGATCTCCAGTTGAAGTTGAAGCGACTCAGTACTGCATTCCGGATATCCGCTGCTGCCCATCAACATAAGGTATATATACACTTGTACATATTGTATCTACATAAGCATAGCACAGTAACATGTTTGTAAGTAACTTTAGGGGATGTATAAATAATAAAACAATTATAAATGACTGGAGAATAAATAAGTTAGTTGGGAATTGAATGGTGGGACTGGCATTGACGCACAGCCCAATTATTAGTGGAGTGTTGGTCACGATTCGAGGACAGGTAAGAAATTAAGTAAGAAAATAATAAAACGCGAAAAATTAACTCTGATTTTTGGGTAGTTTGGGTCGTGACACGTGCACACAGCACGATACATCGTACTCCATGGACCTCAGCATCATTCACATTTCCATATAATTTCCATCGCCTTCTTTGCCTCTAATCACGTGCGAGCAGGTACGTGCAAGATCACACAGCAATACACGTCTGACAGACACGGTTTATCAAAACATATTAAAATCATGTGCGAGCAGGTCAGTGCAAGATCACATAGCAATATACGACGACTGGCATAGTTTTACTTCATGACTTAGATCAAAATCCAGTACGAGTCGGTGCAACACAGTCTGCACGCTATCAAGCATGTCTCGTCAGGGCGTGCGACACATAGTCAGTACTCGCTCATGCACATCTCGTCAATGCGAGTCGATTCGTGCGATATAGTCAGCACACGCTCAAGCACATCTCGTCAGTGTGAGTCAGGCCATGCGAAACACAGTCAGCACGCACTCAAGCACATATCGTAGTGCGAGTCAATCCATGCGATACAGTCAGCACGCGCTCCAGCACATCTCGTTAAAAAATTTTCATAAACAGTACATGTGTCTTAAAATACACATAAAATTCCATTTCTTTCAAGAACCAGTTTCAAAATAGGATGTCTAGCACAGTTTTAATTTCAAAACAATTAAATCTCATTTTAATGTATAAAATTTATTAAAAGGGGCTGGTCTTGCCCTTTTCGGCTAAAAATCCATAAAACATAGTCTTAGACACAAATCCAGAGATTTTAGAACTTTTCGTAATAATTCAAAATTACTTAAATTTTTATTTAAAATTCACTGAATAAGGTTATTCCGGTAATCAAGGCAGTTTCAAGGCTCCTTAAAACGTGGTCCTAAAATTTCAAGTAGTAAAATTTGTCAGAAATTTTCTACGTTTAGTGCATTAAAATTTTGTCCTAAGGTTCGCAGTCTTCAGATACATAGTAAATATACTCAATATAATTTCAACAGTACACAATAAATTTTCTATAGCATAAATAGATAAATATATTTCCTAAATTTGTATCTACATAAATCATCAGAAAATACGTGCATTTATCTCTATAGCATACTGTACTTTTCCTTATCTCAGTGTCTGCATGTAGTCCTGATGCCTTACGTCTGGAGTCGGTGGATCCGACCCTCTCGGTATATTTTCCTCCTCAGAACTCTTTTACCGACTTTTCCAATTTTTCTCCTTGTGTCTTTTTCACTACCTCCTAGTATAAATATTTTTGTAAAATATTAAAAAATATATATCTTTTCTTCTATATCTCTCTTTTTTTTTCCTCCTTTTTTTTTTTGTTTTTTTTCCTTCTTCTTCTCGGTTTGAATGTGGCGCGAAAAACCAAATTCTCCATTTTCTTCTTCCTCCTTCGCGCATCACTCTCAACTTCCTCTTCCCTTCTCGGCCACCTTCATCTTCTCCACCTCTCTGCACCACCATCACCACCTCCTTCCTTCCCTTTGGGCCATCTTCCTCATCACCACCATGTTTGTTCCGGCCGCCAGCGTCAGCCTCCTCGTCACTCTCGACGGCTCTGCTCTCCCCTGGTTTGGCTCCTCTCCACTGTTTTCTCTCCAACCAGCTTCTCCTCTCTCAGTTTCTATTTCCTGAGTCCCTCTCGGTCATCTCCTCACGATACCATCATCATCTTCATCACCATCATCATCTTCGCAAGCCTCTCTCCAGCTTCTCTCCCTTCTCTGCTCACCTTTGTTTTCCCTCGTTTCTCTGTTTCCTCTCCCAGCCTCTCCCTCTCTCGTCTGTAGTGATCATATATATATATATATATATATATATATAGTGTGGCAGTGGCGTGCTGGGCAGGTGCGCAGGAGGGTGCAGAGTGGGTGCAGTGTCGGGTGCAGGAGCTGTGAGACAGGGGTGCAGACTGGGTGCAGGCAGACGACTCGAGCGTGGAGCAAGGGCACTGGGCGCAGGATTTGGCGCGACTTTGTGCAGGCCTGGGGTGCAGGTTGCAGGGCCAGGATGCAGAGGCGTGAAGCAGGGGTGCTGGTTGCCTGGCGTACAAGCAGACTGGGCAGGGGTGTACGGGGCGCGACTGGTGCAGGTCGGTGCAAGACTGGGGCGTGTCGATCACTGGTCGGGCGCAGACTGGTGCGCAGGATTTGTTGCAGGCTGGGGCTCAGCAGATTTTTGGCGAGGGGTGCGAAGGGCCTGGGCGCAGGGGTATGCCAGCGCGCTGGGCGCTGGGCGCCGGGTGCCTGGGGCACGCCTGGCACTGCGCGTCCCGACCTGAAGCGGGGCACGCTGGTGCAGGGGCACTGCTCTTGTGCCAAAACGCCCCGTTTCACTATTCATTATTATTTTTTTAAATTTAATTTAAATTTAAGTTTTTATTTTTTTTAATATATATATATATATGTGTGTGTGTATATTTATATAAAATCAATAAAAATGTATATTACAAAAATTAAAGTATAATTCAAAATATTTATATTTTTAATTTTTATATATACATTTATGTATACATTTATATAATCAAAATAAATTTATATTTACATTTATATATATATATATATAATCAAAATAAATTTACATATACATATATATACATTTATAATCAAAATAATTCATTTATATAATTCAAAATAAATATATATTTATATAATCAAAATATATTTATTTATATATACCTTTATGCATTAAAATAAATGTATAATTATATAGTCAAAATGTATCTACATTTATATATATATATATATATATATATATATATATATATATATATATACATTTATATAGTCAAAATAAATGTATATTTATGTACACATTTTTTATCCTATCATTACTATCATTATGTAAGACCCGTAAATTCATATGTAATGTTTATGATTATTGAATGTACGGACAAATTACATTACATATGAATTACAAGAAATGAATGTTTGAAAGTTCTAAGTGTAAATAAATCGTAAATTGGATATCGAATGGATTAAATGAGAGTTTAACTTGGAAAATTGCAGCAAAAATGCTGCAGGATGAAGGCCAGATCGATCCCATGCACGGAGAGATCGATCTCATGGCCTGGAGAACACAATTCTAAGCACTCTACAAGATGGAGATCGATCCCTCACTCAAGCAGATTGATCTCCATTCGTCTCGGGCTAGACCAGATCGATCTCCTAAGCTCTTTGCCTGAAACAAATCGATCCTATTTCTTTGAGCAGATCAGTCCCATGCAACATGGCAGATCGATCTCATACATTCAATAGATCGATCCCCTACCTGCAAAATGTCGAGAAATTAAAGGATTCAAGTAAAGCCAAATCGATCTCCACCCTATGCAGATCGATCTCCTAAGGCATTTTCTATAAAAATGGGGTAGTTGGATCTACATTTTCACGGGAACAAATCCATTTCTTCCGTTCTCAACCTTAAACCTAGCTTTCTCTCTCTAAAACCATCCTATTTTCATACAGATTTGAGAAAAAAGCTATTAGAACAAAGTTGTTCATCATAAAGAGAAGAACAACATAGCTTGAAATCAAAACTTCATTGGTTGGATTGAAGGAGCAAAGGGGTATTCTTATTTGGAGCAAGAATAAAATCAAGCTAGGTGAGTTTCTAATACATCAACTCAAAGTATATTTATCTAGTTATTGTTGTAAGTTGATTGGTGTGTGTATTGATGATTGAAACTACCTAGAATGTAATGGGAGAAGTATAACCTAGAATGAGTCTAGTGTGAGAAAATGTGATGTGGTTGAGTTGATGATGAATGACTTGAACTAAAGTGTTAGAGAGATGATACGCATGATTTCGAGATGATTTAATTAAGCTACATTGTGAGATTAGTCGGGTTAAGAAAATAAGTATATGAGGTGTTCGATAAATTGTCATAGTGAAGTAAATGATGGACTAGAGGCACAATGAGCTTAATGTCGATTAAATACGAATCAATAGGCCTAAAAGAGTTTGATAGACTCTCGAGAAATTAATAAAGAGATCAAAATGGATTTAAGAGGAAGTGAGGCCTTTTTAAGTGTTAATGGAAACTATAGGTCGAATCGACTATAGTAAACGCAAGAATTGTGTTAAATTGGGCCGAATTGATGTGATAAATGATTTCGTGCACTCCCGGAGACTTCGTTGGAGGCGAATAGAACTGCACAAACGAGTAGCGCTGAGGAAGTGGAATCATTCGACGCAATTCCAAGTAAGAAAATTCTGTAAGTACTTAGAGATAACTACTCATATTTTGTGGGTGAATATAGGGTTTTATAAATGCATGGTTATCTAGAAAAGTAATTGATGATTTATGTGATTGACTACGAGTGTAAATATATGATTTGGTTTTTGAAGTGAATCTTACAAAGGGGATAGTAAGGCTAATAATTGCATAAATCACATGTTTTGATATTTTTACAAAATACATTGCTTTGGTTTAAGCAAAATTGACAGATAGGCTGGCTATTGATTTCATGATTTTGTGGAATAGCACAAGTAAGGTTCTGAATTTGCTTTTGAGAATGTTTTGTTGAAATAAAGCCACCTATCATACTTATATGTGTTAAATCGTGCTAGAGCCTTACTCGCACTGGATGTTTGATGCTTTTAATACGTATGAAACGTGCTGTAGCCTAGCTGGTGTCATATTTTTATTTGTGATATTTTATAAGTCGTACTGGAGCTGATAGCTCGTACGTGGGTTTTCCTTGACTTACTTATGCATATAACCGCTTTGGAGCTATGCTCGTACGTGATTTCTTCATTATTTGTTATGCATAAAGCCGTACTAGAGCGTTGCTCGTACGAGGATATTTGCTGATGATGCATGAAACTATGCTAGAGCGTTGCTCGCACTGAGCTTTCACACTATGATATGTAATGAGTCGTGCTAGATGCCTCGTGTAGATTTTGTGTCACACGAGCCGTGCTGGATGCCTCATGTGGACTACTAGTCACACAGATGAGATGCTCGCACGTGCACTTGAGACTGAGTAGGTTATGCATGGCATGAGGTAGATAAGATCTACGGCAGGTACCTCCAACCATGATATGGGTTCGCGGAGTATGTTGTACCGTGTATATCACATGAAGTACGCTGTACTGTGTGGTTGTGATAATGATTTAAAAGTCTGGCGTAAGACTAACCCACCTTCATTCCAGCATGATGCCTCGTACACTGAGATCCGTGTGGTCTGGGATGATTATGACATAGTTGGCCAACATTATCCTTGGTTTACCGTGATCGTCTGTCTCACATAATATCACATGGTTTTAGATATCAATGATGATTTATGTTGTCCAGGGTAGACCCGAGGGAGGGGTCGAACCTTGTGGTATGTTTTAAAGGAATGATGCATTGTTTTGATGAATTTTGCTAATGTTTTGACAAGGTGTCTCGCTTTGAAGGAATGATTTATGATAAACTTTGTGATTTGAGATGAAGTCGATAAATGTTTATTATATTAAGCATGAGAAGTTTTCACATGATGATTTTCCATGTTACATGCCTATTTTCCATGTTTTTCAGTACATGATATATGTATATACATGTGGCATAGTTTTGTTGTTTCCTTATGCTCTAAATATAAATGATTTATGCCATGACATTATCAGCATGTAGATAGTGTAGTTATCTACCATGCTTGCATTATTGCCTTACTGAGCGTGTGGTTGCTCATCCCTTCATTTTCCCCCTCTACAGAGCGCGCATAGTAGTCTAGTGAAAGACTGAGGCTTTATATTTTGGTATCCATTACTCTCCATCACCCAGAGGTATACACACAAGAATTTCTTTTTGTATCTAAGCATGTAATAGCACAGTAATCATTCTGAATTGTAATATAGGGGATGTATATGTTAGCAAACATGTCATGTATAAGTATGTGACTTAACCTTCAAATGTATGAAATTGTTTTTGGTTAATTAGAAAATGGATGGTAAATGATGATTATTATTGGCTCACAACCCAACTGTATTTGTGAGGGTTGTTCACGACCGGGTAAGTTAACGAAATAAGCGAAAAATTTATAGTGATTTTTAGATGAAATTGATAAAAAGGGTCATGACACATTATTATTATTCCTTTATTTTCAAAAATTGAAATTTTAACAGAATTTTCGATCTAACCTAATCTCTCATTTCCGGCTTAATTAATTTAATTATCCGCAGGCAAATTATGAATTAATTTGAACCGAATAACGCTCGAGTCAATTTTCGAAAAACGTCAGGGGTTTAAATAAGATCGATCTCCTTTTAGCAGAATCATATCAGAACTTAATGAGAATACCATAGGATCAATTTGCTCTGGGAGAGAGATCGATCTCCTCTAAGCAGTAACAATCTGAGATCGATTTACTTTAGGAGAGAGATCGATCTCCTCTAGGCAGCAACAATTTGTTCAAAGCAGTAATAGCAAAGAGATCGATCTCCCTTGAATAAGAGATCGATCTCCCTTGTTTTAATGTGATGACACTAACTTCTTTGGAAGAAGAGATCGATCCCTCTGTAAGATGCGATCAATCTCTTTTCTTAGAGTACCTTTGTGATTGCAGGTTTTAGAACTAAATGATCGATCCTCTCAGGTAAGGAGATCGATCTAGCATTCGTCTGCAGGACTCCAATGGCTAGTTTTTCAGGGTTTCAAAGGGAAGAAGTGCATTAAATGCTTCACCAACCAATTGGGTGTATAAATACAAGTCATAAAGACATCGGAGACAAGAATAGAAACTCCTAGCATTCTTGCAGAAAGCATTCTTTGTGTCTTCAGCTAAAAGTGTACTTAATTGTCATTGAAAGCTTTAGTTAAGATACTCATTTTCATCACCCACCCATTGAGAAAGCCTTGATTGTATTCATTCTCCATCTTAAAGCAAAGAGGAGAGTTCCTCTATGAAAGAGCTGTTATAAAAGAGTTTAAATAACAATATTTGCTAAGTGGGTAGAGAGGTTATTCCTTAACCTTGAAAAGGAAGTTGTAAAGTTCATCTTGATAGTGGAAGTGACTCTTTGACAATAAGGTTAAGAAGAGAGGACGTAGGCAAAGGATTTGGCCGAACCTCTATAACTCATTGTGTTTGCTACTTCTTTCCCTTATCTCATTATTTACTACACGTTTGTTCTCAATCTTATAGTAGTTATAAATTCATTTATGTGCAATATTATCTAAGTAAGTTTTAAATTTGGTAAATTGATAGAAAACTGATTCACCCCCTTTCAGTTGAGCCAACATTAATAATTAACAAAACAAAAACACGTTAAATTCAATCCGCTATAAAAAAAATTATATATATTTCAAATCTTACACGTTCCATGTAGTGGAATGACGAGGAGGATCATATTCTCCTTCTTCACTTTCAGAGTCACGTTGATCTGATCTTTGTTATCTCTGTTCAAAAGTCAAACCATATCCTGGTTCTTAATACATTTGCGAGGGTTGGTACATTTGTAACGGTGGATACATTTGAGGATAATAAGGCCTAGGATAATTAGGAAATAGCTAAGGTGGATAATAATCTTGTGGTGTGGGGGATAATAACCGTGAGGAGGTTGAAAATATAAAGATGGTCTCGATAGATAATAACCTTGAGTACCAAATGATTCATTGCTAGAAGTTGATCTTCTAGACGAAGAGCTTCCAGAAATATCATGTTGGTGCTTCTTGGCTTTTCCATTTGTTCGAGCTCTACCTTGACTTTCATCCCCACTAGATTTAACAGATGGATTTATTCCATAATCTAACATATCAATGAATAATCCACTAGTAGCAGTAAGCCCATATTCTTCTCCAAGCGGACTGAAAGGCCTTATTTGACTCTCATCACCACTATAATCAGCACCACTACTGTCATACCCCGCTTTTGTGAACCCTTCTATCCATACATTCTCTACTACGGTTGGGCTGTGAGAAGATGCAATTACTAAAAATTTATTCATTTACAGTGGAATATTTAAAGCTTTAATTCACACTCCCAGGTGTGTGTGTAGATACACAAAATTAATTGTATAAATACCATGTGTTAACATATCATCCCCATAATACTGTTTACAATTCCAAGATATAACTGTGCGATACAATATATTAGATACAAAATACTCGTGTATACGAATCTTATACCTTTGCGGATTGTGGGAGCTGTTTAACACAAAAGATCTAGAGACCACCGCTCTCTTACTTCTCAGTACCTGGAGGGGGAAAATAGTGGGATGAACAAACCACAGCTCAGTAAGGAAATGTATGCTAGCAGGTAGATATCGTACTACCTACATAGCCCATGCATGCATAAACCAAAACCATATTTTCGTTATACATGGAAATATCATACGAAAAATGCATTTAAACATATATTTCTCAATAGCATTTTCGTGTAAAATGAGTATCCAGCTTCCATTTAAAACATGCTCATAAATAGTGCCCTCACAGCACGAATGTGAAATGAGAGGTTTATCAAAAAACACGAAACCTCTTTCACTTCTCAAATCATTCTTTCCGCAATTCTCTTTCTTTTCTGAGATTATCTCTGTTTCTCGAATCTCTGAGACAGGCATGGAATTTTCGGCAATCAAATATCCATAACATATGGCCATAGTCAGTGATCCCAGGCCTCACTGATCAGGTGTGCATAGGGTATCACTTCGCCTGAAGGGGGATGGGTCAGTCCTACCCTCCGGCTCATCTCAATCCACCTCATCTCCTCGTATACTCACGGTGAAGATACGTCGTGTGTCATCTACGCGATACTCGTACTCACGTGCACCCAGCACGGTACATAGTATACCAACGGGTGACTACACTATTCTATGTACGACCGTGGACCCAAGTCCATACTCCAACTCCGATGGACTTTTTATCCTAAACCATGTCTCATATACCAGGCGAGCAAGCAGCGTGACACACAGTCAACGCAAAGCTCCAGAGCGGTACGATCTATCGTTAAGGCCCAACCCGTTCAAATGGCCGTCGACTGGTATCCCCTTGGGTCCCAGACCCCCAGGTTTACCTCAACTCAACAAAACAGGTGCGAGCATAGTTCTCGCACTTTCTCAAAACCCTCGTGCGAGTTAAAACTCCAACACGGTACATCAAGGCATTAAAACAGGTGTAAGCTAGCGCTTCAACACCAAATCACATCTTAAAACTGATAGATGGCTATTTTCTCTTTTTAAAATTCAAAACATGTTTATTCATACAGCATGCCTCTTCATGCTAAAACATGTAAAATTAGCCAACCTATCATCAACGTTTCTCAATCCTCAAGATTAATGTATAATAGAGAAAAACATTGAAAACATGCATATCATGTTATTTCCTTACCCTGTCCCATTTCTCAATGAATATATACATCCTAGTACTTTTCATGTTTCCATATCATTTCATAGAATTATAATATCGTACTAGTTCTAGCAATATATCTACGAAATTGCCGTAAAATACGTACGAACATCTCTATAGCTAACACACAGTCCCTTACCTCGTTTTACTTGTGTGCAACTATCCGCCTTTATGCTTCTTGCGTTCTCATCTCGGCTTGCTCCGGCGTATCATCCGAAACTGAAATTCATCCATCAAACACTCGAGTTAACGTTTCTAACTCTTACTCAACTAATCATTTATCCAATGCCTTAAATACATATTTTACCCTTTGTGGTAAATCTCACAATTTTATCCCAATATCAACATGTCCAAACCATTCCCACAGCATAATCATCCACTCAAGATATCTCATTCATTGTTAACATCTCTACATTCCACTTTCTCACACTTGACTATTTCTAAGTCATATTCATTTCATACCATTCTAGGTAGTTCTATCCACAATATGCACACCCCAAATATCTTTATAATCATTAATTAAACCAATATACTTGGATTTGTGCATTAGAACTTACCTCATTGGATTTCCTCTTGCTCCAATTAGGATTGCCCTTTATTTCTTCAATCCATCAAATGGGGAAATGCCTCTAGACTATGTTGTTCTTCTTTTTGTTGTGAACAACTTTGTCTCTAATAGACTCTCCTTAAATCTCACTGAAAATGGCTGGATTTAGGAGTGAGAAAGCTAGTTTTCTTTGAGTTGAAGTGAGAGGAAATGGTTTATCCCGAAATTCTGCAGATCCAACTGCTCCCATTTATAGTTTTGACTTGATGAGATCGATCTCCCTTGGGTGGAGATCGATCTGGTCCTCTACAATCCCTCTTTTCTAAGACATTTTAAAGGCAGGAGATTGATCTGTCGAGGCTAGAGATCGATCTGCTGTCGAACAGAAGCTTAAGGAGATCGATCTGGTCTTAGGGGAGATCGATCTGCTTCCAACCCGAGAGCTAAAGAGATCGATCTGCTTCCTTAGGAGATCGATCTGTTCCCTTCCATTACTCACATAAGAGCATTCTGGCTCTCCCAGATCGATCTCTCATCCTATGAGATCGATCTGGCCTTCACAAATTCCAGATTTCCTGCAGTTTTTCTGCAACAACTCCCTTCAAGACTTCCTCAATTTACCTTCATAGTCCTTTCCTCATTCATCGCTCCTTGAGACTTAAAAAATGTCATCCCATCCCACTTAATGTATTTTAAAACTTGTGGGAAATCTTTGTATAACCAAATATACACGATATTACTCGAATGGAAATATACACTTATGTAAATCTTTCCTTCCATTTTACTACACTACTCATATTCCATTTCGATCACATTCTTCTCGTGTTCAAGTTTATTTCCTCCTACTCATGCGTAATGCAACTTGTACGTATAATCACAATTCTTATTACAAGTGCGTACATAATCTTATGAACTTACATTGCATATACTTCTCATTACAATGTATCATCATACTTATGATTTTATTTACATTCCCATGTTCCTATATACCTAGCTATACATATACGGGGTCTCACAACTACCATGATCACCACCATCACCACCACTTTCACCACCATCAGATGGACTTGAACCCTCATCATCATCACTCTGAGTTGGTGTCGGATTTGTACTTAACTGAGGCACATTTTCTTCTTTACATTGATGTGATTGTTCATCGTTCATTTCATCATCATAATTATCCGCAAGCAAACAATCAGAATTTTGACCATATAACAAAGGTTTTTCTCTCTCTTACAGTCATTCTGAAAGTGGATTCTCATCTTCAAATATATAGTCAAGGCTAATAGGATTGAAACTATCATTTATCTCATTAGCACTCATTCTTTTTTGATTTCTCATCCTTAGCCTCATATTATAATAAGTATATACTAGTTTCTGAAGTATTTCATATTTGAATCTATTTTTGGCCTTAGTGTATATATAGCTAAATGTGCTTCAATTTCTTTCACAATTTGACGCAGAAATTGTTTGACTAAGTACTTCAATTGCCAATTTTTGCAATTCAGAAACACATGTGTCATATACCATCCACTATTCAGCTATATAAAATTATTTAAAATAAATTTAACATCCAATATAATTAAATAATATTAAATTAATTATAATAAATTAATTAACTATTTACCTGGATTTATTTGCTTCCAAGCTCTCTGTGCCTGTGGTGTACCAATATCTCATTTTTATGTCGAAATAATATCAATTACATTGATAAAAAATATAATTTATCAAATAAATAAATGCAAAAATTAATTCTATTTCTAATGCACCAAGTAAATTTTAGAGTATAAAATAGTATTAAACACTAACTTGGTTAATCATCTTGATTTTAGTATCCATAGAGGGTTCTAATTTTCTATTACTACTTTTGTACCTTTTAATGTTTCTAACACATTTTCAGAACGCTCCACACCAAATTGAAATTGGGGATTAAGATAGTAACCTAAATACAATTCAGAATAATATTATCTAAAAGTAATAAAAATAAATATATAAGCAATTTAAACATAATAATAAAACATAAAAATGTTTTTAATTGCCATCCACATTTTTAGTCTACTTACCAGCTGAATGCAAGTCAAAATGCATGAAGATCCATCTGTTGTCAATAATTTTTTCATAATTAGTGGAGTATCGATAATCTGCATGAATTTCTTGTTTAGCTCATCTATAGCCTCATAAATAAAGCTTATGGTTGGTTTCTCATCACTATCCATAAGGCACAATACCTTTATCAAAGGCTCATAAACTTTTGTTATTTCATGTGTTTTTCGCTAAAAATCTTTTCCTAAAACAATTTATTTGGCTTCATAGGCAGGCCCCGACTTTTGTTGTCCCCACTTTGATTCTTTGAATTCCTATATATACATCAACAAGTTTTTAAAGTAATATAAATAAGATATCATAAAAAAGATGCTAGATTTAAATACTAAAACCAATTACTAAGTACTAACCCTTGAATTGAACATTTTTCTTAAACCTTGTTTATATTTTATTATCTCTTATAGTTGGATGAAATAGGTGGTAAATCTGATAAGAGCAGGACAAGGTTTTTGTCTTCCTTGAGTATATTTTCTCATTAAATCAACTGTCTATATGTGATTATATATGAAACAAGTCACTTTCTACGCCTCCTCCAATACTTTTTCCACACTTGGCCTTTTGCCAATATCTTCAATGCATAAATCCAAGCAATGAGCTGAACAGGTCGGCCAATACAGATGTTTCTTTTTTTTCATTAATTTTTTTCAGTAGCCTCAAGCGCTACCTCATTGTCAGTAACTATTTGGAAAATGTATTCTTCTTCAATCTCTTCCATAATATGATCCAATAGTTTGTAGTAAAATTTAGTATAAACTAGTACAAGCACTAGAGATATCCACAGATTTCCAAAAAATGGTCCTTTTACTACAATAAACGAGGAAATTAATTATATGCATTTGGTTCAAACTGTTCATCATCACAAATAAGCGTAGCACCTAGTTCACTCCAATGAACCTTTAATCTATCAACTCATTCTTTCACTTGTTTATACTCCGACTCCAAATACACATCAGAAAACTCAGCTTTACATGTTACCCAACTTCTGCTGCTACAAAAATTAAATTGTGCAACCATGAAGAGTTTGCTAACTGAAAATGAAATCAATCATATATAAAAAATTTAGATATTGATTGACCTAATTTCTTTCTCAATGTCTTTAAAAAATTTGGAGTCACTTGAAATGGATTTCCCTATTCTTTTATCAAAATAGTCAGCAGCTGAACTATGAGAACTTCATCCTTCTTCATAAGTATTACTGAAAACCACCAGTTCTTTGCCTAAATTCGTACCTCATATGCCACTCATGTTGCGATTGGACCCTATCTCGCATATCTTGTCTTGTAGCAACATCTTCATCCATGAACCTTTCATAATCATAATCATCTCCTCTTAATTGTGATAAGAATTTATCTTTTCTCGTTTTGCTATCAAATTTCTTTAATTTACTTTGTTGAAGGAGTTTCATCATACTTTCTCTAACAATGCCTATTAATAATATAGTTAAGAAGAAGAAAAAATTAGTTGTACATGTTAATGTAATTTTATAATCTTCATTGAGAAATTAATAATAATATTTATAACTAACCGGTAACGTCGGGGCATGGTGCGACATTACTAGTCTTATGAGCAATATGCTCTTTGAAACGTGTTATTCCTTCTTTTACAACTTTCCCACAAAGTTTATACGACACATTTCCTTTTACATTTGGTACAGGTATTCCGAAATGCCAACTGATATCATTACTTTGCACGCCTTCTACTCCTTTACTTGGAAACTCCTCACGTGGTGGCATGCTTGATATTTTCTATTAAATAAATAATTATAAACATGAATAATAAAAATATCTTATTCTTCATATATAAAAGAAAATTGAATTTAGTTTATCAAAAAAATAGAATTGAATTTGAACCATTACTTATTTACATTTTACTATAATATTTTATTACATTCAAAATTTAATATTAATTGAGTACTATCAATTAATTTAAATCATCACATTTACACTATCAAAAATCAATATCAAGTTACAATAATATTTAATACAATATTTTTAAACATTAATACCATAAATTTGACAATTAAAAATTCTACTAAAAAATTACATTAAAAAATTAATCTTACACTATTTGAGATAATTACTAAACATTTAAGCTAATTTCTAAACATTTTTTTAGATAATTATTAAACATTTACTTAAAAAACATTAATTAATACTAGACTCCCTAATTAAAAGTTCTACTAAAAATTACATTAATTAAAAAATAAAACTAATTATTAACCCTACCCAATCAGATTCCTCTCCACTTTCCCTCTGCTCCTATTCCCATTTGAGTAAGACCTATAAATTCCTACGTAATGTGTATGATTTTAGAATGTGAAGACAAGTTGCATTACATATGAATCACAAGTAATGGATGTTTTTAAGCTCTAAGTGTGAATGAAATGTAAAATGAGTACAGAAGCAAATGAATAGGACTTTAACTTTGGAAATCTGAGAAAATTACAGCTGGAATGTTGCAGAATGCAGGGCAGATCGATCTCATTGCCTTGAATTGCAATACTAGGACATTCTGCAAGAGGGAGATCGATCCCTCACTCAAGTAGATCGATCTCAATTTGCCTCAGCTTGGACAAGATCGATATCTTCCCATAGGCAGATCGATCTCTAGTTGCCTTTGGATAGGCCAGATCATCCCTTCTTAAGGCCAGATCGATCTCTAAAGCAATCTGCCTAAACCAGATCGATCTCCTGCCGACAATTGTCAAAATTTTGGAGGAGTTTAAGTAAAGGGAGATCGATCTCCAAGGGATCTCCACCCCTTGAAGATCGATCTCATAATGTGGAATTTATAAAAAGCTCGACAATTCGTACCTTCTTCCTCAGACATTCACCATTTCTCCATTTTACCAAAGAAAAACCTAGTTTCTAACTCTAGAATACCACATTTTCCAAAGGGATTTGAGAAAAAGGCTATTTAAGCAAAGTTGTTCATTATGAGGAGGAGAACAACATATCTTGGAATCAACATTTAACTTGAAGGATTGAAGGAGCAAGAGGTCTTCCAATTTAAGGCAAGCGAAAAGTCAAGCTAGGTACGATTCCATTACACCAACTCTAAGTATGTTTATTTAGATGTTGTTAGGAGTTTATTGGTGTATATATTGTTGATTGGAACTACCTAGAATATGATGAACTAACCATAGAAAAAAATGGGTTTAGTGTGAGAAAGTGAACAATGGATTAAACTAAGGCTAATGGATGTTTATTTAGTACCGAAAGAACTAGGTTTATAACCGGATAAGTGAAAATCTGAGAAAAGTAGAGGAAGTAATCGAGAAAGGGTCTGAGTGACCCCATTTTAGATTTAAATGAATAGAAGTGTGAAGTAGTGGTATAATGAGTGATCATTGATGTTTTGACGTTATTTGGACAGTTCAGGAATTTGACTCATGAGTCGAAGCTAGTCCGTGAGACAGGAATATTGCACCACCTAAGGTGCAAGAAGTAAGGGATGCGACCTTTTGTGCATATGTATTTTCTTACTGATGAAAATGCTTTTGTAGCATAAAATGAGTTTACAAATTAGCATACTTATTGAGAAAAGTGTTTAATTTGAGATTTATCACTTGAGTGCATGTTTTACCGGTTTGAGCTCGATTTTGTGATTTGAGTTATTTATGAGCGAATATATCTTTTATTTAAAAGAGATTTATAAAGCAAAACTATCATGAGCTCTACGTGAAGGTGAAACTATTTTCTACATAATAATGGCATGTGATTTTTGAGACTAAAGGCTTGTCATGAAACTTACACTTCGGTTGACACCGAGGCTTTGCTAGGCCCAGGTCTTACCATGCCTCCGTTTTGGTAACGTGAGACGCCTCCATTTTGGTATCAAGAGATGTCTCTGTTTTGGTAATGTGAGATGCCTCTGTTTTGGTAATGAGAGATGCCTCCGTTTTGGTAACGAGAGATGCCTCCGTTTTAGTAACGTGAGATGTCTGCCCTGGTAGTGTTGAGATATTTCCGTTTTAGTTGACGTCGAGGCTTTGCTAGGCCCAGGTCTTACCACAGGTAGATGATTCCCTCGTTTGAGGATGCCCTCGTTGAGGATGATATGATATGATGTGATATAATGTGATATGATGATTGCTTTCATGACGTTTTGTGAGCATTGTGAATTTTATGTACCCCAGCTATGAGAATTGTAATTTGGTGTATGTAATTATGATATATTGATGCACACATAAGTTTTAGATATGATGAAGTATAAGAAAATGAGGTCTTTAAGTTTTGAATGTGTATGGATTGAAATATGGACTATGAGGTAGATTATGGGAAGTTTTATATTGAGTTTTCTGCAAATTGATGCAGCAGCAGTGTAATCTGTGAAGGCCAGATCGATCTCCAAGGATGAGAGATCGATCTCGTGGCTCCAGAATGCAGGAAATGTACAAGAACTGATAGGCAGATCGATCCCATAAGTGTAAACCCCACAAATTTCCTACGTTTAATTAAATTGTATAAAAATGAAAATAATATATATTAATAGAAGTGCGAATATTCGTTGTAGGGCTCGAGGACTATAGGAACCGAGAAGCCCGTGAATGACCGGGAACCCGAAGATACAAGAAGTGATAAAGCAAATGCAAGCACGGAGGGACTTGAAAAATTTTAATTTGTTAATCGAAAATTGTTGATGTAAACACTTGTATCGAGAATTTATGAAGAATGATGGAATCCCGATACTATTTTATTTTCGAAATAAGGAAAATCTCATGGAAGGCATGATATTATGTCTTTGGATGAATTATACAAGAAAATGTATATTTGTAGAGACATACATAAGTGAAAATGTATATATATGTATATATATATATATATATATATATATATATATATATTATACCTATGTATATATATATGTATATATATATATATATATATATGTGTATATATATATACATAGGTATAATATATATACATATATATATATATATAAATATATATATACTAGACAATTTAAAATGGAAGAATGATGATATATATATATATATGACAAATATATATATGTATTGTAATGTATAATGTATAAGATATTTAAAATAAAATGGAAACAAAAAAAATATATACATATATAATAATAATAAAAATAACAATACAAATACATAACAAATAATACCTACATACTAATATAATATATATATATATATTAAACTAATATATATATATATATTATGGCATGTACAGAATTGGCTTAGAAAAGCCAATTCCGTCTGCCAGTATTTAGAATTGGAAAAAAAATTTAAACAGAGGAGCTGGGCGAGAGAAAGAGCAGAAGAAAAGAAGAGAAAGGTGAAAGGGAAGAAGAGGGGCTGATCGGCTAGGGAGAAGAGGAAAGGAAAGAAGAGAAAGGAGAAAGGAAGAAGAGGGGCTGATCGGCTGGGGAGAAGAGGAAAGGAAAGAAGAGAAAGGAGAAAGGAGAAAGGAAGAAGAGAGGCTCGGTCGGCTGCAGAAGTAGGGAAGAAGAGAGAAAGAAGAAAAGGGAAGGGAGAGGAGAAGGAAGCTGGGTCTGCCGAGGAAGAAGAGAATGGAAAAAAAAGGGAAACCGAGAGGAAGGAAAGGGGGACAGCAGCACCGAGAAGAAGAAGGAACCGAAGCCAGGAGCAGAACAGGGTAGATTGAAGCAGTGGCAGCCAGGTAGTGATGATAACAGGGGAAGAATGAAGCTGGAACTGAGGAAGAAGGAGACTGCTATTAGAGATGGAAACCGAGACCAAAACTGATGCTGGAAACCGAGACTAACAATAAAGCTGGGAACCGGGAATTGAGGGAGACCGAAGGCAGCATCGAGAGGGGGAAATCGAAACCCAAAACAGAGGCTGAAGAGGTAGCAAAACAATGGGAGTTGGTGCTGGAAATGGTAGAAGAAGGAGGAGGGGCTGAGAGGAGACGAAACAGAGGGTGAAGCATTGGAACCAAGAGGCATAAAGAGGAAGAGCAGCTGGAACCGAGAAGGAAGAAAAGAAAATGAGAAAAGAGAAGAAAAAAAAGAGGAAAAAGGAAATAGAAAAGGTAAAAGAGTATATTCATGTATATGTGTATAATTAACATACATGTACATTTAGATAGAAATACAAGCATGTTTAGTGTAGATTTAATTTTGGCAAAAATTGGAAAGATGAGAAGTAGACAAATATGTGTATGTATGAGATAAGGAAAAAAAAAGAGGGGAAAACAATATTAATATATATATACATGTATAGGAATGTATATATATATTTATATATATATATATATATATGTATATTTATTTATTTAGGTACATGTACAAATAGGTGTATATAACGAATTGGGTATGCTAGTATTTGTACAAAGAAAATATGTATGCATACATGTGGGGCGTATGAAAGGTGAATGTGTGAAAGTATATGTATATACAAAGAATGTATATATATAAGATAGGAAAACATGAAAACAATAAAAGTATATATATATACATATATATATATATACATATAGGAGTGTATATATATAAATATATATTTATGCGTGTATACATGAGGATGTATATAATAAAGGTATATGTTAATACTTGTAGGAGCAAATATATAAATAGTGAATAAATATATAAACGTGCGTGTCGGCCTAAGGATATACAATAATACGTACACACGCAGTAGCAACGATAAATTACGATTTTAACGCAATTCGCTTGAATAGGGTGCTAAGTCTACAATTCCGGTGTAGGTGATTGTAGAAGGGATTAAAGGAGGTACTAGGAGACGTCACCGTTCGAATTCAAGATACCCGATAAATCAAGGTAAGGGGTATTATTTAACTTAGTTCTGATAATGCTTTTTTGTGTCACCAATAAATGATTTTATGAAAGAGTATGTGATTTGAAGTGATTTATCAATACTTTTATACTTGTGAAACTGTTTACGATGCATGTTTTAAGTTATCGAAATATTTTTCGAGTACTTTACATGTTGTGAAATGAATTTCCTAAGGTATGAAGTGTATGGATGTTTTACATTTATTTATGTTTTTATATCCACACTGTTAAAGAAACTTCGACAATTTCAAAAGTATTTAAGAAAAGAAATTTTTTTCGAAAGAGGATTGAGGGGGCCACCTCTTGAGTCTTACGGGAACAAAGTGCCACACAGTCTTTTGATTTTATGAAAGAGTATTCAGATTTCAAGGAAATTCGATGTTATTACTCGATATGAGTTTATTAATTATAAAACTCAAGAAAGATTTTGGAAACTCTGTTTTGAGACTATAGGCTTCATGCATGGTTACTTCTTGTGGTGTTCCGGCTACACCACCTGAGGTGCCGGTATGCTGGCCCCTTTACCACTTGACTCAACCTTTGTGGAAGATGTCGTGCTACTGGTGGTTTACGATGATGTTTTGGTAGTATCTCGTGCCCGCGCAGCACGGATGAATGTTCCCCGCAAGGTGAGTGCCACAGGTGCCCGTGCCCTAGCTATGTGCTAGTATATGATAAGTGTCACGACCCAATTCCATTCTCTTTAACCGAAAATCACTGAAAATTTTTCGCGTTTTACTGTTACCTTACCCGGTCGTGCACTAAACTCACCACACACTGTTGGGCTGTGAGTCAATAATAAACACCACATCTCATTCATTCTCAATTAATTAAAACGATGTCATACATGTGCATTTAATCGTGTACTTATACGAATACATGTTTTACTGACATCTACATCCCCCATAAGTGCAACTCAAAAGAATACTGTGCTTTTACATTGTTTAGATACAAAAAGAATCACTGTGTATATACCTCTTAGCGATGGAGATGCAGCGGAGTCCAAAATAATACGCCTCAGTCCTCACTGGGCTACTATGCACGCTCTGTAGGGGGAAAATAGAGTGGGATGAGCAACCACACGCTCAGTAAGGCAATAATGCAAGCATGGTAGATAACTACTCTACTACATGCTGATAGTGTTATGCATAAATCATTTATAGTAGGAGCATGAGGAATAAAACTATGCCATATGAGTATACATATATATCATGTATCAAAGTCATGTAATATTGGCATATAAAACATGGTAAAACATCATGTATAAATCATCTCATGCTCGATTTCATTTCAATTCATAAAAAGGGCAATTCATTAAGAAACCTCCTTTTTAAAACCCACGTCATAAAACTCTTTCTCATCACATACAATCACATCACATCAATTCACAATCACAACCTCATTTTTCATTTCACAATTCAAATCCACGAGGCTCGACCCCTCCTTCGGGTCTACCTTAAACAATCACAATCACACTTAGAGATTTAAAATCATGTGGTAGTAAGTAAATCAAGCAAGGAGACAGGTTACTATATCTCAAGTGACTATGATGGCCAATCGTCACATATCATCCCAGACCACACGGGTTCCGGTGTGCGGGGTATCTTGCTGGCACGAAGGTGGGTTAGTTCTCCGTCAGGCTTTCTCAAATCAAGTAACCACCATGCGGTACATCGTACTCCATGTGATATACACGGTACATCGTACTCCGCGGACCCATAACATGGTTGGGGGTGCCTGCCATAGGTCTTATCTACCCCATACCAAGTGTAACCTTTATAGTCTCAAGAGCGCGTGGGAGTAACCTCAATACCAGGTCCTAGCCCCTCATGGCCTTGCTCGCCCCTGTTGGGTTCCCTGATCCAGGTCCTAGCCCCTCACCTTCACCCCACCTAAGAGGTCTGTCAGGCCTGTTGGGTTCCCTGGATGGATTATGTCAGGTCCTAGCCCCTCACCCTCACCCCACCTAAGAGGTCTGTCAGGCCTGTTGGGTTCCCTGAGTTAATCCGTATCTCTCACCATTGCCTCATACATACCACAGTGTGAAAACCAGCGCGAGCTACGCTCTAGCGCGAATTCATGCATCAAACCAATCACTTCGTACGAGCAACGCTCTGGTACGGCATTTATGCATAAAATATGAAGAAACCATGTACGAGCATAGCTCCAGTACAGTTATATGCATAAGAAAAACCACTCAAATCCACGTACGAGCGTAAGCTCCAGTACGGTTTATAAACATCATCACAATTCAATTTCAAAGTGCGAGCTAAGCTCAAGCACGTTTCACACAAGTGAAAACATAGAAATCTCGCGCGAGCAAGGCTCTAACGCGAATTATATCACGTACACGCGATAGGCGGCTCATATGAATTCAAAACATCTCATAATATGCTTAGTGCCTCATATGGGCTATTTCACAACATCATTCAAGTACTAGCCAGCCTATCCTTTTATTTGCTCAAATCAAAGCATTGTGTTTTGTAAAAGCATTCAAAACACATGATTTATGCAATTATTAGCCTTACTATCCCTTTTTCAATAACCATTTCAATAACCAAATCTCATACAAATACTCATACACCATCAAAACACATTTCTATAAGTCCATGCACATTTCCAAAGCCCTATATATACCCACGAGTTCAATATACGAGCAGCTACCTCTATATACTTACAAAATTCCCTTACCTGGAATCGCGATGCGTGATTCCACTTCCTTAAGCTGCTTACTCGTACGGTTCGGTTCGCCTTCAACGAACTCTTCGGGACTGCACAAAATCGTATCCCGCATTATATTCAATCCATATAATGCAACCCTTGCGCTTGTTATAGTCAATTTAACCTATAGCCTCTATTAACGCTTATTTGGCCTCGTTTCATTACTTTACCCATAGCTCGAGTTTATGGATCTTCTTAGGCCTATTATCTTATTCAAAATCGATATCAAACCGATATTAAGCTCATAGTGTTCATATTCCATGAATCCCCTCACTATGGCATTTATCAATCATATACATACCCATTTTCACAATTCCTCCAACTCACCAAGTAATTCCATCTAACCATCTAGAATCATAAATATTACCCCAATAACAACTTTAGCATGCCAAAAACCATAAGCTCATTCAATCCCACATATTCTCACATTATACCCATTTTAGATTTCTAGGTCACACCAATTCCACTACATTCCTAGGTAGTTTATCCATCAATACTCATACCAATCAACTCCAAAATCAATTAAATAGCTAATGCATTTGGATTGGAGTGTTAGAATCTTACCAATATGATTTCTCTTCTTGCTCCAATTGGTAATGCCCTCAACTCCTTCAATTCCAAAAATGGGAAAATGCCATCTCACTATGTTGTTCTCCTCTTTGATAGGAACAACTTTGCCTCTAATGATCTCTCTCCAAATCTCACTGAAAATGGCTGATTTTAGAGAGGGAAAGTTGGGTTTTTGGGGTTGAAATTGTAAAGTTTGGTGTTTTTCCGAGATTTCCAGATTTTCAGCTCTCCTTATATAGAAATGACTTGAGGAGATCGATCTGGTCCAAGAGGAGATCGATCTGGTCCCTTAAAATTCCTCTTTTCCATGGCATTTTTAAGCCTGAGATCGATCTGTCGAAGCAATGAGATCGATCTGTTGAAGCATGAGATCGATCTGTCGAAGCATGAGATCGATCTGGTCCCCAAACAGAGAGCTAAGGAGATCGATCTGGGTGCTTGGGGATCGATCTTTCCACTACAGAATGCTTGAGAGATCGATCTGGCTCCATTGGAGATCGATCTGCTCAATTCTTTCGGCCAAATAAGAGCATTCTGGCTCTCCCAGATCGATCTCTCATCCTAGGAGATCGATCTGGACCTCATGTTTTCCAGATTTCCTGCAGTTTCATTGCTGCAACTCATACCAACACATCCTTAATCTATTGCCATGGCCATTTCCTCATCCATCCACCTTTATAACTTGAAAATGGCATCCATTCATACCTTATGCACATTGAAACTTGTGTGCATTCATTGTATATTCAAAGGTATGCAACATAAAACCAAATGGAAGCATAACTCCATTCCATTTTACCACATTACTCATCTTGAGTCTCAATCACATCCCTCACTTGCCAGAATTCATTTCTTCATATTCATACTCAATGAAACTTGTATGTACGTTACAATTCGTATTACACATACATACATTGAATCCATGGACTTACATCAATCATAATTTACATTACAAGTCCATTCATATTATTTGATCCAATTACACATATTACCCTTTTACATATACGGGGTCTTACATTCTCCCCTCCTTCAAAGAATTTGGTCCTCCAAATTAGAACCAAGTCACTCTTCAAAAAGTTGGGGGTACTTCTCCAGTATCAAGTTCTCCAATTCCCACGTGGCCTCTTCCGTCGTGTGGTGTTGCCAAAGCACTTTCACCAAGGGAATTGTCTTATTCCGCAACACTTTCTCTTTTCTATCCAATATCCGAACCGACTTCTCAACATACGTCATACTCTCATGGAGCTCCAACGGCTCATATTTTATCACGTGTGCCGGGTCCGGGTGATACTTCCGAAGCATCGAGACGTGGAAGACGTTGTGGACATTCGCCAAGTCCGGTGGCAATGCCAACCTATACGCCTTATCTCCCACTCTCTCCAAAATCTCGAAGGGTCAGATATATCTAGGGCTCAGCTTGCCCTTCTTACCAAATCTCATAATACCCTTCGATGGTGATACCCTCAGAAACACCGACTCACCCTCATCAAACTCCAGTGGTCTTCGTCTCTTGTCAGCATAACTCTTTTGTCGGCTCTGAGCTATCCGTAATCTCTCACATATCAACTGGACGTCCTCAGATGCCTGCTGCACTAAGTCCGGAGCAAAAATTTGTCTGTCACCAACCTCTTCCCATCCAATGGGGGAACGGCATCTACGCCCGTACAATGCCTCATAGGGTGCCATCCCGATACTAGCATGATAGCTATTATTATAAGCGAACTCGGCTAACTGCAGGTGGTCATCCCAGGAGCCTCTATAATCCAGCACACACGCTCTCAACATATCCTCGAGGGTCTGTATAGTCCTCTCTGACTGCCCATCTGTCTGAGGATGAAAAGCGGTGCTAAAACTCAATCGGGTCCCCAGCGCTTCCTGAAAATGTTCCCAGAAATGAGAAGTGAAGCGGGCATCCCTATCAGAAACAACACTCACTGGAACACCATGTAGTCGTACTATCTCTCGAATATACAGGTTCGCCAACTGACTCAGTGTATCGGTAGCTCTCATAGCCAAGAAATGGGCGGACTTAGTCAACCGGTCCACAATAACCCATATGGCATCATGACCTCTGCGGGTCCTCGGCAACCCCATCACAAAATCCATGGTGACATGCTCCCATTTCCAAGTCGGTATCGGTAGAGGCTGCAATAATCCTGCAGGCTTCTGATGCTCTACCTTCACTTGCTGACAAACGAGACACTTAGCGACATATTCCGCAATGTCTCTTTTCATTCCAGACCACCAATAAACCTTCCGAAGGTTTTGATACATCTTGGTACTTCCCGGATGTATCGTATACTTCGATGAGTGAGCCTCTGATAAAATCGTTCTCCTGATCTCAAGATCCTTGGGAACGCATACTCTGCCTCTGAACCTCAATAAGCCATCAGCACTCTGCTCAAAATCAACACCCACACCTGTCTGTATCTGCCTCAGCCAATCGATACACTGTCGATCGCTCTGCTGGGCTTGCCGAATACGGCCAATCAGCTCTGGCTCTAGTCTCAAACTAGCCATGATCTCAAGTCTCTCAGATTCAGGTGGGGTTACATCCAAACTGAGGTTCGCAAAGTGTTCTAACAATTCATGTTCCCGTACCATCATATAAGACACCAACCCAAGGTTCTTTCTACTCAAAGCATCGGCAACTACATTTGCCTTACCCGAGTGGTACATGATTTCACAATCATAGTCCTTCAGGAGTTCGAGCCATCTCCTCTGTCTCATATTCAGCTCTTTCTGCGAGAACAGGTACTTAAGGCTCTTATGATCTGTGAACACCTGAAATTTCTCACCATAGAGATAGTGGCGCCATATTTTCAAAGCAAATACTACGGCCGCCAACTCTAAATCATGTGTCGGGTAGTTCCTCTCATGATCTTTCAACTGTCTAGATCCATAGGCAACTACCTTCCCATCCTGCATAAGCACACAGCCCAGTCCCTGGTGTGATGCATCCGTATACACCGAGAATCCTCCTGAGCTGGTAGGAATGGTGAGAACTGGAGCAGTCGTCAATCGACGCTTAAGCTCCTCAAAACTCCTCTCACATGCCTCATCCCATGTAAACTTAACATCTTTACGCGTGAGGCGTGTCAACGGAGCAGCTAGTCTGGAGAAACCCTCTACAAATCTCCGATAATATCCTGCCAATCCCAGGAAACTTCTGATCTCAGTTACTGTCTTGGGCTGTTCCCACTGCACAACTGCCTCTATCTTGGATGGATCCACTGATACCCCATCCTTAGAAGCAACATGCCCCAGAAATGAGATCTGTTCCAACCAAAAGTTACACTTGCTGAGTTTGGCATACAATTCTCTCTCTCGGAGGGTCTGCAGAACTATCCTCAAGTGCTCCTCATGATCTTCCCTGGACTTGGAATACACCAAAATGTCATCTATGAAAACAATCACAAACTTGTCCAGGTATGGCTTGAATATATCATTCATCAATGCCATAAATGCTGCGGGAGCATTCGTCAATCCGAATGGCATCACCAAAAACTCGTAGTGGCCATAACGGGTACGAAATGCTGTCTTGGGTACATCTCCACTCCTGATCCTCAACTGATGGTACCCTGACCGCAGATCTATCTTAGAAAATACTTCGGCTCCCTGGAGCTGATCCAAAAAATCATCGATTCTTGGAAGGGGGTACTTGTTCTTAATGGTGGCCTTATTCAACAACCGGTAATCTATACACAGTCGGAGGCTTCCATCCTTCTTCTTTACAAATAGAACCGGTGCTCCCCAAGGTGAGACACTCGGTCTAATAAACCCCTTCTCCAACAACTCTTGCCGCTGTTTCTTCAGCTCTTCCAATTCTATCGGAGCCATTCTATAGGGTGGTTTCGATATCGGCTCTGTACCAGGCACTAACTCAATGCAAAATTCCATTTCCCTTTCAGGTGGTAGTCCTGGTAATTCATCCGGAAGGACATCAGGGTAGTCCGTAATTACGGGTATATCCCTCAATTCCGGGTGTGCCTCATCTATATCGACCACATAGGCAATGAACCCTTCACATTATCCTCTCCATCGTTAGTAACATAAACCATCACTCCACATTCAACATTTATCATAAACAATAAATTTATCTCTCAAGCAATATGCATTTAAAATCATACTCCTTTATTTACAACAAACATGCTATTTTCATATCATTTCTTTTCATCAAAGTTTACAATAAGATTGTCTAATCCTGAAAACATCAATGTTTTGGCATGACAATCCATCACAACACGATTGGTAGCCAACCAATCCATTCCCAAGATTACATCAAAATCATTCATATTCAATAAAATCAGATTGCCTATCATTTCCTTCCCCTCTATCTTTAACTTACAATCCCTACATACATGCTCAGTCAATTGACTATCATTCATGGGTGTGGAAATCATCAACATTTTATCCAACAATGTTGGTTTCACATATTTCAATAATTTATGTGCAAAGGAAGGTGATATGAAAGAATGCGTGGCACCAGGATCAAATAATACCAATGCTTCTAAATCAAAGATTCGGATGGTACCTTTAATCACATCCGTCGATGCGTCTGCAGTGTCCTGGTCCAGTGCGTGCACCCTTCCTCTGCTCACACCCGCAGCCTATTTCCCTTTTTCCTCAGCTGTAGCCCTCCTCCTCGGGGCTGCTGTCTCAACTGGAGTTCCCTCAGGCTCCTTGCCCTTCTGTGGGGCAACCTCAATCATCTCAGTGCAGTACCTCGATATATGTCCTGGCCTCCCACACCTAAAACACGAAACAGGGGGCGCCTGACATGGCCTAGTCCCATGGTATCTCCCACATCTCCTACACTGATCCGTGGTAGGTCGTGGTCCTCCAATAGTTATACCCCTCGGCGTTGTCAAGGCTGGGTATACGGGAGGTCTGGCAGCTCTCTCCTGCACCTCCTCGATCTTAGGCCTCTTCTCGAAAAACCTTTGGCCACCTCTCTTGGCCACACTTCCAAACCCGGATCTCTTTCGGTCTCTGTCCTTTCTGACACTGACTCTCCCAAGCTCGGAGGCATTTCGCTCAAAGTCTTGCTCACATAACTGAGCCTTATGTACAGCCTCCTCATAAGTCACAATATCGAAGGGAGCCAGCTTAGTCCGGATGGCCAATCTCAATCCATCCATGAACTTCTGAATCTTCCGGGTCTCACTACCCATCGTGTCCGGGTCATATCTCCCCAAGGACATAAACTTGGACTCATACTCGTCCACAGTACGGTTCCCCTGAACCAAGTTCATAAATTCCATCCGCAGTCTCCTCTGTGCGGTAGCTGGGACATATTGTCTCCTGAAGGCCTCTAGAAATATCTCCCATGAGATCTCAGAGTGTCTGGCCCTCAAAATAACCTCGGTGGACCTCCACCAATGCTCGGCCTCGCCTTTCAGCATAAACACGGCAAAGGCAACCTTCTCACTTGAAGTGCATCGGAAAAACCTATATAGTTTCTCCATCTCATACACCCAATCCTCCGTAATCACTGGGTCCTTCACCCCTCTAAACACTGGGGATTTCAGCGCTTGAAACTCTCGCAACCTGCTCAAGTCGCAGTCATAAACCACATCACTACCGCTCTGCTGTGGAGCGATAGGAGAATCTGTATCCTGGGCTGGAGGTGGTGTAACTGTAACTGTCTCAGCAGTCTGAGGTCTCTCCGCCTCTGCAGCTGCCTGTTCCGTAGTAGGCTGTACTGCGGGACCTCGTCTGTCACCGGCGCCCAAGGCCTGCGTGACTATCTCCACCAGACTCTCAATACTCCGCTCTAATCTAGCGAAGCGAGCCTCAGTATCACCCGCTCTCTCAGCAGGGTTCTGTGGAGCCTGCTCAGTCTGTGGCTCCGCACGGCTCTCAGGCCTACCTCTACGGCCTCTAGCACGTGCTCTCGCCCTCTACCTTTGCGTGTAACTGGCATAGTGCCTAACTCCCTGTATTATAATAATTCATTAAGCTCAATCCATCACGGTATACACAGTTATATCTAAACAAAAGCACAATACTATGGGGATGTACTTTCCTACATTTTATTAATGACTCACATCAGGCCAACACAGCTCTGATACCAATCTCTGTCACGACCCAATTCCATTCTCTTTAACCGAAAATCACTGAAAATTTTTTGCGTTTTACTGTTACCTTACCCGGTCGTGCACTAAACTCACCACACACTGTTGGGCTGTGAGTCAATAATAAACACCACATCTCATTCATTCTCAATTAATTAAAACGATGTCATACATGTGCATTTAATCGTGTACTTATACGAATACATGTTTTACTGACATCTACATCCCCCATAAGTACAACTCAAAAGAATACTGTGCTTTTACATTGTTTAGATACAAAAAGAATCACTGTGTATATACCTCTTAGCGATGGAGATGCAGCGGAGTCCAAAATAATACGCCTCAGTCCTCACTGGGCTACTATGCACGCTCTGTAGGGGGAAAATAGAGTGGGATGAGCAACCACACGCTCAGTAAGGCAATAATGCAAGCATGGTAGATAACTACTCTACTACATGCTGATAGTGTTATGCATAAATCATTTATAGTAGGAGCATGAGGAATAAAACTATGCCATATGAGTATACATATATATCATGTATCAAAGTCATGTAATATTGGCATATAAAACATGGTAAAACATCATGTATAAATCATCTCATGCTCGATTTCATTTCAATTCATAAAAAGGGCAATTCATTAAGAAACCTCCTTTTTAAAACCCACGTCATAAAACTCTTTCTCATCACATACAATCACATCACATCAATTCACAATCACAACCTCATTTTTCATTTCACAATTCAAATCCACGAGGCTCGACCCCTCCTTTGGGTCTAGCTTAAACAATCACAATCACACTTAGAGATTTAAAATCATGTGGTAGTAAGTAAATCAAGCAAGGAGACAGGTTACTATATCTCAAGTGACTATGATGGCCAATCGTCACATATCATCCCAGACCACACGGGTTCCGGTGTGCGGGGTATCTTGCTGGCACGAAGGTGGGTTAGCTCTCCGCCAGGCTTTCTCAAATCAAGTAACCACCACGCGGTACATCGTACTCCATGTGATATACACGGTACATCGTACTCCGCGGACCCATAACATGGTTGGCGGTGCCTGCCATAGGTCTTATCTACCCCATACCAAGTGTAACCTTTATAGTCTCAAGAGCGCGTGGGAGTAACCTCAATACCAGGTCCTAGCCCCTCATGGCCTTGCTCGCCCCTGTTGGGTTCCCTGATCCAGGTCCTAGCCCCTCACCTTCACCCCACCTAAGAGGTCTGTCAGGCCTGTTGGGTTCCCTGGATGGATTATGTCAGGTCCTAGCCCCTCACCCTCACCCCACCTAAGAGGTCTGTCAGGCCTGTTGGGTTCCCTGAGTTAATCCGTATCTCTCACCACAGCCTCATACATACCACAGTGTGAAAACCAGCGCGAGCTACGCTCTAGCGCGAATTCATGCATCAAACCAATCACTTCGTACGAGCAACGCTCTGGTACGGCATTTATGCATAAAATATGAAGAAACCATGTACGAGCATAGCTCCAGTACAGTTATATGCATAAGAAAAACCACTCAAATCCACGTACGAGCGTAAGCTCCAGTACGGTTTATAAACATCATCACAATTCAATTTCAAAGTGCGAGCTAAGCTCAAGCACGTTTCACACAAGTGAAAACATAGAAATCTCGCGCGAGCAAGGCTCTAACGCGAATTATATCACGTACACGTGATAGGCGGCTCATATGAATTCAAAACATCTCATAATATGCTTAGTGCCTCATATGGGCTATTTCACAACATCATTCAAGTACTAGCCAGCCTATCCTTTTATTTGCTCAAATCAAAGCATTGTGTTTTGTAAAAGCATTCAAAACACATGATTTATGCAATTATTAGCCTTACTATCCCTTTTTCAATAACCATTTCAATAACCAAATCTCATACAAATACTCATACACCATCAAAACACATTTCTATAAGTCCATGCACATTTCCAAAGCCCTATATATACCCACGAGTTCAATATACGAGCAGCTACCTCTATATACTTACAAAATTCCCTTACCTGGAATCGCGATGCGTGATTCCACTTCCTTAAGCTGCTTACTCGTACGGTTCGGTTCGCCTTCAACGAACTCTTCGGGACTGCACAAAATCGTATCCCGCATTATATTCAATCCATATAATGCAACCCTTGCGCTTGTTATAGTCAATTTAACCTATAGCCTCTATTAACGCTTATTTGGCCTCGTTTCATTACTTTACCCATAGCTCGAGTTTATGGATCTTCTTAGGCCTATTATCTTATTCAAAATCGATATCAAACCGATATTAAGCTCATAGTGTTCATATTCCATGAATCCCCTCACTATGGCATTTATCAATCATATACATACCCATTTTCACAATTCCTCCAACTCACCAAGTAATTCCATCTAACCATCTAGAATCATAAATATTACCCCAATAACAACTTTAGCATGCCAAAAACCATAAGCTCATTCAATCCCACATATTCTCACATTATACCCATTTTAGATTTCTAGGTCACACCAATTCCACTACATTCCTAGGTAGTTTATCCATCAATACTCATACCAATCAACTCCAAAATCAATTAAATAGCTAATGCATTTGGATTGGAGTGTTAGAATCTTACCAATATGATTTCTCTTCTTGCTCCAATTGGTAATGCCCTCAACTCCTTCAATTCCAAAAATGGGAAAATGCCATCTCACTATGTTGTTCTCCTCTTTGATAGGAACAACTTTGCCTCTAATGATCTCTCTCCAAATCTCACTGAAAATGGCTGATTTTAGAGAGGGAAAGTTGGGTTTTTGGGGTTGAAATTGTAAAGTTTGGTGTTTTTCCGAGATTTCCAGATTTTCAGCTCTCCTTATATAGAAATGACTTGAGGAGATCGATCTGGTCCAAGAGGAGATCGATCTGGTCCCTTAAAATTCCTCTTTTCCATGGCATTTTTAAGCCTGAGATCGATCTGTCGAAGCAATGAGATCGATCTGTTGAAGCATGAGATCGATCTGTCGAAGCATGAGATCGATCTGGTCCCCAAACAGAGAGCTAAGGAGATCGATCTGGGTGCTTGGGGATCGATCTTTCCACTACAGAATGCTTGAGAGATCGATCTGGCTCCATTGGAGATCGATCTGCTCAATTCTTTCGGCCAAATAAGAGCATTCTGGCTCTCCCAGATCGATCTCTCATCCTAGGAGATCGATCTGGACCTCATGTTTTCCAGATTTCCTGCAGTTTCATTGCTGCAACTCATACCAACACATCCTTAATCTATTGCCATGGCCATTTCCTCATCCATCCACCTTTATAACTTGAAAATGGCATCCATTCATACCTTATGCACATTGAAACTTGTGTGCATTCATTGTATATTCAAAGGTATGCAACATAAAACCAAATGGAAGCATAACTCCATTCCATTTTACCACATTACTCATCTTGAGTCTCAATCACATCCCTCACTTGCCAGAATTCATTTCTTCATATTCATACTCAATGAAACTTGTATGTACGTTACAATTCGTATTACACATACATACATTGAATCCATGGACTTACATCAATCATAATTTACATTACAAGTCCATTCATATTATTTGATCCAATTACACATATTACCCTTTTACATATACGGGGTCTTACATTCTCCCCTCCTTCAAAGAATTTGGTCCTCCAAATTAGAACCAAGTCACTCTTCAAAAAGTTGGGGGTACTTCTCCAGTATCAAGTTCTCCAATTCCCACGTGGCCTCTTCCGTCGTGTGGTGTTGCCAAAGCACTTTCACCAAGGGAATTGTCTTATTCCGCAACACTTTCTCTTTTCTATCCAATATCCGAACCGACTTCTCAACATACGTCATACTCTCATGGAGCTCCAACGGCTCATATTTTATCACGTGTGCCGGGTCCGGGTGATACTTCCGAAGCATCGAGACGTGGAAGACGTTGTGGACATTCGCCAAGTCCGGTGGCAATGCCAACCTATACGCCTTATCTCCCACTCTCTCCAAAATCTCGAAGGGTCAGATATATCTAGGGCTCAGCTTGCCCTTCTTACCAAATCTCATAATACCCTTCGATGGTGATACCCTCAGAAACACCGACTCACCCTCATCAAACTCCAGTGGTCTTCGTCTCTTGTCAGCATAACTCTTTTGTCGGCTCTGAGCTATCCGTAATCTCTCACATATCAACTGGACGTCCTCAGATGCCTGCTGCACTAAGTCCGGAGCAAAAATTTGTCTGTCACCAACCTCTTCCCATCCAATGGGGGAACGGCATCTACGCCCGTACAATGCCTCATAGGGTGCCATCCCGATACTAGCATGATAGCTATTATTATAAGCGAACTCGGCTAACTGCAGGTGGTCATCCCAGGAGCCTCTATAATCCAGCACACACGCTCTCAACATATCCTCGAGGGTCTGTATAGTCCTCTCTGACTGCCCATCTGTCTGAGGATGAAAAGCGGTGCTAAAACTCAATCGGGTCCCCAGCGCTTCCTGAAAATGTTCCCAGAAATGGGAAGTGAAGCGGGCATCCCTATCAGAAACAACACTCACTGGTACACCATGTAGCCGTACTATCTCTCGAATATACAGGTTCGCCAACTGACTCAGTGTATCGGTAGCTCTCATAGCCAAGAAATGGGCGGACTTAGTCAACCGGTCCACAATAACCCATATGGCATCATGACCTCTGCGGGTCCTTGGCAACCCCATCACAAAATCCATGGTGACATGCTCCTATTTCCAAGTCGGTATCGGTAGAGGCTGCAATAATCCTGCAGGCTTCTGATGCTCTACCTTCACTTGCTGACAAACGAGACACTTAGCGACATATTCCGCAATGTCTCTTTTCATTCCAGACCACCAATAAACCTTCCGAAGGTTTTGATACATCTTGGTACTTCCCGGATGTATCGTATACTTCGATGAGTGAGTCTCTGATAAAATCGTTCTCCTGATCTCAAGATCCTTGGGAACGCATACTCTGCCTCTGAACCTCAATAAGCCATCAGCACTCTGCTCAAAATCAACACCCACACCTGTCTGTATCTGCCTCAGCCAATCGATACACTGTCGATCGCTCTGCTGGGCTTGCCGAATACGGCCAATCAGCTCTGGCTCTAGTCTCAAACTAGCCATGATCTCAAGTCTCTCAGATCCAGGTGGGGTTACATCCAAACTGAGGTTCGCAAAGTGTTCTAACAATTCATGTTCCCGTACCATCATATAAAACACCAACCCAAGGTTCTTTCTACTCAAAGCATTGGCAACTACATTTGCCTTACCCGAGTGGTACATGATTTCACAATCATAGTCCTTCAGGAGTTCGAGCCATCTCCTCTGTCTCATATTCAGCTCTTTCTGCGAGAACAGGTACTTAAGGCTCTTATGATCTGTGAACACCTGAAATTTCTCACCATAGAGATAGTGGCGCCATATTTTCAAAGCAAATACTACGGCCGCCAACTCTAAATCATGTGTCGGGTAGTTCCTCTCATGATCTTTCAACTGTCTAGATCCATAGGCAACTACCTTCCCATCCTGCATAAGCACACAGCCCAGTCCCTGGTGTGATGCATCCGTATACACCGAGAATCCTCCTGAGCTGGTAGGAATGGTGAAAACTGGAGCAGTCGTCAATCGACGCTTAAGCTCCTCAAAACTCCTCTCACATGCCTCATCCCATGTAAACTTAACATCTTTACGCGTGAGGCGTGTCAACGGAGCAGCTAGTCTGGAGAAACCCTCTACAAATCTCCGATAATATCCTGCCAATCCCAGGAAACTTCTGATCTCAGTTACTGTCTTGGGCTGTTCCCACTGCACAACTGCCTCTATCTTGGATGGATCCACTGATACCCCATCCTTAGACGCAACATGCCCCAGAAATGAGATCTGTTCCAACCAAGAGTTACACTTGCTGAGTTTGGCATACAATTCTCTCTCTCGGAGGGTCTGCAGAACTATCCTCAAGTGCTCCTCATGATCTTCCCTGGACTTGGAATACACCAAAATGTCATCTATGAAAACAATCACAAACTTGTCCAGGTATGGCTTGAATATATCATTCATCAATGCCATAAATGCTGCGGGAGCATTCGTCAATCCGAATGGCATCACCAAAAACTCGTAGTGGCCATAACGGGTACGAAATGCTGTCTTGGGTACATCTCCACTCCTGATCCTCAACTGATGGTACCCTGACCGCAGATCTATCTTAGAAAATACTTCGGCTCCCTGGAGCTGATCCAACAAATCATCGATTCTTGGAAGGGGGTACTTGTTCTTAATGGTGGCCTTATTCAACAACCGGTAATCTATACACAGTCGGAGGCTTCCATCCTTCTTCTTTACAAATAGAACCGGTGCTCCCCAAGGTGAGACACTCGGTCTAATAAACCCCTTCTCCAACAACTCTTGCAGCTGTTTCTTCAGCTCTTCCAATTCTATCGGAGCCATTCTATAGGGTGGTTTCGATATCGGCTCTGTACCAGGCACTAACTCAATGCAAAATTCCATTTCCCTTTCAGGTGGTAGTCCTGGTAATTCATCCGGAAGGACATCAGGGTAGTCCGTAATTACGGGTATGTCCCTCAATTCCGGGTATGCCTCATCTATATCGACCACATAGGCAATGAACCCTTCACATTATCCTCTCTATCGTTAGTAACATAAACTATCACTCCACATTCAACATTTATCATAAACAATAAATTTATCTCTCAAGCAATATGCATTTAAAACCATACTCCTTTATTTACAACAAACATGCTATTTTCATATCATTTCTTTTCATCAAAGTTTACAATAAGATTGTCTAATCCTGAAAACATCAATGTTTTGGCATGACAATCCATCACAACACGATTGGTAGCCAACCAATCCATTCCCAAGATTACATCAAAATCATTCATATTCAATAAAATCAGATTGGCTATCATTTCCTTCCCCTCTATCTTTAACTTACAATCCCTACATACATGCTCAGTCAATTGACTATCATTCATGGGTGTGGAAATCATCAACATTTTATCCAACAATGTTGGTTTCACATATTTCAATAATTTATGTGCAAAGGAAGGTGATATGAAAGAATGCGTGGCACCAGGATCAAATAATACCAATGCTTCTAAATCAAAGATTCGGATGGTACCTTTAATCACATCCGTCGATGCGTCTGCAGTGTCCTGGTCCAGTGCGTGCACCCTTCCTCTGCTCACACCCGCAGCCTATTTCCCTTTTTCCTCAGCTGTAGCCCTCTTCCTCGGGGCTGCTGTCTCAACTGGAGTTCCCTCAGGCTCCTTGCCCTTCTGTGGGGCAACCTCAATCATCTCAGTGCAGTACCTCGATATATGTCCTGGCCTCCCACACCTAAAACACGAAACAGGGGGCGCCTGACATGGCCTAGTCCCATGGTATCTCCCACATCTCCTACACTGATCCGTGGTAGGTCGTGGTCCTCCAATAGTTATACCCCTCGGCGCTGTCAAGGCTGGGTATACGGGAGGTCTGGCAGCTCTCTCCTGCACCTCCTCGATCTTAGGCCTCTTCTCGAAAAACCTTTGGCCACCTCTCTTGGCCACACTTCCAAACCCGGATCTCTTTCGGTCTCTGTCCTTTCTGACACTGACTCTCCCAAGCTCGGAGGCATTTCGCTCAAAGTCTTGCTCACATAACTGAGCCTTATGTACAGCCTCCTCATAAGTCACAATATCGAAGGGAGCCAGCTTAGTCCGGATGGCCAATCTCAATCCATCCATGAACTTCTGAATCTTCCGGGTCTCACTACCCATCGTGTCCGGGTCATATCTCCCCAAGGACATAAACTTGGACTCATACTCGTCCACAGTACGGTTCCCCTGAACCAAGTTCATAAATTCCATCCGCAGTCTCCTTTGTGCGGTAGCTGGGACATATTGTCTCCTGAAGGCCTCTAAAAATATCTCCCATGAGATCTCAGAGTGTCTGGCCCTCAAAATAACCTCGGTGGACCTCCACCAGACTCTCAATACTCCGCTCTAATCTAGCGAAGCGAGCCTCAGTATCACCCGCTCTCTCAGCAGGGTTCTGTGGAGCCTGCTCAGTCTGTGGCTCCGCACGGCTCTCAGGCCTACCTCTACGGCCTCTAGCACGTGCTCTCGCCCCTCTACCTTTGCGTGTAACTGGCATAGTGCCTAACTCCCTGTATTATAATAATTCATTAAGCTCAATCCATCACGGTATACACAGTTATATCTAAACAAAAGCACAATACTATGGGGATGTACTTTCCTACATTTTATTAATGACTCACATCAGGCCAACACAGCTCTGATACCAATCTCTGTCACGACCCAATTCCATTCTCTTTAATCGAAAATCACTGAAAATTTTTTACGTTTTACTGTTACCTTACCCGGTCGTGCACTAAACTCACCACACACTGTTGGGCTGTGAGTCAATAATAAACACCACATCTCATTCATTCTCAATTAATTAAAACGATGTCATACATGTGCATTTAATCGTGTACTTATACGAATACATGTTTTACTGACATCTACATCCCCCATAAGTACAACTCAAAAGAATACTGTGCTTTTACATTGTTTAGATACAAAAAGAATCACTGTGTATATACCTCTTAGCGATGGAGATGCAGCGGAGTCCAAAATAATACGCCTCAGTCCTCACTGGGCTACTATGCACGCTCTGTAGGGGGGAAAATAGAGTGGGATGAGCAACCACACGCTCAGTAAGGCAATAATGCAAGCATGGTAGATAACTACTCTACTACATGCTGATAGTGTTATGCATAAATCATTTATAGTAGGAGCATGAGGAATAAAACTATGCCATATGAGTATACATATATATCATGTATCAAAGTCATGTAATATTGGCATATAAAACATGGTAAAACATCATGTATAAATCATCTCATGCTCGATTTCATTTCAATTCATAAAAAGGGCAATTCATTAAGAAACCTCCTTTTTAAAACCCACGTCATAAAACTCTTTCTCATCACATACAATCACATCACATCAATTCACAATCACAACCTCATTTTTCATTTCACAATTCAAATCAACGAGGCTCGACCCCTCCTTCGGGTCTACCTTAAACAATCACAATCACACTTAGAGATTTAAAATCATGTGGTAGTAAGTAAATCAAGCAAGGAGACAGGTTACTATATCTCAAGTGACTATGATGGCCAATCGTCACATATCATCCCAGACCACACGGGTTCCGGTGTGCGGGGTATCTTGCTGGCACGAAGGTGGGTTAGTTCTCCGCCAGGCTTTCTCAAATCAAGTAACCACCACGCGGTACATCGTACTCCATGTGATATACACGGTACATCGTACTCCGCGGACCCATAACATGGTTGGGGGTGCCTGCCATAGGTCTTATCTACCCCATACCAAGTGTAACCTTTATAGTCTCAAGAGCGCGTGGGAGTAACCTCAATACCAGGTCCTAGCCCCTCATGGCCTTGCTCGCCCCTGTTGGGTTCCCTGATCCAGGTCCTAGCCCCTCACCTTCACCCCACCTAAGAGGTCTGTCAGGCCTGTTGGGTTCCCTGGATGGATTATGTCAGGTCCTAGCCCCTCACCCTCACCCCACCTAAGAGGTCTGTCAGGCCTGTTGGGTTCCCTGAGTTAATCCGTATCTCTCACCACGGCCTCATACATACCACAGTGTGAAAACCAGCGCGAGCTACGCTCTAGCGCTAATTCATGCATCAAACCAATCACTTCGTATGAGCAACGCTCTGGTACGGCATTTATGCATAAAATATGAAGAAACCATGTACGAGCATAGCTCCAGTACAGTTATATGCATAAGAAAAACCACTCAAATCCACGTACGAGCGTAAGCTCCAGTACGGTTTATAAACATCATCACAATTCAATTTCAAAGTGCGAGCTAAGCTCAAGCACGTTTCACACAAGTGAAAACATAGAAATCTCGCGCGAGCAAGGCTCTAACGCGAATTATATCACGTACACGCGATAGGCGGCTCATATGAATTCAAAACATCTCATAATATGCTTAGTGCCTCATATGGGCTATTTCATAACATCATTCAAGTACTAGCCAGCCTATCCTTTTATTTGCTCAAATCAAAGCATTGTGTTTTGTAAAAGCATTCAAAACACATGATTTATGCAATTATTAGCCTTACTATCCCTTTTTCAATAACCATTTCAATAACCAAATCTCATACAAATACTCATACACCATCAAAACACATTTCTATAAGTCCATGCACATTTCCAAAGCCCTATATATACCCACGAGTTCAATATACGAGCAGCTACCTCTATATACTTACAAAATTCCCTTACCTGGAATCGCGATGCGTGATTCCACTTCCTTAAGCTGCTTACTCGTACGGTTCGGTTCGCCTTCAACGAACTCTTCGGGACTGCACAAAATCGTATCCCGCATTATATTCAATCCATATAATGCAACCCTTGCGCTTGCTATAGTCAATTTAACCTATAGCCTCTATTAACGCTTATTTGGCCTCGTTTCATTACTTTACCCATAGCTCGAGTCTATGGATCTTCTTAGGCCTATTATCTTATTCAAAATCGATATCAAATCGATATTAAGCTCATAGTGTTCATATTCCATGAATCCCCTCACTATGGCATTTATCAATCATATACATACCCATTTTCACAATTCCTCCAACTCATCAAGTAATTCCATCTAACCATCTAGAATCATAAATATTACCCCAATAACAACTTTAGCATGCCAAAAACCATAAGCTCATTCAATCCCACATATTCTCACATTATACCCATTTTAGATTTCTAGGTCACACCAATTCCACTACATTCCTAGGTAGTTTATCCATCAATACTCATACCAATCAACTCCAAAATCAATTAAATAGCTAATGCATTTGGATTGGAGTGTTAGAATCTTACCAATATGATTTCTCTTCTTGGTCCAATTGGTAATGCCTTCAACTCCTTCAATTCCAAAAATGGGAAAATGCCCTCTCACTATGTTGTTCTCCTCTTTGATAGGAACAACTTTGCCTCTAATGATCTCTCTCCAAATCTCACTGAAAATGGCTGATTTTAGAGAGGGAAAGTTGGGTTTTTGGGGTTGAAATTGTAAAGTTTGGTGTTTTTCCGAGATTTCTAGATTTTCAGCTCTCCTTATATAGAAATGACTTGAGGAGATCGATCTGGTCCAAGAGGAGATCGATCTGGTCCCTTAAAATTCCTCTTTTCCATGGCATTTTTAAGCCTGAGATCGATCTGTCGAAGCAATGAGATCGATCTGTTGAAGCATGAGATCGATCTGTCGAAGCATGAGATCGATCTGGTCCCCAAACAGAGAGCTAAGGAGATCGATCTGGGTGCTTGGGGATCGATCTTTCCACTACAGAATGCTTGAGAGATCGATCTGGCTCCATTGGAGATCGATCTGCTCAATTCTTTCGCCCAAATAAGAGCATTCTGGCTCTCCCAGATCGATCTCTCATCCTAGGAGATCGATCTGGACCTCATGTTTTCCAGATTTCCTGCAGTTTCATTGCTGCAACTCATACCAACACATCCTTAATCTATTGCCATGGCCATTTCCTCATCCATCCACCTTTATAACTTGAAAATGGTATCCATTCATACCTTATGCACATTGAAACTTGTGTGCATTCATTGTATATTCAAAGGTATGCAACATAAAACCAAATGGAAGCATAACTCCATTCCATTTTACCACATTACTCATCTTGAGTCTCAATCACATCCCTCACTTGCCAGAATTCATTTCTTCATATTCATACTCAATGAAACTTGTATGTACGTTACAATTCGTATTACACATACATACATTGAATCCATGGACTTACATCAATCATAATTTACATTACAAGTCCATTCATATTATTTGATCCAATTACACATATTACCCTTTTACATATACGGGGTCTTACAATAAGAAATAAGAAGATACTACCCATGTTTATAATTATTATTGCTGTACGAACCTGATCCATTCTACAACCCCCCTTACCATCGCCATAGGTATGATGACTCTCCACGGAGAATGACACATATCGCATGACTTAGTTATAGCCTAGTCTCCTCGATTTGATTATGAAAAATCGACTATGATGAATGAATATGTGTTTTCATGATTATTAAACATTCATGAAATGTTTACGAAATGATTATGAATTATTCATGAAAAGTTTACCAAATGATTATGAAATATTCATGAAATGTTTATGAAATGATTATGAAATATGCATGAAATTACTCTCATGTTTCCTCATGATTTTAGAGAAATGAGATGAGAATGATGTTTAATGATTTCATGCTACGTTTTCTACTAAGTTTATTAAGTTTCACTTGCATAACAAAATGATTGTGTTGTGCAAATCATTATCTTATTAATGAGTCCCTTAACCCCCTTACCGAGCGATTTAGAAACTCACCTTGATTTTATATTCCCCCAGATTTCTTCAAGTGAAGAGAGTTTTTTTTGCTACGTACGGAGCAGTGGCTAGTGGAGAACTTGAGCTCCAGGTCGTATATTGTATTTTGAGGTATATTTCAATATTTCATGTACCCAGACTAAAGTTGTATTTACAGACACTTGATGAACAATGATGTATGGGATGTATTAGGAATTAATTAAATCTGTATTGAGGGTTGTATGTGTCATGACCCTCCATGACTTAACCAAAATCACTACAAAATGTTTTTTCATTTTAACTTACCTTTCTCCTTATCAATGGTTGGGCTGTGATTCGATGTCAGCATCCTCGCTTACCATATCATTCATTATCATACATACATGCTAATGTACTATTTTTTATTATAATTTCTTTTATAATATATGTGAGCTCATATAAAATCTGATACAAATACATTCCCCATAATATATATCGTATACATCACTGTGTTGTTTATATGTTTAGATACATAACCGTACAAAATATGTATACCTGTCGATCGATAGAAAATGGCAGCGGACAACATGAATACTATCCCTCAAACGATCTCACTCTACTGCTGATGCTCTGTAGAGAGATGTAAAAGAAAAGGGGATGAGCTCACAACTCAGTAAGGAAATCAAGCAAACAAGTAGACATCTACACTATCTACTCAAAATAATGCTATGCCTCAAAATATCATTTCCTTAACTCACTTTCAAAGCATGTTTTTAAAATATATATATACTTGTATAGATTAAATCCCATGTACATAAATCATGCTTTCATTCTCAAATGTAGGCATGTAGTGCAAAATAATACATCTTTATAATATCACAATGCCTTTAGATAAATCATGCTATTTATGTTCAAATCACAGTAAATATGGCATTTAAATCATTCACAACACAATAATCAGATTTCGACCCATCCCTCAGGTCTATCCGTATCATAAATAAATCAGTCAGATGATATATCATGTGAGACTCTGTGGTGAAATGCAATAATATCTTGAACTATGGCCACATCTTATAATGGTGATCCCAAGCCACACGGAATCCTAGTGTGCGGGGCATCACTACTGCAACGGGAGGGGGGTCAGTCCATCACAACCGTCAGCTATAACTTCCTCAACTCCACAACACCACATGGTATAGTGTACCACATGCCACTCGCATGGTACAACGTACTCTGTGGATCCTACATCATAGTCGGGGTGCCTGCCATAGGTCTTAACCCTCAAACCATGGAATATAAATACCATGTCTCTAAATCCACATGCGAACATCTCATAGTGTGACACTCAGTCTACACGAGGAAATCAAGCATGGTTTTTTAACATGTCTTATATATCACATAAAATATAGTGCGCGCCTTTGAGCGTGACTTACAGTCGACACTCCGCTCAAACACTGTTTCACATCACAAACTCAAACTCTAGTGCGAGTAAACCTCCAGCAACTAGGTCATGCATAGTTCATGTATCAAATCAAGTACGAGCAATAGCTCCAGTACCATGCTATGCACAAAACTCATCAAATCAAGTACGAGCAATAGCTCAAGTACTATGTCATGTATAAATCATGAAGAATCGAGTATGAGCAACGCTCTAGCACTCCGTCATGCATCTCATGAAAAATTTGAGTACGAGCTAAGCGCACCAGCACTCTCTCATGCATATCATGGAAATCTAGTGCGAATCATACATCAACACTAATATATGTGAAAAATATATAAAATCAAGTGCGAGCTGTGCTCTAGCACGATTTATTCTCACATAATTCGATAGATAGCTCTTTAAAAAGGGATGATTTTCAAAATATCAAAATTAGCACTATAAAGTGTGCTTAATTCACATCAACCTTAAAAACGTTAGCCCATCTATTTACTCTTATGGTAAACAGCAGTAAAACACTCAAAATGGTGGTTTCCATGCTTTTTACGACTTTTCCTAAAAGTTGATTTTTTTCCTAACTAAGGGTAAAATTGCAATTTACCACTATCGGGTCACAATAATTATTATTCACTTTCTCTGACCCTCAGAGTTTTTAAGTGAATGTAAAAGCAAACGAAAATGCGTACAGGTATCTCTAACTACTCACAAAAGTCCCTTACCTGCAATCACTCGAGAAATTTTATTTTCTCAACGCTGCTCGATTCAGCAGTCCAATTCGCTCCTCCACTAATCTCTAGAGCTACATATAACCATTTATCAGGTTAATTATTTTTTCCTATTGTATTTCACATTAAATATAGTATATTTCACTTAATGGGCTATAATAAACCTTAATGGGCCTAACTATGCCTTAAGCCCATTTTCATTTTACTATTCATTTTCGTTGGGCCTATTGGGCTTATGGGGCCCACCAACTTTTATTAGGCTTATCTGGGACCCATTACATCACATTGGGCCGAAACCAATTGGGCTTGACCCATTGGACCTCTCAGCCACATGCCATGGCCGAGAGCATCCCATGTCGTCGGTCACACCATGGCATGTCGTCCATGTCTATTTATTTAACCAATTCACTTAGGCATTTTCACAAACATTTGGTTAGCAATGTTCTTAAGCTTCACTTAGTTCATTTAGGCATTTTATCAAACACCTTGATTGCCAACTAAATTCATTAATAAATTAATCAAACTGATTAATTCGAACTATACCATAATCATGAACATATGTACATTAACTCATTTATGCCTTAAAATCATATGGGCATTCATCAATATATCACTACTCACTCTCGGCCTAACCATGTTAATAGTGATTTCATATGTTTCAATGCTTACAATATATACCAATATACTCAAAAGCATTCATACATTAACATATATGAATTTAAAAGCTTGAAATTATACCTAGAATTTGTGTTCACACTTGGCCAAAACTTTGAAGCCTCACGGTTTGCACACTATGGCTTCTTGATAGCCAATTCCAACATATGTCACTCTCTTCTCAATTTGGAACAACTTTCATGAAGAATGCAAGTTCCAAATATGCCTAAATCCTAATGATTTCTAGTGAGAGAAAGCTTGGATAAATGTATTTCAATGGTTTCCTTGTGTAGCCGAGAATGGTATGGTGAAAAAGACAATGTGGTGGCTGATTTTATAAGCCATTTACTTAGCCATTAAGCCTTACTCTCTAGCCATTTTAATTGACTTCATAAAGTTTAGTTAATAGTCATCACATGAGTCATAGTTAACTTTACTAATGGGTTAGATATTTAATCCATTTAGGCCTTACAATTGGGCCTCTCGGTTTGGGCCTTCCTAATGGGTTTTCGGGCTAAAATTTTTACTATACATCGGGTCTTTAATTATCTAAATATTTGACCTATCAATTGGTCCAACAATTCGGTCTAAAGGACATAAGGAATTCGATCTATACTTAGTATACCTTAATGAGCTTTTAAAAATCTTCACTTTGGCCCATTACGTTTTTAACCATTAAATTTAATCTGGAATCCATCCGAATAAATTTTCCTTACTTTCGAGGATGATTATCTTGTATTCTGACTCAAAATATTTTTTTCTCAAATTTTTCTCCATACTTAGGTTAATTTTTAATCATGGTTAGTCAACTATGGCAAAAGTCCACTTTTCTTAACTATAGTTGACTTTTTCCTTAATCATTGACCAAGTTGACTTTTTCTCAAAATTTTGAAAGTGTCATATCTTATATTTTACACTCTCGTCTTTACGTTTTAGCCGTTTCCAGTAGGTAGATATGCCTTAAATACCTTAAATACCTTAAATACCTTAAATACCTTAAACCGTTAAAAAGGTCTGTTTTACCCTTTTTTACTTTTACTCTTGTTCTCTGTGTTCAGGACTAAATTAAACCGACTTTCCTTCATGAGCTCTCTATATTTTCTCATCTTAAGTTCTTTTCTTCAATCAGAATGATTCAAATCCACTCAGTTTAACCTGTGGCTCTTCTAGCTCACATTAGGCTTTTATGTAGCTTTTAAGTGTTAAATCATTTCACTAACACTTAAATTAAGTAAATACTCTTCTTATGATTTAAATAACTTAATACATGTCTGTACATATATAAATCATAAGGAACAAGCTACATAAAGATACGGGTCTGACAGTATGTGCTATAATTATTAGATGATGAGATCCTGAGGTGAAAGTTTTATAAATTATGTAAGATGATGCATGACACTGAACAGGAATGCACTAGAATTGTGTATTGGTCGCGCTTCCGGGGCATCACATGTTTATACTATGCCTAGTCTCCATAATTATTTTGAGATATGACATATTTGTGAATTGAGATAAAGATGTTTTGATGAACTGTGATTTTAATCACGTATTTATAATCATGTGAATTATGTCATTATTACACATATGCTTTAAATGATAATTTTTAAAGCTCATATGCACTCCTTACTGAGCCAAGTTAAAAGCTCACCTCCCTCATTTTCTCCCCCTACTTATTATTTACAGTGAGCACTAGTACCTGCGACGAACGTGACATAGGTTGGTGGATGAGACTCTCCCCAGGCTATTGCTTGTACACGCGAGAGATATAATTCAATTCATTTTGTATCCAGACATCTGAATAATGCAGACACTTGTATTTGAGTAATATTGGGAACTAATCAGATTGATATTAGTAAATGAATGGAGAAGTAGACTTCCTTTGATGTCATGATATTTAATTAAGTAAATGTTAATGTTGAGAGATCCTTGGGATATTGATTGATGAGATAGAAATAAATTAGCTAACACTGCACAAAAATGCACATTGAATAAGAAGTTTAATCTAAACAAAAATTTAAATCAACCATATTTTCTGCGCTTCCGGACTGTCACAATTCGAGCTATTCCCCTTCCCTTTCCCCTTGTGGTTCCCATTCCCGTTCCCGCTCTGTTCTCATTCCTATTCCCTCGCTCTACCCTCACTGTTCAAGAAGGCAAAAGCTTCATCTTTTTTTTTCTCACGAATATCACCCTCCGGCCTCACCCTTACAGACACAAATTTACCAACAGCGGCAGTGCTTGATCTTCCTTTTGCCATTCCACAGTTTCCATTCTATGGCTGCCCCTCCACATCTCTTTCTTTTTTCTCCCAAGTCGGGCTCGGTAGATGGCAGTAGCAGTAGTGCTACTCCTCTATGGCGCTACGACAGATGTCCACAGCCCACCCTCATCGCCGACCAGCTCAACTTTACTATATTTCTACAAAGTCTAAAATCCTCCAACAAAATTCCCTCCCTTGTTTCAAGTTTCAACAAATCGGCTTCTCCCCTTCCCAGATCCGGATCTCTTCAACCCCAAACATGGATTGATTCAACAAAAGGTAAATACTTTTAACTTTGATGTAAATTGCTTACCTTCAAAAGCCAAAACAAGTACTGTTTGTGTGTTGTGTACTATGGGCTGCTACCGTTTGCCTTTCTCTACGAATTGATATTGTGTTGTTTATGATTGAATTAAAGAGTAAATTTTATGGTTTTCATTGTAATAGAGTGTGAAATCAGGTATTTTTTTTCTTATTGTTTTGATTCTCAGTCTGAAGACTCTGAACCATGAGCCTGATTTTTTATACAAAAATTCAATAGAAATGGAGGATAACAGCAATAACAGGACGTTATTGCTGCTACTAGCCGTTATTCAATTTTGCAGCGACCAATAGCTATTATGGGTGTGAAAATTTTTCACACACGTTTTTTCCTAATAGTGGTGACGGCCACCGTCACCATCGCTAAATAGCGGCCGCTACTCCGTTACGTGGTCGCTATTTGAAACACTTAGGACAGCTCCAACGAAGAGCACAATCCAAGTGCAATCAAGCTCAACAAAAGATGGAATGAAAAAGGAGAGATCATTGTATTTAATCCCTTTATTGAATATTTCTGTAAATATGGTTAACCAAGAGCATATAGAAATTAGTGTTGAAACTGCTAGTTTCTGCCTGTTTTGGAAACTCCATCATAGGCTACTGTCTTGCAAGATCATGAAATTTGTCTTTGTTTATATAGAAAAGAGAAGGGAGGTTTTTTTGCTCCCAAGTAAAATGTTTTGGTTCTTGAGTCTTGACCTATTCAGAATTTTCTCATACAAAAGTAAATACCAATGGTTTACTTAGACTTTACAAGAACATTTTCTGTTTTCACATAAACAGATAAACCTTGGCATTATATTTGTGAAGAATGAGTTCTTCAGGTAATTTTTCTTTGAATATATATTTGTTTCGGCGAAAAATTCTTCTTTGAATATTTTGCAAAAAGATTTTTTTTCTCAATTTTAATTTTTAGCAAACAATTTCTTAAATGTTCCATTAAAAGGTGAGCATTATAAATTATAATGTAACATAGAAGAAATTATTAAATTATTAACAGTTCCTTTTAGATTATATATATTATAAATATTAAGACTCCACTTACACTAGTGTAACAAAAATGTTTTACATGATTTTTATAACTTCATCTAAGATTATTATGATATGAACTTATATGTATTTGTCATGCACGTAAAATTTCAAATCAGTCTGATATCTCTATTATTTCGATTAAGACTAGCATATTTTTTAATATATATTAATGATCGAAATTTTATAATTATGGAACAAATAGTTAAACATTTTCTATTAACTGGAAATTTAATTTACATGATCTAGGTAAGTAAAACATAAAATTCAATTGTTAAATTAAAACAAACATAAATCATAGAAAATAATATAAAATTGTATAAGACTAAACTTGTTTAAGAACAAATTATTATAGTTGTCTACAGCTTAGCATATTCTAAGAGAGAATTGAAGGTAACCAAATATTAACCAGCATGGTGTTACAGAAACTTCAAATTTACCAAATAATTCGGAAAACATCAGATAAAAGCAATAATAACTTATTTTTAGTAAAACAGAAATAACCATTGTTTGGATTCAGGATGCCAACAGGGGGTTGAGCACAGCTCCGACAAAGAACACAACTCCAGATGCCTCTTCCTTGATCATGAATATGAAAGGATGGTCTGCTACAAAGCTTGGAATTGGATAACTTGCACACTGCATTTCAATTATAGCTGCAGTGCAAGCTGCAGCTTCGGTTCCTTCCTCGTTGACTTCAATGAAAGATTTGTGAAACATCTTTGTGACAAAAAGTCTATCATTTAGGTCTACCATTTCCACCATTTCTGTAATCTGTGCTTTATATTTGTCAAAAGGCAGGTTTAGTCCCAATTCTCTCATAGCCTCTGATGCTTCAAACTCAAATGAGAACTTGAACCTTGGAATCCAGAAATCAGAAATCTTCTCTTTGACAAGATCGAATCGCTTGTTAAAGTATTCAGGGTTAGACTTGAACATTTGTAACAAGTTCTTCAAGCCGTCTCTCGCATCTGGCAGAAAGAAATACATGGCAAATTTCCTAGTGCTTTGACTATTTCTATAAGGGAGTTTGAGAACTTTATAACCATCAAACGATCTGTAAAGATAACGCTCAAATCCAACGCTAGTCATGAAAGGAACACTAACAGTTTGACCATTCAGAAGGTGAAAGACTCTATTTTCAGTTCTTGATGTATCAAATAGTTGAGCCCATGTGCCTTTGAAGTAAAGTGCATTTGCAAGAATTAGCGCTGTGAATTCATTAATAGACTCTAGGGCCTCATGTGTGAGCAGGTTTTTGATGAGTCCTCTTGTTGCAGTCTCAGCCCAGGCATTCACTTCAGCAACAACCTGTTCAGCCTTAATTGTTGAAGGACAACACAATCGAGTCATTGTCAGCAATTAAAGATGTTAAGAAATTTAAATTCAACCAAATCCTAGTTGAAAACAAGAAGTCTTGTTTATAATTCAAGTTTAAGGGCAAAAATTCAACATCAACTATAGTTCCAGGACGATTATAGGCAGCCAAAAGAAAAAGGATTTACCTTATTCGCAAAGTCAACTTCTTTGGCTATGGCGTTGTAAACACCTTCCACAATTTCTTGGAAAGAAGGCTTCAGTTTTAAGCCTTCACGGACCCAAGCACCATTGACAAATGACAAGTCTGGATCACCTTTGGCAAAGCTATTGCTTCCACTGGCTGGAGATGCAAGAGCAATCATTTGGGAAGATAGTGAATGGATATCCTGAATGGTTTTTGATCCTAGACAGTGGAGTAGTTGCTCTAAAGTACGCTCCTTTGATCCAAGTGCAATCAAGCTCAACAAAAGATGGAATGAAAAAGGAGAGATCACTGTATTTGATCCCTTTGCTGAATTTTTCTGCAAAATATGGTTAGCCAAGAGCAGACAGAAATTAGTGTTGAAACTGCTAGTTTCTGCTTGTTTTGGAAACTCCATCATAGGCTACTGTCTTGCAAGTTCATGAAATTTGTCTTTGTTTATATAGAAAAGAGAAGGGAGGTTTCTTTGCTCCCAAGTAAAATGTTCTGGTTGTTGAGTATTGACCTGTTCAGAATATTATCATACAAAATTAAATACCAATGGTTTACTTAGACTTTACAAGGACATTTTCTGTTTTGATAGAAACAGATAAACCTTGGCATTATATTTGTGAAGAATGAGTTCTTCCGATCATTTTTCTTTGAATATATATTTGTTTCCATGAAAAATTCTTCTTTGAATATTTTGCAAAAAGATTTTTCTTTCTCAATGTTAATTTTTAGCAAAAATTTCTTAAATGTTCCGTTAAAAGGTGAGCATTATAAATTATAATGTAACATAGAAGAAATTATTAAAATTAACAGTTCCTTTTTAGATTATATATATTATAAATATTAGCACTCCACTTACACTAGTGTAACAAAAATGTTTTACATGATTTTTATAACTTCATCTAAGATTAGTATGATATGAACTTATACGTATTCGTCATGCACGTAAAATTTCAAATCGGTCTGATATCTCTATTATTTCGATTAAGACTAGCATATTTTTTAATATATATTAATGATCGAAATTTTATAATTTTGGAACAAATAGTTAAACATTTTCTATTAACTTGAAATTTAACTTACATGATCTAGGTAAGTAAAACATAAAATTCAATTGTTAAATTAAAACAAACATAAATCATAGAAAATAATATAAAATTGTATAAGACTAAACTTGTTTAAGAACAAATTATTATAGTTGTCTACAGCTTAGCATATTCTAAGAGAGAATTGAAGGTAACCAAATATTAACCAGCATGGTGTTACAGAAACTTCAAATTTACCAAATAATTCGGAAAACATCAGATAAAAGCAATAATAACTTATTTTTAGTAAAAAAGAAATAACCATTGTTTGGATTCAGGATGCCAACAGGAGGTTGATATGGAAGGAACAAGGCAAAAAAAAATATATGAAAATATATGAAAGGCAAAGAAACAGAAGAATAAAATTTTATAATTGCAACAAAAGAATAAAATTTTATAACTGCAAGCACACAAAATACAAGCACATCGCAACTCTTTATATAGAGCTGAGAACAAAAAAAAAATCCTAAAATTATGTCACTTCTCCTAACATAATGCCATGTTATGCCACTACTCCTAACATTAAGCCATGTTACACCACTACTTCTTACGTAATGATATGTTATGCCACTACACCTAACATTAAGCCATGTTACACCACTGCTCCATGTCTTGCTAATATTAAGCCATAATGCCAATACTCCTAAAGACTTAGTCTATTAACCAATTATTTAGCAACTACTTAACTAAGCACTAAGGCACATTACCAACAAATCTCCTCCTTGCCTTAGTAGCTACAGAGGCCTAATTTATCTCTTAACATTTCAAATCTAGCTTTTGGCAAAGCCTTAGTTAATATATCTGCAATTTGATCCTCTATCTTGCAATAGAGCAGCTTAACTTCACCTGCCTTCTGTTCTTCCCTCAAGTGATATAGCTTGATCTTAAAATGCTTGGTTTTACCATGAAAAACAGGATCCTTTGAAATTGCAATTGCAGCTTGGTTATCTATATAAATCTGTGTTGACTCAGTTTGCTCCATATGCAAATCTGCAAATATTTTTTTGATCCAAATTGCTTGATTCACCATGGCATTTGCTGCTACATATTCTGCCGCTGCTGTACTTTGAACAATGACTTCTTGCTTCTTTGAACACCAAGAGAACATTCCTGATCCAAAACTGAAACAAAATCTTATTGTACTTCTCATATCATCAATAGATCCTGCCCAATCACTATCAGAATAGCCAACAAGTTTAGAATTCTGATAGCAAGTATACTTAATGCCATAATCTGTTGTCCCCTTGATATATCTCACAATTCTTTTGACAACTTGAAAGTGTACTTCACTAGCACAATGTATAAACCTTGAAAGCAAACTTACAATAAACATTATGTCGGGTCTAGTGGCTGTAAGATACATCAGACAACCAATCAAGCTCCTATATTGACTTTCATCAATCTTTCAGCTCCATCTTCTTTACTAAATTTCTCATTTTGATTCATTGGTGTGTCAGTGCTTTTGCAACCTTCCATGTGAAACTTCTTAAGGATTTCTTTTGCATACTTCCTTTGGCTTATAAAAACTTCATCAAGATCTTGCTTCACCTCCATGCCTAGAAAGTAAGACATCAAACCAAGGTCTGTCATCTCAAATACTTTGAGTATTTCAACTTTGAACTCTGCCACCAAGATCTCATTACTTCCTGTCACAAGCAAATCATCAACATAAACAAAAACTACAAGTAAATTACCACATGCTTCTTTAACATATAAAGTAGCTTAACTTGGACTTTTAACAAATCCAAACCTCTGAAGATGCTCATCAATTCTGCTATACCAAGCCCTTGGAGCCTGTTTAAGACCAATAAGGCCTTCTTCAATAAGTAGACTTTCCCCTCCTATCCCTTAACTTTGAAACCCTCGGGCTGCTCTACATAAATCTCTTCTTCAAGATAACCATTTAGGAAAGCTGATTTTAATCCAGCTGATATATCTTCCATGCATTTTTGGCAGCCAATAACAAGCAGCATCCTTATCGTGTCCAAGCGTGCCACCGGAGTAAAAGTTTCTGAGAAATCCACTCCAAACACTTGACTATATCCCTTTACCACCAATCTGACCTTATGTTTGTTTATAGAACCATCAGCATTGAGTTTGGTCATATAAACCCATTTGACACCAATTATCTTCCTATCTTGAGGTCTATCCACTAGCTGCCAAGTATCATTTTTCTCGATCATTTTGAGCTCATCTTTCATTGCTACCATTCACTTATTTTCCTTCTCGGCTTCTTTAAATTCACTGGTTCAAAAACAACAACATTGCTTCTTTCATAAATCTCGGACAATGCCCTTATACCTATGACTGGAACATCATCTATGTCATCATCAAAATCTTGTGGAACTTCTGGTATGTGCTTCTTGGCTGACTTCTCCCAGCTCCATTGTTTATCTTCCATAAACTTCACATCTCTACTCACCAGAATTTTTTCATTTTGGGGTTGGCAAATTTTGTAAGCTTTGCAAGAGTCGCTATAACCAATAAAAACTCCAGGTTTTGCCTTCTTATCAAGCTTATCTCTTTTCACCTGTGGCACATAAAAAAAACAAAGACAACCAAAGGTCTTTAGGTTATGCAAGTTTGGCTTGTAACCGAACCAGGTTTCATAAGGAGTTTTTTTGTCTAGAACTCTTGTTGGTAGCCTATTCAACAAGAATACAGCAATGTTGGCAGCCTCTGCCCATAATTTCTTTGGTAACTCTTTGTCATACAGCATACACCTTGCCATCTCCATAATGCTTCGATTTTTTCTCTCATTTACACCATTTTGTTATAGGGTGTAAGGGGCTGTAAGTTGATGTTCTATATCAACTTCTACACAAAAAATTATCAAAGATGTCATTTGTATATTCATTCCCATTATCAGACCGTAACTTTTGCATCCTGCAACCACTTTGATTTTCAACCCGAGCCTTATATCTCCAAAATATGTTAGTAGCCTCAGATTTAGATTTAAGAAAATAAATCAAACAATATTTGGTATAGTCATCAATAAACACAATATAGTACTTACTACCATTCAAGGATGGCGCCTTTTGAGGTCCTCCAACATTCGTATGCATTAGTTGTAGCTTGTTTGTTGCTCTCCATGTAGTTTGAGAAAATGGTTTTCTGGTTTGTTTTCCATATTGACAAGCCACACAATCGGCTGGCTTGTTCCCCAACAATTGAACCCCATTCACCAAGTTATGTTTCTGCATATATAGAACTCCAACATGATGGAAATGCCCGAGCCTTTTGTGCCATAATTCTACATTGCTAACAGCACTTGTGCAGGCCATTTGTTCTTCCTCCATTAGATTTAGAGTTAAGCTTTTTGCCCTCATTTTCACCTTAAACACATCACGACCTCGTGCATCTTTTATCCAGCACCATTTGTCTTCGAAAATGACTTTGAAGCCTTTTTCAATTAGCTGTCCAACACTAAGCAAATTTTGGTTAATGCCAGACACTTATAAAATACCATTAATGTACTTCAAACCTGACAAGCTTTTTATAACCACGGTTCCTTTCCCCTTGACTGAAAGAAATTCACCATTTCCAATTTTCACTCTGAAAATGAATGTTTTATCAAGCTCCTTGAAAAGCTCTTGATCATTGGTCATATGGTTTGTATAGTCGCTGTCAATCAACTAAGAATCGCTTGAGGTATTGCTTGTTGTAAAACATGTTGCGACAAACAAATGGTCCTCTTCATTTTACTCGGTAACAGCCTTTGCTTCTTCATGTTGTTGTGGCTTGCAAACCCACTCCATGTGCCCAAGTTTGTCACATTTTCTGCACTTAACATCAGGTCTCCACCAACACTTCTTTTGTGGATGACTTGTTTTTTTGCAATAAGGGCAAGCCGTATAGGTTTCATCCTTCTTCTTGTTGTTGTTGTTACCAGCCTTTTTCTTTTTGTAGTTTTTCATATCTTTACCTCTTCCTGAGTTTTATGCCTTTGCTTGAAAGCACCTTCCATCTACCCTTCTTCTCTCATCAAACGTTCTTGTGCCTGCAATGCATTCACCAATTCTGCCAAGGAAATACTCAACAGATCCTTAGTTTCTTCCAATGAAGAAATTTTTTACTCATATCTCTCGAGCACAGAAACCAATATTTTTGGCATAATTCTTTCATCAGAGAAGTCCTTACCAAGCAGTCTCACCTTGTTAATTATACCCAGCAACTTGTCGGAGTACTCTTTAATGGTTTCGACCTCCTTCATTTTCAGCATCTAGAACTCCCGGATCAAGTTGAGTATCTGCATGTTTTTGGTTCTTTCATTTCCCTGGTATTCCTTTTTGAGGTAGTCCCATATGCTTTTTGTCGATTCCAAGTTCATAATTCTGGTAAATATGATACTTGAAACCGTTGAGAATAGGCAGGCTTTAGCTTTGGACTTCTTTGTCTTCCTTTCTTTGTGATTCTTTATCTGAGCTACAATGGGATTTGCGGGCAATGGCAGTACTTGATAGTCTTCTTCTATAACTTCCCAAAGGTCTAAAGCTTCAAGATAGACCGACATCTTAACAGCCCAAACTTGATAGTTTTCACCATAAAAAATGGATGGTGCAATGAAAAAGTTTGTTTCTTTTTCCATTCTTGAAGGTGGTTTGGATTCACTCAACTCACAAGTCTCTCAAGAAAAGAGCTCTGATAGCCAATTTGTTGTTATATGGAAAGAACAAAGCAAAAAAAAATATATATATGAAAATATATGAAAGGCAAAGAAAAAAAAGAATAAAATTTTATAACTAAAAGCACACAAAATACAAGTACATCACAACTTTTTATATAGAGCTGAAAACAAACAAAAAATTCCTAAAATTATGTCACTTCTCCTAACATAATGTCATGTTATGTCACTACTCCTAACATTAAGTCATGTTACACCACTACTCCATGTATTGCTAATATTAAGTTATAATGTCAAGACTCTTAAAGACTTGATCTATTAACTAATTATTTAGCAACTACTTAACTAGGCGCTAAGCCACATTACCAACAAGCACAGCTCCAACAAAGAACACAACTCCATATGCCTCTTCCTTGATCATGAACATGAAAGGATGGTCTGCTACAACTTGGAATTGGATTCCTTAAGCATAAAAGTTTCGTTATAGCAACAGTGCAAGCTGCAGCTTCTGTCCCTTCCTCGTTAACTTCAATGAAAGACATGTGAAACATCTTTTCAACATGAAGTCCGAAAGGTAAGTCTACCATTTCAATAATGTCTGCATTTTTGCTGTCAAAAGGAATCTTTAGTCCTAATTCTTTCGTGGTATCTGAAGCTTCAAACTCGAATGAGAACTAGAACCTTGGAAACCAGACATCTGGACTATCCTCTAGTTGCAACTAGAAACTCTGATTAAAGTAATCAGGGTTAAAATTTGAGCATTTGTACCAATTTCTGCAAGCCATCTACAGCATCTGGCAGAAAGAAATACATGGCAAATTTTCGAGTGGTTTGACCACTTTTATTTGGGAGTTTGAGAATTTTGTAACCATCAAAGGATCTGTAATGATAATACTCAAATTTTACACCAGTCATGAAAGGAACATGAACTGTTTGACCATTCAGAAGGTAAAAGGCTCTATTTTTAAGTTTTTGAAGTATTAAAAGATTGTGCCCATGTGCCTTTGAAGTAAAGTGCATTTGCAATAATTAGAGCTGTGTTTCTAGTTACAGACTGATAGTGCCTCAGGTGTGAGTAGCTCTCTGATGAGTCATCTGCTTGCAGTCTTAGACCAGGTTTTATTTCAGCTACAACTTCAGCAGCCTTGGGTGTTCAAAGACCACATAGTCAAATAAATGTGAGCTTTTTGGTATACCAAAAATTGAAATTCAACCTAATACTAATCGAAAATAGAAAGTTAATTTCATCATTTTGAATCTTGTTAATTGAAATTGGCATTCTAACTTCATATCCTTCTTTTTTGAAGGAAGAAAGATCAGAATATTCTACACAAACACAATGTTATCTACGTTCAATGAATCCCGATAGTCTTTTATCACATATAGTATATGTTAATGTTGTTGAACCCAACAAATTAAATTACTCACAGCCATTATGCACCAGATGTGATTAAAGGAAAAAAATAAAAATAAAACCTTAGCCTAAGAATTAAGCTACTATGCCCCGGATTTGGTTTCTTTCTTCTTTTTTCCCATTATTTTACTACCTGCTTTTAATTATTATTCAAACATGTGGAGGCCTACCAACCATTTCTCATATATAGATGATAAATTAATCGAAAAATAATGGGAAAAAAGTTATAAAATTCAACATCGATCCGCCTTTACAACTCAATATTGCTGGAGAATTATGTTAATTAAGCGTCTATACTACATTAATTATATAGTAAGTGTTGTGAATGATAAAAGAATAATAAAAGTGCGAATAATAAAAGTGCGTCACGTGGCGCACGAAGAATGCTCCACATGGCGCATGAAGAAAACATATGAGAAATGATACAAATCCTGATAAAGATAAAAATGACAAAAATGTAATTAATGACAAAGTAAATCCCTATAAATAGGGATCATGTACAATTCGTTAACCTAAGTTTGATTTTCTCTACTGAAACTCTGTCTAATTTTCTGTCTGACTTAAGTATCAAAGTACCAACACAGGAAATAATTCCTGCGTCTCTATGATCTTTATCTCTTTTGTAGAGGCATTCTAAAAAACGTGACACGAAGTTTGAAGTGAAGACGTCAACAATTCATCATTGTTGTGAATTGGCCACAACAGTAAGTAAATTTTTTTGGTGCCTTCCCTGAGCACAAATCACTGTTACTGAGCTATCAGATTATTCGTTTTAAAAGTAAAATACTAGTCATTTCAATATCTATGCTATCACTTGATCCATTTGGCTTTGCAGGAACGAAAAAGTTTTCAAGCATAAAGACCTCACTAGGGATCAAATCTGTCACCTTATCAAATTAAGACTCTGCTGGTGGCTCCAAGCGAAATTCCCTGACTTTGATCTGTTTGCAGCTTCTTTGAGTTTGCAAGATGTCTCTCTGCCTGAGCATGATAAACATTCAAGGCAACCAATGTGCTGGTCTCCTTCTCCGTTTGGGTCCTGGAAATAAAACGTTGATGGTTCTTCCTTGGACAAGCCAGGTTCGGCAGGTCTAGGTGAAGTTATTCGTGATCATAACGGAAATATTGTTCTCATCTTTTTGAAGAACATTGGAATCTGCATTGGAATCGCAGATTCGAATCTTACGGAGCTTCTTGCAATTGTTGAAGCTTTTTTTATCATTGCTAACGCAAACATCATAAAGATTCTGAAACTTTATGTTGAAAGTGACTCAAAAATGGTTATTTCATCATTCAACAAAGTTCTTGATAGTCCATGAAAGTACAACAACTAGATCAACAAGCTGTATAACCTTTACTCATGCATTAGAGAAGTTGTTTTTGTTCATGTTCTAAGAGAAAAAAAAAATTTGCGGATTCACTTTGCCAAATCGGGAGTTCGTCATAATTCCTTGCTTAGTTGTAATTTGCTTTTAATCAATAAATTCAACTGTCAAAAAAAATAGTCAGCTCAATATTAAGGAAAAACATGCAACAGTATTAGAGAAATTAAAAGGAGCTGTTGCTAATATAAAAGAATAGAATAAGGCTTGAATTGAACAAGTTCTAGAAGCATAAATAGCAATGGTGTAAATATTCCAGAAATATCAGCAGCCGAAAGAACCAGAATTACCCAATCACAAAGTCAACTTCTTTGGCTGTGGCACTGTAAACTGCTTTTACAGCTTCCTGGAAAGAAGGCTTCAGTTTTTGGCCTTTCTTCACCCAGGCACCATTGACAAATGACAAGTCTGGATCACCTGATCTGCCAATATTATTGCTTTCATTGGCTGTTGATGATGCAAGAGCAATCATTTGCGAAGATACTTAATTTAGATCCTTAATGCTCTTTGATCCCAGACAATCAAGTAGCTGCTCTAACGTACGCCCCTTTGATCCAACTGCAATCAAGCTCAATAAGAGTTGGAATGAAAAAGGAGAGATCACCGTATTTGATCCCTTTGCAGCATTTTCTGCAACATATGGTTTGCCATATGTAAACAGAAATGACGGTTGAAACTGCTGGTTTATGCTTGTTGTGGAAACCCCATTATAGTCTCTTTGCTGCAAGTAGTTCCATGAATTTGGTGTTAAATTAAAGGATATAGTTTCTCCAACAGGCTTAAATATTTGGATTAGTTGGCTTTGACTTTGTCTCATTTTCCAATAGTTTAGAAAATATGCAAAAGCAAGCTCCTTTATTTGCATGATTATATTACATTTCCCAAATTACAAGTTTACAATAATTCATTTCTTCATCTGAACTTATTTTCTTCCAAATTCCATCTTCTATTATCCAAGAGCTTGAAGGTGGCATTTCTGACAGATTTCTTTGTTACCAAAGTGCCAAAAACTGCCCAAAACTGCCACGAGAAAAGCATTTGATTTTTTTTTTAATAGATGAGAAAAGCTTTTGTTTTACTTATGTACAACTGTCCTACTGTAGTCTACCTAAAAACTGTCTTCTCCTGTCTTTGCATATTGTTGATGACTTTCTGGGATTAGCCAACTTCAAGATAGGCTGGTTGTTGGGTTAGGAATATCAAGTCTATCAAGAACAGGAAACGGTGAGGGCACCAGAATTGGAAATCAGAGAAGACTCCAAGGAGGGATAGAGACAAGAAAACAAAGGAATGCAAGACCATGAAAATAGTAGTAGGCTTAGAGATCTTAGTACTTTGGCTCTTTAAATAAGCTTACTGATCATATGGTTGTATTCATATTCTTGTAATCTTGGCTTGGAGATTTTAATTAATAGAGATCTTCTTTAACAAGGACTTCCTTCTCTCTTGTCTTTGCTTTTTAGTAATTATTATCTTTCTCTAAGCTGGTTTTTATTATTTATGGGCTACTAAACCTTAATTGACTGTTAAGTCTTTTGTTGTGTGGTTATTCAAGCCCTTATGAACTGACCTTATTTTGGATACAAAGCTTGGGATGGATATGATAGAGCAAATATCCATCTCCATCACAGGCTATTCAACAGTTGGTTTACAATGGAGAAAATATAAATAACATACAACAATTTTTATTTCCATGTACACAACATAGAACCATTTTTTTTTATTGCAACAGGAAATATACTTAATATTGTGAGAGAAGGATGAGGGCGACCACGAAAATTTTGCATTGGCAGGTCACATATATCATTCTTAGTCGGTTTAACTGTGGTCTTTTTATTGTTAAGTTGTTTTCATGGGATAGGACATATTGGTGGAGGTCAATGAGCCTATCAAGGTCTTGTTAAAACTAATCAAAAGTTTATCAAGTAATTGACACAAGAATAAACTACTGCAGTAAAAATTAATCAGTATGTAAGTAAAAGCTCAATTTCGTTATACCTACATCTTGTTAACTGTCTCTAAATTTAGATAGGAGAGAGAAAGAGAGAATGGTTACTAATCTCTTTCCTTCTTTTGAATTATGAAGCTTAAAGCATCAATTTCATAAAAATAGAGTGAGGCACCTCCCTTAGTTAGCAAAGATTAATATATCCCATTAGCGTTTAAATACAGAATTTACATCAGCATCACTATTAACCAAAATCATATTATTTAACTCAGGTATAATAGAAATTGATACCTTTAAATATTACTATTTTGAAATTAATTAAATTAAGTTCGAGTAAAAACTGACTTTGCTAATCCTTCAAAAAAGATAAGTCCAAAAATCTTCCACTTAGACAACTAAATCATTAATCATAATAGTATTGTCTAATCACCAAAGTGATTATGACCAGAATCTCAAATGTGAACAAATATACCCGAGTTACATATAGCATGATAAGCATTAAAAAGAGGCAAAATACATTGTACAGATAAGGTACTAATCTGCAAAATTATAAATACTTTATCAACAAAAAAAAATTATGAGTTTCAAAATGCATTATAACGACATGGTACATATGCATAGACTCATAATTAAACACCTTCCAACAAGCAATTTTTAGCTTCAAAATGCAAAGTATGGATAGAATACGTATTTGTAGACTCATGAATACATCATGTATCACAAGAATTTATGAGTTCCAAGATGCATTATACCAATAAAATACATATGTGTAGACTCCAAAAATAGTAGTATGAAAGTGTAAAATGAAAATGATACGAATACATGATCAAATATCTATTTTCATAAAAACTATAAATTTAAATCGAATGATGTGTCGTTTTAAAAGAAATGCATGAGGCTAAGACAAAATATCTTTTTCAACAAAATATCATATTATCAAAATGAGTGCAGGAAGAATCCATCAACAATTACTTTTGATTTTACTATACAAAGTTCCCATTATCTCAATATAACATAAGGCTCTACTCAATACATCATGAAAGAAAAAAGAAAGTTAGATCCAAATCTAGCTGAAACAAAAGAAAAGAAAACATCCTCTAAGTTTTTTGTATTCTCCACCAGTCTCTCTCTCTCTTTCTCTCTCAGAACATGAAAACCAACTATCATTCAATTAGGAAGGAATTGGAGAAGAACCAAAATACAGTTGTTATTCAATTATGATGTTCTGAAGAGAGAAATGTTAAAACGTCTCCCCATGGCAGAAAAGGAGAAACTGAAAAAATTAAGCGGAGGGATTGACACCTGTTGGGTTGCATGTCCGGCAGATGGGATAGGGGACCGACAAGGCTATCTTTAGTTATAAATACACATAACACACAAGTATCATTCAACCAAAGTAAAAAAAAAAAAAAAAAGTGATTGACGCATAGATTCAAAGGTTCAGTCAACAAATTGGAAAGATATTGAAACTTTATATAGATTAGTAAATAAGAAAAGAGACAAATTTCCAATTTTCTTGGGTAGTATTCACTGGCGTGATTAGATTCTGAATGAATCTAAGTTAGCACCCAAAACCCAAAATGGATCATGTTAAGCCCAATTATGGGTTCGGCTCAAGAGTTAGAAACAACCACCCAAAGCCTTTCATTATGGCTAAATAATAATAGGAAAAATACCATGGCAAAAAAAAAAAAAAAGGAATTGTAATGGGTTTTCTTGTTGGTTCATCCTAATTCAGTTCGGTAGGAGACCCACTCAATCGTATTGTTTATTTTGGGTTTTGCCCTGAGGCTCCGTCCTCACGATTTTTCTTTCGCGTCCTCAGAGGTTCGAACCCAAGACCTTAAAGTCTTTGTGTAAGAACAAATGATACCAATTGTTCTAGGGCGTTTTTGTTGTAGCGTCATAACTCAACCGGTAGCGACCCACTCAACAGTATTGTCCGCTTTAGGCCCCGTCTTTACGGCCCCACCCTCACAGTTTTATCGCGTCCTCAGAGGTTCGAACCTAAGACCTTAAAGTCTTTATTCTGACAAAGATGATACCAATCAGGGGGACATGTATAATTTCTGAAACTAAATCTCTATTTTATTTACAGAAACTCTGTCAAATTCTCTATCTGACTTAAGTATCGGAATGCTTATGTAGGGAAAAACTCATGCGTCCCTCTGTTTGTTCTTTTTCTTGCAGAGCTGTCTATAGCACGTGGCACAAAAATCAAGGCGATGACGTAAGCAATTCGTAATTGTTGTAACTGAGCAACAACAGCTACAGAAGTCATTATTCGATAGATGAAGTAGAATTAGGATTCAGATAATAAAAATTATTACTTGTCATGAATTTAAATAGTATTTGAATAATAATTTTATTTTATCCATTACTTGAATTTGATTATAAATAATATATTTTAATAAAATTATTATGTATTTAAAAATTATTCATTATTAATGCAATACTTAATTCAATTAATTCTGTGATTTTAATTTTAATTTCTTTTTTATAAATTAAGTTTAATTTATTAATTTATTTTTTAATAATCTACATTACAATTCAATTTTAGAATCAAAGTTTGACTTAATAAATATGTATTTAGTGATTGTGAATAGCTAACATGTATTTATTAATACATGAATAATTATTTAATACACAATTTATAAAATTTTTAAATTTTACAAATAGAATTAAAATTATAATACATACTTTAATTTATTTAATTTTTAATTTTGTTTAAAAAATATGTGATATAGATCAAAAAATACAGACTAACAGTATATTATGAATAAGGTTTAGTTAACAAAAGTGAAAATATTCGGACGGATATGAAAATCATGAAATAAAATATGATTCGTGTATGAGGATCCGATAACAATGTTCATAGTTTATGGCCTACGCAAAGAAAAAAAATATTTTTCTCTGATTCCAGGAGCACTATTAACCCTCCTGAGCAATGGAACGGAGAATTCCGATTTGCAAAGCAGAGAAAGCCTATCAGAAAACTCCAGGACTTAGATTTATCATTATAGTACAATAATTGTGTCACGGGGGCTTATTATTGACAATTGGGCAACATTTGAGCTATACCCTACAGCACATAGGCAAATTACATAGCTGTATAATTAACCATTAGAAAATGGAAAATGGAAAAAAAAAAAAAAAAAAAAGAGACACTAGAACGTGACATGTATTATTGGAGAATTATACATGGAGGAAAGTATTCAATTAGGGGGAAGATTTCTTCGGTGAAGTAGAGGCAGGGGGGAGACCAGGGAAGGGAGGTATTGGGGGAAGGAATGGAGGAAAAGGAAATATGAAGGCTGGTGGAGGTGGTGGTGGTGGTGATGGTGGAGGTGTTAGTCCTGGAATCGGTGGAAAGGGAAAGAATGGTGTTGGAGGTGCTGGAGGTGCTGGAGGAGGTTGAAATGGATTTGGAATAAAAGGAGCTGGAGGTGCTGGAGGAGGTTGAAATGGATTTGGAATAAAAGGAGCTGGAGGTGCTGGAGGAGGCTGAAATGGATTTGGAATAAGAGGAGCTGGAGGAGCTGGAGGAGGCTGAAATGGGTTTGGAATAAGCGGAGCTGGAGGAGGCTGAAATGGATTTGGAATAAGAGGAGCTGGTGGCGGCAGAAAAGGGTTGGGAGGAAAGAATGGTGGAGGTTGAAAGGGGTTTGGAGGAAGCAGGGGAGGAGGCAGAAAAGGGTTAGGAGGAAAGAATGGTGGAGGCTGAAAAGGGTTTGGAGGAAGAATAGGAGGAGGCAGAAACTGGTTCGGACTACGGCTACGAGATGCCAGAGAAGGATCATCTGTTGTGAAAACTGACGGCGTTGAAAGAAAAACCTCAGAATTGAATACATTTTCTCTTGTTGGTTCTTTGTTTCTGAGTTGTTTTTTATTTTGAACACTTGGTTTTTGGTTACATAGGAATGGTTGTTTAAGTGGCTTGAAGGTGAAAAACCCAGCTGAGAAAATACGAGTTCCTCGCTTTCTTGACTTGAGATGGAGTGAAGATGAAGTCGCTGTTGAGGCCACAGCACAATATGGCTCGCTGCTTCTAATCAGTTTCACTGAACATCCCTCGACTTTCTTGACATGTTTGCCCACAGAAAAAGGCAAATCAACTTTGAAATCTCCATGCTTATTGGTCTTCACTTCTTGCCGAAAACTTGGCTTCGAAGTCCCATCTTTGCATTCCACTGCAACAGATGCACCTGCATGCAAAATCCAAAAACTATAATACCCATTGAGACTAACAAATGGAGATAGAACCCTGAGGAAATTGGAGTTAATTAGAAGTTTTTAACTAAACCTGAAATGAAATGGCTGGTCCTAGAGAAATCCTCTTGGAAACATGTATCACAGTACACAGTTCCAACGACAACTGCAGATTGCTTCTGATCATGACTACTCTCCGAGGAACTACAAACTATGAAACTGAACAATAATAAAAGGAAAAACCAAGACATTTTTCAACTCTCTGAGTTGTCAATGACAATTAGTTCAAGGATATGCTGTTTATAAGAGTCCTCTGAACTTCTATCTTATTCTATAATTAAAAGATATATTTTTAATAGTGTACATTACAATAAAATAAACTTATCAATATTTGTAGCCTGTCCCACAAGGCCTTCTTTATGTCATTCATGCAAAAACCAACTGCAAAGTTGCAGCCGTGAATATAGGTTTATTTCCCACTATCAAACAGCTCAAAAGGAACGGTAATTTGCAGATATGAAAGCTCCTAAAAATGAAGTTCTCTAGTTTGTGGTTTTAACTTATTTTTGTTGATTTGTTCCTTCGTTGTAGTAAAACTTTACTTGGGTTGGTATAGTTGGGGTCCCTGTTGGTTCACGAGACTTTTTAGGGAGCCACAAAATAAGTTCATGTGCCCCCAGTACCATCACAAAGATGCTGTCAACTTGAAAATGACAAATTATTTGCTGTTCTGCAAATCCCTACACAGCCGAACATGCTGCAGCTTGTAGACCTTATTTTCCAGAATTCAATCAAGATAATCATTAATGTAGTACCAGTTAACCATTGAATCAATGACGAGCCAAAACTAGCTATTGCATCGCGCCAATGGCCTTGGGGTTCATAGCACCGATCAAGTCGGCTCTGACTAAGATTTAACACGTAATCTCAATTTCTTGCCTGCAAATTTAGGCAAATGCCTTTAAATTTGGATGGAAAATGAAAACTAGAGATAATTCAGTATCTAAATTAAAACTAATAACTGGGATTTCACTATCAAAATCAAAACTACCTAGGATTTCATGGAACTTCTTTTTCTCGGACTGCTAAAGAGATCAATTAAATCACATGACTACTTTGTTGCTAGGCAAAAGTGATCAGAGCCATGGATTTATTTCTACACTATTAATTTTTTTTTCTTAAGAAGGAGAAAAAAGGGGGGATTCGTCCACATTATTAGTTGACTTGGGTTGATATTGGCGGTGCCAACAAGTAAAAATTTTATTAAAATTTGTGCATTATTTTCAGTGCACTCGTTTGTATTATATTGGAACAAGGTCTTGAAAATGATCCTCCAAAGGATAAAGAAAGAAGTGCTGCTGCTTTTCTTGTAAAGATTAAAAAAGAGTGATGGATTTGTCTTGAATCCATTTTCCAGTCACGGGTGTTTAAAAAATATTGTATTTTTTTCTCCAAAGACAAGTCTAGAAGTATCCCATATGGTCTCATGCTTTACAAGAAACAAAATAAGTTGGAAGCATTCAAGTGAAAAGTCATATCGTTGTCTTTTGAATTTTATTTTTACTCTATAAAGCACTATTGTACTCCAATCAGAAACATCATTTTTACCATCATAAATAATTGGTTATCCGAAGTTAAACTCAAATTACTGTATATGAGAATCAGTGGGGGGATCAGAGTCCTGTTAGAATACTACACAATCTTTCCGTAATGAACTAGACGAGGATTGAAAATAGATCTCTAAAGCAAATCCGAATTTAATAATTCGTCGAATTCAAATCAATTTAAATTAATTTAAAATGTGTTAGGTTTAAATTTAATTTAAATCAAATATAAAAAAATTAAATTCAAAAAATTTGAAATCAAAATGAACCAAATCATTTATAATTCAATTGAAACTCTAGATCAATTAGATCTAAAACTCAAAAAATTTAAATTTATAACTCAAAGAAACTTAAAATATATTTATAGGATTTTATATTAAAAATTGAAATAATTAAATGAATAAATGATATATTTTTTCTTAATTAAATATTTTAAAATCTTAAAAATAATTTTTATCTGTAATTATTATACAATTATATTAATAATGTATTATTAACAAATTTTACATTGAATTTTAAGTTTAATTATTAAATAAAATAAATTTGAGATACAATAAATATGAATATCAAATGATTTTAATAATATGTATTATATTTTCAATAATAAATAGAAAATAACAATAGGTTACTAATTTAATATTTGATTTTTATTATAAAATAGTCTTTTATAATATTTTATTATACTTATTCCATATTTCACTTTTAATTTAAATATAACAATAATTCAAATAGATAAGTTTGAGTTGATACCAGTTATTCATAATATGTATTTTTTGTAGATGATAATTGGTACTCATCCTAATAATGTCTATTATTCAACACTATAATTGGATATTTGGTAATCGATGAATATAATTACATCTAACATTGATAGCAAAATTGCCAAGTATTGAAATAAGATCAATACTGTATCTATTATTTTCTATATATCATGATTTTTTTTATTTTTTTTAATAGTACATTTTCATTAAAAAATTTTAATTATAATCAAAATATTACATCTTTTAACTTGCTAAATATGAAAATCATTTTACTTAAACTAAATAAACTAGTCAATAATAAGAACTAACTAAACTAATAAATAATTAGACTAAACTCAAGTTCACATATAATGAGACTTGAACTTGGAACCACAAATTATTAAATAGTGATTATTAAGATTAAACTAATTATTGATACTTTTTCAAAATCTAACTATTCAACATACTAATTAAACATCTAGTCAATTACTTTTATGGTTAGATTTAATGTAATTATGTTAGCACTTAATTTATATCCAAACTAAAATAAAAAATGTAAGAAAAAATGTTGAAAATTTTGAAATTTTATTAAAAAATGACTAAAAGTTAAAACAAACTAAAAGAAAAAAAACGCTACAAGCAAAAATTTGTTGAACTAAGTGGTTAAGTGTCCAATTACTAAATAGTTTATTGGTTTAGAGTAAAATGTTATTTATATAAAGATAATTATTCTATACATTGTTAGTGAAATTTTTTGAATCCACAAGTGGGGTTAAAATGATTACCTTTTATTTTATTTTATTTATTTATTACTTTTTTAATATATTTAAAGGACGTATGTCATCATTCTAACCCCACTTGTAGAGTTAAAAAACTCTACTAACGACGTATAAGATATTAATTATTTATATAAAATATAAATGTTTAGTGAGTTTTACCTATTACTTGTTAGTTATTTCTTTGAAATGATTTTTTTTTTTAATATAGCCAATGATTTCAGATTCTTACTTTTTTATAGTGTCGCTATATATTTATTTTAACTTAGTTAAAAAATATATTTTTTATATAACCATCAATTATATTTTTGTATAATAGCAAATATAGTAAAAATATAAATACATAACAATTAATGTCAACTAATAAAAATAATATGAAAATGTAAAATGGTTACATGTATATAAATATTTATTAATTTTAAAAATTTTAACTTGTTATATTTTTATTTAATTACACAAAAGTCAAAATTATAAAAAATGTATATACCTTATAAAATTTCAATTTCATTCGATTTTGTTTAAATTCATATGACATAACCAAATTTAAAATTATTCAAATAAAAAAAAACACAAACCTTTAAATATTGAAACTTGAAATTACTCAAATTTAAAATTTGAGCCAAAAAAATACAAGAAAATTAAAAAATATCCGAACCCAATTATTGAAATTCAAAATTATTTAAACCAAAATGATCAAATGGGAAGACAATTCAAATCAAACCCACTAGAATCGGTCCATGTTTCCTTTGATTTTTCCAGTGGGTTTATCATGTTTTTTTGGGTTGGCCATCTCGTTCTTTGGGTTCTCTTCCGGAAGGGCAATTTCTGCTACAGGGTTCGCTTTTCTTGGTGCGGTTAACAAGCTATTTGGAAGAAGCATTCCATTTTTGTGGGTACCGTGTGGCTCTTGATTTGTATGCTAGGTGGGGTTATGTATCAGAGTCGACGACCAATATGCCCAAAGCTGTTAATAAAGCTACAGTTCGAGAGAGAGAGAGAGAGAGAGAGAGCGAGAAAGAGAGGAGGAAACGCTGAAGTTACTTGAAACGCAAAGCAACCGAGAGAGCAACGATAATGAAAAGGAAGTCCTTGAGAAAAAAGAGAAGTGAAAAGGCTTGTAAGGGAGTATTATGTGCCATCAATCTGCAATTGAACATGGCTGATGAATTCCTGGGGCAATTTTTCATGCAAACAACAATCTCCATATGCAGATAATACTTAAATTAAAGTCTCAGGCTCTGGTCTAATACATATATGGCGCTTATCTGGTCAGTGTTTCATCGCCCAAACTCAAAACCTGAACTTTTTCATATTGATACAAGATCTCTATTTCCCGTCCAAAAAACTCGGATGGGACAAAATTTTGCGTTCTTTTGTTTATATTACTATCATGAACAGAACATTTATTAACCCAAGGGAATCTCATCCTGTCTGAAAACGACTCCGTTCGTTTATTCATTGGTTCTTCTTCGGCTACGGTGGTTTCGCTATCAGCTATAGGGTTTTTGGGTTTAGTTTGATTCTCCCTTGATTGTTTTATTGCAATAGTCTCACAATTTGGTCGCAAGTTCCCTCTAGACAGTGAAACTAGTTCCGTTAAAATATAAAACAAGGAAAAAACGTTTAAAAATATATTTTTTAAAATATAAATAAAAAATAAAATACAGAAAAAATAATTGTTATTTAATAGTTCAGAATTTTCGGACTCTTGGGAAAATTCCATTGCCCACGCATGCGCCAAACTTGGCATTTTACCATTTTTGCCTCGAAGCAAATGTTAGATGAATAGTTAAGTGTTGCAAGGAGCATGAGCCCTTCGGTTTCCACCCGGATTAGAGGAGCCAAGAAAATTGTGCTTTTGCAATCAAAATGCAAGAGTATTGTAGCCTTTAAATTGTTATTAATGAATATTGATGTTATTAATAACTTCTTTTAGCTATTTCATGAACAAAGCTAGAGTCCTTACAACATCAAACAAATTCATTTTTCTTTCTTGTTTATTAGAATTTAGTTAGAAAATTTATTAAAAAATAGTGATTATTAGTGAATTTTGTTTACGGGAAGGCTTGTATTACTGATTTGACACATTACAATAAATTGAGAATAGAAAATGTAAAATTCAAGAGTTTTAGATTTACTAAAAGTGCAAGTAGAATTATCATTAGATTCTAATTATAGTTTTTTTTAGGATAATTATTTTATATATCGTCAGTAAAATTTTTTTATTTCACAAGTAGGGTTAGAATGATAATAGATATTCTTTAAATATATTAAGAAAATAAAATAAGATATGTGTTATCATTTTCTTCACTTATAAAGTTAAAAATTTTTATTAATGGTATATAAAATATTAATCTTTTTTAATTAGATGTGGTAGACAATTTAATTTAATTTATTTCTTCCAAAAATTTCCTAAACTTAACTCAAACTAGTTCACAGTCAACCGAAGTTAAAAAATTCTTGATAATTTTAATATCAGTGGTTTTGTGGCCTTTTATCAGCACTTATAAATACTAATAAAAAACTTTCATGTAGTTCTCCTTTAATCCTATTCGTGGAGTTACAAACTCCATTGTTATTCTATGAGATAATAATCCATTAATAATATGCTAAAATTGTAAAGAAAAAATTATTTAATTTAGTGTTTCTCTTTACGAAATTTTATGGTTCGGTCAGTTACATGGAAAGCATAACTTTTAAATGTTAATTCCAATCTTACGTAAACATAAACATAGTTACTGTGATATAATATGAATAATTCAAAAAAGTAAAATACATAGATACACACAAAAATGTTTTCTCATAAGCTAACCATTTGTGCAAGTGAAAAGGTCAAGAAAACATTTCAATATATATTTTGATTGATTTCTTATAGTAATATAAATTGTAATTAAATTAAAGTTTTGTTAAATTTGAAATAATTACATGATACTACCAAAAAAAAGAAAAAAAAAGAAAAAGATGGATTATTAAATATATAAATGTATATGTTTATACTGTCATTTATTCTTCTATTCACTTATTTTTAATATAAAAAAAAAGATTCGAAGTAGATTTAATAACAAATATACTAACTGTCGCTTTAATTAGATTCGATGCCATTAGATTTAGTTCCTATTGGCAGTGACAACCAAGTGCTAAATTGTAGGGTCAGTTGCTATTACTCCATTTTAAGGAAATTACATTTATGTATGCATCAAAAAAAAATTTGTAAATCCATTTACGTTGGTCACAAATAAAATTTAAGTTTTGTTGTGCATGATAAAAGAGTAATAAAAGTGCGCCACATGACATACGAAGAATAGACAATATGACGCACGAAGAAAACATATGAGAAATGATACAAGCCTTGAGTAAGATAAAAAGGGTAAAAATATAATTAATGATAGAGTAAATCCCTATAAATAGAGGTCAGGTATGATTCGTTAACCTAATTCTAAATTTTTCTACTGAAACTCTGCACAATTCTCTGACTGACTTAAGCATCGAAGTGCCAACGCAGGGAGCAACCCCTGCGTCCCTCTGATCATTCTTTTTCTTACAGAACCTTTGGTGGCATGTGACACAAAAATCAAGGCGAAAACGTCAGCAATTCATCATTGTTGTACGCGGCAACAACAATTGGCGCCGTCTGTGAGAATTCGAAGAAAAAATCATTATGCAATGATAGTACGGACACGTTCAGCAGCAGTCAGACACGAGGATAGTGAAGACATGGCGAGTTCTCCCATGATTGATTTTGGAGAAGGAGTAATGATGCCGAGAGGAGCGAATATGATGGCGATTCTCGTCACTGAATTTTAAGCTATGCGGAAGCAAGGGGAAGAGACTGTCCAAGCTTTGCGGACAATGGTGAACCTATTCAAGGGTGTTTTCCCGCGTGTGAATCTGCCGCCAACCGTCCAACATTTGGTAGGAGAAAGGCGAAATTGGCAGAATGCCGAAGGCATGCCCGCAAACCCTTCTTAGCATAGAGAATGTTGAAGGCATACCGCGAACCCTTCCCGACATGGGCATTGATGGAGTGTCGCGATACCTTCCCGACATGGTGAATCCTGGAGGAATGTCGCGAATCTTTCCTGGCATGGACACTGATGGAATGCCGCGATCCATTCCCGGCATAGCGAACGCTAGAGGCATGCTGCGAATCCTTCCCGACATGGACATTTATGGAATGCCGCAATCCCTTCCTAGCATGGCGAACGCTGGAGGCATGTCGCGAATCCTTCTCGACATGGACACTGATGGAGTGCCGCGACACCTTCCCGGCATGGTGAATCCTGGAGGAATGCCGCGAACCTTTCCTAACATGGACTGATGGAATGCCACGAACCTTTCCTAGCATGGACTGATGGAATGCCGTGATCCCTTCCCGGCATGATGAACGCTGGAGGCATGCCCCGAACCCTTCCTGACATAGAGAACTCTGAAGGTATGCCGCGATCCCTTCCTGGCATGGCGAACACTGGAGACATGCCGCAAACCCTTCCCGGCATGGGAGACATTCGCGGCATGGATGACATTGGCGGCATAGGAGACCACGGCGCCATGCCGCGAAACCTTCATGGCATTGGGGATACTGGCGGCATGGCGCAAGAACCCTCGTTTTCTTCGTGCGCCACGTGGTGCACTGGTGGCGTACTTTTGGCGAGGGGATACCAACTCGCACGAGACCCTTCTATGCCAAACCCTCACGGTCTGGCTTCACGAGACCCTCAAGGCAGGGGTGCGCGAGACCCTCGTGGCATGGCTGTGCGAGACCCTGTGTGTGAGACTAAGAAAGACATGAGGCGTCAGGGTATGAGAGATCCTGTACGTGAGGCCTCGGAATGGCAGTGGCGCCAAGATACGGAAGACCCCATGCGAGAGACTCCAATGAACTGGAGACATCAGGGTGTCGAAAAACTGCGACGTCATGGTACAAAGAATTCAACATGGGAGATTATTGGTGGTCGGAGAAGCCAAAATACTAGAAACCTTGAGGGTCCGGCTATGGTAGATTCTGGATATTTGGATGCGGAAGATCCTTGGCTCCAGAACACAAATGGCCCGCCAAACAATGGAATCTGATAAGTTGCATATTATACATATTAATTGTCATATTTTTCCATGATTTAAATTATTTTATATGCTTAATTTTTGGATTTGACTTATATTTTCTATTTTGTATTGTGAATGAAGGAAAATGGACAAAATGGATTAAAAGCTGCAAATTCTGCTCAAGTCACAAAATCAGAAGAAATCTTGGAATTCAAGTTAAGATCTATCTCTTGTATCTGAAGTTGACTGAAACAGTCTAAAGATGACAAGTGAAAGATTTTAATTATTAAGGAAGAGATTTGCAATGACTGTCTTTGGCAAGTGGTGGAAAAAGGAAAGAAGTTTAATTGTAATCAAACTCAATCAGAGAACTTTCCTTTGGAAACAGATTATGGGGCTAGGATATTTAGTATTTATAGACTAAGAGTGGCTAGGGATCTCATTCTGAATCTTGAATCTTCATATATTTTTATTTTTCTTTTGTGTTTTTCTTTGAATTTATGGCTTGCTAAGTTTTTAGTCTAGCCAAAGGATAATTAAAGTTTGTGTTCTTTAAGAATTGTGAGATCTAATTAGTTTTTATCTTGATCTTTTATATCTTTATTATTTATATGTCTTCTGTTCTTATTTAAATTATTGTTTTGATTGGTTGTACAAAAAGGGCCCTTTGTTCAATTGTCAGGATAATATATCGCCAATTAGAAACCTAAATCCGTAATTGTTTAGGCATTCTAATATAAGTGGTAAATAACATAATTGATTTCAGACATGATTTTAATTCTCTGTTAAGAAAATATATAATCTAACTTAAATGAACCTACATGTGTGTATGTTAGTTAGAATTGGTAGTCTCTCTAGTTTTCAATGCTATTGGTAAATTAAATCTTAAGATCGTATCTAAGGTTGTTTAACTGACAAGAGAAATAATTAGAGATCGTATCCTGATTATCGAAGAAGTAAGGAGGGATAGGTTGTTAGGTCGTACCAATAACCATAACCAATTTAGTAAAGATTAAAAGAAATTATTTTTGCATCAATGATCAATTCCCTGAACCCATTCTAAAATTATTCCTTTGGTTGGATGTTTTCATTATATTGATTTTCTCTCAATTTTTATATAGCGATTTCTTTACCTATATTTTAATTTAATTTTCATTTTCACAAATCCCCCAATTATATTTTCTTTTTAAATCTTTTGCAGAAAAATAAATCTAACCAATCTCTTGGGAAACGACCTTACTCATTTATACTACAGTTTAAATTTATTTTGAGTAGGAATTATTATTGTTGGTCTCGACAACCACCAGAATCAGAGGTGTTGAAATGATAAGGTCTCGTCTTGGGAGAAACTCGAAAATAGATCCATCACGGAACCTTGAAACTGGAGTGGCAAACTTTCAATCTTTGACTCGTCAAAACCGAACTTAGTGTAACGGGAGAGAAGCTATGGACTGCGACCAAGCTGATTCATATGACACTAAGAAAGTGCAAAACAGACCTGCATTCAAAGCACAAGTTGCCACAGACATGAAAAGAATTGTGGAACGAATCTTAGAAGAGAAAATGTTAGTTCCAGTTGAAGAAAATCAAAGAAGGAGAATCTCATTCAGTACAACAATCATGGGAAAATCGTTGCCCCCAAAATTCAAGACGCCTCATATGATGGCGTATATGGAAAAGACTGACCCTTATGATCACATTCAAAACTATGAGTCCTTAATGCTATTACATGGATGAGAGGATGAGATTATGTGTAGAGCATTCCCCTTAACTTTAACTGGTCACACACTAAAGTGGTTTAACAGTTTGCCAGAGGGGTCTACTTCGTCTTTCAATCAATTAAGAAGCGAATTCCTGAAGGTCTTTGTGATAGAAAGCTAGAAAAGGAAGGAGGCCACCTATCTGCTTACCTTAAACTATGAGAGCAAGGAATCACTCAAGAGATATGTGGATCGGTTCTGTAATGCTACTCTTGAAGTACATGATCTACAAGCTGGAGTAGCTGTGACAGCTATGCTACAAGGGACAAAGTCTGAAAAGTTGCAAGAGTCACTATCTTTTGATCAATCGATGACGATCCCAGACTTGTTCTCTAGAGCAGATAAGTATATCACTCAAGAAGAAGTCATGAAAATGATACCGACGCTGAACTATATATAAGAAAGTTCAAAGAAAAGAAACCCCTACCATCGCCGGGCTACCTAAGCCATCACCAATGCCTTGAAAGAAGATGAAAAGTTCACAAGGCAAGCGGATAACAAAAACGCAGAATATCAACCACTTGCAACTATACTGGCAATGACATATCGCACCAGCTACCCAACTGCAAGGGCTTGAAGCGAAAAATGCGTGAGATAAGCCACGCACTCAACAAATAAAGAGCTTGAAGCAAAAAATGCTCGAGGTAAGCCACGAAGAAAATGAGCAAGGGCTTGAAGCGAAAAATGCGCGAGGTAACCCATAAAGAAAAAAGTGCAAGAGCTTGAAGCAAAAAATGCTCGAGGTAAGCAAAGTACTCAAATAAAAGGCTTGAAGCGAAAAATGCGCGAGGTAAGCCATGAAGAAAAATGAGGAAGAGCTTGAAGCGAAAAATGCGCGAGGTAAGCCACACACCCAGACAAAGGGCTTGAAGCGAAAAATGCTCGAGGTAAGCCACACACTCAAACAAGAAGCTTAAAAATTACACGGCCAGAGAATTTGACTTCAGAATCTAATGTAAAGGCTTGACCTGAGGCTACAATGAGAATATATGTACTCTTCCGCAAGATTATACCTAGCGAAAGAGTGAGGAGCAATTGTTGTGCATGATAAAAGAATAATAAAAGTGCGCCACATGGCACACGAAGAATGGACCACGTGGCGCACGAAGAAAACATATGAGAAATGATAAAAGTCATGAGTAAGATAAAAAAAGGTAAAAATGTAATTAATGACAGGATAAATCCCTATAAATAAGGGTTAGATACGATTCGTTAACTTAATTCTGAATTTTTCTACTGAAACTCTGTACAATTCTCTAGCTGACTTAAGTATCGGAGTGCCAACGCAGGGAACAACCCTTGCGTCCCTCTGATAATTCTTTTTCTTGCAGAATCTTTGGTAGCACGTGGCACAAAAATCAAGGTGAAGACGTTAGCAATTCATCATTGTTGTGCATTGGCAACAACAATTTTTATAACTAAATTTACCTTTAACTTTTTGTACAAAATAAATATAAACTCTTAACATTTTATTGTATCAAAATCAGTTCATAAATTTTTATTTTACTATAAATAAACTCTTAACTTTTTAAAATATACAATTAAATCTAAATCTGTTAAACAACACCAACTGATATTAGTATTGCTTACATGACATGTCACGTAGTAATCAATTAAGTTATTCACGTCAGCTTATACATAAGATATTTAAAAACGACAGTTAGCATCATTTAATAAACCTAAGCTTAATTGTATAATTTTAAAAAGTTAAGAATTTATTTAGAGTAAAAAAAAAGGCTATGCACTAATTTTTACGTGATAAAATATTAAAAGTTTATATCCATATTATGTAAAAAGTTGATCCTAAAATTTAATAAAAATATAAAAGTGAAGGGTCAAACAAATAAAATATTCATCAATTTTAGAATGATAATATTAATGTTTAGATTAAAAAAAGAATATTAAAAAGTTTTAATATTTGGGTATTATGTTAATAATTATGAAGTTTTAAAATTATATATTTATAATTTCTTACATTTAAAAAATATCTGCACTTTATTATCTAAAAATATTTTTTGTAAAATAAAATATAAATAACAATAGCAATAATTAAGTAATTCCCAACTCAAAATTTATAAATTTAAAACCGGCTCAATTTATAATTTCAAGATAATTATATTATATATCTCATTGTAGTAACTTTTACTAATATATTTTTATAAATATTTAAAACTACCAAATTTAAGGTAATTTTTTTTTAATAATACAAAAATACTGAGGAGTTGCAGAGAGTAATTGAAGTACTTTCTGATCTTTTATAGAAAAGAAAAATACATTCTAATCCTAAAGAATTGGCCAACGAAAAGTTGAGACCAAGGCAAATTGTTATCAACTAACTCAGGTAGAATTAGGAGACCTCACTATTACCGTACTCCCAAAGGCTATATATATCTTCAAGTTGCAAAGAAACCAGCTTTGAGTTTTCGAGAAAAAACTGTTAGTTAAACCCTTCCTTTCGTTCCTTTCCATTGCTTTTCTTTCGTTATTGCAAATTTCGATTCATCAGCACCCATGAATTTTGCTGTGGCAGAGGGAGCACCAGATATTGGTTTTCCTGTGGAGTGGGTTAAACTTAAGACTCTTGGCAAGGGTTCGTATGGAGTTGTAAATCTGGTGAAACCAATAAACTCCGTTTCTGATGATCGACTCCTTGCTGTGAAATCTTGTCTTTACGAGGATTCTGATTCACTTCGAAAGGAGCGAGAAATCCTTGAACGATTTGTTGGTTGCGATAAAATTGTTCAATGTTATGGTGATATGTTGACCATCAATGATAAAGGCATGTTCGTGTACAACTTGATTCTTGAATATGCTCCTGGTGGTACCCTTTTGACTTTGATGATCAAGAAATATAGGAGCGGCATACCCGAATGCGATGTCAAGTGCTACGCCAGAATGCTGCTTGAAGGGATTCGGGATATTCATCAGAAAGGCTATGTCCATTGTGATCTCAAACCAGCAAATATTCTTGTTTATCCTCCTGATCGGCATGGTTCCATTAACACTCTAAAGATTGCTGATTTTGGCCTGGCTAGGCAATGCGGAGACAGAGATATACCAGAGCTAAAAACATTTCCTGGTACACCACTTTACATGCCACCAGAATCTATTATTCATGGCAAAATCAGTGCTGCGTTAGATATATGGTCCTTAGGATGCATTGTCCTTGAGATGATCACCGGAAAACTACCATGGCAATTTCAGAACCTGAGGGACTTGGCGATCAAGATTGCATATTCCGGATATCCACCAAAAATACCCGAAACCATGTCAAGCACAGGTAAAGATTTCTTGATGAAATGTTTTATAAGAGATCCTAGTGAAAGGTGGACTGCTGATATGCTGTTAAGTCATCCTTTTCTCCTTCCAGACCACTCTTTATTGCCAACTTGCCATCTCCGACAAAATCTCTTTACCATGCTCAAGACTATAGTTTTCTTCCTTCCATGGAGGAAGTACTTGAGGCAATGTGCCAAACTTCCTTGTGCTTTCCGTACGTGATAGAGGCTGCTGCCAAATAACTTTCATTAAGATTGAAGATAGGACTTGTGTTTTGGAATGCTGCTAAGTTTAGCCTGCCAATTCCCTGTTCTTCTGTAAATAAGAAGGTTCTCCAAGATTCTGTTTTATAGCTCTCTGGAGCAGCTGCAAGAGAAAAAGAGATACTTTCTGGTTTCTTCCTCGGATTCACAAAGAAAACAAGTGGATTTACTCCCCAGCTCTTGTTGCAAGGTCTATCAACCGAACAATGAAGTTTGTTTTGTCTCTAACCATTGCCATGTGTAACATGTTCTGATTCCGCGGCCTGCTCCAAGTAAACTACATCCTCGTCTGGAGACAGAGAAATTGAATCACACATCAGCTTAATTTCCTGACACTCCATACCATTGCTGGAGGACCATATCCATTTCCCATTGTTATAAACAACAGCAACAGTGGCATTCTCCGAGATATGATAGGCTGTAAAATTCCTCTGCCAAACTTTGCAACAAGGCCTGGAGGGAAGCAATCAACATACCAGAAACCAAACTTATGCTTAATGAAAGCCTTGTTTGTTCCCTCATATTTAAGAGCTTCCTCAAATCCAATTGCAGTGTTTCTAATTAGTTATTACTTTAATATTGTTCAAAAAGTGATTCTGCCTTTTACTAGTTGCTTTAAGTTCCATCGCAAAAGCTAAGCCTTTGTTTGATTGTTCCGCTTACTATTTGTATTTTCTATTTTCATTTTTCTTCTTAAAAAGGCCATTTAAAGTAACAATCAAATGAAAAGCAAAATCATAATTAATTGAAAAAGAAAAAAATGAACAAAATGTGACAGAATTATTATGTCATATGAAAGTGAAATCATACAATTTATTATTGTTGACCCTAAATAGTGATTTGGTGTACAAGTAATCACAATTTACAAGTAATATGAAGGAATCAAAAAATATCCCACAAAAATAGGTGAAATTAGCCTAGTTAAATAATATACTGAGTTATAATAGGTATATATTCAAACAATCGCATTTTATAGAAACTTAAAACATGAAATTAAAAGAAATAAATCAAATGCTACTAAAATGAAAAAACATGAATTAAAAGTGTGGGGAAAAAATACTTAAAAAGAGATGGTTGCAATAAAAATGGAAACAGCAAAATTAAAAAGGTAAAGATGTAAACAATAAAAATTAAGGAGAAAAAAAATTAACCACAATTTGAAAAAGACAGCAAGAAACAGGAAAAAAGATAGAAGGCATGAAATGTAATTTTAAAAATTAGACGGAAACTTGTAAAATTAAAAAAAAAAAAAAAAAGAATGTTCAGAAAACTTCTTTAAAATAAAGTTACACCAAAAAAAGAAAACCTTAAAAATAAAGACTATCCTAAAAACAAACTCTAACTAAAATGGACATTGAACTTGAATTTAAAGTAATACTCCGTAACCAAACTACCTTAACTAATTATTAAAAAGAAATCGTTACTGTTTTAAAGAGTAAATTAAACATATGAAAGATACAATTAGAAAGACTACAGTATTTCTAAAACTAAACTAAATGCTACAAAAATCGAAAAGTAAACGACTGGATTTAATTTTTAATCACAACCGATACTACAAGTGGAATATATTAACAAAAGCTGGAAACAAACATTAAATAATGAACACAATATTTAAAGTAACCATCAATCAAGCAATCTACTATTCCTCCTGAACTCCAAATTCAATGTTTAAACTTTAAACCAACAAACCTCACGAAAATTCGATTGACACCACCAATCCATATTCAAAACAAAAAAAAAATTGAAAATAACGGCAGTAAAATGGGAAGCAAAACCAAAATTTAAAGTAAGCAATTTAAACAAATTTAAAGCGAGGTTTGAAGCAAAATAAAATGTAAAACATGATCAGTAAAATGAGCCTGACAGCCATGAAGAAAAATAAATTCATGAAGGATGCATTAAACAAGGCTTAAGCACAAGAACCATAGAGGTGTGATGGTGGTCGCGTCACCAGAATCCACGTGTATAATCATCCGCCTGCCACGTGTCAAATCAAGAACGAGCCACGTGACGGATTATAGCGACAGAGCAGCCACGTGGCACAGTTCCTTGCAGTGCGACAGAGTGTTTGATGCGATAGGAGTCTGTTGCCTTTGTGATGTGCCGCGCAACAGGCACGGCAGACCTCCATCGCCCATATCGCCACATTGGTCTCTCGCACAGCCTGCGGCATAGTCTCCCGCACGGACCGCGGTAGAGGTCTCCCGCATAGCATGCGACATAGTCTCCCGCACGGACCGCGGTAGAGGTCTCCCGCATAGCATACGGCATAGTCTCCCGCACGGACCGCGGTAGAGGTCTCCCGCACGGACCGCGGTAGAGGTCTCCCGCATAGCATGCGGCATAGTCTCCCGCACGGACCGCGGTAGAGATCTCCCTCACAGACCGCGGTAGAGGTCTCCCGCACAGCATGAGGCATAGTCTCCCGCACGGACTGCGGTAGAGGTCTCCCGCACAGCATGCGGCATAGTCTCCCGCGCAGACCGCGGTAGAGGTCACCCTCAAGCTGTTTCGCCCGAAGCGCGACAGAGTACTATATGACTCTGTCGCGGCCCAGACACTCGCCTGGGCCTCAGCTCGAACCGACCCAGAGAAACCTATAAATACCAGGTGAGCTCTCTGAAAAAAGGGATCCGAGACCAAAAAACAAAAAAGAAGGGAAAAGCTTTAAACTCTCTAATTTAAGCAATATATTCTCTTCTTCATACATTCACAACTCCGATTACTGACTTAATCATCGGAGTGCGCGTGCAGGGACAAATCCCTGCCCCCTCTGATTCCTGTTGTTTTTGCAGGATATACGAAGAACACGTGGATCAAATTGCATCGACGTCACCCTTTTGTCGTTAGTGCAATCAGATTACGTGGGAAGCATTTTCTTGTTGCTGTCAGGTAGGCAACATCAATTGGCGCCGTCTGTGGGAATCCTGACAAAAAGCCAGATTCTCTATCAAAATGGTGAGGACACGCTCTACAGCGGAGGTGACAGGAGGGCAGAATTCTGTGAGTCCCCCTGTCAGATCAGAACAAAGACGAAGACATGGAGAAAGGGGTCAGGGAGAAGCCGTGGTTTCCCTAGAAGAATTTGAGACCCTGAAGCGCAAGAATGAGGAGACTACGACTGCATTGAAAGCCATGGTGAGCTTCTTCAGAGACGCTCTCCCCCAATTGAGCTTACCCCGTGAAGTACAGCAGTTAATAGGGGAAAGCACACCCCGGCGGACCTACGAGAGAGGTCAGCCCTCTACTCTGGTAAACGCTGGACAAGAGGCAGGAACGCAAAATAATGCTACTGCAAGTCCAGCTAGACAGAACTCACCCGCGACATATAGGCGGCAGAGTTCTCCAGCAGCTAACGCGCGGCAGAGCTCACCCGCGACTCAACAACAGCAGAGTTCCCCTCAGGCCGCTAGGCGGCAGAGTCCCCCTCTGTCCGATAGGCGGCAGAGCTCGCCAAATGTGCGGCAGAATCCCCCTGAGGCTCAACGGCGACAGAACTCTCCCGCAGACTACATGCGGCAGAGATATCCCACATCAGATACGCGACGGTGCTCTCCCGCTCCCAATAGGCGGCAGAGTTCACCCCTGCCCGAGGCGCTGCAGACTCCTTTGGCCGCCAGGCGGCAGAGTTCCCCCACCTGCCATAGCTCGTCTCCAGTGGAGTCAGAACGTGATCCGGGAACCTATAGAGTTGGGGAGCAACGAAGACAAGGAGGTTTTGACCCACGAGAAGGTCTCGAAATATCAAGTCCCGGAGTGGGAGGTGCTAGAAGGGGCGCTTATCAATCGGACTCTTCTAGACCTGAAGGGACAAGGCCATGCTCAGCTCGGGGGTCGGAGGACGTGGAGAAGGTCGTCCAAAGGATCCTCGAGAAGAAAAAACTAGTATCTTCGGATGATGGCCAAAGGAGGAGGATCCCATTCAGCCTGGAGATCATGAACAAACCTTTGCCGAAGAAGTTCAAAATGCCTTCTATGGCTACTTACACCGGCAAAGCGGACCCCTACGATCACATCCAGAGTTATGAATCCCTCATGCTGTTGCATGGATGGGAGGACGAAATTATGTGTAGAGCTTTTTCTCTCACATTGTCCGGGCACGCTCTCAAGTGGTTCAACGGGTTGAGCGAAGGTTCAATCTCCTCTTTTGATGAGTTGAGAAATGAATTCCTCAAAGTCTTCATGATCCACAGCCAGAGGAAGAAAGATGCTACCTACCTACTCACGCTTAAACAAGGAAATAAAGAACTCTTGAAAAGCTTCGTAGACCGCTTCCGAGATGCAACCTTGGAAGTAGAAGATCTACCGGTAGGCATAGCCTTGGCTGCAATGCTACAAGGGACGAGCTCCGAGAAGCTACAAGAATCCCTCTCTCTCGATCAACCGATGACGATTTCCGACCTCTTTGCCAGGGCTAACAAGTATGTAGCTCAAGAAGAAGTGATGAGAATGATACAGCCCAGGGAGGCGAAGGAAGGAAAGAAAAGAGAGAGAGATGCACCCGAGAGAAGCTTCCCAAGACCCGTGAGAGGAGACAAAGCCCCTAGGCTCAGGTATGAAGGCTATACCAGGTTGAACGAGCCTCGTACTGCGATATTGGCAGCTATCGAAGGGGCAGGATTATTGGAATTCCCCAAGAAGAAAATTGGAGATGTAGGACGAAACCCCGAAGCCTACTGCGAATTCCATTGTGCTCACGGCCACCCAACAGAGAGGTGCAGAGATTTAATGGACCAGTTGGAAAGGCTGGCCAGAGAAGGGAAGATCAACCGCTTCCTATGGAGTAGCGAGAGACCCCGTTATCCTCCGCGTGACCAAAGGAATGATCGTCCGCGGGCTGGGGCAAATAATGACAATAGAAGGGATAGGCCTAGAAACGAAGCAGTCAGGCCCATCCCCCGTGCTAATCCGCCAAACAACGAACCTATAGCCCCCGCGATAAATGTCATCGCAGGCGGGGACTCAAGTGCAGGAAGCTCCTCTACTTCCCGCAAAAGCTACGCAAGGCAAGCGTATTAGGTTAATGTGGTGATGGAGGAGCTGGCGGATGAAGAGCCCATTACATTCACTCCGACTGACAAAGGTGATATTGTCATGCCCCATGACGACCCCATGGTGATATCCACGGTAGTGGCCAAACACCCAGTGAGCAGAGTCCTGGTCGATAACGGGAGCTCAGTGAACCTGATCTATTGGAACTGCTTCGAAAAAATGAGCATATCCGAAGATAGGTTAAAGCCCGTTATGACGCCACTATACGGATTCACGGGGGAGCGAGTGAAGGTTGCCGGGTCCATAGAGTTGCCTGTGACTCTCGGAGAGCACCTGAAGAACGTGACCCGGCAAGTATTGTTCATGGTGGTCAGGTCAACCTCTGCTGCCTACAACATAATTTTGGACAGACCTGTGCTGAATGACATGAGGGCGGTGATATCCTCTTGCTATCTATTGATGAAGTTTCCCACTCCCAACGGAGTCGGGCAAGTACGAGGAAACCAAAGGAGCGCTCGTACTTGTTATCTCGCTTCCACTGCCAACAAGGTAGTACAGAGGAAAGAAACCTTGTGCATAGATGATCCGCCCAAACCTCAGCCTGTAGAGGAGACAGAACCCATTGAGCTAATCGAAGGGGATGGAGGAAAAAGGGCATTCATCGGGACTCAACTCGACGAACAATTAAAGAACGACATAGTCGAGTGCCTGAGAAAAAACTCGGACATCTTCGCCTGGAGCCCGGCAGACATGCCCGGGATTAGTCCCGAAGTGATTTGCCATGAGCTTAACATCATACCCGGCACAGACCCGTCAAACAGAAAAAGAGGAGTTTCACCCCGGAGCGACAAAAAGCAATCACTGAAGAAGTGAATAAACTCCTGGGTGCCAGATTCATCCGAGAGGTCTACTACCCTGAGTGGTTGGCCAATGTAGTGATGGTAAAGAAATCTAGCGGGAAGTGGCGAATGTGTGTGGATTTCACAGACCTGAACAAAGCCTGCCCTAAAGATTCATACCCCCTACCTCGGATAGACAGACTCGTAGACGATACATCTGGCTACGAATTCCTCAGTTTCTTGGATGCATTCTCCGGGTATCACCAAATCATGCTTCACCCAGAAGACGAAGAAAAGACTTCCTTTATAACCGACGACGGAACCTATTGCTATCGGGTAATGCCGTTCGGTCTAAAGAACGCGGGAGCCACCTATCAACGAATGGTGAGCAAAGTGTTCAAGGATCTTCTGGGAAATATCATGGAAGCCTACGTGGACGACATGATAATCAAGAGCCGCGTAGGAGAGTCTCATACTGATCAAATGTCCAAGGTATTCGAAGTATTGAGGAGATTCAACATGAAGTTAAACCCTGAAAAGTGCTCATTCGGGGTAAGATCAGGGAAGTTCTTAGGCTTCATGATCACTAACAGGGGCATTGAGGTAAATCCTGAGAAGGTACAGGCTGTCATTGACATGAAACCCCCAACCACCGTAAGAGAGGTCCAGAGATTGACAGGCAGGATAGCAGCTCTGAATCGCTTCTTGTCAAAATCAGTAGAAAAGAGCCTGCCGTTCTTCAAAACTTACGGGGGGGGGGGGAAGAACTTCGAATGGACGGAAGATTGTCAAAAAGCCTTTGAAGACCTCAAGGAGTACTTGAAACAGCTGCCTTTGTTAACAAGGCCCCTGGAAGGAGAACAACTCTATATGTATTTGGGAGTCGGTGACTTCGCCGTCAGTGCGGTGCTACTGAAGAAAGATGAAATGGTGCACCGTCCCATCTACTACGTGAGTAAAGTGTTATTGGATCCAGAGACCCGCTACCCGCTGGCCGAAAAGTTAGCATTAGCTCTTGTGATGGCCTCGCGAAAGTTGCGCCCGTATTTCCAAGCACACCCTATCACCGTCTTGACAGATCAACCGTTAAGACAGATCCTTCAGAAACCTGAACACTCAGGAAGGTTAGTGAAATGGGCAGTGGAGCTTGGGGGATACGAAATCACATTTCAACCACGGCAGGCTATCAAAGGTCAAGCTCTGGCTGACTTCATCGTAGAATGCACTATCCCAAGCGACAGCAGTGAAGGGGAGGCTCACCCATGGTTGCTGCATGTCGACGGGGCATCAAGTGCCAATGGAAGCGGAGCGGGTATAGTCCTGGTATCACCCGAAGGAAAATCCCTTGAATACTCCCTACGGTTCGGATTCCCCAGTTCGAACAACATAGCGGAGTATGAAGCTCTGATAGCAGGGATGATGTTAGCGAAGAAGCTACAGGTTCACCACTTGATAGCACATAGTGATTCTCAATTGGTGGTGAACCAATTCAGCGGAGAGTACGAGGTACGTGAACCGATGCTGGTCCCTTACTTGAAGAAAGTCCAACTTCTGGTACAGACTTTCAAAAACTTTCAGCTGATACAAATCAACCGGTCCGAAAACACACATGCTGATGCATTATCTAAGTTAGCCTCTTCCACCGAAACACGAGGAAGAACAGTGAAGGTGGAGAGGCTCGAACGACCTAGTATTGAAGAGGTCGACTTGTGTGACATTCAAGTGGGAGACGATTGGAGATCCCCATACAAACAGTATCTCACCGAAGGAACACTCCCCCAAGACAAGGACGAGGCTCGTCGCTTGAAAGTACAAGGGGCGAAGTTTACACTCATCGATGGAGAACTGTACAAAAGGGGATATTCGTCACCCTTATTGAAATGTCTGGGACCGGAACAAGCAAGTTACGCCCTAGCTGAAGTGCATGAAGGAATTTGCGGCGAACACTTAGGAGCAAGAGCCCTCGCTGCTAAAGTACTGCGATCGGGATTTTACTGGCCAACGTTGAAGCAAGATGCGATGGACCAAACCCGTAAATGTGACAAATGTCAGAGGTTTGCGCCTATCACAACAGCCCCAGTGACTCCCTCTCAAGGCACAGTACAGCCAATTCCTTTTGCACAGTGGGGATTGGACATCCTTGGACCTTTCCCTTTAGCCACGGGCCAAAGAAAGTTCCTGCTAGTGGCTACCGATTATTTTACAAAGTGGATTGAAGCAGAGCCTCTAGCCACAATCACGGAAAAGAAAGTGGAGGCAATGGTGTGGAAAGACATTATTTGTCGATTCAGAATTCCCCGCATCCTAAATGCCGACCATGGAAAGCAATTTGATTGCAACGCCTTCCGTGAATTTTGTAAGAGCCTCAACATTCAGCTAAGGATCTCCTCAGTGTCGTATCCTCAAGCTAATGGACAGGCCGAAGTCAGTAATCAAACTATCCTCCATGGGCTGAAGACCAGGCTAGACAAAGCAAAAGGGGCATGGGTGGACGAATTGCCTAGTGTTTTATGGGCATATCGTACCACCAGTCGTGTGTCGACTAAAGAAACGCCATTCAGCCTTGTATACGGCGCAGAAGCACTGATCCCCGTGGAAATTGGAGCGTCATCACCAAGAGTGATACCCTTAGTAGAGGAAGAAAATTCACAAGCTCTAAGGGAAGGCTTGGACCTACTCGACGAACATAGAGAGACCGCGGCTATTCGATTGGCATCCTATCATCAGAGGGTGGCCAACTACTACAATAGCCGAGTGAGAGATAGGCCAATGTCTGAGGGAGATCTAGTGCTCAAAAAGTCACAGATCACGTATGCCCTGAAGGAGGATGGGAAGTTCAGAGCCAACTGGGAAGGTCCCTACAGAATTAGATACAAGATTGGACCTAACACATGTGTCCTGGAAACTCTACAAGGGAAGAAGATAGGGAAAACATGGAATTCAAATCACCTAAAGTTGTATTTGAATTAAACACCATATTTTCTTTCCCAAACATTATTATTATCATTTGTTTATACCATCACAAGATATTGTCATCAAATCATCACGCAGAATGTCATTTTATTATACATCTGCGACTTATATGCATCTAAATCTTGTGACTGGTATTCAAACGAGCCGTAAGAGCCTGAGGCGCTACGCGTCACTGTGGCCAGGCGTAGTTCAGATGAGCCGTAAGAGCCTGAGGCGCTATGCGTCACTGTGGCCAGGCGTAGTTCAACCGAGCCGTAAGAGCCTGAGGCGCTATGCGTCACTGTGGCCAGGCGTAGTTCAGACGAGCCGTAAGAGCCTGAGGCGCTATGCGTCACTGTGGCCAGGCGTAGTTCAACAGAGCCGTAAGAGCCTGAGGCGCTATGCGTCACTGTGGCCAGGCGTAGTTCAACCGAGCCGTAAGAGCCTGAGGCGCTATGCGTCACTGTGGCCAGGCGTAGTTCAGACGAGCCGTAAGAGCCTAAGGCGCTATGCGTCACTGTGGCCAGGCGTAGTTCAACAGAGCCGTAAGAGCCTGAGGCGCTATGCGTCACTGTGGCCAGGCGTAGTTCAACCGAGCCGTAAGAGCCTGAGGCGCTATGCGTCACTGTGGCCAGGCGTAGTTCAGACGAGCCGTAAGAGCCTGAGGTGCTATGCGTCACTGTGGCCAGGCGTAGTTCAACCGAGCCGTAAGAGCCTGAGGCGCTATGCGTCACTGTGGCCAGGCGTAGTTCAGACGAGCCGTAAGAGCCTGAGGCGCTATGCGTCACTGTGGCCAGGCGTAGTTCAACCGAGCCGTAAGAGCCTGAGGCGCTATGCGTACTGTGGCCAGGCGTAGTTCAGACGAGCCGTAAGAGCCTGAGGCGCTATGCGTCACTGTGGCCAGGTGTAGTTCAACCGAGCCGTAAGAGCCTGAGGCGCTATGCGTCACTGTGGCCAGGCGTAGTTCAACCGAGCCGTAAGAGCCTGAGGCGCTATGCGTCACCGTGGCCAGACGTATACAATCAACTGAGCCGTAAGAGCCTGAGGCGCTATGCGTCACAGTGGCCAGGCGTGTACAATTAACCAAGCTGTAAGAGCCTGAGGCGCTATGCGTCACTATGGCCAGGCGATAAAAATATCAAGGCTATAAAAACTAAAGACGCATACACGTCGCAGTAATCAAGCCTTAAACAATTATACGTTCGCTCAAAAAATTCTTTCTGAAAGTTTACCTTTCTATCAAGAATTGGGGAGCATGCACGAATACATTCAAACGAATACATTCAACCAAAATAAACAGACAAAGAATGATAAATGATAAATAGAGAAGTAATGCAATACAAAGCATGAACAAAAATCTCAATTTCATTTCATTCAAAAGTTATTACATTCGACAAAAGTACGAAGTTAAAATAAAAAACAACAAAGTACTTGAAAAGAAATACAAAAAACAAAAATAGCTATCTACTCTTCGGGAGGAAGCTGGGGATCAGCTGCAGACGGACCATCACTTCCTAAGGACTGCTGACCCTCCTCGTCGTCTAAATCAATAAGAGCCTCGATAGGCTCGGGAGCACCATCCAAATCCATGGGCTCCCAAGGACCAGTGAGGTTGACGAGGTCATCTTGGGCAGTCCTCTTAAATAACTCGTCTGCAGGTTCAGCTTCAGGCTCATATTTGGTCCAGTCGGGGGCCTCAAATAGCATTGCCTCGTTGGTGTACTGGAGCTCTGGGAATTTCTCTCCTTCCCTATGTGCTTCTAACCATGATCGGGCAAGATAGAACCCGTACTTTACATAGGGATTCGAGAAATCCTCCTTCCGTCTCAAGCAATCCTTGGAGAGACGGTACTCCTTCACAGCCTCGGCCCGTATGCTATTGATCTCCACTTGGGTCAATGTAGGAGCAGCCTGACTTTCCAACTCGGCAACACGCTGCTCGAGCTCCTGATTCCGAGCAAGTAAAGACCCGTAGTTGGACTGCATACAGTCTAGCTCAGAGTGGACATCCCGAAGATCCTCTTGAAATCTGCTAGACCGAGCCTTCTCTACAGTAAGATCCCCCTGGGCGTGATTAAGGTCTTGATGAACCTTTGCGAGCTGCTCCTCCAAGCTTCGAACTAAATCCGGAAGTTTGGACAAGTTGTTGATGGTGTTCTGCAACTCCATAACTTGATCCTTTAACTCCCGGATTTCCCTATCAGCACGCTCCCGATAAGCCCGATGCTGGGCATTATTGGCCACAGTTCGTTGAGCCAGCTGCAAAGGAATAGAAAAAGTTAGATTCAAAGAATGCGGCAAAAATGAGTCAAACGAAGAGGAGTATGAAACTTACCCTCAATGCCTCCATGTCGGCTAAATCCTCCCCCTCCGAGTAGTTTCTGAATATCCTTGCCTCGTCCCGAGGAAGGATAGTGGACCAGCTTAACCGGGAGGCCACCCCGGGAGTGTCCAAAATGTCGTTGTCACGAACCCCGGGGTAGACTCGGAACTCATGGCCCCTCATAATATTTCCCCCATCCACGGAATAGGGTCTCTCGTCGACAGGACCTATCCTCAGCAATATTGGCCTGCTTCCCATCGAACCTTCGATGTACAAGCGCCTTCTATTCTTCCGCTGAGACAGAATGATATTGCATTCCGAGCGCTCCTCGGAGCGTGATCGCTCGGATGACCCGGAAGCCCCCCGTGAAGACGAGGCAACTCTCCCTCTATCCCAAGAGAGATCTCTCTGCTCTGAAGGAGGGGGAGGCATCGCCTGCCTAGAAACAGGAGGGGTCCGAGCACGAGGTGGATGAGAGGGGACCGGTGCCTCACTTGGGACATCGTCAGCCAAACGATGCCTCTTCCTGGCAGGAGCGCTGGAAGGACCAGCCTCAGAAACCTGACGACCTAATGATTGCCGAAAATGACTCATATCTGCAAAAAAGAAAAAGAAGACAAATCAGTGGTAAAAAACTGATCAAAAACAGCAAGCCGTAAAGAGAATTAAAAGTTACCGTCAGGAGAATCGAGATGCTCCTGAAGGGACTCTATATTTATGGTGTCGTCATCAGGGAGCACCATGAAAGTAGAGCCGAACCCCTCCCAACCAGTCAGATCGGCTAAGGGTTCGCTGCCAGAACTTAATTCTACGTTGGTGCTCCCTATATCCTCTTGTGGCCTAGGTGCTTCAGGATTTAACTCGGGGGAAACCAAAGGCAGAGGATCTGACGAAGGAACAAAGGGTCCGACAACAGGAACCGGACCCACACCCCAGCCAGCTAATATCAAATTTTCATTTGATATAAGGGCGTCAAGGCTAAGGGGATGAGGGACTAGCAGTTTATTGATGTCAGAAGATAACTGCTCCCTAAGTGTGGCAACCCGGGGACCCTTGGGGATTTCACGCCTATTCTCCCAATGAGTGGGGATATCCAGGCCCTCGGGCGTTTCCACAGCCAGCCATTCTGTCTCGAAACCATGAAGCTTGTTAGCGGGTTTCTCAAACAATCGGTTCTCAAAACCGAGCTGGTATACCCACTGAAGCGAGTAAGGCACTAAGCCGGGACTCCCTCGAAGCCTAAAGAATACTTCTAAAAGAGGAAGAGATGGAGGGACGCCCCTTAAATGGCAGTGCACAGTGAATGCTACCAATTGCATCCATGCATGAGGATGCAGTTGCCCCGGGGATATCCTGTGCGTCCTAAGGAAGGAAGCCCCGAAGTCGGACAATGGGAAGCGGAGTCCTAACTCCAAGGCTGCCCTAAAAATGACAGCCCCGTCAGAAACACGACGTATGTCGCTCTCCTGAGGGGTTGGGAGTCTATAAGAGTATCCCTCGGGTAAAGGAAATCGGGATTCTAGGTCTTGGACGTCGGCTTCCTTTAAAGTCGACTTAACGCCTAGATCAATCTGTTTTCCTACACCATGGCCAGCCATTTTAGGAGTCCGTAAATCAAAAGAGTGAGACTACGGACTATGAAATTACCTAAAATGAAGAAAAGAAGGAACGGGCGATAGAGTGTGAAGAAGCTGCGGCAGAGTTTCGACACAGTGATGTGTACGCGACAGACTTGCGGCAGAGTACAGTAGAGTTGCGGGCAGAGTTGCGAGAGAGTGTCCAGAGAAAATCGCAGCTGAGTGTCTTTTTGTGGGAGAACTCAATAGCGACAAGGACAGCAGGGGCCCAGTATATATAGCGGCTCGTCTGCGTCGACACACGCGCGGAGATCCGACCCGACCCGAGAAAATCCAGACCCAGATACTCTTTCGCAGGAATGATTCCTACCAAAGAGTGGGGAGCAATTGATGGTGGTCGCGTCACCAGAATCCACGTGTACAATCATCCGCCTGCCACGTGTCAAATCAAGAACGAGCCACGTGACGGATTATAGCGACAGAGCAGCCACGTGGCACAGTTCCTTGCAGTGCGACAGAGTGTTTGATGCGATAGGAGTCTGTCGCCTTTGTGATGTGCCGCGCAACAGGCACGGCAGACCTCCATCGCCCATATCGCCACATTGGTCTCTCGCACAGCCTGCGGCATAGTCTCCGGCACGGACCGCGGTAGAGGTCTCCCGCATAGCATGCGGCATAGTCTCCCGCACGGACTGCGGTAGAGGTCTCCCGCATAGCATACGGCATAGTCTCCCGCACGGACCGCGGTAGAGGTCTCCCGCACAGACCGCGGTAGAGGTCTCCCGCATAGCATGCGGCATAGTCTCCCGCACGGACCGCGGTAGAGATCTCCCGCACAGACCGCGGTAGAGGTCTCCCGCACAGCATGAGGCATAGTCTCCCCCACGGACTGCGGTAGAGGTCTCCCGCACAGCATGCGGCATAGTCTCCGGCGCAGACCGCGGTAGAGGTCACCCTCAAGCTGTTTCGCCCGAAGCGCGATAGAGTACTATATGACTCTGTCGCGGCCCAGGCACGTGCCTGGGCCTCAGCTCGAACCGACCCAGAGAAACCTATAAATACCAGGTGAGCTCTCTGAAAAAAGGGATCCGAGACCAAAAAACCAAAAAGAAGGGAAAAGCTTTAAACTCTCTAATTTAAGCAATATATTCTCTTCTTCATACATTCACAACTCCGATTACTGACTTAATCATCGGAGTGCGCGTGCAGGGACAAATCCCTGCCCCCTCTGATTCCTGTTGTTTTTGCAGGATATACGAAGAACACGTGGATCAAATTGCATCGACGTCACCCTTTTGTCGTTAGTGCAATCAGATTACGTGGGAAGCATTTTCTTGTTGCTGTCAGGTAGGCAACATCAAGGTGTATTTTCAACCTTTTTTATTCTCAAGGAAATGACGCTTAAAAACTTAAAGGAAACTGACATTCAAGGCTCAAATTTAAAGTTTAACAAAGGAAATGTGCAGGAAATTAAAGAAAGCATGAAGAACTTAAAGGAAAGGCTTGGCAAAGGCTAAAATTACAAAGGAAATTTAAAGGAACCATGAAGGAAATGGCTGCCACGACAATGGAATGCATGAATAAACACCTAAATCTACCCTAGCAGCCCGCATTTCTCACTCCATTATTTTCTTTATATAGCCTCCAAAGTTGGGAGTAAAAGGGACCTTATACATGGTTGATGAGTTGGCATTCCTTGCCACATGTCTTTATGTGATTCTTTATTTTTAAGCCTTGTTTGGCACACCAGTTATCACTAGTGTAGTGCAATTGGTGTGCCAGGTGAACAAAAGACAAAAAAAAGGGATAAAATTGTTTTTTTTTTACCTATGCTTTTAAATACTTTTATTATTTTATTAAAAACATATATATTTAATTATTATTTTATTTTTTTCAATCTAACTAGGAGCTAATATTACTGTTCATCCAAACTAACCCTTAAAAGATATTTCCATGCCATGTTCTTCTTCATATAGCTCAAGGACACCTCAGACCTTCTAATATTGTCTTCCTGTCCACTTGTATATCTATGTGGTAAAGACATGTGTCCACCATATGTGACCATGTACTCTTCATGTGTTGGGCATGTGGTCCCCAAGCTAGGGCTCTAAGAAATGCATAAGATGATGACATGTGGAGTCACATGTGGATGAGAAAGTTGACTTGCACTAGATGATGAGTAGTCTTGTTATTTTGGCCTTCAGTGTTGAATTTTCATCTTTTAGTGAGTCTAACTTATTTCTTGCTCTTTCTCAACCCAAAAGTCTCAAAATGACTAAATTCCAACTCGAACTTATTTATCTGCATAATTTGAAGGAATTAAACAAATTAGGGAGGTAATTAGCAAATTTGCAAGAGGATTAAGCAAAATTCAAGGAAATTAAACATGTAAATAACTCTATTTTCATAGAGTTATCATACCTCCAAACTTGAGCTTTTGTTTGTCCTCAAACAAGATAAATAAGCTATCAAGTAGTGATAAGTACAAAAAAATCACAACTATTGATGACTTCGAATATCTTAGAAATTCCTTCATACTACACAAGCTTCTTGTTTCGCAAGCATCTAGTGCTCCACAGCAAGATATTCAACATCATGAGAAAATCTAGAGTTGGACACATTTTCCATGCACTTCATTTGTGGCAGCACTGTATGATGATTATCAATCCTTGAAATTACCTCATCTATAAGGGTAGTAGTTATCTTTGGTCTTCTTGACATGATTAGTTGTGGCAACATAATAACTATCTTCCTACATATGCATGAGATATAGCCAATTCATCTGCAATGCATTTCATAAACTGCCTATATTCTACAATGGAGAAACCTTCTGGAGTTGACATTGTCAATTTCTTCTTCAAAGACATGATTTTTAAATTGAATCTTAATAGAAAATATCTTGAAAAGCTTTTTGCAAAACTTATTGAGAGGTTTGGGCAGTGTCAATGATTGGGATGATTGATTCAAGAACTTGAAAACTACTATCGCATGCAAAATAGATTTATCTTGCCTACACCAAAGAGAATAGGTTGAGTTTGGACTTAATGTGCCAATAGTTGAAATCATAACATCTGAACAGGGTATAATTCCATCTAGATAACCTATAATGTCATGACCATCAAGAAAGGAATGAAGTTGAATTTGCCATGATGGAAAGTTTAAGGAGTTAATTTCAAGGGCAGTTAAGTTATTTCATTAATGGAAATAGTTTTAGCTTTGGTGTTAGCGGTGGTCATTGAAAAAAAAAGGATAAAAAAGCATTTAAATAAATAGCTTCCAAAATAAATTCAATAAGATTTAGCAATAAAAGCTTGAAAAACAGTTTTTCATTAATCACTTTTTTTTTCTCAGCCAAAAAAGAGTTTCATTGATAAAAGGACAATACACCCAACAATCCCTACAAATCAGGATTCTACATGAAACAAAAAAAAAAAAACATATCCACAACGTAACAACACAAATACCTCATAAACCTAAGTAGATAAAACACTTATTGTCATGACCCGAAGGATGTGAATTTTCTACAATTTATTGAGGAAGTATGAAAATTTGGGATAAATTTTTTTCATTTTTCTTTTAACACTTGTTTGTCATGTGAGTACAGTCTTACAATATTTTTAGGTTTCAAACTACCTAACTTGGTTTAAGGTTTTTGAACTTAAGATTTGAAACCCGATATTTTTCATATTACGATGCTTATGAGAAGTAAATTATAGTTCAATGTGACATTTTGCAGGCCCGTAGACGACTAAGGCACTTGGTTCTAGCGTGGGGCCCGATGGCACGCAAATTGAGGTAAGGTCCTAGACTTGAGAATTACTTAGAAATGCCATGTTCATGCATGAAATGATGTGTATAAGGAAAGACTAAGTGATTGGAGATGAAAAGTGAGTTAAACTCGGGTTTTAAATTAAATTGAGAAAACAGACCTAATAAGGGAAATAAATTCGAATAAAATTATAGAAATTTGTACAAATTATTCCGAGACCATAGAAAATTAATATAAAGTGAAATTGACATGAGAAATAAAAATCATGAAGAAATATGGAGATTTAGGGGTCCAAATGAATTTTTGAAGTGAATCATAACCTTAATTTCATTTTGCTCGGTATTGGCTAAATCGTACAAAATGAGCTCGTTCGTGAAATTTTTCTTAAACAAGTGACTTCCAAATTTTTATGGAACATACTATAGACATAGTATAATAATTGAGAAGTGAAATTTTGAAGAAATCTGATCAGAATTAATTTTGGTGATTTTTCTAAAACATAACAGTCAGCTTCCCTGCATATTGTAATCTGTCAGCCAATGAAAACACAACAATTTGATGACCTTCTAGATTTTTTTTGTTTCTGATATTTTTTCAGTTTGAAATTCAACTGGATAAGCTTCATAAAAAGGTAAAAATCATCCCGAAATGAGGAAAAACTCGAGATACCCCTCCATCATTCTACCGCATGCGGTACTTCTGCTTCTGACTTGTGTGAATTTTTCGGCCACCCTCCGGCCAGTTTCAAGTAATGCTCCACTCAAATGAAATATTACTCTTCATCCCCTCTATCACATATAAAAAATTTTGACCTAATTGAAGTCGTTTACCCTCTGAAACGTTAGAGAGAAGAACAGGACAGAAAACTACCCTATTCTGAGGTAAGTAAAAATGGAATTTTTGGATGGATTTGATGAGTTTCTTGGATGATTCTGAACACTTCTAAGCTCTATACATGTTGTATTACAGCTGAGTGGCAATTTGGAGGCTTGAAATTGAAGTCAAAGTTGGTCAAAGGAGTGAAGAAGTTGAGGTATGATGATGATGATGATGAGATAGGTTGTTAATTTATGATTTTGATGAATTTTTGTTGAAGGAAATTTGATGAATTGATATATATGATGGATTTTAGTTGCTGCCAGCATGATTTAGTTGCTGGAATGATGATATTAGATGTAATTAAAATAAATTCACAGTTAAAATTATACTGCAAAGGTTCGGTTTAGTGTTTAACTAGGTGAATTATCGAAATAATGCAAGAATCGATAATTTAAGGTCTTGTATGAAGTGAAATGAATTGCTGGAATGTAAGACATGATGTAGAGGTATTGAAAATGAATTTAAAGGTGTAGAACATGTTAAGAAAGCTTAAATTGAGGCTTAAACCGATAAAACCGAGTAAAATGAGCAAAGTAGCAAAAAGTCAACTTTTGATCAACATTTTAGATGTAATCACATATTCGAATATATTAACATGAATTTGAGCTATATGTGATGAGATAACTTGGTATGTGACAGCTCGAGTTACCGACACACATTTCGAGGCGAGCTCAAAAATCGTGGAACATGCACTACCTCCGACGCTAAAAGGTAAGGGATATAATTTAGGGTAGTATTAGTATTTTTCTACCTTACCAAATGTTTATGTGGATACTAAATTGAGTTTCTACAAACAAGGGCTTTCTCGAATTGTGAACTGAGCACTATTCACTCAAAACCCAAGATAAACTTATCCAAACTTTTCAAAATGATTTTCATTGCATGAGATATATTTTAGTACCATGTTTATGGTATATAAAAGTGATTTTCATGTATGGAATGAAACCATAGTATGTTTTCTATGTGTTACAGATTAAAGTCCCGAGAATGTTTTACGAAACTATGTTTTCATTATATGGGATATATATATATATATATATATATATATATATATATATATATACACACACACACTTGAGATATATGTGTTTATGAAAAACATGCTTAATGTTTTGAGACTATGGCACGAAGTATTGATGTTATGAGGTCAGAGTGATCTGGGGTCGATCTTGTACATTAAGTAAAGGGTACAAAGACGATCAAAGATCTTCCTAACCGACGACTAGGGAACAGGCAAGACTCTGACGAGATGAGATGACTTGTGGTATCATGTAACCATTTAAAGTTCGTGCATTGAGACTGCTTAGAGACTTCGAGTCCTTTGCAGGCACGTAGTGAGTCACCCCATCATAGCCCTGTACCACACAGTCCAGTAAGGCATTGTACGACCCTAATCTAGTCCTACAGTTCCCTGTACTATGACCATATGTACCAATTATGTTAATGATGTCCTTCGAGACCAGTTATGATGAAGCCATGTCTCCAAGAGAAACGAAATATGTTTTAACACATCTCATGCTACCTTATATGTTATTTGCTATTTAGCTCTTATTTATGATGTTATGATTTTAAGGTAGCTCATGAGTGATGTTTTTATGAAATGTGCATATGAAAGTTATAATTTCGCTTTAAAGTGAACAATATGATATGCATGATTCGAAACTTATGAGATGCTTTATGACTGTTTACACTAACTGATATGTATATAACATTACACGGTTTACGAAAATGATGCATGATGTGTAAACTAATGATTTTAAAGCACATTTTTACTGTTTTTGGTGAATGTAAGCATCTCTACTCCATTACATGTGTTTTACTGGTTTTAAGTATTAAGGTTACTCTAAATGTATCTCTTGCTGAGCCTGAAAAGCTCACCCCTTCTTTTTCATCTTCCAGATTACCTACAGTGATTCTACTACACTCACGCACTAGAGGTCGAGGACGAGGCAGTCCGACCTTTCGTCCGATCATTTGTAGCGACGAGGTATAGCTTTACTTTTGTTCTAGACTTGATGTACAACGTAGACACTATTGCATAAGACAATGGGATGTAATCAATGTAGATGATTTTGGTACAGAGTTTTAATTCGGCAGTGTAAATGAATATATGTATAGAATGTCATTAGATTCTGGAATGAGAATGAATGCATTGTGGTTGTGGGTTGAAATTAAATATAAACTGCATTTAAACTTTGCAGGTTGGGTTAAGTGTTATTGCAGCTTTTATGTTGCCAAATTTTTATAAAATGATAAAAGTTAAGAAACTGATATAGACAGGAACACAACTCAGTTAATTAGGTTAAAAAGTTTTAAAATTGCCCCATTTTTCGCATTTTCGGGTGTGACAGTTTACATGGTATCAGAGCAATAGTTGTGTGATACTGTCTGTGCTTAGAAGTAAGATTAGATTACATCCCAAAATGTCTATGTTAGTATGGTAATAAAGTAAGCATATCTATCAAATTATGACCAAATTTTTGGATTTTGTGCAGATAGTAGATCACTAACCATGAGTGGTAGATGGGGCCGTCCACGGAGACAGGCTCAACCTGCTTCCCTATCCCCACCTCAACCCGAGAGCCCTACTGAGAGAATAAGGAGGCTTGAGGAGACAGTACAAGGTATGAGGGAAGGACTTACAGCTCTTACCACCATTTTTACCCAGCAGTTTGGGACACGTACATCTGGCACAGATACAGCTACTCCTACGCCTGATCCTCCTCCACCACCAGTTCCTCCAGTAGCCCCAGTCCTTCAGCCAGGAGTTCCCTAGTATAGGGATGATAGAGAGACTCACAGGGTGCGAGATTTCTTGGGCATGCATCCTCCGAAGTTCATAGGGGTTAAGGACCCGGTTAAGACTGAGGAGTGGATAGTGGATATTGAGGCGATCTTCCAGTTGTTGGGGTGTACTAATAGGGAGAGACTGACCATGGCGGGTTATATGATGAAGGGCCAGACTAAGTTTTGGTGGAGATCCACACAGACGATATTAGCTGAGGATCCCTAAAAAATCACATGAGATGCTTTTTTAGTCGCATTCCGAGAGTAGTATGTGCCGCATGCAGCTCAAAAGAAGATGCATGCAGAGTTTTTGGATTTGAGACAGGAAAGTTCTACAGTAGATGAGTATGAGAACAGATTTACGACCTTAATGAGATACGATCTAAAGACAATTAGAGATCTCGAGCGCCAGATAGAGAGATTCTTGGTAGGATTGAGATCCAGTATCAGATATAGGTTGTTGGGTCAGAACATTGTGGATTTCAGAGATGCTTTGAGGTGATCCCAGGAGATAGAGAGGGGTTTAGATATTACTCAAGCAGAGCATGGTTTCAGGAGATCAATCAGAGATAAGGGTAAGAGAGTAGTTACTTCCCGACATGATTTGAGAGGGGGTCAGTCCAAGAGACAGAGGATGGAAGGACCTCAGATAGGGGCTGATAAGCCCAAGACTATAGTGGGTACTACGGATGTTATCAGAGGTTCTGAGACGAGAATGCCACGATGTAGGACATGTGGTAGGATGCACCCTGGACCTTGCCGAGCGAGCACATTTACTTGCTACAGATGTGGTGAAGCAGGGCACATAATGAGAGATTGTCCACTTATGAGGTTTCAGGAACCTCGAGAGGCACCTAGACTGATTGAGAGACTGACTCAGTCTCCATAGAGGTAAGCACCACCGAAGAGAGCCACAACCGCAGATAAGGGCAAGAAGCCTGTCTCATAGGGGCGAATCTATGTCATTGATAAGGAGACAACTGATACATCCTCCGACACTATAAGAGGTACTCTCATTGTCTGTAACCATGAAGTACATGTATTGTTTGACTCAGGTTCCACACACTCTTTTGTGTCACCACAATTTGCATGTAAGTTGAATAAGAAACCCGAGTCACTAGATTACATACTACATATAAGTACACCCATGCACGTATTGCAAATGATTGATATGATATGGAAGGATTGTGAAATCATGGTAGGAGATAAGAAATTTCTAGCAGATCTAGTTTTATTAAACATGAAGGATTTTGATGTAATATTATGCATGGATTGGTTAGCTACCAATCGTGTGAATGTAGACTGCTACACTAAGACTTTGACATTCTCCTTACCAGAAAAGTTCAATGTATGTTTTGCGAGAAAAAAATAAAAGTGCATGGTGATGAAAGTTTTTGTGTTATGTATTATGTGAAGATATTATATATATGTGTGAGATTAACGTATAATGTTTTTTATTGTGTGAAAGATACATTGCCTTTATTTCTGATGAGAGTCGAGAACCACCAAGTATACAGGATGTTTCGGTGGTATGTGAGTTTCCCGATATATTTCCAAAGGACTTACCGGGGTTACCACCTGAGAGAGAAGTTGAATTTGACATTGAGTTAGTACCAGATACTCAAACCATCTCCAAGCCACCTTATCAAATGACACTAGTAGAATTATAGGAATTAAAGAAGCAGTTGCAAGAACTACTCGATAAGGTGTTTATAAGACCTAGTGTGTCACCATGGGGTGCTTCGGTACTGTTCGTCAGAAAGAAAGATGGTAGTCTCCCCCTTTGCATAGACTACAGGCTTTTAAATAAAGCAACAGTTAAGAATAAGTATCCTCTTTCGAGGATAGATGACCTATTTGATCAGTTGAGTGGGGCTTTAGTGTTTTCAAAGATAGACTTAAAATCAGGTTACCATCAGCTAAGGATTAAGGAGACTGATATACCGAAGACAACTTTTAGGACCCGATATGGGCACTACGAGTTTTTGGTGATACCCTTTGGACTGACTAATGCTCCAGCTGCATTTATGAGCCTTATGAATGATGTCTTTCGAGAATACCTAGATAGATTTGTGATAGTGTTCATCGATGACATTTTGATCTATTCTAGATCTCGAGAAGAGCACGAGCAACATTTGAGGATTGTGCTCCAAACTCTCCTTGAGAAGAAACTATATGATAAATTCAGTAAGTGTGCATTCTGGCTAGAGCAGATTTTCTTCCTCGGACATGTAGTATCTAAGGACGGGGTGTCTGTAGATCCGTCCAAGGTAGAAGCAGTGTTTCAATGGGAACGACCGATGACAGTTACGGAGGTCAAAAGTTTCTTGGAATTGACAGGGTATTACCGACGGTTTGTTGAGTGGTTTTCACAGATAGCAGCTCCATTAACCAGATTAACCCGTAAGGAGGTTTCGTTTGTATGGACAGAGCAGTGTGAGCAAAGCTTCCAAGAGCTCAAACGTCGGTTAACTACGACGCCAGTCTTGACCATTCCGAGTGGTTCTAGGGGATATGTGGTGTATAGTGATGCTTCCCACCAGGGTCTCAGCTGTGTACTGATGTATCATGGTAGAGTGGTAGCTTATGGATCCCGTCAGCTAAAGGATCTTGAGCGGAACTACCCCACTCACTATTTAGAGTTAGTCGTAGTAGTTTTTGCACTCAAGATATGGCAGCATTATTTGTATGGAGAGATATTTCAGATCTTCACTGACCACAAGAGTCTCAAGTATTTGTTTGATCATAAATAGCTCAATATGAGACAACAGAGATGGATAGAGCTCCTGAAAGACTATGACTACGAGATCTTGTATCATCCGGGTAAGGTGAATGTGGTAGCTGATGCCCTGAGTAGAAATGGTATGGTGTCCTACATGATGATCAGAGAGTGGGATTTGTTGGGACAGTTCGTTGAGCTCAGGATCAGTGTAGATGAGGTTGAGCATGGATACATAGCTAGCCTACGGATGGAACCCAATATAGTAGATCAGATTAGAGCTGGACAGAGGAATGATCAGAAATTACTGGATATGGTTAGCTAGGTAGAGGAGACATCGCAGTCTGAGTTTACAGTCAGTGATGATAGATAACTGAGATACAGATGCCGTATCTGCGTGTCACACGATGACACCTTGAGACAGAGCATACTGAAGGAGTCCCATTATTCTAGATTCACCATGCACCCTGACACGCCCTAAAGGTATTGTCTGCAAGTGCATGGGTCGTACAAGTAATAATGGGATTTGAGTCCCGAGTTATCGTCCCACAGAGAAGTTGATTAGCCTAATTAACTACCGGTTAATCTTACCCTAAGTATATTCTAGCAAATTATGAAGTTCTGATTGGTGGTCTACATGGCTATAATTAAAGTACTGAAAATAATAACAACTATAAAATAAAGAAAATTAAACAGAGCTAAAATTACTTACAAAACTCCAAGCAATTAAAAACAAAAACCTACAAAAGAAAATTAAAACAATTAAAACGAATTAACGCAATTAAAATAAAATGCAAATATGAAAATAAAGTAATAAAATTAATTAAACTAATTTTAAACAAACTTAAAATAAAATGTGCATGTAATTAAATTAACTAAGAAAATGCAATTTAAACTAACTAAAATTTAATGAAGATAAAGACTAAATTAAAAATGCATGAAACACATTTAATCTAAATTAATTCTAAATGCATCTAAACTAAAATAAAGTCCTAAAACATTTAATATAAAATTAACTACTAACTAAAAAAATTAAGACTAAAAATTAAATTGACATGCAAAGATATTAAACTAACCTACCATTAATTGATTGAAATACCTAACTAACAACTAACAAGAATCAACAATTAAATTCATTAAGGTAAAACCATTAAATAACAAATGAAAAGTGCACAATCGGCCAAACAAGGCCTTAAGCTATTTCCCATCCAGCTGAATGAACCCGTGAATAGTACTATGCACGTTCCTGCTCCTGCTCCCAGCCTCGTACTGCTACTACACCTGTCCAAGTGATGCTCTGGTTTTGCTCCTGCTCCCAGCCTCGTACAAGTCTCTTCACGGTTTGTCCTCAGCAGGTGCTGCAACACAAGGTCCTCTGTACACTGCTCTGCCATGCCGCACTCTGCAAACCGTTGTGCCCGACTCCCCGAGCAACATGTTTCTGCACTACTCTATGCCACCATCTCTTGTCCTTGTTGCAGCTAGCTCTTAGCCATCAGCAATTCACGATCTGCACTTCTGCCAACATTTCACCAGCTGCTGTTCATTCATGCCACAACGTACAGCAGCTTGTGGTGACTCTCAGCAGCACTAAACATATCCTTAAGTGTCCCGTAAATGGTAACAGCAGCACACGTCCTGCAACTGCTCAGTCCGAACCAACACTCCAGTTTTGCCTCAGTCTGTGCCTCCCAACTGCAGTAGAAACTGAGAGTTTAATGTAGAGTAAAAGCAACAACAAAACAAGGAAAATGAACAGTAAAGATGAATGAAAACAGAGCAGAACAGAGAGGAAAGTTAGTCCTTGTTCCGATCAACGACACACTGTTGCTTGGTTGAACACCGATCGGCAATAGTCTCACTAACTCCAGCCAGCAGCAGACCAACTTTAGAAACCACAACCACTAGTCTCTCATCCAATCAGCAGCTACACAAAAGACACTGACTAACACGTAAGAAATCTACACTAGAATCGTGAAGATTCATACAAAACCGAAAGCAAAAGAAAATAAAGAAAATGGGCAGAAACGAAGCAAAGATGAGCTATGCTCTTCCGTGTAGCTTAAGAGCCTCTTACATAACCATAATACTCCAGCACTAACCACAGAAAATGGTGAAGATAGAATCGTTGAGCTTTAAGAAAATGGCACATTCTCGGTTGCCAATGAAATGGTAAAAATAAAGAGCAAACATAAAAGAAGCTCGAATAGTAAAAATGGACTATCGAAAACTAAAAATAAACTTTTTTCATTCATCAAGCTAATCATGCCAAATTTAAAGGAGATGAAAATTTGTCGAACACAAGAAAATGGATCCTACCAATGTAACTTGAGATACAAAAGAAGTAAGAAAATGAAACTTTTCATAAAACCAAAAATTAAAGGTGCCATGAACAGTAGTTAAGTAAAACAAAAAGGAATGGTGGCTAAAAAAAAAATTCCAATCGGGAAAGCTTAAAAGGAACAATAAAAAAAACTAAAACTACTCCTAAATTACTCTACCCTACTCCTACCCTAAACTACTTCTATTCTAACCTAGGCTACCTTTACTCCTACTTCTACTTCCTAATTCCCTACTTGATTTTTCAATTGCCATCATATTCTATTTATATACAAACATAGGGGTACAATGGTAATTTTTTTCATCCTAGATGAGTTGGCATTGTTTGGCCACTTATCTTCCTTTAATTTGCTGCAGAGTAAATATTTTCATATCATCAGTCTTTTTGTCCAATTAGCTGTGCAATGTGACCCGACGTGTGTCTTCCAGAGGGTTGGTACGGTGTCCTTCGATCTTATCATTTTGGAGCAAATAAAATACGGACACCTGACATCACGCGTGTCTAGATGATTGATGACTCGGTCTGTAAATTGGAAGTGGTCCGATCTCCTTTAGCTCGTTTTCAGCCCAATTTCGTCTGAAACGATTGAGTTTCATCCGGATTTAATTTATCTATACATTAAAGAATTTTAATTAAATAAAGGGGATTATTAATAAAATAATATGGGAATTAAATAAATAATTAGAAATTTAATCACAAATAATTCTATAAAAAATAGAATTATCACACTCGGGCAGTACCAAGATGTACCAGGATCTCCGAAAGGTGCATTGGTTGATTCGGATGAAGAGAGATGTGGCAGACTTTATAGCTAGATGTCTAGTTTGCCAACAGATTAAGGCTGAGCACCAGAGACATACAGGACTGTTGAAGTCACTACCGATTCCTACATGAAAATAGGAGCATATTACGATGATTTTATTATGAGGTTGCCAAGGACCTAGAGAGGTCATGATGCAGTCTGGGTGATTGTGGACAGACTGACTAAGAACGCTCACTTCCTTGCTATCAAGAGCATAGATTCACTGGATAAGCTAGGTGATTTATATGTCAAAGAGATAGTACGGTTGTATGGGGCACCTGTGAGCATCACATATGATAAAGATTCTCACTTCACTTCTAGATTTTGGACTAGATTTCAGGAAGCTATGAGGTCTCGACTGAATATAAGCACCGTTTATCATCCTCAGACAGATGGTCAGTTCGAGCTGACTATACAGACCTTAGAGGATATGTTAAGAGCGTGTGCCTTGGACTTTAAGGGCTCATGGGACGACTACTTGCCTCTTACAGAGTTTGCTTACAATAACAGTTATCAAGCTAGCATTAGAATGGCTCTATACGAGGCTCTATATGGTAGGAGATGCAGATCCCTGATTGCTTGGAAAGAAGTGGGCGACAGAAAGGTCCTTGCTCCCGAGTTAGTTGAACAGGCAAATAGAGGTGTTCAGTTGATCTGTGACAGGTTGAGGACGACACAGAGTAGATAGAAGAGTTATGCAGATGCGCGAAGATGTCCTCTTGAGTTTCAGGTTGAGGACTTCGTATTTGTTAAGGTGTCACCGATGAAAGGTATAGTACGTTTCGAAAAAAGAGGAAAGCTGAGTCCTCACTTCATTGGTCCATTCAAGATTTTGGGTAAAGTGGGAGATGTAGCATATCGGCTAGCACTACCTTCACAGTTTTTGGGTATACATGATGTCTTCCATGTTTCGATATTAAGGAAGTATCATTCGGACCCTTCTCATGTCATCGAGTATGAGCCACTAGAGATTTATGAGGACATGAGTTATGTTGAGCAGCTGATCCAGATTCTCGACAGGAAAGAAAATGTGCTAAGATCTAAGACTATCCCACTAGTGAAAGTTCTATGGCGACATCATGAGACAGAAGAAGCTACTTGGGAGTTAGAGAGCCAAATGAAGGAGAAATATCATCAACTATTCGATGGACCAGTTTGAATTCAGAGGACTAAATTCTTAAAAGGTGTGGAGAAATGTGAAACCTGATATTTTCCATATTATGATGATTATGAGAAGTAAATTATATCTCAATGTGATGTTTTACAGGCCCGTAGATGACTAAAACACTCGGTTCTAGAGTGGGGCCCGATGGCATGCAAACCGAGGTAAGGTCCTAGACCCGAGAATTTCTTAGAAATGCCATGTTCATGCATGAAATGATGTGTAGAAGAAAAAACTAAGTGATGGGAGATGAAAAAGTGAGTTAAACTCGAGTTTTTAATTAAATCGAGAAAACAGACCTAATAAGAGAAATAAATTCGAATAAAATTTTAGAAATTCGTAAAAATTATTCCGAGACCATAGAAAATAATAAGGTGAAATTGACATGGGAAATAAAAATCATGAAGAAATATGGAGATTTAGGGGTCCAAATGAATTTTTGAAGTGAATCGAAACCTTAATTTCATTTTGCTCGGTATTGGCTAAATCGTGCAAAATGAGCTCGTTTGTGACATTTTTCTTAAACAAGTGACCCCCAAATTTTTACGGGACACACTATAGACATAGTATAACAATTGAGAAGATGAAATAATTTCTAGTGATAAGCATAGGTTTGGCCAGCCATGGAATGTTAAGGAAATGCTAAAATTTGGTTGAATTCGATGTTGTAGAATGATTGTCTAATACCAAAAAGTTCGGTTTATAGCTCAGTTTAGTAGAGAACTGTAAAACTATGAAAGTTTGATAATTTAACAAGTTGTGGTGTGTTGATTTTAGACTTGGATAAGTGTTTAGGTTGTTAAGTTTATAAGTTTGAAGATAAGAGAAAAGAAACTATCGAAATTGTCTAAACCGACCCTTTAATCGGTAAAATCGAGAAAATAGAAAAAGTGGACAAAATAGTCAAGTTTAGTGAAGTTTATGGAAGTGGATGTATGTTAAAGCATACTGAGATGGAATTGAGCATCATCTGATGAATTTTAAACTATTTTGGACGGCTCGAGGTATCGACATGCAAAACGAGGCAAACTCGGCACCCGACGATTTTGTGCTGTTCCAATATTCGTTAGATAAGAGATGCAATTTAAAGTGGTACTAGTATTCCCATTACCTTGTTTTTAATATATAAACATGTTTGAAATGTGTTTGAATTTATGAAATGTATTTCTGATATTTGAAAAAGTACTATTCATATTTAAACCGAAAAATCGAAGAAAAAGCCACCGTCCGAGCTCTCCGAGCGTATTTTTGACATATGTGAAATGCTTTGAAAAATGTGAATTGTAAAATGAAAATGAATTTTATGAATTAGTTTTATGTATACGAAATTTGACTATAAGCTCGTTTTGTTACTATACGAGTTAATAAGCCCAAAAAAGAATTCAGAAGTGTCATTTGAGACTAAGACAACATGTAGATCATGATATCTGTCATGCATGGCCCGTGTGGAGTTTAGACCTTCGTGATGCATGCCTTATGCTACATAGGGCACGCTTAGTTCTTTGTGGTACATGTTTAACTGCGTCGGGTATGTGTAGTCACTCGGTGCCTTATCGTCTGCCACTTCGTGCATTGTGTGTTTTGATCCTTATTGACGTAGGGTGTTGTACGACCCTGATCCAATCTACAGTCCCCTTACCGTGGTCATCAATACTCTGTTTGTTTGTCTCTCTTTTCGGAGGTTGAGTTTATATGAACATGACTTATACTTGCTATGTGTAATTGCCTAATCTCCAGTGTATGTTCTGTATGACTTCGAAAGAGAAGTAATAAACTTTGTGACAAGTAAATTATGTCATCCGAAATGTGTTTGATTTACTTGTTTTAAGATAAGTCTGTTTTCGATATATATATATGCTGACCAGTGTTTGTATAAAAGCATATTGTTTTCGTACGCTTTGATATTAAGACTGCTGCCTTAAACACATGTTTTACAGGGCTTGAAGAGCTCACCCATTTTTTTACTCTTATTGACTACTTGAAGTGATTACTGTCTACGCCTGCCGTATAATTGAAGTAGGCTGGTGGACTCGATACTCTCCCCAAGCTACTTCCAGTACACGATAAGTCATACTTTTACTTTTATTGCCAGATATCCTATATAGCATAGACAATTGATGTAAAGAACATTTTGGGATGTAATCTAAGCAAATATATATGTAAAGTTGTACACATATAGTTTATAGAATAAATGTACTTCTAGGGGTATTACAGAAGTCACTATTAATTATGAAATAAGATTAAAAACAACTCTTGTGAAATATAAACTGTATTTTAAATTTTACAGGTAGGTAGGTAAGTTCATAAGTAAACCGTTATGCCAACAAAATTTTGTAAAATGAAAATGTTAAAAATCAGCACTGATGAAATATAACTTAATTAAAAAATTAAAAAAAAATTAATCATATTTTTACGTTTATGTGGCGTGGCAGCTCCGCCTATTTCTTTCTTTTTTTTCCTTCATCCTATTTCTCTCCTTTCTGTAACCAATTGCCGCTTCCTTTGCCGGATTTCCTCTGCGTTGGCACTAACGACTACTCCTCATCCGTCCCTCGATTAGCTGATGCCGACTCTCTCTCCTTGGTTCGATCACTCTTCGCCTTTCTCTGTCCCTCTTCTTTCATTTCTCCTCTGTTTTACAGAAGAGAAAAATGAGAGAGTGATCCGACCCCTCACTTTCGTTTTTTTTTTTTTCATATATATTATATATTAATATCATATATTATATAAATAAATATTTATATATATAATATATTATTATAATATATTATATAGATAAAAATCTATCTATAGAAACATCTAGATTTGAAGAGTAATTCTCGCAGGCCACCTTTGTAGATCCATCAAGAAAAGAAACTCCATCCAATCAACTCTTTTAACACTAACACAGCACTCATCCACGTACAGCCTACCACCATGCCTATAAAGCTCACATCCCTTTTTTTTTTCTCAGCCAACGTGAATAGAAATTCATTAATGAACTGCAGACATAACAGCCTGCAAGCGAATTAGTAAATACATTATCCTTCCTGAGAATATGAACAAATTCAACATTGCCAATTTTCAATCATAGCTGATCAATCCCATTAAACAGTCTCCCTTCTTCCCAAGGCCTCTTAGCAAAATGAAGAAACCATGAAACAGCAGGCTTTGAATCAAATACCACGATCAAATCATTCAGTTTAAACCATGGATATTTATGGAACATAATAAGAGCTTCTTTGAAGGCCAAGTTCTCTGCAATATTAGAAATTTGATTAGCAATTGGTGTAAAGAACATTATAATAACAAATCCTGATTAACGCTCCACCGCACCCTGCCAAACATGAAAAAACACATACAAAACCAGCCACATTGAATTTAAGTTTATTCGAAACTGGACAAGTCCAACTACCATCAAATCTCATCTTGTGAATTGCAGTACCAAACCGAGCTTTATGAGGGGCTGACCACCAACAAGTTTCATATAATGTAACTTCATAATCAAATGCTTTAAACCAGTACAAAGCTTTCATCTTCACAAAAAACAGAATCACCTCCCCATCCCATTTCTTCCTCTTCAGAGCTTATTGACAGATTTTTCAAAGAAAAATAACACTTGTCCAATATGGTTCTTTTTTCAATCCTTAACACCAGATGGCCAAATCTTGCAAACATCTTTTTTTTTTTAAATCGCTCCATCTTAGTTTGATGAAATAATATCATATCCATTCTTATTTGACATATCAGCTTCATTATCCTTCCTTTAATCAACTCTGATGAAACTCTTCAAGAGATCCACGAAACGATTCTCATATCTTAAGTTAAAGAACTCACCAAAAACAAGCCTTTCACAATCAAGATTGAGATCAATGATCTTAAACTCTTCAATACACAACCTATATTGATTTACTGTTGCAGACCCATAAATTCCAAGTCCTTCAACTTTTCCAATATTATCTGTTCATCACATCGAGGGGTTAAACCTAGTTTCTTTCCCAAGCTCCAAATCTCTTCAGCTTTCTTCATAAGAATAAAATTCCTGTTTTCAATATCTATCAGACGGAGGAATTAACAATTTTTTCGTTCTCTTTTGTCCTTCTAGCAACAATGGCCTTCTTATTTTTCTCACCACTCTTCTTCCCTTTCTTATTAATATTAGAACTTAATTTCTCCTCTATATCGACATAGAATTTCCATTTCTTCTCGTTTGGGACAGAGGACATGTTTAAATCTTCTGTTTCAGAAATATAAGAGTCAATAATATTGTTAATATGCCCAACCTCTTCAGCATGCTTGAAGTCCCCATGTGCTCCCTCACACTCATTCTCTTTCCTTGATATACTATCGTCCAATTGTGCCACATTCCTTATCATCCTTTCCTCAAAATGCTTTTAGCATCCCAATAGACAAGTCTGACAAACGCCTTAAAGAGACTTTATCACTCTGACTCTTGAACCTATCATTCTCATCGGAACCTCCATCCCTATTAACGGCACCAACTATATTTTCAAAGGAATCATGTTCCATGTATTGCTTGCTTTTCTCTGCCGCATCTTCATTCATTTCCTGTCTTTGAACCCCATTTATCAAGGAAGTTGGTCATTTTCCAACTGAATCAGCCTCTTCATATCCTACGTCTCCATTACCATTTGATATTAACCTGGCTAAGCAGCAACAGGAATATACCTTCCACGTATTCGGATTGCATTGACGATAAAGAGATGACGTCGATGCAACTTGTTCCTCGTATAGTCTGCAAAAACAACAGGAGTCAGAGGGGACAGGGATTTGTCTCTGCACGCGCACTCCGATGATTAAGTCAGAAATCGGGAGTTGTGTATGAAGGAATGAAGAAGAGAATGTATTACTTAATTCAGAGAGTTTAAGTTTTTTCCTTTCCTTTTTGTTCTTTGGTCTCTCTCCCTTTTTCTGAGAGCTCACATGGATATTTATAGGTTTCTCTAAGTTGGTTCGAGCTGAGACCCAGGCGCGTGTCTGGGCCGTGACAGAGTCATAAAGCACTCTGTCGTGCTTCGGGTCAAGCAGCTTGCGGGAGAGTCGGCAGGCGGCAGAGTACCCATGGACCTCTGCCGCAGACTATGCGGAAGACCTCTGCCGCTGGCTGTGCGGGAGGCCTCTACCGCGGTTGTGCGAGAGACCTCTACCGCGGCTGTGCTGGAGACCTCTGCCACGGGGGCAATGCGGGAGACCTATGTCGCAATAGAGGCGATGGAGGTCTGTCGCGCCTACTATGCGGTACACATACCGGGCGACAGAGTGCCTAACGCCCCGAACACTCTGTCTTTTAACAGGCAACTGTGTCGCGTGGCAACTCTGTCGCAACATCAGCCACCTGGCTTATTCTTGTTCTGACACGTGGCAGTCAATGGTTGGCGGGTGGTTGTACACGTGGATTCTGGTGACACAACCACCATCAATTGCTCCCCACTCTTTGGTAGGAATATTTCCCGCGAAAGAGGATTCTTAATAGAAAGATATATTTTCGGAAAGAATTTTACATACCTTTCTCAGGCCTGACTATCACGACGCGAGCGCGTCTTTAGTTCTTGCGGCCTTTATGTTTCCATTGCCTGGCCACAGTGACGCATAGCGCCTCAGGCTCTTACGGCTCGTCTGAGTATACGCCTGGCCACAGTGACGCATAGCGTCTCAGGCTCTTACGACTCTTCTGAATATACGCCTGGCCACAGTGACGCATAGCGCCTCAGGCTCTTACGGCTCGGCTGAATGTACGCCCGGCCACAGTGAAGCATAGCGCCTCAGGCTCTTACGGCTCGGCTGAATGTACGCCCGGCCACAGTGACGCATAGCGCCTCAGGCTCTTACGGCTCGGCTGAATGTACGCCCGGCCACAGTGACGCATAGCGCCTCAGGCTCTTACGGCTCGGCTGAATGTACGCCTGGCCACAGTGACGCATAGCGCATCAGGCTCTTACGGCTCTTCTGAATATACGCCTGGCCACAGTGACGCATAGCGCCTCAGGCTCTTACGGCTCTTCTGAATATACACCTGGCCACAGTGACGCATAGCGCCTCAGGCTCTTACGGCTCGTCTGAATATACACCTGGCCACAGTGACGCATAGCGCCTCAGGCTCTTACGGCTCGTCTGAATATACACCTGGCCACAGTGACGCATAGCGCCTCAGGCTCTTACGGCTCTTCTGAATGTACGCCCGGCCACAGTGACGCATAGCGCCTCAGGCTCTTACGGCTTGGCTGAATGTACGCCTGGCCACAGTGACGCATAACGCCTCAGGCTCTTACGGCTCGGCTGAATGTACGCCTGGCCACAGTGACGCATAGCGCCTTAGGCTCTTACGGCTCTTCTGAATATACGCCTGGCCACAGTGACGCATAGCGCCTCAGGCTCTTATGGCTCGTCTGACAGATCTAAGCTTTTCCTTAGTGCTTGTGAATCCTTTTCTTCTACTAAGGGCACCATCTTGGGTGACAGTGCTCCAATTTTCATGGGAATCAATGCACCACCCTTGCCTCTCGGGGCTGTACCCTCTTCATTACTTCTTCTTGAGCCACATATTTCTTGGCTCTAGCAAACAGGTCAAAAAGTGTCGCCGGTTGGTCGAGGGAGAGGGATTCTTGCAACTTTTCAGACCTCGTCCCTTGCAGCATTGCAGCCGTGGCTACCCCTGCTGGTAGATCATCCACCTCCAAGGTTGCATCTCTGAACCGATCTACGTAGCTCTTCAAGGATTCTTTATTTCCTTGTTTAAGAGTGAGTAGGTAAGTAGCGTCCTTCTTTCTGTGGCTGTTAATCATGAAGACTTGCAAAAATTCATTTCGCAATTGGTCGAAGGATGAGATGGAACCTTCGCTCAACCCATTGAACCACTTCAGAGCGTGCCCAGACAATGTGAGCGAAAAAGCCCTGCAAATAATTTCGTCTTCCTATCCATGCAGCAACATGAGGGACTCATAACTCTGTATGTGATCATAGGGGTCTGCTTTGCCGGTGTAAGTGGCCATAGAAGGCATCTTGAACTTCTTCGGCAAAGGTTTGTTCAGGATCTCCGGACTGAACGAAATCCTCCTTTTTTGACGATCATCCGGAGACACCAGTTCCCTTTTTTTTAAAATCTTTTGGACGACTTTCTCCACGTTTTCCGACCCTTGGACTGAGTATGCTCCCCTCTCTTCGGGTCTAGAAGAGCCCGACTGGTAAGCACCCCTTCTAGCGCCTCCTATTCCGTGACTCGACCTTTCGAGACAATCTCGGGGGTCAGAACTCCTCTGTCTTCGACGCTCCCCGGACCTATGTTCTCCTAACTCATGGTCAAACTCCGCGGGAGAAGTACCGCGCCATGTGGGAGAACTCTGTCGCATATCGGCCAGAGGGGAACTCTGCCGCCTATGAGCGGCGGGAGACCTCTACCGCCTATCGGCCAGAGGGGAACTCTGACGCCTATAGGCGGCGGGAGAGCACCGTCGCGTAAGTGTTGCGGGAGACCTCTGCCGCCTATGATCTACGGGAGAACTCTGCCGCCTATGATCTGCGGGTGAGCTCTGCCGTCTGCGATCAGCGGCTGAGCTCTGCCGCCTATGTGCTGCGGGTGAGCTCTGCGGTATGCCTGCTGCGGGAGATCTGTGAAGTCTACGGACCGCGGGCGAGTACTGCCGCCGATCTGCTGCGGGAGAGCTTTGTCGCCAGCGGATTGCGGGTGAGCTCTGCCGCCTTTCTGCTGCGGGAGAGCTCTGAAGTCTGCGGTCCGCGGGTGAGCTCTGCCGCCTGTCTGCCGCGGGAGAGCTCTGACGCGTCGGGTCAACGGTAGCATTCACTTCCCGTAACCCTGCCACCTGATGTTTCCTTTGAAATGCGGTAGAGTTCGGGGCCAATTCCGTGGCGTCATTTAGCGCTCCTGCCCCTTGTCCAACACTCGCCAGGGTGGAGGGTTGACCTCTTTCATAGATCTGCCTTGGGATGTTTTCCCCCACCAACTACTGCACTTCAGGGGGTAAGCTGAATTGCGGGAGAGCGTTCTTGAAGAAGTTCACCACAGCTTTCAACGCTGTCGTCGTCTCCTCATTCTGACGCTTCAGAGCCTCAAATTCCTCCATAGAAACCGAGGCCACTCTGCCACCCTTTTCATTCTGTCTTTGTCCTTGTTCTGATCTGATATGGGGACTCACAGAATTCTGCTCCCTTGTCTCCTCCGCCTCTGTAGAACGCGTCCTCACCATTTGGATAGAGAACCTGACTTTTTGTCAGCTTCCCACAGACGGCGCCAATTGATATTAACCTGGCTAAGCAGCAACAGGAATATACCTTCCACGTAGTCGGATTGCACTGACGACAAGGAGATGACGTCGATGCAACTTGTTCCTCGTATAGTCTGCAAAAACAACAGGAGTCAAAGGGGGCAGGGATTTGTCCCTGCACGCGCACTCCGATGATTAAGTCAGAAATCGGGAGTTGTGTATGAAGGAATGAAGAAGAGAATGTATTACTTAATTCAGAGAGTTTAAGTTTTTTCCCTTCCTTTTTGTTCTTTGGTCTCTCTCCCTTTTTCTGAGAGCTCACCTGGATATTTATAGGTTTCTCTAAGTTGGTTCGAGCTGAGGCCCAGGCGCGTGTCTGGGCCGCGACAGAGTCATAGAGCCCTCTGTCGCGCTTCGGGTCAAGCAGCTTGCGGGAGAGTCGGCAGGCGGCAGAGTACCCATGGACCTCTGCCGCAGACTATGCGGAAGACCTCTGCCGCTGGCTGTGCGGGAGGCCTCTACCGCGGCTGTGCGGGAGACCTCTACCGCGGCTGTGCTGGAGACCTCTGCCACGGGGGCAATGCGGGAGACCTATGTCGCAATAGAGGCGATGGAGGTCTGTCGCGCCTACTGTGCGGCACACATACTGGGCGACAGAGTGCCTAACGCCCCGAACACCCTGTCGTTTAACAGGCAACTGTGTCGCGTGGCAACTCTGTCGCAACATCAGCCACGTGGCTTATTCTTGTTCTGACACGTGGCAGTCAATGGTTGGCGGATGGTTGTACACGTGGATTCTGGTGACACAACCACCATCACCATTGCCAGAACTAGAGCTTCTTTGAGAACTAAGTCTACCGTTATTCACATTTGGAACATTGAACACTTGATCTTTGAGACAGCATGGGAATAAAGAAACCAATTCCGGTTCCACTTCAGAAACTCAACAGAGTAAATCTTATTCCCCACATGCAATTGAATAACTTCATCTATCTTTTGTAATGAATTGCAAATAATTTGCATGGCACCTCTGTTGAATGACTTGAACTTGAGAATCTCCCCGACCATGCAAATAAATTCACCAAATAAGTCAGCTAAGATTCGAAACGCAGATAAATTCCAAGCATGGATCGGGATGCCATAGCACACGACCCACTACCTTCTACTAATTTTCTCCACATCTTCTGACCACTCCTGAATATTATGAAACCATCTACTCAACCATGACCAGTTCTCATCTTTCATGCCATGAAAGAGCTTTTGATCTTGAAATGTGATGAGAAAGAGCTTACCTGAAATTCTTCTGACTGTTAATCCACATAAACCTTCCCTCTGAATTTGATTACAAATCATACTAGTTTCAGTGAATAACTGTTACCATATAAAATTTAAATTCAAGCAAAATATAAAATGTTATTATCTAAAAATTTGTTTGCAGAGATTGTACTGATTCTTTGCAAATCTTGTCATCTGATTTGTTGACTAGGTTAACTGACTGGATTGGATATTGATTTGTAGCAGCTTTTGCAATAAATAAGATACATAGCTGTAGAAATGGGTAGGGTTAAAAAGACCAAGATATCTCCCTTAACATGAAACATAAGTCCAAGATGCATATATCCATCAGATCAGATCCGAGAATATCTTGTGCATAACTAATATCCACTGAAAAAACTGCCACTTGACATGAAATTAATCAAGAAATATAAAATTTGACCAAATTATAATGATAAGTGACAACTCTGGCTTCATTTTTTGGGCACTATGATCTCATTAAGAAAAGGTATGTCACTACCTAGTTGATCATGCCACATTGCATCCAAGACAACACAATTAAATAACTTATTTAGAACAAAAAGAAAAATTGTATAGCACTCCTTGCTAGTATATTTTTATTACATTCGTCATTGAAAATGCTCCATCCACTGGCAGATGATCTTTAGGGAATCAAACGGTCTCGTTTACTCACTGGCCAAAGCTGGTGTTGATAGAACTAGTTGGCTTAAAGCTTGGTGGTGATCTTGGGGATTGTTCTCCCCTCGTGGTTTCATTTTTCTCTGGTTTTATGTTTTTTTCCTCACTGTATGAGGTTTCTGTTTTGTCTATGTTTCCAGTTACCGTTATTGTCCTGACTTTGTTAAGTTTTTATTCGAATAAATTCCTTGATTTAGCCAGAAAAGTGAGTGTACTATCTCAGCCTCAGTCTTATAGACCTGTGGACTTGAGGGAAGCATGTAGAGGCTGTATTATCAAGACTTTTATAAAATGCAGACAGTTCTTTGTCAATAAAATCTTTTGCTCTGTTTGAACATTGTAGAATAATGATACTAGAAGCATACTCCCTCACAGGTAATGGCTGTTGATTCCAATTTACAGTTGCATATTTTGTATAATTTAAAGAAAAAAATCAGAATAAATACTGTTAACGGTTAAATTCAAATTGATATAATTTTGAGTTAGGGTTTATCTCTCAGATCATTTAGGTTTGGATTATTTCAGATTTGAATTAACAGGAAATCAAATAGTTAACTTTTCTTTCTTTTTTTTTTTTTTTTGGCTAAATCAGAGGTTCATTTCATTAGAATATGACGAAGCAATATAGGACTGTGCAACACCTAATCGAAACAGAAAATCAGACCCAGAACAAAGAAACAGTCGTTAAACATAGCAAAGCCAAACAGGAAGAAAAAAAAAGGGATAAATGACTGCAGCAACAACTTTATCACCACCAACGTTTTAACCTATCTGAACAGTCAACATCAGTCATTCCATTTGCTTCCCTATAGATCTTTCTTCATGAGACCTTGCATTTGTCAATGAGGCAATCAATGTCCAAGAAAGATTCCATAGCTTCCAAGGTCTAGACTTCTTATTTCTGCACCAGTTAATTGCAATCATTGAATCGGATTCAATGATTAGCTTAAAGACACCACATTTTCTACAGCTTACAAACAGGTCCAATGCTTCTTTAATAGCCCTAAGTTCAGCAATGTTTGAGTTAACAGTTCCCAAAGGTCCCAAGAAAATAGCTACAACATCAGCTTTTGAGTCTCTAAGGATACCTCTACATCCTCCCGGACCAGGATTACCTCTTGCCGATCCATCAACATCGAATTTAAGTTCCCCATCCGATGGTGAAGTCCATTGAGAGACAGGTCTGACATGATTCAAAGGAGAGTTGGAGGCACATAATAAAGGGTCATTCTACTAACCTGGTTCATGAAAAAGGACTTCACTGTAAAGAGTTTTAATCCACAACAAAGTCCTTAATTTAACTAGAAAAATCAGTTCCTCGACATTAATTTTTTTGTTATCAAAAACAATATCATTCCTCATGAGCCATATGGACCATATTGTAGCAGTGAAAGCTGAAACCCACCGAGATTACTTGAAGCCAGTAAATGGGAGATCAAAACATTGAATGAAAAAAGGAGACCATGAATCGGGTAGACCCCAACTAATACTCCACCAGTTGAAGAAAGAGATCCAAAATTGAGATATATGGGAGCACTTAAAAAAAAGATGATTAACTTTTCGTTATAAATTAAAATAGGTTCGATTCAAACAAATTGAATAAAATTTTCAAATTCGGATCAACTTTAAAAGCTCTACCAAAGATATTGATTCAAATCAAAATTATATAAAACTTATAAATACAAGAGAAAAAGAAAAAGAAAAAAGGATACATTAGTGTATATATATATATATATATATATTATCTTCTTAAGTCGCTGAAAAACTAATAGTATTTTATGTTATATTTTTAATTTTAATTAAATTGATATTTTTGAAATGTGAAAGAGATTTTATATTTGTATTAGGATAATCTTACAAAGGTACTAATAATTTATTAGATTCTATTATATTTATTGATTTTGTTGTTCTCTGAAACAATAATGATGAATTGTTGACGTCCTTCGTGCCATGTGCTGCCGAAATCTCTGCAAAAAAGAAGAAGATCAGAGGGATGCAGGGCTTTCCCTGCGTTTGCACTCCGATACTTAAGTCAGATCGAGAATTTGACAGAGTTTCAGTAGGGGAAATAGAGACTTAAGTTAATGAGTCGTACCTGACCCCTATTTATTCTTTGTTCCTTAATTACGCTTTTGTCTTTTTACTTTAATATTCTGTTCTTGGATGAAAATGTCTCAATACATTTAATGTGGCTCTTATCTGTTTAATTATCTCGTGCATAAGCTCATGCGCAGATATGCCACGTGGCACATTATGATTAGCCGAAATAGCATCGAAATTATTATCTACAACAATTGCTCCCTATTTTTTCGCTGGGTATAACCTTGTGGAAGAGTACATATGTTCTTACTGTAGCCTCAGGTCAAGTTCTTACATTAGATTCTGAAATCAAATTCTCTGGCCATCTAATTCTTAAGCTCTTGTTGGAGTGCGTCGCTTACCTCGCGCATTTTTCGCTTCAAGCCCTTTGTTTTGGGTGTTTAGCTTACCTCGCGCACTTTTCGTTTCAAGCTCTTGCACATTATCTTCGTGGCTTATATCGCGCATTTTTCGTTTTAAGCCTTTTATTTGGGTGCGTGGCTTACCTCGCGCATTTTTCGCTTCAAGCCCTTGCACATTTTCTTCACGGCTTACATCGCGCACTTTTCGCTTCAAGCCTTTTATTTGGGTGCGTGGCTTACCTCGCGCATTTTTCGCTTCAAGCCCTTGCACATTTTCTTCACGGCTTACATCGCGCACTTTTCGCTTCAAGCCTTTTATTTGGATGCGTGGGTTACCTCGCGCATTTTTCGCTTCAAGCCCTTGCACATTTTCTTCATGGCTTACCTCGCGCACTTTTCGCTTCAAGCCTTTTATTTGGGTGCGTGGCTTACCTCGTGCATTTTTCGCTTTAAGCCCTTTATTTGAGTGCTTAGCTTACCTCACGCATTTTTCGCTTCAAGCTCTTGCACTTTGTCTTCGTGGCTTACCTCGCGCATTTTTCGCTTCAAGCCTTTTGTTTGTTGAGTGCATGGCTTGACGAGGCTAAAAGTTGATGCCATACTCGCTGAGCTCGACAGCCCATTTCACCAATTGTCCTAAATGTTCAGGCTTTTGTAGTGTTTGTTTCAGAGGTTGATCTGTCAATACCACTATTGAATGTGCTTGGAAATAGGGACGCAACTTTCTTCCAACCATGACCAGTGCCTAAGCTACTTTCTCAACTTGCGGGTACCGTGTTTCCACATCTAAGAGTACTTTGCTCACGTAATAGATTGATCTATCTCTGTCAGCAGTCTTCCTCAACAGCACCGCACTCACTGCCTTGTCTCCTATACCCAGATACACAAACAAGTGATCCCTGGTCAAAGGTCTCGATTGCAACATGAGTTCCCTTAAATACTCCTTCAATTCCTCCACAGGCTTAGGCTTGGGCGATTCAGTAATGGTAAGGGTTTCCTTTCTTTGCATACCCTTACATATGGTGGATGCAACATTGCATGTTCTCGCCCTCCTTTGATCTCCCCTTATTTGTCATATTCCTTCAGGAGTGGGAAACTTCATCAACCATCTCTTGTCGAGATTGTCCTCATCACTTCTTCCTGAGCCATGTATTTGTTTGCTCTGGAGAACAAGTCTGATACCATTGTTGGTTGATCTAGAGATAATGACTCCTGCAGCTTCTTGGACCTCATCCCCTACAGCATGGCTGTCACTGCTACCTCAACTTGTAAATCCCGAATCTCCAGTGTGGCATTACGAAATCGATCTATGTAACTCTTGAGTGATTCTCTATTTCCTTGTTTCAAGGTAAGCAGATAGGTAACATCTTTCCTCTTTTGACTGTTCGTAGGAATTCACTCCTTGGTTGATTAAAAGATGAAATGACCCTTCAGGCAAACTATTGAACCATTTTAGCGTATTATCGGTTAAAGTCAGGGAGAATGCTCTACACATAATCTCATCCTCCCATCCGTGTAACAATATCAGTGACTCATAGTTCTGAATGTGGTCATAAGGGTCGGTTCTTCCTGTATACGTTGTTATCTGAGGCATTTTAAACTTTGGGGGCAATGATTTTCCCATAATTGCTGCACTGAATGAGATCCTCCTTCTCTGATTTTCTTCAACTAGAACCAATCTTTTTTCTTCTAAAATGTGTCCCACCATTCTTTTCATGTTTGTCGCAACTTGTGCCTTGGACGCAAGTCTGTTTTGCACTTTCTTAGCATCATATGAATCTACTTGGTCGCAGTCCATAGCTTCTCTCCCGTTACCCTGAGTTCGATTTTGACGAGTTTGAGATTGAAAGTTTGCCATTCCAATTTTAAGGTTTCGTATTAGATCTATTTCCAAATCTCTCCCAACATGAGACCCTGTCATTACCATACATTTGATTCCATTGTTTGGCGGGCCATTTGTGTGCTGGAGCCAAGGATCTTCCACGTCCAAATATCCAGAATCTACCATAGCCGGACCCTCAAGGTTTCTAGTACTTTGGCGTCTCTTGCCACCAACAATCTCCCATGTTGAATTCCTTATACCATGACGCCGTAGTTTTTTGACACCTTAATGTCTCCAGTTCATTGGAGTCTCGCGCATGGGGGTCTTCCGTAACTTGGCACCACAGGCCTTCCGAGGCCTCACGCACAGGGTCTCTCATACCTTGACGCCTCATGTCTTCCTCAGTCTCACATATAGGGTCTCGTGCGGCCATGCCGCGAGGATCTTGAGTAGAAGGGTCTCGCGTGAGCTGGCTTCTCTGCGCTATGAATGCGCCACGTGGCGTATGAAGAATGCGCCATGTGGTGCACGAAGCAAACGGGAGGTCTTGCACGGTCATGCCGTGAGAGTTTCGTGCACCCCTACCATGAGAGTCTCGTGCTCCCCTGTTGTGAGGATCTCGTTGCTACCCTTGCGGCTCGCGGCATTATTCACTCTAGCGATACTTCCACCTTCGCGGCATTCGCGGTATCACTTCACCTTCTCGGATCTCACAACAAGACTGCATTCTCGCGGCATCTTCCACTTTCACTCTCGCGGCATTTGCGGCGTCTAAACACCCTCGCGACACTCACGGCATCCTTTGCGGCAAGTTGTACACACTCGTGGCAAACTATACACTCTCGCGACAAGCATCCCTTGTGGCAAGGCATTCATCTTCGCGGCAAGTCTCGAATCTTCGAACCTTCGCGGCAAGGCATTCACCTTGGCGGCAAGCTAATACTCGCGACAATGTATTCACTGTCACGACCCAATTCCATTCTCTTTAACCGAAAATCACTAAAAAATTTTTGCGTTTTACTGTTACCTTACCCGGTTGTGAACTAACTCACCACACACTGTTGGGCTGTGAGTCAATAATAAACTCCACATCTCATTCATTCTCAGTTAAATAAAACGATGTTATACATTTGCATTTAATCTTGTACTTATACAAAAGCATGTTTTACTGACATCTACATCCCCATAATTACAACTCAAAAGAATACTGTGCTTTTACATTGTTTAGATACAAAAAGAATCACTGTGTATATACCTCTAAGCGATGGAGATGCAGCGGAGTCCAAAATACCACGCCTCAGTCCTCACTGGGCTACTATGCACGCTCTGTAGGGGGAAATAGAGAGGGATGAGCAACCACACGCTCAGTAAGGCAATAATGCAAGCATGGTAGATAACTACTCTATCTACATGCTGATAGTGTTATGCATAAATCGTTTGTAGTAGGAGCATGAGGAAGTAAAACTATGCCATATGAGTATACATATATATCATGTATCAAAATCATGTACATTGGCATATAAAACATGGTAAAAACATCATGTATAAATCATCTCATGCTCGATCTCATTTAAATTCATAAAAAGGGCAATTCATTAAGAAACCTCCTTTTTAAACCCACGTCATAAAACTCTTTCTCAACACATACAATCTCATCACATCAATTCATAATCACAACCTCATTTTTATTTCACAAATCAATTCCATGAGGCTCGACCCCTCCTTCGGGTCTACCTTAAACAATCACAAATCACACTTAGAGATTTAAAATCATGTGGTAGTAAGTAAATCAAGCAAAGAGACAGGTTACTATATCTCAAGTGACTACGTTGACCAATTGTCACATATCATCCCAGACCACACGGATCCCGGTGTGCGGGGTATCATGCTGGCACGAAGGTGGGTTAGTTCTCCGCCAGACTTTGTCAAATCAAGTAACCACCACGCGGTACATCGTACTCCATGTGATATACACGGTACATCGTACTCCGCGGACCCATAACATGGTTGGGGGTGCTTACCGTGGTCTTATCTACCCCATACCAAGTGTAACCTTTATAGTCTCAGGAGCGCATGGGAGTAACCTCAATACCAGGTCCTAGCCCCTCATGGCCTTGCTCGCCCCTGTTGGGTTCCCTGATTCAGGTCCTAGCCCCTCACCCTCACCCCACTCAAGAGGTCTGTTAGGCCTGTTGGGTTCCCTGAATGGATTATGTCAGGTCCTAGCCCCTCACCCTCACCCCACTCAAGAGGTCTGTCAGGCCTGTTGGGTTCCCTGAGTTAATCTGTATCTCTCACCACGGCCTCATACATACCACAGTGTGAAAATCGGCGCGAGCTATGCTCTAGCGCGAATTCATGCATCAAAACCAATCACTTCGTACGAGCAACGCTCTAGTACGACATTTATGCATAAAATATGAAGAAACCACGTACGAGCATAGCTCCAGTACGGTTATATGCATAAGAAAAACCACTCAAATCCAAGTACGAGCGTAAGCTCCAGTACGGTTTATAAAACATCATCACAATTCAAATCAAAGTGCGAGCTAAGCTCAAGCACGTATCACACAAGTGAAAACATAGAGATCCAGCGCGAGCGAGGCTCTAGCGCGATTTATATCATGCAAATACGATAGGCGGCTCATACACAATCAAACAATCCCGGCAATCGAGTTTAGCACTTCACAAATGCTTTTCCACAACATCAATAAAACACTAGCTGGCCCATCTACAAGCTTGCTTAAAACCAAGCAATTCCGTTTTGAAAAACATCAAAACATTAGATTTATGCAATTATTAGCCTTACTATCCCATTTCTTTACAATACCATTTCAACCACCAAATCTCATACAATTATTCATAGTCACATCCATACATCTTCAAAACACATTTCTATAAATCCATGCACATTTTCAAAGCCCTATACACCCACAAAATACGAGCAGCTACCTCTATATACTTACAGAATTCCCTTACCTGGAATCGCGATGTGTGATTCCACTTCCTTAAGCTGCTTACTCGTATGGTTCGATTCATCTTCAACGAACTCTTCGGGACTGCACAAAATCGTATCCCGCATTATATTCGATCCATATAATATGACATCGTGCGTTCACTATGGTCAATTCGACCTATAGTTTTCTATTAACGCTTATGAGGCCTCGTTTCATTACTTTACCCAAAACTCGAGTCTATGGATTCTTTTAGGCCTATTAACTCATTCCAAATCGATATTAAATCGATATCAAGCTCATAGTGTTCATATTTCATTGATTTCCTCACTATGGCATTTGTCAAGCATTTACATACTCATTTTCATAATTTCACCTAAACCCACATTATAACTCCACATAACCATTTCAAATCACCCACATTACTCATTTAACAACTTATCATAGTCCATAAACCACCAACTCCCCAAATCATACTTTCTCACACTAGAGGCATTCCATTTTCTAGGTTACATTAGTTTCTAACACAACCTAGGTGTTTCCATCCATACATACTCATGCCAAACAACTCCAAAATCAATTAAATAGACAATGTACTTGGATTGGAGTGTTAGAATCTTACCAAATATAATTTTTCTCCTTGCTCCAAATGTCAATGCCCTTATCTCCTTTAATACCCACTATGGGATTTTGGGTTCCAACTATGTTGTTCTCTTCCTCAAGATGAACAACTTAATGTCTAATGGTCTCCCCTCAATTCTTGCTGGAAATGGCTGATTTTAGAGAGAGAAAGTTAGGTTTTTGGGTTAGAAATGGAAGATTGGTGTTTTTCCCGAAATTTTCAGATTTTCAGCCCTCCTTATCTAGAAATAGCTTGAGTAGATCGATCTGGTCCAAGAGGAGATCGATCTAGTCCCCTTAAATCTCTCATTTTCATGAAATTTTAAGCATGAAATCGATCTGTCGAAGCATGAGATCGATCTGGTCCCAAACAGAGAGCTAAGGAGATCGATCTGGGTGCTTGAGGATCGATCTTTTCATTATAGAATGCTTAGGAGATCGATCTGGCCCCATTGGAGATCGATCTGCTCTATTTCATTGCCCAAATAAGAGCATTCTGGCTCTTCCAGATCGATCTCTCATCCTATGAGATCGATCTGGCCTTAATGTTTTTCCAGATTTCCTGCAGTTTCCTTGCTGCAACTCATACCAACACATCCTTAATCTGTTGCCATGGCCGTTTTCTCATCCATCCACCTTTATAACTTGAAAATGGCATCCATTCATAACTTATGCACATTGAAACTTGTGTGCATTCATTGTATGTCTAAAGGTATGCTACATAAAACCAAATGGAAGCATAACTTCATTCCATTTTACCACACTACTCATTTTGAGTTTCAATCACATTCATCACTTACAAGAACTCATTTCTTCATATTAATACTTAATGAAACTTGTATGTACGTTATAAATTATATTACACATACGTACATTGAATCCATGGACTTACATCAATCATACTTTACATTACAAGTCCATTCACATTCATTACACATCACAACTTTACATATACGGGGTCTCACATTCTCCCATCCTTCAAGGAATTTGGTCCTCCAAATTAGAAACAAGTCACTCTTCAAAAAGTTGGGGGTACTTCTCCCGTATCAAGTTCTCCAATTCCCATGTGGCCTCTTTCGCCGTGTGATGTTGCCAAAGAACTTTCACCAAGGGAATTGTCTTATTCCGCAACACTTTCTCTTTTCTATCCAATATCCGAATCGGCTTCTCAACATACGTCAAACTCTCATTGAGCTCCAACGGCTCATATCTTATCACGTGTGCCGGGTCCGGGTGATACTTCCGAAGCATCGAGACGTGGAAGACGTTGTGGACATTTGCCAAGTCCGGTGGCAATGCCAACCTATACGCCTTATCTCCCACTCTCTCCAAAATCTCGAAGGGTCTGATATATCTAGGGCTCAGCTTACCCTTCTTACCAAATCTCATAATACCCTTCGATGGTGATACCCTCAGAAACACCGACTCACCCTCATCAAACTCCAGTGGTCTTCGTCTCTTGTCAGCATAACTCTTTTGTCGGCTCTGAGCTGTCCGTAATCTCTCACATATCAACTGGACGTCCTCAGATGCCTGCTGCACTAAGTCCGGAGCAAAAATCTGTCTGTCACCAACCTCTTCCCATCCAATGGGGGAACGGCATCTACGTCCATACAATGCTTTATAGGGTGCCATCCCGATACTCGCATGATAGCTATTATTATAAGCGAACTCGGCTAACTGCAGGTGGTCATCCCAGGAGCCTCTAATATCCAGCACACACGCTCTCAACATATCCTTGAGGGTCTGTATAGTCCTCTCTGTCTGCCCATCTGTCTGAGGATGAAAAGCGGTGCTAAAACTCAGTCGGGTCCCCAGCACTTCCTGAAAATGTTCCCAAAAATGGGAAGTGAAGCGGGCATCCCTATCAGAAACAACGCTCACTGGTACTCCATGTAGCCGTACTATCTCTCGAATATACAGGTTCGCCAACTGACTCAGTGTATCGGTAGCTCTCATAGCCAAGAAATGGGCGGACTTAGTCAACCGGTCCACAATAACCCATATGGCATCATGACCTCTACGGGTCCTCGGCAACCCCATCACAAAATTCATGGTGACATGCTCCCACTTCCATGTCGGTATTGGTAGAGGCTGCAATAATCATGCAGGCTTCTGATGCTCTACCTTCACTTGCTGACAAACGAGACACTTAGCGACATATTCAGCAATGTCTCTCTTCATTCCAGACCACCAATAAACCTTCCGAAGGTTTTGATACATCTTGGTACTTCCCGGATGTATTGTATACTTCGATGAGTGAGCCTCTGATAAAATCGTTCGCCTGATCTCAGGATCCCTGGGAACGCATACTCTGCCTCTGAACCTCAATAACCCATCAGCACTCTGCTCAAAATCAATACCCACACCTATCTGTATCTGCCTCAGCCAATCGATGCATCGTCTATCGCTCTGCTGGGCTCGCCGAATACGGCCAATCAACTCTGGCTCTAGTCTCAAACTAGCCATGACCTCAAGTCTCTCAGATCCAGGTGGGGTTACATCCAAACTGAGGTTCGCAAAGTGTTCTAACAATTCATGTTCCCGTACCATCATATAAGACACCAACCCAAGGTTCTTTCTACTCAAGGCATCGGCAACTACATTTGCCTTACCCGAGTGGTACATGATTTCACAATCATAGTCTTTCAAGAGTTCGAGCCATCTCCTCTGTCTCATATTCAGCTCTTTCTGCGAGAACAGGTACTTAAGGCTCTTATGATCTGTGAACACCTGAAATTCCTCACCATAGAGATAGTGGCGCCATATTTTCAAAGCAAATACTACAGTCGCCAACTCCAAATCATGTGTCGGGTAGTTCCTCTCATGATCTTTCAACTGTCTCGATACATAGGCAACTACCTTCCCATCCTGCATAAGCACACAGCCCAGTCCCTAGTGTGATGCATCCGTATACACCGAGAATCCTCCTGAGCTGGTAGGAATAGTGAGAACGGGAACAGTGGTCAACCGACGCTTAAGCTCCTCAAAACTCCTCTCACATGCCTCATCCCATACAAACTTAACATCTTTTCGTGTGAGGCGTGTCAATGGAGCAGCTAGTCTGGAGAAACCCTCTACAAATCTCCGATAATATCCTGCCAATCCCAGGAAACTCTTGATCTCAGTTACTGTATTGGGCTGTTCCCACTGTACAACTGCCTCTATCTTGGATGGATCCATCGATACCCCATCCTTTAACACAACATGCCCCAGAAATGAGATATGTTCTAACCAAAAGTTACACTTGCTGAGTTTGGCATACAATTCTCTCTCTCGGAGGGTCTGCAGAACTATCCTCAAGTGCTCCTCATGATCTTCCCTGGACTTGGAATACACCAAAATGTCATCAATGAACACTATTACAAACTTGTTCAGGTATGGCTTGAATATATCATTCATCAATGCCATAAATGCTACGGGAGCATTCGTCAATCCGAATGACATCACTAAAAACTCGTAGTGGCCATAACGGGTACGAAATGCTATCTTGGGTACATCTTCACTCCTGATCCTCAACTGATGATACCCTGACCGCAGATCTATCTTAGAAAATACTTCGGCTCCCTGAAGCTGATCCAACAAATCATCGATTCTTGGAAGGGGTACTTGTTCTTAATGGTGGCCTTATTCAACATCCGGTAATCTATACACAGTCGGAGGCTTCCATCCTTCTTCCTTACAAATAGAACCGATGCTCCCCAAGGTGAGACACTCGGTCTAATAAACCCCTTCTCCAGTAACTCTTGCAGCTGTTTCTTCAGCTCTTCCAATTCTATCGGAGCCATTCTATAGGGTGGTTTCGATATCGGCTCTGTACCAGGCACTAGCTCAATGCAAAATTCCATTTTCCTTTCAGGTGGTAGTCCTGGTAATTCATCCGGAAAGACATCAGGGTAATCCGTAATTATGGCTATGTCCCTCAATTCCGGGTGTGCCTCATCTATATCAACCACGTATGCAATGAACCCTTCACATTATCCTCTCCATCGTTAGTAACATAACCATCACTCCACATTCAACATTTATCAAAAACAATAATTTATCTCTCAAGCAATATGCATTTAAAATCATACTCCTTTTATTTACAACAAACATGCTATTTTCATATCATTTCTTTTCATCAAAATTTACAATAAGATTGTCTAATCCTGAAAACATCAATGTCTTGGCATGACAATCCATAATAACACGATTGGTAGCCAACCAATCCATTCCCAAAATTACATCAAAATCATTCATATTCAATAAAATCAGATTGGCTATCATTTCATTCCCCTCTATCTTTAACTTACAATCTCTACATACATGCTCAGTCAATTGACTATCATTCATGGGTGTGAAAATCATTAACATCTTATCCAACAATGTTGGTTTCAAATGCTTCAATAATTTATGTGCGAAGGAGGGTGATATGAAAGAATGCGTGGCACTAGGATCAAATAATACCAATGCTTCTAAATCAAAGATTCGGATGTACCTTTAATCACCTCCGTCGAAGCATCTGCGGTGTCCTGATCCAGTGCATGTACTCTTCCTCTGCTCACACCCGCAGCCTGTTTCCCTTTCTCCTCAGCTGTAGCCCTCCTCCTCGGGGCTGCTGTCTCAACTGGAGCTCCCTCAGGCTCCTTGCCCTTCTGTGGGGCAACCTCAATCATCTCAGTTCAGAACCTCGATATATGTCCTGGCCTCCCACACCTAAAACACAAAACAGGGGGCACCTGACACGGCCTAGTCCCATGGTATCTCCCACATCTCCTACACTGATCTGTGGTAGGTCGTGGTCCTCCAATAGTTATACCCCTCGGTGCAGTCAAGGCTGGGTATACGGGAGGTCTAGCGGCTCTCTCCTGCACCTCCTCGATCTTAGGTCTCTTCTCAAAATACCTTGGGCCTCCTTTCCTGGCCACTCTATCCCTCCCGGATCTCTTCCGATCTCTGTCCTTTCTAACACTGATTCTCCCAAGCTCGGAGGCATTTCGCTCAAAGTCTTGCTCACACAACTGAGCCTTATGTACAGCCTCCTCATAAGTACAATGTCGAAGGGAGCTAGCTTAGTCCGGATGGCCAATCTCAATCCATCCATGAACTTCTGTATCTTTCGGGTCTCATTACCCATTGTGTCCGGGTCATATCTCCCCAAGGACATAAACTTGGACTCATACTCGTCCACAGTATGGTTCCCCTGAACCAAATTCATAAATTCCATCCGCAGTTTCCTCTGTGCGGTAGTTGGAATATACTGTCTTCTGAAGGCCTCTAAGAATATCTCCCATGAAATCTCGGAGTGTCTAGCCCTCAAAATAGCTTCTGTGGATCTCAATCAGTGCTCTGCCTCGCCTTTCAACATGAACACGGCAAAGGCTACCTTCTCAGCTGAAGTGCATCGAAAAAACCTATATAGTTTCTCCATCCCATACACCCAATCCTCCGTAACCACTGGGTCCTTCACCCCTCTAAACACTGGGGGTTTCAGCGCTTGAAATTCTCGCAACCTGCTCAAGTCGCAGTCATAACCCAAATCACTACCGCTCTGTTGTGGAGCGATAGGAGAAGCTATATCCTGGGCTGGAGGTGGTGTAGCAGTAGCAGTCTCTGTAGTCTGAGGTCTCTCCGCCTCTACAGCTGCCTGTTCAGTAGTAGGCTGTGCCGCGGGACCTCGTCTGTCACCGGCACCCAATGCCTGCATGACTATCTCCACCAAATTCTCAATACTCCGCTCTAACCTAACGAAGTGAGCCTCAGTATCCTCTGCTCTCCCAGCAGGGTTCTATGGAGCCTGTTCAGTCTGTGGCTTCGCACGGCTCTCAGGCCTACCTCTACGGCCTCTAGCACGTGCTCTCGCCCCTCTACCTTTGCGTGTAACTGGCATAGTGCCTAACTTCCTGTATTATAATAATTTATTAAGCTCAATCCATCACGATATACACAGTTATATCTAAACAAAAGCACAGTACTACGGGGATGTACTTTCCTACGTTTTATTAGTGACTCACATCAGGCCAACACAGCTCTGATACCAATCTCTGTCACGACCCAATTCCGTTCTCTTTAACCGAAAATCACTAAAAATTTTTCACGTTTTACTGTTACTTTACCCGGTCATGAACTAACTCACCACACACTGTTGGGCTGTGAGTCAATAATAAACTCCACATCTCATTCATTCTCAGTTAAATAAAACGATGTCATACATTTGCATTTAATCTTGTACTTATACAAAAGCATGTTTTACTGACATCTACATCCCCCATAATTACAACTCAAAAGAATACTGTGCTTTTACATTGTTTAGATACAAAAAGAATCACTGTGTATATACCTTTAAGCAATGGAGATGCAACGGAGTCCAAAATACCACGTCTCAGTCCTCACTGGGCTACTATGCACGCTCTGTAGGGGGAAATAGAGAGGGATGAGCAACCACACGCTCAGTAAGGCATAAATCAAGAAAGCATGGTAGATAACTACTCTATCTACATGCTGATAGTGTTATGCATAAATCGTTTGTAGTAGGAGCATGAGGAAGTAAAACTATGCCATATGAGTATACATATATATCATGTATCAAAATCATGTACATTGGCATATAAAACATGGTAAAAACATCATGTATAAATCATCTCATGTTCGATCTCATTTAAATTCATAAAAAAGGCAATTCATTAAGAAACCTCCTTTTTAAACCCACGTCATAAAATTCTTTCTCAATACATACAATCTCATCACATCAATTCACAATCACAACCTCATTTTCATTTCACAAATCAATTCCATGAGGCTCGACCCCTCCTTCGGGTCTACCTTAAACAATCACAAATCACACTTAGAGATTTAAAATCATGTGATAGTAAGTAAATCAAGCAAGGAGACATGTTACTATATCTCAAGTGACTACGTTGGCCAATTGTCACATATCATCCCAGACCACACGGATCCCGGTGTGCGGGGTATCATGCTGGCATGAAGGTGGGTTAGTTCTCCGCTAGACTTTCTCAAATCAAGTAACCACCACGCGGTACATCGTACTCCATGTGATATACACGGTACATCGTACTCCGCGGACCCATAACATGGTTGGGGGTACTTGTCGTAGGTCTTATCTACCTCATACCAAGTGTAACCTTTATAGTCTCAAGAGCGCGTGGGAGTAACCTCAAACCAGGTCCTAGCCCCTCATGGCCTTGCTCGCCCCTGTTGGGTTCCCTGATTCAGGTCCTAGCCCCTCACCCTCACCCCACTCAAGAGGTCTGTTAGGCCTGTTGGGTTCCCTGAATGGATTATGTCAGGTCCTAGCCCCTCACCCTCACCCCACTCAAGAGGTCTGTCAGGCCTGTTGGGTTCCCTGAGTTAATCTGTATCTTTCACCACGGCCTCATACATACCACAGTGTGAAAATCGGCGCGAGCTATGCTCTAGCGCGAATTCATGCATCAAAACCAATCACTTCGTACGAGCAACGCTCTAGTACGACATTTATGCATAAAATATGAAGAAACCACGTACGAGCATAGCTCCAGTACGGTTATATGCATAAGAAAAACCACTCAAATCCAAGTACGAGTGTAAGCTCCAATACGGTTTATAAAACATCATCACAATTCAAATCAAAGTGTGAGCTAAGCTCAAGCACGTATCACACAAGTGAAAACATAGAGATCCAGTGCGAGCGAGGCTCTAGCGCGATTTATATCATGCAAATACGATAGGCGACTCATACACAATCAAACAATCCCGGCAATCGGGTTTAGCACTTCACAAATGCTTTTCCACAACATCAATAAAACACTAGCCGACCCATCTACAAGCTTGCTTAAAACCAAGCAATTCCGTTTTGAAAAACATCAAAACATTAGATTTATGCAATTATTAGCCTTACTATCCCATTTCTTTACAATACCATTTCAACCACCAAATCTCATACAATTATTCATAGTCACATCCATACATCTTCAAAACACATTTCTATAAATCCTTGCACATTTTCAAAGCCCTATACACCCACAAAATATGAGCAGTTACCTCTATATACTTACAGAATTCCCTTACCTGGAATCGTGATGCGTGATTCCACTTTCTTAAGCTGCTTACTCGTACGGTTCGATTCGTCTTCAACGAACTCTTCGGGACTGCACAAAATCGTATCCCGCATTATATTCGATCCATATAATATGACATCGTGCGTTCACTATGGTCAATTCGACCTATAGTTTTCTATTAACGCTTATGAGGCCTCGTTTCATTACTTTACCCAAAACTCGAGTCTATGGATTCTTTTAGGCCTATTAACTCATTCCAAATCGATATTAAATCGATATCAAGCCATAGTGTTCATATTTCATTGATTTCCTCACTATGGCATTTGTCAAGCATTTACATACTCATTTTCATAATTTCACTTAAACCCACATTATAACTCCACATAACCATTCCAAATCACCCACATTACTCATTTAACAACTCATCATAGTCCATAAACCACCAACTCCCCAAATCATACTTTCTCACACTAGAGGCATTCCATTTTCTAGGTTACATTAGTTTCTAACACAACCTAGGTGTTTCCATCCATACATACTCATGCCAAACAACTCCAAAATCAATTAAATAGACAATGTACTTGGATTGGAGTGTTAGAATCTTATCAAATATGATTTTTCTCATTGCTCCAAATGTCAATGCCCTTATCTCCTTCAATACCCACTATGGGATTTTGGGTTCCAACTATGTTGTTCTCTTCCTCAAGATGAACAACTTAATGTCTAATGGTCTCCCCTCAATTCTTGCTGGAAATGGCTGATTTTAGAGAGAGAAAGTTAGGTTTTTGGGTTAGAAATGGAAGATTGGTGTTTTTCTCAAAATTTTCAGATTTTCAGCCCTCCTTATATAGAAATAGCTTGAGGAGATCGATCTGGTCCAAGAGGAGATTGATCTGGTCCCCTTAAATCTCTCATTTTTCATGAAATTTTAAGCATGAGATCGATCTGTCGAAGCATGAGATCGATCTGGTCCCAAACAGAGAGCTAAGGAGATCGATCTGGGTGCTTGAGGATCGATCTTTTCATTAAAGAATGCTTAGGAGATCGATCTGGCCCCATTGGAGATCGATATGCTCTATTCCATTGCCCAAATAAGAGTATTCTGGCTCTTCCAGATCGATCTCTCATCCTATGAGATCGATCTGGCCTTCATGTTTTTCCAGATTTCCTGCAGTTTCCTTGCTGCAACTCATACCAACACATCCTTAATCTGTTGCCATGGCCGTTTTCTCATCCATCCACCTTTATAACTTGAAAATGACATCCATTCATAACTTATGCACATTGAAACTTGTGTGCATTCATTGTATGTCCAAAGGTATGCTACATAAAATCAAATGGAAGCATAACTTTATTCCATTTTACCACACTACTCATTTTGAGTTTCAATCACATTCATCACTTACAAGAACTCATTTCTTCATATTCATACTTAATGAAACTTGTATGTACGTTATAAATCATATTACACATACGTACATTGAATCTATGGACTTACATCAATCATACTTTACATTACAAGTCCATTCACATTCATTACACATCACAACTTTACATATACGGGGTCTCACATTCACATTCGCGGTGAGCCTCGAATCTTCAAACCTTCGCGGCAAGGCATTCACCTTGGCTGCAAGCTAATACTCGCGACAAGCCTGAACCTTTGAACCTTCGAACCTTCGCGGCAAGGCATTCACCTTGGCGGCAAGCTAATACTCGCGACAAGGTATTCACATTCACGGCATCAAATTCAAATTCGGCAATCCATATACCTTCGCAGCGATCACTTCGGCAAGCCATTCTCCTTTGCGGCAAGGCATTCACCTTGGCGGCAAGCCTCGAACTTTCGCGGCAAGGCATTCACCTTCACGGCAAGCCTCGAATCTTCGAACCTTCGCGGCACTGCTGATTTTGTCCGCCCCATTCTTGTAAAGCAGAAAGCTTTTCTTTCGTTTTCCACAGACGGCGCCAATTGTTGTTCCCTGAAACAACAATGATGAATTGCTGACGTCCTTCGTGCCACGTGCTGCCGAAATCTCTGTAAAAAAGAAGAAGATCAGAGGGACGCAGGGCTTTCCCTGCGTTTGCACTCCGATGGTTAAGTCAGATCGAGAATTTGACGAGTTTCAGTAGGGGAAATAGAGACCTAAGTTAATGAGTCTTACCTGACCCCTATTTATAGGGAGTTTCTTTGTTCCTTAATTACACTTTTGTCCTTTTACTTTAATATTCTGTTCTTGGATGAAAATGTCTCAATACATTTAATGTGGCTCTTATCTATTTAATTATCTCATGCATAAGCTCATGCGCAGATATGCCACATGGCACATTATGATTGGCCGAAATAGCATCAGAATTATTATCTACAACAGATTTAAATCAAATTAAGTTTGAAAATAAAAAATAAAATTACATTAAATTTACTTTCCAATTATAATCTTAAGATTATTTGAGTGTTCACTCGAGTTACTCTTTTCATTTGTTTTTTAAATTCAAAAATATCATCATCACTCAACCATTTTGTATAAATCAATTAAAATTATATTGAATTTTTAAAATATTTCATTTTATCAACTTAAAAATGGATTTTAAATTTTATCTTCATGCTTAAAACTATAACAAGTCTTATTCGACTTGCAAATTTTTTGTGTTCATTTTTTTAACTATTATTCGTACTTTCACAACCACTTAAACAAACAAATTTCAGAGCAAAATTATTACTTTCTTCTCTCTCTTAAAATTAAACCAAAAATAAACCCCAAAAAAAATCTACTAACAAGTTTGGAGGTAAAAAGATAATTTTCTTTTCATTAGTGATAATTAAGAAAATTATCATTTCATTTTTAATAATAATTATTTTCAGGAAAGTAAGGTGTGAAACCCAAATTTTTTTCACTTTATTTCTTATTTGAGAACTCGAAATAATTTTATGCAGAGCCGAAAACACCGAAGCACTCGGATTAGTGGCGTGGGGCCCAGTGGCATGCAAATCGAGGTAAAACTCTAAGTTTGAGAATTACTTAGGAATTACATGTTTGAGCATGAAATGATGTGTAGAAGTGGAAAACTAGGGTATTGGAAGTGAAAAAGTTAGTAAAACTTGAGTTTATGATAAACTGAGAAAAAAATGGCCTAGAAAAGGAAATAAATTCGGAATAAATTTTAGAAATTCTCAAAATTATTTCGAGACCATAGAAAATTAATGTAAGGTGAAATTGACTTGTGAAATGAAAATCAAGTGGAAATAGAGAGGTTTTGGGAATCAAATTAAATTTTAAAGTCAACCGAAAGCATTAAGCCATTTTGCTCGGTATTGACCAAATCGCGCAAAATGGGCTCAATCGGGGAATTTTTCTTAAACAAGTGACACCCAAATTTTTATGGACAACACTAAAGACATAGTATAACACTTGGAAAGTGATAATTTGGAGAAAATTAGACTAAAACTAGTTTTCCTACATTTTTCAAAACAGAACAAAAAATTGTTCTGCTTCAGGAAACTGACCAACCACTAAAAACATTTAAATTTGAAGACCTTCTAGATTTTTTTTGACTCCAAAAATTTCCAGATATATATTCAATATAACAAGCTTTCTGAAGGCACCAAAATCAACCCTAAAGGACTTTCCAGCCGAGAGAACCATCCCCCTCTTCTTGCCGCTGACATCACTCCTAGCCTCTCCTTATGCGATTTTTTCGGCGGCTTTCCGGCTAGTTTCAGGCGATGATCAATAAAGATAAAATCTTTCCTTTAAAGTTATCTATAACATATAAAAAATCTATCCATAAAAACGTTCATTTGCTATGTGGAAAACTCAAAAGAAAAACAGAGGTCAGATCTGCCCTTTTTTAGTAAGTGAAGAACTTGGAATTTTTTATTCTTTGGTTGGATTTTCTTGTAGTTTTTTATGATTCTAAACTCTATACATGTTAAATTACAATTAAGGATCAATTTGGAGAATAAAAAATGTGGTCAACCTTGGTCAAAGGTGAGAAAAACTTGAGGAATGATGATGATTATGAGATATGTTCATGTTTGATGTTTTCTAAGGATTTTTAGTTAAGTAGAATTAATTGATTTGATTTCTATGAGGTTGTGTGTGTACTGCTAGCATAAGGTTAGGTTGATCTTGGTGGAATTCGGATGAATTTGATGTTATTAACTATTAAATTTATACAGAAAAAGTCTGGTTTATAGCTTAGTTCAGTGAAAAATCGAAAAGTGCAAGAATTGGTAAAAGTAGACGATGAAAAGTATGAATGGTGGTCATGAATGATTATTTAGGCTATTAAGAGGGTGAATCTGAAGTTAGAATAATAAAATTGGCCAAAATAGCTTAAATCGACACTTCAATCGGTAAAATCGAGAAAATAGAAAAGTTAACCGAAAAGTCAAAATTGGTGAACCTTTATGAGATTAAAATAAAAATTAAGTATGTTAAAATGAAATTGAGTAATATGTGATGATTTGGTATCATTTTGGGTAGCTCGGGAATTTGACATGCAAATCGAGGTAATCTCGAGACCTGACAATTTTGCGCTGCCCCACAATCTACGAGGTAAGGGATGTGATTTAAAGTAGTATTGGTATTCAAATACCTTACTTCAGCTTAAAAATGTGTTGAGTATATTCGTTTTTATGAACAATATTTCCAAACCCAGAAAAGTTACTATGCATCAAAAATTGAGAAAACTGAAAGAAAAACCCTATTTTCAAGCTCTTCAAAATGTACTTTTGATATATGTGAAATGTTTTTAAGTGAAATTTGCTATGTGAAAATGAAAAATATTATTTCTATGAGTTTACGGGTGAATGGACCTGAGAAATAATTAAAAATATTATTTCTACGAGTTTACGGGTGAATGGACCCGAGAAATGATTAAAAAATATTATTTCTCCGAGTTTACGGGTTAATAGACCTGAGAAATGATTTAAAATAAATGTTTTGAGACTGAGGCTATATGTAAGCTATGCGATCTATCATGAATTGCTCGTGAGGGATTTGGACTGTTGTGGAACATGCCTCATACTACCTGATGTATGTTTAGTCTTTTGTGGTGCATGTTGAACTGCGTCGGGTATTTGTATCACTCGGTGTGTTGTTTCCGCCACTCTCCGTTACGGGATATATATGTTTAGTGGCGAGGGGCTCTGTAAGACCCTGATCCAGTCTACAGTCTCTTACCATGGCCATTGGTACTCTGTATAAGTGAATTACCTATGCGAATTTCCTATGTGAAATGCATACATGAATATGATTTTTATCGCTATGAAAATCTGCCTAGTCTCCATGAAATGAATCAGTATTATTTGAAAGAAAGAGTACTAAGTTTCGTGATTTAAATATTATGTACTCTAACTTGATTTGCTTTTTAAATGAGCTACGTGATACATGCTATACGAAATGAATTCTTAAGAGTTATTTGTTACATGATTTACATGATACGTGATTTATAAGATGCATGATTTACAAATTACATGCTATTAGTGTAAGACCCGTAATTTAATATGTACTCTTTATGATTTTGTGATGTATGGACAAGTCACATTTGATATAAATCACAAAGAATGAATGTATTTAAGTTACCAATGTGTATGAAATGCAAAACGGGTAATTAAGCCAAGTTAAATTGAATGCAACGGTGATTTTTGGAAAGAAGTTGCAGCAGAACTGCTTCTGAAGAGAAGCAAATCGATCTCTCATTCAATGTAGATCGATCTTGAAGAGGTTCTGGGTAGAACAGATCGATCTCATGTAAGGGCCAAATCAATCTCCTTAAGGTTCTAAGTAATGCAGATCGATCTCATGCTTAGGAGTAGATTGATCTCTCTAGGCTTGGAAAGTCAGTTTTTGAGGAGAAAAAGGCAAGACAGATCGATCCCCATCGTTAGCAGATCGATCTCTAAAAGCAATTCTATAAATACAAGGCTCTGCAAACCTCTGTTTCCTAAGAAACATCAAAGCTTTCAAGAACTAAAGTTAAACCTAATCTTTCTATTCCAGAAAACTTCATCTTTCAATCAGTTTTGAGTGAGATTCAGTTCAGCAAACTTGTTCTTAGTAAAGAGGAGAACAACATACTTGGAAACAAGAAGTTGGAATTAAAGATTGAAAGAACAAGGTGGATTTTGTCAATTTTGGTGAAAAAGAGGAAAAGTTCAAGCTAGGTAAGATTCAATACACCAAGTTCATATATGTTAATCTAGGTGTCTTGGTGAGTTAAATGGTGTATGTTTAAATTGTTGAAAATAAATGGATTGTGAAAAATATCCATGACCTAGCTATTGGTATAAGAGTGAGAAAATGATGAGGAAGTTGAGTCAACATGGATTAAATGATGAAATAAGTATGTATGGAAGATTTTAAGGTAGTTTTATGAAATACATAAATTAGAATAGATGAGAAATGAAGATAGGTATATGAAGTATATGGTATAACACCATAATGGGAGAAAATGATGAGATTGTGGTATTGAGAGGAGTTAAAAGCATTGATTTAGAGTCATACAAGTGAAAACAAGTATATTAAGGTATACTAATGTGGATAATTATTAACAGCTTCGAAGTTGATACTGGAAGCTGATCGGACTGCGAGAGTGAGTAGCACCGAGGAAGTGAGGTCACGCGACGTGATCCAAGGTAAGGGAATTTCGTGAGTAGCTAAAGATAGCTATACATATTTCGAATAGAATTTTGATAATTATATGATACATGAATTCTCGTAAATAGACATGTTGTAATAGGGACTGATGAGATAAAAGTGTGATTTTATCCAAAAATAAGATAAAAAGCCTTAGAAGCATGTTTGTGACTAATCTTCATAGTTGCATGATAGAATGACTAATGTTTTCATGTATATGCGAAAACAACACATTTGAGTGCCTATTTGATTTACTTGGGTGAATTATGATTTGAACAGCCATCTATCGGGTTTGTGTGAAAACCATTGATGCTAGAGAATACTCGCACTATACTTATGAGATATGCATCACATAGTACTTGAGTGTATTCTCGTACTAAAGTTTTGTAAAGCCCGTAACATAAAATGTAATCTTTATGATTTTGCGTTGTATGGACAAATCACATTTGATATAAATCATAAGGAATGAATGTTTTGAAGTTGTAAATGTGTATGAAATGTAAAACGGGTGGTTAAGTAAATCGAAAATCAATGTAATAGTGAATTTGGGATGGAAGTTGCAGTAGAACTGCTTCTGAAGAGGAACAGATCGATACCTCATTCGATGCAGATCGATCTCCATAAGGCTCGGGTTGTAACATATCGATCTCATTGCAAGTTCAGATCGATCTCCTTAAGGTTCTGAGTAATGCAGATCGATCTCATGCTTAGGAGCAGATTGATCTCACTAGGCCTGAAAGGTCGGTTCTGAAGAGAAAAGTACAGGGAAGATCGATCTCAGGTAGTTAGTAGATCGATCTCTATGAGCCAATTCTATAAATATAAGGCTCTGCACTTCAGTTTTCCCGAGACAGCCTATTCCATTCAACAGCTAAAGTATAACCTAACCTATATACTCCAGAAAACTTCATCTTTCAAGTAGTTTTGAGTGAGATTCAGTTAAGCAAAGTTGTTCTTAGTGAAGAGGAGAACAACATACTTGGAAACAAGAAGTTGGAATCAATGATTTAAGAAACTAGGAGGATTTTACCAATTTTGGAGAAAAAGAGGAAAATTTCAGCTAGGTAAGATTCAATGCACCAAGTTCATATGTGTTAATCTAGGTGTATTGGTGAGTTAATTGTATATGTATAAATTGTTGAAAACAAAAGGATCATGAAAAATGTGCATAACCTAGCTATTGACATGAAAGTGAGAAAATGAGAAGAAAGTTGTGTTGGCATGAATTAAGTAATGGAATATGCATGTATGGAAGATTGTAAGGTGGTTTTATGAAATGCATAAATTGGAAATGAGGAGAAATGAAGATAGATATATGAAAAATATAATATAATACCATAATGGAAGAAAGTGATGAGATTGATGCATTGAATTGAGATTTTTCAAATGAAACAAGTATATTACGGTGTACTAACGTAGATAATTATAACAGCTTCGAAAATCACAGTGGAAACTGATCAGACTGCGAGAGTGAGCAGCACCGAGAAAGTGAGGTCACGTGGCGTGATCCGAGGTAAGGGAATTTCGTTAGTAGCTAGAGATATCTACACGTATTTGGAATAGAATTTCGACACTATATTTTATATGAATTCTCATGAATAGACATGTTATGATAGGGCCTAATGAGATAAATCGTGATTTTATCCAAAGATAAGATAAATAGCTTTAGAAGCATGTTGTGACTAAAATTATAGTTGCATGATAGAATGGCTAATGTTTTCATGTATATGCAAAAATAGCACATTTGAGTGCCTATTTGATTTACTTGGGTGAATTATGATTTGAATAAGCCATCTACTGGGTTTGTGTGAAAACCATAAGTGCTAGAGAATACTCGCACTTGATTTTGAGATATGCATCACATAGTACTTGAGTGTATTCTCGTACTAAATTTTAAATGCGATTTATGCATGATAGAGTACTGGGAGCATTGCTCATACTCAGTTTTATTGATTGATGCATTATAGAGTATTGAGAGTTTTGTTCATACTCAGTTTTACATGATAGAGTACTGGGAGCATTGCTCGTACTCAGTTTTCATTAATTATACATTTCAGAGTATTGGGAGCTTTACTCATACTCAGTTTTCACATGACATAGTGCTAAGATCATTGCTCGTACTAGAGTTATATCATTGTGAGTTGGTTGTGTTAGGAATTTACTCGCACGTACCAGTTTTGAAAGAATGCATGAAACAGCCGTGTTGGGAGCCTGTGCTGACTGTGTGTCGCACCGATATTATATACTCACATGTGCAATATTTTGAGATATGGTCGAGGGCTATCAAAAATAAAACCCATAGTATGAGGACTAAGACTTATGGCAAGCATCTTGACTATGAGGTATATCCAAGGTATGAGGACTAAGACTCATAACGAGCATCCCACCTTTAGATAGGGTCCATGAAGTATTGTGTACCGTGTATGTCACATGGAGTACGTTGTACCGTGAATACAAGATATGAGTGAGTTGTGAGTTGACGGTAAGGATTTGACCCACCTCCCGTTATAGTAATTGTGAGACCCCGCACACTGAGTACTATGTAGCCTGGGATCACAAAAAATGAGTTATGATCATAATCTCGGAACATGTAGTCGTCTATCTCGTTTTTCTTTCATGTAATGTAAATTGAGTTTCTTGAATGAACTTGTCTCATGGTTTATAATATGAACATGTGAATTTGTGCATGATAAAAGGGTAACCCGAGGGATGGGTGAGGCCCAGATTTTCATGTTTTTAAACATGATGATGTGCCATATTATTTTGATTTAATTGAATGGCATGATAAATGTGAGATTTATGAAATTACATGAGAAATGCAATATTTTGCATAAACTGCTGAGGTTCTTAAACCTGCATGTTACCAATTTTATAACTGATGATTTGTATCTATATTTATATATTGTATAAAAGCTTTAAGCAATATGCATGCTTTAGATACGAATAAATAAGGAAATGATTTCAAGGCATGAGCATAGCATTTTATAGATAGTGTGATTATCTACTTACTTGCCTGATTTCCTTATTGAGTTGTGAGCTTACCCCCTTTTTATTTTCGCTCTTTACAGAGCATCCACAGTAGGTGGACACGGTTGAGGACTGGTAGACTTTGATCTGCTGCATATCCATCTTACGAGAGGTATCCACATTTGAAATATTTTGTATTGGACAACGTAAAAGCACAATTATGTAAATGAACGTACAGTCGGGGATGTATATGTACAAGTATTTGTATTAACGTATAAGAGCTTACATTATAAAAAAGAGTATTAAATTGTATACATGTTATGAATGAATGTGAAAAGGGTGACTAATATCGAATTACAGCCCAACTATTTGGTGTGGAGTGATGACAGAAGAAAAGGTAAATGAAATGTGAAAAATTTATGGTGATTTTGGTAGGTCACGGGAGGGGAGGTCGTGTCAGAATGGTATCAGAGCGATGTTGGTCTGATCTGAGTCGGTATTAGTAATTAGAAAAGTGTACATCCTCATTGTACTGTGCTTTATTCAGTTACAATTGTGTATACGAGATGGAAATCAGACTAATTAATGGTTATGATGCAGGAATTTAGATATTATGGCTAATACCAGCTGTGATAGAAGGGCTAGAGGTAGGGTTCGAGGTCGTAAAGGTAGGCTAGAGACCCGACATGAAACTACAGGTCTCACTGAGGTACCTGAGAGTACCGAGGCATGTTTCGAGAGGCTTGAGCGTCACCTTGAGACCATAGTGGAGATACTGACATAGACTATGCCAAGAGGATAGGGACAAGATATAAGAACTGCGCCTGGAGAGGCAGCTGCAGCTAGTACGCCTGCACAGCCAGCTCATATGCCACAGCCTACGGATACACCTACTCCCCAACCAGTTCAGGATATGTCGTCTCATGTTACTCCACAACATGGCGATAATGTTTTGGGGTATGGTGGTGATCTTGACAGACTTCGACAATTTCAGAAGCTTGGACCTCCCACTTTTCATGGGATTAAGGACCCAGTTTTGGCAGAGGAATGGATAGGAGAGATGGAGAAGTTGTATGGATTCTTTGAGTGTACGACTTCAGAGATGGTCGAATTTGCTGTGTTCTTATTGAAGGGAACGGAAGAGCATTGGTGAAAGTCTACCTGACCTATATTGAGAGCCTGACATACAGAGATCAGTTGGGAGATATTTCTAGATGCCTTAAGGAAGCAGTTTGTTCCAGATACGGCTCAGCGGAGGCTGCAGGCCAAATTTTTGGGGTTAAGCCAGAGGAGTCATTCAGTAGATGAGTATGAGACCAGATTTTTATCTTTAGGGAGGTATGACCCTGACACTATGAATAGCAAGACTAGGAAGGTTCGTAGATTCATAGATGGACTGAGACCAATATTACGGTCTAAACTGGTTCCATTTGACATCTCTACCTATAATGAAGCAGTGCGCAGGGCATAACTCTATGAGCAAGATTATGAGAGGAATGTCTCAAAGCTTAGAACAATTAGAAAGGGTAAAGACAGAGATAGGAAGAGGCCGGTGAGTGACAATGCTCGAGGTTTCAAATATCGAGAAGGGAAGAGACTCTTCAATAAGAGACCAAAGATTGAGGAAGTACAGGAGAAGACTGTTAGATCTCCTGCATACCCGATTATAGCTCGAGCTAGAGGAGTAGCAATTGGAGGACCGAGGCCTACCTTTGAACAGTGCAGTAGATGTGGTAGATTCCATTTAGGTAGACCTTGTCCTATATCTAGTGGTTTGTGCTTCAGATGTGGGAAGCCAGGACACATGGCCAAAGTTTGCCAAGAGGTTTTAGCTATTGCCCCACAGAAGGGTAAGGAGCCGGAGAGAGTTCTAGCTGATACGTATACTCCGAAGAGGAGAGTGACAGCAGAGGAGAAAGGGAAGCTGGTCATTGGATAAGGGCGAGTACATGCCTTGGACCAGGGGACAGTTGATTCTTTATCGGATGTGATTAACGGTAACATCCTAATGTATGATTTAGAAGCACATGTTTTAATTGATCTTGGTGCCACGCATTCATTTGTATCGCCTTCATTTGCATGTAAGTTAGAAAAGCATGTAGAGCGTACACTTTTAAGTAGGATGATGTTGATTAGTACGCCTATGGATAATAGTCAGCTAGTGGAGTATGTGTTAAATGATTGTAAGCTAAGAGTTGGGGAAAAGGACATGACAGCCAATCTAATACTGTTAAGGATAAGTGATTTTGATGTAATCTTAGGAATGGATTGGTTATCGTCAAACCATGCTGTGTTAGATTGTTATGCTAAAACAGTTATGTTTCCTAACCCTGAAAAATATGTTGTAAATTTTGATGAAAAGAAATAAAAGTAGTTATTATGGATGTAATTGATAATGTATAATGCTAGCTGGGAAATGAATATGTTAAAGGTTTTATTGCGTACGTGGTTGATACGGATAAGGTACATCCGGAGTTGGCAGATATTCCTGTGGTTAGTGAGTTCCCAAATGTCTTTTCGGATGAATTGTCAGGGTTGCCACCAGACAGAGAAATGGAGTTTTGTATAGACTTGGTGCCTAGTACTGAACCTCTATCGAAACCACCGTATCGCATGGCCTTAGTTGAGCTGGAGGAGCTCAAGAGACAGTTATAGGAGTTGTTGGATAGAGGGTTCATCAGACCAAGTGTTTCACCTTGGGGAGCACCGGTTTTGTTTGTAAAGAAAAAGGATGGAAGCCTCTGATTGTGTATGGATTATAGATTGTTGAATAAGGCAACCATCAATAATAGATATCCCCTTTCACCCATTGATGATTTGTTGGATCAGCTCCAAGGAGCGCAAGTCTTTTCTAAGATTGATCTGAGGTCTAAGTGTCATCAGTTGAGAGTTAGGAGTGGAGATGTGCCCAAGACAGCATTTAGGACCAGATATGGCCACTATGAGTTTTTGGTTATGCCATTCGGATTGACGAATGCTCCCGCAGCTTTTATGGCTTTGATGAACAATATGTTCAAGCCATATCTAGATTAGTTTGTTATCGTCTTCATCAATGACATATTGGTTTATTCAAAATCTGAGGAAGAACACGAGAAGCACCTTAAGATTGTATTGCAGACCCTACAAGAACAGAAGCTGTATGCTAAACTTAATAAGTTTGATTTTTTGTTGTCACAGATCTCATTTTTGGGACACGTTGTGTCGAGGGATGGTGTAGCAGTGGGTCCATCCAAGATTGAGGCTGTAGTACAGTAGGAACAGCCGAGGACAATCACCGAGATCAAGAGTTTCTTAGGTTTAGCAGGGTATATTATCAGAGATTCATTGAGGGATTTTCGAAGTTAGCTGCTCTATTGACACGTCTCACTCGAAAGAGTGTAGCATTCGTGTGAAATGAGGATTGTGAGAAGAGTTTTCAGGAGTTGAAGAGTCGATTGACCACCGCTCCGATTCTCACTATCCCTACTAGCTCAGGAGGATTTTTAGTGTATACCGATGCTTCGCATCAGGGATTGGGCTGTGTATTGATGCAGGATGGGAAGGTAGTTGCTTATGGATCTAGACAATTAAAGGACCATAAGAAGAACTATCCGACCCACGATTTGGAGTTAGCAGTAGTAGTGTTTACGTTGAAGGTACGGCGCCATTACTTGTATGGTGAGAAATTTCAGATTTTTACCGACCACAAAAGCCTCAAGTATCTATTCTCACAGAAAGAATTGAACATGAGATGGAGAAGATTATTTGAGCTTTTGAAGGACTATGATTGTCAGATACTTTATCATCCGGGTAAAGCTAATGTTGTAGCTGATGCTTTGAGCAAGAAGAGCCTTGGGATGGTATCGTATATGATGGTCAGGGAACATGAGTTGTTAGATCAATTTGCTAGCCTCAGTTTAGGAGTTGTGCCTATTGACATGGGTACGGACTGTGTGATTGTTAGTCTACGCTTGGAGCCAGACCTGTTGGACAGGATCAGATAGGCTTAGTAGACTGATCCGTATTGCATTGACATGGCTGGTCAGATACACAAGGGCACAGTGACTGATTTTGAGATTAGTTTAGATGGACTTCTGAGGTTTAGAAGCAGATTGTGTGTTCCCGAGGACCTAGAGCTCAGAAGATTGATATTGACGGAAGCTCATTCGTCGAGGTACACGCTACATCTGAGGAGTAATAAGATGTATCAGAATCTTCGAAAGGTGCACTGGTGATCGGGTATGAAGAAAGATGTAATGAATTTTCTAGCAAGATGTCTCGTATGTCAGCAGGTGACGGTAAAGCATAAAAAACCTGCAGGGTTATTGCAGCCTTTACCTATACCAACATGGAAATGGGAGCATATCACCATGGATTTCGTGATGGGTTTACCGAAGACCCGGAGGAATCACAATGCGATTTAAGTAATTGTTGATAGACTGACGAAGTCAGCCCACTTTCTAGCTATCAGAGCTACCGATACTTTGAGTTCATTGGCAAAGTTGTATGTGCGCAAGGTAGTGAGGTTACATGGTATTCCAGTGACCAGTGTTTTGGATAGGGATTCCCGCTTCATTTCCCACTTTTGGGAACATTTTCAGGAAGCCATGGGAACCCAGTTGAGTTTGAGCACTGCTTTTCATCCTCAGGCAGATGGTCAATCAGAGAGGACTATATAGACTCTGGAGAATATGTTGAGAGCGTGTGTGCTGGTTTTTAGAGGCTCATGGGATGATCATTTGCCACTAGCTGAATTCGCCTACAACAACAGTTATCATGCGAGTATCGGGATGGCACCGTATGAGGCCGTATATAGCCGTAGATGTCGTTCCCCTATTGGTTAGGAAGAAGTGGATGACAGAAAGATTTTTGCTCCTAATTTGGTTACACAAGCCTCTAAGGATGTCCAATTGATTGTTGAGAGATTGAGGACAGCTCAGAGTAGACAGAAAAGCTATGCTAACAAAAGACTGAGACAACTTGAGTTCGCAATTGATGAGTCAGTATTTCTGAAGGTTTCTCCTTCCAAGGGTATAGCGAGATTTTGGAAGAGAGATAAGTTGAGTCCTCGCTACATTGGACCCTTTGAAATACTTGATCAAGTGGGAGATGAGGCATACAAATTGGCTTTGCCACCAGATTTATCGGGAGTGCATAATGTCTTCCACATTTCGATGCTGAGGAAGTATCATCCAGATCCAAATCATGTGATTGGGTATGAGCTATTAGAGCTCAAAGATGATTTGACATATGTAGAGAAACCGATACAGATACTGGATTGAAAGGAGAAAGTCTTGAGAAACAAGACTATCGGGTTAGTGAAGATTCTTTAGCAACATCACACTTCAGAGGAAGCTACTTGGGAGCTAGAGACTCGATGCGAGAGAGATACCCCAATTGTTCGAAGAGTAACTTGGTTCTAATTTGGAGGACCAAATTTCTTAAGGTGGGGAGGATTGTAAAGCCCGTAACATAAAATGTAATCTTTATGATTTTGTGATGTATGGACAAATTGCATTTGATATAAATCATAAGGAATGAATGTTTTGAAGTTGTAAATGTGTATGAAATGTAAAACGGGTGGTTCAGTAAATCGAAAATCAATGTAACAGTGAATTTGGGATGGAAGTTGCAGTAGAACTGCTTCTGAAGAGGAGCAGATCGATACCTCATTCGATGTAGATCGATCTCCATAAGGCTCGAGTTGCAACATATCGATCTCATTGCAAGTCCAGATCGATCTCCTTAAGGTTCTGAGTAATGCATATTGATCTCATGTTTAGGAGCAGATCGATCTCACTAAGCCTGAAAGGTCGGTTCTCAGGAGAAAAGTGCAGGGAAGATCAATCTCATGTAGTTAGCAGATCGATCTCAATGAGCCAATTCTATAAGTATAAGGCTTTGCACTTCAATTTTCCCGAGAGAGCCTATTCCATTCAACAACTAAAGTATAACATAACTCATATACTCCAGAAAACTTCATCTTTCAAGTAGTTTTGAGTGAGATTCAGTTAAGCAAAGTTGTTCTTAGTGAAGAGGAGAACAACATACTTGGAAACAAGAAGTTGGAATCAAAGATCTAAGAAACTAGGAGGATTTTACCAATTTTGGAGAAAAAGAGGAAAATTTCAGCTAGGTAAGATTCAATGCACCAAGTTCATATATGTTAATCTAGGTGTAATGGTGAGTTAATTGGTATATGTATAAATTGTTGAAAACAAAAGGATCATGAAAAATGTGCATGACCTAGCTATTGACATGAAAGTGAGAAAATGAGGAGAAAGTTATGTTGGCATGAATTAAGTGATGGAATATGCATGTATGAAAGATTGTAAGGTGGTTTTATGAAATGTATAAATTGGAAATGAGGAGAAATGAAGATAGATATATGAAAAATATGGTATAATACCATAATGGAAGAAAGTGATGAGATTGATGTATTGAATTGAGATTTTTCAAATGAAACAAGTATATTACGGTGTACTAACGTAGATAATTATAACAGCTTTTGAAATCACAGTGAAAGCTGATCGGACTGCGAGAGTAAGCAGCACCGAGGAAATGAGGTCACGTGGCGTGATCCGAGATAAGGAAATTTCGTGAGTAGCTAGAGATAGTTACACGTATTTCAAATAGAATTTCGATACTATATTCTATATGAATTCCCATGAATAGACATGTTGTGATAGGGCCTAATGAGATAAAATCATGATTTTAGATAAGTAAATAGCCTTAGAAGCATGTTGTGACTAAAATTATAGTTGCATGATAGAAAGGCTAATGTTTTCATCTATATGCGAAAACAACACATTTGAGTGCCTACTTGATTTACTTGGGTGAATTATGATTTGAATAAGTCATCTATCGGGTTTGTGTGAAAACCATAAGTGCTAGAGAATACTCGCACTTGATTTTAAGATATGCATCACATAGTACTTGAGTGTATTCTCGTACTAAATTTTAAATGATATTTATGCATGATAGAGTACTGAGAGCATTGCTCGTACTCAATTTTATTGATTGATGCATTATAGAGTATTGGGAGCTTTACTCATACTCAGTTTTACATGATAGAGTACTGGGAGCATTACTCGTGCTCAGTTTTCATTAATTATACATTTCAGAGTATTAGGAGCTTTGCTCATACTTAGTTTTCACATGACATAGTGCTGGGAGCATTACTCGCATTAGAGTTATATCATTGTGAGATGGTCGTGTTAGGAGTTTACTCACACGTACCTGTTTTGAAAGAAAGCTTGAAACAGTCGTGTTGGAAGCCTGTGCTGACTATGTGTCGCACCGATATTATATGCTCACACGTACAATATTTTGAGATATGACCGAGAACTATCGAAAATAGAACCCATAGTATGAAGACTAAGACTGATGACAAGCATCCCGATTATGAGGTATATCCAAGGTATGAGGACTAAGACTCATAACGAGCATCCCACCTTGAAATAGGGTTCATGGAGTACTGTGTACTATGTATGTCACATGGAGTACGTTGTACTGTGAATACACAATATGAGTGAGTTGCGAGCTGACGGTAAGGATTTGACCCACCTCCCGTTACAGCAATTGTGAGATCCACACACCGAGTACTGTATAGCCTGGGATCACAGAAAATGAGTTATGATCATAATCTCGAAACATGTAGTCGCCTATCTCGTTTTCCTTTCATGCAATGTAAATTGAGTTTCTTGAATGAACTTATCACATGGTTTATAATATGAACATGTGAATTTGTGCGTGATAAAGGGTAACCCGAGGGATGGGTGAGGCCCAGATTTTCATGATTTTAAACATGATGATATGCCATATTATTTTGATTTAATTGAATGGCATGATAAATGTGAGATTTATGAAATTACATGAGAAATGCAATATTTTGCTAAACTGCTGAGGTTGTTAAACCAACATATTTCCAGTTTTATAACTGATGATTTGTATCTATATTTATATATTGCATAAAAGCTTTAAGCAAGATGCATGCTTTAGATACAAATAGATAAGGAAATGATTTCAAGGCATGAGCATAGTATTTTGTAGATAGTGTGGTTATCTACCTGATTTTCTTACTGAGATGTGAGCTCACCCCATTTTTTATTTCTCCTCTTTACAGAGCATCCACAGTAGGTGGACACGACTGAGGACTGGTAGACTTTGATCCGCTGCATATCCATCTTACGAGAGGTATACACATTTGAAACATTTTGTACTGGACAATGTAAAAGCATAGTTATGTAAACGAACGTACGGTCGGGGATGTATATGTACAAGTATTTGTATTAACGTATAAGAGCTTACTTTATAAAAAAAGAGTATTAAGTTGTATGCATGTTATGAATGAATGTGAAAGGGGTGACTAGTATCGAATCACAGCCCAACTAAGGTGTGGAGTGATGACAGAAAAATAGGTAAATGAAATATGAAAAATTTGTGGTGATTTTGGTAAGTCACGGGATGGGAGGCCGTGTCAATTTTAAATGCGATTTATACATGATAGAGTATTGAGAGCATTGCTCATACTCAGTTTTATTGGTTGATGCATTATAGAGTATTGAGAGCTTTGCTCATACTCAGTTTTACATGATAGAGTACTGAGAGCATTGCTCGTACTCAATTTTTATTTATTTATGCATTATAGAGTATTGGGAGCTTTGCTCATACTCAAGTTTTTATATGACATAGTGCTGGGAGCATTGCTCGCACTAGAGTTATATCATTGTGTTATGGTCGTGTTGGGAGTTTACTCGCACATACCGAATTTTGAAAGAAAGCATGAAACAGTCGTGTTGGGAGCCTGTGTTGACTATGTGTTGCACCGATTATGTAAACTCCACAAAGTTTCTATATTTAATTAGACAATAAAATAAATTAAATAAAAAATTCTTAATGGTAATACGAATATTCGTTGTAGGGTTCGAGAAGTATGGGAGTCGAGAAGCCCATGAATGACAGAGAGCCCGAAATATAGGAGGTGAGGAGCAAATGCAAGCATGGAGGGATTGAGAAATTTTGGTTTATTAGTTGGAAAATTTTATGTAAAGCCTATATTATAGAATTATAAGGAATGATGAGATCCCAAGAATATTCTCATTTTGAAGTAATGAAAATTTTATGAAAACATGAATATTGTACAATTGAATAATTTTATTTAAAAATATATATATATATATATATACTAGGACAAATTTAAAATAAATAGATAATAATATATATATATATAACAAATATATGTTATGAAATATATAGGCATTAATAAATAGAACAAAACAACAAAATAAACAAACAAGTAAATATATATATATAAAAAAATTAATATCCGCACTCTGTTATGTCGAAAGACAGAGTTGCCTATGCTGGGAGCGGGGAAACCAGAAAAAAAAGGAAGGAAAACTGGATTGGCCGAGAAGGGAGAAGATAGGAAGAAAGAAAAGGAAAGAAAGAAGAAAAGAAAGGGAGAAAGGAAAGGAAGGAGAGGTAGAGGCCGACTGGGAGGAGAAAGGGAGAAAGGAAAGGAAAGCTGGAGTAGAACCGAGACTGAAGTTAGAAGCAAACCATGAGGGTGAAGGGAGGAGCAGAATCGAGACTAAAGCTAGAAGCAAACTGCGAGGAAGAAGGGAGAAGCAGAACCGAGGCTGGAGCTGGAGGCAGACCCGAGAGGAAGAAAGCTGAAGCAAATTGAGGGGCTGAAGGGAAGTAAGAAAACCGAGGGTCTGAGGGGGAAACAGAATCGGGAGCTAGAAATTGAAGCAGACCGAAGCTAGAGCTGAGGCAAACCGAGAAGGAAAACTGTAGTGAGCCGAGGACCTGAAACAGAGCATGATCGGGGGCTGAAGCAAGGAATCGGTGAAGCAAAAAAAAAAAAGTTAACCAAATGAGGTTGATGAGGATGACGATGGAAGCCAAGCAGAGGAAGGTTCGGTAGGGATGGAATGGTGTAAAGAGTGCTGGTGCTGATGAAGAAGAAGAGCAGTGAGCAGTAGCCGAGAAATAGAAAGGAAAAAGAGAAAGGAAAGAAGAAAAGGAAAAAAGAAAAAAAAGGGGATAGAAGAAAAAAAAGCTGGAAATTGAAGAAAAAAGGGAAGGTAATATATATATATATATATATATATGTTGTGTTTATATGCATGTATGTGTAAATTAAAATAGGTGTAAAATAAAAAGAGGAGAAATAAGAAAGTAGAGAAGAAAAAAAAAATAATAGATAATATATATATATATATATATATATATATATACTCATGTATATATATATATATATATATGTGTGTGTGTGTGTGTGTGTGTGTGTGTTGGTATAAGTGCATATGAACAAAATGTATATACTTGTTTTTGCCTAGGTATATACAATTGAATACACACACAATGAAGTAACATATAGGGGATTATATAAGCTCATAAGAGAAAGGGATAACTTATGTAGGAATGTAGCTAAGAATGTGTGGTTGGATTGAATTTTTGTATGTACGATGGAACAGGAAGAAAAAAAAGAATATTTGGTGAACTCAATGGGGTTAAATAAGCATATTTGGATGCAATATTAAGAAGTTGGAATTAAATTTCAAGTATATTCTTCCTAGGCAAATAAGGTTATGATTTTGAAGTATTGTAGGTAATTCGAATGAATAGGATACTAAAAATATGAATTTCGGTGTAGGAAAATTGTATGAGGATATAAGGGAAATACTTGGAGGCGTCACAACACGAACTTGAAATTTTTGATAAATCAAGGTAAGGGGTGTAATTTAAGATGGTAATGGTATCCCTACCCTTAGACTCTGATTTATTTATACGTTTCGAGCTTTCTTGTGCAGCCCTTGATTGTAAAACAAAACTCTACACCTATTAAGCCCAAGTTTTATTTGGTCATGTTTTAGAAATAAAGAAATGCCATATGAAATTAAATGCATAGTTTCGAGCAAGATTTCTGAATAAATGTTATGGTTTCGATTTACGTATGAATTGATTTCATGTTTTTAAAAGAAATGAAATTTGGTATGTGAACAAATGCTTAAGAAAAGAAATTTATTTTCGAAAGGTGATTGTGGGGGCCACCTCTTGAGTCCTATGGGAATAAAATGCCACACATTCTTTCTGTTTTATGAAAGAGTTTTCAGATCACAAGAAATTTGATTTTATTATTCAGTATGAGTTTATGGGTTATAAAACCCAAGAAAGACTTTGAAAACTCTGTTTTGAGACGAAAAGGCAACGTATAGTGGAATTGTGGGGGTCACCTCTTGAGTCCGACGGGAGCAAAGTGCCACGCCATTTCCACAATGACATGTGAACGTGGGGGCCATCTCTTGAGTCCGACGGGAGCAAAGTGCCACGCGGTTCACAATGATATGCGATCATGGGGGCCACCTTTTGGGTTCTGTGGGAGCAAAGTGTCACACACTCTGTGCGACTGTGGGGGCCACCTCTTGGGTCCTACAGATGCAAAGTGCCACACGGTCAATGCATTTTTGTCATGTGCGCATTCGTGGCGTACATGAATTCTGTCTTCGGGTGTGATTGATTTGTTGTACGACCTTGATCATGTCTACAGCCTTGTCATGGCCATGTTTATGATTTCCCTCTACGGAAGATGACTTTGTTATCATCGCATGATAATCCTATAAGTTAGCCTAGTTTCCATCCGATATGAACTATGTTATAAGATTTTGATCCTTCAATACATGTTTATGCATCAGTTATGCTTTTGAAGTTCTATCAGGTTTTGAAAGATTTTGAAGTTTTGTATGTTAAGAAAGATTTTGATGTAACTGAATGAATTTGTTACCTCGAAGTTATATTTCTATTGATTATGTTTTGTATTTACGCATTTTGGAAGTTATGTGATATTTTGTAAAGAAATGCCATCTTTTAGTTTTATTATGCATTTAGTGTGATTCAGCCACCATAATCATTTTAAATGCATTTCTTACTGGGTTTTTTCCTAAAAGCTCACCCCTCTACCTTTCAGATTATTTGTAGTGATCTACAGATGCTACCTGCCGCGCACACGACGTAGGCTGGTGGAAAGAGCTACCCTAGGCTACTTTTTGTACACGCAGAAAGGTATACAATTACATTCCTTTACCAAACACATTTTGTATGCACAGACATATACTGGAAACATTTTGTCGGGATGTAATTTATAGGAAACAAATGAAAAGAATATCTCTTTGGAGAATTAAATCTTGAAATACTAATCTTAGTTGGAATGAATATATGTTGGCTTGATGATGCAAATTGGGAAGCATGTTTGATAGTTATGGAAATCTAGGATTGCCAAAGCATTTTATTTGTAGGTGGGTAGGCTTATATATAAGCCGTTATGCTGCCGAAATTTTTATCGGGCATTTAGATTTAAAATTTAATTCAAGTATAATTGTCGATGAATAAGTAAGATAAAAAAAACGGCACTGAATAGGAATGCAGCCTAAGTGAATGAAGAAATAAGTAGGAATTTAAAATTTCAAAAAAAAAAATTCCTTCGAATTTTCAAGGTCAAGGGTCGTTACAGATTATATGCTCACACATGCAATATTTTGAGATATGCCCGAAGGCTATCGAAATTATAACCCATAGTATGAGGACTAAGACTTATGGCAAGCATCCCGATTATGAGGTATATCCAAGGTATATGGACTAAGACTTATGACACGCATCCCGCCTTAAGATTGGGTCCATGGAGTACTTTGTACCGTGTATGTCACATGGAGTATGTTGTACCGTGAGTACATGATATGAGTGAGTTGTGAGTTGACAGTTGAAGATTTGACTCACCTACCGTTACAGCAATTGTGAGACCTCGTACACCGAGTACTGTGTAGCCTGGGATCATAAAAAATGAGTTATGATCATAATCTCGGAACATGTAGTCGCCTATCTCCTTTCATGCAATGTAAATTGAGTTTCTTGAATGAACTATCACATGGTTTATAATGTGGACATGTGAATTTGTGTGTGATAAAGGGAAACCCGAGAGATGGGTGAGGCCTAGCTTTCCATGTTTTTAAACATGATGATATGCCATATTATTTTGATTTAATTGAATGGCAAGATAAAAATGTGATTTGTGTGAAATTACATGAGAAATGCAATATTTTGCATAAACTGCTGAGGTTATGAAACCAGCATAATTTCAGTTTTATAACTGATGATTTGTATATATATATATATATATTGCATAAAAGTTTCAAGTAAGATGCATGTTTTAGATATGAGTCGATAAGGAAATGATTTCAATGCATGAGCATTGTATTTTGTAGATAGTGTGGTTATCTACTTGCTTGCCTGATTTCCTTATGGAGCTGTGAGCTCACCCCCTTTTTATTTCCCCTCTCTACAGAACGTTTACAGTAGTCGAGCATGGCTGAGAACTGGTATTCTTTGATCCGCTGCATATCCATCTAACGAGAGGTATACACATTTGAAACATTTTGTACTGAATAATGTAAAAGCACAGTTATGTAAACGAATGTACGACCGGGGATGTCTATGTACCAGTATTTGTATTATTGTATAAGAGTTTACATTATAGAAAAGAATATTGACTTGTATGCATATTATGAATGAATATGGTTGAGATGACTAATATCGAATAACAGTGCAACTGTTTGGTGTGTGTGATGACAGAAGGAGAGGTAAGTAAAATGTGAAAAATTTATGGTGATTTTGGTAGGTCACGGGAGGGGAGGTCATGACAATTAATCATGATATCACAATTGTTTGACTTGACTTTCGAAACTAAATATGTTTTGGTTAATATTCACGAACATGATATTTTGTAAAGCTTGTATCACAATATTTTTCTTTTACATGTTTTATTGCTAAGACTATTTTAAATGCATGTCTTACTGGGCTTGAAGAGCTCACCCCTTTATTTTTATCTCACAGATTATCTTAAGTGAACTATCACCCCTACCTGTCGTATGATAGTCGTGAACAGGCGAACTCAGCCCTTTCCAATATATCCTCAGTACTAGTAAGATATATTTTTACTTTATCTACCAGACTTCCTGTAAAGCATAGATAATGTTTTAATAACGTTTTGGGATGTAAAATAAGAAATATGAATGTAACTAAAGTTGTAATAATGCAGTTTAAACCATACTGTATATTCTGGATATGTAAAGTGTGGAAATGAGAATAGATGTACTGATAAGTAGAAGAAAGAAATTAAAATCGACTGGTTATGATTATAAACTGTATTTTTGTACATTAACGAAAGATTAAGAAATTGACACTAATAGGAATACAACTTAAGTAAAGGATATTAAAGGATATATATATATATATATATATATATATATATATATAATTAGCATGTTTTTTCGCGTTTCTGGGGCGTCACATAAAGAGTAAAAGTTTTTAATCAATCATTTTTTTTTATGTAATTCCATTTGAGTGATTCAACCATGCTCAAATCTTGCAACTTGGAAGTGTCAGTCTTGGCAACGAGATCGAAGGTTATTAGCTAAGCTAACATATTTGATAATTGGGGATTAGTTAGTTGCATTTGAATCAAAACTTTACAATATGTCTCACAATTTTTTTTTAGTCACTCGATCAAAATTTGTTGACTAACATATATATATATATATATATATATATATATATATATATATATATGCATTATATTATAGATATTTTTTGCAAAGTAAAGAATAAATAGCAAAGCAATAATTAAGCAGTTCTCCCAACTAAAAATTTATAAATTTAAATCTGACTCGATTTATAAATTTTAAGATAATTATATTACAATGAACCAAACAAAAAGATAATCTTATCTCTCTCTCTCTCTCTCTCTCTCTATATATATATATATATATATATATATATATATATATATATAAGTCAAAGCAGTTAGGTATAAAGTAGAATATCTTATGTGAATAACTTAAATATTTGACACGTGTAATATATTAAAATAAAATAATAATTATCTTTTCTTAAGTTTCATATACACAGAAATATATATATTAAAAATACAAAATAAATCAATTATTTGTAAAAAAAATATATATTATATTTCAAAATTTTTTGCTGACCTATAAACTTTGTCAAATATATTTCAATCACCAACAATATCCAATTCAGTTTTTAAGTAGTTTCCTATTTCATTCAAATACTAATACTATATTCTCAAATTTTATTCAAATATTAGATTATTTAAACAACAGATTCATTCATTGGAACGAATGCTTCTACTCCGTTATTTGCTGTCAACTTTTTTATAATCTTAAATTCTAATTTCTATTTACATATCTTGCTGATTAGACTTCACCACCTATTATCATAATTTTTTTTTGTTCTCAATCTTCTTCTTCAACTGTACAATAAATTGTTATTTTATTTAAAATTTGTATGTGGCTGAGGTTTTCTTTTTTATGTTTCTCTCTCTTTCATTGAAATTTCTTTTTTATCTATAAACATGGAGTCATGAAGGCGATGAACAATGAACTTCAACTATACAGTTAGCCGTTACTTTTTCAATTTCTTTAGTTTTATATTTGTTTAATTATATATATAATTAGCGTAAATTTATTTATATTTTCAAATTAACTATAAAAAAGTTTAAAATTATTAGAAATGTAGAGGAAGAATGCATTCGAAGTTATAAAGGCGATAAGAGAAATGATAACAAATTTTAACATAGAGCTTGTAGATCAGTCCTCATTATCTATAATCATGGAATCACTTTCTATAAGTTCTCAATCTTCTTCTTCAACGGTATATTAAGCTTTTTCTTTGATTTTTTTAATATATATGTGCATGTGGCCATTATTTTTTATATTCTATTCTCTCTTTCATTGAATTTTTTTCTTTGTAAATAGAGAGTCATGAAGTTAATAAATACAGTAAGAAGTTTTTTTTTTTTTTTCCATTTTTTAGTTTAATATCTTTTAATTTCATATGTGGATAGGGTTTATTTATTTATTTATACCTTAAGATAAACTAGAGAAGAAATGTTTAAAATTATAAAAGTGTTGGGAAGAATGCATTAAAGAGGATGAACTATAGAATATTCTGAATCCATTTGTTTTGATGGTTTCGACCCTTCAGAGGTGTTTCTTAATTTTTTCTTAATATTTTTTTTTTACTTTTTCTCATTTATTAAATTCTTTTTAAATGAAAAAAATTAATCTTTGAACTGAATAGATTTAATTAATACATCAAAGTTAATTATGGATTAATTTTTTTCTATTATGATATATTACTTTGATAAACAATTTGATCTTTGACCTTTCATTTTATGTTTTTTGTCTTCTATCGGAATTTTTTTTATTTGTATGTAACCAAAGAGTCATGAAGGCAATAAAAATCATACTTCTTATGGATGTAGAGTAAAGAAAAAATCTAAACAGTATAAATATCTTGAAAATTAAGATGAAACCATATCCCTTATTTAATTTTAAAAGTTTTAATAAATTATATAAAATCTAATTACTTAAAAATTATATATTTTAATAATCTTATATAAATGTATAATAACCAAATCTTTTGGCTGGATAATCCAAACATTGACATGTTTAATATTAAAATAAATAATAATAATAATTATCTTTTTTTGTCATGTTTCAAATTATGTTGTCACGTCCTCAATCTGTGACTTACCAAAAATCACTACTAATTTTTTTTTTTTGCTTTTTACTTTACTTACCTTTCTCTCTTCAACAGTTGGGCTGTAATTCAATATTAGCCACCCACTCACATCCATTCACAATATACATAGAATTTAGTATTCTTTTTTATAACATAAACCGTTATACATTATTTGTACATATACATCCCGACCGTACAATAGTTTACGTAACTGTGCTTATATACTGTTCAGTACAAAATGTTCGAGTGTGTATACCTCTCATGAGATGGATAGGTAGCGGATACAAGAAATGTTATACCTTAGCCAGACTCAATCTACATCGAATGATCTGTAGAGAGTGAAAAATAAAATGGGGTTGAGCAAACAACGCGCTCAGTAAGGAAATTAGGTGTAAGACCTGAATTTTTATTATATTTCCTTATGATTCATGCGATGTAAACATGGTTATATGTAAATTGAATCATAAAAACAGTTTTACGTGAATGAAAAATGCAAAAGGAATTAATAAAATTTTCTAATGCATTTAAAGATCAAATGGAGATTTAAATGGTTACATATTGAATGAATGAGATTTGGACCATTCGGATTGGAGATAAGAATTTAAAACACGAAATGAGAAAGGGTTCGTGAAGGGAAGTTGTGTTGATTTGGTCCCGAAAAAGGTAAATGGTAAAACGGTCAAAAGACCCAAAATTCGGTGTCGATTCGGTAAGAAATTTATACTGTAAATATGGATTCAAGAAATCTTGATCAATAAAGGAGAAATAATTAAATTTCAGGTTAAATTGATCAAGAAATAAAATTATTGGAATAAATCGAAATTTTCACCTAGGGAAATTATCCCCAAAATATTGAAAAAGTATACCGAAAAGATAAAATCAGACAGATAAATACATTAATTGATTTAATGAATAAAATATAATATTTTTGGGATATTTGGGATAAATATTATATTTTATTCAATTAAAATAAAAATAATAATAATAAATAAAAGTAAAAAAAAAACAGAATCGCGATTTTGTAAACGAAATGGAAGCAGAAGACAAACGCGCAAAGACAAGCCGAGGGGCTCTCTCTCTGCCTCCACCGAACAGAGGCCACCAAGGCGAGAAGCCGATGAGAGAGAGGCGATCGAGCCTCGCCGGCACCTGTAGAGAGAAGAGAACGCCCGGCAACCGAGAGAGAGAGAAACTGAGAGAAAGAGAGGGAAAAGAGAGAAAATGGAGGAGAGAGAGACGAACGGCGACCAAGGAAGGGGGAATGCCTCACCACCGGCCAGAGGGGACAACCAACGTTACTGATCCAGGCGCAAATCGGCCTGAAACGGCGTCGATCGGGAGAGAAAGAAATGGGTAGCGACGTCGGAGGGAGAAGAGGCCAGACCGACCACTTTTCGGCCAGCCTTGGTGAAACTGACCCCAGATCCATGTACCGGACAACCCCGCGGATCTGCTGGAGGCGAAAGCCAACGAAGAATCGACCGACGAAGTTCCGAACAGCGAAGGAGAAACTCAGACCGGATTGAATCGAGCTGAACCAAACCGATCTAAATCGGGTCGGATCGGACTGAATCGAGCTGAACCGAACCGATCTGAACCAAATTGAACCGGACCGAACCGGTTCAGCCAGAAAAGAAGAAAAAGAAAGAGAAAAAGAAAAAGAAAAGGAAAAAATGAGAAAAAAATTCGGTGATACAATCAAGCTACTGGTAAGCTGGTAAGTGGTCAAATGGACCAATTTAATTTTCAAAATAATTATTTAAATATATATTTGATCGGATTTAACCCAAAAAATATAAATGTGTAGCTCGATAATTGATGATAAACGAGAGCTCGAGTCAGCCTCGATTTACATATTATCATGAAATATCCGGTAATTAATCCTTATTTACGACAAATTTCATTGTTATGCGTGTTAAAAATTTATCGCATAAATTACAGATTTAATTCCGCATAAAATGAATTATATTCTGGAATTAAAGATAAAATGTCGTAAATAATTATTTGAGTTATCCAAGAGTTTAGAACGAGGCCCAATAAATTGTTGATGGGCCCAATGAGCCCAATAGGCCTCGATGATGTGAATAGTAAGTGAAAAATGGGATTAAGGTCGATTAAGGCCCAATAAGGTGCAATCGGGCCCAATGCAGTAAATTAAGTTCATTAAAAGTGAAATATAAATAAAATGTACTATATTTAACCCGATAAATGATTATTTGCAGCTCCAGAGAAAATACTGGGAGTTAAACAGATCGGGTGATCGGTAACGAAGAAAAGGTAGAGTGATCAAAGAAATTGAGGTAAGGGAATTGTGTGGGTATCTAGAGGTAGCTACATGTATTTTCAGGTACATTTTTGAATAATTAAATTGTATATGGATTTTCAAATAGGGAAAATATCGTTAGAGACCCGACATAGAAAAATTATCGTTTTGCCCCTATTAAGGGAAATTTTGGAAAAGTTAGGATTGGATTGGAATATGCATAAATAGCATGTTTTGAGTGTTTTAACTATGAAATACTGCTATTTAGCACATTAAATAATATTTATTTCAACCCTAGAGGGTAAATGACGATTTTACCCCTGTGAAGGGTAAATATTTTCACTTTTAGAAAAAGTCTTGAAAAGCAAGAATTTAGTGTTCTTAATGATTTTAATCCTTTCAACAAGAATATGGGTAGGCTGGCTGATAGTTTATCAATTTACATGAAATAACACGTGGCAGGTGTTGATTTTGATTTTGAAAACCATTCTTTGAAACTAAGCCACCTACATGATTTATGTAGAAACAAAACGTGCTGAGAGCATTACTCGTATGAGATTTGACATGATTTATGCATGTGACAGAGTGCTGGAAGCTTAGCTTGCACTCGATTTTTACATGATTTTATACATGACATTGTGCTGGAGCTTAGCTCGCACTAGTTTTCATACGAGATTTGACATGGTGCTGGAGCATAGCTCGCACTAGATGTCCACTATACTTGTTGTCATGCTTGAGACTACTCGCACGTGGTTTTATGACATGTTGAGTGCCGTGCTGGAAGCTTCGGGTAGGCTGTGTGCCACATCGATTAAATAGGCTCGCACGTGCTTATTGAGACGTGGCGTGATATGATATGTTGATATGGGTCCACGAATTACGCGGTACCATGCAGGTAGCATGGAATATGTTGTACCGTGTTGAGATTGTGATATGCCATCTTTGGACGATGTTCAGATCTGCTATGGACCGACGAGTTGGACTTGACCCACCTCTCGTGTGGAAGCAGATGAGGTGATACCCCGCACACTTGATCAGTGTAGCTTGTGATCACAGGATATGTCCATAGTCCTAGAGTTATTACCCTTATTCTTGCCTAGTCTCATATGTCACTTACTTTGCAAAATCACATGTTATTTATTACTTGATTTTGTGATTTCATGATTTTATGTTTTGGAACTGAGTCCTGATGATTTTGGGGTGGATGTGAATTTGAAATAAGTGGCATATTTTGATATAATGTGCATTATTTAAATAGCATGACGTATAATTCCACGCTTTATCTGCCATTTCATGAAATGAATTGTCAATTTGAAATAAATGGCATGTTTTGACATAATGTGCATTATTTAAATAGCATGAAGTATAATTCCATGCTTTATCTGTAAGACCCGATTTTAGTTAAAAACACGAAATGAGTATTTGCGAAGGAAAGTCGGGTTAAATTAATCTCGAACACGTGCAAGGGTAAAACGGTCAAAAGACCGAAACTAGATATAAATTCGATAAGAAAATTTAATTAAAAATATGGGATTGAGAAATCTTGATCAATAACGAAGAAATAATTAAATTTCGGGTTAAATTGATCAAGATATGAATTTTTGAGAATTAATCGAGATTTTTACTTCGAAAAATAAACCCGAAAATAATAAAAAAATATACCAAAAAGTTGAAATAATACTGAGAAAATTATTTATTCATTAAATAAATTAAATAATAATTTATCTTAGATATTTTGGGAAAATAATAATAAAATATTAAATAAAATAATAATAAATAATAAATAATAAATTAAATTAAATTAATTGTAAAAAAAAAAGGAATCAGAAATGGAAAATTGGGGAGAGAGAAAGAAGAGAGAACAGAAAAAACGAAGCCAAACCGAGGAGACCACCGGCGAGCCGTCCGACGACCAACAGCCAGGCGAAGGGCCGAAAAAGGAAGAGGAGAGGCCGGCGACCTCCCTGGTACCGGCAGTGTAGCCCACCGACGCTGGAATCCGACGGATCGAGGGAGAGAAGCCATGGAGAGGAGAAGCCAAATCGGCGGCCACCGGCGTCAATTTGACTCCGACCACCGACCACCGATGGAACCCCATGTGATGCCGAGCCGAATGGGGGCGGAAACAGCCAGGGAAACAGCGGCTAGTATCGGCAACGGCGAAAAATGAGGAGGCCATTGACGCCGAAAAGGAGAAGAGGCCAGACCGGCCACTTCCCGGCCACCTCGTGCGAAATCGAGACCAGATCCGAGCTGCGGACGACCTCACGGAGCTACTGGCGGCGAAAATCGGCGGACAACCGACCAGCAGGGCCGTGAACCGACCGAACCAGAGTGAACCCGGCTGAATCGAAGCGATCTGAACCAGGTTGAACCGGACTGAACCGGTTCAGCCAAGAAAGAAAGGAAAAAAGGAGAAAAAGAGAAAAAGGAAAAAAGGGAAAGAATTTTCGGGGATACACCAGACTTCGGGTAAGTCAGTAAGAGGTCAAAAGTGACAGATTTGAATTCCGAGAAATTTATTTAAATTATATTTAATCGAAAAATAACCCGAAATTAAATATTAATTGTGCAGTTTTACGACACAGCCCGAACGAGAGTCGATTGAGCTCCGATTTTTGTATCCCGCATCATATTGGGTAAGTATATTTTAATTTCGATAATATGAGTCCTTTAATACAGAGTTTCGATTATTTTACGAAATTTATGGATTAATTCTGTATAAAAATGAATATTTATCGGAATTACAACGTAATTACCGTAAATAGTATACGAGCTATCCAATAAGTTTGGAACGAAGCCCGATGATTATTGATAAGCTGAATGAGCCCAGTAAACCTGAAGAAGGGATTTAATAAGTAAAAACGGGCTGAAAATGGGTCGAGGCCCATTAAAGTGCAATCGGGCCCAATAAAGTAAAACGGGCCCAGTACGTTAGATTCGATCAGTAAATGTGATATACTGATAAAAATAAGAGAATTAACCCAAAATATGTGGTTATATGCAGTTCCGTAGACTTGGTTGACGCGTAGTTGGACTGAGAGATCGGATATTATCGAGACGGGATAAGTTTACGTGTGAATCGAGGTAAGGAAATTTTGTAGGTGTATAGAGATTTCTATACGTATTTATTGAGGGGATTTACAGGGTTTAGAATTCCTTAAAGTATCTAGTAACGAATTAATAATTTTTACGAAAACCGGGGCTTAGGTAAATAAAGAAAAAAACGATTTTACCCCTAAGAGTAAAATTTACAAAAAGGGTAGTAAGGCAGATAAATTACATGATTATCTTGTTTTAATGTTTTATATAAATGTATTGCTTTGATTTAAGCAAATATGCACATAGGTTGGCTGTTGATTTCGTGAATTATACGAAAGGGTACTGGTTTGGATCGGTTACGATTTTAAAAAGATGTTTTATCAAGATTGAGCCACCTATCGTATTTACATGAATAAAAAGAGTGCTAGAGTCTTTCTCGCACTCAAGTTTACTGATTTATTACTCATGAAAATTCGTACTGGAGCATTGCTCATACGAGGAATTTGTGTGTGCACAAAACCGTGCTGGAGCTTCGCTCGCACGAGATTTTAGATATCATGATATGCATAGCGTGGTGTTGGAGCTTCGCTCGCACTAGACGTGAGTTGACATGCATATAGTCGTGCGAAAGCCTCCTGTAGATTGTGTGTCACAGAGAGTAGAGATGCTCGCACGTATACTTTGAGACATGGGTTGGTTATCGACATAGTATTGGGGTGGATAAGACCTACGGCAGGCACCCCCAGACTATGATATGGGTCCACGGAGTACGATGTACCGTGTATGTCGTACGGAGTACGCTATACCGTGCAGTCATGATGACTCGATGATGTTACTTGATATTCTGGTGGGTAGGACTTGACCCCACCTCCCGTTGCAGTTGTGATACCCCGCACACCGGGATCCGTGTAGCCTGGGATCACAGGGACAAAGTATGGCCATAGTCCTCGATTTTTCATACAGTAACCTACATGCCTCACATGATATCATACGGTCTGAATAGACCAGGACGAACCCGAGGGAGGGGTAATATCCCGATTTATGTTTTTAAAAGAGATGTAATTTAATGAATCAAGGTATTCCCGAGAGATGGGTTTAACCTTGATGTGGTTGTTTTATGATAAAACAAATTAGTTTTAATGTGATGAGTTTATGATTAAACAAATAAGTTTTAAATGTGACGAGCATGAGATGTCATACATGATGATTTTTCCATGTTTGATTTATATGTCGACTTCATGATTTCTCTTATATGATATATACATACATGCGGCATCGTTTTAGTCATACCTCATACTCCAAATGTAAACGATTTTATATCATGACATTATCAGCACGTAGATAGTATAGTTATCTACCTGTTTACATTATTACCTTACTGAGCTGTTTATGCTCACCCTTTCATTTTCCATCCAACAGGGTATATTCAGTAGAAGAGAACGACAGTAGTCATATCCGCTGCATTGCTTAAAGGGAAATTACAGGTAAAAATTTCTTACACTGACCCAGAGACACTGGTTGATTGACGAGTATGAAACTCAATTTATATCTCTAAGCAGGTGTGAACCTGATACCATGGGCAGTGAGAGTCGAAAAAGCCCAAAAGTTCATGGAATGCTCAAATTGTCGATTAGAGTCCGATTGGCTCACTACTTATGTCGAAGCAGTGCGCAGAATATAGTTGTGTGAATAATATCATGTGTTGCACGCCTCTGAGATTGAGAAAGGTAGTAAGGCCAAAATAGAGACAGAAGAGAATAGAGAATGACAAGGATGTCAGAGCAGGAAAAGACCAGTTGGTAAGACATTAGAGCTGATGAGTCACGGGGTAAGATTATTGGTAAGGCCCCAGTGTATCCAATTTCAACACTTTTGAGGGATATTGTGATTGGAGAACCCCGACTTGTTACGAAACAGTGTAGCAGTGTAAGCAGAATTAGCAGTGTAAGTAGTGTAGGATGTGTGGTAGATACCACGGAAGTAAGGCCTACACCTACACTTTATTGACTAAAATAGGCGTTAAGTGTGGTAAGACGAGCCAATTATTTAACGATTGCTCAGAGTTGGGTAAGACTGCCCCACAGAAGAGCAAAGAGACAGAGAAAACCTTATTGATATCTTTGCACCAAAAAGGGAGGCCACAGCCGAAGAGAAAGGGAAAGTAGGCTGTTGGATGAGGGCGAGTGTGTATGCCTTAGACCAGGACACTATTGATGTTTCATATGATGTGGTGAAAGATACCACACTGGTTATGAATAGAGAAGTAATTATTTTAATTGATCCTGGTGCCACGTATTTAGACATACCGCCTTCATTTGTATATAAGTTAGTAAAAGACGTGAATACCTACACCCATGGGCACAATGCTGATAGTTAGTACCCCAACGAAGGAGGGTTAACTAACGAAATAATTATGAAGAAATTGTAAGTTGAAAATAGGGGTAAAAACATCACTGGAAAGTAAACGGTAAGTTTTGACAACTAATAAAAGGGGAGTAGTGATTGAAATTAAAGGAGCAAATGATTATACTCACGGAATGAGTAATAATAGAGTTTTGTTGTAAGTGATATACGAAAAGAGATAGACTGAAATAAGAGACGTATGCACGGTAAGAATATCTATGATACGTGAAGTAAATTGGATTAAAGCAATTAGTAGCGAATATGAATTGTGACCACATGGACTGATATGTAAAGTAATTGTGGTCAAGTCTGAGGGTTAATAAAGGTATTTGAAAATACCTCCCCGCCTGAAGACTTGACAGCGTATAAAAGTATACACAATCTATAAATTGAAATCGATAGTAGTAATATAGACATTTAAAATTAGGGTACCTTTACTTGTACGATAAAGAAATATAGAATTCGATTAATCAAGAAGATTTAAAAATTTAAAATTTTATAAAAGCCGTTAAAAAAGGAAATGACACGGGTTAGTAGCTTCAACGGAAGCGATTTTGGAAGGATATTATACGTTATGCGCACATAGGTCGAAGATATGAGTGATTGAAATATTCAGTGGAAGTCAACTACGACATGTTATTTAAATTTACCTGGATCGATTTGTTATCGTCCATATTAATGATATTTTGGGTGTATTTAAAGTCCAGAGAAATCATAAGCAACAATTGGAGATTGTTTTTACAGATGATTTGTTGAGAATTCTTGAAATGGACTACTTTATTGACACGTTTAACTTAGGAAAAGTTGTATTTGAATGGGATGATAGACGTGACAGGAGTTTTGGTGTATTGAAGTAATAAACTGACCACCGCATTTATTCTCACCATAACCAACAGATTAAGAGGTTTCTCATGAGTCTATGGATACCTCAAAATAATGAATGAGCTGTGTATTGATGCAAAAGGGGAAGATAGTCAATTATGAATCCAGACAACTCAAGGATCATGAAAGGACTATCCGGCCCATGATTTAAAGTTGACAGCAATAGTAGTTGTATTGAGTAAATGAAACTACTATGTACATGGTGAGAAATTTCAAGTATGCACTAATCATAGAAGCCCCGAGTATCTGTTTTCATAGAAAGAGTCGGATATGAGAACAAAGAGGATTAGAGCTTCTAAATGATTATGATTGTGAAAATTGTACCACCCAGGAAAGGCTAATGTAATGGTTGATGCCATGAGTAGAAAGAGCCTCGGGATGGTACCACCTATGATGGTCAGGGAGCGTGAGCTGATAGAGCAGTTGTAAGCCTCAGTAGTGATATGATTCCCTCTGATGATGACAAATAGCTAGCCTGAGATTAGAACCGGATGAGAGTGCCCAGATTTGACAAGCTTAGCGTGATGATCGGCATGGTGTCGATAGTGTGTGTTAGATTCAGATGGGTACAGTGACAGAGTTCACAGAGAGAGATGATGGCTTACTGAGGTTCAGAGATAGTATAAGTGCTCTCCAGGACCACAGTTGATGAGATAGTAATATTGTCAGAAGCTTACTCTTCGGGATATACAGTGCATATGGAAAGTAACGAATATATGTATGAAATCTCTGAAAAGGGTATTGGTGGTCAGATGTGAAAAGAGATATGGTAGAGATTGTGAAAAAGTGCCTAGTATGTCAGCAGAATAAGGTAGAGTATTAAAAGTCTGCAGAGTTATTGCAGCCTCTACCTATATCGACATGGCACGAAAATGGGAACAAGTTACCACGAATTTCGTGATAGGTTACAGAGGACCCGGATAAATCATAAGGCTATCTGGGTGATAGTCGATAGATTGACTAAGTCTACCCACCTTCTGGTTAGAAAATCCCCAGATACTCTGAGTGTGTAGGCAGATTTATGTATAAGATTGTGGAATACCAAGTATTTTTCCAGGGAGCATGGTATCATATAGGGATTCCCGCTTCACTTCCCACTTCTGGGAACGTTTTTTTTTTTAAGCTATTGGGAACCTAACTGAGTGTTAGCACAGCTTTCTATCCTCAGATAGATGGTCAGTCAGAGAGGACTGTACAGGTTCTGGAGGATATGATGAGAGTGTGTGCTTGATATGATAAGCTCCTGGGATGATCAGTTATTACTAATCGAATTCGCCAATAAAGACAGTTGTCACTTGAGTATCGGGATAACTTCAGATGAGGTATAGTATGGTCGTAAGGGTTGTTTTCCCGATTTGGATAAGAAGAAGTGGGTGACAGATAGAAAATTATTCCTGAATTGGTAAGACAAACCTTTGAGGATGTTCAGTTAATTGTGAAGGATTAAGAACACCTCAGAGCAGACAGAAAATCGATGCTGACAAGAGACAAAAACCATTGGAATTCACCGAGGATGAATTACTATTGTAGGAAGTTATTGGTCCTAAGGACATAATGAGTTTCGAAAAGAAAGCAAATTGAATTTTGTTATATTGAATCCTTTGAGAGATTGGACAAAGTGGGAGATAAGACCTGTAGGTTGGCGTTACTACCTAAATAAACAGGCATCCACAATGTGTCCTATCTTATGATGCTTTGAAAATACTATCCGAACCCAGCGTATGTGATCAAATATGAGCTTCAACAGTTTAGCTTAATGAAAGTGTAATGTATGATTGAGAACTTGATTCGGGTATTAAAACAGGAAGGAGAAAGTGTTGAGATTTAAGATGATCTCCCAAATTAAAGTATGTTGGTAGTATTACACTCCGAAAAAGTCACAAGGGAATTAAAAAGTATGATACGATAGGCATACCCGGAGTTATTTATAGATCCAATTAACTTTGTTCTAATTTGGAGGACCAAATTTCTTAACTGGGGGAGATTATGTAAGACTCGATTTTAGTTAAAAACACGAAATGAGTATTTGCGAAGGAAAGTCGGGTTAATTAATCTCGAACACGTGCAAGGGTAAAACGGTCAAAAGACCGAAACTCGATATAAATTCGATAAGAAAATTTAATTAAAAATATGGGATTGAGAAATCTTGATCAATAACGAAGAAATAATTAAATTTCGGGTTAAATTGATCAAGATATGAATTTTTTAGAATTAATCAAAATTAATCGAGATTTTCACTTCAAAAAATAAACCCGAAAATAATCGAAAAATATATCGAAAAGTCAAAATAATACCGAAAAAATTATTTATTCATTAAATAAATTAAATAATAATTTATCTTAGATATTTTGGTAAAATAATAATAAAATATTGAATAAAATAATAATAATAATAATATTAAATAATAAATAAAATTAAATTAATTGTAAAAAAAAAGGAATCAGAAATGGAAAATCGGGGAGAGAGAAAGAAGAGAGAATGGAAAAAATGAAGCCAAACCGAGGAGACCACCGACGAGCCGTCCGGCGACCAACAGCCAGGCGAAGGGCCGAAAAAGGAAGAGGAGAGGTCGGCGACCTCCCTGGTACCGGCAGTGTAGCCCACCAACGCCAGAATCCGGCGGATCGAGGGAGAGAAGCTGCGGAGAGGAGAAGCCAAATCGGTGGCCACCGGCTTCGATTTGACTCCGACCACCGGCCACCGAAGGAACCCCATGTGATGCTGAGCCGAATGGGGGCGAAAACAGCAGGGGAAATGGCGGCTAGCACCGGCAACGACGAAAAATGAGGAGGCCATTGACGCCGAAAAGGAGAAGAGGCCGGACCGGCCACTTCCCGACCACCTCGTACGAAACCGAGACCAGATCCGAGCTGCGGACAACCTCGCGAAGCTACTGGCGGTGGAAACCGACGAAGAACCGGTCGGCAAGGCTGTGAACCGATCGAACCGGAGTGAATCGGGCTGAACCGAATCGGTCTGAACCGGGTTGAACCGGACTGAACCGGTTCAGCCAAGAAAGAAGGGAAAAAAAGAGAAAAAGGAAAAAGGGAAAGAATTTTCGGGGATACACCAGACTTCGGATAAGTCAGTAAGAGGTCAAAAGTGACCGATTTGAATTTTGAAAAAATTATTTAAATTATATTTAATCGAAAAGTAACCCGAAATTAAATATTAATTATGAAGTTTTACGACACAGCTCGAACGAGAGCCGATTGAGCTCCGATTTTCGTATCCCGCATCATATTGGGTAAGTATATTTTAATTTCGATAATATGAGTCCTTTAATACAGAGTTTCAATTATTTTACGGAATTTATGGATTAATTCTGTATAAAAAGGAATATTTATTGGAATTGCAACGTAATTATCGTAAATAGTGTACGGGCTATCCAATAAGTTTGGAATGAAGCCCGATGATTATTGATAAGCTGAATGAGCCCAGTAAACCCGAAGAAGGGATTTAATAAGTAAAAACGGGCTGAAAATGGGTCGAGACCCATTAAAGTGCAATCGGGCCCAATAAAGTAAAACGGGCCCAGTACGTTAGATTCGATCAGTAAATGTGATATACTGATAAAAATAAGTGAATTAACCCAAAATATGTGGTTATATGCAGTTCCGTAGACTTGGTTGACGCGCAGTTGGACTGAGAGATCGGATATTATCAAGACGGGATAAGTTTGCGCGTGAATCAAGGTAAGAGAATTTTGTAGGTGTACAGAGATTTCTATACGTATTTATTTAGGGGATTTATAGGGTTTAGAATTCCTTAAAGTATTTAGTAACGAATTAATAATTTTTGCGAAAATCGGGGCTTAGGTAAATAAAGAAAAAGATGATTTTGCCCCTAAGAGTAAAATTTATAAAAAGGGTAGTAAGGTAGATAAATTGCATGATTATCCTGTTTTAATGTTTTATATAAATGTATTGCTTTGATTTAAGCAAATATGCACATTGGTTGGCAGTTGATTTCGTGAATTATACGAAAGGGTACCGGTTTGGACCGGTTACGATTTTAAAAAGATGGTTTATCAAGATTGAGCCACCTATCGTATTTACATGAATAAAAAGAGTGCTAGAGTCTCTCTCGCACTCAAGTTTATTGATTTATTACTCATGAAAATTCGTACTGGAGCATTGCTCGTACGAGGAATTTGTGTGTGCACAAAACCGTGCTGGAGCTTCGCTCGCACGAGATTTTAGATATCATGATATGCCTAGCGTGGTGCTGGAGCTTCGCTCGCACTAGACGTGAGTTGATATGCATATAGTCGTGCGGAAGCCTCCTGTAGACTGTGTGTCACAGAGAGTTGAGATGCTCGCACGTATACTTTGAGACATGGGTTGGTTATCGACATAGTATTTGTAAGACCCCGTATATGTATGGTGGTAATATGTATAATTGGATCAAATAATTTGAATGGACTTGTAATGTAAAGTATGATTGATGTAAGTCCATGGATTCAATGTATGTATGTGTATATGAATTGTAACGTACATACAAGTTTCATTGAGTACAAATATGAAGAAATGAGTTCTGATAAGAGATAGATGTGATTGAAACTCAAGATGAGTAGTGTGGTAAAAATGGAATGGAGTTATGCTTCCATTTGGTTTTATGTAGCATACCTTTGAACATACAATGAATGCACACAAGTTTCAATGTGCATAAGGTATGAATGGATGCCATTTTCAAGTTATAAAGGTGTATGGATGAGAAAATGGCCATGGAAATAGATTAAGGGTGTGTTGGTATGAGTTTCAGCAAGGAAACTGCAGGAAATCTGGAAAACATGAGGGCCAGATCGATCTCATAGGATGAGAGATCGATCTGGAAGAGCCAGGATGCTCTTATTTGGGCGAAAGAATAGAGCAGATCGATCTCCAATGGAGCCAGATCGATCTCCTTAGCTCTCTGTTTGGGACCAGATCGATCTCATGCTTCGACAGATCGATCTCATGCTTCGACAGATCGATCTCAAGCTTAAAAAATGCCGTGAAAAAGAGGGATTTTAAGGGACCAGATCGATCTCCTCTTGGACCAGATCGATCTCCCCAAGCTATTTCTATATAAGGAGGGCTGAAAATCTGGAAATCTCGGAAAAACACTTAACTTTACAATCTCAACCCAAAAACCTAACTTTCCCTCTCTAAAATCAGCCATTTTCAGTGAGATTTTAAGAGAGATCATTAGAGGCAAAGTTGTTCCTATCAAAGAGAAGAACAACATAGTGAGAGGGCATTTTCCCACTTTTGGAATTGAAGGAGTTAAGGGCATTTTCATTTGGAGCAAGAAGAAAAATCATATTGGTAAGATTCTAACACTCCAATCCAAATGCATTAGCTATTTAATTGATTTTGGAGTTGGTTGGTATGAGTATTGATGTATAAACTACCTAGGAATGTAGTGGAATTGGTGTGACCTAGAAATCTAAAATGGGTATAATGTGAGAATATGTGGGATTGAATGAGTTTGTGATCTATGGCATGCTAAAGTTGTTATTGGGGTAATGTTTATGATTTTAGATGGTTAGATGGAATTACATGGTGAGTTGGAGGAATTGTGGAAATGGGTATGTATAGGATTGATAAATGCCATAGTGAGGGGATTCATGAAATATGAACACTATGAGCTTTATGTCGATTTGATATCGATTTTGAATAAGATAATAGGCCTAAGAAGATCCATAGACTCAAGCTATGGGTAAAGTAATGAAACGAGGCCAAATAAGCTTTAATAGAGGCTATAGATTAAATTGACTATAGCAAACACAAGGGTTGCATTATATGGATCGAATATAATACGGGATACGATTTTGTGCAGTCCCGAAGAGTTCATTGAAGACGAATCGAACCGTACGAGTAAGCAGCTTAAGGAAGTGGAATCACGCATCGCGATTCCAGGTAAGGGAATTTTGTGAGTATATAGAGGTAGCTGCTCGTACTTTGAACTTATGGGTGAATATTGGGTGTTTATGAAATGCATGGTTGCTCAAATAAATGTTGATGGTATTCGTGAATGATGATGAGTATATGCGTGATTTTGGATTTGAAGTGGATTTTATGAAATGGGATACTAAGGCTAATAATTGCATAAATCTAATGTTTTGATGTTTTTCAAAACGAAATTGCTTGGTTTTAAGCGAGCTAGTAGATGGGTCGGCTAGTATTGTATGGTTGTTGTGGAAAAGCATTTGTGAGTGCTAAACCCGATTTTCGGGATTGTTTTATTGTGTATGAGCCGCCTATCGTATCTGTATGACATAAATCGCGCTAGAGCTTCGCTCGCGCTGGATTTCAATGTTTTCATTTGTATGAAACGTGCTGGAGCTTAGCTCGCACCTTGATTGAAAATTATGTTGATGCTTATGAACCATACTGGAGCTTCTGCTCATACGTGAATTTTGAGTGGTTGTCTTATGAGTATAACCGTACTAGAGCTATGCTCGTACGCATCTCTTTACGGGAGAATGCATGAGTCGTGCTAGAGATTTGCTCGCACAAGTTTGCACATGGTGATAAGCATAAGGTTGTGAAAGTTGGTAAGATCCTTAAGCCTTACATCCTTAAGCCTTACATCCTTAAGCTAACATCCTTAAGCCCAGAGAGGCGGGGAAGCTCTGTTAGGCGGGGAGGCTCTCTTACGGTGGGACCCTTAAGCCAACATCCTTAAGACCAAAAAGGCGGGGACGCTCTGTTAGGCAGGGAGGCTCTCCTACATGGGTACGGTAAAGGTAAGATCCTTAAGCCCTACATCCTTAAGCTAACATCCTTAAGCCAACATCCTTAAGCCCAAAGAGGCGGGGAGGCTCTGTTAGGTGGGGAGGCTCTGTTCGGTGGGGAGGCTCTCTTACGGAAAGGATCCTTAAGCCCTACATCCTTAAGCTCACATCCTTAAGCCAACATCCTTAAGCCCAAAGAGGCGGGGAGGCTCTGTTAGGCGGGGAGGCTCTGTTAAGCGGGGAGGCTCTGTTCGGCAGGGAGGCTCTCCTTCACGGAATATGGAAAACTCTTGGTATGGGGTAGATAAGACCTAGGAATGGCACCCCCAATCACGATATGAGTTGCGGAGTACGCTGTACCATGTATATCACATGGAGTACGATGTACCGCATGATGGTTATGTGATGAGAAAGCCTGGGGAGGGATAATCCATCTTCGTGCCAGTATGATACCCCGCACACTTGGATGCGTGTGGTCTGGGATGATTTATGATGTAATGGTTCACATAGGCACTTTTGATATAGTGACCTAGATTTATACACATGCGTGAATTGTGAAATGAAAATGTGGTTGTGATTGTGAGTTGATTTGGTGGTGTTTATGATGTTGGTTTAAAAAGGAGGTTTCTTAATGAATTACCCTTTTTATGAAATTAAATGAGATCGAGCATGAGATGATTTATACATGATGTTTTCTACCATGTTTTATATGCCAATGCACATGATTTTGATACATGATATATATGTATATTCACATGGCATAGTTTTATTCCTCATGCTCCTACTATAAATGATTTATGCATAACACTATCAGCATGTAGATAGAGTAGTTATCTACCATGCTTGCATTATTGCCTTACTGAGCGTGTGGTTGCTCATCCCACTCTATTTTTCCCCCTACGGAGCATGCATAGTAGCCCAGTGAGGACTGAGGCGTGTTATTTTGGACTCCGCTGCATCTCCATCGCTAAGAGGTATATACACAGTGATTCTTTTTGTATCTAAACAATGTAAAAGCACAGTATTCTTTTGGGCTGTAATTATGGGGGATGTAGATGTCAGTAAAACATGTATTCGTATAAGTACACGATTAAATGCAAATGTATGACATCGTTTTAATTAATTGAGAATGAATGAGATGTGGTGTTTATTATTGACTCACAGCCCAACAGTGTGTGGTGAGTTTAGTTCACGACCGGGTGAGGTCACAGTAAAACGCGAAAAATTTTCAGTGATTTTCGGTTAAAGAGAATGGAGTTGGGTCGTGACAGAGATTGGTATCAGAGCTGTGTTGGCCTGATGTGAGTCATTAATATAACGTAGGAAAGTACATCCCTATAGTACTGTGCTTTTGTTTAGATATAACTATGTATACCGTGATGGATTGAGTTTAATGAATTATTATAATACAGGAAGTTAGGCACTATGCCAGTTACACGCCAAGGTAGAGGGGTGAAAGCGCGTGCTAGAGGCCGTAGAGGTAGGCCTGAGAGCCGTGCGGAGCCACAGACTGAGCAGGCTCCACAGAACCCAGCTGAGAGAGCGGAGGATACTGAGGCTCGCTTCGTTAGGTTAGAGCGGAGTATCGAGAGTTTGGTGGAGATAGTCACGCAGGCCTTGGGCGCCGGTGACAGACGAGGTCCCGCGGCACAGCCTACTACTGAACAGGCAGCTGCAGAGGCGGAGAGACCTCAGACTGCTGAGACAGCTACAGTTACACCACCTCCAGCTCAGGATATAGCTTCTCCTATCGCTCCACAGCAGAGCGGTAGTGATTTGGGTTATGACTGTGACTTGAGCAGGTTGCGAGAGTTTCAAGCGCTAAAACCCCCAGTGTTTAGAGGGGTGAAGGACCCAGTGATTACGAAGGATTGGGTGTATGAGATGGAGAAACTGTATAGGTTTTTCCGATGCACTTCAAGTTAGAAGGTAGCCTTTACCGTGTTTATGTTGAAAGGCAAGGCCGAGCATTGGTGGAGGTCCACTGAGGTTATTTTGAGGGCCAGACACTCTGAGATCTCGTGGGAGATATTTCTAGAGGCCTTCAGGAGACAGTATATTCCAGCTACCGCACAGAGGAAATTACGGATGGAATTTATGAATTTGGTTCAGGAGAACCGAACTGTGGACGAGTATGAGTCCAAGTTTATGTCATTGGGAAGATATGACCCTGACACGATGGGTAGTGAGACCCGAAAGATTCAGAAGTTCATGGATGGATTGAGATTGGCCATCCGGACTAAGCTAGCTCCCTTTGACATCTTAACTTATGAGGAGGCTGTACATAAGGCTCAGTTATGTGAGCAAGACTTCGAGCGAAATGCCTCCGAGCTTGGGAGAGTCAGTGTTAGGAAGGACAGAGACCGGAAGAGATTCAGGTTTGGAAGAGTGGCCAAGAGAGATGGCCAAAGATTTTTCGAGAAGAGGCCAAAGATTGAGGGGGTGCAGGAGAGAGCTGCTAGACCTCCCGTATACCCAGCCTTGACTGCGCCAAGGGGTATGACTATTGGAGGACCACGACCTACTACTGATCAGTGTAGGAGATGTGGGAGATTTCACGGGAATAGACCCTGTCTGATGACCCCTATGGTGTGTTTTAGATGCGAGAGACCAGGACATATAGCTAAGTATTGTCCCGAGAAGATGGAGATTGCCCCACAGAAGGGCAAGGAGCCTGAGGGAGCTCCAGCTGAGACAGCAGCCCCGAGGAGGAGGGCTACAGCTGAGGAAAAAGGGAAACAGGCTGCGGGTGTGAGCAGAGGAAGAGTACATGCACTGGACCAGGACACTGCAGACGCATCAACGGATGTGATTAAAGGTACCATCCGAATCTTTGATTTAGAAGCATTGGTATTATTTGATCCTGGTGCCACGTATTCTTTCATATCACCTTCCTTTGCACATAAATTGTTGAAATATGTGAAACCAACATTGTTAAATAAAATGTTGATGATTTTCACACCCATGAATGATAGTCAATTGACTGAGCATGTATGTAGGAATTGTAAGTTAAAGATAGAGGGGAAGGAAATGATAGCCAATCTGATTTTATTGAATATGAATGATTTTGATGTAATTTTGGGAATGGATTGGTTGGCTGCCAATCGTGTTGTGATGGATTGTCATGCCAAAACATTGATGTTTTCAGGATTAGACAATCTTATTGTAAATTTTGATGAAAAGAAATGATATGAAACTTGTATGATTGTTGTAAATCAAGGAGTATGATTTTAAATTGCATATTGCTTAGGAGATAAATTATTGTTTATGATAAATGTTGAATTTGGAGTGATGGTTTATGTTACTAACGATGGAGAGGATAATGTGAAGGGTTCATTGCATATGTGGTCGATATAGATGAGGCACACCCGGAATTGAGGGACATACCCGTAATTGCGGATTACCCTGATGTCTTTCCGGACGAATTACCAGGACTACCACCTGAAAGGGAAATGGAATTTTACATTGAGTTGGGCCCTGTTACAGAGCCGATATCGAAACCACCCTATAGAATGGCTCCGATAGAATTAGAAGAGCTGAAGAAACAGCTGCAAGAGTTGCTGGAGAAGGGGTTTATTAGACCGAGTGTCTCACCTTGGGGAGCACCAGTTCTATTTGTAAGGAAGAAGGATGGAAGCCTCCGACTGTGTATAGATTACCAGTTGTTGAATAAGGCCACCATTAAGAACAAGTATCCCCTTCCAAGAATCGATGATTTGTTGGATCAGCTCCAGGGAGCCGAAGTATTTTCTAAGATAGATCTGCAGTCAGGGTACCATCAGTTGAGGATCAGGAGTGGAGATGTACCCAAGACAGCATTTCGTACCCGTTATGGCCACTACGAGTTTTTGGTGATGCCATTCGGACTGACGAATGCTCCCGCAGCATTTATGGCATTGATGAATGATGTATTCAAGCCATACCTGGACAAGTTTGTAATAGTATTCATTGATGACATTTTGGTTTATTCCAAGTCCAGGGAAGATCATGAGGAGCACTTGAGGATAGTTCTGCAGACCCTCCGAGAGAGAGAATTGTATGCCAAACTCAGCAAGTGTAACTTCTGGTTGGAACAGATCTCATTTCTGGGGTATGTTGTGTCAAAGGATGGGGTATCAGTGGATCCATCCAAGATAGAGGCAGTTGTACAGTGGGAACAGCCCAAGACAGTTACTGAGATCAGAAGTTTCCTGGGATTAGCGGGATATTATCGGAGATTTGTAGAGCGTTTCTCCAGACTAGCTGCTCCGTTGACACGTCTCACGCGTAAGGATGTTAAGTTTACATGGGATGAGGCATGTGAGAGGAGTTTTGAGGAGCTTAAGCGTCGACTAACGACTGCTCCAGTTCTCACCATTCCTACCAGCTCAGGAGGATTCTCGGTGTATACGGATGCATCACACCAGGGACTGGGCTGTGTGCTTATGCAGGATGGAAGGTAGTTGCCTATGGATCTAGATAGTTGAAAGATCATGGGAGGAACTACCCGACACATGATTTGGAGTTGGCGGCCGTAGTATTTTCTTTGAAAATATGGCGCCACTATCTCTATGGTGAGAAATTTCAGGTGTTCACAGATCATAAGAGCCTTAAGTACCTGTTCTCGCAGAAAGAGCTGAATATGAGACAGAGGAGATGGCTCGAACTCTGGAAGGACTATGATTGTGAAATCATGTACCACCCGGGTAAGGCAAATGTAGTTGCCGATGCTTTGAGTAGAAAGAACCTTGGGTTGGTGTCTTATATGATGGTACGGGAACATGAATTGTTAGAACACTTTGCAAACCTCAGTTTAGATGTAACCCCACCTGGATCTGAGAGACTTGAGATCATGGCTAGTTTGAGACTAGAGCCAGAGTTGATTGGCCGTATTCGGCAAGCCCAGCAGAGCGATCGACGGTGTATCGATTGGCTGAGGCAGATACAGACAGGTGTGGGTATTGATTTTGAGCAGAGTGCTGACGGCTTATTGAGGTTCAGAGGCAGAGTATGCGTTCCCAGGGATCCTGAGATCAGGAGAATGATTTTATCAGAGGCTCACTCATCAAAGTATACGATACATCCGGGAAGTACCAAGATGTATCAAAACCTTCGGAAGGTTTATTGGTGGTCTGGAATGAAGAGAGACATTGCTAAATATGTCGCTAAGTGTCTCGTTTGTCAGCAAGTGAAGGTAGAGCATCAGAAGCCTGCAGGATTATTGCAGCCTCTACCGATACCGACATGGAAGTGGGAGCATGTCACCATGGATTTTGTGATGGGGTTGCCGAGGACCCGTAGAGGTCATGATGCCATATGGGTTATTGTGGACCGGTTGACTAAGTCCGCCCATTTCTTGGCTATGAGAGCTACCGATACACTGAGTCAGTTGGCGAACCTGTATATTCGAGAGATAGTACGGCTACATGGTGTACCAGTGAGCGTTGTTTCTGATAGGGATGCCCGCTTCACTTCCCATTTTTGGGAACATTTTCAGGAAGCGCTGGGGACCCGATTGAGTTTTAGCACCGCTTTTCATCCTCAGACAGATGGGCAGTCAGAGAGGACTATACAGACCCTCGAGGATATGTTGAGAGCATGTGTGCTGGATTTTAGAGCCTCCTGGGATGACCACCTACAGTTAGCCGAGTTCGCTTATAATAATAGCTATCATGCGAGTATCGGGATGGCACCCTATGAGGCATTGTATGGGCGTAGATGCCGTTCCCCTATTGGATGGGAAGAGGTTGGTGACAGACAAATTTTTGCTCCGGACTTAGTGCAACAGGCATCTGAGGACGTCCAGTTGATATGTGAGAGATTACGGACAGCTCAGAGCCGACAAAAGAGTTATGCTGACAAGAGACAAAGACCACTGGAGTTTGATGAGGGTGAGTCGGTGTTTCTGAGGGTATCACCATCGAAGGGTATTATGAGATTTGGTAAGAAGGGCAAGCTGAGCCCTAGATATATCGAACCCTTCGAGATTTTGGAGAGAGTGGGAGATAAGGCGTATAGATTGGCATTGCCACCGGACTTGGCAAATGTCCACAACGTCTTCCACGTCTCGATGCTTCGGAAGTATCACCCGGACCCGGCACACGTGATAAGATATGAGCCGTTGGAGCTCCATGAGAGTATGACGTATGTTGAGAAGCCGGTTCGGATATTGGACAGAAAAGAGAAAGTGTTGCGGAATAAGACAATTCCCTTGGTGAAAGTGCTTTGGCAACACCACACGGTGAAAGAGGCCACGTGGGAATTGGAGAACTTGATACAGGAGAAGTACCCCCAACTTTTTGAAGAGTGACTTGGTTCTAATTTGGAGGACCAAATTCCTTGAAGGAGGGGAGATTGTAAGACCCCGTATATGTATGGTGGTAATATGTATAATTGGATCAAATAATTTGAATGGACTTGTAATGTAAAGTATGATTGATGTAAGTCCATGGATTCAATGTATGTATGTGCATATGAATTGTAACGTACATACAAGTTTCATTGAGTACGAATATGAATAAATGAGTTCTGACAAGAGATAGATGTGATTGAAACTCAAGATGAGTAGTGTGGTAAAAATGGAATGGAGTTATGCTTCCATTTGGTTTTATGTAGCATACCTTTGAACATACAATGAATGCACACAAGTTTCAATGTGCATAAGGTATGAATGGATGCCATTTTCAAGTTATAAAGGTGTATGGATGAGAAAATGGCCATGGAAATAGATTAAGGGTGTGTTGGTATGAGTTTCAGCAAGGAAACTGCAGGAAATCTGGAAAACATGAGGGTCAGATCGATCTCATAGGATGAGAGATCGATCTGGAAGAGCCAGGATGCTCTTATTTGGGCGAAAGAATAGAGCAGATCGATCTCCAATGGAGCCAGATCGATCTCCTTAGCTCTCTGTTTGGGACCAGATCGATCTCATGCTTCGACAGATCGATCTCATGCCTAGACAGATCGATCTCATGCTTCGACAGATCGATCTCAAGCTTAAAAAATACCGTGAAAAAGAGGGATTTTAAGGGACCAGATCGAGCTCCTCTTGGACCAGATCGATCTCCCCAAGCTATTTCTATATAAGGAGGGTTGAAAATCTAGAAATCTCGAAAAAACACTTAACTTTACAATCTCAACCCAAAAACCTAACTTTCCCTCTCTAAAATCAGTCATTTTCAGTGAGATTTGAAGAGAGATCATTAGAGGCAAAGTTGTTCCTATCAAAGAGAAGAACAACATAGTGAGAGGGCATTTTCCCACTTTTGGAATTGAAGGAGTTAAGGGCATTTTCATTTGGAGCAAGAAGAAAAATCATATTGGTAAGATTCTAACACTCCAATCCAAATGCATTAGCTATTTAATTGATTTTGGAGTTGGTTGGTATGAGTATTGATGTATAAACTACCTAGGAATGTAGTGGAATTGGTGTGACCTAGAAATCTAAAATGGGTATAATGTGAGAATATGTGGGATTGAATGAGTTTGTGATCTATGGCATGCTAAAGTTGTTATTGGGGTAATGTTTATGATTTTAGATGGTTAGATGGAATTACATGGTGAGTTGGAGGAATTGTGGAAATGGGTATGTATAGGATTGATAAATGCCATAGTGAGGGGATTCATGAAATATGAACACTATGAGCTTTATGTCGATTTGATATCGATTTTGAATAAGATAATAGGCCTAAGAAGATCTATAGACTCGAGCTATGGGTAAAGTAATGAAACGAGGCCAAATAAGCTTTAACAGAGGCTATAGATTAAATTGACTATAGCAAACACAAGGGTTGCATTATATGGATCGAATATAATGCGGGATACGATTTTGTGCAGTCCCGAAGAGTTCATTGAAGATGAATCGAACCGTACGAGTAAGCAGCTTAAGGAAGTGGAATCACGCATCGCGATTCCAGGTAAGGGAATTTTGTGAGTATATAGAGGTAGCTGCTCGTACTTTGAACTTGTGGGTGAATATTGGGTGTTTATGAAATGCATGGTTGCTCAAATAAATGTTGATGGTATTCGTGAATGATGATGAGTATATGCGTGATTTTGGATTTGAAGTGGATTTTATGAAATGGGATAGTAAGGCTAATAATTGCATAAATCTAATGTTTTGATGTTTTTCAAAACGAAATTGCTTGGTTTTAAGCAAGCTAGTAGATGGGTCGGCTAGTATTGTATGGTTGTTGTGGAAAAGCATTTGTGAGTGCTAAACCCGATTTTCGGGATTGTTTTATTGTGTATGAGCCGCCTATCGTATCTGTATGACATGAATCACGCTAGAGCTTCGCTCGCGCTGGATTTCAATGTTTTCATTTGTATGAAACGTGCTGGAGCTTAGCTCGCACCTTGATTGGAAATTATGTTGATGCTTCTAAACCGTACTGGAGCTTCTGCTCGTACGTGGATTTTGAGTGGTTGTCTTATGAGTATAACCGTACTAGAGCTATGCTCGTACGCGTCTCTTTACGGGAGAATGCATGAGTCGTGCTAGAGATTTGCTCGCACAAGTTTGCACATGGTGATAAGCATAAGGTTGTGAAAGTTGGTAAGATCCTTAAGCCTTACATCCTTAAGCCTTACATCCTTAAGCTAACATCCTTAAGCCCAGAGAGGCGGGGAGGCTCTGTTAGGCGGGGAGGCTCTGTTAGGCGGGGAGGCTCTGTTCGGTGGGGAGGCTCTTTTACGGTGGGACCCTTAAGCCAACATCCTTAAGCCCAAAGAGGCGGGGAGGCTCTGTTAGGCAGGGAGGCTCTCCTACATGGGTACGGTAAAGGTAAGATCCTTAAGCCCTACATCCTTAAGCTAACATCCTTAAGCCAACATCCTTAAGCCCAAAGAGGCGGGGAGGCTCTGTTAAGCGGGGAGGCTCTGTTCGGTGGGGAGGCTCTCTTACGGAAAGGATCCTTAAGCCCTACATCCTTAAGCTAACATCCTTAAGCCAACATCCTTAAGCCCAAAGAGGCGGGGAGGCTCTGTTAGGCGGGGAGGCTCTGTTAAACGGGGAGGCTCTGTTCGGCAGGGAGGCTCTCCTTCACGGAATATGAAAAACTCTTGGTATGGGGTAGATAAGACCTAGGAATGGCACCCCCAATCACGATATGAGTTGCGGAGTACGCTGTACCGTGTATATCACATGGAGTACGATGTACCGCATGATGGTTATGTGATGAGAAAGCCTGGCGAGAGATAATCCATCTTCATGCCAGTATGATACCCCGCACACTTGGATGCGTGTGGTCTGGGATGATTTATGATGTAATGGTTCACATAGGCACTTTTGATATAGTGACCTAGATTTATACACATGCGTGAATTGTGAAATGAAAATGTGGTTGTGATTGTGAGTTGATTTGGTGGTGTTTATGATGTTGGTTTAAAAAGGAGGTTTCTTAATGAATTACCCTTTTTATGAAATTAAATGAGATCGAGCATGAGATGATTTATACATGATGTTTTCTACCATGTTTTATATGCCAATGCACATGATTTTGATACATGATATATATGTATATTCACATGGCATAGTTTTATTCCTCATGCTCCTACTATAAATGATTTATGCATAACACTATCAGCATGTAGATAGAGTAGTTATCTACCATGCTTGCATTATTGCCTTACTGAGCGTGTGGTTGCTCATCCCACTCTATTTTTCCCCCCTACAGAGCATGCATAGTAGCCCAGTGAGGACTGAGGCGTGTTATTTTGGACTCCGCTGCATCTCTATCGCTAAGAGGTATATACACAGTGATTCTTTTTGTATCTAAACAATGTAAAAGCACAGTATTCTTTTGGGCTGTAATTATGGGGGATGTAGATGTCAGTAAAACATGTATTCATATAAGTACACGATTAAATGCAAATGTATGACATCGTTTTAATTAATTGAGAATGAATGAGATGTGGTGTTTATTATTGACTCACAGCCCAACAGTGTGTGGTGAGTTTAGTTCACGACCGGGTGAGGTCACAGTAAAACGCGAAAAATTTTTAGTGATTTTCGGTTAAAGAGAATGGAGTTGGGTCGTGACAGTATTGAGGTGGATAAAACCTACGGCAGGTACCCCCAGACTATGATATGGGTCCACGGAGTACGATGTACCGTGTATGTCACACGGAGTACGCTGTACCATGCAATCATGATAACTCGATGATGTTACTTGATATTCTGGCGGGTAGGACTTGACCCCACCTCCTGTTGTAGTTGTGATACCCTGCACACCGGGATCCGTGTAGCCTGGGATCACAGGGACAAAGTATGGCCATAGTCCTCGATTTTTCATACAGTAACCTACATGCCTCACATGATATCATACGGTCTGAATAGACTAGGACGAACCCAAGGGAGGGGTAATGTCCCGATTTATGTTTTTAAAAGAGATGTGATTTAATGAATCAAGGTATTCCCGAGAGATGGGTTTAACCTTGATATGGTTATTTTATGATAAAACAAATTAGTTTTAATGTGATGAGTTTATGATGAAACAAATAAGTTTTAAATGTGACGAGCATGAGATGTCATACATGATGATTTTTCCATGTTTGATTTATATGTCGACTTCATGATTTCTCTTATATGATATATACATACATGCGGCATCGTTTTTGTCATACCTCATGCTCCAAATGTAAACGATTTTATATCATGACATTATCAGCACGTAGATAGTATAGTTATCTACCTGCTTACATTATTGCCTTATTGAGCTGTTTATGCTCACCCTTTCATTTTCCACCCCACAGGTTATATTCAGTAGAAGAGAACGACAGTAGTCATATCCGCTGCATTTTTTATCAAGACCAGGTATACACATTTGTATAATTTTTGTATCTAAACATATAGAGGCATAGTACTGTACATGGATGTAATATTGGGGATGTATTTATTTAAAATAAATTGATATGTAAATGAAATATGAAAATGGAATGGTAAATAGGTGAGAGGTGACTAACACCGAATCATAGCCCAACTGTTTAGTAGTGTAACTGTTCACAACGGGTAAGGAAATGAAAAAAACGAAAAATTTACTCTGATTTTTAGGTAATTTGGGTCGTGACATTATCTACCATTTCACGAAATAAAATGCTTTATACAAATGATTTTATCTGGCATAAATGTATGCATGAAATTCGTATTTAAGTATGATTTCAAAAGAGAATGATTTAATGCATGGCATCATGATCATGTAGATAGTGTGGTTATCTACTTGCTTGCATGATTGCCTTACTGAGCGCGTGGTTTGCTCATTCCCCTTATTTTTCCCTCTTTTCAGAGCACTCGCTGTAGTAATGAGCAGCTGTGGACTTGTATTCTTGGTATCTGCTGCTTCTCATCATCGAAAGGTATACACTTTGGTATCATTTTGTATCTAAACATGTAATAGCACAGTAATCATTTTGGAATATAATATGGGGGATGTAAATATTAGTAAAACACGTGCAAGTATGGAATCTCAATTATAAAGTATACGTGTTTGCATTTAAAGAAATTAAAAGTTAGATGTCATGGTAGATGGTAAAGGGTGATTAATACTAACTCATAGCCCAACTGTTTGGTGGTGAGAATGTTCACGACCAGGAAAGGAAAGGAAAAAAGTAAAAAATTTGTAGTGATTTTTGGTAAAAATGTGTCGTGAAAGAGGTGGTATCAGAGCTAAGTTGGCCTGATATGAGTCAGTATTAATAAGTAAGAAAGTTACATCTCCATATTACTGTGTTTTGTTTAGATATAACTGTGTATACCGAGATAGGATTAGATTAATGAATGGTTATAAATGCAAGAATATAGTAATTATAACTAATAGCCGTTATGGTAGAGGGGTAAGTACATGTACTTGAGATCGTAAAGGTAGGCATGAAAGTAATATTGAGTTATCACATGAGACTTAGGATGAGATTGAGGTGGAGCTTGATGTTGAGCATACCCCACATAGTCCCACAGTGAGACCGGACGATATTGAGACATGTTTCACGAGGTTGAAGCGGAGTGTGGAGAATATTTTAGAGTTGTTTACTCAGTCTATGCAAGGAGCCGAGGGCTGACAATACCCAGCTACACAACCTGCACAGATGCCTCAGACTATAGAGACTCTAACACGTCACCGATTTTGGATACGTCTTTACCTGCAGCTCTATATCAGAGTGGTAATGATTTGGAATATGATTATGATCTGGATAAGTTAAGGCAATTTTAAAAGTTTATATCACCGGTAATTAGTGAGGTAAAGGACCCAGTAGCTATTGAGGACTAAATGAATGAGATAGAGAAGTTATATGGGTTCTATCAATATATGTTGACCTAGAAAGTGACTTTTGATGCGTTTATGTTGGAAAGCGAGACGGTACATGGATAGAAGTCCTCTCGACCTATCTTAAGAGTTAGACATCCAGAGCTGACATGAGAGATAATTTTGGATGCACAGAGATAATATATTCCAGACTTTGACCTAGAGGAACAGATTGATTTACGAGGGTGAATCAGTTTATATCCCTGGGCAGATATGATCCGACATTATGAACAGTGAGAATCGGAAGGTTCGAAAGTCATAGAAAGACTCTGACCGTCTATCAGAGTCTGATTAGCCCCGTTAGATATCATTACATATGACGAGACAGTGCACAAACCACAGTGGTACAAATAAGATTATGAGTTACACGCCTCTGAGTTTTGGGAAAGGTAATAAGGGCCGAAATAAAGATAGACAGGGAATAGTGGATGACAAAGGTGTTAGAGTGGGAAGGATGTCATTTGGCAAGAGATTTAGAGTTGATAAGACATGAGGTAAGATGGTTAGTAAGCCCCCAGTGTATCTAGTTTCAGCGCCGACGAGGGATATTGTGATTGGAGGACTCGACCTACTACTGAGCAGTGTAGGATGTGTGGTAGATACCATGAAAATAGGCCCTACATCTGATTGACTAAAACATACGTTAAGAGTGGTAATATGGGTCATCTATTTAAGGATTGCCTAGAGCTGGGTGAGATTGCCCCACAAAAAGGCAAAGAGCTTGAGAAAACCTTGCTGATACCTCTACTTCGAAAAAGGCCACAGCCGAAGAGAAAGGGGAAATAGGTTGTTAGTTGAAGGCGAGTGTATGACTTGGACTAGGATATTATTGATGCTTCATCTGATGTGGTGGAAGATACCATTTTGATTTTTAATATTGAATACAAATGATTATGGTGTAAAATAAGGAATGGACTGGTCAGCTGCAAACGATGCGGTTGATATTGTTATTCTAAGATAGTGATGTTTCTACACTTGGAAAGTATATTGTATGTTTTGACAAATGAGAAAAGAGTGTAATAGTTGTAATTAAAGGAGTGAATGATTGTATAAAACATAATGAATAATGATGAGAAGATTTCATCGCTTATCTGATTGATATGGACAAGGCATATCCGGAGTTGACAGATATCCCAGTGGTCAAGAAGTTACCTGATGTCTTTTCGGATGATCTATTAGGGTTGCCATCAGTTAAAGAGATAGAAATTTTGTATTGATTTAGTACCTAGTACTGAGCCGATATCTAAATCACCGTATAAAATGGTTTCAGTGGAACTGAAGGGAATATAGAACTAATTACAGGAGTTATTGGATAAGGATTTATCAGACTCAGTGTCTCACCACGAGGAGCACTGATCTTATTTGTGAAAAAGAAAGATGGAAGCCTTTGACAAGGAATTTATTATCAATTGTCGAATAAGGCTACCATCAAGAATAAGTATTCCCTTCCATGTATTGATGAGCTATTGGATTAGCTTTGGAGAGCACAGATCTTTTTGAGATCGATTTGAAGTCTGGGTATCATCTGTTGAGGATTTGGGATTTGGATGTACCCAAGATAATTTTTTGTACCCATTATGACATTAATGAATGAGGTATTTAAACTATACCTGGACCGATTTCTCATTATCTTTATCGATGATATGTTGGTACATTGGAAGTCTAGGGAAGATTATGAGCAGCAATTGAAAATTGATTTACAGATGATTTGTTGTGGATTTCTCGAAATGGGCTGCTCCATTGACATGTCTCATCAGAAGAAAGTTGTATTTGAGTGGGATGATAAGTGTGAAAGTAGCTTCTATGAGTTTTGGTAAATTGAAGCATAAACTGACCACCGCACCTATTCTTACCATACCCAACAGCTCAAGAGGTTTTTCAGTATATATGGATTTTAACAGTTAAGGACCATGAGAGAAACTATCCAAACCATGGTTTAAAGTTGGTAGCCGTAGTAGTTGCTATGAGGATATAGCACCACTATTTATACGGTGAGAAACTTCATGTATGCACTGATCATAAATGCCCTAAGTATTTGTTTACATAGAAAGAATTGAATATGAAATAACAAAAAGGGTTAGAGCTTCTGAAAGATTATGATAGTGAGATATTGTAACACCCGGGTAAGGCTAATGTAGTGACTGATGCCTTAAGCAGAAAAAGCCTCGGGATGGTATCACATATGATGGTCAGGGAGCGTGAGTTGTTAGAGCAGTTGTGAGCCTCAGTAGTGATGTAATCCCTTCTGATGTTGATAGTGATTATGTGACAGCTAGCCTGAGATTAGAACCGGATTGGATTGACCGGATTCGACAGGCTTAACGTGATGATTGGCAGGGTGTCGATAGTGTGAGTCAGATTCAGAGGGATCCAGTGACAGAGTTCACAGTGGGTAATGATGGCTTACTGAGGTTCAGAGGCAAAATAAGTACTCCCAAGGACCCACAGTTGATGAGATTTTATTGTCAGAAGCTCATTCTTCAAGATATACAGTGCATCAGGGAAGTAATAAAATGTATCAGAATCTCTAAAAGGGTATTGGTGGTCAAGCATAAAAAGGGACATCGTAGAGTTGTAGCAAAGTATCTTGTATATCAGCAGAGTAAAGCAGAGCGCCAGAAGTCTGCAGAGTTATTGCAGCCTCTACCTATATCTACATGGAAATGGGAGCATGTTATCATGAATTTCGTAATGGGTTACAAAGGACCCGCAAGAATCACGAGGCTATTTGGGTGATAGTCAATAGATTGACTAAGTCTGCCACTTTCTAACTATGAAAGCTACTGATACTCTGAATACGTGGGCGGATTTATGTGTTAGGGAGATTGTGGAACACCATATAATTTTCCAATGAGTATTGTATCAGATAGGGATTCCTACTTCATTTCCCACTTCTGGGAATATTTTTCAGGAAGTCATGGGAACCCAGTTGAGTGTTAACACAACTTTTCATCCTCAGACAGATGGTCAGTTAGAGAGGACTGTACAGGTTCTGGAGGATATGTAGATAGCGTCTGCAATTGATGTTAGAAGCTCTTGGAATGGTCACTTGTCAATTACTAAATTGCCTACAATGATAGTTATCACTCGAGTATCAGGATGACATTATATGAGGCATTGTATGGCCGTAGGGGTTATTCCCCGATTGGATGGGAAGAAGTGGGTGACTGACAAATAATTTCTCCTGATTTGATAAGACAATCCTCTGAGGATGTTCAGTTGATGTGTGAGAGATTAAGAACACCTTAGAGCAAACAGAAAGTTATGCTGACAAGAGACGGAGACCGTTGAAGCTCAAAGAGAGTAAGTCATATGTTGAAAAGTTGATTCGGGTATTAGACGGAAGGAGAAATTGTTGAGGTCTAAGATGATCTCCCTAGTCAAAATCCTTTAGTAGTATTACACTCTGGATAAAGGTACATGAGAATTAAAGAGTATGATGCGATAGACGTACCCGGAGTTGTTTATGGACCCATTTGACTTGGTTTTAATTTGGAGGACCAAATTTCTTAAGTGGGGGAGATTATGTAAGACCTGAATTTTTATTATACTTCCTTATGATTCATGCGATGTAAACATGGTTATATGTAAATTGAATCATAAGAAGAGTTTTACGTGAATGAAAAATGCAAAAGGAATGAATAAAATTTTCGAATGCATTTAAAGATCAAATGGAGATTTAAATGGTCACATATTAAACGAATGAGATTCGGACCATTCAGATTGGAGATAAGAATTTAAAACCCGAAATGAGAAAGGGTTCGTGAAGGGAAGTTGTATTGATTTGGTCCTGAAAATGTTAAACGGTAAAACGATCAAAAGACCCAAAATTCGGTGTCGATTCGGTAAGAAATTTATACTGTAAATATGGATTCAAGAAATCTTGATCAATAAAGGAGAAATAATTAAATTTCAGGTTAAATTTATCAAGATATGAAATTATTGGAATAAATCAAAATTTTCACCTCGAGAAATTCTCCCGAAAATATTAGGAAAATATACCAAAAAGATAAAATCAGACAGATAAATACATTAATTGATTTAATGAATAAATATAATATTTTTGGGATATTTTGGCAAAAATTTTATATTTTATTCAATTAAAATAAAAAATAAAATAAATAAAAAATAAAAGCCAAAGTAAAAAAAAAAAAATAGAATCGCGATTTCGCGATTCTGTAAACGAAATGGAAGCAGAAGACAAATGCGCAAAGACAAGCCAAGGGGCTCTCTCTCTGCCTCCACCCAACAGAGGCCACCTAGGTGAAAAGTCGATGAGGGAGAGGTGGCCGAGCCTCGCCGGCGCCAGTAGAGAGAAGAGAACGCCCGACAATCGAGAGAGAGAGAAAGAAAGAAATCAAGAGAAAGAGAGGGAAAAAGAGAGAAAATGAAGGAGAGAGAGACGAACGACGACCGAGGAAGGGGGAACGCCTCACCACCGGCCAGAGGGGACAACCAATGCCGTTAATCCAGGCACAAATCGGCCTGAAACGGCGCCGATCGGGAGAGAAAGAAATAGGTAGCGACGCCAGAGGGAGAAGTGTAACGACCCTTGACCCATGAAAATTGGGGAATTTTTTTTTTAACTTAATTTACCCACTTATTCCCTTATTCACTTAGGTTGTATTCCTGTTTAGTGTCAATTCACTTTTCCTAATTCTTTACTCATAATTATATTTAAATTCCATGTTTGACATATATGGCCAATAGAAATTTTGGCAGCATAACAGCTTATATATGAGCCTACCCACCTTCAAATCAATTGTTTTAACAATCTTAGATATCCACAACTACCAAACATACTTTCCAAATCCACATTTACAACCCAACACATCCATTTTGATTCAATACCAATCATCTTAAAACATAATTCCGAAAATAATATTCTTCACATTGTTTTCCTTACAAATTACATCCCAACAAAATATTTCTAAAATATGTATGTGCATACAAAATGTGTCTGGTAAAGGAATGTAATTGTATACCTTTTTTGCGTGTACAAAAAGTAGCCTAGAGTAGCTCTTTCCCACCAGCCTACGTCATGATGCGGCAGGTAGCGCCTACGGATCACCGCAAATAGTCTGAAAGGTAGAGGGGTGAGCTTTTGGGTAAAAGCACAGTAAGAAAATGCTTTTAAAACGGTCTCAGTGATTCAAATATGTAGAAAAACATAATAATACGTATAATGACTACTCTCTGAAACTAATATAAAGGACCTTCGAAATTAAGAAAATCGAAAACATCGTGATTCAAAACGTAATTCTTTAAGTACTTGAACTGAACAGTTATCACATAACCTTTTCGTATATTCAGAATTCCAAAAACATAATTACATGTAAAATCACATATCATAAAGTCAAATATGAAAGCAGAGTTTAATTCAGATAGAGACTACATTGGCCCATATGATTATCATGCATTTATAACAAAGTTATCCTCGTGGAGGGAATTCAGAACCTATGGCCATAGTAGGGCTGTAGACGTGATCAAGGTCATACAGCGTTCAGACACCCGAAGGTGGAATTCAGACGCCACAAAGGTGAAGTTCAAATGCCACACAGGCAAAGTTCAGACGCCACACAGGCGAAGTTCAGACGTTACAAAGGCAAGTATGATAAGCGTTAGCATACAACATAAGTGGCCCTTAGTCTCAAAACATACTATAGTTTTCATATATAAAAACATCGAAATACAACCATCTGATTCAAAAGATAATTTCAGAGGACATGCTCTTATTCAGAAGTCAAATTCAGAAATATGCAATTATTCAAAATACAAATTCAGAGAACATGTTCTTGTTCAGAAAACAAATTCAGAAACATGCTTTTATTCAGAAAAACCAATTTCAGAAATCAAGTTCTTACTCAGAAAACAAAAGCAGCGAACGTGCTCGAAAATCATAATTTAGATCCTTGTAAGTTTTCCTTAATCATGATTTAGAAAGTAAACTATTACCGTTTAAAATTACACCCCCTACCTTGATCTATCGAAAATTCCAAGTTCGAGTGGTGACACCTCCTAGTACCCTCCTTTAATTCCTTCTACGATTCTCCTACACCGAAATTGTATACTTAGCATCCTATTCATATGAATTGTCCGAATTGTATTAAAATCGTAACCTAGTCATTACTACTTCGTGTGTACGTATAATTGTACATACCTAGGCCAACACGTATGTTTATTTATTTTTATTACTATATATTTTTTTTGTATGTAGATATACTAACATACACATTTATTATATGCACCTATATGTATATACACAAAAATATATACACATATATATATTATTATTTGTTTTCATTATTCATTATCACATATATTTATTTATTTGTCTACTTCTCATCTTTCCCATTTTTCTATTTCACATTTAATTTAATTTACACTAACATGCTTATATTCCAACATATAAATATACATGTACATTAAATATACATATATATAAATTTACCTTTTTCTTTCTCTTTTTTTTTCTTCCAATTTCCAGCCTTTCTCTTGGCTATCGGTCACTGCCCTTTTTGTCCTTTTCCACCTGTCGTTACTGCTTTCTCACCTCCGGTGCTGCTCTCCTGCTCCTTCACTGTTCTAGCACCATGTGTTCCTCGGTGGTTCCTTGTCACGACTCCAACTTCCTCTGCTTGCTCTGCCTTTGTTCCTTCCCATTCCAGGCCACACCCGAACTCCTTCACTTTCCTTCCTTCTTAGTTTATTCCTCCCCTTTAGCTCCTCTTCCTCGGTTCTGTTTCAGCTCTCAGTCTATTTCAATTTTCCAGCTCTCGGTCTGCTTCAATTTTCCAGCCCCGATTCTGCTTCAGCCTCCCTGTCGGTCTTCTTCTTCTTCCTTCTCCCTCCCTTTTCTTCTTTCCTTTCTTTTCCTTCTTTCTTTCTCTCTCAGCTGACCCAGCCTTCCTTATTTTCTCCTCTCCTTTTTTTTTTCTTTATTCCCCCGGTCAGCTCTCCTCTCGATTTTCTTTCCTCCCTTTCTTCTTCCTTTCTTCTTTCCTTTCTTTTCTTTCTTTCTCCTTTGGCTGACCAGCTTTCTTCCTCTTCTTTTTTTCCTTTGTTTTCCCACTCAGCAGAGGTACTCTGCTTTTCGAATGGCAGCAAACGCAATTGGCTTTCTTTGAAAGCCAATTCCGTACATCCTCATATATATTATATTAATATATATATTATTTGTTATTTGTTGTTTAGTTATTATTTTTTTTTTTTTTTTTTTTGTTTGTTTGTTTTTTATTAACCTATATTACATACTATATATTACCTAACATATATATTTGTTATATATTTATATTATTATCTATCTATTTAGATTTGTCTAGTATATATATATATATATATATATATATACATTTTCTTTTTTTATAAAATTATCTAATGACATAATATTTAGGTCTTCCATGAAATTTTCATTATTTCGAAAATAAAATATTCTTGGGATTTCATCATTCCTTATAAATTCCAATATAAGTTTTTTTACATCAGAATTATTTTCGATCCCTCCACGCTTGCATTTGCTTCATTACTTCCTGTATTTCAAGCTCTCTGTCGTTCACATGCTTCTCGGCTCCCATACTCCTCGAGCCCTATAACGAATATTCGCACTACTATTAAAACATATTATTTTTATTCTTATATAGTTTAATAAAATATAGGAATTTTGTGGTGTTTACAAGAAGAGGCCGGACTGGCCACTTTCGGGCCAGCTTTGGTGAAACCGACCCCAGATCCATTCACCGGACAACCCCGCGGATCTGCTGGAGGCAAAAGCCAACAAAGAACCGACCGGCGAAGCTCCGAACGGCAAAGGAGAAAATCAGACCGGACTGAACCAGACTGAACCGAACCGGTTTGAACCGAACCGGTCTGAATCGGGTTGAACCGGGTTGAACCGAACCGAATCGATTCAGCCAGAAAAGAAGAAAAAGAAAGAGAAAAATAAAAAGAAAAGAAAAAAATGGGAAAAAAATTTGGTGATGCAATCGAGCTACGGGTAAACCGGTAAGTGGTCAAATAGACCAATTTCATTTTCAAAATAATTATTTAAATATATATTTGATCGGATTTAACCCGAAAAATATAAATATGTAGCTCGATAATTGGTGACAAACGAGAGCTCGAGTCAGCCTCGATTTGCGTACTATAATGGAATATCGGGTAATTAACCCTTATTTACGGTAAATTGCATTGTTATGCGTGTTAAAAATTTATCGCATAAATTACGGATTTAATTTCGCATAAAATGAATTATATTCTGGAATTAGAGATAAAATGTCGTAAATAATTATTTGAGTTATCCAAGAGTTTAGAACGAGGCCCAATAAATTGTTGATAGGCCCAATGAGCCCAATAGGCCTCGATAAAGTGAATAGTAAGTGAAAAATGGGATTAAGGCCGATTAAGGTGCAATCGGGCCCAATAAGGGTAAGCGGTCCTAATGCTGTAAATTAAGCTCATTAAAAGTGAAACACAAATAAAATGTAGTGCATTTAACCCAATAAATGATTATCTGCAGCTCCAGAGAACATACTAGGAGTTAAACAGATCGGGTGATCGGTAACGAAGAAAAGGTAGAGTGATCAGAGAAATTGAGGTAAGAGAATTGTGTGGGTATCTAGAGGTAGCTACACGTATTCTCGGGTAGATTTTCGAATAATTAAATTGTATATGGATTTTCGAATAGGGAAAATATCGTTAGAGACCCGACATAGAAAAATTATCGTTTTACCCTTATTAAGGGAAATTTTGGAAAAGTTAGGATTGGATTGGAATATGCATAAATAACATGTTTTGAGTGTTTTCACTATGAAATACTGCTTTTTAGCACATTTAATAATATTTATTTCAACCCGAGAGGGTAAATGATGATTTTACCCCTATGAAGGTTAAATATTTTAACATTTAGAAAAAGTCTTAAAAAACAAGAACTGAGTGTTCTTAATGATTTTAATGCTTTCAACAAGAATATGGGTAGACTGGCTGAAATTTTATCAATTTACATGAAATAGCACGCGGCAGGTGTTGATTTTGGTTTTGAAAACCATTCTTTGAAACTAAGCCACCAACATGATTTATGTGGAAACAAAATGTGCTAAGAGCATTAGTCGCACGAGATTTGACATGATTTGTTGAAACGACCCTTGACCCTTGAAAATTGGGGGATTTTTTTAAACTTCATTTATGTAAGACCAGAATTTAATTAAAATATGAAATGAATGAGTATTCGTGAAGGGAAGTCGGGTTAAATTAATCCCGAACACGTGTAAGGGCAAAACGGTCAATAGACCAAAAGTCGGAATAAATTCGATAAGGAAATTTAATTAAAAATAATGGATTGAGAAATCTTGGTCAATAAAGGTGAAATAAATTTATTTCGGATTAAATTGATCAAGATATTAATTTATGGGAATTAATTGAGATTTTTAGTTCGGAAAAATAAACCCAAAAAATAATCGAAAAAAATATCGAAAAATTACCGGAACGATATCTCGAAAAGTGCGAAGGAATAATATCAAAAATTTGGAGAAAAATATATTTAATAAATTAAATTTAAATTAAATAAATTAAATTAAAATAAAAATAATATAAGTGTAGATATTTTAGATTTTTTGGGAGTATTTTAATGAATAGTGTAATAATTAAAATAAATAAAAATAATAAAAATAATTAATAAAATAAATGAAAAAAAAAGGAAACTGGAAAGAAACAAAAAACGCGAAAGGAGACGAAGAAAACGGAAGCAGCTGACCGAGGAAGCCCGAGGACGCACCGGCGACCGACGACCCCCGACGAGGCCACGATAAGGTAGAGGAGAGACCGGTGAGCACGTGGGCACCGGGATCGCACCGTGCAGTGGTCGGAGGAAGCCGATCGGAGGAGAGAAAAGGCGACGTCTTGGCTCCGATCCGACCCCGCAAAATGATCCCCAGGCCTAGACGATGCGATTGGTGGTGGTGGCAGCCACCGAAACCGACGGACGGCGCCGGAAACGGCTGAAAAGGAAAATTGGTCCGACGGCCGGAGGAGAACAGGCCGGACCTGCCATTTTTCGGCGAGCTCGAGGCGAACCAAGCCCAGATTCGTGATACGGACGACCCAGCGGAGCGATTGGTGGCGAGAGCCGGCGGAGAACCGGCCGACAAGGCGGTGAACCGGCGGTGAACCGATCGAACCGGAGAGAACCGGCGGTCTGAACCGGTCCGAACCGGACTGAACCGGTTCAGCCAAAAAGAGAAGGAAAAAGGAGAAAAAAAAGGGAAAAAGAAAAAGAGAAAAAATTGGAGAAAATTCCTGTGATGCAATCGAGCTTCGGGTAAGTCGGTAAGCGGTCGAATTGATCGATTTAAATTTTGGAATATTTTATTTAATTAATTTCCGACTAGAAATTTACCCGACAATATATTTAATTATGTAGCTCGACGATTGGCATCCACCGAGAGCTCGAGACAGCCTCGAATTTCGTACTAGCATGGAATCTCGGGTAAGTGACTTTTATTTACGACAATTACATCGTTATGCGTGATATGAATTTAAATTCCGCATAAATTGAATTAAATTATGGAAATTTAGATAAATTGTCGTAAATAATCGATTTAGCTATTCGGGAGTTAGAACGAGGCCCAATAAATTGTTGGAGGGCCCAATGAGCCCAATAGGCCTCGATAAAGCGAAAATTAAGTGGAAAACGGGCTTAAGGCCGATTAAGGCCCATTAAGGTGCAATCGGGCCCAATAGGGGTAAATGGGCCCAATGATTTAAATTAAGCCCAGAAAGTATTAAATACGATTAAATTGTATGTTATCTGACCTGAGGAATATTAATACGCAGTTCCGGGCATTTGATTGGGAGCATAACGGACTGCGCGAGGAGACAACATTGGAAAAGAAAAGGGTCAGACTCTACGGGAAAATAAGGTAAGGAAATTCTGCGAACTGCTAGAGGTAAACTTTACGAAGTTTTAAATTCATTGCAGTCATTTAAAAATTTATCTGAAGGGTCTAGAGGTCGAAGAATAATTTTAGTGCCCCGTATGGGTAAAATTACTGAAATACCCTTGTTAAGGGTAAATGTTTCCAACTTTAGGAAAAATTGGGAGGAGCAAGGACAAGAGGTTCCTGCTCATTCTGGAGGTGTTTTGATGTATGCATTAGTAGGCCGGCTAACCTTGAAAGAAAATGCATAGCATTGCGTACTTTCAACGTGAAATTGTTTTGAAAACTGTTTTGAGGAAAACAGAGCCGCCTACGTGTTTTATTGACATATGACGTGCTAGAGCTCAGCTCGCACGATATTTTCGATTTGTGTGATGCACGCATTAGTGCTGGAGCGAGAGCTCGCACTAGAGTTTTACATGCATGGTGCTAGAGTCTAACTCGCACCAGATTTTACATGATTTTCGTGACAGGGTGCTAGAGTCTAACTCGCACCAGATTTTCACATGATTTACATACAGAGTGCTAGAGCTTAGCTCGCACTAGTTTTACTTGATTTACCGACAGTGTTAGAGCACCGCTCGCACTACTTTTCAGAGATCAAACGATAAGCCGTTCTTGGAGCATCGGGTTGACTGTGTGTCACCGATTAAATAGGCTCGCACGTGCGTTTTGAGACATGGCATGTTAAAATAACCTGATGAGCCCGAACGAGGGATAAGGGTTAGAGAAACAACCTGATGAGCCCGAACGAGGGATAAGGGTTGGAGATCCACCTGATGAGCCCGAACGAGGGATAAGGGTTGGAGGACCAGCTGATGAGCCCGAACGAGGGATAAGGCTGGGGGTCCATGGAGTATGATGTACCGTGCAAGTAGCATGGAGTACGATGTACTGTGTGGTATCTTCGGATGCAGCATCTTCGGATGCCTGGGATCGGATAAGACTGACGGGATGGATTGACCCACCTCCCGGGCGGTTCCCGATCAGGGTGAGACCTCGCACACTAGGATCCGTGTAGCTGGAGGGACTCACGAGGACACATATGGCCATAGTCCTGGTTAATTGCCTATATACAGACGTTGCCTAGTCTCGCATATTGATGATTTGACGATGATTTAAACTGGGTTTTTAACCTAAATGTGCATGATGATTATTTCCATGCTTTTAAACCCATATGTGATGTAAATCGATTTTCATGATTTTGTGTGAGTCAGGATCACCCGAAGGAGGGGTCGAGTCTTGGCTCTATTGTGAAATTTTTATATGAGAAAGATATGATTTTTAATATAATTGCATGTTGAATTTTCCGTGCAAATGTGTTTTACATAACATCATAATTCATATCATTTGTTTTAAAATGTGTGGAGAAAGGGTGGTTTATGCATGGCACCACGTTCATGTAGGTAGTATGGTTACCTACTTGTTCATAGGATTGCCTTACTGAGCTTGATGTGCTCACCCCTTTCATTTTCTCCCACAGATAATCTCCAGTTGAAGTTGAGGCGACTCAGTACTGCATTCTGGATATCCGCTGCTGCCCATCGACATAAGGTATATACACTTGTACATATTGTATCTACATAAGCATAGCACAGTAACATGTTTGTAAGTGTCTCTAGGGGATGTATAAATATTGTAAACAATTATAAATGACTGGAGAATAAATAAGTAATATGGTAAATGTATGGTGGGACTGGCATTGACGCACAGCCTAATTATTAGTGGAGTGTGGTCACGATCAGGAGACAGGTAAGAATTTAAGTAATAAAAATAACAAAACGCGAAAAATTAACTCTGATTTTTAGGTAGTTTGGGTTGTGACATATAAAGGTGGTATCAGAGCAGCAATTGGTATGATGTGTGTCAGTGTTAGAAATTAGGAAATTACATCCCCGTGTTACTGTGCTTGGTTAGATACAATAGTGTATATCGAGATGAGTTTTGACTAAGAAATGGTCGAGAATGCAGGAATGCCTAATATGAGTCGCGTTAGATGAGATAGTCCACGAGGCAGAGGTCGTAGAGGTAGACCTGAGCCTGCTAGTCGTGCTGAGTTGACCTGTGAGAACCAGGATGAAATTGAAATGGAGGCTAATGTCGAACACGCCCCACAGAGTTCGACAGAGAGATCGGACAGTATTGAGAGACGCTTCGCGAGATTGGAGCGGAGTGTGGAGATTATTTTGAGGAGCTAATTGCTCAGATTATGAATAAGATTTGAGGGCAAGTCGGAGCATTGGTGGAAACCCGCTCGACCCATCTTAAGCGTTGATATGAGAAATATTTTGGATGTATTCCGGTGATAGAATATCCCGGACACTGTTTAAAAGAAATTGATTTATTGATGAGCATGAATTATGAGTATGAAACTCGGTTGTATTTTTGGGCAGATACTACCTAGACACTATAAACAAGTGACAGTCGAGAGGTCTAGAAGCTCATAAAAGGGCTCAACTTTTCAACTAGAGTCCGATTGGCCCCGTGAGATATTACTTATACCGAGGCAGTGCGCAGATTTACAGTTGGGTAAATAAGAACACGAATTGCATGCCTCTGAGATTGGGAAAGGTAGTGAGGGCTGAAATAGAGAAAGAAAAGAGAATCGAGAAATGACAAAGATGTTAAAAATGACAAAATGGTAATTGGTTAAAGATTAGATTTGATGAGTTATGGAGTAAGATAATGGTAAGACCCCAGTGCATCCAATTTTGGCACTCTTGAGGGGCATTGTGATTGGAGGACCCCGACCTGCTACGAAGCAGAGTAGCAGTGTGATCACTGTAAGTAGTATGGGATGTGTGGTGGATACCACGGAAGGAGGGTCTATATCTACACTGTATTGATGAAAATGGCCGTTAAGTGTGGTAAGACGGACCATTGATTTTGATTACACAGAGTTGGGCGAGATCGCTCCACAGAAAAGTAAAGAGACAGAGAAAAACTTCGTTGGTATAGCTGCAACGAGAAGGGAGGCAATAGCCGAAAAGAAAAAGGAAAGTAAGTTGTTGGACGAAGGCGAGAGGATGTCTTGGACCAGGACACTATTGATGTTTCATGGATGTGGTGTAAGATACCACACTTGTTATGAATAATGAAGTACATATGTTCATTGATCCTGGTGCCACACATTTATTCATACTGCCTTCATTCGCATATAAGTGAGTAAAAGGCATGAATGCCTACATCATTGGGCACAATACTGATAATGAGTACCCCAATAGAGGAGGATTAATTAACGGAATATGGATATAGAGATTTTAAGTTGAAAACAGGGGTGAAAACATCACTGAAGAGTATACTGTAAGTGTTGACAAGTGATAAAAAGGGGTGAAACAGTTGAAATTAAAGGAGTAAAGGATTGTACTCACGGAATGAATAATGAAAGAGTTTTGTCATGAGGGATATACGAAATGAGATAATCTTTAAGATAAGATAGATCCTAAATACAAGATATACTGGAGTAAGAGGCGTATGCTAGGTAAGAACATCTTTACGATATGAAGTAATTGGGATTAAAGCAATTAGTAGCGAATATAAATTGTAACCACATGGACTAGTATATAAAGTAATTGTGGTTAAGTCTAAGGGTTAATAAAGGTATTTCAAAATACCTCCCCGCCTGAAGACTTGACAGCGTCTAAATATATATATATATATAACCTATAACGTGAAATCGATCGTTGTAATAACTACCTTTAGCATTAGGATACCTTTACTAAGACGATAAGAATATTAAAATTCGATAAATCATAAAGGTTAACATAGTAAAATTTAATAAGAGCCGTTAAGATAAGAAAAGGAAATGGCGCAGGTTAGTACCTGAAAACGTAAGCGATTTTGAAGGATCTTATACGCTTATGCATGGATAAGTCAAGGATTAGACCGATTTGTAATCATCATTATCGATGATATGTTGGGTGTAGTTAAAGTCTAGGGCAAATTGTAAGCAATAATTGGAAATGGCTTTTACAAATGGGTTGTTGCGAGTTCTCAATATGGTCTACTTGGTTGACACGTTTAACTAAGAAAACATGATCTTTGAATGAGATGATAAATAAGATAATGATGTGACATGAATTTCGATGTAGTGAAGTATGAACTGACCACCATGATTACTTTCACCATACCCAACAGCTCAAGAGGTTTTCAATGAGTATGGATACATCAAATCAGGATGAGCTGTGTATTGATGTATAATGGGAAGATAGTCAATTTTGGAGTCAGACAACTCCTTGATCACGAAATAAACTATCTGTCCCATGATTTAAAGTTGGCAACAGTATTTGTACCGAGGATATGGTACTATTATGTACACGGTGAGAAATTGTGGATATGCACTGATCATAAAGCCCGAGTATCTGTTTTCATAGAAAGAGGCGAATATGAGAATACCTAGTGGGTTAGAGCTTCTGAGAGATTTTGATTTGTGAAAATTGTACCACCCAGGAAAGGCTAATGTGATGACTGATGCCTTGAGCAGAAAGAGCCTCGGGATGGTATTACATATGATGGTCAGGGAGCGTGAGCTGCTAGAGCAGTTGTGAACCTCAGTATTGATGTGATCCCTTCTGATGATGACAGTGATTGTGTGATAGCTAGCCTGATGATTAGAACCGGATGAGAGTGCCCGGATTTGACAGGCTTAGCGTGATGATCGGCAGGATGTCGATAGTGTGGGTCAGATTCAGAAGGAGACGTGACAGAGTTCACAGCGAGTGTTGATGATTTACAGAGAGGTTCAGAGACAGTATAAGTGGTCCCCAAGACCACAGTTGATGAGATAGTAATATTGTCAGAAGCTCACTCTTCGGGATATACAGTGCATACGGAAGTAAAGAATATATTGAAATCTCGAAAAGGGTATTGGTGGTCAGATGTGAAAAGAGATATTGCAGAGATTGTGAAAAAGTGCCTAGTATGTCAGCAGAATAAGGTAGAGTATTAAAAGTCTACAGAGTTATTGCAGCCTCTACCTATATCGACACGGCACGAAAAATGAGAGCAAGTTTCCATGAATGTCATGATGGGTTACATAGAACCCAGGTGAATTACGAGGCTATTTGGATGATAGTCGATAGAGTGACTAAGTCTACCCACCTTTTGGTTATGAAATCCCCAAATACTCAGAGTATATATGAGGATTTATGTGTAAGGAAGATTGTGGAACACTAAGTAGCGTTCCAGTGAGCATGGCATCATATAGGGATTCCCGCTTCACTTCCCACCTCTGAGGATATTTTTATGAAGCTATGGGAACCCGATTGAGTATTAGCACCAGCTTTCCATCCTCAGACAGATGGTCAGTCAAAGAGGACTGTACAAGTTCTGGAGGATCCGATGAAAGCGTGTGCCCTTGATTTTATAAGCTCCTGGAATGATCAGTTGATTTCTAATTGAATTAGCCAATAGTGACAGTTGTCACTTGAGTATCGAGATAACAAGATATAAGGCAGTGTATGGCTGTAGGGGTTGTTCCCCGAATTGGATAAGAAAAAGTGGGTGACAGATAGAATTATTTTCGACTATGGATAATAAGTCTCTGAGGATGTTTTAGTTAAGAGTGAGAGATTAAGAACACCTCAGAGCAGGTAGAAAAGTATTGGAATTCACCCTTGGTGAATTGGTATGGTTGAAAGTTACTTGTCCTAAGAGAATAAGGACATAGCGAACTTTTGGAAGAAGGTAAATTGGGTTGCGCTGGATGGAATATTTTGAGAGATTGGACAAGTGGGAGATAAGACCTGTAGTTAGCGTTATCACTTGAATTATCAGGCACCCACAATGTGTCCCAGCTTTTGATGCTTCGAAAATACTATCCGGATCCAGCATAGGTGATTGAATATGAACTCCAAAAGTTCAGTTTAATGCAAATATAAGTATATTGAAGAAGTTGATTCGGGCATTAAACAGGAAAGAGACAGTATTGAGGTTTAAGACAATCTCCCTAATTAAAGTCTTTTGGTAGTAATACACTCCGGAGAAAAGATCACATGAGGATTAAAGGAGTATGATACGATCGATATACCCGGAGTTGTATATGGACTCATATGACTTGGTTCTAATTTGGAGGACCAAATTCCTTAAGTGGGGGAGAGTTGTAAGACCCGAATTTAATTAAAATATGAAATGAATGAGTATTCGTGAAGGGAAGTCGGGTTAAATTAATCCCGAACACGTGTAAGGGCAAAACGGTCAATAGACCGAAAGTCGGAATAAATTCGATAAGAAAATTTAATTAAAAATAATGGATTGAGAAATCTTGGTCAATAAAGGTGCAATAAATTTATTTCGGATTAAATTGATCAAGATATTAATTTATGGGAATTAATCGAGATTTTTAGTTCGAAAAAATAATCCCGAAAAATAATCGAAAAAAATACCGAAAAATTACCAGAACGATATCTCGAAAAGTGCGAAGGAATAATATCGAAAATTTGGAGAAAAATATATTTAATAAATTAAATTTAAATTAAATAAATTAAATTAAAATAAAAATAATATAAGTGTAGATATTTTGGATTTTTTGGGAGTATTTTAATGAATAGTGTAATAATTAAAATAAATAAAAATAATAAAAATAATTAATAAAATAAATGAAAAAAAAAAGAAACTGGAAAGAAACAAAAAACGCGAAAGGAGACGAAGAAAACGGAAGCAGCTGACCGAGGAAGCCCGAGGACGCACCGGCGACCGACGACCCCCGACGAGGCCACGATGAGGTAGAGGAGAGACCGACGAGCACGTGGGCACCGGGATCGCACCGTGCAGTGGCCGGAGGAAGCCGATCGGAGGAGAGAAAAGGCGACGGGATTGAGGGGCTCGGTCCCGGCGAACGGCGGCGTCTTGGCTCCGATCCGACCCCGCAAAATGATCCCCAGGCCTAGACGATGCGATTGGTGGTGGTGGCAGCCACCGAAACAGACGGACGGCGCCGAAAACGGCTGAAAAGGAAAATGGGTCCTACGGTCGGAGGAGAACAGGCCGGACCGGCCATTTTTCGACGAGCTCGAGGCGAACCAAGCCCAGATTCGTGATGCGGACGATCCAGCGGAGCGATTGGTGGCGAGAGCCGGCAAAGAACCGACCGGCAAGGCGGTGAACCGACGGTGAACCGGTCGAACCGGAGAGAACCGGCAGTCTGAACTGGTCCGAATCGGACTGAACCGGTTCAGCCAAAAAGAGAAGGAAAAAGGAGGAAAAAAAAGGAAAAAAGAAAAAGAGAAAAAATTGGGAAAAATTCCTGTGATGCAATCGAGCTTCGGGTAAGTCGGTAAGCGGTCGAATTGACCGATTTAAATTTTGAAATATTTTATTTAATTAATTTCCGACTAGAAATTTACCCGACAATATATTTAATTATGTAGCTCGATGATTGGCATCCACCGAGAGCTCGAGACAGCCTCAAATTTCGTACTAGCATGGAATCTCGGGTAAGTGACTTTTATTTACGACAATTACATCGTTATCCGTGATATGAATTTAAATTCCGCATAAATTGAATTAAATTATGGAAATTTAGATAAATTGTCGTAAATAATCGATTTAGCTATTCGGGAGTTAGAACGAGGCCCAATAAATTGTTGGAGGGCCCAATGAGCCCAATAGGCCTCGATAAAGCGAAAATTAAGTGGAAAACGGGCTTAAGGCCGATTAAGGCCCATTAAGGTGCAATCGGGCCCAATAGGGGTAAATGGGCCCAATGATTTAAATTAAGCCCAGAAAGTATTAAATACGATTAAATTGTATGTTATCTGACCTGAGGAATATTAATACGCAGTTTCGGGCATTTGATTGGGAGCATAACGGACTGCGCGATGAGACAACATTGGAAAAGAAAAGGGTCAGACTCTACGGGAAAATAAGGTAAGGGAATTCTGCGGACTGCTAGAGGTAAACTTTACGAAGTTTTAAATTCATTGCAGTCATTTAAAAATTTATCTGAAGGGTCTAGAGGTCGAAGAATAATTTTAGTGCCCCGTATGGGTAAAATTACTGAAATACCCTTGTTAAGGGTAAATGTTTCCAACTTTAGGAAAAATTGGAAGGAGCAAGGACAAGAGGTTCCTGCTCATTCTGGAGGTGTTTTGATGCATGCATTAGTAGGCCGGCTAACCTTGAAAGAAAATGCATAGCATTGCATACTTTCAACGTGAAATTGTTTTGAAAACTGTTTTGAGGAAAACAGAGCCGCCTACGTGTTTTATTGACATATGACGTGCTAGAGCTCAGCTCGCACGATATTTTCGATTTGTGTGATACACGCATTAGTGCTGGAGCGAGAGCTCGCACTAGAGTTTTACATGCATGGTGCTAGAGTCTAACTCGCACCAGATTTTACATGATTTTCGTGACAGGGTGCTAGAGTCTAACTCGCACCAGATTTTCACATGATTTACATACAGAGTGCTAGAGCTTAGCTCGCACTAGTTTTACTTGATTTACCGACAGTGTTAGAGCACCGCTCGCACTACTTTTCAGAGATCATACGATAAGCCGTGCTTGGAGCATCGGGTTGACTGTGTGTCACCGATTAAATAGGCTCGCACGTGCGTTTTGAGACATGGCATGTTAAAATAACCTGATGAGCCCGAACGAGGGATAAGGGTTAGAGAAACAACCTGATGAGCCCGAACGAGGGATAAGGGTTGGAGATCCACCTGATGAGCCCGAACGAGGGATAAGGGTTGGAGGACCAGCTGATGAGCCCGAACGAGGGATAAGGCTGGGGGTCTATGGAGTACGATGTACCGTGCAAGTAGCATGGAGTACGATGTACCGTGTGGTATCTTCGGATACGACATCTTCGGATGTAGCATCTTTGGATGCCTAGGATCGGATAAGACTGACGGGATGGATTGACCCACCTCCCGGGCGGTTCCCGATCAGGGTGAGACCTCGCACACTAGGATCCGTGTAGCTGGAGGGACTCGCGAGGACACATATGGCCATAGTCCTGGTTAATTGCCTATATACAGACGTTGCCTAGTCTCGCATATTGATGATTTGACGATGATTTAAACTGGGTTTTTAACCTAAATGTGCATGATGATTATTTCCATGCTTTTAAACCCATATGTGATGTAAATCGATTTTCATGATTTTGTGTGAGTCAGGATCACCCGAAGGAGGGGTCGAGTCCTGGCTCTATTGTGAAATTTTTATATGAGAAAGATATGATTTTTAATATAATTGCATGTTGAATTTTCCGTGCAAATGTGTTTTACATAACATCATAATTCATATCATTTGTTTTAAAATGTGTGGAGAAAGGGTGGTTTATGCATGGCACCACGTTCATGTAGGTAGTATGGTTACCTACTTGTTCGTAGGATTGCCTTACTGAGCTTGATGTGCTCACCCCTTTCATTTTCTCCCACAGATAATCTCCAGTTGAAGTTGAGGCGACTCAGTACTGCATTCTGGATATCCGCTGCTGCCCATCGACATAAGGTATATACACTTGTACATATTGTATCTACATAAGCATAGCACAGTAACATGTTTGTAAGTGTCTCTAGGGGATGTATAAATATTGTAAACAATTATAAATGACTGGAGAAGAAATAAGTAAAATGGTAAATGTATGGTGGGACTGGCATTGACGCACAGCCCAATTATTAGTGGAGTGTCGTCACGATCAGGAGACAGGTAAGAATTTAAGTAATAAAAATAATAAAACGCGAAAAATTAACTCTGATTTTTGGGTAGTTTGGGTCGTGACAATTTACCCACTTATTCCCTTATTCACTTAGGCTGTATTCTTGTGCAGTGTCAAAACACTTTTCCTAATTCCTTATCCGTAATTATATTTAATTTCCATACTTTGACCTATATGGCCGATAGAAATTTCGACAGCATAACGGCTTATATATGAGACTACCCACCTGCAAATCAATTGTTTTCGACAATCCTAGATATCCAACACTACCAAGCATGCTTTCCAACAATCTTAGATATCTACAACTACCTAGCATACTTTTCAAATCCACATTTGCAACTCAATACATTCATTTCGATTCAATACTAGTCATCCCAAAATATAATCCCAAAATAATATTGTTTACATCGTTTTCCTTACAAATTACATCCCAATAAAAATATTCCCAATATATGTGTCTGTGCGTACAAATATGTCTGGTAAAGGAATATAAATGTATACCTTGACTGCGTGTACAAAAAGTAGCCTAGGGTAGTTCTTTCCCACCAGCCTACGTCGTGTACGCGACAAATAGCGTCTATAGATCACTGCAAATAATCTGAGAGGTAGAGGGGTGAGCTTTCGGGAAAAAGCCCAGTAAGAAACGCATTTAAAATGAACATGGTGGGTAAATCACATTGAATGCATGATAAAACTAAGAGATAACGTTTCTTTACAAATATCACATGGCTTTTAAAAAAGCGTATATATAAAATGTAATCGATAAAAATATAATTTCGAAGTAACAAATCTATTCAGTTACATAACAATCTATCGAAACATACAGAACTCCAGAATATTTCAAAATCGATAGAACTTCAAAAGCATAACTGATGCAAAAACATATATCGGATGATCAAAATCATATAGCATAGTTCATATCGGGTGGAGACTTGGCTAACTTATAGAATTGTCATGCGATGATAACATATTCATCCTCCATATAGGGAAATCATAATCGTGGCCATGACAAGACTGTAGACGTGATTAAGGTCGTACAACAAATCAAACATACCCGAAGGCAGAATTCATATACGCCACAAAGGATCGCATGACAAAAATGCATTGACTGTGTGGCACTTTGCATCTGTAAGACTCAAGAGGAGGCCCCCACAGTCACACAAACTGTGTGACACTTTGCTCTCACAGAACCCAAGAGGTAGCCCCCATGATCGCATATCATTGTGAACCGCGTGGCACTTTGCTCTCGTCGGACTCAAGAGGTGGCCCCCACGATCACATATCATTGTGAACCGCCTGGCACTTTGCTCTCGTCGGACTCAAGAGGTGGCCCCCACGTTCACATGTCATTGTGAAAATTACGTGAAACTTTGCTCCCGTCGGACTCAAGAGGTGGCCCCCACAATTCCACTATACAAAGCCTTTTCGTCTCAAAGAGGGTTTTCAAAATCTTTCTTGGGTTTTATAACCATAAACTCATATCGAATAATAAAATCGAATTCCTTGAAATCTGAAAACTCTTTCATAAAACAGAAAGACTATGTGGCATTTTGTTCCCACAGGACTCAAGAGGTGGCCCCCACAATCACCTTTCAAAAACAAATTCCTTTTCCTAAACATATGTTCACATACAAAATTTCATTTCTTTCAAAAACGTAAAATCAATTCATACGTAAGTCGAAACCATAACATGTATTCAGAAATCATGCTCGAAACTATGCATTTAATTTCATATGGCATTTCTTTATTTCAAAAACATGACCAAATAAAACTTGGGCTTAATAGGTGTTCGGTTTTGTTTTACAATCAAGGGTTACATGAGAAAGCTCGAAAACGCATAAAAAAATCGGAGTCTAAGGGTAGGGATACCATTACCATCTTAAATTATACCCCTTACCTCGATTTATTGAAATTTTCAAATTCGAGTGGTGACGCCTCCTAGTACCTCCTTTAATTCCTTCTACGATCACCTACATCGAAATTGTATACTTAGCGCCCTATTCATGCAAATTGTCCGAATTGCGTTAAAATCGTAACCTATTCGTTACTACTTCGTGTGTACGTATTATTGCACATACCTAGGCCAACACGCACGTTTATATATTTTCTTTGCTATTTATATATTTTGTACATACAAGTCTTAACATACACATTTATTATATATATCTACATGTATATACACATAAATATATATATATATACACTCCTATATATATTATTATTTGTTTTCATTTTTCCTTATCACATGTATATATTCTTGTATGTACATAAACTAATGTACACCCTTATCATATACACCTATTTGTATATACACCTAAGTATATAAACACATTCATTTTATCATTTAATTTCCTTATTCATCATCACATAAATATATATACATATATATTTTTGTCTCTTTTTCATCTCTCCCATTTTTATTTCACATACCCCTTAATTCACACTAACATGCTTATAAACACAATCACATATATATACATGTACATTAAATATTCATATATACATATATATATATTACATTTTCTTTTCTTTCTCTCTTATTGTTTTTTCTTTTCTTTTCACCTTTTCCTTTCTTCCCTCTCGGTCAGCTTCTAACTTCAGCCTCAGTCTTCTTCCAATTTTTAGCTCCCTCGATTTTCTTCCATTTCCAGCCCCTGTTTTGCTTTCTGTTTTCCAGGTCCTGCTTCAATTGAAGCCTCGGTTCCAGCCTCTCCTCCCTCTTCCTCAATTTTGTCCTGCTTTCACCCCCTTCGGTCTCCCTCTCCTTCTCCCCTGCCTCTCGGTTCAGCTCTCCCTTCGGTCTGTCTTCAGCTTTGTGGCCCTCGGTTCTGCTTCTCTTTGCTTCAATTCCCAGCTACTTCAACCTCAGTCCGCTTCAATTTCTTTTTCTAGTTTTCAGTTGCTACCTCCCTCGCTCATTTTCCTCAGCTTCCTCTCCTCTTTCGATAGCTTGAAAGGGAATGGAAACACAGAGGAGTTTTGATCTTCTTCTCTTGTTCTGCTCCTCTGTTTCACCCTTAAAGACAACACCTAACAGCCACCTCAACCTGGCTCCGTCTCCCCTGTATAGCAATCAAATTTCCAATTCTGTTCTGGCCGGCTTCATATCTTAAAATCATCGATTCTAGCCACTACACTAGCCAAGCTCCCCTACACTCCAACCTTTCCTTCGGCCTTCACTCTCACATTCTCGGTCTCTTCCTTGCAAACCCAGCTTTCCTTCCCCCTCTCATTCTTCTTCCTCTTCTCCTTTCTCTTTTCTTTCCTCTCTTTCTCCCTCGGCTGGACAACCTACTCTTCCTTCTCTCCTTTTTTTCTTCCCTTTCCTTCTCCTCCCTTTCCCCCTCGGCTGGCCACCCTTCCTTCGCTTCTTTCTCTTCTCTTTGTTTCCCACCCAAGCAAAGATGGTCTGCCTCTTTCAAAATTAAGCAAACGGAATTGGCTTTCTTTGAAAGCCAATTCCGTACAATACAATATATATATTATATTAATAAATATATGTTATATTAATATATAGATAGATATATTTGTTTGTTTTTGTTTAGTGTTAGTATTATTTTTTTTTGTTTTATTGTTTTGTTTTTATTTTCATTCCATTTTTTCATTTTATTTCATTTCATCCTATTTTATTTATTTATTACTACCTATATAATACATACTACACATTACAATATATATATTTGTCATATATATATCATTATTTATCCATTTTAAATTTTTCCTAGTATATATATATATATATATATATATATATATACATTTTCTTTTTTTTTATAAAATTATCCAATGACAATATTCATGCCTTCCATGAAATTTTTATTATTTCGTAAATGAAATATTATCGAGATTTCATCATTCCTCATAATCCCGATATAAGTTTTTTTAGCATCAAAATTATTTTCGATCCTTCCATGCTTGCATTTGCTTTATCACTTCCTGTATTTTCGAGTTCCTCATCATTCACAGGCTTCTCGGTTCTCATACTCCTCGAGCCCTACAACGAATATTCACACTTTCATTAAAATATATTATTTTTATTCTTATATAGTCTAATTAAATATAAGAATTTTGTGGTGTTTACATTCTCCCCACCTTAAAAGAATTTGATCCTCCAAATTTCTCTTGGTCCTTCAGAATAGATGAGGGTAACCTCTCAGGCGGTGAGGTATTTTTTTTAAAACCTTTATTGGCCATTAGACTTGACCACGCAAACCGATTACGGATATAAGTATTCAAGGTTCAATTTCAATAAGAAAATAGGATACCAAACTTATTATCACTTGATCCAAATCACTTCACATACCAGAGTTATTCGTACCTTGCATACATCTCTTATTTCAATATGACTCGTATATTCAAGATTTATCCCATCTCAAAACTTGTCTCATTTCGTACATCAACTTTAGCAAAACTCTTTTCATATTCCAATTAAGTCTCACATTTAAAACCTAAGAATATAGAAATTACAATCCTTAGATTCAATACGTAACCCATATTCCAAAGTTTCCTTATATCTCAAACTCTGAATCTTCATAATAGTTTGGATCTTTCCCATTAACATGTACCTCTGTTTGAGAAATCCTACTTACACCCATTCTTAATACTCTGTGACCCAAGAGACTCCGAGTCTCCTTAAAATTTAACATCAGTACACTCCATAGTAGGTTACTCGGTCCGAAAATCTCCCCTTCACATAGTTCTTATAATTGCTCTCTCAGCATTTCTAATCCAAGCAAGGTCACTCAGTACAGTGGTTTGAGTAATTAATTCGATACCACCTGCTAAATCAATCCTAGAACTTCTCCTTTTAGTTTAAGGGTAACTTTGATAAATCATTTGATCATGTGCCAGAAAACTTTTCATGTTTACGGGGATGTTTCTATACTCCGAACACGCCCTATCTTTATCAATCATGTAAGCAGTACGACCTTTAGAGTCTTATTTATACCTTTAGTTCCCTGATTCATTCTTCCAGCATAGTGATTGTGCTCTTGCATTGTCACTATTTCCTTTGTAGATCTCTTTTCCATTATTCTCTTTATCTTTCCCATTATCTCCTATGAGTTTCCGAACTTCTTTTTTTCTAACAGTTCTTATAACTGTCACGACCCAATTCCATTCTCTTTAACCGAAAATCACTAAAAAATTTTCGCGTTTTACTATTACCTTACCCGGTCGTGAACTAACTCACCACACACTGTTGAGCTGTGAGTCAATAATAAACTCCACATCTCATTCATTCTCAGTTAAATAAAACGATGTCATACATTTGCATTTAATCTTGTACTTATACAAAAGCATGTTTTACTGACATCTACATCCCCCATAATTACAACTCAAAGAATACTGTGCTCTTACATTGTTTAGATACAAAAAGAATCACTGTGTATATACCTTTAAGCGATGGAGATGCAGCGGAGTCCAAAAAACCACGCCTCAGTCCTCACTGGGCTACTATGCACGCTCTGTAGGGGAAAAATAGAGAGGGATGAGCAACCACACGCTCAGTAAGGCAATAATGCAAGCATGGTAGATAACTACTCTATCTACATGCTGATAGTGTTATGCATAAATCATTTATGGTAGGAGCATGAGGAATAAAACTATGCCATATAAGTATACATATATATCATGTATTAAAATCATGTACATTGGCATATAAAACATGGTAAAACATCATGTATAAATCATCTCATGCTCAATCTCATTTAAATTCATAAAAAGGGCAATTCATTAAGAAACCTCCTTTTTTAAACCAACATCATAATCCTCTTTCTCAACACATAAATACCCCCAAATCAATTCACATTTTCATTTCACAATTCACGCATGTGTATAAAAACTAGGTCACTATATCAAAAGTGCCTATGTGGACCACTACATCATAAATCATCCCAGACCGCACGCATCCAGGTGTGCGGGGTATCATGCTGGCACGAAGATGGATTATCCCTCGCCAGACTTTCTCATCACATAACCATCATGCGGTACATCGTACTCCATGTGATATACACGGTACAGCGTACTCCGCAGACTCATATCGCGATTGGGGGTGCCATTCCTAGGTCTTACCTACCCCATACCAAGAGTTTTCCATATCCGTGAAGGAGAGCCTCCCTGCCGAACAGAGCCTCCCCGCCTAACAGAGCCTCCCTGCCTCCTCGGGCTTAAGGATGTTAGCTTAAGGATGTAGGGCTTAAGGATCCTTCCGTAAGAGAGCCTCCCCACCGAACAGAGCCTCCCCGCCTCTTTGGGCTTAAGGATGTTGGCTTAAGGATGTAGGGCTTAAGGATCTTACCGTACCCATGTAGGAGAGCCTCCCTGCCTAACAGAGCCTCCCCACCCCTCCAGGGCTTAAGGATGTTGGCTTAAGGATCCCACCGTAAGAGAGCCTCCCCTCCTAACAGAGCCTCCCCGCCTCTTTGGGCTTAAGGATGTTGGCTTAAGGATGTAAGGCTTAAGGATCTTACCAACTTTCACAACCTTATACGTATCACAATGTGCAAACTTGTGCGAGCAAAGCTCTAGCACGACTCATGCATCCTCTCATAAAGAGACGCGTACGAGCATAGCTCTAGTACGGTTATACTCATAAGACAAACCACTCAAAAGTCATGTACGAGCAGAAGCTCCAGTACAGTTTATAAACATCATCATAGTTTCCAAATCAAGGTGCGAGCTAAGCTCCAGCACGTTTCATACAAATGAAAACATCAATACCCGGTGCGAGCTAGGCTCTAGCACGGTTTAATTCACATAAACATGATAGGCGACTCATAAGCTTTTAAAGCTATCTTAAAACATATTTGGCACTTCACATGTGCTACAAATATCAAACCACAATAGCCAACCTATTTATCAATTCATTTAAAACCAAATACATGTTTTGTGAAAGCATTCAAAACACTTGATCTATGCAATTATTAGCCTTACTATCCCTTTTTATACATCCATGTAAAACCAAATCATCCAATATTCATAACTATTTTCACATACCAAACAACCCATTTCTCAAACGTTCATGCATTTCATAAACACCCTATAATCCCACAAATTACGAGCAGCTACCTCTATATACTTATAGAATTCCCTTACCTGGAATCGCGATGCGTGATTCCACTTCCTTAAGCTGCTTACTAGTACGGTTCGATTCGTTTTCAACAACTCTTTGAGACTGCACACAATCATATTTCACATTATATTCGATCCATATAATGCAACCCTTGTGCTTGCTATAGTCAATTTAATTTATAGCCTCTATTAACGCTTATATGGCCTCGTTTCATTACTTTACCCATAACTCGAGTCTATGGATCTTCTTAGGCCTATTAACTTATTCCGAATCGATATTAAATCGACATTAAGCTCATAGTGTTCATATTTCATGAATTCCCTCACTATGGCATTTTATCAAGCATATACATACTCATTTTCACAATTCTTCCAACTCACAATGTAATTTCATTTAACCATCTAAAATCATAAACATTACCTCAATAACAACTTTAGCATGCCCATAAATCATAAACTCATTCAACCCATATATTCTCACATTATACCCATTCTAGGTTTTCTATGTCACACCAATTCCACCACATCCCTAGATAATTTATCCATCAATACTCATGCCAAACAACTCCAAAATCAATTAAATAGACAATGCACTTGGATTGGAGTGTTAGAATCTTACCAATTATGATTTTTTTTCTTCTTGCTCCAAATGTCAATGCCCTTTTTTCCTTCAATACCAACAATGGGAAAATGCCTACCCACTATGTTATTCTTCTCTTTGATAGGAACAACTTTGCCTCTAATGGTCTCTCTTCAAATCTCACTGAAAAGGGCTGATTTTAGAGAGGAAAAGTTAGGTTTTTGGGTTAGAAATGGAAGATTGGTGTTTTTCCCGAAATTTTCAGATTTTCAGCCCTCCTTATATAGAAATAGCTTGAGGAGATCGATATGGTCCAAGAGGAGATCGATCTGGTCCCCTTAAATCTCTCATTTTCACGAAATTTTTAGGCATGAGATCGATCTGTCGAAGCATGAGATCGATCTGGTCCCAAACAGAGAGCTAAGGAATCGATCTGGGTGCTTGAGGATCGATCTTTTCATCACAGAATGCTTAGGAGATCGATCTGGCCCCATTGGAGATCGATCTGCTCTATTCCATTGCCCAAATAAGAGCATTCTGGCTCTTCCAGAACGATCTCTCATCCTATGAGATCGATCTGGCCCTCATGTTTTCCAGATTTCCTGCAGTTTCCTTACTGCAACTCATACCAACACATCCTTAATCTGTTGCCATGGCCATTTTCTCATCCATCCACCTTTATAACTTGAAAATGGCATCCATTCATACCTTATGCATATTGAAACTTGTGTGCATTCATTGTATGTCCAAAGGTATGCTACATAAAACCAAATGGAAGCATAACTCCATTCCATTTTACCACACTACTCATTTTGAGTTTCAATCACATCCATCACTTGCCAGAACTCATTTCTTCATATTCATACTCAATGAAACTTGTATGTACGTTACAATTCATATTACACATACATACATTGAATCCATGGACTTACATCAGTCATACTTTACATTACAAGTCCATTCACATTTATTTGATCCAATTACACACATTACCATTATACATATACGGGGTCTTACAATAACTCCTTTTTCTTTATTCCTCAAGATCTACAAAGTCCATCCGGTAGGGAGACTTCGAGATAGGCTGCACATCTGGAGCCAAATCTATAGTGAACTCCAGTTCTTTCTCCTGAAGTACTCCCGATAGTTCACCAAGAAAATACATCCGGGAACTCTCATACCACTAGTATGTCTTGAATACTTGGACATTCTTGACTAGTATCGAGGATGAATGTAACATAACCTTCACATTAATATGTTCACCAAATTTTTTCATCAATAGACAAAATCATAAAATTTATTCCTTAACTGCAAAGTATACAACAAACTTACTAGGTAAGGAGAAGGTTACAGTCTTAGAGTAGCAATCTAAACTTACACGGTTGGTGAGTAGTCAATCCATACCCAAAATTACATCAAAGCCATACATGCTCAACAAAATTAGATCTGCTAATATGATCCTATCTCCTACCTTGATTTCACAATTCCTACACACCATATCAGTCCTAGGCAAAGATCCTTCCATAAGTGACAGGTTTCTTACCATTCTCTGCTGCGGTAGCCCGTCTCTGTGGGACTTGTCTCTGGGGAGCTTGCCGTTCAGGTAACCGTGGTAGCTTGTAAATACCGTGAATTTTCATATATTGGGTGTTATCCATGATTGGCCATGTAGGAAATTAAGATTTGATATGTGACTATGGGCAATTTTGTTCAATCATAAAAATTGGGCTAACATTATTACTACAAGGAAAAATTTAATTAAGTGCATAGAAATACATGTGTATATATGTATACAATATTTCATGTATTCCTCAAGTATAATGAATATATATATATATATAATGTGTACAAGGAATATAAATACATTTATGTGGAAAGGAATGTACACAAGTACATAAATAAATGAGTATATATATATATATATATATATTTAAATATGCATATATGTATATACATACGAATATTATATATATATATATATATATAAATACATAAAATAATATATTTTTACATGCCCATCTAAGGGATTGAAAAACCCCACCGGTTAGTATATAGATATGCATGTAACATTTGGTTGAAGGAAAAAGGAAACGGAAATGATGCAGAGCAAGTAAGGAGACAAAATCATTCCTGCTGCAGTGCCGACTGCTTAAGAAATATGGATGAAACAATATTTAAAAACAAGAATATATGGGAGCAGGTGTTAAGGGCTGACAAAGGTGAACCAAGGTACAAACTAATACATAAGGAAAAGTGAATGAGAAATCTGGAAAAATGAAATGGAAATTGGAGACTGAACCCGACTGTTAGAGTATGGGCAAAAGCAGACTGAAGGCTGGCAGGGCATTGGAATGATATATATATATATATATATATATATTAGATATTGAGGTGAACCAAAAACAGAACAAAAGAAACATGGGGAGTTTGAAAATCATGACAGAAAGAAGAAAAAAAAATGAAATGATGATGACGAGATCGGGCAGTTAGAAATAAAAAAAAAACATAAGAAGGCAAACTGAGGAAAAACAAGGAAAACCAATAGGAAAAAGGAAAAGCTACCCCAGCCCCCTCTCTCGTTTTTCATCTTTTATGGTTTTCATCATCATCACGTTAACTCGCTGGTTCCGTTTAAAAAGAAAATGAAGGAAAGAAACAGTGGCAAGAAAGAAGCCGAGAGAATGCAGGAAAAATGAAGGAAACAGTTCGGTAAGCGGGGAAAGAAACACAGCTAAACGGAAATGTTGGGGGAAAGGAGGTTGGAAACGAAGGCTTGAGTAGGAGACCGAGAGGGAGAGGCTGGAACAGAGGAGGTTCCACCTCTGGAAAACTGCAGCAACATGAGAAGAGTGCTAAGGCAATTCTGCCTTCATTTCTCGATATAGAACAGAGGGGAGATACGTGGGACAGAGGTGTGAACAAGCATTGGAGGTCAACTGGAGCAAAGCACGGCAGAAGGAGTAGGGGAGTTATCGGCTGTCCGGGTGCCGGAAGTCCAAACAGGGGCAGTCACGAGGGAGGCAGAAAGGTAGTTAGACGGAGTAAGACCGGAAGGGAAGATCGACGTTAGGGGAGACGGAGTAGGGAGGAAGGAGGTGATGGCCGAGAGAGAGGGAGGAGCGACGGCGTTAGGGAAGAAAAGGTGAACAGGGTAGTCGGGAAGAAGAAGAAGAAGAAAAGAGAAAGAAGAAGAGAAAATGGCGGGAAAGTTAAAAAAAATGATGAACAGTATAAAAACAAAAAAAAAGGAAGAAAGAAAGAAAGTAGATGTATTTTTTTGTATATATATATAAGAAATTGAAATAGAGAAAAAGAAGCATAGAGTTTGGGAAAATTGGGGAAAATACGGTCGAAAATATCGGTTCGAAAGTTCGAAAATACTGGTACGAAATTCTGAGAAAATAAACCGAATGGACTGGACCCGTCGACTCGCTACGTCGAGACAATCGAAGACCGCAGACAGACATTGAGGTAAGGAAAATTCCCGTCGCTGCTAGAGATAAATATGCGTAATTTTCGTATATTTGTAGATATGAAATTTAGGTTGAATTTCGCAGTACCAAAATTATCGAAAAGACTAAGTTGAACTTTATGACTAAAAAATTAGAGATTTTTAGCTTAGTTGAACAATCAAATTTTACGGATTAAATTTTAAGGATTTGCAGAAATTACGGTATGACTTGAATTCGATTTTAATTGTTGAAAATCTTGAATTTTGAATTTTCATAGACCGTTTTCTAAGAATTTTTCGAAAAAGGGCTAGTCAGCCTGTTTTGAACGATTTCATCAAACAAATGAATTTATATGTGATTTAAGGAAAACTATCTGTTATAAATTTATTCTGATGAAATGTGCTTGAGCGTGTACTGACTGTGTGTCATACGGTCCGTCTCGCACTGATTTTGAGACAAAGGCTTTGGTGAGATCATGTTGCACTTCTGTTCTGTATCTGTATCTGTATTTGTGGTCCACGAGTACGATGTACCGTGTTTCTGATTCTGTTTCTGGTCTTCGGACATTCTGATCTGTGAGCCGTTTCGGTAGCTGAACACTCCCACGACGATTGACATCCCGGCACACCTGGCCCATGAATTGCCCGGAGTCACCGACATTGGCCAATAGTCATTTCTGATATCTGATAACATGTATGCCTTATCTCGTCTATTTGAAAATACTTAATTGAATTTGTCTGCTTGAACTGAAATATCTGCGAATCTGTTTGCTTTGCTACTGAAAACTCTGAACTTTCTGGATTTACAACAGTAGTTAAATGTATTACTGTTTCATATTCTGTTTCTGAAAAATCTGTTTCTGATATTCGTGCTTTTGTCGATACTAAATCTGTGTTTTCCGAATTCTGAACCTGGTATCTGATAAAATCATCGGTGAAACTTTTCTGGATTTAGCAATATAAAAATTTATATATTTTGTAAGTAGTATATTTATCTACCTACTATGGGGTTTTTCTTACTGAGTATGTTGAGCTCACCCCCTTACTTTCATCCACAGAGTTCCTCTGTAGCTGGAATCGCTTCCGTTAGTAAGGCATTTTGCATAGTTAAGATTTCGCGGGGCGTATTTCTGCATCGAAGGTATACCCAATTGTAAGAAATTCTTTTGTATCTAAAATTTTGTAAGTACAGTAATGCAATACAAGATGTGTCTGGGGAATGTGAACATATTCTATTTAAATTTGTTACTGAGAACAAATTTAATCACACTGAACACTGTTCTAATCTAATATCGACTTATAGCCCAACCGAAATATCAGTAAATTTGGGTCGTTATATAAGTGGTATTAGAGCAAGGTTGGCCTGATACGAGTTGATATTAAAAGTGAAAAAGACTTAGAAAGTTCACATCTCCGACATTACTGTACATTGTTTAAATACAAACGAGTATACCTGATTGTGCTTTATTGAAAATTGTGTCTTTGAATAAAGGGAAACTGATAGATATAGCTGATTAGTATTATAGCCACATTGGCAGATGGAATTGAACCATTCCTCGAGGCCGTAGAGATAGGCTCGAGATGTGGAATGAACCCTCGTCTTAGTGTACATCTTATAGTTTCAATGAAAAATTTGAAGTCCGCTTCGTAAGATTTGAGCAGGATGTGGAAACGATGATGATATTATCGGGTCAAGTGATAGTGGCCCCGTGATAATGATAATGATTAAGGTGTGACTAAGAGAACGACCGAGTTAATTTCGAAAGATGGTACACTATTATATATTGGAGTCAAAATTCAAATGTGACGGAAAATTAGAATAAATGAATTGGAAGAATTTATATGGATTCGTTGGGTACAATTATAAACCTAATAGAGGCAACTTCAGAAGTTTAAGCCTCCGTCTTCTAGTGGAATTAAGAAATCCAATGATTGTGGAAGATTGGATAAGTGAGACAGAGAAGTCCTATGGAATTTTATAGTAACTCTACCGAGAAAGTTCTTTGCAATTTTTTGGTAAAGAATTGGGAAAGTTACACGGAGTGTGCTACTATAAAGAAAGTAGCCCTTATAGCATCAGTACTGAAATGGAAAATCGAATTTGGAGGGAAGTTTCTCGATTTAACCTGAGAGCCAAAAATTAGAGAAATACATGAGAAATATTTTTGGAGGCCTTTAGACGGAAACACATTCTGGATGAAGCATATTGGAAATTATAATTGAAATGACTGAATCAGACATAAGAAAATGAGTCTGAGAATGAATATGAAATTAAATCGGTTTAGAAGGAGTATGATCCGGATAAGTAGAGATGTGAAACGGAGAAAGTCCAAAAAAAAAATTCATAAAAGATACTGAGATCCTCGATCGAGCTAGTTTAGCTCCATTTGATGTTATTTTGAGGAAGCAGTGTGCAAGGCGCAACTGTGATGATATGAAATGTATATTTCGAGGTTACTAAGAAAATGTAAAGGTAAAGAGAGTGACAGAAAGAGATATACAAAGGAAGAAGTGAGAGTGATAGAGTAAAGTCACTGTAACTGAAAAAAATGAATTACAGAACAAAAAGTATAAGCAAGGATCACACTGTTTATATGATTGATAAAGTTAGGGCGTGTTCGGAGTGAAATGACACCCCAGTAGACAGAGGGATTTCTAACACGTTTTTGGATGATCTATCAGAATTACCACTAAATTGAAAGATGAAGTTTGAAATTGATTTAGCAGTGGTATCGAATTAATTATTCAAATCACTATACTAAATGGCTTTGATTAAATTAGAAATGCTGAAAAAGCAATTACGAGGACTATATGATAAAGAAATTATTAGACCGAGTGATCCAGTTGGGAGTGTACTGGCATTACTTGTTAAAGAGATCCAGAGTCTTCTGGGTCATGTTGTATCAAGAACGGGTGTTAATTGGACTCCCCAAACAAGGATTATAAATCAGTGGGAAAGACCCAAAACTCTTAAAGATGATTCAGAGTTTGAGATATCGGGAGACTTTGGAATATGAATTACGTATTGAGTCTAAGGATTACAGATTGATTATGCTTATGTTTAAAAACATACGAGACTCAATTTGAGCAAGAAAAGGATTACGTTATAATTGATAAATGAAATGAGACAAGCGTTGAAGTGGGATGAATTCTGAATGTAAGTCATACTGGAATAAGAAGTGTATACAAGGTAAGAATATCTCTGATATGTGAAGTGATTCAGATCAAGTGATATGAACTGAAAATGAATTGTGACCAAGGATAGATGAGAATACTGATAAATTCTGGTCTCCTACTTTTTATTGGGATTGAACCTTGAACCACTGGAGTTGACAGTTGTAATATTCATGATGGAAATCAGGATACCATTACTTGTGCGATGAAGAATTATGGAATTCTACTGATCATGATGGTTTAAATATTAAATCTCACAAAAGCAGTTTAACGCAAGAAAATAAATGGCTAGAGTTGATGCCTTAAGCAGAAGTAACCTCGAAAACGATGTTATATTTATGTAATGACCAGGAAAATGCGAAATGGTGAAATGTTTTGTGAACCTCAAATTGGATGCAGTTCTACTGATACTGATAATTTCTGGTGGTTGTCGAAACCAACAATAATAATTCATACTCAAAATAAATTTAAACTGTAGTATAAATGAGTAAGGTCGTTTCCCAAGAGATTGGTTAGATTTATTTTTCTGCAAAATATTTAAAATGTAAAATGGGGATTTTTGTTGTAGTGAGAATAAAAAGGAAAATATATTAAAATGTAGTAGAGAAAAAGCAATATGATGAAAACATCTAACCAAAGGAATGATCTTAGAATGGATTCAGGGAATTGATCATTGATGCAAAAATAAATTCTTTTAATCTTTACCAAATTGGTTATGGTTATTGGTACGACCTAACAACCTATCCCTCCTTACTTTTTCGATAATCAGGATACGATCTCTAATTATTTCTCTTGCCAGTTAAACAACCTTAGATACGATCTTAAGATTTAATTTACCAACAGCATTGAAAACTAGAGAGACTAACAATTCTAACCAACAAACACACATGTAGGTTCATTTAAGTTAGATTATATATCTTCTTAACATAGAATTGAAATCCTGTCTGAAATCAATTATGTTATTTACCACTTATATTAGAATGCCTAAACAATTACGGATTCAGGTTTCCAATTGGCGATATATTATCCTGACAATTGAACAAAGGGTCATTTTTTCACAATCAATCAAAACAATAATTTAAACAAGAACAGAAGACATATAAATAATAAAGATATAAAAGAACAATATAAAACTAATTAGATCTCACAATTCTTGAAGAACCCAAACTTTAATTATCCTTTGGCTAGACTAAAGATTTAGCAAGCCATAAGTTCAAAGAAAAACACAAAAGAAAAATAAAAATATATGAAGAATCAGTATTCCGAATGAGATCCCTAGCCACTCTTAGTCTATAAATACTAAATATCCTAGCCCCAGAATCTGTTTCCAAAGGAAAGTTCTCTGATTGAGTTTGATTACAATTAAACTTCTTTCCTTTTTCCACCACTTGCCAAAGACAGATTTTGTATATATCTTCCTTAATAATTAAAATCTTCCACTTGTCATCTTTAGATTAATTCAGTCAACTTCAGCTACAAGTGATAGATCTCGACTTGAATTCCAAGATTTCTTCTGATTTTGTGACTTGAGCAGAATTTGCAGCTTTTTAATCCATTTTGTCCATTTTCCTTCATTCACAATACAAAATATAAAATATAAGTCAAATCCAAAAATTAAGCATATAAAATAATTTAAATCATGGGAAAATATGACAATTAATATGTCTAATATGCAACTTATCAATTTCTGTACGGTAGTTAACCTAAGATTTGAACACTAGACTTGATTGATCGAATTGAATTGGTTCAGCGTAACGATGAATACTGAATTGATATGGCTAGTTGATACCAAAGGGTACTATAACAGATTCGGTATCAACAACGATGATTTATTGAAATTTAAAAGTAGAATTATGTACTCAATGATCTATAATTAAAGGAATGGATGTAGTCAGAGGTTGATTTATAGAGATATACTCTGCATCCGAAGAATAGTAAAGATTTATCAAATCTCTTGAAAGTATATTAGCAATCAAATACGATAAGAGAAATAACTAAAATTGGGATTAAATGCCTCATAGGTCAGCAGGTTAAGGTAGAGTACCGAAAGCCTATGAGATTATTACCCATGTCTATGTGGATTGAAAGCATGTGTCAGGATCTTAAAGACTCCTAGAACAACAAATTGCCAATTTACAAAGTTACGCATAATATCAGATAACACTCAAGTATCGAGATGATACCATATAAGGTGTAGTATGGTCGAAAATGTCATTCACCGATTGATGGAAGCAGTGGGTGAAAGAAACATGTTTACTATCGATTTGGTTAAGCAAGCTTCTGAAGAAGTACAATTAAGTTGTGGGAAACCGAGAATAGCTCAAGACAGACAAAAGATGTATGTTGAACAAAGACAAAGACCCTTGGGAATTTTTAGTAGGAGATTTAGATTTTTGGAATTTTTTCCTCCCAATAGCACATGAAGATTTGGAAAGAAAGGAAGATTAAGTCCTCGTTATATGAGACCTTTTGAGATCTTAGATCAAGTGGGAGACAAAACTTACAGATTGGCGTTACAGTCGAAATTATCAAGTATTCATAATGTCATCCATGTTTCGGTGCTACGTAAGTATCACCAGATTCGACGCATATGATTAAGTATGAACTACTGGAATGGAAAGAGGATATAACATATGTGAAGAAATCGATACGAAACTTAGACAAGAAGGAAAAGGCATTACGGTCTAAGATCGATTCTTGGTTAAAGTTTTGTGGCAGTATCACACTTCAGAGGAAACCACGTGGGAATTGAAAAACTTATTGTGTGAGACATACCCACAATTATTTGAAAACGGATGTACCTTTAAATTTGGAGACCAAATTTCTCAAGGTGGGAAGAATGTAAATACCGTGAATTTTCATGTACTGGATGTTGTCCATGATTGGCCATGTAGGAAATTAAGATTTGATATGTGACTATGGGCAATTTTGTTCAAACAGAAAAATTGGGTTAACATTATTACTACAAGGAAAAATTTAATTAAGTGCATAGAAATACATGTGTATATATGTATACAATATTTCATGTATTCCTCAAGTATAATGAATATATATATATATATATATATATATATATATATAATGTGTACAAGGTATATAAATACATTTATGTGGAAAGGAATGTACACAAGTACATAAATAAATGAGCATATATATATATTTAAATAGGTATATATATGTATATACATACGAATATTATATATATATATAAATACATAAAATAATATATTTTTACATGCCCATCTAAGGGATTGAAAAACCCCACCGGTTAGTATATAGATATGCATGTAAAATTTGGTTGAAGGAAAAAGGAAACGGAAATGATGGAGAGCAAGTAAGGAGACAGAATCATTCTTGCTGCAGCTGCAGCAGGAAACGTGAAGAAGAAATGATGATTGATGATGCCGACTGCTTAAGAAATATGGATGAAACAATATTTAAAAACAAGAATATATGGGAGCAGGTGTTAAGGGCTGACAAAGGTGAACCAAGGTACAAACTAATACATAAGGAAAAGTGAATGAGAAATCTAGAAAAATGAAATGGAAATTGGAGACTGAACCCGACTGTTAGAGTATGGGCAAAAGCAGACTGAATACTGGCAGGGCATTGGAATGATATATATATATATATATATATATATATATATTAGATACTGAGGTGAGCCAAAAACAGAACAAAAGAAACATGGGGAGTCTGAAAATCATGACAGAAAGAAGAAAAAAAATGAAATCAGTTAGAAACAAAAAAAAAAACATAAGGCAAACCGAGGAAAAACAAGGAAAACCAATAGGAAAAAGGAAAAGCTACCCCTGCCCCCTCTCTCGTTTTTCATCTTTTATGGTTTTCATCATCATCACGTTAACTCGCTGGTTCCGTTTAAAAAGAAAATGAAGGAAAGAAACAGTGGAGAGAAAGAAGCCGAGAGAATGCAGGAAAAATGAAGGAAACAGTTCGGTAAGCGGGGAAAGAAACACAGCTAAACGGAAATGTTGGGGGAAAGGAGGTTGGAAACGGAGGCTCGAGCAGGAGACCGAGAGGGAGAGGCTGGAACAGAGGAGGTTCCACCTCTGGAAAACTGCAACAACGTGAGAGGAGTGCTAAGGCAATTCTGCCTTCATTTCTCGATATAGAACAGAGGGGAGATACGTGGGACAGAGGTGTGAACAAGCATTGGAGGTCAACTAGAGCAAAGCACGGTAGAAGGAGTAGGGGAGTTATCGCCTGTCCGGGTGCCGGAAGTCCAAACGGGGGTAGTGACGAGGAAGGCAGAAAGGTAGTTGGACAGAGTAAGACCGGAAGGGAAGATCGACGTTAGGGGAGACGGAGTAGGGAGGAAGGAGGTGATGGCCGAGAGAGAGGGAGGAGCGACGGCGTTGGGGAAGAAAAGGTGAACAGGGTAGTCGGGAAGAAGAAGAAGAAAAGAGAAAGAAGAAGAGAAAATGGCGAGAAAGTTTTTAAAAAAAATGATAAACAGTATAAAAAACAAACAAAAAAGAAAAAAGAAAGAAAGTAGATGTATTTTTTTTGTATATATATATAATTGAAATAGAGAAAAAGAGCACAGAGTTTGGGAAAAATTTGAGGAAAATATAGTTGAAAATATCGGTTCGAAAGTTAAAAAATACTGGTACGAAATTCTGAGGAAATAAACCAAATGGACTGGACCCGTCGACTCGTTACGTCGAGACAATCAAGGACCGCAGACAGACATTGAGGTAAGGAAAATTCTCGTCGCTGCAAGAGATAAATTTGCGTAATTTTCGTATATTTGTAGATATGAAATTTAGATTGAATTTTGCAGTACCGAAATTATCGAAAAGACTAAGTTGAACTTTATGACTGAAAAATTAGAGATTTTTAGTTTAGTTGAACAATCAAATTTTACAGATTAAATTTTAAGGATTTGCAGAAATTACGGTATGACTTGAATTCGATTTTAATTATTGAAAATCTTGAATTTTGAATTTTCATAGATCGTTTTCTAAGAATTTTTCGAAAAAGGGCTTGTCAGCCTGTTTTGAACGATTTCATCACACAAATGAATTTATACGTGATTTAAGGAAAACGATCTGTTATAAAATTATTCTGATGAAATGTGCTTGAACGCATACTGACTGTGTGCCATACGGTCCGTCTCGCACTGATTTTGAGACAAAGGCTTTGGTGAGATCATGCTGCACTTCTGTTCTGTATCTGTATCTGTATCTGTGGTCCACGAGTATGATGTACCGTGTTTCTGATTCTGTTTCTGGTCTTCGGACATTCTGATCTGTGAGCTGTTTGGGTAGCTGACCACTCCCTCAGCGATTTACATCCCGGCACACCTTGTAAGACCCGAGTTTAATTAAAATACAAAAATTAAATAAGAAAAGATGGGGGATGTATGAAGGAATGTCAGGTAAAATTGATTTCCGAAACAAGAGCAGGGGTAAAATGGTAAAAATACCAAAACCCGGTATTAAGGTGATAAGAAAATTTTAATTAAAAAATAAGAATGTAAGATATCTTGATCGATAATGAGGAAATTATACAATTTGGGTCAATTGATCAAGATTCAGAAATTTTAAAAATATCAAAAAATTATCGGAATAATATCTCGAAAAGCGCGAAGGAATAATATCGAAAATTTAGAGAAAAATATATTTAATAAATTAAATTTAAATTAAATAAATTAAATTAAAATAAAAATAATATAAGTGTAGATATTTTGAATTTTATGGAGTATTTTAATGAATAGTGAAATAATTAAATAAATAATAATAATAATAATAATAATAAAAAGAAAAAAAAAGAGAGGAATCAGAACAAAAAATCGGGAGAAAGACGGAAATGACGAAGCCACAAACCGAGGAAGACCGGACCCCCGTCCGGCGACCAACGACCCCCGACGAGGAGCCGACGAGGAAGAGGAGAGGCCGGCGATCCTTTAGCCACCGGAGACTCGCCGTTTGGAGGCCGGAGGACGCCGATCGAAGGAAGGAAAAATCGAGGGAGAGAATGGCTCGGTTCCGGCGATCCACGGCGGCTGGGCATCAACGGAGGCCACCGATGAGTTCAGGAGGAGGAGCCGGTCATTTTGAGACCGGTAGCAGCCGGCGAAACGGCCGGAATCGCCGGCGACGACCAAGGGAAGAAATGGGTTTCCGACGGTCGAGGGAGAAGAGCCGAACCGGCGGCGTTCCGACGACCTCGACCGAAACCGAGGGTAGATTCGTGCTGCGGACGACCTTGCGGAGGTGCTGGCGGTGGAAACCGGCGGAGAACCGGCCGACAAGGCCTTGAACCGGCGGTGAACCGATCGAACCGGAGTGAACCGGCGGTCTGAACCGGTCCGAACCGGACCGAACCGGTTCAGCCAAAAAGAGAGGAAAAAAGGGAGAAAAAGGGAAAAAGAAAAAGAGAAAAAATTTGGAGAAAATTTCAGTGATGCAATCGAGCTTCGGGTAAGTCGATAAGCGGTCAAATTGACCGATTTAGATTTTGGAGTATTTAATTTAATTAATTTTGGGCCGAAAACTTACCCGGAAAATTGTGGAATTGTGTAGCTCGACGATTGGCATCCAACGACAGCTCGAGACAGCCTCGAATTTCGTACTAGCATGAAATCTCGGGTAAGTGACCCTTATTTACGACAATTTACATCGTTATGCGTGATATGAATTTAAATTCCGCATAAATTGAATTAAATTATGAAAATTTAGATAAATTGTCGTAAATAATCGATTTAGTTATTCAAGAATTAGAACGAGGCCCAATAAATTATTAGTGGGCCCAATGAGCCCAATAGGCCTCGATAAAGTGAAAATTAAGTGAAAAACGGGCTTAAGGCCGATTAAGGCCCATTAAGGTGCAATCGGGCTCAATAGGGGTAAACGGGCCCAATGATTTAAATTAAGCCCAGAAAATAGGAAATACAATTAAATTGTATGATATCTGACCTGAGGAATATTATACGCAGTTCCGGGCATTTGATTGGGAGCATATCGGACTGCGCGACGAGACAATAGTGAAAAGAAAATGTCAGACTCGACAGGAAAATAAGGTAAGGGAATTCTATGGACTGCTAGAGGTAAACTTTATGAAATTTCAAGTTCATATGCATTCTTTAAAATTTATCTGAAGGGTCTAGAGGTCGAATAAAAAATTTAGTGCCCCGAATGGGCAAATTACTAAAATACCATTGTTAAGGGTAAAATTTACAAATTTAGGAAAAATTGGGAGGAGCAAGAACAAGAGGGTTCTGCTCGTTCTCGAGACATTTTAATGCATGCATGAGTAGGCTGGCTAACCTTGAAAGAAAATGCACAGCATTTCATACCTTCAACGATATAACTGTTTTGGAAACTGTTTTGAGAAAACAGAGCCGCCTACGTGTTTTTATTTACATGTGACGTATTAGAACTCAGCTCGCACGATGTTTTGATTTGGACGATGCATGCATTGGTGCTAGAGCGAGAGCTCGCACTAGAGTTTTACATGCATAGGTGCTAGAGTATAACTCGCACCAGATTTCACATGCTTTTTTGTGACACGGTGCTAGAGTCTAACTCGCACCAGATTTTATAAGATTTTCATGTGATTTATATACAAAGTGTTGAGCTTAGCTCGCACTAGATTTACTGGATTTGTGGAGTAGCGCTGTCTGCCCTTGGAGTCAGCCAAAAGGCCCAACAGGCTCAAAAGACCTCTTAGGTGGGGTGAGAGTGAGAGATGAGGTTGGCGGCCTTGTGGGGATGTAAAGCGGGCTCTGCCAGTTTTACTTGATTGATGAGAGTGCTGAGCATCGCTCGCACTGATTTTATGAGAACATGCGATGAGCCGTGCTTGGAGCATCGGGTAGACTGTGTGTTACCGATTAAATAGGCCCGCACGTGCGTTTTGAGACATGGCATGAGTATAGAGATATTATATGGGTTCACGGAGTACGATGTACCGTGCAAGTAGCATGGAGTACGATGTACCGTGTGGTATCTTCGGATACGGCATCTCCGGATGCAGCATCTTCGGATGCCTGTGATCGGATAAGACTGACGGGATGGATTGACCCACCTCCTGGGCGGTTCCCGATCATGGTGAGAACCGGCACACTAGGATCCGTGTAGCTGAGAAACTCCCGAGGACACATATGGCCATAGTCTTGGTTATTTGCCGATATACAGACGTTGCCTAGTCTCGCATGTCGTCAATTTTGATGAAATCAAATTGGGTTTTAAACTAAATTTGCATGATGGTATTTCCATGCTTTTCAAACCCATGTGTGAATGTAAATCGATTTTCATGGTTTTGTGTGAGTCAGGATCACCCGCAGGAGGGGTCGAGTCCTGACTTTATTGTGAAAATTTTAATTGAGAAATAAATGATTTGTAATAATTGCATGTTGAATTTTTCGTGCAAACTTGATTTACATAACATCATAATTCATATCATTTGTTTTAAAATGTGTGGAGAAAGGGTGGTTTATACATGGCACCACGTTCATGTAGGTAGTATGGTTACCTACTTGTTCGTAGGATTGCCTTATTGAGTTTGATGTGCTCACCCCTTTCATTTTCTCTCACAGATAATCTCCAGTTGAAGTTGAGGCGACTCAGTACTGCATTCCGGATATCCGCTGCTGTCCATCAACATAAGGTATATACACTTGTACAAATTGTATCTAAATAAGCATAGCACAGTAACATGTTTGTAAGTGACTCTAGGGGATGTATAAATATTGTAAACATTTATAAATGACTGGAGAAGAAATAAGTACTATGGTAAATGTATGGTGGGACTGGCATTGACGCACAGCCCAATTTGTTAGTGGAGTGTGGTCACGATCAGAGGACAGGTAAGCAATGAAAGAAAGTAATAAAACGCGAAAAATTAACTCTGATTTTTGGGTAGTTTGGGTCGTGACATATAAAGGTGGTATCAGAGCAGCAATTGGTCTAATGTGTGTCAGTGTCAGTAATTAAAAAATTACATCCCCGTGTTACTGTGCTTGGTTAGATACAATAGTGTATATCGAGATGGGTTTTGACTAAGAAATGGTCGAGAATGCAGGAATGCCTAATATGAGTCGCGTTAGATGAGATAGTGCACGAGGCAGAGGTCGTAGAGGTAGACCTGAGTCTGCTAAGTCGTGCTGAGTTGACCTGTGAGAACCAGGATGAAATTGAAATGGAGGCTAATGTTGAGCATGCCCCACTGAATCCGATAGAGAGATCGGACAGTATTGAGACACGCTTCGCGAGATTGAAGCGGAGCATGGGAATTATCTTGAGGAGCTAATTGCTCAGATTATGAATGAGATCAGAGGGCGCAGCGGAACATTGGTGGAAACCCGCTCGACCCATCTTAAGTGTTAAACATCCATAGCTAAGATGAGAAATCTTATTGGATGTATTCCGGTGACAGGATATCCCGGACATGATTTAAAGGAAAAATTTCTTACACTGCCCAGGAATACTAAATTGATTATGAGTATGAAACTCAGTTATATTCTTTGGTAGATATTACCTCGACACTATGAACAAGTGACAGTCGAGATGTCTAGAAGCTCATGAAAGGGCTCAGATTGTCAATCAGAGTCCAATTGGCCCGTAAGATATTACCTAAACCGAGGCAGTGCGCAGATTTATAGTTGGGTAAATAAGAACATGAATTGCACGCCTCTGAGATTGGGAAAGGTAGTGAGGGCTGAAATAGAGACAGAAAAGAGAATCGAGAAATGACAAAGATGTTAAAATGGGAAAATGATAATTGGTAAAAGATTAGATTTGATGAGTCATGGAGTAAGATAATTGGTAAGGCCCCAGTGCATCCGATTTTGGCACTGTTGAGGGGCATTGTGATTGGAGGACCCTGACCTGCTACGAAGCAGTGTAGCAGTGTAAGCACTGTAAGCAGTGTGAGATGTGTGGTGGATACCACAGAAGGAGGGTCTATACCTACACTGTATTGATGAAAATGGCCGTTAAGTGTGATAAGACGGACCATTGATTTTGATTGCACAGAGTTGGGCGAGATCGCCCCACAGGAAAGTAAAGAGACAAAAAAAAACTCCGTTGGTATAGCTGCAACAAAAAGGGAGGCAATAGCCGAAAAGAAAAGAAAAAGGAAAGTAGGCTATTGGACGAAGGCGAGAGGATGTCTTGGACCAGGACACTATTGATGTTTCATGGATGTGGTGAAAGATACCACATTTGTTATGAATAATGAAGTACATATGTTCATTGATCCTGGTGCCACACATTTATTCATACCGCCTTCATTCGCATATAAGTAAGAAAAAGGCATGAATGCCTACATCATTGGACACAATACTGATAAATGAGAACCCCAATAGAGGAGGATTAATTAACGGAATATGGATATAGAGATTTTAAGTGATAAAAAGGGGTGTAACAGTTGAAATTAAAGGAGTAAAGGATTGTACTCACGAAGTGAATAATGAACAAGAGTTTCGTTATAATAGATACACTAAGGAGATAATCTTTAAGATGAGATATGCTTAATTCTGAATACAAGATGTATTAGAGTAAGAGGCGTATGCAAGGTGAGAACATCTTTACGATATGAAATCATTAGGATTAAAGCAATTAGTAGCGAATATAAATTGTGACCACATGGACTGACATATAAAGTAATTGTGGTTAAGTCTGAAGGTTAATAAAGGTATTTCAAAATACCTCCCCGCCTGAAGACTTGACAGCGTCTAAAAGTATATATATATATATATATATATATATAACCGTTAGCGTGAATCGATCGTCGTAATAAATACCTTTAGCATTAGGATACCTTTACTAAGACGATAAGAACTATAAAATTCGACAAATCATAAAGGTTAACCTAGTAAAATTTAATAAGAGCCATTAAGATAAGAAAAGGAAATGACGCAGGTTAGTACCTGAAAACGTAAGCGATTTTGAAGGATCTTATACGCTTATGCGTAAATAAGTCAAGGATTGGACCGATTTGTGATCATCATTATCGATGATATGTTGGGTGTAGTTAAAGCCCAGGGCAAATTATAAGCAACAATTGGAAAATGGCTTTTACAAATGGGTTGTTGCGAGTTCTCAATATGGTCTACTTGGTTGACACGTTTAACTAAGAGAACGTGGTCTTTGAGTGTAATGATAAATGTGACGTGAATTTCGGTGTAGTGAAGTATGAACTGACCACCGTGATTAATTTCACCATACCCAACAGCTCAAGAGGTTCTCAGTGAGTATGGATACCTCAAAATTATGATGAGCTGTGTATTGATGTATAATGGGAAGATAGTCAATTTTGGAGTCAGACAACTTCTTGATCACAAAATAAACTATCTGACCCATGATTTAAAGTTGGCAACGGTAGTGTTTGTACCGAGGATATGGTACTATTATGTACATGGTGAGAAATTTTGGATATGCACTGATCATAAAGCCCCGAGTATCTGTTTTTCACAGAAAGAGGCGAATATGAGAATACATAGTGGGTTAGAGCTTCTGAGAGGTTTTGATTTGTGAAAATTGTATCACCCAGGAAAGGCTGATGCTTTGAGCAGAAAGAGCCTCGGGATGGTACCACATATGATGGTCAGGGAGCGTGAGCTGCTAGAGCAGTTGTGAATCTCAGTATTGATGTGATCCCTTCTGATGATGACAGTGATTGTGTGACAGGTAGCCTGAGACTAGAACCGGATGAGAGTGCCCTGATTTGACAGGCTTAGCGTGATGATCGGCATGATGTCGATAGTGTGGGTGAAATTCAGAAGGGTACAGTGACAGAGTTCACAGAGTGTGACGATGAGTTACTGAGGATTCAGAGACAGTATGAGTGCTCCCCAGGACCACAGTTGATGAGATAGTAATTTTGTCAGAAGCTCACTCTTCAGGATATACAGTGCATACGGAAGGTAATAAGAATATATTAAAATCTCGAAAAGGGTATTGGTGGTCGGATGTTAAAAGAGATATGGTAGAGATTGTGGAAAAGTGCTTAGTATGTCAGCAGAATAAGGCAGAATATTAAAAGTCTATAGAGTTATTGCAGCCTCTACCTATATAGACACGGCACGGAAAATGAGAGCAAGTCTCCATGAATGTCGTGATGGGTTATAGAGAACCCGGTGAATTACGAGGCTATTTGGATGATAGTCGATAGAGTGACTAAGTCCACCCACCTTTTGGTTATGAAATCCCCAAATACTCAGAGTGTATATGAGGATTTATGTATAAGGAAGATTGTGGAACACTAAGTAACGTTCCAGTGAGCATGGTATCATATAGGGATTCTCGCTTCACTTCCCACCTCTGAGGATATTTTTAGGAAGCTATGGGAACCCGACTGAGTATTAGCACAGCTTTTCGTCCTCAGACAGATGGTCAGTCAAAGAGAACTGTACAAGTTCTGGAGGATCCGATGAAAGCGTGTGCCATTGATTTTATAAGCTCCTGGAATGATCAGTTGATTTCTAATTGAATTCGCCAATGGTGACAGTTGTCACTTGAGTATCGGGATAACAAGATATGAGGCAGTGTATGGCTGTAGGGGTTGTTCCCCGAATTGGATAAGAAAAAGTGGGTGACAAATAGAATTATTTTCGACTTGGATAATAAGTCTCTGAGGATGTTTAGTTAAGGATGAGAGATTAAGAACACCTCAGAGCAGATAGACAAGTATTGGAATTCACCCTTGGTGAATTGGTATGGTTGAAAGTTACTTGTCCTAAGGGAATAAGGACATAGCGAGCTTTTGGAAGAAGGTAAATTGAGTTGCGCTGGATGGAATATTTTGAGAGATTGGACAAGTGGGAGATAAGACTTGTAGGTTGGTGTTATCACCTAAATTAATAGGCACCCACAATGTGTCTCAGCTTTTGATGCTTTGGCAATACTATCTAGATCCAGCACAGGTGGTAGGATATGAGATCCAACAGTTCAGCTTAATGCAAATATAAGTATATTGATAAGTTGATTCGGGCATTAAACAGGAAAGAGAAAGTATTGAGGTTTAAGATGATCTCCCTAATTAAAGTCCTTTGGTAGTAATACACTCCGGAGAAGGTCACATAAGAATTTAAAAAGTATGATACAATTAATGTACCCGGAGTAGTCTACGGACTCATATGAATTGGTTCTAATTTGGAGGACCAAATTCCTTAAGTGGGGGAGAGTTGTAAGACCCGAGTTTAATTAAAATACAAAAATTAAATAAGAAAAGATGGGGGATGTATGAAGGAAGGTCAGGTAAAATTGATTTTCGAAACAAGAGCAGGGGTAAAATGGTAAAAATACCAAAATCCGGTATTAAGGCGATAAGAAAATTTTAATTAAAAAATAAGGATGTAAGATATCTTGATCGATAATGAGGAAATTATACAATTTGGGTCAATTGATCAAGATTCAGAAATTTTAAAAATATCAAAAAATTATCGGAATAATATCTCGAAAAGCGCGAAGGAATAATATCGAAAATTTAGAGAAAAATATATTTAATAAATTAAATTTAAATTAAATAAATTAAATTAAAATAAAAATAATATAAGTGTAGATATTTTGGATTTTATGGAGTATTTTAATGAATAGTGAAATAATTAAATAAATAATAATAAATAATAATAATAATAATAATAATAATAATAAAAAGAAAAAAAAAAGAGGAATCAGAACAAAAAATCGGGAGAAAGACGAAAATGACGAAGCCACAAACCGAGGAAGACCGGACCCCCGTCCGGCGACCAACGACCCCCGACGAGGAGCCGACGAGGAAGAGGAGAGGCCGACGATCCTTTAGCCACCGGAGACGCGCCGTTTGGAGGCCGGAGGACGCCGATCGGAGGAAGGAAAAATCGAGGGAGAGAATGGCTCGGTTCCGGCGATCCACGGCGGCTGGGCATCAACGGAGGCCACCGATGAGTTCAGGAGGAGGAGCCGGTCATTTTGAGACCGGTAGCAGCCGACGAAACGGCCGGAATCGCCGGCGACGACCAAGGAAAGAAATGGGTTTTCGACGGCCGAGGGAGAAGAGCCGAACCGGCGGCGTTCCGGCGACCTCGACCGAAATCGAGGGTAGATTCGTGCTACGGATGACCTTGCGGAGGTGCTGGCGGTGGAAGCCGGTGGAGAACCGACCGGTAAGACCTTGAACCGGCGGTGAACCGATCGAACCGGAGTGAACCGGCGGTCTGAACCGGTCCGAACCGGACCGAACCGGTTCAGCCAAAAAGAGAGGTAAAAAGGGAGAAAAAGGGAAAAAGAAAAAGAGGAAAAATTTGGGAAAAATTTCAGTGATGCAATCGAGCTTTGGGTAAGTCGATAAGCGGTCAAATTGACCGATTTAAATTTTGGAGTATTTAATTTAATTAATTTTGGGCCGAAAACTTACCCGGAAAATTGTGGAATTGTGTAGCTCGACGATTGGCATCCAACGACAGCTCGAGACAGCCTCGAATTTCGTACTAGCATGGAATCTCGGGTAAGTGACCCTTATTTACGATAATTTACATCGTTATGCGTGATATGAATTTAAATTCCGCATAAATTGAATTAAATTATGGAAATTTAGATAAATTGTCGTAAATAATCGATTTAGTTATTCAAGAATTAGAACGAGGCCCAATAAACTATTAGTGGGCCCAATGAGCCCAATAGGCCTCGATAAAGTGAAAATTAAGTAGAAAACGGGTTTAAGGCCGATTAAGGCCCATTAAGGTGCAATCGGGCCCAATAGGGGTAAACGGGCCCAATGATTTAAATTAACCCCAGAAAATAGGAAATACAATTAAATTGTATGATATCTGACCTGAGGAATATTATACGCAGTTCCGGACATTTGATTGGGAGCATATCGGACTGCGCGACGAGACAACAGTGAAAAGAAAAGGTCAGACTCGACAGGAAAATAAGGTAAGAGAATTCTACGGACTGCTAGAGGTAAACTTTATGAAATTTCAAGTTCATATGCAGTCTTTAAAATTTATCTGAAGGGTCTAGAGGTCGAATAAAAAATTTAGTGCCCCGAATGAGCAAATTACTAAAATACCCTTGTTAAGGGTAAAATTTACAAATTTAGGAAAAATTGGAAGGAGCAAGAACAAGAGGGTTCTGCTCATTCTCGAGACATTTTAATGCATGCATGAGTAGGCTGGCTAACCTTGAAAGAAAATGCACAGCATTTCATACCTTCAACGATATAACTGTTTTGGAAACTGTTTTGAGAAAACAGAGCCGCCTACGTGTTTTTATTTACATGTGACGTGTTAGAGCTCAGCTCGCATGATGTTTTGATTTGGGCGATGCATGCATTGGTGCTGGAGCGAGAGCTCGCACTAGAGTTTTACATGCATAGGTGCTAGAGTATAACTCGCACCAGATTTCACATGCTTTTTTGTGACACGGTGCTAGAGTCTAACTCGCACCAGATTTTATAAGATTTTCATGTGATTTATATACAAAGTGTTGAGCTTAGCTCGCACTAGATTTACTGGATTTGTGGAGTAGCGCTGTCTGCCATTGGAGTCAACCAAAAGGCCCAACAGGCTCAAAAGACCTCTTAGGTGGGGTGAGAGTGAGGGATGAGGTTGGCGGCCTTGTGGGGATGTAAAGCGGGCTCTGCCAGTTTTACTTGATTGATGAGAGTGCTGAGCATCGCTCGCACTGATTTTATGAGAACATGCGATGAGCCGTGCTTGGAGCATCGGGTAGACTGTGTGTCACCGATTAAATAGGCCCGCACGTGCGTTTTGAGACACGGCATGAGTATAGAGATATTATATGGGTTCACGGAGTACGATGTACCGTGCAAGTGGCATGGAATACGATGTACCGTGTGGTATCTTCGGATACGGCATCTCCGGATGCAGCATCTTCGGATGCCTGGGATCGGATAAGACTGACGGGATGGATTGACCCACCTCCTGGGCGGTTCCCGATCATGGTGAGAACCGGCACACTAGGATCCGTGTAGCTGAGGAACTCCCGAGGACACATATGGCCATAGTCCTGGTTATTTGCCGATATACAGGCGTTGCCTAGTCTCGCATGTCGTCAATTTTGATGAAATCAAATTGGGTTTTAAACTAAATTTGCATGATGGTATTTCCATGCTTTTCAAACCCATGTGTGAATGTAAATCGATTTTCATGGTTTTGTGTGAGTTAGGATCACCCGCAGGAGGGGTCGAGTCCTGACTTTATTGTGAAAATTTTAATTGAGAAAAAAATGATTTGTAATAATTGCATGTTGAATTTTTCGTGCAAACTTGATTTACATAACATCATAATTCATATCATTTGTTTTAAAATGTGTGGAGAAAGGTGGTTTATACATGGCACCACGTTCATGTAGGTAGTATGGTTACCTACTTGTTCGTAGGATTGTCTTACTGAGCTTGATGTGCTCACCCCTTTCATTTTCTCCCACAGATAATCTCCAGTTGAAGTTGAGGCGACTCAGTACTGCATTCCGAATATCCGCTGCTGCCCATCAACATAAGGTATATACACTTGTACAAATTGTATCTAAATAAGCATAGCACAGTAACATGTTTGTAAGTGACTCTAGGGGATGTATAAATATTGTAAACATTTATAAATGACTGGAGAAGAAATAAGTACTATGGTAAATGTATGGTGGGACTGGCATTGACGCACAACCCAATTTGTTAGTGGAGTGTGGTCACGATCAGAGGACAGGTAAGCAATGAAAGAAAGTAATAAAACGCGAAAAATTAACTCTGATTTTTGGGTAGTTTGGGTCGTGACACACCTGACCCGTGAATTGCCCGAAGTCACCGACATTGGCCAATAGTCATTTCTGATATCTGATAGCATGCATGCCTTGTCTCGTCTATTTAAAAATACTTAATTGAATTTGTCTGCTTGAACTGAAATATCTGCGAATCTGTTTGCTTTGCTACTGAAAACTCTGAACTTTCTGGATTTACAACAGTAGTGAAATGTATTATTGTTTCATATTCTGTTTCTGAAAACTCTGTTTTTGATATTCGTGCTTTGCTGATACTAAATCTATGTTTTTCGAATTTTGAACCTGGTATCTGAGAAAATCATCGGTGAAACTTTTTTGGATTTAGTAATATAAATATATATATATATATATTGTACGTAGTATATTTATCTACCTGCTATGGGCTTTTTCTTACTGAGCATGTTGAGCTCACCCCCCTTACTTTCATCAGCAGAGTTCCTCTGTAGCTGGGATTGCTTTCGTTAGTAAGGCATTCCGTATCGAAGGTATACCCAGTTGTAAGAAATTTTTTTGTATCTAAAATTTTGTAAGTACAGTAATGCAATATAAGATGTGTCTGGGGAATGTGAACATATTCTATTTAAATTTGTTACTGAGAAAAAATTTAATCACACTGAACACTGTTCTGATCTAATATCGACTTGTAGCTCAACCGAAATATCAATAAATTTGGGTCGTTACATAGCTCCAGGAGTTGTGGAATTTGATTTTGTGGGCAATCCTTTACCATGTGCCCCCTCTGTCCACACCCAAAATAGCTCACTGTGGCCTAGTAACAAATACCTTCATGGGGTTTACCGCACTTCCTACATAACTTCCCATATTGCTACGGACCTCTGGTAATCTGTGGAGCAGGTACAGGAACTGTGAGCCATCAACCCTAGTCCTAGACTCATCTGTCCTCTGCCTCATAGGCTGATCCCTCTGAAAATCCTATCTCACCCACTCCGTCCGCATACTCTCATCTCTGTTCTTTCCTTTAAGGCCATACTCCGTCTGTGTAATATTCAGGCCCCTCTCAATCATCTGTGCTCTGCCCAGGGCATCCTGAAATTCAATAATCCATAACCCTAAAAGTTGATCTCGAATAGCTGGCCTTAACCCTACTAGAAACCTCTCAGTCCGACGCTCTTCATTCTGGAACGTCTTCAGCATTGTAAACTTACTTTCGTACTCATCCACAGTCATACTGCCCTATACCAAATTCAGAAAGTCCATATTCAACTTTTGCTGGGCAGTTCGTGGAACATACTGTTTTCTGCTGAGCAGTCAGAAGGACCTTGGTGGATCCCCACCAATACTCTGCTTGGCCCTTCAGCATGTACATGGTCATAGAAACCTTCTCGACATCAGAATACCTCAAAAAGTCAAAAATCTTCCCAAGGTTTACCAGCCACTCTTCAGCCTCTACTGGATCCTTAATCCCCTTGAATGCTGGAGGCTTCATCTTCAGGAAGTCCCTCATCCTACCGATATCCCTCTCTTCCCTCCGGGCCTGTACAGGAGGCTGAGGCACCATAGGTACTGGCGGAGCTGGTGGAGGAGGAGGTGGTGCTTGTGGCGGGGTTGGCACCGAAGTTGGGATCGATGCTATGCCAGCTGAATTAGAAGCATTTGCCCCTAAGTGTTGGGCAACCATGACAACTATCAATTCCAAGCCTCGCTCGAGGTGTTGCTCTAATCGCTGCTCGAATTGAGCTATACGAGCATTAGGACTCTTTGGCTCCGGTAGAGGAGGTGAAGGTGGCTGAGCCTGCCTCCGATGACGTTTGCGTCTTCCACTCATCGTGCAAGTGATCTAAAACCTGCGCGTAACTCCAAAAATCAAACCTTAAAGTCATTAGGTATACATTACCTACAACCAGACAAGCACAAACATTGGGATGTAATTTAATCTTTATTTTCGACACTGACAGTACTAGACAACCTTCGCTCTGATACCACTTAAACTGTAACGACCCTTGACCCTTGAAAATTGGGAGATTTTTTTAACTTAATTTACTCACTTATTCCCTTATTCACTTGGTTGTATTCCTGTGCAGTGTCAAAATACTTTTCTTAATTCCTTATCCATAGTTATATTTAATTTCCATACTTTGACCTATATGGCCGATAGAAATTTCGACAGCATAACGGCTTATATATAAGTCAACCCACCTGTAAATCAATTGTTTTCGACAATCCTAGATATCCACAACTACCAAGCATACTTTCCAACAATCCTAGATATCCATAACTACCAAGCATACTTTCCAAATCTACATTTGCAACTCAATACTTTTATTTCGATTCAATACTAGTCATCCCAAAATATAATCCCAAAATAATATTGTTTACATCGTTTTCCTTACAAATTACATCCCAATAAAAATATTCCCAATATATGTGTCTGTGCGTACAAATATGTCTGGTAAAGGAATGTAAATGTATACTTTGACTGCGTGTACAAAAAATAGCCTAGGGTAGTTCTTTCCCATCAGCCTACGTCGTGTACGCGGCAGATAGCATCTGTAGATCACTGTAAATAATCTGAAAGGAAGAGGGGTGAGCTTTCGGAAAAAAACCCAGTAAGAAACGCATTTAAAATGATCATGATGGCTAAATCACATTGAATGCATGATAAAACTAAGAGATAACGTTTCTTTACAAATATCACATGGCTTTCAAAAAACGTATATATAAAACATAATCGATAGAAATATAATTTCGAAGTAACAAATCTATTCAATTACATCACAATCTATCGAAACATACAGAACTCTAGAATATTTCAAAACCGATAGAACTTCAAAAGCATAACTAATGCAGAAACATATATCGGAGGATCAAAATCATATAGCATAGTTCATATCGGGTGGAGACTTGGCTAACTTATAGAATTGTCATGCGATGATAATATAGTCATCCTCCATAGAGGGAAATCGTAATCGTGGCCATGGCAAAGCTGTAGACGTGATTAAGGTCGTATAGCAAATCAAACATACCCGAAGGCAGAATTCATATACGCCACAAAGGCGCGCATAACAAAAATGCATTGACCGTGTGACACTTTGCATCTGTAGGACTCAAGACGTGGCCCCCATAGTCACACAGACTGTGTGACACTTTGCTCCCACAGAACCCAAGAGGTGGCCCCCACGATCGCATATCATTGTGAACCGCGTGGCACTTTACTCTCATCGGACTCAAGAGGGGGCCCCCACATTCACATGTAATTGTGAAAATTGCGTGGCACTTTGCTCCCATTGGACTCAAGAGGTGGCCCCCACAATTCCACTATACAAAGCCTTTTCATCTCAAACAGGGTTTTCAAAATCTTTCTTGGGTTTTATAACCCATAAACTCATATTGAATAATAAAATCGAATTCCTTGAAATCTGAAAACTCTTTCATAAAACAGAAAGACTGTGTGACACTTTGTTCCCGCAGGACTCAAGAGGTGGCCCCCACAATCACTTTTCAAAAACAAATTCCTTTTCTTAAACATATGTTCACATACAAAATTTCATTTCTTTCAAAAACGTAAAATCAATACATACGTAAGTCGAAACCATAACATGTATTCAGAAATCATGCTCGAAACTATGCATTTAATTTCATATGGCATTTCTTTATTTCGAAAACATGACCAAATAAAATTGGGCTTAATAGGTGTTCGGTTTTGTTTTACAATCAAGGGTTGCATGAGAAAGCTCGAAAACACATAAATAAATCAGAGTCTAAGGGTAGGGATACCATTACCATCTTAAATTACACCCCTTACCTCGATTTATCGAAATTTTCAAATTCGAGTGATGACGCCTCCTAGTACCTCCTTTAATTCCTTCTACGATCACCTACACCGAAATTGTATACTTAGCACCCTATTCATGCAAATTGTCCGAATTGAGTTAAAATCGTAACCTATTCGTTACTACTTCGTGTGTACGTATTATTGCACATACCTAGGCCAACACGCACATTTATATATTTTCTTTGCTATTTATATATTTTGTACATACAAATCTTAACATACACATTTATTATATACATCTACATGTATATACACATAAATATATATATATATATATATATATATACTCCTATATATATATTATTATTTGTTTTCATTTTTCCTTATCACATGTATATATTCTTGTATGTACATGAACTAATATACACCCTTATCATATACACCTATTTGTATATACACCTAAGTATATACACATTCATTTTATCATTTGATTTTCTTATTCAATATCACATAAATATATATATATATATATATATATATATATATACATATATATTTTTGTCTATTTTTCATCTCTCCCATTTTTATTTCACATACCCCTTAATTCACACTAACATGCTTATAAACACAATCACATATATATACATGTACATTAAATATTCATATATACATATATATATTTTACCTTTTCTTTTCTTTCTCTCTTCTTTTTTTTTCTTTTCTTTTCTCCTTTTCCTTTCTTCCCTCTCGGTCAGCTTCTAACTTCAGCCTCGGTCTTCTTCCAGTTTTCAGCTCCCTCGATTTTCTTCCATTTCCAGCCTTTGTTTTGCTTTCTGTTTTTCAGGTCCTGCTTCAATTGAAGCCTCGGTTCCAGCCTCTCCTCCCTCTTCCTCGATTTTATCCTACTTTCACCCCCTTCGGTCTCCCTCTCCTTCTCCCCTGCCTCTCGGTTCAGCTCTCCCTTCGGTTTGTCTTTAGCTTTGTGGCCCTCGGTTCTGCTTCTCTTTGCTTCAATTCCTAGCTGCTTCAACCTCATTCCGCTTCAATTTCTTTTTCCAGTTTTCAGTTCCTACCTCCCTCGCTCATTTTCCTCAGCTTCCTCTCCTCTTTCGACAGCTTGAAATGGAATGGAAACATAGAGGAGTTTCGATCTTCTTCTCTTGTTCTGCTCCTCTGTTTCGCCCTTAAAGACAACACCTAACAGCCACCTTAACCTGGCTCCGTCTCCCCTGTACAACAATCAAATTTTCAGTTCAGTTCTGGCTGGCTTCATATCCTAAAATCGTCGATTCTAGCCACTACACTAGCCAAGCTCCCCTGCACTCCAACCTTTCCTTCGGCCTTCATTCTCACCCTCTCGGTCTCTTCCTTGCAAACCCAGCTTTCCTTCCCCCTCTCTTTCTTCTTCCTCTTCTCCTTTCTCTTTTCTTTCCTCTCTTTCTCCCTCGGCTGGACAGCCTACTCTTCCTTCTCTCCTTTTTTTCTTCCCTTTCCTTCTTTCCTTCTCCTCCCTTTCCCCTTCGGCTAGCCACCCTTCCTTCTCTTCTTTCTCTTCTCTTTGTTTCTCGCCCAAGCAAAGATGGTCTGCCTCTTTCGAAATGAAGCAAACGGAATTGTCTTTCTTTGAAAGCCAATTCCGTACAATACAATATATATTTTATTAATATATATATGTTATATTAATATATAGATAGATATTATTTGTTTGTTTTTGTTTAGTGTTAGTATTATTTGTTTTTTGTTTTTGTGTTCATTTTCATTCCATTTTTCATTTTATTTCATTTCATCCTATTTTATTTATTTATTACTACCTATATAATACATACTACACATTACAATATATATATATATATATTTGTCATATATATATATATATATAATTATTTATCCATTTTAAATTTTTCCTAGTATATATATATACATATACATTTTCTTTCTTTTTTTATAAAATTATCCAATGACAATATTCATACCTTTCATGAAATTTTTATTATTTCGTAAATGAAATATTATCGGGATTTCATCATTCCTCATAATCCCGATATAAGTTTTTTTTTTTACATCAAAATTATTTTCGATCCCTCCATGCTTGCATTTGCTTTATCACTTCCTGTATTTTCGGGTTCCCCGTCATTCACAGGCTTCTCGGTTCCCATACTCCTCGAGCCCTACAACGAATATTCACACTTTCATTAAAATATATTATTTTTATTTTTATATAGTCTAATTAAATATAGGAATTTTGTGGTGTTTACATTTGTGCATGTGACAGAGTGCTGGAAACTTGGCTTGCACTCGATTTTTACATGATTTTATACATGACATTATGTTGGAGCTTAGCTCGGACTAGTTTTCATACGAGATTTGACATGGTGCTGGAGCATAGCTCACACTAGATGTCAACTATACTTGTTGCCGTGCTTGAAACTACTCGCATGTGGTTTTATGACATGTTGAGTGCCGTGCTGGGAGCTTCGGGTAGGCTGTGTGCCACACCGATTAAATAGGCTCGCACGTGCTTATTGAGACGTGGCGTGCTATGATATGTTGATATGGGTCCACGGAGTACGTTGTACCGTGCAGGTAGCATTGAGTACGTTGTACCGTGTTGAGATTGTGATATGCTGTCTTCGGATGATGTTCAGATCTGCTATGGACCGACGGGTTGGACTTGACCCACCTCCCGTGTGGAAGCAGATGAGGTGATACCCTGCACACCTGATCAGTGTAGCCTGGGATCACAGGATATGACCATAGTCCTAGAGTTATTACCCTTATTCTTGCCTAGTCTCACATGTCACTTTGCAAAATCACATGTTATTTATTACTTGATTTTGTGATTTCATGATTTTATGTTTTGGAACTGATTCCTGATGATTTTGGGGTGGATGTGAATTTGAAATAAGTGGCATATTTTGATATAATGTGCATTATTTAAATAGCATGACGTATAATTCCATGCTTTATTTGCAATTTCATGAAATGAATTGTCAATTTGAAATAAATGACATGTTTTGACATAAGGTGCATTATTTAAATAGCATGAAGTATAATTCCATGCTTTATCTGCCATTTCATGAAATAAAATGCTTTATACAAATGATTTTATCTGGCATAAATGTATGCATGAAATTCGTATTTAAGTATGATTTCAAAAGAGAATGATTTAATGCATGACATCATGATCATGTAGATAGTGTGGTTATCTACTTGCTTGCATGATTGCCTTACTGAGCGCATGGTTTGCTCATTCCCCTTATTTTTTCCTCTTTTCAGAGCACTCGATGTAGTAGTGAGCGGCTGTGGACTTGCATTCTTGGTATCCGCTACTTCCCATCATTGAAAGGTATACACTCTGGTATCATTTTGTATCTAAACATGTAATATCACAGTAATCATTTTGGAATATAATATGGGGGATGTAAATATTAGTAAAACACGTGCAAGTATAGAATCTCAATTATAAAGTATACATGTTTGCATTTAAATAAATTAAAATATAGATGTCATGGTAGATGGTAAAGGGTGATTAATACTGACTCATAGCCCAACTGTTTGGTGGTGAGAATGTTCACGATCGGGAAAGGAAAGGAAAAAAAGTGAAAAATTTGTAGCGATTTTTGATAAAAATGGGTCGTGACATCAGGCAAGTAAGTAGACAATCGCACTATCTAATGAAAATAAGGCTTTGCCTTTTATTCTCTCATCTCAAAGCATGTATAAAAAGGATATAATAATAGTACAGAATAAATTCCATGTACTTAAAATCATGCTGAGTTATCAAATATAGGCATTCATGCAAAACAGTGCATATTTATAATTTCGGAATGCCTTTATAGAAATCATTGCCATTGACACATAAATCATAGTAAATATGGTTGTTTACAACACACACAATCATCGGTTTCTGACCCATCTCTCTTAGGTCTAACCGTATCATGAAAACAAGTGATATATCATGCGAGACTCAGTGGCTAAATGCAATACTCTCCTAGACTATGGTCATATCCTATAATGGTGAAATCCTAAGCAACACAGATCTTGGTGTATGGGTTATCACTGCTGTAACGGGAGGGGGTCAGTCCATCACAACTGCCAGCTATAAACTCCTTAACTCCACAACTCCATACAACACACGGTATAATGTACTTCATGCCACTCGCACAGTACAACGTACACCCGTGGACCCTCTCCTCATGGTAGGGATACCTACCATAGGTCTTAACCCTCACACTATGAAAATACATCATAGTCGGGGTGCTTGCCATAAGTCTTAGCCATCATACTATGGAAATAATGTCACGTCTCTAAATCCTCGTACGAACATCTCAACAGCGTGACACTCAGTCTACACGGAGGAAATCATCACGGTTTTGCTAACATGTCTTATATATCACGTAAACTACAGTGTGCGTCTTGAGGGTGACTCACAATCAACACTCTGCCTCTTAAACACTGTGTATGCATCTCAAAATATTCAACACTAGTGCGAGTAACCTCTAGCACTAGGTTAATGCATATTTCTCATTTCAAATCAAGTACGAGTTATCACTCAAGTACTTATCATGTAAAACTGAGTATGAGAAAAGCTCCCAATACTCTATATGCATCAATCACAAACTGAGTACGAGCAATACTCCCAGTACTCTAACATGCATAAAATAACATTAAAATATAGTACAAGTATATACTCCAATACTATGTGATGCATATCTTAAAATATAGTGCGAGTATTCTCTAGCACTTATGGTTTTCACACAAAACCAGATAGATGGCTCACTTAAATCACAACTTTCTCAATTCAAATCAAATTAGCACTTAAATGTGCTGTTTTCGCATATACATGAAAACATTAGTCATTCTATCATGAAACTCGTGAATTTTTGGTTATAACATGCTTCTAAGACTTTTTATCCTATTTTTGGATAAAACACACTTTCTCTCATTAATCCTTAGCACACACAACATGTCTATTTCAGGGAATTCATATAGAGTATAATATTGAAATTCTATTTAAAATTCGTGTAGCCATCTCTAGCTGCTCACGCAATTCTCTTACCTCGGATCACGTCAAGTGAACTCACTTCCTCGGTTCTGCTCACTCTTGCAGTCCGATCAGCTTCCAAGGTAATTTTCAAAGCTGTTATAATTATTGACATTAGTATATCACTATATACTCATTTCATTTGCCAAATCTCAATTTAATACATAGTTTTTCATCACTTTCTCCAAATATGGTATAAATCCACATTTTCACATAACTATCTTTATTTCTCCTTATTTCCAATTTATGCATTTCATAAGATTACCTCATAATCTTCCATACATGCATATTTCATCATTAAATCAATGTTAATACCATTTCCTCACCATTTTCTCATTTTCTCACCAATATCTAGGTCATGGTGATTTTTCATTATCCTTTCATTTACAACATTTCAAACATATATCAATTTACTCATCAATACACCTAGTTTAACATATATTAACTTGGTGCACTAAATCTTACCTAATTGAACTTCCTTCCTTTTTCACCAAAATGGCAAAATCCTTCTTGCTCTTAAAACCTTTGATCTCAATCTCTTATTTCCAAGTATGTTGTTCTCCTCTTTGCTAAGAACAACTTTGCTCATTTATATCTCCCTCAAAACTGATCACAAACTGAAGTTTTCTAGTGTTTCTTGGCTAGGTTTATATTTAGTTCTCGAATGGAATAGTAACTCTCGGGAAAATGAAATGCAGAAGCCCAGTATTTATAGAATTGTCTTGATGAGATCGATCTGCTACCCTAGGAGATCAATCTGCTCTGCATTTTTTCTCTTGAAACCGACCTTCCAGACCACATGAGATCGATCTGCTATTTCATGAGATCGATCTGTTGTAACACAGAACCTTAAGGAGATCGATCTGCTCTTACATGAGATCGATCTGTTGCAAGTCAGTAGCTTAAGGAAATCGATCTGCCCCTCTTGGGATCAATTCCTTCATCATAGAATGCTCAGCAGATCAATCTGGCCCCATTGGAGATCGATCTGCCCTGTTCCATGGCTCAAACAGAAGCAGTTTTGGCTCTTCTAAATCGATCTCTCATCCCATGAAATCGATCTCTCATTCATATTTTTCAGATTTTACTGTAGTTTTCTGTAGTAAACACACACCAAACTCCATTTATTTTGCTGTCATAGTCATTTTCCCATCTATCCATCTTTAAGGCTTGAACATGACTTCCATTCATACCTTATACACATTAAAACTTGTGTGTATTCTTTGTATAGTCAAAGGTATACAATATAAACCCAAATGGAAGTATAAACTCATTCCATTTTACTTAACCACTCAAAATTCAAGATATTCCCATTTCACTCATGGAATTATCCCTCTTACACTTGTTCTATACTTATAAACTTGCATGTATTCATTCCATACACATTTACAAACTTCACATATACGTTCCTCATGATTTTCATTAAAGGTGACTTGCTCATACATCACAAGTCATAAAGGTTACATTTACAAATTTTCGGGTCTTACATATGTACATTAAAATCACATAATAAATCAATTATCTCCTTAAATCAATTATCCATTTCAATTCAAAAATTCTTATATCTCATTCCTGAATAAAAGGTGGAGGATAGACTAGATTGCTCAAGTTTTTAAAAGATAAATCAATATATTTTATATTTTGAATTTAAAACAATTTTTAAAAGGATAAATCAGTAGAACATAGATATAAATACATATTGATTTATCTTTTTAAATATTGTTTTAAATTCAATATATTTGACACTAAGTTTTAAAGCAAAAAAAATTAATTATGATTATTTATGAATTAATGTATTATATATCAATATTGAATAAAAAAATTAGTTTATAAATTGAAAATGTTAATTCAAACCTAAACAATATTTAGATTTTAGAGGATATATAGTTTTACAATATTAATATCTTTAATATATTTTCATATAATTTGTAAAATCTAATAGATAAGTAAAGTGACATATCATTCAAAAAAATCCTCAAGAGTCACTCAACAATAATTCATTGAGGAATCTTCATTTAAAATTTTTTTATAGATTTCAAATTATGAAAAATTTTCTATTTACACTATTTTGATTTAATAAATTATAATATTATTTTATTTAACTTTTACAAATTTTACATAATTATATCCAATATATAATTTTTTTATATTACTATATTTGTAATATAAAAATTAAAAAAGAAAAAATTAAATATTACAAATGTTATCTTTTTCATAAATTTAATAATTTATATTATAATATTTCAAAATATATATATTATCAATAAATTTATTGATTGATAAATATATTTCCATGCATTGCCCGGATTTAAAACTAGTATATAGATAAAAGCCAAAGCTTTTGGGAAAAAAAAATATAATGTGGATAGTTTATATGTCAGACATGTTTAATATCTTAAAAAATAATTATTTTTCTAATTAAAAAGATATGAATATATATTTTAAAATTATAAAATAAATCAATTGTCTCTTTAAAATTAATTATCTATTTTAATTTTTAAGATATAAACATCTATATTTATATACATTAAAGTTAAAGAAAAATAAAATATTATTTATTGATTTCTTCGCACATCTTTTATTAATATATGTATTGTTGCTATTTATATGCATTAAAAACATATTTATAGAAATAATTAATTTTGGTATAAATTTTTTACTTGGATGCATTTTTAAAAAAAATATATATTTATTTCATGTAAACAACGGCATGTGTGGTAAGATGAATTTTTCTTTTGGTAAATATTTTCTTAAAAAAATTAAAATTGAGTATTTAAGTTTATATATTTTATCATTGAATTAAATTTTCATTTTTTTTTTCAATTTTCATTTCATTGTTTTTTCGATTTATTTGTTCAATTATTTTGTTTATTTATTTGTTTGATCATTTTTTTGGTAGAAAGAAATAAAAATATTCATATGAATTATCTATTCTTTTGAAATTTGTATTATCGATATTTTATTTAATTATTTTGAATTAATTTAAATTTTAAAATTTCAAATAATAAATTTTATTTGTATTTTTACTTACATTTTTACTCTATTTACTTGTTATGTTTGAGACTATTATAAATAAAGCTTTTTTTAAAAAAAAATCCTAAAAATAGAGTTTTTAACTTTAATGGAGTCATATAAATTCAAATTTTAAAGATAAATCAATTTCTAGTATGAAATATTAACAAATAATTTATTGCTGGCTAATGTAGTATAAATTATTTTCATTAAGGTAGTAACTACTCAATTTATTTATTTAATATTTAAGATTTGTTACCCTTAATTTTTCTCATTGATATTTGATTTTGAATTATTTTTTTTATTTATGTATTCTATATATGCATCAAATTTTTTAATACATTATTCAACTTGTATTTTAAAATATTTTATAATTTTATCTATATTTAAAAAATTATTATAACAGTGCATTTCACAGATTTAAATCTAGTTATATTATAAATGTAATGATTGCAGTCGATAATATCTCATTGGAATAACTTTTACTAATATATATTTTTTAAATATTTAAGACTATTGAAAACTTTTTTTTATGAAAAAAAAGAAATTTTTTTTAGCAATAGAATATTATAAAATTATGTATGTGTTTATATATATAGTAATAATACACGTTAATATATGAATATGATCACTCACTAAAAACATTTTTTATCTATGCTACTTTCAATTGATTGGTTCTTCTTGTTTAGTAATGATTTAAAATTATAAGTGACTAATTGAAAAAGACAAATATATATATATATATATATATATAAGTAGATTCTAATGCCAATTATATATAAATAGCTTAAAATATATAGTTTTACAAAATTAAATGTTTCTAAAATAAAGTATGTGATAATTGAATTAAGACATAATTTAATTTCTTTTAGAAGACATTATCTATAAAGCAATGTGAAAAAACCACATAAAACAAAAGTACTAAATGAGTCGCTGCAGGGAGTAGGTAGAACAAAAGTACTAAATGAGTTGCTGCAGGGAGTAAGTCGTTAAAGTACTGCCTAATCATAGAGTTGGCTAACGAAAAGTTAAAATTAACACATTGTTAATTAGCAAACTCAGGTAGAATTACGAGACGCGGTTGTTGCCGACTTCCAAACTCTATATATACATCCTCAAGTTGTAAACATTTCAACCGTTTGTAAATCCTTCCTTTCGTGCTTTTCCATTGCTTTCTTTGGTTATTGCATATTGCATATATTTGATCATCAGCAACCATGGATTTTTCTGTTGTCAAAGGAGTAGCAAAGAATGGCTTAACTATGGAGTGGATGGAGCTTAAGACTCTTGGCAAGGGTTCATATGGGGTTGTGAAATTAGTGAAACCAGTAAACTCCGTTTCTGATGATCGATTTTTTGCTGTGAAATCTTGTCTTTACCGAAATTCTAAAACACTTCAGAAGGAAAAAGAAATCCTTGAACAATTTGCCGCCTGTGATAGAATTGTTCAATGCTATGGTGATATGTTAAGCATTAATGATCAAGAGATGTTTGTTTACAATTTGTTTCTTGAATATGCTCGTGGTGGTACTCTTTTGGATTTGATGATCAAGAAATATGGGGGCAGAATACCAGAATTTCACGTAAGTTATACACTAGAATGCTGTTAGAAGGGATTCGGGATATTCATCAGAGAGGCTATGTCCATTGTGATCTCAAGCCAGCAAACATTCTTGTTTATCCTTCCCGCATGGTTCCATTACAAGTCTAAAGATTGCAGATTTTGGTCTGGCTAGGCGATGTGGAGACAGAGATACACAAGAGGTAAAAACTTTTCCTGGTACGCCCGCATACATGCCACCAGAATCTGTTATTAATGGGAAAATCAGTGCTGCGCTAGATCTATGGTCCCTAGGATGCATTGCCCTTGAGATGATCACCGGAAAACTACCATGGAAATGTCAGAACCTGAGGGATTTGGCGATCAAGATTGGATATTCGAGATATCCACCTAAAATACACGAAACCATGTCAAGCACAGGCAAAGATTTCTTGATGAAATGTTTTATAAGGGATCCTAGTGAAAGGTGGACTGCTGATATGCTGCTAGGTCATCCTTTTCTCCTACCAGACTTGCCATCTCCGACAAAATCTCTTTACCATGCTCAAGACTATAGTTTTCTTCCTTCCATGGAGGAAGTACTTGAGGCAATGTGCCAAACTTCCTTATGCTTTCCTTACGTGATAGAGGTTGCTGCCAAATAACTTTCATTAAGATTGAAGATAGGACTTGTGTTTTGGAATGCTGCTAAGTTTAGCCTGCCAATTCCCTGTTCTTCCGTAAATAAGAAGGTTCTCCAAGATTCTGTTTTATAGCTCTCTGGAGCAGCTGCAAGAGAAAAAGAGATACTTTCTGGTTTCTTCCTCGGATTCACAAAGAAAACAAGTGGATTTACTCCCCAGCTCTTGTTGCAAGGTCTATCAACCGAACAATGAAGTTTGTTTTGTCTCTAAGCCATTGCCATGTGTAACATGTTCTGATTCCGAGGCCTGCTCCAAGTAAACTACATCCTCGTCTGAAGACAGAGAAATTGAATCACACATCAGCTTAATTTCCTGACACTCCATACCATTGCTGGAGGACCATATCCATTTCCCATTGTTATAGACAACAGCAACAGTGGCATTCTCCGAGATATGATAAGCTGTAAAATTCCTCTGCCAAACTTTGCAACAAGGCCTGGAGGGAAGCAATCAACATACCAGAAACCAAACTTATACTTAATGAAAACCTTGTTTGTTCCCTCATATTTAAGAGCTTCCTCAAATCCAATTGCAGTGTTTCTAATTAGTTATTCCTTTATTATTGTTCAAAAAGTGATTCTGCCTTTTACTAGTTGCTTTAAGTTCCATGGCAAAAGCTAAGCCTTTGTTTGATTGTTCCACTTACTATTTGTATTTTCTATTTTCATTTTTCTTCTTAAAAAGGCCATTTAAAGTAACAATCAAATGAAAAGCAAAATCATAATTAATTGAAAAAGAAAAAAATGAATAAAATGTGACAGAATTATTATGTCATATGAAAGTGAAATCATACAATTTATTATTGTTGACCCTAAATAGTGATATGATGTACAAGTATACATGGTTTACAAGTAATATGGAAGTATCGAAAAATTATCCCACAAAAATAGGTGAAATTAGCCTAGTTAAATAATATACTGTGTTATAATAGGTATATATTCAAACAATCGCATTTTATAGAAACTTAAAACATGAAATTAAAAGAAATAAATCAACATTAAAATAAATAAATCAAGTGCTACTAAAATAAAAAAAACATGAATTAAAAGTGTGGGGAAAAAAATTATTTAAAAAGAGCTGGTTGCAATAAAAATGGAAACAGCAAAATAAAAAAGGTAAAGATGTAAATACCAAAAATTAAGGAAAAAAATTAACCACAATTTGAAAAAGACAGCAAGAAACAGGAAAAAAGATAGAAGACATGAAATGTAATTTTAAAAACTAAATAGAAACTTGTAAAATAAAAAAAAATGAATGTGTAAGATCACTAATTTGTAATTTCGATAATTAACTAAATACTAGATTACTTGAATGTTTATGTATGAATAAGTCCACGAAACAAATTAACTAGTTAATAAATATATTCATGTAATTAGATTACGTTTAGAAAAGTTATTAAATATAGTATAAGGTATAAAATATAACAATTTAAATAAAATAAATAAACAAAAATTAAAATAATTTAATCATGTTAATTTTAAAATAAAATATAATTAAATGATAAAAAAGAGTTAATTTTATAATTTAAAAGTATAATTTGGAACATATATGCATAGACTAACTAAATGATAATTTAGAAGCATAATTTTTAATTAAATGATAAAATGTAATTAAAGTAGTTAATTAAATTAAAAAAACTTAAGCTAAAGTTTTTTTTTAAAGAATAAATAGATTAAAAAAAAAAAAAGGAATCCGACAATTCCCCCTTTTTTTCTTCCTTCTTTCCCTCATTTTTTCCTCCTTCAATTTTCTTAAACTTGTACCCGATAACAGAGAACCCATCCCCCTCCTGCCACCGCCGTTCGCAACCCCGAGCACCGGCGACCGAGACCTGCACCGGTAAAACCGACAGCCTCCCTTCCCCGAGGCATTTCCTTCTCCCCTGCAACCGAAAGCCACGCCAGAAGCCGTCGGGTCTTCTTCCTCCTCTGTTTCGCGGAGTCCGACCAAAGGGAGGACGCCGACTTCCCCTCCCTCGATCTGAGAGCACCAGCATCACCCAGTCCTGCCTCCTCCCTCACACCACTCCCTAATCCCGAAACCAGAGTTTGTCCTCTAGCCCTTCCCTTCTCCTCCTGTCACGTCCTCATTGCCGCCGAGAGAGAGAGTTTCGGCCATTGTAGAAATTATTAGGGGTAAGTTGAATTCTTCCCCTGATTTTACCGGTATAATAATAAACTCTCATTTTAATGATATATATGGTCTTGAATCGAAATAGGCAGTGTGAAATTTTCAAGTTTAAGGATTTCGACATCTTCAAACGATTTGGCGATTTCCCTGGGTACGATTAATTTCTGTAATTCTAATTAATTGATATCATCAGAATGTTAGATTGTAAATAGTGGAGTAATAACATGGAGACTCCATGTATGGGTTACGGCTAAAAAGGAATGGTTGAAATTTAAATTGATATGTTAGAGAGTTAAATTAACCTTACACTTGCAAGTAGCTAGAATCATTAGGATTACTGAAATTGAGTTCGCTAGGTGAAATTGATTATTAAATTATATATATGGGAAGTTGGGTTTTTATGTAATATGAATTTTCGAAACTGCAGGACTGAGTTTGCGATGAAATATGATATCGTTGGCAGAACCATATGACTAGAATTTGTGTTGAGAAAGTTTCAGCCGTTTTGGAATAATTAGGAAATAATTCATTTAGTTAGAGTTTAAAGATTAGATCAAAAAATTATGATGCAAATAACGTAGTCCCATGGTTGCATGATTGAACTTAAGCTATGCAAGTAGGAATGTTAAGTGTAAGTTTCGGCTACATGAAGAAAGAATAAGGTACTTTCTTTAATGCAGTTTTGTTTAGTAAGATAAACTAATAGTTATATAAAACTAAAAATGAGTTTATAATTATATGTTAAGCTTGATACAAATGGATGTAAAATGAGATGGAAACTTAGGTAGAGGATTCGGCTTACTAGGAGTAGATATAAGATTAAAGTCTAAATAGACTAAACAATGGAGAAATACATGATTTGAATTTAAATGATGATGCACGTGTAAATATTGGGTGGTGTGCCTAATTGTATCGAGAGAATACGCTAACATAACCTCAACTGAAATCTAGCTGTTTTAAGTAAAATATAAACTGAAATAGTATGAAGATTAATAATTGGATGTTCTTACGTATGAATTTGCAGCGACTACCTTGTCAAGTGCCAAGGAAATTTAGGCACATATATGCGTGCCTAAGGTGAGAAGGGAAATTGTTGTGCTTCGCTTTTGTGGTAAGGGATTTATATAGTTCGTAACTAGTAGGATATTTCAGGTTAAGCTAAAACTTTACTAGGACCCATAGGCTATTAGTTTAGTTAGGATTTATTTTAAAGTTAATTACCTACCTTATCTGATTTTATCGTTTTTGACTTATAGCCAGTGGGATACCTAGAATTAGCTAAAATATGACTAGAAAACCATAAACCATTTGGTTAGGGAGAATTTTTAGGATTTATTTAATATAATTATGTACTTTACTTGATTTTCAATCTTGCTACATTTATTTTTATTTTGAAATTGTTAGTTTTAGTCAAAGTGCTATTACGTGGGTGAATATTTTGTTTTATGTTAATAGATTTTGAAAACGATAAAACCTAAACTTGCGTACAAGAGCCACATCTTTTGATTTTGTCATTTCCCTCACTACAACATCATTTTCGTTACTTGTTTGTATGGGCTGTTTTGAATGTGATTCGAAAAAGTGCAATGTTTTAAACCAAATGGTGGTTGTCTGATTGAAATGATATTGCACGTTTTAAAGTCAGTGGTTTGCTTTTCCCGAATCTTGGTTTTGAATGGAAATGATTTCGTATTTATACCGTACACCCGTCGTGGTGGTTTGTTTTTGAGAATGCTGGCGATCTCCGAAATTGCCTGTGTTGTAGTCATGTCCTGTGAGAGTCATCTCTAACACCGGTAGGAAGTTCTATGTAATTGCCCTACGGTTCCAAGTGCTTCACAGGGGTGCCTGGGTGGCATCGAGTTTATGAGACGTGAAAGCCATCTCTAGCACCGGTAGGAGGTTCTGTGTGATTGCCCTACGATGCCAAGTGCTTCACGGAGATGTCTTTGTGACATTGAGATTTTCTAGTAGCATCGGTAGGAGGTTTTGCGTAATTTCCCTATTGTGCCAGTTACCTACTATTGTAGACCTTGATCCCGTTTTCAGTACCTTAGTCCAGACCTGATTAGTCTAGGATAGGGCGGTAGTCACTATGACCATAGGGGTGTTTACATTGTGTAACTGGTTCCGTGACAAACTTAAGAGTTATGCCACATCTCTCCTATTTAATTGATTATTAATTTGAGCCCATGTATGCGTTTGCTGGACTGTACATGTTTTCGGTAAAGATAAATTTTTACCAGATTTTCAGGTTTTTTTGTGCTTGGTTTTGCACCGATGATTTATAAACTATGGATTTTTAGCGAGCTTTGTGAAATCTTCAGTTTTGAAAAGTATGTTGATTTAATTTATCCGTGTTTAACGTATTATCACGTTTAAAGATCAAAATAAAGCTTGTACATTGTTTTACAAAGTGCATGATTTATTAAATGCGGAAAATATTTATACAACCGCTTACTTGGTATGTTATTAGCTTCAGTTATATGATTTTCTTATTGAGCGTGTGGTTGCTCACCCATTTCTTTAAACATTTCAAATTAGTTCGTGGGTGATCCGCTCAGAGACTGTAGATTTCTCGTGCTAAGTGCGCGACTTTTGTGTTAAGGTATACGCAACAAGTGTAAATTTTGATTCCAGACTTGTATGTATGCACGGGTTTAAGTAATAGTCGTTTTGTGATGTATTAGTTGTTTCATTATAAGTAAGAATATTAAGCAAGTCAATAATACATTTCTCAGATAATGCACCTATTTAATCAGGTTATTATGAATTAGGATGAATCTAGAAGTTAATGAAAGAATACGAATGGAAAGCATGATTGTTAGTTGTGGATAGTTAGGGTTGTTGAGATGATTTGATTTGCATGAATGGTATTAAGGATATGGGTTGTTATCTTGTCTTGTTTGCAGGTTGGGTAGAGTTAAATTGCAGTTGTTATGTTGTCGAAATTTTTAATAAATTTAGGACTTTAATAAAATCCTTCACATATTAATCTAAAAGCTTTAAACCTATATCGGATACGGAATTACAAGTAAAAAGATCCTAAAGTATCAATTAGTAAACTTTAACAATGTTAATTTATTTTAAAACGTTTTCGCATTAATTTAGACACTTAGTGATAGAAATAGAGGTCACGGGTCGTGACAGCCTTTTTGTTATCAGAGCAACTTGTAGTTAGACCGTGTCAGTGTATGTTAATTAGTATAGTAATACATTCCATGTACTGTGCATGTCTGAAATATATATATATATATATATTATGTTTGGTATACTTTTGATTTTTCATAAGTGTGGTTGGGTCTTTGGTATGAGAATCATAAGTAAATATGAGTAGGAGATGAGTACGAGGCCGAGGTAGAGGGAGTGTATGTTAATTAGTATAGTAATACATTCCATGTACTGTGCATGTCTGAAATATATATATATATATATATATATATATATATATATTATGTTTGGTATACTTTTGATTTTTCATAAGCGTGGTTGGGTCTTTGGTATGAGAATCATAAGTAAATATGAGCAGGAGATGAGTACGAGGCCGAGGTAGAGGGAGACGGGTTCCGCCACCTCCAGTACCTCTTCCTCCCCAGTCGACTAGTCCGAATAGTCGGATAACTAGAATTGAGCAAACTATGGAGCAAATATCTGCTACCCTTACACAGTTCATGGCTAACTTCACTCAATTTGTGAATGCGCTTCAAGCTCCCCCACCACCACCCGAGCCACAACCAGTTCTCCAAGATCTTCCATCACTAGTTCCACAAGTACCTGAACCACCACCTCCTCCACCACAACCCCAAGTGGTGCAGCTACCAGCCCAAGATCCGGTGGATAGGAATATGACTCAATTGAAACGGTTTTAAAAAATGAATCCACCAGTCTTCGAGGGAGTTAAGGACTCTGATAAAGCTAAGAGTGGATTTTGAAATTGGAGAAAATGTTCAAGTACATGTACTGCAGTAGTGTCAAGAAAGTGGAGTTAGCTACCTACATGCTAGAGAGTGAGGCAGATCGATGGGGGACGTTTGCCGAAACTATTTTGTTTGCTAAGCACTCAGAGATTACTTGGGAGATTTTTTTTGAGGGATTTAATGAACAATAAATCTCGGAATGTGCTCCGAGGAAGAAGAAGCAGAGTTTTTGAGTGTGGTCCAAGGTAACATGATGGTGGACCAATATGAGTCGAAATTCACTGCACTCCTCCAATATGACCCCAACATAGCCTAAAATAAGTTGAAGAAAACAGTTAAGTTCATCCATAGGTTGAAACCCGTGATCTGAAGTAGGTTAGCATCTTCGAATCTATGGACTTATGCCGAAGACATCCAAAGGACATAATTCATAGAGCAAGATATGAAGTTGTCCCAAGCAGAATCTCAATCGAGATTGAGAAGTCAGGGTAGGAGATATGAAGACAGGAAGTCTTTTCAAAATAGGGGGCAGAGTAAGAAGCTGAGGGTTGATGCATCTAGAGCTTTGACCACTAGATCAAGGGTTCCTCCTATTCCAAATGCTCATGTACCCTAACATGCTCCTCTACCCACTTTTGCTAGGAAGTTGAAGAGAAAACCCCAGACTCTAAGTTATATACTTAAGGATTAGGCACCAATGAAAGAGTCATAAATAACTGAGGTAATGTTCAGAAATTGTGAAATTAAGATAGGTGATAAGGTGGTGTTAGTTAACCTAATTTTGCTAAACATGTTAGATTTTGATTCTAGATGTTTTGAGAATATATGAGTCGTGAAATTGTTGCATCTTTGTTATGTTGATCTTGTTACTAAGAATCATTGGAATAAAATTTGAATTGCATTGAAGTTAATTTGCTCAATCATGATTGAAATGGACGTGTTTTGCATGTTTTTTTGGAGTCTATGAAATTTGGCATCTTACTACGAAAAAAAAAAGGATTGAAGATTTGGAATGTTTGTTATATATGTCATGCCCCGCTTTCGGGAACCCTTCTATCCATACATTCTCTACTACGGTTGGGCTGTGAGAAGATGCAATTTCTAAAAATTTATTTATTTACAGCGGAATATTTAAAACTTTAATTCACACTCCCAGGTGTGTGTGTAAATACACAAAATTAATTGTATAAATACCATGTGCTTACATATCATCCTCATAATACTGTTTACAATTCCAAGATATAACTGTGCGATACAATATATTAGATACAAAATACTCGTGTATACAAATCTTATACCTTTGCGGATTGTGGGAGCTGTTCAACACAAAGGACTTAGAGATCACCGCTCTCTTACTTCTCAGTACCTGGAGGGGGAAAAATAGTGGGATTAGCAAACCACGGCTCAGTAAGGAAATGTATGCTAGCAGGTAGATATCGTACTACCTACATAGCCCATGCATGCATAAACCAAAACCATGTTTTCGTTATAAATGGAAATATCATACGAACAATGCATTTAAATACATATTTTTCAAGAGCATTTTCGTGTAAATCAAATGTCAAACTTCCATTTAAAACATGCTCATAAATAGTGCCCTCATGGCACGAATGTGAAATCGGAGATTTATTAAAACATGAAATCTCTTTCACTTCTCAAATCATTCTTTCTCGCAAATCTCTTTCTTTTCTGAGATTGTCTCTGTTTCTCGATTCTCTGAGACAGGCATGGAATTTTAGGCAATCAAATATCCACGACTTATGGCCACAGTCAGTGATCCCAGGCCTCACTGATCGGGTGTGCACAGGGTATCACTTCGCCTGAAGGGGGATGGGTCAGTCCTACCTCCGGCTCATCTCAATCCACCTCATCTCCTCGTATACTCACGGTGAAGATACGTCGTGTGTCATCTACGCGATACTCGTACTCACGTGCACCCAGCACAGTACATAGTATACCAACGGGTGACTACACTATTCTACGTACAACCGTGGACCCAAGTCCATACTCCAACTCCGATGGACTTTTTATCCTTAAATCATGTCTCAAATACCAGGCGAGCAAGCAGCGTGACACACAGTCAACGCAAGGCTCCAGCGCGGTATGATCTATCGTTAAGGTCCAGCCCGTTCAATTGGCCGTTGGCTGGTATCCCCTTGGGTCCCAGACCCCCAGGTTTACCTTAACTCAACAAAACAGGTACGAGCATAGTTTTCGCACTTTCTCAAAACCTCCGTGCGAGTTAAAACTCCCGCACGGTACATCAAGGCTTTAAACCGGGTGTGAGCTAACGCTTCAACACCAAATCTCATCTCAAAACTGATAGATGGCTATTTTCTCTTTTTAAAACTCAAAACACGTTTATTCACATAGCATGCCTTTTCATGCCAAAACATGTAAAAATTAGCCAACCTATCATCAACATTTCTCAATCATCAATAACAATGTAAAATTGAGAATTTCATTGAAAACATGCATATCATGCTATTTCCTTACCCTATCCCATTTCTCAATACATATATATACATCATAGTACTTTTCATACTTCCACATCATTTCATAAACTTATAATATCGTACTAGTCCTAGCAATATATCTACAAAATTGCTGTAATTACGTACGAACATCTTTATAGTTAACACACAGTCCCTTACCTCGTTTTACTTGTGTGCAACTATCCGCCTTTATGCTTCTTGCGTTCTCATCTTGACTTGCTCCGGCGTATCATCCGAAACTGAAATTCATCCATCAACATTTGAGTCAATGATTCTAACTCTTATTCAACTAAGCATTTATCCAATGCCTTAATTACCCATTTTTACCCTTTGTGGTAAATCTCTCAATTTATCCTAATATCAACATTTCCAAACCATTTCCACAACATACTCATCCACTCAAGATATCCCATTCATAAAAAATACTTCCACATTCCACTTTCTCACACTTGACTATTTCTAAGCTATATGCATTTCATACCATCCTAGGTAGTTCTATCCACAATATGCACACCCAAATATCTTTATAATCACTAACTAAACCAATGTACTTGGATTTGTGCATTAGAACTTACCTCATTGGATTTCCTCTTGCTCCAATTAGGATTGCCCTCTATTTCTTCAATCCTTCAAATGGGAAAATGCCTCTAGACTATGTTGTTCTTCTCTTTGATGTGAACAACTTTGTCTCTAATAGCCTCTCCTTAAATCTCACTGAAAATGGCTGGATTTAGGAGTGAGAAACTAGATTTCTTTGAGTTGAAGTGAAATGGAAATGTTTGTCCCGAAATTCTGATGATCCAACTGCTCCCATTTATAGGTTTGACTTGATGAGATCGATCTTCCTTGGGTGGAGATCGATCTGTTCCTCAAAAATCCCTCTTTTCTGAGACGTTTTAAAGGTAGGAGATCGATCTGTCGAGACTGGAGATCGATCTGCTGTCAAACAGAAGCTTAAGGAGATCGATCTGGTCTTATGGGAGATCGATCTGCTTCCAACCCGAGACCTAGAGAGATCGATCTGGTCTTAGGGGAGATCGATCTGTTCCCTTCCATTTCTCACATTAGAGCATTCTGGCTCTCCCAGATCGATCTCTCATCCTATGAGATCGATCTGGCCTTCACAAATTCCAGATTTCCTACAGTTTTTCTGCAACAACTCTTACCAAGCACCCTTAATTTGCTTCCATAATCATTTTCTCATTTATTCATCTTTGAGACTTGAAAATGGGATCCATCCTCTCTACATACACATTAAAACTTGTGTATAATCTTTGTATGACCAAATATATACGATATTACTCGAATGGAAATATACACTTATGTAAATCTTTCCTTTCATTTTACTATACTTCTCATATTCCATTTCGATCACATTCTTCCCGTTTTAAGTTCATTTCTTCCTACTCACTCATAATGCAACTTGTACGTATAATCACAATTCTTATTACACGTGCGTACATAATCTTATGAACTTACATTGCATACACTTCACATTACAATACGTCATCTTACTTATGATTCTATTTACATTCCCATGTTCCTATATACATAGCTATACATGTATGGGGTCTCACATTCTCCCCCACTTAAAGAATTTGGTCCTCCAAATTAGAACCAATTCAATCTGTGAATAACTCGGGATACTTTTCCCGCATCAAACTTTTCAGTTCCCATGTGGCCTCTTCCACAGTGTGATGTTGCCACAAAACCTTAACCAATGAAATCGTCTTGTTCCGCAACACCTTCTCTTTCCTGTCCAACACCCTGATCGGTCTCTCGACATACGACATATCCTCCTTGAGCTTCAACGGCTCATAGCTAATTACATGTGTCGGATCCGAGTAGTACTTCCGAAGCATAGAAACGTGGAAGACATTGTGGACTTCTGCTAGCTCAGGTGGTAAGGCTAGCCTATATGCTCCTTCTCCCACTCTATCCAAAATCTCGAAGGGACCAATGTAACGAGGACTTAATTTTCCTTTCTTTCCAAACCTCATTATTCCCTTAGAAGGAGATACTTTCAAAAATACAGACTCGCCAACATCAAACTCAAGTGGTCTCCGTCTCCTGTCAGCATAGCTCTTTTGTCGACTTTGAGCTGTTCGCAGCCTCTCGCATATTATTTGAACATCCTCGGAGGCTTGCTTAACCAAATCGGGGGCGAGCAATTGTCTGTCACCAACTTCTTCCCAACCAATGGGCGATCGGCATCTACGACCGTATAGTGCCTCATAAGGGGCCATACCAATACTTGAGTGATGACTGTTATTGTAGGCGAACTCAATCAATGGCAAGTGATCGTCCCATGAGCCTCTAAAATCCAGCACACACGCTCTCAACATATCCTCCAGGGTCTGTATAGTCCTCTCTGACTGACCATCTGTCTGAGGATGAAAAGCGGTGCTAAAACTCAACTGGGTCCCCATCGCTTCCTGGAAATGTCCCCAAAAGTGGGAAGTGAAGCGGGCATCCCTATCCGAAACAACACTCACTGGGACTCCATGCAATCTCACTATTTCTCGCACATACAGATTCGCCAGTGCACTCAATGTATCTGTAGATCTCATGGCTAAGAAATGTGCCGATTTCGTTAACCGATCTACTATCACCCATATCGCATCATGGTTCTTACGGGTTCTCGGTAACCCCATCACAAAATCCATGGTGACATGCTCCCACTTCCATGTTGGTATCGATAGAGGTTGTAATAATCCTCCTGGTTTCTGATGTTCGACTTTTACTTGCTGACAAATGAGACATCTAGCAACATACTCGGCTATGTCTCTCTTCATTCCAGACCACCAATATGCTTTTCGGAGATTTTGATACATCTTACTACTCCCCGGGTGTATCGTGTATCTCGACGAGTGTGCCTCTGATAAGATCAGCTTTCTCAGCTCTAAATCCTTAGGAACACATATTCTATCTCCAAACCTTAGTATTCCATCTGGACTCAATATAAAATCAGCACCCTTCCCTTTCCGGATTTGGCTAATCATGACAATACACCATTAATCGATTTGCTGAGCTTGTCGGATTCTCTCAATCAACTCCGGTTCTAATCTCAAGCTAGCAATGATCCCATAGCTGCCAATCTCAGGTAGGGTCATATCCAGACTAAGGTTCGTGAATTGTTCCAACAACTCGTGCTCTCTAACCATCATATGTGATACCAACCCGAGACTCTTCCGACTCAATGCATCGGCAACCACATTTGCCTTCCCCGGGTGGTACAAGATCTCACAATCATAGTCCTTGAGGAGTTCCAACCACCTCCTCTGTCTCATGTTTAACTCCTTTTGTGAGAATAGATATTTCAGACTCTTATGATCCGTAAAGATCTGAAATCTCTCACCATATAAGTAGTGGCGCCATATCTTCAACGCAAACACTACGGCCGCTAATTCCAAATCGTGAGTTGGGTAGTTCTTCTCATGATCCTTCAGCTGTCTAGATCCATAAGCTACTACCCTTCCATCTTGCATCAAAACACAGCCTAGTCCTTGATGCGAAGCATCAGTATACACCGAGTAATTCCTCGAACTGTTAGGGATGACAAGAACTGGCGCGGTAGTTAATCTGCGCTTAAGCTCCTGAAAACTCCTCTCACAAGCTTCATCCCATGAAAACTCCACACTCTTCCTCGTAAGACGTGTCAATGGAGCAGCTAATCTAGAGAAACCTTCTACAAATCTCCTGTAGTAACCAGCCAAACCCAGAAAACTTCTGATCTCTGTGACTGTCCTAGGTTGTTCCCACTGAACAACTGCCTCAATCTTGGATGGATCTACTGACACCCCATCCTTCGATATAACATGGCCTAGAAAAGAAATCTGTTCTAGCCAAAAGTCACATTTGTTAAGCTTGGCATATAACCTTTTCTCTCGCAGGGTTTGCAAAATAATCCTTAAGTGCTGCTCATGCTCTTCTCTGGACCTTGAATACACCAATATGTCATCAATAAAAATAATTACGAATTGGTCCAGGTATGGCTTGAATACTTCATTCATTAGAGCCATAAAAGCTGCCGGCGCATTGGTCAACCCAAAAGGCATCACTAAAAATTCGTAATGGCCATAGCGAGTACGAAATGCCGTCTTGGGTACATCCTCCTTCCGAATCTTCAATTGATGATACCCAGACCTCAGATCTATCTTGGAGAAGATCTGCGCTTCCCGAAGCTGATCCAATAAATCGTCAATGCGTGGCAAGGGGTACTTATTCTTGATGGTAGCCTTGTTTAACATCCGATAGTCAATGTACAACCTGAGGCTCCCATCTCTCTTCTTCACAAATAATACCGGGGCTCCCCATGGTGAGACGCTCGGTCTTATGAACCCCTTCTCTAACAACTCTTGCAGCTGTTTCCTTAATTCCTCTAACTCAACTGGGGCCATCCTATATGGTGACTTCGATATTGGTTCGGTTCCAGGCGTCAAGTCTATACCGAATTTCGTTTCTCTATCAGGTGGCAATCCTGGTAGATCGTCTGGAAAGACATCAGGGAATTCTCTGACCACTGAGATGTCCTCCATATCCGGATGTACTTTGTTCAAATCCACCACATAAGCAACAAAACCTTCAAAACAACACTCAAGTCATTTATACCAAAGTACTTTACTTAATACAAAATTTAAGATTTCATTTCTTCTCTTAAAATCTTACAACACATTCTTCAGGTAGAGAAAACTTAATAAACTTAGAACGACAGTCTATGACAGCATGATTGGCGGCTAACCAATCCATTCCCAAAATTACATCAATGTCATACATATTCAACAAAATCAAGTTGGCTGTCATGCACTTATCTCCCACCCTCACTTTACAATCTTCATACACTTGTTCAACTAATTGGCTAACTCTCATGGGAGTACTTATCAGTAAGGTCCTATTCAAGTATGTGGGCTTTACAAAACCTTTTAACTTAGATGCACATGCAGGTGATATGAAGGAATGCGTAGCTCCAGAATCAAACAAAGCTATAACCTCTAGATTGAAAATCAAGATTGTACCTTTTATCACTTCAGAAGAGGTATCAGCCGATGCCTGGTCTATCGCATACACCCTGCCTTGACCCACAACTTGTTTTCCTTTTTCTTCAGCCGAGGCTTTCTTTCTTGCAGGAGGTGCAACCGTAGGAACCCTCTCTGGCTCTTTACCCCTCTGTGGAACTGCCTCAACTATCTTCGGGCACTCTCTGGCATAATGTCCAAATTTACCACATCTGAAACATCGGGTACCCTGAAGATGACATGGCCTACCACCATGGTATCGACCGCATAGCCTACACTGATCTGTAGTCGGTCGGGGTCCACCAATCACTATACCCCTGGCTGGTGTCTGAGTCGGAGGCATAAAAGGTCTAACAACCTTCTTCTGGAACTCATCTACTTCTCTCCGACGTTTACTCATGAATTTTCGACCAAATTTGGCACTCTTGCCATCTCCCAGCTTCCTCGGACCCTTGTCCTTTCCCCAACTAAACTCAGAAATTTGCAAGTCATGATCCTGCTCACATAACTGGGCCCGTCGCACAGCCTCTCTATATGTAGCGCCATCAAATGGGGTCAACTTCGCTCGGATCGAAGGCCTCAGTCCATCTACAAATCTACGGACTCTGACAGCTTCACTCCTGATCGAGTCCGGATCTTATCGACCCAGTGAAGTGAATCGTGACTCGTACTCATCAACTGTTCGATTCCCTTGAGTCAGATTCAGAAATTCCATCTGTAGTCTCCATCGAGCAGTATCTGGGATGTATTGCTCTCTGAAAACGTCCAAGAACATATCCCACGTGATAACCATTCCTTGAGCTCTTAACATCGGCCTGACGGACTTCCACCAGTGCTCTGCTTCGCCTCTCAATACAAAGGTCGCAAGTGCTACTCTCTCCGTAGCTGAACATCTACAGAAGTCGAATAACTTCTCCATTTGACTGATCCAGTCCTCAGCCACCGTCGGATCCTTTACTCCGCTAAACGAAGGAGGCTTAAAGTCCATAAAGTGCCTCAATCTTTTCATATCACAATCATATCCATACCCCAAATCATCATCATGCTGATGTGGGGCTACCGGAGGAGGTACCGGTCGAATATGAGGTTCCCGTGGCCTAGCCGGTTCAGCTTGCGCAGGTGCAACATTCTCAGGTTCAGGTGCAGCTGCTGGGGGATTCGGTGCAGCCTGTCCCGCTGTACCAGGTATACCCTCAAACCTAGCCATGATCTGACCCATCATGGTCATCATCGTGCGCATGTCTTCCTCCAATCGAGTGATTCGAGGATCAGAAGCCTCTATCTGTTCCTGGGGCTCATGACTAGAGGATGATCTACTGTGCCTCTCAGTCCTGTCATTTTGCCCTCGAGCCCTCGAGCTCTCTCCCCTCTTGCGGTGTCTCTCAGGCATAACTCACTAGCCTGATAACTTTCCTGCGTTATAACAAACATTTAATTCACTACCAGCTCCGTATACACATTTGTATCTAAATATCGCACAGTAACTTGGGGATGTATGTTTTCTTAGTCCTAAGCATCAACTCACATCAGACCAACCAAGCTCTGATACCAAGCCTGTCATGCCCCGCTTTTGGGAACCCTTCTATCCATACATTCTCTACTACGGTTGGGCTGTGAGAAGATGCAATTTCTAAAAATTTATTTATTTACAGCGGAATATTTAAAACTTTAATTCACACTCCCAGGTGTGTGTAAATACACAAAATTAATTGTATAAATATCATGTGCTTACATATCATCCCCATAATACTGTTTACAATTCCAAGATATAACTGTGCGATACAATATATTAGATACAAAATACTCGTGTATACAAATCTTATACTTTTGCGGATTGTGGGAGCTGTTCAACACAAAGGACTTAGAGATCACCGCTCTCTTACTTCTCAGTACCTGGAGGGGGAAAAATAGTGGGATGAGCAAACCACGGCTCAGTAAGGAAATGTATGCTAGCAGGTAGATATCGTACTACCTACATAGCCCATGCATGCATAAACCAAAACCATGTTTTCGTTATAAATGGAAATATCATACGAACAATGCATTTAAATACATATTTCTCAAGAGCATTTTCGTGTAAATCAAATGTCAAACTTCCATTTAAAACATGCTCATAAATAGTGCCCTCATGGCACGAATGTGAAATCGGAGATTTATTAAAACATGAAATCTCTTTTAGGCATGGAATTTTAGGCAATCAAATATCCACGACTTATGGCCACAGTCAGTGATCCCAGGCCTCACTGATCGGGTGTGCACAGGGTATCACTTCGCCTGAAGGGGGATGGGTCAGTCCTACCTCTGGCTCATCTCAATCCACCTCATCTCCTCGTATACTCACGGTGAAGATACGTCGTGTGTCATCTACGCGATACTCGTACTCACGTGCACCCAGCACGGTACATAGTATACCAACGGGTGACTACACTATACTACGTACAACCGTGGACCCAAGTCCATACTTCAACTCCGATGGACTTTTTATCCTTAAACCATGTCTCATATACCAGGCGAGCAAGCAGCGTGACACACAGTCAACGCAAGGCTCCAGCGCGGTACGATCTATCGTTAAGGCCCAGCCCGTTCAATTGGCCGTCGGCTGGTATCCCCTTGGGTCCCAGACCCCCAGGTTTACCTTAACTCAACAAAACAGGTACGAGCATAGTTCTCGCACTTTCTCAAAACCTCCGTGCGAGTTAAAACTCCCGCACGGTACATCAAGGCTTTAAACCGGGTGTGAGCTAACGCTTCAACACCAAATCTCATCTCAAAACTGATAGATGGCTATTTTCTCTTTTTAAAACTCAAAACACGTTTATTCACATAGCATGCCTTTTCATGCCAAAACATGTAAAAATTAGCCAACCTATCATCAACATTTCTCAATCATCAATAACAATGTAAAATTGAGAATTTCATTGAAAACATGCATATCATGCTATTTCCTTACCCTATCCCATTTCTCAATACATATATATACATCATAGTACTTTTCATACTTCCACATCATTTCATAAACTTATAATATCGTACTAGTCCTAGCAATATATCTACAAAATTGCTGTAATTACGTACGAACATCTCTATAGCTAACACACAGTCCCTTACCTCGTTTTACTTGTGTGCAACTATCCGCCTTTATGCTTCTTGCGTTCTCATCTTGACTTGCTCCGGCGTATCATCCGAAACTGAAATTCATCCATCAACATTTGAGTCAATGATTCTAACTCTTATTCAACTAAGCATTTATCCAATGCCTTAATTACCCATTTTTACCCTTTGTGGTAAATCTCCCAATTTATCCTAATATCAACATTTCCAAACCATTTCCACAACATACTCATCCACTCAAGATATCCCATTCATAAAAAATACTCCCACATTCCACTTTCTCACACTTGACTATTTCTAAGCTATATGCATTTCATACCATCCTAGGTAGTTCTATCCACAATATGCACACCCAAATATCTTTATAATCACTAACTAAACCAATGTACTTGGATTTGTGCATTAGAACTTACCTCATTGGATTTCCTCTTGCTCCAATTAGGATTGTCCTCTATTTCTTCAATCCTTCAAATGGGAAAATGCCTCTAGACTATGTTGTTCTTCTCTTTGATGTGAACAACTTTGTCTCTAATAGCCTCTCCTTAAATCTCACTGAAAATGGCTGGATTTAGGAGTGAGAAACTAGATTTCTTTGAGTTGAAGTGAAATGAAAATGTTTGTCCCGAAATTCTAATGATCCAACTGCTCCCATTTATAGGTTTGACTTGATGAGATCGATCTTCCTTGGGTGGAGATCGATCTGTTCCTCAAAAATCCCTCTTTTCTGAGACGTTTTAAAGGTAGGAGATCGATCTGTCGAGACTGGAGATCGATCTGCTGTTAAACAGAAGCTTAAGGAGATCGATCTGGTCTTATGGGAGATCGATCTGCTTCCAACCCGAGACCTAGAGAGATCGATCTGGTCTTAGGGGAGATCGATCTGTTCCCTTCCATTTCTCACATTAGAGCATTCTGGCTCTCCCAGATCGATCTCTCATCCTATGAGATCGTTCTGGCCTTCACAAATTCCAGATTTCCTGCAGTTTTTCTGCAACAACTCTTACCAAGCACCCTTAATTTGCTTCCATAATCATTTTCTCATTCATTCATCTTTGAGACTTGAAAATGGGATCCATCCTCTCTACATACACATTAAAACTTGTGTAGAATCTTTGTATGACCAAATATATACGATATTACTCGAATGGAAATATACACTTATGTAAATCTTTCCTTCCATTTTACTATACTTCTCATATTCCATTTCGATCACATTCTTCCCGTTTTAAGTTCATTTCTTCCTACTCACTCATAATGCAACTTGTACGTATAATCACAATTCTTATTACACGTGCGTACATAATCTTATGAACTTACATTGCATACACTTCACATTACAATACGTCATCTTACTTATGATTCTATTTACATTCCCATGTTCCTATATACATAGCTATACATGTACGGGGTCTCACAATATAGGATGTGGATCATATTCATTTTAATTCGATTATTGGATAAATAATTATGAGGAGTTTAGATAAAAGCTTATCACCTTACACACGGTGGATTGTTCTAAGAGGAGAATTGTAAGTTATCCTTGTTGAGATATGAACAAGATTTTAAGTTCACGAGTTTTTAAATTTGGAAGATGAAATTAAATATCTGAGTCAAGTGCCAACTTGTGAAGGTGAAAAAATGAATTTTATTTTAGTGAAAGCATATGAACTATGAAATATGGATTAATGGTTCAATACCAAGTGCAAAGAAATGTTGTGTCACATCCCACTCCCGGGTGCCATTTATCCATACTTACGCTACTACGGTTGGGTTGTGAGGCGATACAATTATTAAAATTTCATAAATTTTACAGCGAAATATTTAAACTTAAATTCACTCCCAGGTGTGTGTAAATATACAAAATTAATTATATAATAATATCTTTACATAACATTCCCATACCATTGTTTAGATTCTTGCTTTGTAACTGTGCGATACATTATAATATATACAAAAGACTTATGTGTATAAAATTTTATACTTTTGCAACTGGTGGGAGCTGTCCAATACAAAAGGATCCAGAGACCACTGCACTGTCTTACTTCTCAGTATTTGGAGGGGGAAAAGTAGTGGGATGAGCAAACCACAGCTCAATAAGGAAATGGATGCTAACAGGTAGATACTGTATTATCTACATAACTCATGCATGCATAAACAAAATCATGTTTCAATGTAAATGAAAATATTACTAGAAAATACATTCAAACATTCATTTCTCATATAAGCATTTTCAAGAAAACATGTATACGATATTTTCATTTGAAAACATGTCATAAACGATGCTATCATAGCACGAGCATTCAAATCAAGAGATTTATCAAATTGGAAGCTCTTTACTTTTCTCAAATCATTTCTTTTCACAAAATCTCTTTCTTTTTTGAGTTTCTCAATTTCTCGTATCTTTGAGACAGACATGAAATTTTCGGCAATCTAATATTCACGACATATGGTCATAGTCAGTGATCCCAAGCCTCACTGATCAGGTGTGCACTGGGCAACATTTCGCCTAAAGGGGGATGGGTCAGTCCTACCATCCGGCTCATCTCAATCAACCTCATCTCTTCGTATACTCACGGTATAAGGTACGTCATGTGTCATCTACGCGATACTCGTACTCACGTACACCCAACACAGTACATAATATACCAACGGACCACTACACAGTTCTACGTACGACCGTGGACCTAAGTCCATCTACCAATTCCAATGAATTTTTCATCCTGAACCATGTCTCATATATCAGGCGAGCTATCAGCGTGACACACAGTCATCGCAAGGCTCCAGCATGGTACCATTTATTGTACGGCCTAACCCGTTCCAAGGCTATCGGCTGACATCCCCTTGGGTCTCAAACCCCTAGGTTTACCTCAACTCAGTAAAAACGGGTGCGAGCAAAGTTTCAGTACTTTTCTCAAAATCATCGTGCGAGTTAAATTTCAGCACGGTTTATCAAAACATGCAGACGTATGCGAGTGAAACTCCAGCATAGATCAATTCATCAAAACGGGTGTGAGCTAAAGCTCCAACACCATTTCACATCTCAAATTCGATAGGTGATTATTTTCTCTTTTAAAAGCTCAAAACATGTTTATTTACATAGCATGTCGTCCCATGCTAAACATGTAAAACTAACCAGCCTACCTATTATCATTTTTCAATCTCAAAGTCGGTACATGGATGAAAAAACATCAAAACATCAAAACATCATGAATAGATGTAAAAGCATTGAAAACATGCATGTTAGGCTGTTTTTCCTTCCCACATCCCATTTTCACAATATATATGTATATCTAATTACTCAAATCGTAATAAAATACGTACAAATATCTCTATCACTAACACACAGTCCCTTACCTCGAATTGCACTCGTATTTCCTCTGTCACGCTTGCTTCGTTCACGATCCGGGTTAGTCGTGTCACGTATTTCGAGCTACACGTATAAATCATCAAGTTATTTTCTTTTCCCTCTACTAAACATACACATTGTCTTCTATTTATCTATTCATACTACTCAAATCCTTAATCACATTTCATTCTTCCACAAATATCATTTTACCATATCTTAAGTTATTCATCACTTTTTCATGTATTTTCTCTCTATAAATCTCCCTTAATATCACTCACCTATCACTACTTTCATCATTCCTATCAACATTACACATATCATTCAACCTATGAATATCTAGAAACCATATTTAGAAACTTGAAGGTTGAAGAGCTTACCCCCTTTACTTAGTCAAACTTGTGGTAGTCACAACTCCTTCTCTTGGTTACACCAATGTGAAATTTTCGGGTATGTTGTTCTCATTGCTTCAAGGAACAATTTTTCTTTCTTGAGTTTCTTCCAAAATTAACTGGAATGTAGTGATTTTTAGAGTGAAAAAGGTTGGGTCTTGAGAGAAAATGGCAGGTGAGGTTTGGTGGGAGGGAAATTTTGAGGTTTCAGTCAAATCCCGAGCCCCTTTTTATAGATGCAGGCTTATGAGATCGATCTGATCCTTGAAGAGATTGATCTCTGTAAGGTTTGGTAGTCCTTTTTACCAAATACAACCACTACAAGATCGATCTTCTTCTATTATGAGATTGATCTGTCGAAAGCCAATATTCCTCTTGAAGATCAATCTGCCTCTTGTAGGAGATCGATCTGCTCTTTACAGAACCCTTAAGGAGATCGATCTGTCTCAAACAGAGAGTTAAGGAGATCGATCTGCTTGCTTTAAGAATAAATCTTTTCATTACAGAATGCTTAGCAGATCGATCTGGCTCTATTGGACATCGATCTGTCCTGCTTCATAGCTCAAAATGAGATCATTTTGACTTTTTCAGACCGATCTCTCATCTTATGAGATCGATTTGACCTTCATATTTTCAGTTTTCCTACAATTTTTTTGCAGTAACTTCACTTAAAACGTCTTAAATTTGTTGCTATAGTCATTTTCTCATTCAATCATCTTTGAGACTTGAAAATGACATTTTTTTATACTTCATACTTTAAAACTTGTGTAAAGTCTTTGTATAGCCAAAGGTACATAATATAAACTAAATGGGAGTGCATAGCTAATGCAAATCTTCATTCCATTTACTACAATACTCATTTTCTATTCCACTCACATTCAACGCATGTTTAAGTCCATTTTTTCATATTCATTCATAATGTAACTTGTACGTACAATCATCAACTCTCATTACAAGTGTGTACATTCAACTTATGGACTTTATAACACATGCTTCACATTACTAGTACATCATCATACTTACGAATTCATTTACATATGTTCAAGGTTAAATCTATACGGGGTCTCACATTCTCCTCCACTTAGAAAATTTGGTTTTTCAAATTGAACCAAGTCTATTCCTTGAAAAGTTGGGGATATTTCTCTTTCATTAGATCCTTCAACTCCCATGTGGCTTCTTCCGAGGTGTGATGTCATAAAATCTTAACCAATGAAATCATCTTGTTCAGCAACTCCTCTTTTCTGTCCAATATCCGGATTGGCTCCTCCACATTCAACTTGTCCTCCTTGAGCTTTAAAGGCTCATAGCTAATTACATGTATTGGATCCGGATAGTATTTTCGAAGCATAGAAACATGGAAGACATTGTGGACTCCTGTTAGCTCAAGTGGTAAGGCTAGCCTATATGCTCCATCTCCCACTCTATCTAAAATCTCAAAGGGACCAATATAATGAGGACTTAGTTTTCATTTCTTCTCGAACTTCGTTATTCCTTTAGAAGGAGACACTTTCAAAAATACGGACTCACCCACATCAAACTTAAGTGGCCTCCATCTCCTGTCAGCATAGCTTTTTTGTCGACTTTGAACTGTTCTCAGCCTATCACATATTATCCGAATATCCTCAGAGACTTGTCTAACCAAATCGAGAGGTAGCAACTGTCTGTCACCAGCTTCTTTCTAACCAATGGGCGATTGGCATCTACGATCATATAGTGTCTCATAAGAGGCCATATCAATACTTGAGTGATAACTGTTATTGTAGGTGAACTCAATCAATAGCAAGTAATCGTCCCGTGAGCCTCTAAAATCTAGCACGCACGCTCTCAACATATCCTCCAAGACTTAGTTTTTCTTTCTTCCCGAACCTCGTTATTCCCTTAGAAGGAGACACTTTCAAAAATACGGATTCACTCACATTAAACTCAAGTGGTCTCCGTCTCCTGTCAGCATAGCTCTTTTATCGACTTTGAACTGTTCTCAGCCTATCACATATTATCCGAACATCCTTGGAGGCTTGTCTAACCAAATCGAGAGGTAGCAACTGTCTGTCATCAATTTCTTCCCAATCAATAGGCGATTGGCATTTACGACCATATAGTGCCTCATAAGGGGTCATACCAATACTTGAGTGATAACTGTTATTGTAGGTGAACTCAATCAATAGCAAGTAATCGTCCTATGAGCCTCTAAAATTTAGCACGCACGCTCTAAACATATCCTCCAGGGTTTGTATAGTCCTCTCTGACTGACTATCTGTCTGAGGATGAAAAGCGGTGCTAAAGCTCAACTGGGTCCCCATCGCTTTTTGAAAATGTCTCTAAAAGTGAAAAGTGAAGCGAGCATCCCAATCAGAAACAACATTCACTAGGACTCCATGCAATCTCACAATCTCCTGTACATACAAGTTCGTCAATGCACTCAAGGTATTTGTAGATCTCATGGCTAAGAAGTTTACCGATTTCGTTAACTGATCTACTATAACCCATATAACATCATGGTTCTTACGGGTTTTTGGTAACCCCATCACAAAATCCGTGATGACATGCTCCCACTTTCATGTCGGTATCGGTAGAGGTTGAAATAATCTTCCTGGTTTTTGATGTTCAACATTTACTTGCTGATAAATGAGACATCTAGTGACATACTTAGTTATGTCCCTCTTCATTTCAGGCCACCAATACACCTTCCGGAGATTTTGATACATTTTACTACTTCCCAGGTGTGCTGTATATCTCGATGAGTGAGCCTCTGATAAGATCATTTTCCTCAGCTCTGAATCATTAGGAACACATTCTATTTTCGAACCTTAGTATTCCATTTGAACTCAATTCAAATTTCGTACCCTTACCCTTCTGGATTTGGCTAATCACATAAATGCACCATTGATCAATCTGCTGAGCTTGCCGGATTCTCTCAATCAACTTCGATTCTAATCTCAAGCTAGTAATAATCCCATAGTTGTCAATCTTAGGTAGGGTCATATTCAGGCTAAGGTTTGTGAATTGTTCCAATAACTCATGCTCTTTAACCATCATATGTGATACCAACCCGAGACTCTTCCTACTCAATGCATCGGCAACAACATTTGCCTTCTTCGGGTGGTACAAAATCTTACAATCGTAGTCATTGAGGAGAAATAATCACTTTTTTGTCTCATATTTAATTCCTTCTATGATAATAGATACTTCAGACTCTTATGATCCATAAAGATCTAAAATCTCTCACCATACAAATAGTGGCGTCACATTTTCAATGCAAATACTACGGTCGCCAACTCTAAATCGTGAGTGGGGTAGTTCTTCTCATGATCTTTTAGCTGTCTAGATTCATAAGTTACTACCCTTCCATCTTGCATCAAAACACATCATAATCCTTGATGTAAAGCATCTGTATACACAGAGTAGTTTCTTGAACTGTTAGGGATGATAAGAATTGGCATGGTGGTCAATCTACGCTTAAGTTCCTGAAAGCTCCTATCACATGCTTCATCTCATATAAATTCTACATTTTTTCTCGTAAGACGTGTCAACGGAGCAGTCGGTCTAGAAAATCCCTCTACAGATCTCTTGTAGTATCCTGTCAAACTCAGAAAGCTCTTGATCTCTGTGACTGTCCTGGGTTGTTCTCATTGTACGACCTCGATCTTGGATGGATCTACTGCCACCCCATCATTCGATACAACGTGGCCCAGAAGGGAAATTTGCTCTAGTCAAAAGCACATTTACCAAGTTTGACATACAACTTCCTCTCTCGGAGGGTTTGCAAAAAATCCTTAAGTGCTGCTCGTGATCTTCCTTGGATCTTGAATACACCAATATATCATCAATAAAAACGATCATGAACTGGTCCAAGTATGACTTGAATATCTCATTCATTAGAGTCATAAAAGCTGCTGGTGCATTCGTCAACCCGAAATGCATCACTAGGAATTCGTAATGACCATAGCGGGTGCGGAAGGCTATCTTAGGCACATCCTCATTTCGAATCTTTAGTTGATGGTACCCAGACCTCAGATCTATCTTGAAAAAGATCTGCGCTTCCCGAAACTGATCCAATAAATCATCGATGCTCGATAATGGGTATTTATTCTTGATGGTAGTATTGTTTAACATCTGATAATCGATACACAACTTGAGACTCCCATATCTCTTCTTCACAAACAATACTAGAGCTCTCCATGATGAGACGCTTGGTCTTATAAACCCTTTAGCTAGCATATCTTGCAACTGCTTCTTTAATTTCTTTAGCTCAACTGGAGCCATTCTATATGGTGACTTAGATATTGGCTCTGTTTCAGGTGTCAAGTCGATACCAAATTTCATTTCTCTATTCGGTGGCAATCCTGGTAGGTCGTCTGGAAAGACATCAGAGAATTCTCTAACCACTGAATGTCCATATCCGGATGTACTTCGTCCAAATCCACCACATAAACAATAAAACCTTCAAAACAACATTCATGTCATTTGATACCAATGTACTTGTCATAAAATTCAAAGTTTGATTTCTTCTTTTAAAATCTTACAACATATTCTTCGGGTAGAGAAAATGTAATGGACTTAGTGTGGCAATCTAAGACAACATGATTGGTAGCTAATCAATCCATTCTCAAGATTACATCAATGTTATACATATTTAACAAGATCAAGTTGGCTGTCGCACACTTGCCTCTTACCCTCACTTTACAATCTTTATATACTTGTTCAGCTAATTGACTAATTCTCATTGGAGTATTTATTAGCAAAGTCTCATTTAGGTGTGTGGGTTCTACAAGTCCTGTCAACTTTGATGCACATGCTGGTGATATGAAAGAATGCGTAGCACCAGAATCAAACAAAGTTATAGTTTCTAAATTGAAGATCAAAATTATACCTTTTATCACCTCAGAAGAGGTATCTGCTGATGCCTGGTCTATCGCATATACCCTGCCTTGACCCACAACTTGTTTTCCTTTTTTTTTTTCAGCCGTGACTCTCTTCCTTACAGGAGGTGTAACTGTAGGAACTCTCTCTGGCTCCTTACCCCTCTGTGGAACTACCTCAACTGCCTCTGGACATTCCTTTGCATAATGTCCGAACTTGCCACATCTGAAGCATCGTGTCCCCTGAAGATGATAGTGCCTACCACCGTGATATCGGTCGCATATTCTGCACTGATCTGTAGTCGGTTGGGTGATCGAACCCTAGGGGTATCTATCCGCAAGTGCACGGGTCGTTCAAGTAATAATGGGATTTGAGTCCCGGAATTGTCGTCCCACAGAGAAGTTGTTAGCCTAATTAACTACCGGTTACTTTTACCCTAAGTATATTCTAGCAATTTATGAAGTTCTGATGGATGGTCTACATGGCTAAAATTAAAGTACTGAAAAACAATAAAATAATAAAACTATAAAATAAAGAAATTAAAACCAAACTGAAAATTACTTACCGAGCTCCACGCAATTAAAAACAAATACCTACGAAAATAATTAAAACAGTTAAAACTCATTAATACAATAAAAATAAAACAATAAAATTAAACTACAATTAAACAAGCTTAAATTAAAATTAATCTAACAACTAATGGATTAAAATTTACTCCTAGATAAATCTAAATGCTAAATTAACACTAACTAATGCATGAACATATTTTTATCTAAGATTAAAAATGCATAAAATGAATTGTGTAAATTAATATTAAGTAAATTCCTAATGCTAGATTAAAATTACTTAGAAAACTAATTAAATCTAAATTATCTAATTAAACAAACTAACTAAATGCAATTGAGATATTAACTAAACTAACTAATAGCCTAACTAACTAAACATGCATGAAAATGAGTTATGCCTATAACCTATCAACCAAACAAGCCTTAATGTTTTGAATGAACAGTAATTTTCCCACCAGTTACTGTTCATTTGGCATTTTCACTCCAAATTTCAGGTGAGGCTCGGGTACTGTCCTGCTCTGCTACTGATTGTACTATCCTTGGCCTGGTGCACTGCTAACGCCAGCTGCTGTGCTGTGCAGGTTGTACAGGGTTGCAGGATTACCAATGGTGAGTGCTGTCACCTACCCGTCCACGGCCTCTGCACTGCTGCTGTCCGTCCGTTCCAGGTATGCTGCCACTGCCTCTGCTATACCTTCATCTTATGCTTGCAACTGATGCGTGCGGATCAAGGGCAGGATATATCGAGCATCTCATCATCAGTGAATGATTTAAGCATTAGCAACCTTCAGCAGTGTACACCATTCTTCTGAGACAGTCGGCAGAGAAGAAAAATTGATAATGTAAATGCACAGTAGGATAGATTGCAAACAGGGGGAAACAGAGCAGACCAGAAATGCTTCTCAATGCACCGATTGGAATCCACTTTTATCTAATAAACTTTAGCTGACAAACTTAATGAGATTAATGAAAACTATCTAACATTAACTACAGCAGCTACGTTCAATCATCAACCTCAGTAACATGTAAAAACCAGACAAGCAACGGTGAAATGCATTACAAAACTACCCAATCTAATAATGAAACATTAATACTACTGAAATAAGGAAAGGGAAGAAAATAATAAAGCTTAACAAAATGCAACTTAAAAATGCCATAAACAAATGCTAAAATCATAAATGAAATCATCACCCGTGAGCATCATTAATCATACAAACAGGAACTTAAACATTCTCGGATGGCTTCATTCCCTTCTTCAGCCGAGACTCCAATCTGCTCATGATGTGCACCAATGTCTATCATCAATCCACATCAAGGCAACAGAGTCATCTGGTGAAAGATTGAATGAGAAGTTATTGCCACCCGACTGCACTGCTTTTGAATCTAACTGAAGCCACCAATGGTGATTTGGAAATTAAAGAAAACCAAACTTAAGTGAAAATAGAAGGGAACCGAGACATGAGATGGTGAAGAATAGAAAGCTTGTGAACTAACGGATTAAAGAGAGCAAATCGGAACAATGGAAGATAACCGAGAAGATAAAACAAGAACATGAAAGAAAACCGAGAGCTTAAACTTCTATTGCAAAAATAAATTTAACACTTTTTTAAGGAAGACATGAACAGTAAAGTTTGTTGAATAAACTATGCTGAAAAATGAAAGAGACAGCTCTTGAAAATTATCTAAGGCTATTCTATTCTAACCTAAGCTACCCTAATTCCCTACCTACACTACTCCTACTCCTATTCTACTCTAAAAACTACTTAATTTTTCAATTGTCACCATACTCTATTTATACACAAATCATAGGGGTACAATGGTAAATTGTCATCCTAGATGAGTTGGCATTGTTTGGCCACTTGTCTTCCTTTGATTTGCTGCAGATTAGATATTTTCACGTCATCAGTCTTTTTGTCCAATTAGCTGTGCGATGTGGCCCGACGTGTGCCTTCCCAAAATATCCGCTCGGTGTCTGTTGATCTTATCGTTCAGAGCAAATAAAATATCGACACCTGGCATCACGCGTGTCCAAACGATTGGTGACTCGGTCTACAAATTAGAAGTGGTCCAGTCTCTTTTAGCTCGTTTTCAGCCTAATTTCATCTGAAATGACTGAATTTCATCTGGATTTAATTTATCTGCACATTAAAGAATTTTAATTAAATAAAGGGGATTATTAATAAAATAATATGGGGATTAAATAAATAATTAGGAATTTAAGCACAAATAATTCTATAAAAAATAGAATTATCACACCCCCAAACTTGAGCTTTTGCTTGTCCTCAAGCAAAACAAAACAGTAGTAGGAATGATAAGTACACAACATAATAATTTTTCCAACATTATCCTCAAAGATAAAGTACAGACTATGATATAAAAGAATCACAATTACAAGTCAAACACTTAGAATCATCCAATCATAAGTCCTAACCCAAATTGGACTCCTCGTGTGTGTGTGAAAATGTAAAAGTCACTTCAAAGTACATTATTCGGATCAGATTATGCAAGCATAGTGAATGCAAAGTTAATGACATGTGATCATTTCCATAAGTTTGCTTTTCACTAATCTCTCCACTAATGTAGTCACACTCAATCAAAGATCAATAGGACTTCATTAAGCTTGTAATGTCAGGCTGGGGTTAAGGTATGATAAAGTCGATTTAGGTTCAGTTACCCCTTAACATGCATTACCTTCTAGGATATTTAGTGTAAGAGCTCTAATTATTTCCCCCAAATTTATTTCTTTTGCTAAACTTTTTTTTTTGTATTTTTGTATTTTCTTCTTTTCTTTTTCTTTTTCTTTCTTTTTCATCATTTTTCAAATTTTTTTTTTTTTTTTACATACTCTTTCACTATCACTTGATACCCATATGTACAAAACTCAAAATATATCCAATGACTTTCCATGCTTTCGGGGTAAGGGATAGGAAAAGAGTACTTTAGGCTAAGGAAAGTAACGCAGGTGTATTTACAGAGAAAAACTTATTTGGCCCAGATGGGTGACTAGGGATAAAATATATACAAGGATAGCTAGAAAGGCTCAAACGATCCAAAGATGGCCTAAATCATTTCCCTAATCAAGTGTGATCTAATATTTCGCCTCGAGATCAGATCACACAAATTCTAGAATATGATGCACAAAATCAATTGAACAAATGCACCCCTATGTCCACATAAGCTTTCTCTAAATGAATATACAAATTCATGACATGACATGTGCATAAATTGAGGAAATCACAATTAGAATTAAGACAAATTCAAGAACTCAACTTCATGCTTTTCCTATAATCATGCTTCTAAGTCAACCAAAGTCAGACTAAATCAAGGGGTCATATCATCGGAATATGGGAAAACCACATGCTAAGCACTAAATCATCCTAAAATCAAACAGTTTAAGCTCAATTTTTCGAAAAAATTTTGAAAATTTTTTCAATTTGCTTCAAATTTTTGAAAATTGCTCAAGTAGTATCCCCTCCCCCAAACTTAAAGTGCACAATGTCCTCAGTGTGCAGATAATAAAACAATTAAAGTTCAGGACAGAGTACTCCCCTTTTTGATGATGATGATGACAACCGAAGCTTGATTGAAAGCATAAAACTAGAAAATAAACCTGCAACACAAACAAAGAAAGAAATAACAGAAAAGAAAAAGAAAAAGAACTATATACAAAGTGAAAGTGAAAACACAACCACTTCAAATGCAGCTGAAAAACACTACACTCAGCAGCAGGGCAAAGAGCAGGAGGATTAGCCAAAATGGTGACAGAATGTTAACAGTTAAATCCTCCTGAGCTCTCATTACTTCCCTCCTTCTTTGAGAATTCTTGTGCTCAAGCCTTATATTCTCCTCAATCCCTATCTTAAAACACTCTTGAGAGTCATCAGGGAGCTTCAAAGGTTTGAAAACATTAAACTTCACTTCCTGATCTTGGACTCTCATCGTCAACTTTGTAGAATCAGAGGGCGAGGAAGGCAATGAATAAGAAAAAGGTAAAGATGAAGAAGCACTTAGCTTTGTTTCCTTGGCAGCCCGATCTTGATGTTCCTGCTCTTTCTGAGCTGCTTCGTTAGAACCTATGTGTTCTTCAACTCTGTGCTGTTCAGGTTGGGACTTAACTTGTGGCTCCTCTAGCTCTCTGCCACTCCTAAGGGTGATAGATCTAACATGTTCCTTACCCTCCCCTTGCTTATCAGGATTAACTTCAGTATTACTAGGAAGGGTCCCTTGAGGATATTGGCTAAGAGCACTAGCTATTTGTCCCACTTGAACCTCTAAGTTCTTAAGTGAAGCAGCTTGATCTTGCAGGATAGTCGTGAACATCTCCTCTAATGTATGCTTCTTCTCAGCTACTGGTGTGTGATAGAATTGGGGCTGCATGAGTGGTGGTGGTGGTGGTGGTGGTGATGGATGATATTGAAATTGAGGTGGGGATGGATGATGTGGATGGTGTGGAAATTGAAATTGCGGCTGTGGTGGTACCTGAACCGGTGGAGCTTGAAAACTAGGGGGTCCTATAGATATGGGATTAGAAGTTTGCCCTTGGTTTTGGCTCCAGGAGAAGTTAGGATGGTTCCTCCACTCTGAATTATAGGTGTTTGAAAAAGGGTTGTTTTGTTGCGTAGGGGGAGCAACATACTGAACCGATTTTAAGTTGAGCGGACACCTATCTACAGAGTGGGTACCACTACACAGCTCGCAGGAAGGAAAAGGACTTTGGACAGAATAAATCGGATTAGGACTGGTGGGGGGATTATGCTGGGTACTGAGCGACTCTACCTTCTTCGTAAGATTAACGATTTGAGAGGTCAAGGTAGACAGTGTGTCGAGCTCATAAATACCCGCTGGCTTCTTTAGCATTTGCCTCTCCGAGGACCACAAATAGTTGTTAGCCGCCATCTTGTCTAAAAGCTCGTAAGCTTCTTCCTCTGTTTTGCACATCAGGGCTCCACCTGCCGCAGTGTCAACAATGGTCCTATTTGGAATTGTAAGTCCGTGGTAGAAGGTCTGGACTTGCAACCACAAAGGTAGGCCATGGTGAGGGCACTTCCTAAGAAGCTCCTTATATCGTTCCCATGCTTCATAAAGAGATTCAGAGTCGTACTGAGCAAAGGAAGATATATTACTACGGAGTTGGGCCATTCTAGAGGGAGGGAAAAACTTAGATAGAAATTGATGGGCTAACTCATCCCATGTAGAAATTGATCCTGGAGGCAGAGAGGTTAACCAGTGTCTCGCCCTATCCCTTAGTGAGAAGGGGAATAATCTAAGCCTAACAGCATCGTCAGATAATCCATTATATTTAAATGTGTTGCACAAGTCCAAGAATTGCCCAAGGTGAGCATGTGGGTCATCGTGAGGAAGCCCACTGAACTGTAAAGATGTTTGGATCATCTGGATGATTGCGGGCTTAATTTCAAAATTGTTTGCATGGACAGCTGGTGGCCTAATGCCGGAATGATACCCCCCCATCGTCGGCATTGCATAATCTCCGACTGTCCTAATTTTTCTATTTTCTGTCATGATGTTTTGCAGCGGAGCTATAAATTTCCTAGAGTCCTTTTGAATTTTTAGTTCGATTTTAGGATCTAGAGGAAAGCAATCAAAATTTCTGGCTCTACGCTTGCAATCATCGAAAAGTCCTTAAATTTTTTTTTTTGAATTTTTTTTAACTTTAATTAAGAGAAAATTTAACTAACCTAAGCTAAGGCTCTAAATATTTACACCCTAAATATTTACAAGCTAGAATTACACCTAAGCATAATTTCACCGATATTAACTAAAGACAAATTAAATTTTCCAGGTAACAGCGCCAAAAACTTGATCGAACCCTAGGGGTATCTATCCGCAAGTGCACGGGTCGTCCAAGTAATAATGGGATTTGAGTCCCGGAATTGTCGTCCCACAGAGAAGTTGTTAGCCTAATTAACTACCGATTACTTTTACCATAAGTATATTCTAGCAATTTATGAAGTTCTGATGGATGGTCTACATGGCTAAAATTAAAGTATTGAAAAACAATAAAATAATAAAACTATAAAATAAAGAAATTAAAACCAAACTGAAAATTACTTACCGAGCTCCACGCAATTAAAAACAAATACCTACGAAAATAATTAAAACAGTTAAAACTCATTAATACAATAAAAATAAAACAATAAAATTAAACTACAATTAAACAAGCTTAAATTAAAATTAATCTAACAACTAATGGATTAAAATTTACTCCTAGATAAATCTAAATGCTAAATTAACACTAACTAATGCATGAACATATTTTTATCTAAGATTAAAAATGCATAAAATGAATTGTCTAAATTAATATTAAGTAAATTCCTAATGCTAGATTAAAATTACTTAGAAAACTAATTAAATCTAAATTATCTAATTAAACAAACTAACTAAATGCAATTGAGATATTAACTAAACTAACTAATAGCCTAACTAACTAAACATGCATGAAAATGAGTTATGCCTATAACCTATCAACCAAACAAGCCTTAATGTTTTGAATGAACAGTTACTTTCCCACCAGTTACTGTTCATTTGGCATTTTCACTCCAAATTCCAGGTGAGGCTCGGGTACTGTCCTGCTCTGCTACTGATTGTACTATCATTGGCCTGGTGCACTGCTAACGCCAGCTGCTGTGCTGTGCAGGTTGTACAGGGTTGCAGGATTACCAATGGTGAGTGCTGTCACCTACCCGTCCACGGCCTCTGCACTGCTGCTGTCCGTCCGTTCCAGGTATGCTGCCACTGCCTCTGCTATACCTTCATCCTATGCTTGCAACTGATGCGTGCGGATCAAGGGCAGGATATATCGAGCATCTCATCATCAGTGAATGATTTAAGCATTAGCAACCTTCAGCAGTGTACACCATTCTTCTGAGACAGTCGGCAGAGAAGAAAAACTGATAATGTAAATGCACAGTAGGATAGATTGCAAACAGGGGGAAACAGAGCAGACCAGAAATGCTTCTCAATGCACCGATTGGAATCCACTTTTATCTAATAAACTTTAGCTGACAAACTTAATGAGATTAATGAAAACTATCTAACATTAACTACAGCAGCTACGTTCAATCATCAACCTCAGTAACATGTAAAAACCAGACAAGCAACGGTGAAATGCATTACAAAACTACCCAATCTAATAATGAAACATTAATACTACTGAAATAAGGAAAGGGAAGAAAATAATAAAGCTTAACAAAATGCAACTTAAAAATGCCATAAACAAATGCTAAAATCATAAATGAAATCATCACCCGTGAGCATCATTAATCATACAAACAGGAACTTAAACATTCTCGGATGGCTTCATTCCCTTCTTCAGCCGAGACTCCAATCTGCTCATGATGTGCACCAATGTCTATCATCAATCCACATCAAGGCAACAGAGTCATCTGGTGAAAGATTGAATGAGAAGTTATTGCCACCCGACTGCACTGCTTTTGAATCTAACTGAAGCCACCAATGGTGATTTGGAAATTAAAGAAAACCAAACTTAAGTGAAAATAGAAGGGAACCGAGACATGAGATGGTGAAGAATAGAAAGCTTGTGAACTAACGGATTAAAGAGAGCAAATCGGAACAATGGAAGATAACCGAGAAGATAAAACAAGAACATGAAAGAAAACCGAGAGCTTAAACTTCTATTGCAAAAATAAATTTAACACTTTTTTAATGAAGACATGAACAGTAAAGTTTGTTGAATAAACTATGCTGAAAAATGAAAGAGACAGCTCTTGAAAATTATCTAAGGCTATTCTATTCTAACCTAAGCTACCCTAATTCCCTACCTACACTACTCCTACTCCTATTCTACTCTAAAAACTACTTAATTTTTCAATTGTCACCATACTCTATTTATACACAAATCATAAGGGTACAATGGTAAATTGTCATCCTAGATGAGTTGGCATTGTTTGGCCACTTGTCTTCCTTTGATTTGCTGCAGATTAGATATTTTCACGTCATCAGTCTTTTTGTCCAATTAGCTGTGCGATGTGGCCCGGCGTGTGCCTTCCCAAAATATCCGCTCGGTGTCTGTTGATCTTATCGTTCAGAGCAAATAAAATATCGACACCTGGCATCACTCGTGTCCAAATGACTGGTGACTCGGTCTACAAATTAGAAGTGGTCCAGTCTCTTTTAACTCGTTTTCAGCCTAATTTCATCTGAAATGACTGAATTTCATCTGGATTTAATTTATCTGCACATTAAAGAATTTTAATTAAATAAAGGGGATTATTAATAAAATAATATGGGGATTAAATAAATAATTAGGAATTTAAGCACAAATAATTCTATAAAAAATAGAATTATCATTGGGGTCCTCCAATCACTATACTTCTGGCTGGTGTTTGAGTTGGAGGCATAAAAGATCTAGCAACCTTTTTCTATGATTTATTTGTCTCTCTCCGACGCTTACTCATAAATCTCTGACCAAATTTGGCACTTTTACCATCTCTCAATTTTCTCGGACCCTTATCCTTACCCCAACTGAACTCAGAAATCTGCAGGTCATAATCCTACTTACATAATTGGGCCAGTCGCACAACTTCTATATATGTAGCGACATCAAACAGGGTTAACTTAGCTCGAATCAAAGGCTTCAGTCCATCCACAAATCTACGGACTCTGATAGCTTCACTCCTTATAGAGTCTGGATCATACCGGTCCAATGAAGTGAATCGTGACTCGTACTCATCTACCGTTCGATTCCCTTGAGTCAGATTCAAAAATTTCATCTGCAACCTACGTGGAGCAGTATCTGTGATGTATTACTCTCTGAAAGCACCTAAAAATATATCCTACGTGATAACCATGCCCTGAGCTCTCAACATAGGCTTGGTGGACTTCCACCAGTGCTTTGCTTTGCCTCTCAGTACAAAGGTCGCAAACGCAACTCTTTTCGTAACCAAACATATACAAAAGTCAAATAACTTCTCCATCTGACTGATCCAGTTTTCAATCATTGCCGGATCCTTTACCCTGCTAAAAGGAGGCTTGCAATCCATGAAATACCTCAACCTCTCCATATCGCAGTCATATCCATATCCCAAATCATCATCACACTGTTATGGGGCTATTAGAGGAGGTACTGGTTGAATATGTGGATCTCGTGGCCTAACCGGTTTAGGTTGTGCAGGTGCAACATTCTCATGTTCAAGTGCAGATGCTGGAGGATTCGGTGCAGCCTGTCTCGCTGTACCAGGTGTACCCTCAAACCTAGCCATGATCTGACCATCATGGTTATCGTGCGCATGTCTTCCTCTAATTGGGCTATCTAAGGATCGAAAGCCTCTATCTGTTCCTAGGGCTCATGACTAGAGGACGATTTACTCTGCCTCTCAGTCATGTCATTCCGCCCTTGAGCTCTCGAGTTCTCTCCCCTTTTGCGGTGTCTCTCAGGCATATCTCACAAGTTTGATAACTTCTTGCATATATAACAAACTTTTTATTTACTACCAGATTCGTATACACATTTGTATCTAAATATCGCATAGTAACTTGAGGATGTATGTTTCTTAGTCCTAAACATCGACTCACATCATACCAACCAGACTCTGATATCAAATCTGTCACACCCCACTCTCGGGTGCCCTTTGTCCATACTTACGCTACTATGGTTGGGCTGTGAGGCAATGCAATTACTAAAATTTCATAAATTTTACTGCGAAATATTTAAACTTAAATTCACACTCCCAAGTGTGTGTAAATATACAAAATTAATTGTATAATATCTTTACATAACATCCCCATACCATTGTTTACATTCTTGTTTTGTAACTGTGCGATACATTATAATAGATACAAAAGACTTGTGTATACAAATCTTATAACTGTGCAGTTGGTGGGAGCTGTCCAACACAAAAGGATCCAGAGACCACCGCATTGTCTTACTTCTCAGTATCTGGAAGGGGAAAAGTAATGGGATGAGCAAATCACAGCTCAGTAAGGAAATAGATGCTAACAGGTAGATACTATACTATCTACATAACCTATGCATACATAAACAAAATCATGTTTCAATGTAAATGAAAATATTACTAGAAAATGCATTCAAGCATTCATTTATCAAATCACGAACTCTCTTTACTTTTCTCAAATCATTTCTTTTCACCAAATTTTTCTTTTTTGAGTTTCTCAATTTCTCGTATCTCTAAGACAGATATGAAATTTTTGATAATCTAATATCAACGATAAATAGCCACAGACAGTGATCCCAGGCCTCACTGATCAGGTGTGCACAGAGCATCACTTATCCTAAAGGGGGATGGGTCAGTCCTACCATCCGGCTTATCTCAATCAACCTCATCTTCTCATATACTCACGGTATAAGGTACGTCATGTGTCATCTATGCGATACTCGTATTCACGTGCACCCAGCACGGTACATAGTATACCAACGGACCACTACACAGTTCTACGTACGATCGTGGATCCTAGTCCATCTACCAACTCCAATGAACTTTTCATCTTGAATCATGTCTTATATACCAGGCCAGCTATCAGCGTGACACACAGTCATCGCAAAGCTCCAACGCGGTACGATTTATCGTTAGGGTCCAGCTCGTTCCAAGGTCGTCGGCTGGTATCCCCTTGGGTCCTAAACCCTCAAGTTTACCTCAACTCAGTGAAAACGGGTGCGAGCAAAGCTCCAACACTTTTCTCAAAACAATCGTGCGAGTTAAACTCCAGCACGATTTATCAAAACATGCAGACGTATGTGAGTGAAACTCCAGCATAGACCACCAATTCATCAAAACGAGTGTGAGATAAAGCTTCAACACCATTTCACATCTCAAATTCAATAGGTGGCTATTTTTTCTTTTAAAAACTCAAAACATGTTTATTTACATAGCATGTCGTCTCATACTAAACATGTAAAACTAGCTAACCTGCCTATTAACATTTCTCAATCTCAAAATCAGTACATGGATGAGAAAGTATCAAAACATCATGAATAGATGTAAAAGCATTGAAAACATGCATGTTAGACTATTTTTCCTTCCTATATCCCGTTTTCACAATATATATGTATATCTAATACTTTCACATAGATTTCCATAGCTCAATAGCTAAACATATTAATTCTAGCGTCGTAATTACTCAAATCGTAGAAAAGAATGTACAAATACCTCTATCGCTAACACACAGTCCCTTACCTCGAATTGCGCACGTATTTCTTCTATTACGTTTGCTCCGTTCGCGATCCGGGTTAGTCGTGTCTCATGTATTTCGAGCTACACGTATAAATCATCAAGTTATTTTCTTTTCCCTCTACTAAACATACACATTGTCTTCTATTTATCTATTCATATTACTCAAACCCTTAATCACATTTCACTCTTCCACAAATATCATTTTACCATCTTTTAAGGTTTCCATCACTTTTCCATGTCTTTCCTCTCTATAAATATCCTTTAATATCACTCACCCATCACTACATTCATCATTCCTATCAACATTTCACATATCATTCAACCCACTAATGCCTAGAAACCATATTTAGAAGCTTGAAGGTTGAAGAGCTTGTCCCATTTACTTAGTCAAACTTGTGGTAGTCACAACTCCTTCCCTTGGTCACACGAGATTTTCGGGTATGTTGTTATCCTTGCTGTAAGGAACAACTTTTCCTTCTTGAGCTTCTTCCAAAATTGGCTGAAATGTAGTGATTTTAAGAGTGAGAAAGCTCGAGTCTTGAGAGAAAATGGCATGTGAGGTTTGGTGGGAGGGAAATTTTGAGGTTTCAGTCAAATCTCGAGAGCCTTTTTATAGATGCAGGCTTATGAGATTGATCTGATCCTTGTAGAGATCGATCTCTGTAAGGTTTGGTAGTCATTTTTACCAAACACAACCACTACAAGATCGATCTTCTTCTATTATGAGATCGATCTGTCGAAGGTCAATTTTCCTCTTGGAGATCGATCTGCCTCTTGTAGGAGATCGATTTACTCTTTACAGAACCCTTAAGGAGATCGATCTGTCTAGGTTTGAGATCGATCTGTCTCAAACAGAGAGTTAAGGAGATCGATCCGCTTGCCTTAAGAATCGATCTTCTCATCACAAAATGCTTAGCAGATCGATCTGGCTCTATTGGAGATCGATCTGTCTTGCTCCATAGCTCAAACTAAGATCATTTTGGCTCTTCCTGATTGATCTTTCATTCTATGAGATCGATTTAACTTTCATATTTTTCAGTTTTCCTACAGTTTTTTTGCAGTAACTTCACTCAAAACATCTTAAATTTGTTGCCATAGTCATTTTCTTATTCAATCATCTTTAAGACTTGAAAATGATATTCTTTCATACTTCATACACTTTAAAACTTGTGTAGAGTCTTTATCTAGCCAAAGGTATATAATATAAACTAAATGGGAGTGCATAGCTAATGCAAATCTTCATTTCATTTACTACACTACTCATTTTCTATTCCACTCACATTCATCACATGTTTAAGTCTATTTCTTCATATTCATTCATAATGTAACTTGTACATACAATCACCAACTCTCATTACAAGTGTGTACATTTAACTTATGGACTTTATAACACATATGCTTCACATTACTAGTACATCATCATACTTATGAATTCATTTACATATGTTCAAGGTTAAACCTATACGTGGTCTCACATTATGTGGGAATGTAGATTTTAGGCAGTAATTGAAAATCATCAGCATACAAATTTATCATTGTTTATTGTAAGATTTTCTATTGACTGGAATCAATCTTGTGTTTAGAGAGGATAATTGCTTAATTTGAAGTGATTTTGGTTTAGTAAAAGAAAGAGAAAAGTATATTAACTTGAGAATATTAATTGATTTATATTCAAGTTGTTGAAGTACAATCTTTAGACTTCTATATGGAGTGATGTAATTCGTTAATGATGAGAGATTAATTTGTGATAATGGTTTCTAAAAATTAAGGTATAATATGAGATTAATCCTGATAAGGTTTAATGGTATATGACACATATTATGTGTTGTGTACACATAAAAGGTTAAGGTGATTATTATCGTAAGATCCTATTATGGAAGTTGATTTTCATTGAGTATTTCAAATTATAGAGATGTGTTTTGTGAAGATAATTTAAGCTGCGTTAGTACATAATATAATTCATATTGTGGTTAAACCAATAATTCATGAGTGATTTATATATTTGGTGATCTGGAGTATGTATTAAATTTTGAAGAGATTGAGAAATCAATGAGATTATGTGATGTACGTGATTGGTGTTTGGAGTTGTGATTTTGATATGAATTCTATTATTTGGAGTTATAATGATTGAAATTATCGACTGATTTTTCTTATTGTTCTTAGGCTCTAATTTTTAGTTGGAGTTAATAGTGTATATGGTTAATAGAAAATTTTAAATTATGTTATAAGCTCTGCGAAGAGTTGCATCGTCATCTATAATTGATCTATGAGATTTGAAAGCTATTAATATTTGAGATTTGAGATAAGTTGGATACTCATAGATTTATGTTTGAATTTGTTGGGTGTGAAAAACTTATGTTTATTACAAATTTCTGCTATATTGGTTTCATATTTATCGTAGTGTATGATGGTCAACTGATGATAAATATTCTAATATAGTGAAAAGGAAAAGAAAATCAATATCCAATAGTTTATAGGTAACTAGAAAGTTTGTTGATATCATTATTCAAATTTAAAGTTTTATGTGGTTATAATTACTTAACTTGATTTGAAAATTTTATTCTAAGAAATTTGGTGAATAAGAAATTATGTAGATCTCGGACAATGTTATGAACAATAACTTTGAGGTTTTCACGATTATTTTCGAATAACATATTAGAGTGAGTAGTTAAAGTGTGATTGGATTTAAGTTACAAACTTTTGGATTATTGTTAATCTAACAAGTGATTGATCTTTAATGTGGATGTTAATTTTGACTGAAGCCCACAGTAGTAAGTACACTTTAGATCCTAGTAGTACCAAAATGTACCAAAATCTATGAAGGGTGTATTAATGGCCTGGAATAAGACGGGATGTTGCAGAGTTTTTATCTAAGTGCTTGGTGTGTCAGCAAGTAAAAGTAAAACACTAAAGGCCGATAGGTTTGCTTCAAACTTGACCTGTGCCAACTTGGAAGTGAGAGCACATAACCATGGATCTTGTTATGGGTTTATCTAAGACTCGGAGAAAGCATGGTGCAATTTGGGTAATTGTGGATAGACTTACCAAATTAGCACACTTCTTAGCCATTAGCTCCATTACTCCTTTGAATGTGTTGGCAAAATTATTTATCAAGGAGATAGTCAAACTCCATGGCACACCAGTTAGTATCACATCGGACAAGGACTCTAGGTTCACTTCTCGATTTTGGAAGCAAGTTAAGGAGTCCTTAGGATCTAAGACACAGTTTAGCACATCATACCACCCACAGACTGATGGGCAATCCGAATGGACAATACAAACTTTGGAGGATATACTACGTGCTTGTGTGATTGACTTTGGAGGTTCTGAGCACTTGCTGTTGACAAAGTTTGCGTATAACAATAGCTACCATGCCAGTATAGGAATGGTCCCGTATGAAGCTCTTTATGGACAGAGATGTAGGTTACCGATCGGTTGGGAAGAGGTTGGTGACAAAAAGATTTACGTTCTGGACTTGGTTGAGCAAGCATATGAGAAGGTGTGTATGATTTGTAAAAGGCTTAAGACAGCCCAAGATAGATAGATAAGTTATGCAGATCATCAGAGAAGAAATTTAAAGTTTGATGTTGGTGATCATGTCTTTTTAAAAGTTTATTCGACAAAAAGGTGTTATGAGATTTGGGAAGAAAGGCAAATTGAGTCCTCGGTACATAAGACCATTTGAGATATTAGAGCGTGTTGGTGAGGTAGTGTACCGACTAGCTTTACGTCCTCAGCTAGCCGAGGTACATAATGTATTCCATGTATCCATGAAACTGGTTTGGATTCTAGATAGGAAGGATAGAGTCCAGAGGTCTAAAACCATTCTTGTCAAAGTTCTCTGGCAACACCAAACTACTGAGGAAGCGACTTGGGAGTTGGAGAACTTGGTGCGAGAGAGATACCCACAACTTTTCTGACTTGGCTCGAGAATTCGAAGGACCAAATTCCATAAGGTGGGGAGAAATGTAAGATCACTAGCTTGTAATTCCGATAATTAGCTAAATACTAGTTCACTTGGATGTTTATGCATGAATAAGTCCACGAAATAAATTAACTAGTTAATAAATATATTCATGCAATTAGATTTAGGAAAGTTATTAAATATAGTTTAAGGCATAAGGTATAAAAATTTAAATAAAAATAGGTAAACAAAAGCTAAAATAATTTAATCATGTTGATTTTAAAACAAAATGTAATTAAATGATAAAAAGGAGTTAATTTTATAATTTAAAAGTATAATTTGGAACATATATGCATAGACTAACTAAATGATAATTTAGAAGCATAATTTTTAATTAAATGATAAACTGTAATTAAAGTAGTTAATTGAATTAAAAAAAAACTAAAGCTAAAGTGTTTTTTTTTTTTAAAATAAATAGATTAAAAAAAAAAGGGAAACCCATCCCCTTTCTACCACTGTTGTTCGCAATCCCGAGCGTCGGCGATCGAGACCTGCACCGGTGAAACCAACAGCCTCCCTTCCCTGAGGCATTTCCTTCTCCTCTGCAACCTTATACTTTGATAATGATTGCGAAATCTCATATGCACTCCTTACTAAGCGAGTTGAAAACTCACCCCCTCATTTTCTTCCCCCCACAGATTGTTTACAGTGAGTGATAGTACCTGCTGCGTATCTGACATAAGCTGGTGGACGAGACTCCCCAAGCTATTGCTTGTACACACGAGAGGTATAATTCAATTCATTTTGTATCAAGACAATTATGTAATACAGACACTTATATTTAAGTAATGTTGGGATGTAATCAGTATGATATATGTATGATAAGTGGATTTCTTTTGATATCATATTATTTGGTTAAAAGATTGTGGATGTTTGAATGATCCTCGTGATATTTGGTAGGAGAGGTTGACTGACATTATACAGGAATGCACATCGAGTAGGAAGTTTTAATAAAAAAAAATTTTAAATTAGCCATATTTTTCGTGCTTCCGAGCTGTTATAGATTTGGTGGTACCAGAGCAAAGTTTGCCTAGTACTGTCAGTGTCAAGTAATTGAAAATAGATTACATCTCAAGTGTCTGTAATTGTCTAGTTATGAATTGAATTTAACGGTTAAAATTTTAACCGATGTTTAATGTGTACGCGCAGGTACGTAAGAGATAAGATATGAAGGGAAAACGAGGTCGTCCTTGGAGGTAGGCACAATCACCTCCACCACCTGAACCACAGCCTGAGAGTCCTAACTCGAATTAATCGGCTGGAGTAGGATGTATGACAGGGGTTCGAGCAGATGACAGCGCTATTTGCATAGCATTTCAGGGCTAATGCCTCAGGTACCACACCTACCCCGACTCTTACACCACCACAAGATTCGTCCCCACCTCCTATACAGACTGAACTAGTGTCACCCGCCGTTCAGCCTCCGGCACAGACCAGGCTCGATGATAGAAATATGGGTCGGTTGAAGGATTTTCTTAAGATGAATCCGTCGACATTTAAAGGGGTGAAGGGTCCAGTAGAGGCGGAGGAGTGGCTAACAGAGATGAGAATAATCTTTGACTTTCTGGGATGCACTGATGCAGAGAGGGTTAGTATGAGTACCTACATGCTTAAGGAACAAACTTGATGTTGGTGGAATACCACTTAGATGTGAGACCCCATATATGTATAACTTTGTAATATATGTAAATGGAATTATAAGACAAATGATTTTAAATCATGCAACTGTGAATGAATTGCAAATGAGAATGAATGAGTAACATGGGTGCATGTAAAGATTAAATAAGGGTTGAAGTGGTTACAAACTAAACGAATAGAACTTAAAGCATCCGGACTGGAGATAAGGACTTAAAACATGGAACGATAAAGCATGGATTACAAAATTATGTACTTATTCTGATTTCCAAGCAAATACATAAGTTTCATAACACGAAAATCATAGGAAATAAGTCTCTCTATGCGCGAAGTAGGATTAAAATGCACAATGAGTATTAGAGCAATGGAATGGGAATTCACCTTTGAAAAATTTGTAAAAATGCAGCAAAAGGGCTGCAGATGGGAGGCTAGATCGATCTCCCATTATGTGCAGATTGATCCATTATGCAAAATAGGACAATTTCACGTTAAATAGCCAAGGCAAGATCCATCTCCCTATCAAGCAAATCGATCTCCCCAATGACCAGATCGATCTACATTTACCTCTGTCAAGCCCAGATCGATCCTCCCTTAAGTGCAGATCGATCTCCTTATGTTACTGCCAAAGAGAGATCGATCTCTTCCCCATTGAACAGATCGATCTCACCCTGTAATGCTTGAACATTTTAAAAGCAAAAACCAAAAGCAGATTGATTCCCTACCTAACCATATCGATCTTCTCACCATTTTTCTATATAAACCCGACGACAAAAAGCTTCAATCTTCAGGAAACTTGATCTCTCTTCATTTTCACCTAAATACTAAGCTTTCTCTTTCTAGGATACCCATCTTTTTTCATAAAGATTTGAGAAAAAGACATTAGAGCAAAGTTGTTCACCTTGGGGAGGAGAACAACATATCTTGAAGTCAACATCCAACTCATTGGATTGAAGGATCTAAGTAGTCTTTCAAACTTGGAAGAGAAGAAAGTCAAGCTAGGTAAGTTTCTAATGCACCAACTCCAAATGTGTTTACCTAAATGATGCTATGGGTAAATTGGTGTACATTTCAATGGTTGAAACTACCTAGGATATAATGAACCAACAATGACCTAGAAATAGGATGGTGTGAGAAATGAAATATGGAGTTAATGATGAATGGGATATCTTAAGGTGATAATGGTGTTGTGAGTATGATTTTAAGATGGTGGTGTGAAATGAATTGTGAGATTGACCAAATGGTAAAATGTACATATATGACATTAGTGAAATGTATGAATGAATGAGAGAATTAAGGGTAGAGTATGCACTCCCAAGTGCCTAATAAGTAACTAAGGTAGTTACTAGATAAATTGACTAGAAATGGCATAACAATGACCAAATACAATAGTGGGCCAACCTTAACGAAAAAGACTCAATGAGATATGCTGACTAGTTGAAGTTAGAATATGAGTGAGCAACATTAACTTGAGTGATTGGTAAATGAAATGCAGCTCCCGAAGACATGTCCGGAGCAAGTTGAGCCCAATCGCGAGAGACGGGAAAGGAAGAGAGTCGCTTCCAAGTAAATTGAGGTAAGAGAATTATGTAGACTCTTAGAGATATTTGTGCGCATTTTGGGCGCATTATGTTTCCTAGAATATTTGTGGTAGTAGGAACAAAATGAGTGTTTGAAGGGCAAAGAAAGGGAATTTGAGAAATGTATATGAAAACAAGAGCATGATGCTTTGAAAATCATTTTTATTTCTTTTTAGCTTGTTATTGGTAGGTTGACTAGCATATTAAATAATTTGCACGAGAAATAACTTGATTTGGTTTTATAACCATGTTTTGCAAGGAATGAGTCACCTACATGAGTTTGTGGAAATGAAAACGTGCTAGAGCGTTGCTCGCACGAGATTTGACATGGTTACACATGCATTAGTGTTGGAGCAATTGCTCGCACTGGAGTTTTACATAGATTTTATGACATTGTGCTGGAGCCTAGCTTGCGCTAATTTTCATACGAGTTTTGACATTGTGCTGGAGCATAGCTTGCACTAGTTGTCCATTATACTTGTTGTCGTGCTTAAGACTACTCGCACGTGATTTTATGATATGTTAGGAGCCGTGCTGAGAGCTTCGGGTAGGCTGTGCCACGTCGATTAAATAGGCTCGCATGTGCGTATTGAGATGTGGCAGGATATATTGTGATGGTATGGTCCATGCAGTATGTTGTACCGTGTAGGTAGCATGAGGTAAGTTGTACCGTGTGTGATATTATATATGCCATCTTCGGACGATGGATTATGCTATGGACCGGCGGGTTGGACGTGACCCACCTCCCGTACGAAAGCAGATAGAGGTGATACCTCGCATACTAGGATCCGTGTAGCCTGAGATCACAAAGGATATGACCATAATCCTAGAGGATATTTCCCTTATTATATTGTATGCCTATCTCACATGTCTATTGATCAATGATAAATCCATGTTTTTGAAATGTGTTTTGTGGGTCAGGATAGTCCATGGGAGGGATTGAGTCCTGACGAGTGAATGATTTTGTATTAGCTTGTGTTATGAATTGGAAATGTTTTTTTTTAGTGCACGTTGCATGATGATTTACCATGCTTTGACCTTGATTACACATGATGATTTTTCCATGCTAAGCTTTAATAACTGTGTATTGATTTATATAACATGATTTTCTTTACATGGCATAGACATAAGCATGAGCACACGTTTTGAAGTATCACAATAAATATGTGGTTTAAGCATGACATCACGATCACGTAGATAGTGCATTTATCTACCTGTTCACATGATTGCCTTACTGAGGTCGTGGTTTGCTCACCCCTTTATTTTCTCCATCTACAGAGCATTTACAGTAGATAGAGAGTGACTGAGGATTGGATTTTTGGTGTCCGTTGCATCCTATCACACGAGGTATACACATTTGTATGGTTTTTGTATCTAGATATGTACAAGCACAGTAATATCTTTTAATATAATTTTGGGGATATAGAGAGTTTGTAAACACCTGTAAACGATAACTCTGATTAAGAAATATAAGTGTTTACTTTTAAATGAATTGAAATTTTAAATGATTTGGTTGGATGAGATTGACATCGATATACAGCCCAACTGTTGGTGGTGTAGCTATTCACGATCAGGTAAAGTAAAGGTAAAGATTAATTAATAAATAACGAGTCAATTATTAAATTTAAAAATGGTCAAAATTTGTAGTGGATTTCGGTGGTTTGAGGGTCGTGACACTAGAGTATATTGACTGCCATCCATCCAGTGATCAATTGGGAGACTTTTCAGTCGGCCTTTCGAACCTAGTATATCCCTCGCGCTCCCAGAGGAAGATGCAAGCGGATTTTTTGAATCTAGTACAGGGCAGCATGACAGTCGACGAATATGAGAACCGATTCACCGCTTTGTTGAGATATGATCTGGAGACTGTCAAGGACGAGGAGCGTCGAACAGAACGATTTGTTTATGGGTGAGACCAGCCATTCGAGATAGATTGATGGGGCTCTATACTACTGAGTTTAATGATGCCCGAAGACGGGCACAAGAAGTTGAGAGGGGACTAGAGTTGATATAGTCCCAGTATGAATCCCGAGTTATAACCAGGGATAAGGGTAAGAGACTTGCCGTTTCCCACATTGACTTCAGGAGGGGTCTTTTTAAGAGACAAATGGTCGAGGGACCTAAAGGGAGAATTGATAGACCCAGAGTTCCTCCCATTACTATGGAGACCCCTTGAGGTGTCAGACCCGACACTAATATCTGCAGAGATTGTGGTCAGTCGTATGAGGGTACTTGTTTCTGGATACTACGTGGATGTTTCAGGTGCAAGGACATGGGTCACAGGGTAAAGGATTGCCCGTAGCCATAAAGACCACATCCTCAAGAGCCTTATCGACAACAGCCGCAAAGAGTAATCCCCTATAGACGGGTAACGGCTGCTAATAAGGGAAAGAAGTCTGTCACTAAGGGGCGTATATTTGCTTTGGATAAGGAGACTGCAGACACTTTGTTCGAAGCTATACGAGGTACACTTCTTGTCTGTAATCATGAGGCTCATGTATTGTTTGACCCAGGGTCCACGCATTCCTTTATTTCAGTACACTTTGCATGTAAATTAAATTTATAGCCTGAACCCTTAGCTCATATTTTACGTGTAAGCACACCCATGCGTGAATCACAGAGTACTGATATGGTATGTAGAAAGTGTGAGATTAAGGTGGGAGATAAGGTAATGTTAGCAGATCTAGCTTTATTAAATATGTAGGGTTTTGATATGATTCTAGGGATGGATTCGTTAGCGGCCAATCGCGAGTCTAGACTGCTACACTAAGACTGTAACTTTCTCCTTATTTGAAAAATTTAGTGTATGTTTGAATGTTAAGGAATGAAAATATGTGAAGATTTTTGTGAGAAATCTTATTAATATAATTATGATTTCCTGAAAACGATGATTAGATTATTGATGTGAAGGTTGCATCGCACTCATCTTTGATATCAGTCGGGAACCTTCGAGAATAGTGGACTTACGGGTAGTATGCGAGTTTTCGGATGTGTTCCCAGATGAGTTATCGGGTTTACCATCGAAGAGAGAGTTGGAGTTCACTATCGATTTAGTGCCAGATAACCAGCCAATCTCTAAACCTCCCTATATGATGGCATCGGTTGAATTGGAAGAGTTAAAGAAACAGTTGCAAGAGCTGCTTGACCAGGGTTTTATTAGATCCAGTGTGTCACCATGGGGAGCTCCGATTTTGTTTGTGAGGAAGAAAAATGGTAGCCTCAGATTGTGTATAGACTATAGACTACTGAACAAGGCTACAGTAAAGAACAAATACCCTTTACCAAGGATAGACGACTTGTTTGATCAGTTGAGAGGGGCTTCTGTATTTTCTAAGATTGACTTAAGATCGGTCTATCACCAGGTAAGAATCAAGGAAGAGGATATTCCGAAAAAGGCCTTCAGAACTAGGTATGACCACTACGAATTCTTAGTGATGCCCTTTGGTTTGACGAATGCCCCCTGCTACTTTCATAAGTTTGATGAATGAGGTATTTCGAGACTATCTAGATTGGTTTGTGATAGTCTTCATTGATAATGTCCTTATATATTCTCGATCCTAAGAGGAACACGCACAACATTTGAGGATTATGGTTCAGATACTTCAAGACAAGCAGTTGTATGGAAAGCTTAGTAAAAGTGAGTTTTGGTTGGATCAGATACCTTTCCTTGGTCACATTGTATCTAGGGACGGAGTGTCAGTTGATCCGTCCAAGGTAGAGGTTGTACTTAATTGGGAGAGACCGAGGACAGTTAAAGAAATTCGGAGTTTTCTGAGACATGCAGGATATTACAAGAGGTTTGTTGAAGGATTCTCCAAGATTGCAACTCCTCTGACTAAGCTTACATGCAAAGACGTTCTGTTTATATGGTCGGATCAGTGTGAGCAAAGTTTCCAAGAGCTTAAACGACGATTGACTATAAAACCCATTTTAACGATTCTGAGTGGATCTGGAGGCTTCACAGTGTATAGTGATGCTTCCCATCTGGGTTTGGGGTGTGTACTCATGCAGCACAGAAGAGTGGTTGCTTATGGATCACGTCAGCTGAAGGACCATGAGCAAAACTACCCCACACATGATATGGAGTTAGCAACAGTGGTGTTTGCATTGAAGATATGACGACATTACTTGTATGGGGAAATGTTTCAGATCTTTACTGACCATTCGAGTCTGAAGTATATTTTCGACTAAAAGGAGCTTAATATGAGACAAAGACGATGGATGAAGCTCCTTAAGGACTATGACTGTGAGATTTTATATCATCCGGGGAAGGCGAATGTAGTTAGTGATGCCTTGAGCAGAAAGAACATGGTTTCTGTTATGATGATCAGGGAATGGGATCTATTGGAACAGTTCTCCGGACTCAGGATAAGAGTTGAGGAAGCAGAGGTTGGATTTATGGCTAGCCTACAAATAGAGCCCAGTATTTTAGATCAGATTAGAACTGGACAGAGAAGTGATCGGAAGTTACTGGATTTGGTTAGCCAAGCTGAGAAGGCCCCGCAATCAGATTTTACAGTCAGTGATGATGAATTATTGAGGTTTAAGGGTCGAATTTGTGTCCTGAGCAATGATACCTTGAAGTAGCAAATTTTGAGGGAGTCTCACTGTTCTCGTCACACCATGCACCCAGGTAGTACTAAGATGTATCAAGACTTGCATAAGGTGTATTGGTGGAGTGGTATGAAATGGGAAGTGACAGAATTTGTAGCCAAGTGTTTGGTGTGTCAATAGGTAAAAACTGAGCATCAAAAGCCCGGAGGATTACTTAAGTCCTTGCTAGTGCCTAAACGAAAATGAGAGCATATCACCATGGACTTTATCATGGGATTACCGAGGACCCGAAGAGGTCATGATGCAATCTGGGTAATAGTAGATAGATTAACTAAGAGTGCCCAGTTCCTTACCACAAAGAGTACAGATACCTTGGGTGCCTTAGCTGAGCTATATGTTAGAGAGCTAGCTCGACTGCATGGAGCCCCAGTGAGTATAACATCTGATAGAGATTCCAGGTTTACCTCCAGATTTTGGACTCATTTTCAGGAAGTCATGGGATCTAGGTTGAATTTTAGTATCGCCTATCATCCTCAGACTGACGGTCAGTCCGAGCGGACTATATAGACTTTGGAAGATATGTTGCGGGTGTGTACGATGGACTTTAAGGGATTATGGGATGATCACTTGCCCTTTGCTGAGTTTGCATATAACAATAGCTACCATGCAAGTATTGGTATGACACCTTATGAGGCTTTGTATGGTAGGAGGTGTAGATCCCCTATAGCTTGGGAAGAAGTGGGTGACAGAAAGGTAATTGCTCCCGACCTTGTTGAACAGGCAGTTCAGACTGTGAAGATTATTTGTGATAGATTACGGGCTGTTCAAAGCTGACAGAAGAGTTACGCTGATGTGCGTGACGACCACTCGAGTTTCAAAATGGAGATTTTGTGTTTCTTAAAGTATCTCCAAGTGAAGGTATCATGCGATTCGGGAAGAAGGGGAAGCTGAGTCCCTGTTTTATTGGTCTGTTTGAGGTATTAGAGAGAGTGAGAGATGTCGCCTACAGGTTAGCTTTGCCCCCACAGCTTTTCGCGATTCATAATGTCTTCCACGTCTCGATGTTGAGGAAGTATAATTCGGATCCCTCCCATGTCAACGAGTACGAGGCGTTAGATATCCAAGGAGACATGAGCTATGTAGAAGAACCTGTCCGAATTCTCGACAGGAAAGAAAAGGTACTTCGGATAAAGAAAATTCTGTTAGTAAAGATTCTCTAGAAACACCACTCAATCGAAGAGGCAACTTGGGAACTCAAGAGCTTAATGAATCCAAAGTTTTGGCTCAATTGAGAGGTGGGTGAATCGGTTTTTCTAAGAATTTACTAAATTTAAATTTTCTTGACTAAAATTGCATTTAAGTAAATAAAAGACTATAGAAATAAAATAGAGTAAATGTGCAGGAAATAAAGAGTTAAAGGAGAGAAGTTGCAAACACAGTAATTTATCGAGGTTCGGCCAAATCTCTTGCCTACGTCCTCTCTTATTGACGTTCTAGTCAAGGTGTCACTTCTACTACTAAAATAAAGCTTTACACTTTCCTTTTACAGGTTAAGGAATAACCTCTCTACCTCTTTGACAGATGAAGATATTCACTCTCTTTTACAAAAGCTTACACACAAAGGAACTCTCTCCTTTTTTCAAATGAGAATGAATACAACAGTGTTTACTCAAAGGTAGGTAAGAACAGCTTAACAAAAGCTTTCAATAGAGAAATTAATACACTCAAAGCTGGGAACTCAAATGACACAGTACAAAATATCTCTTATGTTGTTCTAAGTCTTTTGAGTGTCTTTAAGTCTTCTATTTATAGTTTCAGAAGGTTGGTGAAGCATTAATTGCATTTTCTTCCTGTTGAAAATTTGTATAAAGAGCTGTTGGGAACCTCCAGCAAAGTGCCAGATCGATCTTCTATCTTGACAGGATCGATCTTCTAGGTCAAATTCCTGCAATATCAAAGTAATTCAAAGCAAGGAGATCGATCTCATTCTTAGAGAGACCGATATCATAATTCATAAAATGTTAGTGCAGATCAATCTGTCGAACCAAAAGATCGATCTTAGAAACTCTTTGTTTAAAGAAGATCTTCAGATCGATATTGCAAGTGTTCTCGTATAATGGAGATCGATCTCTAATTACACCAAATCGATCTCATTACTAACTTGAGAAGATCGATCTTTATCCCTAGGGGATCGATCTCATAAACATTCTATCTAACAAAGATCGATCTAAGACACAACCTTGCCTTAGAGGAGATCGATCTCCTTTTGAATGAACTTATCTGAAGATCGATCTCATAACCCTTGGAGATCGATCTCTACTTCCTTAAAACCCAGTAATTGATCTCTATCCTCTGAGAATCGATCTTGAATCCTTTAAACTTTAAATAGATCGATCTCTCATCCTAGGAGATTGATCTCTCATCCTTTAAAGCCCAATTTTTGGCAAGGAATTTTATCTTAAGATGTTCTAATTCATTTCTTAACATGTTTTAAACATCCCTTGATTTATCATAAGCTCTTTTGAATTACCGTTTTGTCATTTCAAAATATATCAACTTAACAATCTCTTCTTTTTTGATATGACAAAAATAATTCTATAAACTAAGTTGAAAAACATGTTTTATCTCCCATTTAACATATGTCATTGGATACACATCCAGCTCCCCCTAAAACAATGCATAATTAGTTTTAAACATGTTCTAAGCTCCCCCTTAATTTATGCCATTAATTCTTCTCCCCCTTTTTGTCATATCAACAAAGCACACGTAGAGGCACAACAAGAATCATAGAGCATAAAATTGAACAATATATCTGAAATAATGTCAGTTCAAAATATATAGGTTCATACAAGCAACACAAAAAAGTATCTAAACATGCATATCCTAAGAAGATGGCGGGGGAAAGCGATTAACAAGGTCATCAACGCGAAAACGAGTAGATTGTAACTCATCAAACATTGCCTGTTGTGTCGCTTGAAGTGCTTTAAGTTGAGACACGATATGGTCTTAATGTGTTTCAAGATGTGTGTAGCATTGTGCAAGATTATCCATCATTGTATCAAAATATTGCCTAAAATCCATTAGCATGGATGTAATAGTATCAACTGGTGCAGTAGAAGGAGCAACAAACGCAACAGGCTCCTCAGTGGGTCGTACCTTAGCAGGCGTTTCTTCCTTCATAGCGGCCTCCTGGGGTAATTCACTCTTCTTTCGCCACTGTCCCTGGAGATCTTTGTAGTAGCCCGCGTGATGAAGTGTACTGATGTTGAGGACACTCTTTACGGAAGGCACCTCACCATTCTCACACGAGCAGTCAACCTCAAGTTTTTGAAGAAGAAATGCAAGTGGTTGAGGAAAAACTATGGTTGACGCTTGACCCCGAATAATTTTCAGCCAATCTTCATAAACAAAGTGTACAAGATTTAGCTTTTGGCCATTAGTAGAATGAAGATGATGGAGCTAAAACCTATCAAGTTTACGGATGGTGGAGTGTCAAGTACCAAAGGGACGTAGGTTCCATGAAATGATGAGGTGAAGCAACCTAGGATGCATGGGCAGGTCTCACCTTGAAGATTAAGCTCTAATGGTACCTCTTCGTTCTCATTTGTCAAACCTTCATTCGCAATCCTAAAGACATTTACCAAAAGTTCGGTATCGACGGTAATAGATTTGGCCATTACAGAGGTCTTGAAACCTAGAATTTTACATGAGTCATTGGGAGAATATATAAGTTCGGGATTTGAAAAGAAGGCTCTAATGATACTTGGAGAAACTGAGGTTTGTATATTCAGAAAGTTGAGCCAGCCATACTCTTGAAATTTTGCAAGATAAGGGAAATCAATTCTATTTAGGAATGAGAAGTAGATGGTTTGCCAATGCTTTATTGGCATTGTTAAAAGGTATTCATCGAATCTTTTTCTGATAGCCGAAGTTTGGAAACATCGACTAAATGTGGTAGGTGGTGTTGGATTCGATGGTTGAGAGGAGGATGATGGTCTAGAGGGTTTAGAAGCTACTGTTTTTAGTCTACGCATATTGTGAGGAATTTGGCAGACAAGATAGTCACACAGGAAGTATGAGATTTGACAATTGTGAAATGAAACTACACAACCAAGTTAATCATATAGGAACAGATCGATCTAAAGGTTCACTAGAGCTAATAAGATACGACCTACAGTGACTTTTGACGAAACAATAATGACAGATCGATCTAGTGCGAAGAAAATGAATAAATGAACACATTTGAGTAAAACAAGGAGTGTAGGTCAACTGAAATAAGAATCAATGTGAAGAAATTCGACGAAAACTTACCCAGATTGACCGAAGATTGAAGATTGAAGAGTGCGGCGCAAAGAGGAAAAAGTTAGGGATTTTAAAGATTTGGGGATTTTGGGGTTTTGTTCGACATTTTAATGACCCAGAAGTTAATGAGATCGATTTGTCGAACCCAGAACCCTAAGTAGATGGATTTGCTATAATGCTAAGATCGATCTGAAAAACACAGAGCCTTAAGGAGATCGATCTTATGGAATTGAAGATCGATCTGCTTAGCATGACCTTACTGCTTTAGGCCAATTTGAGCATGTTAGATCGATCTATAATAGGAAGAGATCGATCTCTCATACCATTTGCCCAAAAAACTGATTGAAAAACAAGTTGAAAATGATTTTAAAAATTAAGTTTTGAAATCTATAAACCTTAGGGAGCATTCATAAGTCCTAATTCACCTCTAAGAAAATAGAATCTCTCTTTGTCAATTGGTTTGGTGAAGATATCAGCTAATTGATGCATAGTATCAACATAATCTAGAACTATATCACCTTTGTGAACATGGTCTCTAAGGAGATGATGTCGAATTTTGATGTGTTTTGTCCTAGAATATTGGATAGGATTTTTAGACAGGTTTATAACACTGGTATTGTCACATCTTATAGGAATTTGATTCATGTCTATACCATAGTCCCTCATTTGTTGCTTAATCAACAAAATTTGAGCACTACAACTAGCAGCAACTATATATTCTGCTTCAATTGTGGATTGAGCTACACTATTCTGTTTCTTGGAGAACCATGATATCAATCTATTTCTTAAGAATTGACATGTTCCAGATGTGCTTTTTCTATCTATTTTGCACTCTCTAAAATCTGCATCTGAATAAGCATGAAGTGGAAAAGTGAATCTCTAGGATACCATAAACCTAATGAAGGTGTGTCTTTTAGATATCTAAAAGTTTTCTTAGTTGCTAATAGATGTGACTCTCTAGGTAATGACTGAAATCTAGCACACAAGCATACACTAAACATTATATATGGTATAGTAGCAGTGAGGTAAAGCAAAGAACCAATCATAGACCTATATAGTTTAGTGTCTACACACTTACCACTTTCATCCTTATCAAGCTTTAAGCTAGTGCCTATTGGAGCTGCTTGAGGTTTGCAATTATCCATCCCAAATCTTTTGAGCAAGTCATTGGTGTACTTAGCTTGGTTGATGAAGTTCCCATCCTTAGTTTGCTTTACTTGAAGTCCCAAGAAATAGGTGAGCTCTCTTATCATACTCATTTCAAATTCACCTTGCGTAGTTTTAGCAAACTCTTGGCACAAAGATTCATTAGTTGATCCAAAAATAATATCATCTACATAAACTTGAACTACTAATAAATCTTTATCCTTGGTTTTGATAAACAAAGTTGTATCAACTTTTCCTCTTGAAAATCATTTTTCAATAAAAAACTTTGATAGTCTCTCATACCAAGCTCTAGGAGCTTGTTTCAAACCATATAATGCCTTTGAGAGTTTGTAAACAAGATTAGGATAACTAGGATCGTCAAAATCGGGAGGTTGCTTAACATAGACTTCTTCACTTATAAAACCATTTAAGAATGCACTTTTCACATCCATTTGATATAATTTGAAATTCTTATAACATGCAAAGGCAAGTAATATTCTAATGGCTTCTAGTCTAGCTACCAGAGCATAAGTTTCATCATAATCTATGCCTTCGTCTTGTCTATAACATTGAGCAACCAATCTAGCTTTATTTCTTATAATAACATTGTTTTCATCCATATTGTTTTTAAATAACCATTTAGTTCCAATGATAGGATAATCATTAGGTCTAGGAACTAAATTCCATACTTTGCTCTTCTCAAATTGATTTAATTCTTCTTGCATAGCTAATAACCAATTGTCATCATCTAATGCTTCATTGACATTTTTGGGTTCAATTTGAGATACAAAGACTATATATTGGCATACATTTCTAAGTGTGGATCTTGTTTTAACTCCTAGATTTGGATCTCTAACTATTTCACAATCTTTAACATATTTAAGTTCTCTTGAGCACATTGGTTCTCTCTCTTCATTTTCTTGCTCAATTACCTCTTCCCTATTGTTAATGTCATGATCCTCTAAACTATTATCTTTCATGCTTGAGGGTTCTTCTAAGACTTCATTAAATATTTCTACATCCTCATCATTACTAAGGTGTCTAGTTATGACATTTGATTCATCAAATATTACATGAATTTCCACCATTAATGTCCTTTTGTTGTAAACTCTATAGGCTTTAGAATTTAATGAATATCCTAAGAAAATTCATTCATCACTTTTAGCATCAAATTTTTCTAAATTATCTTTTCCATTATTTAAGATAAAACATTTGCAACCAAAAGGATGAAAATAACTAATATTTAGTTTCTTTCCCTTGAAAAGTTCATATGGTGTTTTCTTTAAAATTGGTCTAACCATTGCTCTATTTATGATATAACATGAGGTATTAATAGTTTCAGCCCAAAAATACTTAGGTAAATTGTTTTCACAAAGCATAGTTCTAGTCATTTCCTCTAAGGTTCTATTTCTCCTCTTAACAACCCTATTTTGTTGTGGTGTCCTAAGAGCAGAAAAATTATGGCTAATCCCTTGATCATTGTAATATTCATCAAAACCAAGATTTTCAAGTTCTTTGCCATGATCACTTCTAATGCTAGTAATGGTATAACCTTTTTCATTTTAAGCTATCTTTGAATAAGTGACAAATTTTTCTAAAGCTTCATTCTTCACACTTAAGAAAAATACCCATGTAAATCTAGTGAAATCATCTACAATTACAAATCCATAGTGCTTACCACCAAGACTTGTAGTTTTAGTTGGGCCAAAAAGATCTAAGTGTAGTAATTGAAGTGGTTTAGAAGTTGACACACAATTTTTAGGTTTAAATGTTATTCTTTTATGTTTTCCCTTGACACATGTTTCACATATCTTGTCATTTTCATATGATACCTTAGGTAGACCAACTACAAGATCTCTTTTTGCTAGCTTAGATAATACATGCATGCTTGCATGTCCTAGTCTTCTATGCCACAACCAAGGTTCTTTTTCCCTAGCTACCATTAAACAAACATTTTCACTTCTTAGTTCATTTAAATGAACTATATAAATGTTTCCTTCTTTATGTCCTAAGAATGCTACTTTATTAGTTTTAGTATCTACAACATGACACTTCAAAGAATAAAAAATTACTTTATAACCTTTGTCACAAAGTTGGCTAATACTAAGTAGATTATGCTTTAAGCCTCTAACATACAAAACATTATCTATGGAGAAGGAATCGTTACCGATAGGACCACTTCCTTCAATTTGGCCTTTGGAGTTATCCCCAAAAGTGACTTCTCCACCAACCTTTGATTTGAATGAACTAAAGTGGCATTTGCTCCCGTCATATGTCTTGAGCATCCACTATCCAAGTACCAAGCTTCCTTTGACTTTGTCTTGTGGCAATGCTCAAGTTCCTACAAACATCATTAAGCTTCTGTTTTAGGTACCCAAATTTTCTTGGGTCCTTTAGAGTTAGTAGAAAATAATTTTGACCCTTTAAGGATCCACTTCAATATCAATTCAGTATCTTTAGAATTTATCACATCTTTAGGTATCCAAACTTTTCTAACTATTTTTCTTCTAAATGTTGTCATTCCAATATTGCATTTATATGATGAATGTCCTTTATTATTACAAAGTGAGCAAGTAGTAGTTAAGTCATGTATATTCTTTCTAACTAAGAAGTTCTTAAGATGGGTTCCTTTTTGCCATTATATCCTACACCATCTTTATCAAAGAAGGCTCTTTGAGTTTCTAGCATGTGATCTAACTTTTGTTGTCCCATGTAGAATCTAGAGAAAGAATTATGCAAATTCTTGTTCTTTTCCTTTAAGTCATTAATTTCCAAATTTGTATTTTCCAGCTTCTTTTCCTATACAAGTTTTTCATTTATGAGCAAATCATTTTCTTTCTTTAATTTAGATATTGTCTTCTTATATTTTTCATTCATGCTTTCAAATTCTATAACAAGATCATGAAAGGCATCTTGCAACTCATCAAACGAATAATCATTGGAGTTAGAAGTTACCTTCTCATCTTCAAGTGCCATGAAGCAAAGATTGGCAGCTTCTTCATTATTAGAGCTGTCACTATCGCTCCAAGTTGCTATCATAGCCTTCTTCTTAGGTTTCCTATCATTTGAGTTCTTTAATAGAGGGCAATCAAATTTTATATGACCAGGCTTTTTGCATTCATAACATACAATAGTATCATTGTCTTTTCTATTTGGTTCTCCTCTATTTAGTTCCCTCCAATGGGTTCTCTTAATACTACCACTTCCTTTCATTCTCATGAATTTATTGAACCTTTTGACAAACATTGCCATTTCAAAATCTTCTTCATCACCACTCTCATTTTTGTCATCTTTTATTTCTTCATGAGTGGTAGATTTTAATGCTACACCTACTTTCTTTGGAACCTCTTCATTCCTCTTTAGCTTCATCTCATATGTGAGAAGTGATCCTATTAGTTCATCTAACGACAGTAAATGAGGATCCTTAGACTCCTCAATGGCAGTTACTTTGGCTTCCCAAATTTTTGGTAAGCTGTTTAAAATTTTCTTTACCATTTCTATGTTAGTATATATTTTCCCTTAAGTCCATTTATGATGTTGATGAATCTAGTAAACATTTCACTAATAGATTCTCTTTCTTTCATTCTAAACAACTCATAGTCATGTGTGACCATACCTACTTTTGTTTCCTTAACTTGAGTAGTTCCTTCATGAGTTATTGACAGTTTATCCCACACTTGTTTTGCATTTTCACAAATCGAAACTTTATTGTACTCATTTAGTCTTAAGGCACAAAACAATGTGTGCTTTGCCTTAGCATTTAAATTAATACTTTGTATGTCATAATTATCTCACTCATCTTCCTCCTGAGGAACTTCTTTTCCCTCTACTTTCTTAGTTGGGATTTGTGGACCTTTGACAATAATCCTCCACACTTCATAATCATTGGCTTGGATGAATAACATCATCTTAGTCTTCCATAGGCATAGTTCTCACCATTAAACATGGGAGGCCTAACGATGAAGTGCCCCTCTCCCACCATGCTGGTTGTTACATTAGTTTGAGCCATAGAATTGTTCTAACTCTTAGGATTTCGCTCCTATTTAATCAAGAGTCTAAACTTTGATACCAATTGTTGGTTCTACTGAGAGGGGGGTGAATCATTTTTTCTAAGAATTTAATAAATTTAAGTTTTCTTGACTAAAATTGCACTTAAGTAAATAAAAGACAATAGAAATAAAATAGAGTAAATGTGCAGTAAATAAAGAGTTAAAGGAGAGAAGTTGCAAACATAGTAATTTATAGAAGTTCGACCAAATTTCTTGCCTACGTCCTCTCTTCTTGACGTTCTAGTCAAGGTGTCACTTCTACTACTCAAATAGAGCTTTACACTTTCCTTTTACAGGTTAAGGAATAACCTCTCTACCTCTTTGATAGATGAAGATATTCACTCTCTTTTATAGAAGCTTACACACAAAGGAACTCTCTCCTTTTTTCAAATGAGAATGAATATAATAGTATTTATTCAAAGGTAGGTAAGAACAACTTAACAAAAGCTTTCAATAGAGAAATTAATACACTCAAAGCTAGGAACTAAAATGACACAATACAAAATATCTCTTGTGTTGTTCTAAGTCTTTTGAGTGTCTTTAAGTCTTCTATTTATAGTTTCAGGAGGTTGGTGAAGCATTAAATGCATTTTTTTTCCCGTTGAAAATTTACAGAAAGAGCCTTTGGGAACCTCCAGTAGAGTGCCAGATCGATCTTCCATCTTGCCAGGATCGATCTTCTAGTTCAAATTCCCGTAATATCAAAGTAATCCAAAGCAAGGAGATCGATCTCATTCTTGGAGAGATCGATCTCATAATTCATAAAATGTTAGTGCAGATCGATCTGTTGAACCAACAGATCGATCTTAGAAACTCTCTGTTTAAAGAAGATCGATCTTCATATCGATCTTACAAGTTTTCTCGTATGATGGAGATCGATCTTTAATTACACCAGATCGATCTCATAACTTTACTGACTTGAGAAGATCGATCTCTATCCCTAGGGGATCGATCTCATAAATATTCTGTCTAACAAAGATTGATCTGTAGATTGATCTAAGACACAACCTTGCCATAGAGGAGATCGATCTCTAACCTGACCAGATCGATCTCCTTTTGAATGAATTTATCTGAAGATCGATCTCATAACCCTGGAGATCGATCTTTACTTCCTTAAAATCCAGTAATCGATCTCTATCCTCTGAGAATCGATCTTGAGTCCTTTAAACTTTAAACAGATCGATCTCTCATCCTAGGAGATCGATCTCTCTTCCTTTAAAGCCCAATTTTTGGCAAGGAATTTTATCTTAAGATGTTCTAATTCATTTCTTAACATATTTTAAACATCCCTTGATTTATCATAAGCTCTTTTGAATTACCGTTTTGTCATTTCAAAATATATCAACTGAACAAAAAGTACCCTCGACTTTTTGAGGAATGACTTGGTTTTAATTTGGAGGACCAAATTTCTTTAAGGAGGGGAGGAATGTATGATCTGTAAATTTCTATGTAATGTTTATGATTTCAGAATGTACAGACAAGTTACATTACATATGAATCTCAAGAAATGGATGTTTTTAAGCTCTAAGTGTGAATGGAATGTAAAATGAGTATAGAAGCAAATGAATGGAAGTTTAACTTTGGAAATCTGAGAAAACTGCAGCTGGAATGCTGCAGGATGTAGGGCAGATCGATCTCACTGCAAGGGGAGATCGATCTCATCTGCTTGTAATGTCATGCCAAGATATCCTTCAAGAGAGAGATCGTTCCCTCACTCAAGTAGATCGATCTCAAGTTATTTCTGTATGGACTAGATCGATCTCCTCCCATAAGGCAGATCGATCTCTAGTTATCTCTGGATAGGCCAGATTGATCTCTTCTAAAGGCTAGATCGATCTCTAAAGCCTTCTGCTTGAACCAGATCGATCCCACCCCATGAACAAGATCGATCCTATCCCCTTGAGCAGATTGATCTCCTACCTGCATTTTTAAAATTCTGAAGGAGTTTAAGCAAGGGAAGATCGATCTCCACCTCTTGAAAGATCGATCTCATAATGTGAAATCTATAAAAAGCCTAACAATCCGTGCTATAATACTCGTAATTTTCCATGTATTTGTTTATATGAAGATACGATGTATATGTACGTTGTTACAAAGATAGCTTGAGAGGCTATGATGTATGTGTCTGTGTTGTACATGTGTATAAATGATAGGAGGATGTAAGGATTTTAAAAATTTACTGAGACATCCATGATTCTAAGTTGTGTGCACAAGTTTCATTAACTACGAACTATGTGAAATGGATGCCATTGTGTGTAAAGTGTGCACAAAATGCAAATTGAGGTATGCAAAAAATTTGGATGAGTGTATAGGTGAAAATCTGTAGAAAACTGCAAAAAATGAGGGTTCAGGGGATGATAGATCGATCTCATGTGAAGGAGAGATCGATCACCCCTCATGAAATGCCCAGAAATTGTCGAATGGAATTAGGCAGATCGATCTCATAGGAAGGCAGATCGATCTCCTCAACTCTCTGTTTGAGACAGATCAATCTCAAGCTCTCAACAGATTGATCTCCTTAAGGTCCTGTACGGAGTAGATCGATCTTCTACAAGAGGCAGATCAATCTCCAAGAAGGAAATTGCTTACAAACAGATCGATCTCATCAAGGAAGAAGATCGATCTGCTAATAGTTGCATTTGGTAAAAAGGACTACCAAACCTTACAGAGATCGATCTCCACAAGGATCAGATCGATCTCATGTGTCTGCATCTATAAATAGGGCACGAGATTTGGACTGAAAACTCAGATTTTTCCCACCAAACCCTTTCCTGCCATTTTCTCTCAAAGATCCAAGCTTTCTCACTCTAAAAATCACTACATTCCAACTATTTTGGAAGAAGCTCAAGAAGGAAAAGTTGTTCATTGAGGTAAGGAGAACAACATACCCGAAAATCACACATTGGTGTGAATAAGAGAAGGAGTTTTGGCTACCACAAGCTTGGCTAAGTAAATGGGGTAAGCTCTTCAACCTTCAAGCTTTAAATATGGGTTTCTAGACATTTGTGAGTTTAATAATATGTGAAATGTGGATAGGAATGATGATTGTAGTGATGGGTGAGTAATGTTAAGAGGAGTTTATGAGGGGAATCTGTGAGAAAGTGATGGAAAACTTAGGATGAGATATAGTGAGTACAAATGGGAAGTATGAATAGACAAGTAGAAGACAATGTGTATGTTTAGTAGATAGAAAAGAAAATAACTTAATGATTTACACATGTAGATTGAAATACGTGGAACATGGTTAACCCTGATCGCGAACGGAGCAAACGAGACGAAGGAAATACGAACGCGATTCGAGGTATGGGACTGTATGTTAGCGATAGAAATATTCGTACGTATTTTTACTACGATTTGAGTAGTTACGACGTTAGAAATAGCATGTTTAACAATTGAGCTATGGAAATTGATATAAAAGCATGAATGTGCTATATATATATAGATATTGTGAAATAGGGATGTGGGAAGGAAAACAGCCGACATGCATGATTTAAATGTTTTTACATCTGTATAATGCTTTGATGATTTCTCAACTCTGTGTTGATTTTGAGATTGAGAAATGATGATGGATAGGTTGGCTCATTTTACCTGTTTGGCATGGGACAACATGCTACGTAAATAAATATGTTTTGAGTTTTGAAAAGAGAAAATTACCACCTATCGGATTTGAGATGTGAATCGGTGTTGGAGCTCTAGCTCACACCTGTTTTAATGACTTTGAAAATGCTGGAGTTTCACTCGCATATGTCTACATGTTTTGATAAACCGTGCTGAAGCGTGACTCGCACATGGTTTTATAATGATAATGTTTTGGAGTTTTAGCTTGCACATGTTTCTATGTTTTGATATGTCGTGTTGGAGTTCATCTCGCACGATGGATTTGAGAAAGGTGTTGGAGCATTGCTCGCACCAGTTTTGCTGAGTTGAGATGATACAGTGCTAGAAGTTGTTGCTCGCACTGAGAGATACCACGCTGGAGCCTTGCGATGACTGTGTGTCACGCTGATTGCTCATTTGGTATTTGAGACATGGTTCAGGATGAAAAGTCTATTGGAGTTGGTAGATGGACTGGGTCCACGGCCGTACGTTGAACTGTGTAGTTTTTTGTTGGTATACTATGTACCATGCTAGGTGCACGTGAGTACGAGTATCGCGTAGATGACACATGACGTACCTTATATCGTGAGTATATGTGATATGAGGAGATGAGGTTGATTGAGATGAGTCGGAGGGTAGGACTGACCCATCCCCCTTCAGGCGAAGTGATGCCATATGTACACCTGATCAATGAGGCCTAGGATCACTGATTATGGCCATATGTCGTGGATATTAGATTACCGAGAATTCCATGCCTGTCTCAGAGATAAGAGAAATTGAGAAACTCAGAAATGAAATGATTTGAGAAAAGCAAAGAGATTTCGTGATTTGATAAATCTCTTCTTTTGAATGCTCGTGCTATGATAACACTGTTTATGACATGTTTTCAAAATGGGAATATCGTATACTTGTTTTCATGAAAATGCTTATGTGAGAAGTAATGTTTAAATGCATTTTCTAGTAATATTTCCATTTATATTGAAACATGGTTTTGGTTTAAGCATGCATGAGCTATGCAGATAGTACAATATCTACCTGTTAGCATCCTTTTCCTTACTGAGTAATGGTTTGCTCATCCCACTACTCTTCCCCCTCCAAATACTAAGAATAGGAGAATGCAGTGGTTTCTAGATTCCTTTTGGGTTGGACAGCTCCCACCAGTGGTAAACGTATAAGATTTGTATACACACGAGCATTTGTATCTATTGTAATGTATCACACAATAATGAATTGAAGTTGTAAACAGTTGTATGGGGATGCTATGTAAAGATATTATATCAAACAATTTATTTAGTATATCTACACACACACACACACCTGGGAGTGTGAATTAAAGTTTTAAAATTTTTTACTATAAATGCATGGAATTTAGTAAATACATTGACTCATAGCCCAACCGTAGTAGTGTATGTATGGATAAATGGGCACCCGGAAGTGGGGTGTGACACGTGCCTTCTTCCTCAGACATTCACAACTCTTCCATTTTTAACAAAGAAAACCTAGTTTCTCACTCTAGAATACCACCCTTTCCAAAAAGATTTGAGGAAAAGCTATTTGAGCAAAGTTGTTCATTTTGAGGAGGTGAACAACATAATCAAAAACTAGAAGTTGAGTTGATCGATTGAACGAGAAAAAGGATTTTCCTTAAATTTGCAACAAATGAGAAAAGTCAAGCTAGGTAAAACATCAATATACCAACTTCTAGTATGATAATCTAGACATTTAGATCAGTTGATTTGGTGTATACATTGTTGGCTTAAATTGTAAGATCCACAATTTTGTATATGTAACCTTATGAATTTGTGATGTGTATATAAGTCACAAATAATGAAAATCATGAGGAATGTATATGTGAAGTTTGTAAATGTGTATGGAATGAATACATGCAAATTTTAAAGTGTATAGCAAGTGTAAGAGGGATATTTCCATGAGTGGAATGTGATTATCTTGAGTTTGAGTGGTTAAGTAAAATGGAACGAGTTTATACTTCCATTTGGGGTTATATTGTATACCTTTGACTAAACAAAGAATACACACAAGTTTTAATGTGTATAATGTATGAATGGAAGTCATTTTCAAGCCTTAAAGATGGATGGATGAGAAAATGACTATGACAGCAAAATCTATGAAGTTTAGTGTGAGTTACTGCAGAAACTGTAGTAAAATTTGGAAAATATGAATGAGAGATAGACCTCATGGGATGAGAGATCGATCTGGAAGAGCCAAAATTGCTCTTAATTGAGCGATGGAACAGGTCAGATCGATCTCCAATGGGGCCAGATCGATCTGCTGAGCATTTTGCGTTGAAAGAATCGATCCCAAGAGGGTCAGATCGATTTCCTTAAGCTATTGAGTTGCAACAGATCGATCTCCTTAAGGTTTTGTGTTGAAACATATCGATCTCATGAAAGAGCAGATCGATCTCATGTGGTTTGGAAGGTCGGTTTCAATAGAAAAAATGCAGAGCAGATCGATCTCCTAGGGTAGCAGATCGATCTCATCAAGACAGTTCTATAAATACTGGTCTTCTGCACTTCATTTTCCCGAGAGTTACTATTCCATTTGAGAACTAAACCTAAACCTAGCCAAGAAACACTAGAAAACTTCAGTTTGTGATCAGTTTTGAGTGAGATATAAGTGAGCAAAGTTGTTCTTAGCAAGGAGGAGAACAACATACTTGAAAACAAGAGATTGATATCAAGATTTGAAGGAGCAAGAAGGATTTTACCATTTTGGTGAAAAAGGAAGGAAATCTCAGCTAGGTAAGATTTAATGCACCAAGTTGATATATGTTAAACTAGATGTGTTAATGAGATTATTGGTGTATATATGATTTGTTGGAAATGAAAGGAGAATGAAAAATCACCATGACCTAGATATTGGCATGAAAGTGAGGAAGTGATGAGGAAATGGTATTAACATTGATTTAATGATGGAAGATGCATGTATGGAAGATTATAAGGTAATCTTATGAAATGCATAAATTGGAAATAAGGAGAAATGAAGGTAGCTATGTGAAAATGTGGATTTATACCATATTTGGAGAAAATGATGAAAAACTATGTATTAAATTGAGATTTGGCAAATGAAATGAGTATAGAGTGATATACTAATGCCAATATTTATAACAGCTTCGAAAATTATCTTGGAAGCTGATCGGATTACAAGAGTGAGCTGAACCGAGGAAGAGAGGTCACTTGACGTGATCTGATGTAAGGGAATTTCGTGAGTAGCTAGACATGGCTACACGTATTTTGAATAACATTTCAATAACTATATGTTATATGAATTCCCTTAAAGAGATATGTGTTGCGATAGAGATAAGTGAGAATAAGAGTATTTTATCCAAAAATAGGGTGAAAATACCTAAGAAGCATGTTGTGACCCAAAATACATGAGTTACATGATAAAATGGCTAATGGTTTCTTAATTATGCGAAAACAGCACATTTGAGTGCTTATTTGATTTATTGTGTGAAATGTGATTTGAATAGCTATCTATATGGTTTTGTGTGAAAACCACAAGTGCTAGAGAATACTCGCACTATATTTTGAGATAAGCATCATATAGTACTGGAGGATATACTCGTACTATATTTTAATGCTATTTTATGCATGTGAGAGTATTGGGAGTATTGCTCGTACTTAGTTTGTGATTGATGCATATAGAGTATTGGGAGCTTTGCTCATTCTCAGTTTTACATGATAGAGTACTGGGAGCATTGCTCGTACTTAGTTTTCATGATTTATACGTGATATAGTACTTGAGTAATAACTCGTACTTGATTTGAAAAGAGAATTATGCATTAACCTAGTGCTAGAGGTTACTCGCACTGGTGTTGAATATTTTTAGATGCATACACAATGTTTAAGAGGCGGAGTGTTGATTGTGAGTCACACTCAAGACGCGCACTGTTGTTTTTACGTGATATATAAGACATGTTAGCAAAACCGTGACGGTTTCCTCCGTGTAGACTGAGTGTCACACTATTGAGATGTTCGCACGTGGATTTAGAGACATGGCATTTATTCCATAGTATGAGGGCTAAGACTTATGGAAAGCACCCCGACTATGATGTATTTCCATGGTGTGAGGACTAAGACCTATGGAAGGCATCCCGACCATGAGGAGAGGGTCCACGGGTGTACGTTGTACCATGCGAGTGGCATGGAGTACACTGTACCGTGTGGTGGAGTTGTGGAGTTGAGGAGTTTATAGCTGGCGGTTGTGATGGACTGACGCCCCTCCCGTTACAGCAGTGATACCCGCACACCGAGATCTGTGTTGCCTGGGATTTCACATTATAGGATATGGCCATAGTCCAAGAGAGTATTGCATTTAGCCGTTGAGTCTCACATGTTATATCACTTGTTTTCATGATACAGTTAGACCTGAGAGAGATAGGTCGAAAATCGGTTATTGTGTTGTGTTGTGAACTACCATATTTATTGTGATTTAAATGTAAATGGCATGATTGATATAAAGGCATTCCGAATTTTATAAGATGCATTGTTTTGCATGAATGCCTATATTTGATAACTCAGCATGATTTTAAGTACATGAAATCTATTCTGTACTATTATTATATCACTTTAATACATGCTTTGAGATGAGAGAAGGAAAGACAAAGCCTTATTTTTAGTAGATAGTGCTCGACAGTAGATTGAGTCCGGCTGAGGTATAGCATTCATTTTATCCGCTGCCTATCCATCTTACGAGAGGTATACACACTCGAACATTTTGTATTGAACAATGTTTAAGCACAGTTATGTAAGCTATTGTACGGTCGGGATGTATATGTACAAATACTGTATAACAGTTTATATTATAGAAAAGAATACTAAATTCTATGTATATTGTGAATGAATGTGAGTGAGTGACTAATATCGAATCACAGCTCAACTGTTGAGGAGAGAAAGGTAAGTAAAGTAAACAACGAAAAATTTGTAGTGGTTTTTGGTAAGTCACGGATTGAGGTTGTGACATAAATGTTCATGTACTTGCTTAAACAACCATGACCTAGAATGGGTTTAGTGAGAGAAAGTTGAAATGGCATGGAGTTAATGATGATTTAAACATGTAGAGATGTTATTAAGCATGTATAGAGGATTCTAAGATAACTTTGTGAAATTCATATGTTGGAATGGATGATGATTGAAAATGGGTATAAGAAGTGTTCCATAGAGAACGAAAATGATGAATTTGAGGTATTGTGAGGCTAATGTTGGTTCAATATATATATTAAAATTATAAAATAAATCAATTATCTCTTTAAAATTAATTATCTATTTTAATTTTTATGAGATAAACATCTATATTTATATGCATTAAAGTTAAAGAAAAATAAAATATTATTGATCGATTTCTTCGCACATCTTTTTTTAATATATGTATTGATGCTCTTTATATGCATTAAAAACATATTTATTGAAATAATTAATTTTGGTATAAATGTTTTACTTGGATGCATTTTTAAAAAAAATATATATTTATTTCATATGAACAGCGGTATGTGTGGTAAGATGAATTTTCTTTTTGGTAAATCTTTTCTTAAAAAATTAAAATTGAGTATTTAAGTCTATATATTTTATCATTGAATTAAACTTCCATGTATTTTTTCCAATTTTCATTTCATTGTTTTTTCGATTTATTTGTTCAATTGTTTTGTTTATTTATTTGTTCAATCATTTTTTGGGTAGAAAGAGATAAAAATATTCATATGAATTATCTATTCTTTTGAAATGTGTATTATCGATATTTTATTTAATTATTTTGAAGTAATTTAAATTTTAAAATTTCAAATATTAAATTTTGTTTGTATTTTTACTTACATTTTTACTTTATTTACTTGTTATGTTTGGGACTAATATAAATAAAGCTTTTTACAAAAAAAAAATCATAAAAATAGAGTTTTTAACTTCAATGGAGTCATATAAATTCAAATTTTAACAAAAAATCAATATCATGTATAAAACATTAACAAATAATTTATTACTGGTTAATGTAGTATGAATTATGTAACGACCCTTGACCCTTGAAAATTTGAGAGATTTTTTTTTGAAACTTAAGTTTCTCACTTCTTCCTTTATTTACAGTGTCAATTTATTTTCCTACTTCTTTATCCAAAATTATATTTAAATTTCACATTTTGATTTATATGGTCGATAGAAATTTCGACAGCATAACGGCTTATACATAAGCTTACCTACCTGCAAACAAATTGTTTTTAACAATCCTAGATATCCACAACTACCAAACATGTTTTTCAAATCCACATTATCAACCCAATACATCCATTTCAATTCAAGACTAATCACTTTAAGACAAATTCCCAAAAACTAGTATTCTTTACATTTGTTTTCTTACAAATTACATCCCAACAAAATATTTCTAATATGTGTCTGTGCAAAAAAATGTGTCTGGCAAAGGAATGTAACTGTATACCTTTTCCACGTGTACAAAAAGTAGCCTAGGGTAGCTCTTTCCCACCAGCCTACGTCATGTACGCTGCAGGTAGCGCCTATAGATCACTGCAAATAATCTGAAAGGTAGAGGGGTGGGCTTTCGAAAAAAAGCCTAGTAAGAAATGCATTTAAAATGATCATGGTGGTTGAACACACTGAATTCATGATAAAACTAAAAGATAGCATTTCTTTACAAATATCACATAGCTTCCAAAATGCATAAATGGAAAGCGTAATCAATAGAAATATAAATTCGAGGTAACAAATCTATTCAGTTGTATCAAAATCTTTCGAGACTACAAAACTTCAGAATCTTTCAAAACCCATAGAACTTAAAAAACATAACTGATGCATAAACATGTATCGAAGGATCAAAATCTTATAACATAGTTCATATCGGATGGAGACTAGGCTAACTTATAGGATTGTCATGCGATGATAACATAGTCATCCTCCGTAGAGGGAAATCATAAATATGGTTATGGCAAGGCTATAGATGTGATCAAGGTCCTACAACAATTCAATCACACTCGAAGGCGGAATTCATATATGTCACGGAGGCGCGCATGACAAAAATGCATTGACTGTGTGGCACTTTGCATCTGTAGGACCCAAGAGGTGGCCCCCACAGTCACACAGACGGTGTGACACTTTGCTCCCATAGAACCCAAGAGGTGGGCCCCACGATCGCATGTCATTGTGAACCACATGTCACTTTGCTCCCATCGAACTCAAGAGGTGGCCCCCGCAATTCCACTATACATTGTCTTTTTGTCTCAAAACAGAGTTTTCAAAATCTTTCTTGGGTTTTATAGCCCATAAACTCATACCGAGTAATAAAATCGAATTTCTTGTAATCTGAAAACTTTCATAAAACAGAAAGACTGTATTCACATACCAAATTTTATTTTTCTCAAAAACATTAAATCAATTCATACGTAAGTTGAAACCATAACATTTATTCAGAAATCATGCTCGAACCTATGCATTTAATTTCATATGGCATTTCTTTATTTCGAAAACATGACCAAATAAAACTTGGGCTTAATAGGTGTAGAGTTTTGTTTTACAATCAAGGGCTACACGAGAAAGCTAGAAAACGTATAAATAAATCGGAGTCTAAGGATAGGGATACCATTACCATCTTAAATTACACCCCTTACCTCGATTTATCGGAAGTACAAGTTCGAGTAGTGACGCCTCCAAGTAGACCTGACAATCTGTGTATCCATGTCATGACACGACACGACACGAATTAAAACACGACACGAATTTATGAAACACGAACACAACACAAATTATAAAACGTGTCTGATACGTAAACACGAACACGACACGTATTTTATACGTGTGACACGAGACACGACACGATTGACACATTATAATTATTCGTGTCACACGACACGACACGATAAACACGAAAAAATATAACTGACACGATTAAACACGACACGGATGACACTGTTAAAAATAAAATGTATTCAAAAATTAAAAAAGCCATAATATTTATTGATTTAAGCAATAATTTAATTTACATACATTCAAGTATTATTAACAAATATAACATAAAAATCTTCAATCCATACTATCCATAATATTTATTTAAAATTACAGAATATATCAACAGAACATAAAGAGTTAACATTAAGTTAAAAAAACATAAATAATCAACAAACATTCAAATATTAAGTTTGCAGATACCAATTCAATACAATGCAAAAAACAACAATTCAAACAGTTAACATAACTCAATAAGATTCAGTAAATTGAAAAAAACTAGAACACTTGAGTGATGTTGAATCTTCTTTACTAAGATCCAAGTTGATGGCACTATCTATCATCTCCTCAAAGTTCCCATTAACATCATCACGCAACCAATCTTTGGAACAAACAATTGCCTCCACAATATCTGGATTAAGTGAACTACGATACTGATCAAGAACTTTGCCACCAACACTGAAAGCAGATTCAGGCGCTACTGTGGAAACAGGAATACTCAAGATATCTCAAGCCATAGCAGCAAGCTCAGGATACCGATAATGACTTTGCCTCCAAAATTGCAAAATATCCATTTCTTGATTCGTAGCAACTCTTTTTTCTTCCAAATACAACTCCAATTGAGACTTTTTAACAGCAACACCATACTCAACATCAAAAGTCTCAAACTCCTAATTGAAAAAAAAAAAATCAAAATCATGTATTCATGGACACTTCAAACAAAAACAATATAATAATTAACAAACAGTAGCAAGCCATAAATCTGACGTAATTCCCTATTTGAATAAACAATGTGTACAAATGCCAATACATAATACAAAAAAAATTCTTTTTAAGGATAAACAAATAAGAAAAACATTAAATAAATATAATTAAAATTCATCTTTCTTTATAAAATGAGACAAGACAACGTTTACTTACCTTCCAAATATCATTTTGATGTGAACTCATATTCATGATATCAGATCCCACACCATCAACAGTTTCGCTGTTACTGTAAGACCCCGTATATGTATAAGGGTAATGTGTGTACTTGGATCAAATAATATGAAGGGACTTGTGATGTAAAATATGATTGATGTAAGTCCATGGATTCAAATGTATGTATGTGTAATATAAGTTGTAACGTACATACAAGTTTCATTGAGTATGAATACGGAGAAATGTGTTCTAGCAAGTGATGGATGTGATTGAGACTCAAAATGAGTAGTGTGGTAAAATGGAATGGAGTTATGCTTCCATTTGGTTTTATGTTGCATACCTTTGAATATACAATGAATGCACACAAGTTTCAATGTGCATAAGGTCTGAATGGATGCCATTTTCAAGTTATAGAGGTGGATGGATGAGGAAATGGCCATGGCAATAGATTGAGGGTGTGTTGGTATGAGTTGCAGCAATGAAACTGCAGGAAATCTGGAAAACATGAGGTCCAGATCGATCTCCTAGGATGAGAGATCGATCTGGAAGAGCCAGAATGCTCTTATTTGGGCGAAAGAATTGAGCAGATCGATCTCCAATGGAGCCAGATCGATCTCTCAAGCATTCTGTAGTGGAAAGATCGATCCCCAAGCACCCAGATCGATCTCCTTAGCTCTCTGTTTGGGAGCAGATCGATCTCATGCTTCGACAGATCGATCTCATGCTTCAACAGATCGATCTCATTGCTTCGACAGATCGATCTCAAGCTTAAAAATGCCATGAAAAAGAGGGATTTTAAGGGACCAGATCGATCTCCTCTTGGACCAGATCGATCTTCTCAAGTCATTTCTATATAAGGAGAGCTGAAAATCTGGAAATCTCGGAACCTCCCATTTTCAACCCCAAAAACCCAACTTTCCCTCTCTAAAATCAGCCATTTTCAGTGAGATTTAGAGAGAGATCATTAGAGGCAAAGTTGTTCCTATCAAAGAGGAGAACAACATAGTGAGAGGGCATTTTCCCATTTGTGGAATTGAAGGAGTTGAGGGCATTACCAATTGGAGCAAGAAGAGAAATCATATTGGTAAGATTCTAACACTCCAATCCAAATGCATTAGCTATTTAATTGACTTTGGAGTTGATTGGTATGAGTATTGATGGATAAACTACCTAGGAATGCAGTGGAAGTGGTGTGACCTAGAAAGCTAAAATGGGTATAATGTGAGGATATGTGGGATTGAATGAGCTTATGATTTATGGCATGCTAAAGTTGTTATTGGGGTAATGTTTATGATTGTAGATGTTAAATGGAATTACTGGGTGAGTTGGAGAAATTGTGAAAATGGGTATGTTTATGATTGATAAAATGCCATAGTGAGGGAATTCATGGAATATGAACACCATGAGCTTAATGTCGATTTAACATTTTGAATAAGTTAATAGGCCTCAGAAGATCCATAGACTCGAGTTATGGGTAAAATAATGAAACGAGGCCCAATAAGCTTTAATAGAGGCTATAGGTTAAATTGACTATAGCAAGCATAAGGGTTGCATTGTATGGATCAAATATAATGCGGGATACGATTTTGTGCAGTCCCGAAGAGTTCGTTGAAGGCGAACCGAACCGTACGAGTAAGCAGCTTAAGGAAGTGGAATCACGCATCGCGATTCCAGGTAAGGGAATTTTGTGAGTATATAGAGATAGCTGCTCGTATTTTGAATTGGGTGAATATTGGGTGTTGTATGAAATGCATGATTGCTCAAATAAATGTTGATGGTATTCGTGAAAGATGATGGGTATATGCGTGGTTTTGGATTTGAAGTGGATGTTATGAAAAAGGGATAGTAAGGCTAATAATTGCATAAATCATGTGTTTTGAATGCTTTTACAAAACACAATGCTTTGATTTGAGCAAATAAAAGGATAGGCTGGCTAGTACTTGAATGATGTTGTGAAATAGCCCATACGAGGCACTAAGCATATTATGAGATGTTTTGAATGCATGTAAGCCGCCTATCGCGTGTATGTGATATAATTCGCGTTAGAGCCTCGCTCGCGCGAGATTTCTATGTTTTCACTTATGTGAAACGTGCTTGAGCTTAGCTCGCACTTTGAAATTGAATTGTGATGATGTTTATAAACCGTACTGGAGCTTCTGCTCGTACGTGGATTGTGAATGGTTATCTTATGAGTATAACCGTACTAGAGCTATGCTCGTACGCGCCTCTTTATGAGAAGATGCATGATGCATGAGTCGTGCTAGAGCTTTGCTCGCACAAGCTTGTACAATGGGATTCGTATAGGGTTGTGAAAGTGGGTAAGATCCTTAAGCCTTACATCCTTAAGCTAACATCCTTAAGCCCGAGGAGGCAGGGAGGCTCTGTTAGGCGGGGAGGCTCTGTTTGGTGGGGAGGCTCTCTTACGGTGGGATCCTTAAGCCAACATCCTTAAGCCCAAAGAGGCGGGGAGGCTCTGTTAGGCAGGGAGGCTCTCCTACATGGGTATGGTAAAGGTAAGATCCTTAAGCCCTACATCCTTAAGCTGACATCCTTAAGCCCGAAGAGGCAGGGAGGCTCTGTTAGGCGGGGAGGCTCTGTTCGGTGGGGAGGCTCTCTTACGGAAAGGACCCTTAAGCCCTACATCCTTAAGCTAACATCCTTAAGCCCGAGGAGGCAGGGAGGCTCTGTTAGGCGGGGAGGCTCTGTTCGGTAGGAAGGCTCTCCTTCACGGAATATGGAAAACTCTTGGTATGGGGTAGATAAGACCTAGGAATGGCACCCCCAATCACGATATGAGTTTGCAGAGTACGCTGTACCGTGTATATCACATGGAGTACGATGTACCGCATGATGGTTATGTGATGAGAAAGTCTGGCGAGGGATAATCCATCTTCGTGCCAGCATGATACCCCGCACACCTGGATGCGTGTGGTCTGGGATGATTTATGATGTAATGGTTCACATAGGCACTTTTGATATAGTGACCTAGATTTATACACATGCGTGAATTGTGGAATGTAAATGTGGTTGTGGTTTGTGAGTTGATTTGGTGGTGTTATGTTGTTGATTCAAAAAGGAGGTTTCTAACTGAATTGCCCTTTTATGAATTTAAATGAGATTGAGCATGAGATGTTTTATACATGATGTCTCTACCATGTTTTATATGCCAATGCACATGATTTGATACATGATATATATGTATATTCACATGGCATAGTTTTAATTCCTCATGCTCCTACTATAAACGATTTATGCATAACACTATCAGCATGTAGATAGAGTAGTTATCTACCATGCTTGCATTATTGCCTTACTGAGCGTGTGGTTGCTCATCCCACTCTATTTTTCCCCCTACAGAGCGTGCATAGTAGCCCAGTGAGGACTGAGGCGTATTATTTTGGACTCCGCTGCATCTCCATCGCTAAAAGGTATATACACAGTGATTCTTTTTGTATCTAAACAATGTAAAAGCACAGTATTCTTTTGAGTTGTACTTATGGGGGATGTAGATGTCAGTAAAATATGTATTCGCATAAATACACGATTAAATGCACATGTATGACATCGTTTTAATTAATTGAGAATGAATGAGATGTGGTGATTATTATTGGCTCACAGCCCAACAGTGTGTGGTGAGTTTAGTTTCACGACCGGGTAAGGTAACAGTAAAACGCAAAAAATTTTTAGTGATTTTCGGTTAAAGAGAATGGAATTGGGTTGTGACAGAGATTGGTATCAGAGCCGTGTTGGCCTGATGTGAGTCATTAATAAAATGTAGGAAAGTACATCCCCATAGTACTGTGCTTTTGTTTAGATATAACTGTGTATACTGTGATGGATTGAGCTTAATAAATTATTATAATACAGGGAGTTAGGCACTATGCCAGTTACACGCAAAGGTAGAGGGGCGAGAGCACGTGCTAGAGGCCGTAGAGGTAGGCCTGAGAGCCGTGCGGAGCCACAGACTGAGCAGGCTCCACAGAACCCTGCTGAGAGAGCAGGTGATACTGAGGCTCGCTTCGCTAGATTAGAGCGGAGTATTGAGAGTCTGGTGGAGATAGTCACGCAGGCCTTGGGCGCCGGTGACAGACGAGGTCCCGCGGCACAGCCTACTACTGAACAGGCAGCTGCAGAGGCGGAGAGACCTCAGACTGCTGAGACAGCTACAGTTACACCACCTCCAGCTCAGGATATAGCTTCTCCTATCGCTCCACAGCAGAGCGGTAGTGATTTGGGTTATGACTGCGACTTGAGCAGGCTGCGAGAGTTTCAAGCGCTAAAACCCCCAGTGTTCAGAGGGGTGAAGGACCTAGTGATTACGGAGGATTGGGTGTATGAGATGGAGAAACTGTATAGGTTTTTCCGATGCACTTCAAGTGAGAAGGTTGCCTTCGCAGTGTTTATGCTGAAAGGCAAGGCCGAGCATTGGTGGAGGTCCACCGAGGTTATTTTGAGGGCCAGACACTCTGAGATCTCGTGGGAGATATTTCTAGAGGCCTTCAGGAGACAGTATATTCTAGCTACCGCACAGAGGAAATTGCGGATGGAATTTATGAATTTGGTTCAGGGGAACCGGACTGTGGACGAGTATGAGTCCAAGTTTATGTCATTGGGAAGATATGACCCTGACACGATGGGTAGTGAGACCCGGAAGATTCAGAAGTTCATGGATGGATTGAGATTGGCCATCCGGACTAAGCTAGCTCCCTTCGATATTGTGACTTATGAGGAGGCGGTACATAAGGCTCAGTTATGTGAACAAGACTTTGAGCGAAATGCCTCCGAGATTGGGAGAGTCAGTGTTAAAAAGGACAAGGATCAGAAGAGATCCGGGTTTGGAAGAGTGGCCAAGAGAGATGGCCAAAGATTTTTCGAGAAGAGGCCAAAGATTGATGAGGTGCGGGAGAGAGCTGCTAGACCTCCCGTATACCCAGCCCTGACTGCGTCGAGGGGCATGACTATTGGGGGACCACGACCTACTACTGATCAGTGTAGGAGATGTGGGAGATTCCATGGGAATAGGCCCTGTCCGATGACCCCTATGGTGTGTTTTAGATGCGAGAGACCAGGACATATGGCTAAGTATTGTCCCGAGAAGATGGAGATTGCCCCACAGAAGGGCAAGGAGCCTGAGGGAGCTCCAGTTGAGACAGCAGCCCCGAGGAGGAGGGCTACAGCTGAGGAAAAAGGGAAACAGGCTGCGGGTGTGAGCAGAGGAAGAGTACATGCACTGGATCAGGACACCGCAGATGCTTCGACGGATGTGATAAAAGGTACCATCCGAATCTTTGATTTAGAAGCATTGGTATTATTTGATCCTGGTGCCACGCATTCTTTCATATCACCTTCCTTTGCACATAAATTGTTGAAATATGTGAAACCAACATTGTTGGATAAAATGTTGATGATTTCCACACCCATGAATGATAGTCAATTGACTGAGCATGTATGTAGGGATTGTAAATTAAAGATAGAGGGGAAGGAAATGATAGCCAATCTGATTTTATTAAATATGAATGATTTTGATGTAATTTTGGGAATGGATTGGTTGGCTACCAATCGTGTTGTGATGAATTGTCATGCCAAAACATTGATGTTTTCAGGATTAGACAATCTTATTATAAACTTTGATGAAAAGAAATGATATGGAATTAGCATGGTTGTTGTAAATAAAAGGAGTATGATTTTAAATTCATATTGCTTGAGAGATAAATTTATTGTTTTAATAAATGATGAATGTGGAGTGATGGTTTATGTTACTAACGACAGAGAGGATAATGTGAAGGGTTCATTGCATACGTGGTCGATATAGATGAGGCACACCCGAAATTGAAAGACATACCCGTAATTACGGATTACCCTGATGTCTTTCCGGATGAATTACCAGGACTACCACCTGAAAGGGAAATGGAATTTTACATTGAGTTAGTGCCTGGTACAGAGCCGATATCGAAGCCACCCTATAGAATGGCTCCGATAGAATTGGAAGAGCTGAAGAAACAGCTGCAAGAGTTATTGGAGAAGGGGTTTATTAGACCGAGTGTCTCACCTTGGGGAGCACCGGTTCTATTTGTAAGGAAGAAGGATGGAAGCCTCCGACTGTGTATAGATTACCGGTTGTTGAATAAGGCCACCATTAAGAACAAGTACCCCCTTCCAAGAATCGATGATTTGTTGGATCAGCTCCAGGGAGCCGAAGTATTTTCTAAGATAGATCTGCGGTCAGGGTACCATCAGTTGAGGATCAGGAGTGGAGATGTACCCAAGACAGCATTTCGTACCCGTTATGGCCACTACGAGTTTTTGGTGATGCCATTCGGATTGACGAATGCTCCCGCAGCATTTATGGCATTGATGAATGATATATTCAAGCCATACCTGGACAAGTTTGTGATTGTTTTCATAGATGACATTTTGGTGTATTCCAAGTCCAGGGAAGATCATGAGGAGCACTTGAGGATAGTTCTGCAGACCCTCCGAGAGAGAGAATTGTATGCCAAACTCAGCAAGTGTAACTTTTGGTTGGAACAGATCTCATTTCTGGGGTATGTTGTGTCTAAGGATGGGGTATCAGTGGATCCATCCAAGATAGAGGCAGTTGTGCAGTGGGAACAGCCCAAGACAGTAACTGAGATCAAAAGTTTCCTGGGATTGGCAGGATATTATCGGAGATTTGTAGAGGGTTTCTCCAGACTAGCTGCTCCGTTGACACGCCTCATGCGAAAAGATGTTAAGTTTGTGTGGGATGAGGCATGTGAGAGGAGTTTTGAGGAGCTTAAGCGTCGATTGACGACTGCTCCAGTTCTCACCATTCCTACCAGCTCAGGAGGATTCTCGGTGTATACGGATGCATCACACCAGGGACTGGGCTGTGTGCTTATGCAGGATGGGAAGGTAGTTGCCTATGGATCTAGACAGTTGAAAGATCATGAGAGGAACTACCCGACACATGATTTAGAGTTGGCGGCCGTAGTATTTGCTTTGAAAATATGGCGCCACTATCTCTATGGTGAGAAATTTCAGGTGTTCACAGATCATAAGAGCCTTAAGTACCTGTTCTCGCAGAAAGAGCTGAATATGAGACAGAGGAGATGGCTCGAACTCCTGAAAGACTATGATTGTGAAATCATGTACCACCCGGGTAAGGCAAATGTAGTTGCCGATGCTTTGAGTAGAAAGAACCTTGGGTTGGTGTCTTATATGATGGTAAGGGAACATGAGTTGTTAGAACACTTTGCGAACCTCAGTTTGGATGTAACCCCACCTGGATCTGAGAGACTTGAGATCATGGCTAGTTTGAGACTAGAGCCAGAGTTGATTGGTCGTATTCGGTAAGCCCAGCAGAGCGATCGACGGTGTATCGATTGGCTGAGGCAGATACAGACAGGTGTGGGTAGTGATTTTGAGCAGAGTGCTGATGGCTTATTGAGGTTCAGAGGCAGAGTATGCGTTCCCAGGGATCCTGAGATCAGGAGAACGATTTTATCAGAGGCTCACTCATCGAAGTATACGATACATCCGAGAAGTACCAAGATGTATCAAAACCTTCGGAAGGTTTATTGGTGGTCTGGAATGAAAAGAGACATTGCGGAATATGTCGCTAGGTGTCTCGTTTGTCAGCAAGTGAAGGTAGAGCATCAGAAGCCTGTAGGATTATTGCAGCCTCTACCGATACCGACTTGGAAATGGGAGCATGTCACCATGGATTTTGTGATGGGGTTGCCGAGGACCCGTAGAGGTCATGATGCCATATGGGTTATTGTGGACCGGTTGACTAAGTCCGCCCATTTCTTGGCTATGAGAGCTACCGATACACTGAGTCAGTTGGCGAACCTGTATATCCGAGAGATAGTACGGCTACACGGTGTACCAGTGAGCGTTGTTTCTGATAGGGATGCCCGCTTCACTTCCCATTTCTGGGAACATTTTCAGGAAGCGCTGGGGACCCGATTGAGTTTTAGCACCGCTTTTCATCCTCAGACAGATGGGCAGTCAGAGAGGACTATACAGACCCTCGAGGATATGTTGAGAGCGTGTGTGCTGGATTATAGAGGCTCCTGGGATGACCACCTGCAGTTAGCCGAGTTCGCTTATAATAATAGCTATCATGCTAGTATCGGGATGGCACCCTATGAGGCATTATACGGGCGTGTAGATGCCGTTCCCCCATTGGATGGGAAGAGGTTGGTGACAGACAGATTTTTGCTTCGGACTTAGTGCAGCAGGCATCTGAGGACGTCCAGTTGATATGTGAGAGATTACGGACAGCTCAGAGCCGGCAAAAGAGTTATGCTGACAAGAGACGAAGACCACTGGAGTTTGATGAGGGTGAGTCGGTATTTCTGAGGGTATCACCATCGAAGGGTATTATGAGATTTGGTAAGAAGGGCAAGCTGAGCCCTAGATATATCGGACCCTTCGAGATTTTAGAGAGAGTGGGAGAAAAGGCGTATAGATTGGCATTGCCATCGGACTTGGCGAGTGTCCACAACGTCTTCCACGTCTCGATGCTTCAGAAGTATCACCCGGACCTGGCACACGTGATAAAATATGAGCCGTTGGAGCTCCATGAGAATATGACGTATGTTGAGAAGCCGGTTCGGATATTGGACAGAAAAGAGAAAGTGTTGCGGAATAAGACAATTCCCTTGGTGAAAGTGCTTTGGCAACACCACACGGCGGAAGAGGCCACGTGGGAATTGGAGAACTTGATACGGGAGAAGTACCCCCAACTGTTTGAAGAGTGACTTGGTTCTAATTTGGAGGACCAAATTCCTTGAAGGAGGGGAGAATGTAAGACCCCGTATATGTATAAGGGTAATGTGTGTACTTGGATCAAATAATATGAAGGGACTTGTGATGTAAAATATGATTGATGTAAGTCCATGGATTCAATGTATGTATGTGTAATATAAGTTGTAACGTACATACAAGTTTCATTGAGTATGAATACGGAGAAATGTGTTCTAGCAAGTGATGGATGTGATTGAGACTCAAAATGAGTAGTGTGGTAAAATGGAATGGAGTTATGCTTCCATTTGGTTTTATGTTGCATACCTTTGAATATACAATGAATGCACACAAGTTTCAATGTGCATAAGGTATGAATGGATGCCATTTTCAAGTTATAGAGGTGGATGGATGAGGAAATGGACATGGCTATAGATTGAGGGTGTGTTGGTATGAGTTGCAGCAATGAAACTGCAGGAAATCTGGAAAACATGAGGTCCAGATCGATCTCCTAGGATGAGAGATCGATCTGGAAGAGCCAGAATGCTCTTATTTGGGCGAAAGAATTGAGCAGATCGATCTCCAATGGAGCCAGATCGATCTCTCAAGCATTCTGTAGTGGAAAGATCGATCCCCAAGCACCCAGATCGATCTCCTTAGCTCTCTGTTTGGGACCAGATCGATCTCATGCTTCGACAGATCGATCTCATGCTTCAACAGATCGATCTCATTGCTTCGACAGATCGATCTCAGGCTTAAAAATGCCGTGAAAAAGAGGGATTTTAAGGGACCAGATCGATCTCCTCTTGGACCAGATCGATCTCCTCAAGTCATTTCTATATAAGGAGAGCTGAAAATCTGGAAATCTCGGAACCTCCCATTTTCAACCCCAAAAACCCAACTTTCCCTCTCTAAAATCAGCCATTTTCAGTGAGATTTAGAGAGAGATCATTAGAGGTAAAGTTGTTCCTATCAAAGAGGAGAACAACATAGTGAGAGGGCATTTTCCCATTTGTGGAATTGAAGGAGTTGAGGGCATTACCAATTGGAGCAAGAAGAGAAATCATATTGGTAAGATTCTAACACTCCAATCCAAATGCATTAGCTATTTAATTGACTTTGGAGTTGATTGGTATGAGTATTGATGGATAAACTACCTAGGAATGTAGTGGAAGTGGTGTGACCTAGAAAGCTAAAATGGGTATAATGTGAGGATATGTGGGATTGAATGAGCTTATGATTTATGGCATGCTAAAGTTGTTATTGGGGTAATGTTTATGATTGTAGATGTTAAATGGAATTACTTGGTGAGTTGGAGAAATTATGAAAATGGGTATGTTTATGATTGATAAAATGCCATAGTGAGGGAATTCATGGAATATGAACACTATGAGCTTAATGTCTATTTAACATCGATTTTGAATAAGTTAATAGGCCTCAGAAGATCCATAGACTCGAGTTATGGGTAAAATAATGAAACGAGGCCCAATAAGCTTTAATAGAGGCTATAGGTTAAATTGACTATAGCAAGCACAAGGGTTGCATTGTATGGATCGAATATAATGCGGGATACGATTTTGTGCAGTCCCGAAGAGTTCGTTGAAGGCGAACCGAACCGTACGAGTAAGCAGCTTAAGGAAGTGGAATCACGCATCGCGATTCCAGGTAAGGGAATTTTGTGAGTATATAGAGATAGCTGCTCGTATTTTGAATTGGGTGAATATTGGGTGTTGTATGAAATGCATGATTGCTCAAATAAATGTTGATGGTATTCGTGAAAGATGATGGGTATATGCGTGGTTTTGGATTTGAAGTGGATGTTATGAAAAAGGGATAGTAAGGCTAATAATTGCATAAATCATGTGTTTTGAATGCTTTTACAAAACACAATGCTTTGATTTGAGCAAATAAAAGGATAGGCTGGCTAGTACTTGAATGATGTTGTGAAATAGCCCATACGAGGCACTAAGCATATTATGAGATGTTTTGAATGCATGTAAGCCGCCTATCGCGTGTATGTGATATAATTCGCGTTAGAGCCTCGCTCGCGCGAGATTTCTATGTTTTCACTTGTGTGAAACGTGCTTGAGCTTAGCTCGCACTTTGAAATTGAATTGTGATGATGTTTATAAACCGTACTGGAGCTTCTGCTCGTACGTGGATTGTGAATGGTTATCTTATGAGTATAACCGTACTAGAGCTATGCTCGTACGCGCCTCTTTATGAGAAGATGCATGATGCATGAGTCGTGCTAGAGCTTTGCTCGCACAAGCTTGTACAATGGGATTCGTATAGGGTTGTGAAAGTGGGTAAGATCCTTAAGCCTTACATCCTTAAGCTAACATCCTTAAGCCCGAGGAGGCAGGGAGGCTCTGTTAGGCGGGGAGGCTCTGTTTGGTGGGGAGGCTCTCTTACGGTGGGATCCTTAAGCCAACATCCTTAAGCCCAAAGAGGCGGGGAGGCTCTGTTAGGCAGGGAGGCTCTCCTACATGGGTATGGTAAAGGTAAGATCCTTAAGCCCTACATCCTTAAGCTGACATCCTTAAGCCCGAAGAGGCAGGGAGGCTCTGTTAGGCGGGGAGGCTCTGTTCGGTGGGGAGGCTCTCTTACGGAAACGACCCTTAAGCCCTACATCCTTAAGCTAACATCCTTAAGCCCGAGGAGGCAGGGAGGCTCTGTTAGGCGGGGAGGCTCTGTTCGGTAGGAAGGCTCTCCTTCACGGAATATGGAAAACTCTTGGTATGGGGTAGATAAGACCTAGGAATGGCACCCCCAATCACGATATGAGTTTGCGGAGTACGCTGTACCGTGTATATCACATGGAGTACGATGTACTGCATGATGGTTATGTGATGAGAAAGTCTGGCGAGGGATAATCCATCTTCGTGCCAGCATGATACCCCGCACACCTGGATGCGTGTGGTCTGGGATGATTTATGATGTAATGGTTCACATAGGCACTTTTGATATAGTGACCTAGATTTATACACATGCGTGAATTGTGGAATGTAAATGTGGTTGTGGTTTGTGAGTTGATTTGGTGGTGTTATGTTGTTGATTCAAAAAGGAGGTTTCTAACTGAATTGCCCTTTTATGAATTTAAATGAGATTGAGCATGAGATGTTTTATACATGATGTCTCTACCATGTTTTATATGCCAATGCACATGATTTGATACATGATATATATGTATATTCACATGGCATAGTTTTAATTCCTCATGCTCCTACTATAAACGATTTATGCATAACACTATCAGCATGTAGATAGAGTAGTTATCTACCATGCTTGCATTATTGCCTTACTGAGCGTGTGGTTGCTCATCCCACTCTATTTTTCCCCCTACAGAGCGTGCATAGTAGCCCAGTGAGGACTGAGGCGTATTATTTTGGACTCCGCTGCATCTCCATCGCTAAAAGGTATATACACAGTGATTCTTTTTGTATCTAAACAATGTAAAAGCACAGTATTCTTTTGAGTTGTACTTATGGGGGATGTAGATGTCAGTAAAACATGTATTCGCATAAATACACGATTAAATGCACATGTATGACATCGTTTTAATTAATTGAGAATGAATGAGATGTGGTGATTATTATTGGCTCACAGCCCAACAGTGTGTGGTGAGTTTAGTTTCACGACCGGGTAAGGTAACAGTAAAACGCGAAAAATTTTCAGTGATTTTCGGTTAAAGAGAATGGAATTGGGTCGTGACAGTTACCATCCACTAAAAAGGAGCCAGAAATAGAAGCCTTTGTAGCTTTACTAGAGTTAGCATATTCAGAATATAGAGAAAACAAAGCATCCCTAACTTTCTTGAACTCTCTGGAATCATGCCAATAAAGCTTGTTGTAACTCCATTCTACAAAGTGTATCTTGTAACAAGGATCCAATATCACAACTATAGCTAAAATCAAACTAAACTCAGACCAATACTTCTTAAACTTTTCAAACATTGAAGAAGCCATATTTTTAAACTGCACATAATCACCATTCATGTGTTCTTTCAAGCTTAATCGTGCCCAAAATACTGAAGGAAAGTATAAGTTGGATGTAGGATACTTTGATCCAGAAAACACACAAGTAATCTCATAAAAAACACTTAAGAACCGGCTTAGTTTCTCAATTCTATCCCACTCAACTTTAGATGGACAACTTTTATAATTTGAGTCACTAATTTCCAAGTGAGTAAAAGCCATGCGAAAGTAAAGGGCATTTTGAAGCATGAGAAATGTGAAGTTCCATCTGGTTGGAACATCTTGTCTCAATCCTCTATTGGCATTTAAGCTAACTAGGTTCACACACTCCAAAAATTATTGTTTTCTGACTTGAGACCCTTTCACATACTTAATACTTTCCCTCACATTTCTGACAGACTCATCAACTTCTTTCAAACCATCTTGGACCATTAAATTCAGAATATGAGCACAACATCTTAAATGAAAAAATTGACCATTTCCTAAAAGTACGTTTCGTACATTCAATTGCAACTTCAAAAAATCAACAAAAGTACCATTAGAAGAAGCATTGTCTAATGCATAGAAAATAGTTTACTCTCTATCTCCCAATCAGCCAACAAAGAATACACTTTTTCACTCAAACTAACACCATTGTGTGGAGGTGGCATAAAGGAAAAATTCAAGATCCTCTTTTGTAAATTCCAATCATGATCAATAAAATGTGCAGTGATGCATATATACCCATCAGTAGTAATAGAAGTCCATAAATCAAAAGTCAAACAAATTCTACCGGGTATTTCTTTCAACAAGAGTTTCAAGCAACTTTTTTCTCTTTTATACATTTTCATGATATTAGACCTGGCAGTGTTCCTAGATACTAAAATCACATCATTACACAAGTAAGAGAACACATCCCTAATTCCACTATACTCCACAAATGACAATGGCAAATTATGTTTAACAATTGCAATTATTAATTTTTCATGAAATTGTTTAGGATCAAATTTTGTAGACCTCATTAGCATAGACCTACCATGTTGCTTAGAAAATATCATTTGTCCTACATCACGTGTGCCTCTCCTAACACAAGTCTTCATATGACGTAAGAGATTACCATTCCCATAATTGGTTTCATAATTCTTAATTTCATTACAATATCTACATTTTACCTTCTTAGTACCATCGATTGTCGTCTCAAGCAATATCTCAAACACCGCCCAAACAGAAGATGTAAATTTCTTTTCTCTTTTACGTTTCCCTTTGCCCTTTCCAATCCCTTTCGTATCAACTACTTGTTGTACCTTCAAACAATCATCATTATCCTCCAACTCCAAGTCCTCTACCTCCATAGCAGTGTTAGGAACAGAATTTGACTGCAAAGGAACATTGATATCGTCCATCTCCATCTACAAATATTAAAGAATATAACACTTATTGAGTGAACAACTCAATCAGCTTAGATTTATAGTAAACAATATGTAAACAACTTAATCAAATATGCAGTAAGAAACTTTCAATCTATAATAATAAACAATATGTAAATAGATTGTTCAACAATAGAGTGTCATTAAATGGTAGGTCATAATAGCTGGATAATATTACTGCAAGAAAGCATGACCAATAAGTTAAGGGAAACATTTATAATCATCCTCTGTGTGTGTGGAGGGGTGTTAACAGGAGAAATAAGTTAACAAATAACAAGGCAGTAAAAAAAATTCCTAGCAGAAACTTGGATCTAAAAATTAGTCAACCTTACCATTTCTTCAATCCCTTAAAAGAAGTTAAAGCCTCTACTCCAAACTAGATCTGAAGTTTCAAAAATCTTCTTCCTGGCATAAATTAGTGATAAAGATGATACATCTTGCTTTACCGATAGATATTATACAATTAAGGTAGAGTGGTGAATCAAGTCTTATGTCCAGAACTAGAGGACATCAGAATCCAGGCTATAAATAATATCCCAACCCTGGTGACTATAAAACTCGACGGCACCCATTTCATTCTCTGGGAGCTCCAACTTCCTCTGGTTCGCATATATCCGCCATATCCTATTATTTATCTACCTTGACACAAATTACTAAGATTTGTACCAATTGCATGGAGCATGAGAACATTAAAAATTCAACTTTCGAAACCTTCATCAGCATTTCTAACAATTCGATGACTTTGAAAGGAGTTGTCCACAATATTTGACTAGAAAAATTATCCTTTGCTTATTCTTTGTCGCTCAAACATCTTTAATTTAACACACAAGAGGACAGGATCGAAGAAGGCTAGAGTTAGGTTAGGTGACAGACTGACAGTACGAACTTGACTAAAATTTTACAGTAGCTAAGGGCGAAAAACAGAAAAAATAATTAAGGCTATTGAAAAATGATATGCTTAATTCTTCCTGGAAATCAATATTAAGTTCTTAATTTCTTGTCCTTCTTAAGCTCAGTGGACAGAGACTTGAATGCTAACTTCACAGTCAAAAATTGCTTGGCGGAACCACTGCTACTTCAGAAAAGTAGATAGAGTGCTCCGACTTTGATCTCCAACTTCCTCTGGTTCGCACTTCGCAGTCAACAACTTCCTCTGGTTCGCACATAAGATCTGGATGGAATTCTCTTCATGATAACTTCGCTCAAACAGTCTGTTTTTTAGCCCTTCGCTTTGATCTCCAATATACAGATTATACTGAAGGGCTTTTGGGGCAGCTATCCCGACTCAAGCCAGTCTCTTAAGACACGACGCATGCCTGAGAGTCTCGGGCCAACAATCTTCTACTTCAAGTCGACTACTCTATGAGCTTCTTTGTTTCTTGGGTTCTGCTCGCTCATTCCTGTTTTCTATTTTCTACACCCAAATCCTAGATTTTTTTCTCAGCTACCAAACACGAATTAACTTAACATTGAGAATCGAAATAGATGAAAAGAGAGACTTACCATGACTTCAGGTAAGATGAAAAAGAGATCTGAAACTAAGGAGTTTTTTTTACAGAGCTTTTGTTACTGGCTTGCTGCCGAGTGCCGACGAGTTCTGTTTAGAAAAAAATGTTGGGATAGTTAGGGTTTTGATGATTTTAACATATAAAAGGATGAAAAGACATTGGATTAGTTTATAATTTAAAATAAATGATATATATTTTTTATCTAAATAAATATTATAAATTCTTATTATTATTTATTATTTAAGTATATATTATTTTCGTGTCTTACACGTGTATCGTGTATTCGTGTAACACGATTTTTTTAACGTGTTTCTCGTGTCGTGTACGTGTTAATCATGTATTCGTGTGACACGAATTAAAAAAACGTGTTTTCATGTCTTACACGTGTTTAGCCGTGTTTGACACAGCTAAACACGAAAATTGTTGTGTCAAAATTCGTGTTGACACGAATAAACACGAAACACAAATTTTTCAAACACTTATACGATTTTTTCGTGTCGTGTTCGTGTCGTATCACTTGTGTCGTGTCTACATTTGCCAGGTCTACCTCCAAGTATCTCCCTTATACTTCTACGACTCTCCTACCTCAAAATTTATATTCTTAGTATCCTATTTATTCGAATTATCCACAATGCATCAGAATCGTAACCTTATTCGTCTAGGAAAATATAATTGGAATTTAAATTCTAACTTTCTAAAATCGCATCCAAATTTATAATCAACCTCATGGGGTTTACCAATTTCCATCTTTTCTTTCAGTTCCATCATACATTCAAAAATTTAATCCTACTACAAAGTCTTTAGCTACATTCCTAATTAAATTGTCCTTTTTCTCCTATCATCTTATACATTTCCTACCTCCTACTACTTGTGTGTGTATATAATTGTCGATATGCACTGATACTAACACACACATTTATTATATATATACATAAGTATATATGTATTATTTATTATTTATTTATTTATTTCTTTACTATTATTATTATTATTATTATTATTATTATTATTATTATTATTATTATTATTATTATTATTGTCTACTTCTCATTTATTCTCTGGTTTTATCGATTCAAGATTCGTTTTAAGCTACCTATAAAAATTTCTTTTCCCTACTTTCATCTTCATCATTAGGATGACCCAAATCTATCATCCACAAAATGACCAAATACATACTTAATTCTATCATCTTCAATCTTCAATTCCAATTCTTGAAAATTCAACTCCTAATGTCTAATTCCTTGCCTAATTCCCAAAATCCTTAATCTGTCAAATTAATCCCTAGTTCCCTAATTTCTTCACAATCAATTTCAATTGATTTATACAAAAATCATGCTTCTATAATACAATTTATACATACATTAAACTAAATAAAGCTTGGGTTTTTACCTAGGAATCCACTGGTACAAAAATGGGGGAGTAGAAATTAGGTATTTTATATGTATTTTTTTAACACTGTAGCGTCGAAAAAGGGGTGGCCGGACGGGGATGGACAGGGCAGGGGAGGTCGTCGGGGCTCGGGTTCGGAGGGAGGTCTACGTCGGGTCTTCGCCGGTTCTATTGCAGTCCGCGAAATAGAGGAAAAACTCATCTGTTTCATTTTTGTTTTTCAGGCGAGGGGAGAGGGAGAAGGAAAGGGTACTGCCTGTCAGTGGGGTCCCCTATGAGGCCTCGGTCACTGACGTTAGGGACGGATGGCAGGCAAACTGAACCGAGGGAGAGAGGGTCGGGCTTCGACGAGCGAGGAAGGAAGGGAGCTGGTCTGCGTCCGACGAGGAGAAGCTGCTGGTTGTGGCTGGTTCGGTCAGCTGATAGTTTGAAGGGTGATCGGCAGGGAGAATAGGGGGTGGGGAGGATGATCAGAGAAGGAAGGAAGGAAGGGAGGTTTGGCTTTAGGATCTCGCAATTTGTTTTTTTTCTTTTTTTTTTTTCCTTTTTCAGTTTATTTATTTTATTATATTATATATATTATATTCATATTTATGTGTATATATATATATATATATATATATATATATATATATATATTTATTTTTTTTTATTTTTTTCTTTTATTTTACATTTTCAATTTTGGACAAATACTTGTATATATATTTATTGTAATTATTTTTATCATTCATTTTTTTGTTTTTGCATTTTCAATTTAACAAATATATATATATATACACATATTTTCTTATAACATTTTTCCATTTAATTTTATTGTTTAATCGAATACAAAAAATTTGCGGTGTTTACATTCTTCCAACCTTTAAAGAATTTGGTCCTCCAAATTCATCTTGTTCCTTTAGAATAGATGATGGTACTTCTCCTTCATGAGGCTCTTTAGCTCCCATGTAGCTTCTTCAACTTAATGGTGTTGCTAGAGAACCTTTACCAGAGGAATAGTCTTCGATCAAAGTACCTTTTCTTTTCTGTCCAAAATCCAGATAGGTTGCTCAATTTAGCTCATACCCTCTTGAATGCTCAAATGCTCATACTCAATGATATGAGAGGGATCCGGATTATACCTCTTTAACATCGAGACGTGGAAGACATTATGTACCCCAGAGAGCTGCAGGGGTAGGGTAAGTCTGTAGGCTACGTCTCTTACTCTTTTTAGAATCTCAAAGGAATTAATGAAACGAGGACTCAGTTTCCCCTTCTTTCCAAAGCGCATAATACCCTTGCTCGAAGATACTTTCAAAAACATGGAGTCCCCAATCTGAAACTCAAGTGGCCACCTATGCTTGTCTGCATAACTCTTCTGCCTACTTTGTGCGGTCTTAAGTCTATCACAGATTATCTGAACACATTCTGCTGCCTGTTCCACCAAATCGGGAGCCAAGATCTTTCTGTCACCCACTTCATCCTAAGCCACTGGAGACCAACATCTTCTACCATACAAGGCCTCATACGGTGTCATCCCGATGCTAGCATGATAGCTGTTGTTATAAGCAAACTCTGCAAGAGGCAGATAATCATCCTATGAGCCTTTAAACTCCAAAACATACGGCCTCAGCATATCCTCTAAGGTCTGAATGGTCCTCTTAGACTGACCATTGATCTGAGGATGATAGGCAGTGCTCAGGTTAAGCTGAGATCCCATGGCTTCTTAGAAATGAGCCCAAAATTTGAAAGTGAATCGGGAATCTCTATCTAATGTAATGCTCACGGGAGCACCATGCAACCGAGCTATCTCCCTCACATACAACTCTGCTAAAGCACTTAAGGAGTCTGTACTTTTGATGGTTAGGAAGTGGGCACTCTTAGTCAATCTATCTACAATCACTCAGATTGCAACATGTCCCTTTTGGGTCCATGGTAAGCCCATAATGAAGTCCATAGTAATGTGCTTTCATTTCCAAGTATGCACTGGAAGAGACTAAAGTAACCCCGCTGGCTTTTGGTATTCGATCTTAATCTGCTAACAAATCAAACACTTGGCCATAGACTCTGCTACATCTCTTTTCATACCGATCCACCAATACACCTTCCGTAAATCATGGTACATCTTAGTGCTTCCTAGGTGCACAGTGTATCGAGAACAATGAGACTCCTTTAAGATCCTTTATCGTAGAGCAACATCGTTTGGGACACATATGCGGCCCCTAAACCTTAACAACCTATCCTTACGGACAACAAAGTCTGACTGCATGTTCTGTTATGCTTGACTGACCATGTCCAATAATTTTTGATCATCCCTCTGTCCAGTTCTGATCTGATCTAGTATACTCGGTTCAATCTGTAAACTAGCTATGAACCCAACTTTTGTTGTTTCCACACTAACACCGAGCTTGGCAAACTACTCTAACAACTCCAATTCTTTGATCATCATAGAAGAAATCATCCCCTTCTTGCTTAGAGCATTTGCCACTACATTTGCCTTGCCCGGGTGATACAGAATCTCGTAATCATGATCCTTGAGGAGATTTATCCACCGTCTCTATCTCATATTCAGCTTCTTTTGGTCAGAGATGTACTTTAAGCTTTTATGGTCAGTGAAGATCTGAAATCTTTCCACATACAGATAGTGCCGCTATATCTTCAAAGAAAAAACAATTGCGGCTAACTCCAAGTCATGAGTGGGGTAGTTCCTTTCATGATTTTTAAGTTGACGTTAACCATACACGACTACTCTCCCATGCTGCATAAGTACACACCCCAAGCCTTGGTATGATGCATCACTGTATACTACATAACCTCCAGATCCACTAGGAATGGTTAAGACTGGGGCGGTGATCAATCTCTTCTTAAGTTCTTGTCAAGACCCAAATTACCTAAAAATCAGAGTAAATTTTTTCGCTTTTTCATTTCCTTACCTGTCGTGAACAGTTACACTACTAAACAGTTGGGCTATGATTCGGTGTTAGTCACCTCTCACCTATTTACCATTCCATTTTCATATTTCATTCACATATCAATTTCTTTTAAATAAATACATCCCCAACATTACATCCATGTACAGTATTGTGCCTCTATATGTTCAGATACAAAATTATACAAATGTGTATACCTGGTATCGATAAGAAGTAGTGGATATGACTACTGTTGTTCTCTTCTACTGAATATACCCTTTGGGGTGGAAAATGAAAGGGTGAGCATAAACAGCTCAGTAAGGCAATAATGTAAGCAGGTAGATAACTATACTATCTACGTGCTGATAATGTCATGATATAAAATCGTTTACATTGGGAGCATGAGGTATAACTAAAACGATGCCACATGTATGTATATATCATATAAGAGAAATCACGAAATCGACATATAAAACAAATACGAAAAAATCATCATGTATGTCATCTCATGCTCGTCACATTTAAAACTTATTTGTTTCATCATAAACTCATTACGTTAAAACTCATTTGTTTTATCATAAAACTACCACATCAAGGCTAAACCCATCTCTCGGGAATACCTTGATTCATTAAATCAAATCTCTTTTAAAAACATAAATCGAGACATTACCCCTCCTTCGGGTTTGTCCTGGTCTATTCAGACCGTATGATATCATGTGAAGCATGTAGGTTACTGTATGAAATCGAGGACTATGGCCATACTTTGTCCCTGTGATCCCAGGCTACACGGATCCCGGTGTGCGGGGTATCACAACTGCAACAGGAGGTGGGGTCAATTCTTACCCGTCAGAATATCAAGTAACATCATCGAGTCATCATGACTGCACGGTACAGCGTACTCCGTGTGACATACACGGTACATCGTACTCCGTGGACCCATATCATAGTCTGGGGGTGCCTGCCGTTGGTCTTATCCACCCCAATACTATGTCGATAACCAACCCATGTCTAAAAGTATACGTGCGAGCATCTCAACTCTCTGTGACACACAGTCTACAGGAGGCTTCCGCACGACTATATGCATGTCAACTCACGTCTAGTGCGAGCGAAGCTCTAGCACCACGCTATGCATATCATGATATCTAAAATCTCGTGCGAGCGAAGCTCCAGCATGGTTTTGTGCACACACAAATTTCTCATACGAGCGATGCTCCAGTACAGCTTTCATGAGTGATAAATCAGTAAAATTTAGTGCGAGTAAGACTCTAGCACTCTTTTTACTCGAATAAATATGATAGGTGGCTCAATCTTTATAAAACATCTTTTAAAATAGTAACCGGTCCAAACCGGTACCCTTTCGTATAATTCAAGAAATCAACAGCCAACCTAAGTGTAAATTTGCTTAAACCAAAGCACTACATTCATATAAAACATTAAAACAAGATAATCATGCAATTTATCTGCCTTACTACCCTTTTTGTAAATTTTATTCCCAAGGGCAATATTGTCTTTTTCCTTTATTCACCTATGCCCCGATTTTCGTAAAATTATCATTTCGTTTTCTAGATACTTTAAAGAATTCTATGCCCAGTAAATCCCCTCAATAAATACGTATAGAAATCTCTATGCACTTATAAAATTCCCTTACCTCAATTCACGCGTAAACTTATTTCGTCTCGATAATACCTGATCTCTCAGTCCAACCGCGCGTCAACCAAGTCTACAGAACTACATATAACCACATATTTTAGGTTAATTCACTTATTTTTATCAGTATATCACATTTACTGAACGAATCTAACGTACTGGGCCCGTTTTACTTTATTGGGCCTAATTACACTTTAATGGGCCTCAACCCATTTTCAGCCTGTTTCTACTTACTAAATCCCTTCTTCGGGTTTACTGGGCTCATTCAGCTTATCAATAATCGTCGGGCTTCGTTCCAAACTCATTGGATAGCCCGTATACTATTTACGATAATTACGTTGCAATTCCGATAAATATTCCTTTTTATACAGAATTAATCCATAAATTTCGTAAAATAATCGAAACTCTGTATTAAAGGACTCTAATTGTCGAAATTAAAATGTACTTACCCAATATGATGCGGGATATGAAAATCGGAGCTCAATCGGCTCTCGTTCGGGCTTTGTCTTAAAACTGCACATTTAATATTTAATTTCGATTTAATTTTCGATTAAATATAATATAAATAAATTTCCCAAAATTCAAATCGGTCACTTTTGACCTCGTATCGACTTACCCGAAGTCTGATGTATCCCCAAAAATTCTTCACCTTTTTTCCTTTTCTTTTTTTCTCCTTTTTTCCCCTTCTTTCTTGGCTGAACCGGTTCAGTCCGGTTCAACCCGGTTCAGACTGGTCCGGTTCACTCCGATTCACTCCGGTTCAGCTGGTTCAGGGCCTCGCCGGTCGATTCTCCACTGGCTTCCACCGCCAGTAGCTCTACGAGATCGTCCGCAGCTTGAATCTGCCCTCGGTTTCGTGCAAGGCCGCCGAAAAGTCACCGGTCCGACCTTTCTCCTCTTCGGCGTCGGTGGTTCTCCCTCTTTCCTCCGTTTTCGACGCCGTCCGTCGGTTTCGGCGGTTGTGGCCACCACCAATCGTGTCGTCTTGGCCTCGGGGACGTTCGGCGGTGGTCAGGTTTGTCCAGATCGGCGTCGGTGGCCGCCGTTTCCTTTTTCTCCCTCGGGTTCTCTCTTCCCCCCTTTCTCACGTCGTTCGCCGCCGTTCACTACTTCGTTGGTGCCGGTGGCTCGGCTGGGCTACCGCTGATGGCCGCCTTGGGTCCGGACTTGCCGTCAGTCTCCTCCGACGGTGCCGCAGAAGTCGGGCTCGACTTCCGTTTTCCAAATTGCGATTTCACGATTTTTCCTTCTTTTTTTAAAAAAATATTTTATTTTTATTTATTATTATTTATAAATTAGTTTATTATTATTATATTCATTATTTTAGTCTAAAATATTCTAAAATATCTACAAAATTAATTTTTTTTCCAAATAAATTTATTTATTTAATTTAATTTATTTATTATATTTTTAACTATTTTTTTGGTATAATTTCTCCATATTTTCGGGATATTGTCCCGTATGACTTTTCGGTATTTCTAAAAATTTCGGATCTTGATCAATTGGACTCGAAATTTAATTATTTCTTCGTTATTGATCAAGATTCTCAAAGCCATTGTTTTTAATTAAATTTTTCCTGTCGAATTATACTGGTTTTTGGTCTTTTGACCGTTTCGCCCTTGCACGTGTTCGGGATTAATTTAATCCGACTTCCTTTCACGAATACTCATTCATTTCGTGTTTTTAAAAAAATTCAGGTCTTACAATATCTCTCCCACTTAAGAAATTTGGTCCTCCAAATTAGAACCAAGTTAAATGGATCCATAAACAACTCCGGGTACGTCTATTGTATCATATACTGTCATTCTCAAGTGACTTTTCGGAGTGTAATACTACCAACATACTTTAATTAGGGAGATCATCTTAAACCTCAATATTTTCTCCTTCCGTCTAATACTCGATCGATTTTTCAATCATACGCTATACTTTCATTGAGCTAAACTGTTGAAGCTCATATCTGATCACATACGCTGGGTCCAGATAATATTTTCAAAACATCATAAGATGGGACACATCTTGGATGCCTGTTTATTTAGGTAGTTACGCCAACTTACAGGTCTTATCTCCCACTTTGTCCAATCACTCAAAAGATTCAATCTAATGAAACTCAATTTACCTTCTTTCCGAAGCTCGTTATGTCCTTAGGACCGATAACTTCCAACAGTAGTAATTCACCCTCGGTGAATTCCAATGGTTTCTGTCTCTTGTCAGCATAGTTTTCTATCTGCTCTGAGGTGTTCTTAATCCTTCACAATTAACTGAACATCCTCAGAGGTTTGTCTTACCAATTCGGGAACAATTCTCTATCTGCCACCCACTTCTTCTTATCCAAATCGGGGAAACAACCGTTACGACCATACAATGCCTCATCTGAAGTCATCCCGATACTCAAGTGACATCTGTCATTATTGGCGAATTCAATTAGTAACAACTAATCATCCCATGAGCTTATCAGATAAATGGAACACGCTCTCATCATATCCTCTAGAACCTGTACAGTCCTCTCTGACTGACCATCTGTCTGAGGATGAAAAGCTGTGCTAACACTTAGTCGGGTGCCCATAGCTTCCTGAAAAATGTTCCCAGAAGTGGAAAGTGAAGCGGGAATCCCTATATGATACAATGCTCACTGAAAAAATACTTGGTGTTCCACAATTTTCCATAAACATAAATCCGCCTACACACTCAGAGTATCTGGGAATTTTATAACCAGAAGGTGGGTAGACTTAGTCAATCTATCGACTATCACCCAGATAGCCTCGTGATTCATTCGGGTCTTTTATAACCCATCACGATATTCATGGTAACTTGTTCCCATTTTCATTTCGATATAGGCAGAAACTGCAATAACCCTGCAACTTCTTTTGTTCTACCTTACCTGCTAACATACGAGACACTGTTTCCATAATCTCCACTATATCTCTTTTCACATATGACCACCAATACCCTTTCTAAAATTTCGATATATTTGTCACTTCTCGAATGCACTGTATATCCCGAAGAGTGAGCTTCTAACAATATCACTATCTCATCAACTATGGTCTTGGGGAGCACTTATATTATCTCTGAACCTCAGTAAGCCATCATCTCTCTTTGTGAACTTTATCACTGTACCCATTTGAATCTGACCCATACTATCGACACCATGCCGATCATCATGCTAAGCCTGTCAAATCCGATCACTCAAATCCGGTTCTAATTTTCAGGCTAGCTGTCACACAATCCCTGTCATCATCAGAGGGAATCACATCACTACTGAGGCTTACAACTGTTCTAGTAGCTCACGCTCCCTAACCATCATATGTAATACCATCCCGAGGCTCTTTCTGCTCAAGGCATTAGCCATTACATTAGCCTCTCCTAGGTGGTACAATTTCCACAATCATAATCCCTCAGAAGCTTTAACCCTCTTTGTTATCTCATATCCGACTCTTTCAGTGAAAATAGATACTCGGGGCTTTTAGGATCAGTGCATACCTGAAATTTCTCACTGTATACATAGTATTGTCATATACTTAATACAACCACTATCGTTGTCAACTTTAATCTAGACTGGATAGTCCTTTTCTGATCCTTGAGTTGTCTAGATTCATAATCGACTATCTTCTCATTTTGCTTCAACACATGGCCCATTTATTATTTTGAGGTATCCATATATCCTGAGAAACTTCTTAATCTTTTGGGTATGGTGAGAATAAATGCGGTGGTGAGTTTATTACTTCAATACACCAAAACTCCTGTTACATCTATCATTCCATTCAAATACAACTTTTTTCTAAGTTAAACGTGTCAATAAAGTAATCCATTTCGAGAATTCTCAACAAATCATTTGTAAAAATAATTTCCAATTGTTGCTTATAATTTTTCCCTGGACTGTAAATACACTCAAAATATCATCAATAAGGATGATAACAAATCGGTCTAAGTAAAGTTTAAATACCTCATCGTAGTTGTGTTCCATTGAATATTTCAATTACCCATTTCCTTGACCTATGTACGCATAAACGTATAATGTTCTTTTCGAAATCGCTTCCGTTCAAGATACTAACTCGCGTCATTTCCTTTTTTAACGGCTTTTATAAAATTTTAATTTTTAAACTTTCTTGATTAATCGATTTTTATATTTCTTATCGTACCAATAAAGGTATCCTAATTTTAAATGTATATATTACGACTGTCGATTTCAATTTATAGGTTATGTGTATACTTTTAGACGCTGTCAAGTCTTCAGGCGGGGAGGTATTTTGAAATACTTTTATTAACCCTCAGACTTGACCACAATTACTTTACATATCAGTCCATGTGGTCACAATTCATATTCGTTACTAATTGCTTTAATCCAAATTATTTCGATATATCACAGATATTCTTACCTTACATACGTCTCTTATTCCAGTCTATCTCTTTTCGTATATCACTTATAACAAAACTCTGTCATTACTCATTCCGTGAGTACAATCATTTGCTCCTTTAATTTCAATCGCTACTCCCCTTTTATTACTTGTCAAAACCTACTGTATACTTTTTAGGGGTAAAACAGAACTGTCTTAGAATAGAACTCTGAACATCATATTTTGCAGCCGACCAATTGAGATTTATTCTCAATATTACTTCAATTTATTCATAGTCCATTGAATAAAATCAGCTGACTTATACTTCTTCCCACGTTTTCAACTTATAATCTCTTCATAATTATTCCGTCAGTTAACCCTCCTTCCTTGGGGTACTAACTATTGGCATTGTGCCTAAAGGTGTAGGCATTCACGTCTTTTACTAACTTATATACAATTGAAGGCGGTATGAATATATACGTGGCACCAGGATCAATTAAAATAATTATTTCTCTATTCACAACTAGTGTGGTATCTTTCACCACATCATATGAAACATCAATAGTGTCCTGGTCCAAGGCATACACTTGCCCTCGTCCAACAGCCTACTTTCCCTTTCTCTTCGGCTGTGGCCTCCCTTTTCGGTGCAGAGATACCAATAGGGTTTTCTCTGTCTCTTTACCCTTCTGTGGGGCAGTCTCACCCAACTCTGAGCAATCATTAAATAATTGGCCCGTCTTACCACACTTAATGCTTATTTTAGTCAATAAAGTGTAGGTGTAGGCCTTACTTTCGTGGTATCTACCACACATCCTACACTGCTTACACTGCTACACTGCTTATACTGCCACACTGCTATACTGCTCACCCTGCTAACATTGCTCCACTGCTCACCCTGCTTACCCTGCTATGGAGCAGGTCGAGGTCCTCCAATCACAATACCCCTCATAAGTGTTGAAATTGGATACACTGGGCATTACCAATCAGCATACCCTGTGACTCATCAACTCTAATCTCTTACAAACTGGTCTCTTTCCCGCTCTGACATTTCTGTCATTCTCTATTTTCTTCTGTCTCTATTTTGACCCTTACTACATTTTCCAATCTCAGTGGCATGCAACACATGATCTTCTTCACGCAACTGTATTCTGCGCACTGCCTCGACATAGTTAATGAGCTAATCGGACTCTAATCGATAATTTGAGCCCTTTTCATGAACTTTTGGGCTTTTCGACTCTCACTGCTCATAGTGTCGAGTAATATCTAGGCAGGTATATAAATTGAGATTCATACTCGTCAATCAACTAGTGTCTCTGGGTCAGTGTAAGAAATTTTACCTATAAATTTCCTTTAAACAGTGTCTGGGATATTCTGTCACCAGAATACATCCAGAATTATTTCTCATGTCGGTTCTGGATGTCTAACTCTTTAGATTGGTCGAGCGAACTTCCACCAATGCTCTGCCTCGACTCCAACATAAACGTATTTAAGAGTAACTTTCTCGGTCGACATATACCGAAAGAATCCATAGCACTTCGCTATCTCATACACCCAGTCCTCAGTAACTATTGGTTTCTTTACTTCACTAAATACCTGAGGGGTGTGAAAATCTCTATAGTCTGAGGCATCTGTGTAGGATCTACCCTATCTATCCTCAACTACATGCATAGACTGAGTAAACAACTCCAAAATATTTTCTACACTCCACTCTATCCTCTCGGAGTGTGTCTCAATACTGTTTGGTCTCTTTATAGGACCATGTGGAGTATGCTCAACATCAGCCTCCACTTCACTTTCATCTTTAGTCTCATGTGACGACTCATTTGACTCTCAGGCCTATCTCTACGACCTCGAGCATGTGTACTCGCCCCTCTACCATAGTGGCTATCAGTTATAAAAACTATATTATTGCATTCGAAACTAAATTCTTAGCTGCTGCTCCACCTTGATATACACAATTGTATCTAAACAATGCACAATACATGGGGATGTAAATTTACTTAACTACTAACACCGACTCATATCAGGCCAACTCTGCTCTGATACCATCTTTTCTGTCACGACCCAAATTACCTAAAAATCAGAGTAAATTTTTTCACTTTTTCATTTCCTTATCCGTCGTGAACAGTTACACTACTAAACAGTTGGGCTATGATTCGGTGTTAGTCACCTCTCACCTATTTACCATTCCATTTTCATATTTCATTTACATATCAATTTATTTTAAATAATTACATCTCCAATATTACATCCATGTACAGTACTGTGCCTCTATATGTTCAGATACAAAAATTATACAAATGTGTATACCTGGTCTTGATAAGAAGCAGCGTATATGACTACTGTCGTTCTCTTCTACTGAATATACCCTGTGGGGTGGAAAATGAAAGGGTGAGCATAAACAGATCAATAAGGCAATAATGTAAGCAGGTAGATAACTATACTATCTACGTGCTGATAATGTCATGATATAAAATCGTTTACATTGGGAGCATGAGGTATAACTAAAACGATGCCACATGTATATATCATATAAGAGAAATTATGAAATCGACATATAAAACAAACACGGAAAAATCATCATGTATGTATCTCATACTCGTCACATTTAAAACTTATTTGTTTCATCATAAACTCATCACGTTAAAACTCACTTGTTTTATCATAAAACAACCACATCAAGGCTAAACCCATCTCTCGAGAATACCTTGATTCATTAAATCAAATCTCTTTTAAAAACATAAATCGAGACATTACCCCTCCTTCGGGTTTGTCCTGGTCTATTCAGACCGTATGATATCATGTGAGGCATGTAGGTTACTGTATGAAATCGAGGACTATGGCCATACTTTATCCCTGTGATCCCAGGCTACATGGATCCCGGTGTGCGGGGTATCACAACTGCAAAGGGAGGTGGGGTCAATTCCTACCCGCCAGAATATTAAGTAACATCATCGAGTCATCATGACTGCACGGTACAACGTACTCCGTGTGACATACACGGTACATCGTACTCTGTAGACCCATATCATAGTCTGGGGGTGCCTGCCGTAGGTCTTATCCACCCAATACTATGTCGATAACCAACCCATGTCTCAAAGTATACGTGCGAGCATCTCAACTCTCTGTGACACACAATCTACAGGAGGCTTTCGCACGACTATATGCATGTCAACTCACATCTAGTGCGAGCGAAGCTCCAGCACCACGCTATGCATATCATGATATCTAAAATCTCGTGCGAGCGAAGCTCCAGCACGATTTTGTGCACACACAAATTTCTCGTACAAGCGATGCTCCAGTACAGCTTTCATGAGTGATAAATCAGTAAAATTTAGTACGAGTAAGACTCTAGCACTCTTTTTACTTGAATAAATATGATAGGTGGCTCAATCTTTATAAAACATCTTTTAAAATAGTAATCGGTCCAAACCGGTACCCTTTCGTATAATTCAAGAAATCAACAACCAACCTATGTGTAAATTTGCTTAAACCAAACCACTACAATCATATAAAACATTAAAACAAGATAATCATGCAATTTATCTGCCTTACTACCCATTTTTGTATATTTTATTCCCAGGGGCAATATCATTTTTTCCCTTTATTCACCTATGCCCCGATTTTCGTAAAATTATCATTTCGTCTTCTAGATACTTTAAAGAATTCTAAGCCCTGTAAATCCCCTCAATAAATTCGTATAGAAATCTCTATGCACTTACAAAATTCCCTTACCTCGATTCACGCGTAAACTTATCTCATCTCGATAATACCCGATCTCTCAGTTCAACTGCGCGTCAACCAAGTCTATAGAACTGCATATAATCACATATTTTGGGTTAATTCACTTATTTTTATCAGTATATCACATTTACTGATCGAATCTAACGTACTGGGCCCGTTTTACTTTATTGGGCCCAATTGCACTTTAATGGGCCTCGACCCATTTTCAGCCTGTTTCTACTTACTAAATCCCTTCTTCGGGTTTACTAGGCTCATTCAGCTTATCAATAATCGTCGGGCTTCGTTCCAAACTCATTGGATAGCCCGTATACTATTTACGGTAATTACGTTGCAATTTCGATAAATATTCCTTTTTATACAGAATTAATACATAAATTTCGTAAAATAATCGAAACTCTGTATTAAAGGACTCTAATTGTCAAAATTAAAATGTACTTACCCAATGTGATGCGGGATACAAAAATTGAAGCTCAATCGGCTCTCGTTCGGGCTTTGTCGTAAAACTGCACAATTAATGTTTAATTTCGGGTTAATTTCTGATTAAATATAATTTAAATAAATTTTTTGAAATTCAAATTGGTCACTTTTGAACTCGTATCGACTTACCGAAGTCCGGTGTATTCCCAAAAATCTTCACCTTTTTTCTTTTTTCTCCTTTTTTTCCCTTCTTTCTTGGTTGAACCAGTTCAGACCGGTCCGGTTCAACCCGGTTCAGACCGGTCTGATTCACTCCGGTTTAGTCCGTTCAGGGCCTCGCCGATCGGTTCTTCGTCGGCTTCCCCTCCAGTAGCTCCGCGAGATCGTCCGTAGCTTGAATCTGCCCTCGGTTTCACCCAAGGCCATCGAAAAGTCGTCGGTCCGACCTTTCTCCTCTTCGACGTCGATGGTTCTCCCTCTTTCCGTCGTTTTCGACGCCGTCCGTCGGTTTCGGCGGTTGTGGCCACCACCAATCATGTCGTCTTGGCCTCGGGGACGTTCGACGGTGGTTAGGTTTGTCCAGATCGACGCCGGTGGCCGCCGTTTCCTTTTTCTCCCTCGGGTTCTCTCTTCCCCCCTTGCTCATGTCGTTTGTCACCGTTCATCGCTTTATTGGTACCGGTGGCTCGGCTGGGCTGCCGCTGATGGCCGCCTCGGGTCCGGACTTGCCGTCGGTCTCCTCCGACGGTGCTGCAGAAGTCGGGCTCGACTTCCGTTTTCCAAATCGCGATTTCGTGATTTTTCCTTCTTTTTTTTAATTATTTTATTTTTATTTATTATTATTTATAAATTAGTTTATTATTATTATATTCATTATTTTAGTCAAAAATATTCTAAAATATCTACAAAATTAATTTTTTTCCAAATAAATTTATTTAATTTAATTTAATTTATTTATTATATTTTTAACCATTTTTCCAGTATAATTTCTCCATATTTTCGGGATATTGTCCCGAATGACTTTTTGATATTTTTAAAAATTTCGGATCTTGATCAATTGGACTCGAAATTTAATTATTTCTTTGTTATTGATCAAGATTCTCAAATCTATTATTTTTAATTAAATTTTTCCTGTCAAATTATACTGGCTTTCGGTCTTTTGACCGTTTTACCCTTGCACGTGTTCGGGATTAATTTAACTCGACTTTCTTTTCACGAATACTCATTCATTTCATGTTTCTAAATAAATTCGGGACTTACAGTTCTTGAAAACTCTGCTCACACTGATCGGTCCCCTCAAATGGAACATCCTTGCATATCAGCTTAGTCAGTGGAGTGGCAATCTTGGAGAAACCTTTTACAAACCTCTTATAGTATCCAGCTAGTCCCCGAAAACTTCAGATTTTTGTAACAGTTTTCGACCTCTCCCAATTGAGTACTGGCCTGACCTTAGACGGATCCATTAACACCCCGTCCTTAGAAATAATATGGCCCAGAAATGCTATTTGCTCCAACCAAAACTCACATTTATCCAACTTCTCAAACAACTGCTTCTCTCTGAGAGTTTGGAGCACTACTCTCAAATGCTTCTCATGCTCCTCTCGGGACTTTGAGTAGATCAGAATATCATCGATGAAAACTATGACGAACCGATCTAGATACTTCCGGAACACCTCATTCATCAGGCTCATGAATGCAGTTGGGGCATTAGTTAGATCAAGGGGCATCACAAGAAAATCATAGTGGCCATATCTCGTTTTAAAGGCCATTTTCGAAACCTCCTTTCTAATCCTTAATTTGTGATAGCCCGATCTCAAGTCAATTTTTGAGAACATCGTAGCCCCTCTTAGCTGGTCAAATAGATCATCTATTCTGGGCAAGGGATACTTGTTCTTGATTGTGGCCTTGTTCAGCAGCCTATAGTCTATAAATAACCTGAGACTACCATCCTTCTTCCTCACAAATAATACCAGAGCTCCCCACGGGGATACACTTGACCTAATAAACCCCTTGTCTAACAGGTCTAGCAACTACTTTTTCAGTTCCTCAAGTTCAATAATGGCCATCCGGCAAGGAGACTTCGAGATTGGCTGAGTCTCTGGTGCCAAATCTATATTGAATTCTAATTTTCTCTCCGATGGTAATCCCAGAGTTCATCAGAAAATACATCCGGGAACTCGCATACCACTGGTATGTCCTGAATACTTGGACGTTCCCGACTAGTATCAGAGATGAATGCAACAGAACCTTCACATTAACACATACATTAGAAATTTTCATCACAGTCAAAATCATGTACTTTATTCCTCAACTGAAAAGTATACATTAAACTTATTAGGTAAGGAGAAGGTTACAGTCTTAGTGTAGCAGTCTATACTTACGCGATTGGTGGCTAGCCAATCCATACCTAAAATTACATCAAAGCCATACATGTTTAACAAGATTAGATCTGCTAACATGATCCTATCTCCTACCTTAATTTCACAATTCCTACACACCATATCAGTCTCTTGAGATTTATACATTGGTGTGCTAATGTGTAATGTAAAATCTAGAGGTTCAGGCCTAATATGCAGATTACGTGCAAAATAGGGTGATTTGAAAGAGTGTCTGGAACTTGGATTAAATAGTACATGTGCCTCGTGATTACTAATTAAAAGCTTACCCTGAATGGTTTTAGTGGAAGCATCAACAGTCTCTCTGTCCAAGGCAAATACTCTCCCATGAGTGACAGGCTTCTTGTCCTTCTCTGTTGTGGTAGCCCGTCTCTGTGGGATTTATCTCTGGGGAGCTTTCCTTTTAGGTTATCATGGTTGCTCTGGGGGCTGTGGAATCTAGTTCTGTGGGCAATCCCTTACCATGTATCCCTTCTGTTCACACCTAAAGCAACTCCCTGTGGCCATATAACAAACATGTTAGGACCCAAATTACCTAAAATCACTACAAATTTTTCGCTTTTTCATTTCCTTACCCGTCGTGAACAGTTACACTACTAAACAGTTGGGCTATGATTCGGTGTTAGTCACCTCTCACTTATTTACCATTCCATTTCCATATTTCATTTACATATCAATTTATTTTAAATAAATACATCCCCAATATTACATCCATGAGCAGTACTGTGCCTCTATATGTTCAGATACAAAATTATACAAATGTGTATACCTGGTCTTGATAAGAAGTAGCGGATAACCGAAATGTAAGACTACTGTTGTTCTCTTCTACTGAATGTACCCTGTGGGGTGAAAAATGAAAGGGTGAGCATAAACAGCTCAGTAAGGCAATAATGTAAGCAGGTAGATAACTATACTATCTACGTGCTGATAATGTCATGATATAAAATCGTTTATATTTAGAGCATGAGGTATAACTAAAACGATGCCACATGTAAATATATATCATATAAGAGAAATTATGAAAGCGATATATAAATCAAACATGGAAAAATCATCATGTATGACATCTCATGCTCATCTCATAAAAACTTATTTGTTTCATTACAAACTCATCACGTTAAAACTTATTTGCTTTATCATAAAACAACCACATCAAGGCTAAACCCATCTCTCGGGAATACCTTGATTTCTTAAATCGCATCTCGTTTAAAAACATAAATCGGGACATTACCCCTCCCTTGGGTTCGTCCTAGTCTATTCAGACCGTATGATATCATTTGAGGCATGTAGGTTACTGTATGAAAAATCGACTATGGCCATAATTTGTCCCTGTGATCCCAGGCTACACAGATCCCGGTGCGCAGGGCATCACAACTGCAACGAGAGGTGGGGTCAAATCCTACCCGCCAAAATATCAACATCGTCGAGTCATCATGACTGCACGGTACAGCGTACTCCGTGTGACATACACGGTACATCATACTCCGTGGACCCATATCATAGCTTGGGGGTGCCTGCCGTAGGTCTTATCCACTCCAATACTATATTGATAACCAACCCATGTCTCAAAGTATACGTGCAAGTGTAAAACCCGATGAGGTAGAAAAATGTTCACAAATTAAATGAAACGGTATTCGGATAGGAAATAACGATTTAAAATGCGAAATGAATGAGTGTTCATGAAGAAAAGTCGGGTTAAATTAATCCCGAACACGTGCAAGGGCAAAACGGTCAAAAGATCGAAAGCCGAAATAAATTCGATAAGAAAATTTAAATAAAAATAATGGATTTGAGAATCTTGATCAATAACGAAGAAATAATTAAATTTCGAGTCCAATTGATCAAGATCCGAAATTTTTAGAAATACCGAAAAGTCACTCGAGAAAATATCCCAAAAATACGAAGAAATTATACCCAAAAAATGGTTAAAAATATAATAAATAAATTAAATTATATTAAATTAAATTGTTTGGAATAAAATAATATAATTGTAGATATTTTAGAATATTTTTGACTAAAATAATGAATATAATAATAATAAACTAATTTATAATAATAATAAATAAAAATAATAAAAATTGTAAAAAAAAAATCAGAAATCAGAAACTTTAGTCGGGGAGAGAGAAAGAGAAGCAGAAAAATGAAAAAATGGAAGCCGAAAATGGATGACCACCGGCGAGCGGTCTGGCGACCAACGGCCAGGTGAAGGGTCGAAAATGGAAGAGGAGAGGCCGGCGACCTCCCTGGTACCGGCGATGCAGCCCACCGACGTCGAAATCCGACGGATCGAGGGAGAGAAACCGACGGGGAGAGAAGAGGAATCACTGGCGATCGGCGCCTATTCAGGCCCGACCGACCCCAGCCGAGGCTTCTCGAGGTGCAGACGAGCCGATTAGCGATGGCCCCGACCGGCGAAACTGCAGACAAACGCCGAAAAGGGCAGAAAAAGGAAACGGTACCGACGGCGAAGAGGAGAACAGCAGAACCGGCAACGTTCCGGCGGCCTTGGACGAAGCCGAGGCCAGATTCGAGCTGCGGACGACCCAACGGAGCCACTGACGGTGGAAGCCGACGGAGAACCGGCTGGTAGGGCCTTGAACCGGTGGTGAACCGACCAAACCGGAGTGAACCGGTAGTCTGAACCGGTCTGAATCGGACTGAACCGGTTCAGCCAAGAAAGAAGGGAAACAAAGGAGAAAAAGAGAAAAAGGAAAAAGGGAAAGAATTTTTGGGGATACATTGGACTTCGGGTAAGTCGGTAAGAGGTCAAAAGTGATCGATTTGAATTTTGGGAAATTTATTTAAATTATATTTAATCGAAAAGTAACCCGGGATTAAATATATATTTGTACAGTTGTACGACAAAGCCTGAACGAGAGCCGATTGAGCTCCGATTTTCGTATCTCGCATCATATTGGGTAAGTACATTTTAATTTCGACAATTAGAGTCCTTTAATGCAGAGTTACGATTATTTTACGAAATTTACGGATTAATTTCATATAGAAAGGAATATTTTTCGAAATTATAATATAATTGCCATAAATGGTATACGGGCTATCCAATGAGTTTGGAACGAAGCCCGATGATTATTGGTAACCTGAATGAGCCCAGTAAACCCGAAGAAGGAATTTAATTAGTAGAAACAGGCTGAAAATGGGTTGAGGCCCATTAAGGTGCGATTGGGCCCAATAAGAGTAAATTGACCCAATTAGTTAAATCGACTGTAGTAAATAAGAGAATTATATTTATTGGGTTGAATTGACATGATAAATAATTATCTGCAGCCCAGAGACTTGATTAGCAGCAAATCGGATTGGACGAGCCTCCGATAGTGGAATTTAGATACGCGCTCGACGAGAATCGAGGTAATGGAATTTTGTAAGTGCATAGAGATACCTATACGTAATTTTGAAGGGAATTACAGGGTCTAGAATTACTTAAAGTATTTAGAAAATGAAATGATAATTTTACGAAAACCAGGGCTTAGGTGAATAAAGAAAAAGGACGATTTTACCCCTGAGAGTAAAATTTACAAAAAAGGTAGTAAGGCAGATAAATTACATGATTTCATGTTTTTAATGCTTTATATGAATGTGTTGCTTTGATTTAACCAAATATGCATATAGGTTGGCTGTTGATTTCGTGAATTATACGAAAGGGTACCGATTTGTACCGGTTATGATTTTAAAAGATATTTTATCAAGATTGAGCCACCTATCGTATTTACATGCATAAAAAGAGTGCTAGAGTCTTTATCGCACTCAAGTTTACTGATTTATTTCTCACGAAAAGTCGTACTGGAGCATTGCTCGTACGAGAAATTTGTGTGTGCACAAAACCGTGCTGGAGCTTCGCTCGCACGAGATTTCAGATATCATGATATGCATAGCGTGGTGCTGGAGCTTCGCTCGCACTAGACGTGAGTTGACATGCATATAGTCATGCGGAAGCCTCCTTTAGACTGTGTGTCACAGAGAGTTGAGATGCTCGCACGTATACTTTGAGACATGGGTTGGTTATCGACATAGTATTGGGGTGGATAAGACCTACGGCAGGCACCCCCAGACTATGATATAGGTCCACGGAGTACGATGTACCGTGTATGTCACATGGAGTACGCTGTACCGTGCAGTCATGATGACTCTATGATGTTCTTGATATTCTGGCGGGTAGGACTTGACCCCACCTCCCGTTGCAGTTGTGATACCCCGCACACCGGGATCCGTGTAGCCTGGGATCACAGGGACAAAGTATGGCCATAGTCCTCGATTTTCATACAGTAACCTACATGCCTAACATGATATCATACGGTCTGGATAGACCAGGACAAACCCGATGGAGGGGTAAGGTCCCGATTTATGTTTTTAAACGAAATGCGATTTAATGAATCAAGGTATTCCCGAGAGATAGGTTTAGCCTTGATGTGGTTGTTTTATAATGAAACAAATGAGTTTCAAAGTGATGAGTTTTGTGATTAAACAAATGAGTTTTAAAGTGATGAGTTTATGATGAAACTAATAAGTTTTAATGTGACGAGCATGAGATGTCATACATGATGATTTTTTCATGTGTGTTTTATATGTCAATTTCATGATTTCTCTTATATGATATATACATACATGTGGCATCGTTTTAGTCTTACCTCATGCTCCAAATACAAACGATTTTATATCATGACATTATCAGCACGTAGATAGTATAGTTATCTACCTACTTACATTATTGCCTTACTGAGCTGTTTATGCTCACCCTTTCATTTTCCACCCCACAGGGTATATTCAGTAGAAGAGAACGACAGTAGTCATATCCGCTGCTTCTTTTCAAGATCAGGTATACACATTTATATAATTTTTGTATCTGAACATATAGAGGCACAGTACTGTATATGGATGTAATATTGGGGATGTATTTAGTTTAAATAAATTGATATGTAAATGAAATATGAAAATGGAATGGTAAATAGGTGAGAGGTGACTAACACCGAATCATAGCCCAACTGTTTAGTAGTGTAACTGTTCACGACGGGTAAGAAAATGAAAAAGCGAAAAATTTACTATGATTTTTAGGTAATTTGGGTCGTGACAGAAAAGATGGTATCAGAGCCGAGTTGGCCTGATATGAGTTGGTGTTAGTGGTTAAGTAAATTTACATCCCCATGTACTGTGCATTGTTTAGATACAATTGTGTATACCAGATAGAAGTGCAGCTATGAATTTAGTTTCGAATGCAAGAATCTAGTTTTTATAACTGATAGCCGCTATAGTAGAGGGGCGAGTACACATGCTCGAGGCCATAGAGATTGGCCTGAGAATCGAATGAGTCGTAACATGAGACTCAAGATTAGAGTGAGGTGGAGGCTGATGTTGAGCATACTCCACAGGGTCCTATAAAGAGACCAAACAGTATTGAGACACGCTCCGAGAGGATGGAGTGAAGTGTAAAAAATATTTCGGAGTTGTTTACTCAATCTATGCAGGTAGTTGAGGATAGGCAGGGTAAAGCCTAAACAGATGCCTCAGACTATAGAGATTCTTATACCCCTCCGGTATTTAGTGAAGTAAAGAAACCAATAGTCACTGAGGACTGGGTGTATGAGATAGCGAAGTTGTATGGATTCTTTCGGTGTATGTCGACCAAGAAAGTTACTTTTAAATACGTTTATGATGGAGGCGAGGCGGAGCATTGATGAAAGTCCGCTCAACCCATCTGAAGAGTTAGATGTCCAAAGTCAACATGAGAAATAATTCTGGATGTATTTTGGTGATAGAATATTTCGGACATTACTTAAAGGAAAATTACAGGTAAAATTTCTTACACTGACCTAGAGGCACTAGTTGATTGATGAGTATGAAACTCAATTTATATCTCTGGGCAAGTGTGAACCTGATACCATGGGCAGTGAGAGTCAGAAAAGCCCAAAAGTTCCTGAAATGGCTTAAATTATCGATTAGAGTTCGATTGGCTCACTACTTATGTCGAGGCAGTGCGCAGAATACAATTGTGTGAAAAATATCATGTGTTGCACGCCTCTGAGATTGGAAAGGTAGTAAAGGCCGAAATAGAGACAGAAGAGAATAGAGAATGACATAAATGTCAGAGCGGGAAATAGACCAGTTGATAAGGGATTAGAGTTGATGAGTCACGGGGTAAGATGATTGGTAAGGCCCCAGAATATCCAATTTAACACTTATAAGGGATTTTATGATTGGAGAACCCCGACCTGTTACGAAACAATGTAGCAGTGTAAGCAAAATTAACAGTGCAAGCAGTGTAGGATGTGTAGTAGATACCGCGAAAGTAAAGGCCTATACCTACCCTTTATTGACTAAAATAGGCGTTAAGTGTGGTAAGACGGGCTAATTATTTAATGATTGCTCAGAGATGGGTAAGACTGTCCCATAAAAGAGCAAAGAGACAGAGAAAACCTTGTTGATATCTCTGCACCGAAAAGGGAGCCCACAGCAAGGGAAAGTAGGCTGTTGGATGAGGGCGAGTGTGTATGCCTTGGACCAGGACACTATTGATGTTTCATATAATGTGGTGAAAGATACCACACTGGTTATGAATAGAGAAGTAATTATTTTAATTGATCCTGGTGCCACGTATATATTCATACCGCCTTCAACTGCTTATAAGTTAGTAAAAGACGTGAATGCCTACACCTTTAGGCACAATGCCGATAGTTAATACCCCAATGAAAGAGGGTTAACTAACGAAATAATTATGAAGAAATTGTAAGTTGAAAATAGGGGTGAAAACATCACTGGAAAGTATACGGTAAGTTTTGACAAGTAATAAAAGGGGTGCAGCGATTGAAATTAAAGGAGCAAATGATTGTACTCACGGAATGAGTAATAGCAGAGTTTGTTATAAGTGATATACGAAAAGAGATAAGTTTTAAGTTGGGATAAATCCTGAATACAAGATAGACTGGAATAAGAGACGTATGCAAGTTAAGAATATCTTTGATACGTGAAGTAATTTGGATTAGAGCAATTAGTAGCGAATATGAAATGTGACCACATGGACTGATATGTAAAGTAATTGTGGCCAAGTCTGAGGGTTAATAAAGGTATTTCAAAATACCTCCCCGCCTGAAGACTTGACAGCGTCTAAAAGTATACGCAACCTATAAATAGAAATCGACAGTCGTAAAATATATATACATTTAAAATTAGGGTACCTTTACTGGTACGATAAGGAATATAGAATTCAATTAATCAAGAAGGTTTAAAAAATTTAAAATTTTATAAAAGTCGTTAAAAAGGAAATGACGCAGGTTAGTAGCTTGAACGAAAGCGATTTTGAAAGACATTTTACGTTTATGCGTACATAGGTCAAGGAAATGGGTAATTGAAATATTCAATAGGACTCAATTACGACAAGTTATTTAAACTTTACCTGGACCGATTTGTTATCATCCTTATTGATGATATTTTGGGTGTATTTAAAGTCCAGGGAAATTATAAGCAACAATTGAAAATTGTTTTTACTGATGATTTGTGGAGAGTTCTCGAAATGGACTACTTTATTGACACGTTTAACTAAGAAAACGTGGTCTTTGAATGAGATGATAAATAAGATTATAGATGTGACATGAATTTTGGTGTAGTGAAGTATGAACTGACCACCGTGATTAATTTCACCATACCCAACAGCTCAAGAGGTTCACAGTGAGTATGGGTACCTCGAAATTATGAAGGAGCTGTGTATTGATGTATAATGGGAAGATAGTCAATTATGGAGTTAGACAACTCCTTGATCACGAAATAAACTATTTGACTCATGATTTTAAGTCAGCAACGGTAGTGTTTGTACTGAGGATATGGTACTATTATGTACAGGGTGAGAAATTTTGGATATGCACAGAGCATAAAGCCCTGAGTATCTGTTTTTCACAGAAAGAGTCGGATATGAGAACAAAGAGGATTAGAGCTTCTAAATGATTATGATTGTGAAAATTGTACCACCCAGGAAAGACTAATGAAATGGCTAATGCCTTGAACAGAAAGAGCCTCGGGATGGTATTACATATGATGGTCAGGGAGCGTGAGCTACTAGAGCAGTTGTAAGCCTCAGTAGTGATGTGATTCCCTCTGATGATGACAGTGATTGTGTGACAGCTAGCCTGAGACTAGAACCGGATGAGAGTGCCCGGATTTGACAGGCTTAGCGTGATGATCGGCATGGTGTCGATAGTATGGGTCAGATTCAGATGGGTACAGTGATAAAGTTCACAGAGAGAGATGATGGCTTACTGAGGTTCAGAGACAGTATAAGTGCTCCCCAAGACCATAGTTGATGAGGTAGAGTTATTATCAGAAGCTCACTCTTCAGGATATACAGTGCATCCGAGAAGTAAGAAATATATCGAAATCTTAGAAAAGAGTATTGGTGGTCAGATATGAAAAGAGATATAGTGGAGATTGTGGAAAGGTGTCTCGTGTGTCAGCAGAATAAGGTAGAGTATTAGAAGTCTGCAGAGTTATTGCAGCCTCTACCTATATCGACGAAAATGGGAGCAAGTCTCCATGAACTTCGTGATGGGTTATAGAGGACTCAGATGAATCACGAGACCATTTTATTTAGATGACAGTCGATAGAGTGACTAAGTCTACCAACCTTCTGGTTATGAAATCCCCAAATACTCAGAGTGTATATGAGGATTTATGTGTAAGGAAGATTGTGGAACATTAAGTAGCGTTCCAGTGAGCATGGTATCATATAGGGATTCCCGCTTCACTGCCCACCTCTAAGGATATTTTTAGGAAGCTACGGGAACTCGATTCAGTATTTGCACAGCTTTTCATCCTCAGACAGATGGTCAGTCAGAGAGGACTGTACAGGTTCTGGAGGATCCGATTAAAGCGTGTGCCCTTGATTTTTTATGCTCCTGGGATGATCAGTTATTACAAATCGAATTCGTCAATAGTGACAGTTGCCACTTGAGTATCGGGATAACAAGATAGGAGGTAATGTATGGCTGTAGGGGTTGTTCCCCAAATTGGGTAAGAAAAAGTGGGTGACAGATGGTAATTTCTTCTGAATTAGTATAATAAGTCTCTGAAGATGTTCAGTTGAGTGAGAGATTAAGAACACCTCAGAGCAGATAGAAAAGTACTGAAATTCACCGAGGGTGAATTAATATGGTTGAAATGTTTCTTGTCTAAGAGAATAAGGACATAGCGAACTTTTGGAAGAAGGTAAATTGAGTTTCGCTGGATTGAATCTTTTGAGAAATTGGACAAGTGGGAGATAAGACCTGTAGGTTAGCGTTATCACTTGAATAAGCAGGCACCCACAATGTGTCCCATCTTTTGATGGTTCGAAAATACTATCCAGATCCAATATAGGTGATAAGTTATGAGATCCAACAGTTCAGCTTAATGCTAATATAAGTATATTGAAGAAGTTGATTCGGGCATTAAACAGGAAAGAGAAAGCATTAAGGTTTAAGACGATCTCCCTAATTAAAGTCCTTTGGTAGTAATACACTCCGGAGAAGGTCACATAAGAATTTAAGAGTATGATACGATCGATGTACCTGGAGTTGTATATGGACTCATATGACTTGGTTCTAATTTGGAGGACCAAATTCCTTAAGTGGGGGAGAGTTGTAAGACCCGAAATTAAATCGTAAATGTTATGAGGTAGAAAAATGTTCACAAATTAAATGAAACGGGATTCGGATAGGAAATAACGATTTAAAATGCGAAATGAATGAGTATTCATGAAGGGAAGTCGGGTTAAATTAATCCCGAACACGTGTAAGGGCAAAACGATCAAAAGATCGAAAGCCGGAATAAATTTGATAAGAAAATTTAATTAAAAATAATGGATTTGAGAATCTTGATCAATAACGAAGAAATAATTAAATTTCGAGTCCAATTGATCAAGATCCGAAATTTTTAGAAATATCGAAAAGTCACTCGGGACAATATCTCAAAAATACGAAGAAATTATACCCAAAAAATGGTTAAAAATATAATAAATAAATTAAATTAAATTAAATTGTTTGGAATAAAATAATATAATTATAGATATTTTAGAATATTTTTGACTAAAATAATGAATATAATAATAATAAACTAATTTATAAATAATAATAAATAAAAATAATAAAAATTGTAAAAAAATAAATAAAAATCAGAAATCAGAAAATTTAGTCGGGGAGAGAGAAAGAGAAGCAGAAAAACAGAAAAACGGAAGCCGAAAATGGATGACCACCGATGAGCCATCCGGCGACCAACGGCCAGGTGAAGGGCCGAAAATGGAAGAGGAGAGGCCGACGACCTCCTTGGTACCGGCGGTGCAGTCCACCGACGTCGGAATCCGACGGATCGAGGGAGAGAAACCGACGGGGAGAGAAGAGGAATCGTCGGCGATCGGCGCCGATTCAGGCCCGATCGGCCCCAGTCGAGGCTTCCCGAGGTGCAGACGAGCCGATTGGCGACGGCTCCGATCGGCGAAACGGCCGACAAACGTCGAAAACGGTGGAAAAAGGAAACGGTACCGACGACGAAGAGGAGAACAGCCGAACCGGCAACGTTTCGGCGGCCTTGGATGAAGCCGAGGCCAGATTCGAGCTGCGGACGACCCAACGGAGCCACGGAGGAGGAAGTCGGTGGAGAACCGGCCGGCAAGGCCTTGAATCAGTGGTGAACCGGCCGAACCGGAGTGAACCGACGGTCTGAACCGGACTGAACCGGTTCAGCCAAGAAAGAAGGAGAAAAAGGAGAAAAAGAGAAAAATGAAAAAGGGAAAGAATTTTCGGGGATACATCGGACTTCGGGTAAGTTGGTAAGAGGTCAAAAGTGATCGATTTGAATTTCAAAAAATTTATTTAAATTATATTTAATCGAAAAGTAACCCGGGATTAAATATATAATTGTGCAGTTGTACGACAAAGCCCGAACGAGAGCCGATTGAGCTTCGGTTTTCGTATTCCGCATCATATTGGGTAAGTACATTTTAATTCTGACAATTAGAGTCTTTAATGCAGAGTTTCGATTATTTTACGGAATTTACGGATTAATTTCGTATAGAAAGGAATATTTTTCGAAATTATAATGTAATTGCCATAAATGGTATACGGGCTATCCAATGAGTTTGTAACGAAGCCCGATGATTATTGGTAACCTGAATGAGCCCAGTAAACCCGAAGAAGGAATTTAATTAGTAGAAACGAGCTGAAAATGGGTCGAGGCCCATTAAGGTGCGATTGGGCCCAATAAGAGTAAATTGACACAATTAGTTAAATCAACTGTAGTAAATAGGAGAATTATATTTATTGGGTTGAATTGACATGATAAATAATTATCTGCAGCCCAGAGACTTGATTAGCAGCAAATCGGATCGGACGAGCCTCCGACAGTGGAATTTAGATACGCGCTCGACGAGAATCGAGGTAAGGGAATTTTGTAAGTGCATAGAGATACCTATACGTAATTTTGAGGTAATTTTGAGGGGAATTACAGGGTCTAGAATTACTTAAAGTATTTAGAAAATGAAATGATAATTTTATGAAAACCGGGGCTTAGGTGAATAAAGAAAAAGGACGATTTTGCCCCTGAGAGTAAAATTTACAAAAAGGGTAGTAAGGCAGATACATTACATGATTTCATGTTTTTAATGCTTTATATGAATGTGTTGCTTTGATTTAACCAAATATGCACATAGGTTGGCTGTTGATTTCGTGAATTATACGAAAGGGTACCGGTTTGTACCGGTTATGATTTTAAAAGATATTTTATCAAGATTGAGCCACCTATCGTATTTACATGAATAAAAAGAGTGCTAGAGTCTTTATCGCACTCAAGTTTACTGATTTATTTCTCCCAAAAATTCGTACTGGAGCATTGCTCGTACGGGAAATTTATGTGTGCACAAAATCGTGCTGGAGCTTCGCTCGCACGAGATTTCAGATATCATGATATGCATAGTGTGGTGTTGGAGCTTCGCTCGCACTAGACGTGAGTTGACATGCATATAGTCGTGCGGAAGCCTCCTGTAGACTGTGTGTCATAGAGAGTTGAGATGCTCACACGTATACTTTGAGACATGGGTTGGTTATCGACATAGTATTGGGGTGGATAAGACCTACGGCAGGCACCCCCAGACTATGATATGGGTCCACGGAGTACGCTGTACCATGCAGTCATGATGACTCTATGATGTTACTTGATATTTTGCCGGGTAGGACTTGACCCCACCTCCCGTTGCAGTTGTGATACCCCGCACACCGGGATCCGTGTAGCCTGGGATCACAGGGACAAAGTATGGCCATAGTCCTCGATTTTCATACAGTAACCTACATGCCTCACATGATATCATACGGTCTGGATAGACCAGGACAAACCCGATGGAGGGGTAAGGTCCCGATTTATGTTTTTAAACGAAATGTGATTTAATGAATCAAGGTATTCTCGAGAGATAAGTTTAGCCTTGATGTGGTTGTTTTATAATGAAACAAATGAGTTTCAAAGTGATGAGTTTTATGATTAAACAAATGAGTTTTAAAGTGATGAGTTTATGATGAAACTAATAAGTTTTAATGTGACGAGCATGAGATGTCATACATGATGATTTTTTCATGTGTGTTTTTTATGTCAATTTCATGATTTCTCTTATATGATATATACATACATGTGGCATCATTTTAGTCTTACCTCATGCTCCAAATACAAACGATTTTATATCATGACATTATCAGTACGTAGATAGTATAGTTATCTACCTGCTTACATTATTGCCTTACTGAGCTGTTTATGCTCACCCTTTCATTTTCCACCCCAAAAGGTATTTTCAGTAGAAGAGAACGACAGTAGTCATATCCGCTGCTTCTTATCAAGATCAGGTATACACATTTATATAATTTTTGTATCTGAACATATAGAGGCACAATACTGTTTATGGATGTAATATTGGGGATGTATTTAGTTTAAATAAATTGATATGTAAATGAAATATGAAAATGGAATGGTAAATAGGTGAGAGGTGACTAACACCGAATCATAGCCCAACTGTTTAGTAGTGTAACTGTTCACGACAGGTAAGGAAATGAAAAAGCGAAAAATTTACTCTGATTTTTAGGTAATTTGGGTCGTGACAGAAAAGATGGTATCAGAGCCGAGTTGGCCTGATATGAGTTGGTGTTAGTGGTTAAGTAAATTTTCATCCCCATGTACTGTGCATTGTTTAGATACAATTGTGTATACCAAGATAGAAGTGCAGCTAAGAATTTAGTTTCGAATGCAAGAATCTAGTTTTTATAACTAATAGCCGCTATGGTAGAGGGGCGAGTACACATGCTCGAGGCCATAGAGATTGGCCTGAGAATCGAATGAGTCGTAACATGAGACTCAAGATTAGAGTGAGGTGGAGGCTGATGTTGAGCATACTCCACAGGGTCCTATAAAGAGACCAAACAGTATTGAGACACGCTCTGAGAGGATGGAGTGAAGTGTAGAAAATATTTCGGAGTTGTTTACTCAATCTATGCAGGTAGTTGAGGATAGGCAGGGTAAAGCCTAAACAGATGCCTTAGACTATAGAGATTCTTACACCCCTCCGGTATTTAGTGAAGTAAAGAAACCAATAGTCACTGAGGACTGGGTGTATGAGATAGCGAAGTTGTATGGATTCTTTCGGTGTATGTCGACCGAGAAAGTTACTTTTAAATACGTTTATGATGGAGGCGAGGTGGAGCATTGATGAAAGTTCGCTCGACCCATCTGAAGAGTTAGATGTCCAAAGTCAACATGAGAAATAATTCTAGATGTATTTCGGTGATAGAATATTTCAGACATTACTTAAAGGAAAATTACAGGTAAAATTTCTTACACTGACGCAGAGGCACTAGTTGATTGATGAGTATGAAACTCAATTTATATCTCTGGGCAAGTGTGAACCTGATACCATGGGCAGTGAGAGTCAGAAAAGCCCAAAAGTTCCTGAAATGGCTCAAATTATTGATTAGAGTTCGATTGGCTCACTACTTATGTCGAGGCAGTGCGCAGAATACAATTGTGTGAAAAATATCATGTGTTGCACGCCTCTGAGATTGGAAAGATAGTAAAGGCCGAAATAGAGACAGAAGAGAATAGAGAATGACATAAATGTCAGAGCGGGAAATAGACCAGTTGATAAGGGATTAGAGTTGATGAGTCATGGGGTAAGATGATTGGTAAGGCCCCAGAATATCCAATTTAACACTTATAAGGGATATTATGATTGGAGAACCCCGACCTGTTACGAAACAATGTAGCAGTGTAAGCAGAATTAACAGTGTAAGCAGTGTAGTAGATACCGCGAAAGTAAAGGCCTATACCTACACTTTATTGACTAAAATAGGCGTTAAGTGTGGTAAGACGGGACAATTATTTAATGATTGCTCAGAGTTGGGTAAGACTGTCCCACAGAAGAGCAAAGAGACAGAGAAAACCTTGTTGATATCTCTGCACCGAAAAGGGAGCCCACAGCCGAAGAGAAAGGGAAAGTAGGCTGTTGGATGAGGGCGAGTGTGTATGCCTTGGACCAGGACACTATTGATGTTTCATATGATGTGGTGAAAGATACCACACTGGTTATGAATAGAGAAGTAATTATTTTAATTGATCCTGGTGCCACGTATATATTCATACCGCCTTCAACTACTTATAAGTTAGTAAAAGACGTGAATGCCTACACCTTTAGGCACAATGCCGATAGTTAATACCCCAATGAAAGAGGGTTAACTAACGAAATAATTATGAAGAAATTGTAAGTTGAAAATAGGGGTGAAAACATCACTGGAAAGTATACGGTAAGTTTTGACAAGTAATAAAAGGGGTGTAGCGATTGAAATTAAAGGAGTAAATGATTGTACTCACGGAATGAGTAATAACAGAGTTTGTTATAAGTGATATACGAAAAGAGATAAGTTTTAAGTTGGGATAAATCCTGAATACAAGATAGACTGGAATAAGAGACGTATGCAAGGTAAGAATATCTCTGATACGTGAAGTAATTTGGATTAGAGCAATTAGTAGCGAATATGAATTGTGACCACATGGACTGATATGTAAAGTAATTGTGGCCAAGTCTGAGGGTTAATAAAGGTATTTCAAAATACCTCCCCGCCTGAATACTTGACAGCGTCTAAAAGTATACGCAACCTATAAATAGAAATCGACAGTCGTAAAATATATATACATTTAAAATTAGGGTACCTTTACTGGTACGATAAGGAATATAGAATTCGATTAATCAAGAAGGTTTAAAAAATTTAAAATTTTATAAAAGTCGTTAAAAAGGAAATGACGCAGGTTAGTAGCTTGAATGAAAGCGATTTTGAAAGACATTTTACGTTTATGCGTACATAGGTCAAGGAAATGGGTAATTGAAATATTCAATAGGACTCAATTACGACAAGTTATTTAAACTTTACCTGGACCGATTTGTTATCATCCTTATTGATGATATTTTGGGTGTATTTAAAGTCCAGAGAAATTATAAGCAACAATTGGAAATTGTTTTTACTGATGATTTGTGGAGAGTTCTCAAAATGGACTACTTTATTGACACGTTTAACTAAGAAAACGTGGTCTTTGAATGAGATGATAAATAAGATGATAGATGTGACATGAATTTTGGTGTAGTGAAGTATGAACTGACCACCGTGATTAATTTCACCATACCCAACAGCTCAAGAGGTTCACAGTGAGTATGGATACCTCGAAATTATGAAGGAGCTGTGTATTGATGTATAATGGGAAGATAGTCAATTATGGAGTCAGACAACTCCTTGATCACGAAATAAACTATTTGACTCATGATTTTAAGTTGGCAAAGGTAGTGTTTGTACCGAGGATATGGTACTATTATGTACAGGGTGAGAAATTTTGGATATGCACAGATCATAAAGCCCCGAGTATCTGTTTTTCACAGAAAGAGTCGGATATGAGAACAAAGAGGATTAGAGCTTCTAAATAATTATGATTGTGAAAATTGTACCACCCAGGAAAGACTAATGAAATGGCTAATGCCTTGAACAGAAAGAGCCTCGGGATGGTATTACATATGATGGTCAGGGAGCGTGAGCTGTTAGAGCAGTTGTAAGCCTCAGTAGTGATGTGATTCCCTCTGATGATGACAGTGATTGTGTGATAGCTAGCCTGAGACTAGAACCGGATGAGAGTGCCCGGATTTGACAGGCTTAGCGTGATGATCGGCATGGTGTCGATAGTATGGGTCAGATTTAGATGGGTACAGTGATAAAGTTCACAGAGAGAGATGATGGCTTACTGAGGTTCAGAGACAGTATAAGTGCTCCCCAAGACCATAGTTGATGAGGTAGAGTTATTATCAGAAGCTCACTCTTCGGGATATACAGTGCATCCGAGAAGTAAGAAATATATCGAAATCTTAGAAAAGAGTATTGGTGGTCAGATATGAAAAGAGATATAGTGGAGATTGTGGAAAGGTGTCTCGAGTGTCAGCAGAATAAGGTAGAGTATTAGAAGTCTGCAGAGTTATTGCAGCCTCTACCTATATCGACGGAAATGGGAGCAAGTCTCCCTGAACTTCGTGATGGGTTATAGAGGACTCAAATGAATCACGAGACTATTTTATTTAGATGATAGTCGATAGAGTGACTAAGTCTACCCACCTTCTGGTTATGAAATCCCTAAATACTCAGAGTGTATATGAGGATTTATGTGTAAGGAAGATTGTGGAACATTAAGTAGCATTCCAGTGAGCATGGTATCATATAGGGATTCCCGTTTCACTGCCCACCTCTGAGGATATTTTTAGGAAGCTACGGGAACCTGATTCAGTATTTGCACAGCTTTTCATCCTTAGACAGATGGTCAGTCAGAGAGGACTGTACAGGTTTTGGAGGATCCGATGAAAGCGTGTGCCCTTGATTTTTTATGCTCCTGGGATGATCAGTTATTACAAATCGAATTCGCCAATAGTGACAGTTGCCACTTGAGTATCGGGATAACAAGATAGGAGGCAATGTATGCTGTAGGGGTTGTTCCCCAAATTGGGTAAGAAAAAGTGGATGACAGATAGTAATTTCTTCTAAATTAGTATAATAAGTCTCTGAGGATGTTCAGTTGAGTGAGAGATTAAGAACACCTCAGAGCAGATAGAAAAGTACTGAAATTCACCGAGGGTGAATTAATATGGTTGAAATGTTTCTTGTCCTAAGAGAATAAGGACATAGCGAACTTTTGGAAGAAGGTAAATTGAGTTTCGCTGGATTGAATCTTTTGAGAAATTGGACAAGTGGGAGATAAGACCTGTAGGTTGGCGTTATCACTTGAATAAGCAGGCACCCACAATGTGTCCCATCTTTTGATGCTTCGGAAATACTATCCAGATCCAATATAGGTGATAAGATATGAGATCCAACAATTCAGCTTAATGCTAATATAAGTATATTGAAGAAGTTGATACGGGCATTAAACAGGAAAGAGAAAGTATTAAGGTTTAAGACGATCTCCCTAGTTAAAGTCCTTTGGTAGTAATACACTCCGGAGAAGGTCACATAAGAATTTAAGAGTATGATACGATCGATGTACCTGGAGTTGTATATGGACTCATATGACTTGGTTCTAATTTGGAGGACCGAATTCCTTAAGTGGGGGAGAGTTGTAAGACCCGAAATTAAATCGTAAATGTTATGAGGTAGAAAAATGTTCACAAATTAAATGAAACGGGATTCGGATAGGAAATAAGGATTTAAAATGCGAAATGAATGAGTATTCATGAAGGGAAGTCGGGTTAAATTAATCCCGAACACGTGCAAGGGTAAAACGGTCAAAAGATCGAAAGCCGGAACAAATTTGATAAGAAAATTTAATTAAAAATAATGGATTTGAGAATCTTGATCAATAACGAAGAAATAATTAAATTTCGAGTCCAATTGATTAAGATCCGTAATTTTTAGAAATACCGAAAAGTCACTCGGGACAATATCCCGAAAATACGAAGAAATTATACCCGAAAAATGGTTAAAAATATAATAAATAAATTAAATTAAATTGAATTAAATTGTTTGGAATAAAATAATATAATTGTAGATATTTTAGAATATTTTTGACTAAAATAATGAATATAATAATAATAAACTAATTTATAAATAATAATAAATAAAAATAATAAAAATTGTAAAAAAAAAAATCTGAAATCAGAAACTTTAGTCGGGGAGAGAGAAAGAGAAGCAGAAAAACGGAAAAACGGAAGCCGAAAATGGATGACCACCGGCCAGGTGAAGGGCCGAAAATGGAAGAGGAGAGGCCGGCGACCTCCCTGGTACCGGCGGTGCAGCCCAATGATGCCGAAATCCGGCGGATCGAGGGAGAGAAACCGACGGGGAGAGAAGAGGAATCCCCAGTGATCGGCGCCGATTCAGGCCTGACCGACCCCAGCCGAGGCTTCCCGAGGTGCAGACGAGCCGATTGGCGATGGCCACGATCGGCGAAACTGCCGACAAATGTTGAAAACGGAGGAAAAAGGAAACGGTACCGACGGCGTAGAGGAGAATAGCCGAACCAGCAACGTTCCGGCGGCCTCGGACGAAGCCGAGGTCAGATTCGAGCTGCGGACGACCCAACGGAGCCACTGGGAGTGGAAGCCGGCGGAGAACTGGCCGGCAAGGCCTTGAACCGGTGATGAACCGGTCGAACCGGAGTGAACCGGCGGTCTGAACCGGACTGAACCGGTTCAGCCAAGAAAGAAAGGAAAAAAAAGAGAAAAAAGAGAAAAAGGAAAAAGGGAAAGAATTTTTGGGGATACATCGGACTTCGGGTAAGTCGGTAAGAGGTCAAAAGTGATCGATTTGAATTTCGAAAAATTTATTTAAATTATATTTAATCGAAAAGTAACCCGGGATTAAATATATAATTGTGCAGTTGTACGACAAAGCCCGAACGAGAGCCGATTGAGCTCCGATTTTCGTATCCCGCATCATATTGGGTAAGTATATTTTTATTCCGACAATTAGAGTCCTTTAATGCAGAGTTTCAATTATTTTACGGAATTTACGGATTAATTTCGTATAGAAAGGAATATTTTTTGAAATTATAATGTAATTGCCATAAATGGTATACGGGCTATCCAATGAGTTTGGAACGAAGCCCGATGATTATTGGTATCCTGAATGAGCCCAGTAAACCCGAAGAAGGAATTTAATTAGTAGAAACAGGCTGAAAATGGGTCGAGGCCCATTAAGGTGCGATTGGGCCCAATAAGAGTAAATTGACCCAATTAGTTAAATCAACTGTAGTAAATAGGAGAATTATATTTATTGGGTTGAATTGACATGATAAATAATTATCTGTAGCCTAGAGACTTGATTAGCAGCAAATCGGATCGGACGAGCCTCCGACAGTGGAATTTAGATACGCGCTCGACGAGAATCGAGGTAAGGGAATTTTGTAAGTGCATAGAGATACCTATACGTAATTTTGAGGGGAATTATAGGGTCTAGAATTACTTAAAGTATTTAGAAAACGAAATGATAATTTTACGAAAATCGGGGCTTAGGTGAATAAAGAAAAAGGACGATTTTGCCCCTGAGAGTAAAATTTACAAAAAGGGTAGTAAGGCAGATAAATTACATGATTTCATGTTTTTAATGCTTTATATGAATGTGTTGCTTTGATTTAACCAAATATGCACATAGGTTGGCTGTTGATTTCGTGAATTATACGAAAGGGTACCGGTTTGTACCGGTTATGATTTTAAAAGATACTTTATCAAGATTGAGCCACCTATCGTATTTACATGAATAAAAAGAGTGCTAGAGTCTTTATCGCACTCAAGTTTACTAATTTATTTCTCACGAAAAGTCGTACTGCAGCATTGCTCGTACGAGAAATTTGTGTGTGCACAAAACCATGCTGGAGCTTCGTTCGCACGAGATTTCAGATATCATGATATGCATAGCGTGGTGCTGGAGCTTCGCTCGCACTAGACGTGAGTTGACATGCATATAGTCGTGTGGAAGCCTCCTGTAGACTGTGTGTCACAGAGAGTTGAGATGCTCGCACGTATACTTTGAGACATGGGTTGGTTATCGACATAGTATTGGGGTGGATAAGACCTACGGCAGGCACCCCCAGACTATGATATGGGTCCACGGAGTACGATGTACCGTGTATGTCACACGGAGTACGTTGTACCATGCAGTCATGATGACTCTATGATGTTACTTGATATTCTGACGGGTAGAACTTGACCCCACCTCCCGTTGCAGTTGTGATACCCCGCACACCGGGATCCATGTAGCCTGGGATCACAGGGACAAAGTTTGGCCATAGTCCTCGATTTTCATACTGTAACCTACATGCCTCACATGATATCATACGGTCTGGATAGACCAGGACAAACCCGATGGAGGGGTAAGGTCCCGATTTATGTTTTTAAACGAAATGAGATTTAATGAATCAAGGTATTCCCGAGAGATAGGTTTAGCCTTGATGTGGTTGTTTTATAATGAAACAAATGAGTTTCAAAGTGATGAGTTTTGTGATTAAACAAATGAGTTTTAAAGTGATGAGTTTATGATGAAACTAATAAGTTTTAATGTGACGAGCATGAGATGTCATACATGATGATTTTTTCATGTGTGTTTTATATGTCAATTTCATGATTTCTCTTATATGATATATACATACATGTGGCATCGTTTTAGTCTTACCTCATGCTCCAAATACAAACGATTTTATATCATGACATTATCAGCACGTAGATAGTATAGTTATCTACCTGCTTACATTATTGCCTTACTGAGCTGTTTATGCTCACCCTTTCATTTTCCTCCCCACAGGGTATATTCAGTAGAAGAGAACGACAGTAGTCATATCCGCTGCTTCTTATCAAGATCAGGTATACACATTTATATAATTTTTGTATCTGAACATATAGAGGCACAGTACTGTATATGGATGTAATATTGGGGATGTATTTAGTTTAAATAAATTGATATGTAAATGAAATATGAAAATGAAATGGTAAATAGGTGAGAGGTGACTAACACCGAATCATAGCCCAACTGTTTAGTAGTGTAACTGTTCACGATGGGTAAGGAAATGAAAAAGCAAAAAATTTACTCTGATTTTTAGGTAATTTGGGTCGTGACAGCAAGCATCTCAACTCTCTGTGACACACAGTCTATAGGAGGCTTCCGCACGACTATATGCATGTCAACTCACGTCTAGTGCGAGCGAAGCTCCAGCACGACGCTATGCATATCATGATATCTAAAATCTTATGCGAGCGAAGCTCCAGAATGGTTTTGTGCACACACAAATTTCTCGTACTAGTAATGCTCCAGTACGGCCTTTTATGAGTAATAAATCAGTAAAATTTAGTGCGAGTGAGACTCTAGCACTCTTTTTATTCATGTAAATATGATAGGTGGCTCAATCTTGATAAAACATCTTTTAAAATGGTAACCGGTACAAACCGGTACCCTTTCGTATAATTCTTAAAATCAACAGCCAACCTATGTGTATATTTGCTTAAATCAAAGCAATACATTCATATAAAACATTAAAACATGATAATCATGCAATTTATCTGCCTTACTACCCTTTTTTATAAATTTTACTTCCAGGGGCAAAATCATCTTTTTCTTTATTTACCTAAGCCCCGATTTTCGCAAAAATTATTATTTCGTTTATGAATAATTTAAGAAATTTTAGACCCTGTAAATCCCCTCAAAAATACATATAGGTATATCTATGCACCTACAAAATTCCCTTACCCGGAATCACGTGCAACCTTATCTCGTCTCGATAATACTCGATCTCTCGATCCAACTGCGCGTCAACCAAGTCTACGGAATTGCATATAACCATATAATTGGGGTCAATTCAATTATCTTTATCAGTATATCGCATTTACTGATCGAATCTAATGTACTGGGCTCGTTTTACTTTATTGGGCCCGATTGCACTTTAATGGGTCTCGGATCCGTTTTCAGCCCGTTTATACTTATTAAATCCCTTCTTCGAGTTTACTGGGCTTATTCAGGTTACCAATAATCATCGAGCTTCATTCCAAACTTATTGGATAGCCCGTATACTATTTACGGTAATTATGTTGCAAATCTGATTAATATCCCTTTTTATACAGAATTAATCCGTAAATTTCTTAAAATAATCGAAACTCTGTATTAAAGGACTCATATTACCGTAATTAAAATATACTTACCCAATATGATGCGGGGTACGAGAATCGGAGCTCAATTGGCTCTCGTTCGGGCTTTATCGAAAACTACAAAATTAGGTAAATCCGGGTTATTTTCCATTAAATATACTATTAATTAAATTTTGGAATTTACCCGTAGGTCAATCTCGACCCTCGATCAACTTACTCGAATCTCGAGTCGTCCCCGGTAATTTTTCTTTCCATTTTTCCCTTTTTCTTTCTTTTCTTTTCTTTTCCTTTCCTTCCCCTTTTCCTTCCTTTTGCTTCCCTTTCCTTCCTTTTCCCTCCAGCCAAACATCATCGTTTCAGCCTTTTGCCGTCGTCGGCGTTTTCGACGGTTTTGCCTGTCGATACCGGTCTCAAAAGAACCGGCTCCTTCCCCTGAACTTGTCAGTGGCCTCCGTTCAAGCCCAATCGCCGTGGTTCGTCGGGAATCGGCCTGTTTCTCCTCGACTTTTCCTTTGCTCCGATCGACGGTTTTCGATCACCTGACGGCGCGTCTCCGGTGTCCACGCAATCGTCAGCCTCTCCTCTTCCTCCTCGTGGCTTCGTCGGAGGTCGTCGGTCGCCGGTGTGCTGGGATCATCCTCGGTTCTCGCGGGTCGACAGTCGGTTTCGTTTTCGATTTCTGTTTTCGGGTTTATCCCGATTTTCAGATTTCTCTATTTTTTAATTATTATTATCATTATTTATAAATTATTTTATTATTAAAATATTCATTAGAATATTCAAATATATTCTAAAATATCTACAAAATCTATTAATTTATTCCAAATAAATTAATTAAATTAAATTAAATTTATTTATTATATTTTTAATCATTTTTTCGGTATAATTTCTTCGTATTTTCGAGATATTGTCCCGGGTGACTTTTCGGTATTTCTAAAAATTTCAGATCTTGATCAATTGGACTCAAAATTATATAATTTCCTCATTATTGATCAAGATATTCTAAATCCTTATTTTTAATTAAATTTTTCTCATCGAATTTATCCCGAATTTTGGTTTTTTGACTGTTTTACCCCTGCACTTGTTTGGGAACCAAATTAACCTAACTTTCCTTCATACATCCACCATCTTTTCTTATTTAATTTCGTATTTTCGGTAAACTTCATTTTCGATCCTTTCCGTTTGGCCTGTGGCCATTTCGATCCATATTTGGCTACTTTCGACGTTCACCGAGATTTCATTTTTATTCTACTTGCAAATTGTATTTCAGTCAAAGCTCTTCTTATGATTCATCAAATATATGAAAATGTACATCACATGAATCATAAGGAAATACATCAACAGATAATAAAAGTGGGTCTTACATAATCTCCCCCACTAAAAGAATTTGGTCCTCCAAATTGGAACCAAATCAGTCTTTGAACAACTCTGGATACTTCTCTTTCATCAAACTCTCTAACTCCTAAGTTGCTTCCTCCAGAGTGTGATGCTGCCACAGTACTTTCACCAGGGGAATTGTCTTCGATCTCAATACCTTCTCCTTCCTATCCACAATCTGGATCAGTCTCTTGACATAGGACATACTCTCACTGAGCTCTAGTGGCTCGTATCTGATCACATGCGACGGATCCGGCTGATACTTCCAAAGCATGGAGATGTGGAAGACGTTATGGACATTTGCTAGCTCTAGTGGCAACGCTACCTATAAGCTCGATCTCCCACTCTCTCGAGGGTGGGTAGAGATTGCATCCCTGGTTGTCCGCTGCTCCCATTGCGAATCAAGTATACACATCGTACAGTTTTGTATCTAAACAATTAATAGCACAGTTTTGTAACTAATGTAATTATGGGGGATGTAAATATACGGAAACATATGTACATACAGTTGTATAATATATATACTTAGTATTTCACTGTCTGAAATTCTAACATGATTACCATGGTAAGAATGATATGATCAAATGAGATAAGAGTTGGGATTATTACTGACTCATAGCCCAACTCGTTAAAAATGAAATTCGTCACGAAGAGGTGAGAAGTATAGAAAAAGCAAAAAATTTGTAGTGATTTTGTTAGAATGGGTCGTGACAAAACACCTTCATGGGGTTTTTCGTAATCTTTGCACAACTTCCTATACTATTGTGGGCCTCTAGCAATCTGGGGAGCAGGTACAGGAACTGTGGGTATATCAACCCTAGTTCAAAACTATCTGTCCTCTGCCTTTTGGGCTGGCCCCTCTGATAATCCTATCTCACAAACTCCGTCCTCCTACCATTATCCTTGCTCTTTCCCTTAGAGCCATACTCTGTCTGTGTAACATTTAGACCCCTCTCAATCATCTGTGCTTTACCTAGGGCATCCTTGAACTTAGTAATCCATAACCCCATTAATCAATCTCTGATGGTTGGCCTTAACCCGGCTAGAAACCTCTCAGTACGACGCTCTTCATTCTGGAACGTCTCAGGGTCATACCTCATCAGCATAGTAAACTTACTCTCGTACTCATCCACGGTCATATTGCCCTGTACTAAATTCAAAAAGTCTGTCTGTCACTTTTGTTGGGTAGCCTGTGGAACATACTACTCTCTGAAGGCTGTCAAGAATGCATCCTAATTAATCACCAGATGCTAAGCAGTCAGAAAGACCTTGGTGGATCCCCACTAATACTCTGCTTAGTCTTTCAACATGTACGTGGCCATAGAAACCTTCTCTACATTAGAACACCCTAGATAATCGAAGATCTTCCCGAGGTCTACTAGCCACTGTTCAGCCTCTACTGGATTCTTAACTCTCTTGAATGCTGAAGGCTTCATTTTCAGGAAATCTCTCATCCTACCAATATCTCTTTCTTCCACCCGAGTCTGTGTAGGTGGCTGAGGCGCCATAGGTACTGGGGGTACTTGTGCAGGAGGAGGTGAAGGTGGTGCTTGTGGAGGAGTCGACATCGGAGTAGGAATTGGTGCTGTGCTCGCTGAATCAGAAGCATTTGCCCGTAAGTGTTGGGCAACCATGTCACGACCCAAAACTACCTAAAAATCAGAGTAAATTTTTTGAGTTTTGTTATTTTCGTTCATGCTTACCTGTCCTCTGATCGTGACCACACACCACTAACAAATTGGGCTGTGCGTCAATGCCAGTCCCACCAAATTAATTCTTTCTCAGTCATTTATAAATGTTTACAACATTTACACATCCCCTAAAGTTAACTTACAAACATGTTACTATGCTATGCTTATTTAGATACAATATGTACAAGTGTATATACCTTAAATGATGGGCAGCAGCGGATATCCTGAATGCAGTACTCCGTCGCCTCAACATGTACTGGAAATTATCTGTGTGAGAAAATGAAAGGGGTGAGCACATCAAGCTCAGTAAGGCAATCCTACGAACAAGTAGGTAACCATACTACCTACATGAACGTGGTGCCATGCATATACCACCCTTTCTCCACACATTTTAAAACTGATGCTATGATTCATGATGTCCTGTAAAACACGTTCGCATGGAAAATTCAACATGCAACTCTTTTTAAATCCTTTCTTTCTCATTTAAAATTTTCACCATAAAGTCAGGACTCAACCCAAACGCGCGTTTTATTGTAACGGCCGACCCCCCACGGCCAACCCCCCAAACAGCCATGGCCACCCCTCTTGGGCCCACAACAATGCCTGTGGTCAACAACGTGTGGTCAACAACGCTACACCAGCCCGTATTGTTCAACATTGGGTCCTGACTCACACAAAACCATGAAAATCAGTTTACATCACACATGGGTTTAAAAAGCATGGAAATAATCATCATGCACATTTGATTTAAAAACCCAGTTTCAATCTTGTCAAAATCATCAACATGCGAGACTAGGCAACATCTGTATATCGGTAATAACTAGGACTATGGCCGTGTGTCCTCGTGAGCCCCTCTGCTACACGGATCCTAGTGTGCAGGGTCTCACCCTGATCGGGAACCGCCCGGGAGGTGGGTCAATCCAACTCGTTAGTCTTATCCGATCCCATGCATCCAAAGATGCCGTATCTGAAGATACCCCGTATCGAAAGATACCACACGGTACAACGTACTCTATGCTACTTGCACGGTACAACGTACTCTGTGGACCCATATCATATCTCAATACTCATGCCTTGTCTCAAAACGCATGTGCGAGCCTATTTAATCGGTGTAACACACAGTCTACCCGACGCTTCAAGCACAACTCATTGTATGTTCTCATAAAATTAGTGCGAGCGATGCTCAGCACTCTTATCAAATCAAGTAAAACTAGTGCGAGCTAAGCTCTAGCACTCTGTATGCAACCCATTTGAAAATCTGGCGTGAGCGAAGCTCCAACACCCTGTCTCAAAAATCATATAAAAATATGGTGCGAGTTAGACTCTAGCACCCTGTCACGAAAATCATGTAAAATCAGGTGCGAGTTAGACTCCAACACCAATGCATGTAAAACTCTAGTGCGAGCTCTCGCTCTAGCACTAATGCATGCATCACCCAAATCAAAATATCGTGCGAGCTGAGCTCTAGCACGTCACATGTTAATAAAAACACGTAGGCGGCTCTGTTTCCTTAAAACAGTTTTCAAACAATTTCCTCGTTGAAAATATACAATGCTGTGCGTTTTTCTTTCAAGGTTAGCCAGCCTACTCATGCATGCATCAAAACCTCTCCAGAACGAGCAGGAACCTCTTGTTCTTGCTCCTCCTAATTTTTCCTAAAATTGTAAATTTTACCCTTAACAAGGGTATTTTGGTAATTTACCCATTCGGGGCACTAAAATTATTAACATACTTCTAGACCCTTCAGATAATTTAAAAGACTGCATATGAACTTTAAAATTTCGTAAAGTTACCTCTAGCAGTCCGCAGAATTCCCTTACCTTATTTTCTGTAGAGTCTGACCTTTCCTTTTCCACTGCTGTCTTGTCACGCAGTCCAATCTACTCCCAATCTAATATCCGAAATTGCGTATAAATATTTCTCAGGTCAGATATCATACAATTCAATTGTATTTCCTATTTTCTGGGCTTAATTTAAATCATTGGGCCCATTTACCCCTATTGGGCCCGATTGCACCTTAATGGGCCTTAATCGGCCTTAAGCCCGTTTTTCGCTTAATTTTCACATTATCGAGGCATATTGGGCTCATTGGGCCCACCAACAATTTCTTGCACCTCGTTCTAACTCTTGAATAGCTCAATTTATTATTTACGACAATTTATCTAAATTTCCATAATTTAATTTATTTTATGCGATAATTAAATCCAAAGCACGCATAACGATGTAAATTGTCGTAAATAAGGGTTACTTACCTGAGATTCCATGCTAGTATGCAAATCGAGGTTGTCTCGAGCTCTCGTTGGATGCCAATTGTTGAGCTACACAATTTCATAAATTTTTGAGTAAATTTCCAGTCGAAAATTATTTAAATAAAATATTCCCAAATTTAAATCGGTCAATTTCGACCGCTACTGACTTACTCGTAACTCGATTACATCGTCGAGATTTTTTTCCAATTTTTTTCTCTTTTTCTTTTTCCCTTTTTCTCCTTTTTTCTCTTTCCTCATTGGTTGAATCGGTTCAGTCCGGTTCAAACCCGGTTCGGACCGTCGGTTCACTCCGGTTCGACCGGTTCATGGCCTTGCCGGCCGGTTCTCTGCCGGCTTTCACCACTAGTGGCTCCGCTGGGTCGTCCGCATCTCAGATCTGGGGTTGGCTTCGGTCGAGGTCGTCGAAAAGTTGTCGGTCCGACCTGTTCTCTCCACCGTCGGTACCCATTTCCTCTTTTCGTCGTTTTCGGCGTTTGTCGGCAATTTCATCGATCGTGGCTGCCACCAATCACGTCGTCTGGGCCTCGGGGACGTTCGACGGTGGTCGGTCGGTGCCAAATCGTCGTCGGTCATCGGGAATCGCCTTCTCTTCTCTCGGTTTCATTTTCTCTCCGTTTCGCCGCCTATCGCCGCCGTTCGTGCCTCCATGGTGCCGGTGGTGGCTCGCTGGCGCATAGGTCTCCTTCGCCTGGGCCGCCGGTGCCGTCCGTCCGATCTTCAACTTCCATTTTGGCTTCGTTTCATTTTTTCCGTTTCTCTCTCCCCGACCCATTTCTGATTCCCCTTTTTTTTTAAACTTAATTAATTTAATTTAATTTATTATTTAATTTTATTAATATTTTAATCAATAAAATATATTAAAATGTCTAAAATATCTACCAAAAATTATTATTTTATTCCAAATTAATTAATTTAATTTTATTTAATTTGTTTATCATATTTTAACTTTTTTCGGGTATAATTTCTCCGTATTTTCGGGAATTGTCCCGTATGACTTTTCGGTATTTCTAAAAATTTCGGATCTTGATCAATTAACCAAAATTTAATTATTTCACCTTTATTGACCAAGATTTCTCAATCTATTATTTTTTTTATAAAATTTTCTTGTTGAATTTATATCGAATTTCGATCTTTTGACCATTTTACCCTTGCACGTGTTCGAGAATTCCATTTCAATCCTTTTGCATTTTTAATTTCGTATTTTAACTAAAATCGGGTCTTACATAATCTCCCCCACTTAAGGAATTTGGTCCTCCAAATTAGAACCAAGTCATATGGGTCCATATATAACTCCAGGTACGTTTTCTCATATCATACTCTTTAATTCTTCTGTGACATTTCTGGAGTGTATTACTTCTCAAGAACTTTAACTAGGGAGATCGTCTTAAACCTCAATACTTTTTCTTTCCTGTTTAATGCCCGAATCAACTTTTTCAATATACTTATATTTGCACTGAGCTGAACTGTTGGAGCTCATATCTAATCACCTATGCTGGATCTGGATAGTATTGCCGAAGTATCAAAAGAGTCTTATCTCCCACTTGTCCAATCTTTCAAAAATTCCATTTAGTAAAACTCAATTTGCCTTCTTCCCGAGTCTCGTTATGTCGTTATTTTCTTAGGACAAATAACTTCAACGATATTGATTCACCCTCGGTGAATTCCAATGCTTTTTGTCTGCTCTGAGGTGTTCTTAATCTCTCACTCAACTGAACATCCTCAGAGACTTATTATACTAATTCAGAAGAAATTTCTATCTGTCACCCACTTTTTCTTATCCAAGTCGGGGAAACAACCCCTACGACCATACTATACCTCAGAATTGTTATCCCGATACTTAAGTGACAACTGTCGTTATTGGCGACTTTAATTTGTAACAACTGATCATTCGAGGAGCTTATAAAATTAACGGAACACACTCTGAGTATTTGGGAATTTCATAACCAGAAGGTGGGTAGACTTAGTCAATTTAGCGACTATCATTTAAATAGCCTCGTGATTCATCTGAGTCCTCTATAACCCATCACGAAATTCATGGAGACTTGCTCCCATTTTCGTGCCGTGTCGATATAGGTAGAGGCTGCAATAACTCTGCAGACTTTTAATACTCTACCTTATTTTGCTGACATACTAGGCACTTTTTCACAATCTCTACCATATCTCTTTTCACATCTGACCACCAATACCTTTTTCAGAGATTTCATATATATATTCGTTACTTTTCGTATGCACTGTATATCCCGAAGAGTAAGCTTTTGACAATATTACTATCTCATCAACTGTGGTCTTGGGGAGCACTTATATTATCTCTGAACCTCAGTAAGCCATCATCTCTCTCTATGAACTCTGTCACTGTACCCATCTGAATCTGACCCACACTATCGACACTCTGCCGATCATCATGCTAAACCTGTCAAATCCGGTAACTCAAATCCGGTTCTAATCTCAGGCTAGCTGTCACACAATCACTGTCATCATCAGAGGGGGTCACATCACTACTGAGGCTTATAACTGCTCTAGCAGCTCACGCTCCCTGACCATCATATGTAATACCATCCTGAGGCTCTTTCTGCTCAAGGCATTAGCCATTACATTAGCCTTTCCTGGGTGGTACAATTTCCACAATCATAATCCCTCAAAAGCTCTAACCCTCTTTGTTCTCATATCCGACTCTTTCTGTGAAAACAAATATTCGGAGCTTTTATGATCATTGCATACCTGAAATTTCTCACCATATACATAGTAGTGTCATATACTCAATACAACCGCTATCGCTGTCAACTTTAAATCATGGGTCGGATAGTCTCTTTCATGATCCTTGAGTTGTCTGGATCTACAATCGACTATCTTCCCTTTTTGCATCAATACCTAGCTCATTCATGATTTTTAGGTATCCATAGACTCATGAGAAACCTCTTAATCTGTTGGGTATGGTGAGAATAAATGCGGTGGTCAATTTATACTTCAATACACCAAAATTCATGTCACATCTATCATCTCATTCAAATACCTCATTTTTATAGTTAAACGTGCCAACAAAGTATACCCTTTTTAGAACTCGCAGTAACCATCTGTAAAAAGCAATTTTCCAATTGTTATTATAATTTGCCCTGGACTTTAACTACACCCAACATATCATCAATAAGGATGATGATAAATCGGTCCAGGTAAAGTTTAAATAACTCATTGTAGTTGAGCTCCACTACATATTTCAATCGCCCATATCCTTGACCTATAAATGCATAAACGTGTAGTATCACTTCATATTACTCCCGTTCAAGGTACTAACCCGCTTCATTTCCTTTTTCTTATATTAACGGCTTTTATTAAATTTTAATATTTTAATAATCGAATTTTATAGTTCTTTATCGTACTAGTAAAAGTATCCAAAATTTTAAATTTATATCTTACCACGGTCGATTTCAAGTTATAGATTATATATATATTTCTAGACGCTGTCAAGTCTTCAGGCGGGGAGGTATTTTGAAATACCTTTATTAACCCTTAGACTTAACCACAGGGACTAGTTATGGTTATATCCACCCTTATCCTTGGTTATAATTCATATTTACTACTTATCGCTTTAATCCAAATTATTTCATATTTTAAGGGTATTCTTACCTAGCATACGCCTCTTACTCTAGTACATCTTGTATTTAGGATCAAATATATCTTAAAGAGTATCTCCTTCGTATATCAATTATAACGAAACTCTGTCATTATTCATTTCGTGAGTACCATCATTTGCTCCTTTATTTTCAACCGTTGCACCCCTTTTTAGTACTTATTAAAACTTACAGTATACTTTTCAGGGGTAACCATATCACTATCTTAAGATAGAAATCCGAACATCATAATATGCAGCCGACTACTTTATTCTCAAATCTTACTTTAAATTATTCATAGTCCATTGAATAAAATCGGCTGACTTATACTTTTTCCCCCGTTTTCAACTTAAAATCTCTTCATAATTATTCCATTAGTTAATCTTCCTCTATTGGGGTACTCATTTATCAGCATTGTGCCTAAGAGTGTAGGCATTCATGTCTTTTACTCACTTACATGCGAATGAAGGCGGTATGAAGAAATACGTGATACCAGGATCAATTAACACAATTACTTCTTTATTCATAAGCAGTGTGGTATCTTTCACCACATCCTGTGAAACATCAGTAGTGTCCTGGTCCAAGACATACACTCGCCTTCGTCCAACAGCCTACTTTCCTTTTCTCTTCGGCTGTGGCCTCCCTTTTCGATGCAGCTATCTCAACAGGGTTTTCTCTATCTCTTTACCTTTCTGTGGGGTAATCTCGCCCAACTCTGAGTAATCAAAATAAATGGTCCGTCTTACCACACTTAACGGCCATTTTCATCAATAATATGTAGGTGTAGGTCTTACTTCCGTGGTATTCACCACACATTCTACAGTGATCCGTATCAGATCGGGGTTCTCCAATCACAATACCCCTCAAAAGTGCTACAATCGGATAACTGTGGTCTTACCAATCATCTTAGCCCATGACTCATCAAATCAAATCTTTTATCAATTACCCCTTTTTCCTGTTCTGACATTTTTGTCATTCTCAATTCTCTTTCTGTCTCTATTTCGGCCCTTACTACCTTTCCCAATCTCAGAGGCGTACAACGCTCGATCTTATTCACACAACTGTATTCTGCACACTGCCTCGGTATAGGTAGTGATATCTAACGGGGCCAATCGAACTCTAATTGACAATTTGAGCCCTTCCATAAACTTTTAGACATCTCGACTGTCACTCTCCATAGTGTCGAGGTAATATCTGCCCAAGAATATAACCGAGTTTCATACTCATAATTCATACTCGTCAATAAATCAATTCCTCTGAGTCAGAGTAAGGAATTTTATCTATCATTCCCTTTAAACAGTGTCCGGGATATTCTATCACCAGAATACATCCAGAAATATTTCGTATGTCAGCTCTGGATGTCTAACTCTTAAGTTGGGTCGAGCGGACTTCCATCAATGCTCCGACTTACCCTCAAATCTTAGGCATACTCTGAGCAATTTGCTCCCAAAATATTCTCCACACTCCGCTCCAACCTCGCGAAGCGTGTCTCAATACTGTCCGATCTCTCTGTCGGACTCTGTGAGGCATGCTCAATATAAACCTCTATTTCAATCTCATCCTGATTCTCACAAGTCAACTCAGCACGATTAGCAGGCTCAGGTCTACCTCTACGACCTCTGCCTCGTGCTTTACCTTCTCTATCGTGACTAATATTAGGTATTCCTGCATTTCTTAGTTAAAACCCATCTCGATATACACTATTGTATCTAACCAAGCACAGTAACACGGGGATGTAATTTCCTAATTACTGACACTGACATACATCAGACCAATTTCGGCTCTGATACCACCTTTATATGTCACGACCCAAAACTACCCAAAAATCAGAGTAAATTTTTCGCGTTTTGTTATTTTCTTTCATGCTTACCTGTCCTCTGATCGTGACCACACACCACTAACAAATTGGGCTGTGCGTCAATGCCGGTCCCACCAAATTAATTCTTTCTCAGTCATTTATAAATGTTTACAATATTTACACATCCCCTAAAGTTACTTAAAAACATGTTACTATGCTATGCTTATTTAGATACAATATGTACAAGTGTATATACCTTAAATGATGGGCAGCAGCGGATATCCGGAATGTAGTTCTCTGTCGCCTCAACATCTACTGAAAATTATTTGTGTGAGAAAATGAAAGGGGTGAGCACATCAAGCTCAGTAAGGCAATCCTACGAACAAGTAGGTAACCATACTACCTACATGAACATGGTGCCATGCATATACCACCCTTTCTCCACACATTTTAAAACTGATGCTATGATTCATGATGTCCTGTAAAACACGTTCGCATGGAAAATTCAACATGCAACTCTTTTTAAATCCTTTCTTTCTCATTTAAAATTTTTACCATAAAGTCAGGACTCAACCCAAACGCGCTTTTTATTGTAACGGCCAACACCCCATGGCCAACCCCCCAGACAGCCATGGCCACCCCTCTTGGGCCCACAACAATGCCTGTGGTCAACAACACTACGCTAGCCCGTATTGTTCAACATTGGGTCCTGACTCACACAAAACCATGAAAATCAGTTTACATCACACATGGGTTTAAAAAGCATGGAAAAAATCATCATGCACATTTGATTTAAAAACCCAGTTTCAATCTTGTCAAAATCATCAACATGCGAGACTAGGCAACATCTGTATATCGGTAATAACCAAGACTATGGTCGTGTCTCCTCGTGAGCCCCTCTGCTACACGGATCCTAGTGTGCGGGGTCTCACCCTGATCGGGAACCACCCGGGAGGTGGGTCAATCCAACCCGTTAGTCTTATCCGATCCCACGCATCCAAAGATGCCGTATCCGAAGATACCCCGTATCCGAAGATACCACACGGTACAACGTACTCCATGCTACTTGCACGGTACAACGTAATCCGTGGACCCATATCATATCTCAATACTCATGCCCTATCTCAAAACGCACGTACGAGCCTATTTAATCGGTGTGACACACAGTCTACCCGACGCTCCAAGCACGACTCATCGTATGTTCTCATAAAATCAGTGCGAGCGATGCTTAGCACTCTTATCAAATCAAGTAAAACTAGTGCGAGCTAAGCTCTAGCACTCTGTATGCAACCCATTTGAAAATCTGGTTCGAGCGAAGCTCCAACACCCTGTCTCAAAAATCATATAAAAATATGATACGAGTTAGACTTTAGCACCCTGTCATGAAAATCATGTAAAATCAGGTGCGAGTTAGACTCCAACACCAATGCATGTAAAACTCTAGCGCGAGCTCTCGCTCCAGCACTAATGCATGCATCACCCAAATCAAAATATCGTGCGAGCTGAGCTCTAGCACGTCACATGTCAATAAAAACATGTAGGCGGCTCTGTTTCCTCAAAACAGTTTTCAAACAATTTCCTCGTTGAAATTATGCAATGCTGTGCGTTTTTCTTTAAAGGTTAGCCAGCCTTCTCATGCATCCATCAAAACCTCTCCAGAACGAGCAGGAACCTCTTGTTCTTGCTCCTCGCAATTTTTTCTAATATTGTAAATTTTACCCTTAACAAGGGTATTTTGGTAATTTACCCATTCGGGGCACTAAAATTATTAACATACTTCTAGACCCTTCAGATAATTTAAAAGACTGCATATGAACTTTAAAATTTCGTAAAGTTACCTCTAACAGTCCGCAAAATTCCCTTACCTTATTTTTCTATAGAGTCTGACCTTTCCTTTTCCACTGCTGTCTCGTCACGCAGTTCGATCTGCTCCCAATCCAATATCCGGAACTGCGTATAAATATTTCTCAGGTCAGATATCATACAATTTAATTGTATTTTCTATTTTTTGGGCTTAATTTAAATCAAGGGCCCATTTACCCCTATTGGGCCCGATTGCACTTTAATGGGCCTTAATCGGCCTTAAGCCCGTTTTCCACTTAATTTTCACATTATCGAGGCATATTGGGCTCATTGGGCCCACCAACAATTTCTTGCGCCTCATTCTAACTCTCGAATAGCTCAATTTATTATTTACGATAATTTATCTAAATTTACATAATTTAATTTATTTTATGCGATAATTAAATCCGAAGCATGCATAACGATGTAAATTGTCGTAAATAAGGGTTACTTACCCGAGATTCCATGCTAGTATGCAAATCGAGGCTGTCTCGAGCTCTCGTTGGATGCCAATTATCGAGCTACATAATTTCATAAATTTTTGAGTAAATTTCCAATCGAAAATTAATTAAATAAAATATTCTCAAATTTAAATCGGTCAATTTCGACTGCTACTGACTTACTCGTAGCTCGATTACATCGTCGAGATTTTTCTTCAATTTTTTTCTCTTTTTTCCCTTTTTCTCATTTTTTCTCTTTCCTCATTGGCTGAACCGGTTCGGACCGGTTCAGACCCGGTTCGGACCGTCAGTTCACTCCGGTTCACTCCGGTTTGACAAGTTCATGGCCTTGCCAGCCGGTTCTCCGCCGGCTTCCGCCGCTAGTGGCTCCGCTGGGTCGTCCGCATCTCAGATCTGGGGTTGGCTTCGATCGAGGTCGCCGAAAAGTCACCGGTCCGGCCTGTTCTCTCCACCATCGGTACCCATTTCTTCTTTCCGCTATTTCAGCTTTTGCCGACAGTTTTGTCGGTCGTGGCCGCCACCAATCACGTCGTCTGGGCCTCGGGGACGTTCGGCGGTGGTCGATCGGTGCCGAATCGTCGTCGGTCACCGGGAATCGCCTTCTCTTCTCTCAATTTCGTTTTCTCTCCGTTTCGCCGCCTATCGCCGCCGTTCGTGCCTCCATGGTGCCGGTGGTGGCTCGCTGGCGCATATGTCTCCTTCGCCTGGGCCGCCAGTGCCATCTGATCTTCAGCTTCCATTTTGGCTTCGTTTCATTTTTTTCGTTTCTCTCTCCCCGACCCATTTCTGATTCCCCTCTTTTTTTTTAAACTTAATTAATTTAATTTATCATTTAATTTTATTAATATTTTAATCAATAAAATATATTAAATGTCTAAAATATCTACCAAAAATTATTATTTTATTCCAAATTAATTAATTTAATTTAATTTAATTTATTTATCATATTTTAACCTTTTTCGGGTATAATTTCTCCGTATTTTCGGGATATTGTCCCGAATGACTTTTCAGTATTTCTAAAAATTTCGGATCTTGATCAATTTAACCAAAATTTAATTATTTCACATTTATTGACCAAGATTTCTCAATCCTTTATTTTTTTTATAAAATTTTCTTGTTGAATTTATATCGAATTTCGATCTTTTGACCATTTTGCCCTTGCACGTGTTCGAGAATTTCATTTCAATCCTTTTGCATTTTTAATTTCATATTTTAACTAAAATCGAGTTTTACAAACCATGACAGCTATTGATTCCAAGCCTCGCTCGAGGCGCTACTCCAAACGCTACTCAAATCGTGCCATACGAGTATTAAGACTCTCTGGTTGCGGTGAAGGGGGTGTAGGTGGCTGAACTTGCCTCCGAGGGCGTCCTCGTTTTCCACTCATTATGCGCGTGATCTAATACCTTCGCCTAAACCAAAGATCAAATCTTAACTTCATTAGGTATATATTGCTTACAACCAGACAAGCACAGACATTTGGGATGTAACCTTATCCTTATTTTCGACACTGACAGTACTAGACAAGCTTCATTTTAATACCACAATAAACTGTAACGACCCTTGACCCTTGAAAATTTGAGGGATTTTTTTTTTTGAAACTTAAGTTCCCCACTTATTCCTTTATTCACTTGGTTGTATTCCTGTTCAGTGTTAATTTATTTTCCTACTTCTTTATCCAAAATTATATTTAAATTTCACGTTTTGATTTATATGACCGATAAAAATTTTGGTAACATAATGGCTTATACATAAGCCGACCCACCTGCAAACCAATTATTTTTAACAATTTGAGATATCCACAACTACCAAACATGCTTTCCAAATCCACATCATCAACCCAATACATCCATTTCAATTCAAGACTAATCACTTTAAGACAAATTCCCAAAAACTAGTATTCTTTACATTTGTTTTCTTAGAAATTACATCCCAACAAAATATTTCTAATATATGTCTATGCATACAAAATGTGTCTGGTAAAGGAATGTAACTTTATACCTTTTCTGCATGTACAAAAAGTAGCCTAGGGTAGCTCTTTCCCACCAGCCTATGTCGTGTGCACGACAGGTAGCGCCTATAGATCATTGCAAATAATATGAAAGGTAGATGGGTGAGCTTTCAGGAAAAAGCCCAGTAAGAAATGCATTTAAAATGATCATGGTGGCTGAATCACACTGAATGCATGATAAAACTAAAAAATAGCTTTTCTGTACAAATATCACATAGCTTCCAAAATGCATAAATGGAAAACATAATCAATAGAAATATAAATTTGAGGTAGCCAATCTATTCAGTTGCATCAAAATCTTTCGAGACATAAGAACTTCAGAATCTTTCAAAACCCAAAGAACTTCAAAAGCATAACTGATGCATAAACATGTATCGAAGGATCAAAATCTTATAACATAGTTCATATCGGATGGAGACTAGGCTAACTTATAGGATTATCATACGATGATAACATAGTCATCCTCCGTAGAGGGAAATCATAAACATGGCCATGGCAAGGCTGTTGTAAACCCCATAAAATTCCTACATTTAATTAAATTATATAAAAATGGAAATAATACATATTAATGGAAGTGTGAATATTCGTTGTAGGGCTCGAGGACTATAGGAACCAAGAAGCCTGTGAATGATCGGAAGCCGGAGATACAAGAAGTGATAAGGCGAACGCAAGAACGGAGGGATTAGAAAATTTTAAATTGTTAGTTGAAAATTGTCGATGTAAACACTTGTATCGAGAATTTATGAAGAATGATGGAATCCCGATACTATTTCATTTTTGAAATAAGGAAAATTTCATGGAAGGCATGATATTATGTCTTTGGATAAATTATACAAGAAAATGTATACATGTAGATATATACATAGGTGAATATGTATATATATATATACATATATACTAGACATTTAAATAAAAGAATAATAATATATATAGCATATATATATTATTTAGTGTATAGAATTTAATATATAAGTGTTAGTGTCACGCCCCGAAAATGCGGAAAATAGGGCAAATTTAAAACTTTTTACTCGTTAATTCACAATTAAAGGTGCATTCCTTTGCAGTGTCATACATCATCATAATTATCATGCCTCAGGATCTTATCATATTATAGCGTATATTGAATCATATACATTACTCAATTCCAAGTTAATTAATCCTAATACATCCCATATAATGTTATACATCGAGTGTCTGCAATTACAATAATAGTCTGGGTACATGAAAAGATAAAATATACCTCAAGATACAATATATATGGCCTGGAGCTCGAATCCTCCACTAGCCACTACTCAGTACGTCGCAGGGAAGTTCTTATTCACTTGAAGAACTCTGGGGGGAAAGAAAAACAGGGTGAGCTTCTGAATCGCTCAGTAAAGGGGGTAAGGAACTCATTTCATAAACCAAAATGCACATCACAAAAGGTTTATTTGTATGTGAAACTCATTTGAAAACCATAGCATGAAAGTTCTCAAAACAATATTCTCATATCTCAAATCATGTGAAAACATGAAGTAAAAAGGCTCACTCTAGAGCATTAACAAAGCATGTGAAAATAACGCGTTAAACGCTTTCTCAAATAACGTGATAAAATCACAGTAAAAATAATGCACGTGGCACAGCCACTAAACACACGTGGCAAAGCCACTGATTTAAATTCTCACGTGGCATAGCCACAAAACACACGTGGCAAAGCCACTGATTTAATTTCTCACGTGGCATAGCCACAAAACACACGTGGCAGAGCCACTGATTTAATTTCTCGCGTGGCATAGCCACAAAACACACGTGACAAAGCCACTGATTTAATTTCTCACGTGGCATAGCCACAAAACACACGTGGCAAAGCCACTGATTTAATTTCTCGCGTGGCATAGCCACAAAACACACGTGGCAAAGCCACTGATTTAATTTCTCGCGTGGTATAGCCACAGAATAGGGTTTCTCAACGTGGCACTGCCACCAATGGGGTATAACGTGGAACAGCCACCAATGGGGTTTCTCAACGTGGCACAGCCACTAAGGGGGTATAACGTGGCACAGCCACCAATGGGGTTTCTCAATGTGGCACAGCCACCAATGGGGTATAACGTGGCGCAGCCACCAATGGGGTTTCTCAACGTGGCACAGCCACCAATGGGGTATAACGTGGCACAGCCACCAATGGGGTTTCTCAACGTGGCACAGCCACCAATGGGGTTTCTCAACGTGGCACAGCCACAGAATATGTTATTCTCACTTTACCAGAACGGAAAGAAATCGGGCTTACATGCTACCAGAGCAATGCCCGGTGTGTACTCACAACTACACACCTAAGTCTTATCACATAAGACTGGTTTGCCTTCACGTAGAACTCATAATGGTTTTTCTCTCATAAAACTCATTTGAAAATCGTTTTGTACTCAACACAAAACGTAATAAAATTGAGTTCTAACCGGCAAAGCACGCACACATTTCTCAAATCTCGATATTGCCTTAACGTAGAGCCCAGTTATAAACTCATAAAAACATTGGGCTCCAACCGGCTATAAAAATCGTGTGCAGTTGTATCTCAACACAAAACACTCAACATGCTTGTTTTATAAACCGTAAATCATGCTATAACAGTTCACAAATCACATACACAAATGGTTTAGATTTCCCTTACCTCTTTGCACCTCGTATAGTGCAATAGTTCCCCCGTATCACGGACTAGCCTCGCATTCCACTCTGGAACTCCCGAGCTGTCCAAACGATGTTAAAACATCAATACTCAACATCACATAAACCTCAATTCTCAAAATCGAGCATAATTGCTCATAACTCCTCAAATCTCTTGATTCTCGTAACTCAACCCTAAACTACAACCTCATTCGCAATGTCTCAACGTTCTATATCTCTAATACCAATTATCTAGGCTAATTCTCCACATTGTCTATATTTCCATTTACAGCACAAATTCTTAAAATTACCAAAATTATCAAATATCTACATTACTCCAACTACATTGCAATTTCATCAATTCCTAATCATTTCTCAACTATTTCAACACAATGACAACCACCAATATCATCCAAATCAGCTCAAATATCAAGATCGAGGTTTAGAAATTACCCAAAGCTTGTGAGACGCACAACTCACGCCTCGATCCGATTCGTCCTTCGATTTCCAAGTATGTTGTTCTCCCTTTGATGAGGAACAACTTTCCTTCTTGCCACAACAGCTGATTCGGCCGAAAATGGAGGATTTGGATGAGTGAGAAAGTTAGGTTTTCAAAAAAATGGGGGTTGGAAGAGAGAGAAAGTGAAATTGCAGGAGAAAACACGAGTTCCTTATATAGGCTGGAGGTAGGAGATCGATCTGCCTCTTGATGAGATCGATCTGCGTTTGAAATTTGGGGACGATCTGGGAAATTTTATGCCTAGGAGATCGATCTATCGAGGGGTGAGATCGATCTCTTTATGGCTTTATGAGATCGATCTGCTCCTAAGGAGATCGATCTTCTCCCCAAACAGAATCATTTGGAGATCGATCTCTTCCTCATGAGATCGATCCTTTCTCAAACAGATTCATAAGGAGATCGATCTCTTCCATTGGAGATCGATCTGCTCCTCAAATTTCCCCTTCCTCGTCATTTTTAACTCACCAGATCGATCTCTCCTTCTCCCAGATCGATCTGTCCTCATACTTCATGCTCATTTTACACACTTAACACATAAATCTCCAATTATAATTCCCACAATTTACTTAGCTCAATAAATTACACTTCGAATTCTTATTACATCAATAAAATATGTCTGAAATTCTCAGATCTCACATCCTCCCCACCTTAAAAAGAATTTGGTCCTCCAAATTCAACTCAACTAGTCAAAATAGATGGGGGTATTTCTCCTTCATGAGACTCTCTAGTTCCCAGGTTGCCTCTTCCCTTGAGTGGTGTTTCCATAAAACTTTTACTAATGGGATGCTCTTGGTTCTCAGTACCTTCTCCTTTCTATCGAGAATCCGGACGGGTTCCTCAGTGTAGCTCATGTCCTCCTGTATGTCCATCTCATCATACTCTATGACATGAGAAGGGTTCGGGTGGTACTTCCTCAACATAGACACATGAAAAACGTTGTGTATTCCGGACATCTATGGGGGTAATGCCAATCTGTAGGCTACTTCCCCCACTCTCTCAAGAATCTCGAATGGTCCTATGTATCGAGGACTCAATTTCCCTTTCTTCCCAAATCGCACGATACCCTTGCTCGGTGATACTCTCAGAAATACTGCATCACCAACATCAAACTCGAGTGGCCGTCTACGCACATCCGCGTAGCTTTTCTGTCTACTCTGTGCAGCCCGTAACCTCTCACATATGAGTTTCACACTCTGTACGACTTGCTCAACAAGCTCGGGGGCATTTATCTTTCTGTCACTGACTTCTTCCCAAGCTACAGGGGATCTACACCTCCTACCATATAGAGCTTCAAAAGGTGCCATTCCAATACTCGCATGATAGCTGTTATTGTATGCAAACTCTGCTATGGGCAGGTGATCATCCCATGATCCCTTAAAATCCATCGTACACGCCCTCAACATATCCTCCAGGGTCTGAACAGTCCTCTCTGACTGACCATCTGTCTAAGGATGATAGGCGGTACTAAAACTCAATCGAGATCCCATGGACTCCTGAAACTGGGTCCAGAATCTGGAAGTAAATCGGGAATCTCTATCAGAAGTAATACTCACTGGAGCCCCATGTAATCTAGCTATCTCGCTGACATACAGTTCAGCTAAGGCATCCACAGTATCTGTGCTCTTGATGGCAAGGAAGTGGGCACTCTTGGTCAATCTATCCACAATGACCCATATCGCATCATGACCCCTTCGGGTCCTCGGTAAACCCATAATAAAGTCCATAGTGACATGCTCCCATTTTCATGTAGGTACATGTAAAGGCTGTAGTAGTCCTCCGGGCTTTCGATGCTCAGCTTTCACTTGCTGGCATACTAAACACCTGGCCACATACTCTGCCACGTCTCGCTTCATACCACTCCACCAATACACCTTTCTCAAGTCTCTGTACATCTTAGTACTCCCTGGTGCATGGTGTATCGCGAGCAGTGGGATTCTCTCAGTATCTGTCTCTTCAGGGTATCATCGTCCGGTACACAAATCCGTCCTCTGAATCTCAACAATCCATCCTCACTGACGGTGAGATCCGACTGCGAACTCTGCTCAGCTTGGCTAACCATATCTATCAATCTCTGATCACTGCGCTGCCCAGTTCTAATCTGATCCATGATCCTGGGCTCTATCCGCAAGCTAGCCAAAAATCCAGTGTCTACCTCTTTAACTCTGATCCGAAGTTCGGCGAACTGCTCTAACAAATCCCATTCCCTGATCATCATAGCAGATATCATACTCTTCCTGCTCAGGGCATCAGCAACCACATTCGCCTTACCCGGATGATATAGAATCTCGCAGTCATAATCCTTAAGGAGTTCCATCCATCTCCTTTGTCTCATGTTTAACTCTTTCTGATTAAAGAGATATCTCAAACTCTTGTGATCAGTGAAGATCTGGAATCTTTCCCCATATAAGTAATGTCGCCAGATCTTCAAAGCAAATACCACAGCGGCTAACTCCAAATCATGCGTGGGGTAATTTCGCTCATGGTCCTTCAACTGTCGCGATTCGTATGCGACCACTCTTCCGTGCTGCATAAGCACACACCCCAATCCTTGATGAGATGCATCACTATACATCGAGAATCCTCCTGATCCCTCAGGGATAGTTAACACAGGTGCCGCTGTCAATCTCCTTTTTAATTCCTGAAAACTGAGCTCACATTGATCAGTCCATATAAATGGAGTCTCTTTGCGCGTGAGCTTAGTCAAAGGAGCGGCAATCCTTGAAAATCCTTCCACAAATCTCCTGTAATACCCTGCCAAACCAAGGAAGCTTCGTACCTCAGTAACTGTCCTCGGCCTCTCCCAATTAAGCACAGCCTCCACCTTGCTTGGGTCCACTGATACTCCTTCCTCTGAGACTATATGACCAAGGAAAGCTATCCGGTTCAGCCAAAACTCACACTTACTAAGCTTTCCGTATAATTGCTTATCTCGGAGTATCTGAAGTACTAACCACAAATGCTGTGCATGCTCCTCATACGACCGAGAGTACACCAAGATATCATCAATAAAGACTATCATAAACTTATCCAGATAGTCTCTGAACACCTCGTTCATCAATCTCATAAATGTTGTAGGAGCGTTTGTCAATCCAAAGGACATCACCAGAAATTCGTAATGGCCATACCTTGTCCTGAAGGCCGTCTTTGGAATATCTTCTTCCTTGATCCTCAATTGGTGATAGCCCGATCTCAAATCAATCTTAGAAAAGACTAATGCCCCTCTCAGCTGATCAAGTAGATCATCAATCCTGGGCAGTGGGTATTTATTCTTCACCGTGGCTTTATTCAACAACCGATAGTCTACACATAATCTGAGACTACCGTCCTTCTTCTTAACAAATAGTACTGGCGCTCCCCACGGCGAAACACTGGGTCTAATAAGCCTTTGATCCAATAACTCCTGTAGTTGTCTCTTCAATTCCTCGAGTTCCACTAATGCCATTCTGTAGGGAGGTTTAGAGATCGGCTGAGTATCTGGTACCAAATCAATGGTAAACTCTAGCTCTCTCTCTGGTGGTAAACCTGACAATTCATCTGGGAAAACATCCAGAAATTCACAAACCACAGGTATATCCTCAATCCTCGGATGTTCCCGCTCATCGTCTGAGATGAGTGTCTCATAACCTCTTATAGTTTCTGTCGAAGTGTCTGCGGTCTCCTTGATAATAGGATAGGCTCTGGGTCTCTCCAATCTGTCCTTCTGTACCTCAATCCTTCCTCTTCTGAAGGAACCTCTCCGAGCCTCTGTTTGGAAAAGTGCTGGCCTCTTGCCCTTATCTCTATTCACCGCTCTAAGCTCATTCTGGGATTGTACCATCTCAATCCCTCTTTCAATCTCTTGTGCTTGTCTCAGAGCATCTCCAAACTCAGTAATACATAGCCCTATCAATCTATATCTGATGACGGGCTTCAACCCATACACAAACTTCTCTGTGCGGAGCTCTTCACTCTTGAAGGTCTCTGGGTCATATCTCAATAGCGCTGTGAATTGGCTCTCATAGTCATCCACAGACATGTCACCCTGTACCAAACTCAAAAACTCGGCCTGTTTCTTTCTCTGGGCGGCTCGTGGTACATATTGGGTCCTAAAGGCTGTCTGGAACTCTTCCCAACCAATCACATCATGGTGGGACATCAGAATTCCCTGGGTAGTACCCCACCAATCTCGAGCTCTCCCCTTCAGCATATAGGCACTCATACTGACCCTCTCAGCATCGGTGCACCCCAAGATATCAAATATAATTCTTAATTCCGTCAACCACTCCTCAGCCTCCGTAGGATCCTTCTTTCCCTTAAATGCAGGTGGATTCATCTTTAGAAAATCCCTTAGTCGGACCATACTTCTATCCTCAGGCTGGGCGACGGGAGGCACTGGGGGTATGGGAGGTCCTTGCGGTGGTGTAGGGGTAGTATCCGAGGCATTAACTCCAAAGTGTTGCGCGAATAATGCTGCCATCTGCTCAAAACCTTGCCTCACATCGGTCTCAATCCGATTAAACCGAGAGTTAGGACTCTCTGGTTGTGGGACAGGTGGCGGAGGGGACTCTGCCTGCCTTCTCGAACGACCTCGTCGTTTACTCATTCTCTATCTCAACTCGTCTCCTGCGCGTACATATCAAAATTGATTGAAATCTCAATCCTCAATTTCAGTTCATGACCAGACTATTACAGACACTTGGGATGTATTCTATTTCACTTAACCGACACTGACAGTACTAGACACCCTAAGCTCTGATACTAAGAAACTCTGTCACGCCCCGAAAATGCGGAAAATAGGGCAAATTTAAAACTTTTTACTCGTTAATTCACAATTAAAGGTGCATTCCTGTGCAGTGTCATACATCATCATAATTATCATGCCTCAGGATCTTATCATATTATAGCATATATTGAATCATATACATTACTCAATTCCAAGTTAATTAATCCTAATACATCCCATATAATGTTATACATCGAGTGTCTGCAATTACAATAATAGTCTGGGTACATGAAAAGATAAAATATACCTCAAGATACAATATATATGGCCTGGAGCTAGAATCCTCCACTAGCCACTACTCCGTACGTCGCAGGGAAGTCCTTATTCACTTGAAGAACTCTGGGGGGAAAGAAAAACAGGGTGAGCTTCTAAATCGCTTAGTAAAGGGGGTAAGGAACTCATTTCATAAACCAAAATGCACATCACAAAAGGTTTATTTGTATGTGAAACTCATTTGAAAACCATAGCATGAAAGTTCTCAAAACAATATTCTCATATCTCAAATCATGTGAAAACATGAAGTAAAAAGGCTCACTCTAGAGCATTAACAAAGCATGTGAAAATAACGCGTTAAACGCTTTATCAAATAACGTGATAAAATCACAGTAAAAATAATGCACGTGGCACAGCCACTAAACACACGTGGCAAAGCCACTGATTTAAATTCTCACGTGGCATAGCCACAAAACACACGTGGCAAAGCCACTGATTTAATTTCTCGCGTGGCATAGCCACAAAACACACGTGGCAGAGCCACTGATTTAATTTCTCGCGTGGCATAGCCACAAAACACACGTGGCAAAGCCACTGATTTAATTTCTCACGTGGCATAGCCATAAAACACACGTGGCAAAGCCACTGATTTAATTTCTCGCGTGGCATAGCCACAAAACACACGTGGCAAAGCCACTGATTTAATTTCTCGCGTGGCATAGCCACAGAATAGGGTTTCTCAACGTGGCACTGCCACCAATGGGGTATAACGTGGCACAGCCACCAATGGGGTTTCTCAACGTGGCACAGCCACCAATGGGGTATAACGTGGCGCAGCCACCAATGGGGTTTCTCAACGTGGCACAGCCACCAATGGGGTATAACGTGGCACAGCCACCAATGGGGTTTCTCAACGTGGCACAGCCACCAATGGGGTTTCTCAACGTGGCACAGCCACAGAATAGGTTATTCTCACGTTACCAGAACGGAGAAGAAATCGGGCTTACATGCTACCAGAGCAATACCCGGTGTGTACTCACAACTACACACCTAAGTCTTATCACATAAGACTGGTTTGCCTTCACGTAGAACTCATAATGGTTTTTCTCTCATAAAACTCATTTGAAAATCGTTTTGTACTCAACACAGAACGTAATAAAACCGAGTTCTAACCGGCAAAGCACGCACACATTTCTCAAATCTCGATATTGCCTTAACGTAGAGCCTAGTTATAAACTCATAAAAACATTGGGCTCCAACCGGCTATAAAAATCGTGTGCAGTTGTATCTCAACACAAAACACTCAACATGCTTGTTTTATAAACCGTAAATCATGCTATAACAGTTCACAAATCACATACACAAATGGTTTAGATTTTCCTTACCTCTTTGCACCTCGTATAGTGCAATAGTTCCCCCGTATCACGGACTAGCCTCGCATTCCACTCTGGAACTCCCGAGCTGTCCAAACGATGTTAAAACATCAATACTCAACATCACATAAACCTCAATTCTCAAAATCGAGCATAATTGCTCATAACTCCTCAAATCTCTTGATTCTCGTAACTCAACCCTAAACTACAACCTCATTCGCAATGTCTCAACGTTCTATATCTCTAATACCAATTATCTAGGCTAATTCTCCACATTGTCTATATTTCCATTTACAGTACAAATTCTCAAAATTACCAAAATTATCAAATATCTACATTACTCCAACTACATTGCAATTTCATCAATTCCTAATCATTTCTCAACTATTTCAACACAATGACAACCACCAATATCATCCAAATCAGCTCAAATATCAAGATCGAGGTTTAGAAATTACCCAAAGCTTGTGAGACGCACAACTCACGCCTCGATCCGATTCGTCCTTCGATTTCCAAGTATGTTGTTCTCCCTTTGATGAGGAACAACTTTCCTTCTTACCACAACAGCTGATTCGACCGAAAATGGGGGATTTGGATGAGTGAGAAAGTTAGGTTTTCGAAAAAATGGGGGTTGGAAGAGAGAGAAAGTGAAATTGCAGGAGAAAACACGAGTTCCTTATATAGGCTGGAGGTAGGAGATCGATCTGCCTCTTGATGAGATCGATCTGCATTTGAAATTTGGGGACGATCTGGGCAATTTTATGCCTAGGAGATCGATCTGTCGAGGGGTGAGATCGATCTCTTTATGGCTTTATGAGATCGATCTGCTCCTAAGGAGATCGATCTTCTCCCCAAACAGAATCATTTGGAGATCGATCTCTTCCTCATGAGATCGATCCTTTCTCAAACAGATTCATAAGGAGATCGATCTCTTCCATTGGAGATCGATTTGCTCCGCAAATTTCCCCTTCCTCGTCATTTTTAACTCACCAGATCGATCTCTCCTTCTCCCAGATCGATCTGTCCTCATACTTCATGCTCATTTTACACACTTAACACATAAATCTCCAATTATAATTCCCACAATTTACTTAGCTCAATAAATTACACTTCGAATTCTTATTACATCAATAAAATATGTCTGAAATTCTCAGATCTTACAGTTAGTAAATAAATAAAGCATGAGACAATAAAAAAAGAATAACAACACTAACAATAAACAAACAACTAATGTATAGGTATATTAATATGATGTATAAACATATATTAATATAATGTATGGGTGTGAATATAAAATATAAAATATATATATATATTATATAAACTAAATGGTGTACGGAATTGGCTTCAAAAAGAAACCAATCCTGCACACCTGAAAATGGGAAAGAAATTTGATAGAGCTATTCAAAACAGAGGTGTTAGGCGAGAAACAGAGGAGAAAATGGAAGAAGAGAAGATGATCGGTTGGGGAGAAGAGGAAAGGAAAGAAGCGAAAAGAGAAAGGAGAAAGGAAGAAGAGGGGCTGATCGGCTGAGGAGAAGAGGAAAGGAAAGAAGAGAAAGGAGAAAGGAGAAAGGAAGAAGGGAGGCTCGGTCGGCTGGAGAAGAGGGGAAGAAGAGAGAAAGAAGAGAAGGGAAGGGAGAGGAGAAGGAAGCTGGGTCTGTCGAGAAAGAAGAGAAGGGAAGAAAAGGGAAACCGAGAGGAAAGAAAGGGGGACAGCAGCTGATCGAGAAGAAGAAATCGGAGCCACTAGCAGAACAGGGTGTGTGATTGGTTCCGAGGCTGTTGGGAGGTCTAAGGGCTGTCTAATGCTGGTTGTGTGCTAACCCGTGGGTGAGGGAGCTATTGGGAACAAGGACAGAAATAGAACCGAGTAGATTGAAGCAGGAGCAGCCAGGAAGTGGATGGTAATAGGAGAAGAATGAAGCTGGAATCGAGGAAGAAGAAGACTGCAATTAGATATGGAAACCGAGAGGCAGGGGAGAGTGAGGCAAGTTGAAGCAAAACCGAAGAGTGAAGCAGAACCAGGAAAGCAAACCTGGAATAGGTAAGCTGATCCGGAGAGGAAGAAAGGAAGGAAGAAAAAGGGAAGGAAGGGCAGCGGGAACCGAGAGGGAAGAGGAAAAAAAAGAAAAGAAAAGACGAAAAGGAAAAAAAAAAAAGAAAAAAGGGGTAAGATATTTATGTATATATGTATTTTTCTATAGACAAATATGTATATGTGATGGTATATAAGGATGATAAGGTAAGTTAAATTAGAGGTGAAATAAAAATAAGAATGGGAGAGATGTGAAATAGACAAATATGTATATGTATTTAAGTGTATATATATATATATATATATATATATATATATATATATATATATATATATATATATTTGGGCATATACATGTAGGTATATATATAATGAATGGATATGCTAGTATATGTACATAAAAAGAATATGTATGTACATGTGATAAGGAAAAATGAGAAACAATAATAATGCGTGTGTGTATATATATATATATTTAGGTGCATATACATAGGGGTGTTTATAAGATGAAGGTATGCTAGTAATTATACACAAGAAAAAAAAGATGTATGCATATGTGATAAGGAAAAATGGGAAACAATGATAATATATAAATATATATATATATAGGAGTGTATATATATATATATATATATATATATATATATATATATATATATATATATATATATATATATATATATATATATATATATATATTTAGGTGCATATACATGTGGGGGTACATAAGATGAATGTGTGCTAGTATATGTATATATAAAGAATGTATATATATGAGATAGGGAAACATGAAAACAATAAAAGTATATATATATATATATACATATAGGAGTGTATATATGTCAGGACCCCAGTTTCAATCCTTGACTTTAACCAAAAACCACAATAAATTTTTCGCATTTTTTTAACTTACCTTTCCTCTCTTCACTGGTTGGGCTGTGATTCGATGTCAGAGTCTTCACTTACCACATCATCCATTTCATACATACATGTCAATATATTAATACTGACTGTAACTGCTTTTATTATACATGTAAGATTTTATAAAATCTAATACGATTACATTCCCCATAATATATAACGTATACATCACTGTGCTGTTTCTATGTTTAGATACACAACTGTACATAATAAGTATACCTGATGAATCGATAGGAACTAGCAGTGGACTCTGGGACACTCTCCCACGATAACTCTCGCTCTACTGACGCTCTGTAGAGAGATGTAAAGAAAGGGAGTGAGCATAACGCGCTCAGTAAAGAAATCAGGCAAGCAAGTAGATATCCACACTATCTACTCAAAATAGTGCTATGCCTTGAAAACATTATTTCCTTAACTCACTTTAAAAGCATGTCTTGAAATATAATATATATATATACTTGTACAGAATAAATCCCATGTACAGAAATCATGCTTTATTTCTCAAATGTAGGCATGTAGTGCAAAACAATGCATTGTATATAAATCATGCCTTTATGTAAATCATGCCATGTATATTTAAATCACAATAAATATGGCATCAAATGATTCACAACACAAATCGGAGTCCGACCCATCCCTCAGGTCTGTCCGCAGTTTAAATCAGTCAATCAATGTGATATATCATGTGAGACTCTATGGTAAATACAAATAGTATCCTAGATTATGATCATATCCGAAAAGTGATCCCATGCGACACAGTACTCGGTGTGCGGCAATCACTGCTGTAACGGGAGGATGGTCAGTCCAATGTCAACCGCCAGCTACGTAACACACGGTACAGCGTACACCTCGTGCCCCGGGCACGGTACAAAGTACACCCGTGGACCCTCACAGCCAGGGTCTTTAGCCCTCGAAACCATGGAAATCCTCATAGCCAGGGTCTTTAGCCCTCGAAACCATGGAAATAAGTATACCACGTCTATATCAACCTCATGCGGATATCCTCTCTAGCTATGACACACAGTCACACCAGGAATCAGGCATGGGTTTCAACATGTATTACATATCACATACAGTGTGCGTCTTGAGTGCGACTCACAGTCGTCACTCCGCTCAACACTGTTTCACATCATAAAACTCAACTCTAGTGCGAGTAAACCTCCAGCAACTAGGTCAATGCATAGTTTATGTATCAAATCAACTACGAGCAATAGCTCCCAGTACTATGCTATGCACAATATCAAAATCAAGTACGAGCAATCGCTCCCAGTACTATGTCATGTATAAACCATGAAGAATCGAGTACGAGCCACGCTCTAGCACTCTGTCATGCATATATTATTCAAAGCTGAGTACGAGTAAAACTCCAGTACTCTATCATGCATGTCATGAAAATCTAGTGCGTATCAAAATCCAGCACTAATATTATGTGGAAAACATATGAATCCCAGTGCGAGCTATGCTCTAGCACGATTCATTCTCACATAATATAATAGATGGCTATTTAAAAAGGGATTGTTTATAAAACATCAAAATCAGCACTAAAAGTGTGCTTAAGTCATATCAACCTTAAAATCATTAGCCCATCTATTTATTTTCATGCTAATAACAATTAAACACTCACAATAGCATTTTCCATGCTTTTTGCAACTTCTCGCAAAAGTTAACTTTTTGACTAACTAGGGGCAAAATCGTAATTTGCCACTATCGGGTCACAATAATTATTATTCACTTTCTCTGACCCTCAGAGTTTTTAAGTGAATGCAGAAGCAGTTGAAAATACGTGCAGGTATCTCTAACTACTCGCAAAAGTCCCTTACCTCGGATCACGTCTCGTGACCTCACTTTCTCGGTGCTGCTAATTCCCGCAGTCCGATCAGCTCTCAATGTAAACTCCGGAGCTGTAAATAACCATTCCTCAGGTTAATTATAATTTTCCTACTGTATTACACATTAATACAGTTTAATTTCCCTTAATGGGCCTTAAAAAAATCCTTAATGGGCTTAACTAGGCCTTAAGTCCATTTTCATTTTACTATTCACTTTTGTTGGGCCTATTGGGCTTGTGGGGCCCACCAACTCTTATTGGGCTTGTCTTAGGCCCATTACACCCTATTGGGCCTAAAAATATTGGGCTTGGCCCATTGGGCCTCTCGGCCACATGCCTTGGCCGAGAGCTTAGCCATTCTCGGTTTCCACCATGGCATGCCATACATGCCTATTTCCTAGCCATTTCCACTTAGGCATTTTCACATACACTTGGTAGGCAACATTACCAATCATCCTATAGTTCATTTAGGCATTTTATCAAATACCTTGGTTGCCAACAATTTACATGTATTAATTAATCAATTTGATTAATTCTAATTATACCATTAACATTAATACATGTGTACTAATCCATTTATGTCTTAAAATCAAATTGACATATTTCAATATCCCATTGATCACTCTCGGCCTAACCCTCTTCATGGTGATTTAATATGTTTCAATGCTTAAAACATATATCAACATACTTGAAATCATTCATACATTAACATATATGAAATTGGAAATTAGAAAATATACCAATTGTAGTGTTCTCCTTTTGGCCGAAACTTTGGAGGCTCTCGGTTTGCTCTCTATGGCTCCTTGATAGCCAATTCCAACATATGTTAATCTCCTTTCAATTTGGAACAACTTCCATGAAGAATGCAAGTTCCAAATATGACTAATTCCTAGTGATTTCTAGTGAGAGAAAGCTTGAATGGTTATGTTTCAATGGTGTTCTTCTCTAGCCGGAAATGAGTGATGAAGAAGACAATGGTGTGGCTGCATTTATAAGCCACTTACTTAGCCATTAAGCCTTACTTTTCAGCCACTATGCTTGACTTTCCAAATCTGAACCATGAGTCACCTTATGAGTCACCTTATGAGTCATAGTTAACATTAACTATAGTTAGATATTTATCTCATGGGCTTTTCCAATTGGGCTTCTCGGTTTGGGCTTTCCTAATGGGCTTTCGGGCTGAAATTTTTACTATACCTCGGACCTTTTATTGTCTCAAAATTTGGCCGATCAATTGGTCCAACAATTCCGTCTAAAGGACCTAACATTTTCGATATACATTTAGTATACCTTAATGGGCTTTAAAATTTTCACCTTAGGCCCATTACGTTTTTAACCATTAAATTTATTCCGGAATCCTTCCGAATAAATTTTCCTTACTTCCGGGGATGATTATCTTGTATTCTGGCCAAGAATATTTTTCCCCAAATTTTTCTCCACACTTAGGTTAATTTCAAACCTTGATTAGTCAACTATGGTAAAAGTCCACTTTTTTAACTATAGTTGACTTTTTCCTTAACCATTGACTAAGTTGACTTTTTCTCCAATTTTCGAAAGTGTCATATATTATGTCTTACACTCTCGTCTTTATATTTCAACCGCTCTCGGTGGATAATTTCACCCGAAACTCCTTTTCTCGTCGAAAAGGTCCATTTTACCCTTTTTAGCTTTTATTCTCGTTTTGTATGTTCGGGTCTAAATCAAGCTGACTTTCCTTCATGAGCTCTCTACGCTCTCTTATTTTAAGTTCTTATTTTCAGTCAGAATGATTTAGAATGACTCGGTTTAGCCTGTGATACTTATCATCCACATTAGGCATTTTATGTAGCTTTTGCGTGTTAATTCATTTCATTAACACTTTAAATCTAGTAAATACTCTTCTTATGATTCAACTATAATTACATAGTGTTCATACACTTAGGAATCATAAGGAAATAAGCTACAAAAAATTTGGGTCTGACAATCCTCCCCCACTCAGAAAATTTGGTCCTCTAAATTAGAACCAAGTCAGTCCTCAAATAGGTGAGGGTACTTCTCTCGCATCAGACTCTCTAGCTCCCAAGTAGCTTCCTCTGAAGTATGATGCTGCCAGAGAATCTTCACTAATCCGATGGTCTTCGATCTCAATACCTTCTCCTTCTTATCCAATATCTGAATCGGTCTCTCTACATATGACAAGTCCTCTCGGAGCTCCAAAGGCTCGTAACTAATCACATGTGACGGATCCGGGTGATACTTCCGAAGCATCGATATGTGGAAGACGTTGTGGACACCTGATAAGTCCGGTGGCAATGCCAATCTATACGCCTTATCTCCCACTCGATCAAGTATCTCAAAGGGTCCAATGTAGCGAGGATTTAGTTTCCCTCTCTTCCCAAATCTCGCTATGCCCTTGGAAGGAGAAACTCTCAAAAATACGGACTCACCAACTGCAAACTCTAGTGGCCTACGTCTCCTGTCAGCGTAACTCTTCTGTCTGCTCTGAGCTGTCCTCAGTCTCTCTACTATCAAGCGAACATCCTCAGATGCTTGCGTAACCAAGTCAGGAGTGAAAATCATACGGTCACCCACTTCTTCCCATCCAATAGGGGAACGACATCTACGGCCATACAAAGCCTCATACGGTGCCATCCCGATACTCGAATGATGACTGTTGTTGTAGGCGAACTCGGCTAGTGGTAGGTGGTCATCCCAGGAGCCTCGATAGTCTAGCACACATGCTCTCAACATGTCCTCCAGAGTCTGTATAGTCCTCTCTGACTGACCATCTGTCTGAGGATGGAAAGCGGTGCTCAAACTCAACTGGGTTCCCATGGCTTCCTGAAAATGTCCCCAAAAGTGGGATGTGAAGCGGGAATCCCTATCAGAGACTATGCTCACTGGTACACCGTGTAACCTCACTACCTCGCGTACATACAGTTCTGCTAATGAACTCAGAGTATCGGTAGCTCTCATAGCTAGGAAGTGGGCTGACTTCGTCAGTCTATCAACGATCACCCATATAGCATCGTGATTCCTGCGGGTCCTCGGTAAACCCATCACGAAATCCATGGTGATATGCTCCCATTTCCATGTCGGTATAGGTAGAGGCTGCAACAATCCTGCAGGTTTCTGATGCTCTACCTTCACCTGCTGACATACGAGACACTTTGCCACGAAGTCTGCTACATCTCTCTTCATACCTGACCACCAGTATACCTTCCGGAGGTTCTGATACATCTTGTTACTCCCCGGATGTAAAGTATACCTCGACGAATGAGCTTCCGCCAATATCAATCTCCTGAGTCCTGGATCCTCGGGAACACACAATCTGCCTCTAAACCTCAGTAGTCCATCAGAACTCAACTCAAAATCAGTCACGGTGCCCTTCTACATCTGACTACTCACATCCATACAAAATGGATCAGTCTGCTGAGCCACTCTAATCCTGTCCAACAGGTCCGGCTCCAAGCGTAGACTAGCTATCACATAGCCTGTATCCATGTCAGAAGGCACGACTCCCAAACTGAGGCTAGCAAACTGCTCTAGCAAATCATGTTCCCTAACCATCATATACGATACCATCCCCAGGCTCTTCCTACTCAAGGCATCGGCTACAACGTTAGCCTTACCCGGATGATAAAGTATCTCACAATCGTAGTCCTTCAGAAGCTCTAGCCATCTTCTCTGTCTCATGTTCAGCTCCTTCTGCGAGAACAGATACTTGAGGCTCTTGTGGTCGGTAAATATCTGGAACTTCTCACCATACAAGTAGTGGCGCCATACCTTCAACGCAAACACTACTGCTGCTAGTTCCAAATCATGGGTCGGATAGTTCTTCTCATGATCCTTCAGCTGTCTGGATCTGTAAGCAACTACCTTTCCATCCTGCATCAATACGCAGCCCAGTCCCTGATGCGAAGCATCGGTATATACTGCAAATCCTCCTGAGCTGGTAGGGATAGTGAGAATCGGAGCGGTGGTCAATCGACGCTTCAACTCCTCAAAGCTCTTCTCATAATCCTCGTTCCATATGAACGGTGCACTCTTCCGAGTAAGACGTGTCAGTGGAGCAGCCAACTTCGAAAATCCCTCAACGAATCTCCGATAGTATCCAGCTAAACCCAGAAAACTCCTGATCTCGGTGACTGTCTTTGGCTGTTCCCACTGAACTACAGCCTCTATCTTAGATGGATCAACTGATACACCATCTCTCGATACGACATGTCCCAAAAACGAGATCTGTGACAACCAAAAGTCACACTTGCTGAGCTTAGCATATAACTCATGCTCCCGTAACGTCTGCAGCACGATCCTGAGGTGCTCCTCATGCTCCTCCGTGGATCTCGAATACACCAATATGTCATCGATGAAGACGATAACAAACTGGTCTAAGTATGGCTTGAACACATCGTTCATCAAAGCCATGAAAGCAGCTGGAGCATTCGTCAATCCGAATGGCATGACCAAGAACTCATAGTGGCCATATCGGGTACGAAATGCTGTCTTGGGTACATCTCCACTCCGAACCTTCAGCTGATGATACCCAGACCTTAGGTCAATCTTGGAAAAGACCTGTGCTCCCTGTAGCTGATCTAGCAAGTCGTCAATGCGTGGAAGGGGGTACCTATTCTTGATGGTGGCCTTATTCAACAATCGGTAGTCTATACACAATCGGAGGCTCCCATCCTTCTTCCTCACAAACAAAACCGGTGCTCCCCAAGGTGAAACACTCGGTCGTACAAAGCCCCTATCCAACAGTTCCTGTAACTGTCTCTTGAGCTCCTCCAGCTCAACTAAGGCCATGCGATAAGGTGGTCTCGAAATAGGCTCCGTACCAGGTACCAGATCTATACAGAACTCCATCTCTCTGTCTGGTGGTAACCCTGGCAATTCATCCGGGAAAACATCTGGGTACTCACTGACCACAGTGATATCTGTCAACTTCGGATGTGCCTTATCCATATCTACCACGTACGCAATGAAACCTTGATATGTTGAAGGTTTTCTAAATCAGAAGTCATGTAATAATCATATCTACTCCCTTCATTTATCTTGATTAAACTTTACAACATATCTAGTAGGGTTAGGAAACATAACTGTCTTAGCGTAACAGTCTAAAACAGCATGGTTTGCAGATAGCCAATCCATTCCTAATATTATATCAAAGTCGCTCATACTTAGTAATATTAGATTGGCTGTCATCTCCTTATCCCCTACTCTCAACTTGCAGTCATTATATACATATTCTACAACTTGACTACTATTCATAGGCGTACTTATCAACATTAACATACATAATGGTGTACGCTCTACATGTCTTGCTAACTTACATGCAAATGATGGCGATACAAAAGAATGCGTGGCACCAGGATCAATTAAAACATATACTTCAATATCATAAATCAGGATGTTACCTCGAATCACATCCGATGAAGCATCAGCTGTCCCCTGGTCCAAAGCATGTACTCGCCCTTGACCCATCACTTGTTTCCCTTTCTCCTCTGCCGTCGCTCTACCTCTCTGAGCAGACGTACCAGCTGGGGTTCTATCATACTCCATGCCCCTCTGTGGTGCAGTCACATATGGCGCTGAGCACTCTCTAGCCAGATGCCCATATTTCCCACATCGAAAACATACCATAGCACCCTGTGAACACGGTCTATCTCCATGTGATCTACCGCATCTTCTGCACTGATCTGCAGCAGGTCTCTGTCCTCCTATGACAATGCCCTTTGCTGGGGCTGCAGTCGGATTAGCAGGAGATCTAGCATATCTATCTCGTGTCCCCTCTATCCGTGATCTCTTACCGAAGGATCTCTTTCCCCCTCGATAACTAAAATCTCTAGCCGGCCTCTTCTTCTGCAAGTCTTGGCTACGGCTAAACTTCCCAAACTCGAAAGCATTCCTCTCGTAGTCCTGCTCACATAGTTGCGCCCTGCGCACTGCCTCCTCATAGGTCACTATGTCTAATGGGACCAACTTGGACCGTAGCACCGGTCTCAACCCGTCGATAAATCTGTGGACCTTCCTGGTCTCACTATACATAGTATCCGGGTCGTATCTCCCTAGGGATAGGAATCGAGTCTCATACTCGTCCACCGATAAACTCCCCTGGTTGAGTCTCAAAAACTCTGCCTGTAACTTCCGCTGTGCGGTGTCAGGAATAAACTGCCTCCTAAAGGCCTCCCGAAATATATCCCAAGTGATATCTGTGTGTCGGGATCTCAATATAGGTCGGGTGGACTTCCACCAATGCTCTGCAGCTCCCTTCAGTAGGAACGCAGCAAACGCGACCATCTCCGAGGTCGTACACTCGAAGAATCCATAGAGCTTCTCTAGCTCTGCCAACCACTCCTCCGCAGCTACGGGGTTCTTGACCCCACTAAATGATGGAGGTCTAAACTTCTGGAACTCCCTCAACCGATGCAAGTCACATCCATATCCTAATCCACTACCACCCGAAACCGGTGGGGGTGTAGGAGTATCTACTGTCCTCTGTGCATCAGCTGTCTGCGTAGGTGTATCAGGGGCAACTGCCTCTCCAGTAGCAGCTCCTGCCTCCTGTCTCTGCCTACCTGGCATCGTCTGTGCCAGTATCTCTATAATAGTCTCGAGACCACACTCTAATCTCGTGAAGCGCGTCTCTGCACAATCGGGTGCCTCAGTAGCACCTGCAGTCTCATGCGTAGGTAATGGCCTGGCAGCGGCTCGTCCCTCGGGTCTCTCTCCCCGGCCTCGAGCCCTACCTCTCATACCTCTACCACTACGCGTATTTGCCATTTAGGCAAAGTTCCTGCATTCATAATAATGAATCAGTCCATTTCCTATCTGGTATACACAGTTATATCTAAACACAGCACAGTACTATGGGGATGTACACTTTCCTATTTTCTAACACCGACTCACATCAGACCAACCTCTGCTCTGATACCAATCCTGTCAGGACCCCAGTTTCAATCCTTGACTTTAACCAAAAACCACAATAAATTTTTCGTATTTTTTTAACTTACCTTTCCTCTCTTCACTGGTTGGGCTGTGATTCGATGTCAGAGTCTTCACTTACCACATCATCCATTTCATACATACATGTCAATATATTAATACTGACTGTAACTGCTTTTATTATACATGTAAGATTTTATAAAATCTAATACGATTACATTCCCCATAATATATAACGTATACATCACTGTGCTGTTTCTATGTTTAGATACACAACTGTACATAATAAGTATACCTGATGAATCGATAGGAACTAGCAGTGGACTCTGGGACACTCTCCCACGATAACTCTCGCTCTACTGACGCTCTGTAGAGAGATGTAAAGAAAGGGAGTGAGCATAACGCGCTCAGTAAGGAAATCAGGCAAGCAAGTAGATATCCACACTATCTACTCAAAATAGTGCTATGCCTTGAAAATATTATTTCCTTAACTCACTTTAAAAGCATGTCTTGAAATATAATATATATATATACTTGTACAGAATAAATCCCATGTACAGAAATCATGCTTTATTTCTCAAATGTAGGCATGTAGTGCAAAACAATGCATTGTATATAAATCATGCCTTTATGTAAATCATGCCATGTATATTTAAATCACAATAAATATGGCATCAAATGATTCACAACACAAATCGGAGTCCGACCCATCCCTCAGGTCTGTCCGCAGTTTAAATCAGTCAATCAATGTGATATATCATGTGAGACTCTATGGTAAATACAAATAGTATCCTGGATTATGATCATATCCGAAAAGTGATCCCATGCGACACAGTACTCGGTGTGCGGCAATCACTGCTGTAACGGGAGGATGGTCAGTCCAATGTCAACCGCCAGCTACGTAACACACGGTACAGCGTACACCTCGTGCCCCGGGCACGGTACAAAGTACACCCGTGGACCCTCACAGACAGGGTCTTTAGCCCTCGAAACCATGGAAATCCTCATAGCCAGGGTCTTTAGCCCTCGAAACCATGGAAATAAGTATACCACGTCTATATCAACCTCATGCGGATATCCTCTCTAGCTATGACACACAGTCACACCAGGAATCAGGCATGGGTTTCAACATGTATTACATATCACATGCAGTGTGCGTCTTGAGTGCGACTCACAGTCGTCACTCCGCTCAACACTGTTTCACATCATAAAACTCAACTCTAGTGCGAGTAAACCTCCAGCAACTAGGTCAATGCATAGTTTATGTATCAAATCAAGTACGAGCAATAGCTCCCAGTACTATGCTATGCACAATATCAAAATCAAGTACGAGCAATCGCTCCCAGTACTATGTCATGTATAAACCATGAAGAATCGAGTACGAGCCACGCTCTAGCACTCTGTCATGCATATATTATTCAAAGCTGAGTACGAGTAAAACTCCAGTACTCTATCATGCATGTCATGAAAATCTAGTGCGTATCAAAATCCAGCACTAATATTATGTGGAAAACATATGAATCCCAGTGCGAGCTATGCTCTAGCACGATTCATTCTCACATAATATAATAGATGGCTATTTAAAAAGGGATTGTTTATAAAACATCAAAATCAGCACTAAAAGTGTGCTTAAGTCATATCAACCTTAAAATCATTAACCCATCTATTTATTTTCATGCTAATAACAATTAAACACTCACAATAGCATTTTCCATGCTTTTTGCAACTTCTCGCAAAAGTTGACTTTTTGACTAACTAGGGGCAAAATCGTAATTTGCCACTATCGGGTCACAATAATTATTATTCACTTTCTCTGACCCTCAGAGTTTTTAAGTGAATGCAGAAGCAGTTGAAAATACGTGCAGGTATCTCTAACTACTCGCAAAAGTCCCTTACCTCGGATCACGTCTCGTGACCTCACTTCCTCGGTGCTGCTAATTCCCGCAGTCCGATCAGCTCTCAATGTAAACTCCGGAGCTGTAAATAACCATTCCTCAGGTTAATTATAATTTTCCTACTGTATTACACATTAATACAGTTTAATTTCCCTTAATGGGCCTTAAAAAAAATCCTTAATGGGCTTAACTAGGCCTTAAGTCCATTTTCATTTTACTATTCACTTTTGTTGGGCCTATTGGGCTTGTGGGGCCCACCAACTCTTATTGGGCTTGTCTTAGGCCCATTACACCCTATTGGGCCTAAAAATATTGGGCTTGGCCCATTGGGCCTCTCGGCCACATGCCTTGGCCGAGAGCTTAGCCATTCTCGGTTTCCACCATGGCATGCCATACATGCCTATTTCCTAGCCATTTCCACTTAGGCATTTTCACATACACTTGGTAGGCAACATTACCAATCATCCTATAGTTCATTTAGGCATTTTATCAAATACCTTGGTTGCCAACAATTTACATGTATTAATTAATCAATTTGATTAATTCTAATTATACCATTAACATTAATACATGTGTACTAATCCATTTATGTCCTAAAATCAAATTGACATATTTCAATATCCCATTGATCACTCTCGGCCTAACCCTCTTCATGTGATTTAATATGTTTCAATGCTTAAAACATATATCAACATACTTGAAATCATTCATACATTAACATATATGAAATTGGAAATTAGAAAATATACCAATTGTAGTGTTCTCCTTTTGGCCGAAACTTTGGAGGCTCTCGGTTTGCTCTCTATGGCTCCTTGATAGCCAATTCCAACATATGTTAATCTCCTTTCAATTTGGAACAACTTCCATGAAGAATGCAAGTTCCAAATATGACTAATTCCTAGTGATTTCTAGTGAGAGAAAGCTTGAATGGTTATGTTTCAATGGTGTTCTTCTCTAGCCGGAAATGAGTGATGAAGAAGACAATGGTGTGGCTGCATTTATAAGCCACTTACTTAGCCATTAAGCCTTACTTTTCAGCCACTATGCTTGACTTTCCAAATCTGAACCATGAGTCACCTTATGAGTCACCTTATGAGTCATAGTTAACATTAACTATAGTTAGATATTTATCTCATGGGCTTTTCCAATTGGGCTTCTCGGTTTGGGCTTTCCTAATGGGCTTTCGGGCTGAAATTTTTACTATACCTCGGGCCTTTTATTGTCTCAAAATTTGGCCGATCAATTGGTCCAACAATTCCGTCTAAAGGACTTAACATTTTCGATATACATTTAGTATACCTTAATGGGCTTTAAAATTTTCACCTTAGGCCCATTACGTTTTTAACCATTAAATTTATTCTGGAATCCTTCCGAATAAATTTTCCTTACTTCCGGGGATGATTATCTTGTATTCTGGCCAAGAATATTTTTCCCCAAATTTTTCTCCACACTTAGGTTAATTTCAAACCTTGATTAGTCAACTATGGTAAAAGTCCACTTTTTTAACTATAGTTGACTTTTTCCTTAACCATTGACTAAGTTGACTTTTTCTCCAATTTTCGAAAGTGTCATATATTATGTCTTACACTCTCGTCTTTATATTTCAACTGCTCTCGGTGGATAATTTCACCCGAAACTCCTTTTCTCGCCGAAAAGGTCCATTTTACCCTTTTTAGCTTTTATTCTCGTTTTGTATGTTCGGGTCTAAATCAAGCTGACTTTCCTTCATGAGCTCTCTACGCTCTCTTATTTTAAGTTCTTATTTTCAGTCAGAATGATTTAGAATGACTCGGTTTAGCCTGTGATACTTATCATCCACATTAGGCATTTTATGTAGCTTTTGCGTGTTAATTCATTTCATTAACACTTTAAATCTAGTAAATACTCTTCTTATGATTCAACTATAATTACATAGTGTTCATACACTTAGGAATCATAAGGAAATAAGCTACAAAAAATCTGGGTCTGACAATATATATATATATATATATATATTTATGCGTATATACATGTGGATGTATATAATAAAGGTATATGTTAGTACTTGTAAGACCCCGTATATGTATAAGGGTAATGTGTGTACTTGGATCAAATAATATGAATGGACTTGTGATGTAAAATATGATTGATGTAAGTCCATGGATTCAATGTATGTATGTGTAATATAAGTTGTAACGTACATACAAGTTTCATTTAGTATGAATATGGAGAAATGTGTTCTAGCAAGTGATGGATGTGATTGAGACTCAAAATGAGTAGTGTGGTAAAATGGAATGGAGTTATGCCTCCATTTGGTTTTATGTTGCATACCTTTGAATATACAATGAATGCACACAAGTTTCAATGTGCATAAGGTATGAATGGATGCCATTTTCAAGTTATAGAGGTGGATGGATGAGGAAATGGCCATGGCAATAGATTGAAGGTGTGTTGGTATGAGTTGCAGCAATGAAACTGCAGGAAATCTGGAAAACATGAGGTCCAGATCGATCTCCTAGGATGAGAGATCGATCTGGAAGAGCCAGAATGCTCTTATTTGGGCGAAAGAATTGAGCAGATCGATCTCCAATGGAGCCAGATCGATCTCTCAAGCATTCTGTAGTGGAAAGATCGATCCCCAAGCACCCAGATCGATCTCCTTAGCTCTCTGTTTGGGACCAGATCGATCTCATGCTTCGACAGATCGATCTCATGCCTCAACAGATCGATCTCATTGCTTCGACAGATCGATCTCAGGCTTAAAAATACCGTGAAAAAGAGGGATTTTAAGGGACCAGATCGATCTCCTCTTGGACCAGATCGATCTCCTCAATTCATTTCTATATAAGGAGAGCTGAAAAATCTGGTAATCTCGGAAAACACTTAACCCTACAACTTCAACCCCAAAAACCCAACCTTCCCTCTCTAAAATCAGCCAATTTCAGTGAGATTTGGAGAGAGATCATTAGAGGCAAAGTTGTTCCTATCAAAGAGGAGAACAACATAGTGAGAGGGCAATTTCCCATTTTTGGAATTGAAGGAGTTGAGGGCATTACCAATTGGAGCAAGAAGAGAAATCATATTGGTAAGATTCTAACACTCCAATCTAAATGCATTAGCTATTTAATTGATTTTGGAGTTGATTGGTATGAGTATGGATGGATAAACTGCCTAAGAATGTAGTTGAAGTGGTGTGACCTAGAAATCTAAAATGGGTATAATGTGAGGATATGTGGGATTGAATGAACTTATGGTTTATGGCATGTTAAAGTTGTCATTGGGATAATGTTATGATTTAGATGGTTAGATGAAATTACATGGTGGGTTGGAAGAAATGTGGAAATGGATATGTATGTGATGAATAAATGCCATAGTGAGGGGATTCATGGAATATGAACGCTATGAGCTTTACATCGATTTGATATCGATTTTGAATGAGTTAATAGGCCTAAGAAAATCCATAGACTCAAGTTATGGATAAAGTAATGAAACGAGGCCAAATAAGCTTTAATAGAGGCTATAGATTAAATTGACTATAGCAAGCACAAGGGTTGCAATATATGGGTCGAATATAATGCGGGATACGATTTTGTGCAGTCCCGAAGAGTTCGTTGAAGGCGAACCGAATCGTACGAGTAAGCAGCTTAAGGAAGTGGAATCACGCATCGCGATTCCAGGTAAGGGAATTTTGTGAGTATATAGAGATAGCTGCTCGTATTTTGAATTGGGTGAATATTGGGTGTTGTATGAAATGCATGATTGCTCAAATAAATGTTGATGGTATTCGTGAAAGATGATGGGTATATGCGTGGTTTTGGATTTGAAGTGGATGTTATGAAAAAGGGATAGTAAGGCTAATAATTGCATAAATCATGTGTTTTGAATGCTTTTACAAAACACAATGCTTTGATTTGAGCAAATAAAAGGATAGGCTGGCTAGTACTTGAATGATGTTGTGAAATAGCCCATACGAGGCACTAAGCATATTATGAGATGTTTTGAATGCATGTAAGCCGCCTATCGCGTGTATGTGATATAATTCGTGTTAGAGCCTCGCTCGCGCGAGATTTCTATGTTTTCACTTGTGTGAAACATGCTTGAGCTTAGCTCACACTTTGAAATTGAATTGTGATGATGTTTATAAACCGTACTGGAGCTTCTGCTCGTACGTGGATTGTGAATGGTTATCTTATGAGTATAACCGTACTAGAGCTATGCTCGTACGCGCCTCTTTATGAGAAGATGCATGATGCATGAGTCGTGCTAGAGCTTTGCTCGCACAAGCTTGTACAATAGGATTCGTATAGGGTTGTGAAAGTGGGTAAGATCCTTAAGCCTTACATCCTTAAACTAACATCCTTAAGCCCGAAGAGGCAGGGAGGCTCTGTTAGGCGGGGAGGCTCTGTTCGGTGGGGAGGCTCTCTTACGGAAAGGACCCTTAAGCCTTACATCCTTAAGCTAACATCCTTAAGCCCGAGGAGGCAGGGAGGCTCTGTTAGGCGGGGAGGCTCTGTTTGGTGGTGAGGCTCTCTTACGGTGGGATCCTTAAGCCAACATCCTTAAGCCCAAAGAGACGGGGAGGCTCTGTTAGGCAGGGAGGCTCTCCTACATGGGTATGGTAAAGGTAAGATCCTTAAGCCCTACATCCTTAAGCTGACATCCTTAAGCCCGAAGAGGCAGGGAGGCTCTGTTAGGCGGGGAGGCTCTGTTCGGTGGGGAGGCTCTCTTACGGAAAGGACCCTTAAGCCCTACATCCTTAAGCTAACATCCTTAAGCCCGAGGAGGCAGGGAGGCTCTGTTAGGCGGAGAGGCTCTGTTCGACAGGGAGGCTCTCCTTCACGGAATATGGAAAACTCTTGGTATGGGGTAGATAAGACCTAGGAATGGCACCCCCAATCATGATATGAGTTGCGGAGTACGATGTACCATGTATATCACATGGAGTACGATGTACCGCATGATGGTTATGTGATGAGAAAGTCTGGCGAGGGATAATTCATCTTCGTGCCAGCATGATACCCCGCACACCTGGATGCGTGTGGTCTGGGATGATTTATGATGTAATGATTCACATAGGCACTTCTGATATAGTGACCTAGATTTATACACATGCGTGAATTGTGGAATGTAAATGTGGTTGTGGTTTGTGAGTTGATTTGGTGGTGTTATGTTGTTGGTTCAAAAAAGGAAGTTTCTAAATGAATTGCCCTTTTATGAATTTAAATGAGATTGAGCATGAGATGTTTTATACATGATGTCTCTACCATGTTTTATATGCCAATGCACATGATTTGATACATGATATATATGTATATTCACATGGCATAGTTTTATTCCTCATGCTCCTACTATAAACGATTTATGCATAACACTATCAGCATGTAGATAGAGTAGTTATCTACCATGCTTGCATTATTGCCTTACTGAGCGTGTGGTTGCTCATCCCACTCTATTTTCCCCCCTACAGAGCGTGCATAGTAGCCCAGTGAGGACTGAGGCGTATTATTTTGGACTCCGCTGCATCTCCATCGCTAAGAGGTATACACACAGTGATTCTTTTTGTATCTAAACAATGTAAAAGCACAGTATTCTTTTGAGTTGTACTTATGGGGGATGTAGATGTCAGTAAAACATGTATTCGTATAAGTACACGATTAAATACACATGTATGACATCGTCTTAATTAATTGAGAATGAATGAGATGTGGTGTTTATTATTGACTCACAGCCCAACAGTATGTGGTGAGTTAGTTCACGACCGGATAAGGTAACAGTAAAACGCGAAAAATTTTCAGTGATTGTCGGTTAAAGAGAATGGAATTGGGTCGTGACAGTACTTGTAAGAACAAAATATATATAAATAGTGAATAAATATATAAACGTGCGTGTTGGCCTAAGGATATACAATAATACGTACACACGCAGTAGTAACGACAGGTTACAATTTTTAACGCAATTCGGGCAATTCGCATGAATAGGGTGCTAAGTATACAATTTCGGTGTAGGTGATTGTAGAAGGAATTAAAGGAGGTACTAGGAGGCGTCACCATTCAAATTCAGGATATCCGATAAATCGAGGTAAGGGGTATTATTTAACTTAGTTCTGATAATGCATATTTGTTTCACCGATAAATGATCTTATGAAAGAGCATATGTTTTGAAATGATTTATCATTGCTTTCATACTTGCAAAGCATGTTTTAAATTGTCGAAATGTACCCCGAGTATTTTTCATGTTGTGAAATGAATTTCCTAAGGTATGAAGTGTATGGATGTTTTACATTTATTTATGTTTTTATATCCATATTGTTAAAGAAACTTTCAACAATTTCAAAAGTATTTAAAAAAAGAAATTTGTTTTCGAAAGGGGATTGTAGAGGCCACCTCTTGAGTCCTACGGGAACAAAGTGCCACACAGTCTTTCTGTTTTATGAAAGAGTTTTCAAATTTCAAGGAATTCGATTTTAGTACTCGATATGAGTTTATGAATTATAAAACCCAAGAAAGATTTTGGAAACTCTGTTTTGAGACTATAGGCTTCATGCATGGTTACTTCTTGTGGTGTTCCGGCTACACCACCTGGGGTACCGGTACGTTGGCCCCTTTAGCACTTGACTCAACCTGTGTGAAAAGATGTCGTGCTACTGGTGGTTTACGATGATGTTTTGGTAGTATCTCGTGCCCGCGTAGCACTTATGAATGTTCCCCGCACGGTGAGTGCCACAGATGCTCGTGCCCTAGCTATGTGCTAGTATATGATAAGAAATAAGAAGATACTACCCATGTTTATAATTATTATTGTTGTACGAACCTGATCCAGTCTACAGCCCCCCTTACCATGGCCATAGGTATGATAGCTCTCCACGGAGAATGACACGTATCGCATGACTTAGTTATAGCCTAGTCTCCTCGATTTGATTATGAAAAATCGACTATGATGAATGAATATGTGTTTTCATGATTAGGAAATATTCATGAAATGTTTACGAAATGATTATGAATTATTCATGAAAAGTTTACGAAATGATTATGAAATATTCACGAAATGTTTACAAAATGATTATGAAATATGCACGAAATGTTTACAAAATGATTATGAAATATTCATGAGATGTTTACGAAATACTATGAAATATTCATGAAATGTTTACGAAATACTATGAAATATTCATGAAATGTTTACGAAATGATTTATGAAATGTTCATGAAAGGTTTATGAAAAGTTGTAAAATGGTTAAGCATATAAATTGTTTTAAAGACACGCATGCTTTATGACGATTATGCATGAAATGGAAATTTATGTATTGCATTAAGTTTCGTTCTATGAACAATTTCAAATGCTTTTATATATCAGAATTGCTTTAAGAATATTATCTTACTGGGCTTTTCCCCAAAAGCTCACCCCTCTACCTTCAGATCATTTGCAGTGAATCTATAGACGCTACCTGCCGCGTACACGACGTTGGCTTGTGGGAAGAGCTACCATAGGCTACTTTTTGTACACGCAGAAAGGTATACATTTACATTCCTATACCAGACATATCTGTACGCACAAACACATATAATAAAAATATTTTGTTGGGATGTAATTTTTAAGGAAATGATGTAAAGAATATGATTCTTGGGATTAGGTTGTAAGATGATTGGTATTAATCGATATCGATATATTGAGTTGTAAAAGTGGATTGAGAAAGTATGCTTGATAGTTGTAGATATCTAGGATTGTCGAAAACAACTGAATTGCAGGTGGGTAGGCTCATATATAAGCCGTTATGCTGCCGAAATTTCTATCGGCCATATAAGTTAAAGTACGAAAATTAATTATAATTACGAGTAAAGAATTAGGAAAAGTGTTTTGACACTGCACAGGAATACAACCTAAGTGAATAAGGGAATGTGTGGGTAAATTAAATTCAAAAAAAAAATTTCCCTGATTTTCAAGGGTCAAGGGTCGTTACAACTGTAGACGTGATCAAGGTCATACAACAATTCAATCACACCTGAAGGCGAAATTCATATAGGCCACGAACGCGCGCATGACAAAAATTCATTGACCGTGTGACACTTTACATCTATAGGACCCATGAGGTGGCCCCCACAATCACACAGACGGTGTGGCACTTTCCTCCCACAGAACCCAAGAGGTGGCCCCCACAATCGCATGTCATTATGAACCGTGTGGCACTTTGCTCCCGTTAGACTCAAGAGGTGCCCCCCACAATTCCACTATACATTGCCTTTTTCGTCTCAAAACAGAGTTTTCAAAATCTTTCTTGGGTTTTATAGCCCAGAAACTCATACCGAGTAATAAAATCAAATTTTCTTGAATCTGAAAATTCTTTCATAAAACAGAAAGACTGTGTTTACATACCAAATTTCATTTTTTTTCAAAAACATGAAATCAATTCATACGTAAGTCAAAATCATAACATTTATTCAGAAATCATGCTCGAACCTATGAATTTAATTTCATATGGCATTTCTTTATTTCGAAAACATGACCAAATAAAACTTGGGCTTAATAGGTGTTGGGTTTTGTTTTACAATCAAGGGCTGTACGAGAAAGCTCGAAAACGTATAAATAAATTGTAGTCTAAGGGTAGAGATACCATTACCATCTTAAATTACACCCCTTACCTCGATTTATTGAAAGTACCAGTTCGAGTAGTGACGCCTCCAAGTATCTCCCTTATATCTTCTACGATTCTCCTACACCAAAATTTATATTCTTAGTATCCTATTTATTCGAATTGTCCACAATGTGTCAGAATCGTAACTGTTGGCTCAACTGAGAGGGGGGTGAATCGGTTTTCTAGTCTAAATGCTAAATTTAAACTCTTTTAAATTGAATTGCAAGTAATCAAATAATAAGCAATAAACTATAATGCAGCAAAATAAAGGAGATAAGAGAGAAAAGCAGCAAACTTAGCAATTTATAGAGGTTCGGCCAATCGCTTGCCTACGTCCTCTCTTCTTGACCTTCTCATCAAGAGTTTTCTTTCACTATCACAATAGTTGATACAGCCTCCTTTTCAAGGTTAAGGAATAACCTCTCTACCCTTTTATACAAAGCTATATATTCAACTCTTACACAATTCTCTCATAGAGGAACTCTCCTCTTTTCTTTTAGATTAAGAGTGAATACAATTAAGAACTCTCTTTTGTGGGTAGGAAGAATAACTTCAACTCAAGCTATTAAAGACAATACAATGAATATGATGTTGAAAAAACAAAAGGAATATGGAGGAATGATCTCTTGAGAATATTTAGAATTTCTCAGCTCTGTATTGACATTCCCAGCATCTTCAATGCTTGGTTTTATATAGCAGGATGGTAGGTGAAGCATTTAATGCAGTTTTTCCCATTGAAGATTTTACAGATAGAGCTGTTGGGAACCTCCAGTAGAGTACCAGATCGATCTTCCATCATGACCAGATCGATCTTCTAATTCAAATTCCTACAATTACAAAGCAACTCAAAGCAAGGAGATCGATCTCATATTTGTAGAGATCGATCTTATAATTTGTAAAATATTAGTGAAGATCGATCTGTTGAACCATCAGATCGATCTCATAAACTCTCTTTTTGACGTAAGATCGATCTCCAGATCGATCTAGCAAGCATTCTCGTAGAGTGGAGATCGATCTCTAATCACCCTAGATTGATCTCATAAACTCTCTGTCTTTGAGGAGATCGATCTCTATACATATGAGATCGATCTCATAAACTCTTTGTTTGAACATAAATCGATCTGTAGATTGATCTAAGACCTTTAACCTTTGCCTTAGAAGAGATCGATCTCTTCCTCGACCAAATCGATCTCATAGGCATTCTGTAAGTCAAAGATCGATCTCATAACCCTTAGAGATCGATCTATTCTTCCTTAACATCCCATACATGTTCTTTAATTCTTTAACCTTTAATCAGATCGATCTCATATTCTCATGAGATCGATCTCTCATTCTTGAAAACCCAAGAGATCGATCTCTCATCTCATGAGATCGATCTATCATCCTTTAACACCAAGTTTATGGCAATGACTTGTATCTCAATATGTTCTAATTATCCTCTTAACATGTTTTAAACATTTTTTGATTTATAGTAACTATTATTGAATTACTGTTTTGTCATTTCAAAATATATCAACTTAACAATCTCCCCCTTTTTGATATGACAAAACTTATTCAATAAACTAAGTTTATAAACATGTTTAGTCTCCCCCTTAACATATGCATACAGTTTTCCAGTTTAAAAAACTCTCCCTCAGTTCAAAAACTCCCCCTTAATTTTGGCTCCCCTTTAACATGTTATCTTCTCCCCCTTTTTGTCATATCAATATGACCAAGGCATAAAACCATTTTGTCACAAACCATATATCAACAAACTATGAAGCATAAAACTGAATCATAATTCTGTCATTTCGAAATATATAACGATAAATGTTCATACAACAAAAAAACATAGTTCAAGACACAGTAACAGAACAAAAGAATCATTTCCGAAGAGGATGGTGAAGGAAAACGATCAGCAAGGTCCTCAACTCGAACGTGAGTCGTTTGAAGCTCATCGAACATAGGTTGTTGCATTGCCTCAATTGTGTCAAGACGGTTCTCAAAACGTGTGAAGCGTTGTGCAAACGTCTCCATCTTTGTATCAAATTGTTATCAAAAATCCATTATCATGGACGTAACGGCATCAGCTGGTGCAGTAGGCTGAGCAGCAGACGTAGGAGGGACCTCAGTGGATGGTGCTGGAGGCTCAGTTGGAATGTCGTCTTCCATGGTTGCCTCGTGAGGGATTTCACTTTTCTTCCACCACTGACCGTGAAGTCTTTGTAGTACCCCATATGATGAAGAGTGCTGATATTCAGAACACTTTTTGTCGATAGCACTTCACCATTCTCATAAGAACAGTCAACCCCAAGTTTTTGTAGCAAGAATGCAAGGGGTTGAGTGAAGACTATAGTTGAGGCTTGACCCCACACGATCTTTAGCCAGTCCACGTAAATGAAGTGGACTAGGTTTGGTTTTTGGCTTTGAGAGGTATAAAGATGATGGAGCCAAAAACAATCTAGTTTTCTGACGGTAGAGTGTCGGGTATCAAAAGGTCAGAGGTTTCAAGAAATGATTAGGTGTAGTAACCTAGGGTGCATGGGTAGGTCACTAGCCTTGTCTCTGGATAGGTTGAATTCAAGTGGTACTTCCTCTTCCTCATCAGACAAACCCGCATCTTCAATCTCAAACACTCAGGCTAAGAGGTGGTGTTGACAGAAATTGTTTTGGCCATGACGAAGGTTTTAAAATCAAGAATTTTACAGGTGTCGTCAGGGTCATAGATAAGCTCAGCGTTTGAGAAAAATGTCGTAATAATATTTGGAGCAGGGTATTTATTTTGAGAAATGGAAGCCAACCAAATTCTTTCATTTTTGTCAAGTATGGAAAGTCAATGCGATTAAGGAAGGAAAAATCGATAGTTCTCCAGTGTTTAATGGGCATTTTAGAAAAGTATTTTTCATATCTCTTTCTTTTTACAGGTGTTTGAAAACACCTGCTGAAGGTTGTAACAGAAGATGTAGTGACATTGGGTGGCTGTGAAGAGAAGGGTCTGGAGTCTTTTGTTGCAGGTCTCTTAAGGTGAGGCATTATAAAATCAGTCAAAGACAACCTAATATTGTTCTAGATTATTCTCTAACAGAATCCTAAGCAATGGAACAGTTCACTAGAAACCCTATTGAAGATTAATCTACGAAACCAAGAAATTTTTGAAAGAAAATCAACAATGTAGGTTCTAAGATGAAGAAAAATGGAGTAGATTTGACTAAAACCTTACTAGAGATCGATCTGTGAGAGAAATCAGAAGAGGAGACGCAACGCAGGTTAGTGATTTTTAATTTGGGATTTCTGAAATTTGAGGATTTTGAAACAGTATATATAGCCCAAGGCTAAGGAGATCGATCTGTCGAGGTACCAGATCGATCTACTATTTCCAGAAACTTGATGAGATCGATCTGTTGTTTTAAGAGATCGATCTTCAAAATACAGAAGCTCAAGAAGATCGATTTGTCAAATGCAGAGATCGATTTGCCATATGCAGGGATCGATCTGTAAAATACAAAAGCTTAAGGAGATCGATCTTATGGGATTGAAGATCGATCTGCTTAGCAGAACCTTACTGCTTTAGGCCAATTTGGAGCATGCTGGATCGATCTATATTGTGAAGAGATCGATCTCTCATACCCTTGGCCCAGAAAATAAGTTGAAAAATCAGTTGAAAATGAGTTTGAAATTAAAGTTTTGAAGGCTATAATCCTTAAGGAGCATACATAAGTCCTAATTCACGTGTAAGCACACAAAATCTATCTCTATCAAGAGGTTTGGTGAAAATATCAGCTTTTTGATGCAATGTATCAATATATTCTAGAACTATATCTCCTTTTTGTACATGATCTCTAAGGAAATAATGTATAATCTTAATATGTTTAGTTCTAGAGTGCTGGATTGAATTTTTAGAGAGATTAATGGCACTGGTATTATCACACTTGATGGAAAGTTGCTTCATGTCAACACCATAATCTCTCATTTGTTACCTAATCCACAACAGTTAAGCACTATAACTGTGAGATCTGAGAATTTTACACATATCAAATTATGTAATGAGAACATGAAGTGTAATTGATTGAATTAAATATGATGCACTCATATATTGAGGTGGTATGGAATGCATTACTAAGTGATGAATGAGTCATAAATGAGATTTTATGTTAAAGTGTGAAACTATGGGGCCATATCGATCTTGGAGAAGAGAGGATCGATCTGGTAGGTTAAAAATAACAAGGAAAAAAGAATTTAAGTGAGCAAATCGATCTCCAATGGAAGAGGATCAATCTCCTTATGATTCTGTAATAAAGAGATCGATCTCATGAAGAAGGAATTGATCTCAAAATGTTTCTGTTAAGGAGGAGATCGATCTCCTCAAAGAGCAGTTCGATCTCATGAAGCATTCTGTAAACTAGGGATCGATCTCATAATCGGAGCAGATCGATCTCATAAAGCTATAAAGAGATCGATCTCACCCCTCGACAGATCGATCTCCTAGGTATAAAATTACCCCAAATCGTCCCCAAATTCAAATGCAGATCGATCTCATCAAGAACTAGATCGATCTCCTACCCTTCTTTTATAAAAGGAACTCTGTGTTTTTCTACATTTCATCTTTTCTCTCTCTTTCAAACCTCCATTTCAACCGAACCTTAGCTTTCTCTCTCTTCCAAATCACCCATTTTCATCCAAATCAAGAGCAGTGGCAAGAAGGAAAGTTATTGCTCACCCAAAGGAGAACAACATACCTGGAAATTGAAAGACGAATTGAATCGAGGTGTGAGTTGAACACTCCACAAGTTTGGGTAATTTTTTAAACCTCGATATTTGATTTTAAAGTAATTTTGGTGATTGTGAGCATGGGCATTGTGATGAATTAGTTGGAAAATGATTAGGGATTGATGAAACTATGATTTAGTTGGAGTAGAGATGTTATTATGCAATTGTGGTAATTTTGAGATTTTTATCTATAAATTGGAAATCTAGGCAATGAGGTGATTTTGGTGTTGGTATTATGCATGAGAAATGTAGAATGTTGAGATGTAATGGATGAGATGACGTATAGTGATAGCCATGAGAAATAGGATAATTGAGAGATTTAGGTGTTAGTGAGAGATATGAGCAACTGTATGCTCAATAAGGTGATTGAGTTGAGATATTGATGTTTTTAACATCGTTTGGACAGCTCAGGAGTTCCAAAGTGGAATGCGAGGCTAGTCCGTGATACGGGGGAACGATTGCACTATACGAGGTGCAAAGAGGTAAGGGAAAACTAAACTCATTTGTGTATGTGTTTGAGATAATATTGTAGCATGACTTTTGATTGAGAAAACAAGCATGTTTTATGTGTTGTAAATGTGAACTGCACACGATTTTATAGCCGGTTGGGGCCCAACTTTTATGAGTTGTAAACTATATGTGAAAACGTTTTATAACTATTTTGTGTTTAAAATGTAAAAAGTGTTTTGGGCCCTACGTTAAGGCGTACTGAGAATTGAGAAATGTGTGCGTGGTTGTGCCGGTTGAAGCTCGATTATAACGTGTTTTGTGTTAAGTACAAAATGGTTTGAAATGAGTTTTATGAGGGAAACCATTATGAGCTTTACGTGAAGGCAAAATAATTTTTATGATAATGGCTATTGCTTGAGACTCAGGTGTGTCATTTTGAGTACACGCTGGGCATTGCTCTAGTAGCATGTAAGTTCGATATTCCTCCGTTTTGATAACGAGCGAATCTTATTCAGTGGCTGTACCACGTGTATTTAGTGGCTGTGCCACGAGCGAATCTTATTCAGTGGCTGTGCAACGTGCGAATCTAAATTAGTGGCTGTGCCACGTGCCGATTGCATTTGGTGGCAGTGCCACGTGCATTCTTATTACAGTGATTTTATCACATTTTAAAGAGAAAAACTATTATCACATCCTGATTTCCACATGCTTGTAACTGTGATCTATACTGAGTATGTACTTTCATGTTTTACATGATGTTTTAATGAGTTTATGCTACATTTTCTACTGAGTTTTCAACTATGAAATAAATGATTGTGTGTGTAAATCATTAATTTAATAATGAGTCCCTTACCCAATTTCTGAGCGATTTAGAAGCTCACCTTGTTTTTTCTTTCCCCCAGATTTCTTTAAGTGAAGAGAGTTTTCCTGGTGACGTACGGAGTAGTGGCTATTAGAGGACTTGAGCTCCAGGCCGTATTTTGTGTATTGAGGTAAATATTTAATATTCATGTATCCAGACTAGAGTTATATTTACAGACACTTGTTGTACTATGATGTACGAGATGTATTAGGATTAATTGACTCGGAATTGAATAATGTATATGATATGATATATACTAATTTATGATGAGATCCTGAGGCATGATAAGTATGATGATGTATGACATTGCACAGGAATGCACCCTTAATTGTGATTTGATGAGTAAAAAGTTTTAAATTTGTCATATTTTTCACGTTTTTGGGGCGTCACAGAGTTTTCTTGGTATCATAGCCTAGGGTGTCTAGTACTGTCAGTGTCGGTTAAGTGAAATAAAATACATCCCAAGTGTCTGTAATAGTCTGGTCATGAACTGAATTTGAAGATTGAGATTTCAATCAAGTTTGATATGTACGCGCAGGAAACGTGTTAAGGTTGAGAATGAGTGGACGACGAGGTCGTTCAAGGAGGTAGGCAGAGTCCCCTCCAACACCTACCCCACAACCAGAGAGTCCTAACTCTCAATTTAACTAGATTGAGACCGATGTGAGGCAAGGTTTTAAGCAGATGGCAGCGCTATTCGCGCAACACTTTAGAGTTAATGCCTCGAGTACTACTTCTACACCACCACAAGGACCTCTCGTACCCCTAGTACAGATGGACCCAGTACCTCCCGTCACTCAGCCTGATGACATAAGTATGGTTCGACTGAAGGACTTTTTGAAAATGAATCCACCCGCATTTAGGGGAAAGAAGACGGAGTTGAGAGTTATACTTGACTATTTAGGGTGCACAGATACTGAGAGGGTCAGTATGAGTGCTTATATGTTGAAAAGGAGAGCTCGAGATTGGTGGGGCACCATCTAGGGTATTCTGATGTCCTACCAGGATGTGATTGGTTGGGAAGAGTTTTAGACAGCCTTTAGTACCTAATATGTACCACGAAGCAGGCTGAGTTTTTAAGTTTGGTACAGGGTGATATGTCTGTGGATGACTATGAGAGCCAGTTCGCCGCGTTATTAAGATATGACCCAGAGACCTTCAAGAATGAAGAGCTCTGTACTAAGAGATTTGTATATGGATTGAAGCCCATCATCAGAGATAGATTGATAGGGCTATGTATTACTGAGTTTGGAGATGCTCTGAGATGAGCACAAGAGATTGAGAGGGGAATCGAAATGGTACAATCCCAGAATGAGCTCAGAGTGGTGAATAGGGATAAGGGCAAGAGGCCAGCGATTTTCCAAACAGATTTTTGAAGAGGTTCCTTCAGAAGAGGAAGGATTGAGGTGCAGAAGGGCAGATTAGAGAGACCCATAGTTTATCCTAACATTAGGGAGACCCCTCGAGATGTCAGTCTGAGATAAGGGTTTGCAGAAATTATGGCTGAATGCATGAGGGAAGTTGTATTGGGTTGATCCATGGATGTTTTAGATGTGGAGACATGGGTCACATGGTGAAAGACTGTCCTCAACCTCAGAGACCACATTTTTTGGAGCCCACTAGACAACAGCCCTAGAGAGTGAATCCCCAGAGACGGGTCACTGCTGCAGAGAAAGGGAAGAAGCTTGTTGCACAGGGACGTGTGTTTACCCTGGATAAGGAAACCGCAGACACTTCTACAGAAACTATAAGAGGTACACTCTCTGTCTGTAATCATAAGGCTTATGTGTTAATTGATCCAGGATCCACGCATTCGTTTATTTCTGAGCATTTTGCATGTAGATTAAACTTGAAGTTTGAACCTCTAGAATATATATACCACATGTAAATACCCTTATGCATGAATCCCAGAGAATTGAGTTAATCTGTAGAGGATGTGAAATAAAGGTGGAAGATAGAGTGATGTTAGCAGATCTAATCATGTTAAATATACATGAGTTTGATCTAATTTTGGGAATGGATTGGCTAGCAACCAATCGAGTGAGTTTGGACTGCTACACTAAGGTTGTAACTTTCTCCCTACTAAACCTTACAGTATACATTTAAAATATTGAGTAATGAATGTGTGGAATTTTTGTATGCAAATTGAAATTTTGATGTTGCTCTTGAGAGTACTAAGTATGATTATTTATTTGAAGGTTATGAAACACTCATCTCAGATGATGATCGGGAACATCCGAGGATTGAGGATATACCTGTGGTATGTGAATTTTTGGATGTTTTCCCAGATGAGTTACCAGGCTTACCACCAGAGAGAGAGAGAGCTGGAGTTTACCATTGATTTGGTAACAGATACTCAGCCGATCTCTAGACCTCCATACAAGATGGCATTAGTGGAACTTGAGGAATTGAAGAGACAACTACAGGAGTTATTGGATCAAGGGTTTATTAGACCCAATGTTTCATCGTGGGGAGCACAAGTTTTATTTGTTAAGAAGAAGGATAGTAGTCTCATATTATGCATAGACTACCGATTATTAAACAAAGCCACGGTGAAGAATAAATACCCATTGCCCAGGATTGACGATCTACTTGATCAGCTGAGAGGGACCTCGGTCTTTTCTAAGATTGATTTAAGATCGGGCTATCACCAATTGAGGATTAAGGAAGAAGATATTTCGAAGACGACCTTCAGGACAAGGTATGGCCATTATGAATTTTTAGTGATGTCCTTTGGATTGACGAACGCCCCTGTAGCCTTTATGAGATTAATAAACGATGTGTTCAAAGACTATCTAGATAGATTTGTGATAGTCTTTATTGATGATATCCTAGTATACTCTCGGTCATATGAGGAGCATGCATAGCATTTGTGGTTAGTACTTCAGATACTCCGAGATAAATAATTATATGGAAAACTTAGTAAGTGTGAGTTTTAGTTAGATCGGATAACTTTCATTGGTCATATAGTCTCAGAGGAAGGAGTATCAGTGGATCCAAGTAAAGTGGAGGTTGTACTTAATTGGGAAAGACCGAGGACAGTTACAGAAGTACAAAGCTTCCTTGGTTTGACGGGTATTACAAAAGATTTGTGGAAGGATTTTTCAGGATTGTCGCTCCTTTAACTAAACTCACGCGCAAGGAGACTCCGTTCATATGGACTGATCAGTGTGAGCTCAGTTTTTAGGAGTTAAAGAGGAGATTAACAGCGGCACCTGTGTTAACTATTCCTGAGGGATCAGGAGGATTTTTGGTGTATAGTGATGCTTCTCATCACGGATTGGGGTGTGTGCTTATGCAGCATGGAAGAGTGGTTGCTTATGGATCACGAAAATTGAAAGACCATGAGCGGAATTACCCCACGTTGATTTGGAGTTAGTCGCTGTGGTATTTGCCTTGAAGATCCGGTGACACTACTTATACGGGGAAATATTCCAGATCTTCACTGACCACAAGAGTTTGAGGTATTTGTTTGATCAGAAGGAGTTAAACATGAGACAAAAGAGATGGATGGAACTCCTTAAAGATTATGACTGTGAGATTTTGTACCATCCGGGTAAGGTGAACATAGTTGCTGATGCCCTGAGCAGAAAGAGTATGATATCTGCCATGATGATCAGGGAATAGGATTTACTGGAGCAGTTCGTCGAACTTCGGATCAAAGTTAAAGAGGCAGAGATTGGATTTTTGGCTAGCTTGCGAATAGAGCTCAGGATCATGGATTAGATTAGAACTGGGCAGCACAGTGATAAGAGGTTGATTGATATGGTTAGCCAAGCTAAGCAGACTTCGCAGTCGGATATCACAATCAGTGAGGATGGATTGTTGAGATTCAGAGGACGAATTTGTGTACCGGACGATGATACCCTGAAGAGACAGATACTGAGAGAATCTCACTGCTCGCGATACACCATGCACCCATGGAGTAATAAGATGTACCGAGATTTGAGAAAGGTGTACTGGTGGAGTGGTATGAAGCGAGACGTGGCAGAGTATGTGGCCAGATGTTTAGTATGCTAGTAAGTGAAAGCTGAGCATAGGAAGCCTGGAGGACTACTACAACCTTTACCTGTACCTACATGGAAATGGGAGCATGTCACCATGGACTTTATTATTGGTTTACTGAGGACCTGGAGAGGTCATGATGTGATATGGGTCATAGTGGATAGATTGACCAAGAGTGCCCACTTCCTTACCATCAAGAGCACAGATACTATGGATGCCTTGGCTGAGCTGTATGTCAACGAGATAGCTAGATTACATGGGGCTCCAGTGAGTATTACTTTTGACAGAGATTCCTGATTTACTTCCAGATTTTTGACCCAGTTTCAGGAGTCCATGGGATCTCGATTGAGTTTTAGTACCGCCTATCATCCTCAGACAAATGGTCAGTCAGAGAGGACTATTCAGACCCTAGAGGATATGTTAAGGGCGTGTATGATGGATTTTAAGCGATCATAGGATGATCACCTACCCCTAGCAGAGTTTGCGTACAATAATAACTATCATGCGAGTATTGGAATGGCACCTTTTGAGGCTCTGTATGGTAGGAGGTGTAGATCCCCTGTAGCTTAGGAAGAAGTCGATGACATAAAGATAAATGCTCCCGAGCTTGTTGAGCAAGTTGTACAGAGTGTGAAACTCATATGTGAGAGGCTACGGGTTGCCCAGAGTAGATAAAAAAGCTACACGGATGTGCGTAGACGGCCACTCGAGTTTGATGTTGGTGATGCAATATTTTTGAAGATATCACCGAGCAAGGGTATCATGCGATTTGAGAAGAAAGGGAAATTGAGTCCTCGATACATAGGACCATTCGAGATTCTTGAGAGAATGGGAGAGGTAGCCTATAGATTAGCATTACCCCCAAAGATGTCCAGAATACACAATGTCTTTCATGTATCTATATTGAGGAAGTACCACCCGGACCCTTCTTATGTCATAGAGTATGACAAGATAGACATACAAGAGGACATGAGCTACACTGAAGAACCTGTCCGGATTCTCGATAGAAAGGAGAAGGTACTTAGAACCAAGAACATCCCATTAGTGAAAGTCTTGTGGAAACATCACTAAATGTAACAGGTAACGTGGAAATTGGAAAGTCTCATGAAGGAGAAATACCCCCTTCTATTTGACGAGTTGAGTTGAATTTGGAGGACTAAATTCTTTTAAGGTGGGGAGGATGTGAGATCTGAGAATTTTACACATATCAAATTATGTAATGAGAACATGAAGTGTAATTGATTGAATTAAATATGATGTACTCATATATTGAGGTGGTATGGAATGCATTACTAAGTGATAAATGAGTCATAAATGAGATTTTATTTTAAAGTGTGAAACTATGGGCCCAGATCGATCTTAGAGAAGAGAGGATCGATCTGGTAGGTAAAAAATGACAAGGAAAGAGGAATTTAAGTGAGCAGATCGATCTCCAATGGAAGAGGATCGATCTCCTTGTGATTCTGTAATGAAGAGATCAATCTCATGAAGAAGGAATCGATCTCAAAATGTTTCGGTTAAGGAGAAGATCGATCTCCTCAAGAAGTAGATCGATCTCATGAAGCATTTTGTAAACTAGGGATCGATCTCATAAAGCCATTAAGAGATCGATCTCACCCCTCGACAGATCGATCTCCTAGGCATAAAATTACCTCAAATCGTCCCCAAATTCAAATGCAGATTGATCTCATCAAGAACTAGATCGATCTCGTACACTCCGTCTATAAAAAGAACTCTGTGTTTTTCTGCATTTCATCTTTTCTCTCTCTTTCAAACCTCCATTTCAGTCGAACCCTAGCTTTCTCTCTCTTCCAAATCGCCCATTTTCGTCTAAATCAAGAGCTGTGGCAAGAAGGAAAGTTGTTGCTCACCCAAAGGAGAACAACATACTTGGAAATCGAAAGACGAATCGAATCAAGGTATGAGTTGAACACTCCACAAGTTTGGGTAATTTTCTAAACCTCAATCTTTGATTTTGAAGTAATTTTGGTGATTGTGAGCATGGGCATTGTGATGAATTAGTTCAGAAATGATTAGGGATTGAAGAAACTATGATTTTGTTGGAGTAGAGATGTTATTATGCAATTGTGGTAATTTTGGGATTTTTGTCTATAAATTGGAAATCTAGGCAATGAGGTGATTTTGGTGTTGGTATTATGCATGAGAAATGTAGAATGTTGAGATGTAGTGGATGAGATGACGTATAGTGATAGCCATGAGAAATAGGATAATTGAGAGATTTAGGTGTTAGTGAGAGATATGAGCAAATGAATACTCAATAAGTCGATTGAGTTGAGATATTAATGTTTTTAACATCGTTTAGACAGCTCGGGAGTTCCAGAGTGGAATGCGAGGCTAGTCCATGATATGGGGGAACGATTGCACTTACGAGGTGCAAAGGTAAGGGAAAACTAAACTCATTTGTGTATTTGTTTGAGATAATATTGTAGCATGACTTTTGATTGAGAAAACAAGCATGTTTATGTGTTGTGCACACGATTTTATAGCCGGTTGAGGCCCAACTTTTATGAGTTGTAAACTATATGTGAAAACGTTTTATAACTATTTTGTGTTTAAAATGTAAAAAGTGTTTTGGGCCCTACGTTAAGGCGTACTGAGAATTGAGAAATGTGTGCGTGGTTATGCCGGTTGAAGCTCGATTTTAACATGTTTTGTGTTGAGTACAAAACGGTTTGAAATGAGTTTTATGAGGGAAACCATTATGAGCTTTACGTTAAGGCAAAATAATTTTTATGATAATGGCTATTGCTTGAGACTCAGGTGTGTCATTTTGATTACACGCCGGGCATTGCTCTAGTAGCATGTAAGTCCGATATTCCTCTGTTTTGATAACGAGCGAATCTTATTCAGTGGCTGTGCCACGTGTATTTAGTGGCTGTGCCACGAGCGAATCTTATTCAGTGGCTGTGCCACATGTATTTGGTGGCTGTGCCACGAGCGAATCTTATTCAGTGGCTGTGCCACGTGTATTTGGTGGTTGTGCCACGTGCGAATCTATATCAGTGGTTGTGCCACGTGCCGATTGCATTTGGTGGCAGTGCCACATGCATTCTTATTGCAGTGATTTTATCACATTTTAAAGAGAAAAACCATTATCACATCTTGATTTCCACATTCTTGTAACTGTGATCTATATTGAGTATGTATTTTCATGTTTTACATGATGTTTTAAAGTGTTAATACTACATTTTCTACTGAGTTTTCAACTGTGAAATAAATGATTGTATGTGTAAATCATTAATTTAATAATGAGTCCCTTACCCCTTTATTGAGCGATTTAGAAGCTCACATTGTTTTCTCTTCCCCCTAGATTTCTTCAAGTGAAGAGAGTTTTCCTGGTGACGTACGGAGTAGTGGCTAGTGGAAGACTTGAGCTCCAGGCCGTATTTTGTGTATTGAGGTATATATTTAGTATTCATGTATCCATATTAGAGTTATATTTACAGACACTTGTTGTACTATGATGTACGGGATGTATTAGGATTAATTAACTCGGAATTGAGTAATGTATATGATATGATATAGACTAATTTATGATGAGATCCTGAGGCATGGTAAGTATGATGATGTATGACACTGCACAGGAATGCACCCTTAATTGTGATCTGATGAGTAAAAAGTTTTAAATTTGCCCTATTTTTCGCGTTTCCGGGGCATCACAACAACTACCAGCTGCTATATATTCTGCCTTAGTTGTTGATTGTGCTACACTATTTTGTTTCTTAGAGAACCATGATATTAATCTATTCCTTCAGAATTGACAGGTTTCTAAAGTGTTGTTTCTATATATTTTACAACCTCCAAAATCTACTTCAGAATATGCATGAAGAGCAAAGGTGAAATCTTTGGGGTACCATAGTCCTAGTGAAGGTGTGTCTTTAAGGTATCTAAAAATTCTTTTTGTAGCTAGTAAGTGTGATTCTCTAGGTAAGGATTGAAATCTAGAACATAAACACACACTAAACAAAATATCAGGTCTACTTGCAGTAAGATAAAGCAATGAACCAATCATAGACCTATATAGCTTAGTGCCTACACACTTACCACTTTCATCTTTATCAAGCTTGATATTGGTGCCCATTGGAGTTGCTTGAGGTTTGCAGTTATCCATTCCAAATCGTTTGAGCAAATTTTGGTGTAATTAGCTTGATTGATGAATATTTCATCCTTAGTTTACTTTACTTAAAGTCCCAAGAAGTATGTGAGCTCTCCCATCATGCTCATTTCAAATTCACCTTGCATTATCTTAGCAAACTCTTATCATAAAGATTCATTAGTTGATCCAAAAATGATGTCATCTACATCTACTTGAACAACTAGTAAATCTTTATCCTTATTTTTTATAAACAAGGTTGTATCTACTTTTCCTCTTGAAAATCCATTTTCTATCAAGAACTTTGAGAGTCTTTCATACCAGGTTCTAGGAGCTTGTTTCAAACCGTAAAGTGCTTTAGAAAGTTTGTAAACATGTTCAAGAAATTTTGGACTTTCAAAACCTGGGGGTTACTCTACATAAACTTCCTCATTAATGTAACCATTTAGAAATGCAATTTTTACATCCATTTGATATAATTTGAAATTTTTGTAGCATGTAAAAGCAAGTAGCATCCTTATTGCTTCTAATCTAGCTACCGGTGCATAGGTTTCATCATAGTCTATTTCTTCCTCTTGTTTATAACCTTGTGCAACTAGCCTAGCCTTGTTTCTTATGATCACACTATTTTCATCCATCTTGTTCTTGAAAATCCATTTAGTTCTAATTATAGAGTGATCACTAGGCCTAGGAACTAAATTCCACACTTTACTTCTTTCAACTTAATTTAGTTCCTCTTGCATGGCTAAAAATCAATTGTTGTCATCTAAAGATTCATTGACATTCTTTGGTTCAATTTAAGATACAAAGGCTATATATTGACATACATTTCTTAGTGAGGACCTTGTTCTAACTCCAAGATTTGGATCACCTATAATTTCACAATCTTTGACATATCCTAGTTCTCTTGGTGTTCTCGATTCTCTTTCTAGTATTTCTAGTTCTTCTTCATCTTCTTCCTTTTTATTAATGCCAAGACTTTCTAGTAGGTTATCTTCTATCCTTGAGGATTCCCTCAAAATCTCATCAAATATTTCAATATCCTCATCATTGGTAGAACCTTTAGATGCATCGTTTGACTCATCAAATATTACATGTATTGATTCTTCTACCATCAAGGTTCTTTTATTGTACATTCTATATGCCTTTGAATTGAAGGAATAGCCTAAAAAGATTCTTTAATCACTTTTAGCATCAAATTTTCCTAAGTTGTCTTTCTCATTATTTAAGACAAAACATCTACAACCAAAAGGATGAAAATAGCTAATATTTGGCTTCTTTCCCTCGTAAAGCTCATAATTGGTTTTCTTTAAGATTGGTCTAATCATGGCTCTATTTATAATGTAACATGAGGTGTTTATGACTTCAGTCCAAAAATATTTAGGTAAATTATTTTCACACAACATTGTTCTAGCCATTTCTTCTAATGTTCTATTTCTTCTCTCAACTACCCCATTTTGTTGTGGTGTCCTAGGGGCTGAAAAGTTATGACTAATCCCTTGATCATTGCAATATTCATCAAAACCAATATTTTTAAATTCCTTGCCATGATTACTTCTAATACTAGTTATAGTGTATCCTTTTTCATTTTGGGCTACTTTTGAATGGACAATGAATTTTTCTAAAGCTTCATTCTTTACTCTTAAGAAAAATACCCTAGTAAATCTAGTAAAATCATCTCCAATCACAAACCCATAATGCTTTCCACCTAGGCTTGTAGTTCTAGTTTGTCCAAATAAATCTAGGTGAAGTAGTTGAAGAGGTCTAGTGGTTGATACACTATTTCCAGGTTTAAATTATGTCTTTTTATGTTTTCCCTTGACACAAGCTTCACAAATTTTGTCATAGTCAAAGGACAACTTAGGTAATCCTATAACAAGGTCTTTTCTAGCTAGCTTAGATAATACATGCATGCTAGCATGACCTAGTCTCCTTACCCACAACTAAGGTTATTTTTCTTTATCTACCATAAGGCATACATTTTCATTTTTAAGTTTATTTAGATATACAATGTATATGTTACCTTGTCTATGTACTAGAAAAAGAACTTTATTTGAATTAGAATCTATTACATGGCAATTCATGCAATCAAAAATTACTTTGTAACCTTTGTCACAAAGTTGACTAATGCTAAGCAAATTATGTTTTAGTTTCTAACAAGTAAAACCTTTTCTATTAAAAAAGAATTATTACCAATAGTTCTACTTCCTTCAACTTGACCTTTGGAGTTGTCCCTAAATGTGACTTCTCCACCAACCTTTGATTTGAATGTGTTGAAGTGGCTTCTATCACCGGTCATGTGTCTTAAGCACCCACTATCCAAGTACCAAGCTTCCTTTGTTTTAGCCTTGTAGCAATGCTCAACCTCCTACAATCAACATTCAAACTTTTGTTTTATGTACCCAAATTTTCTTGGGTCCTTTGGAGTTAGTAAGTAAGATTTTTAATCTTTTTGGGATCCATTTTAATATTACATCAATATCTTTTGAATTTACCACATCTTTTGGAACCTATACTCTTCTAACTATCCTTCCTCTAAATATGGTAATTTTCATATTGCATCTATATGATGTATGTCCTTTTTTTTTACAATGTGAGCAAGTAGTAGAGGATTTATGCATATTCTTTCTAGATAAGAAATTTTTGAGATGAGTTTCTCTACTTTTGCCATCATATCCTAACTCATTTCTATCAAAGAAAGCCCTTTGAGTCTCTAGCATGTGATCTAATTTTTGTTGACCCATGTAAAATCTAGTAAAAGAATTATGTAAGTTACTATTCTTTTCCTTTAGGTTATGGATTTCTAGATTTGTACTTTCTAATTTCTTTTCACATTCTATTTTATCATTTAGGATTAATTCATTTTCTTTCTTTAGTTTAGAAATCAATTTTTTGTACTTCAAATTCATGCACTTATATTCTATTGCGAGATCATCAAATGCATCTTGTAATTCATCAAAGGAATACTCATTGGGATTAGAAGTTACCTTCTCATCTTCAAGTGCCATGAAGCATAGATTGGCAATATCTTCATTTGAATCATCATCGGAGCTGTCACTATCACTCTATGTTGCCATCATCGCCATCTGCTTGTGCTTCCTATCACTTGATCTTTTTAGAAGAGGCAGTTAAATTTAATGAGTCCAGGTTTTTTGCATTCATAGCAAACAATAGTATCTCTATCTTTTCTACCTAATTCTTCTTTGTCTTGTTCTTTCTTGTAGTTTCTCATACTACCACCATTTGTTCTCATTCTCATAAATTTATTAAATCTCTTAGCAAACATTACCATTTCAAAATCTTCTTCATTACCACTCTCATTTTTATCTTCTTTCAAATCCTCTTGAGTGGTGAATTTTAGAGCTACTCCTACTTTCTTTGGTGACTCTTCATTTCTCCTCAATTTCATTTCATATATGAGCAATGGTCCTATCAATTCATCTAACGATGTGTGTGGGGGTCCTTAGACTCTTCAATAGTTGTTACCTTAGCTTCCCAAGATTTTAGTAAGCTATTCAGGATTTTCTTAACCATTTCTATATTGGAGTAGACTTTGCCTAAAGACTTTAGTCCATTTATTACATCAGTAAATCTAGTGAACATGTCACTAATTGACTCTCCTTCTTTCATCCTAAATAACTCATAGTCATGAGTGAGCATTCCTACCTTAGTCTCCTTGACTTGAGTTGTGCCTTCATGTGTAATTGTCAATTTATCCCAAATTTGTTTGGCATTATCACAACCGGAGACTCTATTATGCCATTGGGCCCTAATGCACAAAATAAGGTATGCATGGCCTTTGCATTTAACTTAGCACATTTTATATCGTTAGAATCTCACTCATCTTCTTCTTTTGGGATATTTCTTCCCTCTACCTTCTTAGTTGGGATTTGAAGACCTTTAGTAATAGTCCTCCATACCTCATAATCATTAGCTTGAATGAAAAGCATCATTCTAGTTTTCCAATATGCATAATGTTCACCATTGAACATGGGAGGCCTAACTGTAGAGTGCCCTTCTCCTACTAGACTTGTTGCTACATTGATATGAGTCATTAGATCGTTTTAACTCTTAGGAAATTATTCCTTAATGATCAAAGAATCCAAGATCTGATACCAATTGTTGGCTCAACCGAGAGGGGGGTGAATCGGTTTTCTAGTTTAAATGCTAAATTTAAACTCTTTTAAATTGAATTACAAGTAATCAAATAATAAGAAATAAATTATAGTGCAGCAAAATAAAGGAGATAAGAGAGAAAAGCAACAAACTCAGTAATTTATAGAGGTTCGGTCAATCGCTTGCCTTCTTGACCTTATCGTCAAGAGTTTTCTTTCACTATCATAATAGTTGATACAACCTCCTTTTCAAGGTTAAGGAATTACTTCTCTACCCCTTTATACAAAGCTATATATTCAACTCTTACACAATTCTCTCACAGAGGAACTCTCCTATTTTCTTTTAGATTAAGAGTGAATACAATTAAGAACTCTCTTTTGTGGGTAGGAAGAATAACTTTAACTCAAGCTATTAAAGACAATATAATGAATATGATATTGAAAAAACAAAAGGAATATTGAGGAATGACCTCTTGAGAATATTCAGAATTTCTCAGCTCTGTATTGACATTCCAGTGTCTTCAATACTTGGTTTTATACAGTAAGATGGTAGGTGAAGCATTTAATGCAGTTTTTTTCGTTGAAGATTTTGTAGAGAGAGTAGTTGGAAACCTCCAGTAGAGTACCAGATCGATCTTCTAATTCAAATTCCTGCAATTACAAAGCAACTCAAAGTAAGGAGATCAATCTCATATTTATAGAGATCAATCTTATAATTTGTAAAATGTTAGAGAAGATCGATCTGTCGAACCATCATATCGATCTCATAAACTCTCTGTTTCAAGTACGATCGATCTCCAGATCGATCTAGCAAGCATTCTCGTAGAGTGGAGATAGATTTCTAATCACCCTAGATCGATCTCATAAACTCTCTGTCTTTGAGGAGATCGATCTCTATACATATGTGATCGATCTCATAAACTCTCTCTTTGAACATAGATCGATCTAAGACTTTTAACCTTTGCCTTAGAGGAGATCGATCTCTTCCTCGACCAGATCGATCTCATAGGCATTCTGTAAGTCAAAGATCGATCTCATAACCCTTAGAGATCGATATATTCTTCCTTAACATCCCATACATGTTCTTTAATTCTTTAACCTTTAATCAGATCGATCTCATATTCTCATGAGATCGATCTCTCATTCTTGAAAACCCAGGAGATCGATCTCTCATCTCATGAGATTGATCTCTCATCCTTTAACACCAGGTTTTTGGCAATGACTTGTATCTCAATATGTTCTAATTAACGTCTTAACATGTTTTAAACATTTCTTGATTTATAATAACTATTATTGAATTACTGTTTTGTCATTTCAAAATATATCAACCTAACAGTAACCTTATTCATCTAGGAAAATATACCTGGAATTTAAATTCTAACTTTCTAAAATCGCATCCAAATTTATGATCAACCTCATGGAGTTTACCAATTTCCCTCTTTTTCTTCCAATTCCATCATACATTCAAAAATTTAATCCTACTACAAAGTCTTTAGCTACATTCCTAATTAAATTGTCTTTTTTCTCCTATCATCTTATATGTTTCCTACCTGCTACTACTTGTATGTGTATATAATTATCGATATGCACTTAGACTAACACGCACATTTATTATATATATACATAAGTATATATATTATTTATTTATTTATTATTTATTTATTTCTTTACTATTATTATTAATATTATTATTATTATTATTATTATTATTATTATTATTATTATTATTATTGTCTACTCATTTATTCTCTGGTTTTGTGGATTCAAAATTTGTTTTAAGCTACCCATAAAAATTTCTTTTCCCTACTTTCATCTTCATCATTAGGATGACCCAAATCTATCATCCACAAAATGACCAAATACATACTTAATTCTATCATCTTCAATCTTCAATTCCCATTCTTGAAAATTCAACTCCTAATGTCTAATTCCTTGCCTAATTCCCAAAATCCTCAATCTGTCAAATTAATCCCTAGTTCCCTAATTTCTTCACAAACAATTTCAATTAATTCATAAAAAAATCATGCTTCTATAATACAATTTATATATACATTAAACTAAATAAAGTTTGGGTTTTTACCTAGGAATCCACTGGTACAAAAATGGGGGAGTAGAAATTAGGTATTTTATCTGTATTTTTTTTAACACTGTAGAGTCGGAAAAGGGGGTGGCCGGACGGGGATGGACAGGGTAGGGGAGGTCGACGGGGCTCGGGTTCTGAGGGAGGTCGGCGTCGGGTCTTCTTCGGTTCTGTTGCAGTCCGCGAAATAGAGGAAAAACTCCTCTGTTTTGTTTTCGTTTTTCAGGCGAGGGGAAAGGGGGCAAGGAAGGGGTACTGCCGGTAGGTGGGGTTCCTTGTGAGGCCTCAGTCGTCGGCGTTAGGGACGGACGGTAGGCAAACTGAACCGAGGGAGAGAGGTTCGGGCTTCGGCGAGCAAGGAAGGAAGGGAGAAGGGAGCTGGTCTGCATTCAGTGAGGAGAGGCTGTCGATTGTGGTTGGTTCGGTCGGTCGGCAGTTGGAAGGGTGATCGGCAAGGAGAATCGGGGGGGGGGGGGGGGGATGATCAGAGAAGGAAGGAAGAAAGGGGAGGTTTGGCTTTAGGATCGTGCGACCTTGTCGCTCGATCCTTTTTTTTTCGTTTGTTTTTTTTTTCTTTTTTTTTTTCTTTTCAGTTTTTTATTTTATTTTATTATATATATTTTATTCATATTTATGTATATATATATATATATATATATATATATATTTATTTTTATTTATTTATTTATTTTCTTTTACATTTTCAAATTTGGACAAATACAAGCATATATATTTATTGTAATTATTTTTATCATTCATTTTTTTTTTGCATTTTCAATTTAACACACACACACATATATATATATATATATATATATATATATATATATATATATATATATATATATGCACATATTTTCTTATAACATTTTTCATTTAATTTTATTGTTTAATTAAATATAGAAAATTTACGGTGTTTACAAATTATTTTTATTAAGATAGTAAATACTCAATTTATTTATCTAATATTTAAGATTTGTCACGCTTAATTTTTCTAATTGATATTTGATTTCGAATTTTTTTATTTATTTATGCATTCTATATATGCATCAAATTTTTTAATACATTATTCAACATGTATTTTAAAATATTTTATAATTTTATCTATATTTAAAAAATTATTATAACCGTGCATCTCACGGATTTAAATCTAGTTATATTATAGATGTAATGATTGCAGTCGATAGTATCTCATTGTAATAACTTTTACTAATATATATTTTTTAAATATTTAAAACTATTGAAAACTTTTTATGAGAAAAAAGAAAAAAAAAATTTAACAATAGAATATTATAAAAGTATTTACGTGTTTATATATATATGTATATATAGTAATAATACACGTTAATATATGAATATGATCACTCACTGAAAATAGTTTTTATCTATGCTACTGTCAATTGATTGGTTCTACTTGTTTAGTAATAATTTAAAATTATAAGTGACCAATCAAAAAAGACAAATACATATACATATACATATATGAAAGTAGATTCTGATGCCAATTATATATAAATAGCTTAAAATATATAGTCTTACAAAGTTAAATGTTTCTAAAAATAAAGCATGTGAAACTTGAGTCAAGACATAATTTAATCCCTTTCAGAAGACATTGTCTATTAAACAACGTGAAAAAGCCACACAAAACAAAAGTACTAGATGAGTTGCTGCAGGAAGTAAGTAGTTTAAGTGCTGCCTAATCATAGAGTTGGCTAATGAAAAGTTAACATTAACACAAATTGTTAATTAGCAAACTCAGGTAGAATTAGGAGACGCGGGTATTGCCGACTTCCAAACTCTATATATACATCCTCAAGTTGTAAACATTTCAACCGTTTGTAAATCCTTCCTTTAGTGCTTTTCCATTGCTTTCTTTGGTTATTGCATATTGCATATATTTGATCATCAGCAACCATGGATTTTTCTGTTGTCAAAGGTGTAGCAAAGAATGGTTTAACTATGGAGTGGATGGAGCTTAAGAATCTTGGCAAGGGTTCGTATGGGGTTGTGAAATTAGTGAAACCAGTAAACTCCGTTTCTGATGATCCATTTTTTGCTGTGAAATCTTGTCTTTACCGAAATTCTAAAACACTTCAGAAGGAAATAGAAATCCTTGAACAATTTGCCGCCTGTGATAGAATTGTTCAATGCTATGGTGAAATGTTAAGCATTAATGATCAAGAGATGTTTGTTTACAATTTGTTTCTTGAATATGCTCGTGGTGGTACTCTTTTGGATTTGATGATCAAGAAATATGGGGGCAGAATACCAGAATGTCACGTCAAGTTATACACTAGAATGCTGTTAGAAGGGATTCGGGATATTCATCAGAGAGGCTATGTCCATTGTGATCTCAAGCCAGCAAATATTCTTGTTTATCCTTCTGATCCGCATGGTTCCATTAACAGTCTAAAGATTGCAGATTTTGGTCTGGCTAGGCAATGTGGAGACAGAGGTATACAAGAGGTAAAAACTTTTCCTGGTACGCCAGCATACATGCCACCAGAATCTGTTATTAATGGGAAAATCAGTGCTGCGTTAGATATATGGTCCCTAGGATGCATTGTCCTTGAGATGATCACCGGAAAACTACCATGGCAATGTCAGAACCTGAGCGATTTGGAGATCATGATTGCAGATTCGAGATATCCACCTACAATACACGAAACCATGTCAAGCACAGGCAAAGATTTCTTGATGAAATGTTTTATAAGGGATCCTAGTGAAAGGTGGACTACTGATATGCTGTTAGGTCATCCTTTTCTCCTTCCAGACTTGCCATCTCTGACAAAATCTCCTCACCATGCTCAAGACTATAGTTGTCTTTCTTCCACGGAGGAAGTATTTGCGAGAATCGAGGCAATGTGCCTAGCTCTTTTGGATACAAACTGAATTTTCATTATCCAAAAACAATATCCTGGCCCCTGGAGGGTCTTGTTGTAACTATTCATTTTAATAATAAAATAAATCCTTAAAAATATGCGACAAATGTTATTATATAAAAGCTTAATGTTGTTATAAACGTTATAAATGATAAAAGATTGAAAGTTGTTGTTAGTACCATTATTATTATTATTATTATTATTATTATTATTATTATTATTTTTGGTTCTTAGCATCCAAAAAGGGAGTGTTGACTTGAGATGGAGTGATGATGAAGTTGCTGTTGAGTCCACAGTACAATATGGCTCACTGCTACTGATTAGTTTCACTGAACTTCTCTTTATTTTCTTTACATGTTTGCTAATTGAGAAAGGTAAAAGAACTTTAAGTAATCCATGCTCATTTGTTTTCACTTCTTTTCGGACTCCCATCTTTACATTCAAGTTTCCACTGCAACAGATGCATCTGAGAAGTCCTAGAGAACATATTAATTTGAGCCTACACAGATCAAAATACAGGGCGTGGAAAAAAATGAAGTCAAACAGAGCTGACATAAATAAAGTGGGTGGCCCTAGGGAAAAACTCTTGGAAACAAGTGTGACCGTACACAGTTCCAACAGAAACAGCACAATGAAGCTTATGACCATGGCTAGCCTCTGAGAGATTAATGATTGTGAAGCTAAGCAACAATATTATGGAAGCCCAAGACATTTTCATCCCTTTGATCTCTCCAAGAAGCTCTTTGCTGATTCTTATGTTAATAAACGTTAGGAAATGACTTGAACTTGAATCTTATGCTGCAATTTGTAATACTTTTATAATCTATATCAAAAATCCAAAATTAAGCTCAAATCAAGTTCGATTCGGGTGGCTAATGAACATATTAATTCATATATTTAAATTTAATACGATATAAAAATAAATTCAACAAATTGATAAAAAATACATAGAACATGAGATTCGTTTTCTTATAATTTTTTTCTTTAAAAAATTAAAAAGAAAAAAAAATTTGCTATTGACCTTTTAGACCGAAGTGGTGGTTTAATTTTCCATCTTATTCTCCTTCTCCAAGAAAAAAAAATCAAAGTACAATGATGCCAATTATATATATTTATATCTTCAAATATCTTTATTTTAGGAAAATTAAATTGTTTCTTAAAGAAAACATAAGAAATTCTCAATCCAGACATAATCGAAATTATAATCATATATAATTAAATGTAATATTCACCAAAAAATAAATAATTAAATATTATACGTATTACTAAAGTCTATAAAACAAACCACAGAGCAAATTTACTGAGACTGAATAATTGCACGGAGTAATTAAAGTACCGCCTAATCCTAAAGAATTGGCTAATAAAAAGTATACATTAACGAAAATTGTTAATTAACAATCTCGGCTAGAATTAGGAGACCTGACAATTACCGTACTTCCGAAAGCTATATATATATATATATATATATATATATATCTTGTAAAGAAATCAACTTTAAATTTTCGAAAAAAGAAAAACAGTTTGTTAAATCCTTCTTTGGTTCCTTTCGATTGCTTTTCTTTGGTTCTTGCATATTGCGTGTTATCAGCACCCATGGATTTTTCGTAGCAGGAGTATCAGATAATGGTTTTCCTATGGAGTGGGTCAAACTTGAGGCTCTTGGCAAGGATTCCTATGAAATTGTTAATATGGAGAAACCAATAAACTCCATTTGTGATGATCGAATTTTTGCGGTGAAATATTGTCTTTGTGGAGATTCTGATTCACTTCAAAAGGAGCTGGAAATCCTTGAACGATTTGCTGGTTGTGATAAAATTGTTCAATGTTATGGTGATATCTTGACCGCTAAAATGATTAAGGGAAGTTCGTTTACAACTTGATTCTTGAATATGCTCCTAATGGTAGCTTTTTGGATTTGATAATCAAGAAATATGGGGGCAGCGTACCTGAATGCGATCAAGTGCTACGCCAAAATGTTGTTTGAAGGGATTCGGGGATATTAATCAGAAATCTAATTATAAGTAAAATTTTAAGTAAATATTTTATATGAGGTGATTTACACCATGCATATGATGGAATTCAATAGACTTAATAGCCAAATATATCATCAACTTTTTTGCACAAAATAGAAATAAACTCTCAACCTTTAATTTTACTCTATAAACTAAACTTACTTAAGGGTTAAATTATTCACTCAAACTCTAAGATCCGCCTCATATTTAGTCGGGTTTGGACAATATCGGATGCAATTAATTGGTTTGGACAAAATTTTTACATTTGATCGAAATTCGGGCCAAGCCCGAGCATGACCCTTTTAAGCTCGAGCCCAACCCGGCTCGACTCGAAATTATAATTAATTTTTTTAATATTTTATATTAAGTATAATGTAATTATATTTATATAAGTATTATTGATTAATAAACATGATTATATATATATTTAATATGGAAATTAATATGCAAATTTTGACAAATCAAATTAAACTTCAAAGGGACTAAAAGAATAAAAACAAATAAACAAGAAAATTAAAATACAAAAGAATAAAAAATTATGGCCAAGCTCAAGGTTATATTATAAAATAAAAATAGATCGGGACTAAAAATCAAGCCTAAATTTACGAGCTGGGCTGAGCCGAGCTTGGGCTTATATATAAGCTAATATTATATAGCATGGGCAAGGTGAAGGTATTGAAAGAGATTTATGATAAGTCAGACACAAAGAATGACAAGAATGAGATATACAGATTGACATGAGCAAAAAAGAGGAGTCACAATCTAAGAGTTGTGAAACGTATCAAGGATGAGTACCAAAGAACTTTCATTAAGGATAATAACATCTTCGACAAACCATTCAATGACAGACAAAATCAACTTTTGAACAATATCTCGATACCTCTCGAGATATCCAAATCAGTGCTTTATGCGCAAAAGCAGCAAGATAGAAGTAAATGAAACACTAAAGAAGATGAAGATAGAGAAAGTTGTTGAGTCTAACGACATTCCAAATGATGTTTGGAAATACTTTGATGAAGTAGGAGTTCGATGGTTGACATACTTTTAAAAAGACTTGGCACACTAACAAGATGTTTGAGGATTGGATGAAGAGTTTCTTGATACCTCTCTATTAGAACAAGGGAGAGATTAAAAGTTATTCTAACTATCAAGGCGTAAATTAATAAGTCACACGATAAAACTATAAGAGAGTGTGATAGAATGAAAATTAAGGAAGACTATAAAGATATTAGAGATTTAATTTGGTTTCATTTCTAACCAATCAACTATGGAGATAATACACTTATTTAGACAACTTGTGAAGCGTTCTCGAGCATAAGGTAAAAATGTTTAATATGATCTTTATAATCCTGGAAAAAAATAAATGATAAAGTACCTAAGGAGGTTCTATGATGATCCTTAATGAAGAAAAGTTCTCGTGAAATATATTGAATTAATTAAGGACATGTATGGTAATGCAAGTACACATTTAAAGACAACTGGAAGACAAACAATTGAATTTCCTATCATAATGAGACTCTATCAAGGGTCGATTTAAGCTCATTCTTGTTCACTTGAGTAATGAATGAACTAACAAAATCAATCTAGGATAAGGTGCCTTTATGTATAATGTTTGCAGATGATATTATCTTATGTGTTGAGTTTAGAGTCAAGGTCAACATAAAGTTGAAACTATGGAGACAAATGCTAAAATCAAAAGGGTTCAGATTAATCTCTCAGTAAAGATTGAATAAATGGAATGTAAATTCAATTTAAATAAAGAAGAAAATCAAAACATAATAATATTAGATGGAGTGACGTTACTTACGTGAGATCATTTTTTATATTTTTGGTCGATCATATAGATAGATGATAAGATTGATGATGTGACCCATAAAATCTAGGTTGATTGGAACAAGTGAAGAAGCACAATAAGTTTGCTATGGGATAAAAGGATTCCTATATGATTGAGAAACGTGTTCTACAAAATAGTTGTTAGACCAACCTTATTATATGGTAACAAATATTGCGCCACTAAGGGTTAGTTTTGAATGAGTGGTGAGATTAACTTCCGTAAGATTAAAAATGATAAAAAAACTATTAAGAATATATATTTTTAATAAAATAATAAAAAAAACTTTAAAAGTAGAGACAAAAGGTAATTTTACCCTCCTACTATTTTGTCTTTTTCTAGATTTGACCTATCGTTCGCACCACATCTGTGAAACCCAAAATTTTCATTTCATTATTTATTTGGAAACTAAAAAGCAATTAAGATACTCAGAATAATTGTAAACCCCCACGAATTTTTGTACTTGAGTTTGATTGTGTACAGTAATTAGATAAACGGAGTTGATGATGTGTACTATTGGAGGTGAATTAATTAGAATTATAATCGTGGCAAGGGAGAGGCTCAGAAAAATTAATTTAATTAATTAGATTAGTTTCAAGGATGAATATCGATGGAGATGGAAATAAAGTTTGTATACGTATGAGCTAAGGAAATATCTGTTTGAAATGGTAATTAATCTATAAATTCATTAAAGAAATTTTTCAAATGCAAGAGTATAGAGATACGTAAATATACATGTGGGTGAGTAATATCATATCCATTACTTAAATCTAGTATATGAGTATATGCATGAATATATGTATATATATATATATATATAAATATATGGACCTACGTGTATATATATATATATATATATATATATATTTATATTTATATATATATGTACATATATACATAAGCATTAACATGATTGATGGCAAAAGAACCAAGCATTGTAAAGGGAAATATATATAATAGGTATGTTTGAGTTGGTGAGGAGTAGTTTCGGTAAGGAAAAACAGTAAGGTAGATGAAATGTACAAACCTACATCCCGAGGCTCTCACTAATGATTGTCATGGCAGGAACATAGGGAAGAGGAATGAAAAAAAAGGGAGGGGGTAACATGTGCAGGAAAGAAGTGGCGATAGGATGGCTCTATGGGGTTTCGAAAAAGGGAGAAGTGAAACAAAAAAAGAAGAAGTCTGCAACTGGAGCAGACCGAAATGGAAAGGAGGCAGCGAGATTTAAGCGGACCGAGATACGAAATTTTGTACAGGAAATGTAAGACCTGTAAATTTCTATGCAATGTTTATGATTTCGGAATGTACAAACAAGTTACATTACATATGAATCTCAAGAAATGGATGTTTTTAAGCTCCAAGTGTGAATGGAATGTAAAATGAGTATAGATGCAAATGAATGAAAGTTTAACTTTGGAAATTTGGGAAAACTGCAGCTAGAATGCTGCAAGATGCAAGGCAGATCAATCTCATTGCAAGAGGAGATCGATCTCATCGGCTTGAAATGCCATGCCAAGACATCCTGCAAGAGAGAGATCGATCCCTTACTCAAGCAAATTGATCTTAAGTTATTTATGTATGGACCAGATCGATCTCCTCCCATAAGGCAGATCGATCTCTAGTTGCCTCTGGATAGGCCAGATCGATCTCTTCTTAAGGTCAGATCTATCTCTAAAACCTTCTGCCTGAACAAGATCGATCCCAGCCCATGAACAAGATCGATCCTATCCCCTTGAGCAGATCGATCTCATGCTAATAGGCAGATCGATCTCCTACCTGCATTTGCAAAATTTTGAAGGAGTTTAAGCAAGGGGAGATCGATCTCCACCCTTTGGAGATCGATCTCATAATGTGAAATCTATAAAAAGCCCGATAATCCGTGCCTTCTTCCTCAGACATTCACAACTTTTTTATTTTTAACAAAGAAAACCTAGTTTCTCACTCTAGAATACCACCATTTCCAAAAATATTTGAGAAAAAGCTATTTGAGAAAAGTTTTTCATTTTGAGGAAGAGAACAACATAATCAAAAGCTAGAAGTTGAGTTGATCGATTGAAAGAGAAAAAGGATTTTCCCCAAATTTGCAACAAAGGAGAAAAGTCAAGCTAGGTAAGACTTCAATACACCAACTTCTAATATGATAATCTTGACATTTAGATGAGTTGATTTGGTGTATACATTGTTGGCTTAAATGTTCATGTACATGCTTAAACAACTATGACCTAGAATGAGTTTAGTGAGAGAAAGTTGAAATAACATGGAGGTAATGATGATTTAAACATGTAGAGATGTTATTAAGAATGTATAAAGGATTCTAAGATAACGTTGTGAAATCCATATGTTGGAATGGATGATGATTGAAAATAGGTATAAGAAGTGTTTGATAAAATGTCATAGAGAACGAAAATGATGAATTTGAGGTATTTTGGGGCTAACGTCGATTCAATATGAATCGGTAGACTCGATGAGTCTAAAGAACTCTCGAGAAATGAATAAAATAATCGAAATGGACTTAAGAGAATATAAGGTCCAAAAGATGTAACAAGGCCAAATTTGGAGTAAAATGACCCCATGCAGTGAATTGAAATTCATGCAAATGAGAATTGAGTATATTAAAGTATACTAATGTGAGTAGCAAATGTTTGTAGCTTCTGAAGATTTAATTGGAGCCGATAAAGCCGGATCACAAACATTGGAAAACAAAGGAAAGTGATTTACGCGTGGTTCGAGGTAAGGGATGCAACCGTTTTGTGCATATGTAGTCCTTACGGATGAAAATGCTTTGGTAGCATGAAAATATTTTATTAATGAGCATGTGTTTTGAGAAAAGCGTTTAACCTGAGATTTATTACTTGAGTGCATATTTTGTCGATTTGAGCTCAGTTTTGTGGTTTGAATTGTTATGAACAAATACACTTTATGATTGAATGAGATTTATAAAGCAAAACTAATATGAGCTCTACGTGAAGGCGAAACTATTTTCAGCATAATAATGACATGTTTTTGAGACTAAGGACTCGTCATGATATCTGTACATCGATGCCTCCGCTTTGGTAGCGTGAGATGCCTCCGCTTGGGTAGTGTGAGATGCATTCGTTTTGGTAACGAGAGATGCCTCTACTTTGGTAGTGTGAGATGCCTCTGCTTTGGTAGCGTGAGATGCCTCCGTTTTGGTAATGAGAGATGTCATCGCTTTGGTAGCGTGAGATGCCTCCACTTTGATAGCGTGAGATGCTTCTGTTTTGGTAACGTGAGATGCTTCCCTCGTTTGAGGATGCCCTCGTTGAGGATGCCGTGATGTGATGCTTCCTTTCATGAGATTTATAATATGCCTAGTCTCCATAACTGTTTTGAGATAATGATGTTTTGACGAATTGTGATTTTTATCACGTGTTTATAATTATGTGAAATTATGCCATTATTACACTTATACTTTGATAATAATTGCAAAATCTCATATGCACTCCTTATTGAGCGAGTTGAAAGCTCACCCCCTCATTTTCCTCCCCCAACAGATTGTTTATAGTGAGTGATAGTACCTACTGCGTACGTGACAAATGCTAGTGGATAAGACTCTCCCCAGGTTATTGCTTGTACACACGAGAGGTATAATTCAATTCATTTTGTATCCAGACAATTATGTAACATAGACACTTATATTTAAGTAACGTTGGGATGTAATCAGTATGATATATGTATGATAAGTGGATTTCTTTTGATATCATATTATTTGGTTAAGAGATTGTGGATGTTTGAATGATCATTAGGATATTTGGTTGGAAAGGTTGACTGACAGTGTACAGGAATGCACATCGAGTATAAAGTTTTAATATAAGAAAATTTTAAATTAGTCTTATTTTTCGCGCTTCTAGGCTATTACAGATTTGGTGGTATCAAAGCAAAGGTTGCCTAGTACTATCAGTGTCAAGTAATTGAAAATAGATTACATCTCAAGTGTCTGTAATTGTCTGGTTATAAATTGAATTTAACAGTTAAAATTTTAACCGATGTTTAATGTGTACGCGTAGGTACGTAAGAGATAAGATATGAGGGGAAAACGAGGTCGTCCTCGGAGGTAGGCACAGCCACCTCCACCACCTGAACCATAGTCTAAGAGTCCTAACTCTCGAATTAATCGGTTGGAGCAAGATGTACGATAGGGGTTCAAGCAGATGGCAGCGCTATTTGCGTAGCATTTCGGGGCTAATGCCTCAGGTACCACAACTACCCCGGCTCCTACACCACCATAGGATCTGCCCCCACCTCCTATACAGATTGACCCAGTACCACCCGCCATTCAGCCTCCGACACAAACCAGGCCTGATGATAGAAATATGGGCCAATTGAAGGACTTTCTTAAGATGAATCCACCGGCATTTAAAGGGGTGAAGGGTCCAGTACAGGCGGAGGAGTGGCTAACAGAGATGAAGATAATCTTTAACTTTCTGGAATGCACTGATGCGGAGAGGGTTAGTATAGGTACCTACATACTTAAGGAACAAGCTCAATGTTGGGGGAATACCACCTAGATATGAGAACCCATATATGTATAATTTTGTAATATATGTAAATGGAATTATAAGACAAATGATTTTAAATCATGCAACTGTGAATGAATTACAAATGAGAATGAATGAGTATCATGGGTACATGTAAAGGTTAAATAAGGGCTGAAGTGACCACAAACTAAACGAATAGAACTTAAAGCATCCGGACTGGAGATAAGGACTTAAAACATGGAATCATAAAGCATGGATTACGAAATTGTGTACCTGTTCTGATTTCCAAGCAAATACACACAAGTTCCATAACACAAAAATCTTAGGAAATAAGTCTCTCAATGCTCGAAGTAGTATTAAAATGCAAAATGAGTATTAGAGCAAAGGAATGGGAATTCACCTTTGGAAAATCTGTAAAAATGCAACAAAAGGGCAACAGATGGGAGGCCAGATCGATCTCCCATTAAGTGCATATCAATCCCTTGCGTAAAACAGGGTAATTTCACGTGAAATAGCCAAGGCAAGATCGATCTCCCTATCAAGCAAATTGATCTCACCAATAGCCAGATCGATCTGCATTTGCCTTTGCCAAGCCTATATCGATCCTCCCTTAAGTGCAAATCGATCTCCTTAAGCTACTGCCAAAGAGAGATCGATCTCTTCCCAATTGAACAAATCGATCACACCCTATAATGCCTGAACATTTCAAGAGCAAAAACCAAAAGCAGATCGATTCCCTACCTAACCAGATCAATCTCCTCACCCTTTTTCTATTTAAACCTGATGGCAAAAAGCTTTAATCTTTAGGAAACTTGATCTCTCTCCATTTTCACCCAAATACTAAGCTTTCTCTCTCTAGGATACCACCTTTTTCCATAAAGATTTGAGAAAAAGACATTAGAGTAAAGTTGTTCACCTTGGGGAGGAGAACAACATATCTTGAAGTCAACATCCAACTCATTGGATTGAAGGATCTAAGGAGACTTCCAAACTTGGAAGAGAAGAAAGTCAAGCTAGGTAAGTTTCCAATGCACCAACTCCAAATGTGTTTACCTAAATGATGCTATGGGTTAATTGGTGTACATTTCAATGGTTGAAACTACCTAGGATATAATGAACCAACCGAAGTCCTAGAAATAGAATGGGGTGAGAAATGAAATATGGTGGAGTTAATGATGAATGAGATATCTTAGGGTGATAATGGTGTTGTGAGTATGATTTTAAGATGGTGGTGTGAAATGAATTGTGAGATTGACCAAATGGTAAAATGTACATATATGGCATTGGTGAAATGTATGAATGAATGAGAGAATTAAGGGTAGAGTATGCACTCCCAAGTGCCTAATAAGTAACTAAGGGAGTTACTAGATAAATTGGTTAGAAATGACAAAACAATGGCCAAATGCAATAATGGGCCAACCTTAACGAAAAAGACTCAATGAGATATGCTGACTAGTTGAAGTCAGAATATGAGTGAGCAACATTAACTCGAGTGATTGGTAAATGAAATGCAGGTCCCAAAGACATGTCCGGAACAAGTTGAGCCCAATTGCGAGAGACGAAAATGAAAGAGAGTCGCTTCCAAGTAAATTGAGGTAAGGGAATTGTGGGGATTCTGAAAGATATCTATGCACATTTTGGGCGCATTACGGTTTCCCAGAATATTTGTGGTAGTAGGAATGAAATGGGTGTTTGAAGGGTAAAGAAAGGGAATTTGAGAAATGTACATGAAAACCAGAGCATTATGCTTTGAAAATCCTTTTTATTTCTTTTTAGCATGTGATTGGTAGGTTGGCTAGCATTTTAAATAATTTGCACGAGAAATAACTTGATTTGGTTTTATAACCATGTTTTGCAAGGAATGAGCCACCTACATGAGTTTGTGGAAATAAAAACGTGCTCGAGCGTTGCTCGCATGAGATTTGACAAGGTTACACATTCATTAGTATTGGTACAATTGCTTGCACTAGAGTTTTACATGGATTTTATGAGATTGTGTTGGAGCCTAGCTCGCACTAGTTTTCATACGAGTTTTGACATGGTGTTAGAGCATAGCTCGCACTAGTTGTCCATTATACTTGTTGTCGTGCTTGAGATTACTCGCACGTGGTTTTATGACATGTTGGGAGTCGTGCTAGGAGCTTCGGGTAGGCTGTGTGCCACGCCGATTAAATAGGCTCGCTCGTGCATATTGAGATGTGGCAGGATATATTGTGATGATATGGGTCAACGGAGTACATTGTACCGTGCAGGTAGCATGGGGTGTGTTGTACCGTGTGTGATATTATATATGCCGTCTTTGGACGATAGATTTTGCTATGGACCGGCGGGTTGGACCTGACCCATCTTTTGTGTGGAAGCAGATAGAGGTGATACCCTGCCCATTAGGATCTGTGTAGCCTGGGATCACAGAGGATATGACCATAGTCCTAGAGGATATTTCCCTTATTATATTGTATACTTATCTCGCATGTCTATTGATGAATGATAAATCCATGTTTTTGAAATGTGTTTTGTGGGTCAGGATAGTCCATGGGAGGGGCCGAGTCCTGACGAGGGAATCATTTTGTATTGGCTTGTGTTATGAATTGGAAATGTTTTTTAGTGCATGTTGCATGATGATTTACCATGCTTTGACCTTGATTACGCATGATGATTTTTCCATGCTAAGCTTTAATAACTGTGCACTGATTTATATAGCATGATTTGCTTTACATGGCATAGACACAAGCATGAGCACACGTTTTGAAGTATGACAATAAATATGTGGTTTAAGCATGACATCACGATCACATAGATAGTGTAGTTATCTACCTGTTCGCATGATTGCCTTACTGAGCTTGTGGTTTGCTCACCCCCTTATTTTCCCCCTCTACAGAGCATTTACAGTAGATAGAGAGAGCGACTGAGGGTTGAATTTTTGCTGTCCGCTGCATCCCATCACACGAGGTACACATTTGTATGGTTTTTGTATCTAGATATTTACAAGCACAGTAATATCTTTTAATGTAATTTTGGGGATGTAGAGAGTTTGTAAACACCTGTAAATGATAACTCTGATTAAGAAATACAAGTGTTTACTTTTAAATGAATTGAAATTTTAAATGATTTGGTTGGATGAGATTGACATCGATACACAGCCCAACTGTTGGTGGTGTAGCTGTTCACGATCAGGTAAAGTAAAGGTAAAGATTAATCAATAAATAACGGGTCAAATATTAAATTTAAAAATGGCCAAAATTTATAGTGAAATTCGGTGGTTTGAGGGTCGTGACAGAGATTGGTATCAGAGTCGAGTTGGTCTGATGTGTGTCTGTGTCAAAATTATCTAGATACAATTATGTATATCGTGATGGGTTTAACTAAGAATTGAGTGTGAATGTAGGAATCTTGGCAAAATGCCTAATACCGGTAAGGGTAGAAGGGCAAGAGCGCAGGCTAGAGGCCATAAGGGTAATCCTGGGGGTCGTGTTGAGCCGATACCACATAAAGCTCACGAGGAGGTTGGGGTGGAGGCTGATGTTGAGCATGTTCCACAGGGTCCGGCAGAGAGATCAGAGAGTACAGAGGCACGCTTCGCGAAGATTAAGCGGAGCTTTGAGATGATATTGGGATTGATTGCCTAGACGTTACCTGGAGCTGAGGGCAGGCAAGAGCAAACTGTACAAGGTGATGATGATGAACAGGCTGTTGCTCCTAAGATGCCTACACAGCTAGCCCAAGAACCTCAGACTACAGATATTCCCATACCCCCACCAGTATAGGACACACCGTCTGCTGTTGCTCCACCGTAGAGGAGTAGCGATTGGGGTTATGGATGTGATTTGGATAGACTGATTGGGGTTATGGATGTGATTTGGATAGACTATGGCAGTTTCAGAAGTTTAACCCACCATCCTTCAGTGGAGTTAAGGACCCAGTAGCTGCAGAGGACTCGGTAAAGGAGATTGAGAAACTATATGGGTTCTTTAAGTGCACTACTACCGAGATGGTAGCATTTGCCGCATTCATGTTGAAGGGATCAACAGAGCACTGGTGGAAGTCCACCCGACCCATTTTGAGGGCTCGACATACAGAGATTAGCTGGGATGTATTTTTGGAGGCCTTTCGGAGGCAATATGTTTTGGATACTACGCAGAGGAGACTGCAAATAGAATTTTTGGATTTGACCCATGGGTGCAGATCGGTGGATAAGTATGAGACTAAATTTATCTTCTTGGGCACTTATGATCTGGACACGATGGACAGTGAGGTCAAGAAGGTTCAAAAGTTTGTGGACGGATTGAGACCCGCCATCAGATCTCTATTGGTCCCGTATCATACGAGGAAGCAGTTGCACAGGGCACAGTTGTGTGAACAAGATATTGAGCGGGTTGCCTCAGAGTATGGAAAGGTTGGTAAAGTGAGGGACAGAGACAGAAAGAGGCCCACACTAGATAGAGGCTTCAATTATAAGGAAGTAAGAGATTTTATAGGAAGAGGTCGAGGATTGAAGAAATTCGGGAGATGACAGTTAAGCCTCCCGTGTATCCGGCCATAGCTCTAGAAAAGGGAAAATGATTGGAGGGCCACGACCTACTACGGAACAGTGCAATAAGTGCGGCAGGTAACATGGGCCTCGGCCATGTTATAGATCTCCTACAGTATGTTTTCGATGTGGGAAAATAGGCATGTGATTAGAAATTGGTCGGAGATGACTAAGGTTGCCCCACAAAAGGGCAAGGAGGCGAAGAGAGCTCCTGTTGATGTTCCCACTCTGAGACGGAGAGCGACAGCCGAAGAGAAAGGAAAATAAGTGGTTGGTAGAGAGCGAGTACACACCTTGGACCAGGATACTGCAGATTAGTCATCAGATGTGGTGAAAGGTACCATTTTAATCTTTGATTTTGAAGCTTATCTTTTGATAGATCTTGGTGCCACACATTCATTTGTATCACCTGCATTTGGATGTAAATTGTTTAAGTATGTGAAGCTTGCCTGATTGAGTAGGAGGATGCTGATAAGCACCCCCATGAATAATAGTCAATTAGTGGAGTATGTACTTAGAGAATGTAAGTTGAAAGTAGGGGAAAAGGAAATATCAGCCGACCTGATTTTAATGTATATAGGAGACTTTGATGTAATCTTAGGAATGGATTGGTTGGCTGCTAATCAGGTCGTAATAGATTATTTTTCTAAGACGATAGCATTTCCAGGGCTAGATAGCGTTACCGTAAGTTTCCCCAAAAAATGTAATGTAAATCCCCTTGAAAAGTAATGAAAGCAGTTGTGGTTGTGAGTGAGATATATGAATCTTTGTACTGATTTAATGATGGATATTTTAAAAGTTTATATTGCGACGTGGTTGAGGCAGATGAGGCATGCCTAGAATTGCCAGACATCCTAATGGTTAGGGAATTTTCAAATGTCTTTTCGGATGAATTACCAGGGTTTCCACCAGACAGAGAGATGAAGTTTTGTATAGATTTGGCATTTGGTACAGAGTCGATATCCAAGCCACTGTACAGGATGGCTCCGATTGAATTAGAGAAACTGAAGGAGCACTTACAGGAGTTATTGGATAAGGGGTTCATCAGACCGAGTGTATCACCCTGGAGAGCACCGATTCTGTTTGTAAAAAAGAAGGATGGAAGCCTCAGACTGTGTATTGACTACAGACAGTTGAATAAGGCGACCATCAAGAATAAGTACCCCTTCCACGTATCGATGATTTGTTGGATCAGGTTCGTGGAGCGTAAGTTTTCTATAAAATAGATATGAGATTTGGGTACCATCAATTAAGAATTCGGGATGGATATGTACCCAACACAGCTTTTCGCACCCAGTATGGTCACTTTGAGTTTATGGTTATGCCATTCGGGTTGACGAATGCTCCCACAGTTTTTATGTCATTAATGAATAAGGTGTTTCACCAGTATTTGGATAGATTCGTTATCGTATTCATCGATGATATTCTGGTGTATTCGGGATCTAAAGAGGAGCATGACCAGCGCCTAAGGATAGTGCTACAGACCCTCCGAGAGAAGAAGTTGTATGCTAAACTCAGTAAGTGTGATTTTTGGGTAGAGCAGATCTCGTTTTTGGGTCATATTGTATCGAAGGATGGTGTGTCTGTGCACCCATCCAAGATTGAAGCAGTGGTTCAATGGCAGAGACCCCAGATAGTCATTGAGATTAAAAGTCTCCTGGGTTTAGCTAGGTATTATCGAAAGTTTGTAGAGGGATTCTCGAGATTAGCTACTCCATTGATGCACCTCACGAGAAAGAATGTTGAATTTGTGTGGGACGATAAATGTGAGAAGAGCTTTAAGGAGTTGAAGAGGTGTCAGACCCAGATCTTTATAGCTTGTACCGTATGATTCCTATGTGTATGAACACTTTATTACATAGTTGAATCATAAGAAGAGTATTTACTAACATGCAATCAACAATTTAAGAAATTTAAAAATGCATGTAAGCTACATAACAGCGAGATAAGGGTTAAATTGATTCCCGAACGAGTGCAGGGGTAAAACGGTCAAATGACTAGAATTCAGTATAATTTCGATAATACAATTTCATTAAAAATACGAAATTGAGGAATCTTGATCAAAATTGAGGAAAATATTTAATTTCGAGCCCAATTGATCAAGATATAAATTTATTAGAATTTATCGAAATTTTTACCTCGAAAAATGAGCCCAAAATAGTGGAAAAATATACCGAAAAGGTAAAATCGGACTGATAAATTCATTTACGGATTAAATGATTTTAATATGATTTTTTTAGATATTTTTAGATATTTTTGGGATATTTATGGGATATTTATGGGATTTTTATTATTATTTTATAATAAAATAATAATAAAAATATATTATAAAAAAAAGGGAAATCTGAAAGTTTGAATCGGGGAGAGAGAATAGAGGAAACAGAAGCAAACCGATGGAAGAAGAAGACCACCGGACGGCGAGCACCGGCCACCCCACGGGCAGGCCAGCGGCCGGAAAAGGAAGAGGAGGACCGTGCACACCCATCGGCACCGGTGACGCCCTCCACCGACGCCTGACGCAGACGAATCGAAGAGGAGAAGGCCGCAGAGGAAAAGAGGAATCCGGCGGCCACCGGCGGTGCTTGGTCCCGATCGAGCCCAGCCGAGTGTTGCCTAGGCTTAGGCGGGCCGAACGTAGGTGGTGACGCGTCGGGAACCGGTCGGAATACGCCGGCACGGCCAAAGGATGCCTGAACCGGTCGGCGGTTCAGGGGAGAAGGTTCTGCGCTGAACCGGACCGGATCGGACCGGACCGGTTCAGCCAAGGAGAAAAAGGGAAAAAAGAGGAAAAAGAAAGAAAAAGGAAAAGGAAAATTTTTGGGATTTCACCGGACTTCGGGTAAGTCGATACGAGGTCAAAAGTGACCGATTTGATTTTCGATGTATTTATTTAAATTATATTTAATCAAAAATTGACCCGGAGTTAAATATAATAAATTGTGCAGTTCGACGATAAATTCCGAACGGAAGCCCGATCGAACTTCGATTTGCGTACCATCTCATATTCTCGGGTAAGTAAAGTTCATTTACGACAATTTATGTCATTATTGGGTATTTAAGATTTATTTTACGCATTTCGGATTAAATTTCGTATTTAGTGAATTATATTCGGAATTTTGAATTAAATGTCGTAAATGATATACGGGCTATCCAAAGAGCTTGGAATAAAGCTCAATGGGTATTGATAGGCCCAATGAGTCGATAGACCCTGATGAAGGGAAATAATAAGTGGAAAACGGGATTAATACGGATTAAGGCCCATTAAGGATTATTAAGGCCCATTAAGGGAAAATAGACTATATTAATGTGTAATACAGTAGGAAAATTATAATTAACCTGAGGAATGGTTATTTACAGCTCCGGAGTTTACATTGAGAGCTGATCGGACTGCGGGATTTAGCAGCACCGAGGAAGTGAGGTCACGTGACGTGATCCGAGGTAAGGGACTTTTGCGAGTAGTTAGAGATACCTGCACGTATTTTTGTCTGCTTTTACATTCACTTAAAAACTCTGAGGGTCAGAGAAAGTGAATAATAATTATTGCGACCCGATAGTGGTAAATTACGATTTTGCCCCTAGTTAGTCAAAAAGTCAACTTTTGTAAAAAGTTGCAAAAAGCATGGAAACAATTATTGTGAGTGTTTAATTGCTGTTTAGCATGAAAATAAATAGATGGGCTAACGATTTTAAGGTTGATGTGACTTAAGCACACTTTATAGTGCTGATTTTGATGTTTTATAAACAATCCCTTTTAAAGAGCCATCTATCATATAATGTGAGAATAAACCGTGCTAGAGCACAGTTCGCACTGGATTTCATATGTTTTCCACATACAGTAGTGCTGGATTTTTATACGCACTAGATTTTCATGACATGCATGATAGAGTACTGGAGTTTTAGTCGTACTCAGTTTTATATGATATATGCATGACAGAGTGCTGGAGCGATTAGCTCGTACTCGAGTTTTACATGAGATATATGACATAGTACTGGAGCTATTGCTCGTACTTGATTTGATAATTGTGCATAGCATAGTACTGGAGCTATTGCTCGTACTTGATTTAATACATGAACTATGCATTGACCTAGTTGCTGGAGATTGCTCGCACTAGAGTTGAGTTTGTGATATGAAACAGTGTTCGAGCGTAGTGTCGACTGTGTGTCGCACTCGAGGGCGCACACTGTATGTGATATTATATACATGGTACCTATTCATGCCGCATTCTTGTGTGACTGAGTGTCACATTTTGAGAGGATGGCCAGCATTAGGGTATTTGAGATGTGGTATGATATTTCCACAGGCGCGAGGGCTAAGACCTATAGTAGGCACCCTGACTGTGATGTTGATATTCCACGAGTGCGAGAGCTAAGACCTATGGTAGGCACTTTGGCCGTGAGGATGGGTCCATGGGTGTACTTTGTACCGTGCCTAAGTGGCGCGAGGTGTACGCTGTACCGTGTGTTGTTGTGGAGTTGAGGAGGATATAGATGATGGTTGTGATGGACTGACCCCCTCCCGTTGCAGCAGTGATGCCCCGCACACCGAGATCTATGTTGCTTGGGATCACATGTCGGATATGATCATAGTCCAGGGTACTATTTGCACTTAACCACAGAGTCTTACATGATATATCACATTGATTGAATGATTTAAACTGCGGACAGACCTGAGGGATGGGTCAGACTCTGATTTTGTGTTGTGAATCATTTGATGCCATATTTATTGTGATTTAAATATACATGGCATGATTTACATAAAGGCATGATTTATATACGATGCATTATTTTGCACTACATGCCTACATTTGAGAAAGAAAGCATGATTTTCTGTACATGGGATTCATTCTGTACAAGTATATATATTATATTTCAAGACATGCTTTTAAAGCGAGTAAAGGAAATAATGTTTTCAAGGAATAGCATTATTTTGAGTAGATAGTGTTGATATCTACTTGCTTGCCCGATTTCCTTACTGAGCGCGTTGTATGCTTACCTCCCTTTCTTTACATCTCTCTACAGAGCGTCAGTAGAGCGAGAGCTATCGAGGGATAGTGTCCCAGAGTCCACTACTAGTTCCTATCGATCGCCAGGTATACCTTTATGTACAGTTGTGTATCTAAACATAGAAACAGCACAGTGATGTATACGATATATATTATGGGGAATGTATTTGTATTAGATTTTATATAATCTTACATGTATAATAAAAGCAGTTACAATCAGTAATAATATATTGACATGTATGTATGAAATGGATAATGTGGTAAGTGAGGACTCTGACATCGAATCACAGCCCAACCATTGAAGAGCGAAAAGGTAAGTTAAGAATGCGAAAAATTTGTAGTATTTTTGGTTAAAGTCATGGATTGAGAATGGGTCCTGACAGAATGGTATCAGAGCAGAGGTTAGTCTGATGTGAGTCGATGTTAGAAAATAGGAAAGTGTACATCCCCATAGTACTGTGCTGTGTTTAGATATAACTGTGTATACCAGATAGGAAATGGACTAATTCATTATTATGAATGCAGGAACTTTGCCTATATGGCAAATACGCGTAGTGGTAGAGTGACGAGAGGTAGGGCTTGAGGCCGGGGAGATAGACCCGAGGGACGAGCTACTGCCGGACCATTACCTACGCATGAGACTCCAGGTGCTACTGAGGCACCCGAGTGTGCAGAGACGCGCTTCACGAGATTAGAGCGTGGTCTCGAGACTATTATCGAGATATTGGCACAGACGATGCCAGGTAGGCAGGGACAGAAGGCAGGAGCTGCTACAGGAGAGGCAGTTGCCCCTGATACACCTACGCAGACAGCTGATGCACAGAGGACTGTAGATACGCCTACAAACCCATCGGTTTCGGGAGGTAGTGGATTAGGATATGGATGTGATCTGCATCGGTTGCGAGAATTTCAGAAGTTTAGAACTCTATCCTTTAGTGGGGTCAAAGACCCAGTGGCTGCTGAGGAGTGGTTAGCAGAGCTGGATAAGCTTTATGGATTCTTCAAGTGTACAACCTCGGAGATGGTCGCATTTGCTGCGTCCTACTGAAGGGAGCCGCAGAGCATTGGTGGAAGTCCACCCGACCTATATTGAGATCCCGACACACAGATATCAGTTGGGATATATTTCAGGAGGCCTTCAGGAGGCAGTTTGTTCTCGACACCGCACAGCTGAAACTGCAGGCAGAGTTTTTGGGACTACACCAGGGGAGTTTATCTGTGGACGAGTATGAGACTCGATTCCTATCCCTAAGAAGATATGACCCGGATACCATGTATTATGAGACCAGGAAGGTCCACAAGTTTATCGACGGGTTGAGACCGGTTTTGCGGTCCAAGTTGGTCCCATTAGACATAGTGACCTATGAGGAGCAGTGCGCAGGGCGTAATTATGTGAGCAGGATTACGAGAGGAATGCTTTTGAGTTTGGGAAGTTTAGCCGTAGCCGAGATATACAGAAGAAGAGATCGGCTAAAGATTTCAGTTATCGAGGAGGAAGGAGACTCTTCGGTAAGAAATCACGAGTAGAGGAGGCACGAGAGAGATATGCTAGACCTCCTACTTATCCGACTGTAGCCCCAGCAAAGGGCATTGTCATGGGAGGATAGAGGCCTACTGCAGATCAGTGCAGAAGATGCGGTAGATCACATGGAGATAAACCGTGTTCACAGGGTTCTATGGTATGTTTTCGATGTGGGAAACAGGGGCACATGGCTAGAGAGTGCCCAGCGACATTTGTGACTGCACCACAAAGGGGCAGGGAGTTTGATAGAACCCCAGCTGGTACGTCTGCTCAGAGAGGTAGAGCGACGGCAGAGGAGAAGGGGAAACAAGTGATGGGTCAAGGGCGAGTACATGCTTTGGACCAGGGAACAGTTGATGCTTCATCGGATGTGATTCGAGGTAACATCCTGATTTATGATATTGAAGCATATGTTTTAATTGATCCTGGTGCCAGGCATTCTTTTGTATCGCCTTTATTTGCATGTAAATTAGCAAGACATGTAGAGCGTACACATTTATGTATGATGATGTTGATTAGTACGTCTATGAATAGTAGTCAAGTGATAGAATATGTATTTAATGGCTGCAAGTTGAGAGTAGGGGATAAGGAGATGACAGCCAATCTAATATTACTAAGTATGAGTGACTTTGATATAATATTAGGAATGGATTGGCTATCTGCAAACCATACTGTTTTAGATTGTTATGCTAAGACAGTTATGTTTCCTAACCCTACTAGATATGTTGTAAAGTTTAATAAGAATAAATGAAAGGAGTAGTTATGATTATTACATGATTACTGATTTAGAAAACCTTCAACATATCAAGGTTTCATTGCGTACGTGGTAGATATGGATAAGGCACATCTGGAGTTGTCAGATATTACTGTGGTCAGTGAGTACCCAGATGTTTTCCCGGATGAATTGCCAGGGTTACCACCAGACAGAGAGATGGAGTTCTGCATAGATCTGGTACCTGGTACGGAGCCTATTTCGAGACCACCATATCGCATGGCCTTAGTTGAGCTAGAGGAGCTCAAGAGACAGTTACAGGAACTGTTGGATAGGGGTTTTGTTCGACCGAGTGTTTCACCTTGGGGAGCACCGGTTTTGTTTGTGAGGAAGAAGGATGGGAGCCTCCGATTTTGTATAGACTACCGATTGTTGAATAAGGCCACCATCAAGAATAGATACCCCCTTCCACGCATTAACGACTTGTTAGATCAGTTACAGGGAGCACAGGTCTTTTCCAAGATTGACCTGAGGTCTAGGTACCATCAGCTGAAGGTTTGGGGTGGAGATGTACCCAAGACAGCATTTCGTACCCGATATAGCCATATGAGTTCTTGGTCATGCCATTCGGATTGACGAATGCTCCAGCTGCTTTCATGGCTTTGATGAACGATGTGTTCAAGCCATATTTGGACCAGTTTGTATCGTCTTCATCGATGACATATTGGTGTATTCGAGATCCAAGGAGGAATATGAGGAGCACCTCAGGATCGTGTTACAGATGCTACGGGAGCATGAGTTATATGCTAAGCTCAGTAAGTGTGACTTTTGGTTGTCACAGATCTCGTTTTTGAGACATGTTGTATCGAGAGATGGTGTATCAGTTGATCCATCTAAGATAGAGGCTGTAGTTCAGTGGGAACAACCAAGGACAGTCACCGAGATCAGGAGTTTTCTGGGTTTAGCTGGATACTATCAGAGATTCGTTGAGGGATTTTTGAAGTTGGTTGCTCCGCTGACACGTCTTACTCGAAAGAGTGCACCGTTCATATGGAACGAGGATTGTGAGAAGAGTTTTGAGGAGTTGAAGCGTCGATTGACCACCGCTCCGATTCTCACTATCCCTACCAGCTCAGGAGGATTTGCAGTGTATACCGATGCTTCGCATCAGGGACTGGGCTGCGTATTGATGCAGGATGGGAAGGTAGTTACTTATGGATCCAGACAGCTGAAGGATCATGAGAAGAACTATCCGACCCATGATTTGGAGCTAGCTGCAGTAGTGTTTGCGTTGAAGGTATGGCGCCACTACTTATACGGCGAGAAGTTCCAGATATTTACCGATCACAAGAGCCTCAAGTATCTGTTCTCACAGAAAGAGCTGAACATGAGACAGAGAAGATGGCTAGAGCTTCTGAAGGACTACGATTGCGAGATACTTTATCATCCGGGTAAGGCTAACGTTGTAGCAGATGCCTTGAGCAGGAAGAGCCTGGGGATGGTATCGTATATGATGGTTAGGGAACATGATTTGCTAGAGCAGTTTGCTAGCCTCAGTTTGGGAGTCGTGCCTTCTGACATGGATACAGGCTATGTGATAGCTAGTCTACGCTTGGAGCCGGATCTGTTGGACAGGATCAGGGTGGCTCAGCAGATGATCCATTTTGTATGGATGTGGGTAGTCAGATGCAGAAGGGCACTGTGATTGACTTTGAGTTGAGTTCTGATGGACTACTGAGGTTCAGAGGCAGATTGTGTGTTCCCGAGGATCCAGGACTCAGGAGATTGATATTGGTAGAAGCTCATTCGTCGAAGTATACATTACATCCGGGGAGTAACAAGATGTATCAGAACCTCTGAAAGGAATACTGGTGGTCGGGTATGAAGAGAGATGTAGCAGACTTCGTGGCAAAGTGTCTCATATGTCAGCAGGTGAAGGTAGAGCATCAGAAACCTGCAGGATTGTTGCAGCCTCTACCTATACCGACATGAAAATGAGAGCATATCACCATGGATTTTGTGATGGGTTTACCGAGAACCCGCAGGAATCACGATGCTATATGGGTGATCGTTGATAGACTGACAAAGTCAGCCCACTTCCTAGCTATGAGAGCGACCGATACTCTGAGTTCATTAGCGGAACTGTATGTACGTGAGGTAGTGAGGTTACACGGTGTACAAGTGAGCATAGTCTCTGATAGGGATTCCCACTTCACCTCCCACTTTTGGGGATATTTTCAGGAAGCCATGGGAACCCAGTTGAGTTTGAGCACCGCTTTCTATCTTCAGACAGATGGTCAGTCAGAGAGGACTATACAGACTCTGGAGGACATGTTGAGAGCATGTGTGCTAGATTATCGAGGCTCCTGGGATGACCACCTGCCACTAGCCGAGTTCGCCTACAACAACAGTTATCATTCGAGTATCGGGATGGCACCGTATGAGGCTTTGTATGGCCGTAGATGTTGTTCCCCTATTGGATGGGAAGAAGTGGGTGACCATAAGATTTTCACTCCTGACATGGTTACGCAAGCATCTGAGGACGTCCGCTTGATTGTAGAGAGACTGAGGATAGCTCAGAGCAGACAGAAGAGTTACGCTGACAGGAGACGTAGGCCACTAGAGTTTGCAGTTGGTGAATCCGTGTTTTTGAGAGTTTCTCCTTCCAAGGGCATAGCGAGATTTGGGAAGAGAGGGAAACTAAATCCTCGCTACATTGGACCCTTTGAGATACTTGATCGAGTGAGAGATAAGGCGTATAGGTTGGCATTGCCACCGGACTTATCAGGTGTCCATAACGTCTTCCACATATCGATGCTTCAGAAGTATCACCCGGATCCGGCACATGTGATTAGTTATGAGCCTTTGGAGCTCCGAGAGGACATGTCATGTAAGACCCCGTATATGTATAAGGGTAATGTGTGTAATTGGATCAAATAATATGAATGGACTTATAATGTAAAGTATGATTGATGTAAGTCCATGGATTCAATGTATGTATGTGTAATATAAATTGTAACGTACATACAAGTTTCATTGAGTATGAATATGAAGAAATGAGTTTTAGCAAGTGATGGATGTGATTGAGACTCAAGATGAGTAGTGTGGTAAATGGAATGGAGTTATGCTTCCATTTGGTTTTATGTAGCATACCTTTGAACATACAATGAATGCACACAAGTTTCAATGTGCATAAGGTATGAATGGATGCCATTTTCAAGTTATAAAGGTGGATGGATGAGAAAATGGCCATGGCAATAGATTATGGATGTGTTGGTATGAGTTGCAGCAAGGAAACTGCAGGAAATCTGGAAAACGTGAGGCCCAGATCGATCTCATAGGATGAGAGATCGATCTGGAAGAGCCAGAATGCTCTTATTTGGGCGAAAGAATAGAGCAGATCGATCTCCAATGGAGCCAGATCGATCTCCCAAGCATTCTGTAGTGGAAAGATCGATCCCCAAGCACCCAGATCGATCTCCTTAGCTCTCTGTTTGGGAGCAGATCGATCTCATGCTTCGACAGATCGATCTCAGGCTTAAAAATGCCGTGAAAAAGAGGGATTTTAAGGGACCAGATCGATCTCCTCTTGGACTAGATCGATCTCCCCAAGCTATTTCTATATAAGGAGAGCTGAAAATCTGGAAATCTCGGAAAAACATTTAACCTTACAATCTCAACCCAAAAACCTAATTTTTCCTCTCTAAAATCAGCCATTTTCAGTGAGATTGGAAGAGAGATCATTAGAGGGAAAGTTGTCCCTATCAAAGAGAAGAACAACATAGTGAGAGGGCATCTTCCCATTTTTGGAATTGAAGGAGTTAAGGGCATTACCATTTGGAGCAAGAAGAGAAATCATATTGGTAAGATTCTAACCCTCAAATCCAAATGCATTAGCTATTTAATTGATTTTGGAGTTGATTGATATGAGTATTGATGGATAAACTACCTAGGAATGTAGTGGAATTGGTGTGACCTAGAAATCTAAAATGGGTATAATGTGAGGATATGTGGGATTGAATGAGCCTATGATTTATGGCATGCTAAAGTTGTTATTGGGGTAATATTTATGATTTTAAACGGTTAAATGAGATTACATTGCGAGTTTGGAGGAATTGTGGAAATGAGTATGAATATGCTTGATAAATGCCATAGTGAGGGGATTCATGAAATATGAACACTATGAGCTTTATGTCGATTTGATATCGATTTTGAATAAGATAATAGGCCTAAGAAGGTCCATAGACTCGAGCTATGGGTAAAGTAATGAAACGAGGCCAAATAAGCTTTAATAGAGGCTATAGATTAAATTGACTATAGCAAGCACAAGGGTTGCAATATATGGATCGAATATAATGCGGGATACGATTTTGTGCAGTCCCGAAGAGTTCGTTGAAGGCGAACTGAACCGTACGAGTAAGCAGCTTAAGGAAGTGGAATCACGCATCGCGATTCCAGGTAAGGGAATTTTGTAAGTATATAGAGGTAGCTGCTCGTATTTTGAACTCGTGTGTATATATAGGGCTTTGGAAATGTGCATGGACGTATAGAAATGTGTTTTGATGATGTATGAGTGTTTGTATGAGATTTGGTTGTTTGAAATGGTTATTGAAAAATGGATAGTAAGGCTAATAATTGCATAAATCATGTGTTTTGAATGCTTTTACAAAACACAATGCTTTGATTTGAGCAAATAAAGGATAGGCTGGCTAGTACTGGAATGATGTTGTGAAATAGCCCATATGAGGCACTAAGCATATTATGAGATGTTTTGAATGCATGTAAGCCGCCTATCCGTGTATGTGATTTAATTCGCGCTAGAGACTTGCTCGCGCTGGACTTCTATCTTTTCACTTGTGTGAAACGTGCTTGAGCTTAGCTCGCACTTTGAATTTGAATTGTGATGATGTTTATAAACCGTACTGGAGCTTAGGCTCGTACGCGGATTTGAGTGGTTTTTCTTATGCATATAACTGTACTGGAGCTATGCTCGTACATGGTTTCTTCATATTTTATGCATAAATGCCGTACCAGAGCGTTGCTCGTACGAAGTGATTGGTTTTGATGCATGAATTCGCTCTAGAGCGTAGCTCGCGTTGGTTTTCACACTGTGGTATGTATGAGGCCGTGGTGAGAGATACGGATTAACTCAGGGAACCCAACAGGCCTGACAGACCTCTTAGGTGGGGTGAGGGTGAGGGGCTAGGACCTGACATAATCCATCCAGGGAACCCAACATGCCTGACAGACCTCTTAGGTGGGGTGAGGGTGAGGGGCTAGGACCTGGATCAGGGAACCCAACAGGGGCGAGCAAGGCCATGAGGGGCTAAGACCTGGTATTGAGGTTACTCCCACGCGCTACTTGAGACTATAAAGGTTACACTTGGTATGGGGTAGATAAGACCTATGGCAGGCACCCCCAATCATGTTATGGGTCCGCGGAGTACGATGTACCGTGTATATCACATGGAGTACGATGTACCGCGTGGTGGTTACTTGATTTGAGAAAGTCTGGCGGAGAACTAACCCACCTTCGTGCCAGCATGATACCCCGCACACCGAAATCCGTGTGGTCTGGGATGATATGTGACGATTGGCCAACGTAGTCACTTGAGATATGGTAACCTGTCTCCTTGCTTGATTTACTTACTACCACATGATTTTAAATCTCTAAGTGTGATTGTGATTGTTTAAGGTAAACCCGAAGGAGGGGTCGAGCCTCGTGGATTTGAATTGTGAAATGAAAATGAGGTTATGATTGTGAATTGATGTGATGTGATTGTATGTGATGAGAAAGAGTTTTATGACGTGGGTTTTAAAAAGGAGGTTTCTTAATGAATTGCCCTTTTTATGAATTGAAATGAGATCGAGCATGAGATGATTTATACATGATGTTTTACCATGTTTTATATGCCAATTTTACATGACTTTGATACATGATATATATGTATACTCATATGGTGGTGTTTTATTCCTCATGCTCCTACCATAAATGATCTATGCATAACATTATCAGCATGTAGATAGAGTAGTTATCTACCATGCTTGCATTATTGCCTTACTGAGAGTGTGGTTGCTCATCCCACTCTATTTTTCCCCCCTACAGAGCGTGTATAGTAGCCCAGTGAGGACTGAGGCGTGGTATTTTGGACTCCGCTGCATCTCCATCGCTTAAAGGTATATACACAGTGATTCTTTTTGTATCTAAACAATGTAAAAGCACAGTATTCTTTTGAGTTGTACTTATAGGGGATGTAGATGTCAGTAAAACATGTATTCGTATAAGTACACGATTAAATGCACATGTATGACATCATTTTAATTAATTGAGAATGAATGAGATGTGGTGTTTATTATTGACTCACAGCCCAACAGTGTGTGGTGAGTTAGTTCACGACGGGGTAAGGTAACAGTAAAACGCGAAAAATTTTTAGTGATTTTCAGTTAAAGAGAATGGAATTGGGTCGTGACATGTCATATGTTGAGAGACCGATTCGGATATTGGATAGGAAGGAGAAGGTATTGAGATCGAAGACCATCGGGTTAGTGAAGATTCTCTGGCAGCATCATACTTCAGAGGAAGCTACTTGGGAGCTAGAGAGTCTGATGTGAGAGAAGTACCCTCACCTAATTGATGAGTGACTTGGTTCTAATTTGGAAGACCAAATTTTCTGAGTGGGGGAGGATTGTCAGACCCAGATCTTTGTAGCTTGTACCTTATGATTCCTGTGTATGAACACTTTATTACATAGTTGAATCATAAGAAGAGTATTTACTAACATGCAATCAACAATTTAAGAAATTTAAAAATGCATGTAAGCTACATAACAGCGAGATAAGGGTTAAATTGATTCCCGAACGAGTGCAGGGGTAAAACAGTCAAATGACTAGAATTCGGTATAATTTCGATAATACAATTTCATTAAAAATATGAAATTGAGGAATCTTGATCAAAATCGAGGAAAATATTTAATTTCGAGCCCAATTGATCAAGATATAAATTTATTAGAATTTATCAAAATTTTTACCTCGAAAAATGAGCCCAAAATAGTGGAAAAATATATCGAAAAGGTAAAATCGGACTGATAAATTCATTTACGGATTAAATGAATTTAATATGATTTTTTGAGATATTTTTAGATATTTATGGGATATTTATGGGATATTTATGAGATTTTTATTATTATTTTATAATAAAATAATAATAAAAATATATTATAAAAAAAAGGGAAATCTGAAAGTTTGAATCGGGGAGAGAGAATAGAGGAAACGGAAGCAAACCGAAGGAAGAAGAAGACCATCGGACGGCGAGCACCGCCACCCCATGGGCAGGCCAGCGGCCGAAAAAGGAAGAGGAGGACTGTGCGCACCCATAGGCACCGGTCATGCCCTCCACCGACGCCGGACGCCGGCGAATCGAAGAGGAGAAGGCCGTAGAGGAAAAGAGGAATCCGGCGGCCACCGGCGGTGCTTGGTCCCGATCGAGCCCAGCCGAGTGTTGCCTAGGCTTAGGCGCGCCGAACGGCGGTGGTGATACGTCAGGAACCGATCGGAATACGCCGGCACGGCCAAAGGATGCCTGAACCGGTCGGCGGTTAAGGGGAGAAGGTTCTGCGCTGAACCGGACCGGACCGGTTCAGCCAAGGAGAAAAAGGGAAAAAAGAGGAAAAAGAAAGAAAAAGGAAAAGGAAAATTTTTGGGATTTCACCGGACTTCGGGTAAGTCGATACGAGGTCAAAAGTGACCGATTTGATTTCCGATGAATTTATTTAAATTATATTTAATCGAAAATTGACCCGAAGTTAAATATAATAAATTGTGCAGTTCGACGATAAATTCCGAACGGAAGCCCGATCGAACTTCGATTTGCCTACCATCGCATATTCTCGGGTAAGCAAAGTTCATTTACGACAATTTATGTCATTATTGCGTATTTAAGATTTATTTTACGCATTTCAGATTAAATTTCGTATTTAGTGAATTATATTCAAAATTTTGAATTAAATGTCGTAAATGATATACGGGCTATCCAAAGAGCTTGGAATAAAGCCCAATGGGTATTGATAGGCCCAATGAGTCGATAGACCCTGATGAAGGGAAATAATAAGTGGAAAACGGGCTTAATACAGATTAAGGCCCATTAAGGATTATTAAGGCCCATTAAGGGAAAATAGACTGTATTAATGTGTAATACAGTAGGAAAATTATAATTAACCTGAGGAATGGTTATTTACAGCTCCGGAGTTTACATTGAGAGTTGATCGGACTGCGGGATTTAGCAGCACCGAGGAAGTGAGGTCACGTGACGTGATCCGAGGTAAGGGACTTTTGCGAGTAGTTAGAGATACCTGCACGTATTTTCGTCTGCTTTTACATTCACTTAAAAACTCTGAGGGTCAGAGAAAGTGAATAATAATTATTGCGACCCGATAGTGGCAAATTACGATTTTACCCCTAGTTAGTCAAAAAGTCAACTTTTGTGAAAAGTTGCAAAAAGCATGGAGTGTTTAATTGCTGTTTAGCATGAAAATAAATAGATGGGCTAACGATTTTAAGGTTGATGTGACTTAAGCACACTTTATAGTGCTGATTTTGATGTTTTATAAATAATCCCTTTTAAAGAGCCATCTATCATATTATGTGAGAATAAACCATGCTAGAGCACAGCTCGCACTGGATTTCATATGTTTTCCACATACAGTAGTGCTGGATTTTTATACGCACTAGATTTCCATGACATGCATGATAGAGTACTGGAGTTTTACTTGTACTCAGTTTTATATGATATATGCATGACAGAGTGCTGGAGCGATTAGCTCGTACTCGAGTTTTACATGAGATATATGACATAGTACTAGAGCTATTGCTCGTACTTGATTTAATACATGAACTATGCATTGACCTAGTTGCTGGAGATTGCTCGCACTAGAGTTGAATTTGTGATATGAAACAGTGTTCGAGCGTAGTGTCGACTGTGTGTCGTACTCGAGGGCGCACACTGTATGTGATATTATATACATGGTACCTAGTCATGCCGCATTCTTGTGTGACTGAGTGTCACATTTTGAGAGGATGGCCAGTATGAGGGTATTTGAGATGTGGTATGATATTTCCACAGGCGCGAGGGCTAAGACCTATAGTAGGCACCCTGACTGTGATGTTGATATTCCACGGGTGCGAGAGCTAAGACCTATGGTAGGCACTCTGGCCGTGAGGACGGGTCCACGAGTGTACTTTGTACCGTGCTTGAGTGGCGCGAGGTGTACGCTATACCGTGTGTTATTGTGGAGTTGAGGAAGATATAGCTGACGGTTGTGATGGACTGACCCCCTCTCGTTGCAGCAGTGATGCCCCGCACACCGAGATCTGTGTTGCTTGGGATCACATGTCGGATATGATCATAGTCCAGGATACTATTTGCACTTAACCACAGAGTCTTACATGATATATCACATTGATTGAATGATTTAAACTGCGGACAGACCTGAGGGATGGGTCGGACTCCGATTTTTTGTTGTGAATCATTTGATGCCATATTTATTGTGATTTAAATATACATGGCATGATTTACATAAAGGCATGATTTATATACGATGCATTATTTTGCACTACATGCCTACATTTGAGAAAGAAAGCATGATTTTCTGTACATGGGATTTATTCTGTACAAGTATATATATTATATTTCAAGACATGCTTTTAAAGCGAGTAAAGGAAATAATGTTTTCAAGGCATAACATTATTTTGAGTAGATAGTGTTGATATCTACTTGCTTGCCTGATTTCCTTACTGAGCGCGTTGTATGCTCACCCCCCTTTCTTTACATCTCTCTACAGAGCGTCAGTAGAGCGAGAGCTATCGAGGGATAGTGTCCCAGAGTCCACTACTAGTTCCTATCGATCGCCAGGTATACCTTTATGTACAGTTGTGTATCTAAACATAGAAACAGCACAGTGATGTATACGATATATATTATGGGGAATGTATTTGTATTAGATTTTATATAATCTTACATGTATAATAAAACCAGTTACAGTCAGTAATAATATATTGACATGTATGTATGAAATGGATAATGTGGTCAGTGAGGACTCTAACATCGAATCACAGCCCAACCATTGAAGAGCGGAAAGGTAAGTTAAGAATGCGAAAGTTTGTAATGTTTTTGGTTAAAGTCATGGATTGAGAATGGGTCCTGACAAGAGGAGATTAACCACAGCTCCGATTCTCACCATTCCTACCAACTCAGGAGATTTTTTTTTGTACATACAGATGCTTCATACCAAGGACTGGGCTGTGTACTGATGCAAGATGGGAAGGTAGTAGCATATAGATCGAGACAGTTGAAGGATCATGGAAGGAACTACCGGACCTACGATCTAAAGTTGGTGGCCATGGTATTTGCTTTGAAAATATGGCGCCATTATCTTTATGGTGAGAAGTTCTAAGTGTTTACAGACCACAAGAGCCTTAAGTATCTGTTCTCACAGAAAGAGTTGAACATACGACAGAGGAGGTGGCCCGAGCTTCTAAAGAACTATGATTGCGAGATCTTATACCACCTGGGTAAAGTAAATGTGGTAGTTGATGCATTGAGTAGAAAGCACCTTGGGATGGTATCGTATATGATGATCAAGGAACATGAGCTATTGGAACAGTTCAGGAACCTCAGTTTGGATGTGACCTCGCCTAATGCTGATAGTGTCTTTACGGTAGCTAGCCTGCGATTAGAACACGATATGATAGATTGTATCCGACGGGCTCAGCGGATTTATCAACTGTCACGCCCCGAAAACGTGGAAAATATGGCTAATTTAAAACTTTTTACTCATAAATTCACAATTAAGGGTGCATTCCTGTGCAGTGTCATACATCATCATAATCATCATGCCTCAGGATCTCATCAAATATAGTATATATTGTATTATATACATTACTAAATTCCAAGTTAATTACTCCTAGTACATCCCGTATATCATTGTACAATAAGTGTCTGTAAATATAACTCTAGTCTGGGTAAATGAATATTAAATATCTACCTCAATACAAAAAATACGACCTGGAGCTCAAGTCCTCCACTAGCCTCTAACCAGTACGTCGCAGGGAACTCACTTCACTTGAAGCGATCTGGGGGGAAGAGAAAACAGGGTGAGCTTCCAAATCGCTCAGTAAGGGGGTAAAGGGAACTCAGTTATATAAACCATATCACACATCACAAATATGTATTTGTTTAAGAACCTCATTTGAAATCGTAGCATGAAAGATTCTCAAAACATCATCATCTCATAACTCATAAATCATGTGAAAACATGAAGGTAAAAAGGCTCAATATCGAGCACTCACAAGCATGTGTAAATATATGCGATAATGGCTGTTCTCAAAATACGTGATAAAAATCACCACAGTAAATAGCACGTGACAAGGTCACAAAACATAACTCATGTGTAAAACGAGACTAGGCAATAAAACTCAATTAAAACTCGTCATGGCACATCAAATATGAAATCTGCTCTGGGTGCGCATCCCAGGCATCCTCGTATAGAGGTAACGTCGACAATATGGTCGTATGCATGGTATATTGGACTTATATGTTACCAGAACAAGGCCCGGCCTTACATGCTACCGGAGCAATCCCTCGCCTCATGCACACTATCACGTGGTCCCTGGGCCAGTTCCCAGGCGGCCCACTCTCTCGGTCTTACATGCTACCAAAGCAAGGCCACCCAGCGTTACCAGAATGGGGGTCAACTCACGTTACCAAAACGGAGGCATCTCTCGTTACCAAAATGGAGGCATCTCTCGTTACCAAAACGGAGGAATATCGGACTTACATGCTACCAGAGCAAGGCCTCCCAACGCTACCAAAGCGGAGGAATAATCGGACTTACATGTTACCAGAATAAGGCCTGTGGTCCCTGGGTCGGTTCCCAGGCGTCCCATTATATCGATCTTACATGCTACCAGAGTAAGGCCTGATGTGTATTCAACATGACACGCCTAAGTCTCAATCATTAGCCATTATCTTATAAAACGTTATGCCTTCACGTAGAACTCATAATGGTTTTCTCTCATAAAACTCATTTAAAACATTTGTGTACTCAACACAAAACATATTAAAACCGAGTTCCAACTGGTAAAACACGCACACATTTTCTCAAATCTCAATATCGCCTTAACGTAGAGCCCAATTTACTTTTCACGCAAACTCAAAGGTTTATAAAGCAATTTCACACTCAGCTTATGAACTCATAAAATAATGGGCTCCAACCGACTATAAAAACCGTGTGCAATTATATCACAACACAACACCAAACATGTTTGTATTCTCAAATCATGGTTCATGCTACAACAATTCATCAAAACACATACACAAATGGTTTAGTTTTCCCTTACCTCTTTGCACTTCGTATAGTGCAATCGTTTCCCCCGTATCACGGACTAGCCTCGCATTCCACTCTGGAACTCCCGAGCTGTCCAACGATGTTAAAACATCAATACTCATTATCACATTAACCTCAATTCTCAAAATCGAGCATAGTTGCTCACAACACCTCAACTTTCTCAATTCTCATAACTGCATCACAAACCACAATCTTGCTCCCAACACCTCAACATTCTATATTTCCTATGCCACAATATCTATGTTATCACACCACATTGTCTAAATCTCCATTTATAGCTCAAAATTCCTAAATTTACCAAAGTTGCTAAATATCATCATCACTCCAACTACATTGTAATTTCATCAATCCCTAATCATTTTTTAGCTATTTCAACACAATGCCAACAACTATCATCACCAAAATCATCTCAAATATAAGGATCGAAGTTTAGAAATTACCCAAAACTTGTGGAGAGCTTATCTCTTGCCTCGATTCGATCCGTCTTTCGATTTCCAAGTATGTTGTTCTCCCTTGGGTGAGGAACAACTTTCCTTCTTGCCACAACTTCTGATTTGGACGAAAATGAGTGCTTTGGATGAGTGAGAAAGCTAGGGCTCGGTGAAAATGGGGGTTGGAAGAGAGAGAAAGTGAAATTGCAGGAGAAAGCAGGGATTCCTTATATAGACTGAGGGTAGGAGATCGATCTGGCTCTTGATGAGATCGATCTGCATTTGAATTTGGGGACGATTTGGGGCAATTTATGCATAGGAGATCGATCTGTCGAGGGGTGAGATCGATCTCTTTATGGCTTTATGAGATCGATCTGCGCCTTGGGGAGATCGATCTTCTCCCAAACAGAAACATTTGGAGATCGATCTCTTCCTCATGAGATCGATCTTCTCTTAAACAGAATCATAAGGAGATCGATCCTCTTCCATTGGAGATCGATCTGCTCCTTAAATTCCTCCTTCCTTGTCATTTTTAACTCACTAGATCGATCTCTCCTTCTCTCAGATCGATTTGTCCTCATGGCTTCACACTTATTTTAAACACTTAACATATAAATCTCCAATTATTATTCTCACAATTCGCTTAGCTCAATAAATTATACTTCAAGTTCATATTACATAACTAAAATATGTTTGAAATTCTCAGATCTCACATCCTCCCCACCTTAAAAGAATTTGGTCCTCCAAATTCAACTCAACTAGTCAAAGAGATGGGGGTATTTCTCCTTCATGAGGTTCTCTAGTTCCCACGTTGCCTCTTCCCTTGAGTGATGTTTCCACAAAACTTTCACTAATGGGATGTTCTTGGTTCTCAGTACCTTCTCCTTCCTATCGAGAATCCGGACGGGTTCCACAGTATAGCTCATGTCCTCCTGTATGTCCATCTCGTCATACTCTATAACATGAGAAGGGTCCGGGTGGTACTTCCTCAACATAGACACATGAAAGATGTTGTGTATTCCTGACATCTGTGGGGGTAATGCCAATCTGTAGGCTACCTCTCCCACTCTCTCAAGAATCTTGAATGGTCCTATGTATCGCGGACTCAATTTTCCTTTCTTCCCAAATCGCACGATACCCTTACTCGAAGATACTTTCAGAAATACAGCATCACCAACATCAAACTCGAGTGGCCGTCTACGCACATCCGCGTAGCTTTTTTGTCTACCCTGTGCAGCCCGAGCCTCTCACATATAAGTTTCACACTCTATATAGCTTGCTCAACAAACTCGGAAGCATTTATCTTTCTGTCACCGACTTCTTCCCAAGCTACAGGGGATCTACACCTCTTACCATATAGAGCCTCAAAGGGTGCCATTCCAATACTTGCATGATAGCTGTTATTGTACGCAAACTCTGCTAGGGGCAGGTGATCATCCCATGATCCCTTAAAATCCATCGTACACGCCCTCAACATATCCTCCAGGGTCTGAATAGTCCTCTCTGACTGACCATCTGTCTGAGGATGATAGGCGGTATTAAAACTCAATCGAGATCCCATGGACTCCTGAAACTGGGTCCAAAATCTGGAAGTAAACCGAGAATCTCTATCAGAAGTAATACTTACTAGAGCCCCATGTAATCTAGCTATCTCATTGACATACAGCTCAGCTAAGGCATCCACAGTATATGTGCTCTTGATGGCAAGGAAGTGGGTACTCTTGGTCAATCTATCCACAATGACCCATATCGCATCACAACCTCTTCGGGTCCTCGGTAAACCCATAATAAAATCCATGGTGACATGCTCCCATTTTCATGTAGGTATAGGTAAGGGCTGTAGTAGTCCTCCAGGCTTCCGATGCTCAGCTTTCACTTGCTGGCATACCAAACACCTGGCCACATACTCTGCCATGTCTCGCTTCATACCACTCCACCAATACACCTTTCTCAAGTCTCGGTACATCTTAGTACTCCCTAGGTGCATGGTGTATCACGAGCAGTGAGATTCCCTCAGTATCAGTCTCTTTAGGGTATCATCATTCGGTACACAAATTCGTCCTCTGAATCTCAACAATCCATCCTCACTGACTGTGAGATCCGACTGCGAACTCTGTTCAGCTTGGCTAACCATATCTAACAACCTCTGATCACTGCGCTACCTAGTTCTAATCTGATCCATGATCCTGGGCTCTATCCGTAAGCTAGCCAAAAATCAAGTCTCTACCTCTTTAACTCTGATCCGAAGTTCGGCGAACTGCTCTAATAAATCCCATTCCCTGATCATCATAGCAGATATCATACTCTTCCTGCTCAGGGCATCAGCAACTACATTCGCCTTACCCGGATGATATAGAATCTCGCAGTCATAATCCTTAAGGGGTTCCATCCATCTCCTTTGTCTCATGTTTAACTCTTTTTGATCAAAGAGATATCTTAAACTCTTGTGATCAGTGAAGATCTGGAATCTTTCCCCATATAAGTAGTGTCACCAGATCTTCAAAGCAAATACCACAGCGGCTAACTCCAAATCATGCGTGGGGTAATTCCACTCATGGTCTTTCAACTATCGCGATCCATATGCGACCACTCTTCCGTGCTGCATAAGCACACACCCCAATCCTTGATGAGATGCATCACTATACACCGAAAATCCTCCTGATCTCTCAGGAATAGTTAACACAGGTGCCGCTGTCAATCTCCTTTTTAACTCCTAAAAACTGAGCTCACATTGATCAGTCCATATGAACGGAGTCTCCTTACGCGTGAGTTTAGTCAATGGAGCGGCAATCCTTGAAAATCCTCCACAAATCTTCTGTAATACCCTGCCAAACCAAGGAAGTTTCGCACCTCAGTAACTTTCCTCGGTCTCTCCCAACTAAGCACAGCTGCTACTTTACTTGGATCCACTAATACTCCTTCATCTGAGACTATATAACCAAGGAAAGCTATCCGGTTCAGCCAAAACTCACACTTACTAAGCTTTCCATATAATTGCTTATCTCGGAGTATCTGAAGTACTAACCACAAATGCTGTGCATGCTCCTCATACGACCGAGAGTATACTAGGATATCATCAATAAAGACTATCACAAATTTATCTAGATAGTTTCTGAACACTTCGTTCATCAACCTTACAAATGCAGCAGGGGCGTTCGTCAATCCAAAGGACATCACCAAAAATTCATAATGGCCATACCTTGTCCTGAAGGCCGTCTTGGGAATATCTTCTTCCTTGATCCTCAATTAGTGATAGCCCGATCTCAAATCAATCTTAGAAAAGACTGAGGCCCCTCTTAGTTGATCAAGTAGATCATCAATCCTGGGCAGTGGGTATTTATTCTTCACCGTGGCTTTATTCAACAGCTGGTAGTCTACGCATAATCTGAGACTACCATCCTTCTTCTTAACAAATAAAATCGGTGCTCCCCACGGTGAAACACTGGGCCTAATGAACCCTTGATCCAATAACTCCTATAGTTGTTTCTTCAATTCCTCAAGTTCCACTAATGCCATCCTGTAGGGAGGTTTAGAGATCGACTGAGTATCTGGTACTAAATCAATGGTAAACTCCAGCTCTCTCTCTGGTGGTAAACCTAACAGCTCATCTGGGAAAACATCCGGGAATTCACACACCACAGGTATATCCTCAATCTTCGGATATTCCCACTCATCGTCTGAGATGAGTGTTTCATAACCTTCACATGAACAATCATATTTAATACTCTAAAAAATAATATTAAAATTCTTAAATTACTTACTAGACTTCCACATATTCATTTCCTCAATATCTCAACCGTACACTATAAGGTTCAGGTAGGGAGAAAGTTACAATCTTAGTGTAGCAGTCTAAACTCACTCGATTGGTTGCCAACCAATCCATCCCCAGAATTACATCAAACCCGTGTATATTCAACATGATTAGATCTGCTAACATCACTCTATCTCTCACCTTTATTTCACATCCTCTACAGATTAACTCAGTTCTCTGGGATTCACGCATAGGGGTATTTACATGTAGTACATACTCTAGAGGTTCAAACTTCAAATTTAAACTACATGCAAAATGCTCTAAAATAAACGAATGCGTGGATCCTGGATCTATCAATACATGAGCCTTATGATTACAAACAGAAAGTGTACGTCTTATAGTTTCTACTGAAGTGTCCGCAGTTTCCTTATCCAGGGCAAACACACGTCCCTGTGTCACAGGTTTCTTCCCTTTCTCAGCAGCAGTGGCCTGTCTCTGGGGATTCACTCTCTGAGGCTGCTGTCTAGTAGGCTCCGGAGCATGTGGTATCTGAGGTTGAGGACAGTCCTTCACTCTGTGACCCATGTCACCACATCTAAAACATCCACGGATTGACCCAGTACAACTTCTCTAATGCGATTGGCCACAGTCTCTACAAACCCTTATCTCCGGCCTGCCATATCGAGGGGTCTCCTTGATAATAGGATAAGCTCTGGGTCTCTCCAATTTGCCCTTCTGTACCTCAATCCTTCCTCTCCTGAAGGAACCTCTCCGAACATCTGCTTGAGACATCGTTGGCCTCTTGCCTTTGTCCCTAATCACTGCTCCAAACTCATTCTAGGACTGTACAATTTCAATTCCCCTCTCAATCTCTTGTGCTCGTCTCAGAGCATCTCCAAACTCAGCAATACACAACCCAATCAATCGATCGCTGATGATGGGCTTCAATCCATACACAAATCTCTCTGTGCGGAGCTCTTCATTCTTGAAAGTCTCTGGATCATATCTCAGCAGAGCGGTAAATCGGCTCTCGTAATCATCTACAAACATGTCACCCTGTACCAAACTCAAAAACTCTGCTTGCCTCCTTCTCTGGGTAGCTCGTGGTACATATTGGGCTCTAAAGGCTGTCTGGAACTCTTCCCAACCAATCACATCCTGGTGGGACATCAAAATACCCTGGGTAATACCCCACCAATCTCGGGCTCTCCCTTTCAACATGTAAGCACTCATACTGACCCTCTCAGCATCGGTGCACCCCAGATAGTCGAATATAACTCTCAACTCTATCAACCACTCCTCAGCCTCTGTAGGATCCTTCTTTCCCCTAAATGCAGGTGGATTCATTTTCAAAAAGTCTTTCAGTCGGACCATACTTCTGTCATCAGGCTGAGTGACGGGAGGCATTGGGGGTATGGGAGGTCCTTGTGGTGGTGTAGGAGTAGTACCCGAGGCATTAACTCCAAAGTGTTGCGCGAATAACGCTGCCATCTGCTCAAAACCTTGCCTTACATCGGTCTCAATCCGATTAAATCGAGAGTTAGGACTCTCTGGTTGTGGGACAGGTGGCGGAGGTGACTCTACCTGCCTCCTCGAACGACCTCGTCGTTTACTCATTCTCTATCTCAACTCGTCTCCTGCGCGTACATATCAAAATCGATTGAAATCTCAATCCTCAGATTCAGTTCATGACCAGACTATTACAGACACTTGGGATGTATTCTATTTCACTTAACCGACACTGACAGTACTAAACACCCTAAGCTTTGATACCAAGAAAACTCTGTCACGCCCCGAAAACGTGGAAAATAGGGCTAATTTAAAACTTTTTACTCATAAATTCACAATTAAGGGTGCATTCTTGTGCAGTGTCATACATCATCATAATCATCATGCCTCAGGATCTCATCATAATATAGTATATATTGTATTATATACATTACTCAATTCCAAGTTAATTACTCCTAATACATCCCGTACATCATTGTACAATAAGTGTCTGTAAACATAACTCTAGTCTGGGTACATGAATATTAAATATCTACCTCAATACACAAAATACGGCCTGGAGCTCAAGTCCTCCACTAGCCTCTAACCCGTACGTCGCAGGGAACTCACTTCACTTGAAGCGATCTGGGGGGAAGAGAAAACAGGGCGAGCTTCCAAATCGCTCAGTAAGGGGGGTAAAGGAACTCAGTTATATAAACCATATCACACATCACAAATATGTATTTGTTTAAGAAGGTCATTTGAAATTGTAGCATGAAAGATTCTCAAAACATCATCATCTCATAACTCATAAATCATGTGAAAACATGAAGGTAAAAAGGCTCAATATCGAGCACTCACAAGCATGTGTAAATATATGCGATAATGGCTGTTCTCAAAATACGTGATAAAAATCACCTCAGTAAATAGCACGTGACAAGGTCACAAAACACAACTCATTTGTAAAACGAGACTAGGCAATAAAACTCAATTAAAACTCGTCATGGCACATCAAATATGAAATCTCCTCTGGGTGCGCATCCCAGGCATCCTCGTATAGAGGGAACGTCGACAATATGGTCGTATGCATGGTATATTGGACTTATATGTTACCAGAACAAGGCCCAGCCTTACATGCTACCGGAGCAATGCCTCGTCTCATGCATACTATCATGTGGTCCCTGGGTCGGTTCCCAGGCGACCCACTCTCTCGGTCTTACATGCTACCAAAGCAAGGCCATCTAGCGTTACCAGAACGGGGGTCATCTCACATTACCAAAACGGAGGCATCTGTCGTTACCAAAATGGAGGCATCTCTCGTTACCAAAACGGAGGAATATCGGACTTACATGCTACCAGAGCAAGGCCTCCCAACGCTACCAAAACGGAGGAATAATCGGACTTACATGTTACCAGAACAAGGCCTGTGGTCCCTGGGTCGGTTCCCAGGCATCCCACTATATCGGTCTTACATGCTACCAGAGCAAGGCTCGATGTGTATTCAACATGACACGCCTAAGTCTCAATCATTAGCCATTATCTTATAAAACGTTATGCCTTCACGTAGAACTCATAATGGTTTTCTCTCATAAAACTCATTTAAAACATTTGTGTACTCAACACAAAACATATTAAAACCGAGTTCCAACCGGTAAAACGCGCACACATTTTCTCAAATCTCAATATTGCCTTAACGTAGAGCCCAATTTACTTTTCACGCAAACTCAAAGGTTTATAAAGCAATTTCACACTCAGCTTATAAACTCATAAAATAATGGGCTCCAATCGGCTATAAAAATCGTGTGCAATTATATCACAACACAACATTAAACATGCTTGTATTCTCAAATCGTGGTTCACGCTACAAACAGTTCATCGAAACACATACACAAATGGTTTAGTTTTCCCTTACCTCTTTGCACCTCGTATAGTGCAATCGTTTCCCCCGTATCACGGACTAGTCTCGCATTCCACTCTGGAACTCCCGAGCTGTCCAAGATGTTAAAACATCAATACTCATTATCACTTTAACCTCAATTCTCAAAATCGAGCATAGTTGCTGTGAGATCTGAGAATTTCAGACATATTTTATTGATGTAATAAGAATTTGAAGTGTAATTTATTGAGCTAAGTGAAATGTGGGAATTATAATTAGAGATTTATATGTTAAGTGTGTAAAATAAGCATGAAGTATGAGGACAGATCGATCTGGGAGAAGGAGAGATCGATCTGGTGAGTTAAAAATGACGAGGAAGGAAGAATTTGAGGAGCAGATCGATCTCCAATGGAAGAGATCGATCTCCAAATGATTCTGTTTGAGAAAGGATCGATCTCATGAGGAAGAGATCGATTTCCAAATGATTCTGTTTGGGAGAAGATCGATCTCCTTAGGAGCAGATCGATCTCATAAAGCCATAAAGAGATCGATCTCACCCCTCGACAGATCGATCTCCTAGGCATAAAATTACCCAGATCGTCCCCAAATTTCAAACGCAGATCGATCTCATCAAGAGGCAGATCGATCTCCTACCTCCAGTCTATATAAGGGACCCGTGTTTTTCTCCTGCAAACTCACTTTCTCTCTCTTCCAAACCCATTTCCACCAAAAACCTAGCTTTCTCACTCATCCAAATCCCCCATTTTTGGCCGAATCAGTCGTTGTGGCAAGAAGGAAAGTTGTTCCTCATCAAAGGGAGAACAACATACTTGGAAATCGAAGGACGAATCGGATCGAGGCGTGGGTTGTGCGTCTCACAAGCTTTGGGTAAATTCTAAACTTCGATCCTTCCATTTGATATGATTTTGATGATATTGGTGGTTGTCATTGTGTTGAAATAGTTGAGAAAGGATTAGGGATTGATGAAATTACAATGTAGTTGGAGTAATGTAGATATTTGGTAATTTTGAGAATTTGTGCTATAAATGGAAATGTAGACAATGTGATGAATTAGCATAGATAATTGGCATGAGAAATATAGGACGTTGAGCTATTGTGAATGAGGTTGTAGTTTAGGGTTGAGTTAATAGACCAAAGAGATTTGAGGAGTTATGAGCAATTATGCTCGATTTTGAGAATTGAGGTTTATGAGATAATTGAGTATTGATGTTCTAACATCGTTTGGACAGCTCGGGAGTTCCAGAGTGGAATGCGAGACTAGTCCGTGATACGGGGGAAACGATTGCACTATACGAGGTGCAAAGAGGTAAGGGAAATCTAAACCATTTGTGTATGTGAATTGTAAACTATTTTAGCATGAATTGTGGTTTATAAAACAAGCATGTTGGGTTTTGTGTTGAGATTAAATTGCACGGATTTTATAGCCCGGTTGGAGCCCAATGTTTTTATGAGTTTATAACTGGGCTCTACGTTAAGGCAATATTGAGATTTGAGAAATGTGTGCGTGTGCTTTGCCGGTTGGAACTCGATGTTTATTACGTTTTGTGTTGAGTACAAAATGATTTCAAATGAGTTTTATGAGAGAAAAACCATTACGAGTTCTACGTGAAGGCAAACCAGTCTTATGTGATAAGACTTAGGTGTGTAGTTGTGAGTACACACCGGACATTGCTCTGGTAGCATGTAAGCCCGATTTCTTCTCCGTTCTGATAACGTGAGAATAACCCATTGGTGGCTGTGCCACGTTGAGAAACCCCATTGGTGGCTGTGCCACGTTATACCCCATTGGTGGCTGCGCCACGTTGAGAAACCCTATTCTGTAGCTATGCCACGCGAGAAATTAAATCAGTGGCTTTGCCACGTGTGTTTTGTGGCTATGCCACGCGAGAAATTAAATCAGTGGCTTTGCCACGTGTGTTTTGTGGCTATGCCACGTGAGAAATTAAATCAGTGGCTATGCCACGTGTGTTTAGTGGCTGTGCCACGTGCATTATTTTTACTGTGATTTTATCACGTTATTTGAGAAAGCGTTTAACGCGTTATTTTCACATGCTTTGTTAATGCTCTATTGTGAGCCTTTTTACTTCATGTTTTTACATGATTTGAGATATGAGAATATCGTTTTGAGTACTTTCATGCTATGGTTTTCAAATGAGTTTCACATACAAATAAACCTTTTGTGATGTGTATTTTGGTTTATGAAATGAGTTCCTTACCCCCTTTACTGAGCGATTTAGAATCTCACCCTGTTTTCCTTTTTCCCCCAGAGTTCTTCAAGTGAAAAAGGATCTCCCTGCGACGTACGGAGTAGTGGCTAGTGGAGGATTCGAGCTCCAGGCCATATATATTTTATCTTGAGGTATATTTTATCTTTTCATATACCCAGACTATTATTGTAATTGCAGACACTTGATGTATATCATTGTATGGGATGTATTAGGATTAATTAACTTGAGATGGATTAATGTATTTGATATGATATATAAATTTTAGTGATGAGATCCTGAGGAATGATAATTATGATGATGTATGACACTGCACAGGAATGCACCTTTAATTGTGAATTAATAAGTAAAAAGTTTTAAATTAGCCCTATTTTCCGCACTTCCGGGGCGTGACAGAGTTTTCTTGGTATCAGAGCTTAGGGTGTCTAGTACTGTCAGTGTCGGTTAAGTGAAATAGAATACATCCCAAGTGTCTGTAATAGTCTGGTCATGAACTAAAATTGAGGATTGAGATTCCAATCGATTGTGATATGTACGCGCAGGAGACGAGTTGAGATAGAGAATGAGTAAACGACGAGGTCGTTCGAGGAGGCAGGCAGAGTCCCCTCCGCCACCTGTCCCACAACCAGAGAGTCGTAACTCTCGATTTAATCGGATTGAGACCGATGTGAGGCAAGGTTTTGAGCAGATGGCAGCGTTATTCGCACAACACTTTGGAGTTAATGCCTCGGATACTACCCCTACACCACCACAAGGACCTCCCATACCCCCAGTGCCTCCCGTCACCCAGCCTGAGGATAGAAGTATGGTCCGACTAAAGGATTTTCTGAAGATGAATCCACCCGCATTTAGGGGAAAGAAGGATCCTACAGAGGCTGAGGAGTGGTTGACGGAATTGAGAGTTATATTTGATTTTCTGGGGTGCACCGATGCTGAGAGGGTCAGTATGAGTGCCTATATGCTGAAGGGGAGAGCTCGAGATTGGTGGGGTACTACCCAGGGTATTCTGATGTCCCGCCAGGATGTGATTGGTTGGGAAGAGTTCCAGACAGCCTTTAGGACCCAATATGTACCACGAGCCGCCCAGAGAAAGAAACAAGCTGAGTTTTTGAGTTTAGTACAGGGTGACATGTCTGTGGATGACTATGAGAGCCAATTCACAGCGCTATTGAGATATGACCCAGAGACCTTCAAGAGTGAAGAGCTCCGCACAGAGAAGTTTGTGTTTGGGTTGAAGCCTGTCATCAGAGATAGATTGATAGGGCTATGTATTACTGAGTTTGGAGATGCTCTGAGACGAGCACAAGAGATTGAAAGAGGGATTGAGATGGTACAATCTCAAAATGAGCTCAGAGCGGTGAATAGAGATAAGGGCAAGAGGCCAGCACTTTTCCAAATAGAGGCTCGGAGAGGTTCCTTCAGAAGAGGAAGGATTGAGGTGCAGAAGGACAGATTGGAGAGACCCAGAGCCTATCCTATTATCAAGGAGACCCCTCGATATGTCAGGCCGGAGATAAGGTTTTGCAGAGATTGTGGCCGAATGCATGAGGGAAGTTATATTGGGTCGATCCATGGATGTTTTAGATGTGGTGACATGGGTCACAGAGTGAAGGACTGTCCCCAACCTCAGATACCACATGCTCCAGAGCCCACTAGACAATAGCCTCAGAGAGTGGATCCCCGGAGACAGGCCACTACGGCAGAGAAAGGGAAGAAACCTGTGGCACAGGGACGTGTGTTTGCCCTGGATAAGGAGACCGCAGACACTTCGGCAGAAACTATAAGAGGTACACTCTCTGTCTGTAATTATGAGGCTCATGTGTTGATTGATTCAGGATCCACGCATTCGTTTATTTCTGAGCATTTTGCATGTAGATTAAACTTGAAGTTTGAACCTCTAGAATACATACTACATGTAAATACCCATATGCGTGAATCCCAAAGAACTGAGTTAATCTGTAGAGGATGTGAAATAAAGGTGGGAGATAGAGTGATGTTAGCAGATCTAATCATGTTGAATATACATGGGTTTGATGTAAGTCTGGGGATGGATTGGTTGGCAACCAATCGAGTGAGTCTAGACTGCTACACTAAGATTGTAACTTTCTCCCTACCTGAGCCTTACAGTGTACAATTGAGATATTGAGAAAATGAATATGGGGAATTCTAGTAGTAATTTGAGAATTTTGATATTATTTTGGAGAATATTAAATGTGATTGTTCATGTGAAGGTTATGAGACACTCATCTCAGACGATGAGCGGGAACATCCAAGGATTGAGGATATACCTGTGGTTTGCGAATTTCTGGATGTTTTCCCAGATGAATTGTCAAGTTTACCACCAGAGAGAGAGCTAGAGTTTACCATTGATTTGGTGCCAGATACTCAGCTGATCTCTAAACCTCCCTACAGAATGGCATTAGTGGAACTTGAGGAATTGAAGAGACAACTACAGGAGTTATTGGATCAAGGGTTTATTAGACCCAGTGTTTCACCGTGGGGAGCGCCAGTACTATTTGTTAAGAAGAAGGATGGTAGTCTCAGATTATGTGTAGACTACCGCTTGTTGAATAAAGCCACGGTGAAGAATAAATACCCATTGCCCAAGATTGATGATCTACTTGATCAGCTAAGAGGGGCATCAGTCTTTTCTAAGATTGACTTGAGATCGGGCTATCACCAATTGAGGATCAAGGAAGAAGATATTCCAAAGACGACCTTCAGGACGAGGTATGGCCATTACGAATTTCTGGTGATGTCCTTTGGATTGACGAACGCCCCTGCAGCATTTATGAGATTGATGAACGAGGTGTTCAGAGACTATCTAGATAAATTTGTGATAGTCTTTATTGATGATATCCTGGTATACTCTCGGTCGTATGAGGAGCATGCACAGCATTTGTGGTTAGTGCTTCAGATACTTCGAGATAAGCAATTATACGGAAAGCTTAGTAAGTGTGAGTTTTGGCTGAACCGGATAGCTTTCCTTGGTCATATAGTCTCAGAGGAAGGAGTATCAGTGGACCCAAGCAAGGTGGAGGCTGTGCTTAATTGGGAGAGACCGAGGACAGTTACTGAGGTTCGAAGCTTCCTTGGTTTGGCAGGGTATTACAGAAGATTTGTGGAAGGATTTTCAAGGATTGCCACTCCTTTAACTAAGCTCACGCGTAAGGAGACTCCATTTATATGGACTGACCAATGTGAGCTCAGTTTTCAGGAATTAAAGAGGAGATTGACAGCGGCACCTGTGTTAACTATTCCTGAGGGATCAGGAGGATTTTCGGTGTATAGCGATGCATCTCACCAAGGATTGGGGTGTGTGCTTATGCAGCACGGGAGAGTGGTCGCATATGGATTGCGACAGCTGAAGGACCATGAGCGGAATTACCCCACACATGACTTGGAGTTAGCCGTTGTGGTATTTGCTTTGAAGATCTGGCGACACTACTTGTATGGGGAAAGTTCCAGATTTTCACTGATCACAAGAGTTTGAGATATCTATTTGATCAGAAAGAGTTAAACATGAGACAAAGGAGATGGATGGAACTCCTTAAGGATTATGACTGCGAGATTCTATATCATCCGGGTAAGGCGAATGTAGTTGCTGATGCCCTGATCAGGAAGAGTATGATATCTGCTATGATGATCAGGGAATGGGATTTACTGGAGCAGTTCGCCGAACTTCGGATCAGAGTTAAAGAGGTAGAGACTGGATTTTTGGCTAGCCTGCGGATAGAGCCCAGGATCATGGATCAGATTAGAACTGGGCAGCGCAGTGATCAGAGATTGATAGATATGGCTAGCCAAGCTGAGCAGAGTTAGCAGTCGGATCTCACCATCAGTGAGGATGGATTATTGAGGTTCAGAGGACGGATTTTTGTACCGGACAATGATACCTTAAAGAGACAGATACTGAGAGAATCCCACTGCTCGCGATACACCATGCACCCAGGGAGTACTAAGATGTACCGAGACTTGAGAAAGGTGTATTGGTGGAGTGGTATGAAGCGAGACGTGGCAGAGTATGTGGCCAGGTGTTTAGTATGCCAGCAAGTGAAAGCTGAGCATCGGAAGCCCGGAGGACTACTACAGCCTTTACCTGTACCTACATGGAAATGGGAGCATGTCACTATGGACTTTATTATGGGTTTACCGAGGACCCGAAGAGGTCGTGACGCAATATGGGTCATTGTGGATAGATTGACCAAGAGTGCCCACTTCCTTGCCATCAAGAGCACAGATACTGTGGATGTCTTAGCTGAACTGTATGTCAGCGAGATAGCTAGATTACATGGGGCTCCAGTGAGTATTACTTCTGATAGAGATTCCCGGTTTACTTCCAGATTTTGGACCCAGTTTCAGGAGTCCATGGGATCTCGATTGAGTTTCAGTACCGCCTATCATCCTCAGACAGATGGTCAGTCAGAGAGGACTATTCAGACCCTGGAGGATATGTTGAGGGCGTGTACGATGGATTTTAAGGGATCATGGGATGATCACCTGCCCCTAGCAGAGTTTGCATACAATAACAGCTATCATGCGAGTATTGGAATGGCACCTTTTGAGGTTCTATATGGTAGGAGGTGTAGATCCCCTGTAGCTTGGGAAGAAGTCGGTGACAGAAAGATAAATGCTCCCGAGCTTGTTGAGCAAGCCGTACAGAGTGTGAAACTCATATGTGAGAGGTTACGGGCTGCACAAAGTAGACAGAAAAGCTACGCGGATGTGCATAGACGGCCACTCGAGTTTGATGTTGGTGATGCAGTATTTCTCAGAGTATCACCGAGCAAGGGTATCATGCGATTTGAGAAGAAAGGGAAATTGAGTCCTCGATACATAGGACCATTCGAGATTCTTGAGAGAGTGGGAGAGGTAGCTTACAGATTAGCATTACCCCCACAGATGTCCGGAATACACAATGTTTTTCATGTGTCTATGTTGAGGAAGTACCACCCAGACCCTTCCCATGTCATAGAGTATGATGAGATGGACATACAAGAGGATATGAGCTATACTGAGGAACCCGTCCGGATTCTCGATAGAAAGGAGAAGGTACTGAGAACCAAGAGCATCCCATTAGTGAAAGTTTTGTGGAAACATCACTCAATGGAAGAGGCAACGTGGGAACTAGAGAGTCTCATGAAGGAGAAATACCCCCATCTATTTGACTAGTTGAGTTGAATTTGGAGGACCAAATTCTTTTTAAGGTGGGGAGGATGTGAGATCTGAGAATTTCAGACATATTTTATTGATGTAATAAGAATTTGAAGTGTAATTTATTGAGCTAAGTGAAATGTGGGAATTATAATTGGAGATTTATATGTTAAGTGTGTAAAATAAGCATGAAGTATGAGGACAGATCGATCTGGGAGAAGGAGAGATCGATCTGGTGAGTTAAAAATGACGAGGAAGGAAGAATTTGAGGAGCAGATCGATCTCCAATGGAAGAGATCGATCTCTAAATGATTCTATTTGAGAAAGGATCGATCTCATGAGGAAGAGATCGATCTCCAAATGATTCTGTTTGGGAGAAGATCGATCTCCTTAGGAGCAGATCGATCTCATAAAGCCATAAAGAGATCGATCTCACCCCTCGACAGATCGATCTCCTAGGCATAAAATTGCCCAGATCGTCCCCAAATTTCAAAAGCAGATCGATCTCATCAAGAGGCAGATCGATCTCCTACCTCCAGTCTATATAAGGGACCCATGTTTTTCTCCTGCAAACTCACTTTCTCTCTCTTCTAAACCCATTTCCACCGAAAACCTAGCTTTCTCACTCATCCAAATCCCCCATTTCCAGCCGAATCAGCCGTTGTGGCAAGAAGGAAAGTTGTTCCTCATCAAAGGGAGAACAACATACTTGGAAATCGAAGGACGAATCGGATCGAGGCGTGGGTTGTGCGTCTCAAAAGCTTTGGGTAAATTCTAAACTTCGATCCTTCCATTTGAGTTGATTTTGATGATATTGGTGGTTGTCATTGTGTTGAAATAGTTGAGAAAGGATTAGGGATTGATGAAATTGCAATGTAGTTGGAGTAATGTAGATATTTGGTAATTTTGAGAATTTGTGCTATAAATGGAAATGTAGACAATGTGATGAATTAGCATAGATAATTGGCATGAGAAATATAGGACGTTGAGCTATTGTGAATGAGGTTGTAGTTTAGGGTTGAGTTACGAGAACAAAGAGATTTGAGGAGTTATGAGCAATTATGCTCGATTTTGAGAATTGAGGTTTATGAGATAATTGAGTATTGATGTTCTAACATCGTTTGGACAGCTCGGGAGTTCCAGAGTGGAATGCGAGACTAGTCTGTGATACGGGGGAAACGATTGCACTATACGAGGTGCAAAGAGGTAAGGGAAATCTAAACCATTTGTGTATGTGAATTGTAAACTATTTTAGCATGAATTGTGGTTTATAAAACAAGCATGTTGGGTTTTGTGTTGAGATTAAATTGCACACGATTTTATAGCCGGTTGGAGCCCAATGTTTTTATGAGTTTATAACTGGGCTCTACGTTAAGGCAATATTGAGATTTGAGAAATGTGTGCGTGTGCTTTGTCGGTTGGAACTCGATGTTTATTACGTTTTGTGTTGAGTACAAAACGATTTCAAATGAGTTTTATGAGAGAAAAACCATTACGAGTTCTACGTGAAGGCAAACCAGTCTTATGTGATAAGACTTAGGTGTGTAGTTGTGAGTACACACCGGGCATTGCTCTGGTAGCATGTAAGCCCGATTTCTTCTCCGTTCTGGTAATGTGAGAATAACCCATTGGTGGCTGTGCCACGTTGAGAAACCCCATTGGTGGCTGTGCCACGTTATACCCCATTGGTGGCTGTGCCACGTTGAGAAACCCCATTGGTGGCTGTGCCACGTTATACCCCATTGGTGGCTGCGCCACGTTGAGAAACCCTATTCTGTGGCTATGCCAAGCGAGAAATTAAATCAGTGGCTTTGCCACATGTGTTTTGTGGCTACGCCACCCGAGAAATTAAATCAGTGGCTTTGCCACGTGTGTTTTGTGGCTATGCCACGTGAGAAATTAAATCAGTGGCTATGCCACGTGTGTTTAGTGGCTGTGCCACGTGCATTATTTTTACTGTGATTTTATCACGTTATTTGAGAAAGCGTTTAACGCGTTATTTTCACATGCTTTGTTAATGTTCTAGAGTGAGCCTTTTTACTTCATGTTTTTACATGATTTGAGATATGAGAATATCGTTTTGAGTACTTTCATGCTATGGTTTTCAAATGAGTTTCACATACAAATAAACCTTTTGTGATGTGTATTTTGGTTTATGAAATGAGTTCCTTACCCCCTTTACTGAGCGATTTAGAAGCTCACCCTGTTTTCCTTTTCCCCCCAGAGTTCTTCAAGTGAAAAAGGATCTCCCTGCGACGTACGGAGTAGTGGCTAGTGGAGGATTCGAGCTCCAGGCCATATATATTTTATCTTGAGGTATATTTTATCTTTTCATGTACCCAGACTATTATTGTAATTGCAGACACTTGATGTATATCATTGTATGGGATGTATTAGGATTAATTAACTTGAGATGGATTAATGTATTTGATATGATATATAAATTCTAGTGATGAGATCCTGAGGAATGATAATTATGATGATGTATGACACTGCACAGGAATGCACCTTTAATTGTGAATTAATAAGTAAAAAGTTTTAAATTAGCCCTATTTTCCGTACTTCTGGGGCGTGACAGTTGCTCTTAACACCTCAAATTTCTCGATTCTCATAACTCCATCACAAACCACAATCTCGCTCCCAACACCTCAACATTCTATATTTCCTATGCCACATTATCTATGCTAATACACCACATTGTCTAAATCTCCATTTATAGCTCAAAAATTCTTAAATTTACCAAAGTTGCTAAATATCATCATCACTCCAACTACATTGTAATTTCATCAATCCCTAATCATTTTTCAGCTGTTTCAACACAATGCCAACAACTATCATCACCAAAATCATCTCAAATATAACGATCGAAGTTTAGAAATTACCCAAAACTTGTGGAGAGCTTATCTCTTGCCTCGATTCGATCCGTCTTTCGATTTCCAAGTATGTTGTTCTCCCTTGGGTGAGGAACAACTTTCCTTCTTGCCACAACTTCTGATTTGGACGAAAATGAGTGCTTTGGATGAGTGAGAAAGCTAGGGCTCGATGAAAATGGGGGTTGGAAGAGAGAGAAAGTGAAATTGCAGGAGAAAGCAGGGATTCCTTATATAGACTGAGGGTAAGAGATCGATCTGGCTCTTGATGAGATCGATCTGCATTTGAATTTGGGGACGATTTGGTGCAATTTATGCCTAGGAGATCGATCTGTCGAGGGGTGAGATCGATCTCTTTATGGCATTATGAGATCGATCTGCTCCTTGAGGAGATCGATCTCTTCCTCATGAGATCGATCTTCTCTCAAACGGAATCATAAGGAGATCGATCCTCTTCCATTGGAGATCGATCTGCTCCTTAAATTCCTCCTTCCTTGTCATTTTTAACTCACCAGATCGATCTCTCCTTCTCCTAGATCGATCTGTCCTCATAGCTTCATACTTATTTTAAACACTTAACATATAAATCTCCAATTATCATTCCCCGATTCACTTAGCTCAATAAATTATACTTCAAGTTCATATTACATAATTGAAATATGTCTGAAATTCTCAGATCTCACATCCTCCCCACCTTAAAAGAATTTGGTTCTCCAAATTCAACTCAACAGTCAAAGAGATGGGGGTATTTCTCCTTCATGAGGTTCTTTAGTTCCCATGTTGCCTCTTCCCTTGAGTGATGTTTCCACAAAACTTTCACTAATGGGATGCTCTTGGTTCTCAGTACCTTCTCTTTTCTATCGAGAATCCGGATGGGTTCCTCAGTATAGCTCATGTCCTCCTGTATGTCCATCTCGTCATACTCTATAACATGAGAAGGGTCCGGGTGGTACTTCCTCAACATAGACACATGAAAGACGTTGTGTATTCCGGACATCTGTGGGGGTAATGCCAATCTGTAGGCTACCTCTCCCACTCTCTCAAGAATCCCGAATGGTCCTATGTATCGAGGACTCAATTTTCCTTTCTTCCCAAATCGCACGATACCCTTGCTCGGTGATACTTTCAGAAATACTGTATCACCAACATCAAACTCGAGTGACCGTCTACGCACATTCACGTAGCTTTTCGGTCTATCCTGTGCAGCCCGTAGCCTCTCACATATGAGTTTCACACTCTGTACAGCTTGCTCAACAAGCTCGGGAGCATTTATCTTTCTGTCACCGACTTCTTCCCAAGCTACAGGGGATCTACACCTCCTACTATATAGAGCCTCAAAGGGTGCCATTCCAATACTTGCATGATAACTGTTATTGTACGCAAACTCTGCTAGGGGCAGGTGATCATCCCATGATCCCTTAAAATCCATCGTACACACCCTCAACATATCCTCCAGGGCCTGAATAGTCCTCTCTGACTGACCATCTGTTTGAGGATGATAGGCGGTACTAAAACTCAATCGAGATCCCATGGACTCCTGAAACTGTTGGAAGTAAACCGGGAATCTCTATCAGAAGTAATACTTACTGGAGCCCCATGTAATCTAGCTATCTCGCTGACATAAAGCTCATCTAAGGCATCCACAATATCAGTGCTCTTGATGGCAAGGAAGTGGGCACTTTTGGTCAATCTATCCACAATGACCCATATCGCATCGCAACCTCTTCGGGTCCTCGGTAAACCCATAATAAAATCCATGGTGACATGCTCCCATTTCCATGTAGGTACAGGTAAGGGCTGTAGTAGTCCTCCAGGCTTCCGATGCTCAGCTTTCACTTGCTGGCATATTAAACACCTGGCCACATACTCTGCCATGTCTCGCTTCATACCACTCCACCAGTACACCTTTCTCAAGTCTCGGTACATCTTAGTACTCCCTGGGTGCATGGTGTATCGTGAGCAGTGAGATTCCCTTAGTATCAGTCTCTTTAGGGTATCATCGTTCGGTACACAAATTCATCCTCTGAATCTCAACAATCCATCCTTACTGACTGTGAGATCCGACTGCGAACTCTGTTCAGCTTGGCTAACCATATCTATCAACCTCTGATCACTACGCTGCCCAGTTCTAATCTGATCCATGATCCTGGGCTCTATCCGTAAGCTAGCCAAAAATTCAGTCTCTACCTCTTTAATTCTGATCTGCAGTTCGGTGAACTGCTCTAACCAATCCCATTCCCTGATCATCATAGCAGATATCATACTCTTCCTGCTCAGGGCATCAGCAACTACATTCGCCTTACCTGGATGATATAGAATATCGCAGTCATAATCCTTAAGGAGTTCCATCCATCTCCTTTGTCTCATGTTTAACTCTTTCTGATCAAAGAGATATCTTAAACTCTTATGATCAGTGAAGATCTGGAATCTTTCCCCATATAAGTAGTGTCGCCAAATCTTCAAAGCAAATACCACAGCGGCTAACTCCAAATCATGCGTGGGGTAATTCCGCTCATGGTCTTTCAATTGTCGCGATCCATATGCGACCACTCTTCCGTGCTGCATAAGCACACACCCCAATCCTTGATAAGATGCATCACTATACACCAAAAATCCTCCTGATCCCTCAGGAATAGTTAACACAGGTGCCGCTATCAATCTCCTTTTTAACTCCTGAAAACTGAGCTCACATTGATCAGTCCATATGACTGAAAACTGAGCTCACATTGATCAGTCCATATGAACGGAGTCTCCTTACGCGTGAGTTTAGTCAAAGGAGCGGCAATCCTTGAAAATCCTTCCACAAATCTTCTGTAATACCCTACCAAACCAAGGAAGCTTCGCACCTCAGTAACTGTCCTCGATCTCTCCCAACTAAGCACAGCTGCTACTTTACTTGGATCCACTGATACTCCTTCCTCTGAGACTATATGACCAAGGAAAGCTATCCGGTTCAGTCAAAACTCACACTTACTAAGCTTTCCATATAATTGGTTATCTCGGAGTATCTGAAGTAGTAACCACAAATGCTGTGCATGCTCCTCATACAACCGAGAGTATACTAGGATATCATCAATAAAGACTATCACAAATTTATCTAGATAGTCTCTGAACACTTCGTTCATCAACCTCATAAATGCAGCAGGGGCGTTCGTCAATCCAAAGGACATCACCAGAAATTCATAATGGCCATACCTTGTCCTGAAGGCCGTCTTGGGAATATCTTCTTCCTTGATCCTAAATTGGTGATAGCCCGATTTCAAATCAATCTTAGAAAAGACTGATGCCCCTCTTAGTTGATCAAGTAGATCATCAATCCTGGGTAGTGGCTATTTATTCTTCACCGTGGCTTTATTCAACAGCCGGTAGTCTACGCATAATCTTAGACTACCATCCTTCTTCTTGACAAATAAAACTGGTGCTCCCCACGGTGAAACACTGGGCCTAATGAACCCTTGATCCAATAACTCCTGTAGTTGTTTCTTCAATTCCTCAAGTTCCACTAATGCCATCCTGTAGGGAGGTTTAGAGATCGGCTGAGTATCTGGTACTAAATCAATGGTAAACTCCAGCTCTCTCTCTTGTGGCAAGCCTGGCAGCTCATCTGGAAAAACATCCGAGAATTCACACACCACAGGTATATCCTCAATCCTCGGATGTTCCCGCTCATCGTCTGAGATGAGTGTTTCTAACCTTTACATGAACAATCATATTTAATACTCTCAAAAATAATATTAGAAGTCTCAAATTACTTACTAGAATTCCACATATTCATTTCCTCAATATCTCAACCGTACAATGTAAGGTTCAGGTAGGGAGAAAGTTACAATCTTAGTGTAGCAGTCTAAACTCACTCGATTGGTTACCAACCAATCCATCCCCAGAATTACATCAAACCCATGTATATTCAACATGATTAGATCTGCTAACATCACTCTATCTCCCACCTTTATTTCACATCCTCTACAGATTAACTCAGTTCTCTGGGATTCACGCATAGGGGTATTTACATGTAGTACATACTCTAGAGGTTCAAACTTCAAATTTAAAGTACATGCAAAATGCTCTGAAATAAACGAATGCGTGGATCCTGGATCTATCAATACATGAGCCTTATGATTACAGATAGAAAGTGTACCTCTTATTGTTTCTGCTGAAGTGTCCACAGTTTCCTTATCCAGGGCAAACACACGTCCCTGTGCCACAGGTTTCTTCCCTTTCTCTGCAGTAGTGGCCCGTCTCTGGGGATTCACTCTCTGAGGCTGCTGTCTAGTAGGCTCCGGAGCATGTGGTATCTGAGGTTGAGGACAGTCCTTCACTCTGTGACCCATGTCACCACATCTAAAACATCCACGGATCGACCCAGTACAACTTCCCTCATGCGATCGACCACAATCTCTACAAACCCTTATTTCTGGCCTGCCATATCGAGGGGTCTCCTTGATAATGGGATAAGCTCTGGGTCTCTCCAATCTGCCCTTCTGTACCTCAATCCTTCCTCTCCTGAAGGAACCTCTCCGAACATCTGCTTGAGACATCGCTGGCCTCTTGCCTTTGTCCCTAATCACTGCTCCAAACTCATTCTAGGACTGTACAATTTCAATTCCCCTCTCAATCTCTTGTGCTCGTCTCAAAGCATCTCCAAACTCAGTAATACACAACCCAATCAATCGATCTCTGATGATGGGCTTCAATCCATACACAAATCTCTCTGTACGAAGCTCTTCATTCTTGAAAGTCTCTGGATCATATCTCAGTAGAGCGGTAAATCGGCTCTCGTAATCATCTATAGACATATCACCCTGTACCAAACTCAAAAACTCTGCTTGCCTCCTTCTCTAGGAAGCTCGTGGTACATATTGGGCTCTAAAGGCTATCTGGAACTCTTCCCAACCAATCACATCCTGGTGGGACATCAAAATACCCTGGGTAGTACCCCACCAATCTCGAGCTCTCCCTTTCAACATATAGGCACTCATACTGACCCTCTCAGCATCGGTGCACCCTAGATAGTCGAATATAACTCTCAACTCTGTCAACCACTCCTCAGCCTCTGTAGGATCCTTCTTTCCCCTAAATGCAGGTGGATTCATTTTCAAAAAGTCCTTCAGTCAGACCATACTTCTGTCATCAGGCTGAGTGACGGGAGGCATTGGGGGTATGGGAGGTCCTTGTGGTGGTGTAGGAGTAGTACCCGAGGCATTAACTCCAAAGTGTTGCATGAATAACGCTGTCATCTGCTCAAAACCTTGCCTCACATCGGTCTCAATCCGATTAAGTCGACAGTTAGGACTCTCTGGTTGTGGGACAGGTGGCGGAGGGGACTCCGCCTGCCTCCTCGAACGACCTCGTCGTTTACTCATTCTCTATCTTAACTCGTCTCCTGCGCGTACATATCAAAATAGATTGAAATCTCAATCCTCAGATTCAGTTCATGACCAGACTATTACAGACACTTGGGATGTATTCTATTTCACTTAACCGACACTGACAGTACTAAACACCCTAAGCTCTGATACCAAGAAAACTCTGTGACGCCCTGGAAGCGCGGAAAATAGGGATAATTTAAAACTTTTTACTCATTAATTCACAATTAAGGGTGCATTCCTGTGCAGTGTCATACATCATCATAATTATCATGCCTCAGGATCTCATCATAATATAGTATATATTGTATTATATACATTACTCAATTCCAAGTTAATTAATCCTAATACATCATGTACATCATTGTACAATAAGTGTCTGTAAATATAACTCTAGTCTGGGTACATGAATATTAAATATCTACCTCAATACACAAAATAAGGCCTGGAGCTCACGTCCTCCACTAGCCTCTAACCCGTACGCCGCAGGGAACTCACTTCACTTGAAGCGATCTGGGGGAAGTGAAAACAGGGTGAGCTTCCAAATTGCTCAGTAAGGGAACTCAGTTATATAAACCATATCACACATCACAAATATGTATTTGTTTATGAAGCTCATTTGAAATCGTAGCATGAAAGTTCTCAAAACATCATCATCTCATAACTCATAAATCATGTGAAAACATGAAGGAAAAAAGGCTCAATATCGAGCACTCACAAGCATGTGTAAATATATGCGATAATGGCTGTTCTCAAAATACGTGATAAAAATCACCTCAGTAAATAACACGTGACAAGGTCACAAAACACAACTCATGTGTAAAACGAGACTAGGCAATAAAACTCAATTAAAACCCGTCATGGCACATCAAATATGTAATCTCGTCTGGGTGCGCATCCCAGGCATCCTCGTATAGAGGGAACGTCGACAATATGGTCGTCTGCATGGTATATTGGACTTATATGTTACCAGAACAAGGCCCGACCTTACATGCTACAAGAGCAATGCCTCGCCTCATGCACACTATCACGTGGTCCCTGGGTCGGTTCCCAAATGGCCCACTCTCTCGGTTTACATGCTACCAAAGCAAGGCCACCTAGCGTTACCAAAACGAGGGTCATCTCTCGTTACCAAAACGGAGGCATCTCTCGTTACCAAAATGGAGGAATATCGGACTTAGATGCTACCAGAGCAAGGCCTCCCAACGCTACCAAAGCGGAGGAATAATCAGACTTACATGCTACCAGAGCAAGGCCTCCCAACGCTACTAAAGCGGAGGAATAATCAGACTTACATGTTACCAGAACAAGGCCTGTGGTCCCTGGGTCGGTTCCCAGGTATCCCACTATATCAGTCTTACATGCTACCGGAGCAAGGCCCGATGTGTATTCAACATGACACGCCTAAGTCTCAATCATTAGCCATTATCTTATAAAACGTTATGCCTTCACGTAGAACTCATAATGGTTTTCTATCATAAAACTCATTTAAAACATTTGTGTACTCAACACAAAACATATTAAAACCGAGTTCCAACCGGCAAAACACGCACACATTTTCTCAAATCTTAATATCGCCTTAACGTAGAGCCCAATTTGCTTTTCATGCAAACTCAAAGGTTTATAAAGCAATTTCACACTCAGCTTATAAACTCATAAAATAATGGGCTCCAACCGGCTATAAAAACTGTGTGCAATTATATCACAACACAACACCAAACATGCTTGTATTCTCAAATCGTGGTTCATGCTACAAACAGTTCATCAAAACATATACACAAATGGTTTAGTTTTCCCTTACCTCTTCGCACCTCGTATAGTGCAATCGTTTCCCCCATATCACGGACTAGTCTCGTATTCCACTCTGGAACTCCCGAGCTATCCAACGATGTTAAAACATCAATACTCATTATCACTTTAACCTCAATTCTCAAAATCGAGCATAGTTGCTCATAACACCTCAAATTTCTCAATTCTCATAACTCCATCACAAACCACAATCTCGCTCCCAACACCTCAACATTCTATATTTCCTATGCCACAATATCTATGCTAATACACCACATTGTCTAAATATCCATTTATAGCTCAAAAATTCCTAAATTTACCAAAGTTGCTAAATATCATCATCACTCCAACTACATTGTAATTTCATCAATCCCTAATCATTTTCAGCTATTTCAACACAATGCCAACAACTATCATCACCAAAATCATCTCAAATATAAGGATCGAAGTTTAGAAATTGCCAAAAACTTATGGAGAGCTTATCTCTTGCCTCGATCCGATCCATCTTTCAATTTCTAAGTATGTTGTTCTCCCTTGGGTGAGGAACAACTTTCCTTCTTGCCACAACTTCTGATTTGGACGGAAATGAGTGCTTTGGATGAGTGAGAAAGCTAGGGCTCGGTGAAAATGGGGGTTGGAAGAGAGAGAAAGTGAAATTGCAGGAGAAAGCAGGGATTCCTTATATAGACTGAGGGTAGGAGATCGATCTGGCTCTTGATGAGATCGATCTGCATTTGAATTTGGGGACAATTTGGGGCAATTTATGCCTAGGAGATCGATCTGTCGAGGGGTGAGATCGATCTCTTTATGGCTTTATGAGATCGATCTGCTCCTTGAGGAGATCGATCTTCTCCCAAACAGAAACATTTGGAGATCGATCTCTTCCTCATGAGATTGATCTTCTCTCAAATAGAATCATAAGGAGATCGATCCTCTTCCATTGGAGATCGATCTGCTCCTTAAATTCCTCATTTCTTGTCATTTTTAACTCACCAGATCGATCTCTCCTTCTCCCAGATCGATCTGTCCTCATAGCTTCATACTTATTTTAAACACTTAACATATAAATCTCTAATTATCATTCCCCAATTCACTTAGCTTAATAAATTATACTTCAAGTTCATATTACATAATTGAAATATGTCTGAAATTCTCAGATCTCACACAACTCCTCTCCACTAGTCACGGTTTAAAAGAATCTAGCAACAGCTTTAGCTAATTCATGGCAAACCGAGAGCAATGAAAAAATTAAAACTTGAAAATTAAGGGAAACTGAGGGCTACCTAGGAGAAATAAAAGTTTTTCAACTAAAAACTTAAGCAATTCCTTTGCAAACCGAGAGTTACTAGGGGTTAAGCTATGTAAATAACTCTTGAAAAATAAAAGAACTAGATTTAACAGAACTGAGAAGAAGGATGAGCAAATGAGGCTGCAATTAAAACATGAAAAGCTATTCATCAAAGATAACAAATGAAGATTAACAGTAAAATAGAAAATGGTTTTCGGGAAAAGCTTCTAAAAATAAAAACTAAACTAATCTAACTAAGCTACTCTAACAGTACTTCTACACTAACACTACTCCTAACTTACATTGCATTCCCTACTCCTACTTACATTACTTTTCAATTACCATCCTTTCCTATTTATACACACACTAGGGGTAAAATTGTAATTTTTCTATCCTAGATGAGTTGGCATTGTTTGGCCACTTGTCTTCACACTATTGGCTCCTTGAAAAGATATTTCCATGTCATCTGTCTTCTTATCCAATTGGATGTGCTAGGTGGCATGGCTCGTGTTGTCTGCGTGGTCCAATCTCGATTTTAGCCCAATTTCAGTCCATTTTCTATCGAAATATTTAAAATTCATCTGGATTTAATTTATCTGTAAACATGAGAATTTTAATTAAATAAGGGGATAATTAACAAAATAAATTAGGGATTTAAATAATTAATTAGAAAATTAAGCACAAATAATTCTAAAAAAATAGAATTATCACAACTCCCACCAGTTGCAAAGGTATAAGATTTGTATACACACAAGTATTTTGTATCTATTATAATGTATCACATGGTTACAAATCGAGAATGTAAACAGTGGTATGGGGGATGTTATGTAAAGATATTATTATACAATTGATTTTGTATATCGACACACACCTAGGAGTGTGAATTAAAGTTTTAAATATTCCACTGTAAAACTTATGAAATTTTAGTAATTGTATCGTCTCACAGCCCAATCGTAGTAGCGTAAGTATGGGTAAAGGGCACCCGGAAGTGGGGTGTGACATAAGGCCTATAAGCTAGCGCTACCACCTGAGCTAACAGGCATTCATAATGTCTTCCACATCTCTATGTTACAGAATTACCACTCGGATCCGACGCATGTGATAAGATATGAGCCATTAGAGCTCAATGAGAACATGACATATGTTGAAGAGCCGATTCGGATATTGGATAGAAAGAAGAAGGTATTGAGATCCAAGACGATCCCCCTAGTGAAAGTTCTTTGATAGAACCACACTGCAGAAGAAGCTATGTGAAAGTTAGAGAGTTTGATGCAGGAAAAATATCCTGAGCTATTTATGGACTGATTTGGTTTTAATTTGGAGGACCAAATTTTCTAAGTGGGGGAGAATGTGAGACTCCATATATGTATAACTTTTTAATATATGTAAATGAAATTATAAGACAAATGATTTTAAATCATGCAACTGTGAATGAATTGCAAATAAGAATGAATGAGCATCATGGGTGCATGTAAAGGTTAAATAAAGGCTGAATTGGCCACAAACTAAACGAATAGAACCTAAAGCATCCGGACTAGAGATAAAGATTTAAAACATGGAGCGATAAAGCATGGATTACGAAAATGTGTACCGATTCTGATTTCCAAGCAAATATACACAACTTCCATAACACAGAAATCATAAGAAATAAGTTTCTCTATGCGTGAAGTAGGATTGAAATGCAAAATAAGTATTAGAGCAATGGATGAGAATTCACCTTTGGAAAATCTACAAAAATGCTACAGATGGGAGGCCAGGTCGATCTCCCATTAAGTGCAGATCAATCCCCTGTGCAAAACAGGGCAATTTCATGTGAAATAGCCAAGGTAAGATCGACCTCCCTATCAAGCAGATCGATCTCCCCAATGACCAGATCGATCTACATTTGCCTCTGCCAAGCCCAGATCAATCCTCCTTTAAGTGTAAATCGATCTTCTTAAGCTACTGCCAAAGAGAGATCGATCTCTTCCCCATTGAACAGATCGATCTCACCCTATAATGCCTGAACATTTTAAGAGCAAAAACTAAAAGCAGATCAATTCCCTACCTAACTAAATCAATCTCCTTACCTTTTTTCTATATAAACCCGATGATAAAAAGCTTTAATCTTTAAGAAACTTGATCTCTCTCCATTTTCACCCAAATACTAAGATTTCTCTCTCTAGAATCCCACCTTTTTCATAAAGATTTGAGAAAAAGACATTAGAGCAAAGTTGTTTACCTTGGGTAGGAGAACAACGTATCTTGAAGTCAACATCCAACTTATTGGATGGAAGGATCTAAGGAGTCTTCCAAACTTGGAAGAGAAGAAAGTCAAGCCCGATAAGTTTCTAATGCACCAACTCCAAATGTGTTTACCAAAATGATGCTATGGGTAAATTGGTGTACATTTCAATGGTTGAAACTACCTAGGATATAATGAACCAACAATGACCTAGAATAGGATGGTGTGAGAAATGAAATATGGTGGAGTTAATGATGAATGTGATATCTTAAGGTGATAATGGTGTTGTGAGTATGATTTTAAGATGGTGGTGTGAAATGAATTGTGAGATTGACCAAATGGTAAAATCTACATATATGGCATTGGTGAAATGTATGAATGAATGAGAGAATTAAGGGTAGAGTATGCATTCCCAAGTGCCTAATAAGTAACTAATGGAGTTACTAGATAAATTGGCTAGAAATGGCATAACAATGGTAAAATGCAATAGTGGGCCAACCTTAACAAAAAAAAGACTCAATGAGATATGCTGATTAGTTGAAGTCAAAATATGAGTGAGCAACATTAACTCGAGTGATTGGTAAATGTCATGTAGCTCCCGAAGACATGTTCGGAGTAAGTTGAGCCCAATCGCGAGAGACGGGAAAAGAAGAGAGTCGCTTTTAAGTAAATCGAGGTAAGGGAATTGTGTGGACTCTTAGAGATATCGGTGCGCATTTTGGGCACATTATGGTTTCCTAGAATATTTGTGGTAGTAGGAATGAAATAGGTGTTTGAAGGGAAAAGAAAGGGAATTTGAGAAATGTACATGAAAACAAGAGCATGATGCTTTGAAAATCCCTTTTATTTCTTTTTAGCAAGTGATTGGTAGGTTGGCTAGCATTTTAAATAATTTGCACAAGAAATAACTTGATCTAGTTTTATAACCATGTTTTGCAAGGAATGAGCCACCTACATGAGTTTGTGGAAATGAAAACATGCTAGAGCGTTGCTCGCATGAGATTTGACATGGTTATACATGCATTAGTGCTGGAGCAATTGCTCGCACTAGAGTTTTACATTGGTCTTATGACATTGTGCTGGAGCCTAGCTCGCACTAGTTTTCATACGAGTTTTGACATGGTGTTGGAGCATAGCTTGTACTAGTTGTCCATTATACTTATTGCCATGCTTGAGACTACTTGCACGTGGTTTTATGACATGTTGGGAGACTTGCTTGGAGCTTCAGGTAGGCTGTGTGCCATGCCGATTAAATAGGCTTGCACGTGCGCATTGAGATGTGGTAGAATATATTGTGATGATATGGGTCCACGGAGTATGTTGTGCCGTGCAGGTAGCATGGCGTATGTTGTACCATGTGTGATATTATATATGCTGTCTTCGAATGATGGATTCTGCTATGGATCGACGGGTTGGACCTGACCCACCTCCCGTACGGAAGTAGATAGAGGTGATACCCTACACACTAGGATCCATGTAGCCTGGGATCACAAAGGATATGGCCATAGTCCTAGAAGATATTTCCCTTATTATATTGTATGCCTATCTCACATGTCTATTGATGAATGATAGATCCATGTTTTTGAAATGTGTTTTGTGGGTCAGGATAGTCCATGGGAGGGGCCGAGTCCTGATGAGTGAATGATTTTGTATTGGCTTGTGTTATGAATTGGAAATGTTTTTTTTTAGTGCACGTTGCATGATGATTTACAATGCTTTGACCTTGATTACACATGATGATTTTTCCATGCTAAGCTTTAATAACTGTGTACTGATTTATATAGCATGATTTGCTTTACATGGCATAGACACAAGCATGAGCACACGTTTTGAAGTATGACAATAAATATGTGATTTAAGCATGGCATCACGATCACGTAGATAGCGCAATTATCTACCTGTTCGCATGATTGCCTTATTGAGCTCGTGGTTTGCTCACCCCTTTATTTTTCCCCTCTACAGAGCATTTACAGTAGATAGAGAGAGCGACTGAGAATTGGATTTTTGGTGTTCGCTGCATCCCATCACACGAGGTATACACATTTGTATGGTTTTTGTATCTAGATATGTACAAGCACAGTAATATATTTTAATGTAATTTTGGGGATGTAGAGAGTTTGTAAACACCTGTAAATGATAACTCTGATTAAGAAATACAAGTGTTTACTTTTAAATGAATTGAAATTTTAAATGATTTGGTTGGATGAGATTGACATCGATACACAGCCCAACTGTTGGTGGTGTAGCCGTTCACGATCAGATAAAGAAAAGGTAAAGATTAATCAATAAATAACGGGTCAAATATTAAATTTAAAAATAGCCAAAATTTGTAGTGGATTTTGGTGGTTTGAGGGTCGTGACACTAGAGTATATTGACTGCCATCCATCCAATGTTCAGTTGGGAGACTTTGAATCAGCCTTCAAGACCCAGTATATCCCTTGCACTGCCCAGAGGAAGATGCAAGCAAATTTTTTGAGTCTAGTACAGGGCAGCTTGATAGTCGACGAATATGAGAATCGGTTCAACCCCTTGTTGAGATATGATCCGGAGACTATCAAGGATGAGGAGCGCTGAACAAAATGGTTTGTTTATAGGTGAGACCAACCATTCGATATAGATTGATGGGGCTCTGTCCTACTGAGTTTAATGATGCTCGAAGACAGGCACAAGAAGTTGAGAGGGGACTAGAGTTGATATAGTCCCAGTATGAGTCTCGAGTGATAACCGGGAATAAGGGTAAGAGACTTGTGGTTTCCCACGTCGACTTCAGGAGGGGTCCTTTTAAGAGACAAATGGTCGAGGGACCTATAGGGAGAGTTGATAGACCCAGAGTTCCTCCCATTACTATGGAGACCCCTCAAGGTGTTAGACCCGACACTAAGATCTGTAGAGACTGTGGTCGGTCGCATGAGGGTACTTGTTTCCAGATACTACGAGGATGTTTCAGGTGTGGGGTTATCGGTCACAAGGTGAAGGATTGCCCGTAGCCATAGAGACCACATCCTCAAGAGCCTCCTCGACTACAGCTATAGAGAGTAATCCCCAGAGATAGGCCACAGCTGCTAATAAGGGAAAGAAGTCTGTCACTGAGGGGTGTGTATTTGCTTTGGATAGGGAGACTACAGACACTTCATCTGAGCCTATACGAGGTACACTTCTTGTCTGTAATCATGAGGCTCGCGTATTGTTTGACCAAGGATCAACATATTCTTTTATTTCAGTACACTTTGCATGTAAATTGAATTTAGAGCCTAAACCCCTAGCTCATATTTTACATGTAAGCACACCTATGCGTGAATCGCAGAGTACTGATATGGTATGTAGAAAGTCTGAGATTAAGGTGGGAGATAAGATAATGTTAGTAGATCTAGCTTTATTAAATATGTGTGATTTTGATATGATTCTAGGGATGGATTGGTTAGCGGCCAATAGTGTGAGTTTAGACTGCTACACTAAGACTGTAACTTTCTCCTTACCTGAAAAATTTAATGTCCGTTGGAATGTTAAGGAATGAAAATGTGTGAAGATTTTTGTGAGAAATCTTTTTTGATATAATTATGATTTCTTTAAAATGCTGATTAGATTATTGATGTGAAGGTTACATCGCACTCATCTTTGATATCAGTTGGGAACCTCCAAGGATAGAGAACAAATCGGTAGTATGCGAGTTTCTGGATGTGTTACCAGATGAGTTACCGGGTTTACCACCGGAGAGAGAGCTGGAGTTCACTATCAATTTAGTGCCAGATACCCAGCAAATCTCTAAACCTTTCTATAGGATGGCATTGGTTGAATTGGAAGAGTTACAGAAATAGTTGCAAGAGTTGCTTGAACAGGGTTTTATTAGACCCAGTGTGTCACCATGGGGAGCTCCGATTTTGTTTGTGAGGAAGAAGGATGGTAGCTTCAGATTGTTTATAGACTACAAACTACTGAACAAGGCTATGGTGAAGAACAAATACCCCTTACCAAGGATAGAAGACTTGTTTGATCAGTTGAGAGGGGCTTCTGTATTTTCTAAGATTGTCTAAAGATCGGGATATCACCGGTTAAGAATCAGGAAAGAAGATATTCTAAAAACAGCCTTCAAAACTAGGTATGGCCATTATGAATTCTTAGTGATGCCCTTTGGTTTGACAAATGCCCCATGCTACTTTCATGAGTTTGATGAATGAGGTATTTCAAGACTATTTAGATTGGTTTGTGATAGTCTTCATTGATGATATCCTTATATATTCTTGGTCCTAAGAGGAAGACGCACAACATTTGAGGATTGTGCTTCAGATACTCCGAGACAAGCAGTTGTATGGAAAGCTTAGTAAAAGTGAGTTTTGGTTGGATCAGATAGCTTTCCTTAGCCACATTGTCTCTAGGGACAGAGTGTCAGTTGATTCGTCCAAGGTAGAGGCTGTACTTAATTGGGAGAGATCGAGGACAGTTAAAGAAATTCAGAGTTTTCTGGGACATGCAAGATATTACAGGAGGTTTGTTGAGGGATTCTCCAAGAGTCCAGCTCCTCTGACTAAGCTTACATACAAGGATGTTCCGTTTCTATCACGCCCTTCTCCCACACACAACCTACCAATATCAACATAAATTTATTGCATTTCACTTACCTCTTCCTTCTGTCATCACTTAACACCAAATAGTTGGGTTATGATTCGATATTAGTCAACCATTCACATTCATCCATAACATACATAGAATTAAATATTCTTTTCGATAATATAAACCTCGTACATAAATACAATTATTTGTATATATACATCCCGACCGTACATTAGTTTACATAACTGTGCTTTTACAATGTTCAATAAAAAATATTCGAGTGTGTATACCTCTAGCAAGATGGATATGCAGCGGATCAGGGAATATCAGTCCTCAGCCGTGTCCACCTACTGTGAATGCTCTGAAAAGAAGGAAATAATAAGGGGGTGAGCTCACAGGTCAGTAAGGAAATTAGGCAAGCAAGTAGATAACCGCACTATCTACAAAATACAATACTTACGCCTTGAAACCTTTTCCTTACCCAATTGTAACTAAAGCATGCATCTCTCTCAAAGATTTATGCAATATATATATATACATAGATACAAAACATTAGTTATAAAACTGGAAATATGCTGGTTTAGCAACCTCAGCATTTTATGTACAATATTACATTTCTCATGTAATTTCACACAAATCACATTTATCATGTCGTTCATTTAAATCAAAATCATATGGCATTCATCATGTTTAAAAACATGGAAATATGGGCCTCACCCATCCCTCGGGTTATCCTTTTCACAATTCACAAACTCACATGTTTATATCATAAAACCATGTGCTAATTCATTCAAGAAATCTTAATATACATAGCATGAAAAGAAAATCGAGATAGGTGATTACATGTTTCGAGTGTATGGCCATAACTCATTTTTCGTGATCCCAGGCAACACAGTACTCGGTGTGCGGGGTCTCACAATTGCTGTAATGGGAGGTGGGTCAAATCTCTATCGTCAGCTCTCAATTCAACTGAGGACCTGATCACAGAGCACACCAGATCCCACTGGATCCCGCTCCCATTGCTAATCAATCCTATCATAGTACATCAAGTACTCACGGTACAGTGTCCTCCATGTGACATACACGGTACGCAGTACTCCATGAACCCTATCTCAAAGTGGGATGCTCGCCATGAGTTTTAGTCCTCTTACCTTGGATATACCTCATAGTCGGGATGCTCGCCATAAGTCTTAGTCCTCATACCATAGGTTATTTCGATAACCTTCGGCCCTATCTCAAAATATTGCATGTGTGAGCATATATATATGGGTACGACACACAGTCAGCATAGGCTCTCAACATGGCTGTTTCATGCTCTTTTCAAATCCGGCACGTGTGAGTAAAACTCCCAACACGACCATATCAAATAATGTAACTCTAGTGTGAGCAATGCTCCCAGCATTATATCATATTAAACTCTAGTATGAACAAAGCTCCTAATACTCTATAATGTATAATACATGAAATCTGAGTATGAGCTAAGCTCTCAGTACTTTATCATGTAAAACTGAGCATAAGCATAACTCCCAATACTTTATAATGCATCAATTACAAAACTGAGTACGAGTAACGCTCCCAGTACTCTACATGCATAAATTGCATTAAAATGTAGTACGAGTAAACACTCAAGTACTATGTGATGTATATCTCAAAATATAGTGCCAGTAATCTCTAGCACTTATGGTTTTCACACAAAACCTAATAAATGGCTATTCAAATCACAATTCACCCGAGTAAATTAAATCTGCACTAAAATGTGCATGTTTTTGTATATACTATGAAAACATTAGTCATTCTATCATGCAACCATGCATTTTAGTCACAACATGCTTCTATGGTATTTTCACCCTATTTTTGGATAAAACACACTTATCCTCATTGATTTCTATCACAACATCATGCCTACTCATGGAATTCATATAGCATATAATATCAAAATGCTATTCAAAATATGTGTAGCTACCTCTGCTACTCACGAAATTCCCTTACCTCGGATCACGTTAAATGATCTCTCTTCCTCGTTTTCGCTCACTCAAGCAGTCCGATCAGCTTCTAATGTGATTTTCGAAGCTGTTTTACGTATTTACGTTAGTATACCATATTATACTTGTTTCATTTGCCAAATCTCAATTCCATGCATCATTTTCATTATTCTCTCCCAATATGGTATTATACCATATTTTCCATAGAGCTATATTCATTCTTCCTTATTTCCAATTGATGCATTTCATAAGATTAACTTAAAATCTTCGGTACATGCATAATCCATCATTAAATTCAAACAAACACCATTTTCTTATCATTTTCTCACTTTCATGCCAATATCTAGGTCATGCTCATTTTTCATGATCCTTTCATTTCCAACCATTCATACATATACCAATAAACTCATCAATACACCTAGTTTAACATATATCAACTTGGTGCATTACATCTTACCTAGCTGAGATTTCCTTCCTTTTTCACCAAATTGGTACAAATCCTCCTTGCTCTTGAAATCCTTGATTTAAATCTCTTGTTTCCAAGTATGTTGTTCTCCTCTTTGCCAAGAACAACTTTACTCAACAGAATCTCACTCAAAACTGATTACAAACTGAAGTTCTCTGGTATTGAAAGGTTAGGTTACACTTTTGCTCTAGAATGGAATAGTTTCTCTCGTGAAAACTGAAGTGCAGAAGTCCAGTATTTATAGAATTGTCTCTATGAGATCGATCTGCCCTCCAAATGAGATCGATTTGCCCTACATTTTTCCTCTTGAAACTGACCTTTCAGACCTAAAGAGATCAATCTGCCTCTAAGCATGAGATCGATCTATTCCAAGCAGTAGCTTAAGGAGATCGATCTGCTTCAAGGGTGAGATCGATCTCTCCAAGTCAGTAGCATTTGGAGATCGATTTAGCCCTTCAGGGGATCGATTCCTTCTACACAGAATACTTAGCAGATCAATTTAGCCCCATTGGAGATTAATCTGCCCTGTTCCATTGCTCAAATAAGAGCATTTTTGGCTCTTCCAGATCGATCTTTCCTTCAATGAGATCCATCTGGCATTCATATTTTTTAGATTTTGCTGCAGTTTTCTGCAGTAACTCACACAAAACATCCTAAATTTTGCTGTCATAGCCATTTTCTTATCCAACCACCTTTAAGGCTTAAAAATGACATTCATTCATACTTTATATACATTAAAACTTGTGTGCATTCATTATATAACCAAAGGTATACAATGCAAAACCAAATGAAAGTACAAAGATTTACGCAACTCATGCAACTTAATTCCATTTTACCACACCTCTCAAAACCCAATATATTCACATTCCACTCATGGAAATATCCTTCTTACACTCGTTATACACTTTAAAATTTGCGTGTATTCATTTCACAATCCAATATACACCTTACATAATCAAATGGGAGTTTACAAAAATTAAGGGTATTACATATGAATTTAAGGGTCTTACAATCCTCCCCACCTTAAGAAAATTGGTCCTCCAAATTAGAACCAAGTTACTTTACAAACAATTGGGGATATCTCTCTTGCATCAGACTCTCTAGTTCCCAAGTAGCTTCCCCTAAAGTGTGATACTGCCAAAGAATCTTCACTAACCCGATAGTCTTATTCCTTAAGACTTTCTCCTTTCTATCCAGTATCTGAATCGGTCTCTCTACATATGTCAAATCATCTTTGAGCTCCAATGGCTCATACCGAATCACATGATTTGGATCTAGATGATACTTCCTTAACATCAAAATACGGAAGACATTGTGCACTCCCGATAATTTTGGTGGTAAAACCAATCTATATGTCTTATCTCCCACTCTGTCCAGTATCTCAAAGGGTCCAATGTAGCGAGGAATCAATTTACCTCTCTTCCCAAATCTCGCTATACCTTTGGATGGAGAAACCTTTAGAAATACTGATTCACAAACTGCGAATTCAAGTGGTCTTCGTCTCTTGTCAGCATAACTTTTCTCTCTACTCTGAGCTATCCTCAATCTCTCTACAATCAACCCGACATCCTCAGAGGCTTGTGTAACCAAGTTAGGAGCAAATATTTTCCTGTCACCCACTTCTTCCTAACTGATAGGAGAGCGACATCTACGGCCATACAAAGCCTCATACGGTGCCATCCCGATACTCGCATGATAACTGTTGTTGTAGGCGAATTCAGCTAGTGGCAAATGATCATCCCAAGAGCCTCTAAACTCCAGCTCACACGATCTCACCATATCCTCCAAAGTCTGTATAGTTCTCTCTGACTGACCATCTGTCTGAGGATGAAAAGCGGTGCTCAAACTCAATTGGATTCCCATGGCTTCCTGAAAATGTTCCCAAAAGTGGGAAGTGAAACGAGAATCCCTATCCGAAACAATGCTCACTAGAATACCATGTAACCTCACTTCCTCATGTACATACAGTTCTGCCAATGAACTCAGAGTATCGGTAGCTCTCATAGCTAAAAAGTGGGCTAACTTCCTCATTCTATCAACTATCACCCATATAGCATCGTGATTCCTCCGAGTCCTCGGTAAACCCATCACGAAATCCATGGTGATATGCTCCCATTTCCATGAAGGTATAGGTAGAGGCTGCAATAACCTTGCAGGTTTCTAATGCTCTTGTCACGACCCATTTTATCCTTTTAACCGAAAATCACTGTAAATTTCTCATATTTTTCCTTTCCTTACCTGATCGTGAACTAACTCACCACTATACAGTTAGGCTGTGAGTCAATAATAAACATCACTCCACATTAATTCTCAATTAAATCAAAAGAAGTGGCATTAATTGAAAGTTAAGTTATACATGACACGTTTCTAACTTTTACATCCCCCATATTACATTACAAAATAACTACTGTGCCTTTACATGTTTAGATACAAAAAGAATCCCTATGTGTATACCTTTTGGCAATGGAAGTAGTAGATGTCCAAAATAAAATGCCTCAGTCCTCACTGGGCTGCTATATACACTCTGTAGAGGGGGAAAGTAGAGAGGGATGAGCAACGACACGCTCAGTAAGGTAATAATGCAAGCATGATATATAACTACTCTATCTACATGCTGATAATATTATGCATAAATCATTATAATCGAAGCATGAGGAAATAAAACTATGCCATATGAGTATTCATATATCATGTATGAAAAATCATGTAAACATGCATAAAACATGGAAATATTAATATGTAAAATCATCTCATTCTCAATCTCATTCAAAACTCATTACAAAAGGGAAATTCATTTAAGAAACATCCATTTTAAATCCATTTCTTATGCAAAACATCTCACAAGAGTTATCACTTTTCAAAACACATCAATCTCATTACAAATCTCTTTAAATCACAAATCCGTCAAGGCTCTACCCCTCCCTCGAGTCTACCTTGGATAAAAACAATCACACTCATGTATCAAAACCATGTGGTACTACGTAATATCATATGAGATAGGTCACTATATCTCTATGGACTATGTTGGCCAACTACGTCATAATTCATCCCAGACCACACGCATATAGGTGTGCGGGGCATTATACTAGTATGAAGGTGGGTTAGTTCTTCGTCAGACTTTCTCATTACATAACCACCATGCGGTATTTTATACTCCATGTGATATACACGGTACAACGTACTCCGTGAACCCATACCATAGTTTGGGGTGCCAGTCGTAGGTCTTATCTACCCCATACCAAATGTAACCTCCATTGTCTCAAGTGCACGTGGAGCTTTCCGCATCCATGTAAGAGAGCCTCCCTGCCGAATAGAGCCTCCCCGCCCACTCTGCATTAAGGATGTTGTGCTTGAGGGTCTTACCGTAAGAGAGCCTCCCCGCCCTCCCTGGCTTGAATGTGTAGGGCTTGAGGATCTTACCAATTTCCACGGTATCATACGTACCATAGTGTGAAAACTTGTGCGAGCTAAACTCTAGCATAGTTCATGCATCATAACTAAGCCACCTCGTACACGCAATGCTCTAGTATGACATTTATGCATAAAACATGAGAAAAACCACGTGCGAGCATAGTTCCAGTACGATTATATGCATAAGAAAACTACTCGAAATTCACGTACGAGTCGAAGCTCCAGCACGGTTTATAAAACATCATCACAAATCAAATCAAGGTGCGAGGTAAGCTCCAGCACTAATCATACAAGAGAAAGCATAAAAATCTAGTGCGAGCGAGGCTCCAGCGCGATTCAATACACATAATATGATAGGCAGCTCAATAAACAACCAAATCATTCTCAAACCATGCTTAGCACCTCACATGTGCTATTTCACAAAATCATTCAAATACTAGCCAGCCTATCTGTTGATTTGCTTAAAACAAAGCCATGTGTTTCTCAAAACATCAAAACATGTGATTTATGCATTTATTAGCCTTACTATCCCCTTTTCAAGAAATCGAATAATAAACTAAATCATATACATACTCGTAGCTATTCGCATACATCATCAATCATTTTCTCAAACAGTCATTCATTTCATAAACACCCTATATTCACCCACGAGTTCAAAGTACGAATAACTATCTCTATATACTTACAAAATTTCCTTACTTGGAAATCGCGTCGTGAGATTCCACTTCCTTAAAGTTGCATACTTGTGCGATTCGATTCGTCTCCAACGATCTCTTCAAAATTGCATAAAGTCGTATATCACATCGATTTAGTCTATACAACACAATTCATGTGTTTGGTATAGTCAATTCAACCTATCGCCTTTACTAATCCTTATTGATTCCTTTTAGGCCTATTGATTCATACCAAATCGATATTAAATCGACATTAAGCTCATAGTGTTCATATCTCATCAATTTCTTCACTATGGCATTTTATCAAACATCTCACATACTCATTTCCATAAATCCTCTAAACTCACAATGTGGCTTCATTTAACCACTACAAATCATTCATATTACTTTAATAACAACTTATCATAATCCATAAACCACCAACTTATCAAAATCACACTTTCTCACATTAGATTTATTACATTTTCTAGGTTACACTAGTTCCACCACATCCTAAGTAGTTTTATCCATCAATACACATGCAAATCGACTCCGAAACCATTAAATAGACAATGTACTTGGGCTGAAGTATTAGAAACTTACCAAATCTAGCTTCTCTTCTTGCTCCAAAGAAAAATACACCTTTCTCCTTCAATCTAACAAATGGGGTTTTGAATCCAAGGTAGGTTGTTCTTCTCTTTGATAGGAACAACTTTGCATCTAATAAGCTTTCCTCAAATCTTACTAGAAAATGGGTGGCTTTTTGGAAGAGAAATCTAGGTTTTAGGTTGAAATGGAAGAGAGAGATTGTTTCTCGAAATCTATAGATTTCACTGCTCCTATTTATAGAAATTGCTTGATGAGATCGATCTATCGAAGCATGAGATCGATCTGCTCCTCTTAAATCCCTCATTTTCATACCAATTTGAATGCATGATATCAATCTGTCTAGGGTTTGAGACCGATCTGTCCCAAGCAGTAGCTTAAAGAGATCGATCTGCTTCCAAAGGAGATCGATCTGCTCCAACCCGAGAGCTAAGGAAATCGATCTATTTGCATCAAAATCGATCTTCTCATTATAGAATGTTTAGCAAATCGATCTGGCTCTATTGGAGATCGATCTGTCTTGTTCTATTGCTTAATAAGAGTATTTTTAGCTCTTCCAGATCGATCTCTCATCCTATAAGATCGATCTGGCATTTATACTTCCCAGATTTTGCTGCAGTTTTCTGTAGTAACTTACACCAAACATCCTTAATTTGCTGCCATAGTCATTTTCTCATCCAACCACATTTAAGACTTGAAAATGGCATCCATTCATACTTAATACACATTAAAACTTGTATGCATTCATTGTATAACCAAAAGTGTTCAATACAAAACCAAGTGGAAGTACGAAGCTTTATGCAACTCATGCAACTTCATTCCGTTTGCTGCACTACTCATTTTGAGTTCCAATCACATAAAAAAGTTAATTTCTTCATATTCATACATAATGAAACTTGTACGTACATCACAAACTCTTATTACAAGTGTGTACATTGAATTGATGGACTTTACATCACTTACGCTTTACATTACAAATACATATGTATTACTTATGAATTCATAAGGTTTACATGTGAAAATACAGGTCTTACAGCTCTACCTTCACTTGTTGACATACGAGACATCTCGCCATAAAATCTACCATATCTCTCTTCATACCTGACCACCAGTACACTTTCCAGAGATTCTGATATATCTTGTTACTCCCCATATGTAGCGTGTACCTCGATGAATGAGCTTTTGTCAATATCAATCTCCTAATTTCTGGGTCCTCAGGAACACACAATCTGCCTCTGAACCTTAGAAGTCCATGAGAACTTATCTCAAAATCAGTCACTGTTCCCTTCTGTATTTGACTACTAATGTCAATGCAATATGGATCAGTCTGCTGAGCCTGTCTGATCCTGTTCAACAAATTTGGCTCCAAGCGTAGACCAATAATCATACAGTCCGTATTCATGTCAAAAGGCACAACTCTGAAATTGAGGCTAGCAAACTGCTCTAGCAACTCATGTTCCCTGACCATCAGATACGATACCATCCCAAGGCTCTTCCTGCTCAAAGTATCCGTTACAATGTTAGCCTTACCCGGATGATATAGTATTTCACAACAATCATAGTCCTTTAGAAGCTCTAGCCATCTTCTCTGTCTCATATTCAATTCTTTCTGTGAGAACAGATACTTAATGCTCTTGCAATCGGTAAAGATCTGGAATTTCTCTAAATACAAGTAGTGATGCCATACCTTTAACACAAACACTACTGTAGCTAACTCCAAATCATGGGTCGGATAGTTCTTCTCATGATCCTTCAGCTGTTTGGATCCATAAGCAACTACCTTCCCATCCTGCATCAATACACAACCCAGTCCCTGATGCGAAGCATCAGTACACACTGAAAATCCTCCTGAGCTGGTAGGGATAGTGAGAATCGGAGCAGTAGTCAATCGACTCTTTAACTCCTAAAAACTCTTCTCACAATCTTCATCCCATGCAAATGCTACACCCTTCCGAGTGAGATGTGTCAACGGAGAAGCTAACTTTGAAAATCCTTCTACGAATCTTAGATAATATCCTGTTAAACCCAAGAAACTCCTGATCTTGGTGACTGTCTTCGGCTGTTCCCACTAAACTACCACCTCAATCTTGGATGGATTCACTGATACACCATCCTTAGATACAACGTGTCCCAAAAACAAGATTTGTGACAACCAAAAATCACACTTGCTGAGTTTAGCATATAACTTTGCTCTCGTAGGGTCTGCAATACAATCCTAAGGTACTTCTCATGCTCTTCCTCAAATTTAGAATATACCAAAATGTCATCTATGAAGACAATGACAAATTGATCTAAATATGGCTTGAACACATCGTTCATCAAAGCCATGAAAACTGCGGGAGCATTCGTCAATTAGAATGGCATAACTAAAAATTGGTAGTGGCCATATCGGGTCTTAAATGCTATCTTGGGCACTTCTCCACTCCTAACTCTCAGCTGATGATACCCAAACCTTAGATCAATAGTAGAAAAGACTTGCGCTCCTTGGAGCTGATCCAACAAATCATCAATACATGGAAAGGGATATTTATTCTTAATGGTTGCCTTATTCAACAATTTGTAATCTATGCACAATCGGAGGCTTACATCCTTCTTCTTCACAAATAAAATCGATGCTCCCCAAGGTGAAACACTCGGTCTGATGAAACCCTTTGTCCAACAACTTCTGTAATTGTTTCTTGAGCTCTTCCACCTCAACTAAGGCCATATGATATAGTGGTTTCGATATAGGTTCAGTACTAGGCACTAAGTCTATACAGAACTTCATCTCTCTGTTTGGTGGGAACCCTGGAAATTCATTCGAAAAGACATATAGGAATTCACTAACCACAGGAATATCTTCCTACTCTGGATGTACCTTATCTGTATTAAACACGTATGTAATAAAACCTTTAACATATTCATTTTCCAGTCAGCATAATGCATAATCAATTACAATCGTAACTATTATCTTTATTTCTTTTCATCAAATTTTACAACATATTTTTTAGGGTTAGGAAACATAACTGTCTTAGTGTAACAATCTAAAACAGCATGGTTTGATGATAAACAATCTATTCCTAAGATTACATTAAAATCACTCATACTTAACAGTATTAGATTGGCTGTCATGTCCTTTTCCCCTACTTTTAGCTTACAATCATTTAACACATACTCCACTAGCTGACTGTTATCCATGGGCATACTAATTAGCATCATCTTACTCAAAGGTGTACGCTCTACATGCTTTGCTATCTTACATGTACATGAAGGTGATATAAATGAATGCGTGGCACCAGGATCAATTAAAACATGTGCTTTAAAATCATATATCAGGATGTTACCTCTAATCACATTTGACGAATCATCGACTGTCCCCTGGTCCAAGGCATGTACTCGCCCTTTTCCAATAACATGCTTCCCTTTTTCCTCTGTTGTTGCTCTCCTTCTCGGAGTAGACATATCAGCTGGAGCTCTCTCAGGCTCCTAACCATTCTGTAGGGTAATATCTATCACCTCTTGGCACACTCTGGCCATGTGTCCTGGCTTCCCACATCTGAAGCATATACCACTAGAAACAGGATTAGGTCTACCTCCATCAAATCTACCACATCTACTGCACTGCTCTATAGTAGGCCTCGATCCTCTAATCACAACTCCTATAGCTAGAACTATAGTCGGGTATAAAGGATATCTAACAATCCTCTCTTGTACTTCCTTGATCTTTGGCCTCTTACCGAAGAGTCTCCTTCATCATCGATATCCGAAACCTCAAGTACTGTCACTCACCTGCCTCTTCCTGTCTCTACCCTTTCCGACTGTTTTAAACTCTGAGACATTCCTCTCATAATCTTGTTCACAGAGTTGCACCCTACGCACTGTCTCATCATAGGTAGAGATATTGAATGGAACCAATTTAGATCGCAACACTGGCCTCAATACATCGATAAACTTTCAGACCTTCCTAGTCTCGCTACTCATGGTGTTAGGGTCATATCTCCCCAGAGATAAATGTCTGGTCTCACACTTATCCACTGAATGACTCTCCTAACTCAACCCCAAGAACTCGACCTGCAGCCTCCACTGAGTCGTATCTGGAACAAATTACCTCCTAAAGGCATCCAAAAATATCTCCCAACTAATCTTTGCATGTCGGGCTCTCAATATGGGTTGGGTGGACTTCCACCAATACTTTGTCGTCCCTTTTAGTAGGAACGTAGCAAATGCGACCATCTCAGAAGTTGAATCCATACAACTTCTCCATTTCTCCTATCCATTCCTCTGCTAACACTGGGTCATTAATCCCATGAAAAATTAGAGGTCCAAGTTTCTAGAATTGTCGGAGTCTATCAAAATCACAATCATACATTAATCCACTACTACCCGAAACTGGTGGAGGTGTAGGTGTATCAGGTGCAGCTGCCTCTCTAGGCGCAATTTCTGCATCCTGACCATGTCCTCCTGGCATACTCTGTGCTAGTATCTCCACTATGGTCTCCAGGCGACACTCTAGTATCTCGAAACTTGCTTCGGTACTCTCCGGTACCTCAGTAGGACCAACACTCTCATCTTGGGTCTCTGGCCTACCTCTACGACCTCGAGCCCTATCTCTAGCCCCTCTATCACAATGAGTAATAACCATAATTATTAAATCCCTACATTTATAATCATTAATTAGTCTGATTTCCATCTCATATACACAATCGTAACTTAACAAAGCATAGTACTATGGGGATGTATATTTTTCTAATTACTAATATTGATTCACATTAGACTAATATTGCTCTGATACCATTTCTGTCACGCCCTTCTCTCACATGCGACCTACCAAAATCACAATAAATTTTTTGCATTTCACTTACCTCTTCCGTCTGTCATCACTCCACACAAAATAGTTGGGCTGTGATTCGATATTAGTCACTCATTCACGTTCATCCATAACAAACATAGAATTACATATTCTTTTCGATAATATAAACCTCGTACATAAATATAATTATTTGTACATATACATCTCGACTGTACATTAGTTTACATAACTATGCTTTTACAATGTTCAGTATAAAATGTTCGAGTGTGTATACCTCTAACAAGATGGATATGCAGCGGATCAGGGAATATCAGTCCTCAGCTGTGTCCACCTACTGTGGATGCTCTGAAAAGAGGGAAATAATAAGGGGGTGAGCTCACAGCTCAGAAAGAAAATCAGCCAAGCAAGTAGATAACCGCATTATCTACAAAATACAATGCTTATGCCTTGAAACCTTTTCCTTACCCAATTGTATCTAAAGCATGCATCTCTCTCAAAGCTTTATGCAATATATATAGATACAAAACATCAGTTATAAAACTGGAAATATGTTGGTTTAGCAACCTCAGCATTTTATGCACAATATTACATTTCTCATGTAATTTCATACAAATCACATTTATCATGCCATTCATTTAAATCAAAATCATATATCATTCATCATGTTTAAAAACATGGAAATATGGGCCTCACCCATCCCTCGGGTTACCCTTTTCACAATTCACAAACTTACATGTTTATATCATAAAACCATGTTGTAATTCATTCAAGAAATCTCAATATACATAGCATGAAAAGAAAATCGAGATAGGTGACTACATGTTCCGAGTGTATGATCATAACTCATTTTTTGTGATCCCAGGCAACACAGTACTTGGTGTATAGGGTCTCACAATTGCTATAACATGAGGTGGGTCAAATCTCTACCATCAACTCTCAACTCAACTAAGGGCTTGATCCCGGAGCATACTAGATCCCACTGGATCCCACTCCCACTGCCAATCAATCCTATCATAGTACATCAAGTACTCATGGTACAACGTACTCCATGGACATACTCAGTACGCAGTACTCCATGAACCCTATCTCAAAATGGGATGCCTGCCTTGAGTCTTAGTCCTTTTACCTTGGATATACCTCATAGTCGGGATACTCGCCATGAGTCTTAGTCCTCATACCATGGGTTATTTCGATAGCCCTTGACCTTATCTCAAAATATTGCACGTGTGAGCATATATATATATATAGGTGCGACACACAGTCAGCACAGGCTCCCAACACGGTTGTTTCATGCTCTTTTCAAATCCGGTACGTGTGAGTAAAACACCCAACACAATCATATCGAATAATTTAACTCTAGTGCGAGCAATGCTCCTAGCACTATGTCATATAAAACTCAAGTTTGAGCCAAGCTCCTAATACTCTATCATGTAAAACTGAGTATGAGTATAGCTCCCAATACTCTATAATGCATTAATCATAAAATTGATTACGAGCAATGCTCCCAGTACTCTACATGCATAAATCGCATTAAAATGTAGCACGGGTAAACACTCAAGTACTATGTGATGCATATCTCAAAATATAGTGCGAGTAATCTCTAGCACTTATGGTTTTCACACAAAACTCAATAGATGGCTATTAAAATCACAATTCACCCAAGTAAATCAAATCGGCACTAAAATGTGCATGTTTTCGTATATATCATGAAAACATTAGCCATTCTATCATGCAACCATGCATTTTAGTCACAACATGCTTCTAAGGTATTTTCACCCTATTTTTGGATAAAACACACTTATCCTCATTGATTTCTATCACAACATCATGCCTATTCATGAGAATTCATATAGCGTATAATATCAAAATGTTATTCAAAATACATATAGCTACTTATAGCTACTCACGAAATTCCCTTACCTCGGATCACGACAAGTGACCTCTCTTCCTCGGTTCTACTCTAGCAGTCCGATTAGCTTCCAATGTGATTTCTGAAGCTGTTATACATATTTACATTAGTATAACGTATTATACCCGTTTCATTTGCCAAATCTCAATTCCATGCATCATTTTCATTATTCTCTCCCAATATGGTACTATACCATATTTTCCATATAGCTATATTCATTCTTCCTTATTTCCAATTTAGCCATTTCATAAGATTAACTTAAAATCTTCCATACATGCATAATTCATCATTAAATTCATACAAACACCATTTTCTCATCATTTTCTCACTTTCATGCTAATATCTAGGTCATAGTCATTTTTCATGATCCTTTCATTTCCAACCATTCATACATATACCAATAAACTTATCAATACACCTAGTTTAACATTTATCAACTTGGTGCATTAAATCTTACCTAGTGGAGATTTCCTTCCTTTTTCACCAAATTGGTATAAATCCCCCTTGCTCTTAAAATCCTTGATTTCAATCTCTTGTTTCCAAGTATGTTGTTCTCCTCTTTGCCAATAACAACTTTACTCAATAGAATCTCACTCAAAATTGATTGCAAACTGAAGTTCTCTGGTGTTGAAAGGTTAGGTTACACTTTTGCTCTTGAATGGAATAATTTCTCTTGTGAAAACTGAAGTACAGAAGTTAAATATTTATAGAATTGTCTCTATGAGATCGATCTGCTCTCCAAATGAGATCGATCTGCCCTGTATTTTTGCTCTCAAAATTGACCTTTTAGACCTAATGAGATCGATCTGCCTCTAAGCATGAGATCGATCTGCTCCAAGGGTGAGATCGATCTCTCCAAGTCAGTAGCATTTGGAGATCGATCTGGCTCTTCAGGGGATCGATTCCTTCTACACAGAATGTTTAGCACATCGATCTAGCCCTATTGAAGATTGATCTGCCCTATTCCATTGCTCAAATAAGAGCATTTTTGCTCTTCCAGATCAATCTTTAATTCAATGAGATCCATCTGGCATTCATAATTTTTAGATTTTACTGCATTTTTCTACAATAACTCACACAAAACATCCTCAATTTTGCTACCATAGCCATTTTCTCATCCAACCACCTTTAAGGCTTAAAAATGACATCCATTCATACTTTATAGACATTAAAACTTATGTGCATTCATTGTATAACGAAAGGTATACAATACAAAACCAAATGGAAGTACAAAGATTTACGTAACTCATGCAACTTTATTCCATTTTACCACACCACTCAAAACCCAATATATTCACATTTCGCTCATGAAAATATCCTTCTTACACTCGTTATACACTTTAAAATTTGAGTTTATTTATTTCACAATGCAATATACACCTTACATAATCAAATGGGAGTTTACAAAAATTAAGGGTATTACATATGAATTTAAGGGTCTTATGTTTATATGGTCGGATCAGTGTTAGCAAAGTTTCCAAGAGCTTAAACGACGATTGACTATAGCCCATATTTTAACGATTCTGAGTGGATCTGGAGGATTCACAGTGTATAGTGATGCTTCCTATCTTGGTTTGGGGTGTGTACCCATGCAGTACAAAAGAGTAGTCGCATAAGGATCACGTCAGCTGAAGGACCATGAGCGAAACTACCCCACACATGATATGGAGTTAGCCGCAGTGGTGTTTGCATTGAAGATATGACAACATTACTTGTATGGGGAAAGGTTTCAGATCTTCACTGACCATAAGAGTCTGGAGTATATCTTTGAGCAAAAGGAGCTTAATATGAGACAAAGACGATGGATGAAGCTCCTTAAGGACTATGACTATGAGATTTTATATCAATCGGGGAAGACGAACGTAGTTGCTGATGCCATGAGCAAAAAAAGCATGGTTTCATTATGATGATCAGGGAATGGGATCTATTGGAACAGTTCATCGGACTCAAGATAAGAGATGAGGAAGCAGAGGTCAGATTTATGGCTAGCCTATGGATATAGCCCAATATTTTAGATCAGAATAGAACTGGATTGAGAATTGATCAGAAGCTACTGGATTTTATTAGCTAAGCTGAGAAAACCCCGCAGTCAGATTTTAAAATCAGTGATGATGGATTATTGAGGTTTAAGGGTTGTATTTGTGTCTCGAGCAATGATACTTTGAAGTAACAAATTTTGAGGGACCTCACTATTCCCGTTACACCATACACCCAAGTAGTACTAAGATGTATCAAGACCTGTGTAAGGTGTATTAGTGGAGTGGTATGAAATAGAAAGTGGAAGAATTTGTGGCCAAGTGTTTGGTGTGTCAACAGGTAAAAGTTAAGCATCAAAAGCCCGAAGGATTACTTAATTCCTTGCTAGTGCCTAAATTAAAATGAGAGCATATCACCATAGACTTTATCATGGGATTACCGAGGACCCAAAGAGGTCATGATGCAATCTGGGTAATAGTGGATAGATTAACTAAGAGTGCTCACTTTCTTGCCATCAAGAGTATAGATACCTTAGGTGCCTTAGCTAAGCTATATGTCAGCGAGATAGCTCAATTGCATGGGGCCCTAGTGAGTATAACATCTGATAGAGATTCCAGGTTTACTTTTAGATTTTGGACTCATTTTCAGGAAGCCATGTGATCTCGATTGAATTTTAGTACCACCTATCATCCTCAGACTGATGATCAGTCCGAGCGGACTATACAGACCTTGGAAGATATGTTGCAGGTGTGTATGAAGGACTTTAAGGGATCATGGGATGATCACCTACCCCTTGTTGAGTTTACATACAACAATAGCTATCATGCGAATATTGGTATGGCACCTTATAAGGTTCTGTATGGTAGGAGGTATAGATCCCCCATAGGTTGGGAAGACGTGGGTGATAGAAAGGTAAATGCTCTCGACCTCATTGAACAGGCAGTTCAGACTGTGAAGATTATCTATGATAGATTACAGGCTACTTAGAGCAGACAGAAGAGTTACGCTGATGTGCGTAGATGGCCACTTGAGTTTCAAAATGGAGATTTTGTGTTTCTTAAAGTATCTCCTAGTAAGGGTGTAAGACCTTTAATTCTCGGTGTAATGTATATGATTATAAGATGTACAAATAAGTTGAATTATGTATGAAATATAAGAAATATATTTTTGAAGTTCTAAGTGCAATTGGAATGCTGAAGTGATTGGATATGGGTTTTAATGAGGAAATCTGTAGAAAAATGAAGTTTAATGAAGGCTAAATAGATCCCAAGCAAGGAGAGATCGATCTCATGGCCTGAAGAATGCAAAATCAAGCATGTTGGAAGAGGCAAATCGATCTCTCACACAATGCAAATCGATCTCCTTAGCTTTAGGGTTGGAACAGATCGATCTCCCCTGAATGCTAGATCGATCTCTTTAGCTTTAGGCCTGAGACAAATTGATCCAGTTCCATTGAGCAGATTGATCTCATTTCATTGAAGCCAGATCGATATCATACATTCAACAGATCGATCTCATGCTTGAAAAATGTCCAGAAACTAAAATAATTTATGAGGACCAGATCGATCTCCACACAATGAAGATCGATCTCATCAAGCTATTTCTATATAAGGGAGCTGTTCAAATCTGTAATTCACGGAAACAACCCCATTTCCTCTGTTTTCAATCTAAAACCTAACTTTCTTACTCCTAAATCCACCCATTTTCTTAAAGATTTGAGGGGAAGCTATTAGATATAAAATTGTTTATATTAAAGAGAAGAACAACATAGCTTGGAGTCATTACCCATTTGTTGGATTGAAGGAGCTAGCAGCATTTTCATTTGAAGCAAGAAGGAAATCCAAATAGGTGAGTTTCTAATACACCAAGTTAAATATATGTTTGTTTAGCTGCTATTGTGAGTTGATTGGGTGGTGTATTAATGATTGAAACTACCTAGGATGTGATAGACCTAGTGTGACCTAGAAAATAGAATGAATATAGAGTGAGAAAATATGATTTGGATGAGTTGGTGATTTATGGTATTATGCTAAGTTATTATTGAAGTAATGGGAATGATTTGAGATGGTTAAATAAAGCCATATTTTGAAGATAGTTAATTATGAAAATGAGCATATAAGGTGTTTGACAAAGTGCCATAGTGAAGTAATTGATAAAATATGAACACTATGAGCTTAATATCGATTTAGTATTGATTTAGTATGAATCAATAGGCCTAAAAGAATCAATAGACTCGAGATATGAATAGAACAAAAAAACTAGACCTTATAAGTGTTAATAGAGGCTATAGGTTGAATCGACTATAGCAAACACAAGAGTTGTGTTGTATTGGACTAAATTGGTGCAATATATGATTTTGTACAGTTTCGAAGAGTTCGTTGGAGAGAATCGAATCATCCAAGTAAGCAGCTCTACGGAAGTGGAATCACGCGACGCGATTCTAGGTAAGATAATTTTGTAGGTATATAGAGGTAGCTGCTCGTATTTTATGGGTATATAGGGCTTTGGAAAAATGCATGAGTATCTGGAAAAGTATTTGATGGTGTATGGAAATAACTACAAGTGTATATGTATGTGGTTTGATTTGAGTGATTCTTGTAAAAAAGGATTAGTAAGGCTAAAAAATTTATAAATTACGTGTTTGAATGTTTTCACATAACGCAATGCTTTGTTTTGAGCAAATTAACTGATAGGCTGGCTAGTGTTTGAATGATTTTGTGAAATAGCACATGTGAGGTGCTAAACCCGATTTTGAGATTGTTTTAGTTGAATGTGAGCCGTCTAACGTGTCTATGTGAGTTAAATCATGCTATAGCATCGCTCGCACTGGATTTCAGTATTTTCACATGTATGAAACGTGCTGGAGCTTAGCTCGTATCATGATTTAATTGTGGTGATGTTTTATAAATCGTACTAGAGCTTTGCTCGTACGTGGATTTTGAGTGGTTTTCTTATACATATAACCGTACTGGAGTTATGCTCGTACGTGGTTTTCCCATGAATTTATGCATAAATGTTATACTAGAGCGTTGCTCATGTGAGGAGATTTATCTATGATACATGTATCGTGCTAGAGCTTAGCTCGCACAAGTTTTCACTTTGTGGTATGTATGGGCCATGGACATAATAAGACCCTCAAGCACAACATTCTCAAGCTCAAAGGGGGTGGGGAGGCTCTATTCGGTGGGGAGGCTCTCTTACATGGATATGGAAAGCTCCACGTGCACTTAAGACTATAGAGGTTACATATGGTATGGGGTAGATAAGACCTACGGCTGGCACTCCTAACCATGATATGGGTTTGCGGTGTACGTTGTATCGTGTACATGACATGGAGTACGCTATACTGCATGGTTAAGATACTAATGAGAAAGTCTGGCGGAGAACTAATCCACCTTTGTTCCAACATGATGCCCCTCACATCGGGATCCGTGTGGTCTGGGATGATTTATGATATAGTTGGCCAACATAGTCCTGGAGATATAGTGACCTGTCTCACCTGATATTACATAGTACCACATGGTTTTTATACATGAGTGTGATTGTGATTGTTCAGGGTAGACTCGAGGGAAGGGTCGAGCCTTGTGGGATTTTGATTGAGAAACGATAATGATATTTGTCATAGAGAAATGATTGTGATGGGATTTTAACGTGGTTTGAGAAAGAGATGAATTTAAAAAGGATGTTTCTTAAACAAATTACCCTTTTGTGATAAGTTTTAATGAGACTGAGCATAAGATGGTTTTACATGTTGATATTTCCATGTTTTATGCCTATTTAAATGATTTTCAATACATGATATATGTATATACATGTGGCATAGTTTTATTTCCTCATGCTCCGATTATAAATGATTTATGCATAACATTATCAGCATGTAGATAGAGTAATTATCTACCATGCTTGCATTATTGCCTTACTGAGTGTGTGGCTGCTCATCGCTCTCTACTTTCCCCTTTCTACAAAGCGTACATAATAGCCCAGTGAGGACTGAGGCATTGTATTTTGGACATCCGCTGCATCCATCGCCAAAAGGTATACATATAGGGATTCTCTTTGTATCTAAACATGTAAAGGCACAGTAGTCATTTTGTATTGTAATGTGGGGGATGTAAAAGTTAAAAAATGTGTCATGTATATGTGTATAACTTAACTTTCAAATGACTGACACTTCTTTTAACTAATTTGAGAATGAATGATGAGTGATGATTATTATTGACTCATAGCCCAACTGTGTTGTGGTGAGTTTGTTCACGACCGGGTAAGGAAAGGAAAATGCAAAAAAATTATAGTGATTTTCTTTTAAAAATGATAAAAAAGGGTGACAGAGATTGGTATCAGAGCTAAGTTGGCCTGATGTGAGTCAGTAATAACACATAGGAAAATTACATCCACATATTATTGTGCTTTTGATTAGATATAACTGTATATACCATGATGGAATAAGTCTAATAAATGATTATGGATATAGGAAGTTAGGTAGTATGCCTGTTACGCGTCGAGGTTGAGGGGCGGGAGCACGTGCTAGAGGTAGTAGAGGTAGGCCTAAGAGACATACTGAGCCACAGATTAACCAGGCTCCTCAGAACCTTGTTTAGAGACCAGGGGATATTGAGGCACGAAATAGAGCGGAGTTTCAAGGACCTAGTTAAGATAGTCACTCAGGCATTGGGTGTTGGTGATAGACGAGGTCCCGCGGCACAACCTACAACTGGACAGGCAGCTGCAGAGGTAGAGAGACCTTGGACTACAAAGACTGTGACAGTTACACCTTCAGTACAGGATATAGCTTCACTTATCGCTCCACAGCCGAGCGAGAGTGACCTTGGGTATGATTGCGACTTGAGTAGATTGAGACAGTCTGAGGAGTTAAAACCTCCAGTGTTTAGAGGGGTAAGGGACTCGGTGATTATTGAGGAATGGGTCTACGAGATAGAGAAATTGTATCGATTTTTTAGATGTACATCAGCTGAGAAAGTGCATTTGCTGTATTTATGCTGAAAGGCAAGGCAAAGCACTAGTGGAGATCCACCGAGGCTATTTTGAGAGCCTGACACTCCGAGATCACCTGAGAGATATTCTTTGAGGCTTTTAGGAGGTAATATATACCGACCACTGCACAGAGGAAATTATGGACGGGGTTCATTAATCTTGTTCAGGGGAACCATTCAGTTGATGAGTATGAGTCAAAGTTTATGTATTTGGGGAGATATGACCCTGATACGATGGGTTGTGAGACTCGAAAGATTCAAAAGTTCGTTAATGGATTGAGATTGGCCATTCAAACTAAGCTAGCCCCATTTGACATACATATTATGAGGACGCAGTGCACAAGGCACAGTTGTACGAGTAGGACTTTGAGAAGAATGCCTCCGAGCTTGGAAAGATTAGTGTCTGAAGAGATAGAGATCGAAAGAGATCCTGGATGGATAGAGTGGCCAAGATAGGGGACCAGAGATTTTTTAAGAAGAGACCTAAGATTGAGAAGGTGCAGGAGAGAACTGCTAGACCTCCCATATATCCAACTTTGACTGCACCGAGAGGTATGATTATTGGAGGACCATAGCCTACTACTGAGCGGTGTAGGAGATGTGGTAGATTTCATGGGACTAGGCCTTATCCAACAACCCCTGTAGTGTGTTACAGATGTGAGAGACTAGGACATATAGCAAAGTATTGTCCCAAGATGATGAAGATTGCCCCACAAAAGGGCAAAGAGCCAGAGAGAGCTCCAGTTGAGATAGTTGCTCCGAGGAGGAGGCTACAACTGAGGGAAAAGGAAAACAGGTAATAGGTGTGAGCAAAGGATGAGTGCATGCACTGGACCAAGACATAGCAGACGCATCTACGGATGTGGTTAAAGGTACCATCCAAATCTTTGATTTAGAAGCATTTGAATTGTTTGATCCTAGTACCACGCATTCCTTCATATCGCCTTCTTTTGCACATAAATTATTGAAGCATGTGAAACCTACATTGTTGGATAAAATGTTGATGATTTCCACACCTATGAATGATAGTCAATTGACTAAGCATGTATGTAGGGATTGTAAGTTGCAGATAGAGGGAAAGGAAATGACAGCCGATTTAATTTTATTGAATATGAATGATTTTGATGTAATATTGGGAATGGATTGGTTAGTTGCCAATCATGTTGTTATGGATTGTCATGCTAAAACATTGATGTTTCCCTAGATAGGAAATCACGTTGTAAGATTTGTGAAATGAAAGGATAGAACATGATTACTATAAATGAAAAGAGTATACTTTTAATCCATAATATTTGAGAGATGGATTCATTTGTTTATTTTGAATGTTAATGTGATGGTTTATGTTACTAATGGTGGAAAGGATGATGTGAAGGGTTCATTGCATACGTGGTTGACATAGATAAGGTACACCCAGAATTGAGAGACATTCTAGTAATCGTGAAATTTTTTGATGTTTTTTTGGATGATTTACTAGGGCTACCACCTGATAGGGAAATGAAATTTTGCATAGAGTTAGTGCCTGGTACCGAGCCGATATCTAAACCACTGCATAGAATGACTCCGATTGAGTTCAAAGAGCTAAAGAAACAGCTGCAAGAGTTGCTAGAGAAGGGGTTTATTAGACCGAATGTCTCACCTTGGGGAACACCGATTCTGTTTGTAAGGAAGAAGGATGGAAGCCTCCGATTGTGTGTAGATTACCGGTTGTTGAATAAGACCACCACTAAGAACAAGTACCCCTTTCCATGCATAGATGATTTGTTGGATCAGCTTCGAGGAGCACAAGTCTTTTCTAAGATAGATCTACGATCTGGGTACCATCAGTTGAGGATACGGAGCAGAGATGTACCTAAGATAGCATTTCGTACCCGTTATGGCCACTATGAGTTTTTGGTTAGAGTATATCTCATTTCTGGGCCATGTTGTGTCGTAGGATGGGGTATCAGTAGATCCATCCAAGATTGAGGCAGTTGTATAGTGGGAACAGCCCAAGATAGTTACTGAGATCAAAAGTTTTATGGGATTGGCAGGTTATTATTGGAGATTTATAGAGGGTTTCTCCAGACTAGCTGCTCCATTGACGCATCTCACGTGGAAGGATGTTAAGTTTGTATGGAATGAGGCATGTGAGAGGATTACACCGATTCTCACCATTCCTACCAGCTAAGGAGGTTTCTCGGTGTATACGAATGCATCACACCAGGGACTGGGCTGTGTACTTATACAGGATGGGAACGTAGTTGCCTATGGATCTAGACAATTGAAAGATCACAAGAGGAACTACCCGACACATGATTTGGAGTTGGTGACCATGATGTTTGCTTTAAAAATACGTCGCCACTATCTCTATGAAGAGAAAATTCAGATTTGTACAGATCATAAGAGCCTTAAGTATTTGTTCTCGCAGAAAGAGTTGAATATGAGATCGAGAAGATGGCTCAAACTCCTGAAAGATTATGATTGTAAGATAATGTACCACTCGAGTAAGGCAAATGTAGTTGTTGATGCCTTGAATAGGAAGAACCTCGAGTTGGTGTCTTATATGATGGTTCGAGAGCATAAATTGTTGAAACATTTGTGAACCTCAGTCTGGATGTAAACCCATCGGGATCAGAGAGATTAGATATCATGGCTAGTATGAGATTAGAGCCAAAATTGATTAGTCGTATTCGATAGGCTCAACAGAGTGATAGATGGTGTATTGATTTGTTGAGTCAGATACAGGCAGGTGTGGGTATTGATTTTAAGCACAGATGGCTTATTAAGGTTCAAAGGCAGAGTATGTGTTCCCAAGGATCCTGAGATCAGGAGACTGATTTTATTAGAGTCTCACTCATCGAAGTACATGATACATCCGGGGAGTACCAAGATGTATCAAAACCTTCGAAAGGTTTATTAGTGGTCTGGAATGAAAAGAGACATTGCTAAATATGTATCTAAGTGTCTCGTTTGTCAGCAGGTGAAGGTAGAGCATCAGAAGCCTACAGGGTTATTGCTGCCTCTACTGATACCGACATGGAAGTGGGAGTATGTCACCATGGATTTTGTAATAGGATTGCCGAGGACCCATAGAGTTCATGATGCCATATGGGTTATTGTGGATCGATTGACTAAGTCAACCCATTTCTTAGCTATGAAAACTACAGATACTCTGAGTCAATTGGCAAACCTGTATGTTCGAGAGATAGTATGGTTACATGGTGTTCCAGTGAGCATTGTTTCTGATAGGGATGCCCGCTTCACTTCTCATTTCTGGGAAAATTTTCAGGAAGCAATGGGGACCCATTTGAGTTTTAGCACCCCTGTTTCATCCTCATATAGATAGGCAGTCAGAGAGGACTATACAGCCCTAGAGGATATGTTGAGAGCGTGTGTGTTGGATTTTAGAGGCTCTTGGGATGATATCATGCGAGTATCGAGATGGCAACCTATGAGGCATTGTATGGACGCAAATCTCAATCCCCCATTGGATGGGAAGAGGATGGTGACAGACAGATTTTTGCTCTGGACTTAGTGCAGCTGGCATATGAGGATGTCCAATTGATATGTGAGAGATTACAGACAGCTCAAGGCTGACAAAAGAGTTATGCTGACAAGAGACGAAGATCACTAGAGTTTGATGTGGGTGAGTCGGTATTTCTGAGAGTTTCACCTTCAAAAGGTATTATGAGATTTGGTAAGAAGGGTAAGTTGAGCCCTCGATATATCAGACCCTTCGAGATTTTGGAGAGAGTGGGAGATAAGGCGTATAAGTTGGCATTACCACCAGACTTGGTAAATGTTCGTAACGTCTTCCACATCTCTATGCTTCAGAAGTATCGCCTGGTCCCGACACATGTGATAAGATATGAGCCATTGGAGCTCAATGAGATTATGACATATGTTGAGAAGTCGGTTCAGATATTAGACAGAAAAGAGAAGGTGTTAAGGACAAAAATGACCCCCTTAGTGAAACTGCTTTGGCAATATCACACTCTGGAGGAAGCTACATAGGAATTGAAAAGCATGATGCAAGAGATGTACTTGGAGTTGTTTTGAGATAACTTGGTTCTAATTTGGAGGACCAGATTCCTTGAAGGAGGGGAGGATTATAAGACCCTCAATTTTCGGTACAATGTATATAATTATAAGATGTACAAACAAATTGAATTATGTATGAAACATAAGAAAAATATATTTTTGAAGTTCTAAGTGTAATTATAATGTTGAAGTGATTGGATATGGGTTTTAATATGGAAATCTGCAGAAAAATGAAGTTGGATGAAGGTCAGATCGATCCCAAGCAAGGAGAGATCAATCTCATGGCCCGAAGAAAGCAGAATCAAGCATGTTGGAAGACGCAGATCAATCTCTCACATAATGTAGATCGATCTCCTTACCTCTCGAGTTAGAGCAGATCGATTTCCCCTAAATTCCAAATCGATCTCCTTAGCTCTTGACCTGAGACAAATCGATCCTGTTCCATTGAGGAGATTGATCTCATTTCATTGAAGCCAGATCCATCTCATACATTCGATAGATCGATCTCATGCTTGAAAAATGTCAAGAAACTGAAGGATTTAAGAGGACCAGATCGATCTCCACCCAATGCAGATCGATCTCATCAAGCCATTTCTATATAAGGGAGCTGTTGAAATCTCTAATTCACGAAAACAACCCCATTTCCTCCATTTTCAATCTAAAACCTAACTTTCTCACTCCTAAATCCACCCATTTTCTTAAAGATTTGAAGGGAAGCTATTAGATACAAAGTTGTTCATATCAAAGAGAAGAACAACATAGCCAGGAGTCATCACCCCATTGGTTGGATTGAAGGAGCTAGGAGCATTTTCATTAGAAGCAAGAAGGAAATCCAAATAGGTGAGTTTCTAATACTCCAAGTCAAATATATGTTTGTTTAGTTGCTATTGTGAGTTGGTTGGATGGTGTATTAATGATTGAAACTACCTAGGATGTGATGGACCTAGTGTGACCTAGAAAATAGAATGAATCTTGTGTGAGAAAATGTGATTTGGATGAGTTGGTTATTGAAGTAATGGGAATGATTTGAGATGGTTAAATGAAGCCACATTTTGAGTATAGTCAATTTATGAAAATGAGTATATAAGGTGTTTGACAAAGTGCCATAGTGAAGTAAATGATGAAATATGAATACTATGAGCTTAATATCGATTTAATATTGATTTAGTATGAATCAATAGGCCTAAAAGAATCAATAGACTTAAGATACGAGTAGAACAATAAAACTAGGCCTTATAACTATTAATGGAGGCTATAGGTTGAATCAACTATAGCAAACACAAGAGTTGTGTTGTATTGGACTAAATTGGTGCGATATACGATTTTGTACAGTTCTGGAGAGTTCGTTGGAGACGAATCGAACCGTACAAGTAAGCAGCTCTAAGGAAGTGGAATCACGCGACGCGATTCCAGGTAAGATAATTTTGTAAGTATATAGAGGTAGCTGCTCGTACTTTGTGGGTATATAGGGCTTTGGAAAAATGCATGAGTATCTGGAAAAGTATTTGATGGTGTATGGAAATAACTACAAGTGCATATGTGTGTGGTTTGATTTAAGTGATTCTTATAAAAAGGGATTAGTAAGACTAATAATTGCATAAATCACGTGTTTGAATGTTTTCACATAACACAATGCTTTGTTTTGAGCAAATTAACGGATAGGTTGGCTAGTGTTTGAATGATTTAGTGAAATAGCACATGTGAGGTGCTAAACCTGATTTTGAGATTTTTTGGTTGAATGTGAGTGCCTAATGTGTTTACGTGAGTTGAATCGTGCTAGAGCATTGCTCGCACTGGATTTCAGTATTTTCACAGGTATGAAACGTGCTGGAGCTTAGCTCACACCTGGATTTGATTGTGATGATGGAGCTTTGCTCGTACGTGGATTTTGAGTTGTTTTCTTATGCATATAACCGCACTGGATCTATGCTCGTACGTGGTTTTCTCATGAATTTATGCATAAATGTCGTACTAGAGCGTTGCTCGTACGAGGAGATTTATCTATGATACATGTATCGTGCCAGAGCTTAGCTCGCATAGGTTTTCACATTGTGGTATGTATGGGCCGTGGAGATAATAAGACCCTCAAACACAACATCCTCAAGCCTTGATGGGGTGGGGAGGCTCTCTTACATGGATACAGAAAGCTTCACGTTTACTTGAGACTATAGAGGTTACATATGGTATGGGGTAGATAAAACCTACGATTGGCACCCCTAACCATGATATGGGTCCTTGGAGTACATTGTACCGTGTACATCACATAGAGTATGTTGTACCGTGTGGTTGAGGTACTGATGAGAAAGTCTGGCGGAGAACTAACCCACCTTCGTTACAGCATGATGCCCCATACACCGGGATTCGTGTGGTCTGGGATGATTTATGACATAGTTGGCCAACATAGTCCTTGAGATATAGTGACCTGTCTCACCTGATATTACATAGTACCACATGGTTTTTATACATGAGTGTGATTGTGATTGTCCAGGGTAGACCCGAGGGAGGGGTCGAGACTTATGGAATTGTGATTGAGAAACGATAATGATATTTGTCATAGAGAAATGATTGTGATGGGATTTTAACGTGGTTTGAGAAAGAGGTGAATTTAAAAAGGATGCTTCTTAAATGAATTTCCCTTTTGTGATGAGTTTTAATGAGACTGAGCATGAGATGGTTTTACATGTTGATATTTCCATGTTTTAAGCCTATTTAAATGATATTCAATACATGATATATGTATATAGATGTGGCATAGTTTTATTTCCTCATGCTCCAATTATAAACGATTTATGCATAACATTATCCGCATGTAGATAGAGTAATTATTTACCATGCTTACATTATTGCCTTACTGAGCGTATGGTTGCTCATCCCTCTCTACTTTCCCCTCTCTACAGAGTGTACATAGCAGCTCAGTGAGGACTGAGGCGTTGTATTTTGGACATCTGCAGCTTCCATCGCCAAAAGGTATACACACAGGGATTCTCTTTGTATCTAAACATGTAAAGGCATAGTCGTAATTTTGTATTGTAATGTGGGGGATGTAAAAGTTAGAAAACGTGTCATGTATAAGTGTATAACTTAACTTTCAAATGAATGACACTTCTTTTGACTAATTTGAGAATGAATGATGAGTGATGATTATTATTAACTCACAGCCCAACTGTTAGTGGTGAGTTTGTTCACAACCAGGTAAGGAAAGGAAAATGTGAAAAATTTATAATGATTTTCGGTTAAAAAGGATAAAAAGGGTCATGACAGAGATTAGTATAGGAGCTGAGTTGGCCTGATGTGTGTCAGTAATAACACGTAGGAAAATTACATCCCCATATTACTGTGCTTTTGTTTAGATATAACTATGTATACCGTGATGGATTGAGTCTAATAAATGATTATGGATACACGAAGTTAAGCAGTATGCCTATTAAGTGTTGAGGTAGAGGGGTAGGAGCATGTGCTAGAGGCCGTAGAGCTAGGCCTATGAGACGTGTTAAACCACAGACTGACCAAGCTCCTTAGAACCTTGTTGAGAGACCAGGGGATATTGAGGCACGCTTCGCTAGAATAGAGCAAAGTATCGAGGACATAGTTGAGTTAGTCACTTAAGCATTAGGTACCAGGGATAGACAAGGTCCCGCGGCACAACCTACTACTGGACAGCTAGCTGCAGAGGCGGAGAGACCTTGGACTGTAGAGACTGGTACAATTACACCCCCAGTACAGGAAACAGCTTCACCTATCGCTCCACAGCCGAGCGAGAGTGACCTGGGGTATGATTGCAACTTGAGCAAATTGAGACAATTTCAAGAGTTGAAACCTCCAGCGTTAAGAGGGGTAAATGACCTGGTGATTACTGAGGATTGGGTCAACGAGATGGAGAAATTGTACCAATTTTTCAGATGTACATCAGCTGCGAAAGTGGCCTATGTCGTATTTATGCTGAAAGGCGAGGCAGAGCACTAGTGGAGATCCACCGAGGCTATTTTGAGAGCTAGACACTCCGAGTCACCTAGGAGATATTCTTAGAGGCCTTTAGGAGGCAATATATACCAGCCACCGCACAGAGGAAATTACGGATGGAGTTTATTAATCTGGTTCAGGGGAACCATTCAGTTGACGAGTATGAGTCAAAGTTTATGTCTTTAGAGAGATATGACCCGGATATGATGGGTAATGAGACTCGAAAGATTTGGAAGTTCATTGATGGATTGGGATTGGCCATCCAGACTAATCTAGTTCCATTTGACATACATACTTATGAGGAGGCAGTGCACAGAGCACAGTTATGCGAGCAAGACTTTGAGAAGAATGCCTTCGAGCTTGGAAAGATTAATGTCAGAAGAGACAGAGACCGGAAGAGATCCGGGATGGATGGAGTGGCCAAGAGAGGGGCCAAATTTTTTTTTAAGAAGAGACCTAAGATTGAAGAGGTGCAGGAGAGAGATGCTAGACCTCCCGTATATCCAACTTTGATTGCACCGAGGGGTATGATTATGGGAGGATCACGGCCTATTACTGAGCGGTGTAGGAGATGTGGTAGATTTCATGAGACTAGGCCTTGTTCGACGACCCCTGTAGTGTGTTACAAATGTGAGAGACCAGGACATATAGCAAAGTATTATCCTGAGATGATGGAGACTTCCCCACAAAAGGGCAATGAGCCAAAGAGAGCACCAGTTGAGATAGCTGCTTCGAGGAGGAGGGCCACAAATGAGGAAAAAGGGAAACAGGCAATGGGTCTGAGCAGAGGATGAGTGCATGCACTGGACAAGGACACAGCAGACGCATCTACAGATGTGATTAAGGGTATCATCCAAATCTTTGATTTAGAAGCATTTGTATTGTTTGATCCTGGTGTCATGCATTCCTTCATATCGGTTTCCTTTGAACATAAATTGTTAAAGCTTGTGAAACCTACATTGTTGGATAAAATGCTGATGATTTCCACACCCATGAATAATAGTCAATTGACTGAGCATGTATGTAGGGATTGTAAGTTAAAGATAGAGGGAAAGGAAATGAGAACCGATTTAATTTTATTGAATATGAATGATTTTGATGTAATATTGGGAATTGATTGGTTGGCTACCAATCATATTGTTATGGATTTTAATGCTAAAACATTGATGTTTCCCGAGATAGAAAATCACGTTGTAAGATTTGTGAAATGAAATGAAAGAACATGATTACTATAAATGAAAAGAGTATAATTTTAATCCATAATATTTGAGAGATGGATTCATTTGTTTATTTCGAGTGTTAAGTGATGGTTTAAGTTACTAACAGTGGAAAGGATGATGTGAAAGGTTCATTGCATACGTGGTTGACATAGATAAGGCACACCCGGAATTGAGAGATATTATAGTAATCGCGAAATTTCCTGATGTCTTTCCGGATGATTTACCAGGGCTACCATCTGATAGGGAAATGGAATTTTGCATAGTGTTAGTGCCTGGTACCGAGCCGATATCTAAACCACCGTATAGATTGGCTCCGATTGAGTTAGAAGAGCTAAAGAAACAGCTTCAAGAGTTGCTAGAGAAGGGGTTTATTAGATCGAGTGTCTCACCTTGGAGAACACTGGTTCTATTTGTTAGGAAGAAGGATGGAAGCCTCCGACTGTGTATAGATTACAGGTTGTTGAATAAGGCCATCATTAAGAACAAGTGCCCCCTTCCACGCATAGATGATTTGTTGGATCAGCTTCGGGGAGTACAAGTCTTTTCTAAGATAGATCTACGATCTGGGCACCATCAGTTGAGGATATAGAGTGGAGATGTGCCCAAGACAGCATTTCATACCCGTTATAGCCATTACGATGTTTTGGTTATGCCATTCGGATTGATGAATGCCCCCGCAGCATTTATGGCATTGATGAATGATGTATTTAAGCCATACCCGGACAATTTTATGATTGTGTTTATTGATGACATATTGGTTTATTCTAAGTATAGGGAAGATCATAAGTAGCACTTGAGGATAGTTCTGCAGACCCTCCGAGAGAGAGAATTATATGACAAACTCAATAAGTGTAACTTTTGGTTAAAGCAGATCTCATTCCTGGGCCATGTTGTGTCGAAGGATGGGGTATCAGTGAATCTATCCAAGATTGAGGCAGTTTTTTGGGATTGACAGGTTATTATCAAATATTTATAGAAGGTTTCTTCAGACTACCTGCTCCATTAACGCGTCTCACGCGTAAGGATGTTAAGTTTGTATGGAATGAGGCATGTGAGAGTAGCTTTGAGGAGCTTAAACGTCGATTGACCACTGCTCTGGTTCTCACCATTCCTACCAGCTTAGGAGGTTTCTCAGTGTTTACGGATGCATTACACCAGAAACTGGGTTTCTGTACTTATGCAAGATGGGAAGGTACTTGCCTATGGATCTAGACAGTTGAAAGATCACGAAAGGAACTACCCGACACATGATTTGGAGTTGGCGACTGTGGTGTTTGCTTTGAAAATATGGCGCCACTATCTCTATGGAGAGAAATTTTAGGTTTTTACAGATCATAAGAGCCTTAAGTACCTATTCTCGTAGAAAGAGTTGAATATGAGACAGAGGAGATGGCTCAAACTCTTGAAAGATTATGATTGTGAGATCATGTACCACCCAGGTTAGGCAAATGTAGTCGCCGATGCCTTAAATAGGAAGAACCTCGGGTTTGTGTCTTATATGATGGTTCGGGAGCACGAATTGTTGAAACAATTTGTGAATCTCAGTCTGGATATAACCCCACCGGGATCAGAGAGATTGGATATCATGGCTAGTATGAGATTAGAGCCAGAATTGATTAGTCGTATTCGATAGGCTCAGTAGAGTGATCGATGGTGTATCGATTTGTTAAGTCAGATACAAGCAGGTGTGGGTACTGATTTTAAGCTGAGTCCACATGGCTTATTGAGGTTCAAAAGCAGAGTATGTGTTCCCGAGAATCCTAAGATCAAGAGACTGATTTTATCAGAGGCTTACTCATCGAAGTACACGATACATCCAGGGAGTACCAAGATGTATCAAAACCTTCAGAAGGTTTATTGGTGGTCTGGAATAAAAAGAGACATTATTGAATATGTCGCTAAGTGTCTCATTTGTCAGCAGGTGAAGGTAGAGCATCAGAAGCCTACAGGATTATTGCAGCCTCTACCAATACCGACATGGAAGTGGGAGCATGTCACCATGGATTTTGTGATGGGATTGCCGATGACCCGTAGAGGTCATGATGCCATATGGATTATTGTGGATCGATTGACTAAGCCAGCCCATTTCATAGCTAGGAGAGCTACTGATACTCTGAGTCAGTTGGCAAACTTGTATGTTCGAGAGATTGTACGGCTACATGGTTTTCCAGTGAGCGTTGTTTCTGATAGGGATGCCTGCTTCACTTCCCATTTTTGGCAATATTTTCAGGAAGCGATAGGGATCCACTTAAGTTTTAGCACTGCTTTTTCATCCTCAGATAGATGGGCAATCAGAGAGGACTATACAGACCCTGTAGGATATGTTGAGAGTGTATGTACTGGATTTTCGAAGCTCTTGGGATGAGCACCTACCGTTTGCTGAGTTCGCCTATAATAACAGTTATCATGCGAGTATCGAAATGGCACCCTATGAGGCACTGTATGGACGCAAATGTCGATCCCCCATTGGATGGACAGAGGTTGGTGATAGACAAATTTTTGCTTCGAACTTAGTGCAGCAGGCATCTGAGGAAGTCTAATTGATATGTGAGAGATTATGGACTGCTCAGAGCCGACAAAAGAGTTCTGCTGATAAGAGATGGAGACCACAAGAGTTTGATGTGGGTGAGTCGGTATTTCTGAGAGTTTTACCTTCGAAGGGTATTATGAGATTTGGTAAGAAGGGCAAGCTGAGCCTTAGATATATCGGACCCTTCAAGATTTTGGAGAGAGTGGGAGATAAGGCGTATAGGTTGGCATTGCCACCAGACTTGGCAAATGTTCATAATGTCTTCCACATCTTTATGCTTCAGAAGTATCACCCGGACCTGGCACATATGATAAGATATGAGCTATTGGAGCTCAATGAGAGTATGAAATATGTTGAGAAGTTGATTTGGATATTGGACAAAAAAGAGAAGGTGTTAAGGAAAAAAACGATCCTCTTAGTGAAACTGCTTTGGCAATATCACACTCCGGAGGAAGCTACATAGGAATTGGAAATCATGATGCAAGAGAAGTACCCAGAGTTGTTTTAAGATAACTAGGTTCTAATTTGGAGAACCAAATTCCTTGAAGGAGGGGAGGATTATAAGACCCTTAATTTTCGACGCAATGTATATAATTATAAGATGTACAAACAAGTTGAATTATGTATGAAACATAAGAAATATATATTTTTGAAGTTCTAAGTGTAATTGGAATTTTGAAGTGATTGGATATGGGTTTTAATGAGGAAATCTGCAAAAAAATAAAGTTCGATGAAGGCCGGATCGTTCCCAAGTAAGGAGAGATCGATCTCAGGGCCTGAAGAATGCAGGATCAAGCATGTTGGAAGAGGCAGATCGATCTCTCACACAATGCAGATCGATCTCCTTAGCTCTCGGGTTGGAGCAGATCGATCTCCCATAAATGCCAGTTCGATCTTCTTAGCTCTCGGCCTGAGACAAATCGATCCTATTCCATTAAGCAGATCGATCTCATTTTATTGAAGCCAGATCGATCTCATACATTTGACAAATATATCTCATGCTTGAAAAATGTCAAGAAACTGAAGGATTTAAGAGGACCAGATCAATCTCCACCTAATGCAGATCGATCTCATCAAGCCATTTCTATATAAGGGAGCTGTTGAAATCTGCAATTCACGGAAACAACCCCATTTCCTCCATTTTCAATCTAAAACCTAACTTTCTCACTCCTAAATCCACCCATTTTCTTAAAGATTTGAGGGGAAGCTATTAGATATAAAGTTGTTCATATTAAAGAGAAGAACAACATAGCTTGGACTCATCACCCCATTTGTTAGATTGAAGGAGCTAGGAGCATTTTCATTTGGAGCAAGAAATAAATCCAAATAGGTGAGTTTCTAATACACTAAGTCAAATATATGTTTGTTTAGTTGCTATTGTGAGTTTATTGGGTGGTGTATTAATGATTGAAACTACCTAGGATGTGATTGAACTAGTGTGATCTAGAAAATAGAATGAATCTAGTGTGAGAAAATGTAATTTGGATGAGTTGGTGATTTATGGGATTATGCTAAGTTGTTATTGAAGTAATGGGAATGATTTGAGATGGTTAAATGAAGCCACATTTTGAGGATAGTCAATTTATGAAAATGAGTATATAAGGTGTTTGATAAAGTGCCATAGTGAAGTAAATGATGAAATATGAACACTATGAGCTTAATATCGATTTAATATGGATTTAGTATAAATTAATTGGCCTAAAAGAATCAATAGACTCGAGATATGAGTAGAACAATAAAACTAGGCCTTATAAGTGTTAATGGAGGCTATAGGTTGAATCGACTTTAGCAAACACAAGAGTTGTGTTGGATTGGACTAAATTAGTGCAATATATGATTTTGTGCAGTTTCGGAGAGTTCGTTGGAGACAAATCGAGCCGCACAAGTAAGCAGCTCTAAGGAAGTGGAATCACGTGATGTGATTCCAGATAAGGGAATTTTGTAAGTATATAGAGGCAGTTGCTCATATTTTCTGGGTATATAGGGCTTTGGAAAAATGCATGAGTATCTAGAAAAGTATTTGATGGTGTATGAAAATAACTACAAGTGTATATGTGTGTGGTTTGATTTGAGTGATTCTTATAAAAAGGGATTAGTAAGGCTAATAATTGTATAAATCACGTGTTTGAATGTTTTCACATAATACAATGCTTTGTTTTGAGCAAATTAACGGATAGGCTAGCTAGTGTTTGAATGATTTTGTGAAATAGCACATGTGAGGTGCTAAACCCTGTTTTAAGATTGTTTTGGTTGAATGTGAGCCGCCTAACGTGTTTACGTGAGTTAAATTGTGCTAGAGCATCGCTTGCACTAGATTTCAGTATTTTCACATGTATGAAACGTGTTAGAGCTTAGCTCGCACCTTGATTTGATTGTGAAGATGTTTTATAAATCGTACTGGAGCTTTGCTCGTACGTGGATTTTGAGTGGTTTTCTTACGCATATAACTGTACTGGAGCTATTCTCGTACGTGGTTTTCTCATGAATTTATGCATAAATATCGTACTAGAGTGTTACTCATATGAGGAGATTTATCTATGATACATGTGTCGTGATAGAGCTTAGCTTGCACAGGTTTTCATATTGTGGTATGTATGGGCCGTGGAGATAATAAGACCCTCAAGCCCAAAGGGGGTGTGGGGAGGTTCTATTCAGTGGGGAGGCTCTCTTACATGGATACTGAAAGCTCCACATGCTCTTGAGACTATAGAGGTTACATATGGTATAGGGTAGATAAAACCTACGGCTGGCACCCCCAACCATGATATGGGTTCGTGGAGTATGTTGTATCGTGTACATCACATGGAGTACGTTGTACCACGTGGTTGAGATACTGATGAGAAACTCTAGCAGAGAACTAACCCACTTTCGTTCCAACATGATGCCCCGCACTCCGAGATCCATGTGGTATGGGATGATTTATGACATAGTTGACAAACATAGTCCTTGAGATATAGTGACCTGTCTCACCTGATATTACATAGTATCACATGGTTTTTTTACATGAGTGTGATTGTCCAGGGTAGACCCGAGGGAGGGGTCGAGCCTTGTAGGATTTTGATTGAGAAATAATAATGATATTTGTGATAGAGAAATGATTGTGATGGGATTTTAACGTGGTTTGAGAAAGAGATAAATTTAAAAAGGATGTTTCTTAAATGAATTTCCCTTTTGTGATGAGTTTTAGTGAGACTGAGCATGAGATGGTTTTACATGCTGATATTTCGGTGTTTTATGCCTATTTACATGATTTTCAATACATGATATGTCCTGACCTCAATCCGTGACTTACCTAAAACCACTACAAATTTTTCGATTTTTATTTTACTTACCTTTCTCTCCTCAACAGTTGGGCTGTGATTCGATATTAGTCACCCACTCACATTCATTCACAGTACACATAGAATTTAGTATTCTTTCCGATAACATAAACTGTTATACAATATTTATACATATACATCCCGACCGTACAATTGTTTACATAACTGTGCTTATATTGTTCAGTACAAAATGTTCGAGTGTGTATAACTCTCGTAAGATGGATAGGTAGCGGATACAATGAATGCTATATCTCACTCAGACTCAATCTAGTGTGGATGATCTATAGAGAGTGGAAAATAAAGGGGGATGAGCAAATAACGTGCTCAGTAAGGAAATCAGGCAAGTAAGTAGACAATTGCACTATCTACTGAAAATAAGGCTTTGCCTTTCCTTCTCTCATCTCAAAGCATGTATCAAAATGATATAATAATAGTGCAGAATAAATTTCATGTACTTAAAATCATGCTGAGTTATCAAATATAGGCATTCATGCAAAACAGTGCATCTTTATAAAATTCGGAATGCCTTTATATCAATCATGCCATTTACATATAAATCACAGTAAATATGGTAGTTCACAACACACACAATCATCGGTTTTTGACCCATCTCTCTTAGGTCTAACCGTATCATGAAAATATGTGATATATCATGCGAGACTCAGTGGCTAAATGCAATACTCTCCTGGACTATGGCCATATCCTATAATGGTGAAATCCCAAGCAACACAGATCTCGGTATGCGACTTATCACTACCGTAACGGGAGGGGGGTCAGTCCATCACAACCGCTAGCTATAAACTTCTCAACTCCACAAATCCACACAACACATGGTACAGTGTACTCCATGCCACTTGCACGGTACAACGTACACCCATGGACCCTCTCCTCATGGTCGAAATGCCTGCCATAGGTCTTAGTCCTCACACCATGGAAATACATCATAGTCGGGGTGCTTGCCATAAGTCTTAGCCCTCATACTATGGAAATAATGCCACGTCTCTAAATCCACGTGCGAACATCTCAACAGTGTGACACTCAGTCTACACGGAGGAAATCGTTACAATTTTTCTTTCTAACATGTCTTATATATCACATAAAAACTACAGTGCACGTCTTGAGTGTGACTCACAATCAACACTCCGCCTCTTAAACACTGTGTATGCATTTCAAAATATCAAACACTAGTGCGAGTAACCTCTAGCACTAGGTTAATGCATAATTCTCTTTTCAAATCAAGTACGAGTTATCACTCAAGTACTATGTCATGTATAAACCATGAAAACTAAGTACGAGCAATGCTCCTAGTACTCTATCATGTAAAACTAAGTATGAGCAAAGCTTCCGATACTCTATATGCATCAATCACAAACTGAGCACGAGTAATGCTCCCAGTACTCTAACATGCATAAAATAGCATTAACATTTAATACGAGTATATCATCCAGTACTATGTGATGCATATCTCAAAATATAGTGTGTGTAGTCTCTAGCACTTACGGTTTTCACAAAAAACCAAATAGACGGCTATTTAAATCGCATTTTCACACAAGGAAATCAAATAAGCACTCAAATGTGTTGTTTTCGCATAATTAGGAAAACATTAGCCATTTTATCATGCAACTCATGCATTTTGGGTCACAACATGCTTCTTTGGTATTTTCACCCTATTTTTTGATAAACTACACTTATTCTCATTTATCTCTACCACAACAACATGTCTCTTTATGGGAATTCATATAGAATATAATATCAAAATTTTATTCGAAATACGTGTAGTCATCTCTAGCTACTCACGTAATTCCCTTACCTTGGATCACGTCAAGTGACGTCTCTTCCTTGGTGCAACTCACTCTCGCAGTCCGAGCAATTTCTCCATCTCTCCAATCCACTCCTCAGCGGCAACTGGGTCCTTGACCCCACGAAAAGATGGTGGTTCAAGCTTTTAGAACTGTCACAATCTATCCAAATCACACCCGTATCCCAATCCACTACTATCCTGAACTGGTGGGGGTGTAGGAGCATGTGTATCCTATAGCATCTCAGGTGCAAGCTGTACAGGTGGGTCAGGTGCAACTGCCTCTCCTATCACAATCTCTGCTTCCTGTCCCTGTCTACTTGGCCTAATCTGTGCCAGCAACTCCACTATCATCTCTAGGCTATGCTCAATCCTCGTGAAGCATGCCTCAGTAGTCTCTGGTCCCTCAGTCTGACTAGTAGTCTCATCTCGGGTCTCTGACCTACCTCTTCGGCCTCAAGCCCTACCTCTAGCCCCTCTACCTCGGCTGGTATTAGCCATATAGACTTAATTCCTACATTCACAACCTTATATTAGTTCAACTTCCATCTCGTAAACACAATTATAACTAAACAAGAATAGTAATATGGGGATGTACACTTTCCTAATTACTAATACCGACTCATATCAGACCAACTATGCTCTGATACCATTCTGTCACAACCTCAATCCGTGACTTACCTAAAACCACTACAAATTTTTCACTTTTTATTTTACTTACCTTTCTCTCCTCAACAATTGGGCTGTGATTCGATATTAGTCACCCACTCACATTTATTCACAATACACATAGAATTTAGTATTCTTTTCGATAACATAAACTGTTATACAATATATGTACATATACATCCTGACCGTACAATTGTTTACATAAATGTGCTTATATATTGTTCAGTATAAAATGTTCGAGTCTGTATACCTCTCGTAAGATGGATAGGCAACGGATACAATGAATGGTATACCTCACCCGAACTTAATCTACTATGGATGATCTGTAGAGAGTGGAAAATAAAAGAGGATGAGCAAACAACGCGCTCAGTAAGGAAATCAGGCAAGCAAATAGACAACTGCACTATCTACTAAAAATAAGGCTTTACCTTTCCTTCTCTCATCTCAAAGCATGTATCAAAATGATATAATAATAGTACAGAATAAATTTCATGTACTTAAAATCATGCTGAATTATCAAATATAGGCATTCATGCAAAACAATGCATCTTTATAAAAATCAGAATGCCTTTATATCAATCATGCCATTTACATATAAATCACAATAAATATGGCAGTTCACAACACACACAATCATCGATTTTCGACCCATCTCTCTCATGTCTAACCGTATCATGAAAATAATTGATATATCTTGCGAGACTCAGTGGCTAAATGCAATACTCTCCTAGACTATGACCATATCCTATAATGGTGAAATCCTAAGCAACACAGATATCGATGTGCGAGTTATCACTGATGTAATGAGAGGGGGGTCAGTCCATCACAACCGCCAGCTATAAACTCGTCAACTCCACACAACACATGGTACAGTGTACTCCATGCCACTCGCACGGTACAACGTACACCCATGGACCCTCTCCTCATGGTCGGGATTCTTGCCATAGGTCTTAGTCCTCACACCATGGAAATACATCATAGTCGGGGTGCTTGCCATAAGTCTTAGCCCTCATACTATGGAAATAATGCCACATCTCTAAATCCACGTGCGAACATCTCAACAGTGTGACACTCAGTCTACACGGAGGAAATCGTCACGATTTTTTTTTCTAACATGTCTTATATATCACATAAAAACTACAGTGCACGTCTTAAGTGTGACTCATAATCAACACTCCACCTCTTAAACACTGTGTATGCATTTCAAAATATCAAACACTAGTGCGAGTAACCTCTAGCACTAGGTTAATGCATAATTCTCTTTTCAAATCAAGTACGAGTTATCACTCAAGTACTATGTCATGTATAAATCATGAAAATTGAGTACGAACAATGCTCCCAGTACTCGATCATGTAAAAATGAGTATGGGCAAAGCTCCTAATACTCTATATGCATCAATCACAAACTGAGTACGAGTAATTCTCCCAATACTCTAACATGCATAAAATAGCATTAAAATATAGTACGAGTATATCCTCTAGTACTATGTGATGCATATCTCAAAATATAGTGCGAGTAGTCTCTAGCATTTTTGGTTTTCACACAAAACCAAATAGATGGCTATTTAAATCACATTTCACACAAGGAAATCAAATAAGCACTCAAATGTGCTGTTTTCGCATAATTAGGAAAACATTAGCCATTCTATCATGCAACTCATGCATTTTGGGTCACAACATGCTTTTTAGGTATTTTCACCTTATTTTTGGATAAACTACACTTATTCTCATTTATCTCTATCACAACAACATGTCTCTTTAAGGGAATTCATATAGAATATAATATCGAAATTCTATTGGAATACGCGTAGCCATCTCTAGCTACTCACGCAATTCCCTTACCTCGGATCACGTCAAGTGACCTCTCTTCCTCAGTGCAACTCACTCTCACAGTCTGAGCAATGGTACGATCTAAACGTATTGTCCGCAAGTGCATGGGTCGTACAAGTAATAATAGGATTTAAGTCCCAACTTATCGTCCCACAAAGAATTTTATTAGCCTAATTAACTACCGATTAATCTTACCCGAAGTATATCCTAGCAAATTATGAAGTTTTGATCATGGGTGATCTACTAAGCTAATTAAAATTACTAGAAAACAATAGAATAATAAAAACTATAAACTAAATAAAATCGAGCTAAGATTACTTACAGTGCTCCAAGCAATTAAAAACAATAACCTACAAAAATAATTAAAACAGTTAAAAGTTAATTAACGCAATTAAACTAAAATGCAAATATGAAATTAACAAAACAAGATTAATTAAAGTAAAATTAAACAAACCTAAAATAAAATATGCATGTAATTAAACTAATAAAAATTACAAATTAAACTAACCTAAAATCTAATAAAAATAAAGACTAAATTAAAAATGCATGAAACACATTTAATCTAAATTAATTCTAAATGCAACTCATAAAATACTGAACTAAAATAAAATCCTTAAACATATATTATAAAATTAACTACTAACTAAAAAATTAAAACTAAAAATTAAATTAACAACTAAAACACTAGATTTAACCTACAATTATTAACTAACAACTAACCTAAATTGACAACTAATAAAAGCAAAATAATATAAATGCAATAAGTATTAAAGTATAAAAGAAAGGAATGTGGCCAAACATGGCCTTAACAAATTGCAAAACATCTAAGTGGTCCCGATAACTGCATTGTGCATTGTTCCCATTTCTTCTTGGTTTGTCCAGGTGACGCACGGGCACTACCCTCGGTTCCAGGTGCTATGCTGGTCTCGATTTTGCCTAACTAACTTCTACACATCCGCGACCTTTGCTCAGCTAATGCACAGGTGCTCCAGCTGCTGTCCATGCTGCATCCAGGCTGCCTGCTGCTGCTCCTGGTTTGTCCTCTGCTCTAGGTGTGTCTTGCTGTCTACTGCAAGTCTGTCCACTGGTGCTGCCATTATTCAGCTCCATTCACAGCCCATGTCTCTGCATTTCCAGGTGCTGCAGGTGCAAACCGCAACCTGCTACAAATGTTGCTCCATGTTCTGTCATTAACGGTTGCTCCAGTACTGATGTCTTGCACACTCCTTGGCCTTTCGAACAAGTGTCTACTTCAGCATGCTGGTTTCTGCATCGTCCTCAATCTGCCCAGCACAAACCAAACCAGCATTGTAGAAAATAGCAGCTATCCAACTCTAAAAGTGTAAATGGAAACAGTGGATAACCCACTGCTTTGTCATGCAGCTCTGCACCATAAAAGACTCCAGCAATATTCACAAGTCATCCAGCGTCTTCTTCACCAGCAACCAACAGTAAAAATGTAAAACATAAAAAGAAAGCGCACGCAGGAGTCAGGCTTTGTAAGCTAAAGCAGTAAATAAACAACATGAAATGTAAATTAACTAGAATCTAGAATTTAGAGAAAAGAAAGATAATGAACAGTATGTGATTCATAAAACAGAGGAGAATAAAGGGCACTGGAAGGCAAAAAAAAAAAAAAAATCAGCTTCACTCGTGCTTCCCAGCAGCTTGCAATACAATCTTAATGCTTTGCTTCAGCAATGAACAATAGCCACTACCTTTGCTTCACGCTGCCACAACAGAATGAGGAAGAAGCCCTCTGTCACACAGCCTCCCTCGAGCAGACTTCATAGCAGCGCACATCAGAAAGTATCCAGGACATAATAAAATAGAAGAACGTTGTAGCACCAACCAAAAAAAAATTTGCTGCAACCCAAACATAAAGCAGGAGAATGTAAAACAAAGATAGTAAAAAAGAATCGGGATTAAGAAGATTGTAAGAAGAACCGAAACTACAATCCAGAAAATGAAGCTGAAACAAAATACAAGGATTAAATCATAAATGCAATAACCATGAGAAAATGCAATGACAGATTATGCAGCATCATTACTGTCACCCACAATGAATAATACATAACAAAGAAAAATTAGTAAATAAAGCTAGTAACCCGAGAATGAAGCTTTCATTGAAGAGACTAAAAAAATGCAACCATAAGAATATTCAAGAAATTTATAACATTGTAAATGAAATCTTTTAAAGGAAGTTAAAATAAATAAATAAATATGGAAGCTTGATGATTAACGGAAATGGTGGCAGCCAGGAAAATGAGAAACTAACTTGAAAAGCTTTTAAATAAAAATGGACATTGTTGTGAACAATAAAAATAAATGGTAGCTAAACGGAAAAGAGAAGCTTGAAAACAATGAAAATAAATCCTAATAATACCCTAAAACTATTCTACCATAGATTACACTACTCTTAAATTACTTTACACTACTCCTACCCTAGCTACTTACCCTACTACTACTTAATTTTTTCAATTGCCATCATGTTCTATTTATACACACACTTAGGGGTACAATGGTAACTTTTCCATCCTAGATGAGTTGGCATTGTTTGGCCACTTGTCTTCATTTGATTTGTTGCAGAGCAGATATTTCCACGTCTCTCGTCTTTTTATCCAATTGGCTGTGTGATGTGGCCCGACGTGTGTCTTTCAGAAGGTTGGCACGGTGTCCGTCGATCTTATCATTTCAGAGCGAATAAAATACGGACACCTGGCATCACGCGTGTCTAGATGACTTGATGACTCGATCTACAAATTGGAAGTGGTACAGTCTCCTTTAGCCAGTTTTCAGCCCAATTTTGACTGAAACAACTGAGTTTCATCCAGATTTAATTTACCTGCACATTAAAGAATTTTAATTAAATAAAGGGGATAATTAATAAAATAATATGGGGATTTAAATAATTAATTAAGAAATTAAGCACAAATAATTCTATTAAAAATAGAATTATCACACCCCCAAACTTGAGCTTTTGCTTGTCCTCAAGCAAAACAAAACAAATGTTGGAATGACAAGTACTAAACACAATAATTTTCCCAATATCATCCTCAAAGAAAAAGTACAAACTATGATCTCAAAGATTCACAATTACAAGTCCAACATTCAGAATCATTCAATCATAAGTCCCATCCCAAATTGGACCCCTCGTGTGTGTGAAAAATGTCAAAGCCACTTCACAGTACATTACCCAGATCAGATTATGCAAACACAGTGAATGCAAAGTCAATGACATGTGATCATTCCCATAAGTTTGCTTTTCACTTCTCTCTCCACTAATGTAGTCACACTCAATCAAATATCAATAGGACTTCATTAAACTTGTAATGTAAGGTTGGGGCTAAGGTATGATAAAGTCGATTTAGGTTTAATCACCCCTTAACATGCATTACTTCTAGGATCTTTAATGTAAGAGCTCTTATTTATTTCCCCCAAACTTATTTCTTTTGCTAAACATTTTATTCTATTTTTTTATTTTTCTTCTTTCTTCTTTTCTTCTGCTTTTTCTTTCATTTTTTTCGAACTCTCACTATCACCAGATACCCATACGTACAAAGCTCACAATATATCCTAATGACTTTTCATGCTTTCGAGGTAAGGGATAGGAAAAGAGTGCTTAAGCTAAGGAAAATTATGTAGGTGAATTTACAGAGAAAAGCTTATTTGGCCCAGATGGGTGACTAGGGGTAAAATATGTACATGGATGGCTAGAAAGGCTCAAACGATCCAAAGATGGCCTAAATCATCTCCCTAATAAAGTGTGATCTAATATTTCACCTCGAGACAAGATCAAACAAATTCTAGAATATGATACATAAAATCAACTGAACAAATGCAATCCTAGGTCTATATAAGCTTTATCTAAATAAATATACAGATTCATGAAATGACATGTGCATAAAATGAGGAAATCACAATCAGAATCAAGACAAATTCAAGAATTCAACTTCATGCTTTTCCTATAATCATGATTCTTAGTCAATCAAATCAGACTTAATCATGGGGTTATATCATCGAAATATGGGAAAACTACATGCTAAGCACTAAATCATCCCAAAATCAAACAATTTAAGCTCAGATTTTCGAAACAATTTTAAAATTTTTTTCAATTTTGCCCAAATTTTCAAAAAATGCTCAAGTGATATCTCCTCCCCCAAACTTAAAATGCACAGTGTCCTCAGTGTGCAGATACTATAAACATTTAAGCTCAAGAACAGAGTACTCCCATTTCTGATGATGATGACGAACAACTGAAGCTTGATTAAAAACATAAAACAAGAAAAGAAATCTATAAAATAAACAAAGAGACACGAAAAAGAAAAAGAAAATGACTATATACAAAATGGAAAGAAAAATTAAGCCACTTCAAATACAGCTAAAGAAAACAACACTCAGCAGCAGGGCGAAGAGTAGGAGGATCAGGCAAAGTGGTGATAGAATGTTGACAGTTAACTCCTCATTTGCTCTATCTACTTCCTTCTTTCTCTCAGATTTCTTATGCTCAAACCTTATATCCTCCTCAATCTCTATCTTAAAACTCTCTTAAGAGTCATCAGGGAGCTTTAAAGGTTTGAAAACATGAAATGTCACCTCCTCATCTAGGATTCTTATAGTCAACTCCCCCTTTTGTACATCAATTAATGTTCTACCAATCGCTAGGAACGGTATGCCTAGTATAATGGGGACTTCCCTGTCTTCCTCCATGTTTAATACAATAAAATCAGCAGGGAAAATAAATTTGTCCTCCTTTACTAACACATCTTCAAAGACCCCCTTCAGATATTTAATGGATCGATCAACTAGCTGAAGGGTCATTGTGGTAGGCTTGACATCCTCTATTCCTAACTTTTGGTAGATAGATAAAGGCATCAAATTGATATTGGCTCCTAAATCACACAGGGCTCTACCAAAGAATAGATTTCTAATAGTGCAAGGTATGGTAAAACTCCCGGGATCTTTGAGCTTGGGGGTAATTTTCTCTGAATAATTACACTACATTCCTCAGTTAAGGCCACCATCTCATAATCTTCTAATCTTCTCTTCCTCGAGAGGATATCCTTTAAAAACTTCACATAACTTGGCATTTGCTCTAAAGCATCTACGAAAGGAAAGTTGATGTGAAGCTTCTTAAAAACCTCAAGGAATTTAGCAAATTGTCATTCCAGCTTTTGATCTTGGAACCTCTGAGAAAAAGGTACTGGTGGTCTAACTAGAAGGGTTGTAGTGGTAACAGGTGTAGCATCAGAGTACAAGGAAGGCTGTGAAGTAGAAGAAGGTATAGATGAAGAAGCACTTAACTTGGATTCCTTTGCAGCCTGGTTTTCATTTTGTTCTTGCTCTTTTCGAGTTGCTTCGTTAGAACCTATGGGTTTATCAACTATAGGTTGTTCAGGTCCAGACTTAACTTGTGGCTCATCTAGCTCTCTGTCGCTCCTAAGGGTGATGGATTTCACATGTTCTTTATCCTCCCTTTGCCTAACAGGATTAGCTTTAGTGTTACTAGGAAGGGTCCCTTGAGGATGTTGGCTAAGAGCACTTGCTATTTGTCCCACCTGAACCTCTATGTTCTTAATTGAGACAGCTTGATTTTACAGGATCATTGAGAACATCTCCTCTAGTGTAGGCTTCTTCTCAGTTACTGGTACATGTAAATGTTGTGGTTGCATAGGTTATGGTGATGGTGGTGGTTGATGAAATAGAGGTAGATGAGGATGATTAGGTGGATGGTGTAGGGATGGATGATGTGGTGGATGGTGTGGAAATTGCTAGTGTGGTGGTACATGACCCGATGGAGCTTGAAAACCAGGGGGCCTTACAGATATGGAGTTCGATGATTGCCCTTGATTTTGGCTCCAAGAAAAGTTAGGATGGTTCCTCCACCCTGGATTGTAGGTGTTTGAAAATGAGTTGTTCTGTTGCTTTTGAAAGGGGGCAACGTACTGAACCGATTCTAAGTTAAGCGGACACCTATCTATAGAGTGTGTACCACCACACTAAGTATAGAAAAGAAAAGGACTTTGGACAGAAAACACAGGGTTAGGACTGGTGGAAGGATTATGTTGGGTACTGAGTGACTCTACCTTCTTTGTAAGATTAGCAATTTGAGAGGTCAAGGTAGACAGCGTGTCGAGATCATAAATACCCGTCGACTTCTTTGGCAATTGCCTCTCCGAGGACCATTGATAGTTGTTAGCAGTCTTCCTGTCTAATAGCTCATAAGCTTCCTCCTCTGTTTTGCACATCAGGGCTTCACCCGCAGCAGCGTCCACGATGGTCCTATTTTGGCTTTTAAGTCCGTTGTAGACAGTTTAGACTTGCAGCCATAAAGGTAGCCATGGTGAGGGCACTTCCTAAGAAGCTCCTTATATCGGTCCCATGCTTCGTAAAGAGATTCAGAGTCATACTGGGCAAAGGAAGATATATCACAACGGAGTCTGGCCATTTTAGAGGGAGGGAAAAACTTAGCTAGAAATTGATGGGCTAACTCATCCCATGTAGAAATGGATCCTGGAGGCAAGGAGGTTAACCAGTGTCGCGCCCTATCCCTAAGCGAGAAGGGGAACAATCTAAGCCTAAGCGCATCATCAGATAATCCATTGTGCTAGAACGTGTTGCACAGGTCCAGGAATTGCCCGAGGTGAGCATGTGGGTCATCGTACGGTAGCCCACTGAACTATAAAGAGGTCTGGATCATCTAGAGGATGGAAGGCTTAATTTCAAAATTATTTACAAGGATAGCTGGTGGCCTAATACCGGTATAATATCCTCCAATAGTCGGCACCGCATAATCTCTAATGGTCCTGATTTCCCTATTTTCTGCCATGATGTTTTGCAGCGGAGCTATAAATTTTCTAGAATCCTTTCTAATTTTTCTAAGTGTTCATTCAATTTCAGGATCTAAAGGAAATCAATCAAAACTCCTGGCTCTACACATGCAATCATCAAAAAGTTCTTAGAAAATTTTTTAAGTTTTTAAATTTTTAATTTTTTTAATTAATTATGAGAAAATTAACTAAACTAAAATATTTACAAGCTAGAATTACACCTAAGCATAATTTCACCAATATTAATTAACGACTAATTAAAACTTTCCCGGCAATGGCGCCAAAAACTTGGTACTATCTAAAGGTATTGTCCGTAAGTGCACGAGTCGTATGAGCAACAATGAGATTTGAGTCCCGAGTTATCGTCCCACAGAGAATTTGATTAGCCTAATTAACTACCGGTTAATCTTACCCTATGTATATCCTAGCAAATTATGAAGTTTTGATTATGGGTGATCTACTAAGCTAATTAAAATTACTGGAAAACAATATAATAATAAAAACTATAAAATAAATAAAAAAATCTAGCTAAGATTACTTACAGTGCTCCAAGCAATTAAAAACAAGTACCTACAAAAATAATTAAAACAGTTAAAAATTAATTAACGCAATTAAACTAAAACGCAAATATGAAATTAACAAAACAAGATTAATTAAAGTAAAATTAAACAAACCTAAAATAAAATATGCATGTAATTAAACTAATAAAAATTGCAAATTAAACTAACCTAAAATCTAATAAAAATGAAGACTAAATTAAAATGCATGAAAGACATTTAATCTAAATTAATTCTAAATGCAACTCGTAAAATACAAAACTAAAATAAAATCCTTAAACATATAATATAAAATTAACTACTAACTAAAAAATTAAAACAAAAAATTAAATTAAAAACTAAAACACTAGATTTAACCTACAATTATTAACTAACAACTAACCTAAATTGACAACTAATAAAAGCAAAATAATATAAATGCAATAAGTATTAAAGTATAAAAGAAAGGAATGTGGCCAAACATGGCCTTAACAAATTGCAAAACATCAAAGTGATCCCGATAACTGCACTGTGCACTATTCCCATTTCTTATTAGTTTGTCCAGGTGATGCATAGGCACTGCCCTCGGTTCCAGGTGCTATGCTGGTCTCGATTTTTCCCAGCTAACTTCTACACGTCTGCGACCTTTGCCCAGCTAATGCACAGGTGCTCCAGCTGCTGTCCGTGCTGCATCCAGGCTGCCTAATTCTGCTCTCGATTTGTCCTCTGCTCTAGGTGTGCCCTGCTGTCTACTGCAGGTCTGTCTACTGGTGTCAGGACCCCTTCTCAATCCATGACTTAACCAAAAACCACTACAAAGTTTTCGCATTTTTAACTTACCTTTCCTCTCTTCAATGGTTGGGCTGTGATTCGATGTCAGAGTCCTTGCTTACCACATCATCCAATATCATACATACATGTCAATATACTATTACTGACTGTAACTGCTTTTATTATACATGTAAGATTATATAAAATCTAATACAAATACATTCCCCATAATATATATCGTATACATCACTGTGCTGTTTCTATGTTTAGATACATAACCGTACAAAATCTGTATACTTGGCGATCGATAGGAACTAGCAGTGGACTCAGGAATACTATCCCTCAATAGCTCTCGCTCTATTACTGATGCTCTATAGAGAGATGTAAAGAAAGGGGGGTGAGCATACAACGCGCTCAGTAAGGAAATCAGGCAAGCAAGTAGATATCTACACTATCTACTCAAAATAATGCTATGCCTTGAAAACATTATTTCCTTTACTCACTTTAAAAGCATGTCTTTAAATATATATATGTATACTTGTACAGATTAAATCCCTTGTACAGAAATCATGCTTTCTTTCTCAAATGTAGGCATGTAGTGCAAAATAATGCATTGTATATAAATCATGCCTTTATGTAAATCATGCCATGTATATTTAAATCACAATAAATATGCCATTTAAATCATACACATCACAAAATCAGAGTCCGACCCATCCCTCAGGTCTGTCCGTAATTTAAATCAATCAATCAATGTGATATATCATGTGAGACTCTGTGGTGAAATGCAAATAGTATCCTGGACTATGATCATATCCGACATGTGAACCCAAGCCACACAGATCTCGATGCGCGGGGTATCACTGCTGCAACGGGAGGATGGTCAGTCCATTACAACCGTCAGCTATACACAACACACGGTACAGCGTACTCCTCATGCCCCGAACAAGGTACAAAGTACACCCGTGGACCCTACATCACAGTCAGGGTGCCTGCCATAGGTCTTAGCCCTCAAACCATGGAATATCATACCACATCTCTAATACCCTCATGCTGGCCATCCTCTCATGATGTGACACTCAGTCACACGAGAATGCGACATGGGTTGGTAACATGTTAATTATATCACATACAGTGCATGCCTTTGAGTGCGACACACAGTCGACACTACGCTCAAACACTGTTTCACATCACAAACTCAACTCTAGTGCGAGTAAACCTCCAACAACTAGGTCAATGCATAGTTCATGTATTAAATCAAGTACAAGCAATAGCTCCAGTACCATGTTATGCATAATATCATCAAATCAAATACGAGCAATAGCTCCAGTACTATATCATGTTTAAACCATGAGGAATCGAGTACGAGCAACGCTCCAGTACTCTGTCATGTATCTCATGTAAAACTCGAGTACGAGCTAATCGCTCCAGCACTCTGTCATGCATATATCATATAAAACTGAGTACGAGTAAAAACTCCAGTACTCTATCATGCATGTCATGAAAATCTAGTGCAAATCAAAATCCAGCACTAATATATGTGAAAAATATATGAAATCCTGTGCGAGCTGTGCTCTAGCACAATTCATTCTCACATAAAATGATAGATGGCTCTTTAAAAAGGGATTGTTTACAAAATATTAAAATCAGTACTATAAAGTGTGCTTAAGTCACATCAACCTTAAAATCATTAGCCTATCTATTTATTTTCATGCTAAACAGCAGTTAAACACTCACAATAGTAGTTTCCATGCTTTTTGCAACTTTTCACAAAAGTTGACTTTTTGACTAACTAGGGGCAAAATCGTAATTTGCCACTATCGGGTCGCAATAATTATTATTCACTTTCTCTGACCCTCATAGTTTTTAAGTGAATGTAAAAGCAGACGAAAATACGTGCAGGTATCTCTAACTACTCACAAAAGTCCCTTACCTCGAATCACGTCAAGTGACCTCACTTCCTCGGTGCTGCTAAATCTCGCAGTCCGATTAACTCTCGATGTAAACTCTGGAGCTGTAATTAGTCATTCCTCAGGTTAATTATAATTTTCCTACTGTATTACACATTAATACAATCTATTTCCCTTAATGGGCCTAAATAATCCTTAATGGGCCTAACTATGCCTTAAGCCCATTTTCATTTTACTATTCACTTTTGTTGGGCCTATTGGGCTTGTGGGGCCCACCAACTCTTATAGGGCGTGTTCTAGGCCCATTACACCATATTGGGCCTAAAATATTTGGGCTTGGCCCATTGGGCCTCTCGGCCACATGCCATGGCCGAGAGTTATCCATGCCTCGGTTTCACCATGGCATGCCATCTATGCCTATTTGTCTAGCCAATTCACTTAGGCATTTTTTACAAACACTTGGTAGGCAACATTACTAACCATCATATAGTTCATTTAGGCATTTTATCAAACACCTTTATTGCCAACTCATTACATGTATTAATTAATCAATTTGATTAATTCTAATTACACTATTATCATTAATACATGTACACTAATCCATTTATGTCTTAAAATCATATTGACATAAATCAATATCCCATTACTCACTCTCGGCCTAACCAACTTCATGGTGATTTAATATGTTTCAATGCTTAAAACATATATCAACATACTTAAAATCATTCATACATTAACATATATGAAATTGGAAATTAGAAAATATACCAATTGTTGTGTTCACCCTTTGGCTGAATCTTTGAAGGCTCTCGGTTTGCACTCTACGGCTCCTTGATAGCCAATTCCAACATATGTCACTCTCCTTTCAATTTGGAACAACTTCCATGAAGGATGCAAGTTCCAAATATGCCTAATTCCTAGTGATTTCTAGTGAGAGAAAGCTTGGAAAATATGTTTCAATGGTTTCTTCTTCTAGCCGAATTTGGTGTGATGAAGATGACAATGGTGTGGCTGAATTTATAAGCCACATACTTAGCCATTAAGCTTTACTTTCCAGCCATTAAGCTTGACTTTCCAAGCCTTAGCCATGAGTCACCTAATGAGTCACTTTATGAGTCATGGTTAGCTTTAACTATGGTTAGATATTTATCTCATGAGCTTTTCCATTTGATCTTCTCGGTTTGGGCTTTCGGGCTGAAATTTTTACTATGTCTCGGGCCTTTTATTGTCTCAAAATTTGGCCAATCAATTGGTCCAACAATTTGGTCTAAAGGACCTAAGAATTTCGATATACGTTTAGTATACCTTAATGGGCTTTAAAATTTTCACCTTAGGCCTATTACGTTTTTAACCATTAAATTTATTCTGGAATCCCTCCGAATAATTTTTCCTTACTTCTGGGGATGATAATCTTGTATTCTAACCAAGAATATTTTTTCCCACTTTTTTCTCCACACTTAGGTTAATTTTTTAACCATGATTAATCAACTATGGTAAAAGTCCACTTTCTTAACTATAGTTGACTTTTTCCTTAACCATTGACCAAGTTGACTTTTTTTCAAAATTCTGAAAGTGTCATATCTTATGTCTTACACTCTCGTCTTTATGTTTCAACCGTTTACTGTGGATAATTTCACCCGAAACACCTTTTCTCGCTAAAAAGGTCCATTTTACCCTTTTTAGCTTTTACTCTCGTTTTCTATGTTCGGGACTAAATCAAGCTGACTTTCCTTCATGAGCTCTCTATACTTTCTCATTTTAAGTTCTTATTTTCAGTCAGAATGATTTAGATTTACTCGGTTTAGCCTGTGACACTTATAGTTCACATTAGGCTTTTTATGTAGCTTTTGCATGTTAAATCATTTCACTAACACTTTAAGTCTTGTAAATACTCTTCTTATGATTCAACTATAATTACATAGTGTTCATACACATAGGAATCATAAGGAATAAGCTACAAAAATTTGGGTCTGACAATCCTCCCCTACTCAGAAAATTTAGTCCTCCAAATTAGAACCAAGTCAGTCATCAAATAGGTGAAGGTACTTCTCTCGCATCAGACTCTCTAGCTCCCAAGTAGCTTCCTCTGAAGTATGATGCTGCCAGAGAATCTTCACTAACCTAATGGTCAAAACCTTCTCCTTCCTATCCAATATCTGAATCGGTCTCTCAAAATATGACATGTCCTCTCGGAGCTCCAAAGGCTCGTAACTAATCACATGTGCCGGATCCGAGTGATACTTCCGAAGCATCGATATGTGGAAGACGTTATGGACACCTGATAAGTCCGGTGGCAATTTCAACCTATACGCCTTATCTCCCACTCGATCAAGTATCTCAAAGGGTCCAATATATCGAGGGTTTAGCTTCCCTCTCTTCCCAAATCTCGCTATTCCCTTGGATGGAGAAACTTTCAGAAACACTGATTCACCAATTGCAAACTCTAGTGGTCTACGTCTCCTGTCAGCGTTACTCTTCTATCTGCTCTGAGCTGTCCTTAGTCTCTCTACTATCAAGTGGACATCCTCAGATGCTTGTGTAACCATGTCAGGAGCAAAAATCTTACGGTCACCCACTTCTTCCCATCCAATAGGGGAATGACATCTACAGCCATACAAAGCCTCATACGGTGCCATCCCGATACTCGAATGATAACTGTTGTTGTAGGCGAACTCGGCTAGTGGCAGGTGGTCATCCCAGGAGCCTCTAAAATCTAGCACACATGCTCTCAACATATCCTCCAGAGTCTGTATAGTCCTCTCTGACTGACCATCTGTCTGAGGATGGAAAGCGGTACTCAAACTCAACTGGGTTCCCATGGCTTCCTGAAAATGTCCCCAAAAGTGGGATGTGAAGTGGGAATCCCTATCAGAGACTATGCTCACTGGTACATCGTGTAACCTCACTACCTCGCGTACATACAGTTCTACTAATGAACTCAGAGTATCGGTCGTTCTCACAGCTAGGAAGTGGGCTAACTTCGTTAGTCTGTCGACGATCACCCATATAGTATCGTGATTCCTGCGGGTCCTTGGTAAACCCATCACGAAATCCATGGTAATATGCTCCCATTTCCATGTCGGTATAGGTAGAGGCTGCAATAACTCTGCAGGCTTCTAATGCTCTACCTTCACCTGCTGACATACGAGACACTTTGCCACGAAGTCTGCTACATCTCTCTTCATACCTGACCACCAGTATACCTTCCGGAGGTTCTGATACATCTTGTTACTCCCCGAATGTAACGTATGCCTCGACAAATGAGCTTCCACCAATATCAATCTCTTGAGTCCTGGATCTTCGAGAATACATAATCTACCTCTGAACCTCAGTAGTCCATCCGAACTCAACTCAAAATCAGTCACTGTGCCCTTCTGCATCTGACTACTCACATCCATACAAAATGGATCAGTCTGCTGAGCCATTCTGATCCTGTCCAACAGATCCGGCTCCAAGCGTAGACTAGCTATCATATAACCTGTATCCATGTCAGAAGGCATGACTCTCAAACTGAGGCTAGCAAACTGCTCTAGCAAATCATGTTCCCTAACCATCATGTACAATACCATCCCTAGGCTCTTCCTACTCAAGGCATCGGCTACAACGTTAGCCTTACCCGGATGATAAAGTATCTCACAATCGTAGTCCTTCAGAAGCTCTAGCCATCTTCTCTGTCTCATGTTTAGCTCTTTCTGTGAGAACAGATACTTGAGGCTCTTGTGCTTGGTAAATATCTGGAACTTCTCTCCATATAAGTAGTGGTGCCATACCTTCAACACAAACACTACTGCTGCTAGCTCCAAATCGTGGGTCGGATAGTTCTTCTCATGATCTTTCAGCTGTCTGGATCCATAAGCAACTACCTTCCCATCCTGCATCAATACACAGCCCAGTCCCTGATGCGAAGCATCGGTATACACTGCAAATCCTCTTGAGCTGGTAAGGATAGTGAGAATCAGAGCGGTGGTCAATCGACGCTTCAACTCCTCAAAACTCTTCTCACAATCTTCGTTCCATACGAACGGTACACTCTTTCGAGTAAGACGTGTCAACAGAGCAGCCAACTTAAAAAATCCCTCAACGAATCTCCGATAGTATCCAGCTAAACCCAAAAAACTCCTGATCTCGGTGACTGTCATCGACTGTTCCCACTGAACTACAGCCTCTATCTTAGATGGATCAACTGATACACCATCTCTCGATACAACATGTCCCAAAAATGAGATCTGTGACAACCAAAAGTCACACTTACTGAGCTTAGCATATAACTCATACTCTCATAGCGTCTACAACACGATCCTGAGGTGCTCCTCATGCTCCTCCTTGGATCTCGAATACACCAATATGTCATTGATAAAGACGATAACAAACTGGTCCAAATATGGCTTGAATACATCGTTCATCAAAGCCATGAAAGCAGCTTGAGCATTCGTCAGTCCGAATGGCATGATCAAGAACTCATAATGGCCATATCGGGTACGAAATGCTGTCTTAGGTACATCTCCACTCCGAACCTTCAGCTGATGATACCCAGACCTCAGGTCAATCTTAGAAAAGACCTGTGCTCCCTGAAGCTGATCTAATAAGTCGTCAATGCATGGAAGGGGGTATCTATTCTTGATGGTGGCCTTATTCAACAATCGGTAGTCTATACACAATCGGAGGCTCCCATCCTTCTTCCTCACAAACAAAATCGGTGCTCCCCAAGGTGAAACACTCGGTCGAACAAAACCCCTATCCAACAGCTCCTGTAACTATTTCTTGAGCTCTTCCAGCTCAACTAAGGCCATACGATATGGTGGTCTCGAAATAGGCTCTGTACCAGGCACCAAATCTATACAGAACTCCATCTCTCTGTCTGGTGGTAATCCTGGCAATTCATCCGAAAAAACATCTGGGTACTCACTGACCACAGTAATATCTGACAACTCCGGATGTGCCTTATCCATATCTACCACGTACGTAATGAAACCTTGATATGTTGAAGGTTTTTCTAAGTCAATAATCGTTTAATAATCATAACTACTCCTTTCATTTATTTTTATTAAATTTTACAACATATCTAGTAGGGTTAGGAAACGTAACTGTCTTAGCATAACAATCTAAAACAGCATGGTTTGCAGATAGCCAATCCATTCCTAATATTATATCAAAGTCACTCATACTTAGTAATATTAGATTAGCTGTCATCTCCTTATCCCCTACTCTCAACTTGCAGTCATTAAATACATATTCTACAACTTGACTACTATTCATAGACGTACTAATCAACATCATCATACATAAATGTGTACGCTCTATATGTCTTGCTAATTTACATGCAAATGAAGGCGATACAAAAGAATGCGTGGCACCAGGATCAATTAAAACATATGCTTCAATATCATAAATCAGGATGTTACCTCGAATCACATCCGATGAAACATCAGCTGTCCCCTGGTCCAAAGCATGTACTCGCCCTTGACCCATCACTTGTTTCCCCTTCTCCTCTGCCGTTGTTCTACCTCTCTGAGCAGACGTACTAGCTGGAGTTCTATTAGGCTCCCTGCCCCTCAGTGGTGCAGTAACAAATGTCTTCGGGCACTCGTTAGCCATATGCCCCTGTTTCCCACATCGAAAACATACTATAGTACTCTGTGGACACGGTCTATCTCCATGTGATCTACCGCATCTTCTGCACTGATTGGCAGTAGGCCTCTGTCCTCCCATGACAATGCCTTTCCTGGGGCTACAGTCGGATAAGTAGGAGGTCTAGCATACCTATCTCGTGCCTCCTCTACCCGTGATCTCTTATCGAAGAGTCTCTTCCCTCATCGATAACCGAAATCTCTAGCTGGCCTCTTCTTCTGTATATCTCAGCTACAGCTAAACTTCCCGAACTCGAAAGCATTCCGCTCGTAGTCTTGCTCACACAGTTGCGCCCTGTGCACTGCTTCCTCATAGGTCACTATGTCTAATGGAACCAACTTGGACTGTAGAACCGGTCTCAACCCGTCGATAAACCTGTGGACCTTCCTGGTCTCACTATACATGGTATCCGGGTCATAACTTCCTAGGGATAGGAATCGAGTCTCATACACGTCCACAGATAAACTCCCCTGGTTTAGTCCCAAAAACTCTGCCTGTAGTTTCCGATGTGCGGTGTCGGGAACAAACTGCCTCCTAAAGGCCTCTCGAAATATATCCCAACTAATGTCTGTGTGTCGGGATCTCAATATAGGTCGGGTGGACTTCCACCAATGCTCTGTAGCTCCCTTTAGTAGGAACGCAGCAAATACGACCATCTTCGAGGTCGTACACTCGAAGAATCCATAAAGCTTCTCCAACTCTGCTAACCACTCCTTAGCAGCTACAGGGTCTTTGACCACACTAAAGGATGGAGGTCTAAACTTCTAGAATTCTCGCAATCGATGCAGATCACATCCATATCCTAATCCACTAGCACCCGAAATCGGTGGGGGTGTAGGAGTATCTACAGTCCTCTATGTATCAGCTGTTTGCGTAGGTGTATCAGGGGCAACTGCTACCTGGCGATCGATAGGAACTAGCAGTGGACTCAGGAATACTATCCCTCAATAGCTCTCGCTCTACTGCTGATGCTCTGTAGAGAGATGTAAAGAAAAGGGGTGAGCATACAACGCGCTCAGTAAGGAAATCAGGCAAGCAAGTAGATATCTACACTATCTACTCAAAATAATGCTATGCCTTGAAAACATTAATTCCTTTACTCACTTTAAAAGCATGTCTTTAAATATATATATGTATACTTGTATAGATTAAATCCCATGTACAAAAATCAAGCTTTCTTTCTCAAATGTAGGCATGTAGTGCAAAACAATGCATCGTATATAAATCATGCCTTTATGTAAATCATGCCATGTATATTTAAATCACAATAAATATGGCATTTAAATCATACACATCACAAACTCGGAGTTCGACCCATCCCTCAGGTCTGTCCGCAATTTAAATCAGTCAATCAATGTGATATATCATGTGAGACTCTGTGGTGAAATGCAAATAGTATCCTGGACTATGATCATATCCAACATGTGAACCCAAGCCACACCGATCTCGATGCGCGGGGTATCACTGCTGCAACGGGAGGATGGTCAGTCCATTACAACCGTCAGCTATACACAACACATGGTACAGCGTACTCCTCATGCCTCAGGCACGGTATAAAGTACACCCGTAGACCCTACATCATAGTCAGGGTGCCTGCCATAGGTCTTAGCCCTCAAACCATGGAATACCATACCACATCTCTAATACCCTCATGCTGGCCATCCTCCATGATGTGACACTCAATCACACGAGAATACGGCATGGGTTGGTAACATGTTAATTATATCACATATAGTGCGCGCCTTTGAGTGCGACACACAATCGACACTACGCTCGAACAATGTTTCACATCACAAACTCAACTCTAGTGCGAGTAAACCTCCAGCAACTAGGTCAATGCATTGTTCATGTATTAAATCAAGTACGAGCAATAGCTCCAGTACCATGCTATGCATAATATCATCAAATCAAGTACGAGCAATAGCTCCAGTACTATATCATGTATAAACCATGAAGAATCGAGACGAGCAACGCTCCAGTACTCTGTCATGTATCTCATGTAAAACTCGAGTATGAGCTAATCGCTCCAGCACTCTGTCATGCATATATCATATAAAACTGAGTACGAGTAAAAACTCCAGTACTCAATCATGTATGTCATGGAAATCTAGTGCAAATCAAAATCCAGCACTAATGTATGTGGAAAATATATGAAATCTTGTGCAAGTTGTGCTCTAGCACAATTCATTTTCACATAAAATGATAGATGGATCTTTAAAAAGGGATTTTTTACAAAATATTAAAATCAGCACTATAAAGTGTGCTTAAGTCACATTAACCTTAAAATCATTAGCCCATCTATTTATTTTCATGCTAAATAGCAGTTAAACACTCACAATAATAGTTTCCATGCTTTTTACAACTTTTCACAAAAGTTGACTTTTTGACTAACTAGGGGCAAAATCGTAATTTGCCACTATCGGGTCGCAATAATTATTATTCACTTTCTCTGACCCTCATAGTTTTTAAGTGAATGTAAAAGCAGACGAAAATACGTGCAGGTATCTCTAACTACTCACAAAAGTCCCTTACCTCGGATCACGTCAAGTGACCTCACTTCCTCGGTGCTGCTAAATCTCGCAGTCCGATCAGCTCTCGATGTAAACTTCGAAGCTGTAAATAGCTATTTCTCAGGTTAATTATACTTTTCCTACTGTATTACACAATAATATAGTCTATTTCCCTTAATGGGCCTAAATAATCCTTAATAGGCCTAACTATGCCTTAAGCTCATTTTCATTTTACTATTCACTTTTGTTGGGCCTATTGGGCTTGTGGGGCCCACCAACTCTTATTGGGCTTGTTCTAGGCCCATTACACCATATTGGGCCTAAAATATTTTGGCTTGGCCCATTGGGCCTCTCGGCCACATGCCATGGCCGAGAGCTATCCATGCCTCGGTTTCACCATGGTATGCCATCCATGCCTATTTGTCTAGCCAATTCACTTAGGCATTTTCATAAACACTTGGTAGGCAACATTACTAACCATCATATAGTTCATTTAGGCATTTTATCAAACACCTTTATTGCCAACTCATTACATGTATTAATTAATCAATTTGATTAATTCTAATTACACTATTATCATTAATACATGTACACTAATCCATTTATGTCTTAAAATCATATTGACATAAATCAGTATCCCATTACTCACTCTCGGCCTAACCAACTTCATGGTGATTTAATATGTTTCAATGCTTAAAACATATATCAACATACTTAAAATCATTCATACATTAACATATATGAAATTGGAAATTAGAAAATATACCAATTGTTGTGTTCACCCTTTGTCCGAATCTTTGAAGGCTCTCGGTTTGCACTCTATGGCTCCTTGATAGCCAATTCCAACATATGTCACTCTCCTTTCAATTTGGAACAACTTCCATGAAGGATGCAAGTTCCAAATATGCCTAATTCCTAGTGATTTCTAGTGAGAGAAAGCTTGGAAAATATGTTTCAATGGTTTCTTCTTCTAGCCGAATTTGGTGTGATGAAGATGAAAATGGTGTGGCTGAATTTATAAGCCACATACTTAGCCATTAAGCTTTACTTTCCAGCCATTAAGCTTGACTTTCCAAGCCTTAGCCATGAGTCACCTAATGAGTCACCTTATGAGTCATGGTTAGCTTTAACTATGGTTAGATATTTATCTCATGGGCTTTTCCATTTGGGCTTCTCGGTTTGGGCTTTCGAGTTGAAATTTTTACTATGTCTCGGGCCTTTAATTGTCTCAAAATTTGGCCAATCAATTGGTCTAACAATTCAGTCTAAAGGACCTAAGAATTTCGATATACGTTTAGTATACCTTAATGGGCTTTAAAATTTTCACCTTAGGCCCATTACATTTTTAACCATTAAATTTATACCGGAATCCTTCCGAATAATTTTTCCTTACTTCTGGGGATGATTATCTTGTATTTTGACCAAGAATATTTTTCTCCAATTTTTTCTCCACACTTAGGTTAATTTTTTAACCATGATTAGTCAACTATGGTAAAAGTCCACTTTCTTAACTATAGTTGACTTTTTCCTTAACCATTGACCAAGTTGACTTTTCTCAAAATTTCGATAGTGTCATATCTTATGTCTTACACTCTCGTCTTTATGTTTCAACAGTTCCCGGTGGATAATTTCACCCGAAACACCTTTTCTCGCCAAAAAGGTCCATTTTACCCTTTTTAGCTTTTACTCTCGTTTTCTATGTTCGGGACTAAATCAAGCTGACTTTCCTTCATGAGCTCTCTATACTTTCTCATTTTAAGTTCTTATTTTCAGTTAGAATGATTTAGATTTACTCGATTTAGCCTGTGACACTTATTGTTCACATTAGGCTTTTTATGTAGCTTTTGTGTGTTAAATCATTTCACTAACACTTTAAGTCTAGTAAATACTCTTCTTATGATTCAACTATAATTACATAGTGTTCATACACATAGGAATTATAAGGAATAAGCTACAAAAATCTGGGTCTGACAACTGGAGCTGCCATTATTCAGCTCCATTCACAGCTCGTTTCTCTACATTTCCAGGTACTGCAGGTGCAAACCGTAACATGCTACAAATGCAGCTCCATGTTCTGTCATTAACGACTGCTCCAGTATTGATGTCTTGCACATTCCTCAGCCTACCCAGTGAGTGTCTACTTCAGCATGCTGGTTTCTGCATCATCCTCAATCTGCCCAGCACAAACCAAACTAATATTGCAGAAAATAGCAGTTATCCAACTCTAAAAGTGTAAATGGAAACAGTGGATAGCCCACTGCTTTGTCATGCAGCTCTGCTCCATAAAAGACTCCAGCAATATTCATAAGCCATCCGACGTCTTCTTCACCAGCAACCAACAGTAAATAATGTAGAACATAAAAAGAAAGCACACGCAGGAGTCAGCCTTTGTAAGCTAAAGTAGTAAATAAACAACATGAAATGTAAATTAACTAGAATCTAGAATTTAGAGAAAAGAAAGATAATGAACAATATGTGATTCATAAAATAGGGGAGAACAGAGGGCACTGGAAGGCAAAAAAAAAATCAGCTTCATTCGTGCTTCCCAGCAGCTTACAATACCATCCTACTGCTTTGCTTCAGCAATGAATAATAGTTACTACCCTTACTTTATGCTGCCACAACAGAATGAGGAAGAAGCCCTTTGTCACACAGCCTCCCTCGAGCAGACTTCATAGCAGCGCATATCAGAAAGTATCCAGGACAGAATAAAATAGAAGAACGCAGTAGCACCAACCAAAAAAAGAATTTACTGCAACCCAAACATAAAGTAGGAGAATGTAAAACAAAGATAGTAAAAAGAATCGGGATTAAGAAGATTGTAAGAAGAACCAAAACTACAATCCATAAAATGAAGCTAAAAAAAAAAATACAAGGATTAAATCATAAATGCAATAACCATGAGAAAATGCAATGACAGATTATGCAGCATCATTACTGTCACCCGCGATGAACGATACATAACAAAGAAAAATTAGTAAATAAAGCTAGTAACCCGAGAATGAAGCTTTCATTGAAGAGACTAAAAAAATGCAAACATCAGAATATTCAAGAAATTTATAACATTGTAGATGAAATCTTTTAAAGGAAGTTAAAATAAAAAAAATATGAAAGCTTGATGATTAACGGAAATGGTGGCAGCTAGGAAAATGAGAAACTAACTTGAAAAGCTTTTAAATAAAAATGGACATTGTTGTGAACAATAAAAATAAATGATAGCTAAACGAAAAAGAGAAGCTTGAAAACAATGAAAATAAATCCTAAGGATACCCTAAAACTATTCTACCCTAGATTACACTGCTCTTAAATTACTTTACACTACTCCTACCCTAGCTACTTACCCTACTCCTACTTAATTTTTTTCAATTGCCATCATGTTCTATTTATACACACACTTAGGGGTACAATGGTAATTTTTCCATCCTAGTGGAGTTGGCATTGTTTGGCCACTTGTCTTCATTTGATTTGTTGCAGAGCAGATATTTCCACGTCACTCGTCTTTTTGTCCAATTGGTTGTGCGATGTGGCCCGATATGTGTCTTCCAGAAGGTTGGCACGGTGTCCGTCGATCTTATCGTTTCAAAGAGAATAAAATACGGACACCTGGTATCACGCGTGTCCAAACGACTTGATGACTCGGTCTACAAATTGGAAGTGGTCTACTCTCTTTGAGCCCGTTTTCAGCCCAATTTTGACTGAAACGACTGAGTTTCATCCTGATTTAATTTACCTGCACATTAAAGAATTTTAATTAAATAAAGGGGATAATTAATAAAATAATATGGAGATTTAAATAATTAATTAAGAAATTAAGTACAAATAATTCTATTAAAAATAGAATCAAGCAACTTCCACGACGATTTCTGAAGCTGTTATAATTATTGGCGTTAGTACATCTCTAAACACTCATTTCATTTGCCAAATCTCAATTCAATACATAGTTTTCATCACTTTCTCCAAATATGGTATAAAACCACATTTTTCACATATCTATATCCATTTTTCCTTATTTTCAATTTATGCATTTCATAAGATTATCACATAATCTTCCATACATGCATATTCCATCATTAAATCCATGTTAACACCATTTCCTTATCATTTCCTCATTTTCTCACCAATATCTAGGTCATGGTGATTTTTTATTCTCCTTTCATTTTCAACAAATCATATATATACCAATAATCTCATTAACACATCTAGTTTAACATATATCAACTTAGTGCATTAAATCTTACTTAGCTAAAATTTCATTCCTTTTTCACCAAAATGGTAAAATCCTCCTTGCTCCTTGAACTCTTGATTTCAAACCCTTTGTTTCCAAGTATGTTGCTCTCTTCTTGCTAAGAGCAACTTTGCTCAACTGTATCTCACTCAAAACTGATCACAAATTGATGTTTTCTAGTGTTTCTCAGCTAGGTTACACTTTAGTTATGGAATGAAATAGTAACTCTCGGGAAAATGAAGTGTAGAAGCCCAGTATTTATAGAATTGTCTTGATGAGATCGATCTGCTACCCTAGGAGTTCGATCTTCTCTGCATTTTTCCTCTTGAAACTGACCTTTCAGACCACATAAGATCGATCTGCTCTTTTATGAGATCGATCTGTACAACACAGAACCTTAAGGAGATCGATCTGCTCTTACATGAGATCGATCTGTTGCAAATCAGTAGCTTAAGGAAATTGATCTGGCCTTTCTGAGATCGATCCCTTTAACACAGAATGTTTAGCAGATCGATCTTGCCCTACTGAAGATCGATCTGACCTGTTCCATTGCTCAAATAAGAGCATTTTTGGCTCTTCCAGATTGATCTCTCATCCCATGAGATTGATCTTTCATTCATATTTTCCAGATTTTACTACAGTTTTCTGTAGTAACTTATCTCAAACACTCTTAATTCTGCTGCTATAGTCATTTTCTCATCCAACCACATTTAAGGCTTCAAAATGACATCCATTCATACTTTATATACATTGAAACTTATGTGCCTTCCTTGTATAATCAAAAGTATACAATACAACACCAAATGGAAGTATAAAGATTTATGTACTCATGTAAACTACCATCCATTTTACCACACTACCCAAAATTCTATATATTCTCATTCCTCACATATAGAAGTCCATTTCTTCTTATTCATATATAATGAAACTTGTATGTACTCATTCCTTGCATAGTTACAAACTTCAAATATCCATTCCTCATAATTTACATTAAATGTGACTTGGTCATACATCATAAGTCATAAAGGTTACATTTCAAATTTTAGGTCTTACATGATATATGTATATACATGTGGCATAGTTTTATTTCCTCATGCTCCAATTATAAATGATTTATGCATAACATTATCAGCATGTAGATAGAGTAATTATCTACCATGCTTGCATTATTGTGTTACCGAGCATGTGGTTGTTCATCCCTCTCTACTTTTCCCTCATAGCAACCCAGTGAGGACTGAGGCATTGTATTTTGGGCATCCGCTGCTTCCATCACTAAAAGATATACACACACAGATTCTCTTTATATCTAAATATGTAAAGGCACAGTAGTCATTTTGTATTGTAATGTGGGGGATGTAAAATTTTGAAAACATGCCATGTGTAAGTGTATAACTTAACTTTCAAATGAATGACACTTCCTTTTACTAATTTGAGAATGAATGATGAGTGATGATTATTATTGACTCACAGCCCAACTGTGTAGTGGTGAGTTTGTTCACGATCGGGTAAGGAAAGTAAAATGCAAAAAATTTATAGTGATTTTCGGTTAAAAAGGATAAAAAGGTTCGTGACAAAAGGTATCATGTGATTCGAGAAGAAGGGGAAGCTGAGTCCCTATTTTATTGGTCCGTTTGAGGTATTAGAGAGAGTAGGAGATGTTGCCTACCAGTTAGCTTTGCCCCTAAAGCTTTTCGCGATTCATAATGTCTTCCATGTCTTGATGTTGAGAAAGTATAATATGGATCCCTCCCATGTCATCGAGTATGAGGCGTTAGACATCCAGGGAGACTTGAGCTATGTAGAAGTACCTGTTTGGATCCTCGACAGGAAAGAAAAGGTACTTCGAACAAAGAAAATTTCATTAGTAAAGATTCTCTGAAAACACCACTCAACCGAAAAGGAAACTTGGGAACTCGAGAGCTTAATGCAAGAAAAGTACCCCTGACTTTTTGAGGAATAACTTGGTTCTAATTTAGAGGATCAAATTTCTTTAAGGAGGGGAGGAATGTAAGACCTGTAAATTTTTATGTAATGTTTATGATTTCGGAATGTACAGACAAGTTACATTACATATGAATCTCAAGAAATGGATGTTTTTAAGCTCTAAGTGTGAATGGAATGTAAAATGAGTATATAAGCAAAAGAATGGAAGTTTAACTTTAAAAATCTGAGAAACTGCAACTGGAATGCTGCATGATGTAGGGCAAATCGATCTCACTGCAAGGGGAGATCGATCTTATCTGCTTGAAATGTCATACCAAGACATCCTGCAAAAAAGAGATCGATCCCTTACTCAAGCAGATTAATCTCAAGTTGTTTCTGTATGAACTAGATCGATCTCCTCCTATAAGGTAGATCGATCTCTAGTTGCCTCTGGATAGGCTAGATCGATCTCTTCTAAAGGCCAGATCGATCTCTAAAGCCTTCTGCCTGAACCAGATCGATCCTACCTCGTAAATAAGATCAATCCTATCCCCTTGAGTAGATTGATCTCATGCTAATAGGCAGATCGATCTCCTACCTGCATTTTTGAAATTCTGAAGGAGTTTAAGCAAGGGGAGATAGATCTCCACCCCTTGGAGATCGATCTCATATTGTGAAATCTATAAAAAAAGCTCGATAATCCCTGTCTTCTTCCTCAAACATTCACAACTCTTCCATTTTTAATAAAGAAAACCTAGTTTCTCACTTTAGAATACCACCCTTTCAAAAAATATTTGAGGAAAAGCTATTTGAGAAAAGTTGTTCATTTTGAGGAGGAGAACAACATAATAAAAAACTAGAAGTTGAGTTGATCGATTGAAAGAGAAAAAGGATTTTCCCCAAATTTGCAACAAAGGAGAAAAGTCAAGCTAGGTAAGACTTCAATACACCAACTTCTAGTATGATAATCTAGACATTTAGATGAGTTGATTTGGTGTATACATTGTTGGCTTAAATGTTCATGTACATGCTTAAACAACCATGACCAAGAATGGGTTTAGTGAGAGAAAGCTAAAATGTCATGGAGTTAATGATGATTTAAACATGTAGAGATGCTATTAAGCATGTATAGAGGATTCTAAGATAACTTTGTGAAATCCATATGTTGGAATTGATGATGATTGAAAATGGGTATAAGAAGTGTTTGATAAAATGTCATAGAGAACGGAAATGATGAATTTGAGGTATTGAGGCTAATGTCAGTTCAATATATCTATATATATATATATATATATATATATATATATATATATACATATATATATTAAAATTATAAAATAAATCAATTGTCTCTTTAAATTTAATTATCTAGTTTAATTTTTAAGAGATAAACATCTATATTTATATGCATTAAAGTTAAAGAAAAATAAAATATTATTTAACGATTTCTTCGCACATCTTTTTTTAATATATGTATTGATGCTCTTTATATGCATTAAAAACATATTTATTAAAATAATTAATTTTAGCGGTACCAGAGCAAAGGTTGCCTAGTACTATCAGGGTCAAGTAATTAGAAATAGATTACATCTCAAGTATCTGTAATTGTCTGGTTATGAATTGAATTTAATAGTTAAAATTTTAACCGATGTTTAATGTGTACGCGTAGGTACGTAAGAGATTAGATATGAGCGAAAAACGAGGTCGTCCCCAGAGGCAGGCACAACCACCTCCACCACCTGAACCACAGCTTGAGAGTCCTAACTCTCGAATTAATCGGCTGGAGTAGGATGTACGACAGGGGTTCGAGCAGATGGCAGCGCTATTTGCGCAGCATTTCAGGGCTAATGCCTCAGGTACCACACCTACCCCGGCTCCTACACCACCACAGGATCCGCCCCCACCTCCTACACAGACTGACCGAGTGCCACCCGCCGTTCTCCATCCAGCATGGACCAGGCTTGATGATAGAAATATGGGCTAGTTGAAGGACTTTCTTAAGATGAATCCGTCGGCATTTAAAGGGGTGAAGGGTCCAGTAGAGGTGGAGGAGTGGCTAACAGAGATGAGGATAATCTTTAACTTTCTGGGATGCACTGATGTGGAGAGGGTTAGTATGGGTACCTACATACTTAAGGAACAAGCTCGATGTTGGGGGAATACTACCTAGATGTGAGACCCCATATATGTATAACTTTGTAATATATGTAAACGGGAATTATAAGACAAATGATTTTAAATCATGCAACTGTGAATGAATTACAAATGAGAATGAATGAGTATCATGGGTGTATGTAAAGGTTAAATAAGGGCTGAAGTGACCACAAACTAAACGAATAGAACTTAAAGCATCCGGACTGGAGATAAGGACTTAAAACATGGAATGATAAAGCATGGATTACGAAATTGTGTACCTATTCTGATTTCGAAGCAAATACACACAAGTTCCATAGCACAAAAATAATAGGAAATAAGTTTCTCCAAGCTCGAAGTAGGATTAAAATGCAAAATGAGTAGTAGAGAAAAGGAATGGGAATTCACCTTTGGAAAATCTATAAAAATGCAGCAAAAGGGCTGCAGATGGGAGGCTAGATCTATATCCCATTAAGTGTAGATCGATCCCTTGTGTAGAACAGAGCAATTTCACGTGAAATAGCCAAGGCAAGATCGATCCTCCCATAAGTGTAGATCGATCTCCTTAAGCTACTACCAAAGAGAGATCGATCTCTTCCCCATTAAACAGATCGATCACACCCTATAATGCCTGAACATTTCAAGAGAAAAAACCAAAAGCAGATCGATTCCCTACCTAACCAGATCAATCTCCTCAGCCTTTTTTATATAAACCCGATGACAAAAAGTTTCAATCTTTAGGAAACTTGATCTCTCTCCATTTTCACCCAAATACTAAGCTTTCTCTCTCTAGGATACCCACTTTTTTCCATAAAGATTTGAGAAAAAGATATTAGAGCAAAGTTGTTCACCTTTGGGAGGAGAACAACATATCTTGAAGTTAACATCAAACTCATTGGATTGAAGGATTTAAAGAGTCCTCCAAACTTGGAAGAGAAGAAAGTCAAGGTAGGTAAGTTTTCAATGCACTAACTCCAAATGTGTTTACCTAAATGATGCTATGGGTAAATTGGTGTACATTTCAATGGTTGAAACTACCTAGGATATAATGAACCAACCATGACCTAGGAATAGAATGGTGTGAGAAATGAAATATGGTGGAGTTAATGATGAATGAGATATCTTAAGGTGATAATGGTCTTGTAAGTATGATTTTAAGATGGTGGTGTGAAATGAATTGTGAGATTGACCAAATGGTAAAATGTACATATATAGCATTGGTGAAATGTATGAATGAATAAGAGAATTAAGGGTAGAGTATGCACTCCCAAGTGCCTAATAAGTAACTAAGGGAGTTACTAGATAAATTGGTTAGAAATGGCATAACAATGGCCAAATGCAATAGTGGGCCAACCTTAACGAAAAAGACTCAATGAGATATGCTGACTAGTTGAAGTTAGAATATGATTTTGTATGTATACAATTGATTTTATATGTAAATGGAATTATAAGACAAATGATTTTAAATCATGCAACTGTGAATGAATTGCAAATGAGAATGAATGAGTATCATAGGTGCATGTAAAGGTTAAATAAGGGCTGAATTTGCCACAAACTAAACGAATAGAACTTAAAGCATCTAGACTGGAAATAAGGATTTAAAACATAAAACGATAAAGCATGGATTATGAAATTATGTACCGATTCTGATTTCCAAGCAAATATACACAAGTTCCATAACACGAAAATCATAAGAAATAAGTCTCTCTATGCGCGAAGTAGGATTGAAATGCAAAATAAGTATTAGAGCAATGGAATGAGAATTCACCTTTGGAAAATCTAGAAAAATGCAGCAAAATGGCTACAGATGGGAGGCCAGATCGATCTCCTATTAAGTGCAGATCGATCCCCTGTGCAAAACAGGGCTATTTCATGTGAAATCGCCAAGGCAAGATCGATCTCCCTATCAAGTAGATCGATCTCCCCAATGCCCAGATCAATCTACATTTACCTCTGCCAAGCCCAGATCAATCCTCCTTTAAGTGTAGATCGATCTCCTTAAGCTACTGCCAAAGAGAGATCGATCTCTTCCCCATTGAACAGATCGATCTCACCCTGTAATGCCTGAACATTTCATGAGCAAAAACCAAAAGCAGATCGATTCCCTACCTAACCATATCGATCTCCTCACCTTTTTTCTATATAAACCCGATGACAAAAAGCTTTAATCTTCAAGAAACTTGATCTCTCTCCATTTTCACCCAAATACTAAGATTTCTCTCTCTAGGATACCCACATTTTTCCATAAAGATTTGAGAAAAAGACATTAGAGTAAAGTTGTTTACCTTAGGGAGGAGAACAACATATCCTGAAGTCAACATCTAACTCATTGGATTGAAGGATCTAAGGAGTCTTCCAAGCTTAGAAGAGAAGAATGTCAAGCCAGGTAAGTTTCTAATGCACCAACTCCAAATGTGTTTACCAAAATGATGCTATGGGTAAATTGGTGTTCATTTCAATGGTTGAAACTACCTAAGATATAATGAACCAACAATGACCTAGAAATAGGATGGTGTGAGAAATGAAATATGGTGGAGTTAATGATGAATGTGATATCTTAAGGTGATAATGGTGTTGTGAGTATGATTTTAAGATGGTGGTGTGAAATGAATTGTGAGATTGACCAAATGGTAAAATATACATATATGGCAATGGTGAAATGTATGAATGAATGAGAGAATTAAGGGTAGAGTATGCATTCCCAAGTGCATAATAAGTAACTAATGGAGTTACTAGATAAATTGGCTAGAAACGGCATAACAATGGCAAAATGCAATAGTGGGCCAACCTTAACAAAAAAAGACTCAATGAGATATGCTGACTAGTTGAAGTCAGAATATGAGTGAGCAACATTAACTCGAGTGATTGGTAAATGTCATGCAGCTCCCAAAGACATGTTCGAAGTAAGTTGAGCCCAATCGCGAGAGACGGGAAAGGAAGAGAGTCGCTTCTAAATAAATCGAGGTAAGGGAATTGTGTAGACTCTTAGAGATATCTGTGCGCATTTTGGGCGCATTATGGTTTCCTATAATATTTGTGGTAGTAGGAATGAAATGGGTGTTTAAAGGGCAAAGAAAGGGAATTTGAGAAATGTACATGAAAACAAGAGCATGATGCTTTGAAAATCCTTTTTATTTCTTTTTAGCATGTGATTGGTAGGTTGGCTAGCATTTTAAATAATTTGCACAAGAAATAACTTAATCTGGTTTTATAACCATGTTTTACAAGTAATGAGCCACCTACATGAGTTTGTGGAAATAAAAACGTGCTAGAGCATTGCTCACACGAGATTTGACATGGTTATACATGCATTAGTGCTGGAGCAATTGCTCACACTAGAGTTTTACATGGGTTTTATGACATTGTGCTGGAGCCTAGCTCGTACTAGTTTTCATACGAGTTTTGACATGGTGTTAGAGCATAGCTCGCACTAGTTGTCTATTATACTTATTGCCATGCTTGAGACTACTCGCACGTGATTTTATGACATGTTGGTAGCCATGCTTGGAGCTTCAGGTAGGCTGTGTGCCACGCCGATTAAATAGGCTCGCATGTGCGTATTGAGATGTGACAGGATATATTGTCCTGATATGGGTCCACGAAGTACGTTGTACAGTTCAGGTAGCATGGGGTATGTTTTACCTTATGTGATATTATATATGCCATCTTCGGACGATGGATTATGCTATGGACCGGCGGATTGGACTTGACCCACCTCCCGTACGGAAGTAATAGAGGTGATACCCCGTACACTAGGATCCATGTAGCCTGGGATCACAAAAGATATGGCCCTAGTCCTAGAAGATATTTCCCTTATTATATTGTATGCCTATCTCACATGTCTATTGATGAATGATAGATCCATGTTTTTGAAATGTGTTTTGTGGGTTAGGATAGTCCATGGGAGGGGCCGAGTCCTAATGAGTGAATGATTTTGTATTGGCTTGTGTTATGAATTGGAAATGTTTTTTAGTGCAAGTTGCATGATGATTTACAATTCTTTGACCTTGATTACACATGATGATTTTTTCCATGCTAAGTTTTAATATCTGTGTACTGATTTATATAGCATGATTTGATTTACATGGCATAGACACAAGCATGAGCACACGTTTTGAAGTATGACAATAAATATGTGATTTAAGCATGGCATCACGATCACGTAGATAGCACAGTTATTTACCTGTTCGTATGATTGCCTTACTGAGCTCATGGTTTGCTCACCCCTTTATTTTCCCCCTCTACAGAGCATTTATAGTAGATAGAGAGAACAACTGAGAATTGGATTTTTGGTGTCTGCTGCATCCCATCACACGAGGTATACACATTTGTATGGTTTTTGTATCTAGATATGTACAAGCACAGTAATATCTTTTAATGTAATTTTTGGGATGTAGAGAGTTTGTAAATACTTATAAATGATAACTTTGATTAAGAAATACAAGTGTTTACTTTTAAATGAATTGAAATTTTAAATGATTTGGTTGGATGAGATTGACATCGATACACAGCCCAACTGTTGGTGGTGTAGCTGTTCACGATCAGGTAAAGAAAAGGTAAAGATTAATCAATAAATAACGGATTAAATATTAAATTTAAAAATAGCCAAAATTTACAGTGGATTTTGGTGGTCTGAGGGTCGTGACACTAGAGTATATTGACTACCATCGATCCAGTGTTCAGCTGGGGGACTTTTCAATCGGCCTTCAAGACCCAATATATCCCTCGCGCTGCCCAGAGGAAGATGCAAGTAAATTTTTTGAATCTAGTACAGGGCAGCATGACAGTCGACGAATATGAGAATCGGTTCACCGCCTTATTGAGATATGATCTGGAGACTGTCAAGGACGAGGAGCGCTGAACAGAACAATTTGTTTATAGGTGAGACCAGTCATTCGATATTGATTGATGGGGCTCTGCACTATTGAGTTTAATGATGCTCGAAGAAGGGCATAAAAAGTTAAGAGGGGACAATAGTTGATATAGTCCCAGTATGAGTCCCGAGTGATAACCAGGGATAAGGTTTAGAGACTTGCAGTTTCCCACGCCAACTTTAGGAGGGGTCCTTTAAAGAGACAAATGGTCGAGGGACCTAAAGGGAGAGTTAATAGACCCAGAGTTCCTCCCATTACTATGGAGACCCCTCAAGGTGCTAGACCCGACACTAAGATCTGCAGAGATTGTGGTCAGCCGCATGAGGGTACTTGTTTTCGGATACTAAGAGGATGTTTCAGGTGTGGGGACATTAGTCACAAGGTGAAGGATTACCCACAGCCATAGAGACCACATCCTCAAGAGCCTCATCGACAACAGCCATAGAGAGTAATCCCTAGAGATAGGCCACAGCTGCTGATAAGGGAAAGAAGTTTGTCACTGAGGGGCGTGTATTTGCTTTGGATAGGAAGACTGCAGACACTTCGTCCGAGCCTATATGAGCTACACTTCTTGTCTGTAATCATGAGGCTCATGTATTGTTTGACCCAGGATCAACCCATTCTTTTATTTCAGTACACTTTGCATGTAAATTGAATTTAGAGCCTAAACCCCTAGCTCATATTTTACGTGTAAGCACACCCATGCATGAATCGCAGAGTACTGATATGGTATGTAGAAAGTGTGAGATTAAGGTGGGTGATAAGGTAATGTTAGTAGATCTAGCTTTATTAAATATGTGTGGTTTTGATGTGATTCTAGGGATGGATTGGTTAGCGGCTAATAGCGTGAGTCTAGACTGCTACACTAAGATTGTAACTTTCTCCTTACCTGAAAAATTTAGTGTCTGTTGGAATGTTAAGGAATGAAAATGTGTGAAGATTTTTTTGAGAAATCTTATTGATATAATTATGATTTCCTGAAAATGCTGATTAGATTATTGATGTGAAGCTTATATCGCACTCATCTTTGATATCAGTCAGGAACCTCCGAGGATAGAGGATATACTGGTAGTATACGAGCTTTCGGATGTGTTCCCAGATGAGTTATCGGGTTTACCAATGGAGAGAGAGCTGGAGTTCACTATCGATTTAGTACCAGATACCCAGCCAATCTCTAAACCTCCTTATAGGATGGCATTGGTTGAATTGGAAGAGTTAAAGAAACAGTTGCAAGAGCTGCTTGACCAGGGTTTTATTAGACCCAGTGTGTCACCATGGGGAGCTTTGATTTTGTTTGTGAGGAAGAAGGATGGTAGCCTCAGATTGTGTATAGACTATAGACTACTGAACAAGGCTACGGTGAAGAACAAATACCCCTTACCAAGGATAGAAGACTTGTTTGATCAGTTGAGAGGGGCTTTTGTATTTTCTAAGATTGACTTAAGATCGGGATATCACTGGTTAAGAATCAGGAAAGAAGATATTCCGAAAACGGCCTTCAAAACTAGGTATAGCCACTACGAATTCTTAATGATGCCTTTTGGTTTGACGAATGCCCCTACTACTTTCATGAGTTTAATGAATGAGGTATTTTGAGACTATCTAGATTGGTTTGTGATAGTCTTCATTAATGATATCCTTATATATTCTCGGTCATAAGAGGAACACGCACAACATTTGAAGGTTGTGCTTCAGATACTCTGAGACAAGCAGTTGTATGGAAAGCTTAGTAAAAATGACTTTTGGTTGGATCAGATAGCTTTCCTTGGCCACATTGTATCTAGGGACGGAGCGTCAGTTGATTCATCCAAGGTAGAGACTGTACTTAATTGGGAGAGACCGATGACAGTTAAAGAAATTCGAAGTTTTCTGGGACATGCAAGATATTATAGGAGGTTTGTTGAGGGATTCTCCAAGATTCCAGATCCTCTGACTAAGCTTACACGCAAGGATGTTCCGTTTCTGTCACGCCCTTCTTCCACATGCGACCTACCAAAATCATCATAAATTTTTCGTATTTCACTTACTTCTTCCTTCTGTCATCACTTAACACCAAATAGTTGGGCTGTGATTCGATATTAGTCACCCATTCACGTTCATCCATAACATACATAGAATTAAATATTCTTTTCGATAATATAAACCTTGTACATAAATACAATTATTTGTACATATACATCCCGACCGTACATTAGTTTACATAACTGTGCTTTTACAATGTTCAATACAAAATATTGGAGTGTGTATACCTCTAGCAAGATGGATATGTAGCGGATCAGGGAATATCAATCATCAACTGTGTCCACCTACTGTGGATGCTCTGAAAAGAAGGAAATAATAAGGGGGTGAGCTCACAGCTCAGTAAGGAAATTAGGTAAGCAAGTAGATAACCGCACTATCTACAAAATACAATGCTTATGCCATGAAACCTTTTCCTTACCCAATTGTATCTAAAGCATGCATCTCTCTCAAAGCTTTATGCAATATATATATATATATATAGATACAAAACATCAGTTATAAAACTGAAAATATGCTGGTTTAGCAACCTCAGTATTTTATGCACAATATTACATTTCTCATGTAATTTCACACAAATCACATTTATCATGCTGTTCATTTAAATCAAAATCATATGGCATTCATCATGTTTAAAAATATGGAAATATGGGCCTCACCCATCCCTTGGGTTATCCTTTTCACAATTCACAAACTCACATGTTTATATCATAAAACCATGTGGTAATTCATTCAAGAAATCTTAATATACATAGCATGAAAAGAAAATTGAGATAGGCGACTACATGTTCCGAGTGTATGACCATAACTCATTTTTCGTGATCCCAGGCAACACAGTACTCGGTGTGAGGGGTCTCACAATTGCTGTAACGGGAGGTGGGTCAAATCTCTACCGTCAGCTCTCAACTCAACTGAGGACCTGATCATGGAGCACACCAGATCCCACTGGATCCCACTCCCATTGCTAATCAATCCTATCATAGTACATCAAGTACTCACGGTACAGTGTACTCCATGTGACATACACGGTATGTAGTACTCCATGAACCCTATCTCAAGGTGGGATGCTCGCCATGAGTTTTAGTCCTCTTACCTTAGATATACCTCATAGTCGGGATGCTCGCCATGAGTCTTAGTCCTCATACCATGGGTTATTTCGATAACCTTTGGCCTTATCTCAAAATATTGCATGTGTGAGCATATATATATGGGTACAACACACAGTCAGCATAGGCTCCCAACACGGCTGTTTCATGCTCTTTTCAAATCCGGCACGTGTGAGTAAAACTCCCAACACGACCATATCAAATAATATAACTCTAGTGTGAGCAATGCTCCCAGCATTATTTCATATAAAACTCGAGTATGAGCAAAGGTCCCAATACTTTATAATGTATAATATATGAAATCTGAGTACGAGCTAAGCTCCCAGTACTTTATCATGTAAAACTGAGTATAAGCATAGCTCCCAATACTTTATAATTCATCAGTCACAAAACTGAGTACGAGTAATGCTCCTAGTACTCTACATGCATAAATCGCATTAAAATGCAGTACGAGTAAACACTCAAGTATTATGTGATGCATATCTCAAAATATAGTGCCAGTAATCTCTAGCACTTACGGGTTTCACACAAAACCTGATAAATGGCTATTTAAATCACAATTCACCCGAGTAAATTAAATCCGCACTAAAATGTGCATGTTTTTGCATATATTATGAAAACATTAGTCATTCTATCATGGAACCATGCATTTTAGTCACAACATGCTTCTAAGGTATTTTCACCCTATTTTTGGATAAAACACACTTATCCTCATTGATTTCTATCACAACATCATGCCTATTCATGGGAATTCATATAGCATATAATATCAAAATGCTATTCAAAATATGTGCAGCTACCTCTACTACTCATGAAATTCCCTTACCTCGAATCATGTTAAGTAACCACTCTTCCTCGGTTCTGCTCACTCAAGCAGTCCGATCAGCTTCTAATGTGATTTTCGAAGCTGTTATACGTATTTACGTTAGTATACCATATTATACTTGTTTCATTTGCCAAATCTCAATTCCATGCATCATTTTCATTATTCTCTCCCAATATGGTATTATACCATATTTTCCATATAGTTATATTCATTCTTCCTTATTTCCAATTTATGCATTTCATAAGATTAACTTAAAATCTTCCATACATGCATAATCCATCATTAAATTCATAGAAACACCATTTTCTCATCATTTTCTCACTTTCATGCCAATATCTAGGTCATGCTCATTTTTCATGATCCTTTCATTTCTAACCATTCATACATATACCAATAAACTCATCAATACACCTAGTTTAACATATATCAACTTGGTGCATTACATCTTACCTAGCTGAGTTTTCCTTCTTTTTTCACCAAATTGGTATAAATCCTCCTTGCTCTTGAAATCCTTGATTTCAATCTCCTGTTTCCAAGTATGTTGTCCTCCTCTTTGCCAAGAACAACTTTACTCAACAGAATCTCACTCAAAACTGATTGCAAACTGAAGTTCTCTGGTATTGAAAGGTTAGGTTACACTTTTGCTCTTGAATGGAATAGTTTCTCTCGTGAAAACTGAAGTACAGAAGTCCAGTATTTATAGAATTATCTCTATGAGATTGATCTGCCCTCCAAATGAGATTGATCTACCCTGCATTTTTCCTCTCGAAACTGACCTTTCAGACCTAATGAGATCAATCTGCCTCTAAGCATGAGATTGATCTATTCCAGGCAGTAGCTTAAGGAGATCGATCTGCTCCAAGGGTGAGATTTATCTCTCCAAGTCAGTAGCATTTGGAGATCGATCTGGCCCATCAAGGGATCGATTCCTTCTACATAGAATACTTAGCAGATCAATCTAGCACCATTGGAGATCAATCTGCCCTGTTCCATTGCTCAAATTAGAGAATTTTTTGCTATTCCATATCGATCTTTCTTTCAATGAGATCCATCTGGCATTTATATTTTCCAGATTTTGCTGCAGTTTTCTGCACTAACTCACACAAAACATCCTAAATTTTGCTGCCATAGCCATTTTCTCATCCAATCATCTTTAAGGCTTAAAAATGACATTCATTCATACTTTATATACATTAAAACTTTTGTGCATTTATTGTATAACCAAACGTATACAATACAAAACCAAATGGAAGTATAAAGATTTACGCAACTCATGCAACTTCATTTCGTTTTACCACACCACTCAAAACCCAATATATTCACATTCCACTCATGGAAATATCCTTCTTACACTCGTTATACACTTTAAAATTTGTGTGTATTCATTTCACAATCCAATATACACCTTACATAATCAAATGGGAGTTTACAAAAATTAAGGGTATTACATATGAATTTAAGGGTCTTACAATCCTCCCCACCTTAAGAAATTTGGTCCTCTAAATTAGAACCAAGTTACTCTACAAACAATTGGGGATATCTCTCTCGCATCAGACTCTCTAGTTCCCAAGTAGCTTCCCCTAAAGTGTGATGCTGCCAGAGAATCTTCACTAACCCGATTGTCTTATTCCTCAAGACTTTCTCCTTTCTATCCAGTATCCGAATCGGTCCTCTACATATGTCAAATCATCTTTGAGCTCCAATGGCTCATACCGAATCACATGATTTGGATCTAGATGATACTTCCTTAACATCGAAATATGGAAGACATTGTGCACTCCAGATAATTCTTGTGGTAAAGCCAATCTATATTATTTTATCTCCCACTCTGTCCAGTATCTCAAAGGGTCTAATGTAGCGAGGACTCAATTTACCTCTCTTCCTAAATCTGCTATACCCTTGGATGGAGAAACCTTTAGAAATACTGATTCACAAACTGCAAATTCAAGTGGTCTTCGTCTCTTGTCAGTATAACTTTTCTCTCTACTCTGAGCTGTCCTCAATCTCTCAACAATCAACAGGACATCCTCAGAGGCTTATGTAACCCAGTTAGGAGCAAATATTTTCCTGTCACTCACTTCTTCCTAACTGATAGGAGAGCGATATCTACGGCCATACAAAGCCTCATACGGTGCCATCCCGATACTCGCATGATAACTGTTGTTGTAGGCGAATTTAGCTAGTGGCAAATGATCATCCCAAGAGCCTCTAAAATCTAGCTCAGACGCTCTCACCATATCCTCCAGAGTTTGTATAGTCCTCTCTGATTGATCATCTGTCTGAGGATGAAAAGCGGTGCTCAAACTTAATTGGGTTCCCATGGCTTCCTGAAAATGTTCCTAAAAGTGGGAAGTGAAGCGGGAATCCCTATCCGAAACAATGCTCACTAGAATACCATGTAACCTCACTACCTTGTGTACATACGGTTCTACCAATGAACTCAGAGTATCGGTAGCTCTCATAGCTAAAAAGTGGGCTGACTTTGTCATTTTATCAACTATCACCCATATAGCATCGTGATTCCTTCGGGTCCTCGGTAAACCCATCACGAAATCCATTGTGATATACTCCCATTTCCATGTCAGTATAGGTAGAGGCTGCAATAACTTTGCAGGTTTCTAATGCTCTTGTCACGACCCATTTTATCCTTTCAACCGAAAATCACTGTAAATTTTTTGCATTTTTCCTTTCCTTACCCGATCGTAAACCAACTCACCACTACACAGTTGGGCTGTGAGTCAATAATAAACATCATTCCATATTCATTCTCAATTAAATCAAAAGAAGTGTCATTCATTGAAAGTTAAGTTATACATGACATGTTTCTAACTTTTACATCCCCCACATTACGTTACAAAATAACTATTGTGCCTTTACATGTTTAGATACAAAAGAATCCATGTGTGTATACCTTTTGGCAATGGAAGCAGCAGATGTCCAAAATAAAATGCCTCAGTCCTCACTGGGCTGCTATATACACTCTGTAGAGGGGGAAAGTAGAGAGGGATGAGTAACAACACGCTCAGTAAGGCAATAATGGAAGCAGGATAGATAACTACTCTATCTATATGTTGATAGTGTTATGCATAAATCATTATAATCAGAGCATGAGGAAATAAAACTATACCATATGAGTATTCATATATCATGTATGGAAAATCATGTAAACATGTATAAAACATGGAAATATCAACATGTAAAATCATCTCATGCTCAATCTCATTCAAAACTCATTACAAAAGGGAAATTCATTTAAGAAACATCCTTTTTAAATCCATCTTTTACGCAAAACATCTCACAAGAGTTATCACTTTTCAAAACACATCAATCTCATCACAAATCTCTTTAAATCACAAATCCCTCAAGGTTCGACCCCTCCCTCGGGTCTACCCTGGACAAAAACAATCACACTCATGTATCAAAACCATGTGGTACTACGTAATATCATATGAGATAGGTCACTATATCTCAATGGACTATGTTGGCCAACTACGTCATAAATCATCCCAGACCACATGCATACAGGTGTGCGAGGCATCATACTGATACGAAGGTGGGTTAGTTCTTCACCAAATTTTCTCATTACATAACCACCATGCAGTACATTGTACTCCATGTGATATACACGGTACAACGTACTCCGCGGACCCATATTATGGTTTGGGGTGCCAGCCGTAGGTCTTATCTACCCCATACCAAATGTAACCTCCATTGTCTCAACTACACGTAGAGCTTTTCGCATCCATGTAAAAGAGCCTCCCTATCGAACAGAGCCTCCCCGTCCACTCTGGGTTGAGGATGTTGTACTTGAGGGTCTTACCGTAAGAGAGCCTCCCCGCCCTCTCTGGCTTGAAGGTGTAGGGCTTGAGGATCTTACCAACTTCCACAATATCATATGTACCACAGTGTGAAAACTTGTGTGAGCTAAACTCTAGCACAGTTCATGCATCATAACTAAGCCACCTCATATAAGCAACACTCTAGTACGACATTTATGCATAAAACATGAGAAAAATCACGTACGAGCATAGCTCCAGTACGATTATATGCATAAGAAAACCACTTGAAATTCACGTACGAGCAGAATCTCCAGTACGGTTTATAAAACATCATCACAAATCAAATCCAGGTGCGAGCTAAGCTCCAGCACTAATCATACAAGAGAAAGCATAAAAATCTAGCGCGAGTGAGGCACCAGCGCGATTCAATGCACATAATATGATAGGCGGCTCAATAAACAACCAAATCATTCTCAAACCATGCTTAGCACCTCACATGTGCTATTTCACAAAATCATTCAAATACTAGCCAGCCTATCTATTGATTTCTTAAAACAAAGCTATGTGTTTCTCAAAACATCAAAACATGTGATTTATGCATTTATTAGCCTTACTATGCCCTTTTCAAGAAATCGAATAATAAACCAAATCGTATACATAATCGTAGCTATTTGCATACATCATCAATCATTTTCTCAAACAGGCATTCATTTCATAAACACCCTATATTCACCCATGAGTTCAAAGTACGAACAACTGTCTCTATATACTTACAAAATTCCCCTACCTGGAAATCGCGTCGCGAGATTCCACTTCCTTAAAGCTGCGTACTTGTTCGGTTTGATTTGTCTCCAACGATCTCTTCGAAACTGCATAAAGTCGTATATCACATTGATTTAGTCTATACAACACAATTCATGTGTTTGGTATAGTCAATTCAACCTATAGCCTTTATTAATCCTTATTGATTCCTTTTAGGCCTCTTGATTCATACCAAATCGATATTAAATCGACATTAAGCTCATAGTGTTCATATCTCATCAATTTCTTCACTATGGCATTTTATCAAACATCTCACATACTCATTTCCATAAATCCTCTAAACTCACAATGTGGCTTCATTTAACCACTACAGATCATTTGTATTACTTCAATAACAACTTATCATAATCCATAAACCACCAACTTATCAAAATCACACTTTCTCACACTAGATTCATTCCATTTTCTAGGTTACACTAGTTCCACCACATCCTAAGTAGTTTTATCCATCAATACACATGCAAATTGACTCCAAAACCATTAAATAGACAATGTACTTGGGCTGAAGTATTAGAAACTTACTAAATCTAGCTTCTTTTCTTGCTCCAAAGAAAAATACACTTTGCTCCTTCAATCTAACAAATGGGGTTTTGAATCTAAGGTAGGTTGTTCTTCTCTTTAATAGGAACAACTTTGTATCTAATAGGCTTTCCTCAAATCTTACTAGAAAATGGGTGGCTTTTAGGAAGAGAAATCTAGGTTTTAGGTTAAAATGGAAGAGAGAGATTGTTTCCCGAAATCTACATAATTCAGTGCTACTATTTATAGAAATTGCTTGGTGAGATCGATCTATCGAAGCATGAGATCGATCTGGTCCTCTTAAATCCCTCATTTTCACACCAATTTGAATGCATGAGATCGATCTATCTAGGGTTTGAGATCGATCTGTCCTAAGCAATAGCTTAAGGAGATCGATATGCTTCCAGAGGAGATTAATCTGCTCCAACCCGAGAGCTAAGGAAATCGATCTGTTTGCATCAAAATCGATCTTCTCATTACAAAATGTTTAGCAAATCGATCTGGCTCTATTGGACATCGATCTGTCTTGTTCCATTGCTCAATAAGAGCATTTTTAGCTCTTCCAGATCAATCTCTCATCTTATGAGATCGATCTGACATTCATACTTTCCAGATTTTGCTGCAGTTTTCTGTAGTAACTTACACCAAACATCTTAATTTGCTGCCATAGTCATTTTCTCATCCGACCACCTTTAAGACTTGAAAATGGCATCCATTCATACTTCATACACATTAAAACTTGTATGCATTCATTGTATATCCAAAAGTGTTCCATACAAAACCAAATGGAAGTATAAAGCTTTATGCAACTCATGCAACTTCATTCCGTTTGCTGCACTACTCATTTTGAGTTCCAATCACATTCATCACATACAAAAGTCCATTTCTTCATATTCATACATAATGAAACTTATACGTACATCACAAACTCTTATTACAAGTGTGTACATTGAATTGATAGACTTTACATCACTTATGCTTTACATTACAAATGCATATGTATTACTTATGAATTCATAAGGTTTACATGTGAAAATACGGGTCTTACAGCTCTACCTTCACTTGCTGACATACGAGACATCTCGCCTTAAAATCTGCCATATCTCTCTTCATACCTGACCACTAGTACACTTTTCAGAGATTTTGATACATCTTATTACTCCTCGGATGTAGCATTTACCTCAATGAATGAGCTTCCATCAATATAAATCTCCTAAGTTCTAGTCCTCAGGAACACACAATCTGCCTTTGAACCTCAGAAGTCCATAAGAACTTATCTCAAAATCAGTCTTTGTTCCCTTCTGTATCTGACTACTCATGTCAATACAATATGGATCAGTCTGCTAAGACTGTCTGATCCTATTCAACAGATCCGGCTCCAAGCGTAGACTAATAATCATACAGTCCGTACTCATGTCAGAAGGCACAACTCCAAAGTTGAGGCTAGCAAACTACTCTAGCAACTCATGTTCTCTGACCATCATATACGATACCATCCCAAGGCTCTTCCTGCTCAAAGCATCTGCTACAACGTTAGCCTTACCCGGATGATACAGTATTTCACAACAATCATAGTCTTTTAGAAGCTCTAGCCATCTTCTCTGTCTCATATTCAATTCTTTCTCTGAGAATAGATATTTAAGGGTCTTACAATCGGTAAAGATCTAGAATTTCTCTCCATACAAGTAGTGATGCCATACCTTTAACACAAACACTATTGTAGCTAACTCCAAATCTTGGGTCAGATAGTTCTTCTCATGATCCTTCAGCTGTCTAGATCCATAAGCAATTACCTTCCCATCCTGCATCAATACACAGCCTAGTCCCTGATGCGAAGCATCGGTACACACTGAAAATCCTCTTGAGCTGGTAGGGATAGTGATAATCAGAGCAGTAGTTAATCGACTCTTCAACTCCTAAAAACTCCTCTCACAATCTTCATCCCATACAAATGCTACACCCTTCCGAGTGAGATGTGTCAACGGAGAAGCTAACTTCGAAAATCCTTCTACGAATCTCCGATAATATCCTATTAAACCCAAGAAACTCCTAATCTTAGTGACTTCCTTTGGCTGTTCCCACTAAACTACCATCTCAATCTTGGATGGATTCACAGATACACCATCTTTAGACACGTGTCCCAAAAATGAGATTTGTGACAACCAAAAATCACACTTACTCAGTTTAGCATATAGCTTTGCTCTCGTAGGGTCTGTAATACAATCTTGAGGTGCTTCTCATGCTCTTCCTTAGATTTAGAATATACCAAAATGTCATCTATGAAGACGATGACAAATTGATCCAAATATAGCTTGAACACATCGTTCATCAAAGCCATGAAAGCTACGAGAGCATTTCTCAATCCAAATTACATAACCAAAAACTCATAGTGGCCATATCGGGTCCTAAATACTGTCTTGGGCATATCTCCACTCCTAACTCTCAGCTGATGATACCCAGACCTAAGATCAATCTTAGAAAAGACATGCGCTCCCCGGAGCTGATCTAACAAATCATCAATACATGGAAGGGAATATTTATTCTTAATGGTTGCCTTATTCAACAATTTGTAATCTATACACAATCGGAGGCTTACATCCTTCTTCTTCACAAATAAAATCGGTGCTCCCCAAGGTGAAACACTCGGTCTGATGAAACCCTTGTCCAATAACTCCTGTAATTGTTTCTTGAGCTCTTCCAGCTTTACTAAGGCCATATGATACAGTGGTTTCGATATAGGTTTAGTACTAGGCACCAAGTCTATACAGAACTTCATCTCTCTATCTGGTGGAAACCCTGGCAATTCATTCGAAAAGACATCTGGGAATTCACTAACCACAGGAATATCTTTTAACTCCGGATGCACCTTATCTGTATCAAACACGTACGTAATAAAACCTTCAACATATTCATTTTCCAGTCAGCATAATGCATCATCAATTACAATCGTAACTATTATCTTGATTTCTTTTCATCAAATTTTACAACATATTTTTTAGGGTTAGGAAACATAACTGTCTTAGTGTAACAATCTAAAACAGCATGGTTTGATGATAACCAATCCATTTCTAAGATTACATCAAAATCACTCATACTTAATAGTATTAGATTGGCTGTCATGTCCTTTTCCTCTACTTTTAGCTTACAATCATTTAACACATACTCCACTAGCTGACTATTATCCATGGGCATACTAATTAGCATCATCTTACTCAAAGGTGTACGCTCTACATGCTTTGCTATCTTACATGCAAATGAAAGCGATATAAATGAATGCGTGGCATCAGGATCAATTAAAACATGTGCTTCAAAATCATATAACAAGATGTTACCCCTAATCACATCCGATGAAGCATCAGCTGTCCCCTGATCTAAGGCATGTACTCACCCTCTTCCAATAACCTGATTCCCTTTTTCCCCTATTATCACTCTCCTTCTCGAAGCAAACATATTAGCTAGAGCTCTCTCAAGCTATTACCATTCTGTGAGGTAATATCCAAATGAGATCGATTTGCCCTGCATTTTTCCTCTCGAAATCGACCTTTCAGACCTAATGAGATTGATCTGCCTCTAAGCATGAGATCGATCTGCTCTAAGGGTGAGATCGATCTCTCTAAGTCAGTAGGATTTGGAGATCGATCTGGCCCTTCAGGGAATCGATTCCTTCTACATAGAATGCTTAGCACATCGATCTAGCCCCATTGGAGATTGATCTGCCCTATTCCATTGCTCAAATAAGAGCATTTTTTACTCTTCCAAATTGATCTTTCCTTCAATGAGATCCATCTGGCATTCATATTTTTTAGATTTTGCTATATTTTTCTGCAGTAACTCACACAAAACATCTTAAATTTTGCTGCCATAGCCATTTTCTCATCCAACCACCTTTAAGGCTTAAAAATGACATTCATTCATATATACATTAAAACTTGTGTGTAGTTATTGTATAACCAAAGGTATACAATACAAAACCAAAATGGAAGTACAAAGATTTATGTAACTCATGAAACTTTATTCCATTTTACCACACCACTCAAAACCCAATGTATTCACATTCCGCTCATGGAAATATCTTTCTTACACTCGCTATACATTTTAAAATTTATGTTTATTTATTTCACAATCCAATATACACCTTACATAATCAAATGGGAGTTTACAAAAATTAATGGTATTACATATGAATTTAAGGGTCTTATGTTTATATGGTTGGATCAGTGTGAGCAAAGTTTCCAAGGGCTTAAACTGCGATTGACTACAGCGCATATTTTAACGATTTCGAGTGGATCTGGAGGCTCCGCAGTGTATAGTGATGCTTCCTATCTTGGTTTGTGGTGTGTACTCATGCAGTATAGAAGAGTAGTCACTTATGGATCACGTCAGCTGAAGGACCATGAGCGAAACTACCCCACACATGATATGGAGTTAGTCGCAGTGGTGTTTGCATTGAAGATATGACGACATTACTTGTATAGGGAAAGGTTTCAGATCTTCACTGACCATAAGAGTCTGAAGTATATCCTTGACAAAAAGGAGCTTAATATGAGAAAAAGATGATGGATGAAGCTCCTTAAGGACTATGACTATGAGATTTTATATCATTCGGGGAAGGCGAACGTAGTTACTGATGCCCTGAGCAGAAAAAGTGTGGTTTCTGTTATGATGATCAGGGAATGGGATCTATTGGAATAGTTCGTCGGACTCAGGATAAGAGTTGAGGAAGCAGAGGTCGGATTTATGGTTAGCCTATGGATAGAGCCCAATATTTTGGATCAGAATAGAATTAGATAGAGAAGTGATCAAAAGCTACTGGATTTGGTTAGCTAAGCTGAGAAAACCCTATAGTCAGATTTTACAATTAGTGATGATGGATTGTTGAGGTTTAAGGGTCGTATTTGTGTCTCGAGCAATGATACCTCGAAGCAGTAAATTTTAAAGGACTCTCACTATTCCTGTTACACCATACACCCAAGTAGTACTAAGATGTATCAAGACCTGTGTAAGGTGTATTGGTGGAGTGGTATGAAACGGGAAGTGGTAGAATTTATGGCCAAGTGTTTGGTGTGTCAACAGGTAAAAGCTGAGCATCAAAAGCCTAGAGGATTACTTAATTCCTTGCTAGTGCCTAAATGAAAATTGAGAGCATATCACCATGGACTTTATCATGGGATTACCGAGGACCCAGCGAGGTCATGATGCAATCTGGGTAATAGTAGATAGATTAACTAAGAGTGCCCACTTTCTTGCCATCAAGAGTATAGATACGTTGGGTGCCTTAGCTGAGCTATGTGTCAGAGAGATAGCTCGACTGCATGGGGTCCTAGTGTGTATAATATCTGATAGAGATTCAAGGTTTATCTCTAGATTTTGGACTCATTTTCAGGAAGCCATGTGATCTCGGTTGAATTTTAGTACCACTTATCATCCTCAGACTGACGATCAATCTAAGCGGACTATACAGACCTTAGAAGATATGTTGCAGATGTGTACGAAGGACTTTAAGGGATCATGGGATGATCACCTACCCCTTGTTGAGTTTATATACAACAATAGCTATCATGCGAGTATTGGTATGACACCTTATGAGGCTCTGTGTGGTAAGAGGTATAGATACCCCATAGGTTGGGAAGACGTGGGTGAAAGAAAGGTAAATGCTCCCAAGCTCGTTGAATAGGCAGTTCAGACTGTGAAGATTATTTGTGATAAATTAAAGGCTACTCAGAACAGACAGAAGAGTTACGCTGATGTGCATAGACGGCCACTTGAGTTTCAAAATGGAGATTTTGTGTTTCTTAAAGAATCTCTAAGTAAAGGTGTAAGACCCTTAATTTTCGATGCAATGTATATAATTATAAGATGTACAAACAAGTTGAATTATGTATGAAACATAAGAAATATATTTTTGAAGTTCTAAGTGTAATTGGAATGTTGAAGTGATTGGATATGGGTTTTAATGAGGAAATCTGTAGAAAAATGAAGTTGGATAAATGTCGGATCGATCCCAAGCAAGGAGAGATCGATCTCATGGCTTGAAGAATGCAGGATCAAGCATGTTGGAAGAGGCAAATCGATCTCTCACAAAATGCAGATCGATCTCCTTAGCTCTAGGGTTGGAGCAGATCGATCTCTCATGAATGCCAGATCGATCTCTTTAGCTCTCAGCCTGAGACAAATCGATCTTGTTCCATTGAGCAGATCTATCTCATTTCATTGAAGCCAAATCGATCTCATACATTCGACAGATTGATCTCATGCTTGAAAAATGTCGAGAAACTAAAGGATTTAAGAGGATCAGATTGATCTCCACACAATGAAGATCGATCTCATCAAGCCATTTCTATATAAAGGAGCTGTTGAAATCTGCAATTCACAAAAACAACCCCATTTCCTCCTTTTTTAATCTAAAACCTAACTTTCTCACTCCTAAATCCACCTATTTTCTTAAAGATTTGAGGGGAAGCTATTAGATATAAAATTATTTATATCAAAGAGAAGAACAACATAGCTTGGAGTCATCACCCATTTGTTGGATTGAAGGAGCTAAGAGAATTTTCCTTTGGAGCAAGAAGGAAATCTAAATAGGTGAGTTTCTAATACACCAAGTTAAATATATGTTTGTTTAGTTGCTATTGTGAGTTGATTGGGTGGTGTATTAATGATTGAAACTACCTAGGATGTGATAGACCTAGTGTGACCTAGAAAATATAATGAATCTAGAGTGAGAAAATATGATTTGGGTGAGTTGGTGATTTATCGGATTATGCTAAGTTGCTATTGAAGTAATGGGAATGATTTGAGATGGTTAAATGAAGCCATATTTTGAAGATAGTCAATTTATGAAAAAGAGTATATAAGGTGTTTGACAAAGTGCCATAGTGAAGTAAATGATGAAATATGAACACTATGAGCTTAATATCGATTTAATATTGATTTAGTATGAATCAATAGGCCTAAAAAAATCAATAGGCCTAAAAGAATCAATAGACTTGAGATATGAGTAGAACAATAAAACTAGACCTTATAAGTGTTAATGGAGGCTATAGATTGAATCGACTATAGCAAACATAAGAGTTATGTTGTATTGGACTAAATTGGTGCAATATACGATTTTGTGCAGTTCCGGAGAGTTCGTTAGAAACAAATCGAACTGCACAAGGAAGCAGCTCTACGGAAGTGGAATCACGCGACGCGATTCTAGGTAAGGGAATTTTGTAACTATATAGAGATAGCTACTCATATTTTGTGGGTATATAGGGCTTTGGAAAAATGCATTAATATCTGGAAAAGTATTTAATGGTGTATGGAAATTACTACAAGTGTATATGTGTGTGGTTTGATTTGAGTGATTCTTATAAAAAAGGATTAGTAAGGTTAATAATTACATAAATTACATGTTTGAATGTTTTCACATAACGCAATACTTTGTTTTGAGCAAATTAACTGATAGGCTGACTAGTGTTTGAATGATTTTGTGAAATAGCATATGTGAGGTGCTAAACCCGATTTTGAGATTGTTTTAGTTGAATGTGAGCCATCTAACATGTTTACGTGAGTTAAATCATGTTATAGCATTGCTCGCACTGGATTTCAGTATTTTCACATGTATGAAACGTGCTGAATCTTAGCTCGCACCATGATTTGATTGTGGTGATGTTTTATAAACCGTACTAGAACTTTGCTCATATGTGGATTTCGAGTGGTTTTCTTATGCATATAACCATACTGGAGTTATACCCGTACGTGGTTTTCTCATGAATTTATGCATAAATGTCGTACTAGAGCGTTGCTCGTATAAGGAGATTTATCTATGATACATGTATCGTGCTAGAGCTTAGCTCGCACAGGTTTTCACATTGTGGTATGTATGGGCCGTGGACATAATAAGACCCTCAAGCACAATATCCTCAAGCCCAGAGGGGATGGGGAGGCTCTATTCGGTGGGGAGGCTCTCTTATATGGATATGGAAAGCTCCACGTGCACTTGAGACTATAAAGGTTACATATGGTATGGGGTAGATAAGACCTACAGTTGGCACCCTAAACCATGATATGGGTCCACGGAGTTTATTGTATCGTGTACATCACATGGAGTACGCTATACCGCGTGGTTGAGATACTCATGAGAAAGTCTGGCGGAGAACTAACCCACCTTCGTTCCAGCATGATACCCCACATATCGGGATCCGTGTGGTCTGGAATGATTTATGACATAGTTGGCCAACATAGTCCTGGAGATATAGTGACTTGTCTCACCTGATATTACATAGTACCATATGGTTTTTATACATGAGTGTGATTGTGATTGTTCAGGGTAGACCCGAGGGAGGGGTCGAGCCTTGTGGGATTTTGATTGAGAAACGATAATGATATTTGTGATAGAGAAATGATTGTGATGGGATTTTAACGTGGTTTGAGAAAGAGATGAATTTAAAAAGGATGGTTCTTAAATGAATTACCCTTTTGTGATGAGTTTTAATGAGACTGAGCATAAGATGGTTTTACATGTTGATAATTCCATGTTTTATGTGTATTTAAATGATTTTCAATACATGATATATGTATATACATGTGGTATAGTTTTATTTCCTCATGCTCCGATTATAAACGATTTATGCATAACATTATCAGCATGTAGATAGAGTAATTATCTACCATGCTTGCATTATTGCCTTACTAAGTGTGTGGCTGCTCATCCCTTTCTACTTTTCCCTTTCTACAAAGCATACATAACGGCCCAGTGCGGACTGAGGCGTTGTATTTTGGACATCCGCTGCATCCATCGCCAAAAGGTATACACACAGGGATTCTCTTTGTATCTAAACATGTAAAGGCACAGTAGTCATTTTGTATTGTAATGTGGGGGATGTAAAAGTTAGAAAACATGTCATGTATATGTGTATAACTTAACTTTCAAATGAATGACACTTCTTTTAACTAATTTAAGAATGAATGATGAGTGATGATTATTATTGACTCACAGCCTAACTGTGTAGTGGTGAGTTTGTTCACGACCAAGTAAGGAAAGGAAAATACAAAAAATTTATAGTGATTTTCTGTTAAAAAGGATAAAAAGGGGTGACAGAGATTGGTATCAAAGCTGAGTTGGCCTGATATGAGTCAGTAATAACACGTCGAAAAATTACATCCCCATATTATTGTGCTTTTGTTTAGATATAATTATATATACCGTGATGGATTGAGTCTAATAAATGATTATGGATATAGAAAGTTAGGCAATATGCCTGTTACGCATCGAGGTAGAGGGGTGGGAGCACGTGCTAGAGGCCGTCGAGGTAGGCCTAAGAGATGTACTGAACCACAGATTGACCAGGCTCCTCAGAACCTTGTTTAGAGACCAGTGGATATTGAGGCACGCTTCGTTAGAACAGAGCGAAGTATCGAGGACCTAGTTGAGATAGTCACTCAGGCATTGGACGTTCGTGATAGACGAGGTCCCGCGGCACAGCCTACTACTAGATAGGGATACGATGGGTAATGAGACTCGAAAGATTTAGAAGTTCATTGATGGATTGGGATTGGCCATCCGGACTAAGCTAGCCCTATTTGACATACATACTTATAAGGAGGCAGTGCACAGGGCACAGTTATGCGAGCAAGACTTTGAGAAGAATGCCTCCAAGCTTGGAAAGATTAGTGTTAGAAGAGACAGAGATCGGAAGAGATCTGGGATGGATAGAGTGGCCAAGAGAGGGGCCAGAGATTTTTTGAGAAGAGACCTAAGATTGAAGAGGTGCAGGAGAGAGATGCTAGACCTCCCATATATCCAACTTTGATTGCACCGAGGGTTATGATTATTGGAGGATCACGGCCTATTACTGAGCGGTGTAAGAGATGTGGTAGATTTCATGGGACTAGGCATTATCCGACGACCCCTGTAGTGTGTTACAAATGTGAGAGACCAGGACATATAGCAAAGTATTATCCCGAGATGATGGAGACTTCCCCACAGAAGGGCAAGGAGCCAGAGAGAGCTCCAGTTGAGATAGCTGCTCCGAGGAGGAGGGCTATAGCTGAGGAAAAAGCAAAACAGGCAATGGGTGTGAGTAGAGGATGAGTGCATGCACTGGACCAGGACACAGCAGACGCATCTATGGATGTGATTAAAGGTACCATCCAAATCTTTGATTTAGAAGCATTTGTATTGTTTGATCCTGGTGTCATGCATTTCTTCATATCGCTTTCCTTTGCACATAAATTGTTGAAGCTTGTGAAACATACTTGTTTGGATAAAATGCTGATGATTTCCACACCTATGAATGATGTCAATTGACTGAGCATGTATGTAGGGATTGTAAGTTAAAGATAAAGGGAAAGGAAATGACAGCTGATTTAATTTTATTGAATATGAATGATTTTGATGTAATATTGGGAATGGATTGGTTGGCTACCAATCATGTTGTTATGGATTTTCATGCTAAAACATTGATGTTTCCTGAGACAGAAAATCACGTTGTAAGATTTGTGAAATGAAATGAAAGAACATGATTACTATAAATGAAAAGAGTATAATTTTAATCCATAATATTTGAGAGATGGATTCATTTGTTTATTTCGAGTGTTAAGTGATGGTTTAAGTTACTAATGGTGGAAAGGATGATGTGAAGGGTTCATTGCATATGTGGTTGACATAGATAAGGTACACCCAAAATTGAGAGATATTATAGTAATCGTGGAATTTCCTGATGTCTTTCCAGATGATTTACCAGGGCTACCACCTGATAGGAAAATGGAATTTTGCATAAAGTTAGTGCCTGGTATCGAGCTGATATCTAAACCACCGTATAGAATGGCTCTGATTGAGTTGGAAGAGCTAAAGAAACAGCTGCAAGAGTTACTAAAGAAGGGGTTTATTAGACCGAGTGTCTCACCTTGGAGAACACCGGTTCTATTTGTAAAGAAGAAGGATGAAAGCATTCGACTGTGTATAGATTATTGGTTGTTGAATAAGGCCACCATTAAGAACAAGTACCCCCTTCCACGTATAGATGATTTATTGGATCAGTTTCGGGGAGTACAAGTCTTTTCTAAGATAGATCTACGATCTGGGTACCATCAGTTGAGGATACAGAGTGGAGATGTACCCAAGATAGCATTTCGTACCCGTTATAGCCATTACGATATTTTGGTTATGCCATTCGGATTGATGAATGCCGCCGCAGCATTTATGGCATTGATGAATGATGTGTTTAAGCCATACCTGGACAAGTTTGTGATTGTGTTTATTGATGACATATTGGTTTATTCCAAGTCTAGGGAAGATCACGAGTAGCACTTGAGGATAGTTCTACAGACCCTTCAAGAGAGAGAATTATATGCCAAACTCAGTAAGTGTAACTTTTGGTTAAAACAGATCTCATTTTTGGGCCATGTTGTTTCGAAGGATGGGGTATCAATTCTCATTTCTGGGCCATGTTATTTCGAAGGATGGGGTATCAATGGATCTATCCAAGATTGAGGCAGTTGTATAGTGGGAACAGCCCAAGACAGTTACTGAGATCAGAAGTTTTTTGGGATTGGCAGGTTATTATCGGAGATCTGTAGAGGGTTTCTCCAAACTAGCTGCTCCATTAACGCATCTCACGCGTAAGGATGTTAAGTTTGTATGGAATGAGGTATGTGAGAGGAGTTTTGAGGAGCTTAAACATCAATTGACCACTGCTCTGGTTCTCACCATTTCTACCAGCTTAGGAGGTTTCTCAGTGTATACGATGCATTACACCAGAGACTAGGTTGTGTACTTATGCAGGATGGGAAGGTAGTTGCCTATGGATCTAGACAGTTGAAAGATCATGAGAGGAACTACTCGACACATGATTTGGAGTTGGCGACCGTGGTGTTTGCTTTGAAAATATGGTGCCACTATCTCTATAGAGAGAAATTTCAGGTTTTTACAGATCATAAGAGCTTTAAGTACTTGTTCTCATAGAAAGAGTTGAATATGAGACAGAAGAGATGGCTCGAACTCTTGAAAGATTATGATTGTGAGATCATGTACCACCCGGGTTAGGCGAATGTAGTCGCTGATGCCTTAAATAAGAAGAACCTTCGATTGGTCTCTTATATGACGGTTCGAGAGCACGAATTGTTGGAACAATTTACGAACCTTAGTCTGGATGTAACCCCACTGGGATCAGAGAGATTATATATCATGGCTAGTATGAGATTAGAGCCATAATTGATTAGTCGTATTTGACAGGCTCAGCAGAGTGATCGACGGTGTATCGATTTGTTGAGTCAGATACAGGTAGGTGTGGGTATTGATTTTAAGCTGAGTATAGATGGCTTTTTGAGGTTCAAAGGCAGAGTATGTGTTCCTGAGGATCCTGAAATCAGGAGACTGATTTTATCAGAGGCTCGCTCATCGAAGTACACAATACATCCAGGGAGTACCAAGATGTATCAAAACCTTCAAAAGGTTTATTGGTGGTTTGGAATGAAAAGAGACATTGTTGAATATGTCGCTAAGTGTCTCGTTTGTCAGCAGGTGAAGGTAGAGCATCAGAAGCCTGCAGGATTATTATAGCCTCTACCGATACCGACATGGAAGTGGGAGCATGTCACCATGGATTTTTTGATGGGATTACCGAGGACCCGTAGAGGTCATGATGCCATATGGGTTATTGTGGATCGATTGACTAAGCCAACCCATTTCTTAGCTAGGAGAGCTACCGATACTCTGAGTTAGTTGCCAAACCTGTATGTTCGAGAGATTGTACGGCTACATGGTGTTCCAGTGAGCGTTGTTCTGATAAGGATGCCCGCTTCACTTCCCATTTTTTGAAATATTTTCAAGAAGCGATGGGGACCCACTTGAGTTTTAGCATCGCTTTTTCATCCTTAGACAGATGGGCAGTCAGAGAGGACTATACAGACCCTGCAGGATATGTTGAGAGCGTGTGTGCTAGATTTTTGAAGCTCCTGGGATGATCACCTACCATTTGCCGAGTTCGCTTATAATAACAGTTATCATGCAAGTATCGGGATGGCACCCTATGAAGCACTGTATAGATGCAAATGTCGATACCCCATTGGATGGAAAGAGGTTGGTGACAGATAAATTTTTACTTCGAACTTAGTGCAGTAGGCATCTGAGGAAGTCCAATTGATATGTGAGAGATTACGGACAGCTCAGAGCCGGTAAAAGAGTTCTGTTGATAAGGGACGGAGACCACTAGAGTTTGATGTGGGTGAGTCGATATTTTTTAGAGTTTCACCTTCGAAGGGTATTATGAGATTTGGTAAGAAGGGCAAGCTAAGCCCTAGGTATATCGGACCCTTCAAGATTTTGGAGAGAGAGTGGGAGATAAGGCGTATAGGTTGGCATTACCACCAGACTTGGCAAATGTTCATAATGTCTTCCACGTCTCTATGCTTCGAAAGTATCACCCGGACCTGGCACATATGATAAGATATGAGCTATTGGAGCTCAATGAGAGTATGAAATATATTAAGAAGTCGATTTGGATATTGGATAGAAAAGAGAAGGTGTTAAGGAAAAAAACGATCCCGTTAGTGAAACTGCTTTGGCAATATCACACTCCAGATGAAGCAATATAGGAATTGGAAAGCATGATGCAAGAGAAGTACCCAGAGTTGTTTTGAGATAACTTGGTTCTAATTTGGAGAACCAAATTCCTTGAAGGAGGGGAGGATTATAAGACCCTTAATTTTCGGTGCAATGTATATAATTATAAGATGTACAAACAAGTTGAATTATGTATGAAACAAAAGAAATATATATTTTTGAAGTTCTAAGTGTAATTGGAATTTTGAAGTGATTGGATATGGGTTTTAATGAGGAAATCTGCAGAAAAATGAAGCTGGATGAAGGTCAGATCGTTCCCAAGTAAGGAGAGATCGATCTCATGGCCTAAAGAATGCAGAATCAAGCATGTTGGAAGAGGCAGATCGATCTCCTTAGCTCTCGGGTTAGAGCAGATCGATCTCCCCTAAATGCCAGATCGATCTTCTTAGCTCTCGACCTGAGACAAATCAACTTGTTCAATTGAGCAGATCGATCTCATACATTTGACCGATCGATTTCATGCTTGAAAAATGTCAAGAAACTGAAGGATTTAAGAGGACCAGATCGATCTCCATGGAAATTGGGTTGTTTCCGTGAATTGCAGATTTCAACAGCTCCCTTATATAGAAATGGCTTGATGAGATCGATCTCCACCTAATGCAAATCGATCTCATCAAGCCATTTCTATATAAGGGAGCTGTTGAAATCTGCAATTAACAGAAACAACCTCATTTCCTCCATTTTCAATCTAAAACCTAACTTTCTCACTCCTAAATCCACCCATTTTCTTAAAGATTTGAGGGGAAGCTATTATATACAAAGTTGTTCATATCAAAGAGAAAAACAACATAGCTTGGACTCATCACCCCATTTGTTGGATTAAAGAAGCTAGGAGTATTTTCATTTGGAGCAAGAAGAAAATCCAAATATGTGAGTTTCTAATACACCAAGTCAAATATATGTTTGTTTAGTTGCTATTGTGAGTTAATTGGGTGGTGTATTAATGATTGAAACTACCTAGGATGTGATGGAACTAGTGTGATCTAGAAAATAGAATGAATCTAGTGTGAGAAAATGTAATTTGGATGAGTTGGTGATTTATGGGATTATGCTAAGTTGTTATTGAAGTAATGGGAATGATTTGAGATGGTTAAATGAAGCCACATTTTGAGGATAGCCAATTTATGAAAATGAGTATATAAGGTGTTTGACAAAGTGTCATAGTGAAGTAAATGATGAAATATGAACACTATGAGTTTAATATTGATTTAATATTGATTTAGTATGAATCAATAGGCCTAAAAGAATCAATAGACTCGAGATATGAGTAGAACAATAAAACTATGCCTTATAAGTGTTAATGGAGGCTATAGGTTGAATCGACTATAGCAAACACAAGAGTTGTGTTGTATTGGACTAAATTGGTGCGATATACGATTTTGTGCAGTTTTGGAGATTTCGTTAGAGACGAATCGAGCTGCGCAAGTAAGCAGCTCTAAGGAAGTGGAATCACGCGATGCAATTCCAGGTAAGGGAATTTTGTAAGTATATAGAGGTAGTTGCTCATATTTTATGGGTATATAGGGCTTTGGAAACATGCATGAGTATCTGGAAAAGTATTTGATGGTGTATAGAAATAACTACAAGTGTATATGTGTGTGGTTTGATTTGAGTGATTCTTATAAAAAGGGATTAGTAAGGCTAATAATTGCATAAATCACATGTTTGAATGTTTTCACATAACACAATGCTTTGTTTTGAGCAAATTAACGGATAGGCTAGCTAGTGTTTGAATGATTTTGTGAAATAGCACATGTGAGGTGCTAAACCCGGTTTTAAGATTGTTTTGGTTGAATGTGAGCCACCTAACGTGTTTACGTGAGTTAAATTGTGATAGAGCTTCACTTGCACTGGATTTCAGTATTTTCACATGTATAAAACGTGTTGGAGCTTAGCTCGCACCTTGATTTGATTATGAAGATGTTTTATAAATCGTACTGGAGATTTGCTCTTACGTGGATTTCGAGTGGTTTTCTTACGCATATAATCGTACTGGAGCTATGCTTATACATGGTTTTCTCATGACTTTATGCATAAATGTCATACTAGAGCCTTGCTCATATGAGGTCATTTATCTATGATACATGTGTCGTGATAGAGCTTAGATTGCACAGGTTTTCACATTGTGGAATGCATGGGTCATGGAGATAATAAGACCCTCAAGCACAACATCCTTAAGCCCAAAGGGGGTGGGGAGGTTCTATTCGGTGGGGAGGCTCTCTTACATGGATACGGAAAGCTCCATATGCTCTTGAGACTATAGAGGTTACATAGGGTATGGGGTAGATAAGACCTACGGCTGGCACCCCCAACCATGATATAGGTCCGCAGAGTACGTTGTACCGTGTACATCACATGGAGTATGTTGTACCGCGTGGTTGAGATGCTGATGAGAAAGTCTGGCAGAGAACTAACCCACATTCATTCCAACATGATACCCCGCACATCGAGATCCATGTGGTCTGGGATGATTTATGACATAGTTTGCCAACATAGTCCTTCAGATATAGTGACCTGTCTCACTGATATTACATAGTATCACATGGTTTTTATACATGAGTGTGATTGTGATTGTCCAGGGTAAACCTGAGGGAGGGATCGAGCCTTGTAGGATTTTGATTGAGAAACGATAATGATATTTGTGATAGAGAAATGATTGTGATGGGATTTTAACGTGGTTTGAGAAATAGATGAATTTAAAAAGGATGTTTCTTAAATGAATTTCCCTTTTGTGATGAGTTTTAATGAGACTGAGCATGAGATGGTTTTACATGCTGATATTTCCGTGTTTTATGCCTATTTACATGATTTTCAATACATGATATGTCACGACCTCAATCCGTGACTTACCTAAAACCACTACAAATTTTTCGATTTTTATTTTACTTACCTTTCTCTCCTCAACAGTTGGGTTGTGATTCGATATTAGTCTTCCACTCACATTCATTCACAATACACATAGAATTTAGTATTCTTTCCGATAACATAAACTGTTATACAATATTTATACATATACATCCCGACCGTACAATTGTTTACATAACTGTGCTTATACATTGTTCAGTACAAAATGTTCGGGTGTGTATACCTCTCGTAAGATGGATAGATAGCGGATACAATGAATGCTATATCTAACTCGGACTCAATCTAGTGCGGATGATCTATAGAGAGTGGAAAATAAAGGGGGATGAGCAAACAATGCGCTCAGTAAGGAAATCAGGCAAGCAAGTAGACAATTGCACTATCTACTAAAAATAAGGCTTTGCCTTTCCTTCTCTCATCTCAAAGCATGTATCAAAATGATATAATAATAGTACAGAATAAATTTCATGTACTTAAAATCATGCTGAGTTATCAAATATAGGCATTCATGCAAAATAGTGCATCTTTATAAAATTCGGAATGCCTTTATATCAATCATGCCATTTACATATAAATCACATTAAATATGGTAGTTCACAACACACACAATCATCGGTTTCCGACCTATCTCTCTCAGGTCTAATCATATCGTAAAAACAAGTGATATATCATGCGAGACTCAATGGCTAAATGCAATACTCTCCTGGACTATGGTCATATCCTATAATGGTGAAATCCTAGGCAACACAGATCTCGGTGTGCAGGTTATCACTGCTGTAACGGGAGGGGCGTCAGTCCATCACAACCGCTAGCTATAAACTCCTCAACTCCACAACTCCACACAACACACGGTACAGTGTACTCCATGCCACTTACACTGTAAAACGTACACCCGTGGACCCTTTCCTCATGGTCGGAATGCCTGCTATAGGTCTTAGTCCCCATACCATGGAAATACATCATAGTCAGGGTGCTTGCCATAAGTCTTAGCCCTCATATTATGGAAATAATGCCACGTCTCTAAATCCACGTGCGAACATCTCAACAGTGTGACACTCAGTCTACACGGAGGAAATCGTCGCGGTTTTTCTTTCTAACATGTCTTATATATCACATAAAAACTACAATGCACGTCTTGAGTGTGACTCACAATCAACACTCCGCCTCTTAAACACTGTGTATGCATTTCAAAATATCAAACACTAGTGCGAGTAACCTCTAGCACTAGGTTAATGCATAATTCTCTTTTCAAATCAAGTACGAGTTATCACTCAAGTACTATGTCATGTATAAATCATGAAAACTGAGTACGAGCAATGCTCTCAGTACTCTATCATGTAAAACTGAGTATGAGCAAAGCTCCTGATACTCTATATGCATCAATCACAAACTGAGCACGAGCAATGCTCCCAGTACCCTAACATGCATAAAATAGCATTAAAATATAATACGAGTATATCATCCAGTACTATGTGATGCATATCTCAAAATATAGTGCGAGTAGTCTCTAGCACTTATGCTTTTCACAAAAAACCAAATAGATGGCTATTTAAATCGCATTTCACACAAGGAAATCAAATAAGCACTTAAATGTGCTGTTTTCGCATAATTAGGAAAACATTAGCCATTCTATCATGCAACTCATGCATTTTGGGTCACAACATGCTTTTTAGGTATTTCACCCTATTTTTGGATAAACTACACTTATTCTCATTTATCTCTATCACAACAACATGTCTCTTTAAGGGAATTCATATAAAATATAATATCGAAATTTTATTCGAAATACGTGTAGCCATATCTAGCTACTCACGCAATTCCCTTACCTCGAATCACGTCAAGTGACCTCTCTTCCTCGGTGCAACTCACTCTCGCAGTCTAAGCAACTTCTACAATGATTTCTGAAGCTGTTATAACTATTGGTGTTAGTACATCTCTATACACTCATTTCATTTCCTAAATCTCAATTTAATACGTAGTTTTCATCACTTTCTCTAAATATGGTATAAAACCACTTTTTCACATATCTATATCCATTTTTCCTTATTTCCAATTTATGCATTTCATAAGATTATCTCATAATCTTCCATACCTGCATATTCCATCATTAAATCCATGTTAACACCATTTCCTTATCATTTCCTCATTTTCTCACCAATATCTAGGTCATAGTGATTTTTCATTCTCCTTTCATTTCCAATAAATCATATATATACCAATAATCTCATTAACACATCTAGTTTAACATATATCAACTTGGTGCATTAAATCTTACCTAGCTAAAATTTCATTCCTTTTTCACCAAAATGGTAAAATCCTCCTTGCTCCTTGAACTCTTGATTTCAATCCTTTGTTTCCAAGCATGTTGCTCTCTTCTTACTAAGAACAACTCTGCTCAACTATATCTCACTCAAAACTGATCATAAACTGAAGTTTTCTGGTGTTTCTTGGCTAGGTTACACTTTGGTTATTGAATGAAATAGTAACTCTCAGGAAAATCAAGTCCAGAAGCCCAATATTTATAGAATTATCTTGATGAGATCGATCTGCTACCCTAGGAGATCGATCTGCTCTACATTTTTTCCTCTTAAAACCGACCTTTCATACCACATGAGATCAATCTACTCTTTCATGAGATCGATCTACATAACAAAGAACTTTAAGGAGATCGATCTGCTCTTATATGAGATCGATCTGTTGCAAGTCAGTAGCTTAAGGAAATTGATCTGGCCCTTCTGAGATCGATCCCTTCAACACATAATGTTTAGCAGATCGATCTTGCCCCATTGGAGATCAATCTGACATGTTCCATTGCTCAAATAAGAGCATTTTTTGCTCTTCCAGATCGATCTCTCATTCATATTTTCCAAATTTTACTGCAGTTTTCTGCAATAACTTATCTCAAACACTCTTAATTCTGCTGCTATGGTCATTTTCTCATCCAACCACATTTAAGGCTTGAAAATGACATCCATTCATACTTTATATACATTGAAACTTGTGTGCTTTCCTTGTATAACCAAAAGTATACAATATAACACCAAATGGAAGTATAAAGATTCATGTACTCATGTAAAATTCCATCCATTTTACCACACTACCCAAAATTCTATATATTCTCACTCCTCACATACAGAAGTCCATTTCTTCTTATTCATAAATAATGAAACTTGTATGTACTCATTCCATACACATTTACAAACTTCAAATATCCTTTCCTCATAATTTACATTAAATGTGACTTGCTCATACATCACAAGTCATAAAGGTTACATTTAAAATTTTGGGTCTTACAATCCTCCCCTCCTTAAAAGAATTTGGTCCTCCAAATTAGAACCAAGTTAGTCTTTAAACAATTGGGGATATTTCTCTTGCATTAGACTCTCGAGCTCCGAAATAGCTTCCTTTAAAGTGTGGTATTGCCAGAGAATCTTTATTAACCTGATAGTCTTATTCCTCAAGAATTTCTCCTTTCTATCCAATATCCGGATCAGTTTCTCTACATATGTCAAATCATCTGTGAGCTCTAATGGCTCATACCGAATCACATGATTTGAATATGGATGATACTTCCTCAGCATCGAAATGTGGAAGATATTATGCACTCCCGATAAATCAGGTGGTAAAGCCAATCTATATGCCTTATCCCCCACTCTGTCTAGTATCTCAAAGGGTCAAATATAGCGAGGACTCAATTTACCTCTCTTCCCAAATCTCGCTATACCCTTAAAAGGAGAAACCTTCAGAAATATGGACTCACCAACTCTAAACTCAAATGGCCTACGTCTCCTGTCAACATAGCTCTTTTGTCTACTCTGAACTGTCCTAAATCTCTCAACAATCAACCGGACATCTTAATGGGCTTGTGTAACCAAATCAGGAGCAAAAATCTTTTTGTCACCCACTTTTTCCCATTCGATAGAGGAGCAACATCTACGGCCATATAAAGCCTCATACGGTGCCATCCCGATACTCGCATGATAACTATTGTTGTAGGCGAACTCGGCTAGTGGCAAATGATCATCTCAGAAGCCTCTAAAATCCAGCACAGATGCTCTCGACATATCCTCCAGGGTCTCTATAGTCCTCTCTGACTAACCATCTGTCAGAGGATGATAAGCGATGCTCAAACTCAACTGGGTTCCCATGGCTTCCTGAAAATGTTCCCAAAGGTGGGAAGTGAAGCGGGAATCCCTATCTGAGACAATGCTCACTGGAATACCATGTAACCTTACTACCTTATGTACATACAGTTCTACTAATGCACTTAGAGTATCGGTAGCTCTCATAGCTAGAAAGTGGGCTGACTTCGTCAGTCTATCAACTATCACCCATATAGCATTGTGATTCCTCTGGGTTCTCAATAAACCCATCATGAAATCCATGGTGATATGCTCCCATTTCCATGTTGGTATAGGTAGAGGCTGCAATAACCCTGCAGGTTTCTGATGCTCTACCTTCACTTGCTGACATACAAGACATTTTGCCATAAAATCCGTAACATCCTTCTTCAGACCTAACCACCATTACACCTTTCGGAGATTCTGGTACATCTTGTTACTTCCCAGATGTAGCATGTACCTCAACAAATGAGCTTCCATCAATATCAGTCTCCTGAGCTCTGGGTCCTTAGGAACACACAATTTGCCTCTAAACCTCAAAAGTCCATCTGAACTTATCTCAAAGTCAGTCACTGTGCCCTTCTGTATTTTACCTCTCATGTCAATGCAATACGGATCAGTCTGATGAGCCTCTCTGATCCTCTCTAATAGATTCGGCTCCAAGCGTAGACTAGCAATCACATAGTCTATATCCATGTCAGAAGGCACAACTCCCAAACTGAGGCTAGCAAATTGCTCTAGCAACTCATGTTCCCTGACCATCATGTACGATACCATCCCAATGCTCTTTCTACTCAAAGCATCGACTACAACATTAGCCTTACCCGAATGATAAAATATCACATAATCATAGTACTTCAGAAGCTCTGGCCATCTTCTTGGTCTCATGTTCAATTCTTTCTGTGAGAACAGATACTTAAGGCTCTTGTGGTCAATAAATATCTGGAATTTCTCTCCATACAAGTAGTGGCGCCATACCTTCAACGTAAACACTACTGTTGCTAACTCCAAATCATGGGTCGAATAGTTTTTCTCATGGTCCTTCAGCTGTTTGGATCTATAAGTAACTACCCTCCAGTCCTGCATCAATACACAACCCAGTCCCTGATGCGAAGCATCAGTATACATTGAAAATCCTCCTGAGCTGGTAGGGATAGTGAATCAGAGCAGTAGTCAATCGACTCTTCAACTCCTGAAAACTCTTCTCACAATCTTCATCCCATACAAATGCTACACCCTTCCTAGTGAGACGTGTCAACGAAGCAGCTAATTTTGGAAATCCTTGTATGAATCTTCAATAATATCCTGCTTAACCTAAGAAACTCCTGATCTCAATGACTGTCTTTGGCTGTTCCCACTGAACTATAGCCTCAATCTTGGATGGATCCACTGATACACCATCCTTCGACACTACATGTCCCAAAAACGAGATCTGTGACAACCAAAAGTCACACTTGTTAAGTTTAGCATATAGCTTCTGCTCTCGTAATGTTTGTAATACAATCCTGAGGTACCTCTCATGCTCCTCCTTGGATCTCAAGTATACCAATATGTCATCGATAAAGACGATAACAAACTGATCTAAATATGGCTTGAACACATCATTCATCAAAGCCATGAAAGCTGCGGGAGCAATCGTCAATCCGAATGCCATAACCAAGAACTCATAATGGCCATATCAGGTCCTAAATGCTATCTTGGGCACATCTCCACTCCTTACTCTCAGCTGATGATATCCAGACCTCAAATCAATCTTAGAAAAGACCTGGGCTCCCCAGAGCTGATCCAACAAATCATCAATCTGTGGAAGGGGATATCTATTCTTGATGATTGCCTTATTCAACAATCTGTAATCTATACACAATTAGAATCTCCCATCCTTCTTCCTTACAAACAAAATCGGTATCCCCAAGGTAAAACACTCGGTCAGATAAAACCCCTGTCCAACAACTCCTGTAACTGTTTCTTGAGCTCCTTTAGCTCAACTAATGCCATGCGATACGGTGGGCTCGAAATAAGCTCAGTACCAGGCACCAAATCTATACCGAATTCCATCTCTCTGTCTGGTGGCAACCCTGGCAATTCATTCGCAAAGACATCTGGGAATTCACTAACCACAGGAATGTCTACCAACTCTGGATGTACCTTATCCATATCAACCACGTATGCAATAAAACCTTCAACATATTCATTTCTCAGTCAGCATAGTACATTATTAATCACAAATCATAACTACTACTTTTATTTCTTTGCATCAAACTTTACAACATTTTTTTAGGGTTAGGGAACATAACTGTCTTAGCATAACAATCTAAAACAGCATGGTTTACAGATAACCAATCCATACCTAGTATTACATTAAAGTCATTCATACTTAACAATATCAGATTGGTTGTCATATCCTTTTCCCTTACTCTTAACTTATAATCATTTAACACATACTCCACTAGCTGACTATTATCCATAGGCATACTAATCAACATCATCTTATTTAAAGGAGTATGCTCTACATGCTTTGCTAACTTATATGCAAATGAAGGCAATACAAATGAATACGTGGCACCAGGATCAATTAATACATGTGCTTCTAAATCATAAATCAGGATGTTACCTCTCATCACATCCGATGAAGCATCAGTTGTCCCCTGGTTTAAGGCATGTACTCGCCCTCGTCCCATAACCTGCTTCCCCTTCTCCTCGACCGTTGCTCTCTTCCTCTGAGCAGACATATCAGCTGGAGTTATCTTTGACTCCATGCCATTCTGTGGGGTAGTCTTAACCATCTCTGGGTAAACTCAAGCAATATGCCCTGGTTTCCCACATCGAAAACACACAATAAGACTCATCGGACACGGTCTACCACCATGGTATCTACCACATCTACTGCGCTGATTAGTAGTAGGCCTCGGTCCTCCAATCATATTTCCCTTTGTCGGAGCTATAGCTGGGTATATAGGAAATCTCACAATCTTTTCCTCTACTTCATTGATCTTTATCTCTTATCGAAGAGTCTCCTCTCTCCTCGATATTCAAAACCTCGAGCACGGTCACTCACCAGCCTCTTTCTATCTCTGTCTCTACCTTTTTCGACTGATCTAAACTTTGAGGCATTCCTCTCATAATCTTGTTCACAGAGTTACGCCCTGCGCACAACCTCATCATAGGTAGAAATGTCGAATGGAACCAGTTTAGACCGTAACACTGGTCTCAGTCCATCTATAAATTTGTGGACCTTCCTAGTCTCGATGTACATGGTATCGGGGTCATACCTTCCCAAGGCTAAAAATCTCATCTCGTACTCATCTACTGAAACACTCCCCTGGCTCAACCCTAAGAATTCGGCTTGCAGCCTCCGCTGTGCCGTATCTGGAATAAACTGCTTCATGAAGCCATCCAAAAATTTCTCCCAACTAATCTAAGCATGTCGGGCTCGCAATATGGGCTTGGTGGACTTCCACCAATGCTCTACCATTCCCTTCAGTAAGAATGCAACAAATGCGACCCTCTCTGAAGTCATACACTCAAGAATCCGTACAATTTCTCCATCTTTCCAATCCACTCCTCAGCGGCAACTGGGTCCTTGACCCCACGAAAAGATGGTGGTCTAAGCTTTTAGAACTGTCACAATCTATCCAAATCATACCTGTATCCCAATCCACTACTATCCTGAACTGGTGGGGGTGTTGGAGCATATGTAGCCTATGGCATCTCAGGTGCAGGCTGTACAGGTGGGTCAGGTGCAACTGCCTCTCCTGTCATAGTCTCTGCTTCCTGTCCTTATCCCTGTCTACTTGGCCTAATCTGTGCCAGCAACTCTACTATCATCTCTAGGCTACGCTCAATCCTCGTGAAGCATGCCTCAATAGTCTTTGGTCTCTCCGTCTGACCAGTAGTCTCATCTCGAGTCTCCGACCTACCTCTACAGCCTCGAGCCCTACCTCTACCCCTCTACCTCGGATGGTATTAGCCATTTAGACTTAATTCCTGCATTTACACCTTATATTAGTCTGACTCTCATCTTGTATACACAATTGTAACTGAACAAGAACAGTAATATGGGGATGTGGACTTTCCTAATTACTAATAATGACTCACATCAGACCAACTATGCTCTGATACCATTCTGTCACAACCTCAATCTGTGACTTACCTAAAACCACTACAAATTTTTCGCTTTTTATTTTTCTTACCTTTTTCTCCTCAACAATTGGGCTGTGATTCGATATTAGTCACCCACTCACATTCATTCACAATACATATAGAATTTAGTATTCTTTCCGATAATATAAATTGTTATATAATATTTGTACATATACATCCCGACCGTACAATTGTTTACATAACTGTGCTTATATATTGTTCAGTATAAAATATTCGAGTCTGTATACCTCTCATAAGATGGATAGGCAACGGATACAATGGATGCTATACCTCACCCGGACTCAATCTACTATGGATGATCTGTAGAGAGTGGAAAATAAAGGGGGATGAGCAAACAACGCGCTCAGTAAGGAAATCAGGCAAGTAAATAGACAACTGCACTATCTACTGAAAATAAGGCTTTGCCTTTCCTTCTCTCATCTCAAAGCATGTATCAAAATGATATAATAATAGTACAGAATAAATTTCATGTACTTAAAATCATGCTACATTATCAAATATAGGCATTCATGCAAAACAATGCATCTTTATAAAATTTGAAATGCCTTTATATCAATCATGCCATTTACATATAAATCATAGTAAATATGGCAGTTCACAACACACACAATCATCGATTTTCGACCCATGTCTCTCAGGTCTAGCCGTATCATGAAAACAATTGATATATCTTGCGAGACTCGGTGGCTAAATGCAATACTCTCATGGACTATGGCCATATCCTATAATGGTGAAATCCCAAGTAACACAGATCTCGATGTGCGAGTTATCACTAATGTAATGAGAGGGGGGTCAGTCCATCACAACCGCCAGCTATAAACTCCTCAACTCCACAACTCCACACAACACACGATACAGTGTACTCCATGCCACTCGCACGGTACAACGTACACCCGTGGACCCTCTCCTCATGGTCAGGATACCTGCCATAGGTCTTAGTCCTCACACCATGGAAATACATCATAGTCGGGGTGCTTGTCATAAGTCTTAGCCCTCATACTATGGAAATAATGCCACGTCTCTAAATACACGTGCGAACATCTCAACAGTGTGACACTCAGTCTACATAGAGGAAATCGTCACGGTTTTTCTTTCTAACATGTCTTATATATCACATAAAAACTACAGTGCACATCTTGAGTGTGACTCACAATCAACACTCTGCCTCTTAAACACTGTGTATGTATTTCAAAATATAAAACACTAGTGCGAGTAACCTCTAGCACTAGGTTAATGCATAATTCTCTTTTCAAATCAAGTACGAGTTATCACTCAAGTACTATGTCATGTATAAATCATGAAAATTGAGTACGAACAATGCTCTCAGTACTCTATCATGTAAAACTGAGTCTGAGCAAAGCTCCTAATACTCTATATGCATCAATCACAAACTGAGTACCAGCAATGCTCCCAGTACTCTAACATGCATAAAATAGCATTAAAAAATAGTACGAATATATCCACCAGTACTATGTGATGCATATCTCAAAATATAGTGCGAGTAGTCTCTAGCACTTATGGTTTTCACATAAAACCAAATAGATGGCTATTTAAATCGCATTTCACACAAGGAAATCAAATAAACACTCAAATGGGCTGCTTTCGCATAATTAGGAAAACATTAGCCATTCTATCATGCAACTCATGCATTTTGGGTCACAACAAGCTTCTTAGGTATTTTAACCTTATTTTTGGATAAACTACACTTATTCTCATTTATCTCTATCACAACAACATGTCTCTATAAGGGAATTCATATAGAATATAATATCGAAATTCTATTCGAAATACGTGTAGCCATCTCTAGCTACTCACGCAATTCCCTTACCTCGGATCACGTCAAGTAACCTCTCTTCCTTAGTGCAACTCACTCTCGCAGTCTGAGCAATAGTACGATCTAAACGTATTATCCGTAAGTGCACGGGTCGTATAAGCAATAATGGGATTTGAGTCCCGAGTTATCGTCCCACAGAGAAGTTGATTAGCCTAATTAACTACCGGTTAATCTTACCCTAAGTATATCCTAGCAAATTATGAAGTTTTAATTATGGGTGATCTACTAAGCTAATTAAAATTACTGGAAAATAATAGAATAATAAAAACTATAAACTAAATAAAATCGGGCTAAGATTACTTATAGTGCTCTAAGCAATTAAAAACAAGTACCTATAAAAATAATTAAAACAGTTAAAAATTAATTAACGCAATTAAACTAAAACGCAAATATGAAATTAACAAAACAAGATTAATTAAAGTAAAATTAAACAAACCTAAAATAAAATATGCATGTAATTAAACTAATAAAAATTGCAAATTAAACTAACATAAAATCTAATAAAAATGAAGACTAAACTAAAAATGCATGAAACACATTTAATCTAAATTAATTCTAAATGCAACTCATAAAATACTAAACTAAAATAAAATCCTTAAACATATAATATAAAATTAACTACTAACTAAAAAATTAAAACTAAAAATTAAATTAACAACTAAAACACTAGATTTAACCTACAATTATTAACTAACAACTAACCTAAATTGAAAACTAATAAAAGCAAAATAATATAAATGCAATAAGTATTAACGTATAAAAGAAAGGAATGTGGCCAAACATGGCCTTAACAAATTGCAAAACATCAAAGTTGTCCCGAAAACTGCACTGTGCATTGTTCCCATTTCTTCTTGGTTTGTCCAGGTGACGCACAGGCACTACCCTCAGTTCCAGGTGCTATGCTGGTCTCGATTTTGCCCAGCTAACTTCTACACGTCCGCGACCTCTGCCCAGCTAATGCACAGGTGCTCCAGCTGCTGTCTGTGCTATATCCGGCTGCTTACTGCTGCTCTCGATTTGTCCTCTGCTCTAGGTGTGTCCTGCTGTCTGTTGCAGGTCCGTCCACTGGTGCAACCATTATTCAGCTCCATTTACAGCCCGTGTCTCTGCATTTCCAAGTGCTGCAGGTGCAAACCGCAACATGCTACAAATGTTGCTCCATGTTCTGTCATTAACGGCTGCTCCAGTACTGATGTCTTACATACTCCTCAGCCTACCCAACGAGTGTCTACTTCAGCATGCTGGCTTCTGCATCGTCCTCAATCTGCCCAGCACAAACCAAACCAGCATTGCAGAAAATAGCAGTTATCCAACTCTAAAAGTGTAAATGGAAACAATGGATAGCCCACTGCTTTGTCATGTAGCTCTGTACCATAAAAGACTCCAGCAATATTCACAAGCTGTCCAGCGTCTTCTTCACCAACAACCAATAGTAAATAATGTAGAACATAAAAAGAAAGCACACGCAGGAGTTAGCCTTTGTAAGCTAAAGCAGTAAATAAACAACATGAAATGTAAATTAACTAGAATCTAGAATTTAGAGAAAAGAAAGATAATGAACAGTATGTGATTCATAAAACAGGGGAGAATATAGGGCACTGGAAGGCAAAAAAAAAATCAGCTTCATTTGTGCTTCCCAGCAGATTGCAAAACCATCCTAATGCTTTGCCTCAGCAATGAACAATAGTCACTACCGTTGTCACGACCCTCAACTTACCAAAATACATACAAATTTTTTGCATTTTCATGTATCAATTATTAATCATCCTTCCTCAATCGTGAACAACCACACTCTCAATAGTTGGGCTGTGTGTCGACGTCTAACTCACTCCACCATACCAATTCAATTTGAATATTATTTATGAGTAAACACTTGTATAAATGTATATATATCAGAGTTGTTACATCTGTTTACATTGTTTTACATCCCCAATAGTTACATACAAAATGCTATTATGCTATCGTAAGTTTAGATAAAAAATTACAACAGTGTGTATACCTTACGCGATGGGATGCAGCGGATTACCAATGAGGGAAACGCCTCCAGTCACGCTCAATCTATACTCAACACTCTGTAGAAATGGTGAAAATAAGGGGGTGAGCAAACCACATGCTCAGTAAGGCAATCATGCGAACAGATAGATACTGTACTATCTACGTGATAATGATACCATGCTCAAAAGCATTTAGTTCAACATTTTATCTCAAAGCATGAGTGTATGATTGTGTTAATGGTATGTAAAGCATTCATGCTATTAAAATCCAGTGCACAGTTCAATTCAAGCATGGTATAAAGCATCATGCATAATTCACAATTAAAGCATGGCATTACCCATCATGCCGTTTTCTCAAATAAGCATGGCATTAACCATTATGCATTTTTCACAATAAAGCATGGCATTAAACATCATGCATCCATGCACTTTAAAAACCATTAACATCGACATCTCAAAACAAGTCCACACTAGTCAGGTCTCAGCCCCTCCCTCGGACTGTTCTGACCCACAAATCATTTCAAACATGGAATTATTCTCAAAACAACAGACATGTGAGATAGGCAATTCAATAATAGGTAATACCCTCAAGGTCTATGGCCATAACTTGTGATACCGGCTACACGGATCAGGTGTGCGGGATATCACCACTATCTACTTCCACACAGGGGGTGGGTCAAATCCTACCCGTCGGTCCATAGCAAATCTCTTTCGAAGACGGCACATCATAATCTCAACACGGTACAACGTACTCCATGGACCCAATCAACACATCATATCACGCCACATCTCAAAACGCACGTGTGAGCCTATTTAATCAATATGACCTCTTGTCTACCCGAAGCTCCTAACACGGCTAATCAATCATGTTGAAACAATACACGTGTAAGCCTATTTAATAGATGTGACACCCAGTCTACTCGAAGTTCCAAGCACGATAACCAGCAAGGTAAGCATCTAGTGCGAGCCAAGCTCTAAGCACCATGCCAAAACCAGTATAAAATCCATGTGAAAACTAGTGCGAGCTAAGCTCTAGCACTCAATGTGTATAAAACACGTCAAATCTCATTCGAGTCATACTCTAGCACGCTTTCATACTCACGAAAACAATGTAGGTGGCTCATTTCCTTGCAAAGTGTGGTTAACAAACCAAAACAACTCATTTCATTTACAAATCATTTCAAATGCTAGCCAACCTACCAATCACTTGCTAAAAAGCAATAAAACATGATTTTCAAAACAATATGCTTTTGTTTTCATGCACATTTCTCAAACACCCAACTTTTGCCCTTCAATCACCCAAAATCATTTCCTAATGTCTCATGCATTCTAGCAAAGCATTTAATGCGCCCAAATTACGCACAGATATCTCTAAGAGTCCACACAATTCCTTTACCTCGATTTACTTGGTGTGACTCTTTTCCTCTTAGCTTCTCACGCTCTTGGCTGAACTCGCTTCAGTGTATCCTCGAAAGTTGCAATTCAATCATCCAAACCACTTGAGTTAAAGTTGTTAACTCACATTTGACCTCATTAGTCAATATAACTCATCTTTGCATTTACCAATGCCTTAATCCACATTTTACCCCTTTTAGGTAAATCTCACAATTTATCCACTAACAATATCTTAAAATCATACCACAACACTATTATTAACTTCTACATATCCCATTTCTCATTAACCTCCAAACATTCCACTTTCTCACACTAGGTTCAATCCATTTTCTAGGTTACATTATTTTCTAACACAACCTAGGTGCTTCCAACCATCCATACTCATGCCAAACAACTCCAAAATCAATTAAATAAGCAATGTACCATAATTGGAGTGTTAGAATCTTACTAAATCTGATTTCTCTTCTTGCTCCAAATGACAATGCCCTTAGCTCCTTCAATACCAACAATGGGATTTTGGGTTCCAACTATGTTGTTCTCTTCCTCAAGATAAACAACTTTGTGTCTAATGGCCTCCCCTCAAATCTTACTGGAAATGGCTTATTTTAGAGAGAGAAAGTTAGGTTTTTAGGTTGAATATGGAAGGATGGTGTTTTTCCTAAAATTTTTAGATTTTCAACACTCCTTTTATAGAAATTTCTTGAGGAGATCGATCTGCACTAGGAGGAGATCGATCTGGTCCCCTTAAATCCCTCTTTTTCATGACATTTTAGGCATGAGATCGATCTGTCGAAGCTAGAGATCGATCTGCTCCAAACAGGGAGCTAAGGAGATCGATCTGTAGGCTTGAGGATCGATCTTTTTATTACAGAATGCTTAGGAGATCGATCTTGCCCCATTACAGATCGATCTGTCCTATTCCTTTGCTCAAATACAAGCATTTTGGCTCACCCAGAAATATCTCTCATCCTATGAGATCGATTTGTCATTCATGTTTCCAGATTTTCTGCAGTAAACTTATACCAAAACATCCTTAATTTGGTGTCATAGTCATTTTCTCCTCCAATCATCGTTGAGGCTTGACAATGACATCCATACATACCTTATACCTATTGAAACTTGTGTGGAATCCTTGTATAACCAAAGGCATACGATATAAACCAAATGAAAGTGCACAACTTATGCAATTCTACTTCCATTTTACCACACTGCTCATAATCCATTCCACTCACATTCTCCACATGTTTAAGTCCATTTCTTCACATTCATACATAATGTAACTTATATGTACAATCACAACTCTTATTACAAGTGTGTACATAATCTTATGGACTTACATCACATATACTTCACTTATGAATTCATAGTATAACTCCATTTACATTTCTATGTACATATTACAATTATACATATACGGGGTCTCATATTCTCCCCCACTTAGAAACTTTCCTTCAAATTAGAACCAATTCAATCTGTGAATAACTCGGGATACTTCTCTCGCATCATACTCTCCAATTCCCATGTGGCTTCTTCCACAGTGTGATGCTGCCAAAGTACTTTCACCAAGGGAATTGTCTTTGTCCTCAACACTTTCTCTTTTCTGTCCAATACCCGAACCGGCTTCTCAACGTATGTCATACCCTCGTTGAGCTCCAATGGCTCATATCTTATTATATGTGCTGGGTCCAGGTGATACTTCCTTAACATAGATACGTGGAAGACATTATGCACATTTGCCAACTCTGGTGGCAATGCCAACCTATAAGCCTTGTCTCCCACTCTCTCCAAAATCTCGAAGGGTTCGATATATCTATGGCTCAGCTTGCCCTTCTTACCAAACCTCATAATACCCTTCGAAGGAGAAACTTTCAAGAACACCGACTCACCCACATCAAACTCTAGTGGTCTCCGTCTCGTTAGCGTAACTCTTTTGCCTGCTCTGAGCTATCTGTAACCTCTCACAAATCAATTAGACATCCTCAGAGGCTTGTTTAACCAAGTTAGGAGCAAAGATCTGTCTGTCACCAACCTCTTCCCATCCAATAGGGGAACGAAATCTACGCCAATACAATGCCTCATATGGTGCCATCCTGATACTTGCATGAAAACTGTTATTATAAGGGAACTCTGCGAGTGGCAAATGGTCATCCCAGGAGCCTCCAAAATCCAATGCACACGCTCTCAACATATCCTCCAGGGTCTGTATAGTCCTCTCTCACTGACCATCTATCTAAGGATGAAACGCTGTGCTAAAACTTAACTGGGTTCCCATCGCTTCCTGAAAACGTTCCTAAAAGTGGGAAGTGAAGCGGGCATCCATATCAGAAACAACGCTCACTGGAATTCCATGTAACCTCACTATCTCGCGCATATATAGGTTCGCTAACTGGCTCAGAGTATCGATAGCTCTCATAGCTAGAAAATGGGCTGATTTCGTCAATCGGTCCACAATTACCCATATGGCATCATGACCTCTCTGGGTCCTCGGCAATCCCATCACAAAATCCATAGTGACGTACTCCTACTTCCATGTCGGTATCGGTAGAGGCTGCAATAATCCTGTAGGCTTCTGATGCTCTACCTTCACCTGCTGACAAACGAGACACTTAGCAACATATTCAGCAATATACTTTTTCATCCCAGACCACCAATAAACCTTTCGAAGGTTTTGATACATCTTAGTACCCCCTGGATGTATCGTATACCTTATTGAGTGAGCCTCTATCAAGATCAACCTTTTGATCTCTGAATCATGAAGAACACATATCCTACCTTTAAACCTCAACAATCCATCCAAACTCAACCCAAAGTCTATGTATGTACCTATCTGTATCTGCCCGATAATATCACTGCACTGCTGATCAACTTGCTGAGCTTGTCGGATTCGATCTACCAGATTCGGTTCAAACTACAGGCTAGCTATCACAAATCCACCATCAGCGTCAAGCGGGGTCATATCCAAACTGAGGTTCGTGAACTGTTCCAACAGCTCGTGTTCCCTGATCATCATAAATGATACCATCCCGAGATGCTTCTTACTCAATGCATCAGCAACCACATTTGCTTTACCCGGGTGGAATAGGATTTCACAATCATAATCCTTTAACAGCTCGAGCCATCTCTTTTGTCTCATGTTTAACTCTTTCTGCGAGAACAGGTATTTAAGGCTCTTGTATTCTGTGTAAATCTGAAATCTCTCACCATAGAGGTAGTGGCGCCATATCTTCAGCGCAAACACCACCGCTGCTAACTCCAAGTCATGGGTCGAGTAGTTCCTCTCATAATCCTTTAACTGTCTTGATCCATAGGCTACTACATTCCCATCTTGCATTAATATGCAGCCCAGTCCTAGGTGTGAAGCATCCTCATACACCGAGAAACCTCCTGAGCTGGTAGGAATGGTGAGGATCGGAGCTATGGTTAATCTCTTTTTCAGCTCCTCAAAACTTTCCTCACACTTATCATCCCACACAAACTCTACATTTTTCCTCGTAAGACGTGTCAATGGAGCAGCTAATCTTGAGAATCCCTCCACAAATCGTCAGTAATACCCAGCTAAACCCAAGAAACTTCTGATCTCTGTCACTGTCTGGGGTCTTTGCCACTGAACTATGGCCTCAATCTTAGATGGATCCACTGATACTCCATCCTTCAATATTATGTGACCCAAAAAAGAGATCTGTTCCAACCAAAAGTCACACTTACTGAGTTTAGCGTACAACTTCTTCTCTCAAAGGGTCTGTAGCACTATCCTTAGATGCCTTTCATGCTCCTCTCTAGACTTTGAGTACACCAGTATATCATCAATAAACACAATTACAAATCGATCCAAATACTGGTGGAATACCTCATTCATCAACGACATACAAGCTGCGGGAGCATTCGTCAACCTGAATGGCATAACCATAAACTCATAATGTCCATACCGGGTGTGAAACGTTGTCTTGGGTACATCTCCACCTCGTATCTTTAACTGATGGTACCCTGATCTCAGATCTATCTTGGAAAAGACCTGTGCTGCCTTAAGCTGATCCAACAAGTCATCGATGCATGGAAAGGGATACTTATTCTTGATGGTGGCCTTATTCAACCACCGGTAATCTATACACAGTCGAAGGCTTCCATCCTTCTTCCTTACAAATAAAATCAGTGCTCCCCAAGGTGAGACGCTCGGCCTGATGAACCCCTTCTCCAGCAACTCTTGCAACTGTTTCCTTAGTTCTTCTAACTCATCTTGAGACATTTTATAAGGCGGCTTGGATATCGACTCTGTACCAAGTGCCAACTCTATACCAAACTCTATCTCCCTATCTGGAGGTAACCATGGTAACTCATCCGGAAAGACATCTGAAAATTCCTTAACCATTGGAATGTCTTTCAATTTTGAAAGTGCCTTATCCGTCTCAATCACATAAGCGATGAACCCTTCACATTATTCTTTCCACCATTAGAAATCATAAATCATCATATCAACATATATAAATTGTAAATTGAATTCATCTCTACATTATCATGTACAAGATTGTACTCATCATACTTATAATAATCATGGTCTTTAATTTCATTTCACAAAATTTACTACAAGATTGTCTATCTTTGGAAACATCAAAGTTTTTGCATGACAATCCATAACAACATGATTTGCAGCCAGCTAATCCATCCCTAGGATCACATCAAAATCACTCATATTTAATAAAATTAAATCGGCTGCCATTTCTTTACCTCATATCCTCATCTTACAATTTCTATATACATGCTCAGTCAACTGACTATCATTCATAGGGATAGATATCAATAATATGTTATCTAGCAGTGTAGGTTCTACATGCTTCAACACTTTACATGCAAAGGATGGTGATACAAAAGAATGCGTGGCACCAGGATCAAACAGTACATAAGCTTCTAAATCAAAGATTTGATGGTACCTTTTACCACATCCGATGATTGATCCGCAGTGTCCTGGTCCAACGCATGCACTCGCCCTCTGCTTGTTTCCCCTTTTCTTCAGTTGTAGCCCTCCTCCTCTAAGCAGCTATACCAACTGGAGCTCTCTCTGGCTCCTTGCCCTTCTGTGGGGCTCTCTTTGTCATCTCGGAGCAATCTCTGATTATGTGCCCTGGTTTCCCATATCTAAAACACACTATCTGAGGTCTATAGCATGGTCGAGTACCATGGTACCTACCACACTTACTGCACTACTCTGTAGTAGGTCGTGGCCCTCTAATCATAATTCCTTTAGCTGGAGCAATGGTCGGATACATAGGAGTATTAATTATCCTCTCTCGGATCTCATCAATTCTTGACCTCTTTCTAGAGAATCTCTTGCTTCCCTTATAACTGAAGCATCTATCCATCACTGGTCTTTTCTTATCTCTGTCCCTCACTTTACTGACTTTCCTAAACTCTGAGGCAATTCTATCAACATCTTGTTCACATAATTGTGCCCTGTGCACTTCCTCCTCATAGGTTGGTATATCCAGAGGAACCAGTCTGGACCTGATGGTCAGTCTCAATCCATCCATAAACTTTTGGATCTTCTCAACCTCATTACTCATCGTGTTAGGATCATATCTGCCCAAGGAGATAAAAGCAGTCTCATACTCATCCACAGTCCTGCTCCCTTGGGTCAGTCCCAAAAATGTCATTTTCATCTTTCGTTGTGCTGTATCTGGAACGTACTGTCTCCAAAAGGCCTCCAAAAATATATCTCAGCTGATCTCAGTATGTCAAGCTCTCAAAATAGGCCTGGTGGACTTCCACCAATGTTCTGCTGATCCTTTCAGCATAAAAGCGATAAACGCTACCATCTCGATGGTAGTGCACTCAAAGAACCCATACAACTTCTCAATTTCACTTATCCAATCCTCAGCAGCTACTGGGTCCTTAACTCCGCTAAAAGACGAATATCCAAACTTTTGGAATTGTCGTAGTCTATCCAAATCACAACTGTAACCCCAGCCTCTACTAGCCTGTTGTGTAGTAACAGGTGTAGGTATATCTTGTGCAGGTGGGGTATCTATCGTCTGAGGTCTCGGGGCTGGCCTTGCCCGTGCCTCAGGAGCTACCGCCTGCTCGGCATCATCCTGTGTAGCGGGACTTTGTCTACCACCAACTCCAGATAAAGATTGGGTGACCAACTACATAATCATCTCAATGGTCTGCTCAATCCTCGCGAAGCAAGCCTCAGTACTCTCGGGCCTCTCTTTTGGACCCTGTGGAGCGTGCTCAACATCAGCCTCCACCTCAACATCATCTTAAGCTTCGTGTGTTTTCGACTCAACACGACCCCCAGGCCTACCTTTACGGCTTCGAGCCTGCGCTCTCATCCCTCTATCGCGACTGGTATTAGGCATATTTACTCAATTCCCTACATTCACAACCAATTACTTAGTTAACCCATTGACACACACACGATTGTATCTAAACAAGCACAGTAACATGAGGATGTAATTTTCCAACTTATTAAGTATTTTAGACACGACACACGTTAGGCCAACTCAAGCTCTGATACCAATTTTTGTCACGATCCTCAACTTACCAAAATACGAACAAATTTTTCGCATTTTCATACATCAATTACTAATCATCCTTCCCCGATCGTGAACAACCATACTCTCAACAGTTGGGCTGTGTGTCGACATCTAACTCACTCCACCATACCAACTCAATTTGAATATTATTTATGAGTAAACACTTGTATAAATGTATATATATCAGAGTTGTTACATGTGTTTACATTGTTTTACATCCTCAATAGTTATATACAAAATGCTACTGTGCTATCGTAAGTTTAGATACAAAATTACAACAGTGTGTATACCTTACACGATGGGATGCAGCGGATTACCAAAGAGGGAAACGCCTCCAGTCACGCTCAATCTATACTCAACACTCTATAGAGAGGGGAAAAATAAGGGGGTGAGCAAACCACATGCTCAGTAAGGCAATCATGCGAATAGGTAGATACTGCACTATCTACGTGATCGTGATGCCATGCTCAAAAGCATTTAGTTCAACATTTTATCTCAAAGCATGAGTGTATGATTGTGTTAATGGTATGTAAAGCATTCATGCTATTAAAATCCAGTGCACAGTTCAATTCAAGCATGGTATAAATCATCATGCATAATTCACAATTAAAGCATGGCATTACCCATCATGCCATTTTCTCAAATAAGCATGGCATTAACCATCATGCATTTTTCACAATAAAGCATGACATTACCCATCATGCGTTTTCACAATAAAGCATGGCATTAAACATCATGCATCCGTTGTAAGACCCGAAAATTAATCGTAAATTTTTTTTATGAGGGATGACAATGGTCAAAACGAATGGGATTCGGACTGAAAATAAGGATTTAAAATACGAAATGAATGAGTATTCGTGAAGGGAAGTCGGGTCAAATTAATCTCGAACACGTGCAAGGGTAAACCGATCAAAAGATCGAAAGTCGGTATAAATTCGATAAGAAAAATTCAATTAAAAATAAGGATTTAGGATTGATCGATAATGAGCAAATTATAAAATTTCGAGTCTTATTGATCAAGATCCGAAATTTTTAGAAATATCAAAAAATCACTCAGGAGAATATCCCGAAAATACAGAGAAATTATATCGGAAAAAGGGTTAAAAATATAATAAATAAATTAAATTAAGTTTAATTAATTAATTTGGAATAAAATAATATATTAGTAGATATTTTAGAATACTTTAGAATATTTAATGATTATTTTAATAATAAAATAATTTATAAATAATAATAATAATAATAATAATAATAAAAAGAAAAAAAAAAGAAAACTGAAATTGGAATCGGGAAGAACCCGAAATGGAAACCGACGGAAGCAACTTAGACCTGAGACCCATGATCTAGCCACTGGCAATCATCAAGCCCCGACGGAGAGCCGAGGAGGAAGAGGAAAGGCCGGCGAAGCTATTGCCACCGGAGACACGTCGTCAGGAGGCCAAAAACCGTCGACAGGAGGAAGAGAAGCCCGCGAGGAAAACGGGGTCGATTCCGACGATCCACGGCAATTGGGCTCGAACGGCGGGCATATGCGTGATTGGGAAGAGGATGCGGTTCTCTTGAGACTGGTATCGGCCGACGAAACCACCAAAATTTGACAGATCAAGGGAGAGAAGACTGAGAGGAAGAAGAGAGGAACGGTGGCCATCGGCAGTGATTTGGTCCCGATCGAGGCCAGTCGAAGGTTGCCCGACCAAAGACGAGTCGAATAGCGCCAGAAACGAGCCGAGAACCGATCGAAAACGTCGTGAAAGGCGGCGGGAAGGCCTGAATCGGTACTGACCGATTCAACAAGAGGTGAACCGGGCTGAACCGGACCGATCTGAACTGGGTTGAACCAGACTGAACCGGTTCAGCTAAGAAAGAGAGGGAAAAAGGAGAAAATGAGAAAAAGGAAAAAAATGGAAGAATTTTCGAGGATACACCGAACTTCGGGTAAGTCGATACGAGGTCAAAAGTGATCGATTTGATTTTCGAGAAATTTATTTAAATTATATTTAATCAGAAATTAACCCAAAATTAAATATATAATTGTGCAGTTTTACGACAAAGCCTAAACGAGAGCCGATTGAGCTTCGATTTTTATACCCCGCATCATATTGGGTAAGCATATTTTAATTATGATAATATGAGTCATTTAATACAGAGTTTCGATTATTTTAAGGAATTTACGAATTAAGTCTGTATAAAAAGGAATATTATTCAGAATTGTAACGTAATTACCGTAAATAGTATATGGGCTATCCAAAGAGTTTGGAATGAAGCCCGACGATTATTGGTAAGCTGAATGAGCCCAGTAAACCCGAAGAAGGGATGTAATAAGTAGAAACGAACTGAAAATGAGTCGAGGCCCATTAAGGTGCAATTGGGCCCAATAAAGTAAAACGGGCCCAGTACTTTAGATTGATCAGTGAATGTGACATACTGATAAAAATAAGTGAATTGACCAAAAATTATGTGGTTATATGAAGTTTCGTAGACTTGGTTGACGCGTAGTTAGACTGAGAGATCGGATATTATCGAGACAATATAAGTTTACGCGTGAATCGAGGTAAGGAAATTTTGTAGGCGCATAGAGATTTCTATACGTATTTTTGAGGGGATTTACAGGGCCTAGAATTTCTCTAAGTATATATAAACGAAAAAATAATTTTTACAAAAACTGGGGCATGGGTGAATAAAGAAAAAGACGATATTGCCCCTGGGAGTAAAATTTACAAAAAGGGTAGTAAGGCAGATAAATTGCATGATTATCTTGTTTTAATGTTTTATATGAATGTATCGGTTTGATTTAAGAAAATATGCACATAGGTTTGTTGTTGATTTCATGAATTATACGAAAGGGTACCGGTTTATACCGGTTACGATTTTAAAATATGTTTTATCAAGATTGAGCCACCTATCATATTTACACGAGTAAAAAGAGTGCTAGAGTCTTACTCGCACTAAATTTCATTGATTTATTACTCATAAAAAGCCGTACTGGAGCATTGCTCATACGAGAAATTTCTGTGTACAAAAATCGTGCTGGAGCTTCGTTCGCACGAGATTTTAGATATCATGATATGCATAGCGTTGTGCTAGAGCTTCGCTCGCACTAGTCATGAGTTGACATGCATATAATCGTGCGGAAGCCTCCTGTAGACTGTGTGTCGCAGAGAGTTGAGATGCTCGCATGTATACTTTGAGACATGGGTTGGTTATCGACATAGTATTGGGGTGGATAAGACCTACGGCAAGCACCCCCCGACAATGATATGGGTCCACGGAGTACGTTGTATCGTGTATGTCACACGGAGTACGCTGTACCGTGCAGTCATGATGACTCGATGATGTTACTTGATATTTTGGCGAGTAGGATTTGACCCCACCTCCGGTTATAGTTGTGATGCCCCACACTTCGAGATCCGTGTAGCTTGGGATCAAAGGGACATAGTATGGCCATAGTCCTCGATTTTTCATACAGTAACCTACATGCCTCACATGATATCATACGGTTTGAATAGACCAGGACAAATCCGAAGGAGGGGTAAGGTCCCGATTTATGTTTTTAAATGGGATGCGATTTAATGAATCAAGGTATTCCCGAGAGATGGGTTTAGCCTTGATGTGGTTGTTTTATGATGAAACATATAAGTTTTTAACGCGATGAGTTTATGATGAACACAAATAAGTTTTAACGTGATGAGTTTATGATAAACACAAATAAGTTTTAGTGTGACGAGCAGGAGATGTCATACATGATTTTTTCATGTTTGTTTTATATGTCGATTTCATGATTTCTCTTATATGATATATATACATGTGGCATCGTTTTAATCTTACCTCATGCTCCAATTATAAACGATTTTATATCTTGACATTATCAGCACGTAGATAGTATAGTTATCTACCTGCTTACATTATTGCCTTACTAAGCTGTTTATGCTCACCCTTTCATTTTCCACCCTACAGCATACATTTAGTAGAAAAGAGCGACAGTAGTCTGGTATTTCGGTTATCCGCTGCTTCTTATCAAGACCAGGTATACATATTCGTATAATTTTTGTATCTGAACATATAGAGGCACAGTACTGTACAGGGATTGTAATATTAGGGATGTATTTAGTTAAAATAAATTGATATGTAAATGTAAAGTGGAAAATAGATGTTAAGGTAAGTAACACGAAGGAGGGACAAACATCGACTTATAGCCCAACTGTTAGTGGTGTAACTGTTCACGAAGGGTAAGGAAATGAAAGAGCGAAAAATTTGTAGGGGTTTTTAGGAAAAATGGGTCGTGACATCTGTGCACTTTAAAAACCATTAACATCGATATCTTAAAACAAGTCCACACTAGTCAGGTCTCAGCCCCTCCCTTGGATTGTCCTGACCCATAAATCATTTCAAACATGGATTTATTCTCAAAGCAATAGACATGTGAGATAGGCAATTCAATAATAGGTAATACCCTCAAGGTCTATGGCCATAACCTGTGATACTGGCTACACGGATCAGGTGTGCGAGATATCACCACTATCTGCTTTCACACGGGAGGTGGGTCAAATCCTACACGCCGATCCATAGCAAATCTCGTCCGAAGACGGCACATCACAATCTCAAAACGGTACAACGTACTCCAAGCTACATGCACGGTACAACGTACTCTATAGACCCAATCAACACATCATATCACGCCACATCTCAAAACGCACGTGTGAGCCTATTTAATCAGTACGACCTCTTGTCTACACGAAGCTCCTAACACGGCTAATCAATCATGTCAAAACAATGCACGTGCGAGCCTATTTAATCGATGTGACACCCAGTCTACTCGAAGTTCCAAGCACGGCAACAAGCAAGGTGGGCATCTAGTGTGAGCCAAGCTCCAAGCACCATGCCAAAACCAATATGAAATCCATGTGAAAACTAGTGCGAGCTAAGCTCTAACACTCATGTGTATAAAATACGTCAAATCTGGTGCGAGTCATACTCTAGCACGCTTTCATACTCACGAAAACAATATAGGTGGCTCATTTCTTTGCAAAGTGTGGTTAACAAACCAAAACAACTCATGCACATTTCATGCACTTTAAAAAGCAATAAAACATGATTTTCAAAGCAATATGCTTTTGTTTTCATGCACATTTCTCAAACACCTAACTTTTGCCCTTCAATCATCCAACATCATTTCTTAATGTCTCATGCATTCTAGCAAAGCATTTAATGCGCCCAAATTACGCTCAGATATCTCTAAGAGTCCACACAATTCCCCTACCTCGATTTACTTAGCGTGACTCTTTTCCTCTTAGATTCTCACGCTCTTGGCTGAACTCGTTCCGGTGTATCCTTGAAAGCTGCAATTCAATCATCCAAACCACTTGAGTTAAAGTTGTTAGCTCACATTTGACCTCATTAGTCAATATAACTCATCTTTGCATTTACCAATGCCTTAATCCACATTTTATCCCTTTTAGGTAAATCTCACAATTTATCCACTAACAACATCTTAAAATCATACCACAACACTATTATTAACTTCTACATATCCCATTTCTCATTAACCTCCAAACATTCCACTTTCTCACACTAGGTTCAATCCATTTTCTAGGTTACATTATTTTCTAACATAACCTAGGTGCTTCCAACCATCCATACTCATGCCAAACAACTCCAAAATCAATTAAATGGACAATGTACCATAGTTGGAGTGTTAGAATCTTACCAAATCTGATTTCTCTTCTTGCTCCAAATGACAATGCCCTTAGCTCCTTCAATACCAACAATGGGATTTTGGGTTCCAACTATGTTGTTCTCTTCCTCAAGATAAACTTAGTGTCTTATGGCCTCCCCTCAAATCTTACTGGAAATTGCTGATTTTAGAGAGAGAAAGTTAGGTTTTTAGGTTGAAAATGGAAAGATAGTGTTTTTCCCAAAATTTTCAGATTTTCAACACTCCTTTTATAGAAATAGCTTGAGGTGATCGATCTGCACTAGGAGGAGATCGATCTGGTCCCCTTAAATCCCTCTTTTTCATGACATTTTAAGCATGAGATCGATCTGTCGAAGCTAGAGATCAATCTGCTCCAAACAGAGAGCTAAGGAGATCGATCTGTAAGCTTGAGGATCAATCTTTTCATTACAGAATGCTTAGGAGATCGATCTTGCCCCATTAGAGATCGATCTGCCCTATTCCTTTACTCAAATACAAGCATTTTGGCTCACCCAGATTGATCTCTCATCCTATGAGATCTATCTGTCATTCATATTTCCAAATTTTCTACGATTTTTCTGCAGTAAACTTATACCAAAACATCCTTAATTTGGTGCCATAGTCATTTTCTCCTCCAATCATCTTTGAGGCTTGACAATAACATCCATACATACCTTATACCTATTGAAACTTGTGTGGAATCCTTGTATAACCAAAGGTATACGATATAAACCAAATGGAAGTGCACAACTTATGCAATTCTACTTCCATTTTACCACAGTACTCATAATCCATTCCACTCACATTCTCCACATGTTTAAGCCCATTTCTTCACATTCATACATAATGTAACTTGAATGTACAATCACAACTCTTATTACAAATGTGTACATAATCTAATGGACTTACATCATATATACTTCACTTATGAATTCATAGTATAACTCCATTTACATTTCTATGTACATATTACAATTATACATATACGGGGTCTCACAACCCTTGCTTCACACTGCCACAACAGAATGAGGAAGAAGCCCTATGTCACAGAGCCTCCCTCGAGCAGACTTCATAGCAGCACACATCAGAAAGTAGCCAAGACAGAATAAAATAGAAGAACGCAGTAGCACCAACCAAAAAAAATTTACTGCAACCCAAACATAAAGCAGGAGAATGTAAAACAAAGATAGTAAAAAAGAATCCGGATTAAGAAGATTGTAAAAAGAACCGAAACTACAATCCAAAAAATGAAGCTAAAAAAAATACAAGGATTAAATCATAAATGCAATATCCATGAGAAAATGCAATGACAGATTATGCAGCATCATTACTGTCACTCGCGATGAACAATACATAACAAAGAAAAATTAGTAAATAAAGCTAGTAACCCGAGAATGAAGCTTTCATTGAAGAGACTAAAAAAATGCAAACATCAGAATATTCAAGAAATTTATAACATTGTAAATGAAATCTTTTAAAGGAAGTTAAAAAATATGGAAGCCTGATGATTAACGGAAATGGTGGCAGCCAGGAAAATGAGAAACTAACTTGAAAAGCTTTTAAATAAAAATGGACATTGTTATGAACAATAAAAATAAATGGCAGCTAAACGAAAAAGAGAAGCTTGAAAACAATGAAAATAAATCTAAACATACCCTAAAACTATTCTACCCTAGATTACACTACTCCTAAATTACTTTACACTACTCCCACCCTAGCTACTTACCCTACTCCCTAATTTTTTTCAATTGCCATCATGTTCTATTTATATACACACTTAGGGGTACAATGGTAATGTTTCCATCCTAGATGAGTTGGCATTGTTTGGCCACTTGTCTTCATTTGATTTGTTGCAGAGCAGATATTTCCATGTCACTCGTCTTTTTGTCTAATTGGTTGTACGATGTGGTCCGGTGTGTGTCTTCAAGAAGATTGGCACGGTGTTCGTCTTCAAGAAGGTTGGCACGGTGTCCGTCAATCTTATCATTTCATAGCGAATAAAATACGGACACCTGGCATCACGCGTGTCTAGACGACTTGATGACTCGGTCTACAAATTGGAAGTGGTTTAGTCTCCTTTAGCCCGTTTTCAGCCCAATTTCGACTGAAATGACTGAGTTTCATCCGGATTTAATATACATGTACATTAAAGAATTTTAATTAAATAAAGGGGATAATTAATAAAATAATATGGGGATTTAAATAATTAATTAAGAAATTAAGCACAAATAATTCTATTAAAAATAGAATTATCACACCCTCAAACTTGAGCTTTTGCTTGTCCTCGAGCAAAACAAAACAAATGTTGGAATGATAAGTACTAAACATAATAATTTTCCCAATATCATCCTCAAAGAAAAAGTACAAACTATGATCTCAAAGATTCACAATTACAAGTCCAACATTCAGAATCATTCAATCATAAATCCCAACCCAAATTGGACCCCTCATGTGTGTGAAAAATGTCAAAACCACTTCACAGTACATTACCCAGATCAGATTATGCAAACACAGTAAATGCAAAGTCAATGACATGTGATCATTCCCATAAGTTTTCTTTTCACTTCTCTCTCCACTAATGTAGTCACACTCAATCAAATATCAATAGGACTTCATTAAGCTTGTAATGCAAGGCTGGGGCTAAGGTATGATAAAGTCGATTTAGGTTTAATCACCCCTTAACATGCATTACTTCTAGGATCTTTAATGTAAGAGCTCTTATTTATTTCCCCCAAACTTATTTCTTTTGCTAAACATTTTATTCTATTTTTGTATTTTTCTTCTTTCTTCTTTCTTCTTTTCTTTTTCTTTTTCTTTCATTTTTTTTTTGAACTCTCACTATCACTAGATACCCATATGTACAAAGCTCACAATATATCCCAATGACTTTTCATGCTTTTGGGGTAAGGGATAGGAAAAGAGTGCTTAAGCTAAGGAAAATTATGCAGGTGAATTTACAGAGAAAAGCTTATTTGGCCCAGATGGGTGACTAGGGGTAAAATATGTACAGGGATGGCTAGAAAGGCTCAAACGATCCAAAGATGGCCTAAATCATCTCCCTAATAAAGTGTGATCTAATTTTTCACCTCGAGACAAGATCAAACAAATTCTAGAATACGATACACAAAATCAACTAAACAAATGTAATCCTAGGTCCACATAAGCTTTCTCTAAATAAATATAAAGATTCATGACATGACATGTGCATAAAATGAGGAAATTACAATCAGAATCAAGACAAATTCAAGAATTCAACTTCATGCTTTTCCTATAATCATATTTCTTAGTCAATCAAAATCAGACTTAATCATGGGGTTATATCATCAGAATATGGGAAAACTACATGCTAAGCACTAAATCATCCCAAAATCAAACAATTTAAGCTCAGATTTTCGAAACAATTTTGAAAAATTTTTCAATTTTGCCTAAATTTTTTAAAAATGCTCAACTGATATCCCCTCCCCCAAACTTATAGTGCACAGTGTCCTCAGTGTGCAGATAATATAAACATTTAAGCTCAAGAACAGAGTACTCCCCTTTCTGATGATGATGATGAACAACTGAAGCTTGATTGAAAACATAAGACTAGAAAAAAAAAATCTGCAAAATAAACAAAGAGACACGGAAAAGAAAAAGAAAAAGACTATATACAAAATGGAAAGAAAAATTAAGCCATTTCAAATGCAGCTAAAGAAAACAACACTCAGCAGCAGGGCGAAGAGTATGAGGATCAGCCAAAGTGGTGACAGAATGTTGATAGTTAACTCCTCTTTTGCTCTATCTACTTCCTTCTTTCTCTCAGATTTCTTATGCTCATGCCTTATAACCTCCTCAATCTCCATCTTAAAACACTCTTGAGAGTCATCAGGGAGCTTCAAAGGTTTGAAAACATGAAATTGTCACCTCCTGATCTAGGACTCTCATAGTTAACTCCCTCTTTTATACATCAATTAATGTTCTACCAATCGCTAGGAACGGTCTTGTCTGACCCAGATCTTTGTAGCTTGTACCTTATGATTCCCATGTGTATGAACACTTTATTACATAGTTGAATTATAAGAAGAGTAGTTACTAACATGCAATCAACAATTTAAGAAATTTAAAAATGCATGTAAGCTACATAACAACGAGATAAGGGTTAAGTTAAGTCCCGAACGAGTGCAGGGGTAAAACGATCAAATGACTGACATTCGGTATAATTTCGATAAGATAATTTCATTAAAAATATGAAATTGAGGAATCTTGATCAAAATCGAGGAAAATATTTAATTTCGAGCCCAATTGATCAAGATATAAATTTATTAGAATTTATCAGAATTTTTACCTCGAAAAATGAGCCCAAAAATAGTGAAAAAATATACCGAAAAGGTAAAATCGGACTGATAAATTCATTTACGGATTAAATGAATTTAATATGATTTTTTGAGATATTTTTAGATATTTTTGGGATATTTATGGGATATTTATGAGATTTTTATTATTATTTTATAATAAAATAATAATAAAAATATATTATAAAAAAAAGGAAAAAACGAAATCTGAAGAGAAATCGGAGAGAGAGAACAGAGGAAACGGAAGCAAGCCGACCCGAGGGAGAAGACCACCGGATGGCGAGCACCGGCCACCCCACGGGTAGACAAGCGGCCGGAAAAGGAAGAGCATGTCCATGCGCACCCATCGGCACCGGTCACGCCATCCACCGACGTCGGACACCGGCGAATCGAAGAGGAGAAGCCGCGGAGGAAAAGAAGAGATCCGGCTGCCACCGGCGGTGCTTGGTCCCGATCGAGCCCAGCCGAGTGTTGCCCAGGCTTAGGCGTGCCGAACTGCGGTGGTGATGCATCGGGAACCGGCCGGAATACGTCGGCACGACCAAAGGATGCCTAAACTTGTCGGCGGTTCAGAGGAGAAGGTTCTGTGCTGAACCGGACCGGACCGGTTCAGCCAAGGAGAAAAGGGGAAAAAGAGGAAAAAGAAAGAAAAAGGAAAAGGAAAATTTTCAGGATTTCACCGGACTTCGGGTAAGTCGATACGAGGTCAAAAGTGACCGATTTGATTTTCGATGAATTTATTTAAATTATATTTAATCGAAAATTGACCCGGAGTTAAATATAATAAATTGTGCAGTTCGACGATAAATTCCGAACGGAAGCCCGATCGAACTTCGATTTGCATACCATCGCATATTCTCGGGTAAGTAAAGTTCATTTACGACAATTTATGTCATTATTGTGTATTTAAGATTTATTTACGCATTTCGGATTAAATTCCGTATTTAGTGAATTATATTCAAAATTTTGAATTAAATGTCGTAAATGATATACGGGCTATCCAAAGAGCTTGGAATAAAGCCCAATGGGTATTGATAGGCCCAATGAGTCGATAGACCCTAATGAAGGGAAATAATAAGTGAAAAACGGGCTTAATACGGATTAAGGATTATTAAGGCCTATTAAGGGAAAATAGACTGTATTAATGTGTAATACAGTAGGAAAATTATGATTAACCTGAGGAATGGTTATTTACAGCTCCGGAGTTTACATTGAGAGCTGATCGGACTGCGGGATTTAGCAGCACCGAGGAAGTGAGGTCACGTGACGTGATCCGAGGTAAGGGACTTTTGCGAGTAGTTAGAGATAACTGCACGTATTTTCGTCTGCTTTTACATTCACTTAAAAACTCTGAGGGTCAGAGAAAGTGAATAATAATTATTGCGACCCAATAGTGGCAAATTACGATTTTGCCCCTAGTTAGTCAAAAAGTCAACTTTTGTGAAAAGTTGCAAAAAGCATTGAAACAATTATTGTGAGTGTTTAATTGCTGTTTAGCATGAAAATAAATAGATGGGCTAATGATTTTAAGGTTGATGTGACTTAAGCACACTTTATAGTGCTGATTTTGATGTTTTATAAACAATCCCTTTTAAAGAGCCATCTATCATATTATGTGAGAATGAATCGTGCTAGAGCACAGCTCGCACTGGGATTCATATGTTTTTCACATACATTAGTGCTGGATTTTTATACGCACTAGATTTCCATGACATGCATGATAGAGTACTGGAGTTTTACTCGTACTCAGTTTTATATGATATATGCATGACACTGGTGCTGGAGCGATTAGCTCGTACTCGAGTTTTACATGAGATACATGACAGAGTATTGGAGCGTTGCTCGTACTCGATTCTTCATGGTTTATACATGACATAGTATTGGAGAATTTGCTCGTACTTGATTTGATATGAGCATAGCATAGTACTGGGAGCTATTGCTCGTACTTGATTTAATACATGAACTATGCATTGACCTAGTTACTGGAGATTGCTCGCACTAGAGTTGAGTTTGTGATGTGAAACAGTGTTCGAGCGCAGTGTCGACTGTGTGTCACACTCGAGGACGCACACTGTATGTGATATTATGTACATGGTACCTATTCATGCCGCATTCTTGTGTGACTAAGTGTCACATTTTGAAATGATGGCCAGCATGAGGGTATTTGTGAATGTGGTATAAATATTTCCATAGTTACGAGTGCTAAGTCCTATGGGAGGCACCCTGGCTGTGAGGGTCCACGGGTGTACTTTATACTGTGTCTGAGTGGCACGAGGTGTACGCTGTACCGTGTGTTACGCATAGCTGACGGCTGTAGTGGACTGACCATCCTCCCGTTGCAGCAGTGATTCCCCGCACACCGAGATCTGTGTTGCTTGGGATCACTTTTCGAATATGATCATAGTCCAAGATACTATTTGCATAAACCACAGAGTCTTACATGATATATCACATTGATTGACTGATTTAAACTGCGGACAGACCTGAGGGATGGGTCGGACTCCGATTTTGTGTTGTGAATCATTTGATGCCATATTTATTGCGATTTAAATATACATGGCATGATTTACATAAAGGCATGATTTATATACGATGCATTGTTTTGCACTACATGCCTACATTTGAGAAAGAAAGCATGATTTTCTATACATGGGATTTATTCTGTACAAGTATATATATTATATTTCAAGACATGCTTTTTAAAGTGAGTAAAGGAAATAATGTTTTCAAGGCATAGCATTATTTTGAGTAGATAGTGTTGATATCTACTTGCTTGCCTGATTTCCTTACTGAGCGCGTTGTATGCTCACCCCCCTTTCTTTACATCTCTCTACAGAGCGCCAGTAGAGCAAGAGCTATCGAGGGACAGTATCCCAGAGTCCACTGCTAGTTCCTATCGATCGCCAGGTATACATATTATGTACAGTTGTGTATCTAAACATAGAAACAGCACAGTGATGTATACGATATATATTATGGGGAATGTATTTGTATTAGATTTTATATAATCTTACATGTATAATAAAAGTAGTTACAGTCAGTAATAATATATTGACATGTATGTATGAAATGGATGATGTGGTAAGTGAGGACTCTGACATCGAATCACAGCCCAACCATTGAAGAGCGGAAAGGTAAGTTAAAAATGCGAAAAATTTGTAGTGATTTTGGATAAAGTCATGGATTGAGAATGGGGTCCTGACAGGTCTGCCTAGTATAATGGGGATTTTCATATCTTTCTCCATGTCTAATACAATAAAATCAGCAGGGAAAATAAATTTATCCTCCTTTACTAACACATCTTCAATGACCCCTTTCGGATATTTAATGGATCGATCAACTAGCTGAAGGGTCACTGTGGTAGGCTTGACATCCCCTATTCCTAACTTTTGGTAGATAGACAAAGGCATCAAATTGATACTTGCTCCTAAATCACACAGGGCTCTACCAAAGAACAAATTTCCAAAAGTGCAAGGTATGGTAAAACTCCCGGGATCTTTGAGCTTAGGGGGAAATTTCCTCTGAATAATTGCACTACATTCCTCAGTTAAGGCCACCGTCTCATAATCTTCTAGTCTTCTCTTCCTCGAAAGGATATCCTTTAAAAACTTCACATAACTTGGCATTTGCTCTAAAGCATCTGCGAAAGGAATGTTGATGTGAAGCTTTGTCAAGACCCATCTTGACTTAACCAAAAATCACTACAAATTTTTCTCATTTTTAACTTACCTTTCCTCTCTTCAATGGTTGGGCTGTGATTCGATGTTAGCTTCTTCGTATACCATATCATCCATTATCATACATACATGTCAATATACTGTTATTGACTGTAACTTCTTTTATAATACATATGAGATCATATAAAATCTAATATAAATACATTCCCCATAATATATATCGTATACATCATTGTGTTGTTTCTATGTTTAGATACATAACCGTACAAAACATGTATACCTGTCGATCGATAGGAAATAGCAGCGAACACAGGAATACTACCCTCAAAAGCTCTTACTCTACTGTTGATGCCTTGTAGAGAGATGTAAAGAAAGGGGGGTGAGCATACAACGCGCTCAGTAAGGAAATCAAGCAAGCAAGTAGATATCTACACCATCTACTCAAAATAATGCTATACCTCAAAACGTTATTTCCTTAACTCATTTTCAAAGCATGTCTTTAAATATATATATATAAATATATACTTGTACAGATTAAATGCCATGTACAGAAATCATCCTTTCTTTCTCAAATGTAGGCATGTAGTGCAAAACAATGCATCTTTATAATATCACAATGCCTTTAGATAAATCATGCCATTTATATTTAAATCATAGTAAATATGGCATTTAAATCATTCACAACACAAAATCTGAGTCCGACCCATCCCTCAGGTCTATCCGCAATTAAATCAGTCAATCAGGTGATATATCATGTGAGACTCTGTGGTGAAAATGTAAATAGTATCTTGGACTATGATCATATCCGACAATTGTGATCCCAAGCAACAAAGTGCTCGGTGAGCGGGGCATCACTGCTGCAACGGGAGGGGCATCACAACCACCAGCTATATCCTCCTCAACTTCACAACACCACACGGTACAGTGTACTCCATGCCACATGTACGGTACAACGTACTTCATGGACCCTACATCACTGTCGGGGTGCCTACCATAAGCCTTAGCCCTAAAAACCATGGAATATCATACCACGTCTCTAAATCCTCATGCGACCCTCTCATAGTGTGACACTCAATCTACACGAGGAAATCAAGAATGGTTTTCAACATGTATTATATATCACATACAGTGCGCGCCTTTGAGAGCGACTCACAGTCGACACTCTGCTCAAACATTGTTCACATCACAAACTCAACTCTAGTGCGAGTAAACCTCCAGCAACTAGGTCAATGCATAGTTCATGTTTCAAATCAAGTACGAGCAATAGCTCCAGTACCATGCTATGCAAAAAATTCATCAAATCAAGTACGAGCAATAGCTCAAGTACTATGTCATGTATCTCATGTAAAATTCGAGTACGAACTAATCGCTCCAGCACTCACTCATGCATAAATCACATAAAACTGAGTACGAGTAATAACTCTAGCACTCTATCATGCATGCCATGGAAATCTAGTGCGAATCATAATCCCGCACTAATATATGTGAAAAATATATGAAATCCAGTGTGAGCTGTGCTCCAGCACAATTTATTCTCACATAATATGATAGATGGCTCTTAAAAAAAATGATGGTTTACAAAATATCAAAATCAGCACTATAAAGTGTGCTTAATTCACATCAACCTTAAAATCATTAGTCCATCTATTTATTCTTCTGCTAAACAGTAATAAAACACTCAAAATGGTGGTTTCCATGTTTTTTACAACTTTTCATAAAAGTTGACTTTTTTCCTAAATAAGAGTAAAATCGTAATTTGCCACTATTGGGTCACAATAATTATTATTCACTTTCTCTGACCCTCAGAATTTTTAAGTGAATGTAAAAGCAGACGAAAATACGTGCAGGTATCTCTAACTACTCACAAAAGTCCCTTACATGCAATCACTCGAGAAATTTCACTTTCTCAACGCCGAGTCCGATTTGTTTCTCCAATACTCTCTGGAGCTGCATATAACCATTTATCAGGTTAATTACACTTTTCCTACTATATTTCACATTAAATACAGTCTATTTCCCTTAATGGGCTTTAATAAACCTTAATGGGCCTAAATATGCCTTAAGCCCATTTCCATTTTACTATTCATTTTCGTTGGGCCTATTGGGCTTGTGGAGCCCACAAACTCTTATTGGGCTTGTCCTAGACCCATTACATCACATTGGGCCTAAATTATTTGGGCTTGGCCCATTGGACCTCTCGGCCACATGCCATGGCTGAGAGCTCTCCATGCCGTCGATCACACCATGGCGTGCCGGTCATATCCCTTTCCTTAGCCAATTCACTTAGGCATTTTCACAAACACTTGGTTGGCAACATTCTTAAACATTACATAGTTCATTTAGGCATTTTATCAAACACCTTGATTGCCAACTTAATACATGTATTAATTAATCAAATTGATTAATTCTAATTATGCCATAATCATTAACACATGTACATTAATCCATTTATGCCTTAAAATCACATGGGCATTCATCAATATTTCACTACTCACTCTTGGCCTCACCATGATCATAGTGATTTCATATGTTTCAATGCTTAAAACATATACCAATATACTTAAAATCATTCATACAATAACATATATGAATTTGAAAGCTTGAAAATATACCTAGTATTTGTGTTCACACTTGGCCGAAACTTTGGAGGCTCACGGTTTGCACACTATGGCTTCTTGATAGCCAGTTCCAACATATGTCACTCTCCTTTCAATTTGGAACAACTTTCATGAAGAATGCGAGTTCCAAAAATGCCTAATTCCTAGTGATTTCTAGTGAGAGAAAGCTTGGATAAATGTATTTCAATGGTTTCTTCTTCTAGCCGAGAATGGTGTGGTGAAGATGACAATGGTGTGGCTGATTTTATAAGCTATTTACTTAGCCATTAAGCCTTACTTTCCAGCCATTAAACTTGACTTTCTAAGGCTTAGTTATGAGTCACCTAATGAGTCATAGTTAGCTTTAACTATGGTTAGATATTTATCTAATGGGCTTTCCAATTGGGCCTCTCGATTTGGGTTTTCTTAAAGGCTTTCGGGCTGAAAATTTTACTATACCTCGGGCCTTTTATTGTCTCAATATTTGGCCTATCAATTGGTCCAACAATTCGGTCTAAGGGACCTAAGAATTTCGATCTGCGTTTAGTATACCTTAATGGGCTTTAAAATCTTCACTTTAGGCCCATTACGTTTTTAACTATAAAATTAAATCTGGAATCCTTCTGAATAAATTTTCCTTACTTCCGGGGATAATTATCTTGTATTATGACCAAGAATATTTTTTCCCAATTTTTTCTCCATACTTAGTTAATTTCTAACCATGGTTAGTCAACTATGGTAAAAGTCCACTTTTCTTAACTATAGTTGACTTTTTCCTTAACTATTGACCAAGTTGACTTTTTCTCAAAATTCTGAAAGTGTTATATCTTATGTCCTACACTCTCGTCTTTACGTTTCAACCATTCCCGGTAGATAATTACACTCGAAACACCTTAACTTGCTGAAAAGGTCCATTTTACCCTTTTTAGCTTTTACTCTCGTTCTCTGTGTTCGAAACTAAATTAAACTAACTTTCCTTCATGAGCCCTCTATATTTTCTCATTTTAAGTTCTTCTCTTCAGTCAGAATGATTCAGATCCACTTGGTTTAGCCTGTGACTCTTATAGCTCACATTAGGCTTTTTATGTAGCTTTTGCGTGTTAAATCATTCTACTAACACTTTAAATCTAGTAAATACTCTTCTTATGATTCAACTATAATAATAGAGTGTTCATACACATAGGAATCATAAGGTATTGGCTACATAAAATGTGGGTCTGACAATCCTCCCCCACTCAGAAAATTTGGTCCTCCAAATTAGAACTAAGTCAGTCATCAAATAGGTGAGGGTACTTCTCTCGCATCAGACTCTCTAGCTCCAAGTAGCCTCCTTTGAAGTATGATGCTGCCAAAGAATCTTCACTAACCCAATGGTCTTCGATCTCAATACCTTCTCCTTCCTATCCAATATCTGAATCGGTCGCTCAACATATGGCATGTCCTCTCGGAGCTCCAAAGGCTCATAACTAATCACATGTGTCGGATCTGGGTGATACTTCCGAAGCATCGATATATAGAAGACGTTATGGACACCTGATAAGTCTAGTGGCAATGCCAACTATAAGCCTTATCTCCCACTCGATCAAGTATCTCAAAGGGTCCAATATAGCGAGGATTTAGCTTCCCTCTCTTCCCAAATCTCGATGTGCCCTTGGAAGGAGAAACTTTCAAGAACATGGATTCACCAACTGCAAACTCTAGTGCCCTACGTCTCCTGTCGGCGTAACTCTTTTGTCTACTCTGAGCTATCCTCAGTCTCTCTACAATCAAATGGACGTCCTCAGATGCTTGGGCAACCATGTCAGGAGCAAAAATCTTACGGTCACCCACTTCTTCCCATCCAAAAGGGGAACGACATCTACGGCCATATAAAGCCTCATATGGTGCCATTCCGATACTCAAATGATAACTGTTGTTGTAGGCGAACTCGACTAGTGACAAGTGGTCATCCTAGGAGCCTCTAAAATCTAGCACACATGCTCTCAACATATCCTCGAAGGTCTGTATAGTCCTCTCTGACTGACCATCTGTTTGAGGATGGAAAGCGGTGCTCAAACTCAACTGTGTTCCCATGGCTTCCTGAAAGTGTCCCCAAAAATGGGAAGTGAAGTGGGAATCCCTATCAGAGACTATGCTCACTGGTACACCGTGTCACCTTACTACCTTGCGTACATACAGCTCTGCTAATGAACTCAGAGTATCGACCACTCTCATAGCTAGGAAGTGGGCTGACTTCGTCAATCTGTCGACGATCACCCATATAGCATCGTGATTCTTGCAGGTTCTCGGTAAACCCATTACGAAATCCATGGTGATATGCTCCCATTTCCATGTCGGTATAGGTAGAGGCTGCAATAACCCTGCACATTTCTGATGCTCTACCTTCACCTGCTGAGATACGAGAAACTTTGCCACAAAGCCTACTACATCTCTTTTCATACCCGTCCACCACCTTTCGGAGGTTTTGATACATTTTGTTACTCCCCGGATGTAACGTATACCTCGACAAATGAGCTTCCACCAATATCAATCTCCTGAGTCCTGGATCCTTGAAAACACACAATCTGCCTTTAAACCTCAGTAGTCCATTAGGACTCAACTCAAACTCAGTCACTGTGCCTTTCTACATCTGACTACTCACATCCATACAAAACGGATCAGTCTGCTGAGCCACTCTGATCCTGTTCAACAGATCTGGCTCCAAGCGTAGACTAGCTATCACATAGCCTGTATCCATGTCAAAAGGCACAACTCCCAAACTGAGGCTAGCAAACTGCTCTAGCAAACCATGCTCCCTAACCATCATATACGATACCATCCCTAGGCTCCTCCTACTCAAAGCATTAGCTACAATGTTAGCCTTCCCCGGATGATAAAGTATCTCGCAATCGTAGTCCTTCAGAAGCTCTAGCCATCTTCTCTGTCTCATGTTCAGCTCTCTCTGTGAGAACAGATACTTGAGGCTCTTGTGGTCGATAAATATCCGGAACTTTTCACTAGACAAGTAATGGCGCCATACCTTCAATGCAAACACTACTACTGCTAGCTCCAAATCATGGGTCGGATAGTTCTACTCCTGATCCTTCAGTTATCTGGATCCATAAGCAACTACCCTCCCATCCTGCATCAATACATAGTCGAGTCCCTGATGCGAAGCATTGGTATACACTGTAAATCCTCCGAGCTGGTAGGGATAGTGAGAATTGGAGCGGTGGTCAATCGACGCTTCAACTCCTGAAAACTCTTCTCACAATCCTCGTTCCATACGAACGGTACACTCTTTCGAGTAAGACGTGCCAACGGAGCAGCCAATTTCAAAAATCCCTCAACGAATCTTCGATAATATCCAGCTAAACCCATAAAACTCTTGATCTCGGTGACTGTCCTTGGCTGTTCCCACTAAACTACAGCCTCTATCTTAGATGGATCTACTGATACACCATCTCTCGATACAACATGTCCCAAAAATGAGATCTGTGACAACTAAAAGTCACACTTACTAAGCTTAGCATATAACTTCTGCTCTCGTAGAGTCTATAATATGATCCTGAGGTACTCCTCATGCTCCTCCTCGGATCTCGAGTAAACCAATATGTCATCGATGAAGACGATAACAAATTGGTCCAAATATGGCTTAAACACATCGTTCATCAAAGCCATGAAAGCGGCTGGAGCATTCGTTAATCCGAATGGCATGACCAAGAACTCATAATGGCCATATCGGGTACGAAATGTTGTCTTGGGTACATCTCCACTCCGAACTTTTAGCTGATGATACCCAGACCTCAGGTCAATCTTGGAAAAGACTTGTGCTCCCTGAAGCTGATCTAACAAATCGTCAATGCGTGGAAGGGGATACCTATTCTTGATGGTGGCTTTATTCAACAATCGGTAATCTATACACAATCGGAGGCTCCCATCCTTCTTCCTCATAAACAAAATTAGGCTCCCCAAGGTGAAACACTCAGTCGAATAAAACCCTATCCAACAACTCTTGTAACTGCTTCTTGAGCTCCTACAGCTCAACTAAGGCCATGCGATATGGTGGTCTCGAAATAGGCTCCGTACCAGGCACCAAATCTATACAGAACTTCATCTCTCTATCTGGTGGTAACTCAGGCAACTCATCCGAAAAAACATCTGGGTACTCACTAACCACAGTAATATCTAATAACTCTGGATGTCTCTTATCCATATCTACCACGTACACAATGAAACCTTAATATGTTGAAGGTTCTCTTAGTCAGTATATCATATTATAATCATAACTACTTCTTTTATTTATTCTTAATAAACTTTACAACATAGCTTGTAGGGTTAGGAAACATAACTGTCTTAGCATAACAATCTAAAACAGCATGATTTGCAGATAACCAATCCATTCCTAAGATTATATCAAAGTCCCTCATACTTAGCAATATTAGATTGGCTGTCATCTCCTTGTTCCCTACTCTCAACTTGCAGTCATTATATACATACTCTACAACTTGACTACTATTCATAGGCGTACTAATCAACATCATCATACATAATGGTGTACGCTTTACATGTCTTGCTAATTTACATGTAAATGAAGGCGATACAAAAGAATGCATGGCACTAGGATCAATTAAAACATATGCTTCAATATCATAAATCAGGATGTTACCTTGTATCACATCCGATGAAGCATCTGTTGTTCCCTAGTCCAAAGCATGTATGCGCCCTCGACCAATCACTTGTTTCCCTTTTCTTCTGCCGTCGCTCTACGTCTCTGAGCAGATGTACTAGCTGGAGCTCTATCAAGCTCTTTGCCCTTCAATGGGGCAGTATCAACCATCTCTGGGCAAGCTCTAGCAATATGCCCTGTTTCTCGCATCGAAAACACACGATAGGAGTCAGAGGACACGGTCTACCTCCATGTTGTTTACCGCATCTTCTACATTAATCGAGAGTAGATCTCTGTTCTCCTATGACAATACCCTTTGCTAGAGCTACGATCGGATAAGGAAGAGGTCTAGCAAGTCTCTCTCGTGCCTCCTCAACCCGTGATCTCTTACCGAAGAGTTTCCTCCCTCCTCGATAACTAAAATCCCTAGTCGGCCTCTTCTTCTGTATATTTCAGCTCCGACTAAACTTCCCAAACTCGAAAGCATTCCTCTCGTAATCTTGCTCGCACAGTTGCACCTTACGCACTGCTTCCTCGTAGATGGTTATATCTAATGGAACCAACCTGGACCACAGAACTGGTCTCAATCCATCGATGAACCTATAGACCTTCCTGGCCTCACTATACATGGTATTTGGGTCATATCTCCCCAGGGATAGGAATCGAGCCTCATACTCGTCCACTGACAAGCTCCCCTGGTTCAGTCTTAAAAACTCAGCCTGTAATTTTCGCTGTGCGGTATCGAGGACAAACTGCCTCCTAAAGGCATCCCGAAATATCTCACAACTAATATCTATGTGTCGGGCTCCCAATATGGGTTGGGTAGACTTCCACCAATGCTCTGCAGCTCCCTTCAGTAGGAACGCAGCAAATGTGACCATCTCCGATTTCGTACACTCGAAGAATCCATAAAGCTTCTCCATCTCAGCAACCCACTCCTCAGCAGCTACAGGGTCCTTTACCCCACTAAAAGATAGAGGTCTAAACTTCTGGAATTCTCGCAATCGATGCAGATCACATTCGTACCCTAATCCATTACTACCCGAAATTAGTGGGGGTGTAGGAGTATCTACAGTTTTCGATGCATGAGCTATCTGCGTAGGTGTATCAGGGGCAACAGCCTCTCCTGTCGCAACTCCTGCCTCTTGTCCCTGCCTACCTGGCATCATCTGTGCCAATATCTCTACAATCGTCTCTAGACTACGCTCTAATCTCGTAAAGCGCATCTCAGCACACTCTGGTGCATCAGTAGCACCTGGAGTCTCATGGGTAGGTAATGGTTCGGCAGCAGCTCGTCTCTCAAGCCTATCTCCATAACCTTGAGCCCTACCTCTCGTACCTCTACCACTACGAATATTTTCCATATAGGTAAAGTTCCTGCATTCACAATCATGAATTTGTCTGTCTCCTATCTGGTATACATAGTTATATCTAAACATAGCACAGTACTATGGGGATGTACACTTTCCTATTTTTTAACATCGACTCACATCAGACCAACCTCTGCTCTGATACCGTTCTGTCAAGACCCATCCTGACTTAACCAAAAACCACGACAAATTTTTTGCATTTTTAACTTAACTTTCCTCTCTTCAATGGTTGGGCTGTGATTCGATGTTAGCTTCTTCGCATACCATATCATCCATTATCATACACACATGTCAATATACTGTTACTGACTGTAACTTCTTTTATAATACATATGAGATCATATAAAATCTAATATAAATACATTCCCCATAATATATATCGTATATATCACTGTGCTGTTTCTTTGTTTAGATACATAACCGTACAAAACATGTATACCTGTCGATCGATAGGAAATAGCAGCGAACACAAGAATACTATCCCTCAAAAGCTCTTACTCTACTGCTGATGCTTTATATAGAGATGTAAAGAAAAGGGGTGAGCATACAACGCGCTCAGTAAGAAAATCAGGCAAGCAAGTAGATATCTACACTATCCTACTCAAAATAATGCTATGCCTCAAAACGTTATTTCCTTAACTCATTTTCAAAGCATGTCTTTAAATATATATATATATATATATATATATATAAATATACTTGTACAGATTAAATCCCATGTACAGAAATCATGCGTTCTTTCTCAAATGTAGGCATGTAGTGCAAAACAATGCATCTTTATAATATCACAATGCCTTTAGATAAATCATGCCATTTATATTTAAATAACAGTAAATATGGCATTTAAATCATTCACAGCACAAAATCGGAGTCTAACCCATCCCTCGGGTCTATCCGTAATTAAATCAGTCAATCAGGTGATATATCATGTGAGACTTTGTGGTGAAAATGTAAATAGTATCCTGGACTATGATCATATCCGACAATGGTGATCCCAGGCAACATAGTACTCAGTGTGCAGGGCATCACTGCTGTAACGGGAAAGGGGTCAGTCCATCACAACCGCCAGCTATATCCTCCTCAACTCCATAACACCACACGGTACAGTGTACTCCATACCACATGCATGGTACAACGTACTCCGTGGACCCTACATCACAGTCAGGGTGCCCGCCATAGGTCTTAGCCCTCAAAACCATGGAATATCATACCACGTCTCTAAATCCTCATGCGACCCTCTCATAGTGTGACACTCAATCTACACGAGGAAATCAAGCATGGTTTTCAACATGTATTATATATCAGATACAGTGCGTGTCTTTTAGCGTGACTCACAGTCGACACTCCGCTCAAACACTGTTCACATCACAAACTCAACTCTAGTGCGAGTAAACCTCCAGCAACGAGGTCAATGCATAGTTCATGTTTCAAATCAAGTACGAGCAATAGCTCTAGTACCATACTATGCACAAAATTCATCAAATCAAGTACGAGCAATAGCTCAAGTACTATGTCATGTATCTCATGTAAAATTCGAGTACGAGCTAATCGCTCCAGCACTCTCTCATGCATAAATCACATAAAACTAAGTACGAGTAATAACTCCAGCACTCTATCATGCATGCCATGGAAATCTAGTGCGAATCATAATCCTGCACTAATATATGTGGAAAATATATGAAATCCAGTGCGAGCTGTGCTCCAGCACGATTTATTCTCACATAATATGATAGATGGCTCTTTAAAAAAAGGGATGGTTTACAACATATCAAATTCAGCACTATAAAGTGTGCTTAATTCACATCAACCTTAAAATCATTAGCCCATCTATTTATTCTTCTGCTAAACAACAGTAAAACACTCAAAATGGTGATTTCCATGTTTTTTACAACTTTTCACAAAAGTTGACTTTTTTCCTAACTAAGGGTAAAATCGTAATTTGCCACTATCGGGTCACAATAATTATTATTCACTTTCTCTAACCCTCAGAGTTTTTAAGTGAATGTAAAAGCTGACGAAAATATGTGCAGGTATCTCTAACTACTCACAAAAGTCCTTTACCTGCAATCACTCGAGAAATTTCACTTTCTCAACGCTGTTCGATCCAACAGTCCGATTTGTTTCTCCAATACTCTCTGGAGCTGCATATAACCATTTATCAGGTTAATTACACTTTTCCTACTGTATTTCACATTAAATACAGTCTATTTCCCTTAATGGGCTTTAATAAACCTTAATGGGTCTAACTATGCCTTAAGCCCATTTCTATTTTACTATTTATTTTCGTTGGGCCTATTGGGCTTGTGGGGCCCATCAACTCTTATTGGGCTTGTTCTAGACCCATTACATCACATTGGGCCTAAATTATTTGGGCTTGGCCCATTGGACCTCTCGGCCACATGCTATGGCCGAGAGCTCTCCATGCCGTCGATCACACCATGGCATGCCGGCCATATCACTTTCCTTAGCCAATTCACTTAGGCATCACAAACACTTGGTTGGCAACATTCTTAAACATTACATAGTTCATTTAGGCATTTTATCAAACACCTTGATTGCTAACTTAATACATGTATTAATTAATCAAATTGATTAATTCTAATTATGTCATAATCATTAACACATGTACATTAATCCATTTATGACTTAAAATCACATGGGCATTCATCAATATTTCACTACTCACTCTCGGCCTCACCATGATCATAGTGATTTCATATGTTTCAATGCTTAAAACATATACTAATATGCTTAAAATCATTCATACATTAACATATATGAATTTGAAAACTTGAAAATATACCTAGTATTTGTGTTCACACTTGGCCGAAACTTTGGAGGCTCGCGGTTTGCACACTATGGCTTCTTGATAGCCAATTCCAACATATGTCACTCTCCTTTCAATTTGGAACAACTTTCATGAGGAATGCGAGTTCCAAATATGCCTAATTCCTAGTGATTTCTAGTGAGAGAAAGCTTGGATAAATGTATTTCAATGGTTTCTTCTTCTAGCCGAGAATGGTGTGGTGAAGATGACAATGGTGTGGCTGATTTTATAAGCCATTTACTTAGCCATTAAGCCTTACACTCCAGCCATTAAACTTGACTTTCTAAGGCTTAGTTATGAGTCACTTAATGAGTCACCTAATGAGTCATAGTTAGCTTTAACTATGGTTAGATATTTATCTAATGGGCTTTCCAATTGGGCCTCTCGATTTGGGTTTTCTTAATGGGCTTTCGGGCTAAAAATTTTACTATACCTCGGGCCTTTTATTGTCTCAATATTTGGCCTATCAATTGGTCCAACAATTCGGTCTAAGGGACCTAAGAATTTCGATCTACGTTTAATATACTTTAATGGGCTTTAAAATCTTCACTTTAGGCCCATTACGTTTTTAACCATAAAATTAAATCTGAAATCCTTCGGAATAAATTTTTCTTACTTCCGTGGATAATTATCTTGTATTCTGATCAAGAATATTTTTTCTCAATTTTTTCTCCATACTTAGGTTAATTTCTAACCATGGTTATTCAACTATGGTAAAAGTCCACTTTTCTTAACTATAGTTGACTTTTTCCTTAACCATTGACCAAGTTGACTTTTTCTTAAAATTTTGAAAGTATCATATCTTATGTCTTACACTCTCATCCTTACGTTTCAATCGTTCCCGGTAGATAATTACACCCGAAACACCTTAACTTGCTAAAATGGTCCATTTTACCCTTTTTAGCTTTTACTCTCGTTCTTTGTGTTCGAAACTAAATTAAACTGACTTTCCTTCATGAGCCCTCTATATTTTCTCATTTTAAGTTCATCTCTTCAGTCAGAATGATTTAGATCCACTTGGTTTAGCCTGTGACTCTTATAGCTCACATTAGGCTTTTTATGTAGCTTTTGTGTATTAAATCATTACACTTTAAATCTAGTAAATACTCTTCTTATGATTCAACTATAATAATAGAGTGTTCATACACATAGGAATCATAAGGTACTGGCTACATAAAATGCGGGTCTAACAAGCTTCTTAAAAACCTCAAGGAATTTAGCAAATTGTCGTTCCAGTTTTTGATCTTGGAACCTCTGAGAAAAAGGTACTGGTGGTCTAACTAGAAGGGATGTAGTGTTAACAGGTGTAGCATCAAAGTTAACATTTTATTCCTACTCTTTCTGAGCTGCTTCGTTAGAACCTATGGGTTTATCATCTATGGGTTGTTCAAGTCCAGACTTAACTTTTGGCTCATCTAGCTCTCTGCTGCTCCTAAGGGTGATGGATTTCACATGTTCTTTATCCTCCTTTTGCTTAACAGGATTAGCTTCAGTGTTACTAGGAAGGGTCCCTTGAGGACGTTGGCTAAGAGCATTTGCTATTTTTCCCACCTGAACCTCTAAGTTCTTAATTGAGGCAGCTTGATTTTACAGGATCGTTGAGAACATCTCCTCTAGTGTAGGCTTCTTCTCAGCTGCTGGTGCATATAAATGTTGTGGCTGCATAGGTTGTGGTGGTGGTGGTGGTGGTTGATGAAATTGAGGTGGATGAGGATGTAATGTGGATGGTGTGGGTATGGATGATGTGGTGGATGGTATGGAAATTGTTGGTGTGGTGGTACATGAACCGATGGAGCTTGAAAACCAGGGGGCTCTACAGATATGGAGTTAGATGATTGTCCTTGATTTTGGCTCCAAGAAAAGTTAGGATGGTTCCTCCACCCTGGATTGTAGGTGTTTGAAAATGGGTTGTTCTGTTGCTTTTGAGATGGGGCAACGTATTGAACCGATTCTAAGTTAAGCGGGCACCTATCTACAGAGTGTGTACCACCACACTGAGTACAGAAAAGAAAAAGACTTTGGACAGAAAACACAAGGTTAGGACTGGTGGAAGGATTATATTGGGTACTGAGCGACTCTACCTTCTTCGTAAGATTAGCGATTTGAGAGGTCAAGGTAGACAGCGTGTCGAGCTGATAAATACGCACCGACTTCTTTGGCAATTGCCTCTTCGAGGACCATTGATAGTTGTTAGCAGCCTTCTTGTCTAATAGCTCGTAAGCTTCCTCCTCTGTTTTGCACATTAGAGCTCTACCCGCAGCAGCGTCCACGATGTTCCTATTTTGGATTTTAAGTATGTTGTAGAAAGTTTGGACTTGCAGCCATAAAGGTAGCCATGGTGAGGGCACTTCCTAAGAAGCTCCTTATATCATTCCCATGCTTCGTAAAGAGATTCAGAGTCGTACTGGGCAAAGGAAGATATATCACTACGGAGTCTGACCATTTTAGAGGGAGGGAAAAACTTAGCTAGAAATTGATGGGCTAACTCATCCCATGTAGAAATGGATCCTGGAGGCAAGGAGGTTAACTAGTGTCACACCCTATCCCTAAGCGAGAAGGGGAATAATCTAAGCCTAAGCGCATCATCAAATAATCCATTGTGCTTGAACGTGTTGCACAGGTCCAGGAATTGCCCGAGGTGAGCATGTGGGTCGTCGTGCGAAAGCCCACTGAAATGTAAAGAGGTCTGGATCATCTGGAGGATGGAAGGCTTAATTTTGAAATTATTTGCAGGGACAACTGGTGGCCTAATGTTGGTATAATATCCTCCAACAGTCGGCACCGCATAATCTCCAACGGTCCTGATTTCCCTATTTTATGCCATGATGTTTTGCAGCGGAGCTATAAATTTTTTAGAATCCTTTCTAATTTTTCTAAGTGTTCGTTCAATTTTAGAATCTAGAGGAAAGCAATCAAAACCTCTGGCTCTACGCATGCAATCATCAAAAAGTCCTTAGAAAATTTTTTAAGTTTTTAATTTTTTTAATTAATTATGAGAAAATTAACTAAACTAAAATATTTACAAGCTAGATTACACCTAAGCATAATTTCACCGATATTAATTAACGACTAATTAAAACTTCCTCGACAACGGCGCTAACAACTTGGTACGATCTAAAGGTATTGTCCGCAAGTGCATGGGTCGTACAAGTAATAATGAGATTTAAGTCTCGAGTTATCATCCCACAGAGAAGTTGATTAGCCTAATAAACTACCGATTAATCTTACCCTAAGTATATCCTAGCAAATTATGAAGTTTTGATTATGAGTGATCTACTAAGCTAATTAAAATTACTGGAAAACAATAGAATAATAAAAACTATAAACTAAATAAAACTGAGCTAAGATTACTTACAGTGCTCTAAGCAATTAGAAACAAGTACCTACAAAACAGTAAAAAATTAATTAACGCAATTAAACTAAAACGCAAATATGAAATTAACAAAACAAGATTCATTAAAGTAAAATTAAACAAACCTAAAATAAAATATGCATATAATTAAACTAATAAAAATTACAAATTAAACTAACTTAAAATCTAATAAAAATGAAGACTAAATTAAAAATGCATGAAAGACATTTAATCTAAATTAATTCTAAATGCAACTCATAAAATACAAAACTAAAATAAAATCTTTAAACATATAATATAAACTTAACTACTAACTAAAAAATTAAAACTAAAAATTAAATTAACAACTAAAACACTAGATTTAACCTACAATTATTAACTAACAACTAACCTAAATTGACAACTAATAAAAGTAAAATAATATAAATGCAATAAGTATTAAAGTATAAAAGAAAGGAATGTGGCCAAACATGGCCTTAACAAATTGCAAATCATCAAAGCGATCCCGATAACTGCACTGTGCACTGTTCCCATTTCTTCTTGGTTTGTCCAGGTGACGCACAGGCACTGCCCTCGGTTCCAGGTGCTATGCTGGTCTCGATTTTTCCCAGCTAACTTCTACACGTCCGCGACCTCTGCCCAGCTAATGCACAGGTGCTCCAGCTGCTGTCCGTGTTGCATCCAGGCTGCCTGCTGCTGCACTCGGTTTGTCCTCTGCTCCAGGTGTGTCTTGCTGTCTGCTGTAGGTCTGTCCACTGGTGTTGCCATTATTCAGCTCCATTCACAGCCCGTGTCTCTGCATTTCCAGGTGCAGCAGGTGCAAACCGCAACCTACTACAAATGCTGCTCCATGTTCTGTCATTACCGGCTGCTCCAGTATTGATGTCTTGCACACTCCTCGGCCTACCCAGCGAGTGTCTACTTCAGCATGCTGGTTTCTGCATCGTCCTCAATCTGCCCAGCACAAACCAAACCAGCATTGCAGAAAACAGCAGTTATCCAACTCTAAAAGTGTAAATGGAAACAGTGGATAGGCCACTGCTCTGTCATGCAGCTCTGCACCATAAAAGACTCCAGCAATATTCACAAGCTGTCCAGCGTCTTCTTCACCAGCAACCAACAGTAAATAATGTAGAACATAAAAAGAAAGCACACGCAGGAGTCAGCCTTTGTAAGCTAAAGCAGTAAATAAACAACATGAAATGTAAATTAACTAGAATCTAGAATTTAGAGAAAAGAAAGATAATGAACAATATGTGATTCATAAAACAGGGGAGAACAAAGGGCACTGGAAGGCAAAAAAAAAAAGAAATCAGCTTCATTCGTGCTTCCCAGCAGCTTGCAATACCATCCTAATGCTTTGCTTCAGCAATGAACAATAGCTGCTACCCTTGCTTTACGCTGCCACAACAGAATGAGGAAGAAGCCCTCTGTCACACAGCCTCCCTCAAGCAAACTTCATAGTAGCACACATCAGAAAGTATCCAGGACAGAATAAAATAGAAGAACGCAGTAGCACCAACCAAAAAAAAATTTACTGCAACCCAAACATAAAGCAGGAGAATGTAAAACAAAGATAGTAGAAAAAAAATCGGGATTAAGAAGATTGTAAGAAGAACCGAAACTACAATCCAGAAAATGAAGCTAAAAAGAATACAAGGATTTAATCATAAATGCAATAACCATGAGAAAATGCAATGACAGATTATGCAGCATCATTACTGTCACCCGCGATGAACAATACATAACAAAGAAAAATTAGTAATTAAAGCTAGTAACCCGAAAATGAAGCTTTCATTGAAGAGACTAAAAAAATACAAACATCAAAATATTCAAGAAATTTATAACATTGTAAATGAAATCTTTTAAAGGAAATTCAAATAAAAAAAAATATGGAAGCTTAATGATTAACGGAAATGGTGGCAGCCAGGAAAATGAGAAACTAACTTGAAAAGCTTTTAAATAAAAATGAACATTGTTGTGAACAATAAAAAGAAATGATAGCTAAACGGAAAAGAGAAGCTTGAAAACAATGAAAATAAATCCTAAAAATACCCTAAAACTATTCTACCATAGATTACACTACTCTTAAATTACTTTACACTACTCCTACCCTAGCTACTTACCCTACTCCTACTTAATTTTTTTCAATTGCCATCATGTTCTATTTATACACACACTTAGGGGTACAATGGTAATTTTTTCATCTTAGATGAGTTGGCATTGTTTGGCCACTTGTCTTCATTTGATTTGTTGCAGAGCAGATATTTTCACTTCACTCGTCTTTTTGTCCAATTGGTTGTGCGATGTGGCCTGGCGTGTGTCTTCCAGAAGGTTGGCACAGTGTCCGTCGATCTTATCGTTTCGGAGCGAATAAAATACGGACACCTGGCATCACGCGTGTCCAGACGACTTGATGACTCGGTCTGCAAATTGGAAGTGGTCCAGTCTCCTTTAGCCCATTTTCAGCCCAATTTCGACTGAAACGACTGAGTTTCATCCGGATTTAATTTACCTGCACATTAAAGAATTTTAATTAAATAAAGGGGATAATTAACAAAATAATATGAGGATTTAAATAATTAATTAAGAAATTAAGCATAAATAATTCTATTAAAAATATAATTATCAAGCAACTTCCATGATAATTTTCGAAGCTGTTATAATTAATGGCGTTAGTACATCTCTATATACTCATTTCATTGCCAAATCTCAATTCAATACATAGTTTTCATCACTTTCTCCAAATATGGTATAAAACCACATTTTCACATATCTATATCCATTTTTCCTTATTTCCAATTTATGCATTTCATAAGATTATCACATAATCTTCCATACATGCATATTTCATCATTAAATCTATGTTAACACCATTTCCTTATCATTTCCTCATTTTCTCACCAATATCTAGGTCATGGTGATTTTTTATTCTCCTTTCATTTTCAACAAATCATATATATACCAATAATCTCATTAACACATCGAGTTTAACATATATCAACTTGGTGCATTAAATCTTACTTAGCTAAAATTTCATTCCTTTTTCACTAAAATGGTAAAATCCTCCTTGCTCCTTGAACTCTTGATTTCAATCCTTTGTTTCCAAGGATGTTGCTCTCTTCTTGCTAAGAGCAACTCTGCTCAACTGTATCTCACTCAAAACTGATCACAAACTGAAGTTTTCTAGTGTTTTTTGGCTAGGTTACACTTTGGTTATTGAATGAAATAGTAACTCTCAGGAAAATGAAGTGTAGAAGCCCAATATTTATAGATTGTCTTGAGAGATCGATTTGCTACCTTAGGAGATCGATTTGCTCTGCATGTTTCCTCTTGAAACCGACCTTTCAGACCACATAAGATCGATCTGCTCTTTCATGAGATCGATCTGCACAACACAGAACCTTAAGGAGATCGATCTGCTCTTGCATGAGATCGATCTGTTGCAAGTCAGTAGCTTAAGGAAATCGATCTGGCCCTTCTGAGATCGATCCCTTCAACACAGAATGTTTAACAGATCGATCTTGCCCCATTAGAGATCGATCTGACCTGTTCCATTACTTATATAAGAGCATTTTTGGCTATTCCAGATCGATCTTTCATCCCATGAGATCGATCTCTCATTCATATTTTTCAAATTTTATTGCAGTTTTTTGCAGTAACTTATCTCAAACACTCTTAATTCTGCTGCTATGGTCATTTTTTCATCCAACCACATTTAAGTCTTGAAAATGACATCCATTCATACTTTATATACATTAAAACTTGTGTGCTTTCCTTGTATAACCAAAAGTATACAATACAACACCAAATGGAAGTATAAAGATTCATGTACTCATGTAAACTTCCATCCATTTTACCACACTACCCAAAATTCTATATATTCTCATTCCTCACATACAGAAGTTCATTTCTTCTTATTCATATATAATGAAACTTGTATGTATTCATTCCATACACATTTACAAACTTCAAATATCCATTCCTCATAATTTACATTAAATGTGACTTGCTCATACATCACAAGTCATAAAGGTTACATTTAAAATTTCGGGTCTTACATTATATATGTATATACATGTGGCATAGTTTTATTTCCTCATGCTCCAATTATAAACGATTTATGCATAACATTATCAGCATGTAGGTAGAGTAATTATCTACCATGCTTGCATTATGGTCTTACTGAGCGTGTGTGTCAGACCCGTATTTTATGTAGCTTATACCTTATGATTCCTATGTGTATGAACACTCTATTATTATAGTTGAATCATAAGAAGAGTATTTACTAGAGTGAAAGTGTTAGTAAAATGATTAACACGCAAAAGCTACATACAAAGCCTAATGTGAGCTATAAGAGTCACAGGCTAAACCGAGTAAATCTGAATCATCCTGACTGAAAATAAGAACTTAAAATGAGAAAAGAGAGAGAGCTCATGAAGGAAAGTCATCTTAATTTAGTTCCGAACATAGGAAACGAGAGAAAAAGCTAAAAAAATTATAAATGGACCTTTTTGGCGAGTTAAGGTATTTAAAGTGTTTCAGGTATAATTATCCACCGGGAACGGTTAAAACATAAAGACGAGAGTGTAAGACATAAGATATGACACTTTCAAAATTTTGAGAAAAAGTCAACTTGGTTAATGGTTAAGAAAAAAGTCAACTATAGTTAAGAAAGTGGACTTTTACCATAGTTGACTAATCATGGTTAAAAATTAACCTAAGTATGGAGAAAAAATTGGAGAAAAATATTTTTGGTCAGAATACAAGATAATCATCCTCGAAAGTAAGGAAAATTTATTCGGAAGGATTCCGGATTAAATTTAATGGTTAAAAACGTAATGGGCCAAAGGTGAAAATTTTAAAGCCCATTAAGGTATACTAAACGTATATCGAAATTCTTAGGTTCCTTAGACCGAATTGTTGGACCAATTGATCGACCAAATATTGAGACAATTAAAGGCCCGAGGCATAGTAAAAATTTCAGCCCGAAAGCCCATTAAGAAAGCCCAAACCGAGAAGCCCAGATGGAAAGCCCATGAGATAAATATCTAACCATAGTTAAAGCTAACCATGACTCATAAGGTGACTCATTAGGTGACTAATGGCTAAGGCTTAGAAAGTCAAGCTTAATGGCTGGAAAGTAAAGCTTAAGACTAAGTAAGTGGCTTATAAAATCAGCCACACCATTGTCATCTTCATCACACCAAATTCGGCTAGAAGAGGAAACCAATGAAACAAATTATCCAAGCTTTCTCTCCCTAGAAATCACTAGGAATTAGGCATAATTGGAACTTGCATCCTTCATAGAAGTTGTTCCAAATTGAAAGGAGAGTCACATATGTTGGAATTGGCTATCAAGGAGCCATAGAGTGCAAACCGTGAGCCTCCAAAGTATTCGGCCAAGTGTGAACACAACAATTGGTATATTTTCAAGTTTTCAATTTCATATATGTTATTGTATGAATGATTTTAAGTATATTGGTATATATTTTAAGCATTGAAACATATGAAATCACTATGATGTTGGTTAGGCCGAGAGTGAGTAGTGAGATATTGATTTATGTCCATATGATTTTAAGGCATAAATGGATTAATATACATGTGTTAATGATTATGGTGTAATTAGAATTAATCAATTTGATTAATTAATACATGTAATTAGTTGGCAATCAAGGTGTTTGATAAAATGCCTAAATGAACTATATGATGTTTAAGAATGTTGCCAACCAAGTGTTTGTGAAAATGCCTAAGTGAATTGGCTAAACAAATAGGCATGGAAAGCATGCCATGGTGTAACCGATGGCATGGATAGCTCTCGGCCATGGCATGTGGCCGAGAGGCCCAATGGGCCAAGCCCAAATATTTTAGGCCCAATGTGAGGTAATGGGTCTAGGACAAGCTCAATAAGAGTTGGTAGGCCCCAAAAGCACAATAGGCCAACGAAAATGAATAGTAAAATGAAAATGGGCTTAAGGCATAGTTAGGTCCATTATGGATTATTAAAGCCCATTAAGGGAAATAGACTGTATTTAATGTGAAATACAGTAGGAAAAGTGTAATTAACCTGATAAATGATTATATGCAGCTCCAGAGAGTATTGGAGGAGCAAATCGAACTGCTGAAACAAGCAGCGCAAAGAAAGTGAAAATTCTCGAGTGATTGCAGGTAAGGGACTTTTATGAGTAGTTAGAGATACCTGCACGTATTTTCGTCTGCTTTTACATTCACTTAAAAACTCCGAGGGTAAGAGAAAGTGAATAATAATTATTGTGACTCGATAGTGGCAAATTACGATTTTGCCCCTAGTTAGTTAAAAAGTCAACTTTTGTGAAAAGTTGTAAAAAGTATGAAAACCACTATTTTGAGTGTTTAACTGCTGTTTAGCAGGAGAATAAATAGATGGGCTAATGATTTTAAGGTTGATGTGAATTAAACACACTTTATAGTGCTGATTTTGATATTTTATAAATCATCCCTTTTTAAAAGAGCCATCTATCATATTATGTGAGAATGGATCGTGCTGGAACACAGCTCGCACTAGATTTCATTTCCACAAACATTAGTGCTGGATTATGATTCGCACTAGATTTCCATGACATGCATGATAGAGTACTGAAGTTCTTACTCGTACTCAGTTTTTATGATATATGCATGAGAGAGTGCTGGAGCGATTAGCTCGTACTCGAGTTTTTCATGAGATGCATGACAAAGTGCTGGAGCGTTGCGCGTACTCGATTTTTCATGATTTATACATGACATAGTATTGGAACTATTGCTCGTACTTCATTTGATGATATTGTGCATAGCATGGTACTGGAGCTATTGCTCGTACTTGATTTAATACATGAACTATGCATTGACCTAGTTGCTGGAGGTTTACTCGCACTATAGTTGAGTTTGTGATGTGAAACAGTGTTTGAGCAGAGTGTCGACTGTGAGTCGCGCTTAAAGGCGCGCACTGTATGTGATATATAATACATGTTAAAACCCATGCTTGATTCCTTGTGTGGACTGAGTATCACATTATGTGAGAGGATATCTGCATGAGGGTACTAGAGACGTGGTATGATATTCCATGGTTTGAAGGCTAAGACCTATGGCAAGCACCCCGACTGTGATGTAGGGTCCATGGAGTACGTTGTACGGTGCATGTGGCATGGGAGTACACTGTACCGTGTGGTGTTATGGAGTTGAGGAGGATGTAGCTGGTGGTTGTGATGGACTGACCCCCCTCCCTTTGCAGCAGTGATGCCCCGCACACTAGGATTTTATGTAGCTTGGGATCACATGTCAGATATGATCATAGTCCAAGATACTATTTACATTTCACCACAGAGTCTCATATGATATATCACTTAATTGACTGATTTATATTGCGGATAGACCTGAGGGATGGGTCGGACTTCGATTTTGTGTTGTGAATGATTTAAATGCCATATTTATTGTGATTTAAATATACATGGCATGATTTATCTAAAAGGCATGATTTATATAAAAATGCATTGTTTTGCACTACATGCCTACATTTGAGAAAGAAAGCATGATTTCTGTACATGGAATTTAATCTGTACAAGTATACATATATATTTAAAGACATGCTTTTAAAGTGAGTAAAGGAAGTAATGTTTTCAAGGCTTAGCATTATTTGAGTAGATAGTGTAGATATCTACTTGCTTGCCTGATTTCCTTACTGAGCGCGTTATATGCTCACCCCCCTTTCTTTACATCTCTTTACAGAGCATCAGCAATAGAGCGAGAGCTATTGAGGGATAGTATTCCTGAGTCCACTACTAGTTCCTATCGATCGTCAGGTATACATATTTTGTACGGTTATGTATCTAAATATAAAAACAACACAGTGATGTATACGATATATATTATGGGGAATGTATTTGTATTAGATTTTATATAATCTCACATGTATTATAAAAAGAAATTATAGTCAGTAACAGTATATTGACATGTATGTATGATAATGGATGATATGGTAAGCAATGATTCTGACATCGAATCACAGCCCAACCATTGAAGAGAAGAAAGGTAAGTTAAAAATGCGAAAAATTTGTAGTGATTTTTGGTTAAATCGTGGATTGAGAACGGGTCCTGACAGTGTGGTTGTTCATCCCTCTCTACTTTCCCCTCTCTACAAGGCGTACATAGCAGCCCAGTGAGGACTGAGGCGTTGTATTTTAGGCATCCACTGCTTCCATCGCCAAAAGATATACACACAGAGATTCTCTTTGTATCTAAATATGTAAAGGCACAGTAGTCATTTTGTATTATAATGTGGGGGATGTAAAAGTTTGAAAACATGCCATGTGTAAGTGTATAACTTAACTTTCAAATGAATGACACTTCTTTTTACTAATTTGAGAATGAATGATGAGTGATGATTATTATTGACTCACAGCCCAACTGTATAGTGGTGAGTTTGTTCACGACCGGGTAAGGAAAGTAAAATGCGAAAAATTTATAGTGATTTTCGGTTAAAAAAGGATAAAAAGGGTCGCGACAAATCATGCGATTCGAGAAGAAGGAGAAGCTGATTCCCTGTTTTATTAGTCTGTTTGAGGTATTAGAGAGAGTGGGAGATGTCGCCTATCGGTTAGCTTTGCCCCCAAAGCTTTTCGCAATTCATAATATCTTCTACGTCTTGATGTTGAGGAAGTATAATCTGGATCCCTCCCATGTCATCGAGTATGAGGCGTTAGACATCTAGGGAGACTTGAGCTATGTAGAAGAACCTGTCCGGATCCTCAACAGGAAAGAAAAGGTACTTCGAAAAAAGAAAATTTCGTTGGTAAAGATTCTCTGGAAACACCACTCAACCGAAAAGGAAACTTGGGAACTCGAGAGCTTAATGAAAGAAAAGTACCCCCGACTTTTTGAGGAATGACTTGGTTCTAATTTAGAGGATCAAATTTCTTTAAGGAGGGGAGGAATGTAAGACCTGCAAATATCTATGTAATGTTTATGATTTCGGAATGTACAGACAAGTTACATTACATATGAATCTCAAGAAATGGATGTTTTTAAGCTCTAAGTGTGAATGGAATGTAAAATGAGTATATAAGCAAATGAATGGAAGTTTAACTTTGAAAATCTGAGAAAACTGCAGTTGGAATGCTGCAGGATGTAGGGCAGATCGATCTCACTGCAAGGGGAGATCGATCTCATCTGCTTGAAATGTCATGCCAAGACATCCTGCAAGAGAGAGATCAATCCCTCACTTAAGCAGATCAATCTCAAGTTGTTTCTGTATGGACCAGATCGATCTCCTCTCATAAGGTAGATCGATTTGTAGTTGCCTCTGGATAGCCTAGATCGATCTCTTCTAAAGGCCAGGTCGATCTCTAAAGCCTTCTGCCTGAACCAGATCGATCCTACCCCGTGAACAAGATCAATCCTATCCCCTTGAGCATATTGATCTCATGCTAATAGGCAGATCGATCTCCTACCTATATTTTCAAAATTCTGAAAGAGTTTAAGCAAGGGGAGATCGATCTCCACCCCTTGGAGATCGATCTCATAATGTGAAATCTATACAAAAAAAAAGCTCGATAATCTGTGTCTTCTTCCTCAGACATTCACAACTCTTCCATTTTTAATAAAGAAAACCTAGTTTCTCACTCTAGAATGCCACCCTTTCCAAATATATTTGAGGAAAAGCTATTTGAGCAAAGTTGTTCATTTTGAGGAGGAGAACAACATAATCAAAAACTAGAAGTTGAGTTGATCGATTGAAAGAGAAAAAAAGGATTTTCCCCAAATTTGCAACAAAAGAGAAAAGTCAAGTTAGGCAAAACTTCAATACACCAACTTCTAGTATGATAATTTAGACATTTAGATGAGTTGATTTGGTGTATACATTGTTGGCTTAAATGTTCATGTACATGCTTAAACAACCATGACCTAGAATGAGTTTAGTGAGAGAAAGTTGAAATGTCATGGAGTTAATGATGATTTAAACATGTAGAGATGTTATTAAGCATGTATAGAGGATTCTAAGATAACTTTGTGAAATTCATATGTTGGAATTGATGATGATTGAAAATGGGTATAAGAAGTGTTTGATAAAATGTCATAGAGAACAGAAATGATGAATTTGAGGTATTGAGGCTAATGTCCGTTCATATATATATATATATATATATATATATATATATATATATATATATATTAAAATTATAAAATAAATCAATTGTCTCTTTAAAATTAATTATCTATTTTAATTTTTAAGAGATAAACATCTATATTTATATGCATTAAAGTTAAAGAAAAACAAAATATTATTTATTGATTTCTTCGCACATCTTTTTTTAATATATGTATTGATACTCTTTATATGCATTAAAAACATATTTATAGAAATAATTAATTTTGTTATAAATGTTTTACTTGGATGTATTTTTAAAAAAATATATATTTATTTCATATGAACTGCGGTTTGTGTGGTAAGATGAATTTTCTTTTTGGTAAATCTTTTTTTTAAAAATTAAAATTGAGTATTTAAGTCTATATATTTTATCATTGAATTAAACTTCCATGTATTTTTTTTTCAATTTTCATTTCATTGTTTTTTCGATTTATTTGTTCAATTCTTTTGTTTATTTATTTGTTCAATCATTTTTTTGGTAGAAAGCGATAAAAATATTCATATGAATTATCTATTCTTTTGAAATGTGTATTTTCGATATTTTATTTAATTATTTTGAATTAATTTAAATTTTAAAATTTCAAATTTCAAATATTAAATTTTGTTTGTATTTTTACTTACATTTTTTTTATTTACTTGTTATGTTTGGGATTATTATAAATAAAGCTTTTTAAAAAAAATCATAAAAATAGAGTTTTTAACTTTAATGGAGTCATATAAATTCAAATTTTAACAATAAATCAATTTCATGTATGAAACATTAACAAATAATTTATTACTGGTTAATGTAGTATGAATTATTTTCATTAAGATAGTATATACTCAATTTATTTATTTAATATTTAAGATTTGTTACGCTTAATTTTTCTAGTTGATATTTGATTTCGAATTATTTTTTTATTTATGTATTCTATATATGTATCAAATTTTTTAATACATTATTCAACATGTATTTTAAAATATTTTATAATTTTATCTATATTTAAAAAATTATTATAACCGTGCATCTCACGGATTTAAATCTAGTTATATTATAGATGTAATGATTGCAGTCGATAGTATCTCATTGTAATAACTTTTACTAATATATATTTTTTAAATATTTAAAACTATTGAAAACTTTTTATGAGAAAAAAGAAAAAAAATTTTAACAATAGAATATTATAAAAGTATTTACGTGTTTATATATATATATATATTTATATATATATATAATAATAATAATAATACACGTTAATATATAAATATGATTACTCACTGAAAATAGTTTTTATCTATGCTACTGTCAATTGATTGGTTCTACTTGTTTAATAATGATTTAAAATTATAAGTGACCAATCAAAAAAGACAAATACATATACATATACATATATGAAAGTAGATTCTGAGGCCAATTATATATAAATAGCTTAAAACATATAGTTTTACAAAGTTAAATGTTTCTAAAAATAAAGCATGTGAAACTTGAGTCAAGACATAATTTAATCCCTTTCAGAAGACATTGTCTATGAAACAACGTGAAAAAGCCACACAAAACAAAAGTACTAGATGAGTTGTTGCAGGGAGGAAGTAGTTTAAGTGCTGCCTAATCATAGAGTTGGCTAATGAAAAGTTAACATTAACACAAATTGTTAATTAGCAAACTCAGGTAGAATTAGGAGACGCGGGTATTGCCGACTTCCAAACTCTATATATACATCCTCAAGTTGTAAACATTTCAACCGTTTGTAAATCCTTCCTTTAGTGCTTTTCCATTGCTTTCTTTGGTTATTGCATATTGCATATATTTGATCATCAGCAACCATGGATTTTTCTGTTGTCAAAGGTGTAGCAAAGAATGGTTTAACTATGGAGTGGATGGAGCTTAAGACTCTTGGCAAGGGTTCGTATGGGGTTGTGAAATTAGTGAAACCAGTAAACTCCGTTTCTGATGATCCATTTTTTGCTGTGAAATCTTGTCTTTACCGAAATTCTAAAACACTTCAGAAGGAAATAGAAATCCTTGAACAATTTACCGCCTGTGATAGAATTGTTCAATGCTATGGTGAAATGTTAAGCATTAATGATCAAGAGATGTTTGTTTACAATTTGTTTCTTGAATATGCTCGTGGTGGTACTCTTTTGGATTTGATGATCAAGAAATATGGGGGCAGAATACCAGAATGTCACGTCAAGTTATACACTAGAATGCTGTTAGAAGGGATTCGGCATATTCATCAGAGAGGCTATGTCCATTGTGATCTCAAGCCAGCAAATATTCTTGTTTATCCTTCTGATCCGCATGGTTCCATTAACAGTCTAAAGATTGCAGATTTTGGTCTGGCTAGGCAATGTGGAGACAGAGGTATACAAGAGGTAAAAACTTTTCCTGGTACGCCAGCATACATGCCACCAGAATCTGTTATTAATGGGAAAATCAGTGCTGCGTTAGATATATGGTCCCTAGGATGCATTGTCCTTGAGATGATCACCGGAAAACTACCATGGCAATGTCAGAACCTGAGCGATTTGGAGATCATTATTGCAGATTCGAGATATCCACCTACAATACACGAAACCATGTCAAGCACAGGCAAAGATTTCTTGATGAAATGTTTTATAAGGGATCCTAGTGAAAGGTGGACTACTGATATGCTGTTAGGTCATCCTTTTCTCCTTCCAGACTTGCCATCTCTGACAAAATCTCCTCACCATGCTCAAGACTATAGTTGTCTTTCTTCCACGAAGGAAGTATTTGCGAGAATCGAGGCAATGTGCCTAGCTCTTTTGGATACAAACTGAATTTTCATTATCCAAAAACAATATCCTGGCCCCTGGAGGGTCCTGTTGTAACTATTCATTTTAATAATAAAATAAATCCTTAAAAATATGCGACAAATGTTATTATATAAAAGCTTAATGTTGTTATAAACGTTATAAATGATAAAAGATTGAAAGTTGTTGTTAGTACCATTATTATTATTATTATTATTATTATTTTTTTTGGTTCTTAGCATCCAAAAAGGGAGTGTTGACTTGAGATGGAGTGATGATGAAGTTGCTGTTGAGTCCACAGTACAATATGGCTCACTGCTACTGATTAGTTTCACTGAACTTCTCTTTATTTTCTTTACATGTTTGCTAATTGAGAAAGGTAAAAGAACTTTAAGTAATCCATGCTCATTTGTTTTCACTTCTTTTCGGACTCCCATCTTTACATTCAAGTTTCCACTGCAACAGATGCATCTGAGAAGTCCTAGAGAACATATTAATTTGAGCCTACACAGATCAAAATAGAGGGCGTGGAAAAAAATGAAGTCAAACAGAGCTGACATAAATAAAGTGGGTGGCCCTAGGGAAAAACTCTTGGAAACAAGTGTGACCGTACACAGTTCCAACAGAAACAGCACAATGAAGCTTATGACCATGGCTAGCCTCTGAGAGATTAATGATTGTGAAGCTAAGCAACAATATTATGGAAGCCCAAGACATTTTCATCCCTTTGATCTCTCCAAGAAGCTCTTTGCTGATTCTTATGTTAATAAACGTTAGGAAATGACTTGAACTTGAATCTTATGCTGCAATTTGTAATACTTTTATAATCTATATCAAAAATCCAAAATTAAGCTCAAATCAGGTTCGATTCGGGTGGCTAATGAACATATTAATTCATATATTTAAATTTAATATAATATAAAAATAAATTCAACAAATTGATAAAAAATACATAGAACATGAGATTAGTTTTCTTATAATTTTTTTCTTTAAAAAATTAAAAAGAAAAAAAAAATTTGCTATTGACGTTTTAGACCGAAGTGGTGGTTTAATTTTCCATCTTATTCTCCTTCTCCAAGAAAAAAAAATCAAAGTACAATGATGCCAATTATATATATTTATATCTTCAAATATCTTTATTTTAGGAAAATTAAATTGTTTCTTAAAGAAAACATAAGAAATTTCAATCCAGACATAATCGAATTTATAATCATATATAATTAAATGTAATATTCACCAAAAAGTAAATAATTAAATATTATACGTATTACTAAAGTCTATAAAACAAACCACACAGCAAATTTACTGAGACTGAATAATTGCACGGAGTAATTAAAGTACCGCCTAATCCTAAAGAATTGGCTAATAAAAAGTATACATTAACGAAAATTGTTAATTAACAATCTCGGCTAGAATTAGGAGACCTGACAATTACCGTACTTCAGAAAGCTATGTATATATATATCTATATCTTGTAAAGAAATCAACTTTAAATTTTCGAAAAAAGAAAAACAATTTGTTAAATCCTTCTTTGGTTCCTTTCGATTGCTTTTCTTTGGTTCTTGCATATTGCGTTTTATCAGCACCCATGGATTTTTCGTAGCAGGAGTATCAGATAATGGTTTTCCTATGGAGTGGGTCAAACTTGAGGCTCTTGGCAAGGATTCCTATGGAATTGTTAATATGGAGAAACCAATAAACTCCATTTGTGATGATCGAATTTTTGCGGTGAAATATTGTCTTTGTGGAGATTCTGATTTACTTCAAAAGGAGCTGGAAATCCTTGAACGATTTGCTGGTTGTGATTAAATTTTTCAATGTTATGGTGATATCTTGACCACTAAAATGATTAAGGGAAGTTCATTTACAACTTGATTCTTGAATATGCTCCTAATGGTAGCTTTTTGGATTTGATAATCAAGAAATATGGGGGCAGCGTACCTGAATGCGATCAAGTGCTACGCCAAAATGTTGTTTGAAGGGATTCGGGGATATTAATCAGAAATCTAATTTTAAGTAAAATTTTATATAAATATTTTATATGAGGTGATTTACAATATGCATATGATGGAATTCAATAGGCTTAATAGTCAAATATATCCTCAACTTTTTGTACAAAATAGAAATAAACTCTCATTCTTTAATTTTACTCTATAAACTAAACTTACTCAAAGATTAAGTTATTCACTCAAACTCGAAGATCTGCCTCATATTTAGTCGGGTTTGGATAATATCGGATACAATTAATTCGTTTGGACAAAATTTTTATATCCGATCAAAATTCGGGCCAAGCCCGAGCATGACCCTTTTAAGCTCGAGCCCAACCCGACTCGACTCGAAATTATAATTAATTTTTTAAATATTTTATATTAAGTATAATGTAATTATATTTATATAAGTATTATTGATTAATAAACATGATTATATATATTTAATATGGAAATTAATATGCAAATTTTGACAAATCAAATTAAACTTCAAAGGAACTAAAAGAATAAAAAACAAATAAACAAAAAAAATACAAAAGAATAAAAAATTATGGCCAAGCTTAAGGTTATATTATAAAATAAAAATAGATCGGGACTAAAAATCAAGCTTAAATTTACGAGCTGGGCTTAGCCGAGCTTGGGCTTATAAATAAGCTAATATTATATAGCATGGGCAAGGTGAAGGTATTAAAAGAGATTTATGATAAGTCAGACATAAAGAATGATAAGAATGAGATATACAGATTGACATGAGCAAGAGAGAGGAGTCACAATCTAAGAGTTGTGAAATATATCAAGGATGAGTACCAAAGAACTTTCATTAAGGATAATAACATCTTCGACAAACCATTCAATGACAGACAAAATCAACTTTTGAACAATATCTCGATGCCTCTCGAGATATCCAAATCAGTGCTTTATGCATAAAAGCAGCAAGATAGAAGTAAATGAAACACTAAAGAAGATGAAGATAGAGAAAGTTGTTGAGTCTAACAACATACTTTGATGAAGTAGGAGTTCGATGGTTGACATACTTTTAAAAAGATTTGGCACACTGATAAGATGTTTGAGGATTGGATGAAGAGTTTCTTGATACCTCTCTATTAGAACAAGGGAGAGATTAAAAGTTATTCTAACTATCAAGGCATAAATTAATAAGTCACACGATTAAACTATAAGAGAGTGTGATAGAATGAAGATTAAGGAAGACTATAAAGATATTAGAGATTTAATTTGGTTTCATGTCTAACCAATCAACTATGGAGGTAATACACTTATTTAGACAACTTGTGAAGCGTTCTCGAGCTTAAGGTAAAAATGTTTAATATGATCTTTATAATCTTGGAAAAAAACAAATGATAAAGCACCTAAGGAGGTGCTATGATGATCCTTAATGAAGAAAAGTTCTCGTGAAATATATTGAATTAATTAAGGACATGTATGGTAATGCAAGTACGCATTTAAAGACAATTGGAAGACAAACAAGTGAATTTCCTATCATAATGAGACTATATCAAGGGTCGATTTAAGCTCATTCTTGTTCACTTAAGTAATGAATGAACTAACAAAATCAATCTAGGATAAGGTGCCTTTATGTATAATGTTTGCAGATGATATTATCTTATGTGATGAGTTTAGAGTGAAGGTCAACATAAAGTTGAAACTATGGAGACAAATGCTAAAATCAAAAGGGTTCAGATTAATCTCTCAGTAAAGATTGAATAAATGGAATGTGAATTCAATTTAAATAAAGAAGAAAATCAAAACATAATAATATTAGATGGAGTGGTGATACTTACGTGAGATCATTTTTTATATTTTTGGTCGATCATATAGATAGATGACAAGATTGATGATGTGACCCATAAAATCTAGGCTGATTGGAATAAGTGAATAAGCACAATAAGTTTGGTATGGGATAAAAGGATTCCTATATGATTGAGAAGCATGTTCTACAAAATAGTTGTTAGACCAACCTTATTATATGGTAACGAATATTGCGCCACTAAGGGTTAGTTTTGAATGAGTGGTGAGATTAACTTCCGTAAGATTAAAAATGATAAAAAAAACTATTAAGAATATATATTTTTAATAAAATAATAAAAAAAACTTTAAAAGTAGAGACAAAAGGTAATTTTACCCTCCTACTATTTTATCTTTTTCTAGATTTGACCTATCGTTCGCACCACATCTGTGAAACCCAAAATTTTCGTTTCATTATTTATTTGGAAACTAAAAAGCAATTAAGATACATAGAATAATTGTAAACCCCCACAAATTTTTGTACTTGAGTTTGATTGTGTACAGTAATTAGATAAACGAAGTTGATGATGTGTACTATTGGAGGTGAATTAATCAGAATTATAATCGTGACAAGGGAAAGGCTCAGAAAAATTAATTTAATTAATTAGATTAGTTTCAAGGATGAATATCGATGGAGATGAAAAAAAAGTTTGTATACATATGAGCTAAGGAAATATCTGTATGAAATGATAATTAATCTATAAATTCATTAAAGAAATTTGCCAAATGCACGAGTATAGAGAGATACATAAATGTACATGTGGGTGAGTAATATCATATCCATTACTTAAATCTAGTATATGAGTATATGCATGAATATATGTATATATATACATAAGCATTAACATGATCGATGGCAATACAACCAAGCATTGTAAAGGGAAATATATATAATAGGTATGTTTGAGTTGGTGAGGGGTAGTTTCGGTAAGGAAAAACAGTAAGGCAGATGAAATGTACAAACCTACATCCCGAGGCTCTCACTAATGATTGTCATGGCAGGAACATAGGGAAGAGGAAAGAAAAAAAAGGGAGGGGGTAACATGTGCAGGAAAGAAGTGGCGATGGGATGGCTCTATGGGGTTTAGAAAAAGGGAGAAGTGAAACAAAAAAAGAAGAAGTCTGCAACTGGAACAGATTGAAATGGAAAGGAGGCAGCGAGATTTAAGCAGACCGAGATACGAAATTTTGTATAGGAAATGTAAAACCTGTAAATTTCTATGCAATGATTATGATTTCGGAATGTACAGACAAGTTACATTACATATGAATCTCAAGAAATGGATGTTTTTAAGCTCCAAGTGTGAATGGAATGTAAAATGAGTATAGAAGCAAATGAATGAAAGTTTAACTTTAGAAATTTGGGAAAACTGCAGCTAGAATGCTGCAAGATGCAAGGCAGATCAATCTCATTGCAAAATCTCATTGCAAGAGGAGATCGATCTCATCGGCTTGAAATGCCATGCCAAGGCATCCTGCAAGAGAGAGATCGATCCTTCACTCAAGCAGATCGATCTTAAGTTATTTCTGTATGGACCAGATCGATCTCCTCCCATAAGGCAGATCGATCTCTAGTTGCCTCTAGATAGGCCAGATCGATCTCTTCTTAAGGTCAGATCAATCTCTAAAACCTTCTGCCTGAACAAGATCGATCCTAGCCCATGAACAAGATCGATCCTATCCCCTTGAGCAGATCGATCTCATGCTAATAGGCAGATCGATCTCCTACCTGCATTTTCAAAATTTTGAAGGAGTTTAAGCAAGGGGAGATCGATCTCCACCCTTCGGAGATCGATCTCATAATGTGAAATCTATAAAAAGCCCGACAATCCGTGCCTTCTTCCTCAGACATTCACAACTCTTTCATTTTTAACAAAGAAAACCTAGTTTCTCACTCTAGAATACCACCATTTCCAAAAATATTTGAGGAAAAGCTATTTGAGAAAAGTTGTTCATTTTGAGGAAGAGAACAACATAATCAAAAACTAGAAGTTGAGTTGATCGATTGAAAGAGAAAAAAGATTTTCCCCAAATTTGCAACAAAGGAGAAAAATCAAGCTAGATAAGACTTCAATACACCAACTTCTAGTATAATAATGTTGACATTTAGATGAGTTGATTTGGTGTATACATTGTTGGCTTAAATGTTCATGTACATGCTTAAACAACTATGTCCTAGAATGAGTTTAGTGAGAGAAAGTTGAAATGACATGGAGTTAATGATGATTTAAACATGTAGAGATGTTATTAAGCATGTATAAAGGATTCTAAGATAACGTTGTGAAATCCATATGTTGGAATGGATGATGATTGAAAATGGGTATAAGAAGTATTTGATAAAATGTCATAGAGAACGAAAATGATGAATTTGAGGTATTTTGGGGACGCCGGTTCAATATGAATCGATAGACTCGATGAGTCTAAAGAACTCTCGAGAAATGAATAAAATAATCGAAATGGACTTAAGAGAATATAAGGTCCAAAAGATGTAACAAGGCCAAATTTGGAGTAAAATGACCCCATGCATTGAATTGAAATTCATGCAAATGAGAATTGAGTATATTAAAGTATACTAATGTGAGTAGCAAATGCTTGCAGCTTCTGAAGATTTTATTGGAGCCGATAAAGCCGGATCACAAACATTGGAAAGCGAAGGAAAGTGATTTACACGTGGTTCGAGGTAAGGGATGCAACCGTTTTGTGCATATGTAGTCCTTACGGATGAAGATGCTTTGGTAGCATGAAAATATTTTATTAATGAGCATGTGTTTTGAGAAAAAGTGTTTAACCTGAGATTTATTATTTGAGTGCATGTTTTGCTGGTTTGAGCTTAGTTTTGTGGTTTGAATTATTGTGAACAAATACACTTTATGATTGAATGAGATTTATAAAGCAAAACTAGTATGAGCTCTACGTTAAGGCAAAACTATTTTCAGCATAATAATGGCATGTTTTTGAGACTAAGGACTCATCATGATATCTGTACATCGATGCCTCCGCTTTGGTAGCGTGAGATGCCTTCGCTTGGGTAGTGTGAGATGCCTTCGTTTTGGTAACGAGAGATACCTCCACTTTGGTAGTGTGAGATGCCTCTGCTTTGGTAGCGTGAGATGCTTCCGTTTTGGTAATGAGAGATGCCTCCGCTTTGGTAGCGTGAGATACCTCCGCTTTGATAGCGTGAGATGCCTCTGTTTTGGTAATGTGAGATGCTTCACTAGTTTGAGGATGCCCTCGTTGAGGATACTGTGATGTGATGCTTGCTTTCATGAGATTTATAATATGCCTAGTCTCTATAACTGTTTTGAGATAATGATGTTTTGACGAATTGTGATTTTTATCACGTGTTTATAATTATGTGAAATTATGTCATTATTACACTTATACTTTGATAATAATTGCAAAATCTCATATGCACTCCTTACTGAGTGAGTTGAAAGCTCACCCCCTCATTTTCCTCCCCCAACAGATTGTTTATAGTGAGTGATAGTACCTACTGCGTACGTGACATAGGCTAGTGGACGAGACTCTCCCCAGGTTATTGCTTGTACACACGAGAGGTATAATTCAATTCATTTTGTATTCAGACAATTATGTAACACAGACACTTATATTTAAGTAACGTTGGGATGTAATCAGTATGATATATGTATGATAAGTGGATTTCTTTTGATATCATATTATTTGGTTAAGAGATTGTGGATGTTTGAATGATCATTGGGATATTTGGTTGGAAAGGTTGACTGACACTGTACAGGAATGCACATCGAGTAAGAAGTTTTAATATAAGAAAATTTTAAATTAGTTTTATTTTCAATGCTTCCAAGCTATTACAGATTTGGTGGTATCAGAGCAAAGGTTGCCTAGTACTGTCAGTGTTAAGTAATTGGAAATAGATTACATCTCATGTGTCTGTAATTGTCTGGTTATGAATTGAATTTAACGGTTAAAATTTTAACCGATGTTTAATGTGTATGCGTAGGTACGTAAGAGATAAGATATGAGGGGAAAACGAGGTGTCCCCGGAGGCAGGCACAACCACCTCCACCACCTGAACCACAGTCTGAGAGTCCTAACTCTTGAATTAATCGGCTGGAGCAGGATGTACGACAGGGGTTCAAGCAGATGGCAGTGCTATTTGCACAGCATTTCGGGGCTAATGCCTCAGGTACCACACCTACCCCGGCTCCTACACCACCACAGGATCTGTCCCCAGCTCCTATACAGACTGACCCAGTGCCACCCGCCATTCAGCCTCCGGCACAAACCAGGCCCGATGATAGAAATATGGGCCAGTTGAAGGACTTTCTTAAGATGAATCCGTCGGCATTTAAAGGGGTGAAGGGTCCACTAGAGGCGGAGGAGTGGCTAACAGAGATGGGGAATACCACTTAGATGTGAGACCCCATAAATGTATAACTTGTAATATATGTAAATGGAATTATAAGACAAATGATTTTAAATCATGCAACTATGAATGAATTAAAAATGAGAATGAATGAGTATCATGGGTGCATGTAAAGGTTAAATAAGGGCTGAAGTGACCACAAACTAAACGAATAGAACTTAAAGCATCCGGACTGGAGATAAGGGCTTAAAACATGGAATGATAAAGCATGGATTACGAAATTGTGTACCTGTTCTGATTTCCAAGCAAATACACACAAGTTCCATAGTACAAAAATCATAGGAAATAAGTCTCTCAATGCGCGAAGTAGGATTAAAATGCAAAATGAGTATTAGAGCAAAGGAATGGGAATTCACCTTTGGAAAATCTGTAAAAATGTAGCAAAAGGGCTGCAGATGGGAGGCCAGATCGATTTCCCATTAAGTGCATATCGATCCCTTGTGTAAAACAGGGCAATTTCATGTGAAATAGCCAAGGCAAGATCGATCTCCCTATCAAGCAGACCGATCTCACCAATAGCCAGATCGATCTGCATTTGCCTTTGCCAAGCCCAGATCGATCCTCCCTTAAGTGCAAATCGATCTCCTTAAGCTACTGCCAAAGAGAGATCGATCTCTTCCCCATTGAACAGATCGATCACACCTTATAATGCCTGAACATTTCAAAAGCAAAAACCAAAAGCAGATCGATTCCCTACCTAACCAGATCAATCTCCTCACCCTTTTTCTATATAAACCCGATGGCAAAAAGCTTCAATCTTTAGGAAACTTGATCTCTCTCCATTTTCACCCAAATACTAAGCTTTCTCTCTCTAGGATACCCATATTTTTCCATAAAGATTTGAGAAAAAGACATTAGAGCAAAGTTGTTCACCTTGCGGAGGAGAACAACATATCTTGAAGTTAACATCCAACTCATTAAATTGAAGGATCTAAGGAGACTTCCAAACTTGGAAGAGAAGAAAGTCAAGCTAGGTAAGTTTCCAATGCACCAACTCCAAATGTGTTTACGTAAATGATGCTATGGGTAAATTGGTGTACATTTCAATGGTTGAAACTACCTAAGATATAATGAACCAACCAAGTCCTAGAAATAGAATGGGGTGAGAAATGAAATATGGTGGAGTTAATGGTGAATGAGATATCTTAAGGTGATAATGGTGTTGTGAGTATGATTTTAAGATGGTGGTGTGAAATGAATTGTGAGATTGACCAAATGGTAAAATGTACATATATGGTATTGGTGAAATGTATGAATGAATGTGAGAATTAAGGGTAGAGTATGCACTCCCAAGTGCCTAATAAGTAACTAAGGGAGTTACTAGATAAATTGGTTAGAAATGACATAACAATAGCCAAATGCAATAGTGGGCCAACCTTAACAAAAAAGACTCAATGAGATATTCTGACTAGTTGAAGTCAGAATATGAGTGAGCAACATTAACTCGAGTGATTGGTAAATGAAATACAGGTCCCGAAGACATGTTCGGGACAAGTTGAGCCCAATTGCGAGAGACAAAAATGGAAGAGAGTCGCTTCCAAGTAAATTGAGGTAAGGGAATTGTGTGGATTCTGAGAGATATCTATGCACATTTTGGGCGCATTATAGTTTTCTAGAATATTTGTGGTAGTAGGAATGAAATGGGTGTTTGAAGGGAAAAGAAAGGGAATTTGAGAAATGTACATGAAAACCAGAGCATTATGCTTTGAAAATCCTTTTTATTTCTTTTTTAGCATGTGATTGGTAGGTTGGCTAGCATTTTAAATAATTTGCACAAGAAATAACTTGATCTGGTTTTATAACCATCTTTTGCAAGGAATGAGCCACCTACATGAGTTTGTGGAAATGAAAACGTGCTCAAGCGTTGCTCGCACGAGAATTGACATGGTTACACATTCATTAGTGCTGGAGCAATTGCTCGCACTAGAGTTTTCCATGGATTTTATGACATTGTGCTGGAGCTTAGCTCGTACTAGTTTTCATACGAGTTTTGACATGGTGTTGGAGCATAGCTCGCACTAGTTGTCCATTATACTTGTTGTCGTGCTTGAGATTACTCGCACGTGGTCTTATGACATGTTAGGAGTCGTGCTGGGAGCTTCGGGTAGGCTGTGTGCCATGACGATTAAATAGGCTCACTCATGCATATTGAGATGTGGTAGGATATATTGTGATGATATGGGTCCATGGAGTATGTTGTACCGTGCAGGTATCATGGAGTGCGTTGTACCGTGTGTGATATTATATATGTCGTCTTCAGACGATGGATTCTGCTATGGACCGGCGGGTTGGACCTGACCCACCTTCTGTGTGGAAGCAGATAGAGGTGATACCCTGCACATTAGGATCCGTGTAGCCTGGGATCACAAAGGATATGACCATAGTCCTAGAGGATATTTCCCTTATTATATTGTATGCCTATCTCGCATGTCTATTGATGAATGATAAATCCATGTTTTTGAAATGTGTTTTGTGGGTCAGGATAGTCCATGGGAGGGGTCGAGTCCTGACGAGTGAATAATTTTGTATTGGCTTGTGTTATGAATTAGAAATGTTTTTTTAGTGTATGTTGCATGATGATTTACCATGTTTTGACCTTGATTACGCATGATGATTTTTCCATGCTAAGCTTTAATAACTGTGCACTGATTTATATAGCATGATTTGCTTTACATGGCATAGACATAAGCATGAGCACACATTTTGAAGTATGACAATAAATATGTGGTTTAAGCATGACATCACGATCACGTAGATAGTGCAGTTATCTACCTGTTCGCATGATTGCCTTACTGAGCTTGTGGTTTGCTCACCCCCTTATTTTTTCCCTCTACAGAGCATTTACAATAGATAGAGAGAGCGACTGAGGGTTAAATTTTTGTTGTCTGCTGCATCCCATCACACGAGGTATACACATTTGTATGATTTTTGTATCTAGATATTTACAAGCACAGTAATATCTTTTAAAGTAATTTTGGGCATGTAGAGAGTTTGTAAACACCTGTAAATGATAACTCTGATTAAGAAATACAAGTGTTTACTTTTAAATGAATTGAAATTTTAAATGATTTGGTTGGATGAGATTGACATCGATGCACAGCCCAACTGTTGGTGGTGTAGTTGTTCACGATCAGGTAAAGTAAAGGTAAAGATTAATCAATAAATAACAGGTCAAATATTAAATTTAAAAATGGCCAAAATTTATAGTCAAATTCGGTGGTTTGAGGGTCGTGACAGAGATTGGTATCAGAGTCGAGTTGGTCTGATGTGTGTCTGTGTCAAAATTGTCTAGATACAATTGTGTATATCGAGATGGGTTTGACTAAGAATTGAGTGTGAATGTAGGAATCTTGGCAAAATGCCTAATACCGGTCGGGGTAGAAGGGCGAGAGCGCGAGCTAGAGGCCATATGTGAGATCTGAGGATTTCAGACATATTTTAATTATGTAATATGAACTTGAAGTATAATTTATTAAGCATAGTGAATTGGGGAATGATAATTGGAGATTTATATGTTAAGTGTTTAAAATAAGTATGAAGTTATGAGGACAGATTGATCTGGGAGAAGGAGATATCGATCTGGTGAGTTAAAAATGACAAGGAAGGAGGAATTTAAGGAGCAGATCGATCTCCAATGGAAGAGGATCGATCTCCTTATGATTCTATTTGAGAGAAGATTGATCTCATGAGGAAGAGATCGATCTCCAAATGTCTCTGTTTGGGAGAAGATCGATCTCCTCAGGGAGCAGATCGATCTCATAAAGCTATAAAGAGATCGATCTCACCCCTCGACAGATCGATCTCCTAGGCATAAATTGCCCCAAATCGTCCCAAAAATTCAAATGCAGATCGATCTCATCAAGAGTCAGATCGATCTCCTACCCTCAGCCTATATAAGGAACTCTTGTTTTTCTCCTGCAATTTCACTTTCTCTCTCTTCCAACCCCTATTTTCACTGAGCACTAGCTTTCTCACTCATCCAAAGCGCCCATTTCCGTTCAAATCAGAAGTTGTGGCAAGAAGGAAAGTTGTTCCTCACCCAAGGGAGAACAACATACTTGGAAATCGTAAGACGAATCGAATCGAGGCAAGAGATAAGCTCTCCATAAGTTTTGGGTAATTTCTAAACTTTGATCCTTATATTTGGGACGATTTCGGTGATGATAGTTGTTGGCATTGTGTTGAAATAGCTGAAAAATGATTAGGGATTAAGGAAATTACAATGTAGTTAGAGTGATAATGATATTTAGCGATTTTGGGAATTTTGAGTTATAAATGGAAATTTAGACAATGTGGTGAATTAGCATAGGTAAATTGGGCATGAGAAATGTAGGATGTTGAGGTGTTGTGAGCGAGATTGTGGTTTGTGATGGAGTTATGAGAATTGAGAAATTTGAGGAGTTATGAGCAATTATGCTCGATTTTGAGAATTGAGGTTAATGTGATAATGAGTATTTATGTTTTAACATCGTTTGGACAGCTCGGGACTTCCAGAGTGGAATGCGAGGCTAGTCCGTGATACGGGGAAAACGATTGCACTATACGAGGTGCAAAGAGGTAAGGGAAAACTAAACCATTTGTGTATGTGTTTTGATGAATTGTTGTAGCATGAACCATGATTTGAGAATACAAGCATGTTTGGTGTTGTGTTGTGATATAATTGCACACGGTTTTTATAGCCGGTTGGAGCCCATTATTTTATGAGTTTATAAGCTGAGTGTGAAATTGCTTTATAAACCTTTGAGTTTGCGTGAAAAGTAAATTGGGCTCTACGTTAAGGCGATATTGAGATTTGAGAAAATATGTGCGTGTTTTGCCGGTTGGAACTCGGTTTTAATATGTTTTGTGTTGAGTACACAAATGTTATAAATGAGTTTTATGAGAGAAAACCATTATGAGTTCTACGTGAAGGCATAACGTTTTATAAGATAATGGCTAATGATTGAGACTTAGGCGTGTCATGTTGAATACACATCGGGCCTTGCTCTGGTAGCATGTAAGACCGATATAGTGGGCCGCCTGGGAACCGACCCAGGGACCACAGGCCTTGTTTTGGTAACATGTAAGTCCGATTATTCCTCCGCTTTGGTAGCGTTGGGAGGCCTTGCTCTGGTAGCATGTAAGTCCGATATTCCTCCGTTTTGGTAACGAGAGATGCCTCCATTTTGGTAACGAGAGATGCCTCCGTTTTGGTAACGAGAGATGCCTCCGTTTTGGTAACGTGAGATGACCCCCGTTCTGGTAACGCTGGGTGGCCTTGCTTTGGTAGCATGTAAGACCGAGAGAGTGGGCCGCCTGGGAACCGACCTAGGGACCACGTGATAGTGTGCATGAGGCGAGGCATTGCTCTGGTAGCATGTAAGGTCGGGCCTTGTTCTGGTAACATATAAGTCCAATATACCATGCATACGACCATATTGTCGACGTTCCCTCTATACGATGATGCCTGGGATGCGCACCCAGAGGAGATTACACATTTGATATGCCATGACGAGTTTTAATTGAGTTTTATTGCCTAGTCTCGTTTTACACATGAGTTGTGTTTTGTGACCTTGTCACGTGCTATTTACTGAGGTGATTTTTATCACGTATTTTGAGAACAGCCATTATCGCATATATTTACACATGCTTGTGAGTGCTCGATATTGAGCCTTTTTACCTTCATGTTTTCACATGATTTATGAGTTATGAGATGATGATGTTTTGAGAATCTTTCATGATACGATTTCAAATGAGCTTCATAAACAAATACATATTTGTGATGTGTGATATGGTTTATATAACTGAGTTCCCTTACCCCCCTTACTGAGCGATTTGGAAGCTCACCCTGTTTTCTCTTCCCCCAGATCACTTCAAGTGAAGTGAGTTCCCTATGACGTACGGGTTAGAGGCTAGTGGAGGACTTGAGCTCTAGGCCGTATTTTGTGTACTGAGGTAGATATTTACTATTCATGTACCAAGACTTGAGTTATATTCACAGACACTTATTGTACAATGATGTACGAGATGTATTAGGATTAATTAACTTAGAATTGAGTAATGTATATGATACAATATATACTATATTATGATGAGATCCTGAGGCAGATAATTATGATGATGTATGACACTGCACAGGAATGCACCCTTAATTGTGAATTAATGAGTAAAAAGTTTTAAATTAGCCCTATTTTCCGTGCTTCCGGGGCGTCACAGAGTTTTCTTGGTATCAAAGCTTAGGGTGTTTAGTACTGTCAGTGTCGGTTAAGTGAAATAGAATACATCCCAAGTGTCTGTAATAGTCTAGTCATGAACTGAATCCGAGGATTGAGATTTCAATCGATTTTGATATGTACGCGCAGGAGACGAGTTGAGATAGAGAATGAGTAAACGACGAGGTCATTCGAGGAGGCAGGCAGAGTCCCCTCCGCCACTTGTCCCACAACCAGAGAGTCCTAACTCTATATTTAATCGGATTGAGACCGATGTGAGGCAAGGTTTTGAGTAGATGGCAGCGTTATTCGCGCAACACTTTGGAGTTAATGCCTCGGGTACTACTCCTACACCACCACACGGACCTCACATACCCCCAATGCCTCTCGTCACTCAGCCTGATGATAGAAGTATGGTCCGACTGAAGGACTTTTTGAAAATGAATCCACCTGCATTTAGGGGAAAGAAGGATCCTACAGAGGCTGAGGAGTGGTTGACGGAGTTGAGAGTTATATTCGACTATCTGGGGTGCACCGATGCTGAGAGGGTCAGTATGAGTGCCTACATGTTGAAAGGGAGAGCTCGAGATTGGTGGGGTACTACCCAGGGTATTTTGATGTCCCACCAGGATGTGATTGGTTGGGAAGAGTTCCAGACAGCCTTTAGAGCCCAATATGTACCACGAGCTACCCAGAGAAGGAGGCAAGCAGAGTTTTTGAGTTTGGTACAGGGTGACATGTCTGTAGATGATTACGAGAGCCGATTTACCGCTCTGTTGAGATATGATCCAGAGACTTTCAAGAATGAAGAGCTCCGCACGGAGAGATTTGTGTATGGATTGAAGCCCATCATCAGAGATCGATTGATTGGGTTGTGTATTACTGAGTTTGGAGATGCTCTGAGACGAGCACAAGAGATTGAGAGGGGAATTGAAATTGTACAGTCCCAGAATGAGTTTGGAGCAGTGATTAGGGACAAAGGCAAGAGGCCAGCGATGTCTCAAGCAGATGTTCGGAGAGGTTCCTTCAGGAGAGGAAGGATTGAGGTACAGAAGGGCAGATTGGAGAGATCCAGAGCTTATCCTATTATCAAGGAGACCCCTCGATATGACAGGCCGGAGATAAGGGTTTGTAGAGACTGTGGCCGATCGCATGAGGGAAGTTGTACTGGGTCGATCCGTGGATGTTTTAGATGTGGTGACATGGGTCACAGAGTGAAGGACTGTCCTCAACCTCAGATACCACATGCTCCGGAGCCTACTAGACAGCAGCCTCAGAAAGTGAATCCCCAGAGACGAGCCACTGCTGCTGAGAAAGGGAAGAAACCTGTGACACAGGGACGTGTGTTTGCCCTGGATAAGGAAACTGCGGACACTTTAGAAGAAACTATAAGAGGTACACTTTCTGTCTGTAATCATAAGGTTCATGTGTTGATAGATTTAGGATCCGTGCATTCGTTTATTTCAGAGTATTTTGCTTGTAGTTTAAATTTGAAGTTTGAACCTCTAGAGTATGTACTACATGTAAATACCCCTATGCGTGAATCCCAGAGAACTGAGTTAATCTGTAGAGGATGTGAAATAAAGGTGGGAGATAGAGTGATGTTAGCAGATCTAATCATGTTGAATATACACGGGTTTGATGTAATTCTGGTATGGATTGGTTGGCAACCAATCGAGTGAGTTTAGACTGCTACACTAAGATTGTAACTTTCTCCCTACCTGAACTTTACAGTATACGGTTGAGATATTGAGGAAATGAATATGTGGAATTCTAGTAAGTAATTTGAGGATTTTAATATTGTTTTTGAGAGTATTAAATATGATTGTTCATGTGAAGGTTACGAAACACTCATCTCAGACGATGAGCGGGAACATCCGAGGATTGAGGATATACCTGTGGTGTGTGAATTCCTGGATGTTTTCCCAGATGAGCTGCCAGGTTTGCCACCAGAGAGAGAGCTGGAGTTTACCATTGATTTAGTACCAGATACTCAGTCGATCTCTAAACCTCCCTACAGGATGGCATTAGTGGAACTTGAGGAATTGAAGAAACAACTACAGGAGTTATTGGATCAAGGGTTCATTAGGCCCAGTGTTTCACCGTGGGGAGCACCGGTTTTATTTGTCAAGAAGAAAGATGGTAGTCTCAGATTATGCGTAGACTACCGGCTGTTGAATAAAGCCACGGTGAAGAATAAATACCCACTGCCCAGGTTTGATGATCTACTTGATCAACTAAGAGGGGCCTCAGTCTTTTCTAAAATTGATTTGAGATCAGGCTATCACCAATTGAGGATCAAGGAAGAAGATATTCCCAAGACGGCCTTCAGGACAAGGTATGGCCATTATGAATTTCTGGTGATGTCCTTTGGATTGACGAACGCCCCTGCTGCATTTATAAGGTTGATGAACGAAGTGTTCCGAGACTATCTAGATAAATTTGTGATAGTCTTTATTGATGATATCCTGGTATACTCTCGGTCGTATGAGGAGCATGCACAGCATTTGTGGTTAGTACTTCAGATACTCCGAGATAAGCAATTATATGGAAAGCTTAGTAAGTGTGAGTTTTGGCTGAACCGAATAGCTTTCCTTGGTCATATAGTCTCAGAGGAAGGAGTATCAGTGGATCCAAGTAAAGTAGCAACTGTGCTTAGTTGGGAGAGACCGAGGACAGTTACTGAAGTGCGAAGCTTCCTTGGTTTGGCAGGGTATTACAGAAGATTTGTGGAAGGATTTTCAAAGATTGCCGCTTCTTTGACTAAACTCACGCGTAAGGAGACTCCATTCATATGGACTGATAAATGTGAGCTCAGTTTTTAGGAGTTAAAAAGGAGATTGACAGCGGCACCTGTGTTAACTATTCCTGAGGGATCAGGAGGATTTTGGATGTATAGTGATGCATCTCATCAAGGATTGGGGTGTGTGCTTATGCAGCATGGAAGAGTGGTCGCATATGGATCGCGACAGCTGAAAGACCATGAGTGAAATTACCCCACGCATGATTTGGAGTTAGCCACTGTGGTATTTGCTTTGAAGATCTGGCGACACTACTTATATGGGGAAAGATTCCAGATCTTCACTGATCACAAGAGTTTAAGATATCTCTTTAATCAGAAAGAGTTAAACATGAGACAAAGGAGATGGATGGAACTCCTTAAGGATTATGACTGCGAGATTCTATATCATCCGGGTAAGGTGAATGTAGTTACTAATGCCCTGAGCAGGAAGAGTATGATATCTGCTATGATGATCAGGGAATGGGATTTGTTAGAGCAGTTCACTGAACTTCGGATCAGAGTTAAAGAGGTAGAGACTGGATTTTTGGCTAGCTTGCGGATAGAGCCCAGGATCATGGATCAGATTAGAACTGGGCAGCGCAGTGATCAGAGATTGATAGATATGGTTAGCCAAGCTGAGCAGAGTTCGCAGTCGGATCTCACCATCAGTGAGGATGGATTGTTGAGATTCAAAGGATGGATTTGTGTACCGAACGATGATACCCTGAAGAGACAGATACTGAGAGAATCCCACTGCTCGCGATACACCATGCACCCAGGGAGTACTAAGATGTACCGAGACTTGAGAAAGGTGTATTGGTGGAGTGGTATGAAGCGAGACGTGGCAGAGTATGTGGCCAGGTGTTTAGTATGCTAGCAAGTGAAAGCTGAGCATCGGAAGCCCGGAGGACTACTACAACCCTGTACCTACATGGAAATGAGAGTATGTCACTATGGACTTTATTATGGGTTTACCGAGGACCCGAAGAGGTCGTGACGCTATATGGGTTATAGTGGATAGAATGACCAAGAGTGCCCACTTCCTTGCCATCAAGAGCACAGATACTGTGGATGCCTTAGTTGAGCTGTATATCAGCGAGATAGCTAGATTACATGGGGCTCCAGTGAGTATTACTTCTGATAGAGATTCTCGGTTTACTTTCAGATTTTGGACCCAGTTTCAAGAGTCCATGGGATCTCAATTGAGTTTTAGTACCGCCTATCATCCTCAGACAGATGGTCAGTCAGAGAGGACTATTCAGACCCTGGAGGATATGTTGAGGGCGTGTATGATGGATTTTAAGGGATCATGGGATGATCACCTGCCCCTAGCAGAGTTTGCGTACAATAACAGCTATCATGCAAGTATTGGAATGGCACCCTTTGAGGCTCTATATGGTAGGAGGTGTAGATCCCCTGTAGCTTAGGAAGAAGTCGGTGACAGAAAGATAAATGCTCCCGAGCTTGTTGAGCAAGCTGTACAGAGTGTGAAACTCATATGTGAGAGGCTACGGGCTACAGAGGATAGACAGAAAAGCTACACGGATGTGCGTAGACGGCCAGTCGAGTTTGATGTTGGTGATGCAGTATTTCTGAAAGTATCACCGAGTAAGGGTATCGTGCGATTTGGGAAGAAAGGAAAATTGAGTCCTCGATACATAGGACCATTCGGGATTCTTGAGAGAGTGGGAGAGGTAGCCTACAGATTGGCATTACCCCCACAGATGTCCGTAATACACAACGTCTTTCATGTGTCTATGTTAAGGAAGTACCACCCGGACCCTTCTCATGTCATAGAGTATGACGAGATGGACATTCAAGAGGATATGAGCTACACTGAGGAACCCGTCCAGATTCTCGATAGAAAGGAGAAGGTACTGAGAACCAAGAGCATCCCATTAGTGAAAGTTTTGTGGAAACATCACTCAAGGGAAGAGGCAACGTGGGAACTAGAGAACCTCATGAAGGAGAAATACCCCCATCTCTTTGACTAGTTGAGTTGAATTTGGATGACCAAATTCTTTTAAGGTGGGGAGGATGTGAGATCTGAGGATTTCAGACATATTTTAATTATGTAATATGAACTTGAAGTATAATTTATTGAGCTAAGTGAATTGGGGAATGATAATTGGAGATTTATATGTTAAGTGTTTAAAATAAGTATGAATTTATGAGGACAGATCGATCTGGGAGAAGGAGAGATCGATCTGGTGAGTTAAAAATGACAAGGAAGGAGGACTTTAAGGAGCAGATCGATCTCCAATGGAAGAGGATCGATCTCCTTATGATTCTGTTTGAGAGAAGATCGATCTCATGAGGAAGAGATCGATCTCCAAATGTCTCTGTTTGGGAGAAGATCGATCTCCTCAGGGAGCAGATCGATCTCATAAAGCTATAAAGAGATCAATCTCACCCCTCGACAGATCGATCTCCAAATGTCTCTGTTTGGGAGAAGATCGATCTCCTCAGGGAGCAGATCGATCTCATAAAGCTATAAAGAGATCGATCTCACCCCTCGACAGATCGATCTCCTAGGCATAAATTACCCCAAATCGCCCCAAAAATTCAAATGCAGATCGATCTCATCAAGAGCCAGATCGATCTCCTACCCTCAGCCTATATAAGGAACTCCTATTTTTCTCCTACAATTTCACTTTCTCTCTCTTCCAACCCCTATTTTCACTGAGCCCTAGCTTTCTCACTCATCCAAAGCACCCATTTCCGTTCAAATCAGAAGTTGTGGCAAGAAGGAAAGTTGTTCCTCACCCAAGGGAGAACAACATATTTGGAAATCGTAAGACGAATCGAATCGAGGCAAGAGATAAGCTCTCCACAAGTTTTGGGTAATTTCTAAACTTCGATCCTTGTATTTGAGACGATTTCGGTGATGATAGTTATTGGCATTGTGTTGAAATAGCTGAAAAATGATTAGGGATTAAGGAAATTACAATGTAGTTGGAGTGATAATGATATTTAGCGATTTTGGGAATTTTGAGCTATAAATGGAATTTTAGACAATGTGGTGAATTAGCATAGGTAAATTGGGCATGAGAAATGTAGGATGTTGAGGTGTTGTGAGCGAGATTGTGGTTTGTGATGGAGTTATGAGAATTGAGAAATTTGAGGAGTTATGAGTAATTATGCTCGATTTTGAGAATTGAGGTTAATGTGATAATGAGTATTTATGTTTTAACATCGTTTGGATAGCTCGGGAGTTCCAGAGTGGAATGTGAGGCTAGTCCGTGATACGGGGGAAACGATTGCACTATACGAGGTGCAAAGAGGTAAGGGAAAACTAAACCATTTATGTATGTGTTTTAATGAATTGTTGTTGCATGAACCATGATTTGAGGATACAAGCATGTTTGGTGTTGTGTTGTGATATAATTGCACACGGTTTTTATAGCCGGTTGGAGCCTATTATTTTATGAGTTTATAAGTTGAGTGTGAAATTGCTTTATAAGCCTTTGAGTTTGCGTGAAAAGTAAATTGGGCTCTACGTTAAGGCGATATTGAGATTTGAGAAAATGTGTGCGTGTTTTGCCGGTTGGAACTCGGTTTTAATATGTTTTGTGTTGAGTACACAAATGTTTTAAATGAGTTTTATGAGAGAAAACCATTATGAGTTCTACGTGAAGGCATAACGTTTTATAAGATAATGGCTAATGATTGAGACTTAGGCGTGTCATATTGAATACACATCGGGCCTTGCTCTGGTAGCATGTAAGACCGATATAGTGGGACGCCTGGGAACCGACCCAAGGACCACAGGCCTTGTTTTGGTAACATGTAAGTCCGATTATTCCTCCGCTTTGGTAGCGTTGGGAGGCCTTGCTCTGGTAGCATGTAAGTTCGATACTCCTCCGTTTTTGTAACGAGAGATGCCTCCGTTTCAGTAACGAGAGATGCCTCCGTTTTGGTAACGAGAGATGCCTCCATTTTGGTAACGTTAGATGATCCCCGTTCTGGTAACGCTGGGTGGCCTTGCTTTGGTAGCATGTAAGACCGAGAGAGTGGGCACCTGGGAACCGACCCAGGGACCACGTGATAGTGTGCATGAGGTGAGGCATTGCTCTGGTAGCATGTAAGTTCGATATTCCTCCGTTTTGGTAACGAGAGATGCCTCCGTTTTGGTAACGAGAGATGCCTCCGTTTTGGTAACGTGAGATGACCCCCGTTCTGGTAACACTGGATGGCCTTACTTTGGTAGCATGTAAGACCGAGAGAGTGGGCCACTTGGGAACCGACCCAGGGACCACGTGATAGTGTGCATGAGGCGAGGCATTGCTCTGGTAGCATGTAAGGCCGGGCCTTGTTCTGGTAACATATAAGTCCAATATACCATGCATACGACCATATTGTCGACGTTCCCTCTATACGAGGATGCCTGGGATTCGTACCCAGAGGAGATTACACATTTGATGTGCCATGACAAGTTTTAATTGAGTTTTATTGCCTAGTCTCATTTTACACATGAGTTGTGTTTTGTGACCTTGTCACGTGCTATTTACTAAGGTGATTTTTATCACGTATTTTGAGAACAGCCATTATTGCATATATTTACACATGCTTGCGAGTGCTCGATATTGAGCCTTTTTACCTTCATGTTTTCACATGATTTATGAGTTATGAGATGATGATGTTTTGAGAATCTTTCATGCTACGATTTCAAATGAGCTTCATAAACAAATACATATTTCTGATGTGTGATATGGTTTATATAACTGAGTTCCCTTACCCCCCTTACTGAGCGATTTGGAAGCTCACCCTGTTTTTTCTTCCCCCCAGATCGCTTCAAGTGAAGTGAGTTCCCTGCGACGTACGGGTTAGAGGCTAGTGGAGGACTTGAGCTCCAGGCCGTATTTTGTGTACTGAGGTAGATATTTACTATTTATGTACCCAGACTAGAGTTATATTCACAGACACTTATTGTACAATGATGTACGGGATGTATTAGGATTAATTAACTTGGAATTGAGTAATGTATATGATACAATATATACTATATTATGATGAGATCTTGAGGCATGATAATTATGATGATGTATGACATTGCACAGGAATGCACCCTTAATTGTGAATTAATGAGTAAAAAGTTTTAAATTAGCCCTATTTTTCGCGCTTCCGGGGCATCACACCTAGGGGTAGGCATGGGGGTCGTGTTGAGCCGTTACCACATGAAGCTCATGAGGAGGTTGAGGTGGAGGCTGATGTTGAGCATGCTCCACAAGGTCCGGCAGAGAGATCAGAGAGTATAGTGCCACGCATCGCGAAGATTAAGCGAAGCTTTGAGATGATATTAGGATTGATTGCCTAGACGTTACCTAGAGCTAGGGGCAGGCAAGAGCCAACTGTACAAGGTGATGATGATGAATAGGCTGTTGCTTCTAAGATACCTACACAGCTAGCCCAAGAACCTCAGACTACAGATATTCCCATGCCCCCACCAGCATAGGACACACCGTCTACTGTTGCTCCACCGTAGAGGAGTAGGGATTGGGGTTATGGATGTGATTTGGATAGACTATGGCAGTTTCAGAAGTTTAACCCACCATCCTTCAGTGGAGTTAAGGACCCAGTAGCTGTAGAGGACTCGGTAAAGGAGATTAAGAAACTATATGGGTTCTTTAAGTGCACTACTACCGAGATGGTAGCATTTGCCGCATTCATGTTGAAGGTATCAGCAAAGCACTGGTGGAAGTCCACCCGACCCATTTTGAGGGCTCGACATACAGAGATTAGCTGGGATGTAATTTTGAAGGCCTTTTGGAGGCAATATGTTTTGGATACTACGCATAGGATACTGCAAATGAAATTTTTGGATTTGACCCAGGGGAGCAAATCGGTGGATGAGTATGAGACTAAATTTATCTCCTTGGGCAGGTATGATTTGGACACGATGGACAATGAGGTCAAGAAGGTTCAAAAGTTTATGGACGGATTGAGACCCGCCATCAGATCTCGATTGGTCCCGTATCATACGAGGAAGCAGTTGCACAGGGCACAGTTGTGTGAACAAGATATTGAGCGAGTTGCCTCAGAGTATGGAAAGGTTGGTAAAGTGAGGGACAGAGACAGAAAGAGGCCCACAGTGGATAGAGGCTTCAATTATAAGGAAGTAAGAGATTTTCTGGGAAGAGGTCGAGGATTGAAAAAATTCGGGAGAGGACAGTTAAGCCTCCCGTGTATCCGGCCATAGCTCTAGCAAAGGGAATAGTGATTGGAGGACCATTACCTACTACGAAACAGTGCAATAAGTGCGATAGGTAACATGGGACTCGACCATGTTATAGATCTCCTACAGTATGTTTTTGATGTGGGAAAACAGGACATGAGATCAGAAATTGCTCGGAGATGACTAAGGGTGCCCCACAAAAGGGCAAGAAGGTGGAGAGAGCTCTTGTTGACGTTCCCTCTCCGAGACAGAGAGCGACAGTCGAAGAGAAAGGAAACCAGGTAGTTGGTAGAGAGTGAGTACACACGTTGGACCAGGATACTGCAGATCAGTCATCAGATGTGGTGAAAGGTACCATTTTAATCTTTGATTTTGAAGCTTATCTTTTGATAGATCCCGGTGCCACACATTCATTTGTATCACCTGCATTTGGATGTAAATTGTTTAAGTATGTGAAGCTTGCCCGATTGAGTAGGAGGATGCTGATAAGCACCCCTATGAATAATAGTAAATTAGTGGAGTATGTACTTAGACAATGTAAGTTGAAAGTAGGGGAAAAGAAAATGTCAGCTGACCTCATTTTAATGTATATAGGAGACTTTGATGTAATCTTAGGAATGGATCGGTTGGCTGCTAATCAGGCCATAATAGATTATTTTTCTAAGACGATAACATTTCCAGGGGTAGATAGCATTACCGTAAGTTTCCCCAAAAAATGTAATGTAAATCCCCTTGAAAAGTAATGAAAGCAGTTGTGGTTGTAAGTGAGATATATAAATCTTTGTACTGATTTAATGATGGATATTTTAAAAGTGTATATTGAGATGCGGTTGAGGCAGATGAGGCATGCCCGGAATTGTGAGACATCCTAATGGTTAGGGAATTTCCAAATGTATTTTTAGATGAATTACCAGGGTTACCACCAGACAGAGAGATGGAGTTTTGTATAGATTTGGCATTTGGTGCAGAGCCGATATCTAAGCCACCGTACAGGATGGCTCCGATTGAGTTGGAGAAACTGAAGGAGTACTTACAGGAGTTGTTGGATAAGGGGTTCATCAGACCGAGTGTATCACCCTAGGGAGCACCGGTTTTGTTTGTAAAAAAGAAGGATGGAAGCCTCAGACTGTGTATTGACTACAGATAGTTGAATACGGTGACCATCAAGAATAAGCACCCCCTTCTACGCATCGATGATTTGTTGGATCAGTTTCGTGGAGTGCAAGTTTTCTCTAAAATAGATCTGAGATTTGGGTACCATCAATTAAGAATTCGGGATGGATATGTACCCAAGACAACTTTTCGCACCCAGTATGGTCACTTTGAGTTTATGGTTATGCCATTCGGGTTGACGAATGCTCCCGCAGTTTTTATGTCATTAATGAATGAGGTGTTTCACCAGTATTTGGATAGGTTTGTTATCATATTCATCGATAATATTCTGGTGTATTCAGGATCTAAAGAGGAGCATGACCAACGCCTAAGGATAGTGCTATAGACCCTTCGAGAGAAGAAGTTGTACGCTAAACTCAGTAAGTGTGATTTTTGGCTAGAGCAGATCTCGTTTCTGGGTCATATTGTATCGAAGGATGGTGCGTCTGTGGACCCATCCAAGATTGAAGCAGTGGTTCAATGGCAGAGACCCTAGACAGTCATTGAGATTAGAAGTCTCCTGGGTTTAGCTGGGTATTATGAAAAGTTTGTGGAGGGATTCTCGAGATTAGCTACTACATTGATTCACCTCACGAGAAAGAATGTTGAATTTGTGTGGGACGATAAATGTGAGAAGAGCTTTCAGGAGTTGAAGAGGAGATTAACCATAGCTCCGATTCTCACCATTCCTACCAACTCAGGAGGTTTTTTTGTATATATAGATGCTTCATACCAAGGACTGGGCTGTGTACTGATGCAAGATGGGAAGGTAGTAGCATATGGATCGAGACAGTTGAAGGATCATGAAAAGAACTACCCGACCCACGATCTAGAGTTGGTGGCCATGCTATTTGTTTTGAAAATATGGTGCCATTATCTTTATGGTGAGAAGTTCCAAGTGTTTACAGACCACAAGAGCCTTAAATATCTGTTCTCACAGAAAGAGTTGAACATGCGACAGAGGAGGTGGCTCGAGCTTCTAAAGAACTATGATTGCGAGATCTTATACCACCTGGGTAAAGTAAATGTGGTAGCTGATGCATTGAGTAGAAAGCACCTCGAGATGGTATCGTATATGATGATCAAGGAACACAAGCTGTTGGAACAGTTCAGGAACCTCAGTTTGGATGTGACCTTGCCTGATGCTGATAGTGTCTTTACGGTAGCTAGCCTGCAATTGGAACCCGATATGATAGATCATATCCGACAGGCTCAGCGGATTTATCAACAATGCAGTGATATTGTCAGGCAGATACAAAGGGGTACGGATACTGATTTTAAGTTAAGTTCAGATGGGTTGCTAAGGTTCAGGGGTAGGATATGTGTTCTCGATGATCCAGAGATCAGGAGGTTGATCTTGACAGAAGCTCACTTGACAAAGTATACACTGCATCCGAGAAGTAACAAGATGTATCAAAATCTCTAAAAAGCGTACTGGTGGTCTAGGATGAAAAGAGAGGTAGCTGAATTTGTGGCAAAGTGTCTCGTCTGTCAAGGTAGAGCATTAGAAGCCTACAGGGCTATTGCAACCTCTACCTATACCGACTTGTAAATGAGAGCATGTCACTATAGATTTCGTGATGGAACTACCTAGGACCCGTAGGAATCACGATGCGATTTGGGTGATAGTGGATAGATTGACAAAGTCGGCACACTTCCTAGCTATGAGAGACACCGATACTCTGAGTACATTGGTGGAACTATATGTGCGAAAGATAGTGAGGTTGAATGGTGTTCCAATGAGCATTGTTTCTGATAGGGATGCCTGCTTCACTTCCCACTTTTGGGAACATTTTCAGGAAGCAATGGGGACCCAACTGAGTTTTAAAACCGCGCTTCATCCTCGATAGATGGTCAGTTAGAAAGGACTATCAGACTCTAAAGGACATGTTAGAGCTTGTGCATTGGATTTTAGAGGCTCTTGGGACCATTTTCCACTCGCAGAGTTCGACTATAATAACAGTTTTCATTCGAGTATCAGGATGGCACCGTATGAGACTTTGTATAGTCATAGAAGTCGTTCCCCTATTGGATGGGAAGATGTTGGTGACCGACTGATATTTGCTCCTGATTTAGTGAGACAAGCCTCTAAGAATGTCCAATTGATTTGTGAGAGATTACGGACAGCTCAAAGCAGACAAAAAAGTTATGCTGACAAGAGATGGAGACCACTGGAATTCGAGGTGGGTGAATCAGTGTTCTTGCGAGTTTCTCCTTCCAAGGGTATAATAAGGTTCGAAAAGAAAGGGAAGTTAAAGCCTCGTTACATTGGACACTTTGAGATATTGGATAGGGTGGGAGATAAGGTGTGAGACCCCATATAGGTTTAACCTTGTACATATGTAAATGAATTCATGAGTATGGTGATGTACTAGTAATGTGAAGCATATGTGATGTAAAGTCCATAAGTTTATTATAAACACTTGTAATAAGAGTTTTGATGTACGTACAAGTTGCATTAAGTCGAAATATGAAGAAATGAACTTTGATATAAGATGAATGTGAGTGGAATGGAATATGAGTAGTGGGGTAAAATGGAATGAAATCACATAAGTGGTGCAAATCTTTATGTTTCCATTTAGTTATATATTGTATACATTTGGTTATACAAGGATTACACACAAGTTTTAATGTGTATAATGTATGAATGAAAGTCATTTCCAAGTCTCAAAGGTGGGTGAATGAGGAAATGACTATGGCAACAAATTAAGGATGTCTTGTGTGAAGTTGCTACAGAAAACTGCAGTAAAATCTAAAAATATTAGTGATAGATCGATCTCATAGGATGAGAGATCGATTTGGAAGAGCCAAAATGATCTTATTTTGAGCTATGGAGCAGGACAGATCAATCTTCAATGGAGCCAGATCGATCTGCTAAGCATTCTGTAATGAGAAGATCGATTCTTAAGACAAGCGGATCGATCTCCTTAAGTCTTTGTTTGAGAAAGATCGATCTCAATCCTCGATAGATCGATCTTGTTAAGGATTCTATAAAGAGCAGATCGATCTCCTACAAGGGGCAGATCGATCTCTAAGAAGGAATTTGCCTGCAAACAGATCGATCTCATCATGGAAGAAGATCGATCTTGTAGTGGTTGCGTTTGGTGAAAAGGACCACCAAACCTTGTAGAGATCAATCTCCATAAAGGCCAGATCGATCTCATGTCTCTGCATCTATAAAAAGGGGCACGAGATTGGACTGAAAACTAAAATTTTTCCTTCCACCAAACCGCACCTGCCATTTTCTCTCAAGACCCAAGCTTTCTCACTCTAAAAAAATCACTACATTTTGGTCAGTTTTGGAAGAAGCTCAAGAAGGGAAAGTTGTTCTTTGAAGCAAGGAGAACAACATACCCAAAAATCACACATTGGTGTGATCAAGGCAAGGAGTTGTGGCTACCACAAGTTTGACTAAGTAAAAGGGTAAGCTCTTCAACCTTCAAGCTTCTAAATATGGTTTCTAGATATTTGTGGGTTGGATAATATGTGAAATGTTGATAGGAATGATGAATGTAGTGATGGGTGAGTACTGTTAAGTGAGAGTCATAAAGAGAGAATCCATGGAAAAGTGATGGAAAGCTTAAGAGATGAAAAAATGATATTAGTGGAAGCGTGAAATGTGATTAAGGGTTTGATAAGTATGAATAGATAAATAGAAGATAATGTGCATGTTTAGTAGTGGGAAAAGAAAATAACTTGATGATTTATACGTGTAGCTCGAAATACGTGAGACACGACTAACCCGGATCACAAACGGAGCAAACGTGACAGAGGAAATACGAGCGCGATTCGAGGTAAGGGACTGTATGTTAGCGATAGAGATATTCGTACGTATTTCTCTGCGATTTTAATAGTTATGACGCTAGAAATATTATGCTTAGCTATTAAACCAATTATGGATGGAAAAGTATTATGATATAATTTGTGAAAGTGGGATGTGGGAAGGAAAAACAACCTGACATGCATGTTTTCAATGCTTTTACATCTATTCATGATGTCTTGATGTTTTCTCATCCATGTACTGATTTTGAGATTGAGAAATGATAATAGGTAGGCTGGCTAGTTTTACATGTTTAGCATGGGATGACATGCTATGTAAAAGAACATTTTTTGAGTTTTTAAAAGAGAAAATAGCCACCTATCAGATTTGAGATGTGAAATGGTGTTTGAGCTTTAGCTCACACCCGTTTTGATGAATTGGACTATGCTGGAGTTTCACTCGCATACGCTTGCATGTTTTGATAAACCGTGCTGGAGCGTGACTCGCACATGGTTTTATAATGATAATGTGTTGTAGTGTTAGCTTGCACATGTTTCTATGCTTTTGATGTGCCGTGTTGGAGTTTAACTCGCATGATGGTTTTGAGATAAGTGCTGGAGCATTACTCGCACTCGTTTTTACTAAGTTGAGATAAACTTGGGGGTCTGGGACCTAAGGGGATGCCAGCTGACGACCTTAGAATGGGCTGGGCCTTAACAATAAATTATATCGCGTTGGGGCCTTGTGATGACTGTGTGTCACGCTTATTGCTCGCCTGGTATATGAGACATGGTTCAGGATGAAAAGTCCATTGGAGTTAGTAGATGGACTTGATCTGCGGTCATACGTTAAACTGTGTAGTTGTCCGTTGGTATACTATGTACCGTGTTGGGTGCACATGAGTACGAGTATCGCGTAGATGACACATGGCGTACCTTATACCGTGAGTATATGTGATATAAGGAGATGAGGTTGATTGAGGTGAGCCGGAGGGTAGGACTGACCCATCTCCCTTCAGGCGAAGTGATGCCTTGTGCACACCTGATCAATGAGGCCTGGGATCACTGACTATGGCCTATGTCGTGGATATTTGATTGCCAAAAATTCCATGCCTGTATCAGAGATACGAGAAATTGAGAAACTTAGAAAAGAAAGAGATTTGATGAAAATAAATTATTTGAGAAAAGCAAAGAGAGTTTGTGATTTGATAAATCTCTCAATTTGAATGCTCGTGCTATGATAGCATTGTTTATGACATGTTTTCATGAAAATGCTTATATGTGAAATGAATGTTTGAATGCACTTTCTAGCAATATTTCCATTTACATTGAAACATGGTTTTGTTTATGCATGTATGGGCTAGGTAAATAGTACAGTATCTACCTGTTAGCATCCATTTCCTTACTGAGTTGTGGTTTGCTCATCCCACTACTTTTTCCCCTCTAGATACTGAGAAGTAGGGCAGTGCGGTGGTCTTTGGATCTCTTTTTGTGTTGGACAACTTGACATGCCCTGAAGGTATTGTCCGTAAGTGTACGGGTCGTACAAGTAATAATGGGATTTGAGTCCCGAATTATCGTCCCTCAGAGAAGTTGATCAGCCTAATTAACTACCGGTTAATCTTACCCTAAGTATATCCTAGCAAATTATAAATTGAAGGTAGGTGATCTACAAGGCTAATAATACTGTAAATAATAAAAACTATAAACTAAAGCAAAAATAAAACCGAGCTAAAAAGTACTTACAGTGCTCCGAGCAATTAAAAGCAAAAAACCTACAAAAGATAAATAAAATAGTTAAAATTAATTAACGCAATTAAACTAACATGCAAATATGAAAATAAAGAAACAAAATTAATTAAACTAAAATTAAACTATCCTAGAAATAAAATATGCTTGTAATTAAACTAATTGAAAAATGCAAATTAAATTAAACTAAAACTTATAGAAAATAAAATCACAGGAAATAAAGAGAATAACTATAAAACTACATGTCTAACATATTAACTCTAAACTAATCCTAACTATATCTAATTACTAACTTAACAATAGAATCTAACTAATGCATGGAAACTAATTTAATCTAAATTAATTCTAAAGGTAACTCATTAAATACTAAACTAAAAATTAAAACCTAAAACATAAAATATAAAACTAACTACTAACTAAAGAATTAAAACTAAAAATTAAATTAACAAACTAAAATACTAGAGCTAATCTAAATTGACAACTAATAAAAGGAGCAATTAAACTAATATAAGTGCAATGAACATCAACTTGTAAAGAGGAAATAGCCAAACGTGGCCTTAGGCTTAATTGGAAACCATGCTAGTCCCGATACTGTCACTATTCACATCTTCACATTTTCATTTTCATTTTTTTGCTTTGGTCTGTCTAGGCGTGTCCAGCTGCTTGTTCTCAGGTTCTGTCCAGGCGTGTCCAGCTGCTTGTTCTTGGGTTCTGTCCAGGCATGTTCAGCTGCATGTTCTCAGTCTGACTCTTACCAACTTTGCTCTTGGTTCCATGCACTGCACCATTCCTGCAACAACCCAGCATCTCACGTTACCAACCATCAGCAACCAAGCTCCAACACGCCAGCCTGCCCAGACCTGCTCTACACATCCTCGGTTCTGTCGTGCACTCCATGTCTCGTTCTGCTGCTCTCGGTCTTGTGTAAATAGCTTCTACTTTGATCTCTTCCACCAGCAGTTCAGTAAAGGAGACAACACTCATCAATGAAAATCTGCAGCTACCGATTACTAGTTTAGTGTAGAATGACAGCATGCAAAAATGATGAACAGTACAAGGCTCATGAAATTGAGGAGAATAGAGTAAGTCTCTTGTTTTTGCCTTGCTTTCGGGATGCTAGCTGCTGCCTCTCCAGGTTTGCACCACAACCAACCAACCAACTCCTCTCCACTAGTCACGGTTTAAAAGAATCTAGCAACAGCTTTAGCTAATTCATGGCAAACCGAGAGCAATGAAAAAAAAATAAAACTTGAAAATTAAGGGAAACCGAGAGCTACATAGGAGAAATAAAAGTTTTTCAACTAAAAACTTAAGCAATTCCTTTGCAAACCGAGAGTTACTGGGAGTTAAGCTATGTAAATAACACTTGAAAAATAAAAGAACTAGATTTAATAGAACCGAGAAGAAGGATGAGCAAATAAGGCTGCAATTAAAACATGAAAAGCTATTCATCAAAGATAACAAATGAAGATTAACAGTAAAATAGAAAATGGTTTTCAGGAAATGCTTTTCAAAATGTCATGCCTCGGAACCGCGGAAAATAGGACAAATTTAAAAACTTTTTACTCATTAATTCACAATTAAGGGTGTATTCCTGTGCAGTGTCATGCATCATCATATTTATCATACCTCAGGATCTCATCACTAGATAACATGTATCGTATCATATACATTACTCAATATTAAGTCAATTTATCCTAATACATCCCATACAATGTTATACATCAAGTGTCTGCAATTACAATAATTGTCTAGGTACATGAAAAGACAAAAGATACCTCAAATACAATATATGGCCTGGAACTCAAGTCCTCCACTAGCTACTACTCCGTATGTCGCAGGGAAACCCTTTTTCACTTAAAGAAATCTGGGGGGAAAGAAAATAGGGTGAGCTTCTAAATCGCTCAGTAAAGGGGTAGGGGACTCATTATATAAACCAAAATGCACATCACAAAATATTTATTTGTATGTGAAACTCATTATACTCATTTGAAAACCATAGCATGAAAGTACTCAAAACGACATTCTCATATCTCAAATCATGTGAAAACATGAGGTAAAATGCTCAGTATAGAGCAGTAAATAATGCGATATTCGCTTTCTCAATAAACGTGATAAAATCGCTGTAATAATAATACACGTGGCGCAGCCACTAAACACACGTGGCATAGCCACTGATTTAAATTCACACGTGGCACAGCCACTAAACACACGTGGCATAGCCATTGATTTAAATTCACACGTGGCACAACCACTAAACACACGTGGCATAGCCACTGATTTAAATTCACACGTGGCACAGCCACTAAACACACGTGGCATAGCCACTGATTTAAATTCACAAGTGGCACAGCCACTAAACACACGTGGCATAGCCACTGATTTAAATTCACACGTGGCACAGCCACAGGATAGGGTTTCACGTGACAACGGCCACCAAATAGGGTTCTCACGTGGCAACGGCCACCAAATAGGGTTCTCACGTGGCGACGGCCACCAAATAGGGTTCTCACATGGCGACGGCCACCAAATAGGGTTCTCACATGGCGACGGCCACCAAATAGGGTTCTCACGTGGCAACGGCCACCAAATATACGTGGCATAGCCACAGAATGGGGGATCTCACGTTATCAGAACGGAGAAGGATCGGGCTTACATGCTACTAGAGCAATGCCTGGTGTGTACTCAAAATTACACACCTAAGTCTTATCACATAAGACTGATTTGCCTTCACGTAGAACTCATAGTGGTTTTTCTCTCATAAAACTCATTTGAAAACCGTTTTGTACTCAACACAAAACATATTAAAACCGAGTTCCAACCGGCAAAGCACGCACACATTTCTCAAATCTCGATATTACCTTAACGTAGAGCCCAATTATAAACTCATAAAAACATTGGGCTCCAACCGGCTATAAAAATCGTGTGCATTCTCATCAAAACACAACTCATCAAACATGCTTGTTTTATAAATCACAAATCATGCTATATAGTTCAAAATCACATACACAATTGGTTTAGTTTCCCTTACCTCTTTGCACTTCGTATAGTGCAATTGTTTCCCCCTTGTCACGGACTAGTCTCGCACTCCACTCTGGAACTCCCGAGCTGTCCAAACGATATTAAAACATCAATATTCATCATCACAGTACCTCAATTCTCAAAATCGAGCATAATTGCTCACAACACCTCAAATTTCTTGATTCTCATAACTCTACCCCAAACTATAATCTCATTCACAACATCTCAACGTCCTACATTTCCCATGCCAAATTATCTATGCTAATTCACCACATTGTCTAAATTTTCATTTATAGCTCAAAATTCCCAAAATTACCAAAATTGCTAAATATCAACATCACTCCAACTACATTGTAATTTCATCAATCCCTAATCATTTTCCAACTACTTCAACACAATGCCCACAACTATCATTACCAAAATCATCTCAAATATCAAGATCGAGGTTTAAAAATTACCCAAAACTTGTGGAGAGCTTATCTCTTGCCTCGATTCAATCCGTCTTACGATTTCCAAGTATGTTGTTCTCCCTTTGATGAGGAACAACTTTCTTTCTTGCCACAGCCTCTGATTTGGACGGAAATGGGTGCTTTGGATGAGTGAGAAAGCTAGGGCTCGGTGAAAATAGGGGTTGGAAGAGAGAGAAAATAAATTTACAGGAGAAAGTAGGGGTTCCTTATATAGATTGAAGGTAGGAGATCGATCTGGCTCTTGGTGAGATCGATCTGCATTTGAATTTGGGGACGATCTGGGGTAATTTTATGCCTAGGAGATCGATCTGTCGAGGGGTGAGATCGATCTCTTTATGGCTTTATGAGATCGATCTACTCCTTGAGGAGATCGATCTTCTCCCAAACAGAAACGTTTGGAGATCGATCCCTTCCTCATGAGATCGATCTTCTCTCAAACAGAATCATAAGGAGATCGATCCTCTTCCATTGGTGATCGATCTGTTCCTTAAATTCCTCATTCCTTATCGTTTTTAACTCACCAGATCGATCTTTCCTTCCCCAAGATCGATCTGACCTCTTAGTTTCACACTTATGTTAAACACTTACACATAAATCTCCAAATATAATTTTCACAATTCACTTAGCTCAATAAATTACACTTCAAGTTCTTATTACATCTTTAAAATATATCTAAAATTCTCAGATCTCACAAAAAATAAAAACTAAACTAATCTAACTAAGCTACTCTAACACTACTTCTACACTAACACTACTCCTAACTTATATTACATTCCCTACTCCTACTTACATTACTTTTCAATTGCCATCCTTTCCTATTTATATACACACTAGGGGTAAAATTATAATTTTTCCATCCTAGATGAGTTGGCATTATTTGGCCACTTGTCTTCACACTATTGGCTCCTTGAAAAGATATTTCCATGTCATCTGTCTTCTTATCCAATTGGATGTGCTAGGTGGCATGGCTCGTGTTGTCCATGTGGTCCAATCTCAATTTTAGCCCAATTCCAGTATATTTTCTACCGAAATATTCAAAATTCATCCGGATTTAATTTATCTGTAAACATGAGAATTTTAATTAAATAAGGGGATAATTAACAAAATAAATTAGGGATTTAAATAATTAATTAGAATATTAAGCATAAATAATTCTAAAAAAATATAGAATTATCACAGCTCCCACCAATTGCAAAGGTATAAGATTTGTATACACACAAGTATTTTGTATCTATTATAATGTATCACATGGTTACAAATCGAGAATGTAAACAGTGGTATGGGGGATGTTATGTAAAGATATTATTATACAATTGATTTTGTATATCTACACACACCTGGGAGTGTGAATTAAAGTTTTAAATATTCTGCTGTAAAACTTATAAAATTTTAGTAATTGCATCGTCTCACAGCCCAACCGTAGTAGCGTAAGTATGGGTAAAGGGCACCCAAAAGTGGGGTGTGACATAAGGCCTATAGGCTAGCGCTACCACCTGAGCTAGCAGGCGTATGTCTTCCACATCTCTATGTTATAGAAGTACCACTCGGATCCGCCACATGTGATAAGAAATGAGCCATTAGAGCTCAATGAGAACATGACATATGTTGAAGAGCCGATTCGGATATTGGATAGAAAGGAGAAGGTATTGAGATCCAAGATGATCCCCTAGTGAAAGTTCTTTGGTAGAACCACACTACAGAAGAAGCTACGTGGAAGTTAGAGAGTTTGATGCAAGAAAAATATCCTGAGTTATTTACGGACTGATTTGGTTCTAATTTGGAAGACCAAATTTTCTAAGTGGAGGAGAATGTGAGGAATTATAAGACAAATGATTTTAAATCATGCAACTGAGAATGAATTGCAAATGAGAATGAATGAGTATCATGGGTGCATGTAAAGGTTAAATAAAGGCTGAATTGGCCACAAACTAAACGAATAGAACTTAAAGCATCTGGACTATAGATAAGGATTTAAAACATGGAACGATAAAGCATGGATTATGAAATTGTGTATCGATTCTGATTTCCAAGCAAATATACACATGTTCCATAACACGAAAATCATAAGAAATAAGTCTCTATGCGCGAAGTAGGATTGAAATGCAAAATAAGTATTAGAGCAATGGAATGAGAATTCACCTTTGGAAAATCTACAAAAATGCAGTAAAATGGCTACAGATGGGAGGCCAGATCGATCTCCCATTAAGTGCAGATCGATCCCTTGTGCAAAAAAAGGAAATTTCATGTGAAATAGCCAAGGCAAGATCGACCTCCCTATCAAGCAGATCGATCTCCCCAATGACCAGATCGATCTACATTTGCCTCTGCCAAGCCCAGATCAATCCTCCTTTAAGTGTAGATCAATCTTCTTAAGCTACTGCCAAAGAGAGATCGATCGCTTCCCCATTGAACAAATCGATCTCACCTTGTAATGCCTGAACATTTCAAAAGTAAAAACTAAAACCAGATCGATTCCCTACCTAACCAAATCGATCTCCTCACCTTCTTTCTATATAAACCCAATGACAAAAAGCTTTAATCTTCAAGAAACTTGATCTCTCTCCATTTTCATCCAAATACTAAGATTTCTCTCTCTAGGATACCCACCTTTTTTCATAAAGATTTGAGAAAAAGACATTAGAGCAAAGTTGTTTACCTTGGGGAGGAGAACAATATATCTTGAAGTCAACATCCAACTCATTAGATTGAAGGATCTAAGGAGTCTTCCAAACTTGGAAGAGAAGAAAGTCAAGCCAAGTAAGTTTCTAATGCACCAACTCCAAATGTGTTTGCCAAAATGATGCTATGGGTAAATTGGTGTACATTTCAATAGTTGAAACTACCTAGGATATAATGAACCAACAATGACCTAGAAATAGGATGGTGTGAGAAATGAAATATGGTAGAGTTAATGATGAATGTGATATCTTAAGGTGATCATGGTGTTGTGAGTATGATTTTAAGATGGTGGTGTGAAATGAATTGTGAGATTGACCAAATGGTAAAATGTACATATATGGCATTGGTGAAATGTATGAATGAATGAGAGAATTAAGGGTAGAGTATGCATTCCCAAGTGCCTAATAAGTAACTAATGGAGTTACTAGATAAATTGGCTAGAAATGCCATAACAATGGTAAAATGCAATAGTGGGCCAACCTTAACGAAAAAAGACTCAATGAGATATGCTGACTAGTTAATGTCAGAATATGAGTGAGTAACATTAATTCGAGTGATTGGTAAATGTCATGCAGCTCTCGAAGACATGTTCGGAGTAAGTTGAACCCAATCGTGAGAGACGGGAAAGGAAGAGAGTCGCTTCTAAGTAAATTGAGGTAAGGGAATTGTGTGGACTCTTAGAGATATCGGTGCGCATTTTGGGCGCATTATGGTTTCCTAGAATATTTGTGGTAGTAGGAATGAAATGGGTGTTTGAAGGGAAAAGAAAGGGAATTTTAGAAATGTACATGAAAACAAGAGCATGATGCTTTGAAAATCCTTTTTATTTCTTTTTAGCATGTGATTGGTAGATTGGCTAGCATTTTAAATAATTTGCATAAGAAATAACTTGATCTAGTTTTATAACCATGTTTTGCAAGGAATGAGCCACCTACATGAGTTTATAGAAATGAAAACGTGCTAGAGCGTTGCTTACATGAGATTTGACATGGTTATACATGCATTAGTGCTAGAGCAATTGCTCGCACTAGAGTTTTACATGGGTTTTATGACATTGTGCTGGAGCCTAGCTCGCACTAGTTTTCATACGAGTTTTGACATGGTGTTGGAGCATAACTTGCAGTAGTTGTCCAGTATACTTATTGCCATGCTTGAGACTACTCACACATGGTTTTATGACATGTTGGGAGCCGTGCTTGGAGCTTCGGGTAGGTTGTGTGCCACACCGATTAAATAGGCTCGCATGTCCGTATTGAGATGTGGCAGAATATATTGTGATGATATGGGTCCACGGAGTACGTTGTACCATGCAGGTACCATGGGGTACGTTGTACCATGTGTGATATTATATATGCCGTCTTCGAACGATGGATTATGCTATGGATCGAAGGGTTGGACTTGACCCACCTCCCGTATGGAAGTAGATAGAGGTGATACCCTGCACACTAGGATCCATGTAGCCTGGGATCACAAAGGAAATGACCATAGTCCTAGAAGATATTTCCCTTATTATATTGTATGCCTATCTCACATGTCTATTGAAGAATGATAGATCCATGTTTTTGAAATGTGTTTTATGGGTCGGGATAGTCCATGGGAGGGGCCGAATCCTGATGAGTGAATGATTTTGTATTGGCTTGTGTTATGAATTGGAAATGTTTTTTTTAGTGCACGTTGCATGATGATTTACAATGCTTTGACCTTGACTACACATGATGATTTTTCCATGCTAAGCTTTAATAACTGTGTACTGATTTATATAGCATGATTTGCTTTACATGGCATAGACACAAGCATGAGCACACGTTTTGAAATATGAAAATAAATATGTGATTTAAGCATGGCATCACGATCACGTAGATAACACAGTTATCTACCTGTTTGTATGATTGCCTTATTGAGCTCGTGGTTTGCTCACCCCTTTATTTTCCCTCTCTACAGAGCATTTACAGTAGATAGAGAGAGCGACTGAGAATTGAATTTTTGGTGTTCGCTGCATCCCATCACACGAGGTATACACATTTGTATGGTTTTTGTATCTAGATATGTACAAGCACAATAATATCTTTTAATGTAATTTTAGGGATGTAGAGAGTTTGTAAACACTTGATAACTCCGGTTAAGAAATACAAGTGTTTACTTTTAAATGAATTGAAATTTTAAATGATTTGGTTGGATGAGATTGACATCGATACACAGCCCAACTGTTGGTGGTGTAGCTGTTCATAATCAGATAAAGAAAAGGTAAAGATTAATCAATAAATAACGGGTCAAATATTAAATTTAAAAATAGCCAAAATTTGTGGTGGATTTTGGTGGTTTGAGGGTCGTGACACTAGAGTATATTGACTGCCATCCATCCAGTGTTCAGTTGGGAGACTTTTGAATTGGCCTTCAAGACCCAGTATATCCCTCGCGCTGCCCAAAGGAAGATGCAAGCAAATTTTTTGAATCTAGTATAGGGCAGCATGATAGTCGACGAATATGAGAATCGGTTCACTGCCTTGTTGAGATATGATCCGGAGACTGTCAAGGACGAGGAGAGCTGAACAGAACGGTTTGTTTATAGGTGAGACCAGCCATTCGATATAGATTGATGGGGCTCTGTACTACTGAGTTTAATGATGCTCGAATACGGGCACAAGAAGTTGAGAGGGGACTAGAGTTGATATAGTCCTAGTATGAGTCCCGAGTGATAACCAGGGATAAGGGTAAGAGACTTGCAGTTTCCCACGTCGACTTCAGGAGGGGTCCTTTTAAGAGACAAATGGTCGAGGGACCTAAAGGGAGAGTTAATAGACCCAGAGTTCCTCCCATTACTATGGAGACCCCTCAAGGTGCCAGACCCGACACTAAGATCTGCAGAGACTGTGGTCGGTCGCATGAGGGTACTTGTTTTCGGATACTACGAGGATGTTTCAGGTGTGGGGACATCGGTCACAAGGTGAAGGATTGCCCGCAACCATAGAGACCACATCCTCAAGAGCCTCATCGACAACAGGTATAGAGAGTAATCCCCCAGAGACAGGTCACGACTGCTGATAAGGGAAAGAAGTCTGTCATTGAGGGGTGTGTATTTGCTTTGGATAAGGAGACTACAGACAGTTCGTCCGAGCCTATACGAGGTACACTTCTTATCTGTAATCATAAGGCTCATGCATTGTTTGACCAAGGATCAACGTATTCTTTTATTTCAGTACACTTTGCATGTAAATTGAATTTAGAGCCTAAACCCCTAGCTTATATTTTACATGTAAGCACACCCATGCGTGAATCGCAGAGTACTGATATGGTATGTAGAAAGTCTGAAATTAAGGTGGGAGATAAGGTAATGTTAGTAGATCTAGCTTTATTAAATATGTGTGGTTTTGATGTGATTCTAGGGATGGATTGGTTAGCGACCAATAGTGTGAGTCTAGACTGCTACACTAAAACTGTAACTTTCTCCTTACCTGAAAAATTTAGTGTCCGTTGGAATGTTAAGGAATGAAAATGTGTGAAGATTTTTGTGAGAAATCTTATTGATATAATTATGATTTCTTGAAAATGCTGATTAGATTATTGATGTGAAGGTTACATCGTACTCATCTTTGATATCAGTCGAGAACCTCCGAGGATAGAGGACATACCGGTAGTATGCGAGTTTTCAGATGTGTTACCAGATGAGTTATCGGGTTTACCACCGGAGACAGAGCTAGAGTTCACTATCAATTTAGTGCCAGATACCCAGCCAATCTCTAAACCTCCCTATAGGATGGCATTGGTTGAATTGGAAGAGTTAAAGAAATAGTTGCAAGAGCTGCTTGACCAGGGTTTTATTAGACCCAGTGTGTCACCTTGGGGAGCTCCGATTTTGTTTGTGAGGAAGAAGGATGGTAGCCTCAGATTGTGTATAGACTACAGACTGCTGAACAAGGCTACGGTGAAGAACAAATACCCCTTACCAAGGATAGAAGACTTGTTTGATCAGTTGAGAGGGGCTTCTGTATTTTCTAAGATTGTCTTAAGATCGGGATATCACCGGTTAAGAATCAGGAAAGAAGATATTCTGAAAATGGCCTTCAAAACTAGGTATGGCCACTATGAATTCTTAGTGATGCCCTTTGGTTTGACAAATGCCCCTACTACTTTCATGAGTTTGATGAATGAGGTATTTTGAGACTATCTATATTGGTTTGTGATAGTCTTCATTAATGATATCCTTATATATTTTCGGTCCTAAGAGGAACATGCACAACATTTGAGGATTGTGCTTCAGATACTCCGAGACAAGCAGTTGTATGGAAAGCTTAGTAAAAGTGAGTTTTGGTTGGATCAGATAGCTTTCCTTAGCCACATTGTATCTAGGGACGGAGTGTCAGTTGATTCGTCCAAGGTAGAGGCTGTACTTAATTGGGAGAGACCGAGGACAGTTAAAGAAATTCAGAGTTTTCTAAGACATGCAAGATATTACAGTAGGTTTGTTGAGGGATTCTCCAAGATTCCAGCTCCTCTAACTAAGCTTACACACAAGGATGTTCCGTTTCTGTCACGCCCTTCTCCCACACGCAACCTACCAAAATCACCATAAATTTTTTGCATTTCACTTACCTCTTCCTTCTGTCATCACTTAACACTAACTAGTTGGGCTATGATTCGATATTAGTCACCCATTCACGTTCATCCATAACATACATAGAATTAAATATTCTTTTCAATAATATAAACCTCTTACATAAATACAATTATTCGTACATATACATCCCGACCGTACATTAGTTTACATAACTGTGCTTTTACAATGTTCAATACAAAATGTTCGAGTGTGTATACCTCTAGCAAGATGGATATGCAATGGATCAGGGAATATCAGTCCTCAGTCGTGTCCACCTACTGTGGATGCTTTGAAAAGAAGGAAATAATAAGGGGGTGAGCTCACAGCTCAGTAAGAAAATTAGGCACGCAAGTAGATAACTGCACTATCTACAAAATACAATGCTTATGCCTTGAAACCTTTTGTATCTAAAGCATGCATCTCTCTCAAAGCTTTATGCAATATATATATATATAGATACAAAACATCAGTTATAAAACTGGAAATATGCTGGCTTAGCAACCTCAGCATTTTATGCACAATATTACATTTCTCATGTAATTTCACACAAATCACATTTATCATGCCGTTCATTTAAATCAAAATCATATGGCATTCATCATGTTTAAAAACATGGAAATATGGGCCTCACTCATCCCTTGGGTTACCCTTTTCACAATTCACAAACTCACATGTTTATATCATAAAACCATGTGGTAATTCATTCAAGAAATCTCAATATACATAGCATGAAAAGAAAATCGAGATAGGTGACTACATGTTCTGAGTGTATGACCATAACTCATTTTTCGTGATCTCAGGCAACACAGTACTCGGTGTGAAGGGTCTCACAATTGCTGGAGGTGGGTCAAATCTCTACCATCAGCTCTCAACTCAATTGAGGACCTGATCATGGAGCACACCAGATCCCACTGGATCCCGCTCCCATTGCTAATCAATCCTATCATAGTACATCAAGTACTCACGGTACAGTGTACTCCATGTGACATACACGGTATGTAGTACTCCATGAACCCTATCTCAAGGTGGGATGCTCGCCATGAGTTTTAGTCCTCTTACCTTGGATATACCTCATAGTCGGGATGCTCGCCATGAGTCTTAGTCCTCATACCATGGGTTATTTCGATAACCTTTGGCCTTATCTCAAAATATTGCATGTGTGAGCATATATATATGGGTACGACACACAGTCAGCACAGGCTCCCAACACGGCTGTTTCATGCTCTTTTCAAATCCGGCACGTGTGAGTAAAACTCCCAACACGACCATATCAAATAATGTAACTCTAGTGTGAGCAATGCTCCTAGCATTATTTCATATAAAACTCGAGTATGAGCAAAGCTCCCAATACTCTATAATGCATAATATATGAAATATGAGTACGAGCTAAGCTCCCAATACTTTATCATGTAAAAATGAGCATAAGCATAGCTCCCAATACTTTATAATGCATCAATTACAAAACTGAGTACGAGTAACGCTCCCAGTACTCTACATGCATAAATCGCATTAAAATGTAGTATGAGTAAATACTCAAGTACTATGTGATGCATATCTCAAAATATAGTGCCAGTGATCTCTAGCACGTATGGTTTTCACACAAAACCTGATAAATGGCTATTCAAATCACAATTCACCCGAGTAAATTAAATCCGCACTAAAATGTGCATGTTTTCGCATATATTATGAAAACATTAGTCATTCTATCATGTAACCATGCATTTTAGTCACAACATGCTTCTAAGGTATTTTCACCCTATTTTTGGATAAAACACACTTATCCTCATTGATTTCTATCACAACATCATGCCTATTCATGGGAATTCATATAGCATATAATGTCAAAATGCTATTCAAAATATGTGTAGCTACCTCTGCTACTCATGAAATTCCCTTACCTCGGATCACGTTAAGTGACCTCTCTTCCTCGTTTTCGATCACTCAAGCAGTCCGATCAGCTTCTAATGTGATTTTCGAAGCTGTTATACGTATTTACGTTAGTATACCGTATTATACTTGTTTCATTTTCCAAATCTCAATTCCATGCATCATTTTCATTATTCTCTCCCAATATGGTATTATACCATATTTTCCATATAGCTATATTCATTCTTCCTTATTTCCAATTTATGCATTTCATAAGATTAACTTAAAATCTTCCATACATGCATAATCCATCATTAAATTCATACAAACACCATTTTCTCATCATTTTCTCACTTTCATGCCAATATCTAGGTCATGCTCATTTTTCATGATTCTTTCATTTCCAACCATTCATACATATACCAATAAACTCATCAATACACCTAGTTTAACATATATCAACTTGGTGCATTACATCTTACCTAGCTGAGATTTCCTTCCTTTTTCACCAAATTGGTACAAATCCTCCTTGCTCTTGAAATCCTTGATTTCAATCTCTTGTTTCCAAGTATGTTGTTCTCCTCTTTGCCAAGAACAACTTTACTCAACAGAATCTCACTTAAAACTGATTGCAAATTAAAGTTCTCTGGTATTGAAAGGTTAGGTTACACTTTTGCTCTTGAATGGAATAGTTTCTCTCATGAAAACTGAAGTGCAGAAGTCCAGTATTTATAGAATTGTCTCTATGAGATCGATCTGCCCTCCAAATGAGATCAATCTGCCCTGCATTTTTCCTCTCGAAACTGACCTTTCAGACCTAATGAGATCAATCTGCCTCTAAGCATGAGATCGATCTATTCCAGGCAGTAGCTTAAGGAGATCGATCTACTCCAAGGATGAGATCGATCTCTCTAAGTCAGTAGCATTTGGAGATCGATTTAGCCCTTCTGGGGATCGATTCCTTCTACACAGAATACTTAGTAGATCGATCTAGCCCCATTGGAGATCAATCTGCCTTGTTCCATTGCTCAAATAAGAGCATTTTTGGCTTTTCCATATCGATCTTTCCTTCAATGAGATCAATCTGGCATTCATATTTTTTAGATATTGCTTTAGTTTTCTGCAGTAACTCACACAAAACATCCTAAATTTTGCTGCCATAGCCATTTTCTCATCCAACCACCTTTAAAGCTTAAAAATGACATTCATTCATACTTTATATACATTAAAACTTGTGTGCATTCATTGTATAACCAAAGTATACAATACAAAACCAAATGGAAGTACAAAGATTTACGCAACTCATGCAACTTAATTCCATTTTACCACACCACTCAAAACCCAATATATTCACATTCCACTCATGGAAATATCCTTCTTACACTCGTTATACACTTTAAAATTTGTGTGTATTCATTTCACAATCCAATATACACCTTACATAATCAAATGGGAGCTTACAAAAATTAAAGATATTACATATGAATTTAAGGGTCTTACAATCCTCCCCACCTTAAGAAATTTGGTCCTCCAAATTAGAACCAAGTTACTCTACAAATAATTGGGGATATCTCTCTTGCATCAAACTCTCTAGTTCCCAAGTAGCTTCCCTTAAAGTGTGATGCTGGCAGAGAATCTTCACTAAATCGATAGTCTTATTCCTCAAGACTTTCTCCTTTCTATCCAGTATCTGAATCGGTCTCTCTACATATGTCAAATCATCTTTGAGCTCCAATGGCTCATACCGAATCACATGATTTGGATCTGGATGATACTTCCTTAACATCGAAATATGGAAGACATTGTGCACTCCCGATAATTCTGGTGGTAAAGCCAATCTATATGTCTTATCTCCCACTCTGTCCAGTATCTCAAAGGGTCCAATGTAGCGAGGACTCAATTTACCTCTCTTCCCAAATCTCGCTATACCCTTGGATGGAGAAACCTTTAGAAATACTGATTCACAAACTGCGAATTCAAGTGGTCTTCGTCTCTTATCAGCATTACTTTTCTCTCTACTCTGAGCTGTCCTCAATCTCTCAACAATCAACCCGACATCCTCAGAGGCTTGTGTAACCAAGTTAGGAGCAAATATTTTCCTGTCACCCACTTCTTCCCAACTGATAGGAGAGCGACATCTATGGCCATACAAAGCCTCATACGGTGCCATCCTGATACTCGCATGATAACTGTTGTTGTAGGCGAATTCAGCTAGTGGCAAATGATCATCCCAAGAGCCTCTAAACTCCAGCTCACACTCTCTCACCATATCCTCCAGAGTCTATATAGTCCTCTCTGACTGACCATCTGTCTGAGGATGAAAAGCGGTGCTCAAACTCAATTGGATTCCCATGGCTTCCTAAAAATGTTCCCAAAAGTGGGAAGTGAAGCGGGAATCCCTATCCGAAACAATGCTCACTAGAATACCATGTAACCTCACTACCTTGTTTACATACAGTTCTGCCAATGAACTCAGAGTATCGATAGCTCTCATAGCTAAAAAGTAGGTTGACTTCGTCAGTCTATCAACTATCACCTATATAGCATCGTGATTCCTCCAAGTCCTCGGTAAACCCATCACAAAATCCATGGTGATATGCTCCCATTTCCATGTCGGTATAGGTAGAGACTCCAATAACCTTGTAGGTTTCTAATGCTCTTGTCACGGCCCATTTTATCCTTTTAACTGAAAATCGCTGTAAATTTCTCGTATTTTTCCTTTCCTTACCCGATCGTGAACTCACCATTACACAGTTGGGCTATGAGTCAATAATAAACATCACTCCACATTCATTCTCAATTAAATCAAAAGAAGTGTCATTCATTGAAAATTAAGTTATACATGACACATTTCTAACTTTTACATCCCCCACATTACATTACAAAATAACTATTGTGCCTTTACATGTTTAGATACAAAAAGAATCCCTGTGTGTATACCTTTTGACAATGGAAGTAGCGGATGTCCAAAATAAAACGCCTCAGTCCTCACTGGGCTACTATATACGCTCTGTAGAGGGGGAAAGTAGAGAGGGATGAGCAACCACATGCTCAGTAAGGTAATAATGCAAGCATGATATATAACTACTCTATCTACATGCTGATAGTGTTATGCATAAATCATTATAATCGGAGCATGAGGAAATAAAACTATGCCATATGAGTATTCATATATCATGTATGGAAAATCATGTAAACATGCATAAAACATGGAAATATCAATATGTAAAATCATTTCATGATCAATCTCATTCAAAACTCATTACAAAAGGGAAATTCATTTAAGAAACATCCTTTTTAAATCCATTTCTTACGCAAAACATCTCACAAGAATTATCACTTTTCAAAACACATCAATCTCATTACAAATCTCTTTAAATCACAAATCCCTCAAGGCTCAACCCCTCCCTCGGGTCTACCCTGGACAAAAACAATCACACTCATGTATAAAAACCATGTGGTACTACGTAATATCATATGAGATAGGTCACTATATCTCAATGGACTATGTTGGCCAACTATGTCATAAATCATCCCAGACCACACGCATCCAAGTGTGCGGGGCATCATACTGGTATGAAGGTGGGTTAGTTCTTCGTCATACTTTCTCATTACATAACCACTATGCGATATATTATACTCCATGTGATATACACGGCACAAAGTACTCCGCAAACCCATACCATGGTTTGGGGTGCCAGCCGTAGGTCTTATCTACCCCATACTAAATGTAACCTCCATTGTCTCAAGTGCACGTGGAGCTTTCCTCATCCATGTAAGAGAGCCGCCCTGCCGAACAGAGCCTCCCCGTTGACTCTGGGTTGAGGATGTTGTGCTTGAGGGTCTTACCGTAAGAGAGCCTCCCCGTCCTCTCTGGCTTGAAGGTGTAAGGCTTGAGGATCTTACCAACTTCCACGGTATCATACGTACCACAGTGTGAAAACTTGTGCAAGCTAAACTCTGGCACAGTTCATGCATCATAATTAAGCCACCTCATACAAGCAACGTTCTAGTACGACATTTATGCATAAAACATGAGAAAAACCACGTACGAGCATAGTTCCAGTACGATTATATGCATAAGAAAACCACTCAAAATTCACGAACGAGCAGAAGCTCCAGTACGGTTTATAAAACATCATCACAAATCAAATTAAGGTGCGAGCTAAGCTCCAGCACTAATCATACAAGAGAAAGAATAAAAATCTAGCGCGAGCGAGGCTCCAGCACGATTCAATGTACATAATATGATAGGTGGCTCAATAAACAACCAATCATTCTCAAACCATGCTTAGCACCTCACATGTGCTATTTCACAAAATCATTCAAATACTAGCTAGCCTATCTGTTGATTTGCTTAAAACAAAGCCATGTGTTTCTCAAAACATCAAAACATGTGATTTATGCATTTATTAGCCTTACTATCCCCTTTTCAAGAAATCGAATAATAAACCAAATTGTATACATACTCGTAGCTATTCGCATACATCATCAATCATTTTCTCAAACAGTCATTCATTTCATAAACACCCTATATTCACCCACGAGTTCAAAGTACGAACAACTATCTCTATATACTTACAAAATTCCATCACCTGGAAATCGCGTCGCGAGATTCCACTTCCTTAAAGCTGCGTACTTGTCCGATTCGATTTGTCTCCAACGATCTCTTCGAAACTGCTCAAAGTTGTATATCACATCGATTTAGTCTATACAACACAATTCATGTGTTTGGTATAGTCAATTCAACCTATAGCCTTTACTAATCCTTATTGATTCCTTTTAGGCCTATTGATTCATACCAGATCGATATTAAATCGACATTAAGCTCATAGTGTTCATATCTCATCAATTTCTTTACTATGGCATTTTATCAAACATCTCACATACTCATTTCCATAAATCCTCTAAACTCATAAAGTGGCTTCATTTAACCACTACAAATCATTCATAGTACTTCAAAAACAACTTATCATAATCCATAAACCACCAACTTATCAAAATCACACTTTCTCACACTAGATTCATTCCATTTTCTAGGTTACACTAGTTCCACCACATCCTAAGTAGTTTTATCCATCAATACACATGCAAATCGACTCCGAAACCATTAAATAGACAATGTACTTGGGCTGAAGTATTAGAAACTTACTAAATCTAGCTTCTCTTCTTGCTCCAAAGAAAAATACACCTTGCTCCTTCAATCCAACAAATGGGGTTTTAAATCTAAGGTAGGTTGTTCTTCTCTTTGATAGGAAAAACTTTGTATCTAATAAGCTTTCTCAAATCTTACTGGAAAATGGGTGGCTTTTAGGAAGAGAAATCTAGGTTTTAGGTTGAAATGGAAGACAGAGATTGTTTCCCAAAATCTACAGATTTCACTGCTCCTATTTATAGAAATTGCTTGATAAGATCGATCTGTCGAAGCATGAGATCGATCTGATCCTCTTAAATCCCTCATTTTCACACCAATTTGAATGCATGAGATCGATCTGTCTAGGGTTTGAGATCGATCTGTCCCTGGCAGTAGCTTAAAGAGATTGATCTGCTTCCAAAGAGGATCGATCTGCTCCAACCCGAGAGCTAAGGAAATCGATCTGTTTGCATCAAAATCGATCTTCTCATTATAGAATGTTTAGCAAATCGATATGGCTCTATTGGAGATCGATCTATCTTGTTCTATTGCTCAATAAGAGCATTTTTAGCTCTTCTAGATCGATCTCTCATCCTATGAGATCGATCTGGCATTCATACTTCCCAGATTTTGCTGCAGTCTTTTGTAGTAACTTACACCAAACATCCTTAATTTGCTGCCATAGTCATTTTCTCATCCAACCACCTTGAAGACTTGAAAATGGCATCCATTCATACTTAATACACATTAAAACTTGTATGCATTCATTGTATAACCAAAAGTGTTCAATACAAAACCAAGTGGAAGTACGAAGCTTTATGCAACTCATGCAACTTCATTCCGTTTGCTGCACTACTCATTTTGAGTTCCAATCACATACAAAAGTCCATTTCTTCATATTCATACATAATGAAACTTGTACGTACATCACAAACTCTTATTACAAGTGTGTACATTGAATTAATGGATTTACGTCACTTATGCTTTACATTACAAATACATATGTATTACTTATGAATTCATAAGGCAGCTCTACCTTCACTTGCTGACATACGAGATATCTCGCAATAAAATCTGCCATATCTCTCTTCATACCTTACCACCAGTACACTTTTCAGAGATTCTGATATATCTTGTTACTCCCCGGATGTAGCGTGTACCTCAATGAATGAGCTTCCGTCAATATCAATCTCCTAAGTTCTGGGTACTCAGGAAAACACAATCTGCCTCTGAACCTCAGAAGTCCATAAGAACTTATCTCAAAATCAGTCACTTTTCCCTTCTGTATCTAACTACTCATGTCAATGTAATACAGATCAGTCTGTTGAGCCTGTCTGATCCTGTTCAACAGATCCGGCTCCAAGCGTAGACTAATAATCATACAGTCTGTATTCATGTCAAAATGCACAACTCCAAAATTGAGGCTAGCAAACTGCTCTAGCAACTCATGTTCCCTGACCATCATATACGATAGCATCCTAAGGCTCTTCCTGCTCAAAGCATTCGTTACAATGTTAGCCTTACCTGGATGATACAGTATTTCACAACATTCATAGTCCTTTAGAAGCTCTAGCCATCTTCTCTGTCTCATATTCAATTCTTTTTATGAGAACAGATACTTAATGCTCTTGCGATCGGTAAAGATCTGGAATTTCTCTCAATACAAGTAGTGATGCCATACCTTTAACACAAACACTACTACAGCTAACTCCAAATCATGGGTCGGATAGTTATTCTTGTGATCCTTCAGCTATCTGGATCCATAAGTAACTACCTTCCCATCCTGCATCAATACACAGCCCAGTCCCTGATACGAAGCATCAGTACACATTGAAAATCCTCCTGAGCTGGTAGGGATAGTGAGAATCGAAGCAGTAGTCAATCGACTCTTTAACTCCTAAAGACTCTTCTCATAATCTTCATCCCATACAAATGCTACACCCTTCTGAGTCAGATATGTCAACGGAGAAGCTAACTTCGAAAATCCTTCTACGAATCTCCGATAATATCCTGTTAAACCCAAGAAACTCCTGATCTTGGTGACTGTCTTCGACTGTTCCCATTAAACTACCACCTTAATCTTGGATGGATTCACTGTTACACCATCCTTAGACACAACGTGTCCCAAAAATAAGATTTGTGACAACCAAAAATCACACTTGCTAAGTTTAGCATATAACTTTGCTCTCGTAGGGTCTACAATACAATCTTGAGGTGCTTCTCATGCTCTTCCTCAGATTTAGAATATACCAAAATGTCATCTATGAAGACGATGACAAATTGATCCAAATATGGCTTGAACACATCGTTCATCAAAGCTATGAAAACTGTGGGAGCATTCGTCAATCCGAATGGCATAACCAAAAATTGGTAGTAGCCATATCGGTCCTAAATGCTGTCTTGGGCACATCTCCACACCTAACTCTCAGCTGATGATACCCAGATCTCAAATCAATATTAGAAAAGACCTGCGCTACCCGAAGCTGATCCAACAAATCATCAATACATGGAAGGGGATATTTATTCTTAATGCTTGCCTTATTCAACAATTTGTAATCTATACACAATCAGAGGCTTACATCCTTCTTCTTGACAAATAAAATCGGTGCACCCCAAGGTGAAACACTCGGTCTGATGAAACCCTTATCCAATAACTTCTGTAATTGTTTCTTGAGCTCTTCCAACTCAACTAAGGCCATATGATACAGTGGTTTTGATATAGGTTCAGTAACAGGCACTAAGCCTATACAGAACTTCATCTCTCTGTCTGGTAGGAACCCTAGAAATTCATTCGAAAAGATATCTGGGAATTCATTAACCACAGGAATATCTTTCAACTCTGGATGTACCTTATCTGTATCAAACACGTATGTAATAAAACCTTCAACATATTCATTTTCCAATCAGCATAATGCATCATCAATTGCAATCGTAACTATTATCTTTATTTCTTTTCATCAAGTTTTACAACATATTTTTTAGGGTTAGGAAACATAACTGTCTTAGCGTAACAATCTAAAACAGCATGGTTTACTGATAACCAATCCATTCCTAAGATTACATCAATATCACTCATACTTAACAATATTAGATTAGCTGTCATGTCCTTTTCCCCTACTTTTAGCTTACAATCATTTAACACATACTCTACTAGCTGACTATTATCCATGGGCGTACTAATTAGCATCATCTTACTCAAAGGTGTACGCTCTACATGCTTTGCTATCTTATATGCAAATGAAGGCGATATAAATGAATGTGTGGTACCAGGATCAATTAAAACATGTGCTTTAAAATCATATATTAGGATGTTACCTCTAATCACATTTGACGAAGCATCGGCTGTCCCCTGGTCCAAGGCATGTACTCGCCCTCTTTCATTAACCTGCTTCCCTTTTTCCTCTGTTGTTGCTCTCCTTTGCGGAGCAGACATATCAGCTGGAGCTCTCTCAGGCTCCTTACCATTTTGTGGGGTAATATCTATCACCTCTTGGCACACCCTGGCCATGTGTCCTGGCTTCCCACATCTGAAGCATATACCACTAGAAACAGGATTAGGTCTACCTCCATCAAATCTACCACATCTACTGCACTGCTCTATGGTAGGCCTCGATCCTCTAATCACAACTCCTATAGCTAGAACTATAGTCAGGTATAAAGGATATGTAACAATCCTCTCTTGTACTTCCTCGATCTTTGGCCTCTTACCGAAGAGTCTCCTTCCTCATCGATATCCGAAACCTCGAGTACTGTCACTCATCGGCCTCTTCCCGTCTCTACCCTTTTCGACTGTTTTGAACTCTGAGACATTCCTCTCATAATCTTGTTCACAGAGTTGTACCCTACGCACTGCCTCATCATAGGTACAGATATCTAATGGAACCAATTTAGATCGCAACACTGGCCTCAATACATCGATAAACTTTCAGACCTTCCTAGTCTCGCTACTCATGGTGTTAGGGTCATATCTCCCCAGAGATAAATATCTGGTCTCATACTCATCCACTGAATGACTCTCCTGACTCAACCCCAAGAACTCGGCCTGCAGCCTCCACTGAGTCGTATTTAGAACAAATTACCTTCTAAAGGCATCCAGAAATATCTCCGAACTAATCTCTGTATGTTGGGCTCTCAATATGGGTTGGGTGGACTTCCACCAATACTCTGTCGTCCCTTTCAGTAGGAACGTAGCAAATGCGACCATCTCGAAAGTCGTACACTCAAAGAATCCCTACAACTTCTCCATTTCTCCTATCCATTCATTCGTTAACACTGGGTCATTAATCCCACAAAAAATTAGAGGTCCAAGTTTCTGAAATTGTCGGAGTCTATCAAAATCATAACCATACATCAATCCACTACTACCCAAAACTGGTGGAGGTGTAGGTGTATCAGGTGCAAATGCCTCTCTAGGTGCAGTTTCTGCATCCTGTCCATGTCCTCCTGGCATACTCTGTGCTAATATCTCCACTATGGTCTCCAGGCGATGCTCTAGTATCTTGAAACTTGCCTCGGTACTCTCCGGTACCTCAGTCGGACCAATAGTCTCATCTTAGGTCTCTGGTCTACCTCTACGACCTCGAGCCCTATCTCTAGCCCCTCTACCACGACGAGTAATAACCATAATTATTAAATCCCTACATTTATAATCATTAATTAGTCTGATTTCCATCTCGTATACATAATCGTAACTTAAGCATAGTACTGTGGGGATGTATATTTTCCTAATTACTAATATTGATTCACATTAGACCAATATTGCTCTGATACCATTTCTGTCACGCCCTTCTCCCACATGCGACCTTCCAAAATCACAATATATTTTTTGCATTTCACTTACCTCTTCCGCCTGTCATCACTCCACACAAAATAGTTGGATTGTGATTCGATATTAGTCATTCATTCACGTTCATCCATAACAAACATAGAATTATATATTCTTTTCGATAATATAAACCTCGTACATAAATACAATTATTTGTACATATACATCCCGATCGTACATTAGTTTACATAACTGTGCTTTTACAATGTTTAGTACAAAATGCTTGAGTGTGTATACCTTCAGCAAGATAGATATGCAGCGGATCAGGGAATATCAGTCCTCAGCCATGTCCACCTACTGTGGATGCTCTAAAAAGAGGGAAATAATAAGGGGGTGAGCTCACAGCTCAGTAATAAAATCAGGCAAGCAAGTAGATAACCGCATTATCTATAAAATACAATGCTTATGCCTTGAAACCTTTTCCTTACCCAATTGTATCTAAAGCATGCATATCTCTCAAAGCTTTATGCAATATATATAGATACAAAACATCAGTTATAAAACTAGAAATATGTTGGTTTAGCAACCTCAGTACTTTATGCACAATATTGCATTTCTCATGTAATTTCACACAAATCACATTTATCATGCCATTCATTTAAATCAAAATCATATAGCATTCATCATGTTTAAAAACATGGAAATATGGGCCTCACCCATCCCTCGGGTTACCCTTTTCACAATTCACAAACTCACATGTTTATATGATAAAACCATGTTGTAATTTATTCAAGAAATCTCAATATACATAGCATGAAAAGAAAATCGAGATAGGCGACTACATGTTCTGAGTGTATGATCATAACTCATTTTTCGTGATCCCAGGCAACACAGTACTTGGTGTGCAAGGCCTCACAATTGTTATAACATGAGGTGGGTCAAATCTCTACCATCAACTCTCAACTCAACTAAGGGCCTGATCCCGGAGCACACTAGATCCCACTAGATCCCTCTCCCACTGCCAATCTGTAAGACCCCGTATATGTATGGTGGTAATATGTATAATTGGATCAAATAATATGAATGAACTTGTAATGTAAAGTATGATTGATGTAAGTCCATGGATTCAATGTATGTATGTGTATATGAATTGTAACGTACATACAAGTTTCATTGAGTACGAATATGAAGAAATGAGTTCTGGCAAGTGATGGATGTGATTGAAACTCAAAATGGGTAGTGTGGTAAAATGGAATGGAGTTATGTTTCCATTTGGTTTTATGTAGCATACCTTTGAACATACAATGAATGCACACAAGTTTCAATGTGCATAAGGTATGAATGGATGCCATCTTCAAGTTATAAAGGTGGATGGATGAGAAAATAGCCATGGCAATAGATTAAGGATGTGTTGGTATGAGTTGTAGCAAGGAAACTGCAGGAAATCTGGAAAACATGAGGGCCAGATCGATCTCATAGGATGAGAGATCGATCTGGAAGAGCCAGAATGCTCTTATTTGGGCGAAAGAATAGAGCAGATCGATCTTCAATGGAGCCAGATCGATCTCCTTAGCTCTCTGTTTGGGACCAGATCGATCTCATGCTTTGACAGATCGATCTCATGCTTCAACAGATCGATCTCATGCTTCGACAGATCGATCTCAAGCTTAAAAATACCGTGAAAAAGAGGGACTTTAAGGGACCAGATCGATCTCCTCTTGGACCAGATCGATCTCCCCAAGCTATTTCTATATAAGGAGGGCTGAAAATCTGGAAATCTCAGAAAAACACTTAACTTTACAATCTCAGCCCAAAAACCTAACTTTCCCTTTCTAAAATCAGCCATTTTCAGTGAGATTTGAAGAGAGATCATTAGAGGCAAAGTTGTTCCTATCAAAGAGAAGAACAATATAGTGAGAGGGCATTTTCCCACTTCTGAAATTGAAGGAGTTAAGGGCATTTTCATTTGGAGCAAGAAGAAAAATCATATTGGTAAGATTCTAACACTCCAATCCAAATGCATTCGCTATTTAATTGATTTTGGAGTTGGTTGGTATGAGTATTGATGGATAAACTACCTAGGAATGTAGTGAAATTGGTGTGACCTAGAAATCTAAAATGGGTATAATGTGAGAATATGTGGGATTGAATGAGTTTGTGATCTATGGCATGCTAAAGTTGTTATTGGGGTAATGTTTATGATTTTAGATGGTTAGATGGAATTACATAGTGAGTTGGAGGAATTATGGAAATGGGTATGTATAGGATTGATAAATGCCATAGTGAGGGGATTCATGAAATATGAACACTATGAGCTTTATGTCGATTTGATATCGATTTTGAATAAGATAATAGGCCTAAGAAGATCCATAGACTCGAGCTATGGGTAAAGTAATGAAACGAGGCCAAATAAGCTTTAATAGAGGCTATAGATTAAATTGACTATAGCAAACACAAGGGTTGCATTATATGGATCGAATATAATGCAGGATACGATTTTATGCAGTCCCGAAGAATTCATTGAAGACGAATCGAACCGTACGAGTAAGCAGCTTAAGGAAGTGGAATCACGCATTGCGATTCCAGGTAAGGGAATTTTGTGAGTATATAGAGGTAGCTGCTCGTACTTTGAACTTGTGGGTGAATATTGGGTGTTTATGAAATGCATGGTTGCTCAAATAAATGTTGATGGTATTCGTGAATGATGATGAGTATATGCGTGATTTTGGATTTGAAGTGGATTTTATGAAATGGGATAGTAAGGCTAATAATTGCATAAATCTAATGTTTTGATGTTTTTCAAAATGAAATTGCTTGGTTTTAAGCAAGCTAGTAGATGGGTCGGCTAGTATTGTATGGTTGTTGTGGAAAAGCATTTGTGAGTGCTAAACCCGATTTTTGGGATTGTTTTATTGTGTATGAGCCGCCTATCGTATCTGTATGACATAAATCGCGCTAGAGCTTCGCTCGCGCTGGATTTCAATGTTTTCATTTGTATGAAACGTGCTGGAGCTTAGCTCGCACCTTGATTGGAAATTATGTTGATGTTTATAAACCGTACTGGAGCTTTTGCTCGTTCGTAGATTTTGAGTGGTTGTCTTATGAATATAACCGTACTAGAGCTATGCTCGTACGCGTCTCTTTACGAGAGGATGCATGAGTCGTGCTAGAGATTTGCTCGCACAAGTTTGCACATGGTGATAAGCATAAGGTTGTGAAAGTTGGTAAAATCCTTAAGCCTTACATCCTTAAGCCTTACATCCTTAAGCTAACATCCTTAAGCCCAGAAAGGCGGGGAGGCTCTGTTAGGCGGGGAGGCTCTGTTTGGTGGGGAGGCTCCTTACGGTGGGATCCTTAAGCCAACATCCTTAAGTCCAAAGAGGCGGGGAGGCTCTGTTAGACAGGGAGGCTCTCCTACATGGGTACGGTAAAGGTAAGATCCTTAAGCCCTACATCCTTAAGCTAACATCCTTAAGCCAACATCCTTAAGCCCAAAGAGGCGGGGAGGCTCTGTTAGGCGGGGAGGCTCTGTTAAGCGGGGAGGCTCTGTTCGGTGGGGAGGCTCTCTTACGGAAAGGATCCTTAAGCCCTACATCCTTAAGCTAACATCCTTAAGCCAACATCCTTAAGCCCAAAGAGGCGGGGAGGCTCTATTAGGCGGGGAGGCTCTGTTAAGCGGGGAGGCTCTGTTCGGCAGGGAGGCTCTCCTTCATGGAATATGGAAAACTCTTAGTATGGGGTAGATAAGACCTAGGAATGGCACCCCCAATCACGATATGAGTTGCGGAGTACGCTGTACCGTGTCTATCACATGGAGTACGATGTACCGCATGATGGTTATGTGATGAGAAAGCCTGGCGAGGGATAATCCATCTTCGTGCCAGTATGATACCCCGCACACTTGGATGCGTGTGGTCTGGGATGATTTATGATGTAATGGTTCACATAGGCACTTTTGATATAGTGACCTAGATTTATACACATGCGTGAATTGTGAAATGAAAATGTGGTTGTGATTGTGAGTTGATTTGGTGGTGTTTATGATGTTGGTTAAAAAAGGAGGTTTCTTAATGAATTACCCTTTTTATGAAATTAAATGAGATCGAGCATGAGATGATTTATACATGATGATTTCTACCATGTTTTATATGCCAATGCACATGATTTTGATACATGATATATATGTATATTCACATGGCATAGTTTTATTCCTCATGCTCCTACTATAAATGATTTATGCATAACACTATCAGCATGTAGATAGAGTAGTTATCTATCATGCTTGCATTATTGCCTTACTGAGCGTGTGGTTGCTCATCCCACTCTATTTTTCCCCCCTACAGAGCGTGCATAGTAGCCCAGTGAGGACTGAGGCGTGTTATTTTGGACTCCGCTGCATCTCCATCACTAAGAGGTATATACACAGTGATTCTTTTTGTATCTAAACAATGTAAAAGCACAGTATTCTTTTGAGCTGTAATTATGGGGGATGTAGATGTCAGTAAAACATGTATTCGTATAAGTACACGATTAAATGCAAATGTATGACATCGTTTTAATTAATTGAGAATGAATGAGATGTGGTGTTTATTATTGACTCACAGCCCAACAGTGTGTGGTGAGTTTAGTTCACGACCGGGTGAGGTCACAGTAAAACGCAAAAAATTTTCAGTGATTTTCGATTAAAGAGAATGGAATTGGGTCGTGACAGAGATTGGTATCAGAGCTGTGTTGGCCTGATGTGAGTCATTAATATAACGTAGGAAAGTACATCCCCATAGCAATGTGCTTTTGTTTAGATATAACTGTGTATACCATGATGGATTGAGTTTAATGAATTATTATAATACAGGAAGTTAGGCACTATGCCAGTTACACGCCAAGGTAGAGGGGTGAAAGCGCGTGCTAGAGGCCGTAGAGGTAGGCCTGAGAGCCGTACGGAGCCACAGACTGAGCAGGCTCCACAGAACCCTGCTGAGAGAGCGGAGGATACTGAGGCTCGCTTCGCTAGGTTAGAGTGGAGTATCGAGAGTTTGGTGGAGATAGTCACGCAGGCCTTGGGCGCCGGTGACAGACGAGGTCCCGCGGCACAGCCTACTACTGAACAGGCAGCTGCAGAGGCGGAGAGACCTCAGACTGCTGAGACAGCTACAGTTACACCACCTCCAGCTCAGGATATAGCTTCTCCTATCGCTCCACAGCAGAGCGGTAGTGATTTGGGTTATGACTGCGACTTGAGCAGGTTGCGAGAGTTTCAAGCGCTAAAACCCCCAGTGTTTAGAGGGGTGAAGGACCCAGTAATTACGGAGGATTGGGTGTATGAGATGGAGAAACTGTATAGGTTTTTTCGATGCACTTCAAGTGAGAAGGTAGCCTTTGCCGTGTTTATGTTGAAAGGCGAGGTCGAGCATTGGTGGAGGTCCACCGAGGTTATTTTGAGGACCAGACACTCTGAGATCTCGTGGGAGATATTTCTAGAGGCCTTCAGGAGACAGTATATTCTAGCTACCGCACAGAGGAAATTGCGGATGAAATTTATGAATTTGGTTCAGGGGAACCGAACTGTGGACGAGTATGAGTCCAAGTTTATGTCATTGGGAAGATATGACCCTGACATGATGGGTAGTGAGACCCGAAAGATTCAGAAGTTCATGGATGGATTGAGATTGGCCATCCGGACTAAGCTAGCTCCCTTTGACATCTTAACTTATGAGGAGGCTGTACATAAGGCTCAGTTATGTGAGCAAGACTTCGAGCGAAATGCCTCCGAGCTTGGGAGAGTCAGTGTTAGGAAGGACAGAGACCGGAAGAGATCCGGGTTTGGAAGAGTGGCCAAGAGAGATGGCCAAAGATTTTTCGAGAAGAGGCCAAAGATTGAGGGGGTGCAGGAGAGAGCTGCTAGACCTCCCGTATACCCAGCCTTGACTGCGCCAAGGGGTATGACTATTGGAGGATCATGACCTACTACTGATCAGTGTAGGAGATGTGGGAGATTTCACGAGAATAGACCCTGTCTGATGACCCCTATGGTGTGTTTTAGATGCGAGAGACCAGGACATATAGCTAAGTATTTTCCCGAGAAGATGGAGATTGCCCCACAGAAGGGCAAGGAGCCTGAGGGAGCTCCAGTTGAGACAGCAGCCCCGAGGAGGAGGGCTACAGCTGAGGAAAAAGGGAAATAGGCTGCGGGTGTGAGCAGAGGAAGAGTACATGCACTGGACCAGGACACTGCAGACGCATCGACGGATGTGATTAAAGGTACCATCCGAATCTTTGATTTAGAAGCATTGGTATTATTTGATCCTGGTGCCGCGCATTCTTTCATATCACCTCCCTTTGCACATAAATTTTTGAAATATGTGAAACCAACATTGTTGGATAAAATGTTGATGATTTCCACACCCATGAATGATAGTCAATTGACTGAGCATGTATTAGGAATTGTAAGTTAAAGATAGAGGGGAAGGAAATGATAGCCAATCTGATTTTATTGAATATGAATGATTTTGATGTAATTTTGAGAATGGATTGGTTGGCTACCAATCGTGTTGTGATGGATTGTCATGCCAAAACATTGATGTTTTCAGGATTAGACAACCTTATTGTAAATTTTGATGAAAAGAAATGATATGAAACTTGTATGATTGTTGTAAATCAAGGAGTATGATTTTAAATTGCATATTGCTTAGGAGATAAATTATTGTTTATGATAAATGTTGAATTTGGAGTAATGGTTTATGTTACTAACGATGGAGAGGATAATGTGAAGGGTTCATTGCATATGTGGTCGATATAGATGAGGCACACCCGGAATTGAGGGACATACCCGTAATTACGGATTACCCTGATGTCTTTTCGGATGAATTACCAGGACTACCACCTGAAAGGGAAATGGAATTTTGCATTGAGTTAGTGCCTGGTACAGAGCCGATATCGAAACCACCCTATAGAATGGCTCCGATAGAATTGGAAGAGCTGAAGAAACAGCTGCAAGAGTTGCTGGAGAAGGGGTTTATTAGACCGAGTGTCTCACCTTGGGGAGCACCAGTTCTATTTGTAAGGAAGAAGGATGGAAGCCTCCGACTGTGTATAGATTACCGGTTGTTGAATAAGGCCACCATTAAGAACAAGTACCCCCTTCCAAGAATCAATGATTTGTTGGATCAGCTCCAGGGAGCCGAAGTATTTTTTAAGATAGATCTGTGGTCAGGGTATCATCAATTGAGGATCAGGAGTGGAGATGTACCCAAGACAGCATTTCGTACCCGTTATGGCCACTACGAGTTTTTGGTGATGCCATTCGGATTGACGAATGCTCCCGCAGTATTTATGGCATTGATGAATGATATATTCAAGCCATACCTGGACAAGTTTGTGATTGTTTTCATAAATGATATTTTGGTGTACTCTAAGTCCAGGGAAGATCATGAGGAGCACTTGAGGATAGTTCTGCAGACCCTCCGAGAGAGAGAATTGTATGCCAAACTCAGCAAGTGTAACTTTTGGTTGGAACAGATCTCATTTCTGGGGCATGTTGTGTCAAAGGATGGGGTATCGGTGGATCCATCCAAGATAGAGGCAGTTATACAGTGGGAACAGCCCAAGACAGTAACTGAGATCAGAAGTTTCCTGGGATTGGCAGGATATTATCGGAGATTTGTAGAGGGTTTCTCCAGACTAGCTGCTCCGTTGACACGCCTCACGCGTAAGGATGTTAAGTTTACATGGGATGAGGCATGTGAGAGGAGTTTTGAGGAGCTCAAGCGTCGATTGACGACTGCTCCAGTTCTCACCATTCCTACCAGCTCAGTAGGATTCTCGGTGTATACGGATGCATCACACTAGGGACTGGGCTGTGTGCTTATGCAGGATGGGAAGGTAGTTGCCTATGGATCTAGACAGTTGAAAGATCATGAGAGGAACTACCCGACACATGATTTGGAGTTGGCGGCCGTAGTATTTTCTTTGAAAATATGGCGCCACTATCTCTATGGTGAGAAATTTCAGGTGTTCACAGATCATAAGAGCCTTAAGTACCTGTTCTCGCAGAAAGAGCTGAATATGAGACAGAGGAGATGGCTCGAACTCCTGAAGGACTATGATTGTGAAATCATGTACCACCCGGGTAAGGCAAATGTAGTTGCCGATGCTTTGAGTAGAAAGAACCTTGGGTTGGTGTCTTATATGATGGTACGGGAACATGAATTGTTATAACACTTTGCAAACCTCAGTTTAGATGTAACCCCACCTGGATCTGAGAGACTTGAGATCATGGCTAGTTTGAGACTAGAGCCAGAGTTGATTGGCCGTATTCGGCAAGCCCAGCAGAGCGATCGACGGTGTATCGATTGGCTGAGGCAGTTATAGACAGGTGTGGGTATTGATTTTGAGCAGAGTGCTGACGGCTTATTGAGGTTCAGAGGCAGAGTATGCGTTCCCAGGGATCCTGAGATCAGGAGAATGATTTTATCAGAGGCTCACTCATCAAAGTATACGATACATCCGGGAAGTACCAAGATGTATCAAAACCTTCGGAAGGTTTATTGGTGGTCTGGAATGAAGAGAGACATTGCTGAATATGTCGCTAAGTGTCTCGTTTGTCAGCGAGTGAAGGTAGAGCATCAGAAGCCTGCAGGATTATTACAGCCTCTACCGATACCGACATGGAAGTGGGAGCATGTCACCATGGATTTTGTGATGGGGTTGCCGAGGACCCGTAGAGGTCATGATGCCATATGGGTTATTGTGGACCGGTTGACTAAGTCCGCCCATTTCTTGGCTATGAGAGCTACCGATACACTGAGTCAGTTGGCGAACCTGTATATTCGAGAGATAGAACGGCTACATGGTGTACCAGTGAGCATTGTTTCTGATAGGGATGCCCGCTTCACTTCCCATTTTTGGGAACATTTTCAGGAAGCGCTGGGGACCCGATTGAGTTTTAGCACCGCTTTTCATCCTCAGACAGATGGGCAGTCGGAGAGGACTATACAGACCCTCGAGGATATGTTGAGAGCGTGTGTGCTGGATTTTAGAGGCTCCTGGGATGACCACCTGCAGTTAACCGAGTTCGCTTATAATAATAGCTATCATGCTAGTATCGGGATGGCACCCTATGAGGCATTATACGGGCATAGATACCGTTCCCCTATTGGATGGGAAGAGGTTGGTGACAGACAGATTTTTGCTCCGGACTTAGTGCAGCAGGCATCTGAGGACGTCCAGTTGATATGTGAGAGATTACGGACAGCTCAGAGCCTACAAAAGAGTTATGCTGACAAGCGACGAAGACCACTGGAGTTTGATGAGGGTGAGTCGGTGTTTCTGAGGGTATCACCATCGAAGGGTATTATGAGATTTGGTAAGAAGGGCAAGCTGAGCCCTAGATATATCGGACCCTTCGAGATTTTGGAGAGAGTGGGAGATAAGGCGTATAGATTGGCATTGCCACCAGACTTGGCAAATGTCCACAACGTCTTCCACGTCTCGATGCTTTGGAAGTATCACCCGGACCCGGCACACGTGATAAGATATGAGCCGTTGGAGCTCCATGAGAGTATGACATATGTTGAGAAGCCGGTTCGGATATTGGACAGAAAAGAGAAAGTGTTGCGGAATAAGACAATTCCCTTGGTGAAAGTTCTTTGGCAACACCACACGGCGGAAGAGGCCACATGGGAATTGGAGAACTTTATACGGGAGAAGTACTCCCAACTTTTTGAAGAGTGACTTGGTTCAAATTTGGAGGACCAAATTCCTTGAAGGAGGGGAGATTGTAAGACCCCGTATATGTATGGTGGTAATATGTATAATTGGATCAAATAATATGAATGGACTTGTAATGTAAAGTATGATTGATGTAAGTCCATGGAATCAATGTATGTATGTGTATATGAATTGTAACGTACATACAAGTTTCATTGAGTACGAATATGAAGAAATGAGTTCTGGCAAGTGATGGATGTGATTGAAACTCAAAATGGGTAGTGTGGTAAAATGGAATGGAGTTATGTTTCCATTTGGTTTTATGTAGCATACCTTTAAACATACAATGAATGCACACAAGTTTCAATGTGCATAAGGTATGAATGGATGCCATCTTCAAGTTATAAAGGTGGATGGATGAGAAAATGGCCATGGCAATAGATTAAGGATGTGTTGGTATGAGTTGTAGCAAGGAAACTGCAGGAAATCTGGAAAACATGAGGGCCAGATCGATCTCATAGGATGAGAGATCGATCTGGAAGAGCCAGAATGCTCTTATTTGGGCGAAAGAATAGAGCAGATCGATCTTCAATGGAGCCAGATCGATCTCCTTAGCTCTCTGTTTGGGACCAGATCGATCTCATGCTTTGACAGATCGATCTCATGCTTCAACAGATCGATCTCATGCTTCGACAGATCGATCTCAAGCTTAAAAATGTCGTGAAAAAGAGGGATTTTAAGGGACCAGATCGATTTCCTCTTGGACCAGATCGATCTCCCCAAGATATTTCTATATAAGGAGGGCTGAAAATCTGGAAATCTCGGAAAAACACTTAACTTTATAATCTCAACCCAAAAACCTAACTTTCCCTCTCTAAAATTAGCCATTTTCAGTGAGATTTGAAGAGAGATCATTAGAGGCAAAGTTGTTCCTATCAAAGAGAAGAACAACATAGTGAGAGGGCATTTTCCCACTTTTGGAATTGAAGGAGTTAAGGGCATTTTCATTTGGAGCAAGAAGAAAAATCATATTGGTAAGATTCTAACACTCCAATCCAAATGCATTAGCTATTTAATTGATTTTGGAGTTGGTTGGTATGAGTATTGATGGATAAACTACCTAGGAATGTAGTGGAATTGGTGTGACCTAGAAATCTAAAATGGGTATAATGTGAGAATATGTGGGATTGAATGAGTTTGTGATCTATGGCATGCTAAAGTTGTTATTGGGGTAATGTTTATGATTTTAGATGGTTAGATGGAATTACATGGTGAGTTGGAGGATTTGTGGAAATGGGTATGTATAGGATTGATAAATGCCATAGTGAGGGGATTCATGAAATATGAACACTATGAGCTTTATGTCGATTTGATATCGATTTTGAATAAGATAATAGGCCTAAGAAGATCCATAGACTCGAGCTATGGGTAAAGTAATGAAACGAGGCCAAATAAGCTTTAATAGAGGCTATAGATTAAATTGACTATAGCAAACACAAGAGTTGCATTATATGGATCGAATATAATGCGGGATACAATTTTGTGCAGTCCCGAAGAATTCATTGAAGACGAATCGAACCGTACGAGTAAGCAGCTTAAGGAAGTGGAATCACGCATCGCGATTCTAGGTAAGGGAATTTTGTGAGTATATAGAGGTAGCTGCTCGTACTTTGAACTTGTGGGTGAATATTGGGTGTTTATGAAATGCATGGTTGCTCAAATAAATGTTGATGGTATTCGTGAATGATGATGAGTATATGCGTGATTTTGGATTTGAAGTGGATTTTATGAAATGGGATAGTAAGGCTAATAATTGCATAAATCTAATGTTTTGATGTTTTTCAAAACGAAATTGCTTGGTTTTAAGCAAGCTAGTAGATGGGTCGGCTAGTATTGTATGGTTGTTGTGGAAAAGCATTTGTGAGTGCTAAACCCGATTTTCGGGATTGTTTTATTGTGTATGAGCCGCCTATCGTATCTGTATGACATAAATCGCGCTAGAGCTTCGCTCGCGCTGGATTTCAATGTTTTCATTTGTATGAAACGTGCTGGAGCTTAGCTCGCACCTTGATTGGAAATTATGTTGATGTTTATAAACCGTACTGGAGCTTTTGCTCGTGCGTGGATTTTGAGTGGTTGTCTTATGAATATAACCGTACTAGAGCTATGCTCGTACGTGTCTCTTTACGAGAGGATGCATGAGTCGTGCTAGAGATTTGCTCGCACAAGTTTGCACATGGTGATAAGCACAAGGTTGTGAAAGTTGGTAAGATCCTTAAGCCTTACATCCTTAAGCTAACATCCTTAAGCCCAGAAAGGCGGGGAGGCTCTGTTAGGCGGGGAGGCTCTGTTTGGTGGGGAGGCTCTCTTACGGTGGGATCCTTAAGCCAACATCCTTAAGCCCAAAGAGGTGGGGAGGCTCTGTTAGGCAGGGAGGCTCTCCTACATGGGTACGGTAAAGGTAAGATCCTTAAGCCCTACATCCTTAAGCTAACGTCCTTAAGCCAACATCCTTAAGCCCAAAGAGGCGGGGAGGCTCTGTTAGGCGGGGAGGCTCTGTTAAGCGGGGAGGCTCTGTTCGGTGGGGAGGCTCTCTTACGGAAAGGATCCTTAAGCCCTACATCCTTAAGCTAACATCCTTAAGCCAACATCCTTAAGCCCAAAGAGGCGGGGAGGCTCTGTTAGGCGGGGAGGCTCTGTTAGGCGGGGAGGCTCTGTTAAGCGGGGAGGCTCTATTCGGCAGGGAGGCTCTCCTTCATGGAATATGGAAAACTCTTGGTATGGGGTAGATAAGACCTAGGAATGGCACCCCCAATCACGATATGAGTTACGGAGTACGCTGTATCGTGTATATCACATGGAGTATGATGTACCGCATGATGGTTATGTGATGAGAAAGCTTGGCGAGGGATGATCCATCTTCGTGCCAGTATGATACCCCGCACACTTGGATGCGTGTGGTCTGGGATGATTTATGTTGTAATGGTTCACATAGGCACTTTTGATATAGTGACCTAGATTTATACACATGCGTGAATTGTGAAATGAAAATGTGGTTGTGATTGTGAGTTGATTTGGTGGTGTTTATGATGTTGGTTTAAAAAGGAGGTTTCTTAATGAATTACCCTTTTTATGAAATTAAATGAGATCGAGCATGAGATGATTTATACATGATGTTTTCTACCATGCACATGATTTTGATACATGATATATATGTATATTCACATGGCATAGTTTTATTCCTCATGCTCCTACTATAAATGATTTATGCATAACACTATCAGCATGTAGATAGAGTACTTATCTATCATGCTTGCATTATTGCCTTACTGAGCGTGTGGTTGCTCATCCCACTCTATTTTTCCCCCTACAGAGAGTGCATAGTAGCCCAGTGAGGACTGAGGCATGTTATTTTGGACTCCGCTGCATCTCCATCGCTAAGAGGTATATACACAGTGATTCTTTTTGTATCTAAACAATGTAAAAGCACAGTATTCTTTTGAGCTGTAATTATGGGGGATGTAGATGTCAGTAAAACATGTATTCGTATAAGTACACGATTAAATGCAAATGTATGACATCGTTTTAATTAATTGAGAATGAATGAGATGTGGTGTTTATTATTGACTCACAGCCCAACAGTGTGTGGTGAGTTTAGTTCACGACCGGTTGAGGTCACAGTAAAACGCGAAAAATTTTCAGTGATTTTCGGTTAAAGAGAATGGAATTGGGTCGTGACACAATCAGTCCTGTCATAGTACATCAAGTACTCATGGTACAGCGTACTCCATGGACATACACGGTACGTAGTACTCCATGAACCCTATCTCACAGTGGGATGCCCGTCATGAGTCTTAGTCCTCTTACCTTGGATATACCTCATAGTCGGGATACTCGCCATGAGTCTTAGTCCTCATACCATGGGTTATTTCAATAGCCCTCGACCTTATCTCAAAATATTGCATGTGTGAGCATATATATATATGGGTGCGACACACAGTCAGCACAGGCTCTCAACACAATTGTTTCATGCTCTTTTCAAATCCGGTACGTGTGAGTAAAACACCCAACACAATCATATCGAATAATTTAACTCTAGTACGAACAATGCTCTCAGCACTATGTCATATAAAACTCAAGTATGAGCAAAGCTCCTAATACTCTATCAAGTAAAACTGAGTATGAGCATAGCTCCCAATACTCTATAATGCATAAATCACAAAATTGAGTACGAGCAACGCTCCCAGTACTCTACATGCATAAATCGCATTAAAATGTAGTACGAGTAAACACTCAAGTACTATGTGATGCATATCTCAAAATATAGTGCGAGTAATCTCTAGCACTGATGGTTTTCACACAAAACCCAATAGATAGCTATTAAAATCACAATTCACCCAAGTAAATCAAATCCGTACTAAAATGTGCATGTTTTCGCATATATCATGAAAACATTAGCCAATCTATCAGCAACCATGCATTTTAGTCACAACATGCTTCTAAGATATTTTCACCCTATTTTTGGATAAAACACACTTATCCTCATTGATTTCTATCACAACATCATGCCTATTCATGGGAATTCATATAGCGTATAATATCAAAATGCTATTCAAAATACATGTAGCTACCTATAGCTACTCACGAAATTCCCTTACCTCCGATCACGGCAAGTGACCTCTCTTCCTCAGTTCTGCTCACTCTAGCAGTCCGATTAGCTTCCAATGTGATTTCTGAAGCTGTTATACGTATTTACGTTAGTATAGCGTATTATACTCGTTTCATTTGCCAAATCTCAATTCCATGCATCATTTTCATTATTCTCTCCCAATATGGTATTATACCATATTTTCCATATAGCTATATTCATTCTTCCTTATTTCCAATTTATGCATTTCATAAGATTAACTTAAAATCTTCCATACATGCATAATTCATCATTAAATTCATACAAACACCATTTTCTCATCATTTTCTCACTTTCATGCCAATATCTAGGTCATACTCATTTTTCATGATCCTTTCATTTCCAACCATTCATACACATACCAATAAACTTATCAATACACCTAGTTTAACATTAATCAACTTGGTGCATTAAATCTTACCTAGTTAGGATTTCTTTCCTTTTTCACCAAATTGGTACAAATCCTCCTTGTTCTTGAAATCCTTGATTTCAATCTCTTATTTCTAAGTATGTTGTTCTCCTCTTTGCCAAGAACAACTTTACTCAATAGAATATCACTCAAAATTGATTGTAAACTGAAGTTCTCTGGTGTTGAAAGGTTAGGTTACACTTTTGCTCTTGAATGGAATAATTTCTCTTGTGAAAACTGAAGTACAGAAGTCAAATATTTATAGAATTGTCTCTATGAGATCGATCTGCTCTCCAAATGAGATCGATCTGCCCTGCATTTTTCTCTTAAAATTGACCTTTTAGACCTAATGAGATCGATCTGCCTCTAAGCATGAGATCGATCTGCTCCAGGGGTGAGATCGATCTCTCCAAGTCAGTAATATTTAGAGATCGATCTGGCTCTTCAGGGGATCGATTCCTTCTACACATAATGCTTAGCATATCGATCTAGCCCAATTGAAGATTGATCTGCCCTGTTCCATTGCTCAAATAAGAGCATTTTTTGCTCTTTCAGATCGATCTTCAATTCAATGAGATCCATCTGGCATTCATATTTTCCAGATTTTACTGCATTTTTCTATAGTAACTCACACAAAACATCCTAAATTTTGCTGCTATAGCCATTTTCTCATCCAACCACCTTTAAGGCTTAAAAATGACATCCATTCATACTTTATATACATTAAAACTTATGTGCATTCATTGTATAACGAAAGGTATACAATACAAAACCAAATGGAAGTACAAAGATTTACGTAACTCATGCAACTTTATTCCATTTTACCACACCACTCAAAACCCAATATATTCACATTCCGCTCATGAAAATATCCTTCTTACACTCGTTATACACTTTAAAATTTATGTTTATTTATTTCACAATGCAATATACACTTTACATAACCAAATGGGAGTTTACAAAAATTAAGGGTATTACATATTAATTTAAGGGTCTTATGTTTATATGGTCGGATCAGTGTGAGTAAAGTTTCCAAGAGCTTAAACGACGATTGACTACAACACATATTTTAATGATTCCGAGTGGATCTGGAGGCTTCGCAGTGTATAGTGATGCTTCCCATCTTGGTTTGGGATGCGTACTCATGCAGTACAGAAGAGTAGTCGCTTATGGATCACGTCAGCTAAAGGACCATGAGCAGAACTACCCCACACATGATATGGAGTTAGCCGCAGTGGTATTTACATTGAAGATATGACGACATTACTTGTATGGGGAAAGGTGTCAGATCTTCACTGACCATAAGAGTTTGGAGTATATCTTTGACCAAAAGGAGCTTAATATGAGACAAAGACGATGGATGAAGCTCCTTAAGAACTATGACTATAAGATTTTATATCATTCAGGGAAGGCGAACGTAGTTGCTGATGCCCTGAGCAAAAAAAGCATGGTTTCTGTTATGATGATCAGGGAATGGGATCTATTGGAACAGTTCATCGGACTCAGGATAAGAGTTAAGGAAGCAGAGGTCAGATTTATGGCTAGCCTACAGATAGAGCCCAATATTTTGGATCAGAATAGAACTGGATAGAGAATTGATCAGAAGCTACTGGATTTGGTTAGCCAAGCTGAGAAGACCCCGCATTCAGATTTTACAATCAGTGATGATGGATTGTTGAGGTTTAAGGGTCGTATTTGTGTCTCGAGCAATGATACCTTGAAGCAACAAATTTTGAGGGACTCTCACTATTCCCGTTACACCATACACCCAGGTAGTACTAAGATGTATTAAGACCTGTGTAAGGTGTATTAGTGGAGTGGTATGAAATAGGAAGTGGCAGAATTTATGGCCAAGTGTTTGGTGTGTCAACAGGTAAAAGCTGAGCATCAAAAGCCCGAAGGATTACTTAATTCCTTGCTAGTGCCTAAATGAAAATGAGAGCATATCACCATGGACTTTATCATGGGATTACCGAGGACTTAGAGAGGTCATGATGCAATTTGGGTAATAGTAGATAGATTAACTAAGAGTGCCCACTTTCTTACCATCAAGAGTATAGATACCTTGGGTGCCTTAGCTGAGCTATATGTCAGAGAGATAGCTCGACTGCATGGGGCACTAGTGAGTATAACATCGGATAAAGATTCCAGATTTACCTCCAGATTTTGGACTCATTTTCAGGAAGCCATGTGATCTCGATTGAATTTTAGTACCACCTATCATCCTCAGACTGACGACCAGTCCGAGTGGACTATACAGATCTTGAAAGATATGTTGCAGGTGTGTATGAAGGACTTTAAGGGATCATGAGATGATCACCTGCCCCTTGTTGAGTTTGCATACAACAATAGCTATCATGCGAGTATTAGTATGGCACCTTAAGAGGCTCTATATGGTAGGAGGTATAGATCCCCCATAGGTTGGGAAAACGTGGGTGATAGAAAGGTAAATGCTCCCGACCTCGTTGAACAGGCAGTTCAGATTGTGAAGATTATTTGTGATAGATTACAGGCTACTCAGAGCAGACAGAAGAGTTACGCTGATATGTGTAGATAGCCACTTGAGTTTCAAAATGGAGATTTTGTGTTTCTTAAAGTATCTCCAAGTAAGGGTGTAAGACCTTTAATTCTCAGTGCAATGTAGATGATTATAAGATACACAAACAAGTTGAATTATGTATGAAACATAAGAAATATATTTTTGAAGTTCTATGTGTAATTGGAATGTTGAAGTGATTGGATATGGGTCTTAATGAGGAAATCTGTAGAAAAATGAAGTTGGATGAAGGCCGGATCGATCCCAAGCAAGGAGAGATCGATCTCATGGCCTGAAGAATGTAGAATCAAGCATGTTGGAAGAGGCAAATCGATCTCTCACACAATGTAGATCGATCTCCTTAGCTCTAGGGTTGGAGCAGATCGATCTCCCCTGAATGCCAGATCGATCTCTTTAGCTCTAGACTTGAGACAAATCGATCTTATTCCATTGAGCAGATCGATCTCATTTCATTGAAGCCAAATCGATCTCATACATTCGACAGATCGATCTCATGCTTGAAAAATGTCAAGAAACTAAAGGATTTAAGAGGACCAGATCGATCTCCACACAATGAAGATCAATCTCATCAAGCTATTTCTATATAAGGGAGCTGTTGAAATCTGTAATTCATGAAAACAACCCCATTTCCTCTATTTTCAATCTAAAACCTAACTTTCTTACTCCTAAATCCACCCATTTTCTTAAAATTTGAGGGGAAGCTATTAGATATAAAATTATATATATTAAAGAGAAGAACAACATAGCTTGGAGTCATCACCCATTTGTTAGATTGAAGGAGCTAGGAGCATTTTCATTTGGAGCAAGAAGGAAATCCAAATAGGTGAGTTTCTAATACACTAAGTTAAATATATGTTTGTTTAGCTGCTATTGTGAGTTGATTGGGTGATGTATTAAAGATTGAAACTACCTAGGATGTGATAGACCTAGTGTGACCTAGAAAATAGAATGAATCTAGAGTGGGAAAATATGATTTGGATGAGTTGGTGATTTATGGGATTATGCTAAGTTATTATTGAAGTAATGAGAATGATTTGATATGGTTAAATGAAGCCATATTTTGAAGATAGTCAATTATGAAAATGAGTATATAAGGTGTTTGACAAAGTGCCATAGTGAAGAAAATGATAAAATATGAACATTATGAGCTTAATATCGATTTAATATTGATTTAGTATGAATCAATAGGCCTAAAAGAATCAATAGACTCGAGGTATGAGTAGAATAATAAAACTAGACCTTATAAGTGTTAATGGAGGCTATAGGTTGAATCGACTATAGCAAACACAAGAGTTGTGTTGTATTGGACTAAATTGGTGCAATATACGATTTTGTCCAATTTCGAAGAGTTCGTTGGAGACGAATCGAACTGCCAAAGTAAGCAGCTCTACGGAAGTGGAATCACGTGATGCGATTCTAGGTAAGGGAATTTTGTAAGTATATAGAGATAGCTGCTCGTATTTTGTGGGTATATAGGGCTTTGGAAAAATGCATGAGTATCTGGAAAAGTATTTGATGGTGTATGGAAATAACTACAAGTGTATTTGTGTGTGGTTTGATTTGAGTGATTCTTGTAAAAAAGGATTAGTAAGGCTAATAAATGTATAAATTACATGTTTGAATGTTTTCACATAACGCAATGCTTTGTTTTAAGCAAATTAACTGATAGGCTGGCTAGTGTTTGAATGATTTTGTGAAATAGCACATGTGAGGTGCTAAAATCGGTTTTGAGATTGTTTTAGTTGAATGTGAGCCGTCTAACGTGTTTACGTGAGTTAAATCGTGCTATAGCATTGCTCGCACTGGATTTCAGTATTTTCACATGTATGAAATGTGCTGGAGCTTAGCTCGCATCATGATTTGATTGTGGTAATGTTTTATAAATCGTACTAGAGCTTTGCTCGTACGTGGATTTCGAGTGGTTTTCTTATGCATATAACCGTACTGGAGTTATACTCGTACGTGGTTTTCTCATGAATTTATGCATAAATGTCATACTAGAGCGTTGCTCGTATGAGGAGATTTATCTATGATACATGTATCGTGCTAGACCTTAGCTCGCACAGGTTTTCACTTTGTGGTATGTATGGGCCGTGGACATAATAAGACGCTCAAGCACAACATCCTCAAGCCCAAAGGGGGTAGGGAGGCTCTCTTACATGGATATGGAAAGCTCTACGTGCACTTAAGACTATAAAGGTTACATGTGGTATGGGGTAGATAAGACCTACGGCTGGCACCGCCAACCATGATATGGGTCCATAGTGTACGTTGTATCGTGTACATGACATGGAGTACGCTATACTGCGTGGTTGAGATATTGATGAGAAAGTCTGGCAGAGAACTAACCCACCTTCGTTCCAGCATGATGCCCCACACATCGGGATCCGTGTGGTCTAGGATGATTTATGAAATAGTTGGCCAACATAGTCCTGGAGATATAGTGACCTGTCTCACCTGATATTACATAGTACCACATGGTTTTTATACATGAGTGTGATTGTGATTGTTCACGGTAGACCCGAGGAGGGGTCGAGCCTTGTGGGATTTTGATTGAGAAACGATAATGATATTTGTCATAGAGAAATGATTGTGATGGGATTTTAACGTTGTTTGAGAAAGAGATGAATTTAAAAAGGATGTTTCTTAAATGAATTACCCTTTTGTGATGAGTTTTAATGAGACTGAGCATAAGATGGTTTTACATGTTGATATTTCCATGTTTTATGCCTATTTAAATGATTTTCAATACATGATATATGTATATACATGTGGCATAGTTTTATTTCCTCATGCTCCGATTATAAACGATTTATGCATAACATTATCAACATGTAGATAGAGTAATTATCTACCATGCTTGCATTATTGCCTTACTGAGTGTGTGGCTGCTCATCCCTCTCTACTTTCCCCTTTCTACAAAGCGTACATAGCAGCCCAGTGAGGACTGAGGCGTTGTATTTTGGACATCCGCTGCATCCATCGCCAAAAGGTATACACATATGGATTCTCTTTGTATCTAAACATGTAAAAGCATAGTAGTCATTTTGTATTATAATGTGGGGGATGTAAAAGTTAGAAAACATGTCATGTATATGTGTATAACTTAACTTTCAAATGAATGACACTTCTTTTGACTAATTTGAGAATGAATGATGAGTGATGATTATTATTGACTCACAGCCCAACTATGTAGTGGTGAGTTTATTCACGACCGGGTAAGGAAAGGAAAATGCAAAAAATTTATAGTGATTTTCTTTTAAAAAGGATAAAAAGTGGTGACAGAGATTGGTGTCAGCGCTAAGTTGGCCTGATGTGAGTCAATAATAACACGTAGGAAAATTACATCCTCATATTATTGTGCTTTTGTTTAGATATAACTGTGTATACCGTGATGGATTGAGTCTAATAAATGATTATGGATATAGAAAGTTAGGCAGTATGCCTATTATGCGTCAAGGTAGAGGGGCGGGAGCACATGCTAGAGGCAGTAGAGGTAGGCCTAAGAGACGTACTGAGCCACCACTTGACCAGGCTCCTCAGAACCTTGTTTAGAGACTAGGGGATATTGAGGCACGCTTCGCTAGAATAGAGCGGAGTATCGAGGACCTAGTTGAGATAGTCACTCAGGCATTGGGTGTTAGTGATAGACGAGGTCCCGCGACATAACCTACTACTGGACAGGCAGCTGCAGAGGTGGAGAAACCTTGGACTGCAGAGACTGCGATAGTTACACTTTCAGTACAGGATAGGGCTTCACTTTTCGCTCCACAGCCAAGCGAGAGTGACCTTGGGTATGATTGCGACTTGAACAGATTGAGACAGTTTGAGGAGTTAAAACCTCCAGTGTTTAGAGGGGTAAAGGACCCGGTGATTACTGAGGATTGGGTCTACGAGATGGAGAAATTGTATCGATTTTTTAGATGTACATCAGCTGAGAAAGTGGCATTTGCTGTATTTATGCTGAAAGGCAAGGCAGAGCACTAGTGGAGATCCACCGATGCTATTTTGAGAGCCTGACACTTTGAGATCACCTAAGAGATATTTTTGGAGGCTTTTAGGAGGTAATATATACCGACCACTGCACAGAGGAAATTACGGATGGAGTTCATTAATCTTGTTCAGGGGAACTATTCAGTTAATGAGTATGAGTCAAAGTTTGTCTTTGGGGAGATATGACCTTGATACGATGGGTAGTGAGACTCGAAAGATTCAAAAGTTCGTTAATGGATTGAGATTGACCATTCAGACTAAGTTAGCCCCATTTGACATACATATTATGAGGAGGCAGTGCACAGGGCACAGTTGTGCGAGCAAGACTTTGAAAAGAATACCTCCGAGTTTGGAAAGATTAGTGTCTGAAGAGATAGAGACTGAAAGAGATTCAGGATGGATAGAGTGGCCAAGATAGGGGACCAGATATTTTTCGAGAAGAGACCTAAGATTGAAAAGGTTCAAGAGAGAGCTGCTAGACCTCCCGTATATCCAACTTTGACTGCACCGAGAGGTATGATTATTGGAGGACCACAGCCTACTATTGAGCGGTGTAGGAGATTTGGTAGATTTCATGGGACTAGGCCTTATCCGACAACCCCTGTAGTGTGTTACAGATGTGAGAGACTAGGACATATAGCAAAGTATTATCCCAAGATGATGAAGATTGCCCCACAGAAGGGCAAAGAGCCAGAGAGAGCTCCAGTTGAGATAGCTGCTCCGAGGAACAGGCTACAGCTGAGGAAAAAGGAAAACATGCAATAGGTGTGAGCAAAGGATGAGTGCATGCACTGGACCATGACACATTAGATGCATCTACGGATGTGGTTAAAGGTACCATCCAAATCTTTGATTTAGAACCATTTGTATTGTTTGATCCTAGTGCTACACATTCCTTCATATCACCTTCTTTTGCACATAAATTGTTGAAGCATGTGAAACCTACATTGTTAGATAAAATGTTGATGATTTCCACACCCATGAATGATAGTCAATTGACTGAGCATGTATGTAGGGATTGTAAGTTGAAGATAGAGGGAAAGGAAATGACAACCGATTTAATTTTATTGAATATGAATGATTTTGATGTAATATTGGGAATAGATTGGTTAGCTTCCAATCATGTTGTTATGGATTGTCATGCTAAAACATTGATGTTTACCTAGATAGAAAATCACGTTGTAAGATTTGTGAAATGAAAGGAAAGAACATGATTACTATAAATGAAAAGAGTATAATTTTAATCCATAATATTTGAGAGATAGATTCATTTGTTTATTTTGAATGTTAATGTGATGGTTTATGTTACTAACGGTGGAAAGGATGATGTGAAGGGTTCATTGCATACGTGGTTGACATAGATAAGGCACACCCGAAATTGAGAGACATTTCAGTAATCGCAAAATTTCCTGATGTCTTTTTGGATGATTTACCAGGGCTACCACCTGATAGGAAAATGGAATTTTGCACAGAGTTAGTGCCTGGTACCGAGCCGATATCTAAACCACTGTATAGAATAACTCTGATTAAGTTAAAAGAACTAAAGAAACAGCTGCAAGAGTTGCTAGAGAAGGGGTTTATTAGACCGAATGTCTTACCTTGGGGAACACCGGTTTTGTTTGTAAGGAAGAAGGATGGAAGCCTCCGATTGTGTGTAGATTACCGGTTGTTGCATAAGGCCACCACTAAGAACAAGTACCCCCTTCCATGCATAGATGATTTGTTGGATCAGCTTCGAGGAGCACAAGTCTTTTCTAAGATAGATCTACGATCTGGGTACCATCAGTTGAGGATACGGAGTGGAGATGTACCCAAGATAGCATTTCATACCCTTTATGGCCACTACGAGTTTTTGGTCATGCCATTCGGATTGTCGAATGCCCCCACAAAATTTATGGCATTGATGAATAATGTGTTTAAGGTATGCCTAGACAAGTTTGTGATTGTGTTTATTGATAACATATTAGTTTATTCCAAGTCCATGGAAGATCATGAGCAGCACTTGAGGATAGTTCTGCAAACCCTCCGAGAGAAAGAATTATATGCCAAACTCGGTAAGTGTAAATTTTGGCTAGAGCAGATCACATTTCTGGGCCATATTGTGTTGAAGGATGGGGTATCAGTAGATCCGTCCAAGATTGAGGCAGTTGTATAGTGGGAACAGCCTAAGATAGTTACTGAGAACAAAAGTTTTCTGGGATTGGCAGGTTATTATTAGAGATTTGTAGAGGGTTTCTCCAGACTAGTTGCTCCATTGATGCATCTCATGTGGAAGGATGTTAAGTTTGTATGGAATGAGGCATGTGAGAGGAGTTTTGAGGAGCTTCAGTGTCGATTGACCACTACACCGATTCTCACCATTCCTACCAGTTAAGGAGGTTTCTCGGTGTATACGAATGCATCACACCAGGGACTGGGCTGTGTACTTATACAGGATGGGAAGGTAGTTGCCTATGGATCTAGACAATTGAAAGATCATAAGAGGAACTACCTGACACATGATTTGGAGTTGGCGACCGTGATGTTTGCTTTAAAAATATGTCGCCACTATCTCTATGGAGAGAAAATTTAGATTTGTACTGATCATAAGTGTGAGACCCCATATATGTATAATGTTATATATGTACATAGAAATGTAAATAGAGTTGTACTATGAATTCATAAGTGAAGTATATGTGATGTAAGTCCATAAGTTAATGTACACACTTGTAATAAGAGTTGTGATTGTACATACAAGTTACATTATGTATGAATGTAAGGAAATGGACTTAAACATGTGGAGAATATGAATAGAATGGATTATGAGTAATGTGGTAAATGGAATGAAGATTTGCATGAGTATGCACTTCCATTTGTTTATACTAAGTACCATTGGTCATACAAAGATTCTACACAAGTTTTAATGTGTATGAAGTGAGGATGGATGCCATTTTCAAGTCTAAAAAATGAATGGATGAGAAAAGGATCATGGTAGCAAATTAAGGAGTTTGGTAAGTGTTGCTGCAGAAGAACTGCAGAAAATCTGGAAATTGTGAAGGGTAGATCGATCTCATGGGATGAGAGATCGATCTGGAAGAGCCAGAATGCTCTTATTTGGGCAAAGGAATAGAGCAGATCGGTCTCCAATAGAGCCAGATCGATCTCCTAAGCATTCTCAAGTGAAAAGATCGATCCCCAAGCACCCAGATCGATCTCCTTAGCTCTCTGTTTGGGAGCAGATCGATCTCATGCTTCGACAGATCGATCTCATGCTTAAAATGTCGTGAAAAAATAGGGATTTAAGGGGACCAGATCGATCTCCTCTTGGACCAGATCGATCTCCTCAAGTTATTTCTATATAAGGAGTGCTGAAAATCAAAAAATTTCAGGAAAAACACAAACCTTCCACTTTCAACCCAAAAACCTAACTTTTTCTCTCTAAAATCAGCCATTTTCAGTGAGGTTTGAAGAGAGACCATTAGAGGCAAAGTTGTTCCTATCAAAGAGAAGAACAATATAGTTGGAAAGCATTTTCCCATTGTTGGTATTAAAGGAGTTAAGGGTATTGCCATTTGGAGCAAGAAGAGAAATCAAATTAGGTAAGATTCTAACACTCCACCTATGGTACATTATTTATATAATTGATTTTGGAGTTGTTTGGCATGAGTATGGATGGTTAGAAACTATCTAAAATGCATTGGAAAGATTATGACCTAGAAATGGTCTAGAGTGAGAAAGTGGAATGTATGGATATTAATGATGAATGAGATATTTAGAAGTTATTAATAGTGTTGTGGTATGATTTTAAGATGTGGTTAGTGGATAAATTGTGAGATTTACCTAAAAGAGGTAAAATGTGGAATAAGGCATTGGTAAAATGCATAAGTGAATAATATTGACTAGTGAGGTCAATTATGGGTTAAATACATTAACTCAATTGATTTAATGAATAAATCGCAGCTTCCGAGGATACGCCGAGGCGAGTTGAGCCAAGAGCGTGAGAAGCTAAAAGGAAAGGAGTCACACCAAGTAAATCGAGGTAAGGGAATTGTGTGGACTCTTAGAGATATCTGTGTGCAATTTGGGTGCTTAAATGTTTTGCTAGAATGCATGAGATTAGGAAATGATGTTGGGTGATTGAAGGGTAAAAGTTGGGAGTTTGAGAAATGTGCATGAAAACAAAAGCATATTACTTTGAAAATCATGTTTTATTTCTTTTTAGCAAATGATTGGTAGGTTGGCTGACATTGAAATGATTTGCAAAAGAAATGAGTGTGTTTTGGTTTTGTTAACCATACTTTGCAAAGTTTTGAGCCACCTACATGATTTCGTGAGTATGAGAGCGTGTCAGAGAATGACTCGCACGAGATTTGACGTGTTTTATACACATGAGTGCAAGAGGCACTAGTTTTCACATGGATTTCATAATTGTTTTGGCATTGTGCTTGGAGTTTGTCTCGCACTGGATGCCCACCTTGCATGTTGCCGAGTTTGGAGCTTCGAGTAGACTGGGTGTCACATTGATTAAATAGGCTCACACGTGCATTGTTTTGACATGATTAATTAGCCGTGTTAGGAGCTTCGGGTAGACAAGAGGTCGTACCGATTAAATAGGCTCACACATGCGTTTGAGATGTGGCGTGATATGATGTGTTGATTGGGTCCACGGAGTACGTTGTACCGTGCATGTAGCATAGAGTACACTGTACCGTGTTGAGTTGTGATGTGCCATCTTCGGCCGAGATCTGCTATGGACCAACAGGTAGGATTTGACCCACCTCCCGTGTGGAAGCAGATAGTGGTGATATCCCGCACACCTGATCCGTGTAGCCAGTATAACAGGTTATGTACATAGGCCTTGAGGTTATTACCTGTTGTAGAACTGCCTATCTCACATGTCTATTGCTTGAGAATAAATCCATGTTTGAAATGATTTGTGGGTCAGGAAAGCCCGAGGGATGGGCCGAGACCTGACCAATGTTGAAATTGATTTGTTAATGGTTTTTAAAGTGCACGGATGCATGATGTTTAATGCCATGCTTTATTGTGAAAATGCATGATGGTTAATGCCATGTTATTTGAGAAAATGCATGATGGGTAATGCCATGCTTTTATTGTGAATTATGCATGATGATTTATACCATGCTTTGAGTTGAAATGTGCACTTGATTTTAATAGCATGAATGCTTTACATACCATTAACACAATCATACACTCATGTTTTGAGATAAATAATGAATTAAATGCTTTTGAGCATGGCATCACGATCACGTAGATAGTGCAGTATCTACCTGTTCGCATGATTGCCTTACTGAGCGTGTGGTTTGCTCACCCCCTTATTTTCCCCCTCTCTACAGAGATTTGAGTATAGAGTGAGCGTGACTGGAGGCGTTTCCCTTTTGGTAATCCGCTGCATCCCATCGCTAAAGGTATACACACTTGGATTATTTTGTATCTAAACTAGACATAGCACAGTAGCATTTTGTATGTAGCTACTGGGGATGTAAAACAATGTAAACACATGTAACAACTCTGATATATATACAATTATACAAGTGTTTACTCATAAATAATGTTTCAAATTGAATTGGTATGGTGGAGTGAGTTAGACGTCGACATACAGCCCAACTGTTGAGAGTGTGGTTGTTCACGATCAAGGAAGGATGATTAATAATTGATGTATGAAAATGCGAAAAATTTACACGTATTTTGGTAAGTTGAGGGTCGTGACAGAAGTTGGTATCAAAGCTCGAGTTGGTTTGACGTGTGTCGTGTCTAAAATACTTAATAAGTGGAAAATTACATCCCCAAGTTACTGTGCTTGTTTAGATACAAATTGTGTGTGTCGATGGGTTGACTAAGTAATTGGTTGTGAATGTAGGGAATTGAGTAAGTATGCCTAATACCAGTCGCGGTAGAGGGATGAGAGCACAGGCTCGAGGCCGTAGAGGTAGGGCTGGGGGTCGTGTTGAGCCGAAAACACACGAGGCTCAGGAGGATGTTGAGGTGGAGGCCGATGTTGAGCACGCTCCACAGGGTCCAGAGGAGAGACCCGAGAGTACTGAGGCTCACTTCGCGAGGATTGAGCGGAGCATTGAGATGATTGTGGAGTTGGTCACCCAATATTTGTCTGGAGTTGGCGGTAGACAGAGTCCCGCTACACAGGGTGATGTCGAGCAGGCAGCAGCTCCCGAGGCACGGGCAAGGGAAGCCCAAAGACCTCAAACGACAGATACCCCACCCACACAGGATGTGCCTACGCCGGTTGCTATGCCAGGCAGTAGAGGTTGGGGATATGGATGTGATTTGGATAGACTGTGACAGTTCCAGAAGTTTGGACCGCCGTCTTTAAATGGAATAAAGAACCCAGTAGCGGCTGAGGATTGGATCAATGAGATCGAGAAATTATATGGGTTCTTTGAGTGCACCACTATAGAGATGGTAGCATTTGCCGCTTTTATGCTGAAGGGATCAGCAGAACGTTGGTGGAAGTCCACTAGGCCTATTTTGAGAGCTCGGCATACTGAGATAAGCTGGGATGTATTTCTAGAGTCCTTCCGGAGACAGTATGTCCCGGATACCGCACAGCGGAAGCTAAAGATTGCATTTTTGGGACTGACCCAAGGGAGCAGGACTGTGGATGAGTATGAGACTGCTTTTATATCCCTGGGCAGATATGATCCCCACACAATGGGTAATGAGGTCGAGAAGATTCAGAAGTTTGTGGATGGATTGAGATCGACCATCAGGTTTAGATTGGTTCCTCTGGATATACCAACCTATGAGGAGGCAGTGCGCAGGGCGCAATTATGTGAACAAGATGTTGATAGAATCGCCTCAGAGTTTGGAAAGGTTGGTAAGATGAGGGACCGAGATAAGAAGAGACCTATGATGGATAGAGGCTTCAGCTATAAAGGAAGCAAGAGATTCTCTGGAAAGAGGCCGAGAATTGATGAGATCCGGGAGAGGACAGTTGATACTCCCATGTATCCAGCCATTGCTCCAGCTAAGGGAATCGTGATTGGAGGGCCACGGCCTACTATAGAACAGTGTGGCAAGTGTGGCGGGCATCATGGAACTCAACCATGCTATGGATCTCCTGTAGTATGCTTTCGATGTGGGAAGCCAGGGCACATAATCAGAGATTGCCCAGAGATGATAGAGAGAGCCCCACAGAAGGGCAAGGAGCCAGAGAGAGCTCCAGTTGGTATAGCTGCTCCGAGGAGGAGGGCTACAACCGAGGAAAAGGGGAAGCAAGCAGTGGGTGTAAACAGAGGACGAGTGCACGCACTGGACTAGGACACTGCAGATCAGTCATCGGATGTGGTAAAAGGTACCATCCAAATCTTTGATTTAGAAGCTTATGTACTGTTTGATCCTGGTGCCACGCATTCTTTTGTATCACCATCCTTTGCATGTAAATTGATGAAGCATGTAAAACCCACACTGCTTGATAAGATGTTGTTGATATCTACCCCTATGAATGATAGTCAGTTGACTGAGCATATATATAAGGATTGTAAAATGAAGATAGGAGGTAAAGAGATGGCAGCCGATTTAATTTTATTAAATATGAGTGATTTTGATGTGATCCTAGGAATGGATTGGCTGGCTGCCAATCATGTTGTTATGGATTGTCATGCTAAAACTTTGATGTTTCCAAAGATAGACAATCCTGTAGTAAATTTTGTGAAATGAAATTAAAGAAGATGATTATTATAAGTGTGATGAATACAATCTTGATACATGATGTATGAAAGGTAAATTTAATCTCATTTATGTATGTGATGTGATGATTTATAATACTAATGGTGGAAAGAATAATGTGAAGGATTCATCGCTTTTGTGATTGAGACGGATAAGGCATGTCCGAAATTGGGAGACATTCCAGTGGTTAGGGAATTTCCAGATGTCTTTTCAGATGAGTTACCAGGGTTACCTCCAGATAGGGAGATGGAGTTTGGTATAGATTTGGCACCTGGTACAGAGCCGATGTCCAAGCCACCATACAGAATGACTCAAGTTGAGTTAGAGGAGTTAAGGAAACAGTTACAGGAGTTGCTGGAGAAGGGGTTCATCAGACTGAGCGTCTCACCTTGGGGAGCACCGGTTCTGTTTGTAAGGAAGAAGGATGGAAGCCTCCGACTGTGTATAGATTACCGGTTGTTGAATAAGGCCACCATCAAGAATAAGTATCCCCTTCCACGCATCGATGACTTGTTGGATCAGCTTAAGGGAGCGCAGGTCTTTTCCAAGATAGATATGAGATCAGGGTACCATCAGTTGAAGATACGAGGTGGACATGTACCCAAGATAGCTTTTCGCACCCGGTATGGACATTATGAGTTTATGGTTATGCCATTCGGGTTGACGAATGCTCCCGCAGCTTTTATGTCGTTGATGAATGAGGTATTCCACCAGTATTTGGATCGATTTGTGATCTTGTTTATTGATGATATACTGGTGTATTCAAGGTCTAGAGAGGAGCATGAGAGGCATCTAAGGATAGTGCTACAGACCCTTCGAGAGAAGAAGTTGTACGCTAAACTTAGTAAGTGCGACTTTTGGTTGGAACAGATCTCTTTTCTGGGTCATATAGTATCAAAAGATGGAGTGTCAGTGGACCCATCTAAGATTGAGGCTGTAGTTCAGTGGCAGAGACCCCAGACAGTGACAGAGATCAGAAGTTTCCTGGGTTTAGCTGGGTATTACCGAAAGTTTGTAGAGGGATTTTTGAGGTTAGCTGCTCCTTTGACACACCTCACAAGAAAGAATGTGGAGTTTGTGTGGGACGATAAGTGTGAAGAAAGTTTTGAGGAGCTGAAAAGGAGATTAACCACAGCTCCAATCCTCACCATTCCTATCAGCTCAGGAGGTTTCTCGGTGTATGCGGATGCTTCACATCTGGGACTGGGCTGTGTATTGATGCAGGATGGGAAGGTAGTAGCCTATGGATCAAGGCAGTTAAAGGATCATGAGAGGAACTACCCGACCCATGACTTGGAGCTGGCAGCGGTGGTGTTTGCGCTGAAGATATGGCGCCACTACCTTTATGGTGAGAGATTTCAAGTTTATACAGATCATAAGAGCCTTAAATACCTATTCTCACAGAAAGAGTTGAGCATGAGACAGAGGAGATGGCTCGAGCTGTTAAAGGATTATGATTGTGAAATCCTGTACCACCAGGGTAAAGCAAATGTGCTTGCTGATGCATTGAGTAGGAAGCATCTCGAGATGGTATCATTTATGATGGTCAGGGAACACGAGCTGTTGGAACAGTTCACGAACCTCAGTTTGGATATGACCCCGCCTGACGCTGATAGTGGATTTATGACAGCTAGCCTGCAGTAGGAACCGGATCTGGTAGATCGAATCTGACAGGCTCAGCGAGTTGATCAGCAGTGTAGTGATATTGTCGGGCAGATACAGAGGGGTATAGAGACGGACTTTGGGTTGAGTTCGGATGGATTGTTGAGGTTCAGAGGTATGATATGTGTTCCTGATGACGCAGAGATCAGAAGGTTGATCCTGATAGAGGCTCACTCATCGAAGTATATGATACATCCAGGGGGTACTAAGATGTATCAAAACCTTCGAAAAGTTTATTGGTGGTCTGGAATGAAAAAGCACATTGCTGAATATGTTACTAAGTGTCTCGTTTGTCAGCAGGTGAAGGTAGAGCATCAGAAGCCTGCAGGGTTATTGCAGCCTCTACCGATACCGACATGGAAGTGGGAGCATGTCACCATGGATTTTGTGATGGGATTGCCGAGGACCCGGAGAGGTCATGATGCCATATGGGTGATTGTGGATCGGTTAACGAAATCAGCCCATTTTCTAGCTATGAGAGCTATCGATACTCTGATCCAGTTAGCGAACCTATATGTGCACGAGATAGTGAGGCTACATGGAATTCCAGTGAGCGTTGTTTCTGATAGGGATGCCCGCTTCACTTCCCACTTCTGGGAACGTTTTTAGGAAGAGATGGGGACCCAGTTGAATTTTAGCACCGCGTTTCATCCTCAAACAGATGATCAGTCAGAGAGGACTATACAGACCCTGGAGGATATGTTGAGAGCGTGTGCATTGGATTTTGGAGGCTCCTGGGATGACCATTTGCCACTCGCAGAGTTCGCGTATAATAACAGTTTTCATGCGAGTATCGGGATGGCACCATATGAGGCATTATATGGGCGTAGATGTCGTTTCCCTATTGGATGGGAAGAGGTTGGTGACAGACAGATCTTTGCTCCCGACTTGGTTAGACAAGCCTCTAAGGACGTCCAATTGATATGTGAGAGGTTACAGACAGCTCAGAGCAGGCAAAAGAGTTATGCTGACAGGAGACGGAGACCAATAGAGTTTAAGGTGGGTGAGTCAGTGTTTTTGAAAGTTTCCCCTTCGAAGGGTATTATGAGGTTTGGGAAGAAGGGAAAGTTGAGCCCTCGATATATAGGGCCATTTGAGATACTTGATAAGGTGGGAGATAAGGCTTATAGATTGGCATTGCCACCAGAGTTGGCAAGTGTGCACAACGTCTTCCACGTATCCATGTTGAGGAAGTATCACCCGGACCCGACACATGTGATATGATATGAGCCTTTGGAGCTCAATGAAGGTATGACCTATGATGAGAAGCCAGTTCGGGTATTGGACAGAAAAGAGAAAGTGCTGAGGACAAAGACAATTCCCTTGGTGAAAATACTTTGGCAACATCACACTGTGGAAGAAGCCACATGGGAATTGGAGAGTTTGATGTGGGAAAAGTATCCCGAGTTGTTTACAGAATAATTGGTTCTAATTTGGAGGACCAAATTTTCTAAGTGGGGGAGAATGTGAGACCCCGTATATGTATAATGGTATATATGTACATAGAAATGTTAATAGAGTTGTACTATGAATTCATAAGTGAAGTATATGTGATGTAAGTCCATAAGTTAATGTACACACTTGTAATAAGAGTTGTGATTGTACATACAAGTTACATTATGTATGAATGTAAGGAAATGGACTTAAACATGTGGAGAATATGAATAGAATGGATTATGAGTAATGTGGTAAATGGAATGAAGATTTGCATGAGTATGCACTTCCATTTGTTTATACTAAGTACCATTGGTCATACAAAGATTCTACACAAGTTTTAATGTATATGAAGTGAGGATGGATGCCATTTTCAAGTCTAAAAAATGAATGGATGAGAAAAGGATCATGGTAGCAAATTAAGGATGTTTGGTAAGTGTTGCTACAGAAGAACAGCAAAAAATCTGGAAATTATGAAGGGCAGATCGATCTCATGGGATGAGAGATCGATCTGGAAGAGCCAGAATGCTCTTATTTGGGCAAAGGAATAGAGCAGATCGATCTCCAATAGAGCCAGATCGATCTCCTAAGCATTCTGTAGTGAAAAGATCGATCCCCAGGCACCCAGATCGATCTCCTTAGCTCTCTGTTTGGGAGCAGATCGATCTCATGCTTCGACAGATCGATCTCATGCTTAAAATTCCGTGAAAAAATAGGGATTTAAGGGGACCAGATCGATCACCTCTTGGACCAGATCGATCTCCTCAAGCTATTTCTATATAAGGAGTGCTGAAAATCAAAAAATTTTGGGAAAAACACAAACCTTCCACTTTCAACCCAAAAACCTAACTTTCTCTCTCTAAAATCAGCCATTTTCAGTGAGGTTTGAAGAGAGACCATTAGAGGCAAAGTTGTTCCTATCAAAGAGAAGAACAATATAGTTGGAAAACATTTTCCCATTGTTGGTATTGAAGGAGTTAAGGGCATTGCCATTTGGAGCAAGCAGAGAAATCAAATTGGGTAAGATTCTAACACTTCAACTATGGTACATTGTTTATATAATTGATTTTGGAGTTGTTTGGCATGAGTATGGAAGGTTAGAAACTATCTAAAATGCATTGGAAAGATTATGACCTAGAAATGGTCTAGAGTGAGAAAGTGGAATGTATGGAGATTAATTATGAATGAGATATGTAGAAGTTATTAACAGTGTTGTGGTATGATTTTAAGATGTGGTTAGTGGATAAATTGTGAGATTTACCTAAAAGAGGTAAAATGTGGAATAAGGCATTGGTAAAATGCATAAGTGAATAATATTGACTAGTGAGGTCAATTATGGGTTAAATACATTAACTCAATTGATTTAATGAATGAATCGCAGCTTCCGAGGATACGCCGAGGCGAGTTGAGCCAAGAGCGTGAGAAGCTAAAAGGAAAGGAGTCACACCAAGTAAATCGAGGTAAGGGAATTGTGTGGACTCTTAGAGATATTTGTGCGCAATTTGGGCACTAAAATGTTTTGCTAGAATGCATGAGATTAGGAAATGATGTTGGGTGATTGAAGGGTAAAAGTTGGGAGTTTGAGAAATGTGCATGAAAACAAAAGCATATTGCATTGAAAATCATGTTTTATTGCTTTTTAGCAAATGATTGGTAGGTTGGCTGACATTGAAATGATTTGCAAAAGAAATGAGTGTGTTTTGGTTTTGTTAACCATACTTTGGAAAGTTTTGAGCCACCTACATGATTTCGTGAGTATGAAAGCGTGTCAGAGAATGACTCGCACGAGATTTGACGTGTTTTATACACATGAGTGCAAGAGGCACTAGTTTTCACATGGATTTCATAATTGTTTTGGCATTATGCTTGGAGTTTGTCTCGCACTGGATGCCCACCTTGCATGTTGCCGTGTTTGGAGCTTCGAGTAGACTGGGTGTCACATCGATTAAATAGGCTCACACGTGCATTGTTTTGACATGATTAATTAGCCGTGTTAGGAGCTTCGGGTAGATAAGAGGTCGTACCGATTAAATAGGCTCACACGTGCGTTTGAGATGTGGCGTGATATGATGTGTTGATTGGGTCCACGGAGTACGTTGTACCGTGCATGTAGCATGGAGTACACTGTACCGTGTTGAGTTGTGATGTGCCGTCTTCGGACGAGATCTGCTATGGACCGGCGAGTAGGATTTGTCCCACCTCCCGTGTGGAAGCAGATAGTGGTGATATCCCGCACACCTGATCCGTGTAGCCGGCATCACAGGTTATGTACATAGGCCTTGAGGTTATTACCTGTTGTAGAACTGCCTATCTCACATGTCTATTGCTTGAGAATAAATCCATGTTTGAAATGATTTGTGGGTCAAGAAAGCCCGAGGGATGGGCTGAGACCTGACCAATGTTGAAATTGATTTGTTAATGGTTTTTAAAGTGCACGGATGCATGATGTTTAATGCCATGCTTTATTGTGAAAATGCATGAAGGTTAATGCCATGCTATTTGAGAAAATGCATGATGGGTAATGCCATGCTTTTATTGTGAATTATGCATGATGATTTATACCATGCTTTGAGTTGAAATGTGCACTTGATTTTAATAGCATGAATGCTTTACATACCATTAACACAATCATACACTCATGTTTTGAGATAAATAATGAATTAAATGCTTTTGAGCATGGCATCACGATCACGTAGATAGTGCAGTATCTACCTGTTCGCCTGATTGCCTTACTGAGCGTGTGGTTTGCTCACCCCCCTTATTTTCCCCCTCTCTACAGAGATTTGAGTATAGAGTGAGCGTGACTGGAGGCGTTTCCCTTTTGGTAATCCGCTGCATCCCATCGCTAAAGGTATACACACTTGGATTATTTTGTATCTAAACTAGACATAGCACAGTAGCATTTTGTATGTAACTACTGGGGATGTAAAACAATGTAAACACATGTAACAACTCTGATATATATACAATTATACAAGTGTTTACTCATAAATAATGTTTCAAATTGAATTGGTATGGTGGAGTGAGTTAGACGTCGACACACAGCCCAACTGTTGAGAGTGTGGTTGTTCACGATCAAGGAAGGATGATTAATAATTTATGTATGAAAATGAGAAAAATTTACACGTATTTTGGTAAGTTGAGGGTCGTGACAATAAGAGCCTTAAGTATTTGTTCTCGTAGAAAGAGTTGAATATGAGACAGAGGAGATGGCTCCAACTCCTGAAAGATTATGATTGTGAGATAATGTACCACCTGGGTAAGGCGAATGTAGTTGCTGATGCCTTGAGCAGGAAGAACCTCGGGTTGGTGTCTTATATGATGGTTCAGGAGCATAAATTGTTAAAACATTTGTGAACCTCAGTCTGGATGTAAACCCACCGGGATCAGAGAGATTGGATATCATGGCTAGTATGAGATTAGAGCCAGAATTGATTAGTCGTATTCAACAGGCTCAACAGAGTGATAGACGGTGTATTGATTTGTTGAGTCAGATACAGGCAAGTATGGGTACTGATTTTAAGCTGAGTACAGATGGCTTATTGATGTTCAAAGGCAGAGTATGTGTTCCCGAGGATCCTGAGATCAGGAGACTGATTTTGTTAGAGGCCCACTCATCGAAGTACATGATACATCCGGGGAGTACCAGGATGTATCAAAACCTTCGGAAGGTTTATTGGTGGTCTGGAATGAAAAGAGACATTGCTAAATATGTAGCTAAGTGTCTCGTTTGTCAGCAAGTGAAGGTAGAGCATCAGAAGCCTGTAGGGTTATTACAGCCTCTACTGATACCGACATGGAAGAAGGAGCATGTCACCATGGATTTTGTAATAGGATTGCCGAGGACCCATAGAGTTCATGATGCCATATGGGTTATTGTGGATCGATTGACTAAGTCAACCCATTTCTTAGCTATGAGAACTACAGATACTCTGAGTCAATTGGTGAACCTATATGTTCGAGAGATAGTATAGCTACATGGTGTTCCAGTGAGCGTTGTTTCTGATAGGGATGCCCACTTCACTTCTCATTTCTGGGAACATTTTCAAGAAGCGATGGGGACCCACTTGAGTTTTAGCACCGCTTTTTCATCCTCAGACAAATGGGCAGTCAGAGAGGACTATACAGCCCTAGAGGATATGTTGAGAGCATGTGTGCTGGATTTTAGAGGCTCCTGGGATGATCACCTACCGTTAGCCGAGTTCGCTTATAATAACAGTTATCATGCAAGTATCAAGATAGCAACCTATGAGGCACTGTATGGACGTAAATGTCAATCCCCCATTGGATGGGAAGAGGATGGTGACAGACAGATTTTTACTCTGGACTTAGTGCAGCTGGCATATGAGGATGTCCAATTGATATGTGAGAGATTACGAATAGCTCAAGGCCGGTAAAAGAGTTATGCTGACAAGAGACGAAGACACTAGAGTTTGATGTGTGTGAGTCGGTATTTCTGAGAGTTTCACCTTCGAAGGGTATTATGAGATTTAGTTAGAAGGGCAAGTTGAGCCCTAGATATATCGGACCCTTCGAGATTTTGGAGAGAGTGGGAGATAAGGCGTATAAGTTGGCATTGCCACCAAACTTGGCAAATGTTCATAACGTCTTCCACATCTCTATGCTTCGAAAGTATCACCTGGTCCCGGCACATGTGATAAGATATGAGCCATTGGAGCTCAATGAGAGTATGACATATGTTAAGAAGCCGGTTCGGATATTGGACAGAAAAGAGAAGGTGTTAAGGATAAAAATGACCCCCTTTGTGAAACTGCTTTGGCAATATCACACTCTGGAGGATACATAGGAGTTTGATATCATGATGCAAGAGACGTACCTGGAGTTATTTTAAGATAACTTGGTTCTAATTTAGAGGACCAGATTCCTTGAAGAAGGGGAGGATTATAAGACCCTTAATTTTTGGTACAATGTATATGATTATAAGATGTACAAACAAGTTGAATTATGTATGAAACATAAGAAAAATATATTTTTGAAGTTCTAAGTGTAATTGGAATATTGAAGTGCTTGGATATGGGTTTTAATATGGAAATCTGTAGAAAAATGAAGTTGGATAAAGGTTGGATCGATCCTAAGCAAGGAGAGATCAATCTCATGGCCTGAAGAATGCAGAATCAAGTATGTTAGAAGAGGCAGATCGATCTCTCACACAATGCAGATCGATCTCCTTAGCTCTCGGGTTAGAGCAGATCGATTTCCCCTGAATGCCAGATCGATCTCCTTAGCTCTTGACCTGAGACAAATCGATCTTGTTCCATTGAAGAGATCGATCTCATTTCATTGAAGCCAGATCCATCTCATACATTCGATAGATCGATCACATGCTTGAAAAATGTCAAGAAACTGAAAGATTTAAGAGGACCAGATCGATCTGTACCCAATGTAGATCAATCTCATCAAGCCATTTCTATATAAGGGAGCTGTCTAAATCTGTAATTCACGAAAACAACCCCATTTCCTCCTTTTTCAATCTAAAACCTAACTTTCTCACTCCTAAATCCACCCATTTTCTTAAAGATTTGAAGGGAAGCTATTAGATACAAAGTTGTTCATATCAAAGCGAAGAACAACATAGCTAGGAGTCATCACCCCATTTGTTGGATTGAAAGAGCTAGGAGCATTTTCATCTGGAGCAAGAAGGAAATCCAAATAGGTGAGTTTCTAATACACCAAGTCAAATATATGTTTGTTTAGTTGCTATTGTGAGTTGGTTCGGTGGTGTATTAATGATTGAAACTACCTAGGATGTGATAGAACTAGTGTGACCTAGAAAATAGAATGAATCTTGTGTGAGAAAATGTGATTTGGATGAGTTGGTTATTTATGGGATTATGCTAAGTTGTTATTGAAGTAATGGGAATGATTTGAGATGGTTAAATGAAGCCACATTTTGAGGATAGTCAATTTATGAAAATGAGTATATAAGGTGTTTGACAAAGTGCCATATTGAAGTAAATGATGAAATATGAATACTGTGAGCTTAATATCGATTTAATATTGATTTAGTATGAATCAATAGGCCTAAAAGAATCAATAGGCTCGAGATACGAGTAAAACAATAAAACTAGGCCTTATAAGTGTTAATGGAGGCTATAGGTTGAATCGACTATAGCAAACACAAGAGTTGTGTTGTATTGGACTAAATTGGTGCGATATACAATTGTGTACAGTTCTGGAGAGTTCATTGGAGATGAATCGAATCGTACAAGTAAGCAGCTCTAAGGAAGTGGAATCACGCGATACGATTCCAGGTAAGGTAATTTTGTAAGTATATAGAGGTAGCTGCTCATACTTTGTGGGTATATAGGCCTTTGGAAAAATGCATGAGTATTTGGAAAAGTATTTGATGGTGTATGGAAATAACTACAAGTGCATATGTGTATGGTTTGATTTGAGTGATTCTTATAAAAAGGGATTAGTAAGACTAATAATTGCATAAATCACGTGTTTGAATGTTTTCACATAACACAATGCTTTGTTTTGAGCAAATTAACGGATAGGCTGGCTAGTGTTTAAATGATTTCGTGAGATAGCACATGTGAGGTGTTAAACCCGATTTTGAGATTTTTTGGTTGAATGTGAGTGCCTGTTTATGTGAGTTGAATCGTGCTAGAGCATCGCTCGCACTGGATTTCAGTATTTTCACATGTATGAAACGTGTTGGAGCTTAGCTCGCACCTTGATTTGATTGTGATGATGGAGCTTTGCTCGTACGTGGATTTCGAGTTGTTTTCTTATACATATAACCGTACTGGAGCTATGCTCATACGTGGTTTTCTCATGAATTTATGCATAAATGTCGTACTAGAGTGTGACTCGTACGAGGAGATTTATCTATGATACATGTATCGTGCTAGAGCTTAGCTCGCATAGGTTTTCACATTGTGGCATGTATGGGCCGTAGAGATAATAAGACCTTCAAGCATAACATCCTCAAGCCTTGAGGGGGTAGGGAGGCTCTCTTCCATGGATACAGAAAGCTCCACGTGTACTTGAGACTATAGAGGTTACATATGGTATGGGGTAGATAAGGCCTACGGTTGGCACCCCCAACCATGAAATGGGTCTGTGGAGTACATTGTACCGTGTACATCACATGGAGTACATTGTACCGCGTGGTTGAGATACTGATGAGAAAGTCTGGCGGAGAACTAACCCACCTTCTTTACAGCATGATGCCTCATACACCGAGATTCGTGTGGTCTAGGATGATTTATGACATAGTTGGCCAACATAGTCCTTGAGATATAATGACCCGTCTCACCTGATATTTCATAGTACCATATGGTTTTTATACATGAGTGTGATTGTGATTGTCTAGGGTAGACCCGAGGGAGGGGTTGAGCCTTGTGGAATTTTGATTGAGAAACGATAATGATCTTTGTGATAGAGAAATGATTGTGATGGGATTTTAACATGGTTTGAGAAAGAGATGAATTTAAAAAGGATGCTTCTTAAATGAATTTCCCTTTTGTGATGAGTTTTAATGAGACTGAGCATGAGATGGTTTTACATGTTGATATTTCCATGTTTTAAGCTTATTTACATGATTTTCAATACATGATATATGTTTATAGATGTGGCATAGTTTTATTTCCATATGCACCAATTGTAAACGATTTATGCATAACATTATCCGCATGTAGATAGAGTAATTATCTACCATGCTTACATTATTGCCTTACAAAGCGGGTGGTTGCTCATTCCTCTCTACTTTCCCCTCTCTACAGAGTGTACATAGCAGCCCAGTGAAGACTGAGGCGTTGTATTTTGGACATCCGCAGCTTCCATCGCCAAAAGGTATACACACAGGGATTGTCTTTGTATCTAAACATGTAAAGGCATAGTCGTAATTTTGTATTGTAATGTGGGGGATGTAAAAGTTAGAAAACGTGTCATGTATAAGTGTATAACTTAACTTTCAAATGAATGACACTTCTTTTGACTAATTTGAGAATAAATGATGAGTGATGATTATTATTGACTCACAGTCCAACTGTGTAGTGGTGAGTTTGTTCACAACCAGGTAAGGAAAGGAAAATGCGAAAAATTTATAGTGATTTTCGGTTAAAAATGATAAAAAGGGTCATGACAGAGATTAGTATAAGAGTTGAGTTGGCCTGATATGAGTCAGTGATAACACGTAGGAAAATTACATCTCCATATTACTGTGCTTTTGTTTAGATATAACTATGTATATCGTGATGGATTGAGTCTAATAAATGATTATGGATACAGGAAGTTAGGCAGTATGCCTGTTATGCATCGAGGTAGAGAGGTGGGACTATGTGCTAGAGGCTATAGAGGTAGGCCTATGAGCCGTGTTGAACCACATACTGACCAAGCTCCTCAGAACCCTGTTGAGAGACCAAGGGATATTGAGGCACGCTTCGCTAGAATAGAACGGAGTATCAATGACATAGTTGAGATAGTCACTTAAGCATTAGGTACCGGTGATAGACGAGGTCCTACGGCACAGCCTACTACTGGATAACCAGCTGCAGAGGTGGAAAGACCTTGGACTGCAGAGACTGCTACAATTACACCCCCAGTACAGGATACATCTTCACCTATCGCTCCACAATCGAGCGAGAGTGACCTAGGGTATGATTGTGACTTAAGCAGATTGAGACAGTTTCAAGAGTTGAAACCTCCAGCGTTAAGAGGGGTAAAGGACCCGGTGATTACTAAGGATTGGGTCTAAGAGATGGAGAAATTGTACCGATTTTTCAGATGTACATCAGCTGAGAAAGTGGCCTTTGTCTATTTATGCTGAAAGGCTAGGCAGAGCACTAGTGGAGATCCACTGAGGCTATTTTGAGAGCTAGACACTCCGAGTCACCTAGGAGATATTCTTGGAGGTCTTTAGGAGGCAATATATACCAGCCACCGCACAGAGGAAATTACGGACGGAGTTCATTAATCTGGTTCAGGGGAACCATTCAGTTGACGAGTATGAGTCAAAGTTTATGTCTTTGGGGAGATATGACCCGGATATGATGGGTAATGAGACTCGAAAGATTTGAAAGTTCATTGATGGATTAGGATTGGCCATCCGGACTAAGCTAGCCCCATTTGACATACATACTTATGAAGAGGCAGTGCACGGAGCACAGTTATCCGAGCAAGACTTTGAGAAGAATGCCTCTGAGCTTAGAAAGATTAATGTCAGAAGAGACAGAGACCGGAAGAGATCCGGGATGGATAGAGGGGCCAAAAGAGAGGCCAAAAATTTTTTGAGAAGAGACCTAAGATTGAAGAGGTACAGGAGAGAGATGCTAGACCTCCCGTATATCCAACTTTGACTGCACCGAGGGGTATGATTATGGGAGGATCACGGCCTATTATTGAGCGGTGTAGGAGATGTGGTAGATTTCATAGGACTAGGCCTTGTCCGACGACCCTTGTAGTGTGTTACAAATGTGAGAGACCAGGACATATAGCAAAGTATTATCCTGAGATGATGGAAACTTCCCTACAGAAGGGCAAGGAGCTAGAGAGAGCTCCAGTTGAGATAGCTACTTCGAGGAGGAGGGTCACAACTGAGGAAAAAGGAAAACAGGCAATGGGTCTGAGTAGAGGATGAGTGCATGCACTGGACCAAGACACAACAGACCAATCTATGGATGTGATTAAGGGTACCATCCAACTCTTTGATTTAGAAGCATTTGTATTGTTTGATCCTGGTGTCATGCATTCCTTCATATCGCTTTCCTTTGCACATAAATTGTTGAAGCTTGTGAAGCCTACATTGTTGGATAAAATGCTGATGATTTCCACATCCATGAATGATAGTCAATTAACTAAGCATGTATGTAGGGATTGTAAGTTAAAGATAGAGGGAAAGGAAATGATAGCCGATTTAATTTTATTGAATATGAATGATTTTGATGTAATATTGGGAATGGATTGGTTGGCTACCAATCATGTTGTTATGGATTTTCATGCTAAAACATTGATGTTTCCCGAGATAGAAAATCATGTTGTAAGATTTGTGAAATGAAATGAAAGAACATGATTACTATAAATGAAAAGAGTATAATTTTAATCCATAATATTTGAGAGATGGATTCATTTGTTTATTTCGAGTGTTAAGTGATGGTTTAAGTTACTAACGGTGGAAAGGATGATGTAAAAGGTTCATTGCATACGTGGTTGACATAGATAAGGCACACCTGGAATTGAGAGATATTATACTAATCGCGAAATTTCCTGATGTCTTTCCAGACGATTTACCAGGGCTACCACCTGATAAGAAAATGGAATTTTGCATAGTGTTAGTGTCTGGTACCGAACCGATATCTAAACCACTATATAGAATGGCTCTGATTGAGTTGGAAGAGCTAAAGAAACAGCTGCAAGAGTTGCTAGAGAAGGGGTTTATTAGACCGAGTGTCTCACCTTGAAGAACACTGGTTCTATTTGTAAGGAAGAAGGATGGAAGCCTCCGACTGTGTATAGATTATTGATTGTTGAATAAGGCCACCATTAAGAACAAGTACCCCCTTCCACACATAGATGATTTGTTGGATCAGCTTTGGGGATTACAAGTCTTTTCTAAGATAGATCTATGATCTGGGTACCATCAGTTGAGGATACAGAGTGGAGATGTACCCAAGACAGCATTTCGTACCCGTTATAACCATTACGATGTTTTGGTTATGCCATTCGGATTGATGAATGCCCCTGCAGCATTTATGGCACTGATGAATGATGTGTTTAAGACATACCTGGACAAGTTTGTGATTGTGTTTATTGATGACATATTGGTTTATTCTAAGTCTACGGAAGATCATAAGCAGCACTTGAGGATAGTTCTGCAGACCCTCCAAGAGAGAGAATTATATGCCAAACTCAATAAATGTAACTTTTGGTTAAAGCAGATCTCATTCCTGGGCCATGTTGTGTCGAAGGATGGGGTATCAGTGAATCTATCCAAGATTGAGGTAGTTGTATAGTGGGAACAGCCCAAGACAATTACTGAGATCAGAAGTTTTTTGGGATTGACAGGTTATTATCGAAGATTTGTAGAGGGTTTCTCTAGACTACCTACTCCATTAACGCGTCTCACGCGTAAGGATGTGAAGTTTGTATGGAATGAGGCATGTGAGAGGAGTTTTGAGGAGCTTAAACATCGATTGACCACTGCTTTGGTTCTCACCATTCCTACCAGCTTAGGAGGTTTCTCAGTGTTTACAGATGTATTACACCAGAGACTGGGTTGTGTACTTATGCAGGATGGGAAGGTAGTTGCCTATGGATCTAAACAGTTGAAAGATCATGAGAGGAACTACCCGACACATGATTTGGAGTTGGCGACCGTGGTGTTTGCTTTGAAAATATGGCACCACTATCTCTATGGAGAGAAATTTTAACTTTGTACAGATCATAAGAGCCTTAAGTACCTATTCTCGTAGAAAGAGTTGAATATGAGACAGAGGAGATGGCTCGAACTCCTGAAAGATTATGATTGTGAGATCATGTACCACTCGAGTTAGGCAAATGTAGTCATCGATGCCTTAAATAGGAAGAACCTCGGGTTGGTGTCTTATATGATGGTTCGGGAGCACGAATTGTTGGAACAATTTGTGAACCTCAGTCTGGATGTAACCCCACCAGGATCAAAGAGATTGGATATCATGGCTAGTATGAGATTAAAGCCAGAATTGATTAGTCGTATTAGATAGGCTCAGTAGAGTGATCGACGATGTATCGATTTTTTAAGTCAGATACAAGCAGGTGTAGGTACTGATATTAAGCTGAGTACAAATGGATTATTGAGGTTCAAAGGCAAAGTATGTGTTCCTGAGGATCTTGAGATCAGGAGACTGATTTTATCAGAGGCTCACTCATAGAAGTACACGATACATCCAGGGAGTACCAAGATGTATCAAAACCTTCAGAAGGTTTATTAGTGGTCTCGAATGAAAAGAGACATTGTTGAATATGTCGCTAAGTGTCTCATTTGTCAGTAGGTGAAGGTAGAGCATCAGACTCCTACAGGATTATTGCAGCCTCTACCAATATCGACATGGAATTGGGAGCATGTCACCTTGGATTTTGTGATGGGATTGCCGAGGACCCGTAGAGGTCATGATGCCATATGGATTATTATGGATCGATTAACTAAGCCAGCCCATTTCATAGCTAGGAGAGCTACCGATACTCTGAGTCAGTTGGCAAACTTGTATGTTTGAGAGATTGTACGGCTACATGGTGTGCCAGTGAGCATTATTTCTGATAAGGATGCCCGCTTCACTTCCCATTTCTGGCAATATTTTCAAGAAGCGATGGGGATCCACTTGAGTTTTAGCACCGCTTTTTCATCCTCAGACAGATGGGTAGTTAGAGAGGACTATGCAGACCCTCGAGGATATGTTGAGAGCGTATGTGCTGGATTTTTGAAGCTCCTGGAATGAGCACCTACCGTTTGCCGAGTTTGCCTATAGTAACAGTTATCATGCGAATATCGAGATGGCACCCTATGAGGCACTACATGGACGCAAATGTTGATCCCCTATTGGATGGAAAGAAGTTAGTGATAGATAAAATTTTACTTCGAACTTAGTGCAGCAGGCATATGAGGAAGTCCAATTGATATGTGAGAGATTACAGACAGCTTAGAGCCGGTAAAAGAGTTCTGCTGACAAGAGATGGAGACCACTAGAGTTTGATGTAGGTGAGTCGGTATTTCTGAGAGTTTCACCTTCGAAGGTTATTATGAGATTTGGTAAGAAGGGCAAGCTGAGCCCTAGATATATCGGACCCTTCAATATTTGAAGAGAGTAAGAGATAAGGCGTATACGTTGGCATTGCCACCAGACTTGGCAAATGTTCATAATGGCTTCCACGTCTCTATGCTTCGGAAGTATCACCTGGACATGGCACATATGATAAGATATGAGCTATTGGAGCTCAATAAGAGTATGAAATATGTTCAGAAGTCGATTTGGATATTGGACAGAAAAGAGAAGGTGTTAAGGAAAAAAAGATCCTCTTAGTGAAACTGCTTTGGCAATATCACACTCCGGAGGAAGCTACATAAGAATTGGAAAGCATGATGCACGAGAATTACCTGGAGTTGTTTTGAGATAACTTGGTTCTAATTTGGAGAACCAAATTCCTTGAAAGAGGGGAGGATTATAAGACCCTTAATTTTCGGCGCAATGTATATAATTATAAGATGTACAAACAAGTTGAATTATGTATGAAACATAAGAAATATATATTTTTGAAGTTCTAAGTGTAATTGGAATTTCGAAGTGATTGGATATGGGTTTTAATGAGGAAATCTGTAGAAAAATGAAGTTGGATGAAGGCCAGATCGTTCCCAAGCAAGGAGAGATCGATCTCATGGCCTGAAGAATACAGGATCAAGCATGTTGGATGAGGCAGATCGATCTCTCACACAATGCAAATCGATCTCCTTAGCTCTCGGGTTGGAACAGATCGATCTCCCCTAAATGCCAGATCGATCTTCTTAGCTCTCGACCTGAGACAAATCGATCCTGTTCCATTAAGCAGATCAATCTCATTTCATTGAAGCTAGATCGATCTCATACATTCGATAGATCTATCTCATGCTTGAAAAATGTCAAGAAACTAAAGGATTTAAGAGGACCAGATCAATCTCCACCTAATACAGATCGATCTCATCAAGCCACTTCTATATAAGGGAGCTGTTGAAATCTGCAATTCATGGAAACAACCCCATTTCCTCCATTTTCAATCTAAAACCTAACTTTCTCACTCCTAAATCCACCCATTTTCTTAAAGATTTGAGGGGAAGCTATTAGATACAAAGTTGTTCATATCAAAGAGAAGAACAACATAGCTTGGACTCATCACCCCATTTGTTGGATTGAAGGAGCTAGGAGCATTTTCATTTGGAGCAAGAAAGAAATCCAAATAGGTGAGTTTCTAATACACTAAGTCAAATATATGTTTGTTTAGTTGCTATTGTGAGTTGATTGGGTGGTGAATTAATGATTGAAACTACCTAGGATGTGATGGAACTAGTGTGATCTAAAAAATATAATGAATCTAGTGTGAGAAAATGTAATTTGGATGTGTTGGTGATTTATGGGATTATGCTAAGTTGTTATTGAAGTAATGGGAATGATTTGAGATGGTTAAATGAAGCCACATTTTGAGGATAGTCAATTTATGAAAATGAGTATATAAGGTGTTTGACAAAGTGCCATAGTGAAGTAAATGATGAAATATGAACACTATGAGCTTAATATCGATTTAATATGGATTTAGTATGAATTAATAGGCCTAAAAGAATCAATAGACTCGAGATATGAGTAGAACAATAAAACTAGGCCTTATAAGTGTTAATGGAGGCTATAGGTTGAATCGACTATAGCAAACACAAGAGTTGTGTTGTATTGGACTAAATTGGTGCGATATACGATTTTGTGCAGTTCCGAAGAGTTCGTTGGAGATGAATCGAGCTGAACAAGTAAGCGGCTCTAAGGAAGTGGAATCACACGAGCGATTCCAGGTAAGGGAATTTTGTAAGTATATAGAGGCATTTGCTCATATTTTATGGGTATATAGGGCTTTGGAAAAATGCATGAGTATCTGGAAAAGTATTTGATGGTGTAGGAAATAACTACAAGTGTATATGTGTGTGGTTTGATTTGAGTGATTCTTATAAAAAGGGATTAGTAAGGCTAATAATTGTATAAATCATATGTTTGAATGTTTTCAAATAACACAATGCTTTGTTTTGAGCAAATTAACGGATAGGCTAGCTAGTGTTTGAATGATTTTGTGAAATAGCACATGTGAGGTGCTAAACTCGGTTTTAAGATTATTTTGGTTGAATGTGAGCCTCCTAACGTGTTTACGTGAGTTAAATTGTGCTAGAGCATCGCTTGCACTGGATTTCAGTATTTTCACATGTATGAAACGTGTTGGAGCTTAGCTCGCACCTTGATTTGATTGTGAAAATGTTTTATAAATTGTACTGGAGCTTTGCTCGTACGTGGATTTTGAGTGGTTTTCTTACGCATATAACTGTACTGGAGCTATGCTCGTACGTGGTATTCTCATGAATTTATGCATAAATGTCGTACTAGAACATTGCTCGTATGAGGAGATTTATCTATGATACATGTGTCGTGATAGAGCTTAGCTTGCACAGGTTTTCACATTATGGTATGTATAGGCCGTGGAGATAATAAGACCCTCAAGCACAACATCCTCAAGCCCAAAGGGGGTGGAGAGTATCTATTCGGTGGGGAGGCTCTCTTACACGGATACGGAAAGCTCCACGTGCTCTTGAGACTATAGAGGTTATGTCAGGACCCGTTCTCAATCCATGACTTTAACCAAAATCACTACAAATTTTTCGCATTTTTAACTTACCTTTCCTCTCTTCAATGGTTGGGCTGTGATTCGATGTCAGAGTCTTCGCTTACCACATTATCCATTATCATACATACATGTCAATATACTGCTACTAACTGTAACTGCTTTTATAATACATGTGAGATTATATAAAATTTAACACAAATACATTCCCCGTATATATATATATCGTATACATCACTGTGCTGTTTCTATGTTTAGATACATAACCGTACAAAATTTGTATACCTGGTGATCGATAGGAACTAATAGTGGACTTAGGAATACTATCCCTCAATAGCTCTCGCTCTACTGCTGATGCTCTGTAGAGAGATGTAAAGAAAGGGGGGTGAGCATACAATGTGCTCAGTAAGGAAATCAGGCAAGCAAGTAGAGATCTACACTATCTACTCAAAATAATGCTATGCCTTGAAAACATTATTTCCTTAACTCACTTTAAAAGCATGTCTTTAAATATATATATGTATACTTGTACAGATTAAATCTCATGTACAGAAATCATGCTTTCTTTCTCAAATGTAGGCATGTAGTGCAAAACAATGCATCTTTATATAAATCATGCCTTTATGTAAATCATGCCATGTATATTTAAATCACAATAAATATGGCATTTAAATAATTCACATCACAAAATCGGAGTCTGACCCATCCCTCAGGTCTATCCGCAATTTAAATCAGTCAATCAATGTGATATATCATGTGAGACTCTGTGGTGAAATACAAATAGTATCCTGGACTATGATCATATCCGACATGTGATCCCGAGCAACACAGTACTCGGTGTACGGGGCATCACTGCTGCAACGGAGGGTGGTCAGTCCATTACAACCGTCAGCTATACAACAACACACGGTACAACGTACTCCCATACCTCGGGCACGGTACAAAGTACACCCATGGACCCTACATCACAGTCGGGGTGCCTGCCATAGGTCTTAGCCCTCAAACCATGGAATATCATACCACATCTCTAATACCCTTATGCGGCTATCCTCTCACAAAATGTGACAATCAGTCACACAAGGATGCGAGCATGGGTTTGTAACATGTATCATATATCACATACAGTGCGCGCCTTTGAGTGCGACTCACAGTCGACACTCCGCTCAAACACTGTTTCACATCACAAACTCAACTCTAGTGCGAGTAAACCTCTAGCAACTAGGTCAATGCATAGTTCATGTATTAAATCAAGTACGAGAAATAGCTCCAGTACCATGTCATGTATAAATCATGAAGAATCGAGTACGAGCAACACTCCAGCACTCTGTCATGTATCTCATGTAAAACTCGAGTACGAGCTAATCGCTCCAGCACTCTGTCATGCATATATCATATAAAACCGAGTACGAGAAATAACTCCAGTACTCTATCATGCATGTCATGGAAATCTAGCGTAAATTAAAATCTAGCACTAATGTATGTGGAAAATATATGAAATCCAGTGCGAGCTGTGCTCTAGCACGATTCATTCTCACAAAATATGATAGATGACCCTTTAAAAAGGGATGATTTACAAAATATCAAAATCAGCACTATAAAGTGTGCTTAATTCACATTAACCATAAAATCATTAGCCCATCTATTTATTCTCCTGCTAAATAGCAGTTAAACTCTCAAAATAGTGGTTTTCATGCTTTTTACAACTTTTCATAAAAGTTGACTTTTTGACTAACTAGGGGTAAAATCGTAATTTGCCACTATCGGGTCGCAATAATTATTATTCACTTTCTCTGACCCTCAGAGTTTTTAAGTGAATGTAAAAGTAGACGAAAATACGTGCAGGTATCTCTAACTACTCACAAAAGTCCCTTACCTGCAATCTCTCGAGAAATTTCTTTTTCTCTGCGCTGCTCGTTTTAGCAGTTCGATTTGCTCCTCCAATACTCTCTGGAGCTGCATATAACCAGTTATCAGGTTAATTACACTTTTCCTACTTATTTCACATTAAATACAGTCTATTTCCCTTAATGGGCCTTAATAATCCTTAATGGACCTAACTATTCCTTAAGCCCATTTTCATTTTACTATTCATTTTCGTTGGGCCTATTGGGCTTGTGAGGCCCACCAACTCTTATTAGGCATGTCTTAGACCCATTACATCACATTGGGCCTAAAATATTTGGACTTGGCCCATTGGGCCTTTCGACCACATGCCATGGCCGAGAGCTATCCATGCCATCGGTTACACTATGGCATGCCACCCATGCCTATTTCTTAGCCAATTCACTTAGGCATTTTCACAAACACTTGGTTGGCAACATTCCTAAACATCATATAGTTCATTTAGGCATTTTATCAAAAACCTTGATTGCCAACTAATTACATGTATTAATTAATCATATTGATTAATTCTAATTACACCATAATCATTAGCACATGTATATTAATCCATTTATGCCTTAAAATCATATGGCCATAAATCAATACCCACTACTCACTCTCGGCCTAACCAAATTCATAGTGATTTAATATGTTTCAATGCTTAAAACATATATCAATACACTTAAAATCATTCATACATTAACATATATGAAATTGAAAATTAGAAAATATAATAATTGTTGCGTTCACCCTTTGGCCGAATCTTTGAAGGCTCTCGGTTTGCACTCTATGGCTCCTTGATAGCCAATTCCAACATATGTTACTCTCCTTTCAATTTGGAACAACTTCCATGAAGGATGCAAGTTCCAATTATGCCTAATTCCTAGTGATTTCTAGTGAGAGAAAGCTTGGATAATATGTTTCAATGGTTTCTTCTTCTAGTCGAATTTGGTGTGATGAAGATGACAATGGTGTGGCTGATTTCATAAGCCACTTACTTAGTCATTAAGCTTTACTTTCCAGCCATTCAGCTTGACTTTCCAAGCCTTAGCCATGAGTCACCTTATGAGTCATGGTTAGCTTTAACTATGGTTAGATATTTATTTCATGGGCTTTCTATTTGGGCTTCTCGCTTTGGGCTTTCTTAATGGGCTTTCGGGCTGAAATTTTTACTATGTCTCGGGCCTTTAATTGTCTCAATATTTGGCCAATCAATTGGTCAAACAATTCGGTCTAAAGGACCTAAGAATTTCGATATACGTTTAGTATACCTTAATGGGCTTTAAAATTTTCACCTTAGGCCCATTACGTTTTTAACCATTAAATTTAATCCGGAATCCTTCTGAATAAATTTTCCTTACTTTCGGGGATGATTATCTTGTATTCTGGCCAAGAATATTTTTCTCCAAAATTTTCTCCACACTTAGGTTAATTTTTTAACCATGATTAATCAACTATGGTAAAAGTCTACTATCTTAACTACAGTTGACTTTTTCCTTAACCATTGACCAAGTTGACTTTTTCTCAAAATTTTGAAAGTGTCATATCTTATGTCTTACACTCTCGTCTTTATGTTTCAACCGTTTTCGGTGGATAATTTCACCTGAAACCCTTATCTCGCCAAAAAGGTCCATTTTACCCTTTTTAGCTTTTACTCTTATTTTTTCTATTTTTGGGACTAAATCAAGCTGACTTTCCTTCATGAGCTCTCTATACTTTCTCATTTTAAGTTCTTATTTTCAGTCAGAATGATTTAGATTACTCGGTTTAGTCTGTGACACTTATAGCTCACATTAGGCTTTTTATGTAGCTTTTGCGTGTTAAATCATTTCATTAACACTTTAAGTCTAGTAAATACTCTTCTTATGATTCAACTATAATAACATAGTGTTCATACACATAGGAATCATAAGGTACATGCTACAAAAAAATTCGGGTCTGACAATCCTCCCCTACTCAAAAAATTTGGTCCTCCAAATTAGGACCAAGTCAGTCATCAAATAGGTGAGGGTACTTCTCTCACATCAGACTCTCTAGCTCCCGAGTAGCTTCCTTTGAAGTATGATGCTGCCAGAGAATCTTCACTAACCCAATGGTCTTCGATCTCAAAACCTTCTCCTTCCTATCCAATATCCGAATCGATCGCTCAACATATGACAATTCCTCTTGAAGCTCCAAAGGCTCGTAACTAATCACATGTGCCGGATCCGGGTGATACTTCCGAAGCATCGATATGTGGAAGACGTTATGGACACCTAATAAGTCCAACGACAATGCCAACCTATAAGCCTTATCTCCCACTTGATCAAGTATCTCAAAGGGTCCAATATAGCGAGGATTTAGTTTCCCCCTCTTCCCAAATCTCGCTATGCCCTTGGAAGGAGAAACTCTCAAAAACACAGATTCACGAACTGCAAACTCTAGTGGCCTACGTCTCCTATTAGCGTAACTCTTCTGTCTACTCTGAGTCGTCCTCAGTCTCTCTACTATCAAGTGGACATCCTCAGATGCCTGTGTAACCATGTCAGGAGCGAAAATCTTACGGTCACCCACTTCTTCCCATCCAATATGGAAACGACATCTACGGCAATACAAAGCCTCATACGGTGCCATCCCGATACTCGAATGATAACTGTTGTTGTAGGCAAACTCGGCTAGTGGCAGGTGGTCATCCCAGGAGCCTCTAAAATCTAGCACACATGCTCTCAACATATCCTTCAGAGTCTGTATAGTCCTCTCTGACTGACCATCTGTCTGAGGATGGAAAGCGGTGCTCAAACTCAGCTGGGTTCCCATGGCTTCCTGAAAATGTCCCCAAAAGTGGGAAGTGAAGCGGGAATCCCTATCAGAGACTATGCTCACTGGTACACCGTGTAACCTCACTACCTCGCGTACATACAGTTCTGCTAATGAACTCAGAGTATCGGTCGCTCTCATAGCTAGGAAGTGGGCTGACTTCATCAATCTGTCGATGATCACCCATATAGCATTGTGATTCCTACGGGTTCTCGGTAAACCCATCACGAAATCCATGGTGATATGCTCCCATTTCCATGTCGGTATTGGTAGAGGCTGCAATAATCCTGTAGGTTTCTGATGCTCTACCTTCACCTACTGACATACAAGACACTTTGCCACAAAGTCTGCTACATCTCTCTTCATACCCGACCACCAGTATACCTTCCGGAGGTTCTGATACATTTTGTTACTCCCTAGATGTAACGTATACCTCGACGAATGAGATTCCACCAATATCAATCTCCTGAGTCCTGGATCATTGGGAACACATAATCTACCTCTGAACCTCAGTAGTCCATCCGAACTCAACTCAAAATCAGTCACTGTGCCCTTCTGCATCTGACTACTCACATCCATACAAAATGGATCAGTCTGCTGAGCCACTCTGATCCTGTCCAATAGATCCGGCTCCAAGCGTAGACTAGCTATCACATAGCCTGTATCCATGTCAGAAGGCACGACTCCTAAACTGAGGCTAGCAAACTGCTCTAGCAAATCATGTTCCCTAACCATCATATACGATACTATCCCTAGGCTCTTCCTGCTTAAGGCATCGGCTACAACGTTAGCCTTACCCAGATGATAAAGTATCTCACAATTGTAGTCCTTCAGAAGCTCTAGCCATCTTCTCTGTCTCATGTTCAGCACTTTCTGTGAGAATAAATATCTGGAACTTCTCTCTATACAAGTAGTGGCGCCATACCTTCAACACAAACACTACTGCTGCTAGCGCCAAGTCGTGGGTCGAATAGTTCTTCTCATGATCCTTCAGCTGTCTGGATCCATAAGCAACTACCTTCCCATCTTGCATCAATACACAGCCCAGTCCCTGATGCGAAGCATCTGTATACACTGCAAATCCTCTTGAGCTAGTAGGGATAGTGAGAATCAGAGCGGTGGTCAATCGACGCTTCAACTCCTCAAAACTCCTCTCATAATCCTCGTTCCATACGAACGGTACACTCTTTCGAGTAAGACGTGTCAACGGAGCAGCCAACTTCGAAAATCCCTCAACGAATCTCCGATAGTATCCAGTTAAACCCAAAAAACTCCTGATCTCGGTGATTGTCTTTGACTGTTCCCACTGAACTACAGCCTCTATCTTAGATGGATCAACTGATACACCATCTCTCGATACAACATGTCCCAAAAACGATATCTGTGACAACCAAAAGTCACACTTACTGAGCTTAGCATATAACTCATGTTCTCGTAGAGTCTGCAACATGAACCTAAGGTGCTCCTCATGCTTTTCCTTGGATCTCGAATACACTAATATGTCATCGATAAAGACGATAACAAACTGGTCCAAATATGGCTTGAACACATCGTTCATTAAAGCCATGAAAGCAGCTAGAGCATTCGTGAGTCCGAATGGCATGACCAAGAACTCATAATGGCCATATTGGGTACGAAATGCTGTCATGGATACATGTCCACTCCGAACCTTCAGCTGATGATATCCAGACCTCAAGTCAATCTTGGAAAAGACTTGTGCTCCCTGAAGCTGATCTAACAAGTCGTCAATGCGTGGAAGGGGGTATCTATTCTTGATGGTGGCTTTATTCAACAATCGGTAATCTATACACAATCGGAGGCTCCCGTCCTTCTTCCTCACAAGCAAAATCGATGCTCCCCAAGGTGAAACACTCGATCGAACAAAACCCCTATCCAACAGCTCCTGTAACTGTCTCTTGAGCTCCTTCAGCTCAACTAAGGCCATGTGATATGGTGGTCTTGAAATAGGCTCTGTACGAGGTACCAAATCTATATAGAACTCCATCTCTCTGTCTGGTGGTAACCCTGGCAATTCATCCGAAAAAACATCTGGGTACTCACTGACCACAATAATATCTGACAACTTCGGATGTGCCTTATCCATATCTACCACGAACGCAATGAAACCTTGATATGTTGAAGGTTTTCTAAATCAGTAATCATGTAATAATCATAACTACTCCTTTCATTTATTCTTATTAAACTTTACAACATATCTAGTAGGGTTAGGAATCGAGTCTCATACTCGTCCACAGATAAACTCCCTTGGTTTAGTCCCAAAAACTCTGCCTGTAGTTTTCGCTGTGCGGTATCGGGAACAAACTGCCTCCTAAAGGCCTCTCGAAATATCTCCCAACTGATATCTGTGTGTCGGGATCTCAATATAGGTCGGGTGTACTTCCACCAATGCTCTGCAGCTCCCTTCAGTAGGAACGCAGCAAATGCGACCATCTCCGAGGTCGTACACTCGAAGAATCCATAAAGTTTCTCCATCTCCGCTAACCACTCCTCAGCAGCTACAGGGTCCTTGACCCCACTAAAGGATAAAGGTCTAAACTTCTGGAATTCTCGCAATCGATGCAGCTCACATCCGTACCCTAATCCACTACCACCCGAAACTGGTGGGGGTGTAGGAGTATCTACAATCCTCAGTGCATCAGCTGTCTGCGTAGGTGTATTAGGGGCAATTGCCTCTCCTTTCGTAGCTTCTGCCTCCTGTCTCTAATTGCCTGGCATCGTCTATGCCAATATCTCAATAATCTCTCAAGCCTACGCTCTGATCTCGTAAAACGTGTCTCAGCATACTCGAGTGCCTCAGTAGCACCTAAAGTCTCAGGTGTAGGTAATGGTTCGGCAGCAGCTCGTCCCTCGGGTCTATCTCCCAGGCCTCGAGCCCTACCTCTCATACTCCTATCACTACGCTTATTTGCCATATATGCAAAGTTCCTGCTTCATAATCATAAAGTAGTCCGTCTCCTATCTGGTATACATAATTATATCTAAACACAGCACAGTACTATGAGGATGTACACTTTCCTATTTTCTAACACCGACTCACATCAGACAAACCTCTGCTCTGATACCATTCTATTAGGACCCGTTCTCAATCCATGACTTTAACCAAAATCACTACAAATTTTTCGTATTTTTAACTCACCTTTCCTCTCTTCAATGGTAGGGCTGTGATTCGATGTCAGAGTCTTCGCTTACCACATTATCCATTATCATACATACATGTCAATATACTGTTACTGATTGTAACTGCTTTTATAGTACATGTGAGATTATATAAAATTTAACACAAATACATTCCCCATATATATATATATATCGTATACATCACTGTGCTGTTTCTATTTTTAGATACATAACCGTACAAAATCTGTATACCTGGCGATCGATAGGAACTAGCAGTGTACTCAGGAATACTGTCCCTCAATAGCTCTCGCTCTACTGCTGATGCTCTGTAGAGAGATGTAAAGAAAGGGGGTGAGCATACAACGCGCTCAATAAGGAAATCAGGCAATCAAGTAGATATCTATACTATCTACTCAAAATAATGCTATGCCTTGAAAACAGTATTTCCTTAACTCACTTTAAAAGCATGTCTTTAAATATATATATGTATACTTGTACAGATTAAATCCCATGTACAGAAATCATGCTTTCTTTCTCAAATGTAGGCATGTAGTGCAAAACAATGCATCATTATATAAATCATGCCTTTATGTAAATCATGCCATGTATATTTAAATCACAATAAATATGGCATTTAAATAATTCACATCACAAAATCGGAGTCTGACCCATCCCTTAGGTCTGTCCGCAATTTAAATCAGTCAATCAATGTGATATATCATGTGAGACTCTGTGGTGAAATTCAAATAGTATCCTGGACTATGATCATATCCGACATGTGATCCCAAGCAACACAGTACTCGGTGTGTAGGGCATCACTGCTGCAACGGGAGGGTGGTCAGTCCATTACAACCGTCAACTATACAACAACACATAGTACATCGTACTCCCATGCCCTGAGCATGGTACAAAGTACACCCGTGGACCCTACATCACAGTCGGGGTGCCTGCCATAGGTCTTAGCCCTCAAACCATGGAATATCATACCACATCTCTAATACCCTCATGCGGCTATCCTCTCACAAAATGTGACACTCAGTCACACAAGGATGCGGGCATGGGTTTGTAACATGTATTATATATCACATACAGTACGAGCCTTTGAGTGCGACTCACAGTCGACACTCCGCTCAAACACTGTTTCACATCACAAACTCAACTCTAGTGCGAGTAAACCTCTAGCAACTAGGTCAATGCATAGTTCATGTATTAAATCAATTACGAGCAATAGCTCCAGTACCATGTCATGTATAAATCATGAAGAATCGAGTACGAGCAACGCTCCAGCACTCTGTCATGTATCTCATGTAAAACTCGAGTACGAGCTAATCGCTCCAGCACTCTGTCATGCATATATCATATAAAATCGAGTACGAGAAATAACTCCAGTACTCTATCATGCATGTCATGAAAATCTAGTGCGAATTAAAATCCAACACTAATGTATGTGGAAAATATATGAAATCCAGTGCGAGCTGTGCTCCAGCACGATTCATTCTCACAAAATATGATAGATGGCCCTTTAAAAAGGGATGATTTACAAAATATCAAAATCAACACTATAAAGTGTGCTTAATTTACATCAACCATAAAATCATTAGCCCATCTATTTATTCTCCTGCTAAATAGCAGTTAAACTCTCAAAATAGTGGTTTCCATGCTTTTTACAACTTTTCATAAAAGTTGACTTTTCGACTAACTAGGGGTAAAATCGTAATTTACCACTATCGGGTCGCAATAATTATTATTCACTTTCTCTGACCCTCAGAGTTTTTAAGTGAATGTAAAAGCAGACAAAAATACGTGCAGGTATCTCTAACTACTCACAAAAGTCCCTTACCTGCAATCACTTGAGAAATTTCACTTTCTCTGCGCTGCTCGTTTCAGCAGTCCGATTTGCTCCTCCAATACTCTCTGGAGCTGCATATAACCATTTATCAGGTTAATTACACTTTTTCTATTGTATTTCACATTAAATACAGTCTATTTCCCTTAATGGGCCTTAATAATCCTTAATGGGCCTAACTATGCCTTAAGCCCATTTTCATTTTGCTATTCATTTTCGTTGGGCCTATTGGGCTTGTAGGGCCCACCAACTCTTATTGGGCTTGTCCTAGACCCATTACATCACATTGGGCCTAAAATATTTGGACTTGGCCCATTGGGCCTTTCGGCCACATGCCATGGCCGAGAGCTATCCATGCCATCGGTTACCCCATGGCATGCCACCTATGCCTATTTCTTAGCCAATTCACTTAGGCATTTTCACAAACACTTGGTTGGCAACATTCTTAAACAACATATAGTTCATTTAGGCATTTTATCAAACACCTTGATTGCCAACTAATTACATGTATTAATTAATCATATTGATTAATTCTAATTACACCATAATCATTAACACATGTACATTAATCCATTTATGCCTTAAAATCATATGGCCATAAATCAATACCCCACTACTCACTCTCGGCCTAACCAACTTCATAGTGATTTAATATGTTTCAATGCTTAAAACATATATCAATATACTTAAAATCATTCATACATTAACATATATGAAATTGAAAATTAGAAAATATGCCAATTGTTGTGTTCACCCTTTGGCCGAATCTTTGAAGGCTCTCGGTTTGCACTCTATGGCTGGTTGATAGCCAATTCCAACATATGTTACTCTCCTTTCAATTTGGAACAACTTCCATGAAGGATGCAAGTTCCAATTATGCTTAATTCCTAGTGATTTCTAGTGAGAGAAAGCTTGGATAATATGTTTCAATGGTTTCTTCTTCTAGTCGAATTTGGTGTGATGAAGATGACAATGGTGTGGCTAATTTTCTAAGCCACTTACTTAGTCATTAAGCTTTACTTTCCAGCTATTAAGCTTGACTTTCCAAGCCTTATCCATGAGTCACCTAATGAGTCACCTTATGAGTCATGGTTAGCTTTAATTATGGTTAGATATTTATCTCGTGGGCTTTCCATTTGGGCTTCTTGGTTTGGGCTTTCTTAATGGGCTTTCAGGCTGAAATGTTTACTATGTCTCGGGCCTTTAATTGTCTCAATATTTGGCCAATCAATTGGTCCAACAATTCGATCTAAAGGACCTAAGAATTTCGATATACGTTTAGTATACCTTAATGGGCTTTAAAATTTTCACCTTAGGCCCATTACGTTTTTAACCATTAAATTTAATCTGGAATCCTTCCGAATAAATTTTCCTTACTTTCAGGGATGATTATCTTGTATTCTGGCCAAGAATATTTTTCCCCAAAATTTTCTCCAAACTTAGGTTAATTGTTTAACCATGATTAGTCAACTATGGTAAAAGTCCACTTTCTTAACTATAGTTGACTTTTTCCTTAACCATTGACCAAGTTGACTTTTTCTCAAAATTTCGATAGTGTCATATCTTATGTCTTACACTCTCGTCTTTATGTTTCAACCGTTCTCGATGGATAATTTCACCCGAAACACCTTATCTCGCCAAAAAGGTCCATTTTACCCTTTTTAGCTTTTACTCTGGTTTTTTCTATTTTCAGGACTAAATCAAGCTGACTTTCCTTCATGAGCTCTCTATACTTTCTCATTTTAATTTCTTATTTTCAGTCAGAATGATTTATATTTACTTGGTTTAGTCTGTGACACTTATAGCTCACATTAGGCTTTTTATGTAGCTTTTGCGTGTCAAATCATTTCACTAACACTTTAAGTCTAGTAAATACTCTTCTTATGATTCAACTATAATAACATAGTGTTCATACACATAGGAATCATAAGGTACAAGCTACAAAAAAATTCGGGTCTGACAGGTTACATATGGTATGGGGTAGATAAGACCTACGGCTGGCTCCCCCAACCATGATATGGGTCCGTGGAGTATGTTGTGTCGTGTACATCACATGGAGTACGCTGGACCACGTGGTTGAGATACTGATGAGAAAGTGTGGCAAAGAACTAACCCACCTTCATTCCAACATGATGCCCCGCACACCGAGATCCATGTGGTCTGGGATGATTTATGACATAGTTGGCCAACATAGTCCTTGAGATATAGTGACCTGTCTCACATGATATTACATAGTATCACATGGTTTTTTTACATGAGTGTGATTATGATTGTCCAGGGTAGACCCGAGGGAGGGGTCGAGCCTTGTAGGATTTTGATTGAGAAACAATAATGATATTTGTGATAGAGAAATGATTGTGATGGGATTTTAACGTGGTTTGAAAAAGAGATGAATTTAAAAAGGATGTTTCTTAAATGAATTTCCCTTTTGTGATGAGTTTTAATGAGACTGAGCATGAGATGGTTTTACATGCTGATATTTCCGTGTTTTATGCCTATTTACATGATTTTCAATACATGATATGTCACGACCTCAATCCGTGACTTACCTAAAACCACTACAAATTTTTCGATTTTTATTTTACTTACCTTTCTCTCCTCAACAGTTGGGCTGTGATTCGATATTAGTCACCCACTCACATTCATTCACAGTACACATAGAATTTAGTATTCTTTCCGATAACATAAACTGTTATATAATATTTATATATATACATCCCGACCATACAATTGTTTACATAACTGTGCTTATACATTGTTCAGTACAAAATGTTCGAGCGTGTATAACTCTCATAAGATGGATAGGCAGCGGATACAATGAATGCTATATCTCACTCAGACTCAATCTAGTGCGGATGATCTATAGAGAGTGGAAAATAAAGGGAGATGAGCAAACAACACGCTCAGTAAGGAAATCAGGCAAGCAAGTAGATAATTGCACTATCTACTGAAAATAAGGCTTTGCCTTTCCTCCTCTCATCTCAAAGCATGTATCAAAATGATATAATAATAGTACAGAATAAATTTCATGTACTTAAAATCATGCTGAGTTATCAAATATAGGCATTCATGCAAAATAGTGCATCTTTATAAAATTCGGAATGCCTTTATATCAATCATGCCATTTACATATAAATCACAGTAAATATGGCAGTTCACAACACACACAATCATCGGTTTCTGACCTATCTCTCTCAGGTCTAACCGTATCATGAAAACAAGTGATATATCATACGAGACTCAGTGGCTAAATGCAATACTCTCCTGGACTATGGCCATATCCTATAATGGTGAAATCCTAAGCAACACAGATCTCAGTGTGCAGGTTATCACTACTGTAACGGGAGGGGGGTCAGTCCATGTCAGACCCGAATTTTATGTAGCTTGTTCCTTATGATTCCTATGTGTATAAACACTCTAATATTATAGTTGAATCATAAGAAGAGTATTTACTAGATTTAAAGTGTTAGTAAAATGATTTAACACGCAAAAGCTACATAAAAAGCCTAATGTTAGTTATAAGAGTCACAGGCTAAACCAAGTAGATCTAAATCATTCTGACTGAAAATAAGAACTTAAAATGAGAAAGTATAGAGAGCTCATGAAGGAAAGTTAGCTTGATTTAGTCCCGAACATAGAAAACAAGAGTAAAAGCTAAAAAAGGGTAAAATGGACCTTTTTGGCGAGTTAAGGTATTTAAGGTGTTTCGGGTGTAATTACCTACCGAGAACGGTTGAAACATAAAGACGAGAGTGTAAGACATAAGATATGACACTTTCAAAATTTTGAAAAAAGTCAACTTGGTCAATGGTTAAGGAAAAAGTCAACTATAGTTAAGAATAGTGGACTTTTACCATAGTTGACTAACCATGGTTAGAAATTAACCTAAGTATGGAGAAAAAAATTGGTGAAAAATATTCTTGGTCAGAATACAATATAATCATCCCCGAAAGTAAGGAAAATTTATTCAGAAGGATTCAGGATTAAATTTAATGGTTAAAAACGTAATGGGCCTAAGGTGAAAAATTTAAAGCCCATTAAGGTATACTAAAAGTATATTGAAATTCTTAGGTCCCTTAGACCGAATTGTTGGACCAATTGATTAACCAAATATTGAGACAATTAAAGGCCCGAGGTATAGTAATTTCAGCCCGAAAGCCCATTAAGAAAGCCCAAACCGAGAAGCCCAAATGGAAAGCCCATGAGATAAATATCTAACCATAGTTAAAGCTAACCTTGACTCATAAGGTGACTCATTAGGTGACTCATGGCTAAGGCTTAGAAAGTCAAGCTTAATGGCTGGAAAGTAAAGCTTAATGGCTAAGTAAGTGGCTTATAAAATCAGCCACACCATTGGCATCTTCATCACACCAAATTCGGCTAGAAGAAGAAACCATTGAAACAAATTATCCAAGCTTTCTCTCACTAGCAATCACTAGGAATTAGACATATTTGGAACTTGCATTCTTCATGGAAGTTGTTCCAAATTGAAAGGAGAGTGACATATATTGGAATTGGCTATCAAGGAGCCATAGAGTGTAAATCGTGAGCCTCCAAAGTATTCGGCCAAGTGTGAACACAACAATTGGTATATTTTCAAGTTTTCAATTTCATATATGTTAATGTATGAATGATCTTAAGTATATTGGTGTGAGACCCCATTTATGTACAGTTGTAGATAGGTACATAGAAATATAAATGAAATCATAAGTATGATGATACATTTGTAATACGAGGTATATGCAATGTAAGTTCATAAGATTATGTACGCACTTGTAATAAGAGTCGTGATTGTACGTACAAGTTGCGTTATAAATGAGTATGAAGAAATGAACTTAAACATGAGAAGAATGTGATTGAAATGGAATATGAGTAGTGTGGTAAAATGAAAGGAAAGATTTACATAAGTTGTATATTTCCATTCGATTAATATCGTGTATATCTGGTTATACAAAGATTTCCCACAAGTTTTAATATGTACTAAGTGTGATTGGACGACATTTTTAAGTCTCAAGGAAGGATAAGTGAGGAAAGGACTATGGAGGTAAATTGAGGAAGTTTTGAATGAAGTTGTTACAGAAAAACTGTAAAAAATCTGGAAATATGGAGGCCAGATCGATCTCATAGGATGAGAGATCGATCTGGAAGAGCCAGAGTGCTCTTATGTGAGTAATGGAATGGAGCAGATCGATCCCCAAGGGAATCAGATCGATCTCCTTAGCTTTTGGGTTGGAAGCAGATCGATCTCCCTTAAGACTAGATCGATCTCCTTAAGCTTCTGTTTGACAGCAGATCGATCTCAAGCCTCGACAGATCGATCTCCTGCCTTTAAAATGTCTTAGAAAAGAGGGATTTTTAGAGGATCAGGTCGATCTCCACCCAAGGAAGATCGATCTCATCAAGTTAAATCTATAAATAGGAGCAGTTGGATCTGCAGATTTCGGGATAAACCATTTCCTTTCACTTCAACTGAAAAACCTAGCTTTCTCACTCCTAAATCCAGACATTTCAGTAAGATTTAAGGGAAAGCTATTAGAGACAAAGTTGTTCACGTCAAAGAGAAGAACAACATAGTTTAGAGGCATTTCCCCATTTTTCGGATTGAAGGACTAAAAGGCATTTCTAATTGGAGCAAAGAGGAAATCCAAGGAGGTAAGTTTCTAGTGCACAAATCCAAGTACATTGGTCATTTAATGATTATGAAGTTGATTGGGTGTGCACATTGTGGGTAGAACTACCTAGAATGCCATGAAATGAATATAACTTGAAAATGGTCTAGTGTGAGAGAGTGGAATGTAGAAGTGTTAATGATGAATGAGATATCTTGAGAGGATGATTATGTTGTGGGTATGTTGATATTGGGATAAAATTATGAGATTTACCACAAGGGGTAAAATGTATGTTTTAGGCATTGGATAAATGCTTAGATGAACAAGAGTTAGAAACGTTAACTCAAGTGTTTGATGGATGAATTTCAGTTTCGGATGATACGCCGGAGCGAGTCGAGATGAGAACGCGAGAAGCATAAAGGCGGATAGTTGCACACAAGTAAAGCGAGGTAAGGGACTGTGTGTTAGCTATAGAGATGTTCGTGCGTATTTTATGGCAATTTCGTAGATATATTGCTAGAATTAGTACGATACTATAATTCTATAAAATGAAATGGAAGCATGAAAAGTACTATGATGTATATATGTATTGAGAAAATGGGATAAGGTAAGGAAATAGCATTATATGCATGTTTTCAATGTTTTTCTCAATTCTATAGTGATATTGATGATTGAGAAATGTTGATGATAGGTTGGCCAATTTTACATGTTTTAGCATGAAGAGGCATGCTGCATGAGTAAACATGTTTTAAGTTTTAAAATGGAAAATAGCCCCCTATCAGATTGAGATGAGATTTGGTATTGAAGTTATAGCTCACACCCGTTTTAATGCTTTTGATGTACCGTGTTGGAGTTTAACTCGCACGATGGTTTTGAGAAAGTGTGGGAACTTTGCTTGCAATTGTTTTATTGAGTTGAGGTAAACCTGGGGGTCTGAGACCTAAGGGGATACCAGCCGACGACCATTTGAACGGGCTAGGCCTTAACGATAAATCGTACCACGCTGGAGCCTTGTGATGACTGTGTTTCACGCTACTTGCTCGCCTGGTATATGAGACATGGTTCAGGATGAAAAGTCTATCGGAGTTGGAGTATGGACTTGGGTCCACGGTCGTACGTAGTACAGTGTAGTTGTTCATTGGTATACTATGTACTGTGCTGGGTGCACGTGAGTACGAGTATCGCGTAGATGACACACGGCGTATCTTTACCGTGAGTATACGAGGAGATGAGGTTGATTGAGATGAGCCGGATGGCAGCACTGACCCATCCCCCTTCAGGCGAAGTGATGCCCTGTGCACACCTGATCAGTGAGGCCTGGGATCACTGACTATGGCCATATGTCGTGGATATTTGATTGCCGAAAATTCCATGCCTGTCTCAGAGATTCGAGAAACAGAGATAATCTCAGAAAAGAAAGAGATTTGCAGAAAAAGTGATTTGAGAGAAGAAAGAGATTTTGTGTTTTTGATAAATCTCTGATTTCACATTTGTGCCATGAGGGCACTATTTATGAGCATGTTTTAAATGGAAGCTCGACATATTTGATTGACACGAAAATGCTATTGAAAAATATATGTTTAAATGCATTTTTCGTATGATATTTCATTTATACTGAAAACATGGTTTTGGTTTATACATGCATGGGCTATGTAGGTAGTACGATATCTACCTACTAGCATACATTTCCTTACTAAGCTGTGGTTTGCTCATCCCACTATTTTCCCCCTCTAGGTACTGAGAAGTAAGAGAGTGGTGGTCTCTAGATCTTTTGTGTTGAACAGCTCCCACAATCCGCAAAGGTATAAGATTTGTATACACAAGTATTTTATATCTAATTTATTGTATCGCACAATTATATCTTGGAATTGTAAACAGTATTATAGGGATGATATGTAAGCACATTGTAATTATACAATTGATTTGTATATCTACACACACCTGGGAGTATGAATTAAAATTTTAAATCTTCCGCTGTAAATGCATGAATTTTAGTAATTGCATCTTCTCACAGCCCAACCGTATTAGAGTAAGTATGGACAGAAAGGTTTCCGAAAGTGGGGTGTGACAATTGGTATATGTTTTAAGCATTGAAACATATTAAATCACTATGATGTTGGTTAGGCCGAGAGTGAGTAGTGAGATATTGATTTATGTCCATATGATTTTAAGGCATAAATTGATTAATGTACATGTGTTAATGATTATGGTGTAATTAGTATTAATCAATTTGATTAATTAATACATGTAATTAGTTGGCAATCAAGGTGTTTGATAAAATGCCTAAATGAACTATATGATGTTTAGGAATGTTGCCAACCAAGTGGTTGTGAAAATGCCTAAGTGAAATGGCTAAGGAAAGAGACATGGCCGGCATGCCATGGTGTAACCGATGGCATGGATAGCTCTCGGCCATGGCATGTGGCCGAGAGGCCCAATGGGCCAAGCCCAAATATATTAGGCCCAATATGATGTAATGGGTTTAAGACAAGCCCAATAAGAGTTGGTGGGCCCCACAAGCCCAATAGGCCCAACGAAAATTAATGGTAAAAGGAAAATGGGCTTAAGGCATAGTTAGGCCCATTAAGGATTATTAAAGCCCATTAAGGGAAATAGACTGTATTTAATGTGAAATACAGCAGGAAAAGTGTAATTAACCTGATAAATGGTTATATGCAGCTCTAGAGATTATTGGGGGAGCAAATAGACTGCTGAAACGAGAAGAGCAGAGAAAGTGAAATTTCTCGAGTGATTGCAGGTAAGGGACTTTTGTGAGTAGTTATAGATAGCTGCACATATTTTCATCTTCTTTTACATTCACTTAAAAACTCTGAGGGTCAGAGAAAGTGAATAATAATTATTGCAACCCGATAGTGGCAAATTACGATTTTGCCCCTAGTTAGTAAAAGTCAACTTTTGTGAAAAGTTGTAAAAAGCATGGAAACCACTATTTTGAGAGTTTAACTGTTGTTTAGCAGGAGAATAAATAGATTGGCTAATGATTTTAAGGTTGATGTGAAACAAGCTGTCAGGACCCGTTCTCAATCCATGACTTTATCCAAAAATCACTATAAATTTTTCGCATTCTTAACTTACCTTTCCGCTCTTCAATGGTTGGGCTGTGATTCGATGTCAGAGTCCTCACTTACCACATTATCCATTTCATACATACATGTCAATATATTATTACTGACTGTAACTACTTTTATTATACATGTAAGATTATATAAAATCTAATACAAATACATTCCCCATAATATATATCGTATACATCACTGTGCTGTTTCTATGTTTAGATACACAACTGTACACAAAGGTATACCTGGCGATCGATAGGAACTAGTAGTGGACTCTGGGACACTATCCCTCGATAGCTCTCGCTCTACTGACGCTCTGTAGAGAGAAGTAAAGAAAAGGGGGGTGAGCATACAACGCGCTCAGTAAGGAAATCAGGCAAGCAAGTAGATATCAACACTGTCTACTCAAAATAATGCTATGCCTTGAAAACATTATTTCCTTTACTCACTTTAAAAGCATGTCTTGAAATATAATATATATACTTGTACAGAATAAATTCCATGTACAAAAAATCATGCTTTCTTTCTCAAATGTAGGCATGTAGTGCAAAACAATGCATCGTATATAAATCATGCCTTTATGTAAATCATGCCATGTATATTTAAATCACAATAAATATGGCATCAAATGATTCACAACACAAAATCGGAGTCCGACCCATCCCTCAAGTCTGTCCGCAGTTTAAATCATTCAATCAATGTGATATATCATGTAAGACTCTGTGGTTAAGTGCAAATAGTATCCTGGACTATGATCATATCCGAAATGTGATCCCAAGCAACACAGATCTCGGTGTGCGGGGCATCACTGCTGCAACGGGAGGGGGGTCAGTCCATCACAACCGTTAGCTATATCCTCCTCAACTCCACAACAACACACGATACAGCGTACACCTCGCGCCACTCAGGCACGGTACAAAGTACACCCGTGGACCCGTCCTCACGGCCAGAGTACCTACCATATGTCTTAGCTCTCGCACCCGTGGAATATCAACATCACAGTCAGGGTGCCTACTATAGGTCTTAGCCCTCGCGCCTGTGGAAATATCATACCACATTCTCAAATACCCTTATGCTGGCCATCCTCTCAAAATGTGACACTCAGTCACACAAGAATGCGGCATGTATAGGTACCATGTATATAATATCACATACAGTGTGCGCCCTCGAGTGCGACACACAGTCGACACTACGCTCGAACACTGTTTCACATCACAAACTCAACTCTAGTGCGAGCAATCTCCAGCAACTAGGTCAATGCATAGTTCATGTATTAAATCAAGTACGAGCAATAGCTCCAGTACTATGCTATGCATAATATCATCAAATCAAGTACGAGCCATAGCTCCAGTACTATATCATGTATAAACCATGAAGAATCGAGTACGAGCAACGCTCCAGTACTCTGTCATGTATCTCATGAAAAACTCGAGTACGAGCTAATCGCTCCAGCACTCTGTGTCATGCATATATCATTAAAAGCTGAGTACGAGTAAAATTCCAGTACTCTATCATGCATGTCATGGAAATCTAGTGCGTATATAAATTTAGCACAAATGTATGTGGAAAACATATGAAATCCAGTGCGAGCTATGCTCTATCACGATTCATTCTCACATAATATGATAGATGGCTTTTTAAAAGGGATTGTTTATAAAACATCAAAATCAGCACTATAAAGTATGCTTAAGTCACATCAACCTTAAAATCATTAGCCCATCTATTTATTTTCATGCTAAACAGCAATTAAACACTCACAATAATTGTTTCCATGCTTTTTGCAACTTTTCACAAAAGTTGACTTTTTGACTAACTAGGGGCAAAATCGTAATTTGCCACTATCGGGTCGCAATAATTTTTATTCACTTTCTCTGACCCTCAGAGTTTTTAAGTGAATGTAAAAGCAGACGAAAATACGTACAGGTATCTCTAACTACTCGCAAAAGTCCCTTACCTCGGATCACGTCACGTGACCTCACTTCCTTGGTGCTACTAAATCCCGCAGTCCGATCAGCTCTCAATGTAAACTCCGGAGCTGTAAATAAACATTCCTCAAGTTAATTATAATTTTCCTACTGTATTACACATTAATACAGTCTATTTTCCCTTAATGGGCCTTAATAATCCTTAATGGGCCTTAATCCGTATTAAGCCCGTTTTCCACTTATTATTTCCCTTCATTAGGGTCTATCGACTCATTGGGCCTATCAATACCCATTGGGCTTTATTCCAAGCTCTTTGGATAGCCCGTATATCATTTACGACATTTAATTCAAAATTTTGAATATAATTCACTAAATACGGAATTTAATCCGAAATGCGTAAAATAAATCTTAAATACGCAATAATGACATAAATTGCCGTAAATGAACTTTACTTACCCTAGAATATGCGATGGTACGCAAATCGAAGTTCGATCGGGCTTCCGTTCGAAATTTATCGTCGAACTGCACAATTTATTATATTTAACTCCGGGTCAATTTCTGATTAAATATAATTTAAATAAATTCATCAAAAATTAAATCGGTCACTTTTGACCTCGTATCGACTTACCCGAAGTACGGTGAAATCCCAAAAATTTCCTTTTTCCTTTTTCTTTCTTTTTCCTCTTTTTCCCCTTTTCTCCTTGGCTGAACCGGTCCGGTCCGGTTCAGCGCAGAACCTTCTCCCCTGAACCGCCGACCGGTTCAGGCATCCTTTAGTCGTGCCGGTGTATTTCGACCGGTTCCCGATGCATCACCACCGCCGTTCGTCGCGCCTAAGCCTGGGCAACACTTGGCTGGGCTCGATCGGGACCAAGCACCGTCGATGGCCGCCGGATTCCTTCTTTTCCTCCGCAGCTTCACCTCTTCGATTCGCCGGCGTCCGGCGTCGGTGGATGGAGTGACCGGTGCCGATGGGTGCGCACGATCCTCCTCTTCCTTTTTCGACCGCTGGCCTACCCGTGGGGTGGCCAGTGCTCGCCGTCCGATGGTCTTCTTCTTCCGTCAGTTTGCTTCCGTTTCCTCTATTCTCTCTCCCCAATTTTCAATCCGTTTCTCTTTTTTTTTTCTTTTATTTATAATATATTATTATTATTATTTTATTATAAAATAATAATAAAAATCCCATAAATATCCCATAAACATCCCAAAAATATCTAAAAATATCTCCAAAAATCATATTAAATTCATTTAATCCGTAAATGAATTTATCAGTCCGATTTTACCTTTTCGGTATATTTTTTCACTATTTTTGGGCTCATTTTTCGAGGTAAAATTTTGATAAATTCTAATAAATTTATATCTTGATCAATTAGGCTCAAAATTAAATATTTTCCTCGATTTTGATCAAGATTCCTCAATTTCATATTTTCAATGAAATTGTCTTATCGAAATTATATTGAATTTCAGTCATTTGACCGTTTTACCCCTGCACTCGTTCGGGAATTAACTTAACCATTTTTCTCGCTGTTATGTAGCTTACATGCATTTTTAATTTCTTAAATAGTCGATTGCATGTTAGTAAATACTTTTCTTATGATTCAACTATAATTACATAGTGTTCATACACATATGAATCATAAGGAATAAGCTACATAAAAATTCGGGTCTGACAATCCTCCCCCACTCAGAAAATTTGGTCCTCCAAATTAGAACCAAGTCAGTCATCAAATAGATGAGGGTACTTCTCTCGCATCAGACTCTCTAGCTTCCAAGTAGCTTCCTCTGAAGTATGATGCTGCCAGATAATCTTCACTAATCTGATGGTCTTCGATCTCAATACCTTCTCCCTCCTATCCAATATCCGAATCGGTCTCTCAACATATGACATGTCCTCTCGGAGCTCCAAAGGCTCGTAACTAATCACATGTGCCGGATCCGGGTGATACTTCCGAAGCATCGATATATGGAAGACGTTGTGGACACCTGATAAGTCCGGTGGCAATGCCAACCTATATGCCTTATCTCCCACTTGATCAAGTATCTCAAAGGGTCCAATGTAGCGAGGATTTAGTTTCCCTCTCTTCCCAAATCTCGTTATGCCCTTTTAAGGAGAAACTCTCAAAAACACGGATTCACCAACTGCAAATTCTAGTGGCCTACGTCTCCTGTCAGCGTAACTTTTTTGTCTGCTCTGAGCTGTCCTCAATCTCTCTACAATCAAGCGAATGTCCTCAGATGCTTGCGTAACCATGTCAGGAGCGAAAATCTTACGGTCACCCACTTCTTCCCATCCAATAGGGGAACGATATCTACGACCATACAAAGCCTCATACGGTGTCATCCCGATACTCGAATGATAACTGTTGTTGTAGGCGAACTCGGCTAGTGGCAGGTGGTCATCCCAGGAGCCTCGATAATCTAGCACACATGCTCTCAACATGTCCTCCAGAGTCTGTATGGTCCTCTCTGACTGACCATATGTCTGAGGATGGAAAGCGGTGCTCAAACTCAACTGGGTTCTCATAGCTTCCTGAAAATGTCCCCAAAAGTGGGATGTGAAGCGGGAATCCCTATCAGAGACTATGCTCACTGGTACACCGTGTAACCTCACTACCTCGCGTACATACAGTTCCGCTAATGAACTCAGAGTATCGATCGCTCTCATAGCTAGGAAGTGGGCTGACTTAGTCAGTCTATCAACGATCACCCATATAGCATCGTGATTCCTGCGGGTTCTCGATAAACCCATCACGAAATCCATGGTGATAAGCTCCCATTTTCATGTCGGTATAGGTAGAGGCTGTAATAATCCTGCAGGTTTCTGATGCTCTACCTTCACCTGCTGACATATGAGACACTTTGCCACGAAGTCTGCTACATCTCTCTTAATACCCGACCACCAGTATACCTTCCAGAGGTTCTGATACATCTTGTTACTCCTCGGATGTAATGTATACTTCGACGAATGAGCTTCCGCCAATATCAATCTCCTGCGTCCTGGATCCTCGGGAACACACAATCTGCCTCTGAACCTCAGTAGTCCATCGGAACTCAACTCAAAGTCAGTCACGGTGCCCTTCTGCATCTGACTACCCACATCCATACAAAATGGGTCAGTCTGCTGAGCCACCCTGATCCTGTCCAACAGATCCGGCTCCAAGCGTAGACTAGCTATCACATAGCCTGTATCCATGTCAGAAGGCACGACTCCCAAACTGAGGCTTGCAAACTGCTCTAGCAAATCATGTTTCCTAACCATCATGTACGATACCATCCCCAGGCTCTTCCTGCTCAAGGCATCGGCTACAACGTTAGCCTTACCCGGATGATAAAGTATCTCGCAATCGTAGTCCTTCAGAAGCTCTAGCCATCTTCTCTATCTCATGTTCAGCTCTTTCTGTGAGAACAGATACTTGAGGCTCTTATGGTCGGTAAATATCTGGAACTTCTCGCCGTATAAGTAGTGGCGCCATACCTTCAACGCAAACACTACTGCAGCTAGCTCCAAATTGTGGGTTGGATAGTTCTTCTCATGATCCTTCAGCTGTCTGGATCCATAAGAAACTACCTTCCCATCCTGCATCAATACGCAGCCCAGTCCCTGATGCGAAGCATCGGTATACACTGCAAATCCTCCTGAGCTGGTAGGGATAGTGAGAATCGGACCGGTGGTCAATCGACGCTTCAACTCTTTAAAACTCTTCTCACAATCCTCGTTCCATATGAACGGTGCACTCTTTCGAGTAAGACGTGTCAACGGAGTAGCCAACTTCAAAAATCCCTCAACGAATCTTCGATAGTATCCAGCTAAACCCAGAAAACTCCTGATCTCGGTGACTGTCCTTGGCTGTTCCCACTGAACCACAGCCTCTATCTTAGATGGATCAACTGATACACCATCTCTCGATACAACATGTCCCAAAAACGAGATCTGTGACAACTAAAAGTCATACTTACTGAGCTTAGCATATAACTCATGCTCCCGTAGCATCTGCAACACGATCTTGAGGTGCTCCTCATGTTCCTCCTTGGATCTCGAATACACCAATATGTCATCGATGAAGACGATAACAAACTGGTCCAAATATGGCTTGAACACATCGCTCATCAAAGCCATGAAAGCAGCTGGAGCATTCGTCAATCCGAATGGCATGACCAAGAACTCATAATGGCCATATCGGGTACGAAATGATGTCTTGGGTACATCTCCACTCCGAACCTTCAGCTGATGATACCCAGACCTCAGGTCAATTTTGGAAAAGACCTGTGCTCCCTGAAGCTGATCTAACAAGTCGTCAATGCGTGGAAGGGGGTATCTATTCTTGATGGTGGCCTTATTCAATAATCGGTAGTCTATACACAATCGGAGGCTCACATCCTTCTTCCTCACAAACAGAACCGGTGCTCCCCAAGGTGAAACACTCGGTCAAACAAAACCCTTATCCAACAGCTGCTGTAACTGTCTCTTGAGCTCCTCCAGCTCAACTAAGGCCATGCGATATGGTGGTCTCGAAATAGGCTCCGTACCAGGTACCAGATCTATGCAGAACTCCATCTCTCTGTCTGGTGGTAACCCTGGCAATTCATCCGGGAAAACATCTAGGTACTCACTGACCACAGTAATATCTGACAACTTCGGATGTGCCTTATCCATATCTACCACGTATGCAATGAAACCTTGATATGTTGAAGGTTTTCTAAATCAGTAATCATGTAATAATCATAACTACTCCTTTCATTTATTCTTATTAAACTTTACAACATATCTAGTAGGGTTAGGAAACATAACTGTCTTAGCATAACAATCTAAAATAGCATGGTTTGCAGATAGCCAATCCATTCCTAATATTATATCAAAGTCACTCATACTTAGTAATATTAGATTGGCTGTCATCTCCTTATCCCCTACTCTCAACTTGCAGTCATTAAATACATATTCTACCACTTGACTACTATTCATAGGCGTACTAATCAACATCATCATACATAAATGTGTACGCTCTACATGTCTTACTAATTTACATGCAAATAAAGGCGATACAAAAGAATGCGTGGCACCAGGATCAATTAAAACATATTCTTCAATATCATAAATCAGGATGTTACCTCGAATCACATCCGATGAAGCATCAGCTGTTCCCTGGTCCAAAGCATGTACTCACCCTTGACCCATCACTTGTTTCCCCTTCTCCTCTACCGTCGCTTTACCTCTCTGAGCAGACGTACCAGCTGGGGTTCTATCAAACTCCCTGCCCCTCTGTGGTGCAGTCACATATGTCGCTGGGCACTCTCTAGCCATGTGCCCCTGTTTTCCACATCGGAAACATACCATAGCACCCTGTAAACACGGTCTATCTCCATGTGATCTACCGCATCTTCTACACTGATCAACAGCAGGTCTCTATCCTCCTATGACAATGCCCTTTGCTGGGGCTGCAGTTGGATAAGCAGGAGGTCTAGCATATCTTTCTCGTGCCTCCTCTACCCGTGATCTCTTACCGAAGAGTCTCCTCCCTCCTCGATAACTGAAATCTCTAGCCGGCCTCTTCTTTTGTATATCTCGACTACGGCTAAACTTCCCATACTTGGAAGCATTCCTCTCGTAATCCACTCACATAATTGCGCCCTGCGCACTGCTTCCTCATAGGTCACTATGTCTAATGGGACAAACATGGACCGCAAAACCGGTCTCAACCCGTCGATAAACCTGTGGACCTTCCTGGTCTCACTATACATGGTATCCGGGTCATATCTTCCTAGGGATAGGAATCGAGTCTCATACTCGTCCACAGATAAACTCCCCTGGTGTAGTCCCAAAAACTCTGCCTATAGTTTTCGCTGTGTGGTGTCGGGAACAAACTGCCTCCTGAAGGTCTCCCGAAATATATCCTAACTGATATCTGTGTGTCGAGATCTCAATATAGGTCGGGTGGACTTCTACCAATGCTCTGCGGCTCCCTTCAGTAGGAACGCAGCAAACGCGACCATCTCTGAGGTCGTACACTCGAAGAATCCATAAAACCTCTCCAGCTCTGCTAACCACTCCTCAGCAGCCACTGGGTCCTTGACCCCGCTAAATGATGGAGGTCTAAACTTCTGGAATTCTTGCAACAGATGCAGATCACATCCATATCCTAATCCACTACCACCCGAAACCGGTGGGGGTGTAGGAGTATCTACAGTCCTTTGTGCATCAGCTGTCTACATAGGTGTATCAGGGGCAACTGCCTCTCCTGTAGCAGCTCCTGCCTCCTGTCCCTGCCTACCTGGCATCGTCTGTGCCAATATCTCGATAATAGTCTCGAGACCACGCTCTAATCTCGTGAAGTGCATCTCTGCATACTCGGGTGCCTCAGTAGCACCTGGAGTCTCATGCGTAGGTAATGGTCTGGCAGCAGCTCGTCCCTCGGGTCAATCTCCCCGGCCTCGAACCCTACCTCTCGTAACTCTACCACTACGCGTATTTGCCATTTAGGCAAAGTTCCTGCATTCATAATAATGAATTAGTCCGTTTCCTATCTGGTATACACAGTTATATCTAAACACAGCACAGTACTATGGGGATGTACACTTTCCTATTTTCTAACACCGACTCACATCAGACCAACCTCTGCTCTGGTAGCATTCTGTCAGGACCCGTTCTCAATCCATGACTTTATCCAAAAATCACTATAAATTTTTCGCATTCTTAACTTACCTTTCCGCTCTTCAATGGTTGGGCTGTGATTCGATGTCAGAGTCCTCACTTACCACATTATCCATTTCATACATACATGTCAATATATTATTACTGACTGTAACTGCTTTTATTATACATGTAAGATTATATAAAATCTAATACAAATACATTCCCCATAATATATATCGTATACATCACTGTGCTGTTTCTATGTTTAGATACACAACTGTACATAAAGGTATACCTGGCGATCGATAGGAACTAGTAGTGGACTCTGGGACACTATCCCTCGATAGCTCTCGCTCTACTGACGCTCTGTAGAGAGATGTAAAGAAAAGGGGGGTGAGCATACAACGTACTCAGTAAGGAAATCAGGCAAGCAAGTAGATATCAACACTATCTACTCAAAATAATGCTATGCCTTGAAAACATTATTTCCTTTACTCACTTTAAAAGCATGTCTTGAAATATAATATATATACTTGTACAGAATAAATCCCATGTACAGAAAATCATGCTTTCTTTCTCAAATGTAGGCATGTAGTGCAAAACAATGCATCGTATATAAATCATGCCTTTATGTAAATCATGCCATGTATATTTAAATCACAATAAATATGGCATCAAATGATTCACAACATAAAATCAGAGTCCGACCCATCCCTCAGGTCTGTCCGCAGTTTAAATCATTCGATCAATGTGATATATCATGTAAGACTCTGTGGTTAAGTGCAAATAGTATCCTGGACTATGATCATATCCGAAATGTGATCCCAAGCAACACAGATCTCGGTGTGCGGGGCATCACTACTGCAACGGGAGGGGGGTCAGTCCATCACAACCGTCAGCTATATCCTCCTCAACTCCACAACAACACACGGTATAGCGTACACCTCGCGCCACTCAGGCACGATACAAAGTACACCCGTGGACCCGTCCTCACGGCCAGAGTACCTACCATAGGTCTTAGCTCTCGCACCCGTGGAATATCAACATCATAGTCAGGGTGCCTATTATAGGTCTTAGCCCTCGCGCCTGTGGAAATATCATACCACATTCTCAAATACCCTCATGCTGGCCATCCTCTCAAAATGTGACACTCAGTCACACAAGAATGCGGCATGAATAGGTACCATGTAAATAATATCACATACAGTGTGCGCCCTCGAGTGCGACACACAGTCGACACTACGCTCGAACACTGTTTCACATCACAAACTCAACTCTAGTGCAAGCAATATCTAGCAACTAGGTCAATGCATAGTTCAAGTATTAAATCAAGTACGAGCAATAGCTCCAGTACTATGTTATGCATAATATCATCAAATCAAGTACGAGCCATAGCTCCAGTACTATATCATGTATAAACCATGAAGAATCGAGTACGAGCAACGCTCTAGTACTCTGTCATGTATCTCATGAAAAACTTGAGTACGAGCTAATCGCTCCAGCACTCTGTGTCATGCATATATCATTAAAAGCTGAGTACGAGTAAAACTCCAGTACTCTATCATGCATGTCATGGAAATCTAGTGCGTATAAAAATCCAGCACTACTGTATGTGGAAAACATATGAAATCCAGTGCGAGCTATGCTCTAGCACGATTCATTCTCACATAATATGATAGATGGCTTTTTAAAAGGGATTGTTTATAAAACATCAAAATCAGCACTATAAAGTGTGCTTAAGTCATATCAACCTTAAAATTATTAGCCCATCTATTTATTTTCATGCTAAACAGCAATTAAACACTCACAATAATTGTTTCCATGCTTTTTGCAACTTTTAACAAAAGTTGACTTTTTGACTAATTAGGGGTAAAATCATAATTTGCCACTATCGAGTCGCAATAATTATTATTCACTTTCTCTGACCCTCAGAGTTTTTAAGTGAATGTAAAAGCAGACGAAAATACGTGCAGGTATCTCTAACTACTCGCAAAAATCCCTTACCTCAGATCACGTCACGTGACCTCACTTCCTCGATGCTGCTAAATCCCGCAGTCCGATCAGCTCTCAATGTAAACTCCGGAGCTGTAAATAACCATTCCACAGGTTAATTATAATTTTCCTACTGTATTACACATTAATACAATCTATTTTCCCTTAATGGGCCTTAATAATCCTTAATGGACCTTAATCCGTATTAAACCCGTTTTCCACTTATTATTTCCCTTCATTAGGGTCTATCGACTCATTGGGCCTATCAATACCCATTGGGCTTTATTCCGAGCTCTTTGGATAGCCCGTATATCATTTACGACATTTAATTCAAAATTCTGAATATAATTCACTAAATACGAAATTTAATTCGAAATGCGTAAAATAAATCTTAAATACGCAATAATGACATAAATTGTCGTAAATGAACTTTTCTATTCGAAATTTATCGTCGAACTGCACAATTTATTATATTTAACTCCGGGTCAATTTTCGATTAAATATAATTTAAATAAATTCATCGAAAATTAAATCAGTCACTTTTGACCTCGTATCGACTTACCCGAAGTCCGGTGAAATCCCAAAAATTTCCTTTTTCCTTTTTCTTTCTTTTTCCTCTTTTTCCCCTTTTCTCCTTGGTTGAACCGGTCCGGTCCGGTTCAGCGCAGAACCTTCTCCCCTGAACCGTCGACCGGTTCAGGCATCCTTTAGTCGTGCCGGCGTATTTCGGTCGGTTCCTGATGCATCACCACCGCCGTTCGGCGCACCTAAGCCTGGGCAACACTCGGCTGGGCTCGATCTGGACCAAGCACCGCCAATGGCCGCCGTATTCCTTCTTTTCCTCCGTGGCTTCACCTCTTCGATTCGTCGGCGTCCTGCGTCGGTGGATGTAGTGACCGGTGCCGATGGGTGCGCACGGTCCTCCTCTTCCTTTTTCGGTCGCTGGCCTGCCCGTGGGGTGGCCGGTGCTCGCCGTCCGGTGGTCTTCTTCTTCCGTCGGTTTGCTTCCGTTTCCTCTATTCTCTCTCCCCGATTTTCAATCCATTTCTCTTTTTTTCTTTTATTTATAATATATTTTTATTATTATTTTATTATAAAATAATAATAAATATCCCATAAATATCCCATAAATATCCCAAAAATATCTAAAAATATCTCCAGAAATTATATTAAATTCATTTAATCCGTAAATGAATTTATCAGTCCGATTTTACCTTTTCGGTATATTTTTTCACTATTTTTGGGCTCATTTTTCGAGGTAAAATTTCGATAAATTCTAATAAATTTATATCTTGATCAATTGCGCTCAAAATTAAATATTTTCCTCGATTTTGATCAAGATTCCTCAATTTCATATTTTTAATGAGATTGTCTTATCGAAATTATACTGAATTTCAGTCATTTGATTGTTTTACCCCTGCACTCGTTCGGGAATTAACTTAACCATTTTTCTTGCTGTTATGTAGCTTACATGCATTTTTAATTTCTTAAATAGTCGATTGCATGTTAGTAAATACTTTTCTTATGATTCAACTATAATTACATAGTGTTCATACGCATAGGAATCATAAGAAATAAGCTACATAAAAATTCGGGTCTGACATAAGCACACTTTATAGTGCTGATTTTGATATTTTGTAAAACATCCTTTTTTAAAAGAGCCATCTATCATATTATGTGAGAATGAATCGTGCTGGTGCACAGCTCGCACTGGATTTCATATATTTTCCACATACATTAGTGCTGGATTATGACTCGCACTAGATTTCCATGACATGCATGATAAAGTAATGGAGTTATTACTCGTACTCGAGTTTTATATGATTTATGCATGACAGAGTGCTGAAGCGTTGCTCATACTCGATTCTTCATGATTTATGCATGACATAGTACTGGAGCTATTGCTCATACTTGATTTGATGATATTGTGCATAGCATGGTACTGGAGCTATTGCTCGTACTTGATTTAAATACATGAACTATGCATTGACCTAGTTGCTGGAGGTTTACTCGCACTAGAGTTGAGTTTGTGATGTGAAACAGTGTTTGAGCAGAGTGTCGACTGTGAGTCGCGCTCAAAGGCGCGCACTGTATGTGATATATAATACATGTTACAAACCCATGCCTGAATCCTTGTGTGACTGAGTGTCACATTATGTGAGAGGATATCCACATGAGGGTATTAGAGATGTGGTATGATATTCCATGATTTGAGGGTTAAGACCTATGGCAGGCACCCCGGCTGTGATGTAGTGTCCATGGAGTACATTGTACCGTACGAATGGCATGGAGTACCCTGTCGTACTGTGCATGTAGCATGGGAGTACACTGTACCGTGTGGTGTTGTGGAGTTGAGGAGGATATAATTGGCGGTTGTGATGGATTGACCCCCTTCCCGTTGCAGCAGTGATGCCCCGCACACCGAGATCTGTGTTGCTTAGGATCACATGTCAGATATGATCATAGTCCAGGATACTATTTATATTTCACCATTAAGTCTCACATGATATATCACTGGATTGACTGATTTAAATTGCGGACAGACCTGAGGGATGGGTCGGACTCCAATTTTGTGATGTGAATGATTTAAATGCCATATTTATTGTGATTTAAATATACATGGCATGATTTATCTAAAGGCATGATTTATATAAAGATGCATTGTTTTGCACTACATGCCTACATTTGAGAAAGAAAACATGATTTCTGTACATGGGATTTAATCTGTACAGGTATATATATATATATTTAAAGACATGCTTTTAAAGTGAGTTAAGGAAATAATGTTTTCAAGGCATAGCATTATTTTGAGTAGATAGTATAGATATCTACTTGCTTGCCTGATTTCCTTACTGAGCGCGTTGTATGCTCACCCCCCTTTCTTTACATCTCTCTACAGAGCATCAGCAGTAGAGCGAGAGCTATTGAGGGATAGTATCCCTGAGTCCACTGCTAGTTCCTATAGACCGCCAAGTAAATAGATTTTGTACGGTTATATATCTAAACATAGAAAGAGCAGAGTGATGTATACGATATATATTATGGGGAATGTAATTGTATTAGCTTTTATATAATCTCACATGTATTATAAAAGCAGTTATAGTCAGTAACAGTATATTGACATGTATGTATGATAATGGATAATGTGGTAAGCGAGAATTCTGACATTGAATCACAGCCCAACCTTTGAAGAGAGGAAAGGTAAGTTAAAATGCGAAAAATTTGTAGTGGTTTTTGGTTAAATCATGGATTGAGAACGGGTCCTGACCGTCCATCACAATCGCTAGCTATAAACTCCTCAACTCCACAAATCCACATAACACACGGTACAGTGTACTCCATGCCACTTGCACGGTACAACGTACACCCATGGACCCTCTCCTCATGGTCGAAATGCTTGTCATAGGTCTTAGTCCTCACACCATGGAAATACATCATAGTCGGGGTGCTTGCCATAAGTCTTAGCCCTCATACTATGGAAATAATGCCACGTCTCTAAATCCATGTGCGAACATCTTAACAGTGTGACACTCAATCTACACGGAGGAAATCGTCACGGTTTTTCTTTCTAACATGTCTTATTTATCACATAAAAACTACAGTGCGCGTCTTGATTATGACTCACAATCAACACTCCGCCTCTTAAACACTGTGTATGCATTTCAAAATATCAAACACTAGTGCGAATAACCTCTAGCACTAGGTTAATGCATAATTCTCTTTTGAAATCAAGTACGAGTTATCACTTAAGTACTATGTCATGTATAAATCATGAAAACTGAAGTAGGAGCAATGCTCCTAGTTCTCTATCATGTAAAACTGAGTATGAGCAAAGCTCCCGATACTCTATATGCATCAATCACAAACTGAGCACGAGCAATGCTCCCAGTACTCTAACATGCATAAAATAGCATTAAAATATAATACGAGTACATCATCCAGTACTATGTGATGCACATCTTAAAATATAGTGTGAGTAGTCTCTAGCACTTATGGTTTTCACAAAAAACCAAATAGATGGCTATTTAAATCATATTTTCACACAAGGAAATCAAATAAGCACTCAAATGTGTTGTTTTCGTATAATTAGGAAAACATTAGCCATTCTATCATGCAACTCATGCATTTTGGGTCACAACATGCTTTTTTGGTATTTTTACCTTATTTTTTTATAAACTACACTTATTCTCATTTATCTCTACCACAACAACATGTCTCTTTATGGGAATTCATATAGAATATAATATCAAAATTTTATTCGAAATATGTGTAGCCATCTCTAGCTACTCACGCAATTCCCTTACCTTGGATCACGTCAAGTGACCTCTCTTCCTTGGTGCAACTCACTCTCGCAGTCCGAGCAACTTCTATGATGATTTCTGAAGATGTTATAATTATTGGTGATAGTACATCTCTATACACTCATTTCTTTTCCCAAATCTCAATTCAATACGTAGTTTTCATCACTTTCTCCAAATAAGGTATAAAACCACTTTTTCACATATCTATATCCATTTTTCCTTATTTCCAATTTATGCATTTCATAAGATTATCTCATAATCTTCCATACATGCATATTCCATCATTAAATCCATGTTAACACCATTTCCTTATCATTTCCTCATTAGGTCATGGTGATTTTTCATTCTCCTTTCATTTCCAACAAATCATATATATACCAATAATCTCATTAACACATTTAGTTTAACATATATCAACTTGGTGCATTAAATCTTACCTAGCTGAAATTTCATTCCTTTTTCATCAAAATGGTAAAATCCTCCTTGCTCCTTGAACTCTTGATTTTAATCCTTAGTTTCCAAGTATGTTCCTCTCTTCTTGCTAAGAACAACTCTGCTCAACTGTATCTCACTCAAAACTGATCATAAACTGAAGTTTTCTAGTGTTTCTTGGCTAGGTTACACTTTGGTTATTGAATGAAATAGTAACTCTCAGGAAAATAAAGTGCAGAAGCCCAATATTTATAGAATTATCTTGATGAGATTGATCTGGTACCCTAGGAGATCGATCTGCTCTGTATTTTTCCTCTTGAAACCGACCTTTCAGACCACATGAGATCGATCTACTCTTTCATGAAATCGATCTACATAACAAAGAACCTTAAGGAGATTGATCTGCTCTTACATGAGATTGATCTGTTGCAAGTCAGTAGCTTAAGGAAATTGATCTGGCCCATCTGAGATCGATCCCTTCAACACAGAATGTTTCGCAGATCAATCTTGCCCCATCGGAGATTAATCTGACCTGTTCCATTGCTCAAATAAGAGCATTTTTGGCTCTTCTAGATCGATCTCTCATTCATATTTTTTAGATTTTACTATAGTTTTCTACAGTAACTTATCTCAAACACTCTTAATTCTGCTGCTATGTTCATTTTCTCATCCAACCACATTTAAGGCTTGAAAATGGCATCCATTCATACTTTATATACATTGAAACTTGTGTGCTTTCCTTGTATAACCAAAAGTATACAATACAACACCAAATGGAAGTATAAAGATTCATGTACTCATGTAAAATTCCATACATTTTACCACACTACCCAAAATTTTATATATTCTCATTCCTCACATACAGAAGTCCATTTCTTCTTATTCATAAATAATGAAACTTGTATGTACTCATTCCATACACATTTACAAACTTCAAATATCCATTCCTCATAATTTACATTAAATGTAACTTGCTCATGCATCACAAGTCATAAAGGTTACATTTAAAATTTCGGGTTTTACAATCCTACCCTCCTTAAAAGAATTTGGTCCTCCAAATTAGAACCAAGTTAGTCTTTAAACAATTAGGGATATTTCTCTTGCATTAGACTCTCGAGCTCCGAAGTAGCTTTCTTTGAAGTGTGGTATTCCCAGAGAATCTTTACTAATTCGATAGTCTTATTCCTCAAGAATTTATCCTTTCTATCCAATATCCAGATCAGTTTCTCTACATATGTCAAATCATCTGTGAGCTCTAATAACTCATACCGAATCACATGATTTGAATATGGATGATACTTCCTTAGCATCGAAATGTGGAAGACATTATGCACTCCCGATATATCAAGTGGTAAAGCCAATCTATATGCCTTATCTCCCACTCTGTCCAGTATCTCAAAGGGTCCAATGTAGTGAGGACTCAATTTATCTCTCTTCCTAAATCTCACTATACCCTTAGAAGAAGAAACCTTTAGAAATACGGACTCACCAACTGTAAACTCAAGTGGCCTACGTCTCCTATCAGTATAGCTCTTTTGTCTACTCTGAGCTGTCCTTAATCTCTCAACAATCAATCAGACATCCTTAAGGGCTTGTGTAACCAAATCAGGAGCAAAAATCTTTCTGTCACCCACTTTTTCCCATCCGATAGGGGAACGACATCTACGGTCATATAAAGCCTCATACGGTGCCATCCCGATACTCTATGATAACTATTGTTGTAGGCGAACTCGGCTAGTGGTAAATGAACATCTTAAGAGCCTCTAAAATCCAGCACAGATGCTCTCAACATATCCTCCAGAGTCTATACAGTTCTCTCTGACTGACCATCTGTCAGAGGATGATAAGTGATGCTCAAACTCAACTGGGTTCCCAAGGCTTCCTGAAAATGTTCCTAAAGGTGGCAAGTGAAGTGGGAATCCCTATCTAAGACAATGCTCACTGGAATACCAGGTAACCTCACTACCTCGTGTACATACAGTTCTGCCAATGCACTCAGAGTATTGGTAGCTCTCATAGCTAGAAAGTGGGCTGACTTCGTCAGTCTATCAACTATCACCCATATAGCATCATGATTCCTCTGGGTTCTCGGTAAACCCATCACGAAATCCATGGTGATATGCTTCCATTTCCGTGTTGGTATAGGTAGAGGCTGCAATAACCCTGCAGGTTTCTAATGCTCTACCTTCACTTGCTGACATATAAGACATTTTGCCACAAAATCTGTAACATCCTTCTTCAGACCTGACCACCAGTACACCTTTCGGAGATTCTGGTACATCTTGTTACTTCCCGGATGCAGCGTGTACCGCGACGAACGAGCTTCCATCAATATCAGTCTCCTGAGCTCTGGGTCCTCAGGAGCACACAATCTGGCTCTAAACCTCAGAAGTCCATCTGAACTTATCTCAAAGTCAGTTATTGTACCCTTCTATATTTGACCTCTCATGTCAATGCAATACGGATCAGTCTGATGAGCCTCTCTGATCCTCTCTAATAGATCCAACTCCAAGCGTAGACTAGCAATCACATAGTCTATATCCATGTCAGAAGGCACTACTCCCAAACTGAGGTTAGCAAATTGCTCTAGCAACTTATGTTCCCTGACCATCATGTATGATACCATCCCAATGCTCCTTCTACTCAAAGCATCGGCTACAACATTAGCCTTACCCGAATGATAAAGTATCTCATAATCATAGTCCTTCAGAAGCTCTAGCCATCTTCTTTGTCTCATGTTCAATTCTTTCTGTGAGAACAGATACTTGAGACTCTTGTGGTAGGTAAATATCTGGAATTTCTCTCCATACAAGTAGTGGCGCCATACCTTCAATGCAAACACTACTACTGCTAACTCCAAATCATGGGTCAGATAGTTCTTCTAATGGTCCTTCAGCTGTCTGGATCCATAAGCAACTACCCTCCAGTCCTGCATCAATACACAACCCAGTCCCTGATGCGAAGCATCTGTATACATTGAAAATCCTCTTGAGGTGGTAGGGATAGTGAGAATCGGAGCAGTAGTCAATCGACTCTTCAACTCCTGAAAACTCTTCTCATAATCTTCATCCCATACAAATGCTACACCCTTCCTAGTGAGACGTGTCAACGGAGCAGCTAATTTTGAAAATCCTTATACGAATCTTCGATAATATCCTGTTTAACCCAGGAAACTCTTGATCTCGATGACTGTCTTTAGCTATTCCCACTGAACTACAGCATCAATCTTGGATGGATCCACTGATACAGCATCTTTCGACTCTACATGTCCCAAAAACGAGATTTGTGACAACCAAAAATCACACTTGTTGAGTTTAGCATATAGCTTCTGCTCTCGTAATGTCTGCAATACAATCCTGAGGTACCTTTCATGCTCCTCCTTAGATCTCAAGTATACCAATATGTCATCGATGAAGACGATAACAAACTGATCTAAATATGGCTTGAACACATCATTCATCAAAGCCATGAAAGCTGCGGGAGCATTCGTCAATTCGAATAGCATAACCAAGAACTCATAATGGTCATATCGGGTCCTAAATGCTATCTTAGGCACATCTACACTCCTTACTCTTAGCTGATGATACTTAGACCTCAAATCAATCTTAGAAAAGACCTGGGCTCCCCGGAGCTAATCTAACAAATGATCAATCCGTGGAAGGGGATATCTATTCTTGATGGTTGCCTTATTCAACAATCTGTAATCTATACGCAATTGGCGGCTCCTATCCTTCTTCCTTACAAACAAAATTGGTGCTCCCCAAGGTAAAACACTCAGTCAGATAAAACCGTTGTCCAACAGCTCTTATAACTGTTTCTTGAGCTCCTATAGCTCAACTAATGCCATGTGATACGGTGGTCTCGAAATAGGCTCAGTACCAGGCACCAAATCTATATAGAATTCCATCTCTCTGTCTGGTGGCAACCCTGGCAATTCATCCGAAAAGACATCTGGGAATTCACTAACCACAGGAATGTCTGCCAACTCTGGATGTACCTTATCCATATCAACCACGTATGCAATGAAACCTTCAACATATTCATTTCTCAGTCAGTATAGTACATTATTAATCACAAATCATAACTAGTACTTTTTTTTCTTTGCATCCAACTTTACAACATATTTTTCAGGGTTAGGGAACATAACTGTCTTAGCATAACAATCTAAAACAGCATGGTTTACAGATAATCATTCCATACCTAGTATAACATCAAAGTCATTCATACTTAACAATATCAGATTGGTTGTCATATCATTTTCCCTTACTCTTAACTTGCTGACTATTATCCATAGGCATACTAATCAACATCATCTTATTTAAAGGAGTACGCTCTACATGCTTTGCTAACTTACATGCAAATGAAAGCGATACAAATGAATGCGTGACACCAGGATCAATTAACACATGTGCTTCTAAATCATAAATCAGGATGTTACCTCTGATCACATCCGATGAAGCATCAGCTGTCCCCTAGTCTAAGGCATGTACTTGCCCCCGTCCCATAACCTGCTTCCCCTTCTCCTCGACCGTCACTCTCCTCCTCTGAGCAGACATATTAGCTGGAGTTCTCTCTGGCTCCCTGCCTTTTTGTGGAGTAGTCTCAACCATCTCTGGGTAAACTCTAGCAATATGCCCTGGTTTTCCACATCGAAAACACACAATAAGACTCACCGAACACGGTCTACCACCATGGTATCTACCACATCTACTGCACTGATTAGTAGTAAGCCTCGATCCTCCAATCATATTTCCCTTCATCAGAGCTATAGCCGGGTATGTAAGAAATCTCACAATCTTTTCCTATACTCTATTGATCTTTAGTCTCTTATCGAAGAGTCTCCTCCCTCCTCGATATTCAAAACCTCGAGCACAGTCACTCACTGCCTCTTTTTATCTCTGTCTCTACCTTTTTCGATTGAACTAAACTTTGAGAAATTCCACTCATAATCTTGTTCACAGAGTTGTACCCTACGGACAACCTTATCAATGGCAGAAATGTCGAATGGAACCAGTTTAGACCGTAACACCGGTCTCAGTCCATCTATAAATCTGTAGACCTTCCTAGTCTCGATGTACATGGTATCGGGGTCATACCTTCTCAAGGCTAAAAATCTCATCTCGTACTCATCTACTAAAAGACTCCCTTGGCTCAACCCCAAGAATTTGACTTATAGCCTCCACTTTGCCGTATCTGGAACAAACAGCCTCCTGAAGCCATCCAGAAATATCTCCCAACTAATCTCAGCATGTCGGGATCTCAATATGGGCCTGATGGACTTCTACCAATGCTCTGTCATTCCCTTTAGTAGGAATGCAGTAAATGTGACCCTCTCTGAAGTCGTACACTCAAAGAATCCGTACAAATTTTCCATCTCTCCAATCCACTCCTCAGCGGCAACTGGGTCCTTAACCCCACGAAAAGATGGTGGTCCAAGCTTTTGGAACTGTCGCAATTTATCCAAATCACACCCATATCCTAATCCACTACTATCCTGAACTGGTGGGGGTGTAGGAGCATGTGTAGCCTATGACATCTTAGGTGCAAGCTGTACAGGTGGGTCAGGTGCAACTGCCTCTCTTGTCATAGTCTCTGCTTCCTGTCCTTGTCTACTTGGCCTAATCTGTGCCAGCAACTCCACTATCATCTCTAGGCTACGCTCAATCCTTGTGAAACGTGCCTCAGTAGTCTCTAGTCCCTCAGTCTGACTAGTAGTCTCATCTCGGGTCTCTGACCTACCTCTTCGACCTCAAGCCATACCTCTAACCCCTCTACCTCGGCTGGTATTAGCCATATAGACTTAATTTCTGAATTCACAACCTTATATTAGTTCGACTCCCATCTCGTATACACAATTGTAACTAAATAAGAATAGTAATATGGGGATGTACACTTTCCTAATTACTAATACCGACTCATATCAGACCAACTATGCTCTGATACCATTCTGTCACAACCTCAATCCGTGACTTACCTAAAACCACTACAAATTTTTCACTTTTTATTTTACTTACCTTTCTCTCCTCAACAGTTGGGCTGTGATTCGATATTAGTCACCCACTCACATTCATTCACAATACACATAGAATTTAGTATTCTTTCCGATAACATAAACTGTTATACAATATCTGTACATATACATCCTGACCGTACAATTGTTTACATAAATGTGCTTATATATTGTTCAGTATAAAATGTTCGAGTCTGTATACCTCTCGTAAGATGGATAGGCAACGGATACAATGAATGCTATACCTCACCCGAACTCAATCTACTATGGATGATCTGTAGAGAGTGGAAAATAAAGGAGGATGAGTAAACAACGCGCTCCATAAGGAAATCAGGAAAGCAAATAGACAACTGCACTATCTACTGAAAATAAGGCTTTGCCTTTCCTTCTCTCATCTTAAAGCATGTATCAAAATGATATAATAATAGTACAGAATAAATTTCATGTACTTAAAATCATGCTGAGTTATCAAATATAGGCATTCATGCAAAACAGTGCATCTATATAAAATTCAAAATGCCTTTATATCAATCATGCCATTTACATATAAATCACAGTAAATATGGCAGTTCACAACACACACAATCATCGATTTTTGACCCATCTCTCTCATGTCTAACCGTATCATGAAAACAATTGATATATCTTGCGAGACTCAGTGGCTAAATTCAATACTCTCCTAGACTATGGCCATATCCTATAATGGTGAAATCCCAAGCAACACAGATCTCGATGTGCGAGTTATCACTGATGCAATGAGAGGGGGGTCAGTCCATGTGAGATCTGAGAATTTCAGACATATTTTATTGATGTAATAAGAATTTGAAGTGTAATTTATTGAGCTAAGTAAATTATGGGAATTATAATTGGAGATTTATGTGTTAAGTGTGTAAAATGAGCATGAAGTATGAGGACAGATCGATCTGGGAGAAGGAGAGATCGATCTGGTGAGTTAAAAATGACCGAGAAAGAGGAATTTAAGGAGCAGATCGATCTGGGAGGATGAGAGATCGATCTGGTGAGTTAAAAATGATGAGGAAGGGGAAATTTGAAGAGCATATCGATCTCCAATGGAAGAGATCGATCTCCTTATGAATCTGTTTGAGAAAGGATCGATCTCATGAGGAAGAGATCGATCTCCAAATGAATCTGTTTGAGAAAGGATCGATCTCCTTATGAATCTGTTTGAGAAAGGATCGATCTCATGAGGAAGAGATCGATCTCCAAATGAATCTGTTTGAGGAGGGATCGATCTCATGAGGAAGAGATCGATCTCCAAATGCTTCTGTTTGGGGAGATGATCGATCTCTTCAGGAGCAGATCGATCTCATAAAGCCATAAAGAGATCGATCTCACCCCTCGACAGATCGATCTCCTAGGCATAAAATTGCCCAGATCGTCCCCAAAATTCAAACACAGATCGATCTCATCAAGAGGCAGATCGATCTCCTACCTCCAGTCTATATAAGGAACCCGTGTTTTCTCTGCAATTTCACTTTCTCTCTCTTCCAAAACCCATTTCCACCGAAAACCTAGTTTCTCACTCCCCCAAATCACCCATTTCCGGCCGAATCAGCTATTGTGGTAAGAAGGAAAGTTGTTCCTCATCAAAGGGAGAACAACATACTTGGAAATCAAAGGACAAATCGGATCGAGGCGTGAGTTGTGCGTCTCACAAGCTTTGGGTAATTTCTAAACCTCGATCTTGATATTTGAGCTGATTTTGATGTTATTGGTGGTTGTAATTGTGTTGAAATAGTTGAGAAATGATTAGGGATTGATGAATTTCAATGTAGTTGGAGTAATATAGATATTTGGTGATTTTGGTGATTTTGAGAAATTGTGCTATAAATGGAAATATAGACAATGTGGAGAATTAGCCTAGATAATTGGTATTAGAGATGTAGAACTTTGAGTTATTGGGAATGAGGTTGTAGTTTAGGGTAGAGTTACGAGAATCGAGAGATTTGAGGCGTTATGAGCAATTATGCTCGATTTTTTGAGAATTGAGGTTTATGTGATGGTTGAGTATTGATGTTTTAACATCGTTTGGACAGCTCGGGAGTTCCAGAGTGGAATGCGAGGCTAGTCCGTGATACGGGGGAAACGATTGCACTATACGAGGTGCAAAGAGGTAAGGGAAATCTAAACCATTTGTGTATGTGAATTGCGAACTGTTTTAGCATGATTTGTGGTTTATAAAACAAGCATGTTGAGTGTTTTGTGTTGAGATTAAATTGCACACGATTTTATAGCCGGTTGGATCCCAATGTTTTATGAGTTTATAACTGGGCTCTACGTTAAGGCAGTATTGTGATTTGAGAAATGTGTGCGTGTGCTTTGCCGGTTGGAACTCGGTTTTATTACGTTTTGTGTTGAGTACAAAACAATTTCAAATGAGTTTTAAGAGAGAAAACCATTACGAGTTCTACGTGAAGGCAAACCAGTCTTATGTGATAAGACTTAGGTGTGTAGTTGTGAGTACACACCGGGCATTGCTCTGGTAGCATGTAAGCCCGATTTCTTCTCCGTTCTAGTAACGTGAGAATAACCTATTCTGTGGCTGTGCCACGTTGAGAAAATCCAATTGGTGGCTGTGCCACGTTATACCCCCTTGGTGGCTGTGCCACGTTATACCCCATTGGTGGCTGTGCCACGTTGAGATACCCCATTGGTGGCTGTGCCACGTTATACCCCATTGGTGGCTGTGCCACGTTGAGATACCCCATTGGTGGTTGTGCCACGTTATACCTCCTTGGTGGCTGTGCCACGTTATACCCCAATTGGTGGCTGCGCCACGTTGAGAAACCCTATTCTGTGGCTATGCCACGCGAGAAATTAAAACAGTGGCTTTGCCACGTGTGTTTTGTGGCTATGCCACGCGAGAAATTAAAACAGTGGCTTTGCCACGTGTGTTTTGTGGCTATGCCACGTGAGAAATTAAATCAGTGGCTATGCCACGTTATTTGAGAAAGCGTTTAACGCGTTGTTTTCACATGCTTTGTTAATGCTCTAGAGTGAGCCTTTTTACTTCATGTTTTCACATGACTTGACACATGAGAGTGTCGTTTTGAGTATTTTCATGCTATGGTTTTCAAATGAGTTTCACATACAAATAAACCTTTTGTGATGTGCATTTTGGTTTATGAAATGAGTCCCCTACCCCCCTTACTGAGCGATTTAGAAGCTCACCCTGTTTTTCTTTCCCCCCAGAGTTCTTCAAGTGAATAAGGACTTCCCTGCGACGTACAGAGTAGTGGCTAGTGGAGGATTCGAGCTCCAGGCCATATATATTGTATCTTAAGGTATATTTATCTTTTCATGTACCCAGACTATTATTGTAATTACAGACACTTGATGTGTGACATTATATGGGATGTATTAGGATTAATTAACTTGTAATCGAGTAATGGGTATAATACAATATTTATTATATCATGATGAGATCCTGAGGCATGATAATTATAATGATGTATGACACTGCACAGGAATGCACTCTTAATTGTGAATTAATGAGTAAAAAGTTTTAAATTAGCCCTATTTTCCGCACTTTCGGGGCGTGACAGTCCATCACAACCACCAGCTATAAACTCCTCAACTCCACAACTCCACACAACACACGGTACAGTGTACTCCATGCCACTCTCACGGTACAACGTACACTCGTGGACCCTCTCCTCGTGGTCGGGATGCTTGCCATAGGTCTTAGTCCTCACACCATGGAAATACATCATAGTCGGGGTGCTTGCCATAAGTCTTAGCCCTCATACTATGGAAATAATGCCACGTCTCTAAATTCACGTGTGAACATCTCAATAGTGTGACACTCAGTCTACACGGAGGAAATCGTCACGGCTTTTCTTTCTAACATGTCTTATATATCACATAAAAACTACAGTGCACGTCTTGAGTGTGACTCACAATCAACACTCCGCCTCTTAAACACTGTGTATGCATTTCAAAATATCAAACACTAGTACGAGTAACCTCTAGCACCAGGTTAATGCATAATTCTCTTTTCAAATCAAGTACGAGTTATCATTCAAGTACTATGTCATGTATAAATCATGAAAATTGAGTACGAACAATGCTCCCAATACTCTATCATGTAAAAATGAGTATGAGCAAAGCTCCTAATACTCTATATGCATCAATCACAAACTGAGTACCAGTAATGCTCCCAGTACTCGAACATGCATAAAATAACATTAAAATATAGTACGAGTATATCTTCCAGTACTATGTGATGTATATCTCAAAATATAGTGCGAGTAGTCTCTAGAATTTATGGTTTTCACACAAAACCAAATAGATGGCTATTTAAATCGCATTTCACACAAGAAAATCAAATAAGCACTAAAATGTGTTGTTTTCACATAATTAGGAAAACATTAGCCATTCTATCATGCAACTCATGCATTTTAGGTCACAACATGCTTTTTAGGTATTTTCACCTTATTTTTGGATAAACTACACTTATTTTCATTTATCTCTATCACAACAACATGTCTCTTTAAGGGAATTCATATAGAATATAATATCGAAATTCAATTCGAAATACGTGTAGCCATCTCTAGCTACTCACACAATTCCCTTACCTCGGATCATGTCAAGTGACCTCTCTTCCTCAGTGCAACTCACTCTCGTAGTCTGAGCAATGGTACGATCTAAACATATTGTCCGCAAGTGCACAGGTCGTGCAAGTAATAAATGGGATTTAAGTCCCAAGTTATCGTCCCATAAAGAAGTTGATTAGCCTAATTAACTACCGGCTAATCTTAACCTAAGTATATCCTAGCAAATTGAAGTTTTGATTATGGGTGATCTACTAAGCTAATTAAAATTACTGGAAAATAATAGAATAATAAAAACTATAAACTAAATAAAATCGAGCTAAGATTACTTACAATGCTCCAAGCAATTAAAAACAAGTACCTACAAAAATAACTAAAACAGTTAAAAATTAATTAACGCAATTAAACTAAAACGCAAATATGAAATTAACAAAACAAGATTAATTAAAGTAAAATCAAACAAACCTAAAATAAAATATGCACGTAATTAAACTAATAAAAATTGTAAATTAAACTAACCTAAAATCTAATAAAAATGAAGACTAAATTAAAAATGAATGAAACACATTTAATCTAAATTAATTCTAAATGCAACTCATAAAATGCTAAACTAAAATAAAATCCTTAAACATATAATATAAAATTAACTACTAACTAAAAAATTAAAACTAAAAATTAAATTAACAACTAAAACACTAGATTTAACCTATAATTATTAACTAACAACTAACCTAAATTGACAACTAATAAAAGCAAAATAATATAAATGCAATAAGTATTAAAGTATAAAAGAAAGGAATGTGGCCAAACATGGCCTTAACAAATTGCAAAACATCAAAGTGGTCCTGATAACTGCATTGTGCATTGTTCCAATTTCTTCTTGGTTTGTCCAGGTGACGCACAGGCACTCCCTCGGTTCCAGGTGCTATATTGGTCTCGGTTTTGCCCAGCTAACTTCTACACATCCGTGACCTCTACCCAACTAATGCATAGGTGCTCCAACTGCTGTCCGTGCTATATTCAGGCTGCCTGCTGCTGCTCTCGGTTTGTCCTCTGCTCTAGGTGTGTCCTGCTATTTGCTGCAGGTCTGTCCACTGGTGCTGCCATTAGTCAGCTCCATTACCCAGCTCGTGTCTTTGCATTTCCAGGTGCTACAGGTGCAAACCACAACCTGCTATAAATGCTGCTCCATGTTCTGTCATTAACGGCTGCTCTAGTACTGATGTCTTGCACACTCCTTGGCCTACCCAACAAGTGTCTACTTCAGCATGCTAGTTTCTGCATCATCCTCAATCTGTCTAGCACAAACCAAACCAGCATTACAAAAAAACAGCAGCTATCCAACTCTAAAAGTGTAAATAGAAACAGTGGATAGCCCACTGATTTGTCAAGCAGCTCTGCACCATAAAAGACTCCAGCAATATTCACAAGTCATCCAGCGTCTTCTTCACCAGCAACCAACAGTAAATAATGTAGAACATAAAAAGAAAGCACACGCAGGAGTCAGCCTTTGTAAGCTAAAGCAGTAAATAAACAACATGAAATGTAAATTAACTAGAATCTAGAATTTAGAGAAAAGAAAGATAATGAACAGTATGTGATTCATAAAACAGAGGAGAATAGAGGGCACTGGAAGGCAAAAAAAATCAGCTTCATTCGTGCTTCCCAGCAGCTTGCAATACAATCCTAATGCTTTGCCTCAGCAATGAACAATAGCCGCTACCCTTGCTTCACGCTGCCACAACAGAATGAGGAAGAAGCCCTTTGTCACACAGCCTCCCTTGAGCAGACTTCATAGCAGCGCACATCAGAAAGTATCCAAGATAGAATAAAATAGAAGAACGCAGTAGCACAAACCAAAAAAAAATTTTACTGTAACCCAAACATAAAGCAGGAGAATGTAAAACAAAGATAGTAAAAAAGAATCGGGATTAAGAAGATTGTAAGAAGAACCAAAACTACAATCCAGAAAATGAAGCTAAAACAAAATACAAGGATTAAATCATAAATGCAATAACCATGAGAAAATGCAATGACAGATTATGCAGCATCATTACTGTCACCCGCGATGAACAATACATAACAAAGAAAAATTAGTAAATAAAGCTAGTAACCCGAGAATGAAGCTTTCATTGAAGAGACTAAAAAAATGCAAACATAAGAATATTCAAGAAATATATAACATTGTAAATGAAATCTTTTAAAGGAAGTTAAAATAAATAAAAAAATATGGAAGCTTGATGATTAACGAAAATGGTGGCAGCCAGGAAAACGAGAAACTAACTTAAAAAGCTTTTAAATAAAAATGGACATTGTTGTGAACAATAAAAATAAATGGTAGCTAAACGGAAAAGAGAAGCTTGAAAACAATGAAAATAAATCCTAAAAATACCCTAAAACTATTCTACCCTATATTACACTACTCTTAAATTACTTTACACTACTTCTACCCTAGCGACTTACCCTACTACTACTTAATTTTTTTTCAATTGCCATCATATTCTATTTATACACACACTTAGGGGTACAATGGTAATTTTTCCATCCTAGATGAGTTGGCATTGTTTGGCCACTTGTCTTCATTTGATTTGTTGCAGAGCAGATATTTCCACGTCTCTCGTCTTTTTATCCAATTGGTTGTGCGATGTGGCTCGGCGTGTGTCTTCTAGAAGGTTGGCACAGTGTCCGTCGATCTTATCATTTCAGAGCGAATAAAATACGGACACCTAGCATCACGCGTGTCCAGACGACTTGATGACTCGGTCTACAAATTGGAAGTGGTACAGTATCCTTTAGCCCGTTTTCAGCCCAATTTTGACTGAAATGACTGAGTTTCATCCGGATTTAATTTACCTGCACATTAAAGAATTTTAATTAAATAATGGGGATAATTAATAAAATAATATGGGGATTTAAATAATTAATTAAGAAATTAAGCACAAATAATTCTATTAAAAATAGAATTATCACACCCCCAAACTTGAGCTTTTGCTTGTCCTCAAGCAAAAGAAAACAAATGTTGGAATGACAAGTACTAAGCACAATAATTTTCCCGATATCATCCTCAAACAAAAAGTACAAACTATGATCTCAAAGATTCACAATTACAAGTACAACATTCAGAATCATTCAATCATAAGTCCTAACCCAAATTGGACCCCTCGTGTGTGTGAAAAATGTCAAAGTCACTTCACAGTACATTACCCATATCAGATTATGCAAACACAGTGAATGCAAAGTCAGTGACATGTGATCATTCCTATAAGTTTGCTTTCAACTTCTCTCTCCACTAATGTAGTCACACTCAATCAAATATCAATAGAACTTCATTAAGCTTGTAATGTAAGGCTGGGGCTAAGGTATGATAAAGTCGATTTAGGTTTAATCACCCCTTAACATGCATTACTTCTAGGATCTTTAATGTAAGAGCTCTTATTTATTTCCCCCAAACTTATTTCTTTTGCTAAACATTTTATTCTATTTTTGTATTTTTCTTCTTTCATCTTTTCTTTTTCTTTTTCTTTCATTTTTTTTCAAACTCTCACTATCACCAGATGCCCATATGTATAAAGCTCACAATATATCTCAATGACTTTTCATGTTTTAGGGGTAAAGGATAGGAAAAGAGTACTTAAGCTAAGGAAAATTATGCACGTGAATTTACAGAGAAAAGCTTATTTGGCCTAGATGGGTGACTAGGGGTAAAATATGTACAGTGATGGCTAGAAAGGCTCAAACGATCTAAAGATGGCCTAAATCATCTCCCTAATAAAGTGTGATCTAATATTTCACCTCGAGACAAGATCAAACAAATTCTAGAATATGATACATAAAATCAACTGAACAAATGCAATCAAAGGTCCATATAAGCTTTCTCTAAATAAATATACAGATTCATGACATGACATGTGCATATAATGAGGAAATCACAATCAGAATCAAGACAAATTCAAGAATTCAACTTCATGCTTTTCCTATAATCATGCTTCTTAGTCAATCAAAATCAGACTTAATCATGGGGTTATATCATCGAAATATGGGAAAACTACATGCTAAGCACTAAATCATCCCAAAATCAAACAATTTAAGCTCAGATTTTCGAAACAATTTTGAAAATTTTTCAATTTTGCCCAAATTTTTGAAAAATGCTCAAGTTATATCTCCTCCCCCAAACTTAAAGTGCACAGTATCCTCAGTCTGTAGATAATATAAACATTTAAGCTCAAGAATAGAGTACTCCCGTTTCTGATGATGATGACGAACAACTGAAACTTGATTAAAAACATAAGACTAGAAAAGAAATCTGCAAAATAAACAAAGAGACACGAAAAAGAAAAAGAAAAAGACTATATATAAAATGGAAAGAAAAATTAAGCCACTTCAAATGTAGCTAAAGAAAACAACACTCAGCAGCAGGGCGAAGAGTAGGAGGATCAGCCAAAGTGGTGACAGAATGTTGACAGTTAACTCCTCATTTGCTCTATCTACTTCCTTCTTTCTCTCAGATTTCTTATGCTCAAGCCTTATATCCTCCTCAATCTCCATCTTAAAACTCTCTTAAGAGTCAGTAGGGAGCTTCAAAGGTTTGAAAACATGAAATGTCACCTCCTGATCTAGGACTCTCATAGTCAACTCCCCCTTTTGTACATCAATTAATGTTCTACCAATCGCTAGGAACGGTCTGCCTAGTATAATGGGGACTTCCCTATCTTCCTCCATGTCTAATATAATAAAATCAGCAGGGAAAATAAATTTATCCTCCTTTACTAACACATCTTCAATGATCCCCTTCGGATATTTAATGGATCGATCAACTAGCTGAAGGGTCACTGTGGTAGGCTTGACATCCCCTATTCCTAACTTTTGGTAGATAGACAAAGGCATCAAATTGATGCTGGCTCCTAAATCACACAAGGCTCTACCAAAGAACAGATTTCCAATAGTGCAAGGTATGGTAAAACTCCCGGGATCTTTGAGCTTGGGGGTAATTTCCTCTGAATAATTACACTATATTCCTCAGTTAAGGCCACCGTCTCATAATCTTCCAGTCTTCTCTTCCTCGAGAGGATATCCTTTAAAAACTTCACATAACTTGGCATTTGCTCTAAAGCATCTACGAAAGGAATGTTGATGTGAAGCTTCTTAAAAACCTCAAGGAATTTAGCAAATTGTTGTTCCAGCTTTTGATCTTGAAACCTCTGAGGAAAAGGTACTGGTGGTCTAACTAGAAGGGATATAGTGGTAACAGGTGTAGCATCAGAGTACGAGGAAGGTTATGAAGTAAAAGAAGGTATAGATGAAGAAGCACTTAACTTGGATTCCTTTGCAGCTTGGTTTTCATTTTGTTCCTGCTCTTTTCGAGTTACTTCGTTAAAACCTATGGGTTTATCAACTATAGGTTGTTCAGGTCCAAACTTAACTTGTGGCTCATCTAGCTCCCTACCGCTCCTAAGGGTGATGGATTTCACATGTTCTTTATCCTCTCTTTGCCTAACAGGATTAGCTTTAGTGTTACTAGGAAGGGTCCCTTGAGAATGTTGGTTAAGAGCATTTGCTATTTGTCCCACCTAAACCTCTAAGTTCTTAATTGAGGCAACTTGATTTTGCAAGATCGTTGAGAACATCTCCTCTAGTGTAGGCTTCTTCTCAGCTGCTGGTGCATGTAAATGTTGTGGCTGCATAGGTTATGGTGATGGTGGTTGTTGATGAAATTGAGGTGGATGAGGATGATTAGGTGGATGGTGTGGGTATGGATGATGTGGTAGATGGTGTGGAAATTGCTGATGTGGTGGTACATGACCCGATGGAGCTTAAAAACCAGGGGGCCCTACAGATATGGAGTTTGATGATTGCCCTTGATTTTGGCTCCAAGAAAAGTTAGGATGGGTCCTCCACCCTGAATTGTAGGTGTTTGAAAATGGGTTATTCTGTTGCTTTTGAAAGGGGGCAACGTACTAAACCGATTCTAAGTTAAGCAGACACCTATCTACAGATTGTGTACCACCACATTGAGTACAGAAAAGAAAAGGACTTTGGACAGAAAACACAGGGTTAGGACTGGTGGAAGGATTATGTTGGGTATTGAGTGACTCTACCTTCTTCGTAAGATTAGTGATTTGAGAGGTCAAGGTAGACAGCGTGTCGAGCTCATAAATACCCGCCGACTTCTTTGGCAATTGCCTCTCTAAGGACCATTGATAGTTGTTAGCAGCCTTCTTGTCTAATAGCTCATAAGCTTCCTCCTCTGTTTTGCACATCAGGGCTCTACCCGCAGCAGCGTCCACGATGGTCCTATTTTGGCTTTTAAGTCCGTTGTAGACAGCTTGGACTTGCAGCCATAAAGGTAGCCATGGTGAGGGCACTTCCTAAGAAGCTCTTTATATCGTTCCCATGCTTCGTAGAGAGATTCAGAGTCATACTGGGCAAAGGAAGATATATCACTATGGAGTCTGGCCATTTTAGAGGGAGGGAAAAACTTAGCTAGAAATTGATAGGCTAACTCATCCCATGTAGAAATTGATCCTGGAGGCAAGGAGGTTAACCAGTGTCGTGCCCTATCCCTAAGCGAGAAGGGGAATAATCTAAGCCTAAGCGCATCATCAGATAATCCATTGTACTTGAACGTGTTGCACAGGTCCAGAAATTGCCCGAGGTGAGCATGTGGGTCGTCGTACGGAAGCCCACTGAACTATAAAGAGGTCTGGATCATCTGGAGGATGGAAGGCTTAATTTCAAAATTATTTGTAGGGACAGCTGGTGGCCTAATGCCGGTATAATATCCTCTAATAGTCGGCACCGCATAATCTCTAACGGTCATGATTTCCCTATTTTCTGCCATGATGTTTTGCAGCGGAGCTATAAATTTTCTAGAATCCTTTCTAATTTTTCTAAGTGTTCGTTCAATTTCAGGATCTAAAGGAAAGCAATCAAAACTCCTGGCTCTACGCATGCAATCATCAAAAAGTTCTTAGAATTTTTTTTAAGTTTTTAAATTTTAAATTTTTTTAATTAATTATGAGAAAATTAACTAAACTAAAATATTTACAACCTAAATATTTACAACCTAGAACTACACCTAAGCATAATTTCACCGATATTAATTAACAACTAATTAAAACTTCCCCGGCAACGACGCCAAAAACTTGGTACGATCTAAAGGTATTGTCCGTAAGTGCACAGGTCATACAAGTAATAATGAGATTTGAGTCTCAAGTTATCGTCCCACAGAGAAGTTGATTAGCCTAATTAACTACCGGTTAATCTTACCCTAAGTATATCCTAGCAAATTATGAAGTTTTGATTATAGGTGATCTACTAAACTAATTAAAATTACTGGAAAACAATAGAATAATAAAAACTATAAACTAAATAAAATCGAGCTAAGATTACTTACAGTGCTCCAAGCAATTAAAAACAAATACCTAACAAAAATAATTAAAACAGTTAAAAATTAATTAAAGCAATTAAACTAAAACACAAATATGAAATTAACAAAACAAGATTAATTAAAGTAAAATTAAACAAACCTAAAATAAAATATGCATGTAATTAAACTAATAAAAATTACAAATTAAACTAACCTAAAATCTAATAAAAATGAAGACTAAATTAAAATGCATGAAAGACATTTAATCTAAATTAATTCTAAATGCAACTCATAAAATACAAATCTAAAATAAAATCCTTAAACATATAATATAAAATTAACTACTAACTAAAAAATTAAAACTAAAAATTAAATTAACAACTAAAACATTAGATTTAACCTACAATTATTAACTAACAACTAACCTAAATTGACAACTAATAAAAGCAAAATAATATAAATGCAATAAGTATTAAAGTATAAAAGAAAGGAATGTGGCCAAACATGGCCTTAACAAATTGCAAAACATCAAAGTGATCCCGATAACTGCACTGTGCACTGTTCCCTTTTCTTCTTGGTTTGTCCAGGTGACGCACAGGCACTGCCCTCGGTTCCAGGTGCTATGCTTGTCTCGATTTTTCCCAGCTAACTTCTACACGTCTGCGACCTCTGCCCAGCTAATGCACAGGTGTTCCAGCTATTGTCCGTGCTGCATCCAGGCTGCCTGCTGCTACTCTCGGTTTGTCCTCTGCTCTAGGTGTGTCCTACTGTCTGCTGCAGGTCTGTCCACTGGTGCTGCCATTATTCAGCTCCATTCACAGCTCGTGTCTCTACATTTCCAGGTGCTGCAGGTTCAAACCGCAACCTGCTATAAATGCAGCTCCATGTTCTGTCATTAACGGCTGCTCCAGTACTGATGTCTTGCACACTCCTCGGCCTACCCAGCGAGTGTCTACTTCAGCATACTGGTTTTTGCATCGTCCTCAATCTGCCCAGCACAAACCAAACCACCATTGCAGAAAATAGCAGCTATCCAACTCTAAAAGTGTAAATGGAAACAGTGGATAGCCCACTGCTTTGTCATGCAGCTCTGCTCCATAAAAGACTCCAGCAATATACACAAGTCGTCCAACATCTTCGTCACAGCAACCAATAGTAAATAATGTAGAACATAAAAAGAAAGCACACGCAGGAGTCAGCCTTTGTAAGCTAAAGCAGTAAATAAACAACATGAAATGTAAATTAACTAGAATCTAGAATTTAGAGAAAAGAAAGATAATGAACAATATGTGATTCATAAAATAGGGGAGAACAGAAGGCACTGGAAGGCAAAATAAAAAATCAGCTTCATTCGTGCTTCCCAACAGCTTGCAATACCATCTTAATGCTTTGCTTCAACAATGAACAATAGCTGCTACCCTTGCTTTACGCTGCCACAACAGAATGAGGAAGAAGCCCTCTGTCACACAGCCTCCCTCGAGTAGACTTCATAGCAGCGTACATCAGAAAGTATCCAGGACAGAATAAAATAGAAGAACGCAGTAGCACCAACCAAAAAAAAAATTTACTGCAACCCAAACATAAAGCAGGAGAATGTAAAACAAAGATAGTACAAAAAATTGGGATTAAGAAGATTGTAAGAAGAACCGAAACTACAATCCATAAAATGAAGCTAAAAAAAATACAAGGATTAAATCATAAATGCAATAACCATGAGAAAATGCAATGACAGATTATGCAGCATCATTACTGTCACCCGCAATGAATAATACATAGCAAAGAAAAATTAGTAAATAAAGCTAGTAACCCGAGAATGAAGCTTTCATTGAAGAGACTAAAAAAATGCAAACATCAAAATATTCAAGAAATTTATATCATTGTAAATGAAATGTTTTAAAGGAAGGTAAAATAAAAAAAAATATGGAAGCTTGATGATTAACGGAAATGGTGGCAGCCAGGAAAATGAGAAACTAACTTGAAAAGCTTTTAAATAAAAATGGACATTGTTGTGAACAATAAAAATAAATGATAGCTAAACGGAAAAAAAGAAGCTTGAAAACAATGAAAATAAATCCTAAAAATACCGTAAAACTATTCTACCCTAGATTACATTACTCTTAAATTACTTTACACTACTCCTACCCTAGCTACTTACCCTACTCCTACTTAATGTTTTTCAATTGCCATCATGTTCTATTTATACACACACTTAGGGGTATAATGGTAATTTTTCCATCCTAGATGAGTTGGCATTGCTTGGCCACTTGTCTTCATTTGATTTGTTGCAGAGCAGATATTTCCACATCGCTCGTTTTTTTGTCCAATTGGTTGTGCGATGTGGCCCGACGTGTGTCTTCCAAAAGGTTGACACGGTCTCTGTCGATCTTATCGTTTCGGAGCGAATAAAATACGGACACCTGGCATCATGCGTGTCCAGACGACTTGATGACTCGGTCTGTAAATTAGAAGTGGTCCAGTCTCTTTTAGCCCGTTTTCAGCCCAATTTCGATTGAAACGACTGAGTTTCATCCGGATTTAATTTACCTGCACATTAAAGAATTTTAATTAAATAAATGGGATAATTAATAAAATAATATGGGGATTTAAATAATTAATTAAGAAATTAAGCACAAATAATTCTATTAAAAATAGAATTATCTAGCAACTTCCACGATGATTTCTGAAGCTGTTATAATTATTGGCATTAGTACATCTCTATACACTCATTTCATTTGCCAAATCTCAATTCAGTACATAATTTTCAACACTTTCTCCAAATATGGTATAAAACCACATTTTTCACATATCTATATCATTTTTTCCTTATTCCCAATTTATGCATTTCATAAAATTATCACATAATCTTCCATACATGCATATTCCATCATTAAATCCATGTTAACACCATTTCCTTATCATTTCCTCATTTTCTCACCATTATCTAGGTCATGGTGATTTTTTATTCTCCTTTCATTTTCAACAAATCATATATATGCCAATAATCTCATTAACACATCTAGTTTAACATATATCAACTTGGTGCATTAAATCTTACTTAGCTAAAATTTCATTCCTTTTTCACCAAAATGGTAAAATCCTCTTTGCTCCTTGAACTCTTGATTTCAAACCTTTGTTTCCAAGTATGTTGCTCTCTTCTTGCTAAGAGCAACTCTGCTCAACTGTATCTCACTCAAAACTGATCACAAACTGAAGTTTTCTAGTGTTTCTTGGCTAGGTTACACTTTGGTTATTGAATGAAATAGTAACTCTAGGGAAAATGAAGTGTAGAAGCCCAATATTTATAGAATTGTCTTGATGAGATCGATCTGCTACCCTAGGAGTTCGATCTGCTCTGCATTTTTCCTTTTGAAACTGACCTTTCAGATCACATAAGATCGATCTGCTATTTCATGAGATCGATCTGTACAACACAGAACCTTAAGGAGATCGATCTGCTCTTGCATGAGATTGATTTGTTGCAAATCAGTAGCTTAAGGAAATTGATTTGGCCTTTCTGAGATCGATCCCTTCAACACAGAATGTTTAGCAGATCGATCTTGCCCCATTAGAGATCGATCTGACCTGTTCCATTCCTCATATAAGAGCATTTTTGGTTCTTCCAGATTGATCTCTCATCCCATGAGATCGATCTCTCATTCATATTTTCTAGATTTTACTGTAATTTTATATAGTAACTTATCTCAAACACTCTTAATTCTGTTGCTATGGTCATTTTCTCATCCAACCACATTTAAGGCTTCAAAATGACATCCATTCATACTTTATATACATTGAAACTTTTGTGCTTTCCTTGTATAACCAAAAGTATATAATACAACACCAAATGGAAGTATAAAGATTCATGTACTCATGTAAACTTCCATCCATTTTACCACACTACCCAAAATTCTATATATTCTTATTCCTCACATACAGAAGTCCATTTCTTCTTATTCATAAATAATGAAACTTGTATGTACTCATTCCATACACATTTACAAACTTCAAATATCCATTCCTCATAATTTACATTAAATGTGACTTGCTCATACATCACAAGTCATAAAGGTTACATTTAAAATTATGGGTCTTACATGATATATGTATATACATGTGGCATAGTTTTATTTCCTCATGCTCCAATTATAAACGATTTATGCATAACATTATCAGGATGTAGATAGAGTAATTATCTACCATGCTTGCATTATTGTCTTACCGAGCATGTGGTTGTTCATCCCTCTCTACAGGGCGTACATAGCAACCCAGTGATGACTAAGGCGTTGTATTTTGGGCATCCGCTGCTTCCATCTCCAAAAGATATACACACAGGGATTCTCTTTGTATCTAAATATGTAAAGGCACAGTAGTCATTTTGTATTGTAATGTGGGGGATGTAAAAGTTTGAAAACATGCCATGTGTAAGTGTATAACTTAACTTTCAAATGAATGACACTTTGTTTTACTAATTTGAGAATGAATGATGAGTGATGATTATTATTGACTCACAGCCCAACTGTGTAGTGGTGAGTTTGTTCACGATCGGGTAAGGAAAGTAAAATGCGAAAAATTTATAGTGAGTTTCGGTTAAAAGGATAAAAAGGGTCGTGACAAAAGGTATCATGCGATTCGAGAAGAAGGGGAAGCTGAGTCCCTATTTTATTGGTCCGTTTGAGGTATTAGAGAGAGTGGGAGATGTCGCCTACCAGTTAGCTTTGCCCCTAAAGCTTTTTGCGATTCATAATGTCTTCCATGTCTTGATGTTGAGGAAGTATAATCTGGATCCCTCCCATGTCATCGAGTATGAGGCGTTAGACATCCAGGGAGACTTGAGCTATGTAGAAGAACCTGTCTGGATCCTCGACAGGAAAGAAAAGGTACTTCGGACAAAGAAAATTTCGTTGGTAAAGATTCTCTGGAAACACCACTCAACCGAAAAGGAAACTTGGGAACTTGAGAGCTTAATGAAAGAAAAGTACCCCCGACTTTTTGAGGAATAAAATTTAGAGGATCAAATTTCTTTAAGGAGGGGAGGAATGTAAGACCTGTAAATTTCTATGTAATGTTTATGATTTCGGAATGTACAGACAAGTTACATTACATATGAATCTCAAGAAATGGATGTTTTTAAGCTCTAAGTGTGAATGGAATGTAAAATGAGTATATAAGCAAAAGAATGTAAGTTTTAACTTTGAAAATCTGAGAAACTGCAACAGGAATGCTACAGGATGTAGGGCAGATCGATCTCATCTGCTTGAAATGTCATGCCAAGACATCCTGCAAGAGAGAGATCGATCCCTCACTCAAGCAGATCAATCTCAAGTTATTTCTGTATGAACCAGATCGATCTTCTACCATAAGGTAGATCGATCTCTAGTTGCCTCTGGATAGGCCAGATCGATCTATAAAGCCTTCTGCCTGAACCAGATCGATCCTACCCCGTAAACAAGATCAATCCTATCCCCTTGAGTAGATTGATCTCATGCTAATAGGCAGATCGATCTCCTACCTGCATTTTTGAAATTCTGAAGGAGTTTAAGCAAGGGGAGATCGATCTCCACCCCTTGGAGATCGATCTCATAATGTAAAATCTATAAAAAAAAAAGCTCAATAATTCGTGTCTTCTTCCTCAAACATTCACAACTCTTCCATTTTTAATAAAGAAAACCTAGTTTCTCACTCTAGAATACCACCCTTTCAAAAAATATTTGAGGAAAAGCTATTTGAGAAAAGTTGTCATTTTGAGGAGGAGAACAACATAATAAAAAACTAGAAGTTGAGTTGATCGATTGAAAGAGAAAAAAGATTTTCCCCAAATTTGCAACAAATGAGAAAAGTCAAGCTAGGTAAGACTTCAATACACCAACTTCTACTATGATAATCTAGACATTTAGATAAGTTGATTTGGTGCATACATTGTTGGCTTAAATGTTCATGTACATGCTTAAACAACCATGACCTAGAATGGGTTTAGTGAGAGAAAGTTGAAATGTCATGGAGTTAATGATGATTTAAACATGTAGAGATGTTATTAAGCATGTATAGAGGATTCTAAGATAACTTTGTGAAATCCATATGTTGGAATTGATGATGATTGAAAATGGGTATAAGAAGTGTTTGATAAAATGTCATAAAGAACGGAAATGATGAATTTGAGGTATTGAGGCTAATGTCAATTCAATATATATATATATATATTAAAATTATAAAATAAATCAATTGTCTCTTTAAAATTAATTATCTATTTTAATTTTTAAGAGATAAACATCTATATTTATATGCATTAAAGTTAAAGAAAAATAAAATATTATTTAACGATTTCTTCGCACATCTTTTTCTAATATATGTATTGATGCTCTTTATATGCATTAAAAACATATTTATTGAAATAATTAATTTTGGTAGTATCAGAGCAAAGGTTGCCTAGTACTATCAGTGTCAAGTAATTGGAAATAGATTACATCTCAAGTATCTGTAATTGTCTGGTTATGAATTGAATTTAACGGTTAAAATTTTAACTGATGTTTAATGTGTACGTGTAGGTACGTAAGAGATAAGATATTAGGGGAAAATGAGGTCGTCCCTAGAGGCAGGCACAGCCACCTCCACCACCTGAACCACAGCCTGAGAGTCCTAACTCTCGAATTAATCGGTTGGAGCAGGATGTACGATAGGGGTTCGAGCAGATGGCAGCTCTATTTGCACAGCATTTCGGGACTAATGCCTCAGGTACCACACCTACCTCGGCTCCTACACCACCACAGGATCCGTCCCCACCTCTTATACAGACTGACCCAGTGCCACCCGCAGTTCTCCCTCCGGCACAGGCCAGGCCCAATGATAGAAATATGGGTAAGTTGAAGGACTTTCTTAAGATGAATCCGTCAGCATTTAAAGGGGTGAAGGGTCCAGTAGAGGCGGAGGAGTGGGTAACAGAGATGAGGATAATCTTTAACTTTTTGGGATGCACTGATGCGGAGAGGGTTAGTATGGGTACCTACATACTCAAGGAACAAGCTCGATGTTGGGGGAATACCACCTAGATGTAAGACCCCATATATGTATAACTTTGTAATATATGTAAATGGAATTATAAGACAAATGATTTTAAATCATGCAACTGTGAATGAATTACAAATGAGAATGAATGAGTATCATGGGTGCATGTAAAGGTTAAATAAGGGTTGAAGTGACCACAAACTAAACGAATAGAACTTAAAGCATCCGAACTGGAGATAAGGACTTAAAATATGGAATGATAAAGCATGGATTACGAAACTATGTACCTGTTCTGATTTCCAAGCAAATACACACAAGTTCCATAGCACGAAAATCATAGGAAATAAGTCTCTCCATGTGCAAAGTAGGATTAAAATGCAAAATGAGTAGTAGAGAAAAGGAATGGGAATTCACCTTTGGAAAATCTGTAAAAATGTAGCAAAAGGGCTGCAGATGGGAGGCCAGATCGATCTCCCATTAAGTGCAGATCGATCCCTTATGTAAAACAGGGCAATTTCACGTGAAATAGCCAAGGCAAGATCGATCTCCTTATCAAGCAGATCGATCTCACCAATAGCCAGATCGATCTGCATTTACCTTTGCCAAGCCCAGATCGATCCTTCCTTAAGTGCAGATCGATCTCCTTAAGCTACTACCAAAGAGAGATCGATCTCTTCCCCATTGAACAGATCGATCACACCTTATAATGCCTGAACATTTCAAGAGCAAAAACCAAAAGCAGATCGATTCCCTACCTAACCAGATCAATCTCCTCACCCTTTTCCTATATAAACCCGATGGCAAAAAGCTTTAATCTTTAGGAAACTTGATCTCTCTCCATTTTCACCAAAATACTTAGCTTTCTCTCTCTAGGATACCCACCTTTTTCTATAAAGATTTGAGAAAAAGACATTAGAGCAAAGTTGTTCACCTTTGGGAGGAGAACAACATATCTTGAAGTCAACATCCAACTCATTGGATTGAAGGATTTAAAGAGTCCACCAAACTTGAAAGAGAAGAAAGTCAAGCTAGGTATGTTTCCAATGCACCAACCCCAAATGTGTTTACCTAAATGATGCTATGGGTAAATTGGTGTACATTTCAATGGTTGAAACTACCTAGGATATAATGAACCAACCATGACCTAGAAATATAATGGTGTGAGAAATGAAATATGGTGGAGTTAATGATGAATGAGATATCTTAAGGTGATAATGGTGTTGTGAGTATGATTTTAAGATAGTGGTGTGAGATGAATTGTGAGATTGACCAAATGGTAAAATGTACATATATGGTATTGGTGAAATGTATGAATGAATGAGAGAATTAATGGTAGAGTATGCACTCCCAAGTGCCTAATAAGTAACTAAGGGAGTTACTAGATAAATTGGTTAGAAATGGCATAACAATGGCCAAATGTAATAGTGGGCCAACCTTAACAAGAAAGACTCAATGAGATATGCTGACTAGTTGAAGTTAGAATATGAGTGAGCAACATTAACTCGAGTGATTGGTAAATGAAATGCAGGTTTCGAATACATGTTCGGAACAAGTTGAGCCCAATCACGAGAGACGAAAATGGAAGAGAGTCACTTCTAAGTAAATTGAGGTAAGGGAATTGTGTGGATTCTGAGAGATATCTATGCACATTTTAGGCGCATTATGGTTTCCTAGAATATTTGTGGTAGTAGGAATGAAATGGGTGTTTGAAGGGCAAAGAAAGGGAATTTGAGAAATGTACATGAAAACCAGAGCATTATGCTTTGAAAATCCTTTTTATTTCTTTTTAGCATGAGATTGGTAGGTTGGTTAGCATTTTAAATAATTTGCACTAGAAATAACTTGATCTGGTTTTATAACCATGTTTTGCAAGGAATGAGCCACCTACATGAGTTTGTGGAAATGAAAACATGCTCAAGCGTTGCTCGCACGAGATTTGACATGGTTACACATGCATTAGTGCTGGAGAAATTGCTCACACTAGAGTTTTACATGGATTTTATGACATTGTGCTGGAGCCTAGCTCGCACTAGTTTTCATACGAGTTTTAACATGGTGTTGGAGCATAGCTCGCACTAGTTGTCCATTATAATTATTGTCGTGCTTGAGACTACTCGCACGTGGTTTTATGACATGTTGGGAGTCATGCTGGGAGCTTCGGGTAGGCTGTGTGCCACGCCGATTAAATAGGCTCGCACATGCATATTGAGATGTTGCAAGATATATTGTGATGATATGGGTCCACGGCGTACGTTATACCATGCAGGTAGCATGGGGTGCGTTATACTGTGTGTGATATTATATATGCCGTCTTCGAACGATGGATTCTATTATGGACAGACGGGTTGGACCTGACCCACCTCCCGTGTGGAAGCAGATAGAGGTGATACCCTGCACACTAGGATCCACGTAGTCTAGGATCACAGAGGATATGACCATAGTCCTAGAGGATATTTCCCTTATTATATTGTATGCCTATCTCACATGTCTATTGATGAATGATAAATTCATGTTTTTTGAAATGTGTATTGTGGGTCAGGATAGTCCATGGGAGGGGCCGAGTCCTGACAAGTGAATGATTTTGTATTGGCTTGTGTTATGAATTGGAAATGTTTTTTTAGTGCATGTTGCATGATGATTTACCATGCTTTGACCTTGATTACGCATAATGATTTTTCCATGCTAAGCTTTAATAACTGTGCACTAATTTATATAGCATGATTTGCTTTACATGGCATAGACACAAGCATGAGCACACGTTTTGAAGTATGACAATAAATATGTGGTTTAAGCATGACATCACAATCACGTAGATAGTGCAGTTATCTACCTGTTCGCATGATTGCCTTACTGAGCTTGTGGTTTGCTCACCCCCTTATTTTCCCCCTCTACAGAGCATTTACAGTAGATAGAGAGAGCGACTGAGGGTTGAATTTTTGCTGTCCGCTGCATCCCATCACACGAGATATACACATTTGTATGGTTTTTGTATCTAGATATTTACAAGCACAGTAATATCTTTTAATGTAAATTTGGGGATGTAGAGAGTTTGTAAACACTTGAAAATGATAACTCTAATTAAGAAATACAAGTGTTTAGTTTTAAATGAATTGAAATTTTAAATGATTTGGTTAAATGAGATTGACATCGATACGCAGCCCAACTGTTGGTGGTGTAGCTGTTCACGATCAGGTAAAGTAAAGGTAAAGATTAATCAATAAATAACGGGTCAAATATTAAATTTAAAAATAGCCAAAATTTATAGTGAAATTCGATGGTTTGAGGGTCGTGACAGAGATTGGTATCAGAGCCGAGTTAGTCTAATGTGTGTCCGTGTCAAAATTGTTTGGATACAATTGTGTATATCGAGATGGGTTTGACTAAGAATTGAGTGTGAATGTAGGAATCTTGGTAAAATGCCTAATACCGGTCGGGGTAGAAGGGCGAGAGCGCAAGCTAGAGGCCAGAGGGGTAGGCCTGGGGGTCGTGCTGAGCCGTTACCACTTGAGGCTCACGAGGAGGTTGCGGTGGATGCTGATGTTGAGTATGCTCCACAGGGTTCGACAGAGAGATCAGAGAGTACAGAGGCATTCTTCGCGAAGATTGAGCGGAGCTTTGAGATGATATTGGGATTGATTGCCTAGACGTTACTTAGAGTTGGGGGCAGGCAAGAGCTAGTTGTACAAGGTGATGATGATGAATAGGCTGTTGCTCCTAAGATGCCTACACAACCAGCCCAAGAACCTCAGACTACAGATATTCCCATACCCCCACCAGTATAGGACACACCGTCTGTTGTTGCTCCACAGTAGAGGAGTAGAGATTGGGGTTATGGATGTGATTTAGATAGACTATGGCAGTTTCAAAAGTTTAACCTACCATCCTTTAGTGGAGTTAAGGACCCAGTAGCTGCAGAGGACTCGGTAAATGAGATTGAGAAACTATATGGGTTCTTTAAGTGCACTACTACCGAGATGGTAGCATTTACCGCATTCATGCTGAAGGGATCAGTAGAGCACTAGTGGAAGTCCACCCGACCCATTTTGACGGCTCGACATATAGAGATTAGCTGGGATGTATTTTTGGAGGCCTTTCGGAGGTAATATGTTTTGGATACTGCGCAGAGGAGACTGTAAATTGTTTTTTTATGATTTGACCCAGGGGAGCAGATCGATGGATGAGTATGAGACTAAATTTATCTCCCTGGGCAGGTATGATCTGGACATGATAAACAGTGAGGTCAAGAAGGTTTGAAAGTTTATGGATGGATTGAGACCCGCCATCAGATCTCGATTGGTCCCGTAACATACGATGAGGCAGTTGCATAAGGCACAGTTGTGCGAACAAGATATTGAGCGGGTTGCCTCAGAGTATGGAAAGGTTGGTAAAGTGAGGGACAAAGACAGAAAGAGGCTCACAGTGGATAGAGGCTTTAGTTACAAGGGAAGCAAGAGATTTTCTAGGAAGAGGTCGAGGATTGAAGAAATTCAGGAGAGGATAGTTAAGCCTTCTGTGTATCCGGCCATAGCTCCAGCAAAGGGAATAGTGATTGGACGACCACGACCTACTATGGAATAGTGCAATAAGTGCGGTAGGTAACATGGGACTCAACCATGTTATAAATCTCCTGCAGTATGTTTTCGATGTGGGAAAACAGGGCATGTGATCAGAAATTGCCCGGAGATGACTGAGGGTGCCCTATAAAAAGGCAAGGAGGCGGAGAGAGCTCCTGTTGATGTTCCCACTCCGAGACAGAGGGCGACAAAGCAGGTGGTTGGTAGAGAACGAGTACACACCTTGGACCAAGATACTGCGGATCAATCATCAGATGTGGTGAAAGGTACCATTTTAATCTTTGATTTTGAGGCTTATCTTTTGATAGATCCCGGTGCCACACATTCATTTGTATCACCTGTATTTGGATGTAAATTGTTTAAGTATGTGAAGCTTGCCCCATTGAGTAGGAGGATACTGATAAGCACCCCCATGAATAATAGTCAATTGGTGGAGTATGTACTTAGAGAATGTAAGTTGAAAGTAGGGGAAAAGGAAATGTCAGCCGACCTCATTTTAATGTATATAGGAGACTTTGATGTAATCTTAGGAATGGATCTGTTGGCTGCCAATCGAGCCATAATAGATTATTTTTCTAAGACGATAACATTTCAAGGGGTAGATAGCGTTACCGTAAGTTTCCTCAAAAAAATGTAATGTAAATCCCCTTGAAAAGTAATGAAAGCAGTTGTGGTTATGAGTGAGATATATAAATCTTTGTACTGATTTAATGATGGATATTTTGAAAGGTTATATTGCGAAGTGGTTGAGGCGGATGAGGCATGCCCGAAATCGCGAGACATCCCAATGGTCAGGGAATTTCCAAATATCTTTTCGGATAAATTACCAGGGTTACCACCAGACAGTGAGATGGAGTTTTGTATAGATTTAGCACTTGGTGCAGAGTTGATATCCAAGCCATTGTATAAGATAGCTCCAATTGAGTTGGAGAAACTGAAGGAGCACTTACAGGAGTTGTTGGATAAGGGGTTCATCAGATCGTGTTTGTAAAAAAGAAGGATGGAAGCCTCAGACTGTGTATTGACTACAGACAGTTGAATAAGGCAACCATCAAGAATAAGTACCCCCTTCTACGCATCGATGATTTGTTGGATCTGCTTCGTGGAGCGTAAGTTTTCTCTAAAATAGATCTGAGATCTGGGTACCATCAATTAAGAATTCGGGATGGAGATGTACCCAAGACAGCTTTTCGCATCCAGTATGGTCACTTTGAGTTTATGGTTATACCATTCGGGTTGACAAATGCTCCCATAGCTTTTATGTCATTAATGAATGAGGTGTTTCACCAGTACTTGGATAGATTCGTTATCGTATTCATCAATGATATTCTGGTGTATTCGGGATCTAAAGAGGAGCATGAGCAGCACCTAAGGATAGTGCTATAGACCCTCCAAGAGAAGAAGTTGTACGCTAAACTCAGTAAGTGTGATTTTTGGCTAGAGCAGATCTCGTTTCTGGGTTATATTGTACGCTAATTCTCACCATTCCTACCATTTCAGGAGGTTTTTTTGTACATACAGATGCTTCATACCAAGGATTGGGCTGTGTACTGATGCAAGATGGGAAGGTAGTAGCATATGGATCGAGACAATTGAAGGATCATGAAAGGAACTACCTGACCCACGATCTAGAGTTGGTGGCCATAGTATTTGCTTTGAAAATATGGCGTCATTATCTTTATGGTGAGAAGTTCCAAGTGTTTACAGACCATAAGAGCCTTAAGTATCTGTTCTAGCAGAAAGAGTTGAACATGCGACAGAGGAGGTGGCTCGAGCTTCTAAAGAACTATGATTGTGAGATCTTATACCACCTGGGTAAAGTAAATATGGTAGCTGATGCATTGAGTAGAAAGCACCTCGGGATGGTATTGTATATGATGATTAGGGAACATGAGCTATTGGAACATTTTAGGAACCTCAGTTTGGATGTGACCTCGCCTAATGCTGATAGTGTCTTTACAGTAGCTAGCCTGCAATTGGAACCCGATATGATAGATCATATTTGACGGGCTCAGCGGATTTATCAACAATGTAGTGATATTGTCGGGCAGATACAGAGGGGTACGGATATTGATTTTGAGTTGAGTTCAGATGGGTTGCTAAGGTTCAGGGGTAGGATATGTGTTCTCGATGATCCAGAGGTCAGGAGGTTGATCTTGATAGAAGCTCACTCGACGAAGTATACACTGCATCCAAGAAATAACAAGATGTATCAGAATCTCCGAAGAGTGTACTGGTGGTCTAGAATGAAAAGAGAGGTAGCTGATTTGTGGCAAAGTGTCTCATCTGTCAACAAATGAAGGTAGAGCATCAGAAGCCTACAGGGCTATTACAACCTCTACCTATACCGACTTGTAAATGAGAGCATGTCACTATGGATTTTGTGATGGAACTACCTAGGACCCGTAGGAATCACGATGCGATTTGGGTGATAATGGATAGATTAACAAAGTCTGCATACTTCTTAGCTATGAGAGCCACCGATACTCTGAGTACATTAGCGAAACTATATGTGCGCAAGATAGTGAGGTTCCATGGTGTTCCAATGAGTGTTGTTTCTGATAGGGATGCGCGCTTAACTTCCCACTTCTAGGAACATTTTTAGGAAGCAATAGGGACCCAACTGAGTTTTAGCACCGCATTTCATCCTCAGACAGATGGTCAGTCAGAAAGGACTATACAGACCCTAGAGGACATGTTATAGCATGTGCATTGGATTTTAGAGGCTCTTGGGACGACCATTTGCCACTCGCAGAGTTCGACTATAATAACAGTTTTCATTCGAGTATCAGGATGACACCGTATGAGACTTTGTATGGCCGTAGATGTCGTTCCCCTATTGGATGGGAAGATGTTAGTGACCGACTGATATTTGCTCCCGATTTAGTGAGACAAGCCTCTAAGAATGTCCAATTGATTTGTGAGAGATTACGGATAGCTCAAAGTAGACAAAAAAGTTATACTGACAAGAGACGGAGACCATTGGAATTCTAGGTGGGTGAATCAGTGTTCTTGCGAGTTTCTCCTTCCAAGGGTATAATGAGGTTCGAAAAGAAAGGGAAGTTAAGTCCTCGTTACATTGGACCCTTTGAGATATTGGATAGGGTGGGAGATAAGGTGTGAGACCCCGTATAAGTTTAACCTTGTACATATGTAAATAAATTCATGAGTATGGTGATGTACTAGTAATGTGAAGCATATGTGATGTAAAGTCCATAAGCTTATTATAAACACTTGTAATAAGAGTTCTGATGTACGTACAAGTTGCATTAAGTCGGAATTTGAAGAAATGGAGTTTGATATATGATGAATGTGAGTGGAATGGAATATAAGTAGTGGGGTAAAATGGAATGAAATCGCATAAGTGGTGCAAATCTTTATGTTTCCATTTAGTTATATATTGTATACATTTGGTTATACATGGATTACACACAAGTTTTAATGTGTATATAGTACGAATGAAAGTCATTTCCAACTCTCAAAGGTGGGTGAATGAGGAAATGACTATGGCAGCAAATTAAGGATGTTTTGTGTGAAGTTGTTGCAGAAAACTGCAGTAAAATCTGAAAATATTAATGACAGATCGATCTCATAGGATAAGAGATCGATCTAGAAGAGCCAAAATGATCTTATTTTGAGCTATGGAGCAAGATAGATCGATCTCTAATGGAGCCAGATCGATCTGCTAAGCATTCTGTAATGAGAATATCGATTCTTAAGACAAGCAGATCGATCTCCTTAACTCTCTGTTTGAGAAAGATCGATCTCAAGCCTCGACAGATCGATCTCCTTAAGGGTTTTGTAAAGAGCAGATCAATCTCCTACAAGGGGCAGATCTATCCCTAAGAAGGAATTTGCCTACAAATAGATTGATCTCATCATGGAAGAAGATCGATCTTGTAGTGGTTGCGTTTGGTGAAAAGGACTACCAAACCTTATAGAGATCGATCTCCATAAGGGCTAAATCGATCTCATGTCTCTGTATCTATAAAAAGGGGTACGAGATTGGACTAAAAACTCAGATTTTCCCTTCCACCAAACTGCACCTGCCATTTTCTCTCAAGACCCAAGCTTTCTCACTCTAAGAAATCACTATATTTCGCCCAGTTTTGGAAGAAGCTCAAGAATGGAAAGTTGTTCCTTGAAGTAAGGAGAACAAAATACCTGAAAATCACACATTGGTGTGATCAAGAGAAGGAGTTGTGGCTACCACAAGTTTGACTAAGTAAACGGGTAAGCTCTTCAACCTTCAAGCTTCTAAATATGGTTTCTAGATATTTGTGGATTGGATAATATGTGAAATGTTGATAGGAATGATGAATGTAGTGATAGGTGAGTACTGTTAAGGGAGATTCATAAAGGGAGAATCCATGGAAAAGTGATGGAAAGCTTAAGAGATGAAAAAAAGATATTAGTGGAAGGGTGAAATGTGATTAAGGGTTTGAGAAGTATGAATAGATAAATAGAAGACAATATGCATGTTTAGTAGAGGGAAAAGAAAATAACTTGATGATTTATACGTGTAGCTTGGAATACGTGAGACACGACTAACCCGGATCACAAACGGAGCAAACATGACAGAGGAAATATGAGCGCGATTCGAGGTAAGGGATTGTATGTTAGCGATAGAGATATTCGTACGTATTTCTCTGCGATTTTAATAGTTATGACGTTAGAGATATTATGCTTAGCTATTAAACCAAATATGAATGGAAATATATTATGATATAATTTGTGAAAGTGGGATGTGGGAAGGAAAAACAGCCTGACATGCATGTTTTCAATGCTTTTACATTTATTCATGATGTTTTGATGTTTTCTCATCCATGTACTGATTTTGAGATTGAGAAATGATAATAGGTAGGTTGGCTAGTTTTACATGTATAGCATGGGACGACATGTTATGTAAATAAACATGTTTTGAGTTTTTTAAAGAGAAAATAGCCACCTATCGGATTTCAGATGTGAAATGGTGTTGGAGCTTTAGCTCACACCCGTTTTGATGAATTGGACTACTGGAGTTTCACTCGCATACGCTTGCATGTTTTGATAAACAGTGCTGGAGCGTGACTCGCACGTGGTTTTATAATGATAATGTGCTAGAGTGTTAGCTTGCACATGTTTCTATACTTTTGATGTGCCGTGCTGGAGTTTAACTTGCACGATGGTTTTGAGAAAAGTGCTGGAGCATTACTCACACCCGTTTTTACTAAGTTGAGATGAACCTGGGGGTCTGGGACCCAAAGGGATGCCAGCCGACGACCTTAGAACGGGCTAGGCCTTAACAATAAATTGTACCGTACTGGAGCCTTACGATGACTGTGTGTCACGCTAATTGCTTTCCTGGTATATGAGACATGATTCAGGATGAAAAGTCCATTGGAGTTAGTAGATGGACTGGGTCTGCGGTCATACGTTAAACTGTGTAGTTGTCCGTTGGTATACTATGTATCGTGTTGGGTGCACATGAGTACGAGTATCGCGTAGATGACACATGGCGTACCTTATACCGTGAGTATATGTGATATAAGGAGATGAGGTTGATTGAAGTGAGCCGGAGGGTAGGACTGACCCATCCCCTTTCAGAAGAAGTGATGCCCTGTGCTCACCTGATCAATGAGGCCTAGGATCACTGACTATGGCCTATGTCGTGGATATTTGATTGCCAAAAATTCCATGCCTGTCTCAGAGATACGAGAAATTGAGAAACTCAGAAAAGAAAAAGATTTGATGAAAATAAATTATCCGAGAAAAGTAAAGAGAGTTTGTGATTTGATAAATCTCTCGATTTGAATGCTCGTGCTATGATAGCACTGTTTATGACATGTTTTCAAATGGGAATATCGTTTACATGTTTTCATGAAAATGCTTATATGAGAAATGAATGTTTGAATGCACTTTCTAGCAATATTTCCATTTACAATGAAACATGGTTTTGTTTATATATGTATGGGCTCTGTAGATAGTACAGTATCTACCTATTAGCATCCATTTCCTTACTGAGTTGTGGTTTGCTCATCCCACTACTTTTTCTCCTCTAGATACTGAGAAGTAGGGCAGTGCGGTGGTCTCTGGATCTCTTTTTGTGTTGGACAACTTGACACGCCTTGAAGGTATTGTCCGCAAGTGCACGGATCATACAAGTAATAATGGGATTTGAGTCCCTCGTTATCGTCCCTCAGAGAAGTTGATCAGCCTAATTAACTACCAGTTAATCTTACCCTAAGTATATCCTAGCAAATTATGAATTGAAGGTGGGTGATCTATAAGGCTAATAATACTGTAAATAATAAAAACTATAAACTAAAGCAAAAATAAAATCGAGCTAAAAAGTACTTACAGTGCTCCGAGCAATTAAAAGCAAAAAACCAACAAAAGATAAATAAAACAGTTAAAATTAATTAACGCAATTAAACTAACATGCAAATATGAAAATAAAGAAACAAAATTATTTAAACTAAAATTAAACTATCCTAGAAATAAAATATGCATGTAATTAAACTAATTGAAAAATACAAATTAAACTAAACTAAAACTTAATGAAAATAAAATCCCAGGAAATTAAGAGATTAACTATAAAACTACATGTCTAACATATTAACTCTAAACTAATCCTAACTATATCTAATTACTAACTTAACAATAGAATCTAACTAATGCATGGAAACTAATTTAATCTAAATTAATTCTAAAGTTAACTTATAAAATACTAAAGTAAAAATTAAATCCTAAAACATAAAATATAAAATTAACTACTAACTAAAGAATTAAAACTAAAAATTAAATTAACAAACTAAAATACTAGAGCTAATCTAAATTGACAACTAATAAACGGAGCAATTAAACTAATATAAGTGCAATGAACATCAACTTGTAAAGAGGAAATAGCCAAACATGGCCTTAGGCTTAATTGGAAACCATGCTAGTCCCAATACTGTCACTGTTCACGTCTCCACATTTTCATTTTCATTTTTTTGCTTTGGTCTGTCCAGGTGTGTCCAGCTACTTGTTCTCAGGTCCTGTCTAGGCGTGTCCAGCTGCTTGTTATTGGGTTCTGTCCAGGCGTGTTCAGCTGCATGTTCTGGGTATGACTCTCACTAACTTTGCTCTCAGTTCCATGCACTGCACCATTCTTGCAACAACCTAGCATCTCACGTTACCAACCATCAGCAACCAAGCTCCAGCATGCCAGCCTGCCCAGACATGCTTTACACGTCCTCGGTTCTGTCCTGCACTCCATGTCTCGTCCTGCTACTCTTGATCTTGTGTAAATAGCTTCTGCTTTGATCTCTTCCACCAGCAGTTCGGTAATGGAGACAGCACACATCAATGAAAATCTGCAGCTACCGATTACTAGTTTAGTGCAGAATGACAACATGCAAAAATGATAAACAGTACAAGGCTCATGAAACAGAAGAGAACATAGTAAGTCTCTTGTTTCTGCCTTACTTTCGGGATGCTAGTGACACGCCCTAAAGGTATATGTCCGCAAGTACACGGGTCGTCCAAGTAATAATGAGATTTGAGTCCCGAAATTATCGTCCCACAGAGAAGTTGACTAGCCAAATTAAGTACTGGTTAATCTTACTCTAAGTATATTCTAGCAAATTATGAAGTTAAAGAGGGTGATCTACTAAAGCTAATTACAAATAATACTGGAAAGCAATAAAATAATAAAAACTAAAGGAAATGAAACCGACCAGAATTTACTTACAATACTCCACGCAATTAAAAGCAAAAATCTACAAAAGAAATTTAAAACAGTTAAAACAAATTAACGCAATTAATTTAAAATAAAATGCAAATATGAAAATAAAGCAATAAAACTAATTAAACTAACTAATAAAAATGCAAATTAATTAAGAAATTAACTACAAATCTTAAAAGTCTAAAATATTAAATCTAAATTAATCCTAATTATCACAACTTAACAATCAAAATTAACTAATGCATAAAAAACAATTTTTGGAATTTTAATTAAAACTTAAAATGCATAAAATGAGTTCATCTAAATTAATTTAAGCATAACGCCTAATACTAGAATAAAAATTACTTAGTAACCTAATTAAATCTAAATTAAACTAATTAAACAAAGCAAGTATGTCTACATGCACATTAAAAATCATCTAGCTAAGCTAACTAATAACTTGAAATTAATCTATGCATGCAAAATGAATTAAGCCACTATAATAGGAAAATGCCAAACATGGCCTTATCAATATTGCCAAAGTGGTCCCGTAAGTCAGCACTGTACATTAGTCTTCTTTGCCAAATTCATTTCCAGGTGTTGCTGCTCGGGTTGCTCAGTGCTGTGCTGGTTCTGCACCCGGTTTGTCCACTTCTGCTCCAGCCTCCTTTTGCTGCACCTGTCCGGGTGGTGCTCTGGTTGTTGCTCCTGCTTCCAGCCTCGTACTGCTACTGCAAGTGATGCTCAAGCTGTTATTCTCTCAGTTTTGTGCTTCTGCTCTGCATTGAATTTCACAGCTTTCGACTTGGCCACAACATGCTTCTTGCATCACATCATACTTGTACATTCAGCAGCTATCTATGCTGTCCAGAATCTGCATCATCACAAGCAGCACACACCCAAACTCTTGGCAACAACAGACAACACAAGACGACAGTGGCTGGACCCGATCTTGGTTGCACATGCTCTGCACCCGTCAACTACACATAACATTATCTAAACAACAACTCATTAATAGTGATGGAAATCAGCTGTTAACAACTAGGAACTTAAAAACCAACACGGGATTGAAACAACACATAGCAGAACGTGACCAGCATAATAAGATTAAAATAGAGACAAACAGAGGAAAAAAAAGGAAGCCAATGGTGAACTGTGCTCCTCCGATGAACTGCTTCTTTAATCTTTATACCGGACAACCAACCACAATCATTTCCTAATCCAACAAATAACAAACTACAATGGAGATGAAATAGAATGCAGTAAATGAACTATATGCAGGAAACATGATTAAATGCAGAAAACAGGGAACTCAGGATCATCCTCCTCAGGTAGCTTCATTTCCTTCTCCAGCCGTGACTCCACTTTGCATATGATGTGGACAAATGTTTTGCATCCTCCCACATCAAAGCAACAGAATCAAAAAGCACAAGATTGAATGAAAATGTTACCCGAATGCTCAAACAGGGAACAAACCGAAAGCTCTTAAGATGATGGTTTCAAATGAAATGGTTTATCAAATAAATAAAGAAATGACTAATGAAACCGAGAACTTGATGCTGAAAGCCTTAAATTTTCTATTTAAAACATCACTAAATAAGAAACATCCATTAATGGATTTTGCAAACGAAACAAGAAGAAAAAAACTGAACCCGATTGCTAATGAAATTAGAGAATGAAACAAATAATTTCATAAAGTGAATAGTGAATGAACAGTAAACAACTTTGTAAAACTATGCGGAAATTTTAAAGAAAACTTTTAAAATTAATCTAAAAGCTATTCTACCCTAACCTACTTTACTCCTACTCCTACTCCTACTCTACTTTCTACTTCTACTCCTACTTTACCTGCCTCATTTTTTCAATTGCCATCATGTTCTATTTATACACAAACATAGGGGTACAATGGTTTCATCCTAGATGAGTTGGCATTGTTTGGCCACTTGTCTTCATTTGATTTGCTGTAGAGTAGATATTTCCACGGCATCAGTCTTTTTGTCTAATTAGCAGTGCGATGTGATCCGGCGTGTGTCTTCCAGAGGGTTGGATCAGTGTCCTTCTATCTTATCGTTTCGGAGCAAATAAAAAACGAACACTTGGCATCACGTGTGTCCAGACGACTGATGACTCGGTCTGCAAATTGGAAGTGGTCCAGTCTCCTTTAGCTCATTTTCAGTCTAATTTTGACTGAAATGACTGAGTTTCATCCGGATTTAATTTATCTGCATATTAAAAAATTTTAATTAAATAAAGGGGATTATTAATAAAATAATATGGGGATTAAATAAATAATTAGAAATTTAAGCACAAATAATTCTATAAAAAATAGAATTATCACACCTCCAAACTTGAGCTTTTGCTTGTCCTCAAGCAAAACAAAATAATTATAGGAATGATAAGTACGAAACACAATAATTTCCCCAATATCATCCTCAAAGAAAAAGTACAGACTATGAAATTAAAGACTCACAATTACAAGTTCAGCACTTAGAATTATTCAATCATAAGTCCTAACCCAAATTAGACTCCTCGTGTGTGTGTGAAAAATGTCAGAGCCACTTCAAAGTACATTATCCGGATCAGATTATGCAAATATAGTGAATACAAAGTCAATGACAAGTGATCATTCCCATAAGTTTGCTTTTCACTAATCTCTCCACTAATGTAGTCACACTTAACCAAAGATCAATAGGACTTCATTAAGCTTGTCATGTCAGGCTGGGGTTAAGGTATGATAAAGTCGATTTAGGTTTAATTACCCTTTAACATTCCTTACTTTCTAGGATCTTTAATGTAAGAGCTCATATTTATTTCCCCCAAACTTATTTCTTTTCTAAACATTTTTTTATTTCTTTCTCTTTTTCTTTCTTTTTCATCATTTTTTTTAATACATACTCTTTCACTATCACTTAATACCTATATAGCTCACAATATATCCCAATGACTTTTCATGCTTTTGGGGTAAGGGATAGGAACAAAGTATTTAAGCTAAGTAAAATAACGTAGATGTATTTACAGAGAAAAGCTTATTTGGCCCAGATGGGTGACTAAGGGTAAAGTAAGTTCAAGGATGGCTCGAAAGGCTCAAATGATCCAAAGATGGCCTAAATCATCTCCCTAATTAAGTGTGATCTAATATTTCACCTCGAGACAAGATCAAACAAATTCTAGAATATGATACACAAAATCAACTGAGCCAATGCAATCCTAGGTCCACATAAGCTTTCTCTAAATAAATATACAGATTCATGACATGACATGTGCATAAAATGAGGAAATCACAATCAGAATCAAGACAAATTCAAGAACTCAACTTCATGCTTTTCCTATAATCATGCTTCTCAGTCAATCAAAGTCAGACTAAATCATGGGGTCATATTATCGGAATAAGGGAAAACTACATGCTAAACACAAAATCATCCCAAAATCAAACAATTTAAGCTCAGATTTTCAAAAAAAATTTGAAAAAATTTTAAATTTTGAAAAAATTTTAAATTTTGCTTAAATTTTTGAAAAATACTCAAGTAATATCCCCTCCCCCAAACTTGAAGTGCACATTGTCCTCAGTGTGCAGATAATATAAGAATTGAAGTTCAGGAACAAAGTACTCCCCTTTCTAATATGATGAGCAACTGAAGCTTGATTGAAAGCATAATACTAGAAACGAAACCTGCAACACAAACAAAGAAAGAAACAACAGAAAAGAAAAAGAAAAAGAACTATATACAAAGTGAAAATGAAAACACAACCACTTCAAATGCAGTTGAAGAAGACAACACTCAACAGCAGGGCGAAGAGTAGGAGGGTCAGCCAAAGTGGTGACAGAATGTTAACAGTTAAATCCTCCTGAGCCCTATCTACTTCCCTCCTTTTTTTGGAATTCTTATGCTCAAGCCTTATATCCTCCATCCTAAAACAGTTTTGAGAGTCAATAGGGAACTTTAAAGGTTTGAAAACATTAAACTTTACTTCCTGATCTTGGACTCTCATCGTTAACTCCCCCTTTTGCATATCAATTATCGTCCGACCAGTAGCTAGGAAAGGTATGCCTAAAATAATGGGGACTTCCCTGTCTTCCTCCATATTTAATATAATAAAATCTGCAGGGAAAATAAACTTGTCCACCTTCACTAAGACATCCTCAATGGCCCCCTTTGGATATTTAATGGATTAATCTGCTAGCTGAAGGGTCACTGTAGGGGCTTAACGTCCCCTATTCCAAACTTCTGATAGATAGATAAAGGCATTAGATTGATACTAGCTCTTAAATCACACAGGGCTCTACCAAAGAATAGATTTCCAATAGTGCAGGGTATGGTAAAACTCTCGGGATCCTTGAGTTGGGGGTAATTTCCTCCGAATAATTGCACTACATTTCTCAGTCAAAGCCACCGTATCATATTCTTCCAGTCTTCTTTTCCTCGAGAGGATATCCTTTAAAAACTTCACATAACTTGGCATTTGCTCTAAGGCATATGCGAAAGGAATATTGATGTGAAGTTTCTTAAAAACCTCAAGAAATTTGGCAAATTGTTAGTCAAGCATTTGGTTTTGAAACCTCTGGAAAAGGTACTGGTGGTCTAACCGAAGGGGATGTAGTGGAAACATGTATAACATCAGAGGCCGAGGAAGGCTATGAAATAGAAGAAGGTATAGATGAAGAAGTGCCTAGCTTGGATTCTTTTGCAGCCTGATCTTGATGTTCCTGCTCTTTCTGAGCTGCTTCTTTAGAACTTATGAATTCTTCAACTATGTGTTGTTCAGGTTGGGACTTAACTTGTGGCTCATCTAGCTCTCTGCCACTCCTAAGGATGATAGATCTAACATGTTCCTTACCCTCGCTTTGCTTAATAGGATTAACTTTAGTATTACTAGGAAGGGTCCCTTGAGGACGTTGGCTAAGAGCACTAGCTATTTGTCCCACCTGAACCTCTAAGTTCTTAATTGAAGCAGCTTGATTTTGCAGGATCGTTGAGAACATCTCCTCTAATGTAGGCTTCTTCTCAGCTGCTGGTGCATGGTAGAATTGGGGCTGCATAAGTGGTAGTGGTGATAGTGATGGATAATGTCGGTATGGGTGATGAGAAGGCGGATGAAATGGAAATTGCGACTGTGGTGGTACCTGAACCGGTGGAGCTTGAAAACCAGGGAGTCTTATAGGTCTAGAGCTAGAAGTTTGCCCTTGGTTTTAGCTCCAGGAGAAGTTAGGATAGTTCCTCCACCCTGAATTGTAGGTGTTTGAAAAGGGGTTGTTCTGTTGCGTTTGAGAAGGGGTAACATACTGAACCAATTCTAAGTTGAGCGGACACCTATCTACAGAGTGGGTACCGCTACACAGCTCGCATGAAAGAAAAGGACTTTGGACAGAATACACAGGGTTAGGATTGGAAGGATTAGGCTGGGTACTGAGCGACTCTACCTTCTTCGTAAGATTAGCAATTTGAGAGGTTAAGGTAGATAGCGTGTCGAGCTCATAAATACCCGTCGACTTCTTTGGAAATTGCCTCTCCGAGGACCATAAATAGTTGTTAGCAGCCATCTTATCCAGGAGCTCATAAGCTTCCTCCTCTGTTTTCCACATTAGTGCTGCACTCGCAGCAGCGTCCACGATGGTCCTATTTTGGTTTGTAAGTCTGTTGTAGAAGGTCTGGACTTGCAACCACAAAGGTAGGCCATGGTGAGGTTACTTCCTAAGAAGCTCCTTATATCGTTCCCATGCTTCGTAAAGAGATTTAGAGTCGTACTGGGCAAAGGAAGATATATTACTACAGAGTTGGGCAATTTTAGTGGGAGGAAAAAACTTAGTTAGAAATTGATGGGCTAACTCGTCTCATGTAAAAATGGATCCTGGAGGCAGGGAGGTTAACCATTGTCGCGCCCTATCCCTAAGTGAGAAGGGGAATAATCTAAGCCTAAGCGCATCATCAGGTAATCCATTGTGTTTAAACGTGTTGCACAAGCCCAGGAATTGCCCAAGGTGAGCATGTGGGTCGTCATGAGAGAGCCCACTGAACTGCAATGAAGTCTGGATCATTTGTAGGATTGCGGGCTTAATTTCAAAATTATTTGCATGGACAGCTGGTGGCCTAATACCGGTATAATAGCTTCCAATAGTCAGCATTGCATAATCTTCAACAGTCTTAATTTTCCTATTTTCTGCCATTAGTGTGTTGCAGCGAAGCTAATAATTTCCTAGAATCCTTTCAAATTTTTCTAAGAGTTCGTTCAATTTCAGGATCGAGAGGAAAGCTATCTTAACTCCTGGCTCTACACATGCAAACACGTAAAAGTCCTTAAAAAAATTTTTAAGTTTTTTTTTTAAATTTTTTATTTTTTTAATTAATTAATTATGAGAAAATTAACTAAACAAAGGATCTAAATATTTACAACCTAAATATTTACAAGTTAGAATTACACCTAAGCATAATTTCACCGATATTAATTAAGGACTAATTAAAACTTCCCCGGCAACGGCGCCAAAAACTTGACACGCCCTAAGGGTATATGTCAGCAAGTGCACAGGTCATCCAAGTAATAATGGCATTTAAGTCTCGAAATTATCGTCCCATAGAGAAGTTGACTAGCTTAATTAAGTACCGGTTAATCTTACCCTAAGTATATTCTAGCAAATTATGAAGTTAAAGAGGGTGATCTACTAAAGCTAATTACAAATAATATTGGAAAGCAATAAAATAATAAGAACTAAAGGAAATGAAACCGAGCAGAATTTACTTACAATACTCCACGCAATTAAAAGCAAAAACCTACAAAAGAAATTTAAAACAGTTAAAACAAATTAACGCAATTAATTTAAAATAAAATGCAAATATGAAAAAAAAAGCAATAAAACAAATTAAACTAACTAATAAAAATGCAAATTAATTAAGAAATTAACTACAAATCTTAAAAGTCTAAAATATTAAATCTGAATTAATCCTTATTATCACTAACTTAACAATAAAAATTAACTAATGCATGAAAAACAATTTTTGGAATTTTAATTAAAAATTAAAATGCATAAAATGAGTTTATCTAAATTAATTTAAGCACAACCCCTAATACTAGAATAAAAATTACTTAGTAACCTAATTAAATCTAAATTAAACTAATTAAACAAAGCAACTATGTCTACATGCACATTAAAAATCATCTAGCTAAGCTAGCTAATAACTTGAAGTTAATCTATGCATGCAAAATGAATTAAGCCACTATAATAGGAAAATTCCAAACATGGCCTTATCAATATTGCCAAAGTGGTCCCGTAAGTCAGCACTGTTCATTTGTCTTCTTTGTCAAATTCATTTCCAGGTGCTACTGCTCGGGTTGCTCAGTGCTGTGCTGGTTCTGCCCCCGGTTTGTCCATTTCTGCTCCAGCCTGCTTTTGCTGCACCTGTCCGGGTGGTGCTCTGGTTATTCCTCCTGCTTCCAGCCTCGTACTGCTATTGCAAGTGATGCTCAAGGCTGTTGTTCTCTCGGTTTTGTGCTTCTGCTCTACATTGAATTTCACAGCTTTCGACTTGGCCACAACATGCTTCTTGCATCACATCATACTTGTACATTTAGCAGCTATCTATGCTTTCCAGAATTTGCATCATCACAAGCAACACACACCCAAACTCTCGGCAACAGCAGACAACACAAGACGACAGGGGCTGGACCCGATCCTGTTTGCACATGCTCTGCACCCATCAACTACACATAACATTATCTAAACAACAACTCGTTAATATTGATGGAAATCAACGGTTAAAACCTAGGAACCTAAAAACCAACACGGGATTGAAACAACACATAGCAGAACGTGACCAGCATAATAAGATTAAAACAGAGACAAACAAAGGAAAAAAAAAGGAAGCTAATGGTGAACTGTGCTCCTCCAATGAACTGCTTCTTTAATCTTTAAACCGGACAACCAACCACAATCATTTCCTAATCCAGCAAATAACCAACTACAATGAAGATGAAATAGAATGCAGTAAATGAACTATATGCAGGAAACATGATTAGATGCAGAAAACAGGGAACTTGTGATCATCCTTCTCGAGTAGCTTCATTTCCTTCTCCAGCCGTGACTCCACTTTGCATATGATGTGGACAATTGTTTTGCATCCTCCCACATCAAAGCAACAGAATCAAAAAGCAGAAGATTGAATGAAAATGTTACCCGAATGCTCAAACAGGGAACAAACCGAAAGCTCTTAAGATGATGGTTTCAAATGAAATGGTTTATCAAACAAATAAAGAAATGACTAATGAAACCGAGAACTTGATGCTGAAAGCCTTAAATTTTCAAATTAAAACATCACTAAATAAGAAACATCCATCAATGGATTTTGCAAACGAAACAAGAAGAAAAAATTGAACCCGATTGCTAATGAAATTAGAGAATGAAACAAATAATTTCATAAAGTGAATAGTGAATGAACAGTAAACAACTTTGTAAAACTATGCGGAAATTTTAAAGAAAGCTTTTAAAAATAATCTAAAAGCTATTCTACCCTAACCTACTTTACTCATACTCCTACTCCTACTCTACTTTCTACTTCTACTCCTACTTTACCTACCTCATTTTTTCAATTGCCATCAAGTTCTATTTACACACAAACATAGGGGTACAATGGTAAATTTTCATCCTAGATGAGTTGGCATTGTTTGGCCACTTGTCTTCATTTGATTTGCTGCAGAGTAGATATTTTCACGTCATCAGTCTTTTTGTCTAATTAGCAGTGCGATGTGATCCGACGTGTGTCTTCCAGAGGGTTGGCACGGTGTCCTTCGATCTTATCGTTTTGGAGCAAATAAAATACGAACACCTGGCATCACGTGTGTCCAGACGACAGATGACTCGGTCTACAAATTGGAAGTGGTCCAGTCTCCTTTAGCTTGTTTTCAGCCCAATTTTGACTAAAACAACTGAGTTTCATCCGGATTTAATTTATCTGCACATTAAAGAATTTTAATCAAAAAAAGGGGATTATTAATAAAATAATATGGGGATTAAATAAATAATTAGAAATTTAAGAACAAATAATTCTATAAAAAAATAGAATTATCACACCCCCAAACTTGAGCTTTTGCTTGTCCTCAAGCAAAACAAAATAATTATAGGAATGATAAGTACAAAACACAATAATTTCCCCAATATCATCTTCAAAGAAAAAGTACAGACTATGAAATTAAAGACTCACAATTACAAGTTCAGCACTTAGAATTATTCAATCATAAGTCCTAACCCAAATTGGACTCCTCGTGTGTGTGTGAAAAATGTCAGAGCCACTTCAAAGTACATTATCCGGATCAGATTATGCAAACATAGTGAATACAAAGTCAGTGACAAGTGATCATTCCCATAAGTTTGCTTTTCACTAATCTCTCCACTAATGTAGTCACACTTAACCAAAGATCAATAGGATTTCATTACGCTTGTAATGTCAGGCTGGGGTTAAGGTATGATAAAGTCGATTTAGGTTTAATTACCCCTTAACATTCCTTACTTTTTATGATCTTTAATGTAAGAGCTCATATTTATTTCCCCCAAACTTATTTATTTTCTAAACATTTTCTTATTTCTTTTTCTTTTTCTTTCTTTTTCATCATTTTTTTAATACATACTCTTTCACTATCACTTAATACCCATATAGCTCACAATATATCCCAATGACTTTTCATGCTTTTGGGGTAAGGGATAGGAACAAAGTATTTAAGCTAAGTAAAATAATGCAGATGTATTTACAGAGAAAAGCTTATTTGGCCCAGATGGGTGACTAAGGGTAAAGTATGTTCAAGGATGGCTCGAAAGGCTCAAACGATCCAAAGATGGCCTAAATCATCTCCCTAATTAAGTGTGATCTAATATTTCACCTCGAGACAAGATCAAACAAATTCTAGAATATGATACACAAAATCAATTGAGCAAATGCAATCCTAGGTCCACATAAGCTTTCTCTAAATAAATATACAGATTCATGACATGACATGTGCATAAAATGATAAAATCGCAATCAGAATCAGGACAAATTTAAGAACTCAACTTCATGCTTTTCCTATAACCATGCTTCTCAGTCAATCAAAGTCAGACTAAATCATGGGGTCATATCATCGGAATAAGGGAAAACTACATGCTAAACACAAAATCATCCCAAAATCAAACAATTTAAGCTCAGATTTTTGAAAAAAATTTGAAAAAATTTTGAATTTTGCTCAGATTTTTGAAATATACTCAAGTGATATCCCTTCCCCAAACTTGAATTGCACAGTGTCCTCAATGTGCAGATAATATAAGAATTGAAGTTCAGGAATAAAGTACTCCCCTTTCTGATGATAATGAACAACTAAAGCTTGATTGAAAGCATAATACTAGAAACAAAACCTGCAACACAAACAAAGAAAGAAACAACAGAAAAGAAAAAGAAAAAGAACTATATACAAAGTGAAAATGAAAACACAACCACTTCAAATGCAGCTGAAGAAGACAACACTCAGCAGCAGGGCGAAGAGTAGGAGGGTCAGCCAAAGTGGTGACAGAATGTTAACAGTCAAATCCTCCTGAGCCCTATCTACTTCCCTCCTTTTTTTTGGAATTCTTATGCTCAAGCCTTATATCCTCCATCCTAAAACAGTTTTGAGAGTCAATAGGAAACTTTAAAGGTTTGAAAACATTAAACTTTACTTCCTGATCTTGGACTCTCATTGTTAACTCCCCCTTTTGCATATCAATTATTGTCCTACCAGTAGCTAGAAAAGGTATGCCTAAAATAATGGGGACTTCCCTGTTTTCCTCCATATCTAATGCAATAAAATCTGCAGGGAAAATAAACTTGTCCACCATTACCAAGACATCCTCACTGACCCCCTTTGGATATTTAATGGATCGATCTGCTAGCTGAAGGGTCACTGTAGTTGGCTTGGCGTCCCCTATTCCTAACTTCTGATTGATAGATAAAGGCCTTAGATTGATACTAACTCCTAAATAACACAAGGCTCTACCAAAGAATAGATTTCCAATAGTGCAGGGTATGGTAAAACTCCCGGGATCCTTGAGCTTGGGGGGTAATTTCCTCCGAATAATTACACCACATTCTTCAGTCAAAGCCACCATCTCATATTCTTTCGGTCTTCTTTTCCTTGAGAGGATATCCTTTAAAAACTTCAAATAACTTGGCATTTGCTCTAAGGCATATGCGAAAGGAATATTGATGTGAAGTTTCTTAAAAATCTCAAGAAATTTGGCAAATTGTTGGTCAAGCTTTTGGTTTTGAAACCTCTGAGGAAAAGGTTCTGGTGGTCTAACCGAAGGGGATGTAGTGGAAACATGTATAACATCAGAGGGCGAGGAAGGCTGTGAAATAGAAGAAGGTATAGATGAAGAAGTGTCTAGCTTGGATTCTTTTGCAGCCTGATCCTAATGTTCCTGCTCTTTCTGAGCTGCTTCTTTAGAACTTATGAATTCTTCAACTATGTACTGTTCAGGTTGGGACTTAACTTGTGGCTCATCTAGCTCTCTGCCACTCCTAAGGGTGATAGATCTAACATGTTTCTTACCCTCCATTTGCTTAACAGGATTAACTTTAGTATTACTAGGAAGGGTCCCTTGAGGACGTTGGCTAAGAGCACTAGCTATTTGTCCCACCTGAACCTCTAAGTTCTTAATTGAAGCAGCTTGATTTTGCAGGATCGTTGAGAACATCTCCTCTAATGTAGGCTTCTTCTCAGCTGCTGGTGCATGGTAGAGTTGGGGCTGCATAAGTGGTGGTGGTGATGTGATGGATGATGTGGGTATGGGTGATGAGAAGGCGGATGAAATGGAAATTGCGGCTGTGGTGGTACTTGAACCGGTGGAGCTTGAAAACCAGGGAGTCCTACAGGTCCAGAGCTAGAAGTTTGCCCTTAGTTTTGGCTCCAGGAGAAGTTAGGAGGGTTCCTCCACCCTGAATTGTAGGTGTTTGAAAAGGGGTTGTTCTGTTGCGTTTGAGAAGGGGTAACATACTGAACCAATTCTAAGTTGAGCGGACACCTATCTACAGAGTGGGTATCACAACAGAGCTCGCATGAAAGAAAAGGACTTTGGACAGAATACACAGGGTTAGGACTGGAAGGATTATGCTGGGTACTGAGCAAGTTTACCTTCTTCGTAAGATTAGCAATTTGAGAGGTCAAGGTAGACAGCGTGTCGAGCTCATAAATACCCGCCGACTTCTTTGGAAATTGCCTCTCTGTGGACCATAAATAGTTGTTAGTAGCCATCTTATCCAGGAGCTCGTAAGCTTCCTCCTCTGTTTTCCACATTAGCGCTCCACCCGTAGCAGCGTCCACGATGGTCCTATTTTGGCTTGTAAGTCCGCTGTAGAAGGTCTGGACTTGCTACTACAAAGGTAGGCCATGGTGAGGGCACTTCCTAAGAAGCTCCTTATATCATTCCCATGCTTCGTAAAGAGATTCAGAGTCGTATTGGGCAAAGGAAGATATATTACTTCGGAGTTGGGCTATTTTAGAGGGAGGAAAAAACTTAGCTAGAAATTGATGGGCTAACTCGTCCCATGTAGAAATGGATCCTGGAGGCAGGGAGGTTAACCAGTGTCGCGCCCTATCCCTAAGTGAGAAGGGGAATAATCTAAGCCTAAGTGCATCATCAGAAAATCCATTGTGTTTATACGTGTTGCACAATCCCAGAAATTGCCCAAGGTGAGTATGTGGGTTGTCATGAGAGAGCCCACGGAACTTCAATGAAGTCTGGATCATCTGGAGGATTGCGGGCTTAATTTCAAAATTATTTGCATGGACAGCTGGTGGCCTAATGCCGGTATAATAGCTTCCAATAGTCAGCATTGCATAATCTCCAACGGTTTTAATTTCCCTATTTTTTGCCATAGTGTGTTGCAGCGGAGCTAATAATTTTCTAGAATCCTTTCAAATTTTTCTAAGAGTTCATTCAATTTCAAGATCTAGAGGAAAGCTATCTTAACTCCTGGCTCAATGCATGCAAACACCTAAAAGTCCTAAAAAAAATTTTTAAGTTTTTTTTTTTAATTTTTGATTTTTTTAATTAATTAATTATGAGAAAATTAACTAAACTAAGGATCTAAATATTTACAACCTAAATATTTACAAGCTAGAATTACACCTAAGTATAATTTCACCGATATTAATTAAGGACTAATTAAAACTTCCCCGGCAACGGCGTCAAAAACTTGACACGCCCTAAGGGTATATGTCCGCAAGTGCACGGGTCGTCCAAGTAATAACGAGATTTGAGTCCCGGAATTATCGTCCCATAGAGAAGTTGACTAGCCTAATTAAGTACCAGTTAATCTTACCCTAAGTATATTCTAGTAAATTATGAAGTTAAAGAGGGTGATCTACTAAAACTAATTACAAATAATATTGGAAAGCAATAAAATAATAAGAACTAAAGGAAATGAAACCGAGCAGAATTGACTTACAATACTCAACGCAATTAAAAGCAAAAACCTACAAAAGAAATTTAAAACAGTTAAAAAAATTAACGCAATTAATTAAAAATAAAATGCAAATATGAAAATAAAGCAATAAAACTAATTAAACTAACTAATAAAAATGCAAATTAATTAAGAAATTAACTACAAATCTTAAAAGTCTAAAATATTAAATCTAAATTAATCCTAATTATCACTAACTTAACAATAAAAATTAACTAATGCATGAAAAACAATTTTTTGGAATTTTAATTAAAACTTAAGATGCATAAAATGAGTTTATCTAAATTAATTGAAGCACAACCCCAAATACTAGAATAAAAATTACTTAGTAACCTAATTAAATCTAAATTAAACTAATTAAACAAAGCAACTATGTCTACATGCACATTAAAAATCATCTAGCTAAGCTAACTAATAACTTGAAGTTAATCTATGCATGCAAAATGAATTAAGCCACTATAATAGGAAAATGCCAAACACGGCCTTATCAATATTGCCAAAGTGGTCCCGTAAGTCAGCACTGTTCATTTGTCTTCTTTTTTAAATTCATTTCCAGGTGCTGCTGCTCGGGTTGCTCAGTGCTGTGCTGGTTCTGCCCCTGGTTTGTCCACTTCTGCTCCAGCCTGCTTTTGCTGCACCTGTCCGAGTGGTGCTCTGGTTATTGCTCCTGCTTCCAGCCTCGTACTGCTATTGCAAGTGATGGCTCAAGGCTGTTGTTCTCTCGATTTTGTGCTTCTGCTCTACATTGAATTTCACAACTTTCGAGTTGGCCACAACATGCTTCTTGCATCACATCATACTTGTACATTCAGCAGCTATCTATGCTGTCCAGAATTTGCATCATCACAAGCAGCACACACCCAAACTCTCGGCAATAGCAGACAACACAAGACGACAGGGGCTGGACCCGATCCTGGTTGCACATGCTCAGCACTCGTCAACTACACATAACATTATCTAAACAACAACTGATTAATAGTGATGGAAATTAGCGGTTAACAACTAGGAACTTAAAAACCAACACAGGATTGAAACAACACATAGCAGAACGTGACCAGCATAATAAGATTAAAACAGAGTCAAACAAAGGAAAAAAAGGAAGCCAATGGTAAATTGTGCTCCTCGGATGAACTGCTTCTTTAATCTTTATACCGGACAACCAATCACAATCATTTCCTAATCCAGCAAATAACAAACTACAATGAAGATGAAATAGAATGCAGTAAATGAACTATATGCAGGAAACATGATTAAATGCAGAAAACAGGGAACTCATGATCATCCTCCTCGGGTAGCTTCATTTCCTTCTCTAGCCGTGACTCCACTTTGCATATGATGTGGACAAATGTTTTGCATCCTCCCACATCAAAGCAACAGAATCAAAAAGCAGAAGATTGAATGAAAATGTTACCCGAATGCTCAAACAGGGAAGAAATCGAAAGCTCTTAAAATGATGGTTTCAAATGAAATGGTTTATCAAACAAATAAAGAAATGACTAATGAAACCTAGAACTTGATGCTGAAAGCCTTAAATTTTCTAATTAAAACATCACTAAATAAGAAACATCCATCAATGGATTTTGCAAACGAAACAAGAAGAAAAAAATTGAACCCGATTGCTAATGAAATTAGAGAATGAAACAAATAATTTCATAAAGTGAATAGTAAATGAACAGTAAACAACTTTGTAAAACTATGCGGAAATTCTAAAGAAAACTTTTAAAATTAATCTAAAAGCTATTCTACCCTAACCTACTCCTACTCCTACTCCTACTCCTACTCCTACTCTACTTTCTACTTCTACTCCTACTTTACCTACCTCATTTTTTCAATTGCCATCATGTTCTATTTATACACAAACATAGGGGTACAATGGTAAATTTTCATCCTAGATGAGTTGGCATTGTTTGGCCACTTGTCTTCATTTGATTTACTGCAAAGTAGATATTTTCACGTCATCAGTCTTTTTGTCCAATTAGCTGTGCGATGTGGTCCGGCGTGTGTCTTCCGGAGGGTTGGCACGGTGTCCTTCGATCTTATCGTTTCGGAGCAAATAAAATACGGACACCTGGCATCACGTGTGCCCAGACGACTGATGACTCGATTTGTAAATTGGAAGTGGTCCAGTCTCCTTTAACTCGTTTTCAGCCCAATTTTGACTGAAACGACTGAGTTTCATCTGGATTTAATTTATCTGCACATTAAAGAATTTTAATTAAATAAAGGGGATTATTAATAAAATAATATGGGGATTAAATAAATAATTAGGAATTTAAGCACAAATAATTCTATAAAAAATAGAATTATCAGCTAGCTGCTGCCTCTCCAGGTCTGCACCACAACCAGCCAACTCCTCTCCGCTAGTCACGGTTTAAAAGAATCCAGCAACAGCTTTAGCTAATTCATGGCAAACTGAGCGCAATGAAAAAAATAAAACTTGAAAATTAAGGGAAACCGAGAGCTACCTAAGAGAAATAAAAGTTTTTCAACTAAAAACTTAAGCAATTCCTTTGCAAACCGAGAGTTAGTAGGAGTTAAGCTATGTAAATAACGCTTGAAAAATAAAAGAACCAGATTTAACAGAACCGAGAATAAGGATGAGAAAATGAGGCTGCAATTAAAACATGAAAAGCTATTCATCAAAGATAGCAAATGAAGATTAACAGTAAAATAGAAAATGGTTTTTGGGAAAAGCTTCTAAAAATAAAAACTAAACTAATCTAACTAAGCTACTCTAACACTACTTCTACACTAACACTACTCCTAACTTACATTACATTCCTTACTCCTACTTACATTACTTTTCAATTGCCATCCTTTCCTATTTATACACACATTAGGGGTAAAATTGTAATTTTTCCATCCTAGATGAGTTGGCATTGTTTGGCCACTTGTCTTCACTCTATTGACTCCATGAAAAGATATTTCTGTGTCATCTGTCTCCTTCTCCAATTGGATGTGCTAGGTGGCATGGCTCGTGTTGTCCGTGTGGTCCAATCTTGATTTTAGCCCAATTCCAGTCCATTTTCTACCAAAATATTCAAAATTCATTCGGATTTAATTTATCTGTAAACATGAGAATTTTAATTAAATAAGGGGATAATTAACAAAATAAATTGGGGATTTAAATAATTAATTAGAAAATTAAGCACAAATAATTCTAAAAAATATAGAATTATCACAGCTCCCACCTGTTGCAAAGGTATAAGATTTGTATACACACAAGTATTTTATATCTATTATAATGTATTGCACGGTTACAAATTGAGAATGTAAACAGTGGAATGGGGGATGTTATGTAAAGATATTATTATACAATTGATTTTGTATGTCTACACACAACTGGGAGTGTGAATTAAAATTTTAAATATTCTGTTGTAAAACTTATGAAATTTTAGTAATTGCATCGTCTCACAGCCCAACTGTAGTAGCGTAAGTATGTGTAAAGGGCACCCGGAAGTGGGGTGTGACATAAGGCCTATAGGCTAGTGCTACCACCTGAGCTAGCAGGCATTCATAATGTCTTCCACATCTCTATGTTATAGAAGTAACACCCGGATCCGGTGTATGTGATAAGATATGAGCCATTAGAGCTCAATGAGAACATGACATATGTTGAAGAGTCAATTCGAATATTGGATAGAAAGGATAAGGTATTGAGATCCAAGACGATCCCTCTAGTGAAAGTTCTTTGGCAGAACCACACTGCAGAAGAAGCTACGTGGGAGATAGAGAGTTTGATGCAGTAAAAATATCTCGAGTTATTTACGGACTGATTTAGTTCTAATTTGGAGGATCAAATTTTCTAAGTAGGGGAGAATGTGAGACCCCATATATGTATAACTTTGTAATATATGTAAATAAAATTATAAGACAAATGATTTTAAATCATGCAACTGTGAATGAATTGCAAATGAGAATGAATGAGTATCATGGGTGCAAGTAAAGGTTAAATAAGGGCTGAATTGGCCACAAACTAAACGAATAGAACTTAAAGCATCCAGATTGGAGATAAGGATTTAAAACATGGAACGATAAAGCATGGATTATGAAATTGTGTACCGATTCTGATTTCCAAGCAAATATACACAAGTTCCATAACACGAAAATCATAAGAAATAAGTCTCTCTATGCGCGAAGTAGGATTGAAATGCAAAATAAGTATTAGAGCAATGGAATGAGAATTCACCTTTGGAAAATCTACAAAAATGCAACAAAATGGCTACAGATGGGAGGCCAGATCAATCTCACATTAAGTGCAGATCGATCCCCTGTGCAAAACAGGACAATTTCATGTGAAATAGCCAAGGCAAGATCGACCTCCCTATCAAGCAAATCGATCTCCCCAATGCCCAGATCGATCTACATTTACCTCTGCCAAGCCCAGATCAATCCTCATTTAAGTGTAGATCGTTCTCTTTAAGCTATTGCCAAAGAGAGATCGATCTCTTCCCCATTGAATAGATCGATCGCACCTTGTAATGCCTGAACATTTCATGAGCGAAAACCAAAAGTAGATCGATTCCCTACCTAACCAGATCGATCTCCTCACCTTTTTTCTATATAAACCCGATGACAAAAAGCTTTAATCTTCAAGAAACTTGATCTCTCTCCATTTTCACCTAAATACTAAGATTGCTCTCTCTAGGATACCCACATTTTTCCATAAAGATTTGAGAAAGACATTAGAGTAAAGTTATTTACCTTGGGGAGGAGAACAACATATCTTGAAGTCAACATCTAACTCATTGGATTGAAGGATCTAAGGAGTCTTCCAAACTTGGAAGAGAAGAATGTCAAGCCAGGTAAGTTTCTAATGCACCAACTCCAAATGTGTTTACCAAAATGATGCTATGGGTAAATTGGTGTACATTTCAGTGGTTGAAACTACCTAGGATATAATGAACCAACAATGACCTAGAAATAAGATGGTGTGAGAAATGAAATATGGTGGAGTTAATGATGAATGTGATATCTTAAGGTGATAATGTTGTTGTGAGTATGATTTTAAGATGGTGGTGTGAAATGAATTGTGAGATTGACCAAATGGTAAAATGTACATTTATGGCATTAGTGAAATGCATGAATGAATGAGAGAATTAAGGGTAGAGTATGCATTCCCAAGTGCCTAATAAGTAACTAATAGAGTTACTAGATAAATTGGCTAGAAATGGCATAACAATGGCAAATGCAATAGTGGGCCAACCTTAACGAAAAAAGACTCAATGAGATATGCTGACTAGTTGAAGTCAGAATATGAGTGAGTAACATTAACTCGAGTCATTGGTAAATGTCATGCAGCTCCCGAAGACATGTTCGAAGTAAGTTGAGCTAAATTGTGAGAGACGGGAAAGGAAAAGAGTCGCTTCTAAGTAAATCGAGGTAAGGGAATTGTGTGGACTCTTAGAGATATCGGTGTGCATTTTGGGCGCATTATGGTTTCCTAGAATATTTGTGGTAGTAGGAATGAAATGGGTGTTTGAAGGGCAAAGAAAGGGAATTTGAGAAATGTACATGAAAACAAGAGCATGATGCTTTGAAAATCCTTTTTATTTCTTTTTTGCATGTGATTGGTAGGTTGGCTAGCATTTTAAATAATTTGCACAAGAAATAACTTGATCTGGTTTTATAACCATGTTTTGCAAGGAATGAGCCACCTACATGAGTTTGTGGAAATGAAAACGTGCTAGAGCATTGCTCGCACGAGATTGGACATGGTTATACATGCATTAGTGCTGGAGTAATTGCTCGCACTAGAGTTTTACATGGGTTTTATGACATTGTGCTGGAGCCTAGCTCGCACTAGTTTTCATATGAGTTTTGACATGGTGTTGGAGCATAGCTGGCACTAGTTGTCCATTATACTTATGGCCATGCTTGAGACTACTCGCACGTGGTTGTATGACATGTTGGCAGTCGTGCTTGGAGCTTCGGGTAGGCTGTGTGCCACGTTGATTTAATAGGTTCGCATGTGCGTATTGAGATGTGACAGGATATATTGTGATGATATGGGTCCACGGAGTACGTTGTACTATGCAGGTAGCATAGGGTACGTTGTACCATGTGTGATATTATATATGCCATCTTCGGACGATGGATTCTGCTATGGACTGGCAGATTGGACCTGACCCACCTCCCGTACGGAAGTAAATAGAGGTGATACCCCGTACACTAGGATCCATGTAGCCTGAGATCACAAAAGATATGGCCATAGTCCTAGAAGATATTTCCCTTATTATATTGTATGCCTATCTCACATGTCTATTGATGAATGATAGATCCATGTTTTTGAATTGTGTTTTGTGGGTCAGGATAGTCCATGGGAGGGGCCGAGTCCTGATGAGTGAATGATTTTATATTGGCTTGTGTTCTAAATTGGAAATATTTTTTAGTGCACGTTGCATGATGATTTACAATGCTTTGACCTTGATTACACATGATGATTTTTTCCATGCTAAGCTTTAATAACTGTGTATTGATTTATATAGCATGATTTGTTTTACAAGGCATAGACACAAGCATGAGCACACGTTTTGAAGTATGACAATAAATATGTGATTTAAGCATGGCATCACGATCACGTAGATAGCGCAGTTATCTACCTGTTCGCATGATTGCCTTACTGAGCTCATGGTTTGCTCACCCCTTTATTTTCCCCCTCTACAGAGCATTTACAATAGATAGAGAGAGCGACTGAGAATTGGATTTTTGGTGTCCGCTGCATCCCATCACACGAGGTATACACATTTGTATGGCTTTTGTATCTAGATATGTACAAGCACAATAATATCTTTTAATGTAATTTTGGGGATGTAGAGAGTTTGTAAACACTTGTAAATGATAACTCCGATTAAGAAATACAAGTGTTTACTTTTAAATGAATTGAAATTTTAAATGATTTGGTTGGATGAGATTGATAGCGATACACAGCCTAACTATTGGTGGTGTAGCTGTTCACGATCAGGTAAAGAAAAGGTAAAGATTAATCAATAAATAACAGATCAAATATTAAATTTAAAAATAGCCAAAATTTGCAGTGGATTTTGGTGGTTTGAGGGTCGTGACAGTAGAGTATATTGACTGCCATCCATCCAGTGTTCAGCTGGGAGACTTTTCAATCGACCTTCAAAACCCAGTATATCCCTCGCGCTGCCCAGAGGAAGATGCAAGCAAATTTTTTGAATCTAGTACAGGGCAGCATGACAGTCGACGAATATAAGAATCCGTTCACCGTCTTGTTGAGATATGATCCGGAGACTGTCGAGGATGAGGAGCGCTGAACAGAACGGTTTGTTTATAGGTGAGACTAGCCATTCGATATAGATTGATGGGGCTCTGCACTACTGAGTTTAATGATGCTCGGAGATGGGCACAAGAAGTTGAGAGGGGACTAGAGTTGATATAGTCCCAGTATGAGTCCCGAATGATAACCAGGGATAAGGGTAAGAGACTTGCAGTTTCCCACATCGACTTTAGGAGGGGTCCTTTTAAGAGACAAATGGTCGAGGGACCTAAAGGGAGAGTTGATAGACGCAGAGTTCCTCCCATTACTATGGAGACCCCTCAAGGTGCCAGACCCAACACTAAGATCTGCAGAGATTGTGGTCAGCCGCATGAGGGTACTTGTTTTCGGATACTATGAGGATGTTTCAGGTGTGGGGACATCGGTCACAAGGTGAAGGATTACCCACAGCCATAGAGACCACATCCTCAAGAGCCTCCTAGACAACAGCTATAGAGAGTAATCCCCAGAGACAGGCAACGACTGCTGATAAGGGAAAGAAGTCTATCACTGAGGGGCGTGTATTTGGTTTGGATAGGGAGACTGCAGACACTTCGTCCGAGCCTATACGAGCTACACTTCTTGTCTGTAATCATGAGGCTCATGTATTGTTTGACCCAGGATCAACACATTCCTTTATTTCAGTACACTTTGCATGTAAATTGAATTTAGAGCCTAAACCCCTAGCTCATATTTTACGTGTAAGCACACCCATGCATGAATCGCAGAGTACTGATATGGTATGTAGAAAGTCTGAGATTAAGGTGGGTGATAAGGTAATGTTAGTAGATCTAGCTTTATTAAACATGTGTGGCTTTGATGTGATTTTAGGGATGGATTGGTTAGCGGCCAATAGCGTGAGTCTAGACTGCTACACTAAGATTGTAACTTTCTCCTTACCTGAAAAATTTAGTGTTCGTCGGAATGTTAAGGAATGAAAATGTGTGAAGATTTTTCTAAGAAATCTTATTGATATAATTATGATTTCCTGAAAATGCTGATTAGATTATTGATGTGAAGGTTACATCGCACTCATCTTTGATATCAGTCAAGAACCTCCGAGTATAGAAGACATATTGGTAGTATGCGAGTTTCCGGATGTGTTACTAGATGAGTTACCGTGTTTACCAATAGAGAGAGAGCTGTAGTTCACTATCGATTTAGTGTCAGATACCCAGCCAATCTGTAAACCTCCCTATAGGATGGCATTGAAATTGAATTGGAAGAGTTAAAGAAACAGTTGCAAGAGCTGCTTGACCAGGGTTTTATTAGACCCAGTGTGTCACCATGGGGAGCTTTGATTTTGTTTGTGAGGAAGAAGGATGGTAGCCTCAGATTGTGGATAGACTATAGACTACTGAACAAGGCTACGGTGAAGAACAAATACCCCTTACCAAGGATAGAAGACTTGTTTGATCAGTTAAGAGGGGCTTCTGTATTTTCTAAGATTGACTTAAGATCGGGATATCACCAGTTAAGAATCAGGAAAGAAGATATTCCGAAAACGGCCTTCAAAACCAGGTATGGCCACTACGAATTCTTAATGATGCCCTTTGGTTTGACGAATGCCCCTGCTACTTTCATGAGTTTGATGAATAAGGTATTTTGAGACTATCTAGATTGGTTTCTGATAGTCTTCATTGATGATATCCTTATATATTCTCAGTCGTAAGAGGAACACGCACAACATTTGAGGGTTGTGCTTCAGATACTCTGAGACAAGCAGTTGTATGGAAAGCTTAGTAAAAGCGACTTTTGGTTCGATCAGATAGCTTTCCTTGGCCGCATTGTATCTAGGGATGGAGTGTCAGTTGATTCGTCCAAGGTAGAGGCTGTACTTAATTGGGAGAGACCGAGGACAGTTAAAGAAATTCGGAGTTTTCTGAGACATGCAAGATATTACAGGAGGTTTGTTGAGGGATTCTCTAAGATTACAGCTCCTCTGACTAAGCTTACACGCAATGATGTTCCGTTTCTGTCACGTCCTTCTCCCACACGTGACCTACCAAAATCACCATAAATTTTTTGTATTTCACTTACCTCTTCCTTCTGTTATCACTTAACACCAAATAGTTGGGCTGTGATTCGATATTAATCACCCATTCACGTTCATCCATAACATACATAGAATTAAATATTCTTTTCGATAATATAAACCTCGTACATAAATACAATTATTTGTATATATACATCCCAACCGTACATTAGTTTACATAACTGTGCTTTTACAATGTTCAATACAAAATGTTCGAGTGTGTATACCTTTAGCAAGATGCATATGCAGCGGATCAAGGAATATCAATCCTCAACTGTGTCCACCTACTGTGGATGCTCTGAAAAGAAGGAAATAATAAAGGGGTGAGCTCACAGCTCGGTAAGAAAATTAGGCAAGTAAGTAGATAACCGCACTATCTATAAAATACAATGCTTATGCCTTAAAACCTTTTCCTTACCCAATTGTATCTAAAGCATGCATCTCTCTCAAAGCTTTATGAAATATATATATATATATATATAGATACAAAACATCAGTTATAAAATTGAAAATATGCTGGTTTAGTAACCTCAGCATTTTATGCATAATATTACATTTCTCATGTAATTTCACACAAATCACATTTATCATGCTGTTCATTTAAATCAAAATCATATGACATTCATCATGTTTAAAATCATATGACATTTATTCAAGAAATCTTAATATACATAGCATGAAAAGAAAATTGAGATAGGCGACTACATGTTTCGAGTGTATGACCATAACTCATTTTCTGTGATCCCAGGCAACACAGTACTCGGTGTGCGGGGTCTCACAATTGCTGTAACGGGAGGTGGGTCAAATCTCTACCGTCAGCTCTCAACTCAACTGAGGACTTTTTCCTGGAGCACACCAGATCTCACTGGATCCCGCTCCCATTGCTGATCAATCGTATCATAGTACATCAAGTACTCACGGAACAGTGTACTCCATGTGACATACACGGTACATAGTACTCCATAAACCCTATCTCAAGGTGGGATGCTCGCCATGAGTTTTAGTCTTCTTACCTTGGATATACCACATAGTTGGGATGCTCGTCATGAGTCTTAGTCCTCATACCATGGGTATTTTGATAACCTTCGGCCTTATCTCAAAATATTACATGTGTGAGCATATATATATATATATATGGGTACGACACACAGTCAGTACAGGCTCCCAACATGGCTATTTCATGCTCTTTTCAAATCTGGCACGTGTGAGTAAAACTCCCAACACGACCATATCAAATAATGTAACTCTAGTGTGAGCAATGCTCACCGCATTATGTCATATAAAACTCGAGTATGAGCAAAGCTCCCAATACTCTATAATGTATAATATATGAAATTTGAGTATGAGCTAAGCTCCAAGTACTTTATCATGTAAAACTGAGTATAAGCATAGCTCCCAATACTTTATAATGCATCAATCACAAAACTGAGTACGAGTAACGCTCCCAGTACTCTACATGCATAAATCGCATTAAAATGCAGTACGAGTAAACACTCAAGTACTATGTGATGCATATCTCAAAATATAGTGCCAGTAATCTCTAGCACTTATGGTTTTCACACAAAACCTGATAAATGGCTATTTAAATGACAATTCACCCGAGTAAATTAAATCCGCACTAAAATGTGCATGTTTTCACATATATTATGAAAACATTAGTCATTCTATCATGGAACCATGCATTTTAGTCACAACATGCTTCTAAGGTATTTTCACCCTATTTTTGGATAAAACACACTTATCCTCATTGATTTCTATCACAACATCATGCCTATTCATGGGAATTCATATAACATATAATATCAAAATGCTATTCAAAATATGTGTAGCTACCTCTACTACTCATGAAATTCCTTACCTCGAATCACGCTAAGTGACCTCTCTTCGTCGATTCTGCTCACTCAAGCAGTCCGATCAGCTTCTAATGTGATTTTCGAAGCTGTTATACGTATTTACGTTAGTATACAGTATTATACTTGTTTCATTTGCCAAATCTCAATTCCATGCATCATTTTCATTATTCTCTTCCAATATGGTATTATACCATATTTTCCATATAGCTATATTCATTCTTCCTTATTTCCAATTTATGCATTTCATAAGATTAACTTAAAATCTTCCATACATGCATAATCCATCATTAAATTCATACAAACACCATTTTCTCACTTTCATGCCAATATCTAGGTCATGCTCATTTTTCATGATCCTTTCATTTCTAACCATTCATACATATACCAATAAACTCATCAATACACCTAGTTTAACATATATCAACTTGGTGCATTACATCTTACCTAGTTGAGATTTCCTTCCTTTTTCACCAAATTGGTATAAATCCTCCTTACTCTTGAAATCCTTGATTTCAATCTCCTGTTTCCAAGTATGTTGTTCTCCTCTTTGCCAAGAACAACTTTACTCAACAAAATCTCACTCAAAACTGATTGTAAACTGAAGTTCTCTGGTTTTGAAAGGTTAGGTTACACTTTTGCTCTTGAATGGAATAGTTTCTCTCGTGAAAACTGAAGTGCAGAAGTCCAGTATTTATAGAATTGTCTCTATGAGATTGATCTGCCCTCCAAATGAGATCGATTTGCCTTGCATTTTTCATCTCGAAACTGACCTTTCAGACCTAAAGAGATCAATCTACCTCTAAGCATGAGATCGATATATTCCAGGCAGTAGCTTAAGGAGATCGATCTGCTCCAAGGGTGAGATCGATCTCTCCAAGTCAGTAGCATTTGGAGATCGATTTGGCCCTTGAGGGGATCGATTCCTTCTACACAGAATACTTAGCAGATCGATCTAGCCCCATTGGAGATCAATCTGCCCTGTTCCAAGGGTGAGACAAAATATGGCTTGAACACATCGTTCATCAAAGCCATGAAAATCGCAGGAGCATTCGTCAATCCGAATGGCATAACCAAAAACTGGTAGTGGCCATATCGGGTCCTAAATGCTATCTTGGGCACATCTCCACACCTAACTCTCAGCTGATGATACCCAGACCTCAAATCAATATTAGAAAAGACCTGCGCTCCCCGGAGCTGATCTAACAAACAATCAATACATGGAAGGGGATATTTATTCTTAATGGTTGCCTTATTCAACAATTTGTAATCTATACACAATCGGAGGCTTACATCCTTCTTCTTCACAAATAAAATCGGTGCTCCCCAAGGTGAAACACTCGGTCTGATGAAACCCTTGTCCAATAACTCCTATAATTGTTTCTTGAGCTCTTCCAGCTCAACTAAGGCCATATGATACAGTGATTTCGATATAGGTTCAGTACTAGGTACCAAGTCTATACAGAACTTCATCTCTTTGTCTGGTGGGAACCCTGGCAATTTATTCGAAAAGACATCTGGGAATTCACTAACCATAGGAATATCTTCTAACTCCAGATATACCTTATCTGTATCAAACACGTATGTAATAAAACCTTCAACATATTCATTTTCCAGTCAGCATAATGCATCATCAATTACAATCATAACTATTATCTTGATTTCTTTTTATCAAATTTTACAACATATTTTTTACGGTTAGGAAACATAACTGTCTTAATGTAACAATCTAAAACAGCATGGTTTGATGATAACTAATCCATTCCTAAGATTACATCAAAATCACTCATACTTAACAGTATTAGATTGGCTGTCATGTCTTTTTCCCCTACTTTTAGCTTACAATCATTTAACACATACTCTACTAGTTGACTATTATCCATGGGTATACTAATTAGCATCATCTTACTCAAAGGTGTACGCTCTACATGCTTTGCTATCTTACATGCAAATGAAGGTGATATAAATGAATGTGTGGCACCAGGATCAATTAAAACATGTGCTTCAAAATCATATAACAGGATGTTACCTCCAATCACATCCGATAAAGCATCGACTGTCCCCTGATCTAAGGCATGTACTCGGCCTCTTCCAATAACTTGCTTCCCTTTTTCCTCTGTTGTCGCTCTCCTCCTTAGAGCAGACATATTAGCTGGAGCTCTCTCAGGCTCCTTACCATTCTGTGAGGTAATATCTATCACCTCTTAGCACACTCTGGCCATGTGTCCTCGCTTTCCACATCTGAAGCGTATACCACTAGAAACAGGATAAGGTCTACCTCCATGAAATCTACCACATCTACTGCACTGCTTTATGGTAGGCCTCGATCCTCTGATCACAACTCCTATAGCTAGAACTATAGTCGGGTATGAAGGATATCAAACAATCCTCTCTTGTACTTCCTCGATCTTTAGCCTCTTACCGAAGAGTCTCCTTCTTCATCGATATCTGAAACCTCGAGTACTGTCACTCACCGGTCTCTTCCTGTCTCTACCCTTTTCGACTATTTTGAACTCTGAGACATTCCTCTCATAATCTTGTTCACAGAGTTACGCCATACGCACTGCCTCATCAGAGGTAGAGATATCGAATGGAACCAATTTAGATCGCAACACTGGCCTCAATACATTGATAAACTTTTAAACCTTCCTAGTCTCGCTACTCATGGTGTTAGGGTCATAGACTGAATGACTCTCCTGACACAACCCCAAGAACTCGGCCTGCAACCTCCGCTGAGTCGTATCTGGAACAAATTACCTCTTAAAGGCATCCAAAAATATCTCCCAACTAATCTCTGTATGTCGGGCTCTCAATATGGGTTGGGTGGACTTCCACCAATGCTCTGCCATCCCCATCAGCAGGAACGTAGCAAATGTGACCATCTCGAAAGTCGTACACTCAAAGAATCCGTACAACTTCTTTATTTCTCCTATCCATTCCTCCGTTAACACTGGGTCATCAATCCCATGAAAAATTAGAGGTCTAAGTTTTTGGAATTTTTGGAGTCTATCCAAATCACAACCATACCTTAATCAACTACTACCCGAAACTGGTGGAGGTATAGGTGTATCAGGTGCAGCTACCTCTTTATGCGCAGTTTCTGCATCCTGTCCATGTCCTCTTGGCATACTCTGTGCCAGTATCTCCACTATGGTCTCCAGGCGACGCTCTAGTATCTCGAAACTTGCCTCGGTACTCTCTGGTACCTCAGTAGGACCAACAGTCTTATCTCGGGTCTTTGGCCTACCTCTACGACCTCGAGCCCTATCTCTAGTCCCTCTACCATGATGAGTAATAACCATAATTATTAAATCCTTACATTTATAATCATTAATTAGTCTGATTTCATCTTGTATACACAATTGTAACTGAACAAAGCATAGTACTATGGAGATGTATATTTTTCTAATTACTAATATTGATTCACATTAGACCAATACTGCTCTGATACCATTTCTGTCACGCCCTTCTCCCATAAGCGACCTACCAAAATCACCATAAATTTTTCGCATTTCACTTACCTCTTCCGTTTGTCATCACTCAACACCAAATAGTTGGGCTGTGATTCGATATTAGTCACTCATTCACGTTCATCCATAACATACATAGAATTTCATATTCTTTTTGATAATATAAACCTCGTACATAAATACAATTATTTGTACATATACATCCCGACCGTACATTAGTTTACATAATTGTGCTTTTACAATGTTCAGTACAAAATGTTCGAGTGTGTATACCTCTAGCAAGATGGATATGCAGCGGATCAGGGAATATCAATCCTCAGCCGTGTCCACCTACTGTGGATGCTCTGAAAAGAGGGAAATAATAAGGGGGTGAGCTCACAACTCAGTAAGGAAATTAGGCAAGCAAGTAGATAACCGCATTATCTACAAAATACAATGCTTATGCCTTGAAACCTTTTCCTTACCCAATTGTATCTAAAGCATGCATCTCTCTCAAAGCTCTATGCAATATATATATATATATACAAAACATCAGTTATAAAATTGGAAATATGCTGGTTTAGCAACCTCAGCATTTTATGCACAATATTGCATTTCTCATGTAATTTCACACAAATCACATTTATCATGCTATTCATTTAAATCAAAATCATGTGGCATTCATCATGTTTAGAAACATGGAAATATGGGCCTCACCCATCCCTCGGGTTACCCTTTTCACAATTCACAAACTCACATGTTTATATCATAAAACCATGTGGTAATTCATTCAAGAAATCTTAATATACATAGCATGAAAAGAAAATTGAGATAGTTGACTACATGTTCCGAGTGTATAATCATAACTCATTTTTCGTGATCCCAGACAACACAGTACTCGATGTGAGGGATCCTGCTCCCACTGCTAATCAGTCCTATCATAGTACATCAAGTCTTCATGGTACAACATACTCCATGTGACATATACGGTACACTGTACTCCATAAACCCTATCTCAAAGTGGGATGCCCACCATGAGTCTTAATCCTCTTACCTTGGATATACCTCATAGTCAAGATACTCGCCATGAGTCTTAGTCCTCATACCATGGGTTATTTCGATAGCCCTCGACCTTATCTCAAAATATTGCACGTGTGAGCATATATATATATATATATATATATATGGGTGTAACACACAGTCAGCACAGCCTCCCAACACGGTTGTTTCATGCTCTTTTCAAATCTGGTATGTGTGAGTAAAACACCTAACACAACCATATCAAATAATTTAACACTAATACGAGCAATGCTCCCAACACTATGTCATATAAAACTCAAGTATGAGTAAAGCTCCTAATACTCTATCATGTAAAACTGAGTATGAGCATAGCTCCCAATACTCTATAATGCATCAATCACAAAACTGAATACGAGCAACGCTCCCAATACTCTACATGCATAAATCGCATTAAAATGTAGTACGAGTAAACACTCAAGTACTATGTGATGCATATCTCAAAATATAGTGCGAGTAATCTCTAGCACTTATGGTTTTCACACAAAACCCGATAGATGGCTATTCAAATCACAATTCACCCAAGTAAATCAAATCTGCACTAAAATGTGCATGTTTTCATATATATCATGAAAACATTAGCCATTCTATCATGCAACCATGCATTTTAGTCACAACATGCTTCTAAGGTATTTTCACCCTATTTTTGGATAAAACACACTTATCCTCATTGATTTCTATCACAACATCATGCCTATTCATGGGAATTCATATAGCATATAATATCAAAATGCTATTCAAAATACATGTAGCTACCTATAGCTACTCACGAAATTCACTTACCTCGAATCACGGCAAGCGACCTCTTTTCCTCGGTTTTGCTTACTCTAGCAGTCCGATTAGCTTCCAATGTGATTTCTGAAGCTGTTATATGTATTTATGTTAGTATAGCGTATTATACTCGTTTCATTTGCCAAATCTCAATTCCATGCATCATTTTCATTATTCTCTCCCAATATGGTATTATACCATATTTTCCATATAGCTATAATCATTATTCCATATTTCCAATTTATGCATTTCATAAGATTAACTTAAAATCTTCCATACATGCATAATCCATCATTAAATTCATACAAACACCATTTTCTAATCATTTTCTAACTTTCATGCCAATATCTAGGTCATAATCATTTTTCATGATCCTTTCATTTCCAACCATTCATACATATACCAATAAACTTATCAATACACCTAGTTTAACATTTATCAACTTGGTGTATTAAATCTTACCTAGCTGAGATTTCCTTTCTTTTTCACCAAATTGGTACAAATCCTCATTGCTCTTGAAATCCTTGATTTCAATCTCTTTTTTCCAAGTATGTTGTTCTCCTCTTTACCAAGAATAACTTTACTCAATAGAATCTCACTCAAAATTGATTGCAAACAGAAGTTCTCTGGTGTTGAAAGGTTAGGTTACACTTTTGCTCTTGAATGGAATAATTTCTCTCGTGAAAATTGAAGTACAGAAGTCAAATATTTATAAAATTGTCTCTATGAGATCGATCTGCTCTCCAAATGAGATCGATCTGCCCTGCATTTTTCCTCTCGAAATCGACCTTTCTGCCTCTAAGCATGAGATCGATCTGCTCCAAGGGTGAGATCGATTTCTCCAAGTCAGTAGCATTTGGAGATCGATCTGGCTCTTCAGGGGATCGATTCCTTCTACACAGAATGCTTAGCACATCGATCTAGCCCCATTGGAGATTGATCTGCCCTGTTCCATTACTCAAACAAGAGCATTTTTTACTCTTCCAAATCAATCTTTCCTTCAATGAGATCCATCTGGCATTCATATTTTTTAGATTGTACTGTATTTTTTTGCAGTAACTCACACAAAACATCCTAAATTTTGCTGCCATAGCCATTTTCTCATCTAACCACCTTTAAGGCTTAAAAATGACATTCATTCATACTTTATATACATTAAAACTTATGTGCATTTATTGTATAACCAAAGGTATACAATACAAAACTAAATGGAAGTACAAAGATTTATGTAACTCATGCAACTTTATTCCATTTTACCACACCACTCAAAACCAAATATATTCACATTCCGCTCATGGAAATATCCTTCTTACACTCGCTATACACTTTAAAATTTGCGTTTATTTATTTCACAATCCAATATACACCTACATAATCAAATGGGAGTTTACAAAAATTAAGGGTATTACATATGAATTTAAGGGTCTTATGTTTAAATGGTCGGATCAGTGTGAGCAAAGTTTCCAAGAGCTTAAACTGCGATTGACTACAACACATATTTTAACGATTTCGAGTGGATCGAGAGGCTCCGTAGTGTATAGTGATGCTTCCTATCTTGGTTTGGGGTGTGTACTCATTCATTATAGAAGAGTAGTTGCTTATGGATCACGTCAGCTGAAGGACCATGATCGAAACTACCTCACACATGATATGGAGTTAGTCGCAGTGGTGTTTGCATTGAAGATATGATGACATTACTTGTATGGGGAAAGGTTTCAGATCTTCACTGACCATAAGAGTCTGAAGTATATCCTTGATAAAAAAGAGCTTAATATGAGACAAAGATGATGGATGAAGCTCCTTAAGGACTATGACTATGAGATTTTATATCATTTAGGGAAGGCAAACGTAGTTGCTGATGCCCTGAGCAGAAAAAACATGGTTTCTATTATGATGATCAGGGAATGGGATATATTGGAACAGTTCGTCGGACTCAGGATAAGAGTTGAGGAAGCAGAGGTCAAATTTATGGCTAGCCTACGGATAGAGCCCAATATTTTGGATCAAAATAGAATTAGATAGAGAAGTGATCAGAAGCTACTAGATTTGGTTAGCCAAGCTGAGAAGACCCTGCAGTTAGATTTTACAATCAGTGATGATGGATTATTGAGGTTTAAGGGTCGTATTTGTGTCTCAAGCAATGATACCTTGAAGCAGTAAATTTTAAAGGACTCTTACTATTCCCGTTACACCATACACCCAGGTAGTACTAAGATGTATCAAGACCTGTGTAAGGTGTATTGGTGGAGTGGTATGAAACTGGAAGTGGCAGAATTTGTGGCTAAGTGTTTGGTGTGTCAACAGGTAAAAGCTGAGCATCAAAAGCCCGGAGGATTACTTAATTCCTTGCTAGTGCCTAAATGAAAATTGAGAGCATATCACCATGGACTTTATCATGGGATTACCGAAGACCCAACGAGGTCATGATGTAATCTGGGTAATAGTAGATAGATTAACTAAGAGTGCCCACTTTCTTGCCATCAAGAGTATAGATACGTTGGGTGCCTTAGCTGAGCTATATGTCAGAGAGATAGCTCGACTACATAGGGCCCTAGTGAGTATAACATCTGATAGAGATTCAAGGTTTATCTCCAGATTTTAGACTCATTTTCAGAAAGCCATGTGATCTCGGTTGAATTTTAGTACCACTTATCATCCTCAGACTGACGATCAGTCTGAGCGGACTATACAAACCTTGGAATATATGTTACAGGTGTGTACGAAGGACTTTAAGGGATCATGGGATGATCACCTGCCCCTTGTTGAGTTTGCATACAACAATAGCTATCATGCGAGTATTGGTATGGAACCTTATGAGGCTTTGTATGGTAAGAGGTATAGATACCCCATAGGTTGGGAAGACATGGGTGACAGAAAGGTAAATGCTCACGACCTCGTTGAATAGGCAATTCAGACTGTGAAGATTATTTGTGATAAATTACAGGCTACTCAGAACAGACAGAAGAGTTACGCTGATGTGCGTAGACGGCCACTTGAGTTTCAAAATGGAGATTTTGTGTTTCTTAAAGTATTTCCAAGTAAAGGTGTAAGACCCTTAATTTTTGGTGCAATGTATATAATTATAAGATGTACAAACAAGTTGAATTATGTATGAAACATAAGAAATATATTTTTGAAGTTTTAAGTGTAATTAGAATGTTGAAGAGATTGGATATGGGTTTTAATGAGGAAATCTGTAGAAAAATGAAGTTGGATGAAGGCCGAATCGATCCCAAGCAAGGAGAGATCGATCTCATGGCCTGAAGAATGCAGAATCAAGCATGTTAGAAGAGGCAAATCGATCTCTCACACAATGCAGATCGATCTCCTTAGCTCTAGGGTTGGAGCAGATCGATCTCCCCTGAATGTCGAATCGATCTCTTTAGCTCTCAGCCTGAGACAAATCGATCCTGTTCCATTGAGCAGATCTATCTCATTTCATTGAAGCCAAATCGATCTCATACATTCGACAGATCGATCTCATGCTTGAAAAATATCGAGAAACTAATGGATTTAAGAGGAACAGATCGATCTCCACACAATAGAGGTCGATCTCATCAAGCCATTTCTATATAAAGAAGCTGTTGAAATTTGCAATTCATGAAAACAACCCCATTTCCTCCATTTTCAATCTAAAACCTAACTTTCTCACTCCTAAATCCACCCATTTTCTTAAAGATTTGAGGGGAAGCTATTAGATATAAAATTGTTTATATCAAAGAGAAGAACAACATAGCTTGGAGTCATCACCCATTTGTTGGATTGAAGGAGCTAAGAGAATTTTCATTTGGAGCAAGAAGGAAATCTAAATAGGTGAGTTTCTAATACACCAAGTTAAATATATGTTTGTTTAGTTGCTATTGTGAGTTGATTGGGTGGTGTATTAATGATTGAAACTACCTAGGATGTGATAGACCTAGTGTGACCTAGAAAATAGAATGAATCTAGAGTGAGAAAATATGATTTGGATGAGTTGGTGATTTATGGGATTATGCTAAGTTGTTATTGAAGTAATGGGAATGATTTGAGATGGTTAAATGAAGCCATATTTTGAAGATAGTCAATTTATGAAAATGAGTATATAAGGTGTTTGACAAAGTGCCATAGTGAAGTAAATGATGAAATATGAACACTATGAGCTTAATATCGATTTAATATTGATTTAGTATGAATCAATAGGCCTAAAAGAATCAACAGACTCGAGATATGAGTAGAACAATAAAACTAGACCTTATAAGTGTTAATGGAGGCTATAGGTTGAATCGACAATAGCAAACATAAGAGTTGTGTTGTATTGGACTAAATTGGTGCAATTTACGATTTTGTGCTGTTCCGGAGAGTTCGTTGGAAACGAATTGAACCGCACAAGTAAGCAGCTCTACGGAAGTGGAATCACGCGAGGCGATTCTAGGTAAGGAAATTTTGTAAGTATATAGAGGTAGCTACTTGTATTTTGTGGGTATATAGGGCTTTGGAAAAATGCATGAGTATCTGGAAAAGTATTTGATGGTGTATGGAAATAACTACAAGTGTATATGTGTGTGGTTTGATTTGAGTGATTCTTATAAAAAAGGATTAGTAAGGTTAATAATTGCATAAATTACGTGTTTGAATGTTTTCACATAACGCAATGCTTTGTTTTGATCATATTAACTGATAGGCTGGCTAGTGTTTGAATGATTTTGTGAAATAGCATATGTGAGGTGCTAAACCCAGTTTTCAGATTGTTTTAGTTGAATGTGAGCCATCTAACGTGTTTACGTGAGTTAAATCGTGTTATAGCATCGCTCGCACTGGATTTCAGTATTTTCGCATGTATGAAACGTGCTGGAGCTTAGCTTGCACCATGATTTGATTGTGGTGATGTTTTATAAACCGTACTAGAGCTTTGCTCATACGTGGATTTCGAGTGATTTTCTTATGCATATAACCGTACTGGAGTTATGCTCGTACGTGGTTTTCTCATGAATTTATGCATAAATGTCATACTAGAGCGTTGCTCGTACGAGGAGATTTATTTATGATACATGTATTGTGCTAGAGCTTAGCTCACACAAGTTTTCACATTGTGGTATGTATGGGTCGTGGACATAATAAGACCCTTAAGCCCAGAGGGGATGGGGAGGCTTTATTCGGTGGGGAGGCTCTCTTATATGGATATGGAAAGCTTCACGTGCACTTGAGACTATAGAGGTTACATATGGTATGGGGTAGATAAGACCTACGGTTGGCACCCCCAACCAAGATATGGGTCTGCAGAGTTTGTGGTATCGTGTACATCATATGGAGTACGCTATACCGCGTGGTTGAGATACTGATGAGAAAGTCTGGCGGAGAACTAACCTACCTTCGTTCCAGCATGATACCCCGCACATCGGGATCCGTGTGGTCTGGGATGATTTATGACATAGTTGGCCAACATAGTCCTGGAGATATAGTGACTTGTCTCACTTGATATTACATAGTACCACATGGTTTTTATACATGAGTGTGATTGTGATTGTTTAGGGTAGACCCGGGGGAGGGGTCGAGCCTTATGGGATTTTGATTGAGAAACGATAATGATATTTGTGATAGAGAAATGATTGTGATGGGATTTCCACGTGGTTTGAGAAAGCGATGAATTTAAAAAGGATGTTTCTTAAATGAATTACCCTTTTGTGATGAGTTTTAATGAGACTGAGCATAAGATGGTTTTACATGTTGATATTTCCATGTTTTATGCCTATTTAAATGATTTTCAATACATGATATATGTATATACATGTGGCATAGTTTTATTTCCTCATGTTCCGATTATAAACGATTTATGCATGACATTATTAGCATGTAGATAGAGTAATTATCTACCATGCTTGCATTATTGCCTTACTGAGTGTGTGGCTGCTCATCCCTCTCTACTTTCCCCTTTCTACAAAGCGTACATAACAGCCCAGTGAGGACTGAGGCGTTGTATTTTGGACATTCGCTGCATCCATCGCCAAAAGGTATACACACAGGGATTCTCTTTGTATCTAAACATGTAAAGGCACAGTAGTCATTTTGTATTGTAATGTGGGGGATGTAAAAGTTAGAAAACTTGTCATGTATATGTGTATAACTTAACTTTCAAATGAATGACACTTCTTTTGACTAATTTAAGAATGAATGATGAGTGATGATTATTATTGACTCACAGCCCAACTATGTAGTGGTGAGTTTGTTCACGACCAGGTAAGGAAAGGAAAATACAAAAAATTTATAGTGGTTTTCTATTAAAAAGGATAAAAAGGGGTGACAGAGATTGGTATCAAAGCTGAGTTGGCCTGATGTGAATCAGTAATAACACATAGGAAAATTACATCCCCATATTATTCTACTTTTGTTTAGATATAACTGTGTATACCGTGATGGATTGAGTCTAATAAATGATTATGGATCTAGGAAGTTAGGCAGTATGCCTATTACGCGTCGAGGTAGAGGGGCGGGAGCACGTGCTAGAGGCTGTAGAGGTAGGCCTAAGAGACGTACTGAACCACAGATTGACCAGGCTCCTCAGAACCTTGTTTAGAGACCAGGGGATATTGAGGCACGCTTCGTTAGAATAGAGCGGAGTATCGAGGACCTAGTTGAGATAGTCACTCAGGCATTGGGTGTTGGTGATAAACGAGGTCTCGCGGCACAGCCTACTACTAGACAGGGATACGATGGGTAATGAGACTCGAAAGATTTAGAAGTTCATTGATGGATTAGGATTAGTCATCCGGACTAAGCTAGCCCATTTGACATACATACTTATGAGGAGGCAGTGCACAGGGCACAGTTATGTGAGCAAGACTTTGAGAAGAATGCCTCTGAGCTTGGAAAGATTAGTGTCAGAAGAGACAGAGACCGGAAGAGATCTGGGATGGATAGAGTGGCCAAGAGAGGGGCCAAAAATTTTTTGAGAAGAGACCTAAGATTGAAGAGGTGCATGAGAGAGATGCTAAACCTCCCATATATCCGACTTGGACTGCACCGAGGGGTATGATTATGGGAGGATCACGGCATATTACTGAGTGGTGTAAGAGATGTGGTAGATTTCATAGGACTAGGCATTGTCTGACGACCCCTGTAGTGTGTTACAAATGTGAGAGACCAGGACATATGGCAAAGTATTATCCCGAGATGATAGAGACTTCCCCACAGAAGGGTAAGGAGCCAGAGAGAGCTCCAGTTGAGATAGCTACTCCGAGGAGGAGGGCTACAGTTGAGGTAAAAGGGAAACAGGCAATGGATATGAGCAGAGGATGAGTGCATGCACTGGACCAGGACACAGCAAACGCATCTACGGATGTGATTAAAGGTACCATCCAAATCTTTGATTTAGAAGCATTTGTATTGTTTGATCCTGGTGTCATGCATTCCTTCATATCGCTTTCCTTTTGTCACGCCCCGAATATGCGAAAAATAGGGCAAATTTAAAACTTTTTTACTCGTTAATTCACAATTAAAGGTGCATTCCTGTGCAGTGTCATACATCATCATAATTATCATTCCTCAGGATCTCATTACTAGAATTTATATATCATATCAAATATATTAATCCATCTCAAGTTAATTAATCCTAATACATCCCATACAATGATATACATCAAGTGTTTGCAATTACAGTAATTGTCTGGGTACATGAAAAGATAAAAGATACCTTAAAACACAATATATGGCCTGGAGCTCAAGTCCTCCACTAGCCACTACTCTGTACGTCGCAGGGAGATCCTTTTTCACTTGAAGAACTCTGGGGGGAAAGGAAAACAGGGTGAGCTTCTAAATCGCTCAGTAAAGGGGGTAAGGAACTCATTTCATAAACCAAAATGCACATCACAAAAATGTTTATTCGTATGTGAAACTCATTTGAAAACCATAGCATGAAAGTACTCAAAACGATATTCTCATATCTCAAATCATGTAAAAACATGAAGTAAAAGGCTCACTCTAGAGCAATAACAAAGCATGTGAAAACAATGCGATAAATGCTTTCTCAAATACGTGATAAAATCACTGAAATAGTATTGCACGTGGTACAGCCACTAAACACACGTGGCATAGCCACAGTTTTAAATTCACACGTGGCATAGCCACAAAACACACGTGGCAAAGCCACTGATTTAATTTCTCGCGTGGCATAGCCACAGATTTAATTTCTCGCATGGCATAGCCACAGATTTAATTTCTCGCGTGGCATAGCCACAGAATAGGGTTTCTCAACGTGGCAAAGCCACCAATGGGGTATAACGTGGCACAGCCACCAATGGGGTTTCTCAACGTGGCACAACCACCAATGGGGTATAACGTGGCACAGCCACCAATGGGGTTTCTCAACGTGGCACAGCCACCAATGGGGTATAACGTGGCACAGCCACCAATTTGGGGTTCTCACGTGGCAACGGCCACTAAGTATACGTGGCACAGCCACTGAATGGGTTATTCTCACGTTACCAGAACGGAGAAGAAATCGGGCTTACATGCTACCCGAGCAATGCCCGGTGTGTACTCACAACTACACACCTAAGTCTTATCACATAAGACTGGTTTGCTTTCGCGTAGAACTCGTAATGGTTTTTCTCTCATAAAACTCATTTGAAAATCGTTTTGTACTCAACACAAAACGTAATAAAACCGAGTTCCAACCGGCAAAGCACACGCACACATTTCTCAAATCTCAATATTGCCTTAACGTAGAGCCCAGTTATAAACTCATAAAAACATTGGGCTCCAACCGGCTATAAAAATCGTGTGCAATTAAATCTCAACACAAAGCCCAACATACTTGTTTTATAAATCACAATTCATGCTAAAATAGTTTACAATTCACATACACAAATGGTTTAGATTTCCCTTACCTCTTTGCACCTCGTATAGTGCAATTGTTTCCCCCGTATCACGGACTAGTCTCGCATTCCACTCTGGAACTCCCGAGCTGTCCAAACGATGTTAAAACATCAATACTCAATTATCTCATAAACCTCAATTCTCAAAATCGAGCATAATTGCTCATAACTCCTCAAATCTCTTTGTTCTCGTAACTCAACCCTAAACTACAACCTCATTCACAATAGCTCAATGTCCTATATTTCTCATGTTAAATCATCTACGCTAATTCACCACATTGTCTATATTTCCATTTATAGCACAAATTCTCAAAATTACCAAATATCTACATTACTCCAACTACATTGCAATTTCATCAATTCCCTAATCCTTTCTCAACTATTTCAACGCAATGACAACCACCAATAACATCAAAATCATCTCAAATGGAAGGATCGAAGTTTAGAATTTACCCAAAGCTTGTGAGACGCACAACCCACGCCTCGATCCGATTCGTCCTTCGATTTCCAAGTATGTTGTTCTCCCTTTGATGAGGAACAACTTTCCTTCTTGCCACAACAGCTGATTCGACCGGAAATGGGGGATTTGGATGAGTGAGAAAGTTAGGTTTTTGGTGGAAATGGGTTTGGAAGAGAGAGAAAGTGAGTTTGCAGGAGAAAAACACGGGTTCCTTATATTGACTGGAGGTAGGAGATCGATCTGTCGAGGGGTGAGATCGATCTGCATTTGAATTTTGGGGACGATCTGGGCAATTTTATGCCTAGGAGATCGATCTGTCGAGGGGTGAGATCGATCTCTTTATGGCTTTATGAGATCGATCTGCTCCTAAGGAGATCGATCTTCTCCCAAACAGAATCATTTGGAGATCGATCTCTTCCTCATGAGATCGATCCTTTCTCAAACAGAATCATTTGGAGATCGATCTCTTCCATTGGAGATCGATCTGCTCCTCAAATTCTTCCTTCCTACTCATTTTTAACTCACCAGATCGATCTCTCCTTCTCCCAGATCGATCTGTCCTCATACTTCATGCTTATTTTACACACTGAACATATAAATCTCCAATTATAATTCCCACAATTCACTTAGCTCAATAAATTACACTTCAAATTCTTATTACATCATTAAAATATGCCTGAAATTCTCAGATCTCACATCCTCCCCACCTTAAAAAGAATTTGGTCCTCCAAATTCAACTCAACTAGTCAAATAGATGGGGGTATTTCTCCTTCATGAGACTCTCTAGTTCCCACGTTGCCTCTTCCATTGAGTGATGTTTCCACAAAACTTTCACTAATGGGATGCTCTTGGTTCTCAGTACCTTCTCCTTTCTATCGAGAATCCGGACGGGTTCCTCAGTATAGCTCATATCCTCTTGAATGTTCATCTCGTCATACTCTATGACATGAGAAGGGTCTGGGTGGTACTTCCTCAACATAGACACATGAAAAACATTGTGTATTCCGGACATCTATGGGGGTAATGCTAATCTGTAAGCTACCTCTCCCACTCTCTCAAGAATCTCGAATAGTCCTATGTATCGAGGACTCAATTTTCCTTTCTTCCCAAATCGCATGATACCCTTACTCGGTGATATTTTCAGAAATACTGCATCACCAACATCAAACTCGAGTGGCCGTCTACGCATATCCGCGTAGCTTTTCTGTCTACTTTGTGCAGCCCGTAACCTCTCACATATGAGTTTCACACTCTGTATGGCTTGCTCAACAAGCTCTGGAGCATTTATCTTTCTGTCACTGACCTCTTCCCAAGCTACAGGGGATCTACACCTCCTACCATATAGAGCCTCAAAAGGTGCCATTCCAATACTCGCATGATAGCTGTTATTGTATGCAAACTCTGCTAGGGGCAGGTGATCATCCCATGATCCCTTAAAATCCATCGTACACGCCCTCAACATATCCTCCAGGGTCTGAATAGTCCTCTCTGACTGACCATCTGTCTGAGGATGATAGGCGGTACTAAAACTCAATCGAGATCCCATGGACTCCTAAAACTGGGTCCAAAATCTGGAAGTAAACCGGGAATCTCTATCAGAAGTAATACTCACTGGAGCCCCATGTAATCTAGCTATCTCGCTGACATACAGTTCAGCTAAGGCATCCACAGTATTTGTGCTCTTGATGGCAAGGAAGTGGGCACTCTTGGTCAATCTATCCACAATGACCCATATCGAGTCACGACCTCTTCGGGTCCTCGGTAAACCCATAATAAAGTCCATAGTGACATGCTCCCATTTTCATGTAGGTACAGGTAAAGGCTGTAGTAGTCCTCCGGGCTTCCGATGCTCAGCTTTCACTTGCTGGCATACTAAACACCTGGCCACATACTCTGCCACGTCTCGCTTCATACCACTCCACCAATACACCTTTCTCAAGTCTCGGTACATCTTTGTACTCCCTGGGTGCATGGTGTATCGTGAGCAGTGGGATTCTCTCAGTATCTGTCTCTTTAGGGTATCATCGTCCGGTACACAAATCCGTCCTCTGAATCTCAACAATCCATCCTCACTGATGGTGAGATCCGACTGCGAACTCTGCTCAGCTTGGCTAACCATATCTATCAATCTCTGATCACTGCGCTGCCTAGTTCTAATCTGATCCATGATCCTGGGCTCTATCCGCAGGCTAGCCAAAAATCCAGTCTCTACCTCTTTAACTCTGATCCGAAGTTCGACGAACTGCTCTAACAAATCCCATTCCCTGATCATCATAGCAGATATCATACTCTTCCTGCTCAGGGCATCAGCAACTACATTCGCCTTACCCGGATGATATAGAATCTCGCAGTCATAATCCTTAAGGAGTTCCATCCATCTCCTTTGTCTCATGTTTAACTCTTTCTGATCAAAGAGATATCTCAAACTCTTGTGATCAGTGAAGATCTGAAATCTTTCCCCATATAAGTAGTGTCGCCAGATCTTCAAAGCAAATACCACAGCGGCTAACTCCAAATCATGCGTGGGGTAATTTCGGTCGTGGTCCTTCAGTTGTCGCGATCCATATGCGACCACTCTTCCGTGCTGCATCAGCACACACCCCAATCCTTGATGAGATGCATCACTATACACCGAAAATCCTCCTGATCCCTCAGGGATAGTTAACACAGGTGCCGCTGTCAACCTCCTCTTTAATTCCTGAAAACTGAGCTCACATTGGTCAGTCCATATAAATGGAGTCTCTTTGCGCGTGAGCTTAGTCAAAGGGGCGACAATCTTTGAAAATCCTTCCACAAATCTTCTGTAATACCCTGCCAAACCAAGGAAACTTCGTACCTCAGTAACTGTCCTCGGTCTCTCCCAATTAAGCACAGCCTCCACCTTGCTTAGGTCCACTGATACTCCTTCCTCTGAGACTATATGACCAAGAAAAGCTATCCGGTTCAACCAAAACTCACACTTACTAAGCTTTCCGTATAATTGCTTATCTCAGAGTATGTGAAGTACTAACCACAAATGCTGTGCATGCTCCTCATACGACCGAGAGTATACTAGGATATCATCAATAAAGACTATCACAAATTTATCTAGATAGTCTCTGAACACCTCGTTCATCAATCTCATAAATGCTGCAGGGGCGTTCATCAATCCAAAGGACATCACCAGAAATTCGTAATGGCCATACCTCGTCCTGAAGGCCGTCTTTGAAATATCTTCTTCCTTGATCCTCAATTGGTGATAGCCCGATCTCAAGTCAATCTTAGAAAAGACTGATGCCCCTCTTAGCTGATCAAGTAGATCATCAATCCTGGGCAATGGGTATTTATTCTTCACCGTGGCTTTATTCAACAATCGGTAGTCTACACATAATCTGAGACTACCATCCTTCTTCTTAACAAATAGTACTGGCGCTCCCCACGGCGAAACACTGGGTCTAATAAACCCTTGATCCAATAACTCCTGTAGTTGTCTCTTTAGTTCCTCAAGTTCCACTAATGCCATCCTGTAGGGAGGTTTAGAGATCGGCTGAGTATCTGGTACCAAATCAATGGTAAACTCCAGCTCTTTCTCTGGTGGTAAACCTGGCAATTCATCTGGGAAAACATCCATAAATTCACACACCATAGGTATATCCTCAATCCTCGGATGTTCCCGCTCATCGTCTGAGATGAGTGTCTCATAACCTTCACATGAACAATCATATTTAATATTCTCTAAAATAATGTCAAAATTCTCAAATTACTTACTACAATTCCACATATTCATTTCCTCAATATCTCAATCGTACACTGTAAGGTTCAGGTAGGGAGAAAGTTACAATCTTAGTGTAGCAGTCTAAACTCACTCGATTGGTTGCCAACCAATCCATTCCCAAAATTACATCAAACCCATGTATATTCAACATGATTAGATCTGCTAACATCACTCTATCTCCCACCTTTATTTCACATCCTCTACAGATTAACTCAGTTCTCTGGGATTCACGCATAGGGGTATTTACATGTAGTATATATTCTAGAGGTTCAAACTTCAAGTTTAATCTACATGCAAAATGCTCAGAAATAAACGAATGCGTGGATCCTGAATCAATCAACACATGAGCCTTATGATTACAGACAGAGAGTGTACCTCTTATAGTTTCTGCTGAAGTGTCTGCGGTCTCCTTATCCAGGGCAAACACACGTCCCTGTGCCACAGGTTTCTTCCCTTTCTCTGCCGCAGTGGCCAGTCTCCGGGGATCCACTCTCTGAGGCTGTTATCTAGTGGGCTCCGGAGCATGTGGTATCTGAGGTTGGGGACAGTCCTTCACTCTGTGACCCATGTCACCACATCTAAAACATCCACGGATCGACCCAGTACAACTTCCCTCATGCGATCGGCCACAGTCTCCACAAACCCTTATCTCCGGCCTGACATATCGAGGGGTCTCCTTGATAATAGGATAGGCTCTGGGTCTCTCCAATCTGTCCTTCTGTACCTCAATCCTTCCTCTTCTGAAGGAACCTCTCCGAGTCTCTGCTTGGAAAAGTGCTGGCCTCTTGCCCTTATCTCTATTCACTGCTCTGAGCTCATTCTGGGATTGTACCATCTCAATTCCTCTTTCAATCTCTTGAGCTCGTCTCAGAGCATCTCCAAACTCAGTAATACATAGCCCTATCAATCTATCTCTGATGACGGGCTTCAACCCATACACAAACTTCTCTGTGCGGAGCTCTTCACTCTTGAAGGTCTCTGGGTCATATCTCAATAGCGCTGTGAATTGGCTCTCATAGTCATCCACAGACATGTCACCCTGTACCAAACTCAAAAACTCAGCTTGTTTCTTTCTCTGGGCGGCTCGTGGTACATATTGGGTCCTAAAGGCTGTTTGGAACTCTTCCCAACCAATCACCTCATAATGGGACATCAAAATACCCTGGGTAGTACCCCACCAATCTCGAGCTCTCCCCTTCAGCATATAGGCACTCATACTGACCCTCTCAGCATCGGTGCACCCCAGGAAATCAAATATAATCCTTAACTCTGTCAGCCACTCCTCAGCCTCTGTAGGATCCTTCTTTCCCTTAAATGTGGGCGGATTCATCTTCAAAAAATCCCTTAGTCGGACCATACTTCTGTCCTCAGGCTGAGTGACGGGAGGCACTGGGGGTATGGGAGGTCCTTGTGGTGGTGTAGGGTTAGTATCCGAGGCATTAACTCCAAAGTGTTGGCGAGTAACGCTGCCATCTGCTCAAAACCTTGCCTCACATCGGTCTCAATCCGATTAAATTGAGAGTTAGGACTCTCTGGCTGTGGGACAAGTGGCGGAGGGGACTCTGCCTGCCTCCTCGAACGACCTCGTCGTTTACTCGTTCTCTATCTCAACTCGTCTCCTGCGCGTACATATCAAAATTGATTGAAATCTCAATCCTCAATTTCAGTTCATGACCAGACTATTATAGACACTTGGGATGTATTCTATTTCACTTAACCGACACTGACAGTACTAGACACCCTAAGCTCTGATACCAAGAAAACTCTGTCACGCCCCGAATATGCAGAAAATAGGGCAAATTTAAAACTTTTTTACTCGTTAATTCACAATTAAAGGTGCATTCCTGTGCAGTGTCATACATCATCATAATTATCATTCCTCAGGATCTCATTACTAGAATTTATATATCATATCAAATATATTAATCCATCTCAAGTTAATTAATCCTAATACATCCCATACAATGATATACATCAAGTGTCTGCAATTACAGTAATTGTTTGGGTACATGAAAAGATAAAAGATACCTTAAAACACAATATATGGCCTGGAGCTCAAGTCCTCCACTAGCCACTACTCCGTACGTCGCAGGGAGATCTTTTTCACTTGAAGAACTCTGGGGGGAAAGGAAAACAGGGTGAGCTTCTAAATCGCTCAGTAAAGGGGGTAAGGAACTCATTTCATAAACCAAAATGCACATCACAAAAATGTTTATTCGTATGTGAAACTCATTTGAAAACCATAGCATGAAAGTACTCAAAACGATATTCTCATATCTCAAATCATGTAAAAACATGAAGTAAAAGGCTCACTCTAGAGCAATAACAAAGCATGTGAAAACAATGCGATAAACGCTTTCTCAAATACGTGATAAAATCACTGAAATAGTATTGCACGTGGCACAGCCACTAAACACATGTGGCATAGCCACTGTTTTAAATTCACACATGGCATAGCCACAAAACACACGTGGCAAAGCAACTGATTTAATTTCTCGCGTGGCATAGCCACAGATTTAATTTCTCGCGTGGCATAGCCACAGAATAGGGTTTCTCAACGTGGCGCAGCCACCAATGGGGTATAACGTGGCACAGCCACCAATGGGGTTTCTCAACGTGGCACAACCACCAATGGGGTATAACGTGGCACAGCCACCAATGGGGTTTCTCAACGTGGCACAGCCACCAATGGGGTATCACGTGGCACAACCACCAATGGGGTATAACGTGGCACAGCCACCAATTTGGGGTTCTCACGTGGCAACGGCCACTAAGTATACGTGGCACAGCCACTGAATGGGTTATTCTCACGTTACCAGAACAGAGAAGAAATTGGGCTTACATGCTACCAGAGCAATGCCCGGTGTGTACTCACAACTACACACCTAAGTCTTATCATATAAGACTGGTTTACCTTCGCGTAGAACTCGTAATGGTTTTTCTCTCATAAAACTCATTTGAAAATCATTTTGTACTCAACACAAAACGTAATAAAACCGAGTTCCAACCGACAAAGCACACGCACACATTTCTCAAATCTCAATATTGCCTTAACGTAGAGCCCAGTTATAAACTCATAAAAACAGTGGGCTCCAACCGTCTATAAAAATCGTGTGCAATTAAATCTCAACACAAAGCCCAACATGCTTGTTTTATAAATCACAATTCATGCTAAAATAGTTTACAATTCACATACGCAAATGGTTTAGATTTCCCTTACCTCTTTGCACCTCGTATAGTGCAATCGTTTCCCCCGTATCACAGACTAGTCTCGCATTCCACTCTGGAACTCCCGAGCTGTCCAAACGATGTTAAAACATCAATACTCAATTATCTCATAAACCTCAATTCTCAAAATCGAGCATAATTGCTCATAACTCCTCAAATCTCTTTGTTCTCGTAACTCAACCCTAAACTACAACCTCATTCACAATAGCTCAACGTCCTATATTTCTCATGTTAAATCATCTACGCTAATTCACCACATTGTCTATATTTCCATTTATAGCACAAATTCTCAAAATTACCAAATATCTACATTACTCCAACTACATTGCAATTTCATCAATTCCCTAATCCTTTCTCAACTATTTCAACGCAATGACAACCACCAATAACATCAAAATCATCTCAAATGGAAGGATCGAAGTTTAGAATTTACCCAAAGCTTGTGAGACGCACAACCCACACCTCGATCCGATTCGTCCTTCGATTTCCAAGTATGTTGTTCTCCCTTTGATGAGGAACAACTTTCCTTCTTGCCACAACAGCTGATTCGACCGAAAATGGGGGATTTGGATGAGTGAGAAAGTTAGGTTTTCGATGGAAATGGGTTTGGAAGAGAGAGAAAGTGAGTTTGCAGGAGAAAAACACGGGTTCCTTATATTGACTGGAGGTAGGAGATCGATCTGTCGAGGGGTGAGATCGATCTGCGTTCGAATTTTGGGGACGATCTGGGCAATTTTATGCCTAGGAGATCGATCTGTCGAGGGGTGAGATCGATCTCTTTATGGCTTTATGAGATCGATCTGCTCCTAAGGAGATCGATCTTCTCCCAAACAGAATCATTTGGAGATCGATCTCTTCCTCATGAGATCGATCCTTTCTCAAACAGAATCATTTGAAGATCGATCTCTTCCATTGGAGATCGATCTGCTCCTCAAATTCTTCCTTCCTACTCATTTTTAACTCACCAGATCGATCTCTCCTTCTCCCAGATCGATCTGTCCTCATACTTCATGCTTATTTTACACACTTAACATATAAATCTCCAATTATAATTCCCATAATTCACTTAGCTCAATAAATTACACTTCAAATTCTTATTACATCATTAAAATATGTCTGAAATTCTCAGATCTCACACCTTTGCACATAAATTGTTGAAGCTTGTGAAACATACATTGTTGGATAAAATGCTGATGATTCCCATACCCATGAATGATAGTCAATTGACTGAGCATGTATGTAGGGATTGTAAGTTAAAGATAGAGGGAAAGGAAATGACAGCCGATTTAATTTTATTGAATATGAATGATTTTGATGTAATATTAGGAATGGATTGGTTGGCTACCAATCATGTTGTTATGGATTTTCATGCTAAAACATTGATGTTTTTCGAGATAGAAAATCACGTTGTAAGATTTGTGAAATGAAATGAAAGAACATGATTACTATAAATGAAAAGAGTACAATTTTAATCCATAATATTTGAGAGATGGATTCATTTGTTTATTTCGAGTGTTAAGTGATGGTTTAAGTTACTAACGGTGGAAAGGATGATGTGAAGGGTTCATTGCATACGTGGTTGACATAGATAAGGCAAACCTAGAATTGAGAGATATTTTAGTAATCACAGAATTTCCTAATGTCTTTTTCAGACGATTTTTCAGGGCTACCACCTGATAGGGAAATGGAATTTTGCATAAAGTTAGTACCTGGTACCGAGCCGATATCTAAACCACCGTATAGAATGGCTCCGATTGAGTTGGAAGAGCTAAAGAAATAGCTGCAAGAGTTGCTAGAGAAGGGGTTTATTAGACCGAGTGTCACACCTTGGAGAACACCGATTCTATTTGTAAGGAAGAAGGATGGAAGCCTTCGACTGTGTATAGATTATTGGTTGTTGAATAAGGCCACCATTAAGAACAAGTACCCCCTTCCACGCGTAGATGATTTATTGGATCAGCTTCGCGGAGTACAAGTCTTTTCTAAGATAGATCTACGATCTGAGTACCATCAGTTGAGGATACAGAGTGGAGATGTACCCAAGATAGCATTGTGTACCTGTTATAGCCATTACAATGTTTTGGTTATGCCATTCGGATTGATGGATGCCCCCGCAGCATTTATGGCATTGATGATGTGTTTAAGCCATACCTGGACAAGTTTGTGATTGTGCTTATTGATGACATATTGGTTTATTCCAAGTCTAGGGAAGATCATAAGCAGCACTTGAGGATAGTTCTGCAGACCCTTCGAGAGAGAGAATTATATGCCAAACTCAGTAAGTGTAACTTTTGGTTAAAGCAGATCTCATTTCTGGGCCATGTTGTTTTGAAGGATGGGGTATCAGTAGATCTATCCAAGATTGAGGCAGTTGTATAGTGGGAACAGCCCAAGACAGTTACTAAGATCAAAAATTTTTTGGGATTGGCAGGTTATTATCGGAGATTTGTAAAGGGTTTCTCCAGACTAGCTACTCCATTAACGCGTCTCAAACGTAAGGATGTTAAGTTTGTATGGAATGAGGTATGTGAGAGGAGTTTTGAGGAGCTTAAACATCGATTGACCACTACTCTGGTTCTCACCATTTCTACCAGCTTAGGAGGTTTCTTAGTGTATACGGATGCATTACACCAGAGACTAGGTTGTGTACTTATGCAGGATGGGAAGGTAGTTGCCTATGGATCTAGACAGTTGAATGATCACGAGAGGAACTACTCGACACATGATTTGGAGTTGGCGACCATGGTGTTTGCTTTGAAAATATGGCGCCACTATCTCTATGGAGAGAAATTTTGGGTTTTTACAGATCATAAGAGGTTTAAGTACCTGTTTTCATAGAAAGAGTTGAATATGAGACAGAGGAGATAGCTCGAACTCCTAAAAGATTATGATTGTGAGATCATGTATTACCTGGGTTAGGCGAATGTAGTCGCTGATGCCTTAAATAGGAAGAACCTCGGGTTGGTCTCTTATATGACGGTTCGGGAGCACGAATTGTTGGAACAATTTTCGAACCTCAGTCTAGATGTAACCCCGCTGGGATAAGAGAGATTGGATATCATGGCTAGTATGAGATTAGAGCCAGAATTGATTAGTCGTATTCGACAGGCTCAGCAGAGTGATCGACGGTGTATCGATTTGTTGAGTCAGATACAGGTAGGTGTGGGTACAGATTTTAAGCTGAGTATAGATGGCTTATTGAGGTTCAAAGGTAGAGTATGTGTTCCTGAGGATCCTGAGATCAGGAGGCTGATTTTATCAAAGGCTCACTCATCAAAGTACACGATACATCCAGGGAGTACCAAGATGTATCAAAACCTTCAGAAGGTTTATTGGTGGTCTGGAATGAAAAGAGAAATTATTGAATATGTCGCTAAGTGTCTCGTTTGTCAGCAGGTGAAGGTAGAGCATTAGAAGCCTACAGGATTATTGCAGCCTCTATCGATACCGACATGGAAGTGGGAGCATGTCACCATGGAATTTTTGATGGGATTGCCGAGGACCCGTAGAGGTCATGATGCCATATGGGTTATTGTGGATCGATTGACTAAGCCAACCCATTTCTTAGCTAGGAAAGCTACCGATACTCTGAATCAGTTGGCAAACCTGTATGTTCGAGAGATTGTAAGGCTACATGGTGTACCAGAGAGCGTTGTTTCTGATAAGGATGCCTACTTCACTTCCCATTTTTAGAAATATTTTCAGGAAGCAATAGGGACCCACTTGAGTTTTAGCACGCTTTTTCATCCTCAGATAGATGGGCAGTCAGAGATGACTATACAGACCCTGGAGGATATGTTGAGAGCGTGTGTGCTAGATTTTTGAAGCTCCTGGGATGATCACCTACCGTTTGCCAAGTTCGCTTATAATAATAGTTATCATGCGAGTATCGGGATGTCACCCTATGAGGTAATGTATAGACGTAAATGTCGATACCCCATTGGATGGAAAGAGGTTGGTGACAGATAAATTTTTATTTCAGACTTAGTACAGCAGGCATCTGAGGAAGTCCAATTGATATGTGAGAGATTACAGACAGCTCAGAGCCGGCAAAAGAGTTCTACTGATAAGGGACGGAGACCACTAGAGTTTGATGTGGGTGAGTCGGTATTTCTGAGAGTTTCACCTTCGAAGGGTATTATGAGATTTGGTAATAAGGGCAAGCTGAGCCCTAGATATATCGGACCCTTCAAGATTTTGGAGAGAGTGGAAGATAAGGCGTATAGGTTGGCATTACCACCAGACTTGGTAAATGTTCATAATGTCTTCCACGATTCTATGCTTCAGAAGTATCACCCGGACCTAGCACATATGATAAGATATGAGCTATTGGAGCTCAATGAGAGTATGAAATATGTTGAGAAGTCGATTTGGATATTGGACAGAAAAGAGAAAGTGTTCAAGAAAAAAAAATCCCGTTAGTGAAACTGCTTTGGCAATATCACACTCCGGAGGAAGCTACATCGGAATTGGAAAGCATGATGCAAGAGAAGTACCCGGAGTTGTTTTGAGATAACTTGGTTCTAATTTAGAGAACCAAATTCCTTGAAGGAGGGGAGGATTATAAGACCCTTAATTTTTGGTGCAATGTATATAATTATAAGATGTACAAACAAGTTGAATTATGTATGAAACATAAGAAATATATATTTTTAAAGTTCTAAGTGTAATTGGAATTTTGAAGTGATTGGATATGGGTTTTAATGAGGAAATCTGCAGAAAAATGAAGTTGGATGAAGGCCAGATCGTTCCCAAGCAAGGAGAGATCGATCTCATAGCCTGAAGAATGCAGAATCAAGCATGTTGGAAGAGGCAGATCGATCTCTCACACAATGCAGATCGATCTCCTTAGCTCTCGGGTTAGAGCAGATCGATCTCCCCTAAATGCCAGATCGATCTTCTTAGCTCTCAGCCTGAGATAAATCATCCTGTTCCATTGAGCAGATCGATCTCATTTCATTGAAGCCAGATCGATCTCATGCATTCGACAGATTGATCTCATGCTTGAAAAATGTCAAGAAACTGAAGGATTTAAGAGGACTAGATCGATATCCACGGAAATGGGGTTGTTTTCGTGAATTGCAGATTTCAACAGCTCCCTTATATAGAAATGGCTTGATGAGATCGATCTCCACCTAATACAGATCGATCTCATCAAGCCATTTCTATATAAGGGAGCTGTTGAAATCTGCAATTCACGGAAAAAGACCCCATTTCCTCCATTTTCAATCTAAAACCTAACTTTCTCACTCCTAAATCCACCCATTTTCTTAAAGATTTAAGGGGAAGCTATTATATACAAAGTTGTTCATATCAAAGAGAAGAACAACATAGCTTGGACTCATCACCCCATTTGTTGGATTAAAGGAGCTAGGAGTATTTTCATTTAGAGCAAGAAGGAAATCCAAATATGTGAGTTTCTAATACACCAAGTTAAATATATGTTTGTTTAGTCGCTATTATGAGTTGATTGGGTGGTGTATTAATGATTGAAACTACCTAGGATGTGATTGTGATCTAGAAAATAGAATGAATCTAGTGTGAGAAAATGTAATTTGGATGAGTTGGTGATTTATGGGATTATACTAAGTTGTTATTGAAGTAATGGGAATGATTTGAGATGGTTAAATGAAGCCACATTTTAAGGATAGTCAATTTATGAAAATGAGTATATAAGGTGTTTGAAAAAGTGTCATAGTGAAGTAAATGATGAAATATGAACACTATGAGCTTAATATCGATTTAATATTGATTTAGTATGAATCAATAAGCCTAAAAGAATCAATAGACTCGAGATATGAGTAGAACAATAAAATTAGGCCTTATAAGTGTTAATGGAGGCTATAGGTTGAATCGACTATAGCAAACACAATAGTTGTATTGTATTGGACTAAATTGGTGCGATATATGATTTTGTGCATTTCCGGAGATTTCGTTGGAGACGAATCGAGCCGCACAAGTAAGCAGCTCTAAGGAAGTGGAATCACGCGACGCGATTCCAGGTAAAGGAATTTTGTAAGTATATAGAGGTAGTTGCTCATATTTTGTGGGTATATAGGGCTTTGGAAACATGCATGAGTATCTGGAAAAGTATTTGATGGTGTATGGAAATAACTACAAGTGTATATGTGTGTGGTTTGATTTGAGTGATTCTTATAAAAAGGGATTAATAAGGCTAATAATTGCATAAATCATGTGTTTGAATGTTTTCACATAACACAATGCTTTGTTTTGAGCATATTAACGGATAGGCTAGCTAATGTTTGAATGATTTTGTGAAATAGCACATGTGAGGTGCTAAACTCGGTTTTAAGATTGTTTTGGTTGAATGTGAGCCGCCTAACGTGTTTACATTAGTTAAATTGTGATAGAGCATCGCTTGCACTGGATTTCAGTATTTTCACATGTATGAAACGTGTCGGAGCTTAGCTCGTGCCTTGATTTGATTGTGAAGATGTTTTATAAATCGTACTGGAGATTTGCTCATACGTGGATTTCGAGTGGTTTTCTTACTCATATAACCATACTGGAGCTATGCTTGTATGTGGTTTTCTCATGACTTTACGCATAAATGTCATACTAGAGCGTTACTCGTATGAGGAGATTTATCTATGTTACATGTGTCATGATAGAGCTTAGATTGCACAGGTTTTCACATTATGGAATGTATGGGTTGTGGAGATAATAAGACCCTCAAGCACAACATCCTCAAGCCCAAAAGGGGTGGGGAGGTTCTATTCGGTGGGGAGGCTCTCTTACATGGATACGGAAAGCTCTATGTGCTCTTGAGACTATAGAGGTTATATATGGTATGGGGTAGATAAGACCTACAACTGGCACTCCCAACCATGATATGGGTCCGCGGAGTACGTTATACCGTGTACATCACATGGAGTACGTTGTACCGCGTGGTTGAGATGCTGATGAGAAAGTCTGGCAGAGAACTAACCCACATTCGTTCCAACATGATGCCCTGCACACCGAGATCCATGTGGTCTGGAATGATTTATGACATAGTTTGCCAACATAATCCTTGAGATATAGTGACCTGTCTCACTTGATATTACATAGTATCACATGGTTTTTATACATGAGTGTGATTGTGATTGTCCAGGGTAGACCCGAGGGAGGGGTCGAGCCTTGTAAGATTTTGATTGAGAAACGATAATGATATTTGTGATAGAGAAATGATTGTGATGGGATTTTAACGTGGTTTGAGAAAGAGATGAATTTAAAAAGGATGTTTCTTAAATGAATTTTCCTTTTGTGATGAGTTTTAATGAGACTGAGTATGAGATGGTTACATGCTGATATTTTCTGTTTTATGCCTATTTATATGATTTTCAATACATGATATGTCACGACCTCAATCCATGACTTACCTAAAACCACTACAAATTTTTTTATTTTTATTATACTTACCTTTCTCTCCTCAACAGTTGGGCTGTGATTCGATATTAGTCACCCACTCACATTCATTCACAATACACATAGAATTTAGTATTCTTTTCGATAACAAAAACTGTTATACAATATTTATACATATACATCCCGACCGTACAATTGTTTACATAACTGTGCTTATACATTATTCAGTACAAAATGTTCGGGTGTGTATACCTCTCGTAAGATGGATAGGTAGCGGATACAATGAATGCTATACCTCACCCGACTCAATCTACAATGGATGATCTGTAGAGAGTGGAAAATAAAGGGGGATGAGCAAACAACGCGCTCAGTAAGGAAATCAGGCAAGCAAGTAGACAATTGCACTATCTACTGAAAATAAGGCTTTGCCTTTCCTTCTCTCATCTCAAGGCTTGTATCAAAATGATATAATAATATTACAAAATAAATTTCATGTACTTAAAATCATACTGAGTTATCAAATAAAGACATTCATGCAAAATAGTGCATCTTTATAAAATTCGAAATGCCTTTATCTCAATCATGCCATTTACATATAAATCACAGTAAATATGGCAGTTCACAACACACACAATCATCTGTTTCTGACCTATCTCTCTCAAGTCTAACCATATCATGAAAACAAGTGATATATCATGCGAGACTCAGTGGCTAAATGCAATACTCTCCTAGACTATGGCCATATCCTATAATGATGAAATCCCAGGCAACACAGATCTCAGTGTGCGGGTTATCACTGCTGTAACGGGAAGGACGTCAGTCTATCACAACCGCTACCTATAAACTCCTTAACTCCACAACTCCACACAACACACGGTACAGTGTACTCCATGCCACTTGTACGGTACAACGTACACCCGTGGACCCTCTCCTCATGGTCGGAATGCCTACCATAGGTCTTAGTCCTCACACCATGGAAATACATCATAGTCGAGGTGCTTGCCATAAGTCTTAGCCCTCATACTATGGAAATAATGTCACGTCTCTAAATCCACGTGCAAACATCTCAACAGTGTGACACTCAGTCTACACGGAGGAAATCGTCATGATTTTTCTTTCTAACATGTCTTATATATCACATAAAAACTACAGTGTGCGTCTTGAGTGTGACTCAGAATCAACACTTCGTCTCTTAAACACTGTGTATGGATTTCAAAATATTAAACACTAGTGCAAGTAACCTCTAGCACTAGGTTAATGCATAATTCTCTTTTCAAATCAAGTAAGAGTTATCACTCAAGTACTATGTCATGTATAAATCATGAAAACTGAGTATGAGCAATGCTCCCAGTACTCTATCATGTAAAACTGAGTATGACCAAAGCTCCTGATACTCTATATGCATCAATCACAAACTGAGTACGAGCAATGCTCCCAGTACTCTAACATGCATAAAATAGCATTATAATATAATACGAGTATATCATCCAGTACTATGTGATGCATATCTCAAAATATAGTGCGAGTAGTCTCTAGCACTTATGGTTTTCACAAAAAACCAAATAGATGGCTATTTAAATCACATTTCACATAAGGAAATCAAATAGGCACTCAAATGTACTGTTTTCGCATAATTAGGAAAACATTAGCCATTCTATCATGCAATTCATGCATTTTGGGTCACAACATGCTTCTTAGGTATTTTCACCCTATTTTTGGATAAACTACACTTATTCTCATTTATCTCTATCACAACAACATGTCTCTTTAAGGGAATTCATATAAAATATAATATCAAAATTTTATTCGAAATACGTGTAGCCATATCTAGCTACTCACGCAATTCCCTTACCTCGGATCACGTCAATTGACCTCTCTTCCTCGGTGCAACTCACTCTCGTAGTCAGAGCAACTTCTACGATGATTTCTGAAGCTGTTATAATTATTGGCGTTAGTACATCTCTATACACTCATTTCATTTCCCAAATCTCAATGCAATACGTAGTTTTCATCACTTTCTCCAAATATGGTATAAAACCACTTTTTCACATATCTATATCCATTTTTCCTTATTTCCAATTTATGCATTTCATAAGATTATCTCATAATCTTCCATACATGCATATTCCATCATTAAATCCATGTTAACACCATTTCCTTATCATCTGCTCATTTTCTCACCAATATCTAGGTCGTAGTGATTTTTCATTCTCCTTTCATTTCCAACAAATCATATATATACCAATAATCTCATTAACACATCTAGTCTAACATATATCAACTTGGTGCATTAAATCTTACCTAGCTGAAATTTCATTCCTTTTTCACCAAAATGGTAAAATCCTCCTTGCTCCTTGAACTATGTTACTCTCTTCTTGCTAAGAACAATTCTGCTCAACTGTATCTCACTCAAAACTGATCATAAACTGAAGTTTTTTGGTGTTTCTTGGCTAGGTTACACTTTGGTTATTGAATGAAATAGTAACTCTCGAGAAAATCAAGTGCAGAAACCCAATATTTATAGAATTATCTTGATGAGATCGATCTGCTACCCTAGGAGATCGATCTGCTCAACATTTTTCCTCTTGAAATCGACCTTTTAGACCACATGAGATCGATCTACTCTTTCATGAGATCGATCTGCTCTTATATGAGATCGATCTGTTACAAGTCAGTAGCTTAAGAAAACTGATCTGGCCCTTTTGAGATCGATCCCTTCAACACATAATGTTTAGCAGATCGATCTTGCCCCATTGGAGATCAATCTGACCTGTTCCATTGTCAGACCCGGATTTATGTAGCTTGTTCCTTATGATTCCTATGTGTATGAACACTTTATTACATAGTTGAATCATAAGAAGAGTATTTACTAACATGCAATCGACAATTTGAGAAATTTAAAAATGCATGTAAGCTACATAACAGCGATATAAGGGTTAAGTTAATTCCCGAATGAGTGTAGGGGTAAAACGGTCAAATGACTGACATCGGTATAATTTCGATAAGGGAATTTCATTAAAAATATGAAATTAAGGAATCTTGATCAAAATCGAGGAAAATATTTAATTTCGAGCCCAATTGATCAAGATATGAATTTATTAGAATTTATCAGAATTTTTACCTCGAAAAATGAGCTCAAAAATAGTGGAAAAATATACCGAAAAGGTAAAATCGGACTGATAAATTCATTTACGGATTAAATGAATTTAATATGATTTTTTAAGATATTTTTGGGATATTTATGGGATTTTTATTATTATTTTATAGTAAAATAATAATAAAAATAAATTTAAAAAAAAAAAGGAAATCTGAAAGTTGAATCGGGGAGAGAGAAGAGAGAAATCGCGTGAAGCCGACCCGAGGGAGAAGACCACCGGACGGCGAGCACCGGCCACCCCACGGGCAGGCAAGCGGTCGGAAAAGGAAGCCCGACACCGTGCGCACCCATCGGCACCGGTCACGCCATCCACCGACGTCGGACGCCGGCGAATCGAAGAGGTGAAGCCGCGGAGGAAAAGAAGGAATCCGGAGGCCACCGGCGGTGATTGGTCCCGATCGAGCCCAGCCGAGTGTTGCCCAGGCTTAGGCGCACCGAACTGCGGTGGTGATGCGTCGGGAACCGACCGGAATACGCCGGCACGGCCAAAGGATGCCTGAACCGATCGGCGGTTCAGTGGAGAAGGTTCTGTGCTGAACCGGACCGGACCGGTTCAGCCAAGGAGAAAAGAGGAAAAAGAGGAAAAAGAAAGAAAAAGGAAAAGGAAAATTTTCGAGATTTCACCGGACTACGGGTAAGTCGATACGAGGTCAAAAGTGACCGATTTGATTTCCGATGAATTTATTTAAATTATATTTAATCGGAAATTGACCTGGAGTTAAATATAATAAATTGTGCAGTTCGACGATAAATTCCGAACGGAAGCTCGATCGAACTTCGATTTGCGTACCATCGCATATTCTCGGGTAAGTAAAGTTCATTTACGATAAATTATGTGATTTATGCGTATTTAAGATTTAATTTACGCATTTCGGATTAAATTCCGTATTTAGTGAATTATATTCGAAATTTTGAATTAACTGTCGTAAATGATATACGGGCTATCCAAAGAGCTTGGAATAAAGCCCAATGGGTATTGATAGGCCTAATGAGTCAATAGACCCTGATGAAGGGAAATAATAAGTGGAAAATGGGCTTAATACGGATTAAGGCCCATTAAGGATTTTTAAGGCCCATTAAGGGAAATTAAACTGTATTAATGTGTAATACAGTAGGAAAATTATAATTAACCTGAGGAATGGTTATTTACAGCTCCGGAGTTTACATCGAGAGCTGATCGGACTGCGGGATTTAGCAGCACCGAGGAAGTGAGGTCACTTGACGTGATCCGAGGTAAGGGACTTTTGCGAGTAGTTAGAGATACCTGCACGTATTTTCAACTGCTTCTGCATTCACTTAAAAACTCTGAGGGTCAGAGAAAGTGAATAATAATTATTGCGACCCGATAGTGACAAATTACGATTTTGCCCCTAGTTAGTCAAAAAGTCAACTTTTGCGAGAAGTTGCAAAAAGCATGGAAAATGCTATTGTGAGTGTTTAATTGTTATTAGCATGAAAATAAATAGATGGGCTAATGATTTTAAGGTTGATATGACTTAAGCACACTTTGAGTGCTGATTTTGATGTTTTATAAACAATCCCTTTTTAAATAGCCATCTATCATATTATGTGAGAATGAATCGTGCTAGAGCACAGCTCGCACTGGGATTCATATGTTTTCCACATAATATTAGTGCTGGATTTTGATACGCACTAGATTTTCATGACATGCATGATAGAGTACTGGAGTTTTACTCGTACTCAGCTTTGAATGATATATGCATGACAGAGTGCTAGAGCGTGGCTCGTACTCGATTCTTCATGGTTTATACATGACATAGTACTGGGAGCTATTGCTCGTACTTGATTTTGATATTGTGCATAGCATAGTACTGGGAGCTATTGCTCGTACTTGATTTAATACATAAACTATGCATTGACCTAGTTGCTTGAGAGTGCTCGCACTAGAGTTGAGTTTTATGATGTGAAACAGTGTTTGAGCGGAGTAACGACTGTGAGTCGCACTCAAAACGCACACTGTATGTGATATGTAATACATGTTGAAACCCATGCCTGAGACCTTGCGTGACTGTGTGTCATAGCTAGAGAGGATATCCGCATGAGGTTGGTATAGACGTGGTATGATATTTCCACAGGCGCGAGGGCTAAGACCTTTGTTAGGCACCCTGACTGTGATGTTGATAAGTTCCACGGGAGTGAGAGCTAAGTCCTATGGTAGGCACTCTGGCCGTGAGAACGGGTCCACGGGTGTACTTTGTACCGTGTCTGAGTGGCACGAGGTGTACGCTGTACCGTGTGTTGTTATGGAGTTGAGGAGGATATAGCTGGCGGTTGTGATGGACTGACCCCCCTCCCGTTACAGCGGTGATGCCCCGCACACCTAGTACTGTGTTGCTTGGGATCACATCGGATATGATCATAATCCAGGATACTATTTACATGTACCACAGAGTCTTACATGATATATCACATTGATTGATTTACTGATTTAAACTACGGACAGACCTGAGGGATGGGTCGGACTCCGATTTGTGTTGTGAATCATTTGATGCCATATTTATATGTGATTTAAATATACATGGCATGATTTACATAAAGGCATGATTTATATATAAATGCATTGTGTTGCACTACATGCCTACTTTTGAGAAATAAAGCATGATTTCTGTACATGGGATTTATTCTGTACAAGTACATATATAATATATTTCAAGACATGCTTTTAAAGTGAGTAAGGAAATAAATGTTTTCAAGGCATAGCACTATTTTGAGTAGATAGTGTGGATATCTACTTGCTTGCCTGATTTCCTTACTGAGCGTGTTATGCTCACCCCCTTTTCTTTACATCTCTCTACAGAGCGTCAGTAGAGCGAGAGTTATCGCGGGAGAGTGTCCCAGAGTCCACTACTAGTTCCTATCAATTCGTCAGGTATACTTATTATGTACAGTTGTGTATCTAAACATAGAAACAGCACAGTGATGTATACGTTATATATTATGGGGAATGTAATCGTATTAGATTTTATAAAATCTTACATGTATAATAAAAGCAACTACAGTCAGAATTAATATATTGACATGTATGTATGAGAATGGATATTTTGGTAAGTGAAGACTCTGACATCGAATCACAGCCCAACCAGTGAAGAGAGGAAAGGTAAGCTAAAATGCGAAAAATTTATGGTGATTTTTGGTTAAAGTCAAGGATTGAAACTGGGGTCCTGACATCCATAGCTCAAATAAAAGCATTTTTGACTCTTCCAGATCGATCTCTCATTCATATTTTCCAAATTTTACTGCAGTTTTCTGCAGTATCTTATCTCAAACACTCTTAATTCTGCTGCTATGGTCATTTTCTCATCCAACCACATTTAAAGCTTGAAACTGACATCCATTCATACTTTATATACATTGAAACTTGTGTGCTTTCCTTATATAACCAAAAGTATACAATACAGCACCAAATGGAAGTATAAAGATTCATGTACTCATGTACAATTCCATCCATTTTACCATACTACCCAAAATTCTATATATTCTCATTCCTCACATACATAAGTCCATTTCTTCTTATTCATAAATAATGAAACTTGTATGTACTCATTCCATACACATTTACAAACTTCAAATATCCATTCCTCATAATTTACATTAAATGTGACTTGCTCATACATCACAAGTCATAAAGGTTACATTTAAAATTTTGGGTCTTACAATCCTCCCTTCCTTAAAAGAATTTGGTCCTCCAAATTAGAACCAAGTTAGTCTTTAAACAATTAGGGATATTTCTCTTGCATTAGACTCTCGAGCTCCGAAGTAGCTTCCTTTGAAGTGTGGTATTGCCAGAGAATCTTTATTAACCTGATAGTCTTATTCCTCAAGAATTTCACTTTTCTATCCAATATCCGGATCAGTTTCTCTACATATGTCAAATCATCTGTGAGCTCTAATGGCTCATATCGAATCACATGATTTGAATGTGGATGATACTTCCTCAGCATCGAAATGTGGAAGACATTATGCACTCCCGATAAATCAGGTGGCAAAGCCAATCTATATGCCTTATCTCCCACTCTATCCAGTATCTCAAAGGGTCCAATAAAGCGAGGATTCAATTTACCTCTCTTCCCAAATCTCGCTTTACCCTTAGAAGGAGAAACCTTCAGAAATACGGACTCACCAACTGTAAACTCAAATGGCCTACGTCGCCTGTCAACATAGCTCTTTTGTCTACTCTAAACTGTCCTTAATCTCTCAACAATCAACCAGACATCTTCAGGGGCTTGTGTAACTAAATCAGGAGCAAAAATCTTTCTGTCACCCACTTTTTGCCATCCGATAGGGGAACGACATCTACGGCCATATAAAGCCTCATACGGTGCCATCCTGATACTCGCATGATAACTGTTGTTGTAGGCGAACTCGGCTAGTGGAAAATGATCATCTCAGGAGCCTCTAAAATCCAACACAGATGCTCTCGACATATCCTCTAGGGTCTCTATTGTCCTCTCTGACTAACCAATTATCAGAGGATGATAAGCGATGCTCAAACTCAACCGGGTTCCCATGGCTTCCTGAAAATGTTCCCAAAGGTGGGAAGTGAAGCGGGAATCCCTATCTGAGACAATGCTCACTGGAATACCATGTAACCTCACTACCTCGTGTACATACAGTTCTGCTAATGCACTCAGAGTATCGGTAGCTCTCATAGCTAGAAAGTGGGCTGACTTCGTCAGTCTATCAACTATCACCCATATAGCATCGTGATTCCTCTGGGTTCTCGGTAAACCCATCACAAAATCCATGGTGATATGCTCCCATTTCCATGTTGGTATAGGTAGAGGCTGTAATAACCTTGCAGGTTTCTGATGCTCTACCTTCACTTGCTGACATACAAGACATTTTGCCACAAAATTCGCAACATCCTTCTTCAGACCTGACCACCATTACACCTTTTGGAGATTCTAGTACATCTTGTTACTTTCCAGATGTAGCATGTACCTCGACGGAGCTTCCATCAATATCAGTCTTCTGAGAACTGGGTCCTCGGGAACACACAATCTGCCTCTAAACCTCAGAAGTCCATCTGAACTTATCTCAAAGTCAGTCACTGTGCCCTTCTGTACTTTACCTCTCATGTCAATGCAAAATGGATCAGTCTGATGAGCCTCTCTGATCCTCTCAAATAGATCCAGCTCCAAGTGTAGACTAGCAATCACATAGTCTATATCCATGTCAGAAGGCACAACTCCCAAACTGGGGCTAGCAAATTGCTCTAGCAACTCATGTTCCCTGACTATCATGTACGATACCATCCCAATGCTCTTTCTACTCAAAGCATTATCTACAACATTAGCCTTACCCAAATGATAAAGTATCTCACAATCATAGTCCTTCAGAAGCTTTGGCCATCTTCTTTGTCTCATGTTCAATTCTTTCTGTGAGAATAGATACTTGAGGCTCTTATGGTCGATAAATATCTGGAATTTCTCTCCATACAAGTAGTGGCGTCATACCTTCAACGTAAACACTATTGCTGTTAACTCCAAATCATGGGTCGGATAGTTCTTCTCATGGTCCTTCAGCTGTCTAGATCCATAAGCAACTACCCTCCAGTCCTGCATCAATACACAACCTAGTCCCTGATGCGAAGCATCGGTATACATTGAAAATCCTCCTAAGCTGGTAGGGATAGTGAGAATCAGCGCAGTAGTCAATCGACTCTTCAACTCCTGAAAACTCTTCTCACAATCTTCATCCCATACAAATGCTACACCCTTCCTAGTGAGACGTGTCAACGGAGCAGCTAATTTTGAAAATCCTTGTATGAATCTTCGATAATATCCTGCTTAACCCAAGAAACTCCTGATCTGACAGTCTTTCGTTGTTCCACTGAACTAAAGCCTTAATCTTGGATTGATCCACTGATACACCATCCTTCGACACTACATGTCCCAAAAACGAGATCTGTGACAATCAAAAATCACACTTGTTGAGTTTAGCATATAGTTCTACTCTCGTAATGTCTGCAATACAATCCTGAGGTACCTCTCATGCTCCTCCTTTGATCTTGAGTATACCAATATGTCATCGATGAAGACGATAACAAACTGATCCAAATATAGCTTGAACACATCATTCATCAAAGCCATGAAAGCTGCGGGAGCATTTGTCAATCCGAATGGCATAACCAAGAACTCATAATAGCCATATCGGGTCCTAAATGCTGTCTTGGGCACATCTCCACTCCTTACTCTCAGCTGATGATACCCAGACCTCAAATCAATCTTAGAAAAGACCTGGGCTCCCTAGAGCTGATCCAACAAATCATCAATCTGTGGAAGGGGATATCTATTCTTAATGGTTGCCCTATTCAACAATCTGTAATCTATACACAATTGGAAGCTCCCATCCTTCTTCCTTACAAACAAAACCGGTGCTCCCCAAGGTAAAACACTCGGTCGGATAAAATCCTTGTCCAACAGCTCCTGTAACTATTTCTTGAGCTCCTCTAGCTCAACTAATGCCATGCGATACGGTGGTCTCGAAATAGGCTCAGTACCAGGCACCAAATCTATACAGAATTCCATCTCTCTGTCTGGTGGCAACCCTAGCAATTCATCCGAAAAGACATCTGAGAATTCACTAACCACAAGAATGTCTGCCAACTCTGGATGCACCTTATCCATATCAACCACGTATGCAATGAAACCTTCAACATATTCATTTCTCAGTCAGCATAGTACATTATTAATCACAAATCATAACTACTACTTTTATTTCTTTGCATCAAACTTTACAACATATTTTTTAGGGTTAGGGAACATAACTGTCTTAGCATAACAATCCAAAATAACATGGTTTGCAGATAACTAATTCATACCTAGTATTAGATTAAAGTCATTCGTACTTAACAATATCAGATTGGTTGTCATATCCTTTTCCCTTACTCTTAACTTATAATCATTTAACACATACTCCACTAGCTGACTATTATCCATAGGCATACTAATCAACATCATCTTATTTAAAGGAGTACGCTTTACATGCTTTGCTAACTTACATGCAAATGAAAGCGATACAAATGAATGCGTGGCACCAGGATCAATTAACACATGTTCTTCTAAATCATAAATTAGGATGTTACCACTCATGACATCCGATGAAGCATCAGTTGTCCCTTGGTCTAAGGCATGTACTCGCCCTCGTCCCATAACCTGCTTCCCCTTCTCCTCGACCATCGTTCTCCTCCTTTGAGCAGACGTATCAGCTGGAGCTCTCTCTGGCTCCATGCCCTTTTATGGGGCAGTCTTAACCATCTTTGGGTAAACTCTAGCAATATGCCCTTGTTTCCCACATCGAAAACACATAATAAGACTCATCGGACACGGTCTACCACCATGGTATCTACCACATCTACTGCACTAATTAGTAGTAGGCCTCGGTCCTCCAATCATATTTCCCTTTGTCGGAGTTATAGCCGGGTATGTAGGAAATCTCACAATCTTTTCCTGTACTTCATTGATCTTTATCTCTTATCGAAGAGTCTCCTACCTCCTCGATATTCGAAACCTCGAGCACGGTCACTCACCAGCCTCTTTCTATCTCTGTCTCTACCTTTTTCTACTAATCTAAACTTTAAGACATTCCTCTCATAATCTTGTTCACAGAGTTATGCCTTGCGCACAACCTCATCATAGGTAGAAATGTCGAATGGAACCAGTTTAGACCGTAACACCGGTCTCAGTCCATCTATAAATCTGTGGACCTTCCTAGTCTCGATGTACATGGTATCGAGGTCATACCTTCCCAGGGCTAAAAATCTCGTCTCGTACTCATCTACTGAAAGACTCCCCTTGCTCAACCCCAAGAATTCAGCTTGCAGCCTCCGCTGTGCCGTATCTGGAACAAACTGCCTCCTGAAGCCATCCAAAAATTTCTCCCAACTAATGTCAGCATGTCGGGCTCCCAATATGGGCTTAGTGGACTTCCACCAATGCTCTACCGCTCCCTTCTGTCGGAATGCAACAAATGAGACCCTCTCTGAAGTCGTACACTCAAGAATCCGTACAATTTCTCCATCTCTCCAATCCACTCCTCAGTGACAACTGGGTCCTTGACCCCACGAAAATATGGTGGTCTAAGCTTTTGGAACTGTCGCAATCTATCCAAATCACACCTGTATCCCAATCCACTACTATCCTGAACTGGTGGTGGTGTAGGATCATATGTAGCCTATGGCATCTCAAGTGCAAGCTGTACAGGTGGGTCAGGTGCAACTGCCTCTCCTGTCACAGTCTCTGCTTCCTGTCCTTGTCCCTGTCTACTTGGCCTAATCTGTGTCAGCAACTCCACTATCATCTCTAGGCTACGCTTAATCCTCGTGAAACGTGCCTCAATAGTCTCTGGTCCCTCTGTCTGACCAGTAGTCTCATCTCGGGTCTCTGACCTACCTCTACGGCCTCGAGCCCTACCTCTAGCCCCTCTACCTCGGTTGGTATTAGCCATATAGACTTAATTCCTGCATTCACAACCTTATATTAGTCTGACTCCCATCTCGTATACATAATTGTAACTGAACAAGAACAGTAATTTGGGGATGTAGACGTTCCTAATTACTAATAACGACTCACATCAAACCAACTATGCTCTGATACCATTCTGTCACAACCTCAATCCGTGACTTACCTAAAACCACTACAAATTTTTCACTTTTTATTTTACTTACCTTTCTCTCCTCAGTAATTGGGCTGTGATTCGATATTAGTCACCCACTCACATTCATTCACAAAACACATAGAATTTAGTATTCTTTTCGAAAACATAAACTGTTATACAATATTTGTACATATACATCCTGACCGTACAATTGTTTACATAACTGTGTTTATATATTGTTCAATATAAAATGTTCGAGTCTATATACCTCTCATAAGATGGATAGGCAATGGATATAATGAATGCTATACCTCACCCAGACTCAATCTACTATGGATGATCTGTAGAGAGTGGAAAATAAAGGAGGATGAGCAAACAACGTGCTCAGTAAGGAAATTAGGCAAGCAAATATACAACTACACTATCTACTGAAAATAAGGCTTTGCCTTTCCTTCTCTCATCTCAAAGCATGTATCAAAATGATATAATAATAGTACAAAATAAATTCCATGCACTTAAAATCATGCTGCGTTATCAAATATAGGCATTCATGCAAAACAGTGCATCTTTATAAAATTCGAAATGCCTTTATATCAATCATGCCATTTACATATAAATCATAGTAAATATGGCAGTTTACAACACACACAATCATCAATTTTCGACCCATGTCTCTCAGGTCTAGCTATATCATGAAAACAATTGATATATCTTGTGAGACTCAGTGGCTAAATGCAATACTCTCCTAGACTATGGCTATATCCTATAATAGTGAAATCCCAAGCAACACAAATCTCGATATGCGAGTTATCACTGATGTAACGAGAGGGGGTTCAGTCCATCACAACCGCCAGCTATAAACTCCTCAACTCTATAACTCCACACAACACATGGTACAGTGTACTCCATGCCACTCACACGGTACAACGTACACCTGTGGACCCTCTCCTCATGGTCGGGATGCCTGCCATAGGTCTTAGTCCTCACACCATGGAAATACATCATAGTCGGGGTGCTTGCCATAAGTCTTAGCCCTCATGCTATGAAAATAATGCCACGTCTCTAAATCCATGTGCAAACATCTCAACAGAGTGACAGTCAGTCTACACGGAGGAAATCGTCACGGTTTTTCTTTCTAACATGTCTTATATATCACATAAAAACTACAGTGCACGTCTTGAGTGTGACTCACAATCAACACTCCGCCTCTTAAACACTGTGTATGCATTTCAAAATATCAAACACTAGTGCGAGTAACCTCTAGAACTAGGTTAATGCATAATTCTCTTTTCAAATCAAGTACGAGTTATCACTCAAGTACTATGTCATGTATAAATCATGAAAATTGAGTACGAACAATGCTCCCAGTACTCTATCGTGTAAAACTGAGTCTGAGCAAAACTCCTAATACTCTAGATGCATCAATCACAAACTGAGTACGAGTAATGCTCCCAGTATTCTAACATGCATAAAATAGCATTAAAATATAGTACGAATATATCCTCCAGTACTATGTGATACATATCTCAAAATATAGTGCGAGTAGTCTCTAGCACTTATGGTTTTCACACAAAACCAAATAGATGGCTATTTAAATCGTATTTCACACAAGGAAATCAAATAAGCACTCAAATGTGCTGTTTTCACAAAATTAGGAAAACATTAGCCATTCTATCATGCAACTCATGCATTTTGGGTCACAACATGCTTCTTAGGTATTTTAACCTTATTTTTGGATAAACTACACTTATTCTCATTTATCTCTATCACAACAACATGTCTCTTTAAGGGAATTCATATAGAATATAATATCAAAATTTTATTCGAAATACGTGTAGCCATCTCCAGCTACTCACGCAATTCCCTTACCTTGGATCACGTCAAACAACCTCTCTTCCTCAGTGTAACTCACTCTCACAGTCTGAGCAATGGTACGATCTAAACGTATTGTTCGCAAGTGCATAGGTCGTATAAGTAATAATGAGATTTGAGTCCCGAGTTATCGTCCCACAGAGAAGTTGATTAGCCTAATTAACTACCCGTTAATCTTACCCTATGTATATCCTAGCAAATTATGAAGTTTTAATTATGGGTGATCTACTAAGCTAATTAAAATTACTGAAAAATAATAGAATAATAAAAACTATAAACTAAATAAAATCGAGCTAAGATTACTTACAGTGCTCCAAGCAATTAAAAACAAGTACCTACAAAAATAATTAAAACAGTTAAAAATTAATTAACGCAATTAAACTAAAACACAAATATGAAATTAACAAAACAAGATTAATTAAAGTAAAATTAAACAAACCTAAAATAAAAGTGTAAATGGAAACAGTGGATAGCCCACTGCTTTATCATGCAGCTCTGCACCATAAAAGACTCCAGCAATATTCACAAGCCGTCCAGCGTCTTCTTCACCAGCAACTAACAGTAAATAATGTAGAACATAAAAAGAAAGCACACGCAGGAGTTAGCCTTTGTAAGTTAAAGCAGTAAATAAATAACATGAAATGTAAATTAACTAGAATCTAGAATTTAGAGAAAAGAAAGATAATGAATAGTATGTGATTCATAAAACAGGGGAGAATAGAGGGCACTGGAAGGCAAAAAAAAAATAAGCTTCATTCGTGCTTCCCAGTAGCTTGCAAAACCATCCTAATGCTTTGCCTCAGTAATGAACAATAGCCGCTACCCTTGTCACGACCCTCAACTTACCAAAATACGTACAAATTTTTTGCATTTTCATGCATCAATTATTAATCATCCTTCCTCGATCGTGAACAACCACACTCTCAACAGTTGGGCTGTGTGTCGACGTCTAACTCACTCCACCATACCAATTCAATTTGAATATTATTTATGAGTAAACACTTGTACAAATGTGTATATATATATATATATATATATATATATATATCAGAGTTGTTACATGTGTTTACATTGTTTTACATCCCCAATAGTTACATACAAAATGCTACTGTGCTATCGTAAGTTTAGATACAAAATTATAACAGTGTGTATACCTTACACGATGGGATGCAACGGATTACCAAAGAGGGAAACGCCTCCAGCCACGCTCAATCTATACTCAACACTCTGTAGAGAGGGGAAAATAAGGGGGTGAGCAAACCACACGCTCAGTAAAGCAATCATGCGAACAGATAGATACTGCACTATCTACGTGATTATGATGCCATGCTCAAAAGCATTTAGTTCAACATTTTATCTCAAAGCATGAGTGTATGATTGTGTTAATGGTATATAAAGCATTCATGCTATTAAAATCTAGTGCACAGTTCAATTCAAGCATGGTATAAATCATCATGCATAATTCACAATTAAAGTATGGCATTACCCATCATGTCGTTTTCTCAAATAAGCATGGCATTAACCATCATGCATTTTTCACAATAAAGCATGGCATTACCCATCATTCATTTTCATAATAAAGCATGGCATTAAACATCATACATCCGTGCACTTTAAAAACCATTAACATCGACATCTTAAAACAAGTCCACACTAATCAGGTCTTAGCCCCTCCCTCGGACTGTCCTAACCCACAAATCATTTCAAACATGAATTTATTCTCAAAACAACAGACATGTGAGATAGGCAATTCAATAATAGGTATTACCCTTAAGGTCTATGGCCATAACCTGTGATACCGACTACATGGATCAGGTGTGCGGGATATCACCACTATCTACTTCCACACGGGGGGTGGGTCAAATCCTACCCGTCGGTCCATAGCAAATCTCGTCCGAAGATAGCACATCATAATCTCAACACGGTACAACGTACTCCATGCTACATGCACAATACAACGTACTCCATTGACCCAATCAACACATCATATCACGCCACATCTCAAAACGCACGTGTAAGCCTATTTAATCGATACGACCTCTTATCTACCCAAAGCTCATAACACGGCTAATCACTTATGTCGAAATAATGCACATACGAGCCTATTTAATCGATGTGACACCCAGTCTACTCAAAGTTCCAAGCACGACAACAAGCAAGGTGGACATCTAGTGCGAGCCAAGCTTTAAGCACCATGCCAAAAATAGTATGAAATTCATGTGAAAACTAGTACGAGCTAAGCTCTAGCACTCATATGTATAAAACACGTCAAATCTCGTGTGAGTCATACTCTACCACGCTTTCATACTCATGAAAACAATGTATGTGGCTCATTTCTTTGCAAAGTGTGGTTAACAAACCAAAACAACTCATTTCTTCTGCAAATCATTTCAAATGCTAGCCAACCTACCAATCACTTGCTAAAAAGCAATAAAACATGATTTTCAAAGCAATATGCTTTTGTTTTCGTCAACATTTCTCAAACACCTAACTTTTACCCTTCAATCACCCAACATCATTTCCTAATGTCTCATGCATTCTAGCAAAGCATTTAATGCGCCCAAATTGCTTACAGATATCTCTAAGAGTCCATACAATTCTCTTACCTCAATTTACTTGGTGTGACTCTTTTCCTCTTAGCTTCTCACGCTCTTGGTTGAACTCGCTCCGGTGTATCCTCGGAAGCTGCAATTCAATCATCCAAACCACTTGAGTTAAAGTTGTTAACTCACATTTAACCTCATTAGTCAATATAACTCGTCTTTATATTTACCAATGCCTTAATCCACATTTTACCCCTTTTAGGTAAATCTCACAATTTATCCACTAACAACATCTTAAAATCATACCACAATACTATTATTAACTTCTACATATCCCATTTCTCATTAACCTCCAAACATTCCACTTTCTCACACTAGGTTCAATCCATTTTCTAGGTTACATTATTTTCTAACACAACCTAGGTGCTTCCAACCATCTATACTCATGCCAAACAACTCCAAAATCAATTAAATAGACAATGTACCATAGTTGGAGTGTTAGAATCTTACCAAATCGGACTTCTCTTCTTGCTCCAAAGGACAATGCCCTTAGCTCCTTCAATACCAACAATGGGATTTTGGGTTCCAACTATGTTGTTCTCTTCCTTAAGATGAACAACTTAGTGTCTAATGGCGTCCCCTCAAATCTTACTGGAAATGGTTGATTTTAGAGAGAGAAAGTTAGGTTTTTGGGTTAAAAATGGAAGGATGGTGTTTTCCCGAAATTTTTAGATTTTCAACACTCCTTTTATAGAAATATCTTAAGGAGATCGATCTGCACTAGGAGGAGATCGATATGGTCCCCTTAAATCCCTCTTTTTCACGACATTTTAAGCATGAGATCGATCTGCCGAAGCTAGAGATCGATCTGCTCCAAACAGAGAGCTAAGGAGATCGATCTGTAGGCTTGAGGATCAATCTTTTCAGTACAGAATGCTTAGGAGATCGATCTTGCCCCATTGGAGATCGATCTGCCCTATTCCTTTGCTCAAATACAAGCATTTTGGCTCACCCAGATCGATCTCTCATCCTATGAGATCGATCTGTCATTCATATTTCCAGATTTTCTGCAGTTTTTCTGCAGTAAACTTATACCAAAACATCCTTAATTTGGTGCCATAGTCATTTTCTCCTCCAATCATCTTTGAGGCTTGACAATGACATCCATACATACCTTATACCTATTGAAACTTGTGTGGAATCCTTGTATAACCAAAGGTATACGATATAAACCAAATGGAAGTGCACAACTTATGCAATTCTACTTCCATTTTACCACACTACTCATAATCCATTCCACTCACATTCTCCACATGTTTAAGTCCATTTCTTCACATTTATACATAATGTAACTTGTATGTACAATCACAACTCTTATTACAAAGTGTGTACATAATCTTATGGACTTACTTCACATATACTTCACTTATGAATTCATAGTATAACTCCATTTACATTTCTATGTACATATTACAATTATACATATACGGGGTCTCACATTCTCCCCCACTTAGAAACTTTGGTCCTTCAAATTAGAACCAATTTAATCTGTGAATAACTTAAGATACTTCTCCCGCATCATACTCTCCAATTCTCATGTGGCTTCTTCCAAAGTGTGATGTTGCCAAAGTACTTTTACCAAGGGAATTGTCTTTGTCCTCAACACTTTCTCTTTTCTGTCCAATACTTGAACCGACTTCTCAACGTATGTCATACCCTCGTTGAGCTCCAATGGCTCATATCTTATTACATGTGCTGGGTCCAGGTGATACTTCCTTAACATGGATACGTGGAAGACGTTATGTACACTTGCCAACTCTAGTAGCAATGCCAACCTATAAGCCTTGTCTCCCACTCTCTCCAAAATCTCGAAGGGTCCGATATATCTATGGCTCAGCTTGCCCTTCTTACCAAACCTCATAATACCCTTCGAATGAGAAACTTTTAAGAACACCAACTCACCCACATCAAACTCTAGTGGTCTCCGTCTCGTCAGCGTAACTCTTTTGCCTGCTCTGAGCTGTCTGTAACCTCTCACAAATCAACTGGACATCCTCAGAGGCTTATCTAACCAAGTCAAGAGCAATGATCTGTCTATCACCAACCTCTTCCCATCTAATAGGGGAACGAAATCTACGCCCATACAATGCCTCATATGGTGTCATCCCGATACTCGCATGAAAACTGTTATTATAAGCGAACTCTGTGAGTGGCAAATGGTCATCCTAGGAGCCTCCAAAATCCAATGCACACGCTCGCAACATATCCTCCAGGGCCTGTATAGTCCTCTCTCACTGACCATCTATCTGAGGATGAAAAGCGGTGCTAAAACTCAACTGGGTTCCCATCGCTTTCTAAAAATGTTCCTAAAAGTAGGAAGTTAAGCAGGCATCCCTATCAGAAACAATGCTCACTGGAATTCCATGTAGCCTCACTATCTCGCGCACATATAGGTTCGCTAACTGGCTCAGAGTATCGGTAGCTCTCATAGCTAGAAAATGGGCTGATTTTGTCAACCGATCCACAATCACCCATATGGCATCATGACCTCTCCGGGTCCTTGACAATCCAATCACAAAATCCATAGTGATGTGCTCCCACTTCCATGTCGGTATCGATAGAGGCTGCAATAACCCTGCAGGCTTCTGACTGACAAACGAGACACTTAGCAACATATTCAGCAATGTGCTTTTTCATCCCAGACCACCAATAAACCTTTCAAAGGTTTTGAAACATCTTAGTACCCCCTGGATGTATCATATACCTTGTTGAGTGAGCCTATGTCAAGATCAACCTTCTGATCTCTGTATCATAAGGAACACATATCCTACCTTTGAACCTCAACAATCCATCCAAACTCAACCCAAAGTCTGTGTCTGTACCCCTCTGTATCTGCCCGACAATATCACTGCACTGCTGATCAACTTGCTGAGCCTGTCAGATTTGATCTACCAGATCGGGTTCCAACTGCAGGCTAGCTATCACAAATCCACTATCAGCATCAGGCAGGGTCATATCCAAACTGAGGTTCGTGAACTATTCCAATAGCTCATGTTCCCTGATCATCATAAATGATACCATCTCGAGATGCTTCTTACTCCATTCATCAGCAACCACATTTGCTTTACTCGGGTGGTATAGGATTTTACAATCATAATCTTTTAACAGTTCGAGCCATCTCCTTTGTCTCATGTTTAACTCTTTCTATGAGAACAGGTATTTAAGGCTCTTGTAATCTGTGTAAATCTGAAATCTCTCACCATAGAGGTAGTGGCGCCATATCTTCAGCATAAACACTTTCGCTGCTAACTCCAAGTCATGGGTCCGGTAGTTCCTCTCATGATCCTTTAACTGTCTTGATCCATAGGCTACTACCTTCCCATCCTGCATCAATATGTAGCCCAGTCCTAGGTGTGAAGCATCTGCATACACCGAGAAACCTCTTGAGCTGGTAGGAATGGTGAGGATCGAAGCTGTGGTTAATCTCATTTTTAGCTCCTCAAAACTTTCCTCACACTTATCGTCCCACACAAACTCTACATTTTTCCTCGTGAGACATGTTAATGGAGCAGCTAATCTTGAGAATCCCTCCACAAACTGTCGGTAATACCCAGCTAAACCCAAGAAACTTCTGATCTCTGTCACTATCTGGGGTCTTTGCCACTGAACTATGGCCTCAATCTTAGATGGATCCATTGATACTCCATCCTTCGATACTATGTAACCCTAAAAGAGATCTGTTTCAACCAAAAGTCGCACTTACTGAGTTTAGCGTACAACTTCTTCTCTCGAAGGGTCTATAGCACTATCCTTAGATGCCTTTCATGCTCCTCTCTAGACTTTGAGTACACCAGTATATCATTAATAAACATGATTACAAATCGATTCAAATACTTATGGAATACCTCATTCATCAACGACATAAAAGCTGCAGGAGTATTCGTCAACCCGAATAGCATAACCATAAACTCATAATGTCCATACCAGGTGCGAAAAGCTGTCTTGGGTACATCTCCACCTCGTATCTTCAACTGATGGTATTCTAATCTCAGATCTATCTTGGAAAAGACCTGTGCTCCCTTAAGCTGATCCAACAAGTCATCGATGCGTGGAAGGGGATACTTATTCTTGATGGTGGCCTTATTCAACAACCGGTAATCTATACACAGTCGGAGGCTTCCATCCTTCTTCCTTACAAACAAAATTGATGCTCCCCAAGGTGAGACGGTCAACCTGATGAACCCCTTCTCCAGCAACTCTTGCAACTGTTTCCTTATTTCTTCCAACTCAACTTGAGCCATTCTGTAAAGCGGCTTGGATATCGACTCTGTACCAAGTGCCAACTCTATACCAAACTTTATCTCCCATCTGGAGGTAACTCTGGTAACTCATCCGGAAAGACATCTAAAAATTCCTTAACCACTGGAATGCCTCTCAATTCTGGAAGTGCCTTATCCGTTTCAATTACATAAGCGATGAACCCTTCACATTATTCTTTCCACCATTAGAAATCATAAATCATCACATCAACATATATAAATTGTAAATTGAATTCATCTCTACATTATCATGCACAAGATTGTACTCATCACACTTATAATAATATGTTCATTAATTTCATTTCACAAAATTTACTATAAGATTGTCTATCTTTGGAAACATCAAAGTTTTTGCATAACAATCCATAACAACATCATTTGCAGCCAGCTAATCCATCCCTAGGATCACATCAAAATCACTCATATTTAATAAAATTAAATCGGCTGTCATTTCTTTACCTCCTATCCTCATCTTACAATTTCTATACACATGCTCAGTCAACTGACTATCATTCATAGGGGTAGATATCAACAATATTTTATCTAGCAGTGTGGGTTCTACATGCTTCAACACTTTACATGCAAAGGATGGTGATACAAAAAAATGCGTGGCACCAGGATCAAACAGTACATAAGCTTCTAAATCAAAGATTTGGATGGTACCTTTTACCACATCCGATGATTGATCTGCAGTGTCCTGGTCCAGCGCATGCACTCGCCCTCTACTTGTTTTCCCTTTTCTTCAGTTGTAGCCCTCCTCTTTGGAGCAGTTGTACCAACTGGAGCTCTCCCTAGCTCCCTGCCCTTCTGTGGGGCTCTTTTTATCATCTCCGAGCAATCTCTGATTATGTGCCCTGGTTTCCCACATCTAAAACACACTATCTGAGGTCTATAGCATGGTCAAGTACTACGGTACCTACCACACTTGCTGCACTACTCTTAGTAGGCCATGACCCTCCAATCACAATTCCTTTAGCTGGAGCAATGGCCAGATACATGGAAGTATTAATTATCCTCTCCCGGATCTCATCAATTCTCGACCTCTTTCCAGAGAATCTCTTGCTTCCTGTATAACTGAAGCCTCTATCCATCACTGGTCTTTTCTTATTTCTGTCCCTCACTTTACCAACTTTCTCAAACTCTGAGGCAATTCTATCAACATCTTGTTCACATAATTGCGCCCTGCGCACTGCCTCCTCATAGGTCGGTATATCTAGGGGAACCAGTTTAGACCTGATAGTCGGTCTCAATCCATCCATAAACTTCTAGATCTTCTCGACCTCATTACTCATCGTGTTGGGATCATATCTGCCCAGGGAGATAAAAGCAGTCTCATACTCATCCACAGTCTTGCTCCCTTGGGTCAGTCCCAAAAATGTAATTTTCATCTTTCGATATCTGGAACATACTGTCTCTGAAAGGCCTCTAAAAATATATCTCAACTGATCTTAGTATGTCGGGCTCTCAAAATAGGCCTGGTGGACTTCCACCAATGTTCTGCTAATCCCTTCAGCATAAAAGCGGCAAACGCTACCATCTCGGTGGTAGTACACTCAAAGAACCCATACAACTTCTTGATTTCACTTATCCAATCCTCAATAGCTACTGGGTCCTTAACTCCGCTAAAAGACGGCGGTCCAAACTTTTAGAATTACTGCAGTCTATCCAAATCACAACTGTAACCCCAGCTTCTAGTAGCTTGTGGTGTAGCAATAGGTGTAGGCATATCTTGTGCAGGTGGGGTATCTGTCGTCTGAGGTCTCGGGGCTGGCCTTGCTCGTGCCTCAAGAGCTGCCGCCTGCTCGACATCATCCTATGTAGCGGGACTCTGTCTACCGCCAACTCCAAATAAAGATTGGGTGACCAACTCCATAATCATCTCAATGCTCTGCTCAATCCTCGCGAAGCAAGACTCAGTACTCTCGGGCCTCTCTTTTGGACCCTGTCGAGCGTGCTCAACATCAGCCTCCACCTCAACATCATCCTGAGCCTTGTGTGTTTTCGGCTCAACATGACCCCCAGGCCTACCTTTACGACATAGCGCCTGCGCTCTCATCCCTCTACCGTGACTGGTATTAGGCATATTTACTCAATTCCCTACATTCACAACCAATTACTTAGTCAACCCATCGACACACACACAATTGTATCTAAACAAGCACAGTAACATGATGATGTCATTTTCCAACTTATTAAGTATTTTAGACATGACACACGACAGACCAACTCAAGCTCTGATATCAATTTCTGTCATGACCCTCAACTTACCAAAATGCGTACAAATTTTATACATTTTTTTGTATCAATTAGTAATCATCCTTCCTCAATCGTGAACAACCACACTCTCAACAGTTGAGCTGTGTGTCGATGTCTAACTCACTCCACCATACTAACTCAATTTGAATACTATTTATGAGTAAGCACTTGTATAAATGTATATATATATCAGAGTTGTTACATGTGTTTACATTATTTTACATCCTCAATAGTTACATACAAAATGCTATTGTGCTATCGTAAGTTTAGATACAAAATTACAACAGTGTGTATACCTTACCAATGGGATGCAGCGGATTACCAAAGAGGGAAACGCCTCCAGTCACGCTCAATCTATACTCAACACTCTGTAGAGAGGGGGGAAATAAGGGGGTGAGCAAACCACACGCTCAGTAAGGCAATCATGCGAACAGGTAGATACTGCATTATCTACGTGATCGTGATGCCATGCTCAAAAGCATTTAGTTCAACATTTTATCTCGAAGCATGAGTGTATGATTGTGTTAATGGTATGTAAAGCATTCATGCTATTAAAATCCAGTGCACAGTTCAATTCAAGCATGGTATAAATCATCATGCATAATTCACAATTAAAGCATCGCATTACCCATCATGTCGTTTTCTCAAATAAGTATGGCATTAACCATCATGCATTTTTCACAATAAAGCATGACATTACCCATCATGCGTTTTCACAATAAAGTATGGCATTAAACATCATGCATCCGTTGTAAGACCCAAAAATTAATCGTAAATTTTTTATGAGGGATGAAAATGGTCACAAATTTAAACGAATGGGATTTGGACTAGAAATAAGGATTTAAAATGTGAAATAAATGAGTATTCGTGAAGGGAAGTCGGGTTAAATTAATCTCGAACACGTGCAAGGGTAAAACAGTCAAAAGATCAAATGTCGGTATAAATTTGATAAGAAAAATTCAATTAAAAATAAGGATTTAGGATATCTTGATCGATAATGAGGAAATTATACAATTTTGAGTCCAATTGATCAAGATTCAAAATTTTTAGAAATACCAAAAAGTCACTTAGGACAATATCCCGAAAATACAGAGAAATTATATCGAAAAAAGGGTTAAAAATATAATAAATAAATTAAATTAAATTAAATTAATTAATTTGGAAAAAAATAATATATTAGTAGATATTTTAGAATACTTTAGAATATTTAATGATTATTTTAATAATAAAATAATTTATAAATAATAATAATAATAATAAAAAGAAAAAAAAAAGAAAACTGAAATTGGAATCGGGAAGAACCCGAAATGGAAACTGACGGAAGCAACTGAGACCCGAGACCCACGATCCAACCACCGACGATTATCAAGCCCCGATGAAGAGCCGAGGAGGAAGAGGAGAGGCCGACCAAGCTATTGGCATCGAAGACGCGTCGTCAAGAGGTTGAAAACCGCCGAACGGAGGAAGAGAAGGTCGCGAGGAAAACGGGGTCGATTCCGGTGATCCACGGCAGGTGGGCTCGAATGGCAGGTATCGGCGTGATCGAGAAGAGGATGCGGTTCTTTTGAGACCGGTATCGACCGACGAAACCACCAGAATCTGACAAATCAAGGGAGAGAAGGCTGAGAGGAAGAAGAGAGGAACGGTGGCCATCGGCGGTGATTTGGTCCCGATCGAGGCCAGTCGAAGGTTGCCCAGCCAAAGACGAGTCGAACAGCGCTAGAAACGAGCCGAGAACCGATCGAAAACACCATGAACAGCGGTGGGAAGGCCTAAATCGGTACGGACTGGTTCAGCAAGAGGTGAACCGGGTTGAATCGAACCGGTCTGAATCGGGTTGAACCGAACTGAACCGGTTCAGCCATGAAAGAGAGGAAAAAAGGAGAAAAAGAGAAAAAAGAAAAAGGAGAAGAATTTTTGGGGATACACCGGACTTCGGGTAAGTCGATACGAGGTCAAAAGTGACCGATTTGATTTTTGAGAAATTTCTTTAAATTATATTTAATCAAAAATTAACTCAAAATTAAATATATAATTGTGTACTTTTACGACAAAGCCCGAACGAGAATCGATTGGGCTCCGATTTTTGTACCCCGCATCATATTGGGTAAGTATATTTTAATTACGATAATATGAGTCCTTTAATACAGAGTTTCGATTATTTTACAAAATTTACGGATTAATTCTGTATAAAAAGGAATATTATTCGAAATTGTAACGTAATTACCGTAAATAGTATATGGGATATCCAAAGAGTTTGGAACGAAACTTGACGATTATTGGTAAACTGAATGAGCCCAGTAAACCCAAAGAAGGGATGTAATAAATAGAAACGGGCTGAAAATGGGTCGAGGCCCATTAAAGTGCAATTGGGCCTAATAAAGTAAAATGAGCCCAGTACTTTAGATTGATCAGTGAATGTGACATACTGATAAAAATAAGTGAATTAACCAAAAATTATGTGGTTATATGCAATTTCATAGACTTGGTGGACACGCAGTTGGACTGAGAGATCGGATATTATCGAGACGAGATAAGTTTATGCGTGAATCGAGGTAAGAGAATTTTGTAGGCGTATAGAGATTTATATACGTATTTTTGAGGGGATTTACAGGGCCTAGAATTTCTTTAAGTATCTATAAACGAAATAATAATTTTTACGAAAACTGGGGCATAGGTGAATAAAGAAAAAGACGATATAGCCTTTGGGAGTAAAATTTACAAAAAAGGTAGTAAGGCAGATAAATTGCATGATTATCATGTTTTAATGTTTTATATGAATGTATCGCTTTGATTTAAGCAAATATGCACATAGGTTGGTTGTTGATTTCATGAATTATACGAAAGGGTACCGGTTTGTACCGGTTATGATTTTAAAAGACGTTTTATCAAGATTGAGCCACCTATCATATTTACACGAGTAAAAAGAGTGCTAGAGTCTTACTCGCACTAAATTTCACTGATTTATTACTCATAAAAAGCCATACTGGAGCATTGCTCGTACGAAAAATTTGTGTGTACAAAAACCGTGCTGGAGCTTCGTTCGCACGAGATTTTAGATATCATGATATGCATAGCATTGTGTTGGAGCTTTGCTCGCACTAAACGTGAGTTGACATGCATATAGTTGTGCGAAAGCCTCCCTTAGACTGTGTGTCGCAGAGAGTTGAGATGCTCGCACATATACTTTAAGACATGGATTGTTTATCGACATAGTATTGGGGTGGATAAGACCTACGGCAGGCACCCCCAAACTATGATATGGGTCCACGGAGTACGTTGTACCGTGTATGTCACACGGAGTACGCTGTACCAGGTAGTCATGATGACTCGATGATGTTACTTGATATTCTAGCGGGTAGGATTTGACCCCACCTCCCGTTACAGTTGTGATGCCCCGCACACCGGGATCCATGTAGCCTGGGATCACAAGGACATAGTATGACCATAGTCCTCGATTTTTCATACAGTAACGTACATGCCTCACATGATATCATACAGTCTGAATAGACTAGGACAAACCCGAAGGAGGGGTAAGGTCCCGATTTAAGTTTTTAAATGGGATGCAATTTAATGAATCAAGGTATTCCCGAGAGATGGGTTTAGCCTTGATGTGGTTGTTTTATGATGAAACAAATAAGTTTTTAACGCGATGAGTTTATGATGAACACAAATAAGTTTTAACGTGATGAGTTTATGATGAACACAAATAAGTTTTAATGTGACGAGCATGAGATGTCATACATGATTATTTTTTCATGTTTGTTTTATATGTCGATTTCATAATTTCTCTTATATGATATATATATATATACATGTGGCATCGTTTTAATATTATCTCATGCTCCAATTATAAATAATTTTATATCCTGACATTATCAGCACGTAGATAGTATAGTTATCTACTTGCTTACATTATTGCCTTACTGAGCTGTTTATGCTCACCCTTTCATTTTCCACCCTACAGGATACATTTAGTAGAAGAGAGCGACAGTAGTCTTGTATTTCGGTTATCCGCTGCTTCTTATCAAGACCAGGTATACACATTCGTATAATTTTTGTATCTAAACATATAGAGGCACAGTACTGTACAGGGATTGTAATATTGGGGATGTATTTAGTTAAAATAAATTGATATGTAAATGTAATGTGGAAAATAGATGTTAAGGTAAGTAACACGAAGGAGGGACTAACATCGACTTATAGCCCAACTGTTAGTGGTGTAACTGTTCACGACGGGTAAGGAAATGAAAAAGTGAAATATTTATAGGGTTATTAGGAAAAATGGGTCGTGACAAAAGGTGGTATCAGAGCAGAGTTTGCCTGATATGAGTCGGTGTTAGTGGTTAAGTAAATTTACATCCCTATATACTATGCATTGTTTAGATACAATTGTGTGTATCAAGGTGGAACTGCAGCTAAGAATTTAGTTTCGAATGCAAGAATATAGTTTTTATAACTGATAGCCTCTATGGTAGAGGGGCAAGTACACATGCTCGAGGCGTAGAGATTAGCCTAAGAGTCGAATGAGTCATCACATGAGACTCAAGATGAGAGTGAGGTGGAGGTTGATGTTGAGCATACTCCACATGGTCCTATAAAGAGACCAAACAGTATTGAGACACGCTCCGAGAGGATGGAGTGGAGTGTAGAAAATATGTTGGAGTTGTTTACTCAGTCTATGCAGGTAGTTGAGGATAGGCAGGGTAAAGCCTAAACAGATGCCTCAGACTATAGAGATTCTCACACCCTTCCAGTATTTAGCGAAGTAAAGAAACCAATAGTTGCTGAGGACTGGGTGAATGAGATAGCGAAGTTATGTGGATTTTTTTGGTGTATGACGACTGAGAATGTGACTTTTAAATACGTTTATGTTGGAGGGCGAGGCGGAGCATTGGTGGAAGTCCGCTCGACCCATATGAAGAGTTAGACGTCCAGAGTCGACATGAAAAATAATTCTAGATGTATTCCGGTGATAGAATATCCCGAACACTATTTAAGGGAAATTACAAGTAAAATTTCTTACAGTGACCCAGAGATACTGGTTGATTGACGAGTATGAATTTCAGTTTATATACCTGTCCTAGTATTACCCCGACACTATAGGCAGTGAGAGTCGGAAAGCCCAAAAGTTCATGGAAGGTCTCAAATTGTTGATTAGAGTCCGTTTGGCTTACTACTTATGCTGAGGCAGTGCGCAGAACATAGTTGTGTGAATAAGATCATATGTTGCATGCCTCTGAGATTGGGAAAGGTAGTAAGGGTCGATATAGAGACATAAGAGAATAGAGAATGACAGAGATGTCAGAGCGGGAAAGAGTCCAGTTGGTAAAAGATTAGAGTTGATGAGTCATAGGGTAAGATGATTGGTAAGGCCCCAGTGTATCCAATTTCAACACTTATGAGGGGTATTGTGATTTGAGAACCCCGACCTGCTACGAAGTAGTGTAAACAGTGTAGCAGTGTAACAGTGTAAGCAGTGTAGCAGAGTAAGCAGTGTAGGATGTGTGGTAGATACCACAGAAGTAGGGCCTACACCTACACTTTATTGACTAAAATAGGCGTTAAGTGTGGTAAGACGAGCCAATTATTTAATAATTGCTCAGAGTTGGGTGAGACTACCCCACAGAAGAGCAAAGAGGCAGAGAAAACCTTGTTGATATCTCTGCACCGAAAGGGGAGGCCACAACCGAAGAGAAAGTGGAAAGTAGGCTGTTGGACGAGGGCGAGTGTATGCCTTGGACCAGGACACTACTGATGTTTCATACAATGTGTGAAAGATACCACACTGGTTATGAATAGTGAAGTAATTATTTTAATTGATCCTAGTGCCACATATATATTCACACCGTCTTCAGTTGCTTATAAGCTAGTGAAAGATGTGAAGCTTGTACCCTTAAGCAAGATGATGATAGTTAGCTAATTTTCACTAACTGACTATGGGTATAGAAATTGTAAGTTGAAAATAGGGGTAAAAACATCACTGAAAAGTATACTGTAAGTTTTAACAAGTAATAAAAGGGGTGTAACGATTGAAATTAAAGGAGTAAATGATTGTACTCACGGAATGAGTAATGACAGAGTTTTGTTATAAGTGATATACGAAAAGAGATAAGTTTTAAGATGTGATAAATGCTGAATATGAGATAGACTGGAATAAAAGACGTATGCAAGGTAAGAATATCTATGATACATGAAGTAATTTGGATTAAAGCAATTAGTAACAAATATGAATTGTGACCACTGGACTGATATGTAAAGAAATTGTGGTCAAGTCTGAGGGTAAATAAAGGTATTTCAAAATACCTCCTCGCCTGAAGACTTGACAGCATCTAAAAGTATACACAATCTATAAATTAAAATCGACATTCGCAATATATACATTTAAAATTGGGGTACCTTTACTTGTACGATAAAGAAATATAGAATTCGATTAATCGTGAAGGTTTAAAAATTAATTAAACATTTTATAAAAGCCGTTAATATAAGAAAAAGGAAATGGCGTGGGTTAGTATCTTGAACTGAAGCGATTTCGAAATGACATTATACGTTTATGCGTACACATGTCAAGGATAAGGGTGATTAAAATATTTAGTGGAACACAACTACGAAGAGGTACTTAAACTTTACCTGGACCGATTTGTTATCATCCATATTGATGATATTTTGGGTGTATTTACAGTCCAGGGAAAATAATAAGCAACAATTGAAAATTGTTTTTACAAATGATTTGTTGAGAGTTCTCGAAATGGACTACTTTATTGACACGTTTAACTTAGAAAAAGTTGTATTTGAATGGGATGATAGACATGACAGGAGTTTTGGTATATTGAAGTATGAACTGACCACCGCATTTATTCTCACCATACCCAATAGATTAAGAGGTTTCTCATGAGTCTATGGATACCTTAAAATAATGAATGGGCTGTGTATTGATGCAAAAGGGGAAGATAGTCGATTACGAATCCAGACAACTCAAGGATTATGAAAGGACTATCCGACCCATGATTTAAAGTTGACAGCTATAGTGGTTGTATTGAGTATATGACACTACTATGTATACGATGAGAAATTTTAGGTATGCACTGATCATAAAAGCTCTGATATCTGTTTTCACAGAAAGAGTCGAATATGAGAACAAAAAGGGTTAGAGCTTCTGAGGGACTATCATTGTGGAAATTGTACTACCCAGTAAAGGCTAATGTGATAGCTAATGCCTTAAGCAGAAAGAGCCTCGGGATGGTATTACATATGATGCTCAGGGAGCGTAAGCTGCTAGAGCAGTTGTAAGCCTCAGTAGTGATGTGACCCCCTCTGATGATGACAGTGATTGTGTGACAGCTAGCCTGAGATTAGAACCGAATTTGAGTGACCGAATTTGACAGGCTTAGCGTGATAATCGATAGGGTGTCGATAGTGTGGGTCAGATTCAGATGGGTACAGTGACAGAGTTCACAGAGAGAGATGATGACTTACTGAGGTTCAAAGATAGTATAAGTGCTCCCCAGGACCACAGTGATGAGATAGTAATTGTCAGAAGCTCACTCTTCAGATATACAGTGCATCCAAGAAGTAATAAATATATCGAAATCTTTAAAAAGGGCATTGGTGGTTAGATGTGAAAAGAGACATGGTAGAGGTTATGGAAAAGTGTCTCATATGTCAGCAGAGTAAGGTAGAGCAAAAGAAGTTGCAGGGTTATTGTAGTTTCTACATATATTGACACAAAAATGGGAAAAAGTTACCATGAATTTCGTGATGGGTTACAGAGGACCCAGATAAATCATAAGGCTATCTGGGTGATAGTCTATAGATTAACTAAGTCTACCCACCTTCTGGTTAGGAAATCCCCATATACTCTGAGTGTGTAGGCGGATTTATGTGTATGGAAAATTGTGGAACACCAAGTATTTTCCAGTGAGCATGGTATCAGATAGGGATTCCCACTTCATTTTCCACTTCTGGGAATGTTTTTCAGGAAGCTAAGGGAGCTCGATTGCGTGTTAGCACAGCTTTCTGTCCTCAGACAGATGGTCAGTCAAAGAGGACTGTACAGGTTCTAGAGGATATGATAAGAGCGTGTGCCATTTATCTAATAAGCTTTTGGGATGATTAGTTGTTACTAATCGAAGTCGCCAATAATGACAGTTGTCACTTGAGTATCGGGCTGACTTCAGATGAGGCATTGTATGGCCGTAGGGAGTTGTTTCCCCGATTTGGATAAGAAGAAGTGGGTGACATATAGAAAATTGTTCCCGAATTGGTAAGACAAACATCTGAGGATGTTCAGTTAATTGTGAAGGATTAAGAACACCTTAGAGCAAATAGAAAAGTTATGTTGACCAGAGACAGAAAACCATTGGAATTCACCGAGGGTGAATTAGTATTGTTGGAAGTTACATGTCCTTAGGACATAGCATAAGGACATAACGAGATTCGAAAAGACGACAAATTGAGTTTCGTTAGATTGAATCCTCGGAGATTAGACAAAGTGGGAGACAACGCCTGTAGGTTGGCGTTACCACTTGAATAAACAGGCATCCACAATGTGTCCCATCTTATGATGCTTCGAAAATACTATCCGGATCCAATATATGTGATTAGATACGAGCTCTAACAGCTTAGCTCAATGAAAGTATAACATATGTTAAAAACTTGATTCGGGTATTAAAACCGGAAGGAGAAAGTGTTGAGATTTAAGACAATCTCCCTAATTAAAGTCCTTTGGTAGTAGTACACTCCGAAAAAGTCATATAAGAGTTAAAGAGTATGATATGTGTGAAATATCTGGAGTGATTTACAGACTAACTTGGTTCTAATTTGGAGGACCAAATTTCTTAACTGGGGGAGATTATGTAAGACCCGAAAATTAATCGTAAATTTTTTTATGAGGGATGAAAATGGTCACAAATTTAAACGAATGGGATTCGGACTGGAAATAAGGATTTAAAATACGAAATGAATGAGTATTCATGAAGGGAAATCGGGTTAAATTAATCCCGAACATGTGCAATGGCAAAACGGTCAAAAGACCGAAAGTCGATATAAATTCAATAAGAAAAATTCAATTAAAAATAAAGATTTAGGATATCTTGATCGATAATGAGGAAATTATACAATTTCAAGTCCAATTAATCAAGATCCGAAATTTTTAAAAATATCGAAAAGTCACTCGAGACAATATCCTGAAAATACGGAGAAATTATATCAAAAAAATGGTTAAAAATATAATAAATAAATTAAATTAAATTAAATTAAATTAATTTGGAATAAAATAATACATTAGTAGATATTTTAGAATACTTTAGAATATTTAATAATTATTTTAATAATAAAATAATTATTAAATAATAATAACAATAATAATAATTAAAGAAAAAAACAAGAAAACTAAAATTAGAATCGGGAAGAACCCGAAATGGAAACCAACGGAAGCAACTGAGACCCGAGACCCACGATCCAGCCACCGGCGATCATCAAGCCCCGACGAAGAGCCGATGAGGAAGAAGAGAGGCCGGTGAAGCTATTGGCACCGGAGATGCGTCGTCAGGAGGTCAAAAACCGTCGAACAAAGGAAGAGAAGCCCGTGAGGAAAACGGGGTCGATTCCGGCGATCCACGGCAGTTGGGCTTGAACGTCGGGCATCGGCGTGATCGGGAAGAGGATACGGTTCTTTTGTGATCGGTATCGGCCAGCGAAACCACTGGAATCCGACGGATCAAGGGAGAGAAGGCTAAGAGGAAGAAGAGAGGAACGGTGGCCATCGGCGGTGATTTAGTCCCGATCGAGAATCGAGCTGAACCGATCGAGAATCGGTCGAAAACGCCATGAACGGCGACGGGAAGGCCTGAACCGATATGGACCGATTCAGCAAGAGGTGAACCGGGCTAAACCGGATCGATCTGAACCAGGTTGAACTGGACTGAACCGGTTCAGCCAAGAAAGAGAGGAAAAAATGAGAAAAAGGAAAAAGGGGAAGAATTTTCAGGGACACACCGGACTTCGGGTAAGTCTATACGAGGTCAAAAGTGATCGATTTGATTTTCGAGAAATTTATTTATATTATATTTAATCGAAAATTGACCCGAAATTAAATATATAATTGTGCAGTTTTACGACAAATCCCGAACGAGAGCTAATTGTGCTCCAATTTTTGTACCCCGCATCATATTGGGTAAGTATATTTTAATTACGATAATATGAGTCCTTTAATATAGAGTTTCAATTATTTTATGGAATTTACAGATTAATTCTGTATAAAAAGGAATATTATTCGGAATTGTAACGTAATTACCGTAAATAGTATATGGGCTATCCAAAGAGTTTGGAACGAAGCCCGACGATTAGTGGTAAGCTGAATGAGCCCAGTAAACCCGAAGAAGGGATGTAAAAGGTAGAAACGGGCTGGAAATGGATCGAGGCCCATTAAGGTGCAATTGGGCCCAATAAAGTAAAACGGGCCCAGTACTTTAGATTGATCAGTGAATGTGACATAATGATAAAAATAAGTGAATTAACCAAAAATTATGTGGTTATATGCAGTTTCGTAGACTTGGTTGACGCGCAGTTGGACTAAGAGATCGGATATTATCGAGACGAGATAAGTTTACACGTGAATTGAGGTAAGAGAATTTTGTAGGCGCATAGAGATTTCTATACATATTTTTTAGGGGATTTACAGGGCCTAGAATTTCTTTAAGTATCTATAAACGAAATAATAATTTTTACGAAAATTGGGGCATGGGTGAATAAAGAAAAAGACGATATTGCCCTTGGGAGTAAAATTTACAAAAGGGTAGTAAGGCAGATAAATTGCATTATTATCATGTTTTAATGTTTTATATGAATGTATCGCTTTGATTTAAGCAAATATGCACATAGGTTGGTTGTTGATTTAATGAATTATACGAAAGGGTACCGGTTTGTACCGGTTACGATTTTAAAAGATGTTTTATCAAGATTGAGCCACCTATCATATTTACACGAGTAAAAAGAGTGCTAGAGTCTTACTCGCACTAAATTTCAATGATTTATTACTCATAAAAAGCCGTACTGGAGCATTGCTCGTACGAAAAATTTGTGTGTACAAAAACCGTGCTGGAGCTTCGTTCGCACGAGATTTTAGATATCATGATATGCATAGCATTGTGCTGGAGCTTCGCTCGCACTAGACGTGAGTTGACATGCATATAGTCATGCGAAAGCCTCCTGTAGACTGTGTCGCAGAGAGTTGAGATGCTCGCACGTATTCTTTGAGACATGGGTTGGTTATCGACATAGTATTAGGGTGGATAAAACCTACGGCAGGCACCCCCAGACTATGATATGGGTCCACAGAGTACGTTGTACCGTGTATGTCACACGAAGTACGTTGTACCATGCAATCATGATGACTCGATGATGTTACTTGATATTCTGGCGGGTAGGATTTGACCCCACCTCTCGTTACAGTCGTGATGCCCCGCACACCGGGATCCATGTAGCCTGGGATCACAAGGACATAGTATGGCCATAGTCCTCAATTTTTCATACAGTAACCTATATGCCTCACATGATATCATACGGTCTGAATAGATCAGGACAAACCCGAAGGAGGGGTAAGGTCCTGATTTATGTTTTTAAATGGGATGCGATTTAATGAATCAAGGTATTCCCGAGAGATGGGTTTAGCCTTGATGTGGTTGTTTTATGATGAAACAAATATGTTTTTAATGCGATGAGTTTATGATGAACACAAATAAGTTTTAACGTGATGAGTTTATGATGAACACAAATAAGTTTTAATGTGACGAGCATGAGATGTCATACATGATGATTTTTCCATGTTTGTTTTATATGTCGATTTCATGATTTCTCTTATATGATATATCTACATGTGGGATCATTTTAATCTTACCTCATGCTCCAATTATAAACTATTTTATATCATGACATTATCAGCACGTAGATAGTATAGTTATCTACCTGCTTATATTATTGCCTTACTGAGCTGTTTATGCTCACCCTTTCATTTTCCACCCTACAGGATACATTTAGTAGAAGAGAGCGACAGTAGTCTTGTATTTCGGTTATCTGCTGCTTCTTATCAAGACCAGGTATACACATTCGTATAATTTTTGTATCTGAACATATAGAGGCACAGCACTGTACAAGGATTGTAATATTAGGGATGTATTTAGTTAAAATAAATTGATATGTAAATGTAATGTGGAAAATAGATGTTAAGGTAAGTAACACGAAGGAGGGACTAACATCAACTTATAGCCCAACTGTTAGTGATGTAACTGTTCACGACGGGTAACGAAATGAAAAAGAGAAAAATTTGTAGGGGTTTATAGGAAAAATGGGTCGTGACATCCGTGCACTTTAAAAACCATTAACATCAATATCTCAAAACAAGTCCACACTAGTCAGGTCTCAGCCCCTCCCTCAGATTGTCCTGACTCATAAATCATTTCAAACATGGATTTATTCTCAACGCAATAGACATGTGAGATAGGCAATTCAATAATAGGTAATACCCTCAAGGTCTATGCCCATAACCTGTGATACCGACTACACGGATCAGGTGTGCAGGATATCACCACTATCTGCTTCCACACGGGAGGTGGGTCAAATCCAACCCACCGATCCATCGCAGATCTCGTTCGAAGACGGCACATCATAATCTCAGCACGGTACAACGTACTCCATGCTACATGCCCGATACAACGTACTCCATAGGCCCAATCAACACATCATATCACGCCACATCTCAAAACACACGTGTGAGCCTATTTAATCGGTACGACCTCTTGTCTACACGAAGCTCCTAACAAGGCAAATCAATCATGTCAAAACAATGCACGTGCGAGCCTATTTAATTGATGTGACACCCAATCTACTCGAAGCTCTAAGCATGGCAACAAGTAAGGTGGGCATCTAGTGCGAGCCAAGCTCCAAGCACCATGCCAAAACCAGTATGAAATTCATGTGAAAAATTAGTGCGAGCTAAGCTCTAGCACTCGTGTGTATAAAACACGTCAATTCTCGTGCGAGTCATACTCTAGCACGCTTTCATACTCACGAAAACAATGTAGGTGGCTCATTTCTTTGCAAAGTGTGGTTAACAAACCAAAACAGCTCATTTCTTTTGCAAATCATTTCAAATGCTAGCCAACCTACCAATCACATGCTAAAAAGCAATAAAACATGATTTTCAAAGAAATATGCTTTTGTTTTCATGCACATTTCTCAAACACCCAACTTTTGCTCTTCAATCACCCAACATCATTTCTTAATGTCTCATGCATTCTAGCAAAGCATTTAATGTGCCCAAATTGCGCATAGATATCTCTAAGAGTCCACACAATTCCCTTACCTCGATTTACTTGGTACGACTATTTTCCTCTTAGCTTCTCACGCTCTTGGCTAAACTCGCTCCGATGTATCCTCGAAAGCTGCAATTCAATCATCCAAACCACTTGAGTTAAAGGTGTTAACTCACATTTGACCTCATTAGTCAATATAACTCATCTTTGCATTTACCAATGCCTTAATCCACATTTTACCCATTTTAGGTAAATCTCACAATTTATCCACTAACAACATCTTAAAATCATACCACAACACTATTATTAACTTCTACATATCCCATTTCTCATTAACCTCTAAACATTCCACTTTCTCACACTAGGTTCAATCCATTTTCTAGGTTACATTATTTTCTAACATAACCTAGGTGCTTCCAACCATCCATACTCATGCCAAACAACTCCAAAATCAATTAAATAGACAATGTACCATAGTTGGAGTGTTAGAATCTTACCAAATCTGATTTCTCTTCTTGCTCCAAATGACAATGCCCTTAGCTCCTTCAATACCAACAATGAGATTTTGGGTTCCAACTATGTTGTTCTCTTCCTCAAGATGAACAACTTAGTGTCTAATGGCCTCCCCTTAAATCTTACTGGAAATGGCTGATTTTAGAGAGAGAAAGTTATGGAAGGATGGCGTTTTTCCCGAAATTTTTAGATTTTCAACACTCCTTTTATAGAAATAGCTTAAGGAGATCGATCTGCACTAGGAAGAGATCGATCTGATCCCCTTAAATCCCTCTTTTTCACGACATTTTAAGCATGAGATCGATCTGTCGAAGCTAGAGATCGATCTGCTCCAAACAGAGAGCTAAGGAGATCGATCTGTAAGCTTGAGGATCGACATTTTCATTACAGAATGCTTATGAGATCGATCTTGCCCCATTGGAGATCGATCTGCCCTATTCCTTTACTCAAATACAAGCATTTTGGCTCACTCAGATCGATCTCTCATCCTATGAGATCTATCTGTCATTCATATTTCCAGATTTTCTATAGTTTTCTACAGTAAACTTATACCAAAACATCCTTAATTTGGTGTCATAGTCATTTTCTCCTCCAATCATCTTTGAGGCTTGACAATGACATCCATACATACCTTATACCTATTGAAACTTGTGTGGAATCCTTGTATAACCAAAGGTATACGATATAAACCAAATGGAAGTGCACAACTTATGCAATTCTATTTCCATTTTACCACACAACTCATAATCCATTCCACTCACATTCCCCACATGTTTAAGTCCATTTCTTCACATTCATACACAATGTAACTTGTATGTACAATCACAACTCTTATTACAAGTGTGTACATAATCTTATGGACTTACATCACATATACTTCACTTATGAATTCATAGTATAACTCCATTTACATTTCTATGTACATATTACAATTATACATATACGGCGTCTCACAACCCTTGCTTCACGCTGCCACAACAGAATGAGGAAGAAGCCCTAAGTCACACAGCCTCCCTCGAGCAGACTTCATAGCAGCGCACATTAGAAAATATCCAGGATAGAATAAAATAGAAGAACGCAGTAGCACCAACCAAAAAAAATTTACTACAACCCAAACATAAAGCAGGAGAATGTAAAACAAAGATAGTAAAAAAGAATCGGGATTAAGAAGATTGTAAGAAGAACCGAAACTACAATCCAGAAAATGAAGCTAAAAAAAATACAAGGATTAAATCATAAATGCAATAACCATGAGAAAATGCAATGACAGATTATGCAGCATCATTAATGTCACTTGCGATGAACAATACATAACAAAGAAAAATTAGTAAATAAAGCTAGTAACCCGAGAATGAAGCTTTCATTGAAGAGACTAAAAAAATGCAAACATCAGAATATTCAAGAAATTTATAACATTGTAAATGAAATCTTTTAATGGAAGTTAAAATAAATAAATAAATAAATATGGAAGCTTGATGATTAACGGAAATGGTGGCAGCCAGGAAAATGAGAAACTAACTTGAAAAGCTTTTAAATAAAAATGGACATTGTTATGAACAATAAAAATAAATGGTAGCTAAACGGAAAAGAGAAGCTTGAAAACAATGAAAGTAAATCCTAAAAATACCCTAAAACTATTCTACCCTAGATTACACTACTCCTACCCTAGCTACTTACCCTACTCCTACTTAATTTTTTTCAATTGCCATCATGTTCTATTTATACAAACACTTCGGGGTACAATGGTAATGTTTCCATCCTAGATGAGTTGGCATTGTTTGGCCACTTGTCTTCATTTGAATTGTTGCAGAGCAGATATTTCCACGTCACTCAACTTTTTATCTAATTGGTTGTACGATGTGGCCCGGTGTGTGTCTTCCAAAAGGTTGACACGGTGTTCGTCGATCTTATCATTTCAGAGCGAATAAAATACGAACACCTGGCATCACGCGTGTCTAGACGACTTGATGACTCGGTCTACAAATTGGAAGTGGTTCAGTCTCCTTTAGCCCGTTTTCAGCCCAATTTCGACTGAAAATGACTGAGTTTCATCCGAATTTAATTTACCTGTACATTAAAGAATTTTAATTAAATAAAAGAGATAATTATAAAATAATATGGGGATTTAAATAATTAATTAAGAAATTAAGCACAAATAATTCTATTAAAAATAGAATTATCACACCCCCAAACTTGAGCTCTTTCTTGTCCTCGAGCAAAACAAAACAAATGTTGGAATGATAAGTACTAAACAAAATAATTTTTCCAATATCATCCTCAAAGAAAAAGTACAAACTATGATCTCAAAGACTCACAATTACAAGTCCAACATTCAGAATCATTCAATCATAAGTCCCAACCTAAATTGGACCCCTCATGTGTGTGAAAAATGGCAAAACCACTTCACAGTACATTACCCAGATCAGATTATACAAACACAGTAAATGTAAAGTCAATGACATGTGATCATCCCCATAAGTTTGCTTTTCACTTCTCTCTCCACTAATGTAGTCACACTCAATCAAATATCAATAGGACATTATTAAGCTTGTAATGTAAGGCTGGGGCTAAGGTATGATAAAGTCTATTTAGGTTTAATCACCCCTTAACATGCATTACTTCTAAGATCTTTAATGTAAGAGCTCTTGTTTATTTCCCCCAAACTTATTTCTTTTGCTAAACATTTTATTCTATTTTTGTATTTTTCTTCTTTCTTCTTTTCTTTTTTCTTTTTCTTTCATTTTCTTTTTTTTTCGAACTCTCACTATTACCAGATACCCATATGTACAAATCTCACAATATATCCCAATGACTTTAATGCTTTCAGGGTAAGGGATAGGAAAAGAGTGCTTAAGCTAAGGAAAATTATGCAGGTGAATTGACAGGGAAAAGCTTATTTGGCCCAGATGGGTGACTAGGGGTAAAATATGTACAGGGATGGCTAGAAAGGCTCAAACGATCCAAAGATGGCCTAAATCATCTCCCTAATAAAGTGTGATCTAATATTTCGCCTCAAGACAAGATCAAACAAATTCTAGAATATGATACACAAAATCAACTGAACAAATGCAATCCTAGGTCCACATAAGCTTTCTCTAAATAAATATAAAGATTCATGACATGACATGTGCATAAAATGAGGAAATCACAATCAAAATCAAGACAAATTCAAGAATTCAACTTCATGCTTTTCCTATAATCATGCTTCTTAGTCAATTAAAATCAAACTTAATCATGGGGTTAGATTATCGGAATATGGGAAAACTACATGCTAAGCACTAAATCATCCCAAAATCAAACAATTTAAGCTTAGATTTTCGAAACAATTTTGAAAAAATTTTCAATTTTGCCCATATTTTTTTATAAATGCTCAAGTGATATCCTCTCCCCCAAACTTAAAGTGCACAGTGTCCTCAGTGTGCAGATAATATAAGCATTTAAGCTCAAGAACAGAGTACTCCCCTTTCTGATGATGATGACGAACAACTGAAACTTGATTGAAAACATAAGACTAGAAAAGAAATCTGCAAAATAAACAAAGAGACACGGAAAAGAAAAAGAAAAAGACTATATACAAAATGGAAAGAAAAATTAAGCCACTTCAAATGCAGCTAAAGAAAACAACACTCAGCATCAGGGCGAAGAGTAGGAGGATCAGCCAAAGTGGTGACAGAATGTTGACAGTTAACTCCTCTTTTGCTCTATCTACTTCCTTCTTTCTCTCAGATTTCTTATGCTCAAGCCTTATATCCTACTCAATCTCCATCTTAAAACACTCTTGAGAGTCATCAGGGAGCTTCAAAGGTTTGAAAACATAAAATGTCACCTCCTAATCTAGGACTCTCATAGTCAACTCCCTCTTTTGTACATCAATTAATGTTCTACCAATCGCTAAGAACGGTCTGCCTAGTATAATAGGGATTTCCCTGTCTTCCTCCATGTCTAATACAATAAAATCAGCAGGGAAAATAAATTTGTCCTCCTTTACTAACACATCTTCAATGACCCCTTTCGGATATTTAATGGATCGATCAACTAGCCGAAGGGTCACTGTGGTAGGCTTAACATCCCATATTCCTAACTTTTGGTAGATAGAAAAAGGCATCAAATTGATACTGGTTCCTAAATCACACAGGGCTCTACCAAAGAACAGATTTCCAATAGTGCAAGGTATGGTAAAACTCCCAGGATCTTTGAGCTTGGGGGGTAATTTCCTCTGAATAATTGCACTACATTCCTCAGTTAAGGCCACCGTCTCATAATCTTCTAATCTTCTCTTCCTCAAAAGGATATCCTTTAAAAACTTCACATAACTTGGCATTTTCCCTAAAGGATCTGCGAAAGGAATGTTGATGTGAAGCTTTGTCAAGACCTATCCTGACTTAACCAAAAATCACAACAAATTTTTTACATTTTTAACTTACCTTTCCTCTCTTCAATGGTTGGGCTGTGATTCGATGTTAGCTTCTTCGCATACCATATCATCTATTATCATACATACATGTCAATATACTGTTACTGACTGTAACTTCTTTTATAATACATGTGAGATCATATAAAATCTAATATAAATACATTCCCCATAATATATATCGTATACATTATTGTGTTGTTTCTATGTTTAGATACATAACCGTACAAAACATGTATACCTGTCGATCGATAGGAAATAGTAGCGGACACAGGAATACTATCCCTCAAAAGCTCTTACTCTACTGCTGATGCTCTGTAGAGAGATGTAAAGAAGGGGGTGAGCATACAATTCGATCAGTAAGGAAATCAGACAAGCAAGTAGATATCTACACTATCTACTCAAAATAATGCTATGCCTCAAAACGTTATTTCCTTAACTCATTTTCAAAGCATGTCTTTAAATATATATATATATATATATATACTTGTACAGATTAAATCCCATGTACAGAAATCATGCTTTCTTTCTCAAATGTAGGCATGTAGTGCAAAATAATGCATCTTTATAATATCACAATGCCTTTAGATAAATCATGCCATTTATATTTAAATCACAGTAAATATGGCATTTAAATCATTCACAACACAAAATCATAGTCCGACCCATCCTTCAGGTCTATCCGCAATTAAATCAGTTCATCAGGTGATATATCATGTGAGACTCTGTGGTGAAAATGTAAACAGTATCCTGGATTATGATCATATCCGACAATGGTGATCCCAGGCAACATAGTACTCGGTGTGCGGGGCATCACTGCTACAACAGGAGGGGCATCACAACCGCCAGCTATATCCTCCTCAACTCCACAACACCACACGGTACAGTGTACTCCATGCCACATGCAATGTAGAACGTACTCCGTGGACCCTACATCACAGTCGGGGGGCCTATCATAAGTCTTAGCCCTCAAAACCATGGAATACCATACCACATCTCTAAATCCTCATGCGACCCTCTCATAGTGTGACACTCAGTCTACACGAGGAAATCAAGAATGGTTTTCAACATGTATTATATATCACATACAGTGCGCGCCTTTGAGCATGACTCACAGTCGACACTCCGTTCAAACACTGTTCACATCACAAACTCAACTCTAGTGCGAGTAAACCTCCAGCAACTAGGTCAATGTATAGTTCATGTTTCAAATCAAGTACGAGTAATAGCTCTAGTACCATGCTATGCATAAAATTCATCAAATCAAGTACGAGCAATAGCTCAAGTACTCTGCCATGTATCTCATGTAAAATTCGAGTACGAGCTAATCGCTCCAGCACTCTCTCATGCATAAATCACATAAAACTGAGTACGAGTAATAACTCCAGTACTCTATCATGCATGCCATGGAAATCTAATGCGAATCATATTCCTGCACTAATATATGTGGAAAATACATGAAATCCAGTGTGAGCCGTGCTCCAGCATGATTTATTCTCACATAATATGATAGAAGGCTCTTAAAAAAAGGGATGGCTTACAAAATATCAAAATCAGCACTATAAAGTGTGCTTAATTCACATCAACCTTAAAATCATTAGCCCATCTATTTATTCTTCTGCTAAACAACAGTAAAACACTCAAAATGGTGGTTTCCATGCTTTTTACAACTTTTCATAAAAGTTGACTTTTTTCCTAACTAAGGGTAAATTCATAATTTACCACTATCGGGTCACAATAATTATTGTTCACTTTCTCTGACCCTCAGAGTTTTTAAGTGAATGTAAAAGAAAATGAAAATACGTGCAGGTATCTCTAACTACTCACAAAAGTCCCTTACCTGCAATCACTCGAGAAATTTCACTTTCTCAACGCTGCTCGATCCAGTAGTCCGATTTGTTTCTCCAATACTCTCTGGAGCTGCATATAACCATTTATCAGGTTAATTACACTTTTCCTACTGTATTTCACATTAAATACAGTCTATTTCCCTTAATGGGCTTTAATAAACCTTAATGGGCCTAACTATGCCATAAGCCCATTTTTATTTTACTATTTATTTTCGTTGGGCCTATTGGGCTTGTGGGGCCCACCAACTCTTATTGGGCTTGTCCTAGACCCTTTACATCACATTGGGCCTAAATTATTTAGGCTTGGCCCATTGGACCTCTCGGCCACATGCCATGGCCGAGAGCTCTCCATGTCGTCGATCACACCATGGCATGTCGGCCATATCCCTTTCCTTAGCCAATTCACTTAGGCATTTTCACAAACACTTGGTTAGCAACATTCTTAAACATTACATAGTTCATTTAGGCATTTTATCAAACACCTTGATTGCCAACTTAATACATGTATTAATTAATCAAATTGATTAATTCTAATTATGCCATAATCATTAACACATGTACATTAATCCATTTATGCCTTAAAATCACATGGGCATTCATCAATATTTCGCTACTCACTCTCGACCTCACCATGATCATAGTGATTTCATATGTTTCAATGCTTAAAACATATACCAATATACTTAAAATCATTCATACATTAACATATATGAATTTGAAAACTTGAAAATATACCTAGTATTTGTGTTCACACTTGGTCGAAACTTTAGAGGCTCACGGTTTGCACACTATGGCTTCTTGATAGCCAATTCCAACATATGTCACTCTCCTTTCAATTTGGAACAACTTTCATGAAGAATGCAAGTTCCAAATATGCCTAATTCCTAGTGGTTTTTAGTGAGAGAAAGCTTGGATAAATGTATTTCAATGGTTTCTTCTTCTAGCCGAGAATGGTGTGGTGAAGATGACAATGGTGTGGCTGATTTTATAAGCCATTTACTTAGCCATTAAGCCTTACTTTCCAGCCATTAAACTTGACTTTCTAAGGCTTAGTTATGAGTCACCTAATGAGTCATAGTTAGCTTTAACTATGGTTAGATATTTATCTAATGGGCTTTCTAATTGGGCCTCTCGGTTTGGGTTTTCTTAATAGGCTTTCGGGCTGAAAATTTTATTATACCTCGGGCCTTTTATTGTCTCAATATTTGGCCTATCAATAGGTCCAATAATTCGATCTAAGGGACCTAAGAATTTCGATCTACGTTTAGTATACCTTAATGGGCTTTAAAATCTTCAATTTAGGCCCATCACGTTTTTAACCATAAAATTAAATCTGGAATCCTTCTGAATATATTTTCCTTACTTCTGAGGATAATTATCTTGTATTCTGACCAAGAATATTTTTTCCCAATTTTTCTTCATACTTAGGTTAATTTCTAACCATGGTTAGTCAACTATGGTAAAAGTCCATTTTTCTTAACTATAGTTGACTTTTTCCTTAACCATTGATCAAGTTGACTTTTTTTCAAAATTTTGAAAGTGTCATATCTTATGTCTTAGACTCTCGTCTTTACGTTTTAACCGTTCCTGGTAGATATTACACCCGAAACACCTTAACTTGCTGAAAAGGTCCATTTTACCCTTTTTAGCTTTTACTCTCGTTCTCTGTGTTCGGAACTAAATTAAACTGACTTTCCTTCATGAGCCCTCTATATTTCTCATTTTAAGTTCTTCTCTTTAGTCAGAATGATTCAGATCCACTTGGTTTAGCCTGTGACTCTTATAGCTCACATTAGGCTTTTTATGTAGCTTTTGCATGTTAAATCATTCTACTAACACTTTAAATCTAGTAAATACTCTTCTTATAATTCAACTATAATAATAGAGTGTTCATACACATAGGGATCATAAGGTACTGGCTACATAAAATGCGGGTTTGACAATCCTCCCCCACTCAGAAAATTTGGTCCTCCAAATTAGAACCAAGTCAGTCATCAAATAGGTGAGGGTATTTCTCTCGCATCAGACTCTCTAGCTCCCAAGTAGCCTCCTTTGAAGTATGATGCTGCCAAAGAATCTTCACTAACCCAATGGTCTTCGATCTCAATACCTTCTCCTTCCTATCCAATATCCGAATTAGTTGCTCAACATATCGGAGCTCCAAAGGCTCATAACTAATCACATGTGCTGGATCCGGGTGATACTTCTGAAGCATCGATATATGGAAGACGTTATGGACACCTGATAAGTCTGGTGGCAATGCTAACCTATAAGCCTTATCTCCCACTCGATCAAGTATCTCAAAGGGTCCAATATAGCGAGGATTTAGCTTCCCTCTCTTCCCAAATCTCGCTATGCCCTTGGAAGGAGAAACTTTCAAAAACACGGATTCACCAACCACAAACTCTAGTAGCCTACGTATCCTGTCAACGTAACTCTTCTGTCTACTCTGAGCTGTCCTCAGTCTCTCTACAATCAAATGGATGTCCTTAGATGCTAGCGTAACCATGTCAGGAGCAAAAATCTTACGGTCACCCACTTCTTCTCATCCAAAAGGGGAACGACATCTACGGCCATATAAAGCCTCATACGGTGCCATCTCGATACTCGAATGATAACTGTTGTTGTAGGTGAACTCGGCTAGTGGCAAGTGGTCATCCCAGGAGCCTCTAAAATCTAGCACACATGCTCTCAACATATCCTCCAGGGTCTGTATAGTCCTCTCTGACTGACCATCTGTCAGAAGATGGAAATCGAAGCTCAAACTCAACTGGGTTCCCATGGCTTCCTGAAAATGTCGCCAAAAATGGAAAGTGAAGCGGGAATCCCTATTAGAGACTATGCTCACTGGTACACCATGTAACCTCACTACCTTGCGTACATACAGCTCTGCTAATAAACTCAGAGTATCGATCGCTCTCATAGCTAGGAAGTGGGCTGACTTCGTTAATCTGTCGACGATCACCCATATAGCATTGTGATTCCGGCGGGTTCTCGGTAAACACATTATGAAATCCATGGTGATATGCTCCCATTTCCATGTCGGTATAGGTAGAAGCTGTAATAACCCTACACGTTTTTGATGCTCTACCTTCACCTGCGTGCCACAAAGTCTGCTACATCTCTCTTCATACCCGATCACCAGTATACCTTTTGAAGGTTTTGATACATTTTGTTACTCCCCGAATGTAACGTATACCTCGACGAATGAGCTTCCACCAATATCAATCTCCTGAGTCTTAGATCCTCGAGAACACACAATCTACCTCTAAACCTCAGTAGTCCATCAAGACTCAACTCAAACTCAGTCACTATACCTTTCTGCATCTGACTACTCACATCCATACAAAATGGATCAGTCTGCTGAGCCACTCTGATCCTGTTCAACAGATCCGGCTCCAAGCGTAGACTAGCTATCACATAGCCTGTATCCATGTCAAAAGGCACAACTCCCAAACTGAGGCTAGCAAACTGCTCTAGCAAATCATGCTCCCTAACCATCATATATGATACCATCCCTAGGCTCTTCCTACTCAAAGCATCAACTACAACATTAGCCTTCCCCGGATGATAAAGTATCTCGCAATCATAGTCCTTCAGAAGCTCTAGCCATCTTCTTTGTCTCATGTTCAGCTCTTTCTGTGAGAACAGATACTTGAGGCTACTGTGGTCGGTAAATATCTAGAACTTTTCACCATACAAGTAGTGGCGTCATACCTTCAATGCAAACACTACTACTACTAGCTCCAAATCATGGGTCGGATAGTTCTTCTCATGATCCTTCAGTTGTCTGGATCCATAAGCAACTACCCTCCCATCTTGCATCAATACACAGCCCAGTCCCTGATGCGAAGCATCAGTATACACTGCAAATCCTCCTGAACTGGTAGGGATAATGAGAATTGGAGCGGTGGTCAATCGACGCTTCAACTCCTAAAAACTCTTCTCATAATCCTCGTTCCATACGAATGGTACTCTTTCGAGTAGGACGTGTCAACAGAGTAGCCAATTTCAAAAATCCCTCAATGAATCTCCAATAATATCCAGCTAAACCCAGAAAACTCCTGATCTCGGTGACTGTCCTTGGCTATTCCCACTAAACTACAGCCTCTATCTTAGATGGATCCACTGATACACCATCTCTCAATACAACATGTCCCAAAAATGAGATCTGTGACAACTAAAAGTCACACTTACTGAGCTTAGCATATAACTTCTGCTCTCGTAGAGTCTGTAATATGATCCTGAGGTACTCCTCATGCTCCTCCTCGGATCTCGAGTAAACCAATATGTCATCGATGAAGATGATTACAAACTGGTCCAAATATGGCTTGAACACATCGTTCATTAAAGCCATGAAAGCAGCTGGAGCATTCGTCAATCTGAATAGCATGACCAAGAACTCATAATGGCCATATCGGGTACGAAATGTTGTCTTGGGTGCATCTCCATTCCAAACTTTCAGCTGATGATACCCAGACCTCAGGTCAATCTTGGAAAAAACCTGTGCTCCCTGAAGCTGATCTAACAAATCGTCAATGCGTGGAAGGGGATACCTATTCTTGATGGTGGCTTTATTCAACAATCGATAATCTATACACAATCGGAGGCTCCCATCCTTCTTCCTCACAAACAAAATCGGTGCTCTCCAAGGTGAAACACTCAGTCGAACAAAACCCTATCCAACAGCTCCTGTAACTGCTTCTTGCTCCTCCAGCTCAACTAAGGCCATGCGATATGGTGGTCTCGAAATAGGCTCCGTACCAGGCACCAAATCTATACAGAACTCCATCTCTTTGTTTGGTGGTAACCCGAGCAACTCATTCGAAAAAACATCTGGGTACTCACTGACCACAGTAATATCTAATAACTCCGGATGTGCCTTATCCATATCTACCACGTACGCAATGAAACCTTAATATATTGAAGGTTCTCTCAGTTAGTATATCATATTATAATCATAACTACTTCTTTTATTTATTCTTATTAAACTTTACAACATAGCTTGTAGGGTTAGGAAACATAACTGTCTTAGCATAACAATCTAAAACAGCATGGTTTGCAGATAACCAATCCATTCCTAAGATTATATCAAAGTCCCTCATACTTAGCAATATTAGATTGGCTATCATCTCTTTGTTCCCTACTCTCAACATGCAGTCATTATATACATACTCTACAACTTGACTACTATTTATATGCGTACTAATCAACATCATTATACATAACGGTGTACGCTCTACATGTCTTGCTAATTTACATGCAAATGGAGGCGATACAAAAGAATGCGTGGCACCAGGATCAATTAAAACATATGCTTCAATATCATAAATCAGGATGTTACCTCGTATCACATCTGATGAAGCATCCGCTGTTCCCTGGTCCAAAGCATGTACTCACCCTCGACCAATCACTTGTTTCCCCTTTTCTTCTGCAGTCGCTCTACCTCTCTGAGCAGACGTACCAGTTGGAGCTTTATCAAGCTCCCTACCCTTTAGTAGGGCAGTATCAACCATCTCTAGGCAAGCTCTAGCAATATGCCCATGTTTCCCACATCGAAAACACATGATAAGAGTCAGTGGACACGGTCTACCTCCATGTTGTTTACCGCATCTTCTACACTGATCGAGAGTAGATCTCTGTCCTCCTATGACAATACCCTTTGCTAGAGCTACGGTCAGATAAGGAGGAGGTCTAGCAAGTCTCTCTCGTGCCTCCTTAACCCGTGATCTCTTACCAAAGAGTTTCCTCCCTCCTCGATAATTGAAATCCCTAGTCGGCCTCTTCTTCTGTATATTTCAGCTCCGGCTAAACTTCCCAAACTCGGAAGCATTCCTCTCGTAATCTTGCTCACACAGTTGCGCCCTGTGTACAACTTCCTCATAGGTGGTTATATCTAATGGAACCAACCTGGACCGCAGAACCGATCTCAATCCATCGATGAACCTATGGACCTTCCTGGCCTCACTATACATAGTATCTGGGTCATATCTCCCCAGGGATAGGAATCGAGCCTCATACTCATCCACTGACAAGCTCCCCTAAATCAGTCCCAAAAACTCAGCTTGTAATTTTCGCTGTGCGGTACCGGGAATAAACTGCCTCCTAAAGACATCCCAAAATATCTCTCAACTAATATCTGTGTGTCGGGCTCCCAATATGGGTCGGGTAGACTTCCACCAATGCTCTGCAGCTCCCTTCAGTAGGAACGCAGCAAATGCAACCATCTCTGATTTCGTACACTCGAAGAATCCATAAAGCTTCTCCATCTCAGCAACCCACTCCTCAGCAGCTACAAGGTCCTTGACCCCACTAAAAGATGGAGGTCTAAACTTCTGAAATTCTCGCAACCGATGCAGATCACATCCGTACCCTAATCCACTATTACTCGAAACTGGTGGGGGTCTAGGAGTATCTACAGTCCTCGGTGCATGAGCTGTCTGCATAGGTGTATCAGCGGCAACTGCCTCTCCTGGCGCAGCTCCTACCTCCTGTCCCTGCCTACCTGGCATCATCTGTGCCAATATCTCTACAATCGTCTCTAGACTACGCTCTAATCTCATAAAGCGCATCTCAGCACACTCTAGTGCCTCAGTAGCACCTAGAGTCTCATGGGTAGGTAATGGTTAAGCAGCAGATCGTCTCTCAAGCCTATCTCCACGGCCTCGAGCCCTACCTCTCGTACCTCTACCACTATGAGTATTTGCCATATAGGCAAAGTTCCTACATTCATAATCATGAATTAGTCTATCTCCTATCTGGTATACATAGTTATATCTAAACACAGCACAGTACTATAGGGATGTACACTTTCCTATTTTCTAACACCGACTCACATCAGACCAACCTCTGCTCAGATATCGTTCTGTCAAGACCCATCCTGACATAACCAAAAATCACTACAAATGTTTTGCATTTTTAACTTAACTTTCCTCTCTTCAATGGTTGGGCTGTGATTCGATGTTAGCTTCTTCGCATACCATATCATCCATTATCATACATACATGTCAATATAGTGTTACTGACTGTAACTTCTTTTATAATACATATGAGATCATATAAAATCTAATATAAATACATTCCCCATAATATATATCGTATACATCACTGTGCTGTTTCTATGTTTAGATACATAACCGTACAAAACATGTATACCTGTCGATCGATAGGAAATAGCAGCGGACACAGGAATCCTATCCCTCAAAAGCTCTTACTCTACTGCTGATGCTTTGTAGAGAGATGTAAAGAAAGGGGGGTGAGCATACAACGCGCTCAGTAAGGAAATCAGGCAAGCAAGTAGATATCTACACTATCTGCTCAAAATAATGCTATGCCTCAAAACGTTATTTCCTTAACTCATTTTCAAAGCATGTCTTTAAATATATATATATATATATATATATACTTGTACAGATTAAATCTCATGTACAGAAATCATGCTTTCTTTCTCAAATGTAGGCATGTAGTGCAAAACAATGCATCTTTATAATATCACAATGCCTTTAGATAAATCATGTCATTTATATTTAAATCACAGTAAATATGGCATTTAAATCATTCATAACACAAAATCGGAGTCCAACCCATCCCTCAAGTCTATCCGCAATTAAATCAGTCAATCATGTGATATATCATGTGAGACTCTGTGGTGAAAATGTAAATAGTATCCTAGACTATGATAATATCCGACAATGGTGATCCCAGGCAACATAGTACTCAATGTGCAGGGCATCACTACTGCAATAGGAGGGGAGTCAGTCCATCACAACCGCTAGCTCTATCCTCCTCAACTCCACAACACCACACGGTACAGTGTACTCCATGCCACATGCATGGTACAACGTACTCCATGGACCCTACATCACAGTCAGGGTGCCTGCCATAGGTCTTAGCCCTCAAAACCATGGAATATCATACCACGTCTCTAAATCCTCATGCGACCCTCTCATAGTGTGACACTCAGTATACATGAGGAAATCAAGCATAGTTTTGAACATGTATTATATATCACATCCAATGCGCGACTTTGAGCGCGGCTTACAGTCGACACTCCGCTCAAACACTGTTCACATCACAAACTCAACTCTAGTGCGAGTAAACCTCCGGCAACTAGGTCAATGCATAGTTCATGTTTCAAATCAAGTACAAGCAATAGCTCCAGTACCATGCTATGCACAAAATTCATCAAATCAAGTACAAGCAATAGCTCAAGTACTATGTCATGTATCTCATGTAAAATTCGAGTACGAGCTAATCGATCCAGCACTCTCTCATGCATAAATCACATAAAACTAAGTACGAGTAATAACTCCAGCACTCTATCATGCATGCCATGGAAATCTAGTGCGAATCATAATCCGCACTAATATATGTGGAAAATATATGAAATCCAGTGCGAGCTGTGCTCCAGCACAATTTATTCTCACATAATATGATAGAAGGCACTTTAAAAAAGGGATGGTTTACAAAATATCAAAATCAGCACTATAAAGTGTGCTTAATTCACATCAACCTTAAAATCATTAGCCCATCTATTTATTCTTCTGCTAAACAACAGTAAAACACTCAAAATGGTGGTTTCCATGCTTTTTACAACTTTTCACAAAAGTTAACTTTTTTCCTAACTAAGGGTAAAATCGTAATTTACCACTATCAGGTCACAATAATTATTATTCACTTTCTCTGACCCTCAGAGTTTTTAAGTGAATGTAAAAGCAGACGAAAATACGTGCAGGTATCTCTAACTACTCACAAAAGTCTCTTACCTGTAATCACTTGAGAAATTTCACTTTCTCAACGCTGCTCGATCCAGCAGTCCGATTTGTTTCTCCAATACTCTCAGGAGCTACATATAACCATTTATCAGGTTAATTACACTTTTCCTACTGTATTTCAAATTAAATACAGTCTATTTCCCTTAATGGGCTTTAATAAACCTTAATAGGCCTAACTATGCCTTAAGCCCATTTTTATTTTACTATTCATTTTCGTTGGGCCTATTTGGCTTGTGGGGCCCACCAACTCTTATTAGGCTTGTTCTAGACCAATTACATCACATTGTGCCTAAATTATTTGGGCTTGGCCTATTGGACCTCTCGGCCACATGCCATGGCCGAGAGCTCTCCATGCCGTCGATCACACCATGGCATGCCAGCCATATCCCTTTCCTTAGCCAATTCACTTAGGCATTTTCACAAACACTTGGTTGGCAACATTCTTAAACATTACATAGTTCATTTAGGCATTTTATCAAACACCTTGATTGCCAACTTAATACATGTATTAATTATTCAAATTGATTAATTCTAATTATGTCATAATCATTAACACATGTACATTAATCCATTTATGCCTTAAAATCACATAGGCATTCATCAATATTTCACTACTCACTCTCGGCCTCACCATGATCATAGTGATTTCATATGTTTCAATTCTTAAAACATATACCAATATACTTAAAATCATTCATACATTAACATATATGAATTTGAAAACTTGAAAATATACCTAGTATTTGTGTTCACACTTGGCCGAAATTTTGGAGGCTCACGGTTTGCACACTATGGCTTCTTGATAGCCAATTCCAACATATGTCACTCTCCTTTCAATTTGGAACAACTTTCATGAAGAATGCAAGTTCCAAATATGCCAAATTCCTAGTGATTTCTAGTGAGAGAAAGCTTGGATAAATGTATTTCAATGGTTTCTTCTTCTAGCCGAGAATGGTGTGGTGAAGATGATAATGGTGTGGTTGAATTTATAAGCCATTTACTTAGCCATTAAGCCTTACTTTCTAGCCATTAAACTTGACTTTCTAAGGCTTAGTTATGAGTCACCTAATGAGTCATAGTTAGCTTTAACTATGGTTAGATATTTATCTAATGGGTTTTCCAATTGGGCCTCTCGGTTTGGGTTTTCTTAATGGACTTTCAGGCTGAAAATTTTACTATACCTCGGGCCTTTTATTGTCTCAATATTTGGCCTATCAATTGGTCCAACAATTCAGTCTAAGGGACTTAAGAATTTCGATCTACGTTTAGTATACCTTAATGGGCTTTAAAATCTTCACTTAGGCCCATCACGTTTTTAACCATAAAATTAAATCTGGAATCCTTCTGAATAAATTTTTCTTACTTCCGCGGATAATTATCTTGTATTCTGACCAAGAATATTTTTCTCCAATTTTTTTCTCCATACTTGGGTTAATTTCTAACCATGGTTAGTCAACTATGGTAAAAGTCCACTTTTCTTAACTATAGTTGACTTTTTCCTTGACCATTGACCAAGTTGACTTTTTCTCAAAATTTTGAAAGTGTCAAATCTTATGTCTTACACTCTCGTCTTTACGTTTCAATCGTTCCCGGTAGATAATTACACCCGAAACACCTTAACTTGCTAAAAAGGTCCATTTTACCATTTTTAGCTTTTACTCTCGTTCTCTGTGTTCGGAACTAAATTAAACTGACTTTCCTTCATGAGCCCTCTATATTTTCTCATTTTAAGTTCTTCTCTTCAATCAGAATGATTCATATCCACTTGGGTTAGCCTGTGACTCTTATAGCTCACATTAAGCTTTTTATGTAGCTTTTGCGTGTTAAATCATTTTACTAACACTTTAAATCTTGTAAATACTCTTCTTATGATTCAACTATAATAATAGAGTGTTCATACACATAGGAATCATAAGGTACTGGCTACATAAAATGTGGGTCTGACAAGCTTCTTAAAAACCTCAAGGAATTTAGTAAATTATCGTTCCAGCTTTTGATCTTTGAACCTCTGAGGAAAAGGTACTGGTGGTCTAACTAGAAGGGATGTAGTGGTAACAGGTGTAGCATCAGAGTACGAGGAAGGCTGTGAAGTAGAAGAAGGTATAGATGAAGAAGCACTTAACTTGGATTCCTTTGCAGCCGGGTTTTCATTTTGTTCCTACTCTTTCTGAGCTGCTTCGTTAGAACCTATGGGTTTATCAACTATGGGTTATTCAAGTCCAGACTTAACTTGTGGCTCATCTAGCTCTCTGCTGCTTCTAAGGGTAATGGATTTCACATGTTCTTTATCCTCCCTTTGCCTAACAGGATTAGCTTCAGTGTTACTAAGAAGGGTCCCTTGAGGATGTTGGCTAAGAGCATTTGCTATTTGTCCCACCTGAACCTCTAAGTTCTTAATTGAGGCAACTTGATTTTGTAGGATCATTGAGAACATCTCCTCTAGTGTAGGCTTCTTCTCAGCTGCTAGTGCATGTAAATGTTGTGGCTGCATAGGTTGTGGTGGTGGTGGTGGTTGATGAAATTAAGGTGGATGAGGATGATATTAGGTGGATGGTGTGGGTATGGATGATGTGGTGGATGGTGTGAAAATTGTTAGTGTGGTGGTACATGAACTGATGGAGCTTGAAAACCAGGGGGCTCTACAGATATGGAGTTAGATGATTGCCCTTGATTTTGGCTCTAAGAAAAGTTAGGATGGTTCCTCCACCCTGGATTGTAGGTGTTTGAAAATGGGTTGTTCTGTTGCTTTTGAGAGGGGGCAACATATTGAACCGATTCTAAGTTAAGCGGGCACCTATCTACAGAGTGTGTACCACCACACTGAGTACAGAAAAGAAAAGGACTTTGGACAGAAAACACAAGGTTAGGACTGGTGGAAGGATTATGTTGGGTACTGATCGACTCTACCTTCTTCGTAAGATTAGCGATTTGAGAGGTCAAAGTAGACAGCGTGTCGAGCTGATAAATACCCACCGACTTCTTTGGCAATTGCCTCTCCGAGGACCATTGATAGTTGTTAGCAGCCTTCTTGTCTAATAGCTCATAAGCTTCCTGCTTTGTTTTGCACATCAGGGCTCTACCCGCAGCAGCGTCCACGATGGTCCTATTTTGGCTTTTAAGTATGGTGTAGAAAGTTTGGACTTGCAGCCATAAAGGTAGCCATGGTGAGGGCACTTCCTAAGAAGCTCCTTATATCGTTCCCATGCTTCGTAAAGAGATTCAGAGTCGTACTGGGCAAAGGAAGATATATCACTACGGAGTCTGGCCATTTTAGAGGGAGGGAAAAACTTAGCTAGAAATTGATGAGTTAACCCATCCCATGTAGAAATGGATCCTGGAGGCAAGGATTTTAACCAGTGTCGCGCCCTATCCCTAAGCGAGAAGAGGAATAATCTAAGCCTAAGCGCATTCTCAAATAATCCATTGTGCTTGAACTGTTGCACAGGTCCAGAAATTGCCCGAAGTGAGCATGTGGGTCGTCGTGCGGAAGCCCACTGAACTGTAAAGAGGTCTGGATCATCTGGAGGATGGAAGGCTTAATTTTGAAATTATTTGCAGGGACAGCTGGTGGCCTAATGCCGGTATAATATCCTCCAATAGTCGGCACCGCATAATCTCCAACGGTCTTGATTTCCCTATTTTCTGCCATGATGTTTTGCAGCGGAGCTATAAATTTTCTAGAATCCTTTCTAATTTTTCTAAGTGTTCGTTCAATTTCAGGATCTAGAGGAAAGCAATCAAAACTCCTCTACGCATGCAATCATCAAAAAGTCCTTAGAAAATTTTTTAAGTTTTTAAATTTTTAATTTTTTTAATTAATTATGAGAAAATTAACTAAACTAAAATATTTACAACCTAAATATTTACAAGATAGAATTACACCTAAGCATAATTTCACCGATATTAATTAACGACTAATTAAAACTTCCCCGGCAACGGTGCCAAAAACTTGGTATGATCTAAAGGTATTGTCCGCAAGTGCATGGGTCGTACAAGTAATAATGAGATTTGAGTCTCGAGTTATCGTCCCACAGAGAAGTTGATTAGCCTAATTAACTACCGATTAATCTTACCCTAAGTATATCCTAGCAAATTATGAAGTTTTGATTATAGGTGATCTACTAAGCTAATTAAAATTATTGGAAAACAATAGAATAATAAAAACTATAAACTAAATAAAACCGAGCTAAGATTACTTACAGTGCTCTAAGCAATTAAAAAAAGTACCTACAAAATAGTTAAAAATTAATTAACGCAATTAAACTAAAACGCAAATATGAAATTAACAAAACAAGATTAATTAAAGTAAAATTAAACAAACCTAAAATAAAATATGCATATAATTAAACTAATAAAAATTACAAATTAAACTAACCTAAAATCTAATAAAAATGAAGACTAAATTAAAAATGCATGAAAGACATTTAATCTAAATTAATTCTAAATGCAACTCATAAAATACAAAACTAAAATAAAATCCTTTAACATATAATATAAAATTAACTACTAACTAAAAAATTAAAACTAAAAATTAAATTAACAACTAAAACACTAGATTTAACCTACAATTATTAACTAACAACTAACTTAAATTGACAACTAATAAAAGTAAAATAATATAAATGCAATAAGTATTAAAGTATAAAAGAAAGGAATGTGGCCAAACATGGCCTTAACAAATTGCAAAACATCAAAGTGATCCCGATAATTGCACTGTGCACTGTTCCCATTTCTTCTTGGTTTGTCCAGGTGACGCACAGGCACTGCCCTCGGTTCCAGGTGCTATGCTGGTCTCGATTTTTCCCAGCTAACTTCTACACGTCCGCGACCTCTGCCCAGCTAATGCACAGGTGCTCCAGCTGCTGTCCGTGCTGCATCCAGGCTGCCTGCTACTGCACTCGGTTTGTCCTCTGCTCCAGGTGTGTCCTACTGTCTGCTGCAGGTCTGTCCACTGGTGTTACCATTATTCAGCTCCATTCACAGCTCGTGTCTCTGCATTTTCAGGTGCTGCAGGTGCAAACCGCAACCTGCTACAAATGCTGCTCCATGTTCTTTCATTAACGGCTGCTCCAGTACTGATGTCTTGCAGACTCCTCGGCCTACCCAGCGAGTGTCTACTTCAGCATGCTGGTTTCTGCATCATCCTCAATCTGCCCAGCAAAAACCAAACCAGCCTTGCAGAAAACAGCAGCTATCCAACTCTAAAAGTGTAAATGGAAACAGTGGATAGCCCATTGCTTTGTCATGCAGCTCTACACCATAAAAGACTACAGCAATATTCACAAGCCGTCCAGCGTCTTCTTCACCAACAACCAACAGTAAATAATGTAGAACATAAAAATAAAGCACACGCAGGAGTCAGCCTTTGTAAGCTAAAGCAGTAAATAAACAACATGAAATGTAAATTAACTAGAATCTAGAATTTAGAGAAAAGAAAGATAATGAACAATATGTGATTCATAAAACAGGGGAGAACAGAGGGCACTGGAAGGCAAAAAAAAAAAATCAGCTTCATTCGTGCTTCCCAGCAGCTTGCAATACCATCCTAATGCTTTGCTTCAGCAATGAACAATAGCTGCTACCCTTGCTTTACGCTGCCACAACAGAATGAGGAAGAAGCCCTCTGTCACACAGCCTCCCTCGAGCAGACTTCATAGCAGCACACATCAAAAAGTATCCAGGACAGAATAAAATAGAAGAACGCAGTAGCACCAACCAAAAAAAAAAATTTACTGCAACCCAAACATAAAGCAGGAGAGTGTAAAACAAAGATAGTAAAAAAAAAAAAAAATTGGGATTAAGAAGATTGTAAGAAGAACCGAAACTACAATCCAGAAAATGAAGCTAAAAAAAAAATACAACGATTAAATCATAAATGCAATAACCATGAGAAAATGCAATGACAGATTATGCAGCATCATTACTGTCACCCGCGATGAACAATACATAACAAAGAAAAATTAGTAATTAAAGCTAGTAACCCGAAAATGAAGCTTTCATTGAAGAGACTAAAAAAATGCAAACATCAGAATATTCAAGAAATTTATAACATTGTAAATGAAATCTTTTAAAGGAAATTCAAATTAAAAAAATATGGAAGCTTAATGATTAACGGAAATGGTGGCAGCCAGGAAAATGAGAAACTAACTTGAAAAGCTTTTAAATAAAAATGGACATTGTTGTGAACAATAAAATAAATGATAGCTAAACGGAAAAGAGAAGCTTGAAAACAAAGAAAATAAATCCTAAAAATACCCTAAAACTATTCTACCCTAGATTACACTGCTCTTAAATTACTTTACACTACTCCTACCCTAGCTACTTACCCTACTCCTACTTAATTTTTTTCAATTGCCATCATATTCTATTTATACACACACTTATGGGTACAATGGTTATTTTTTCATCCTAGATGAGTTGGTATTGTTTGGTCACTTGTCTTCATTTGATTTGTTGCAGAGCAGATATTTCCACGTCACTCGTCTTTTTGTCCAATTGGTTGTGCGATGTGGCCCGACGTGTGTCTTCTAGAAGGTTGACACGGTGTCCGTCGATCTTATCGTTTCGGAGCGAATAAAATACGGACACCTGGCATCACGCGTGTTCAGACGGCTTGATGACTCGGTCTGCAAATTGAAAGTGGTCCAGTCTCCTTTAGCCCGTTTTCAGTCCAATTTCGACTGAAACGACTGAGTTTCATCCGGATTTAATTTACCTGCACTTTAAAGAATTTTAATTAAATAAAGGGGATAATTAATAAAATAATATAGGGATTTAAATAATTAATTAAGAAATTAAGCACAAATAATTCTATTAAAAATATAATTATCAAGCAACTTCCACGATAATTTTCGAAACTGTTATAATTATTGGCGTTAGTACATCTCTAAACACTCATTTCATTTGCCAAATCTCAATTCAATACATAGTTTTCATCACTTTCTCCAAATATGGTATAAAACCACATTTTCACATATCTATATCCATTTTTCCTTATTTCCAATTTATGCATTTCATAAGATTATCACATAATCTTCCATACATGCATATTCCATCATTAAATCCATGTTAACACCATTTCCTTTTCATTTCCTCATTTTCTCACCAATATCTAGGTCATGGTGATTTTTTATTCTCCTTTCATTTTCAACAAATCATATCTATACCAATAATCTCATTAACACATCGAGTTTAACATATATCAACTTGGTGCATTAAATCTTACTTAGCTAAAATTACATTCCTTTTTTCCCCAAAATGGTAAAATCCTCCTTACTCCTTGAACTCTAGATTTCAATCCTTTTGTTTCCAAGTATGTTGCTCTCTTCTTGCTAAGAGCAACTCTGTGCAACTGTATCTCACTCAAAACTGATCACAAACTGAAGTTTTCTAGTGTTTCTTGGCTAGGTTATACTTTGGTTATTGAATGAAATAGTAACTCTCGAGAAAATGAAGTGTAGAAGCACAGTATTTATAGAATTGTCTTGATGAGATCGATCTATTACCTTAGGAGATCGATCTGCTCTACATGTTTCCTCTTGAAACCGACCTTTCAGACCACATAAGATCGATCTGCTCTTTCATGAGATCGATCTGCACAACACAAAACCTTAAGGAGATCGATCTGCTCTTGCATGAGATTGATCTGTTGCAAGTCAGTAGCTTAAGGAAATCGATCTGGCCCTTCTGAGATCGATCCCTTCAACACAGAATATTTAACAGATCGATCTTGTCCCATTAGAGATCGATCTGACCTATTCCATTGCTCATATAAGAGCATTTTTGGCTCTTCCAAATCGATCTTTCATCCCATGAGATCGATCTCATTCATATTTTTCAGATTTTATTGTAGTTTTTTGCAGTAACTTATCTCAAGCACTCTTAATTCTGCTGCTATGGTCATTTTCTCATCCAACCACATTTAAGGCTTGAAAATGACATCCATTCATACTTTATATACATTAAAACTTGTGTGCTTTCCTTGTATAACCAAAAGTATACATTACAACACCAAATGGAAGTATAAAGATTCATGTACTCATGTAAACTTCCATCCATTTTACCATACTACCCAAAATTCTATATATTCTCATTCCTCACATACAAAAGTCCATTTCTTCTTATTTATATATAATGAAACTTGTATGTACTCATTCCATACACATTTACAAACTTCAAATATCCATTCCTCATAATTTACATTAAATGTGACTTGCTCATACATCACAAGTCATAAAGGTTACATTTAAAATTTTGGGTCTTACATGATATATGTATATACATGTGGCATAGTTTTATTTCCTCATGCTCCAATTATAAACGATTTATGTATAACATTATCAGTATGTAAATAGAGTAATTATCTACCATGCTTGCATTATTATCTTACTGAGCGTGTGTGTCAGACCCGTATTTTATGTAGCTTGTACCTTATGATTCCTATGTGTATGAACACTCTATTATTATAGTTGAATCATAAGAAGAGTATTTACTAGAGTGAAAGTGTTAGTAAAATGATTAACACGCAAAAGCTACATAAAAAGCCAAATGTGAGCTATAAGAGTCACAGGCTAAACCGAGTGAATCTGAATCATCCTGACAGAAAATAAGAACTTAAAATGAGAAAAGAGAGAGAGCTCATGAAGGAAAGTCAGCTTGATTTAGTCCCGAACATAGGAAACGAGAGAAAAAGCTAAAAAAAATGGTAAAATGGACCTTTTTGGCGAGTTAAGGTATTTAAGGTGTTTCGGGTATAATTATCCACCGGGAACAGTTGAAACTTAAAGACGAGAGTGTAAGACATAAGATATGACACTTTCAAAATTTTGAGAAAAAGTCAACTTGGTCAATGGTTAAGGAAAAAGTCAACTATAGTTAAGAAAGTGAACGTTTACCATAGTTGACTAATCATGGTTAAAAATTAACCTAAGTATGGAAAAAAATTGGGGAAAAATATTCTTGGTCAGAATACAAGATAATCATCCTCAGAAGTAAGGAAAATTTATTCGGAAGGATTTCGGATTAAATTTAATGGTTAAAAACGTAATGGGCCTAAGGTGAAAATTTTAAAGCTCATTAAGGTATACTAAACGTATATCGAAATTCTTAGGTCCCTTAGACCGAATTGTTGGACCAATTGATCTGCCAAATATTGAGACAATTAAAGGCCCGAGGTATAGAAAAAATTCCAGCTTGAAAGCCCATTAAGAAAGCCCAAACCGAGAAGCCCAAATGGAAAGCCCATGAGATAAATATCTAACCATAGTTAAAGCTAACCATGACTCATAAGGTGACTCATTAGGTGACTCATGGTTAAGGCTTAGAAAGTCAAGCTTAATGGCTGGAAAGTAAAGCTTAATGGCTAAGTAAGTGGCTTATAAAATTAGCCACACCATTGTCATCTTCATCACACCAAATTCGGCTAGAAGAAGAAACCATTGAAACAAATTATTCAAGCTTTCTCTCACTAGAAATCACTAGGAATTAGGCAAAATTGGAACTTGCATCCTTCATAGAAGTTGTTCCAAATTGAAAGGAGAGTCACATATGTTGGAATTGGCTATCAAGGAGCCATAGAGTGCAAACCGTGAGCCTCCAAAGTATTCGGCCAAGTGTGAACACAACAATTGGTATATTTTCAAGTTTTCAATTTCATATATGTTAATGTATGAATGATTTTAAGTATATTGGTATATATTTTAAGCATTGAAACATATGAAATCACTATGATGTTGGTTAGGCCGAGAGTGAGTAGTGAGATATTGATTTATGTCCATATGATTTTAAGGCATAAATGGATTAATGTACATGTGTTAATGATTATGGTGTAATTAGAATTAATCAATTTGATTAATTAATACATGTAATTAGTTGGCAATCAAGGTGTTTGATAAAATGCCTAAATGAACTATATGATGTTTAAGAATGTTGCCAACCAAGTGTTTGTGAAAATGCCAAGTGAATTGGCTAAACAAATAGGCATGGATGGCATGCCATAGTGTAACCAATGACATGGATAGCTTTCGGCCATGGCATGTGGCCAAGAGGCCCAATGGGCCAAGCCCAAATATTTTAGGCCCAATGTGAGGTAATGGGTCTAGGACAAGTCCAATAAGAGTTGGTGGGCCCCACAAGTCCAATAGACCAACGAAAATAAATAGTAAAATGAAAATGGGCTTAAAGCATAGTTAGGTCCATTAAGGATTATTAAAGCCCATTAAGGGAAATAGACTGTATTTAATGTGAAATACAATAGGAAAAGTGTAATTAACCTGATAAATGGTTATATACAGCTCCAGAGAGTATTGGAGAAGCAAATCAGACTGCTGAAACGAGCAGCACAGAGAAAGTGAAATTTCTCGAGTGATTGCAGGTAAGGGACTTTTGTGAGTAGTTAGAGATACTTGCACGTATTTTCGTCTACTTTTACATTCACTTAAAAACTCTGAGGGTCAGAGAAAGTGAATAATAATTATTGTGACCCGATAGTGGCAAATTACGATTTTACCCCTAGTTAGTCAAAAAGTTAACTTCTGTGAAAAATTGTAAAAAGCATGGAAACCACTATTTTGAGTGCTTAACTACTGTTTAGCAGGAGAATAAGTAGATGGGCTAATGATTTTAAGGTTGATGTGAATTAAGCGCACTTTATAGTGCTAATTTTGATATTTTATGAATCATCCCTTTTTAAAAGAGTCATCTATCATATTATGTGAGAATGAATCGTGCTGGAGCACAGCTCACACTGGATTTCATATATTTTCCACATACATTAGTGCTGGATTATGATTTACACTAGATTTCCATGACATGCATGATAGAGTACTAGAGTTCTTACTCGTACTCAATTTTTATGATATATGCATGAGAGAGTGTTGGAGCGATTAGCTCGTACTTGAGTTTTTCATGAGATGCATGACAGAGTGCTGGAGCGTTGGTCGTACTCGATTTTTCATGATTTATACATGACATAGTACTAGAGCTGTTGCTCGTACTTGATTTCATGATATTGTGCATAGCATGGTACTGGAGCTATTGCTCGTACTTGATTTAATACATGAACTATGCATTGACCTAGTTGCTGGAGGTTTATCGCACTAGAGTTGAGTTTGTGATGTGAAACAGTGTTTGAGTGGAGTGTCGACTGTGAGTCGCGCTCAAAGGCGCGCACTGTATGTGATATATAATACATGTTAAAACCCATGCTTGATTCCTTGTGTGGACTGAGTGTCACATTATGTGAGAGGATATCCGCATGAGGGTACTAGAGACGTGGTATGATATTCCATGGTTTGAGGGCTAAGACCTATGGCAGGCACCCGACTGTGATGTAGGGTCCACGGAGTACGTTGTACCGTGCATGTGGCATGGGAGTACACTGTACCGTGTGGTGTTGTGAAGTTGAGGAGGATATAGCTGGCGGTTGTGATGGACTGACCCCCCTCCCGTTGCAGCAGTGATGCCTCGCACACTAGGATTTCGTGTAGCTTGGGATCACATGTCGAATATGATCATAGTCCAAGATACTATTTACATTTCACCACAGAGTCTCACATGATATATCACTTGATTGACTGATTTAAATTGCAGACAGACCTGAGGGATGGGTCAGACTCCGATTTTGTGTTGTGAATGATTTAAATGCCATATTTATTGTGATTTAAATATACATGACATGATTTATCTAAAGGCATGATTTATATAAAGATGCATTGTTTTGCACAACATGCCTATATTTGAGAAAGAAAGCATGATTTCTGTACATGGGATTTAATTTGTACAAGTATACATATATATTCAAAGACATGCTTTTAAAGTGAGTAAAGGAAATAATGTTTTCAAGGCATAGCATTATTTGAGTAGATAGTGTAGATATCTACTTGCTTACCTGATTTCCTTACTGAGCGCGTTATATGCTCACCCCATTTCTTTACATCTCACTACAGAGCATCAGCAGTAGAGCGAGAGCTATTGAGGGATAGTATTCCTGAGTCTACTGCTAGTTCCTATCGATCCCCAGGTATACATATTTTATACGGTTGTGTATCTAAACATAGAAACAACACAGTGATGTATACAATATATATTATGGGGAATGTATTTGTATTAGATTTTATATAATCTCACATGTATTATAAAAAGAAATTACAGTCAGTAACAGTATATTGACACGTATGTATGATAATGGATAATGTGGTAAGCGAGGATTCTGATATCGAATCACAGCCCAACCATTGAAGAGAAGAAAGGTAAGTTAAAAATGCGAAAAATTTATAGTGATTTTTGGTTAAGTCATGGATTGAGAACGGGTCCTAACAGTGTGGTTGTTCATCCCTCTCTACTTTCCCTCTCTACAGGGCGTACATAGCAGCCCAGTGAGGACTGAGGCGTTGTATTTTGGGCATCCGCTGCTTCCATCGCCAAAAGATATACACACAAGGATTCTCTTTGTATCTAAATATGTAAAGGCACAGTAATCATTTTGTATTGTAATGTGAGGGATGTAAAAGTTTGAAAACATTTCATGTGTAGGTGTATAACTTAACTTTTAAATGAATGACACTTCTTTTTACTAATTTGAGAATGAATGATGAGTGATGATTATTATTGACTCACAGCCCAACTGTGTAGTGGTGAGTTTGTTCACGACCGGGTAAGGAAAGTAAAATGCGAAAAATTTATAGTGATTTTCGGTTAAAAAGGATAAAAAGGGTCGTGACAAAAGGTATCATGCGATTCGAGAAGAAGGGGAAGCTGAGTCCCTGTTTTATTGGTCCGTTTGAGGTATTAGAGAGAGTGGGAGATGTCGCCTATCGGTTAACTTTGCCCCCAAAGCTTTTCGCGATTCATAATGTCTTCCACGTCTTGATGTTGAGGAAGTATAATCCGGATCCCTCCCATGTCATCGAGTATGAGGCGTTAGACATCCAGGGAGACTTGAGCTATGTAGAAGAACCTGTCCGGATCCTCAACAGGAAAGAAAATGTACTTCGGACAAAGAAAATTTCGTTGGTAAAGATTCTCTGGAAACACCACTCAACTGAAAAGGAAACTTGGGAACTCGAGAGCTTAATGAAAGAAAAGTACCCCCGACTTTTTGAGGAATGACTTGGTTCTAATTTAGAGGATCAAATTCTTTAAGGAGGGGAGGAATGTAAGACCTGTAAATTTCTATGTAATGTTTATGATTTCGGAATGTACAGACAAGTTACATTACATATGAATCTCAAGAAATGGATGTTTTTAAGCTCTAAGTGTGAATGGAATGTAAAATGAGTATATAAGCAAATGAATGGAAGTTTAACTTTGAAAATCTGAGAAAACTGCAGCTGGAATGCTGCAGGATGTAGGGCAGATCGATCTCACTACAAGGGGTCATCGACCTCATCTGCTTGAAATGTCATGCCAAGACACCCTGCAAGAGAGAGATCGATCCCTCACTCAAGCAGATCAATCTCAAGTTGTTTCTGTATGGACCAGATCGATCTCCTCTCATTAGGTAGATCGATCTCTAGTTGCCTCTGGATAGGCTAGATCGATCTCTTCTAAAGGCCAGATCGATCTCTAAAGCCTTCTGCCTGAACCAGATTGATCCTACCTCGTGAACAAGATCAATCCTATCCCCTTGAGCAGATTGATCTCATGCTAATAGGCAAATCGATCTCCTACTTGCATTTTCAAAATTCTGAAGGAGTTTAAGCAAGGGGAGATCGATCTCTACCCCTTGGAGATCGATCTCATAATGTGAAATCTATAAAAAAAAAAAAAAACCTCGATAATCTGTGTCTTCTTCCTCAGACATTCACAACTCTTCCATTTTTAATAAAGAAAACCTAGTTTCTCACTCTAGAATACCACCCTTTCCAAAAATATTTGAGAAAAAACTATTTGAGCAAAGTTGTTCATTTTGAGGAGGAGAACAACATAATCAAAAACTAGAAGTTGAGTTGATCGATTGAAAGAGAAAAAGGATTTTCCCCAAATTTGCAACAAAGGAGAAAAGTCAAGTTAGGTAAAACTTCAATACACCAACTTCTAGTATGATAATCTAGACTTTTAGATGAGTTGATTTGGTGTATACATTGTTGGCTTAAATGTTCATGTACATGCTTAAACAACCATGACCTAGAATGAGTTTAGTAAGAGAAAGTTGAAATGTCATGGAGTTAATGATGATTTAAACATGTAGAGATGTTATTAAGCATGTATAGAGAATTCTAAGATAACTTTGTGAAATCCATATGTTGGAATTGATGATGATTGAAAATGGGTATAAGAAGTATTTGATAAAATGTCATAGAGAACGGAAATGATGAATTTGAGGTATTGAGGCTAATGTCAGTTCAATATATAAATATATATATATATATATATTAAAATTATAAAATAAATCAATTATCTCTTTAAAATTAATTATCTATTTTAATTTTTAAGAGATAAACATCTATATTTATATGCATTAAAGTTAAAGAAAAATAAAATATTATTTATCGATTTCTTCGCACATCTTTTTTTAATATATGTATTGATGCTCGTTATATGCATTAAAAACATATTTATAGAAATAATTAATTTTGTTATAAATGTTTTACTTGGATGTATTTTTTAAAAAATATATATTTATTTCATATGAACTGCAGTTTGTGTGGTAAGATGAATTTTCTTTTTGGTAAATCTTTTTTTAAAAAATTAAAATTGAATATTTAAGTCTATATATTTCATCATTGAATTAAACTTCCATGGATTTTATTCGATTTTCATTTCATTCTTTTTTCGATTTATTTGTTCAATTGTTTTGTTTATTTATTTGTTCAATCATTATTTAGGTAGAAAGAGATAAAAATATTTATATGAATTATCTATTCTTTTGAAATGTGTATTTTTGATATTTTATTAAAATTATTTTGAATTAATTTAAATTTTAAAATTTCAAATTTCAAATATTAAATTTTGTTTGTATTTTTACTTACATTTTTATTTTATTTACTTGTTATGTTTGGGACTATTATTAATAAAGCTTTTTAAAAAATATCATAAAAATAGAGTTTTAAACTTTAATAGAGTCATATAAATTCAAATTTTAACAATAAATCAATTTCATGTATGAAACATTAACAAATATTTTATTTCTAGTTAATGTAGTATGAATTATTTTCATTAAGATAGTAAATACTCAATTTATTTATTTAATATTTAAGATTTGTTACGCTTAATTTTTCTAATTGATATTTGATTTCGAATTATTTTTTTATTTATGCATTCTATATATGTATCAAATGTTTTAATACATTATTCAACATGTATTTTAAAATATTTTATAATTTTATCTATATTTAAAAAATTATTATAACCGTGCATCTCACGGATTTAAATATAGTTATATTATAGATGTAATGATTGCAGTCGATAGTATCTCATTGTAATAACTTTTACTAATATATATTTTTTAAATATTTAAAACTATTGAAAACTTTTTATGAGAAAAAAGAAAAAAAAATTTAACAATAAAATATTATAAAAGTATTTATGTGTTTATATATATATATATATATATATATATATATATATATATATATATATATATAGTAATAATACACGTTAATATATGAATATGATCACTCACTGAAAATAGTTTTTATCTATGCTACTGTCAATTGATTGGTTCTACTTGTTTAGTAATGATTTAAAATTATAAGTGACCAATCAAAAAAGACAAATACATATACATATACATATATGAAAGTAGATTCTGATGCCAATTATATATAAATAGCTTAAAATATATAGTTTTACAAAGTTAAATGTTTCTAAAAATAAAGCATGTGAAACTTGAGTCAAGACATAATTTAATCCCTTTCAGAAGACATTGTCTATGAAACAACGTGAAAAAGCCACACAAAACAAAAGTACTAAATGAGTTGCTGCAGGGAGCAAGTAGTTTAAGTGCTGCCTAATCATAGAGTTGGCTAATGAAAAGTTAACATTAACACAAATTGTTAATTAGCAAACTCAGGTAGAATTAGGAGACGCGGGTATTGCCGACTTCCAAACTCTATATATACATCCTCAAGTTGTAAACATTTCAACCGTTTGTAAATCCTTCCTTTAGTGCTTTTCCATTGCTTTCTTTGGTTATTGCATATTGCATATATTTGATCATCAGCAACCATGGATTTTTCTGTTGTCAAAGGTGTAGCAAAGAATGGTTTAACTATGGAGTGGATGGAGCTTAAGACTCTTGGCAAGGGTTCGTATGGGGTTGTGAAATTAGTGAAACCAGTAAACTCCGTTTCTGATGATCGATTTTTTGCTGTGAAATCTTGTCTTTACCGAAATTCTAAAACACTTCAGAAGGAAATAGAAATCCTTGAACAATTTGCCGCCTGTGATAGAATTGTTCAATGCTATGGTGAAATGTTAAGCATTAATGATCAACAGATGTTTGTTTACAATTTGTTTCTTGAATATGCTCGTGGTGGTACTCTTTTGGATTTGATGATCAAGAAATATGGGGGCAGAATACCAGAATGTCACGTCAAGTTATACACTAGAATGCTGTTAGAAGGGATTCGGGATATTCATCAGAGAGGCTATGTCCATTGTGATCTCAAGCCAGCAAATATTCTTGTTTATCCTTCTGATCCGCATGGTTCCATTAACAGTCTAAAGATTGCAGATTTTGGTCTGGCTAGGCAATGTGGAGACACAGGTATACAAGAGGTAAAAACTTTTCCTGGTACGCCAGCATACATGCCACCAGAATCTGTTATTAATGGGAAAATCAGTGCTGCGTTAGATATATGGTCCCTAGGATGCATTGTCCTTGAGATGATCACCGGAAAACTACCATGGCAATGTCAGAACCTGAGCGATTTGGAGATCATGATTGCAGATTCGAGATATCCACCTACAATACACGAAACCATGTCAAGCACAGGCAAAGATTTCTTGATGAAATGTTTTATAAGGGATCCTAGTGAAAGGTGGACTACTGATATGCTGTTAGGTCATCCTTTTCTCCTTCCAGACTTGCCATCTCTGACAAAATCTCCTCACCATGCTCAAGACTATAGTTGTCTTTCTTCCACGGAGGAAGTATTTGCGAGAATCGAGGCAATGAGCCTAGCTCTTTTGGATACAAACTGAATTTTCATTATCCAAAAACAATATCCTGGCCCCTGGAGGGTCTTGTTGTAACTATTCATTTTAATAATAAAATAAATCCTTAAAAATATGCGACAAATGTTATTATATAAAAGCTTAATGTTGTTATAAACGTTATAAATGATAAAAGATTGAAAGTTGTTGTTAGTACCATTATTATTATTATTATTATTATTATTATTATTATTATTATTATTATTTTTGGTTCTTTGCATCCAAAAAGGGAGTGTTGACTTGAGATGGAGTGATGATGAAGTTGCTGTTGAGGCCACAGTACAATATGGCTCACTGCTACTGATTAGTTTCACTGAACTTCTCTTTATTTTCTTTACATGTTTGCTAATTGAGAAAGGTAAAAGAACTTTAAGTAATCCATGCTCATTTGTTTTCACTTCTTTTCGGACTCCCATCTTTACATTCAAGTTTCCACTGCAACAGATGCATCTGAGAAGTCCTAGAGAACATATTAATTTGAGCCTACACAGATCAAAATAGAGGGCGTGGAAAAAAATGAAGTCAAACAGAGCTGACATAAATAAAGTGGGTGGCCCTAGGGAAAAACTCTTGGAAACAAGTGTGACCGTACACAGTTCCAACAGAAACAGCACAATGATGCTTATGACCATGGCTAGCCTCTGAGAGATTAATGATTGTGAAGCTAAGCAACAATATTATGGAAGCCCAAGACATTTTCATCCCTTTGATCTCTCCAAGAAGCTCTTTGCTGATTCTTATGTTAATAAACGTTAGGAAATGACTTGAACTTGAATCTTATGCTGCAATTTGTAATACTTTTATAACCTATATCAAAAATTCAAAATTAAACTCAAATCAAGTTCGATTCGCATGGTTAATGAACATATTAATTCATATATTTAAAATTAATACGATATAAAAATAAAATTCAACAAATTGATAAAAAATACATAGAACATGATATTAGTTTTCTTATAATTTTCTTCTTTAAAAAATTAAATAGAAAAAAAAAATTTGCTATTGATGTTTTAGACCGAAGTGGTGGTTTAATTTTCCATCTTATTCTCCTTCTCCAAGAAAAAAAAAATCAAAGTACAATGATGCCAATTATATATATTTATATCTTCAAATATCTTTATTTTAAGAAAATTAAATTGTTTCTTAAAGAAAACATAACAAATTCTCAATCCAGACATAATCGAATTTATAATCATATATAATTAAATGTAATATTCACCAAAAAATAAATAATTAAATATTATACATATTACTAAAGTCTATAAAACAAACCACAGAGCAAATTTACTGAGACTAAATAATTGCACGGAGTAATTAAAGTACTACATAATCCTAAAGAATTGGCTAATAAAAAGTATACATTAACGAAAATTGTTAATTAACAATCTCGGCTAGAATTAGGAGACCTGAGAATTACCGTACTTCCGAAAGCTATGTATATATATATATATATATCTTGTAAAGAAATCAACTTTAAATTTTCGAAAAAAGAAAAACAGTTTGTTAAATCCTTCTTTGGTTCCTTTCGATTGCTTTTCTTTGGTTCTTGCATATTGCGTTTTATCAGCACCCATGGATTTTTCGTAGCAGGAGTATCAGATAATGGTTTTCCTATGGAGTGGGTCAAACTTGAGGCTCTTGGCAAGGATTCCTATGGAATTGTTAATATGGAGAAACCAATAAATTCCATATGTGATGATCGAATTTTTGCGGTGAAATATTGTCTTTGTGGAGATTCTGATTCACTTCAAAAGGAGCTGGAAATCCTTGAACGATTTGCAGGTTGTGATAAAATTGTTCAATGTTATGGTGATATCTTGACCACTAAAATGATTAAGGGAAGTTCGTTTACAACTTGATTCTTGAATATGCTCCTAATGGTAGCTTTTTGGATTTGATAATCAAGAAATATGGGGGCACTGTACCTGAATGCTATCAAGCGCTACGCCAAAATGTTGTTTGAAGGGATTCGGGGATATTAATCAGAAATATAATTTTAAGTAAAATTTTAAGTAAATATTTTATATGAGGTGATTTACAACATGCATAGGATGGAATTCAATAGACTTAATAGCCAAATATATCCTTAATTTTTTTGCATAAAATAGAAATAAACTCTCGACCTTTAATTTTACTCTATAAACTAAACTTACTCAAGGGTTAAGTTATTCACTCAAACTCGAAGATCCGCCTCATATTTAGTCGGGTTTGGACAATATCGGATGCAATTAATTGGTTTGGACAAAATTTTTACATCCGATCGAAATTCGGGCCAAGCCCGAGCATGACCCTTTTAAGCTCGAGCCCAACCCGGCTCGACTCGAAATTATGATTAATTTTTTTAATATTTTATATTAAGTATAATGTAATTATATTTATATAAGTATTATTGATTAATAAACATGATTATATATATTTAATATGGAAATTAATATGCAAATTTTGACAAATCAAATTAAACTTCAAAAGGACTAAAAGAATAAAAAACAAATAAACAAAAAAATTAAAATACAAAAGACTAAAAAATTATGGCCAAGCTCAAGGTTATATTATAAAATAAAAATAGATCGAGAATAAAAATCAAGCCTAAATTTACGAACTAAGCTGAGCCGAGCTTGGGCTTATATATAAGCTAATATTATTAGCATGGGCAAGGTGAAGGTATTGAAAGAGATTTATGATAAGTCAGACACAAAGAATGAAAAAAATGAGATATACAGATTGACATGAGCAAGAGAGAGGAGTCACAATCTAAAAGTTGCGAAATGTATCAAGGATGAGTACCAAAGAACTTTCATTAAGGATAATAACATCTTCGACAAACCATTCAATGACAGATAAAATCAAATTTTGAACACTATCTCGATGCCTCTCAAGATATCTAAATCAGTGCTTTATGCGCAAAAGCAGCAAGATAGAAGTAAATGAAACACTAAAGAAGATGAAGATAGGGAAAGTTGTTGAGTCTAATGACATTCCAAATGATGTTTGGAAATAATTTGATGAAGTAGGAGTTCAATGGTTGACATACTTTTAAAAAGATTTGGCACACTAACAAGATGTTTGAGGATTGGATGAAAAGTTTCTTGATACCTCTCTATTAGAATAAGGGAGATATTAAAAGTTATTCTAACTATCAAGGCATAAATTAATAAGTCACACGATAAAACTATAAGAGAGTGTGATAGAATGAAGATTAAGGAAGACTATAAAGATATTAGAGATTTAATTTGGTTTCATGTCTAACCAATCAACTATGGAGGTAATACACTTATTTAGACAACTTGTGAAGCGTTCTCGAGCATAAGGTAAAAATGTTTAATATGATCTTTATAATCTTGGAAAAAAACGAATGATAAAGTACCTAAGGAGGTGCTATAATGATCCTTAATGAAGAAAAGTTCTCGTGAAATATATTGAATTAATTAAGGACATGTGTGGTAATGCAAGTACACATTTAAAGACAATTGGAAGACAAACAAGTGAATTTCCTATCATAATGAGACTATATCAAAGGTCGATACTAAGCTAATTCTTGTTCACTTAAGTAATGAATGAACTAACAAAATCAATCTAAGATAAGGTGCCTTTATGTATAATGTTTGCAGATGATATTATCTTATGTGTTGAGTTTAGAGTGAAAGTCAACATAAAATTGAAACTATGGAGACAAATGCTAAAATCAAAAGGGTTCAGATTAAGCAAAGTAAAGATTTAATAAATGGAATGTAAATTCAATTTAAATAAAGAAGAAAATCAAAACATAATAATATTAGATGGAGTGGCGATACTTACGTGAGATCATTTTTTTTTTGGTCGATCATATAGATAAATGACAAGATTGATGATGTGACCCATAAAATCTAGGTTGATTGGAACAAGTGAAGAAGCCTATAAGTTTGCTATGGGATAAAAGGATTCCTATATGATTGAGAAGCATGTTCTACAAAACAGTTGTTAGACCAACCTTATTATATGGTAACGAATATTGGGCCACTAAGGGTTAGTTTTGAATGAGTGGTGAGATTAACTTCGGTAAGATTCAAAATGATAAAAAAATATTAAGAATATAATTTTTAATAAAATAATTAAAAAAAAACTTTAAAAATAGAGACAAAAGGTAATTTTACCCTCCTACTATTTTGTCTTTTTCTAGATTTGACCTATCGTTCGCACCACATATGTGAAACCCAAAATTTCCATTTCATTATTTATTTGGAAACTAGAAAGCAATTAAGATACTCGGAATAATTGTAAACCCCCACGAATTTTTGTACTTGAGTTTGATTGTGTACAGTAATTAGATAAACGGAGTTGAGGATGTGTACTATTGGAGGTGAATTAATCAGAATTATAATCATGGCAAGGGAGAGGCTCAGAAGAATTAATTTAATTCATTAGATGAGTTTCAAGGATGAATATCAATGGAGATGGAAATAAAGTTTGTATACATATGTGTCACGACCCAAAACTACCCAAAAATCAGAGTAAATTTTTCGCGTTTTGTTATTTTCTTTCATGCTTACCTGTCCTCTGATCGTGACCACACTCCACTAACAAATTGGGCTGTGCGTCAATGCCAGCCCACCATTCATTTACCATATAACTTAATTCTTTCTCAGTCATTTATAAGTGTTTACATATTTATACATCCCCTAAAGTCACTTACAAACATGTTACTGTGCTATGCTTATGTAGATACAATATATACAAGTGTATATACCTTAAGTGATGGGTAGCAGCGGATATCCGGAATGCAGTACTCAGTCGCCTCAACATCTACTGGAGATTATCTGTATGAGAAAATGAAAGGGGTGAGCACATCAAGCTCAGTAAGGCAATCCTACGAACAAGTAGGTAACCATACTACCTACATGAACGTGGTGCCATGCATAAACCACCCTTTCTCCACACATTTCAAAACTGATGCTATGATTCATGATGTCATGTAAAACAAGTTTGCATGGAAAGTTCAACATGCAACTATTTCAAATCATTTCTTTCTCATTTAAAATTTCACAACAAATCCAGGACTCAACCCATCCCTCGGGTGGTCCTGACTCACACAAAACCATGGAAATCAGTTTATATCACACATGGGTTTAAAAAGCATGGAAATAACATCATGCAAATTTAGTTTAAAACCCAGTTTCAATCATCGTCAAGATCATCAACATGCGAGACTAGGCAACATCTGTATATCGGTAATAACCAGGACTATGGCCGCGTGTCCTCGTGAGCCCCTCTGCTACACGGATCCTAGTGTGCGTGGTCTCACCCTGATCGGGAACCGCCCGGGAGGTGGGTCACTCCATCCCGTCGGTCTTATCCGACCCTACGCATCCGTAGATGCCACACGTATCCGAAGATACCATGCATCCGAAGATGCCACACGTATCCGAAGATACCACGTATCCGAAGCTGCCACACATATCCGAAGATACCACGCATCCGAAGATGCCTCACGGTACAGCGTACTCCATGCTACATGCACGGTACATCGTACTCCGTGGACCCATATATCATACCCTGTCTCAGAACGCACGTGCGAGCCTATTTAATCGGTGACACACAGTCTACCCGATGCTCCAAGCACGGCTCATCGCATGTTCTCATAAAATCAGTGCGAGCGATGCTCAGCACTCTCATCAAATCAAGTAAAACTAGTGCGAGCTAAGCTCTAGCACTCTCATCAAATCATGTGGAAAATTTGGTGCGAGTTAGACTCTAGCACCCTGTCACGAAAATCATGTAAAATTTGGTACGAGTTAGACTCTAGCACCGTGTCACAAAAATCATATATATATATATATATATAAAGAATCTGGTGCGAGTCTGGCTCCAGCACCAATGCATGTAAAACTCTAGTGCGAGCTCTCGCTCCAGCACTAATGCATGCATCACACAAATCAAAATATCGTGCGAGCTGAGCTCTAGCACATCACATGTTAATAAAAACACGTAGGCGGCTCTGTTTCCTTAAAACAGTTTTCACAACAATTTCATCATTGAGAATATGCAATGCTGTACATTTTTCTTTCAAGGTTAGCTAGCCTACTCATGCATGCATCAAAACACCTCCAGAACAAGCAAGAACCTCTTGTTCTTGCTCCTCCCAATTTTTCCTAAAATTGTAAATTTTACCCTTAACAAGGGTATTTTGGTAATTTGTCCATTCGGGGCACTAAAATTATTAACTTACTTCTAGACCCTTCAGATAATTTAAAAAACTGCATATGACTTTAAAATTTCGTAAAGTTTACCTCTAGCAGTCCGTAGAATTCCCTTACCTTATTTTTCTGTAGAGTTTGACCTTTCCTTTTTCACTACTGTCTCGTCACGCAGTCCGATCTGCTCCCAATCCAATGTCCGAAACTGCGTATAATTATTCCTCAAGTCAGATATCATACAATTTAATTGTATTTCCTATTTTCTGGGCTTAATTTAAATCATTGGGCCCATTTACCCCTATTGGGCCCGATTGCACCTTAATGGGCTTTAATCGGCCTTAAGCCTGTTTTCCACTTAATTTTCACATTATCGAGGCATATTGGGCTCATTAGGCCCACCAACAATTTATTGGGTCTCGTTCTAACTCTCGAATAACTCAATTTATTATTTACGACAATTTATCCGACTTTCCAAAATTTAATTTAATTAATGCGAAAATTAAATTTGAAGCACGCATAACGATGCAAATTATCGTAAATAAGGGTTACTTACCCGAGATTCCATGCTAGTACGTAAATTGAGGCTGTCTCGAGCTCTCGTTTGATGCCAATTGTCGAGCTACACAATTTCATAATTTTTGGGTAAATTTCCAGTCGAAAATTAATTAAATTAAATATTTCAAAATTTAAATCGGTCAATTTCGACCGCTACTGACTTACCCGTAGCTCGATTACATCGTTGAGATTTTTTCTCCAATTTTTCCTCTTTTTCTTTTTCCCTTTTTCTCCTTTTTTCCTTTCCTCATTGGCTGAACCAGTTCGGTCCGGTTCAGACCCGGTTCGGTCCGGTTTAGACCCGGTTCGGACCCGTCGGTTCACTCCGGTTCACTCAGGTTCGACCGGTTCAGGGCCTTGCCGGTCGGTTCTCCGTCGGCTTCTGCCGCTAGTGGCTCCGCTGGGTTGTCCGCATCTCAGATTTGGGGTTGGCTTCGGTCGAGGTCACCGGAAAGTCGCCGGTTCGGCCTTTCTCCTCTTCCGTCGGAACCCATTTCTCTTTCCATCATTTTTCGGTGTTTGTCGGCAATTTCGCCGGTCGTGGCTGCCACCAATAAGCTCGCCTGCGCCTGGGGAAGCCTCGGCTGGGGGCGGGGTCGGCCAGATCAGTGTTGTTCGCCGCCGATCGAAGTATTCCTTCCCGCGGCTTCTCCTTCCGTTTTCGACCTCCTCCGGCGTCGATTTGGTGCGTCGCCGGTACCAGGGAGGTCGCCGGCCTCTCCTCTCCCTTTTTCAGCCCTTTGCCTGGCCGTTGGCCGTCGGACGGTGGCCGTCCGGTCTTCCTTGATTTTCAGTTCTGTTTTTCTCTTCTTTCTCTCTCCTCGATAACATTTTCTGATTCTTTTTTTTTTCAATTCTTCTCTTTTTTTTATTTTATCAATTATTTTTATTATTATTTTAATTAATAAAATACATTAAAATACCCAAATATCTCTTAAAATATCCTAAAAATTATTATTTAATTCTAAATTTATTTATTTATTTAATTTTATTTAATTTATTTAGTTTATTTTAACCATTTTCGGTATATTTTCTCTGTATTTTCGGGATATTGTCCCGAGTGAAAATTTCGATTAATTTTCAGTAAATTCATATCTTGATCGATTTAACCCGAAATAAATTTATTTCTTCGTTATTGATCAAGATTTCTCAATCGCATATTTTTAATTAAATTTTCTTATCGAATTTACACTGACTTTCGATCTTTTGACCATTTTGCCCTTCAACGTGTTCGAAAATTCCATTTCAGTCCTTTTGCATTTTTTAATTTCGTGTTTTAACTAAAATTGGATCTTACAATATGAGCTAAGGAAATATTTGTGCGAAATGATAATTAATCTATAAATTCATTAAAGAAATTTGCCAAATGCAAGAGTATAAAGATACATAAATATACATGTGGGTGAGTAATATCATATCCATTACTTAAATCTAGTATATGAGTATATGCATGAATATATATATATATGTACCAACGTATATACATATGTACATATATACATAAGCATTAACATGATCGATGACAGTACAACCAAGCATTGTAAAGGGAAATATATATATATATATATATATATATATATATATATATAATAGGTATGTATGAGTATATGTACATAAGTTGATTGGAAAGAGTGTTGGAAACGAGGAAGAACCGAAAGGTGAAGTTTGAGTTAGTGAGGAGTAGTTTCGGTAAGGAAAAATAGTAAGGCAGAGGAAATGTGTAAACCTACATCCCGATGCTCCCACTAATGACTGCCATGGCAGGAACATAGGGAAAAGGAAAGAAAAAAAGGGGTAACGTGTGCAGGAAAGAAGTGGCTATGGGATGGCTCAGTAGGGTTAGGGAAAGGGAGAAGTGAAAAAAAAAAAAAGTCTGCAACTGGAGCAGACCGAAATGGAAAGGAGGCAGCGAGATTTAAGCGGATCGAGATACCAAATTTAGTACAGGAAATGCATGTATAAATATAGGAGTGTGTAAGCATGTAAACAGGGAAGGTAAAATAAAAGATTGAGACAATAGAATATGATACGCCCTAAGGGTATTATCCACAAGTGCACGGGTCGTACAAGGAATAATGAGATTTGAGTCCTGAGTTATCGTCCCATAGAGAAGTTGATCAGCCTAATTAACTACCGGTTAATCTTACCCTAAGTATATTCTAGCAAATTATAAAATTGAAGGGTAATCTACAAAGCTAACAGTACTGAAAATAATAAAACTATAAAATAAAGAACATAAAACAGAGCTAAAAATTACTTACCGAGCTCCACGCAATTAAAAGCAAATACCTACGAAAATAATTAAAACAGTCAAAATGAATTAACGCAACTAAAATAAAATGTAAATATGAAAATAAAACAATAAAATTAATTAAACTAAAATTTAAACAAACTTAAAATAAAAATGCATGTAATTAAACTAATAAAAATTGCAAATTAAACTAAACTAAAATTTAATGAAAATAAAGACTAAATTAAAAATGCATGAAACACATTTAATCTAATTAATTCTAAATGCATCTAAACTAAAATAAAGTCCTAAAACATTTAATATAAAATTAACTACTAACTAAAAATTAACACTAATAATTAAATTAACATGCAAAGTTATTAAAACTAACCTACCAATTAAAAAAAAAAACTAACAACTAATTAAAGATTAAAGCATGAAATAACCAATTAAATGGCCAAACAAGGCTTTAACCGGAATTGCAAATCAAGTGGTCCTGACAAGCAGTACTGTTCATGCTCCGTCTTCAGTAGAATTTGTTCCAGCATGCTCTCGGTCCTGTGCTTCTGCTCCATGTTCTCGTCCAAGTCTACTGCGTCAAGTGCTGCTACTGGCCCTGTCATCCTTCCGTGTCCTGCTGTCATCCCGAATGCAATGTTATTCAATTCCAGATGCTGCAGCTGCTGTCTAGATTCAGGTACTGCTCTCGTCCTGCCCAGCGGTGCTATATGTGCACAATTCTTCATAGACGCTGTCCAGGTTCGCTGCTACAATCCAACACAACACTCATGCACTGCATTTGCTCAACTCCTACTGCTCCGCACCAGTAACATGAACTAAACGTATTCTGCTCAACTAACCAGAGTCCCATGCACCGTACTGTTCATTGCTTCTGCTTCAAGTCTCGGCTACACCTTACTTCCTCTTTGAACATGCCACCCGATCGACTACAACCAAGAAATTTAATCAGCAATTAACAATCAAGAATGCAAAAACTGAAAGGCTAATCAAATTTAATACAACTACAAACTGAAACATGAAACCGAACTTATCTAAGTAACTAGGAATAAGGCAACAAAACAGAAAATAAAATAAGCACAAAACAGAAATGGAAACAAGCTGGAACAGGAATAAACACAAATCTCGATATCCTTCACAACTTCAGCTACCACAGCTAGATTAATGCAGAATGCAGCTATGAAAAGAGAATGAACAGTATCAAGCTCTCAAAACAGAGCATAACAGAATAGGAAAATGCCCAGTCATGGTTTACAGCTTGAAATAGAAATTCATCATATTAATGCATCCGTGTTAATAGGTTGTCCTTCCATATTTCTGAATGCCCATCATGCTGCCACCTTCATCATGACTAGCTAAGTGCAAAAATGGCAAAAAAGACAGTAGCTACTCTAGAGCACACCAAGCATGAATAGTAGAAAAGAAAGAAAAACCAAGGAAGCAATGAAAACAAAGAACACGAATGAATAATGGAAAATGAACCCAACCAGAAAATAACCCGAGAGCAACAAAAATGGGAAAAATTATTATCATGGTGACCCGAATGCACTAAGAGAATAAACCGAGAAGGAGAACAAAAATATTAAAGATTGATCAAACCAAAAACATCAACTATTAAGGAAAACTGAGAGCAAATCAACTAGGAAATCAACTATGATAAAAGAACTATTTTTTTTCAAACCGAGAACATAAATGAAATTGCTTTTCATTGAAAAATAAATCCAAGACTAATGAAAAACATCAAGAAAATAAAATGAACAGTAAAACAACTTGTAAAAAGAACTATTCGGCAAATTTTTAAAGAAAGCTTGTAAAATTAACCTAAAAGCTATTCTACCCTAATTTACATCTCCTCTTTCAATTGCCATCTTTTTCTATTTATACACACACTTAGGGGTAAAATTGTAATTTTTCCATCCTAGATGAGTTGGCATTGTTTGGTCACTTGTCTTTACACCATTGGCTCCTTGAAAAATAATACTTCCATGTCATCTGTCTTTTTGTCCAATTGGATGTGCTAGGCTCGTGTTGTCCGTGTGGTCCAATCTCGATTTTAGCTCAATTTCGATCCATTTTCTATCGAAATATTCAAAATTCATCCGGATTTAATTTATCTGCAAACATGAGAATTTTAATTAAATAAAGGGGATAATTAACAAAATAAATTGGGGATTTAAATAATTAATTAGGAAATTAAGCACAAATAATTCTATTTTCATAGAATTATCACACCCCAAACTTGAGCTTTTACTTGTCCTCAAGCAAAACAAAATAATTATAGGAATGATAAGTACAAAACATAATAATTTCTCCAATATTATCCTCAAAGATAAAGTACAAACTATAATTTTAAAGACTCACAATTACAAGTCAAACACTTAGAATTATTCAATCATAAGTCCTAACTCAAATTGGACTCCTCGTGAGTGTGTGAAAAATGTCTAAGTCACTTCACAGTACATTACCCGGATCAGATTATGCAACATAGTGAATGCAAAGTCAATGACATGTGATCATTCCCATAAGTTTGCTTTTCACTTCTCTCTCCACTAATATAGTCACACTTAATCAAAGATCAATAGGACTTTATTAAGCTTGTAATGTAAGGCTGGGGCTAAGGTATGATAAAGTCGATTTAGGTTTAATTACCCATTAACATGCATTACTTCTAGGATCTCAATGTCAGAGCTCAAATCATTTCCCCAAAACTTATTTAATTCACTAAACTTTTTATTCTATTTTTGTATTTTCTTCTTTCTATTTTCTTCTTTCTTCTTCTCTTCTATTTTTGTATTTTCTTCTTTCTATTTTCTTCTTTCTTCTTCTCTTTTGCTTTTTCTTTTTCTTTCATTTTTTTATACATACTCCTTCACTATCACTGAATACCCATATAGCTCAAAATATATTCAATGACTTTCCATGCTTTTGGGGTAAGGGATAGGAATAAAGTATTTAAGCTAAGGAAAATAACGCAGGTATATTTACAGAGAAAAGCTTATTTAGCCCAGATGGGTGACTAGGGGTAGAATATGTACAAGGATAGCTAGAAAGGCTCAAACGATCTAAAGATGGCCTAAATCATCTCCCTAATTAAGTGCGATCTAATATTTCACCTCGAGATCAGATCAAGCAAATTCTAGAATATGATGCACAAAATCAACTGAACAAATGCAATCCTATGTCCACATAAGCTTTCTCTAAATAAATATACAGATTCATGACATGACATGTGCATAAAAAGAGGAAATCACAATCAGAATCAAGACAAATTCAAGAATTCAACTTCATGCTTTTCCTATAATCATGCTTCTTATTCAATCAAAGTCAGACTAAATCATGGGGTAATATCATCGGAATATGGGAAAACTACATGCTAAGCACTAAATCATCCTAAAATCAAACGATTTAAACTCATACTATCGAAAAAAGTTTGAAAATTCTTTCTCAAATTTTTGAAAAAATTTTGATTTTTTTTCAATTTTTCACAAAATTTCTCAAGTGATATCTCCTCCCAAACTTAAAGTGCACAGTATCCTCAGTGTGCAGATAATAAAAGAATTTAAGTTCAAGAACAGAGTACTCCCATTTTTTATGATGATGATGATGAACAACCGAAGTTTGATTGAAAGCATGAAACTAGAAAAGAAATCTGCAAAATAAACAAAGAAAGAAACAGTAGAAAAGAAAAAGAAAAAGAACTATATACAAAGCGAAAATAAAAATACAGCCACTTCAAATGCAGCTGAAGAAAACAACACTCAGCAGCAGTGCGAAGAGTAGGAGGATCAACCAAAGTGGTGATAAAATGTCGACAGTTAACTCCTCCTGAACTCTAGCTACTTCCCTCCTTCTTTGAGATTTCTTGTGCTCAAACCTTATATCCTCAATATCCATCTTAAAACACTTTTGAGAGTCATCAAGGAGCTTCAAAGGTTTAAAAATATTAAACTTTACTTCCTGATCTAGGACTCATAGTCAACTCCCCCTTTTGTACATCTATTAAAGTTCTACCAGTTGCTAGATATGGCCTGCCTAGTATAATTGGGACTTCCCTATCTTCCTCCTTGTCCAACATGATAAAATCTGTAGGAAAAATAAACTTGTCCACTTTTACTAAGACATCCTCAATGACCCCTTTCGGATATTTAATTGATCAATCAGCCAATTGGAGGGTCACTGACTTTGAGATGATAGAATGAAGCTACATTGTTAGATTGGCCAAGTTAAGTGAATAAGTATATGAGGTGCTTGACGAAATGCCATAGTGAAGTAAATGATGAACTAGAGATACTATGAGCTTAAATATTGATTTAGTATGAATCAATAGACTCTCGAGATATAAGTAGAGCAATCAAAAAGGGGCTTTACAAGTAATGATGAAAACTATAAGTCGAATCAACTATAGTAAACACAAGAGCTATATTTCATTGGATTAAAAATTTGATATGAAACGTAATCTCATGCAGTCCCGGAGAGTTCGTTGGAGGCGAATCGAACTGCACAAGCGAACAACTCTAAAGAAGAGGAAATCATTCGGCACGATTTCCAGGTAAGGGAATTTTGTGAGTATATAGAGATAGCTGCTCATATTTTTTGGATGAATATAGAGCTTTGTAAAATGCTTGGTTATCTAGAAAAGTGATTGATGATATATGGGAATGATTACAAGTATATATGTATATGATTTGGTTTTTGAAGTGTATCTTAAAAAGGGGATAGTAAGGCTAATAATTGCATAAATCGCATGTTTTGATGTTTTTACGAAATAATTTACTTTGGTTTAAGCAAAATTAAAGGATAGGCGGGCTAGTGATTTCATAATTTATGAAGTAGCACAAGTGAGGTGCTACCCTAGGTTTTGAAAGAGTTTTGTTGAAAAAGAGCCGTCTATCATACTTAAACGAGTTAAATCGTGCTGGAGCCTAGCTCGCACCATACTTTGATTTATGATATTTTATAAACCGTACTGGAGATGATAACTCGTACGTGGGTTTCCTTGACTTACTTGTGCATACAACCATACTGGAGCTATGCTCGTACGTGATTTCTTCATTATTTGTTATGCATAAAATCGTATTGAAGCGTTGCTCATACGAGAATATTTGCTGACGATGCATGAAATCGTACTAGAGCTTCGCTCGTACTGGATTTTCACACTGTGGTACATATGAGCCGTGGAGTTGGTAAGATCCTTAAACCCAACATCCTTAAGTCCGTAGGGGTGGGGAGGCTCTGTTAGGTAGGGAGGCTCTCTTACATTAAAACAAAAATCGGTAAGATCCTTAAGCCCAACATCCTTAAGCCCATTGGGGTGGGGAGACTCTACTCGGTGGGGAGTCTCTCTTACATGAAAACGAAATGCTCCCACGTGTGCTTGAGACTGTATAGGTTACACATGGAATAGGGTAGATAAGTCCTATGAAAGGCACCCCCAACCACGATATGGGTCCGCGAAGTACGTTGTACCGCGTGGTTGTGACGTTGATTTGAAAGTCTGGCGTAGGACTTACCCACCTTAGTTCCAACTTGATACCCCACACACCGGGATCCGTGTGGTCTGGGATGATTATGACATAGTTGGCCAACATAGTTTTTGATATATATATATATATATAGTAACCATCTGTCACACATGATATCACATGATTTTGTACACTGAGTATGATTGTATTGTTTAGGGTAAACCCGAGGGAGGGGTCGAGCCTTGTGGGATTGTGTTTAAAGAAATGATATTTCTACTTGTGATGAGATTTGACGTGTTTTGAGAAAGTGATGAATCATGAGGGATGTTTTATGTTGAGTTTCTTTCTTATGATAAGTTTTAATGATGATGAGTTTTAATGAGGCTAGCTACTCCGTTAACACGCCTCACGCAGAAATATGTTAAATTTATGTGGGATGAGGCATGTGAAAGGAGTTTTCAGAAGCTTAAGTGTCGGTTGACCACTGCTCCGATTCTCACTATTCCTACCAGCTCAGGAGGTTTCTCTGTGTTTACGAATGCATCACACCAGGGACTGGGATGTGTACTTATGTAGGATGGGAATGTAGTTGCCTATGGGTCCAGACAGTTGAAGGATCACTAGAGGAACTATCCGACCCATGATTTAGAGTTGGCGACCGTAGTGTTTGCATTGAAGATATGGCGCCACTATCTCTATGGTGAGAAATTTCAGATATATACAGATCATAAGAGCCTTAAGTACCTGTTTTCACAGAAGGAGTTAAACATGAGACAGAGAAGATGGCTTGAACTCCTGAAAGATTATGATTGTGAGATCATGTACCACCCGAGTAAAGCGAATGTAGTTACTGATGCCTTGAGTAAGAAGAACCTCGGGTTGGTGTTTTATATGATAGTTTGGGAACAAGAGTTGTTGGAGCAATTTATGAACCTCAGTTTTGATGTTGGAGCCATAGTTGATTTGTCGTATTCGACAGGCTCAGCAGAGCGATCGACAATGTATCAGTTGGTTAAGTCAGATAAAAGCAGGTGTTGGTACTGATTTTAAGCTGAGTATAGATGGATTATTAAGGTTTAGGGGCATAGTATGTGTTCCCGAGGCTTCAGAGATCAGGAGGTTAATTTTATCAGAGGCTCACTCATCGAAGTACATGATACATCCGGGGAGTACTAAGATGTATCAAAATCTTTGAAAAGTTTATTAGTGTTCTGGAATGAAAAGAGACATTGCTGAATATGTCGCTAGATGTCTCGTCTGTCAATAAGTAAAGGTAGAGCATCAGATGCCTGCATGGTTATTGTAGCCTCTACCGATACTGATAGGGAAATGGGAGCATGTCACCATGGACTTTGTGATGGGTTTACCTAAGACCCGCAAAGGTCATGATGCCATTTGGGTTATTGTGGATCGGTTGACGAAGTCAACCTATTTCTTAGCCATGAGGGCTACTGATACTCTGAGTCAGTTGGTGAACTTGTATGTTTGAGAGATAGTTCGGTTACATGGTGTAGCAGTGGGCATTATTTCTGATCGGGATGCCCACTTCACTTCCCATTTCTGGGAACATTTTCAGGAAGCGATGGGGACCCAACTGAGTTTTAGCCAACTGAGTTTTAGCACCGCTTTTCATCCTCAGACAGATGGTCAGTCATAGAGGACTATACAGACCTTGGAGGATATGTTTAGAGCGTGTGCTGGATTTTGGAGGCTCCTAGGATGATCACCTACCATTAGCCCAATTCGCTTATAACAACAACTATCATGTGAGTATCAGAATGGCACCATATGAGGCACTGTTTGGACGCAGATGTCGATCCCCTATTGGATGGAAAGAGGTTGGTGACAGACAGATTTTTGCTCCCGATTTAGTGTAACAGGCCTCTAAGGACGTCCAGCTGATATGTGAGAGATTAAGGACATCTTAGAGCTGGCAAAAGAGTTATGCTAACAGGAGACGAAGACCACTAAAGTTTGTTGTGGGTGAGTAGGTATTTTTTAGAGTTTCTCCCTCAAAAGGGATTATGAGGTTTGGTAAGAAGGGAAAGTTGAGCCATTGGTATATCGGACCCTTTGATATTTTGGATAGAGTGGGAGATAATTCTTATAGGTTGGCGTTGCCACCAGACTTAGCAAGTGTTCATAATGTCTTCCACATCTTTATGCTTCAGAAGTATCACCCGAACTCGGCTCATGTGATAAGATATGAGCCATTGGAGCTCAATGAGAGTATGATGTATGTTGAGAAGTCGGTTCGAATATTGGATAGGAAGGAGAAGGTGCTGAGGTCAAAGACGATTCCCTTAGTGAAAGTTCTTTGGCAATATCACACTCCAGAGGAAGCTACCTGGGAGTTAAAAAGTATGATGCAAGAGAAGTACCCAGAGTTATTTTGAGATTAACTTGGTTCTAATTTAAAGGATCAAATTCCTTGAAGGAGGGGAGGATTGTAAAACCCTTAAAATTCTATGTAATGTATATGGTTATTTGATGTACAGACAAGTTACATTACACATGAATTACAAGAAATCAATTTTTTTTTTAGTTCTAAGTGTGAATAGATTGATAAATGAGTGTTGAAGTGATTGAGTATGAGTTTAAATGGGAAATTTACAGCAAAAAGGGTGCAGGATGAAGGCCAGATCGATCTCATGCAAGGAGAGATCGATCTCATTGCCTGAAAAACACAATGCCAAGTATTCTGCAATAGAGAGATTGATCCCTCACTCAAGCAGATCGATCTTCATTGGCCTCGGGTAGAACCAAATCGATCTCCTCTTAATGGCTAGATCGATCTCCTAAACTCTCGGCTTGAAAGAAATCGATCTTATTCCATTGTACAGATCGATCTCATGCTTTGTGATAGATCGATCTCATACATCCAACAGATTGATCTCCTACCTGCCAAATGGACGAAATTCTGAGGATTCCAGTAAGGCCAAATCGATCTCCACCTTATGCAGATTGATCTCCTCATGCCATTTCTATAAAAGTGGAGCAGTTGGATCTGCATTTTCATGGGAAACAAGTGTATTCTTCCTTTTTCAATCTTAAACCTAGCTTTCTCTCTCTAAAACTATCCTATTTTCACAAAAATTTAAGAAAAAGCTATTAGAGCAAAATTGTACACTATAAAGAGAAGAACAACATAACTTGGAATCAATACTTCATTGGTGGGATTGAAAGAGCAAAGGAATATTCTTATTAGACTAAGAAGAAAGTCAAGCTATGTGAGTTTCTAATACACCAACCCAAGTACATTTATCTAGTTATTGATTTTAAGTTGATTGGTGTGTATATTAATGATTGAAACTACCTAGAATGTAATGGAACAAGTATGACCTAGAATGATTCTAGTGTGACAAAGTGTGATATGGTTGAGTAAAGGATGAATGGCTTGAATTAAAGTGTTAGTGAGGCGATATGTAAGACTTTGAGATAATAAAATGAAGCTACATTGTTAGATTGGCCAAGTTAAGTGAATAAATATATGAGGTGCTTGACGAAATGCCATACTGAAGTAAATGATGAACTAGAGACAATATGAGCTTAAATATTGATTTAGTATGAATCAATAGACTCTCGAGAGATAAGTAAAGCAATCAAAAAGGGGCTTTACAAGTAATGATGAAAATTATAAGTCGAATCGACTATAGTAAACGCAAGAGCTATATTTCATTGGATTTAAAATTTAATATGAAACGTAATCTCATGCAGTCCAGGAGAGTTCGTTGGAGGCGAATCAAACTGTATAAGTGAACAGCTCTAAAGAAGAGGAAATCATTTGCCACGATTTCCATGTAAGGGAATTTTGTGAGTATATAGAGATAGCTGTTTGTATTTTGTGGGTGAATATAGGGCTTTGTAAAATGTTTGGTTATCTAGAAAAGTGATTAATGATATATGAGAATGATTACAAGTATATATGTATATGATTTGGTTTTTGAAGTGTATCTTAAAAAGGGGATAGTAAGGCTAATAATTGAATAAATCGCATTTTTTGATGTTTTTACGAAATACTTTGCTTTGGTTTAAGCAAAATTAAAGGATAGGCGGGCTAGTGATTTCATTATTTGTGAAGTAGCACAAGTGAGGTGCTACCCTTGGTTTTGAAAGAGTTTTGTTGAAAAAGAGCCACCTATCATACTTAAATGAGTTAAATCGCGCTAGAGTCCAGCTTGCACCACACTTTGATTTGCAATATTTTATAAACCGTACTGGATCTGATAAATCATACGTGGGTTTCCTTGACTTACTTGTGCATACAACCATACTGGAGCTATGCTCGTACGTGATTTCTTTATTATTTATTGTGCGTAAAATCGTACTGGAGCGTTGCTCGTACGAGGATATTTGCTGACGATACATGAAATCGTGCTAGAGCTTCGCTCACACTAGATTTTCACACTGTGGTACATATGAGCCGTGGAGCTGGTAAGATCCTTAAGCCCAACATCCTTAAGTCCATAGGGGTGGGGAGGCTCTCTTACATGAAAAAGAAAATCAATAAGATTCTTAAGCCCAACATTCTTAAGCCTATTGGGGTGGGGAGGCTCTGTTCAGCGGGGAGTCTCTCTTACATGAAAACGAAATGCTCCCACGTGCGCTTGAGACTGTGTAGGTTACGCTTGGAATGGGGTAGATAAGTCCTATGGCAGGCACCCCCAACCATGATATGAGTCCGCGGAGTACGTTGTACAATGTAGATCACATGGAGTACGTTGTACCGCGTGGTTGTGACGTTGATTTGAAAGTCTGGCGTAAAACTAACCCACCTTCGTTCCAGCATGATACCCCAGACACCGGGATCCGTGTGGTCTGGGATGATTATGACGTAGTTGGCCAACATAGACTTTGATATATATATATATATATATATATTGATCATCTGTCTCGTATGATATCACATGGTTTTGTATACTGAGTATGATTGTGTTGTCTAGGGTAGACCCGAGGGAGGGGTCGAGCCTTGTGGTATTGTGTTTAAAGAAATGATATTTCTACTTGTGATGAGATTTGACATGTTTTGAGAAAGTGATAAATCCTTAGGGATGTTTTATGTTGAGTTTCTTTCTTATGATGAGTTTTAATGATGATGAGCATGAGAGGTTTTACGTGTTGATCTTTCCATGTTTTACATGCCCATTTCCATGTTTTTCAGTACATGATATATGTATGTACATATGGTATAGTTTTATTACTTCATCATGCTTTGAACATAAATGATTTATGCCATGACACTATAAGCATGTAGATAGTGTAGTTATCTACCATGTTTGCATTATTGCCTTACAGAGCGTGTTGTTGCTCATCCCTTCATTTTTCCCCTCTATAGAGCGCGCACAATAGCCTAATGAAGGACTCAAGCGTTATTGTTGGATATCTGTTGTTCTCCATCGTCCAGAGGTATACACATTGGAATTCTTTTTGTATCTAAACATGTAATAGCACAGTAACCATTTTGAAATGTAATATGGGGCATGTAAATGTTAGTAAACATGTTATGTATAACTACATGACTTAATTTTCAAATGCATGGAATTGTTTTTGATTAATAGGAAGATGTATGGAAATGGTGGTTATTACTGACTCATAGCCAACTGTATTTATGAGGAATGTTCACGACTGGGTACGTTAACAATTAAAGTGAAACATTTATAATGATTTTTAGACGAAATGGATAAAAAGGGGTCGTGATAGTGGCATTCAGCACTCGTTAAAAGTGAAGTAAATTGAAATAGTGATGGTCAAAAGCAGAGCAGGTTGAAGCCAGTTGAAGGCGAAACCGAGAGGGTGGAGGTGGTTGCAAAGGCTTGTTGGAGGCAGAGGACAAAACTCGGAGGTGAAGGTTAGACCTCTAGCAGAGACGGATGAGATGATGGTAAGACTGGAAAGCTGAGAGAGGATAGAAGGATGAGACTCGAGTCGAGAGGAACCCGAGAGCCAAAACTCGAACCTGAAACATTGATCAAAAACAAAGCAAGCCGAGGCAAGGGAGGAGACCGAGAGAGGTGGTGGCGAAACAGAGGAAGGTTCAAGAGACGGTGACGGTAGGAGGACAGCACCGGCGGTAAGAGAGGAAGATGGCAGTGACGAGGAAGAGATGATGATGATGATGATAAACAGTAACCTCGAGTTGTAACCGCGAAGGAGAAGAAAAGAAAATGAAGAATGTTGGAGGGAAAGAAAGAAAAAAAAATTCGAATGGGTAAACAGTAACCCAAAATAAAAAGAGTAAAATATATATATTGAATATATATATATATAAATAGAAGAAAATTAAGGAAAGAAGATAAGTGTACTGAGAATTTGGACAACCCGAGAAAAAGGGCTCCGACGAAAATAATCCGAGTGGACCGAACCCCGACTCGCTACGTCGAGACAATCGAGTACTACTGACTGACATTGAGGTAAAGAACTTATGCAAGCTATTAGAGATAACTGTACGTATTTTTATGATTTCCAATAGCTAAATAGATACTGTAGAGATGAAAATTTCCTATATTACCCCTACCTATAAAACGACTCGTACCGTACAGTGTTGAAAAATCATAATTGCATAAATTGCATGTTTTTAGTGTTTTAATCATTGAATATTATTTCCATCAGTATATGGATAGGTTGGCTATTATTTTTACTGTCTGCATAAAATAACATGTTTTACTAAGTTAAATGTGCTTAAGTGAGAGAAATTCCATGATGGGTGACCTCTCTGGAAGTCTCCACTCACATATCATTTATGCACTGTTTTTGTACTGAACATTGATTTTTATATCATTTTTGAAAGAATCGAACCACCTATCCAATTTTCGATACAAAATAGTGCTACAGTTCTCATGTAGATTGTGTGTCACACTGAATTGGTCGTACTATATTTTTATATGATTTATGAGAAAAATCGTGCTGGAGCCGTCGTGTATTGTTGTGTGATCTTGCACTGACCTGCTCGCACTGGATTTTGAGACTAAGGTGATGGTTGATATTGATGTTGGGGGGTAAATCCTTGAGACTACTCGGTACCCTTAGTCTTATTATACTGTATTGGGGTCCACAGAGTATGTTGTACCGTGTAGACGCACTGAAGTACGTTTGTACCGTGTATTGAGTCTTCGGACTACTGAACTGAACTGTATTGTACTGATTGGCAAACGGGCTGGACTGACCCATCCCCCCTGAGGTGTATGACACTCGCGTACACCTGGCCCGTGAGGTATGGGGTCACTGACTATGGTTATATGTCGACTGTACTGCTATTGATTAAATCATATTGTTATTGATTGAATCTCAATCTTGTCTCAGCGAACTGAATTGTTTATTGATGGAAAGAAAAGTGAATTAAATTGTTTACTGATTGAATGAAATGTTTTAAAGAAATAAATTCAAGTGTTTTACTGCATAGATAGAACAGTAAATGGTTTCATACCGACTCTATTGAAAGCATATGTTTTACATATAGCAAAGTATTGTATTGGAAATGGAGTGTGGTTGAAAGTGTTTTCCAAAGAAAGTGCATCGATCGTGAATCGTTTTCAATATTAACGAATTGAATTTTATGCAAGTGTTTTACAGTGTTTTATAAATTGATCATGGCAAACATTATAAGTATATAGATAGTATTGTTGTCTTACATAAGTTTCTTACTGAGCGTGTTAAGCTTACTCCTTACTTTCCTCCACAGAGTCCCAACAGTAACTTGGATGCTTCCGTAGTAAGGCATGTCGCACAGCTATGGTTCTGCGGAGTATCTTTCTGCGTTGAAGGTATATCCAGTTGAAAGAAATTCTTTTGTATCTAAAATTTTTATAAGTACAGTAATGCATACGAGATGCGTATGGGGAATGTGAACACATTTTGTTTAAATTTGTTACAAAGATTGAGAAAATTAATAAGACTGTTTATTGTTCTGACCTAATATCGATTTGTAGCCCAACCAAAGTGTGTGTAAATTGGGTCGTTACAATAATATTGTGCAGGCTAGAAATAACTGAAGCACTCGGGTTAGTGGCATAAAGCTCAGGGCATGAAATCAAGGTAAGGTTTCAAATTTAAGTATTTTCTCTACATAATATAAAAAATTCAGCCATAAACAAGTCTGTTTAATTGGTGAAAAGTTAGTGGAATAACAAGGGTAGAATCTACCCTGTTTCTAAAGTGAGAGAAAACTTAAATTCATAAGTTCTTGGTTGGTTTTTGAGCTTTTTTTATGATTCTAAGTTGTATACATGTTTATCTACAGCTGAGAATCATTGCTAGAGCAAGAAGAAGTGGTCAAAGTTGGTCAACCTCGGTGAGAAATTGTTGAAAGATGATGATAGTTAGATATGTTGTTGTTTGAAGAATTAAAATGATTTTTGCTTAAGTAGAAATTGAAGAAATAATTTCTAGAGGCATGTGTAGGTTCGGTCAACCTTTGTTTGACATGGTAGAGATGAAGTTTGGTTGAATTGAATGTTGTAGAATGCTTGTTTAATACAGAAAAGCTCGATTTATAGCTCGATTTAGTGGAAAACTATAAAAGTGTCAACTAAGGACTTGAATAAGTGTGTATGTTATTAGATTTGTAAGATTGAAGTTAGATGAAGAGAAACTATCGAAATAGCTTAATTCGACACAATTATCAGTGTAACCGAGAAAGTAAGGAAAGTTGGCAAAATGGCCAAATTTAATGAAGTTTATGTAAGATAATGCATATTTAAGTATGTTAAGATAGTTTTGAGCATCATTTGATGGTTTTAAACTGTTTTGGGCAGCTTGAGGTATTGGCACACAAAACGAGAAAAACTCGATACCCGACGATTTAGTGTTACCCCATCCTCGTTTAGGTAAGGGATACAATTTAAAGTAGTAATGGCTTCCTTAACCTATTTATATTGCTTAAAATGATTTGATGTATGCATGTAGAACTTATATGGAAAACCCGAACCTTTCGTTATAAGTTTTCGAAAGAAATGACACCACGATTTAACCCGAAAGCCAAACATTTTTACCTATGATATATAAGTCTTTGATACAATAATATTTTATTATGGAACACATGATTTTTAAGTAAGTATGAAAATAAATAAGAAAGTAAGGCTTTCCAAAACTAGATGCTACACAATAGTGTATGGTGTGCCACTTGTGGTGCCCGACTCCGCTACTTGTAGTGCCTATTTCATTTTGCCTGTGTAGTGCTCGTCTTCGCCTTTGTGGTGCTTGTATTCACTACACGCGGTGCCTGTTTCGTAGTATCTCATGCCCGCACGGCAAGTTCCACCGGTGCCCGTGTCCTAGCTGTATGCTAGTTTATTTAGATACTATGTCTATTTTACTGTACGACATTGTTCCAGTCTATAGCCCCTAACATGGCCATAGGTATTTTATTCCCTCTACGGAGGATGATATTTCTGTCTACATGATAGCTATACGGATTTAGCCTAGTCTCTATGTTTTAACGTATGAATGTTTTGAGTTATGGAAGAAAGTAAGTAAGCTTTATATAAGTAAGTATGTGGAATTTGACAAAATAAGCATGTATGTATGTATGTTTTATCTCAAAGTAAGTAAATAAATATCGTTTTGTTACAATAAATAAGTAACTTTACGTAATTTGATTAAAGTAAGTACAAAAACATTTGGAAAACATGTTAACCCTGAATTTCTATATACTTTTGGGGTTTTCAAGATAATTTTAAATGTTTTCCTTACTGAACTTTTCAGAAGCTCTTTCCCTTTTTTCCTCATTTTAGATTACATGCAGTAAGACTGCTCAGCTACTTGCGAAGTACTTATCCTTAGTACACGTTTAGGTATACCATTTGATGCTTATTTTCAGACATTTATATTGTACATATACTTGTTTGTAAATACTTTTGGGGATGTAATCTAATTTTGCGGAGTTGTAAAGAAGTGGTTTTGGAAACAAATGAAATGTATTGAGTTTGTTACAGATATTACTGAATTCGTTGTAGAGTATTGAATCAAAAAGTGATAAGTTTAAGAAAATAAAAACAACTGATTGAGATTATAAATTATGATCGTATTAATTGCAGGAAGGTAGGTTATGTTGCCGAAATTTAAGTGATTAAAAGATTTAGCAAAAGAAGAAACTAAGTAACCAACACTATACATGAATACAACAAGTAAAAAAATAAGTTCAAAGAGAAAAAAATTAGCCCCAATTTTCGTGCTTCTGGAGCATTACAGTTTACGTGGTACCAGAGCAAAGGTTGTCTGTCAATGTTGAGTAGTTAAAGTTTGATTACATCTCAAGTATTTGTACTTGTTTGGTTATAGATTATGTATACCTGTTATAACTGCAATTGAAATCTGTTGGTATTGGCGCAGGTAATACATCATTTACCATGAGTGGCAGATGGGGCCGCCACCACCTCCCCCACAACTAGAGAGTCATAACTCTCGAATAAGTCGTATTGAGCAGAACATGAGGGAGGGATTTAAGAACATGGCAGTGTTATTTGCCCAGCATTTTGGGGCTAATGCATCGAGTACTACATGATACCGACTCCGCCTCCACCTCCTCCACAAGTTCCTCTGGTACCTTCTAGCACTCAGCCTCTGGTACAGATTGGGAAAAATGATAGAAATGCGTGTAGAATGAAGAATTTTCTTAAGATGCACCCTCCAGAGTTCAAGGGGGTGAAGGACCTAGTAAAGGCTGAGGAGTGGCTAACTGATTTAGAGAGGATCTTTGAATATTTGGGGTGCACAGTTTTCGAGCGGGTTCTTATGGCTACGTATATGCTGACTGGATAGGCCTGTGTGTGGTTGAGAGCCACCAAAACATATTTAATTTCTCGAAATCTAGAGATTTGTTGGGGAATTTTCTTATTTGCTTTCAGAAGTCAGTATGTCCCGCCAACTGCTCAAAAGAAACTGCAGGCTGAATTTTTGAATTTGGTATAGGGCAGCAGGACGATAGACAATATGAGAATAGGTTTTCCACCCTGCTGAGGTATGATTTTGAGACCGTCAGGGATGAGCAACGCCGTATAGAGATGTTTCTATCCAGGTTGAGACCCGCCAGAAAAATTACTCGATTTTCGCATTTCAGAGTTTGGTGACACTCTCGGGCATGCACAAGAAATAAAGAGAGGTCTTAATAAAATACAGGCTCAATATGGATTCTGAGGGAAGCCGAAGTATCAGGGTATGAGGGTGAAAACCTCTAGAGTAGAGCTGAGGAGGAGTTAACCAAAGAGACTGAGGATTTTTGAGTCTTCAACTAGGGTTGATAGGCTCATGACTTCTGTTACGACCCCTGCGATCACCCGAAGCCACCAGATGACTAGAAGGGGTTGTAAAGACTGTGGCAAGATACACAGTGGACCTTATCATAGGCGAACAAGTGCCTGCTTTAGATGTGGAAACAGAGGAAATTTGATAAAAGATTGTCTGCAACTTCAGACCCCACAGCTCCGGGATCAACCGCAGCCACATTCTGAAGGACAAACACAAACTGCTCAGAGACAGACCCCCCAGAGACGAGCTACAACAGCAGAAAAGGGTAAAGAGCTTGTCACTTGAGCACGAGTCTTTGCCATTGACCAGGAAATCACAAATGCCTCTTCAGATGTCATCAGAGGTAATCTTCTTGTTTGTAATCATAAAGCTCATATTTTATTTGACCTCGGGTCCACACTCATTCGTGTCACCCCACTTTGCAAAGTGTCTGCAGTTAGAATCTGAGCCCCTAGATCATGTATTACATATTAATACTCCTTTGCATGAGACACAAATAATTGATAGAGTGTATAAAAATTATGAAATTAAGGTAGGAGATAGGGTAATAATAGCAGATCTAATCTTATTAAACAAGTACGGCTTTGATGTAATTTTGGGTATGGATTGGTTAGCCGTTAATCAAGTAAGTTTAGACTGTTATACCAAGACTATAACATTCTCCTTACTTGATAAATTTGAAGTATGTTTTGCAGTTAAGAAATAAAATTTATGATGTTTTAAAGTGTGAAACTTGCGTAACCCTCTTGATGTTTGATTTTCGTGAATGTTAGATAGCTTTTATTTTTGATACAAGCTGGGAACATCCAAGCACTCGGGATACACCTATTGTTTGTGAATTCTCAAATGTGTTTCTTGATGAATTATCGGGGTTACCACCAGAGAGAGAGCTGAAGTTTACTATCGATTTAGTGTCAAATACCCAGCCAATCTTTCAATCTCGCTATAGAATGACACCAGTTGTGTGAGACCTCATATATGTATAAACTTGTATATGTGTATATTGGATTGTGAAATGAATACAAGCAAGTTTTAAAGTGTATAGCGAGTGTAAGAAGGATATTTTCGTGAGTGGAATGTAAATATATTGAATTTTGAGTGGTGTGGTAAAATGGAATGAAGATTTCATGAGTTGTGCACTTCCATTTAGTTTATATTATATACCTTTAGCTATACAAAGATTTCACACAAGTTTTAATATGTATATAGTATGAATGGATATCATTTTCAAGTCTTAAAGGTGGTTGGATGGGAAAATGACTATGCAAGCAGATTAAGGATGTTTTGGTGTAAGTTTTAGCAAAAAACTACAGCAAAATCTAGAAAATATGAATTCCAGATCGATCTCATAGGATGAGAGATCGATTTGGAAGAGCTAAAATGCTCTTATTTGAGCAATGGAACAGGGCAGATCGATCTGCTAGACATTCTGTAATGAGAAGATCGATTTTTAGGCAAGCAGATCGATTTTCTTAGCTCTCAGGTTGAAGAAGATCGATCTCATCCCTAGCTAGATCGATCTCCTTAACTTTCTGCCTAAGACAGATCGATCTCAAGCCCTCGACAGATTGATCTTATGTCACGCCCTCCTCCCACACGCGACTTTACCAAAAACCACAACAAATTTTTCACTTTTTTACTTACCTTTATTTCCTCAACAGTTGGGCTGTGAATAGGCATTAGTCTCCTCATCCATACATATCTTACCGTTTTTTTTCGTATCATACATACATGACATTCATATCATAAGTAAATTCATATACTTAATATAATTACATCATTACATTTACATCCCCAACATTAAAACCGTGTACATCACTGTGTTTATGCATTGTTCAGACACAAAAGAGTACGCATATGTATACCTTTCGCTAGATGGGGAGTGGCAGCGGATCAAAGGAATGCAATACCCTGGCCGACTCGATCTACTGACGAAAATCTGTAGAGATGGGGGGAAAATGAATGGGATGAGCTATCAACGCGCTCAGTAAGGAAATCAGGCAAGCAAGTAGACATCCATACTATCTACTTGAAAATAGTGCTTTGCCTTTCCTTCTCTCAATTCAAAAGCAGGTTTAAAATATATATAATATAGTACAGATTTAAAATCCCAGGTAGTAAACACATGCTGGTTTGTCAATCAGAGGCATTCGTGCAAAACAATGCATATTTAATCATTTAAGAATGCCTTTATATAAAATATGCTATTTACATTCAAAACACGGTAAATATGGCATTTCTCATCACAACACAAACAAATCGGGTTCCGACCCATCCCTCAGGTCTACCCGTATCATAAAACACATGTGATATATCATGCGAGACTCAGTGGCTAAATGCAATCTCTCTAGACTATGTAAGAGAGCCTCCCCGCCGAACAGAGCCTCCCCGCCAAACAGGCTTAAGGATGTTAGGCTTAAGGATCTTACCGTAAGAGAGCATCTTCAGACTATGGCCATATCCTAACAATGGTGATCCCAGGCAACACAGTACTCGGTGTGCGGGTTATCACTGCTGTAACGGGAGGGGGGTCAGTCCATCACAACCGCCAGCTATCAACACTCTCCTCCACAACTCCACAACACAAAACACGGTACAATGTACTCCATGCCACATGCACGGTACAACGTACACTCGTGGACCCATACATCATGGTCGGGGTGCCTATCATAGGTCTTAGCCTCTCATACCATGGAAATACATCATAGTCGAGGTGCCTGCCATAGGTCTTAGCCCTCATACTATAGAATCAATGCCACGTCTCTAAATCCACGTGAGAACATCTCAACAGTGTGACACTCAGTCTACACGGAGGAAATCGTCACGATTTTTCTAACATGTATATATATCACGAAAAACTACAGTGCATGTCTTAAGTGTGACACACAGTCAATGCTCCGCCTCAACACATTGTATATGCATGTCAAAATATCAACACTAGTGCGAGTAAACCTCCAGCACCAGGTCATGCATAGTTCTCATTACAAATCAAGTACGAGCAAATCGCTCAAGTACGATGTCATGTACAAATCATGAAAAATCGAGTACGAGCAACGCTCCAACACTCTGTCATGCATCTCATGTAAAACTCGAGTACGAGCTAATCACTCCAGCACTCTATCATGCACAAATCACATAAAAACTGAGTACGAGCAATGCTCCAGTACTCTATCATGCATGTCAAATAAATGTAGTGCGAGTCAACCTCCAGCACTAATGTATGTGAAAAACATCTGAAATCAAGTGCGAGTTGTGCTCTAGCACGATTGTTTCCACATAATTCGGTAGATGGCTCTTTAAAAATAGGGATGTTAAAAATCACTAAAATCAGCACTATAAAGTGTGCTTAATTTACATCGACCTCAAAACATTAGCCTATCCACCTACTATTCTGCCATACAGCAGGAAAAATCACTCAAAAGATCATTTTCATGCTTTTTACAACTTTTTCCAAAGTTTCACTTTTTGCCTAACTAGGGGTAAAATCGTAATTTACCCATATCGAGTCCCTATAATTATTATAGGTTCTCTATGACCCTCAAACAATTTCAGTGAATGTCAAATCCAATAAAAATATGCGCAGATATCTCTAGCTACTTGTAAGAGTCCCCTACCTCGGATCACGTCGTGTGACCTCTCTTCCTCTGCGCTGTCTAATCTCGCAGTCCGATCAACTCTCAATATGACTCTGGAGCTGCATTTAATCATTCACTGAGTTAATTACACTTTTCCTACTGTATTACACATTTAATACAGTTCATTTCATTTAAATGGGCCCGTTTACTCTTAATGGGCCTTAAACACGTTAATCGGGCCTTAATCCGTATTAAGCCCGTTCATCAGGGTCTATCGACTCATTGGGCCTATCTATACCCATTGGGCTTTATTCCAAGCTCTTTGGATAGCCCGTATATCATTTACGACATTTATTTCAATTTTTCGAATATAATTCACTAAATCTGAAATTTAATCCGAAATGCGTAAATTAAATCTTAAATACGCATAAATCACTTAAATTGTCGTAAATGAGCTTTACTTACCCGAGATTGTGCGATGGTGGGCGAATCGAAATTCGATCAGGCTTCCGTTCGGAATTAATCGTCGAACTGCACAATTTTGTATATTTAACTCCGGGTCAATTTCTGATTAAATATAATTTAAATAAATTTATCAGAAATTAAATCGATCACTTTTGACCTCGTATCGACTTACCCGAAGTCCGGTGAATTCCCAAAAATTTTCCTTTTTCCTTTCCCTTTCTTTTTTTCCTCTTTTTCCCCTTTTCTCCTTGGCTGAACCGGTCCAGTCCGGTTCAGTTTGGAAGGTTCTGCCCTGAACCGCCGACCGGTTCAGGGGTGATTTAGTCGTGCCGGTGTCGTCCGACCGGTTCCCGACGTGTCGTTGCCGCCGTTCGACGCGTCTTGGACAGGGGACCTCTCGGTTGGCCTCGATCGGAGCCAACTCCCGCCGGTGGCCGCCGAATGCCCTCTTTTCCTCCGCAGCTTTCTCCCTTCGATTCGCCGGATTCCGACGCCGGTGGCGCGCGTCCTGGTTGCTGGGAGGTCGCGGGCTTACGCTCTTCCTTTCCCGGTCGTTCGCTGGCCGCTGGGTCGCCGGATTAGTGGCTGTCCGGTGAGCTCTTCTTCCCTCGGTTTGCGTCGGCTTCGTTTCTCTCTCCCCGAAATTTCTCTTCTGATTTCAATTTCATTTTTTTTTCAATTTCTTTATAATATAATTTTAATATTATTTTAATCCTTAAAATAATATTAAAAATCCTAAAATATCCCAAAAATTCATATTAAATTCATTTAGTCCGTAAATGAATTTATCAGTCCGATTTTACCTTTTCGGTATATTTTTCCACTATTTTCGGGCTCATTTTTCGAGACAAGAATTTCAAAATATCAAATAAATTCATATCTTGATCAATTAGACTCAAAATTAAATATTTGCCCCGTTATTGATCAAGATTTCTCGATTTCGTATTTTTAATGAAATTTTCTCATCGGATTTATACCGAATTTTGATCAATTGACCGTTTTACCCCTGTACTTACTCGAAAATAAATTGAACCCTTATCTCGCTGTTATGTAGCTTACATGCATTTTTTAAATTCTCAATTAGTCGATTGCATGATAGTAAATACTCTTCTTATGATTCAACTATGAAATATAACGTTCGTACACATAGAATCATAAGGTACAAGCTACATACGTAAATCGAAAACTCGGGTCTGACAATCCTCCCCAACTAAAAGAATTTGGTCCTCCAAATTAGAACCAAATCAATCCTCAAACAACTGGGGGTGCTTCTCTCGCATCAAGCTCTCTAACTCCCAAGTAGCCTCCCCGGAAGTGTGATGCTGCCATAAAACTTTCACTAACCCGATAGTCTTCGATCTCAAAACCTTCTCCTTCCTATCCAGTATCTGAATCGGCCTCTCAACATATGACATGTCCTCACTGAGCTCCAAAGGCTCATAACTAATCACATGTGCCGGATCTGGGTGATACTTCCGAAGCATCGAAATGTGGAAGACGTTATGCACGCCTGACAAATTTGGTGGCAATGCCAACCTATAGGCCTTATCTCCCACTCGATCGAGTATCTCGAAGGGTCCAATGTAGCGAGGACTCAGCTTACCCCTCTTCCCAAACCTCGCTATACCCTTGGAAGGAGAAACCTTCAGAAACACTGACTCTCCAACTGCGAACTCAAGTGGCCTACGTCTCCTGTCAGCATAACTCTTCTGTCGACTATGAGCTGTCCTCAATCTCTCAACTATCAACCGGACATCCTCAGAAGCCTGTGTGACCAAATCAGGAGCAAAAATCTTTCGATCACCCACTTCTTCCCATCCAATAGGGGAACGACATCTACGGCCATACAAGGCCTCATACGGTGCCATCCCGATACTTGAATGATAACTGTTGTTGTAGGCGAACTCGGCTAGTGGCAAATGATCATCCCAGGAGCCTCTAAAATCCAACACACATGCTCTCAACATATCCTCCAGAGTCTGTATCGTCCTTTCTGACTGACCATCTGTCTGAGGATGGAAAGCTATGCTCAAACTCAACTGGGTTCCCATGGCTTCCTAAAAATGTTCCCAAAAGTGGGAAGTGAAGCGGGAATCCCTAACCGAGACAATGCTCACTGGAACACCATGCAACCTCACTACCTCGCGTACATACAACCCTGCCAATGTACTCAGAGTATCGGTAGCTCTCATAGCTAGGAAGTGGGCTGACTTCATCAGTCTATCAACGATCACCCATATAGCATCGTGATTCCTCTGGGTCCTCGGTAAACCCATCACGAAATCCATGGTGATATACTCTCATTTCCATGTCGGTATAGGTAGAGGCTGCAACAATCCTGCAGGTTTTTGATGCTCTACCTTCACCTGCTGACATACGAGACATCTCGTCACAAAATCTGCCATATCTCTCTTCATACCCGACCACCAGTACACCTTCCGAAGGTTCTGATACATCTTGCCACTCCCCGGATGCAACGTGCACCTCGATGAATGAGATTCTGACAATATCAATCTCCGGAGCTCTAGGTCCTCGGGAACACACAATCTACCTCTGAACCTCAGTAGTCCATCAGGACTCAACTCAAAATCTATCACTATGCCCCTCTGCATCTGACCAATCACATCGATGCAATACAGATCAGTCTGCTGAGCCCGTCTGATCCTGTCCAACAGATCTGGCTCTAAGCGTAGACTCGCAATCATACAATCTGCATCTCTGTCCGAAGGCACAACTCCCAAACTGAGGCTAGTAAACTGCTCTAGCAGCTCGTGCTCCCTGACCATCATATACGATACCATCCCAAGGCTCTTCCTACTTAAAGCATCTGTTACAACATTAGCCTTACCCGGATGATAAAGTATCTCGCAATCATAATCCTTCAGAAGCTCTAGCCATCTTCTCTGTCTCATGTTCAGTTCCTTCTGTGAGAATAGGTACTTAAGGCTCTTGTGGTCGGTAAAAATTTGAAACTTCTCACCATACAAGTAGTGGCGCCATACCTTCAACGCAAACACTACTGCTGCCAACTCTAAATCATGGGTCGGATAGTTCTTCTCATGGTCCTTCAACTGTCTGGATCCATAAGCAACTACCCTCCCATCCTGCATCAACACACAGCCCAGTCCCTGATGCCAAACATCGGTATATACTGAAAATCCTCCTGAGCTGGTAGGAATAGTGAGAATCGGAGCGGTGGTCAATCGACTCTTCAGCTCCTGAAAACTCCTCTCACAATTCTCGTCCCACACGAATGCAACACTCTTCCGAGTGAGACGTGTCAACGGAGCAGCCATATTCAAAAATCCCTCAACAAATCTTCGATAGTACCCTGCTAAACCCAAAAAACTCCTGATCTCGAAAACTGTCCTCGGCTGTTCCCACTGAACTACAGCCTCAATCTTGGATGGATCTACTGATACACCATCCCTCGACACTACATGTCCCAAAAATGAGATCTCTGTCAACCAAAAATCACACTTGCTGAGTTTAGCATACAACTGCTGCTCTCGTAGAGTCTGCAATACAATCCTGAGGTGCTCCTCATGCTCCTCCTCGGATCTCGAATATACTAATATGTCATCGATGAATACGATAACAAACTGATCCAAATATGGCTTGAACACATCGTTCATCAAAGTCATGAAAGCTGCGGGAGCATTCGTCAGTCCGAATGGCATAACTAGGAACTCATAGTGGCCATATCGAGTCCTAAATGCTGTCTTGGGTACATCTCCACTCCGAACTCTCAACTGATGATACCCAGACCTCAGATCAATCTTAGAAAAGACATGTGCTCCCCGAAGCTGATCCAGTAAGTCGTCAATGCGTGGAAGGGGATATCTATTCTTGATGGTAGCCTTATTCAACAATATGTAGTCTATACACAATCGGAGGCTTCCATCCTTCCTCACAAACAGAACTGGTGCTCCCCACGGTGAAATACTCGGTCTGATAAAACCCCTATCCAACAGCTCCTGCAACTGTCTCTTGAGCTCCTCCAGCTCAACTAAGGCCATGTGATACGGTGGTCTAGAAATAGGCTCAGTACCAGGCACCAAATCTATACAGAACTCCATCTCTCTGTCTGGTGGTAACCCTGACAACTCATCTGGGAAAACATCTGGGTACTCACTGACCACAGAAATATCTACCAACTCTGGATGTACCTTATCCATATTCACTACGTACGCAATGAAACCTTCAAGATATTTATCTCTCAGTCAGCAAAATATTTTATTTATTAACAACATATTTATTTCTTTCATTTCTTCCCATCAAACTTACAATAACTTTCGTGGGATTAGGAAACATAACTGTCTTAGCATAACAATCTAAAACAGCATGGTTTGCAGATAACCAATCCATACCTAATATTACATCAAAGTCACTCATACTTAGCAATATTAGATTGGCTGTCATATCCTTTTCCCCTACTCTTAACTTACAATCGTTATACACATGCTCAACTAGCTGACTGGAATCCATAGGCGTACTAATCAACATCATCATCTTTAAAGGAGTACGCTTTACATGTTTTTCTAACTTACATGCAAATGATGGCGATACAAATGAATGCGTGGCACCAAGATCAATTAAAACATATGCTTCTAAATCATAAATTAGGATGTTACCTCTAATCACATCCGTAGAAGCATCAGCTGCGTCCTGGTCCAAGGCATGTACTCAATCTCGACCCATCACCTGCTTCCCCTTCTCCTCTGCCGTCGCTCTTCCTCTCTGAGAAGACGTACCAGCTGAAGCTCTATCATGCTCTCTGCCCTTCTGTGGGGCAGTCACATATGTCTCTGGGCACTCTCTAGCAATATGCCCATGTTTCCCACATCGAAAACACACAACAGGGCTCAACGGACAAGGTCTACCGCCATGATGTCTACCACATCGGCTGCACTGGTCAGTAGTAGGCCTCGATCCTCCAATCACAATGCCCTTCGTCGGAGCTATGGCCGGGTATGTAGGAGGTCTAACTGGTCACTCTCACACCTCCTCTATCCGTGGTCCCTTATCGAAGAGTCTCCTCCTTCCTCGATAACTGAACCCTCTATCTCTAGTCGACCTCTTCCTCTCTCTATCTAGACTCCGACTGAACTTCCAAAACTCAGAGGCATTTCTCTCGTAATCCTGCTCACAAAGATGCGCTCTGCGCACTGCACAATGCCTCATCATATGTACCAATGTCCAGTGGTACCAATCTAGACCGCAACATCGGTCTCAATCCGTCAACAAATCTGCGGACCTTCCTAGTCTCGCTGTACATGGTATCGGGATCATATCTCTCCAGGGCCAAAAATCTAGTCTCGTACTCTCCACTGTGAGACTCCCCTGGCTCAATCCCAAAAACTCAGCCTGCAGTCTACGCTGCGCAGTATCAGGAACAAACTGCCTCCTGAAGGCCTCTAGAAACATCTCCCAACTGATCTCAGCATGTCGGGCTCTCAATATCGGCCTGGTGGACTTCCACCAATGCTCTGCCGTTCCCTTCAGTAGGAACGCAGCAAATGCGACTCTCTCAGAAGTCGTACACTCAAAGAAATCGTACAACTTCTCCATCTCGCTAATCCACTCCTCTGCACTAGCTGGGTCCTTAACCCCTCGAAAAGATGGAGGTCCAAGCTTCTGGAACTGTCGCAACCGATCCAAATCACACCCATATCCTCTACCACCCTGAGCTGGTGGGGGTGTAGGAGTATCAGTAGTCTGTGGCATCTCAGGTTCAGGTTGCGCAGGTGTATCAGGTGCAACTGCCTCTCCACTCGCAGTCTCTGCATCTTGTCTCTGTCTACCTGGCAAAGTCTGTGCCAACAGCCCTACTATCGCCTCTAGGCTACGTTTTATCCTCGTGAAGCATGCCTCAGTCGTATCTGGTACCTCAGCAGTACCTGGGGGTGTATGGGTAGTCGAAGACTCACCCTGGCTAGTCGGCCTACCTCTGCGGCCTCCAGCCCTACCCCTCGCCCCTCTACCACGGCTGGTAATTGCCATAATGGCTAGATTCCTGCATTCACAAACATTAATTTGTCAACTCCCATCTTGTATACACAATTGTAACTGAACAAAAACACAGTGATATGAGGATGTACATTTTCCTAATTACAAATGCCTAGACACATCAGACCAACTAGGCTCTGATACCACTCTGTCACGCCCTCCTCCCACATGCGACTTTACCAAAAACCACAACAAATTTTTCACTTTTTTACTTACCTTTATTTCCTCAACAGTTGGGCTGTGAATAGGCATTAGTCTCCTCATCCATACATACCTTACCGTTCTTTTTCGTATCATACATACATGACATTCATATCATAAGTAAATTCATATACTTAATATAATTACATCATTACATTTACATCCCCAACATTAAAACCGTGTACATCACTGTGTTTATGCATTGTTCAGACACAAAAGAGTACGCATGTGTATACCTTTCGCTAGATGGGGAGTGGCAGCGGATCAAAGGAATGCAATACCCTGGCCGACTCGATCTACTGACGAAAATCTGTAGAGATGGGGGGAAAATGAATGGGATGAGCTATCAACGCGCTCAGTAAGGAAATCAGGCAAGCAAGTAGACATCCATACTATCTACTTGAAAATAGTGCTTTGCCTTTCCTTCTCTCAATTCAAAAGCATGTTTAAAATATATATAATATAGTACAGATTTAAAATCCCATGTACTAAACACATGCTGGTTTGTCAATCAGAGGCATTCGTGCAAAACAATGCATATTTAATCATTTAAGAATGCCTTTATATAAAATATGCCATTTACATTCAAAACACGATAAATATGGCATTTCTCATCACAACACAAACAAATCGGGTTCCGACCCATCCCTCAGGTCTACCCGTATCATAAAACACATGTGATATATCATGCGAGACTCAGTGGCTAAATGCAATCTCTCTAGACTATGTAAGAGAGCCTCCCCGTCGAACAGGCTTAAGGATGTTGGGCTTAAGGATCTTACCGTAAGAGAGCATCTCCGGACTATGGCCATATCCTAACAATGGTGATCCCAGGCAACACAGTATTCGGTGTGCGGGTTATCACTGCTGTAACGGGAGGGGGGTCAGTCCAACACAACCGCCAGCTATCAACACTCTCCTTCACAACTCCACAACACAAAACACGGTACAATGTACTCCATGCCACATGCACGGTACAACGTACACCCGTGGACCCATACATCATGGTCGGGGTGCCGGTCATAGGTCTTAGCCTCTCATACAATGGAAATACATCATAGTCGGGGTGCCTGCCATAGGTCTTAGCCCTCATACTATGGAATCAATGCCACGTCTCTAAATCCACATGAGAACATCTCAACAGTGTGACACTCAGTCTACACGGAGGAAATCGTCATGATTTTTTTAACATGTATATATATCACGAAAAACTACAGTGCGCGTCTTAAGTGTGACACACAGTCAACGCTCCGCCTCAAAACACTGTATATGCATGTCAAAATATCAACACTAGTGCGAGTAAACCTCCAGCACCAGGTCATGCATAGTTCTCATTACAAATCAAGTACGAGCAAATCGCTCAAGTACGATGTCATGTACAAATAATGAAAAATCGAGTACGAGCAACGCTCCAGCACTCTGTCATGCATCTCATGTAAAACTCGAGTACGAGCTAATCGCTCCAGCACTCTATCATGCACAAATCACATAAAAACTGAGTACGAGCAATGCTCCAGTACTCTATCATGCATGTCAAATAAATGTAGTGCGAGTCAACCTCCAGCACTAATGTATGTGAAAAACATCTGAAATCAAGTTCGAGTTGTGCTCTAGCACGATTGTTTCCACATAATTCGGTAGATGACTCTTTAAAAATAGGGATGTTAAAATCACTAAAATCAGCACTATAAAGTGTGCTTAATTTACATCGACCTCAAAACATTAGCCTATCCACCTACTATTCTGCCATACAGCAGGAAAAACCACTCAAAAGATCATTTTCATGCTCTTTACAACTTTTCCCAAAGTTTCACTTTTTGCCTAACTAGGGGTAAAATCGTAATTTACCCATATCGGGTCCCTATAATTATTATAGGTTCTCTCTGACCCTCAAACAATTTCAGTGAATGTCAAATCCAATAAAAATATGCACAGATATCTCTAGCTACTTGCAAGAGTCCCCTACCTCGGATCACGTCGTGTGACCTCTCTTCCTCTGCGCTGTCTAATCTCGCAGTCCGATCAACTCTCAATATGACTCTGGAGCTGCATTTAATCATTCACTGAGTTAATTACACTTTTCCTACTGTATTACACATTTAATACAGTTCATTTCATTTAAATGGGCCCGTTTACTCTTAATGGGCCTTAAACACGTTAATCGGGCCTTAATCCGTATTAAGCTCGTTCATCAGGGTCTATCGACTCATTGGGCCTATCTATACCCATTGGGCTTTATTCCAAGCTCTTTGGATAGCCCGTATATCATTTACGACATTTATTTTAATTTTTCGAATATAATTCACTAAATCTGAAATTTAATCCGAAATGCGTAAATTAAATCTTAAATACGTATAAATCACTTAAATTGTCGTAAATGAGCTTTACTTACCCGAGATTGTGCGATGGTGCGCGAATCGAAGTTCGATCGGGCTTCCGTTCGGAATTAATCGTCGAACTGCATAATTTTGTATATTTAACTCCGGGTCAATTTTTGATTAAATATAATTTAAATAAATTTATCAAAAATTAAATCGGTCACTTTTGACCTCGTATCGACTTACCCGAAGTCCGGTGAATTCCCAAAAATTTTCCTTTTTCCTTTCCCTTTCTTTTTTTCCTCTTTTTCCCCTTTTCTCCTTAGCTGAACCGGTCCGGTCCGGTTCAGTTTGGAAGGTTCTGCCCTGAACCGCCGACCGGTTCAGGGGTGATTTAGTCGTGCCGACGTCGTCCGATCAGTTCCCGACGTACCGTTGCCGCCGTTCGACGCGTCTTGGACAGGGGACCTCTCGGTTGGCCTCGATCGGAGCCAACTCACGCCGGTGGCCACCGAATGCCCTCTTTTCCTCCGCGGCTTTCTCCCTTCGATTCGCCGGATTTCGGCTCCGGTGGCGCGCGTCCTGGTTGCTGGGAGGTCGCGAGCTTACGCTCTTCCTTTTCCGGTCGTTCGCTGGCCGCTGGGTCGCCGGATTGGTGGCCGTCCGGTGAGCTCTTCTTCCCTCGGTTTGCGTCGGCTTCGTTTCTCTCTCCCCGAAATTTCTCTTCTGATTTCAATTTCGTTTTTTTTTTTCAATTTCTTTATAATATAATTTTAATATTATTTTAATCCTTAAAATAATATTAAAAATCCTAAAATATCCCAAAAGTTCATATGAAATTCATTTAGTCCGTAAATGTATTTATCAGTCCGATTTTACCTTTTCGGTATATTTTTCCACTATTTTCGGGCTCATTTTTCGAGACAAAAATTCCAAAAATATCAAATAAATTCATATCTTGATCAATTAGACTCAAAATTAAATATTTGCACCGTTATTGATCAAGATTTCTCGATTTCATATTTTTAATGAAATTTTCTCATCGGATTTATACCGAATTTTGGTCAATTGACCGTTTTACCCCTGTACTTACTCGAAAATAAATTGAACCCTTATCTCGCTGTTATGTAGCTTACATGCATTTTTTAAATTCTCAATTAGTCGATTGCATGATAGTAAATACTCTTCTTATGATTCAACTATGAAATATAACGTTCATACACATAGGAATCATAAGGTACAAGCTACATACGTAAATCGAAAACTCGGGTCTGACATCTTATGCCTTCAAACGTCGTGAAAAAGAGAGATTTTAAGAGGACCAGATCGATCTCCATCCAAGGTAGATCGATCTCATCAAGCTAAATTTATAAATAGAAGCAGTTGGATCTGCAGATTTCGAGAAACAATCTCACTCTACCATTTTCAATCCAAACCTAGTTTTCTCTCTCTTAAATCCGTTCATTTTTAGTAAGATTTTAGGGAAGGCTATTAGATACAAAGTTGTTTACATCAAAGAGAAGAACAACATAGCTTGGAGGCATTTCCCCCTTTTGTTAGATTGAATGAGCTAAGAGGTGAGTTTCTAATGCATTAATCCAAGTACATTTGTTAAGTTTGTTGGCTCTACCGAGAGGGGGGGTGAATCGATTTTCTAACAATTATGGCAGATTTTAAATTAATCGCAATTTAAACACAAATGATAATGAATAAAACAGTGCAATATAACAATTTAATGCAAAGAGAGGGAAAGAGAAACAAACACAGCGACTTATAGAGGTTCGGCCAACTCTTGCCTACGTCCTCTCTCCTTGACCTTCTTGTCAAGTGGTTTCTTTCTCTCTTTCAATAGAGTTTACAAAGTTCCTTTTACAGGTTAAGGAATAACCTCTCTACCCTTAGCAATACAGAAAATGTATTCACCCTTTTACAATAACTCTCACTGAGGAACAATCCTCTTTTCTTTTAAGGTGTGGATGAATACAGAATAAGGCTTTTCAGTGGGTAGGACTAACAAAGCTTGAAGTACTTAAGCTTGTACAATAAATCTCAATTAATGAGCAATAGAGACACAAGGAATAAAAGAATTAAAGCTTCAGAATATTGAGAATGTGCAGTAATAGTCTCTCTTCTTGCTTTGTCTTCAATGCTTGGTTATATACTGAAGGTTGGGTAGTTGGAGCATTAAATGCAGTTTTTCCCGTTGAGATTTGAAGAAAATAGCCGTTGGGAACCTCCAGTGGTCAGACAGATCGATCTCCTATCTTGGCCAGATCGATCTCCTAGTTTTAAATCCTGCAATGACAAAGCACAAATACACAGGGAGATCGATCTCATACATTACCAGATCGATCTGTTAGTTTGAATAGGCAGAGGCAGATCGATCTGTCGAATAGGCAGATCGATCTCCTATCCTCTCTGTTTGAGGCAAGATCGATCTCTCAATACACCAGATCGATCTCTTAAGCTCTCTGACTTTGAGCAGATCGATCTCTTCCTTACCAGATCGATCTCCTAAGTTCTCTGACTTAGAGCAGATCGATCTCTTAACCCTTGCAGATCGATCTCTTTTTACCTTAAACCCTTTACACCGTTTTAAGGCTTGCCAGATCGATCTCTTCCATCATGAGATCGATCTCTCATCAAGTATAAACCCAGGAGATCGATCTCTCACTCCTCAGATCGATCTCTCATCAGCAGAACTCTAAGTTCTGGTCCTGATATCTTCTAAACATGTTTGTATACCATCTTATCATTATTGTATTAACTTGTTTTGTCATTTCAAAATACATTAACTCAACAATCTCCCCCTTTTTGATATGACAAAACTCATCCAATAAACATGTTTAGTGAATTTGCAAAGTTCCCCCTTTTTTGTGAGCTTTTGACTTTGTTAAAGATTTAACTCATCCTTAGTTAAATCTTAACTCCCCCTTAGTTAGCTCTAGCTCTTAACTCCCCCTCAATTAAATCATCCTATAACTCCCCCTCAATTAAATCATCCTAACTTCCTTTCCCCCTTAGTTAGCTCTAGCTCTTAACTCCCCCTCAATTAAATCATCCTATAACTCCCCCTCAATTAAATCATCCTAACTTCCTTTTAAACATTTAACACATGTTTCTTCTCCCCCTTTTTGTCATATCAGGCATTTCAAAATCAATATTTGCATTAACACAGCCAATATTCAATCAAATCACATTTCATTCAAGCAAATTTTTCACAGAAAATATCAAGTAGCTTAATAATGTTGTAACTACACTAAATTAAAACACCTAATGCCTAATGTGAGGGAGGATCACGATCCAAAAGTTCCTCAACATGCGTGCGGGTTACTTGAAGTTCATCGAACATCGCCTCTTGAGTTTCTTGAAATTTATCGAACATCGCCTATTGAGTGTCTTGAAGGTGATCCACTCGTTGAGTCAATTCGGCAAACATACGCTGCTGAGTGGTATGTCCTTCATCGATCCTCTGACTGAGGTCGCTTATCATCTTCACGAGCAGCTCCAAGTCAGTAGGAGACGATGTTTGTGCAGTTGGCGCAGCCGTGGAGGACGACGGTTCTGGAGCGGGTGCTGCAGGTGGGTGTGCTGGTTCAGCAGTGTGGTCATCCTCAGCCTCAGCAGGTTGCTGTTCTTGCTTTTTCGTCCACTCTCCCCGAAAATCTTTGTAGTACCCCATATGATGTAGGGTCCCAATATTGAGGACGCTCTTGGGAGAAGGGAGTTCGCTAGATTCACCGCTGCAGTCGATGCCAAGGCGACGGAGAAGATAAGCCACTGGTTGTGGAAAAACTATTGTGGTAGCTTGGCCACGCACAATCTTCAGCCAATCCTCGTATATAAAGTGAGGGAGGTTAGGTTTTTGGCTTGTGGTGTGAATGTGATGGAGCCAAAACCGATCTAGACGCCTGACGGTTGAGTGACGGGTACCGTAAGGGCGGAGATTCCAGGAGATTATGAGGTGGAGTAACCGAAGGTGCATTGGAAGGTTACTCGCCTTGTCCCCGGGGAGTTCAAACGCAAAGGGGACTTCCTCATCCTCATTAGTTAAGCCTTCATCGCGTATATCAAATACTTTGGCTATAACTTCAGAATCAATTATTATTGATTGACCCATGACGAAGGTTTTGAAGGCAAGGATTTTGCAGGTGTCATCGGGGTCATAAACGAGTTCGGCATTGGAAAAGAATGCGCGAACGAGATTTGGAGGGACAGGAGTGTTGATTCTCAAGAATTTCACCCAACCAAATTCCTCAAATTTTGATAGGTATGGAAAGTCTATGTGATTGAGGAAGGAAAAATCAATGGTGCGCCAATGCTTGATTGGCATTGTTGAAAAATATTCCTCATACCGCTTTCTTTTTGCTGGTATTTTAAAACACCGATTGAAGGAAGCGATAGGAGGTGGAGTGGGTTGGGAGGAAGAACCTGCCTCTACATTGGGTCTAGGTGGTTTGGTTCCTACTCTCTTAAGCCTAGGCATTATTCTAGACCTTAAAGATTTGATAACTAAATTCAACAAAAAGAAAGGCAATGAAACAGTACCTAGGTTTGCCCTAGACGCAAAACAAACACAAATCGAAGAAGGATTTTGAGAAAATCAGTGAGAAATGTAGGTTACTATACCGAAATTTGACACCGAGACGCAAGGAAGACCGTACGAGGATCGATCTGAGGAGGAATTGAAGAAGAGGATGCGAGGGAATTGGAGAATTTGAATTTTAGGTTTTGGGAGATTTGGGGATTTTTCGCGGGTATTTATACTCCAAGGCATAGGAGATCGATCTGTCGAGGCGACAGATCGATCTGGTACTCCCAGAAGCGAAGAGAGATCGATCTGTCGTAGGGACAGATCGATCTGGTTTCAAACAGAGGCTTATGGAGATCGATCTGGTACATGCATAGATCGATCTGTAGAATGCGGAAGCTTGATGAGATCGATCTGTCGTGTGGACAGATCGGTCTGCCTCTAAACAGAGACGTAAGGAGATCGATCTTATGGTTAGAAGATCGATCTGCTTAGCTTAACCTTGATAATTTAGGCTTGTTAGAAGCATGGAGATCGATCTATATCACAAGGAGATCGATCTCTCATCCTCTTTGCCAGAAAATTTTTGAAAAAACTCTTTAAAAATCAACTTGAAATCAAGATGTTTACAACATGAAAGTCCTAAGGCATATTCATGAGTCCTAATTCACCTCTAAGGATACAGAACCTATCTCTATCAAGGGGTTTGGTGAATATATCAGCTATTTGATGTGTAGTATCAATATACTCTAAGATTATATCCCCTTTTTGTACATGATCTCTAAGGAAGTGATGTCTAATTTCTATGTGCTTGGTTCTGGAGTGTTGAATAGGATTCTTAGACAGATTAATGGCACTGGTATTATCACATTTAATTGAGACTTGCTTCATGTCAATACCATAATCTCTCATTTGTTGTTTAATCCACAACACTTGAGCACTACAGCTACCAGCTGCTATATATTCAGCTTCAGTTATGGACTGAGCTACACTGTTTTGCTTCTTGGAGAACCAAGAAATTAACCTATTTCCTAAGAATTGGCAAGTACCTGAAGTACTTTTCCTATCTATTTTGCAGCCTCCAAAATCAGCATCTGAAAATGCATGAAGGGCAAAAGTGAAGTCTTTGGGATACCAAAGTCCTAGTGAGGGAGTATCTTTGAGGTATCTAAAAATTCTCTTAGTTGCCAATAGATGTGATTCCCTAGGAGATGATTGAAATCTAGCACAAAGGCACACACTAAACAATATATCTGGTCTACTAGCAGTTAAATAAAGCAATGATCCAATCATAGACCTATAGAGTTTAGTGTCTACACACTTACCACCTTCATCTTTGTCAAGCTTGATGTTGGTGCCCATTGGAGTGGCTTGAGGTTTGCACCTCTCCATTCCAAAACGCTTGAGCAAGTCCTTGGTGTACTTTGCTTGATTGATGAAAGTTCCATCCTTTGTTTGCTTCACTTGAAGTCCCAAGAAGAATGTGAGTTCTCCCATCATGCTCATCTCAAATTCCCCTTGCATGATCTTAGCAAACTCTTGACATAAAGACTCATTAGTTGAACCAAAAATAATATCATCTACATATACTTGTACAACTAGTAAGTCCTTATTTTTATTTTTGATGAATAATGTGGTGTCTACCTTTCCTCTTGAGAATCCTTTTTCTATTAAGAACTTTGACAACCTTTCATACCAAGCTCTAGGAGCTTGTTTTAACCCATAAAGTGCCTTAGACAATTTGAAAACATGTTCAGGAAATTCATGATTTTCAAATCCGGGAGGTTGCTCTACATAGACTTCTTCATTAATGAAACCATTCAAGAATGCACTCTTTACATCCATTTGATATAACTTGAAATCTTTATAACATGCAAAGGCAAGTAACATTCTTATTGCCTCTAATCTAGCTACCGGTGCATATGTTTCATCATAGTCTATGCCTTCCTCTTGTCTATAGCCTTGAGCAACTAGCCTAGCCTTATTCCTTATGATCACACTATTTTCATCCATTTTGTTCTTGAATATCCATTTAGTTCCAATTATAGAGTGATCACTAGGCCTTGGAACTAGTTTCCATACTTTGCTTCTCTCAAATTGATTTAACTCTTCTTGCATTGCTAGGAACCAATTATTATCCTCTAAGGCTTCATTGACATTCCTAGGCTCTATTTGAGATACAAAGGCTATATATTGACACATATTCCTTAAGGATGACCTAGTTCTAACTCCAAGAGTTGGATCTCCTACTATTTCACAATCTTTTACATATCCTAACTCTCTTGGTGCTCTAGGTTCTCTTTCTAAAACTTCTATTTCTTCTTCATCTTCTTTATTCAAATCAAGCTTTTCTAGAAAGTCATCTTCTAAGCCTTCATCAAATATCTCAACATTTTCATCATTGTTGGTTGAATCTTTAGATATATTATTTGATTCATCAAATATAACATGAATAGATTCTTCAACCATTAATGTTCTTTTGTTATATATTCTAAAGGCCTTTGAATTCAATGAATATCCTAGAAATATTCCCTCATCACTCTTGGCATCAAATTTTCCTAAATTATCTTTTCCATTATTTAGAACAAAGCATTTGCAGCCAAAAGGATGGAAGTAACTAATGTTAGGCTTCTTACCTTTGTAGAGCTCATAAGGAGTTTTCTTTAGCATGGGTCTTATCATAGCTCTATTGATTATATAACATGATGTGTTTATAGCTTCAGCCCAAAAGTACTTTGGCAAGTTATTTTCACATAACATGGTCCTAGCCATCTCTTCCAAAGTTCTATTTCTTCTCTCAACTACACCATTTTGTTGTGGTGTCCTAGGGGCTGAAAAGTTATGACTAATTCCTTGATCATTGCAATACTCATCAAATCCTATATTTTCGAATTCTTTGCCATGATCACTTCTAATGCTTGTTATTGTATATCCTTTTTCATTTTGAGTCACCTTTGAGTAAGTTATGAATTTCTCTAAGGCTTCATTTTTTACTCTCAAAAAGAACACCCAAGTGTATCTAGTGTAATCATCAACTATTACAAAACCATAGTGTTTCCCACCTAGGCTAGTGGTTCTAGTTGGTCCAAATAAGTCTAAATGCAGTAATTGAAGAGGCCTAGTGGTGGATACACTATTCTTAGGCTTAAAAGTTGTTCTCTTGTGTTTTCCTTTAACACAAGCTTCACATATTTCTTCATGATCAAAGGTTATTTTGGGTAAGCCTATAACTAGATCCTTTCTAGCTAATTTGGATAGCACATGCATGCTAGCATGACCTAGTCTTCTATGCCATAACCAAGATTCCTTTTTGTTATCTACCATTAAGCATATGTTTTCGTTTTTGAGTTCATTAAGGTAGACTATATATATGTTACCTTGCCTATGACCTAGAAGAAGAATTTTATTTGACTTAGGATCTATAACATTACATTTCATGCAATCAAAAATTACTTTGTAACCTTTGTCACAAAGTTGACTAATGCTTAGCAAGTTATGCTTTAGACCCCTAACAAGTAATACTTTTTCTAAAGAGAAATGATCATTACCTATTGAGCCACTTCCTTCCACTTGGCCTTTGGAGTTGTCCCCAAAAGTGACTTCTCCACCAATTTTCGATTTGAAGGAATTGAAATGGCTTTTATCACCCGTCATGTGCCTTGAGCATCCACTATCTAAGTACCAAGCTTCTTTTGTTTTAGCTTTGTGGCTATGCTCAATCTCCTACAACAACAAAAAATAAACACACTCAAGTCTTAGGTACCCAAATTCTCTTGGGTCCTTGAAGGTTAGTAAATGCAATTCTTGATCCCATTGGGATCCATTTTGCTAATGCATTGCAGTCCTTGGAATGAATTACCTCTTTTGGAATCCATATCCTTTTTACAATTTTTCTTTTAAGATTCCTCATCTTTATAGTGCAATAATGTGACTTATGTCCCTTCTTATTACAATATGAACAAGTAATTGCAGGTTTATTCATGCTCTTCCTAGCAATAAAACTCTTAAGATGGGTTTCCCTACTTTGTGCATTATACCCTAAGCCATTTTTGTCAAAAAATGCCCTTTGGGTTTCTAACATGCTATCTAGCTTTTGTTGCCCCATGTGAAACCTATTAAAGGAGTTATGTAAATTGCTATTTTTCTCCTTAAGGTCACAAACTTCTAGATTTGTAATCTCTAGTTTCTTCTCACATTTCAATTTATCTTGTAGCATTATCTCATTTTCCCTTTTTAATTTAGATATTAACTTTTTATACTTCATGCTCATAGATTCATACTCTAATGCTAAATCATCAAATGCATCTTGCAGTTCATCAAAAGAGTATTCATTGATATTAGATGTTACCTTTTCATCCTCATCAATTGCCATGAAGCATAGGTTGGCAATGTCCTCATTTGATTCATCATCGGAGCAGTCACTGTCACTCCATGTTGCTACCATCGCCTTCTTTTTATGAAACCTATCATTGGATCTTTTGAGGAGAGGGCAGTTAAATTTTATGTGTCCGGGTTTTTTACATTCATAACACACAATAGAGTCTTTTCTACCTACTTCCTCTTGTTCTCTCCTATTGTTTCTCCTATTGCTATTACTAGTTCTCATCCTCATGAATTTATTAAATCTTTTGGCAAACATTGCCATCTCAATATCCTCCTCACTGCCACTCTCATTTTTAATTTCCTTTTCAGCAGTGGATTTTAGAGCAACACCCACTTTCTTGGGTGGCTCTTCATTTCTTTTAAGCTTCATCTCATAAGTTAGCAAAGAACCTATTAATTCATCTAAGGACAATGTGTGTGGATCCTTAGATTCCTCTATTGCTGTCACTTTAGCTTCCCATGATTTAGGTAAGCTATTTAAAATTTTCTTTACCATTTCAATATTAGAATATATTTTTCCTAAAGATTTTAATCCATTAATTATATCGGTAAACCTAGTGAACATTTCACTAATGGATTCTTCTTCCTTCATCCTAAAGAGCACATAATCATGTGTGAGCATACCTACTTTTGTCTCCTTCACTTGGGTTGTACCCTCATGAGTTATTGCCAATTTATCCCATATTTGCTTGGCATTATCACACCCGGAGACTCTATTATATTCATTAGGACCTAAAGCACAAAATAATGTGTGCATAGCTTTAGCATTTAGCTGTGCACATTTAATGTCATTAAAGTCCCATTCATCTTCTTCTTTGGGAATATCTCTTCCCTCTATTTTCTTCGTAGGGATTTGAGGTCCCTTAACTATAATTCTCCATACTTCATAATCGTTTGCTTGAATAAATAGCATCATCCTAGTCCTCCAATATGAATAATGTTCACCATTGAACATGGGAGGTCTAACCGTGGAGTGCCCCTCTCCTATCAAACTAGTTGCAACATTGTTAAGAGCCATTTGATCGTTTTCTAACTCTTAGGAAGTTGTTCCTACGTGATTAAAGAGTCCTAGCTCTGATACCAATTGTTGGCTCTACCGAGAGGGGGGGTGAATCGGTTTTCTAACAATTATGGCAGATTTTAAATTAATCGCAATTTAAACACAAATGATAATGAATAAAACAGTGCAATATAACAATTTAATGCAAAGAGAGGGAAAGAGAAACAAACACAGCGACTTATAGAGGTTCGGCCAACTCTTGCCTACGTCCTCTCTCCTTGACCTTCTTGTCAAGTGGTTTCTTTCTCTCTTTCAATAGAGTTTACAAAGTTCCTTTTACAGGTTAAGGAATAACCTCTCTACCCTTAGCAATACAGAAAATGTATTCACCCTTTTACAATAACTCTCACTGAGGAACAATCCTCTTTTCTTTTAAGGTGTGGATGAATACAGAATAAGGCTTTTCAGTGGGTAGGACTAACAAAGCTTGTAGTACTTAAGCTTGTACAATAAATCTCAATTAATGAGCAATAGAGACACAAGGAATAAAAGAATTAAAGCTTCAGAATATTGAGAATGTGCAGTAATAGTCTCTCTTCTTGCTTTGTCTTCAATGCTTGGTTATATACTGAAGGTTGGGTAGTTGGAGCATTAAATGCAGTTTTTCCCGTTGAGATTTGAAGAAAATAGCCGTTGGGAACCTCCAGTGGTCAGACAGATCGATCTCCTATCTTGGCCAGATCGATCTCCTAGTTTTAAATCCTGCAATGACAAAGCACAAATACACAGGGAGATCGATCTCATACATTACCAGATCGATCTGTTAGTTTGAATAGGCAGAGGCAGATCGATCTGTCGAATAGGCAGATCGATCTCCTATCCTCTCTGTTTGAGGCAAGATCGATCTCTCAATACACCAGATCGATCTCTTAAGCTCTCTGACTTTGAGCAGATCGATCTCTTCCTTACCAGATCGATCTCCTAAGTTCTCTGACTTAGAGCAGATCGATCTCTTAACCCTTGCAGATCGATCTCTTTTTACCTTAAACCCTTTACACCGTTTTAAGGCTTGCCAGATCGATCTCTTCCATCATGAGATCGATCTCTCATCAAGTATAAACCCAGGAGATCGATCTCTCACTCCTCAGATCGATCTCTCATCAGCAGAACTCTAAGTTCTGGTCCTGATATCTTCTAAACATGTTTGTATACCATCTTATCATTATTGTATTAACTTGTTTTGTCATTTCAAAATACATTAACTCAACAAAGTTATTGATTTTAGAGTTGATTGGTGTGCTTATTAATGGTAGAAACTATCTAGAATGCAATGGAATGAGTATAACCTAGAAATGGGTTAGTGTGAGAAAGTGAAATGTAGTGGAATAAATGATGAATATGATGTCTTGAGATGATAATGGTGTTGTGGGCACAATTTTAAGATGATATTATGGAATGAATTGTGAGACTTACCCAAAAAAGGGTAAAAGGTGTATTTAAGGCATTGGGTAAAATGTATAGTTAAATGAGAGTTAGCAACACTAACTCAAGCGTTTGATGAATGAATTTCAGCTTCCGAGGATACACCGGAGCAAGTTGAGCTAAGAACGTGAGAAGCATAAAGGAAGAGAGTCTCACCCCGAGTAAATCGAGGTAAGGGAATTGTGTGGACTCTTAGAGATATCTATGCGCAATTTGGGCGCATAATGTTTTGCTAGAATGCATGTGATAATAAGAAATGAAATGGGTGATTGAAGGGTAAAAGTTGGGTTTTTGAGAAATGAGCATGAAAATAAAAGCATGATGCTTTGAAAACCTTGTTTTGTTACTTCCGAGCAAGTGATTGGTAGGATGGCTAACATTTGAAATGATTTGCAAAAGAAATTCTTTGATTTGGTTGATAACCATGTTTTGCAAAGAATTGAGCCACCTACATGGATTTCGTGAGAACGAAAGTGTGCTAGAGTATGACTCGCACGAGATTTGATGTGTTTTATACGCATGAGTGCTGGAGCTTAGCTCGCACTAGTTTTCACATGGATTTCTATGATGTTGTGCTGGAGCTTAGCTCGCACATATTTAATGCTAGTTTTGACATGGCGCTGGAGCATAGCTCGCATTAGATGTCCACCATATGTGTTGTCGTGCTTAAGATTACTCGCAAATGATTTTATGACATGATTGATAGCTGTACTAGGAGCTTCGGGTAGACTGGGTGTCGCACCGATTAAATAGGCTCGTACGTGCAGTTTGAGATGTGGCGTGATATGATGTGTTGATATGGGTCCACGGAGTATGTTGTACCGTGCAGGTAGCATGGAGTATGTTGTACCGTGTTGAGATTGTGATATGCCATCTTCGGACGATGTTTAGATCTGCTATAGACCGACGGATTGGACATGACCCACCTCCCGTGTCGAAGTAAATAGTAGTGATACCCCGTACACCTGATCAGTGTAACCTGGGATCACAGGATATGGCCATAGTCCTAGAGGAGATTTCCCTTATTATATTGCGTATCTCACATGTCTATTATTTATGAAATGAATCCATATTTTGAAATATTTTGTGGGTCAGGACAGTCCGAGGGAGGGGCTGAGTCTTGACAAGTGTTGATTTTACGAGATGACAAAGTTTGATAATGGCTTTAAAGTGCACTTATGCATGATGAGTTTTCCATGCCTTATTTATGAAATATGCATGATGATTTATGCCATGCTTTAAATTTGATTTGTGCACTGAACTAAATAGCATGATTTGCTTTACATGTCATTAACACAAGCATGAACTAATGCTTTTGAGGTATGAATGAAAATGTGTATGGTTTTGAGCATGGCTTCATGATCACGTAGATAGTGCAGTATCTATTTGTTCGCATGATTGCCTTACTGAGTGTGTTGTTTGCTCACCCCCTTATTTTTCCCTCTCTACAGAGCTTTAAGTATAGATTAGAGCAACTGGAGGCTTTCCCTTTTGGTATCCACTGCATCCCATCACGTAAGGTATACACACTTGGATAATTTTATATCTAAACTTTCCATAGCACAGTAGCATTTTGAATGTAATCATTGGGGATGTAAAGTAATGTAAACAGATGTAAACAACAACTCTGATTTATTTGTACAAGTGTTTACTTCTAAATTATAATGCAAATTAAATTATTATGGTTGGATGAGGTAGACATTGACACACAATCCAACTGTTGAGAGTGTAGCTGATCACGATCGAGGTAAGGTAACAATGAATAATAAATAAAGTATAAAAAGAAAAAAAAGTGTGACAATTTTCGGTAGGTTGAGGGTCATAACAAGTTGAATTAGAAGAATTGAAGAAGCAGTTGTAGGGATTGCTTGATAAGGGTTTTGTTAGACCTAGTGTGTCACCTTGGGGAGCTTCGATTTTCTTTGTCAGAAAGAATGATGGTAGCCTCCAGTTATGTATAGACTATAGATTATTGAACAAGTTACCCAAAATAGATTACTTATTTGATCAGCTGAGAGGGGCTTCAGTGTTTTCTAAAATAGATCTAAGGTCCGGCTATCACTAGTTAAGAATTAGAAGGGAAGATGTGTCTAAGACAGCCTTCAGGACTAGATATAGCCATTATGAATTCTTGGTGATGCATTTTGGCCAGACCAATGCCCCTGCTGCTTTTATGAGTTTGATGAACGAAGTATTCCGGAATTATCTGGATCGATTTCTGATAGTTTTTATTTATGATATCCTGGTTTACTCTAAGTCTCGAGAGGAGTACGAGCAGCATTTGAGGATCGTGCTCAAGACTCTTCGAGAAAAATAACTGTATGGGAAATTGAGTAAGTGTGAATTCTGGCTGGAGCAGATAGCCTTCCTCGGTCATATTATATCCAAGGACAGGGTGTCAATTGATCCGTCCAAGGTTGATGCAGTACTCAAGTGGGAGAGGTCGAGGACTGTAACAGAGATTCGAAGTTTCTTGTGGTTAGCAGGGTACTATCGGAGATTTGGAGAAGGTTTCTCCAAAATAGCAGCTTCGTTGACTAAGCTTACACGTAAAGGAGTTCCGTTTGTATGGTTAGAAGTATGTAAGCTGAGTTTTCAGGAGCTCAAGCAGAAATTGACTTCAGCACTCGTTCTGACTATTCTGACTGGATCGGGAGGATTTGCAGTATACTGTGATGCCTCCTATCAGGGTCTGGGATGGATGTGTCCTTGTGCAGAATAGTCGAGTGATAGCTTACAGTTCTAGACAACTTAAGGACCATAAGCAAAGTTATCCTACCCATGATTTGGAGTTAGTCACAGTGGTTTTTGCTCTGAAGATTTGGTGACACTATCTGTATGGTGAGAAATTTTAAATCTTCACTGACCACAAGAGTCTAAAGTATATATTTGATCAGAAAGAGCTTAACATGAGGCAAAGACGATGGACAGAGCTCCTCAAAGATTATGACTGCGAGATCCTGTATCATCTGGGTAAGGCGAACGTGGTTGCAGATGCTCTCAGCAGGAAGGGTATGGTGTCTTATATGATGGTCAGGGAATGAGAGCTACTGGAACAGTTCGCCAGACTCATGATCAATATTGAGGAAGCAAATATTGGATTTATGGCTAGCCTATGTATTGAGCCCAACATCTTGGATCAGATCAGGTCGGGGCAGAGAAATGATCAGAAGTTGTTGGATATGGTTAGCCAGGCATAGCAGACTTCGCAGTCAGACTTTTCTATCAGTGAGGATGGGTTGTTGAGGTTCAGAGGCCGCACTTGTGTCCCGAACGATTATACCCTAAAGCAGCAGATTTTGAGAGAGTCTCATTGTTCCTTTTTACACCATGCACCCAGGCAGTACCAAGATGTACCATGATCTGCGTAAGGTGTATTGGTGGACTGGTATAAAACGAGAGGTAGCAGAATTTATGGCCAAATGTTTGATTTGTCAGCAGGTTAAGATTGAGCATCAGAAGCCTATTTGACTTCTTAAATCACTACTTGTGCCTACATGGAAATAGGAGCATATTATGATGAATTTTATTTTGGGCTTACCGAGGACTCAAAAGGGTTATGATGCAATCTGGATTATAGTGGACAGATTGACAAAGAGTGCCCATTTTCTTGTCATTAAGAGCACTGATTTACTAGATAAGTTGGCAGACTTGTATGTCAGTGATGTGGCATGGTTGCATGGGGCTCTCGTAAGCATTATTTCTGATAGAGATTCTCGGTTCACTTTCAGGTTCTGGACACGTTTTCAGGAAGCCATGGGATCTCTGCTTAGTTAGAGCACCGCCTATCATCCTCGAACTGACGGTTAGTCCAAGAGGACCATTCAGACCTTAGAAGATAAATTAAGGGTGTATGCATTAGATTTTAAGGGATTATGGGATGACCATATGCCCCTTGCAGAGTTTGCCTACAATAACAGTTACCATACTAGCATCGGTATGGCACCTTATAAGGCTCTATATTGCAGGAGATGTAGGTCTCTAGTTGCTTGGGAAGAAGTTGGTGACCGAAAAATCTTTGCTCCCAATCTTGTGGAGTAGACGGCTCAGGGCATACGTACTATATGTGATAGATTAAGAGCCGCCTAGAGTAGATAGAAAAGCTACGTCGATGTGCGTAAACGGCCATTGGAATTTCAAATTGGGGACTCGATATTTATAAAGGTATCACTGATAAAGGGTGTCATGAGATTTGGAAAGAAATGGAAGCTCATTCATCTCTTTATTGGTCCATTTGAAATATTAGAGAAAGTGAGAGATGTTGCCTACAGACTTGCCTTACCTTCATAGTTGTCTGGGGTACATGATGTCTTCTATGTTTCTATGTTGATGAAGTATCAACCGGACCCTTCTCATGTTATTGAGTATGGATCGTTGGACATACAAGAAGATATGAGTTATGATGAGTAACCAATCCAGATTCTTGACAAAAGAGAGAAGGTACTTTGGTCTAAGATAATTCTGTTAGTGAAGGTTTTTTAGCAATACCACTCGACAAAAGAAACTACGTGGGAGCTAGAGAACCACATAAGAGATAAGTATCCTAAATTATTTGATGGATCAACCTGAATTTGGATGACCAAATTCCTAAAAGGTTGGGAGAAATGTAAAATCCAAAATTTTCGTTTCATTATTTATTTGGAAACTAGAAAGCAATTAAGATAATCAGAATAATATTGTGTAGGCCCGGAATAACCGAAGCACTCGGGTTAGTGGCACGAAGCTCGGGGCATAAAAATCGAGGTAAGGTTTTAAATTCAAGTATTTCTTAAAGATTGCATGTATAAGTATGCTTTGGTGGTTAGAAGGTGAAACTAAGGTTTAGGAAGTGAAAAGTTAGTAAAAACTCGAGTTAACACTAAACCGAGCAATTGAGCTTAGTAAGTGAAATAAATTCAGAATAAATTTTATAAATTCATAAAAATTATTCCGAAGCCATAAGAAATTTAATAAGGTATATTTGACTTGGGAAATTAAAATTGAGTGAAAATCTTGAGGTTTCGATGATCAAATGAATTTTTAAAAGTAAACCAAAAACCTTTAGAAATTTTAATCGGTAATGACCAAATCGGGCAAAATGGACTCAAACGGAAAACTTTTCTCAAACAAGTGGGCCCTAAATTTTTATGGAACATACTAGAGGGTTAGTATAACATATGGAAAGTGGAAATTTGGAGGAAAATGAGTTGAAAATAATTTTTATGGATTTTATGAAAACAGGGCTGCTAGCAGGCCAGGCCCAGCAATTTGTTGGCCTAACAAAAAAGCCCAATTTGAAGCCCTTATAGAAGAACTTTGAACCTGAGCTTCTCCAGAATAAAAGTAAGCTTCATGCTTTTTCTGGAAAGCCAAAGAATGCCCCAAACTGACCTAAAAATCGAAAGTCATCCCCTCTCAATTCTGCCGCGGGCTTCTATGGCCAATCTGACTTTTACGATTTTTTCGATCACCTTTCGACCACTTTTAGAGTTCAGTCAAAAGGATAAAATCTTCCTTCCTAAGCCCTCTACAACATATAAAAAATTCAACCTTAAACAAGTTTGTTTACTAGTTGAAAAGTTAGTGAGAACAACAGGGGCAGAATCTACCTTGTTTCTAAGGTGAGAGAAAATTGAAATTCATAAGTTCTTGGCTGGATTTTTAGCTTGAATTTGATGATTCTAAGTTGTATACATGTTTATCTACAGCTGAGAATCATTGCTGGAGTAATAAGAAGTGGTCAAAGTTGGTCAAAATAGATGAGAAATTGTTAAAAGATGATGATAGTTAGATATGTTGTTGTTTGATTAATTAAAATGATTTTTGCTTAAGTAGAAATTGAAGAAATAATTTCTAGAGGCATGTGTAGGTTCGGCCAGCCCTTGTTTAACATGGTAGAGATGAAGTTTGGTTGAATTGAATGTTGTAGAATGCTTGTTTAATACCGAAAAGCTCGATTTATAGCTTGGTTTAATTGAAAACTGTAAAAGTGTCAAAATTTATGATTTGGTGAATGGTTGTATGTTAACTAAGGACTTGAATAAGTGTGTAAGCTATTAGGTCTGTAAGATTGAAGTTAGATGAAGAGAAAGTATCGAAGTAGCTTAAACCGACACACTTATCGGTAAAACCAAAAAAGTAAGGAAAGTTGACAAAATGGTCAAATTTAATGAAGTTTATGTAAGATAATACATATTTAAGTATGTTTAGATGGTTTTGAAACTCTTTTTGATAGCTCGAGATATTGGCACGTAAAACGAGGTAAATTCAATACTCAACGATTTAGTGCTGCCCAGCCTCGTTTTGGTAAGAGATGCAATTTAAAGTAGTAATGGCTTCCTTTACCTATTTGTATTGCTTAAAATGATTTGATGTATGCATGTAGAACTTACATGAAAATCCTGAACCTTTCGATATAAGTTTTCAAAAGAAATGATACCTCGATTCAACCCGGAAGCCAAACATTTTTACCTATGATATGTAAGTCTTTGATACAACAATATTTTATTGGAAATTATATGATTTTTAAGTAAGTATGAAAGTAAGTAAGAAAGTAAGGCTTTCCGAGACTAGAGGCTACCCAATAGTGTATGTTGTGTGCATGTCATGCCCGCTACTTGTGGTGTCTGGTTCTGCCACTTGTAGTGTCTATTTCGTTTCTCTCGTGTAGTGCTCATCTTCACCTTTGTGGTGCTTGCATTCATTACAAGTAGTGCCTATTTCGTAGTATCTCGTGCCCGCGCGGCGAGTACCACTGGTGCACGTGCCCTAGCTGTGTGCTAGTTTATTCAAATACTATGTCTATTTTGTTATACGACCTTGATCTAATCTATAACCCCTACCATGGCCATAAATATTTCATTCCCTCTACGGACGATGATATTTCTGTCTGCATGATAGCTATACGGATTTAACCTAATCTCTATGTTTTAACGTATGAATGTTTGGAGTTATGGAAGAAAGTAAGTAAGCTTTATTTAAGTAAGTATGTAGAATTTGACTAAATAAGCATATATGTATGTATGTTTTATCTCAAAGTAAGTAAATAAATATTGTTTTGTTACAATAAGTAAGTTTACGTAATTTGATTAAAGTAAGTACGAAACCGTTTGGAAAAGATGTTAACCTTGAATTTCTATATACTTTTGGGGTTGTCAGAATTATTTTAAATGTTTTCCTTACTAAGCTTTTTAGAACCTCAGTCCTCTTTTTTCCTCATTTCAAATTACCAGCAGTGAGACTACTCAACTACTTGCAGAGTACTTAAGTAGACTGGTGGATTTTGAGCCTCCTAAACTATCTTTAGTACACGCTCGGGTATATCATCTGATGTTTATTTCCAGATATCTATATTTTACAGATACTAATGTATAAATACTTTTTGGGATACAATCTAATTTTGCGTAGTTGTAAAGAAGTGGTTTTGGAAACAAATGAAATGTATTGAGTTTGTTAAGGACGGATATTACTTAATTTGTTGTGTAGTATGTTGAATCAAAAAATGATAAGTTTAAGAAAATATAAATAATTGTTTGCGATTATAAATTATGATCGTATTGATTGCAAGAATGTAAGTTAAAATATAAGAGGTTATGTTGTCGAAATTTAAGCGATTAAAAGATTTAGCAAAAGAAGAAACTAAGTAACCAACACTGTACAGGAATACAACCTAATTAAAAAAATAAGTTCAAAAAGAAAAAGTTAACCTTAGTTTCCGCGCTTCAAGGGCGTTATAGCATCGTTGCTCACCAATATGCCAAGCCCACCCTACGAAGATGAGTGTAACAGATATACGGATATTACGATAAATGTACGAATGTATGAGAAATGATAAAATGAAAACATTCGCAAGAAAGTTGAAATTGTACCGATCGAAGATGAGATAAATAAAAAGGTTTACGTTGGTTTGAATATTTACGATATGAACCTGTGGATACTTCAATTAAAAGAGTGAAGACTATGAATTATAAAAGATCAAGCTAAAAGAAAATCGAAAAAGACTTAAAAGAAGATCATTCGAAAAAATATAATGACACAAAATTAAAATAACACATTACCATAAATAAGAATGAGCAAAAGAGAAATTTATTTTGACGACTAAACTTGAATTCATATATTGATTCATGTAACCTACCTTAATTTATTAAAATAAAAACTTAGATAATGATATTTAAAAAATAGGATAATTATCTTATATACCACCAGTAAAATTTTTTAACTCCATAAGCGGAATTAAGATAATTACACATGTCCTTTAAAAATATTAAGAAAACAAATAAAATAAGACATGTATAATCATTTCAACCTCACTTGTGGAGTCAAAAAACTTCACTTACAGTGTATAAAATAATTACATTAAAAATAATAAACTAATATAATTGTGGAATTCTGCTTATTGTCATTGACTGCAAGCTATTGGTTTCCTAAATTAGGATTGATTTACTATATTTTTAGGATTTCCTATTATTTATCCCTAGTTTCCTTTTATCTAGAATAGAATATTTTGTTGCTTTATTTTTTAGCAATGTCCATTTATTTTTCCTCTTATTTATACTTATCCTTTGTACTCCTCAAGAAACAGAAAATAAGAGAAATACATTATTCTCTAAAATTTCTTCATGGCATCAGAACTAGTTTACCTAAACCATTAACTTTGTTTGAATAGCCACCATGGCTAGGAGATGGGAAAACTCAGGCTCTGAAGTATCGTCGAGATCTGGAGGTGCAGCTGCTGCACCAACTCCCAATATCCCAGAAGGCCCGATAATTCAGATTATTGGGCACAAGTTGAACAGCCAGAACTTCGTCCAATGGTCGCAATCTGTGATGTTGTTCGTGTGTGGGAGAGGCAAGGAGGATTACCTCACCAGACTTACAGCAAAACCTCAAGAAAACGATCCTACCTTTAAGATCTGGAAGGTAGAAAACAGTACGGTCATGTCATGGTTGATAAATTCTATGACAAACGAAATAGGTGAGAACTTTATGTATTACAAAACAGCAAAGGAAATATGGGATGCTGCCAAGGAGACTTATTCCAATGTTGACAACACCTCAGAAATTTTTGGAATCAAAAGTTTGTTGCATGATTTACAACAAGGAGAGTTGTCCGCGACTGAATACTTCAATGCCTTGACAAGACATTGGCAGCAGTTAGATATACTAGAAGAGCAGATTTGGAAGTGCCCAGAAGATAGCCAACAATACAAGAAAATTGTTGAAAAAGATCGGGTCTACCATTTTCTTCTTGGGCTCAACAAGAACCTAGACGACGTGAGAGGAAGAATTCTGAGTATCAAGCCTCTTCCAAATGTTCGAGAAGCCTTCTCAGAAGTTCGTCGAGAAGAAAACCGAAAGAAAGTAATGCTAGGCTCTCAAAATTCTCCTACTATTGTTGAAAACTCAGCCTTAGCAGTCCAGGGATATCCATTTAACTGTGAAAAGCAGCAGAAGAACAGGCCAGTTTGTGAGCACTGTCGAAAAGTCGGGCATACAAAGGACACTTGCTGGAAGATACATGGCAAACCAGAAAATTGGAAGCCGAAACGTGAAAAAGAGGGTCGTGGGAATGTGGCTGCCACAGAGCCTCAAACCTCTTCAGAAATGCATCCATTCAGCAAAGAGCAACTAGAAGTCCTCCAAAAGATGCTTCAACAAACTCTCCAAAGTACCTCTGCAACCATTGGAAATAGTTCACTTGCTCAAAAAGGTAACTTCTTGCATGCACTGATTGTTCAACGAGAAAATTCAAAATCTTGGATAATTGACTCGGGGGCAACAGACCATATGACAGGAGACTTTTCTTTACTCAATAATTATACTCCATGTTCTGGTAACTACTCTGTTCGGATAGCTGATGGATCTCTCTCTAAAGTAAAAGGCACAGGATCTGTTGTGATTTCAAAAAATATTACTCTTGAATCTATCCTTTATGTTCCTAACCTCAATTGTAACCTGTTTTTTGTGAGTAAGTTTACAAAACAACGAGAGTGCATTACTAAATTCTCTCCTGACTTGTGTGAATTTTAGGAATCGGGCTTGGAGAAGAAGATTGGCAGTGGTAGGTTGTGTGCTGGACTTTACTTCCTTCCGATTGATGGAGCCAAGAGACACCAATCACCACAAAGACCTTGTATGGCCTTGACCTCTAGCAATAATAATGATAGTCCAGTCATGTCGTGGCACTATCGGTTAGGACATCCAAACTTTTTGTACCTAAAAAAATTATTCCCTTCTTTGTTCAATGGAAAATCTAAAATTTTTCAATGTGAGATTTGTCAACTTTCCAAGCATACTCGTAACTCATACCTTAGCCTTCCTTATAAGTCATCTCAACCTTTTTCAATGATCCACAGTGATATTTGGGGGCCATCTAGAATTAGTAATATTACTGGTTCTAAATGGTTTGTCACATTCATTGATGATCATACTAGACTCTCGTGGGTGTTTCTAATAAAAGAAAAATCAGAACTTGGGTAAATCTTTGAAAACTTCCACAACATGATCCTTACCCAATTTCAAGCCAAAATCCAAGTCCTCAGAACAGATAATGGAAAAGAATACTTCCATACTTTCCTTGGTGCCTACTTGTCCAAACATGGCATTATCCACCAAACCTCGTGTGTCAACACTCCATAACAAAATGGAGTAGCCGAACGGAAAAATAGACACCTCTTGGAAGTTACCCGATCCCTTATGTTGGCATACAATGTCCCTAAACACTTTTGGAGTGAAGCAGTTCTTACTGCTACCTATCTTGTAAATAGAATGCCATCCCGAATACTTAATTTCAACACCCCTTGTCAAACACTTCGTGCTGCCTACCCACAAACCAAAATAATTTCCTCCATTCCCATGAAAATTTTTGGATGTACTGCATTTATTCACCTAAGTCAGCAACATCAAAGCAAACTTGATCCCAAATCTCTCAAGTGTGTTTTCCTTTGCTACTCACCAAACCAAAAGGGGTATCATTGCTATTCACCACTCACAAAAAAACTCTACAACTCCATGGATGTCACCTTTTTCGAAAACCAACCCTTCTACACCAAAAATGATGTTCAATGGGGGAATCATACTCAAGAATATCAATTTTTGGCCACTGAATCCTTAGCCCCACATCCAAACAGCCTTATCAACTTTGAAATTTCTCAAATCCAGCTAGCACATAACACTCCAAATCCTCCTGATTCTATGGCCAAGCAAGGGACAGCAACCAAGGAGTTGATTGTGTACTCGAGGCGCCAGAAAACTCAGAAGGATGTAGAGGACTGTACACCTCTGAACAATGACCAAGAATCTGACCCGAGTTCTGAGGAACACGAAATTCACACAGGTAAGACCTCTCTTGAACCTGAAACTGAAACCAAAATATGTGAACCTCCTGCTGATCTAGATATACCTATTGCCTTGAGAAAAGGTATAAGGTCTTGTACCAGATACCCATTTGCCAAATTTGTCTCCTATGAAAAGTTGTCACCAACCTTTCGTGCATTTGCCACTAACCTTGACAGCATGCAGATTCCAAAAAATATTCAAGAGGCTCTCAAGGAACCTAAGTGGAAGTTAGCCGTGCTAGATGAAATTCAAGCACTTGAAAAAGAATAGAACGTGGGTAATCACTGATCTGCCCAAAGGAAAACATCCGATTGGGTGCAAGTGGATCTTTACAATAAAATACAATGCAGATGGAAGCATAAACAGGTTTAAAGCCCGCCTTATTGCAAAAGGATTCACCCAATCCTATGGCATCGACTATGAGGAGACATTTGCACCTGTAGCCAAATTAAACTCAGTTCGAGTCCTACTGACTTTGGTAGCAAACTTGGATTGGCCCCTTCACCAACTTGACATCAAGAATGCCTTCTTGAATGGTGACTGGGAAGAGGATGTTTATATGGAAATCCCTCCAGGATTTGAAAATCAAGGCAATAGTGGGAAAGTTTGCAAGCTTCGAAAATCTCTATATGGGCTCAAACAATCCCCCGAGCATGGTTTGATCGACTAACCAAGGTGTTAAAAAGATATGAATTTTTGCAATGTCAATCAGATCATACCTTGTTTGTAAAGCTTTCAAAAGAAGGAAAGCGGGCTATCACCATTGTGTATGTGGATGATATCATCATCACGGGAGACTACAGTGAAGAAATTTATGATGTGAAAAAGCAGCTAGCCAAAGAATTTGAGGTGAAGGATTTGGGGTTTCTCAAGTACTTCCTTAGGATGGAAATAGCTCGTTCAATAAAAGGAATCTTTGTTTCTCAACGTAAGTATGTCTTGGACTTACTAAGAGAAACTGGAATGATGGGGTGCAAACCAGCAGACACACCAATGGACTCAACAAACAAAATTGGTGAAACCGAAGGAGACTAGCTCATGGACAAAGGACGATATCAACGACTTGTGGGAAAACTCATCTATCTTTCCCACACTCGACCTGATATTGGGTTTGCAGTAGGTATGGTAAGCAGGAATATGAATAATCCTACCAAACCTCACTTAAAAGCTGTCCATCGCATTCTCCAGTATTTAAAGAAGAACTCAGGTGAGGGCCTCTACTTCAAGAAGACTACAAATAGAGATATATAAGTGTACAGCAATGCAGATTGGGCTGGGTCCATAACAGATCGAAGATCAACTAAACGGTATTGTTCCTATGTTTGGGGAAATCTTGTCACATGGAGAAGTAAAAAACAGGTAGTGGTTGCTAGAAGCAGTGCAGAAGCTGAATTTCGTGCTATGTCCCATGGAATTTGTGAAGGTATTTGGCTAAAGAGGTTACTTGGGGAGTTGAAAGTTCAAGTTGGAAGCCCTATGAGATTGTATTGTGACAACAAGGCTACCATAAGCATTGCCAGGAATCCTGTTCATCATGACCGAACCAAACACATAGAATTGGACCGACACTTCATAAAAGAAAAAGTTGAAGGAGGCATTGTTAAGCTGGTCTATACACCAACTAGCTTTCAAATTGCTGACATCCTAACAAAGGCTCTTCCATGAAATACATTTGAAACTTTGAAATCCAAGTTGAGTATGATTGACATACATAACCCAGCTTGAGGGGGAGTGTGGAATTCTGCTTATTGTCATTGACTGCAAGATGTTGGTTTCCTAAATTAGGATTGATTTACTATATCTTTAGGATTTTCTATTATTTATCCCTAGTTTCCTTTTATCTAAAATAGAATATTTTGTTGATTTATTTTTTAGCATTGTCCATTTATTTTTCCTCTTATTTATATTTATCCTTTGTACTCCTCAAGAAACAGAAAATAAGAGAAATACATTATTCTCTAAAATTTCTTCAATAATAAATAAAATAATATTTTAATTTTATTTATAAAATTTAAAATTTTCATCAACTCTTTATAAAATGATAATCCAAAAAATTATGACAACAAACCCAAATTAAACCACCTAGATCTTTGCTGGAAAGCAGACTACATTCTGTTTTCAAAATCAATGTAATATCATTTCACAAATTGGCAAAAATCTCTTTACAACAAAGGGTTAGCTGAATCTTTTTACTGAGTTTTCCCGTGGGAAAATTCATTGACTTCAGACTATACTACAGACAAGGCCTAGGTGGAAAGCAAGTGTTTCCAAGCAAAGGAGAATTCTAGACAATCCAGGAGCAACATCATCTCTTTGAAGATTTAGTTCACAAAACCTCCTTATCATAAAATGCAAGAAGCTGCTTTACATGAGTATGCCAAGCAGCAACATTTTGTCCATCAACAGTAACCCAATCTACAACGGTTGATGCAGGTTGCTCCCACCACTCATCAAGCTGTAGCAGAATGTTCAATCCGCATCTTATGTTAAAAGAAAATTATAGATAAATGCTGCGGAAAAGATGGAATTATGGGCAATAAGAGTTGATGGTTCAATAACCTTACCTAATATAGTGAAAAAAAAGGTTCTATCCCCAACACCCCCCTGCCCTGCCCCCTCTCTCTTTTCTCCTCCTCTCTCCAAAAATAAATATAACTAAATAAATTATAAACAAATAAAAATACCATACTTGTTGCCAGAACCAGAAAAATACTCCCCAATCAAACTATCAGTCTATTCGAGCCCCCTGCCAGACCCTCCACCCACATATCCAACTAACACTCTTGAATCAGGCAAATCAACCTCTTCTTTTTTACATGAATAATATTCAGATAGATTGCAAATAAACTGAAGAACAAAAAGTAGAATGTGGCAAGAGAGGTATGGATATGGTCAGCAAAACGATAAGGCAGTTACTTACCAAACCCCTCACATATTTGCAGTCGTTCAAGCACTTCTGAGCATTCAAAACTGCAGTTTTAAGTTCAGGTAGCCAATTCCCAACGACAATTTTCTCTTGCTCGGCAGCCGAATTCAAACAATAATTTGTTGTCCTGCATCATTTGGCAAGAAAGTGCACAACAAATCATACTAAGCAAATTCTATAAGACCAGTCCATGAAAAACTAAAATATGTATTTCTCTATATTTATTCTGTCCGAAAATGCATGTCAATCATCAAAATGTCATGGGACTAGTTATTCACACTCCCATGTATCATTAAAGAGCGGGAACTTTGGAACAGCTCAAGTTGGATATAAGATGAGTGAACATACTAATTGCTTCTTAAAAGTTAGGGCTCTGTTCTTTGCTTCTAAAGGCAAAGAATTAGTTAGGATTTAAAAGCTAGGGCTCTGTTACTTCTTTGCTTCTCAAAGCGTAATCTTTTCTAACAATTTAAGAATAAAAATTGTATTACATGGATAAGAGATTTTTTCCATGTCTAAAAATATTGCATAAATTGGTTTAACATTTTAGCTGTCTTCATTTTAAACAAAGTGATTCTGCCTTTTACTCAATGCCATAGCTTCATGGAAAAAACTAAACCTTTGTTTGATTGTTGCATTTACTACTAGTATTTTTCTATTTACTTTTTGCTCCTTAAAAAGGCCATATAAAGTAAGCAAACAATAAAAGCAAAATCATAATTGATTAAAATGTAATTGATTAAAATGTAAATGAACAAAATGTAACAGAAATTATAATGGAATAAATATGAAAGTAAAATCATACATTTTGTTATTTAAAAAATTTACATTTTTCAATTTTAATTCTTTATAAAAAAAAAATTGCTTTGGTTTTCGAACGCAGTTCCATTTTTTGCTTTGAAAAGCAAAAGGCAACTATAAAAGCAACAAAAATTCAATAACTAAGAAAGAAATTAGCAAAATCCAAGAACAAAAGGAAGTGAAAGCCAAATGGATTGTAAGCTTTTTCAAATAGAGCACTATCGGTCTATAAAAATGGAGAGGGGAAAAAATAAACAAATGGCTCTTAGATGGACATAACTTCCAAGAAGACATACAGAAGTTCATTACCTTGCATATTCTTGTTGAGCACGGTAAGCATGGTTCAATAATGCATGACCACTTTCAACAAGATCCTGCCGAATATGGACCAAATTTATTGCCTTTGCCAGTTCCTCCAAGACATTAGCCTCAGAACCACGAAGCTTCAAACAGAACTCTAGAGACTCTAACACTGATGCCAAACCAGTATCAGAGCCCTCTAAACCTGACCATAAATTACACAACATCAGGTTGACAACAATTCTAACAGAAAGAAAGAAAGAAACACAACATCAAATGGGCTTCGAGATCATTGAAGTCATCCTAAAGAAAGAAAATAATCAAAATTGAGTACTAGAAGGTGTTTAGAAAAGGAGAACTCTGTTTCCGGTACAAACCAAAAAAACAACTCTTTAACATCTTATTCAATCTCGACTGTCAATCAAACCACTGTCAGCACAGTAATCAAGTCTACCTAAAAGCAGAACCACTCCTAATATGAATAGCCTGCGTCATTGGAGAACAAAACTCACCAGCAGGGTATTGAAGAGCAGCAGAAACACGGCACATGGATGGAATTGCTGATGGATCCCTCGCACCAGCCTTTGCAGTCAACAAGGCAGCATTCTTCTCTGCCGCAGCCACAGCTTCAGGTCCTGTAGATCCATTAGCACCCATGGACTCCAGAAGTGCCTGATGTGGAAGTAATGAAACAAAACAACTGAGGCATGAAATTGGAATTTGCACAATATCATATATATAAGATACAGGATTCAATCTCATTTAAAACAAATTTTCACAATGTGTCCACAACTTTCATTCCAGCCACACAAAAGGAATGAAAAAGAATATAAAGTCTTTCCACTTGAGTCATAAACCAAACAAAAGTTTTAGAGGATGAAGGACTGAACAAATCTAAATATCTAATAATTACATTATACAAACAAATAAGAGTCTCAATTTTTGGTGTGAAGTTTGCAAAGACAACTTTCTAGGGGCTTCAAAGATATTTATATTTAAAAAATCACATCTAAATATTATATATATATATGTGTGTGTGTGTGTGTGGCTGCAGAAATGGGTACAGTTCAAAAAGCTATGCTATCTTCCTTAAAACGAAACATAGGAGTAAAATATCCTAGATCCACTCAGATCAGACATGAGAATATCTACAAAACTAATATCTACTGAAACAATGACACTTGTTTAATATCAAGTGACATGCAATTGATCAAGAAATATAAATTTGGTGAATTATAATGATAGGTGACAACTCAGACTCCATTTTTTGGGCACCAAAACAATCCATCCACACTATGGGGCCGTTTGGTATTTTAGAGGGAAAGTGATTGCAGCGTAAAGTGATTGTTGGGAAAGTGATTGCTTAGAAAGTAACCTTGCAGCGTTTAGTATGCAATGTAAAGTTATGTTTAAATTGCAGGGAAAGTAACTTTACAGCGTTTGATATGCACTCACTTTACTGGGAAAGTTGTGTCAAATTTCAAAAATACCCATAATTATAAAAACCAACTTTAATGCAATGAAAAAATTAATTAAAACGAAAAAATAAATGATATAAAATTATATTATTAATATTGCTCATTATTTGTAATTCTAAATTTTCATGATTATTAATTTAAATTTTAATTAGTATATTATTACAAATTCATTTATTAATTTAAATTTACAAATTTATTAATTTACAAATTCATGTATTATTAATTTAAATTTTAATTCATTTATTATTTTTAATAAATGTCAATAATTTATTTTAGTCCTTATAAAATATTTTTTATGCATGATAATTACCTATAACATTCATGAAAGTATTTTTGTGTTTTTGGTAAAAGGGTAATTTGAGTAAAATTGGGGTAAAATTAACTTTGCAGTCAAGGCCGCAAAGTGATTACAGCCTACTTGGACTGCAATCACTTTGCAGCTTTTGGATGTAAAGTGATTGCATCCAACTTTCTTCATAATAAACGTTGTAATCACTTTGCACCCAATTAAATTGCAGCGCAAAGTGATTACTCCCCTCATACCAAACGGCCCCTATGGTCTCATCAAGAAAAGGGTATGTCGCTCCCTGGTTCATCATGCCACATTGCATCCAAAACAACACAAACAAACAACCTATTCAAAAGAAATATTGTATAGCACTCACTAGTCTATCTTTATTATTTTAGTAATTGAAAATAAGTGCACTGTCTCAATCTTACAAACCTGTGGGCTTGAGGGAAGGATGTAGAGGCTATTATCAGGACTTCTATAAAATGCAGAAACTTCTTTATCAATAAAATCTTTTGCACTGTTTGAAATGTCTGCAACAACATTGCAAGCTGGAATAATGGTGCTGGAAGCATACTCCTTTGCAGCTAACGGCTGTTGATTCCAGAATGCAGCTGCATCCTTTGAAGCAAAAGAAATCACAATGAATACCGTTAGACAATTTTAGTTGAATGCAATTTATGTTAAAACCAAAACCGAACTAATAAAGTTACAAAGCATCCAAGCCAAGAAAACAAGACAAAATACTCTCCCCACTTAAATCCGTTGTTATAAAACATAAATGAGACTGTCTACACTGTTGATACTGACTGTATCATTTAATTGGAGCTATAAATGATTTTTACAACAGGCACATATCCCCAATATCCAGTAGAACATCCGACCCTTGTTTTTTTTTCCTCTGTTTCTCCATGAGAAGCTGGAAACCGATAAGCAACAACAAGGTATATTCTCAAATATTTTGGACAGACAAAGAAGGAAACAAGATATACTTACAGGGATATAGTTATTGTTAGACAAAAGAAAATGTTTTTTTCTTCTTTTAAAAGATACTTCAATAGAACACGTATATCCTAAAAAAAAAAAAGCCCTTTTTAATCTTTTCTTGCAAAGAGAAGAAATAATCCAAGAGAACCAGGATAAAAGAAGGATGTTTATTAACTTATTTGCATAAATTAACCACATTGAGTGGAGCAAAATTGCTATAAATTAATAATTGCTCTCAAATAGCATCAGAGATGCACCAACAAGCAACATTTTCCTATTGTTGAGTTTTACAATGAAATGAAGGATGGAATACCTTACCATATTAGCCTTCAGTACAGCAGTATATATAGTTTCAAGTTCAGATCTACGAGAATCAAACTCTTCAATCCTCTTCCACTTCTTTCTTAATGAGTCTTCAGCCTCTTTTCTCTCTGCACACAATTTATTCAACCGCTGTATTTCAAACATTAACGTATTTAAGCTTGCCTTTAATCCAGCAGCTTCTCTCTCCTTGGCCCAAACCTCCAACTGAGAAAATTAACCATGCAATTTAGCATGTACCATCTGATTAAATAAACTTTAAGCGGAAAAAAGGATATAAACATGAAACATCCAATCACAGATGCTTTATTGAAAAATTTAATTACTCATAACCATAAAATCATTCAGGAACTACCTCAAATTGTCTAAGACTACCACCGTTCTGTGTTGCAGCTCCAACAAGTGAGCGTGAAGGAACTACATCACTAACTCCTTGTAGACGCTTTATAAGCTTTTGACACAAATCCTTAGCTTCTGCAGCTTTATTGAGAGCATCTTCAGTAGCTAAAAATTGTTGAACATGTGCTTTCTGCAAAGAAATACATTTGTACAAATCAAGCCAGAAAAAGTGACCATGCGAAATCAACATAAGGAAAATAGTGGAGGGCTAACGAGTTAACCAAAACCAACCAGCCAACCAGCATTCATTCATTTTAAATGGACAAGCTCAAGTTTCATAAGCCCCTTAACCACGATATTAGCAAGTACAGGATCTATACAAGGGAGTGGGAAATAAATGTAAAAAGTAATTATATTAAGTGATTCTCTTAAAAGGGAAGAAAACCTGTCTTTCAAGAAGTTGATTTTGCATTCCTCTAGAAGGTACCTCCATTCCTATCTTTCCATTACCATACAGTTGATAGTTTAACGGTGAGCTCACATCTGGAGAGGAAACATCTGTAACTCTGTTGTTCTCATATTTGTACCTGATAAAAAATATTAAATAACTTTTATCCGATACAAGGCAAATTTAAACCAAACAAGCAACCAAGAAACTTGACAGAAGATATCAGCATAAATAAAATAGTGGTTGCAAATATGGACATAACCTGAAAAGGATAAACTCAGCCTCTCCTCTCTCCTTACAAAAAATAAAAATCTCATCAGGAATCTTCATGGCACTAAAATGACAGAATGCAACATTGCACTCAAGGCCCACCAACAAAGAAACTAAGAAGCTAAGATAATTCAAGCAATTTGGAGGTTTTCTATAAACAATATATAGTTTTAGATCCAAGAAAACCCAAGCATGTCACTCACCTAAAATGGGACAGTCAAAGAACCGATAAAAGTTATCCTAGTTGCAGCATTAATGGTAAAATTTATTGTTTTATTCACTTCGACATTCTTCTTTTTAAGTACAGAAGGATCAAATCAAAAGAATAACTAGCCAAATTATAGTATTTCTGTGCAATACTGGAGTAAATAGTAACTAAGAAAACAAATTGCAGTTGCAAGATTTCTACAAAACTGTACCAGACAAAAACAGTTGCCATTAGAGACCGCACAGCCTAGACGAAGCATGATAAGTAGAAGGAAAAGGAAGGGAAAATGATCTGAAACCCTATAACCACCAACAAGAAAGTGCAAGCCTACCTTAAGGTTTCAGCATCAGCTCTAACATCAACTTTCTCTATTTCTCTAGAAATCAAAGTTTTAAGCCTTGAAGTGTATGTGGTAATTGCCTGAAGAAATTGAGGAGGACTTTTGAGGCAATTTATGATAACAGTTCTAACTTCATCAGGTATCTCCCCATCAAGATCAAATCCTAATTTGGTAGCTTCTGATTGAGGACTCAAATGGACTCCATTTCCTTCATAAGCTGGAAAAGAATTGCGCACTTTATCAATCATGCGTTCTGCAAGAGATTCACATGCCTTGCGAATATTTCTTTCACGTGTTGTTTCAATAAGAATGACATCATCTGCAGTTTTAGTTCCCTTAACAGTTGAATATACAGCTTCCTTCTCACTGTTTGCTCTGAAGTTGTTAACCACTTCAATCAAAGAGTCAACACTTGACTTTTGAGCATCCCTTGCTTGATTTACATATTGATGAAGACGTTTATGATACTCAGTAAATATTTTTGCTGCTTCATCACACTGCTGATCATAAGCTTCCAACATCACCTGTTTGTGCCTGCAGTACAAAAGGCATATATATATATATATATATAAGAATAAAAAAAAAAAAGAGCTGCAAAAGAGATTTTGCAAGAATTGAAATATTCTGAGTACTTTTTGTTATCATGGATGCTAAAGTCATTCATATAATATCTGGAGTTCACAACGAAAGGACTAGAATAAAGCTTAGATTAAATAGATGCACATTGCAACACCCATAACCAACATTCAATTGTACAGAATAAGTCCTCATATACAGCTTGACAATAGGAGCATATGGTCAATCTAGTCACAGTTAAATCCTAATCCATAAAATTAAAATCTAGAAAAATGTGGGAGAGCTAAAGGTGAAATCCATCAAGTTCCTTGAAAGAATGCGAATAAGGGAAACCACCGAGATACATTGACTTCCAAAGCCCCAAATCAAATAATGCATTGTAAATGAACAAGATGGACCATAATTTAAGAAAAACAATGACTAGTTAGAATTAACACCCTATATGCATCCTCAAATTCTGTCGAGACTAAGCCTAGTTGACAAAACCAGATCGACCAACAAGTTAGTGAATAATCATTCTATAAATTAAAGAAACTTGGATAACATTAAAATGCTGAAACTAAATACAGAGCCTCAATTTCTCGGAGCACTGAAGATAGGCGCTTTTATACAGCACCATCACACGAATGATGAATATAACCAATCTAATGTAATGGAAAAAGGTCAGTTTGATCTTCTCCTTCCATAAAGTAAAATGCCACAAATTATAACGCAAATCCTAAATTATAATGAAACTCACTGTCTGACGTATAGCTAATGGATAAACTCAATAGTAAAAAGACCAATTCATTGGTGGACAGTTGAAATTAATAACGAAAATGCTATAACTGACGTTTTTCAATCCTAAAATATAGCCAAAAAAATCCGTAAAAATTAAGGGCAAAAAAAAAAAACACCTGTAATTGGCCCTTTCATCAAGCATCCTCTTCCTTTCAGCTTCCTCTCTAGAAACCTCCAACATCCTCGCCTTCAAATCTTTCCTTTGTCTCCTTAAAATATTCCTCAACCTCTCCACTTCCTTGGCTGCCGCTTCCCGTTCCCTTATTGCTGTTTCCCTAATCTCTGCCGCACCCGAACCCTCCCCTCCACCACCTCCAACCACCTTCTCTTTCCTCCTTCCCCCTCCTTTACTCCTCCCCTCCTCTTTCCCCGAGTTTCCACCACTCTCACTGTTCCCCCCTCCAGCTCCTGCTCCGCCGCTGCCGCAGCTGGTTGTGTTGCCGCCATGAACGGTGATGTTTTTCCGGATATTTTGGACTGTTTTCTCGGATTTGACACGGGTTAGCAAAAAATACCAAATGGGTAACATGTTTCCTCGACAAATCTTGCGAAGCGAATCGATTGAGGGTAAATTAGACTTGTTGGAAGAAGAATTGTACGGTCCTAAAGGGCGGTAACTCATTTCCTTTTGCAGCCATTCCAGTATAGCTTCCGGCGGCACATTTGAGCTCTGCATTTTAGATTCAATTTTAAAAATCCCAAAAATATGAAATTTTGGACTAAATTGACATATCGGATTTGCAATTAAGACCCTAATTGAGCTAAAAAGGAATGGGATTGAATAGATCTAACAATGAGAAAGACAAATGGCCGGCTAAGGAGAAGGGGAAGAGCGAGTAAGGCCGGTAGAATGGCAGTATAGTAATTTTGGGACTTTTTTCAACTTTTATTTTTCGCATATGAGCTATAAAAAAAAATGGAGTTTGAAACGACGGTCCCGCTCTTTCTATCCGTAGTGATGGGATTTTTTTTCTTCTGCATAAAGTTTTCTATTTATGAAATTTATGAAAGAAAATTAAACTTTTAAATTTTACTCCAAAACATAAATAAATTTTTAATTTTTTATTATATAAAATTAAGATTATAAATTATTATTTCAATGTAATTATATCCATTAAAATTTAAAAATAGATGAATGATATTCAATTAACAAACTTTTTAAAAATAATTTTTTTCAAAATATTTATCGTTCAGTTTATCTAAATGAATTTAAGTATTTTCTAAAAAAATATATCATGCAACTAAAAAAAACAAAAAAAAAATCAAATATTTTATATAGTCAAGGCTTTAATTATAATAAAATAAAATTTATAACATTAATTGTATACGATAAAAAATTAAAATCTTGTTTTTATTTTTGAAATGTAAAAACCAATTTGATACTATTCATTTATGAAAAATATTTTTAAGAGGTTAAATTAAAAAAAATTTATTATGTACATGGCATTATTAGTTAACAATTTTTTTAATGCTAAGATAGTTTTAATAGTTGATATGCTCAGAAGTAGTTTTAATAGTTGATATGCTCAGAAGATGGTCTTGTTCATAACATCTACATAGATAAAGATTTCCAAACTCATGTCTAATATAATTTGAAATGTTGCTTTATTAAAATAAGACACTTAGATTGTAGGCTTTAAACACACCCTGGAGTTTGTTCAAACATAAACTATCAAGTAATCAAAATTGTCATCGTATTAGCTTCTCAAAAAGGTTTTGAAAATCCCCAAAAATTGCTTACCTCTTGGAACTTTCAAAAAGCATCAACGTTGTCGGCAAGACAAAAGCCTCCACCCCAGCCTTGTAAATTCCAGATTTCGATCGTCGGAGTTGCTGTGCTCCAATGGCCAAACCCAAAAATGAAGCTCCTTTCTGACTCTTTTCGACACTCTCTTTCTAAATCCTATTTCCAAATTCCTCAAAACCATACACCAAACTAAAGATCTAGCCTTAAAATTCCTCAAAACCAAATACCAATCGATAGGGTTCGAAGGTCAATTAATCAATTAAGAGTGCAGAAGTGATTTTCCGATATAATTTTTTATTATATTTATTTTTTTATAGTTTGTATCAGAGTTTGATAATTAAATCAAATGGATAACATACTATGACTTTTGTGTACCATCAAAGCATATCATATAATTATACCATACAACAATGTCATATTATCATACATACTTGTTTGGTAATATTGACCCCGTATGTCATTTTATGTAGTTTACCTTTTCGGTACCAATTAGTACCTAACAAAAAGAAAATGTCGAATTAGATAATTTCATGGCATCTCAATGCCATTAGCAAGCATTATGTCGCATGATTTGATCATCACAAGATCAAAATCAACTTAGAACTTCTAAACCACAATGGCATCACACAACATAGCTAGTTTTGTGATAACCGAGAATTTTCACCTTGGAATTTATCTCAAATATACTAGATAAAATAAACACTAAAGGAATATATATATATATATATATATATATATATATTATATATTTAATACATATATTAAATATATACTTTATATTTATAAATATAATATATATGTAAAATATATGATATATATTTTATATTTAATATATGTATTAAATATAAAGTATATACATAAATTTATGATATATATACGTATAAAAAATTGCTTAAATATATATTATTTAAATATTTAAATAATTAATAAAATATATATTAAAAAAATAATAAGTCGGTGGGAAATATCACATTGACATAGGCACACCGAAGAGACAAAAAAGAGCGCCAAAGTGGGGAGAGCGCCGACCGGGATCGTAAAAAGAGAAAGGTCATTGCCACCGGCTAAAGAAGGACGAAATCAGTATTGGCAAGGAGAAAAAGAGAGAAATCTAGCAATAGAAGGAGAGGGATAGGCGTAAGAGAGAAGAGGTCGAACTGGCATCACCGCCACTGCTTCAAACGTGCTACTACCAACGTTAGGCGATGTGGGAAGAGCCACACCTGTTGGAGGAAGATCAGTCAGAGAATTGGTCCAGAGACTCCCGAACCGGTGACACTGTGGCTGAACTAGTCCGAACTAATTCAGCTGAAAAAAAGAATGGCTGAATCGGCCATGAAAAGAAAAGAAAGGAAAAAAAGAAGAAAAAAAGGAAAAAGAAAAGAAAATATAGAAAAAGTTTAGATTTTTGGATGTCTTAGTTTAAGGAAAAACAGGTAAGAGAGGTAGTACATGCAATTTTAAATTTTCAAAAATAAATTAATTAGAAATTTATATTCAATTGAAACTAACTTGATTTCAATATGTAAACGTGTAGCGTGACGATAAGACGAACACGAGTTGACCAAGCTTGGTTACGCGCGTGTTATACTCAGAAACCTATAAACATAGTAAACATAGTAAGTGAATCACATAAGCAATAGCATGTATAGCATATGAGGTAAATACATCTTACTCGCTATAGTGATTATAGCATACTATGTAATTAAATTTCCATAAGCTATAATTTTAATTCATAATTAATGATTTTGAATATGAAAATATTAAATCGATTACCAAATAAGGTTATTTAGAAATAGAAGAGTAAGTAGACTATACCAGAATACTGTAGGTATAGCATTTGGGGTAAGTTAACCCTACAGAATGCAAGTTAGCATCCTACAGTGTAAGAAATTTTTATAAGTATAAATATAAGAATTCTCGATTAAATTCGAAAATATATATATATATATATATAAATATATATATATATATATATATCGGATTAGTAATTACTATTTTGATGCAAAGTAGCATAACAAAGTATAAGTTAAATTCCTTAATGTGCGAAGTAGCATCATACAGAATAACTCAGGTCTTTAACAAAAATCGAACAAATGTTCAAGGACCATAAGTGGTACAAGTATATGGAGTTGATAAAGATAAGATTTGTGAAAAAATATATGTGTTCGATTAATGGTAATAGTTATGGATTAATATGCCATATGATAAGACCATAATCCCACCACAAATAAGGTCTATAAGAACGATATGTATAAGTAAAAGGATTACCTACTAAAGTGATAAGAATATTGAATTGATAAGTAACCATCGGGATGCAAAGTGTCATAACAAAGTATAAGTTAAATTCCATAAATGCGACGTAGCATCATACAGAATAAATCGAATCCTAGAACTTAATCGAATAATATTTGAGGATTATAAATGTGATAAGTATAAGAAATAGATATTGATAAGAATTGCATAAGTGCATATGATTTATTGAAGATTATTGTGATTACATGATCTTCAGTGTAGGGCTAGGTAATGAGCCTGTATGGCTTGAATTAGGTTACAAGAACTTCCAACTATTTAAGTCATAAAAATAGGAATTTCCTAGGAACCATAAATTACAAGATTAAGAAAGCATGTTGTACATTCCTCATGTTTTATGACAGTTACAAGTGGTTATCGAACCATGCTTTACACTGCATCTGTATCATTATGCAGAGCATGGTGTGTGAGATTTATAAACTTGTATCAATTTTTATCTGCATAATAAAAGCTTTTAAATCTCACATTTGATTTATTTGAAAGTGTGTGAATCATATGCTTGTTTTTCATATATTTATTCTTTTGGATTAAGTTTATTTTGCTTTAAATCCATATCATTATCAGATTTTAAACATGTTTTCAGAACCATATAGTGGTTTAACCTTGCATTATCCTTCATGTTATCATTTTTGTAAGACTCTATAAGCTTGCATTTATTTCAATTTATGCACAGAAAAGCTTTACATCTCACATGAGCATGTTTTGATAAGATATAAGTTTTAATTTCAGGATTTAAGCTTATTCTGCTTTTATCCATATTGACTAATAAATTTCAAAACATGCTTTCTGATTTGCTTTTACAGCTTGATTAGGTTTTCAAACCAACGAGCTTAGTGCTACACAGTGGATGCTAACTCTAGAACCTACAAGACTACATGCTACATTGTGTAAGCAACTTTATGGCCTGTAGTGTTTTAAAGCATATAGGCACTCTAGTGACTTTACATTGCCGCCAATAAAGCAACTATGGAAACGTTTGAGAATTTGTACTTTGAAATAGCATATACGCTTACCTGACACAGGTCACAACAAGTATCCTATCACAGTTGATCATTGTGGATCGGAATCAGGACTTTGGCTAAGGTTGTGAAACCCATATTTTTTGACCATACTTATTATTAAAGTATTGAGAAGTGACTAAGAAAACTCGAAATAATATTATGCAGGTCCAAAGAAGACCAAAGCACTCGGATCTGTAGCGTGAGGCCCGATGACAGACAAATTAAGGTAAGGTCTTAAGCTCAATAATACATTAAGAATTACATATTCAAGTATGAAATGACGTCTAGGAGTAAAGATTTAGTCATTGGAAGTGAAAAAGTTAGTTAAACTAGGGTTTTATATTTAATCGGGAAAATGGGCTTAATTAAGAAAATAAATTCAAATAAATTATAAAAATTTGAGAAAATTATTCTGAGGCCATGGAAAGTTAGTATAAGGTAAGATTTACTTGGGGAATCAAAATTAAGTGGAAATATAAAGGTTTGGATATTTAAATGAATTTTTAAAGTGAACCGAAAGCTTAAAGCCATTTTGCTCAGTATTGACCCAATCGAGTAAAATGAGCTCAATCAGGGAAAATTTCTTATACAAGTGACCCCCAAATTTTTATGAGAGATACTAGAGACATGATAGAATATTGGAGAAGTGAAAATTTAGGAGAAATTGGACTAGAAATATTTTTTTGGGATTTTACAAAACAGCGCAGAAAATCTGCCCAGCACAGTTAATTGACCAACTCATGTTCACCCTTGGATTTGAAGCTCATCCAACGGTCCAAAATTTCCCATAACCTCCAGATTTTAACTACACTTAATAAGATAACTATGGACGCTAGAATCACCTGAATATCATTAGCCAATTGAGAGAACCAGCCTTGTCTTCTTTCCCTTTCTTCTCCCAAAATGTTACTGTAAACTCCTCATTGTGCAATTTTTTTGAGGGCCTTCTGGCCAGATTCAAAAATGGCCAAGAAGGACTAAATCTTCCCCTGTGAGTCCTATACAACATATAAAAAGTTCAGCCCTAAAGGAGTTCATTTGCCTAGTGAAAAGTTAGAGAGAAGTTTGGAGGTCAGAGCTGCCCTGTTCATGGGTAAGTGAAAGCTTGGATTTTTTATGAATGTAGTTGATTTTTCTTATGTTTTTGAGTGAATCTAAGTTGTAAACTTGATGATTTTCAGTTGAAGTCTGATTTGGAGATTTATTGGAGTGACTTGCTTGGGTCAAAGGTAAGAGAAAATTTATGAATGATGAAGATGATGAACAATGTTCTTGATTTATGATTTTTATGGATTTTGTTGTTGAATAAAATTTATGGAAATGATTTTAGAATGCTTAAGAGTTTCAGCCAGCCTTGACTACATGAGTTTAGGATGTAATGTGGGTTGTTTTAAGGTTGATAGTTGTTAAAGATTATACCGAAAAGTCCGGTTTAAAGCTTAGTTTAACGAAAAATTGAAAAGTGTGAAATTTGACAAAATGGGTTTGATGGTAAGCATGAATGGTGTATGTGAATCAGTATTTATGCCATTATGATGACAAATATAAAGTTAGGATAATAAAATTGGTGAGGATAGCTTAAATTGGAGCTTAAATCGATAAAATCGAGAAAATGAACAAAGTTAGAAAAAATGGTCGAAAATGGTTAATTTCAAGATGTAAATGCATATTCGAATGTATTTAAGTAAGTTTTACCTATGTGTGATGAATTGGTGTTATTTTGGACAGCTCGAAAAATCAACACGAGTAACGAGGCGATATTGGGTCCTGAGGAAATAGCGTCACTTAAACCCAGTAGAGGTAAGGGGTGTAATTTAATTTAGTTCTGATAATAAACACTCATTGCATTGATAAAAAGATTTTTATAAAGCAATGTTATGTTTTGAAATGATTTATGATTGTTTTCATACTTATGGAACGATTTACGAAACATGATTTCGTTTTATGAAATGTTCACTAAGTACATCTATGTTTATGAAACGAATTTCTTGAAGTATGAAAATGCATGAGAGTTTTATGATGGTTTGTAATCCTATATTTATGCTTTGGAAGAAACTTTTGACATTTTCAAAAGTATTTAAGAGAAGGGAAAAGAATTTTATTTGAGACTATGGGCTTCATGCATGGCTACTTCTTATGGTGCACCGACTCCACCACTTGAGTGCCGGTACCTAGGGCCCCTGTAGCACTTAACTCTACCTGTGTGGTAGATGTCTCACTACTTGTGGTTAATGATGATGATGTTTTGGTAGTATCTCGTGCCCGCGCAGCAGACATGAGTGTTTTTCACGATGAGAGTACCTTTGGTGCCCTTGCCCTAACTAAGTGCTAGAGAAAGTAAGAAAGATAGATACTACCCATGTTTTATGAAAAGTGTTGTACGACCCTGATCCAGTCTACAGCCCCCACCATGGCCATAGGTATGATGATGACCCTTTACGGAGGATAATACGTATCGCATGACTTAGTTATAGCCTAGTCTCCACGATTATGATTATGATGATGATGCCGATGAATGACTATGTTTTGACGAGATTATGACAAATGTTTACGAACAATTATGATTTATGACAAGAAGGTTAAGAATGATTATGTTTTATGAAATGTTTATGAATGATGATGATTTTATGAAATTATCCATGAATGATGAAAATTTTATGAAACAATTAAGCATGCTATTTGATTTAAAGAAACTCATGCTTCGTATTTTCTTATGATGACTATGCACGAAAAAAAAGTTTTATACATCTTTTAAATGTTTGGTTTCTAAAAGGAACGTACGATCAATTTTTATTTCTGAAGCAAAGTTTGGTTTATGAATTATTTTGCATGCTTTTACATATCAGAACTACTTTAAACATATTTTCTTATTGGGTTTTTTTTTTTCGAAAGCTCACCCCTCTATCTTTCAGACTATTTACAGTGATCTACAGGCGCTACCTGCCGCGTACACGACGTAGGCTGGTGGGAAAGAGATACCTTAGGCTACTTTTTGTACATGCAAAAAGGTATACTATTGCATTCCTTTACCAGACACATTTTTGTATGCACAGACATATATTTGAAATATTTTGTTGGGATGTAATTTGTAAGAAAACAAATGTAAAGAATATTCCTTTTGGGAATTTGTCTTGAAATAATTGGTCTTGATTTGAAATGGATGTCTTGGTTTGATGATGTGGAATTGGAAAGCATGTTTGGTAGTTGTGGATATCTAGGATTGTTAAAAACATTTGGTTTGCAGGTGGGTAGGCTTATATATAAGCCGTTATGCTGTCGAAATTTCTACCGGCCATATAAATCCAAATGTGAAACTTAAATATAATTACGGATAAAGAAGTAAGAAAATGAATTGACACTGAATAGGAATACAGCCTAAGTGAATAAAAAGATAAGTGAAAAATTTAAGTGTCAAAAAAAATCCCCCAAATTTTCAAGGGTCAAGGGTTGTTACAGTTTAAGGTAATATTAGAGCGAAGGTTGTCTAGTACTGTCAGTGTCAAAAATAAGGATAAAATTACATCCCAAATGTGTGTACTTGTCTGGTTGTAGGTAATGTATACCTAATGAAGTTAAGATTTGATCTTTGGTTTACGCGCAGGTATTAGATCATGTGCATAATGAGTGGAAGACGAGGACGCCCTCGGAGGCAAGCTCAGCCACCTCCACCCCCTTCACCGTAGCCAGAGAGTCCCAATACTCGTATGGCTTGGTTTGAGCAGCATTTGGAGCAGCGCCTCGAGCGAGACTTGGAATCAATTGCTGCTATGGTTGCCCAACACTTAGGGGCAAATGCCTTTGATTCAGTTGGCACAACACCAATTCCTACTCTGATGCCAACTCCCCCACAAGCACCACCTCCACCTCCTCCTCCACAAGTACCCCCAGTACCTATGGCACCTCAACCGCCTATACAGACTCGAATGGAAGAGAAGGATATTGGTAGGATGAGGGACTTCCTGAAAATGAAGCCTCCAATATTCAAGAGAGTTAAGAATCCAGTAGAGGCTCAAGAGTGGCTAGTAGACCTCGAGAAGATCTTTGATTATCTGGGGTGTTCTGATGTAAAGAATATTCCTTTTGAGAATTTGTCTTGAAATAATTGGTCTGGATTTGAAATGGATGTCTTGGTTTGATGATGTGGAATTGGAAAGCATGTTTGGTAGTTGTGGATATCTAGGATTGTTAAAAACATTTTGTTTGCAGGTGGGTAGGCATATATATAAGCCATTATGCTGCCAAAATTTCTACCGGCCATATAAATTCAAATGTGAAACTAAATATAATTACGGATAAAGAAGTAAGAAAATGAATTGACACTGAACAGGAATACAACCTAAGTGAATAAAGAGATAAGTGGAAAATTTAAGTTTAAAAAGAAAAATCCCCCAAATTTTCAAGGGTCAAGGGTCGTTACAGTTTGACCAACCTCAAAATCACCTTCAAGACTTCTTTTGCTGTAAATCACAACATCCATGGTATCAAAACACTTAAAACAACCTTAAAACTCAACTAAAGATCTAGAGAACCAAAGTTGTTCTTACCTTGGTTCATGATAGTTTTTTTTTCTTCCAAAATTACTATAAGCTTTTCACCTCCCAAATAACCTTGGAATGATTTGAAATTTTTATATGCTATAGAAGGAAAGGTGAGGAAAAAAAGTCTCTTTTGAGCTAAGGCTGGTTCGGCCTCTAAAAAAGTTTGTAAAAATTCCTGAACCCAAACTGCTCAAGGACGTCTATCACTAGGTCAGATTCTATTTAGCCTCTTGTTTCTGCCTTCAACACTTCTCAAAAGGATCCAAAAAAATTACATGATATAGCTAAGAGGGAGATTATCATTTGGTGTGGGAAAAACCTTGACCCAAATCATTTTTTATGTTTTTTCTAAAAATCACGTTTTCTTGCTAGATTGGGTGAAACTTTAAGCAAAAGCAATTTTCGGTCCAGCCATTTCTAACAGGGTTTTCACCACCCAAATCAACTTAGAATGAGCTAAAGTTTTGTATGTGATAGAGGATGAGCTATGGCTAAATCGACCTCTAAGATTTTGTAAAAAATCTTGGACGGTAAGGGTGCAAATGATGCCTGTGGTAAAGTGAGGGCGAAAGTTTGAGCTGGCCTTAACATGTTTAGGCTTAAAATTTTTACTGAATACTCTTCAATAAGTGGCCTAGCTATGCTAAAAAAGGTTACTTCAGATTTGATGAGTAACTAAATTAAATTAAATGAAATTGGAAGTCCAGCAGCTAGTGAGAACAGGTGAGGTCTACTACCTTTCAATTTAAAAATAAAATCCTCTATGTTTCTAGCCCATTCCCACATTTTTAGCTCTTCAATTCCACTTCATATTATGTCTAACATGTGGTCTTAAAGATTGGCAATCATTTGGCTTAAAAATATAATTTAATGTCACTTAGTGGTAAGTTAGGTGTAGTCGGGGTTAGGTAACTCTTAGTTTTCAGCTTTTATAATTTAATTTATTATATTATTGGCAGCCAATAAAAATACATCATTTGAGCTCTAAATTGTCATATTATGATACTATATTATGTCTTCTAATTACCATAACATTGTCTCCTATTAAAATCTTCGAAACAACCTTTAATTAATCCTTACACCGAATGCACAGAACAAGATTTTTGCTTCTGACCAGTTTCAGTGTGCAAACTTTCTCGAGACCTTAACGGCCTTATTTTTTGTTGAAACTTCACTAAAAAATCACTAACATCCTAAGGTAGATGTGATTAAAATTGGGACGATTTCGAGTTCATCTTGGCCTTCAAATAATGTTATACTTTCACCACAATTTTCTTCCAACAAGTAGAACCTTTTCTTAAGCTTTCAGTTTCACTTCTCTAATTTATTCCATAGCCTTAGCCATGGTGGTTCAACCCTAATTTAGTTTATTCTAAATTTTTATACCCTATATTAATTCATTTAAGTGTTAGATTAATTTTTATTAATTTATGAAATTTTATTTAAATTTATTTTGCTTACTTAGTTTTGCACTAACTTGGAAAAATGCTAACTTATTACATCTAACAAGTACTTACCTATCTTCCATGTAAGCAAACACACTTGTATGAGCATGAATACTTGAAAACCTCTTTAGACAAGATTTTTTACCTTAAACTTCATGCTCTAGAACTTAGCTCCAATCCTCCAATCACTTCACTTCAAGGCTACACTCAATCCTACAAGAACACTTAGTTAATTCCTTATAATCCCATTTAATTACTTAATAGATGGTTATAGGAAATTTGTGAATTTTATATTCTCCCCACCTTTAGGAATTTAGTCCTCCAAATTCGATCAGATCCATAAGAATAAGTGAGGGTACTTCTCTTTTGTTAGGCTATCTAACTCCCAAGTAGTTTTCTCAGTCGAATGATGCTATTAGAGAACCTTAACAAATGAAATAGACTTCGATCGAAGTACCTTCTCCTTTCTGTCCAAAATTTGGATAAGCTTCTTTACATAAGTCATATCCTTGTCGATCTCAATCACATGCGAGGGATCCATATTATACTTCCTCAACATAGAGATGTGAAAGACATTATGCACCTTAGAAAGCTATAGTGGTAGAGAAAAGCTATAGGCCACATCCCCAACTTTCTCCAAAATCTCAAATAGACCGATGAAGCGAGGACTCAAAATCCTTTTCTTCCTGAAGCACATGTTACCCTTACTCAGTGATACCTTGAGAAATATAAAATCTTTGACCTAGAACTCAAGGGGTCGTTTGCACACATCTGCATAACTCTTCTGATGGCTTTGAGTTGCACGTAATCAGTCACAGATAATTCTGACACCCTCAAATGCATGCTCAACAAGATCGGGAGCTGAAATCTTCTTGTCACCAACTTCTTCCCAAGCCATTAGTGATCTACATCTTTTACCATACAAGGCCTCATAAGGCGCCATATCGATGCTATCATGGAAGCTATTATTATATGTAAACTCTACTAGCGGTAGGTGATCATCCCATGAACCCCAAAAGTTAATCACACATGCCCTCAACATATCCTTTAAGGTCTAGATGGTTTACTCAGATTGACTGCCAACTTGAGGATGGAAGGCTGTGTTGAAACTCAACTGAGATCTCATAGCATCTTGAAAATGCTTTTAAAATCTCTAAGTAAACCAGGAATCTTTGTCAGATGTAACGCTAATAGGGGTACCATGGAGCTATACTATTTTCTTGACATATAACTCCGTCAATGTTCTCATAGAGTTAGTACTCTTAATGGCAAAGAAGTGGACGCTCTTAGTTAATCTATCCACAATCACCCAAATTGCATCATGGCCCTTCTTAGACCTCGATAGACCTATAATAAAATTGAGGGCAACATGTTCCAATTTTCAAGTGGGCACTAGTAAAGGTCGAAGTAGCCCTTCTAGCTTCTGATGCTCTATCTTTACTTACTGACATACAAGACATCTAGACACAAACTTCACCACATCTTTCTTTATACCCAGCCACTGATACATCCATCGTATGTTATGATACATCTTAGTACTACCTAATGCATGGTATACCGTGGAGTATGAGCCTCTCTTAGAATTTGTTGTCTCAAAGTATCATTGCTTGGTATACAAATTCGAGCCTTATATTTGAGTAATCCATCCCCACTGACTAAGAAATCTGATTGTGCACCCTTTTTCGCGTAGTTAACCCAATCCAACAATGTCTGATCATTCATTTATCTTACCTTGATTTGATCAATAATACTCGACTCAATGTAGAGGCTAGCCAGTACACAATCTTCTGTAGTCTTAACACTGATATTGAACTCACCAAACTGCTCTAATAGGTCCCACTCTCTGACCATCATGTAAGATACCATTCCCTTCTTATTGAGAGTATCAGCCACAACGTTCGCCTTGCTTGGATGATATAGGATCTCATAGTCATAATCCTTAAGAAGCTCCATCTAAATCCTCTATCTCATATTAAGTTCATTCTTATCAAAATGATACTTAAGGCTCTAATGGTCAGTGAAGATCTGAAATTGTTCCCCATAAAGATAGTGCCTCCAAATCTTTAGAGCAAAAACAACTCCAAGTCATGAGTGGGATAGTTTTTCTCATGGTCTTTCAACTGGCGAGAATCATAAGCAATTACCCTACCATGCTGCATGAGTACACAACCTAATCCTTAATAAGAAGAATCACTATAAATAGTAAAATCCTCAAATCCGCTCAGACTAGTCAGAACTGGTGCTGAGGTCAATCTTTGCTTAAGCTCCCGAAAGCTCTACTCACACTTATCGGACCATTCAAACTTAACGTCTTTTCATGTGAGCCGAGTCAATGGTGTAGCAATCCTAGAGAAACCTTCAAGAAATCTCCTATAATACCCTATTAATCCAAAAAAGCTTTGAATCTTTGTAAAATTCCTAGGTCTCTCCCACTAAAGAACAACCTCTACCTTAAATGGATCAACTGACACCTTATCCTTAGATACAATATGACCTAAGAATGCTATCCATTCCTTTCAAAACTCACACTTATCCAATTTCTCATAAAATTGCTTATCTTGGAGTGTATGGAGAACAATCCCCAACTATTGCTCTTGCTCCTCTTGGGACTTAGAGTAAACCAAGCTATCATCAATGAAGACTATCACAAATTGATCCAAGTACTTTCTGAATACTTCATTCATCAGATTCATGAATGTTGTAAAGACGTTTGTCAGACCAAAGGGTACCACTAAAAACTTATAATGGTAATACCAGGTCTTAAAGGCCATCTTTGGAACATCCTCCTTTCTGATCCTTAACTAGTGATAACCCTATCTCAGATCAATCTTAGAAAATACTATAGCCCCCTTCAATTGATCAAATATGTCATCTATCTTGGGCAATAGATACTTGTTCTTCATTGCAGCCTTATTCAATAGCCTATAATTAATGCACAGTCGGAGACTACCATATTTTTTTTCATACAAACAATATCGGAGCTCCCTACAAGGACATATTGGGCTTGATAAAACCCTTATTTAACAACTCTTGCAGTTGTTTCTTCAACTTCTATAACTCAAGAAGTGCCATCTAGTAGGGAGGTTTAGAGATCGGCTGAGTGTCAAGCAGTAAATCAATAGTAAACTCTAACTTTCCCTGGTGGTAACCTCAGTAACTCATTAAGAAACACATTGAAGAATTTATAAACTACTTAGGGCACACAAATAATATGTAAGAGTTGTGGCAAGAATCATAGAACCAGGCCCTGTTATAAGATTACGGGTGGTTATTTTAATTGTGGTCAGACGGGTTATTATCAGAGATTGTCCACTACTTAAGCCTACCCAAAGACCCTTAGTGTGAGATCTGAGAATTTTACACATATCAAATTATGTAATGAGAACATGAAGTGTAATTGATTGAACTAAATATGATGTACTCATATATTGAGGTGGTATGGAATGAATTACTAAGTGATAAAGGAGTTATAAATGAGATTTTATGTTAAAGTGTGAAAATATGGGGCCAGATCAATCTTGGAGAAGAGAGGATCGATTTGGTAAGTTAAAAATGACAAGGAAGGAGGAATTTAAGCGAGCTGATCGATCTCCAATGAAAGAGGATCGATCTCCTTATGATTCTGTAATGAAGAGATCGATCTCATGAGGAAGGAATCGATCTCAAAATGTTTTTGTTAAGGAGAAGATCGATCTCCTCAAGGAGCAGATCGATCTCATAAAGCCATTAAGAAATTGATCTCACCCCTCGATAGATCGATCTCCTAGGCATAAAATTACCCCAAATCGTCCCCAAATTCAAATGCAGATCGATCTCATCAAGAGTTAGATCGATCTCTTACCCTCCATCTATAAAAGGACCCCTGTGTTTTCCTGCATTTCATCTTTTCTCTCTCTTTCAAACCTCCATTTCAATCGAACCCTAGCTTTCTCTCTCTTCCAAATCACTCATTTTCGTCCAAATCAAGAGTTGTGGCAAGAAGGAAAGTTGTTGCTCACCCAAAGGAGAATAACATACTTGGAAATCAAAAGATGAATTGAATCGAGGTGGGAGTTGAGCACTCCACAAGTTTGGGTAATCTCTAAACTTCAATCTTGGATTTTGAAATGATTTTTGGTGATTGTGAACATGGGCATTGTGATGAAATAGCTAGGAGATGGTTAGAGATTGATGAAATTATGATTTTATTGGAGTGATGATGATATTAAGTAAATTGTGGTAAATTGAGATTTTTGTCTATAAATTGGAAATTTAGGCAATGAGGTGATTTTGGTATGGGTATTATGCATGAGAAATGTAGAATGTTGAGATGTAGTGGATGAGATAACGTATTGTGATAAAGTCATGAGAAATGGGATAATTGAGAGATTTAGGTGTTAGTGAGAAATATGAGCAAATGTATGCTCGATAATGAAATTGAGTCAAGATATTGATGTTTTTAACATCGTTTGGATAGTTCGGGTGTCACGACCCTCAACTTACCTAAATACGTATAATTTTTTTACATTTTCATGCATAATTTATTATTCATCCTTACCTCAATTGTAAACAACAACTCTCCTCAATAGTTGGGCCGTGTGTCGACGTCTAACTCACTCCATCATACCAATTCAATTTGTATATTATTCATGAGTAAACACTTGTATAAATGTATTTATCAGGGTTATTACTTGTGTTTACATTTGTTTTACATCCCCAATAGTTACATACAAAATGCTACTGTGCTATGTCTAGTTTAGATACAAAATAATTCAAGTGTGTATACCTCTAGCGATGGGATGCAGCGGATACCAAAAGGGATAAGCCTTCAGTCACGCTCACTCTATACTCAAATCTCTGTAGAGAGGGGGAAAAATAAGGGTGTGAGCAAACCACACGCTCAGTAAGGCAATCATGTGAACATGTAGATACTGTACTATCTACGTGATCGTGATGCCATGCTCAAAAGCATTTAGTTCATCATTTATCTCAAATCATGAGTGTATGATTGTGTTAATGGTATGTAAAGCATTCATGCTATTAAAATCCAGTGCACATTTCAATTCAAAGCATGGTACAAATCATCATGCTTAATTCACAATAAAGCATAGCATTACCCATCATGCGTTTTTCTCAAATAAGCATGGCATTAACCATCATGCATTTTTCACAAATAAGCATGGCATTAATCATCATGCTTCGGTGCACTTTAAAACCATTAACAAATCAATCTAACACTTGTCAGGTCTCAGCCCATCCCTCAGACTGTCTTGACCCACAAATCATTTCAAACATGGATTTATTCACAAAACAATAGACATGTGAGATAAGCAATTTAATAAAAGGTAATAACCTCAAGGTCTATGGCCATAACTTGTGATGCCGGCTACAAGGATCAGGTGTGCGGGATATCACCACTATCTACTTCCACACGGGAGGTGGGTCAAATCCTGCCCGTCGGTCCATAGCAGATCTCGTCCGAAGATGGCACATCACAATCTCAACACGGTACAACGTACTCCATGCTACATGTACGGTACAACGTACTCCATGGACCCAATCAACACATCATATCACACCACATCTCAAATACACGTGTGAGCCTATTTAATCGGTACGACCTCTTGTCTACCCGAAGCTCCTAACACGGCTAATCAATCATGTCAAAACAATGCACGTGCGAGCCTATTTAATCGATGTGACACCCAGTCTACTTGAAGCTCCAAGCACGGTAACAAATAAGGTGGGCATCTAGTGCGAGCTAAGTTCCAAGCACCATGCCAAAACCAGTATGAAATCCATGTGAAAACTAGTGCGAGCTAAGCTCTAGCACTCATGTGTATAAAACACTGCGAGTCATACTCTAGCACGTTTTCATACTCACGAAAACAATATAGGTGGCTCCTTTCTTTGCAAAGTGTGGTTAACAAACCAAAACAACTCATTTCTTTTACAATTCATTTCAAATGCTAGCCAACCTACCAGTCACTTGCTAAAAAGCAATAAAACATGATTTTTCAAAGCACTATGCTTTTATTTTCATGCACATTTGTCAAACACCCAACTTTTACCCTTCAATCACCCAACATCATTTCCTAATGTTTCATGCATTCTAGCAAAGCATTTAATACGCCCAAATTACGCACAGATATCTCTAAGAGTCCACACAATTCCCTTACCTCGATTTACTTGGTGTGACTCTTTTCCTCTTAGCTTCTCACGCTCTTGGCTCAACTCGCTTTAGCGTATCCTTGAAAGCTGCAATTTATTCATCATACGTTCGAGTTAGTATTGCTAACTCTCATTCAACTACATATTCCACCCAATGCCTCAAACGTTCATTTTACCCTTTTTGGGTAAGCCTCTCTATTCATTCCATATTATTATCTTAAAATTATCTCCTCAACACTATTATCATCTCAAGATATCCCATTCATCATTTATTCCACAACATTTCACTTATCACACTAACCCATTTCTAGGTTATATTCATTTCATGGCATCCTAGGTAGTTCTACCCACAATGTACACACCCAAATCAACTTCTTAATCATTAACTAGACAATGTACCATAGTTGGAGTGTTAGAATCTTATCAAATCTGATTTCTCTTCTTACTCCAAATGACAATGCCCTTAGCTCCTTCAATACCTACAATGGGATTTTGGGTTCCAACTATGTTGTTCTCTTCCTCAAGATGAACAACTTAGTGTCTAATGGCCTCCCTCAAATCTTCTGGAAATGGCTGATTTTAGAGAGAGAAAGTTAGGTTTTTGGGTTGAAAATGGAAAAGTGATGTTTTTCCCAAATTTTTTAGATTTTCAGTACTCCTTTTATAGAAATAGCTTGAGGAGATCGATCTGCACTAGGAGGAGATCGATCTGGTCCCCTTAAATCCCTCTTTTTCATGGCATTTTAAGCATGAGATTGATCTGTCGAAGCTTGAGATCGATCTGCTCCCAAACAAAGAGCTAAGGAGATCAATCTGTATGCTTGAGGATCGATTTTTTCATTACAGAATGCTTAGAAGATTGATCTGGCTCCATTGGAGATCGATCTACTCTATTCCATTGCTCAAATAAGAGCATTCTTGCTCTTCCAGATGGATCTCTCATCCTATGAGATCGATCTGCCTTTCATATTTCTCAGATTTTCTACAGTTTTTCTGCAGCAACTCATATTCAAACATCCTTAATTTGCTGCCATGGTCATTTTCTCATCCAATCATCTTTGAGACTTGAAAATGACATCCCATAATACTTTATACACATTAAAACTTGTGTAGAATCCTTGTATAACCAAAGATACATAATATAAACTAAATGGAAGTGCATACTCATGCAAATCTTCCTTCCATTTACCACACTACTCATATTCCATTTTACTCACATTCTTCACATATTTAAGTCCATTTCTTCATACTCATCCATAATGCAATTTGTACGTACAATCACAACTTTTATTACAAGTGTGTACATTAACTTATGGACTTACATCACATATACTTCACTTATGAATTCTTAGTATAACTCCATTTACATTTTTATGTACATGTATACAATTATACATATACGGGGTCTCACATCGGGAGTTCTAAAGTGGAATGCGAGGCTAGTCCGTGATACGGGGGAACGATTGCACTATACGAGGTGCAAAGAGGTAAGGAAAAACTAAACTCATTTGTGTATGTGTTTTGTGATAATATTGTAGCATTATTTTGATTGAGAAAACAAGAATGTTTTTATGTGTTGAGAATGAGAATTACACACGATTTTATAGCCGGTTGGGGCTCAACTTTTATGAGTTGTAAACTATACGTGAAAATGTTTTATAACCAATTTGTGTTTAAAATGTGAAAAATGTTTTGGGCCCTACGTTAAGGCGTACTAAGATTTGAGAAAGGTGTTTATGGTTTTGCCAGTTGAAGCTCGATTTTAACATGTTTAGTGTTGAGTACAAAACGGTTTGAAATGAGTTTTATGAGAGAAAACCATTATGAGCTTTACATGAAGGCAAAACGATTTTTATGATAATGGCTATTGATTGAGACTTAGGTGTGTCATTTTGAATACACATCGGGCATTGCTCTAGTAGCATGTAAGTCCGATATTCCTCCGTTTTGGTAACGTGAGACGACCCCTACTCTGGTAGCGTTGGTTATCTACCACGTGTGAATCCTTAATCAGTGGCGGTGCCACGTGTATTTGGTGGTTGTGCCACGTGTGAATCCTTAATAAGTGGTTGTGCCACGTGTATTTGGTGGCTGTGCCACGTGTGAATCCTTAATCAGTGGCTATGTCATGTGTATTTAGTGGCCATGCCACGTGCATTACTATTGCAGTGATTTTCATCACATTTTAAGGAGAAAAACCATTATCACATCTTGATTTCTACATGCTTGTAAGCTTAAATTGAGCCATTTATTATCATGTTTTTACATGGGCTTTGAGATGATGTTTTAACTATTTATGCTACCTTTTCCACTGAGTTTATTGAGCTTATCATGTAAAACAAAATGATTTTGCTGTGCAAATCATTTTCTTATTAATGAATCCCTTATCCTCTTACTGAGCGATTTAGAAGCTCACCCTGTTTTATCTCTCTCTTAGATTTCTTCAAGTGAAGAGAATTTTCCTGTGACGTACGGATTAGTGGCCAGTGGAGGACTCGAGCTTCAGGCCATATATTTGTATTAGAGGTATAATTTACATTTCATGTACCCAGACTAATGTGTATTTACAAACACTTGATGTATAACATTATATGAGATGTATTAGGATTATTCAACTTGGAATTGAGAAATGCATATGATATGATATATACTATTTAATGGTGAGATCCTGAGGTATGCTATGTATATTGATGTATGACACTGCACAGGAATGCACCTTTAATTGTGATTTGATGAGTAAAAAAAAAGTTTTAAATTTGCCATATTTTTCGTGCTTTCGTGGTGTCACAGGGTTTTCTTGGTATCAGAGCTTAGGGTGTCTAGTATTGTCAGTGTCGGTTAAGTGAAATAGAATACATCCCAAGTGTCTGTAATAGTCTGGTCATGAACTGAGTTTGAGGATTGACATTTCAATCAAATTTAATGTGAACGCGTAGCAACCGAATTGAGATTGAGAATGAATGGACGATGAGGTCGTTTGAGGAGGCAGGCAGAGCTACCTCCACCATCTGCCCCACAACCAGAGAGTCCTAACTCTCGATTTAATCGAATTGAGACCGATGTGAGGTAAGGTTTTGAGCAAATGGCAACGTTATTCGCGTAACATTTTGGAGTTAATGCCTCAGATACTACTCCTACACCACCACAAGGACCTCTCGTATCCCCAGTACAAATGGACCCGGTGCCTCTCGTCACTCAGCTTAATGACAGAAGTATGGTCCAACTGAAGGACTTTTTAAAAATGAATCCACCAGCATTTAGGGGAAAGAAGAATCCTACAGAGGCTGAAGAGTGGCTGACGGAGTTGAGAGTTATATTTGACTATTTGGGGTGCACAGATGCTGAAAGGGTCATTATGTGTGCCTATATGTTGAAAGGGAGAGCGCGAGATTGGTGGGGTACTACCTAGGGTATTCTGATGTCCAGCCAGGATGTGATTAGTTGGGACGAGTTTTAGATAGCATTTAGAGCCCAATATGTACCACGAGCCGCTCAGAGAAAGAAGCAGACAGAGTTTTTGAATCTGGTACAAGGTGATATGTCTGTGGACGATTATGAGAGCCAATTTACCGCGCTATTGAGATATGACCTAGAGACCTTCAAGAATGAAGAGCTCCGTACTGAGAGATTTATATATGGATTGAAGCCCATCATCAGAGATAAATTGATATGGTTATGTATTACTGACTTTGGAGATGCTTTGAGATGAGCACAAGAGATTGAGAGGGGAATCGAAATGGTATAATCCCAGAATGAGCTCAGAGCAGTGAATAGGGATAAGGGCAAGAGGTCAGCGATTTTCCAAACAGATGTTCGGAGAGGTTCCTTCAGAAGAGGAAGGATTGAGGTGCAGAAGGGCAGATTTGAGAGACCCAAAGCTTATCCCATAATTAAGGAGACCTCTCGAGATGTCAGGCCTGAGAAAAGGGTTTACAAAAATTGTGGCCGAATGCATGAGGGAAGTTGTACTGGGCTGATTAATGGATGTTTTAGATGTGGAGACATGGGCCACATGGTGAAAGACTGCCCTCAACCTCAAAGACCACATGTTTCGGAGCCCACTAGACAACAGCCTTAGAGAGTGAATCCCCAGAGACGGGCCACTATTGCAGAGAAGGGAAGAAGCCTGTTACACAGGGACGTGTGTTTGCCCTGGATAAGGAAATCGCAGACAGTTCAGCAGAAACTATAAGAGGTACACTCTCTGTCTGTAATCATAAGGCTCATGTGTTGATTGATTCAGGGTCCACACATTCGTTTATTTTTGAGTATTTTGCATATAGATTAAATCTAAAGTTTGAACCTCTAGAGTATACACTACATGTAAATACCCCTATGTGAGATCTGAGAATTTCAGACATATTTTATTGATGTAATAATAGTTTGAGTATAATTTATTGAGCTAAGTGAATTGTGGGAATTATAATTGGAGATTTATGTGTTAAGTGTGTAAAATAAGCATGATCCATGAGGACAGATCGATCTGGGAGAAGGAGAGATCGATCTGGTGAGTTAAAAAATGACGAGGAAGGGGAAATTTGAGGAGCAGATCGATCTCCAATGGAAGAGATAGATCTCCTTGTGAATCTGTTTGAGAAGGGATCGATCTCATGAGGAAGAGATCGATCTCCAAATGAATCTGTTTGAGAGAAGATCGATCTCATGAGGAGGAGATCGATCTCCAAATGCTTCTGTTTGGGGAGAAGATCGATCTCCTTAGGAGCAGATCGATCTCATAAAGCCATAAAGAGATCGATCTCACCCCTCGACAGATCGATCTCCTAGGCATAAAATTACCCAGATCATCCCCAAATTTCAAACACAGATCGATCTCAGCAAGAGGCAGATCGATCTCCTACCTCCAGTCTATATAAGGAACCTGTGTTTTCTCCTAAAATCTCACTTTCTCTCTCTTCCAAACCTCTATTTTTCCGAAAACCTAGTTTCTCACTCCTCCAAATCCCCCATTTCCGACCGAATCAGCTATTGTGGTAAGAAGGGAAGTTGTTCCTCGTCAAAGGGAGAACAACATACTTGGAAATCAAAGGACGAATCGGATCGAGGCGTGAGTTGTGCGTCTCACAAGCTTTAGGTAATTTCTAAACCTCGATCTTGATATTTGAGCTGATTTTGATGTTATTGGTGGTTGTAATTGTGTTGAAATAGTTGAGAAATGATTAGGGATTGATGAATTTCAATGTGGATAGAGTGATAATGATATTTGGTGATTTTGGTGATTTTGAGAAATTGTGCTATAAATGGAAATATAGACTATGTGGCGAATTAGCATAGATAATTGGTATTAGAGATGTAGAACTTCGAGATATTGGGAATGAGGTTGTAGTTTAGGGTTGAGTTACGAGAAAACAAGAGATTTGAGGTGTTATGAGCAATTATGCTCGATTTTTGAGAATTGAGGGTTATGTGATATAGAGTATTGATGTTTTAACATCGTTTGGACAGCTCGGGAGTTCCAGAGTGGAATGCGAGACTAGTCCGTGATACGGGGGAAACGATTGCACTATACGAGGTGCAAAGAGGTAAGGAAAAACTAAACCATTTTGTGTATGTATTTTGATGAATTGTTAGCATGAACCATGATTTGAGAATACAAGCATGTTTTGTGTTGTGAGGTAATTGCACACGGTTTTTATAGCCGGTTGGAGCCCATTATTTTATGAGTTTATAAGCTAAGTGTGAAATTGCTTTATAAACCTTTGAGTTGCGTGATAAGTAAATTGGGCTCTACGTTAAGGCGATATTGAGATTTGAGAAAATGTGTGCGTGTTTTGCCGATTGGAACTCGGTTTTAATATGTTTTGTGTTGAGTACACAAATGTTTTAAATGAGTTTTTAAGAGAAAACCATTATGAGTTCTACGTGAAGGCATAACGTTTTATAAGATAATGGCTAATGAGTGAGACTTAGGCGTGTCATGTTGAACACACATCGGGCATTGCTCTGGTAGCATATAAGACCGATATAGTGGGACGCCTGGGAACCGACCCAGGGACCACAGGCCTTGTTCTGGTAACATGTAAGTCCGATTATTCCTCCGCTCTGGTAGCGTTGGGAGGCATTGCTCTGGTAGCATGTAAGACCGAGAGAGTGGGCCGCCTGGGAACCGACCCAGGGACCACGTGTCAGTGTGCATTAGGCGAGGCATTGCTCTGGTAGCAAGTAAGGCCGGGCCTTGTTCTGGTAACATATAAGTCCAATATACTTTGCACACGACCATATTGTCGACGTTCCCTCTATACGAGGATGCCTGGGATGCGCACCCAGAGGAGCTCATATATATTTGATGTGCCATGACGAATTTTAATTGAGTTTTATTGCCTAGTCTCGTTTTACACATGAGTTGTGTTTTGTGACCTAGTCACATGTGAATTACTGAGGTGATTTTTATCACGTATTTGAGAACAGCCATTATTGCATATATTTACACATGCTTGTGAGTGCTCGATGTTGAGCCTTTTATCTTCATGTTTTCACATGATTTAACGAGTTATGAGATAATGTTTTGAGAACTTTCATGCTACGATTTCAAATGAGCTTATAAACAAATACATATTTGTGATGTGTGAAATGGTTTGTATAACTGAGTCCCTTACCCCCCTTACTGAGCGATTTAGAAGCTCACCCTGTTTTCCTTTCCCCCCCCAGAGTTCTTCAAGTGAAAGAGGATCTCCCTGCGGCGTACGAAGTAGTGGCTAGTGGAGGACTTGAGCTCCAGGCCCTATCTATTGTATTTGAGGTATCTTTTATCTTTTCATGTACCCAGACTATTAATGTGATTACAGACACTTGATGTATATCATTATATGGGATGTATTAGGATTAATTAACTTGGAATTGAGTAATGTATATGATTCAATATATACTATGTTGTGATGAGATCCTGAGGCATGATAATTATGATGATGTATGACACTGCACAGGAATGCACCTTTAATTGTGAATTAATGAGAAAAAGTTTTAAATTAGCCCTATTTTCCGCATTTTCGGGGCGTGACACCCTATGCGTGAATCCCAGAGAACTGATTTGATCTGTAGAAGATGTGAAATAAAGGTGGGAGATAGAGTAATGTTAGCAGATCTAATAATATTAAGTATGCATGGGTTTAATGTAATTTTGAGAATGGATTGGCTGTCAACGAATCGAGTGAGTTTAGACTGCTACACTAAGATTATAACTTTCTCCCTACCTGAACTTTACAGTGTAAGTTTGAAATATTGAGTAAATAGACGCATGGAATTTTGTAAGCAAATTGAAATTTTGATGTTGCTCTTGAGAGTACTAAATATGATTGTTTATGTGAAGGTTGTGAAACACTCATCTCAGATGATGATCGGGAACATCCTAGGATTGAGGATATACCTGTGGTGTGTGAATTTTCAGATGTTTTCCCAGATGAGTTACCAGGTTTACCACCACAGAGAGAGTTGGAGTTTACCAATTGATTTGGTACCGGATACTCAGCTAATCTCTAGACTTCCATACAGGATGGCATTAGTGGAACTTGAGGAATTGAAGAAACAACTACAAGAGTTATTGGATCAAGGGTTTATTAGACCCAGTGTTTCACTGTGGGGAGCACCAATTTTATTTGTTAAGAAGAAGGATGGTAGTCTCAGATTATACATCGACTACCGATTATTAAATAAAACCACGGTGAAGAATAAATACCCATTACCTAGGATTGATGATCTACTTGATCAACTGAGAGGGGCCTCAGTCTTTTCTAAGATTGATTTGAGATCGGGCTATCACCAATTGAGGATTAAGGAAGAAGATATTTCGAAGACAACCTTCAGGACAAGGTATGGCCATTATGATTTTCTAGTGATGTCCTTTGGATTGACGAACGCACCTGCAGCCTTTATGAGATTAATGAACGAGGTGTTTAGAGACTATCTAGATAAATTTGTGATAGTTTTTATTGATGATATCCTGGTATACTCTCGGTCATACGAGGAGCATGCATAGCATTTGTGGTTAGTACTTCAGATACTCTGAGATAAACAATTATATGGAAAGCTTAGTAAGTGTGAGTTTTGGCTAGATCGAAAAGCTTTCCTTGGTCATATAGTCTCAGAGGAAGGAGTATCAGTGGATCCAAGTAAAGTAGAGGCTGTGCTTAATTGGGAAAGACCAAGGACAGTTACAGAAGTACAAAGCTTCCTTGGTTTGGCTGGGTATTACAAAAAATTTGTGGAACGATTTTCTAGGATTGTCGCTCCTTTGACTAAGCTCACGTGCAAGGAGACTCCATTTATATGGACTGATCAATGTGAGCTCAGTTTTCAAGAGTTAAATAGGAGATTGACAGCGGCACTTGTGTTGACTATTCCTGAGGGATCAAGAGGATTTTCTATGTATAGCGATGCTTCTCATCAAGGATTGGGGTGTGTGCTCATGCAGCATGGAAGAGTGGTCGCTTATGGATGGCGCCAATTGAAAGATCATGAGCGGAATTACCCCACGTTTGATTTGGAGTTAGCCACTGTGGTATTTTTCTTGAAGATCTGGCAACACTACTTATACAGGGAAAGATTCCAGATCTTCACTGACCATAAGAGTTTGAGGTATTTATTTGATCAGAAGGAGTTAAACATGAGACAAAGGAGATGGATGAAGCTCCTTAAGGATTATGACTGCGAGATTTTGTACCATCCGGGTATGACGAACGTAGTTATTGATGCCCTAAGCAGAAATAGTATGATATCTGCTATGATGATCAGGGAATGAGATTTACTGGAGCAGTTAATCGAACTCCGGATCCGAGTTAAAGAGGTAGAGACTGAATTTTTGACTAGCCTGTGAATAGAGCCCAAGATCATGGATCAGATTAGAACTGGGCAGCACAACGATCAGAGGTTAATCGATATGGTTAGCCAAGCTGAGCAGACTTCGCAGTCGGATCTCACAATAAGTGATGATGGATTATTGAGGTTCAGAGGACGAATCTGTGTACCAGACGATGATACCCTAAAGAGATAGATACTAAGAGAATCTTACTGCTCGCGATACACCATGCACCTAGGGAGTACTAAGATGTACCGAGATTTAAGAAAGGTGTACTGGTAGAGTGGTATGAAGCGAAACGTGGCAAAGTATGTGGCCAGATGTTTAGTATGTCAGCAAGTGAAAGCTGAGTATCGAAAGCTCGGAGGACTACTACAGCCTTTACTTGTACCTACATGGAAATGGGAGCATGTCACCATGGATTTTATTATGGGTTTATCGAGGACCCGGAGAGGTCATGATGCGATATGGGTTATAGTGGATAGACTGACCAAGAGTGCTCACTTTCTTGCCATCAAGAGCACAGATACTGTGGATGCCTTAGCTGAGTTATATGTTAGCGAGATAACTAGATTACATGGGGCTCCAGTGAATATTACTTCTGACAAAGATTCTCGATTTACTTCCAGATTTTGGACCCAATTTTAGGAGTCCATGGGATCTCGATTGAGTTTCAGTACCGCCTATCATCCTCAGACAGATGGTCAGTCAGAGAGGACTATTCAGACCTTGGAGGATATGTTAAGGGTGTGTACAATAGATTTTAAGGGATCATAGGATGATCACCTGCCCCTAGTCGATTTTGCATATAATAACAGCTATCATGCGAGTATTGGAATGACACCTTTTGAGGCTCTATATGGTAGGAGGTGTAGATCCCCTGTAGCTTGGGAAGAAGTCGGTGACAGAAAGATAAATGTTCCCAAGCTTGTTGAGCAGGCTGTATAGAGTGTGAAACTTATATGTGAGAGATTACGGGCTGCACAGAGTAGACAGAAAAGCTACGCGAATGTGCGTAGACGGCCACTTGAGTTTGATATTGGTGCTGCAGTAATTTTGAAGATATCACCGAGTAAGGGTATCAAGAGATTTGGAAGGAAAGGGAAATTGAGTCTTCGATACATATGACCATTCGAGATTCTTGAGAGAGTGGGAGAGGTAGCCTACAGATTGGCATTACCCCCACAGATGTCCGGAATACATAACATCTTTCATGTATTAATGTTGAGGAAGTACCACCCGGACCCTTCTCATGTCATAGAGTACGAAGAGATGGACATACAAGAGGACATGAGCTACATTGAAGAACCCGTCTAGATTCTCGATAGAAAGGAGAAGGTACTTAGAACCAAGAACATCCCATTAGTCAAAGTTTTGTGGAAACAACACTCAATGGAAGAGGTAACATGAGAATTGGAAAGTCTCATGAAGGAGAAATGCCCCCATCTATTCGACGAGTTGAGTTAAATTTGGAGGACCAAATTCTTTTCAAGGTGGAGAGGATGTGAGATCTGAGAATTTTACACATATCAAATTATGTAATGAGAACATGAAGTGTAATTGATTGAACTAAATATTGTGTACTCATATATTGAGGTGGTATGGAATGAATTACTAAGTGATGAATGAGTTATAAATGAGATTTTATGTTAAAGTGTGAAACTATGGGGCCAGATCGATCTTGGAGAAGAGAGGATCGATCTGGTAAGTTAAAAAAGACAAGAAAGGAGGAATTTAAGCGAGTAGATCAATCTTCAATGGAAGATGATCGATCTAGTTATGATTCTGTAATGAAGAGATCGATCTCATGAGGAAGGAATCAATCTCAAAATGTTTCTGTTAAGGAGAAGATCGATCTCCTCAAGGAGTATATCGATCTCATGAAGCATTCTGTAAACTAGAGATCGATCTCATAATTGGAGCAGATCGATCTCATAAAGCCATTAAAAGATCGATCTCACCCCTCGATAGATCGATCTTCTAGGCATAAAATTGCCCCAAATCATCCCCAAATTCAAATGCAAATCGATTTCATCAAGAGCCAGATCAATCTCCTACCCTCAATCTATAAAAAGACCCTTGTGTTTTCCTCAATTTCATCTTTTCTCCCTCTTTCAAACCTCCATTTCAGTCGAACCCTAGCTTTCTCTCTCTTCCAAATCGCCCATTTTCGTCCAAATCAAGAGTTGTGGCAAGAAGAAAAGTTGTTACTCACTCAAAGGAGAACAACATGGAAATCAAAAGACGAATCGAATCAAGGTGGGAGTTGAGCACTCCACAAGTTTGGGTAATCTCTAAACTTTAATCTTGGATTTTGAAGTGATTTTTGGTGATTGTGAACATGGGCATTATGATAAAATAGCTAGGAGATGGTTAGAGATTGATGAAATTGTGATTTTATTGGAGTGATGATGATATTAAGTAAATTGTGGTAAATTGGGATTTTTGTCTATAAATTGGAAATTTAGGCAATGAGGTGATTTTGGTATGGGTATTATGCATGAGAAATGTAGAATGTTGAGATATAGCGGATGAGATGACGTATTGTGATAGAGTCATGAGAAATGGGATAATTGAGAGATTTAGGTGCTAGTGAGAAATATGAGCAAATGTATGCTCGATAATGAAATTGAGTCGAGATATTGATGTTTTTAACATCGTTTGGACAGCTCGGGAGTTCCAGAGTAGAATGCGAGGCTAGTCCGTGATACGGGGGAACGATTGCACTATACGAGGTGCAAAAAGGTAAGGGAAAACTAAACTCATTTGTGTATGTGTTTTGTGATAATATTGTAGCATGATTTTGATTGAGAAAACAAGTATGTTTTTATGTGTTGAGAATGAGAATTGCACACGATTTTATAACAAGTTGGCGCCCAACTTTTATGAGTTGTAAACTATACGTGAAAACGTTTTATAACCAATTTGTGTTTAAAATGTGAAAAATGTTTTGGGCCCTACGTTAAGGCGTACTAAGATTTGAGAAAGGTGTACGTGGTTTTGCCGGTTGAAGCTCGATTTTAACTTGTTTAGTGTTGAGCACAAAATGGTTTGAAATGAGTCTTATAAGAGAAAACCATTATGAGCTTTACGTGAAGGCAAAACGATTTTTATGATAATGGATATTGATTGAGACTTAGGTGTGTCATTTTGAATACACATCGGGCATTGCTCTAGTAGCATGTAAGTTCGATATTCCTCCGTTTTGGTAATGTGAGATAGCCCCTACTCTGGTAGCGTTGGTTACCTACCACGTGTGAATCCTTAATCAGTGGTTGTGCCACGTGTATTTGGTGGCTTGGCACGTGTGAATCCTTAATCAGTGGCTGTGCCACGTGTATTTGGTGGCCGTGCCACATGTGAATCCTTAATCAGTGGTTGTGTCACGTGTATTTAGTGGTCGTGCCACGTGCATTACTATTGCAGTGATTTTCATCACGTTTTACAGAGAAAAGTCATTATCGCATCTTGATTTCTACATGCTTGTAACCTTGAATTAAGCCATTTATTATTATGTTTTTGCATGGGCTTTGAGATGATGTTTTAACTATTCATGCTATCTTTTTCACTGAGTTTATTGAGTTTATCATGTAAAACAAAATGATTGTGCTGTGCAAATCATTTTCTTATTAATGAATCCTTTATCCTCTTACTGAACGATTTAGAAGCTCACCCTGTTTTATCTCTGCCCTAAATTTCTTCAAGTGAAGAGAATTTTTCTGCAACGTATGGATTAGTGGCCAGTGGAGGACTCGAGCTCCAGGCCATATATTTGTATTAGAGGTATAATTTACATTTCATGTACCCAGACTAATATGTATTTACAGATACTTGATGTATAACATTATATGGGATGTATTAGGATTAATCAACTTGGAATTGAGAAATGCATATGATATGATATATACTATTTATTGATGAGATCCTGAGGTATGCTATGTATGATGATGTATGACACTGCACAGGAATGCACCTTTAATTGTGATTTGATGAGTAAAAAAAAAGTTGTAAATTTGCCCTATTTTTCGCACTTTCGGGGCGTCACACTTAGAGATACCAACTGAGGACTTGTTGATAAGCCTGTTGAGAGACCCACAACACAGAAGAGGGTTATAGCAGCAGAGAAATGAAAAAGGGTAGCCACTAAGCGGCGTGTGCTTACCTTAGATCATGAGACTGCAAAGACTTCATTTGAGGTTATTAAGGGTAAGATAGTAATATTTGATCTTCAGGTTACTGCTTTATTTGATCTTGGCTCTACTTATTCATTTATTTCCCCATCATGTGTTCATAAGTTTCTGTCACGAATTCCTTTCGCGACTTACCAAAAATCATAATAAATTTTTCGCTTTTTACTTACCTTTCTCTTCTCGATAGTTGGGCTGTGATTAGACATTAGTCTTCTCATCCATATATACCTTACCATTCTTTTTCGTATCATACATGTGTGTCATTATAAATATTTATTGACTGTACGTACACTTTTCTTATAAGTAAATTCATATACTTTACTATAATTACATCCCCAATATTGAAAATGTGTACATCACCGTGTTTATACATTGTTCAGATAAAAAAGAGTACGCGTCGTGTATACCTTTCGCTAGATGGGGAATGTCACGACCCAAATTACCTAAAAATCAGAGTAAATTTTTCACTTTCTTTTTTCCTTACCCGTCGTGAACAGTTACACTACTAAACAGTTGGGCTATGATTCGGTGTTAGTCACCTCTCACCTATTTACCATTCCATTTTCATATTTCATTTACATATCAATTTATTTTAAATAAATACATCCCCAATATTACATCCTGTACAGTACTGTGCCTTTATATGTTCAGATACAAAAATTATACAAATGTGTATACCTGGTCTTGATAAGAAGCAGCGGATATGACTATTGTCGTTCTCTTCTACTGAATATACCCTGTGGGGTGGAAAATGAAAGGGTAAGCATAAACAGCTCAGTAAGGCAATAATGTAAGCAAGTAGATAACTATACTATCTACGTGCTGATAATGTCATGATATAAAATCATTTATATTTGGAGCATGAGGTATGACTAAAACGATGCCACATGTATGTATATATCATATAAGATAAATCATGAAATCGACATATAAAACAAACATGGAAAAATCATCATGTATGTCATCTCATGCTCGTCACATTTAAAACTTATTTGTTTCCTCATAAACTCATCACGTTAAAACTCATTTGTTTCATCATTAAACAACCTCATCAAGGTCAAACCCATCTCTCGGGAATACCTTGATTCATTAAATCACATCTTTTTTGAAAAGATTAATCGGGACATTACCCCTCCCTCGAGTTCGTCCTGGTCTATTCAGACCGTATGATATCATGTGAGGCATGTAGGTTACTGTATGAAAAATCGAGGACTATGGCCATACTTTGTCCCTATGATCCCAGGCTACACGGATCCCGGTGTGCGGGGTATCACAACTGCAACGGGAGGTGGGGTCAAGTCCTACCCGCCAGAATATCAAGTAACATCATCAAGTCATCATGACTGCAGGGTACAGCGTACTCCGTGTGACATACACGGTATATCGTACTCCGTGGACCCATATCATAGTCTGGGGGTACCTGCCGTAGGTCTTATCCACCCCAATACTATGTCGATAACCAACCCATGTCTCAAAGTATACGTGCGAGCATCTCAACTCTCTGCGACACATAGTCTACAGGAGGCTTCCGTACGACTATATGCATGTCAACTCACGTCTAGTGCGAGCGAAGCTCCAGCACCATGCTATGCATATCATGATATCTAAAATCTCGTGCGAGGGAAGCTCCAGCACAGTTTTGTGCACACATAAATTTCTCGTACGAGTAATGCTCCAGTACGGCTTTTCATGAGAAATAAATCAGTAAACTTGAGTACGAGAAAGACTCTAGCACTCTTTCTATTCATGTAAATACGATAGGTGGCTCAATCTTGATAAAACATCTTTTAAAATAGTAACCGGTACAAACCGGTACCCTTTCGTATAATTCATGAAATCAATAGCCAACCTATGTGTATATTTGCTTAAATCAAAGCAATACATTTATATAAAACATTAAAATAGGATAATCATGCAATTTATCTGCCTTACTACCCTTTTTATAAATTTTACTCCCAGGGGCAATATCGTCTTTTTCCTTTATTCACCTATGCCTCGGTTTTCGTAAAAATTATTATTTTGTTTTCTAGATACTTAAAGAAATTCTAGGCCCTTTAAATCCCCTCAATAAATACGTATAGAAATCTCTATGCACCTACAAAATTCCCTTACCTCGATTTACGCGTAAACTTATCTTGTCTCGATAATATCCGATCTCTCAGTCCAACTGCGCGTCAATCAAGTCTACAAAACTGCATATAACCACATAATTGGGGTCAATTCAATTATCTTTATCAGCATATCACATTTACTGATCAAATCTAACATACTGGGCCCGTTTTACTTTATTGGGCCCAATTGTACCATAATGGGTCTCGACCCATTTTCAGCCCGTTTATACTTATTAAATCCCTTCTTCGGGTTTACTGGGCTCATTCAGCTTATCAATAATCATCGGACTTCGTTCCAAACTTATTGGATAGCCCGTACACTATTTACGATAATTACTGTAAAATTCCAAATAATATTTCTTTTTATACAGAATTAATCCATAAATTTCGTAAAATAATCGAAACTCTGTATTAAAGGACTTATATTATCGTAATTAAAATATACTTACCCAATATGATGCGGGGTACGAAAATCGGAGCTCAATTGGCTCTCGCTCGGGTTCTGTCGTAAAACTGCACAATTATATATTTAATCCCGGGTTACTTTTTGATTAAATATAATTTAAATAAATTTTTCAAAAGTCAAATTGGTCACTTTTGACCTCTTACCGACTTACCCGAAGTTTGGTGTATCCTCAAAAATTCTTTCCCTTTTTCCTTTTTCTCTTTTTCTCCTTTTTTCCCTTCTTTCTTGGCTGAACCGGTTCAGTCCGGTTCAACCCGGTTCAGATCGATCTGGTTCAGCCGGTTCAGTCCGGTTCACCTCTTTGCTGAACCGGTCCGTACCGATTCAGACGTTCCCGTCGCCGTTCATTGCATTTTCGGCCGGTTCTCGGCTCGTTTCTGGTGCCAAACGGTGCGCCTGCACTGGGGGAGTGTTTGGCTGGGGTTGGGGTTGGCCGAATCACGACGGTGGCCGTCGAATTCATCTTCTCCCTCTGCGGCTCTCTCCCTCTCGATCCGCTGAATTCCAGTGGTTTCGCTGGTCGACATCGGTCTCAAAAGAACCGCATCCTCTTCCCGATCACGCCGGTGTCCGCCGTTCGAGCCCAGCTGCCGTGGATCGCCGAAATCTACCCCGTTTTCCTTGCGGGCTTCTCTTCCTCCGTTCGGCGTTTTTCGGCCTCCTGGCGACGCGTCTCCGGTGCCAATAGCTTCGCCCGCCTCCCCTCTTTCTCTTAGACTCTTCGTCGGGGCCATCGGTCGTCGGTGGCCGTGGATCGGTCGGCCACGCGCGGGTCATCTTCCTCGGTTTCCATTTTCTTCTCTCTCCCCAACCAATTTTCTGATTCTCTCTTCTTCTTTTTTTCTTTTTTTTTTTACAATTATTATTATTTTTATTTATTATTATTTATAAATTAGTTTATTATTATTATATTCAATATTATATTATTATTTTGCCAAAATATCTAAGATAAATTATTATTTAATTTATTTAATGATTAAATAATTTTCTCGGTATCATTTCGACTTTTCGGTATATTTTTAGATTATTTTCGGGTTTATTTTTCGAAGTGAAAATCCCGATTAATTTCGATTAATTCTCAAAAATTCATATCTTGATCAATTTAACCCGAAATTTAATTATTTCTTCGTTATTGATCAAGATTTCTCAATCCCATATTTTTAATTAAATTTTCTTATCGAATTTATACCGAGTTTCGATCTTTTGACCGTTTTGCCCTTGTACGTGTTCGAGATTAATTTAACCCGACTTCCCTTCACGAATACTCATTCATTTCGTATTTTAAATCCTTATTTCCAATCCGAATCTCATTCGTTTAAAATTGTGACCATTTCAATCCTTCCTTTCACGAACATACTCATTTCGTGTTTTTAACTAAAATCGGGTCTTACATAATCTCCCGCACTTAAGAAATTTGGTCCTCCAAATTAGAACCAAGTTAATTGGATCCATAAACAACTCCGGGTATGCCTATCGTATCATACTTTTTAATTCCCTTGTGACTTTTTCGGAGTGTAATACTACCAACATACTTTAATTTGGGAGATCATCTTAAATCTCAACACTTTCTCCTTCCTGTTTTAATACTCGAATCAAGTTCTCAATCATACATTACACTTTCATTGAGCTAAACTGTTGAAGCTCATATTTGATCACATACGCTGGGTCCGGATAGTATTTTCAAAGCATCATAAGATAGGACACATTATGGATGCCTGTTTATTTAGGTAGTAACGCCAACCTACAGGTCTTATCTCCCACTTTGTCCAATCTCTCTCCGAATCTTGTTACGTCCTTATGCTATGTCCTAAGAGCATGTAACTTTCAACCATACTAATTCACCCTCGATGAATTCCAATGGTTTCTATCTCTTGTCAGCATAGCTTGTCTATCTGCTCTGAGGTGTTCTTAATCCTTCACAATTAACTGAACATCCTCAGAGGTTTGTCTTACCAATTCGGGAACAACTCTATATCTGTTACCCCCTTCTTATCCAAATCGAGGAAACAACCCTTACGGCCATACTATGCCTCATCTGAAGTCATCCCGTTACTCAAGTGACAACTGTCATTATTGACGAATTCGATTGATAACAACTGATCATCCCAGGAGCTTATCATATCAAGCACACACTCTCATCATATCCTCCAGAACCTGTACAGTCCTCTCTGACTGACCATCTGTCTGAGGATGGGAAGCTGTGCTAACACTGAATCGGGTTCCCATAGCTTCCTGAAAAACGTTCCCAGAAGTGAGAAGTGAAGCGGGAATCCCTATCGGTACCATGCTCCCTGGAAAATACTTGGTGTTCCACAATTTTCCATACACATAAATCCGTCTGCACACTTAGAGTATCTGGGGATTTCCTAACCAGAAGGTGGGTAGACTTAATCAATCCATCGACTATCACCCAGATAACCTTATGATTTATCGGGGTCCTCTGTAACCTATCACAAAATTCATGGTAACTTGTTCTCATTTTCGTGTCAATATAGGTAGAAATTGCAATAACCCTGCAACTTCTTTTGCTTTACCTTACTTTGCTGACATACGAGATACTTTTTTCACAATCTCCACTATATCTCTTTTCACATCTGACCACCAATAACCTTTCTAAGATTTTGATATATTTATTACTTCTCGTATGCACTGTATATCTTGAAGAGTGAGCTTCTGACAATATCACTATCTCATCAACGATGGTCCTGGGGAGTACTTATACTATCTCTGAACCTCAGTGCCATCATCACTCTCTGTGAACTCTATCACTGTACCCATCTGAATCTGACCCACACTATCGACACCATGCCGATCATCACGCTAAGCCTGTCAAATTCGGTCACTCAAATTCGGTTCTAATCTCAGGCTAGCTGTCACACAATCACTTTCATCATCAGAGGGAATCATATCACTACTGAGGCTTACAACTGCTCTAGCAGCTCACGCTCCCTGACCATCATATGTAATACCATCCCGAGGCTCTTTCTATTCAAGGCATTAGCCATTACATTAGCCTTTCCTGGGTAGTACAATTTTCACAATCATAATTCCTCAGAAGCTCTAACCCACTATGTATTCTCATATCCGACTCTTTCTGTAAAAACAGATACTTGGGGCTTTTAGGATTAGTGCATACCTGAAATTTCTCACCATGTACATAGTATTGTCATATACTCAATACAACCACTATCGCTGTCAACTTTACATCATGGGTCGGATAGTCTCTTTCATGATCCTTGAGTTGTCTGGATTCATAATTGACTATCTTCCCCTTTTGCGTCAATACACAGCCCATTCATTTTTTTGAGGTATCCATAGACTCATGAAAAACCTCTTAATCTGTTGGGTATGGTGAGAATAAATGCGGTGGTCAGTTTATTACTTCAATACATCAAAACTCCTGTTACGTTTATCATCCCATTCAAATACAACTTTTTCTAAGTTAAACGTGTCAATAAAGTAGTCCATTCCGAGAACTCTCAACAAATCATTTGTAAAAACAATCTCTAATTGTTGCTTATAATTTTTCTGGACTTTAAATACACCAAAAATATCATCAATATGGATGATAACAAATCGGTCCAGTAAAGTTTAAATAACTTGTCGTAGTTGACTTCTATTGAATATTTCAAACACTCATATCTTTGACCTATGTACGCATAAACGTATAATGTCATTTCAAAATCGCTTTCGTTCAAGCTACTAACCTGCGTCAATTCCTTTTTTAACGGCTTTTATAAAATTTTAAATTTTTAAACTTTCCTTATTAATTGAATTCTATATTTCTTATCGTACCAGTAAAGGTACCCTAATTTTAAATTTATATATTACGACTATCGCATTCAATTTATAGGTTGTATATACTTTTAGACGCTGTCAAGTCTTCAGGCGGGGAAGTATTTTGAAATACCTTTATTAACCCTCAGACTTGACAATAATTACTTTACATATCGGTCCATGTGGTCACAATTCATATTCGTTACTAATTGTTTTAATCTAAATTATTTCACGTATCATAGATATTCTTACCTTGCATACGTCTCTTATTTCAGTCTATCTCTTTTCGTATATCACTTATAACAAAACTCTGTTATTACTCATTCCGTGAGTACAATCATTTGCTTATTTAATTTCAATCACTACTCCCCTTTTATTAGTTGTCAAAACTTATAGTTGTCACCCCTATTTTCAACTTACAATTTCTTCATAATTATTTCGTTAGTTAACCCTCCTTCGTTGGGGTACTAACTATCAACATTGTGCCCATGGATGTAGGCATTCACGTCTTTTACTAACTTATATAAAAATGAAGGCGGTATGTCTAAATACGTGGCACCAGGATCAATTAAAATAATTACTTCTCTATTCATAACCAGTGTGGTATCTTTCACCACATCATATGAAACATCAATAGTGTCCTGGTCCAAGGCATACACACTCGCCCTCATCCAACAGCCTACTTTCCCTTTCTCTTCGGCTGTGGCCTCCCTTTTTGGTACAAAGATATTAATAAGGTTTTCTCTGTCTCTTTGCTCTTCTGTAGGATAGTCTTACCCAACTCTGAGCAATCGTTAAAGAATTGGCTCGTCTTACCACACTTAACGCCTATTTTAGTCAATAAAGTGTAGGTGTAGGCCTTACTTCCGTGGTATCTACCACACTTCCTACACTGCTTACACTGTTAATTCTGCTTACACTGCTACACTGTTTCGTAACAAGTAGGGGTTCTCCAATCACAATATCCCTCAAAAGTGTTGAAATTGGATACACTGGGGCCTTACCAATAATCTTACCCCGTGACTCATCAGCTCTAATGTCTTACCAACTAGTCTTTTCCTACTCTGACATCCCTATCATTCTCTATTCTCTTCTGTCTCTATTTCGGCCTTACTACCTTTCCCAATCTCAGAGGCGTGCAACACATGATATTATTCACACAACTATATTCTGCGCACTGCCTCGACATAAGTAGTGAGCCAATCGGACTCTAATCGACAATTTGAGCATTCCATGAACTTTTGGGCTTTTTCGACTCTCACTGCCCATGGTATCAGGTTCACACCTGCCCAGAGATATAAATTGAGTTTCATACTTGTCAATCAACCAGTGTCTCTGGGTCAGTGTAAGAAATTTTACCTGTAATTTCCCTTTAAGTAATGTCTGGGATATTCTGTCACCAGAATACATCCAGAAATATTTTTCATGTCGAATTTGGACGTCTAACTCTTTAAATTGGTCGAGCAGACTTCCACCAATGTTTCACCTCGACTCCAACATAAACGTATTTAAAAGTCACCTTCTCGGTCGAGATACACCGAAAGAATCCATAGCACTTCGCTATCTCATACACCCAGTCCTCAGTAACTATTGGCTTATTTACTTCGCTATATATCGGAGGGGTGTGAAAATCTCTATAATCTGAGGTATCTGTTTAGGCTTTACCCTACCTATCCTCAACTACTTGCAGAGATTGAGTAATCAACTCCAAAATATTTTCTACACTTCACTCCATCCTCTTGGAGCGTGTCTCAATACTATTTAGTCTCTTTATAAGACCCTGTGGAGTATGCTCATCATCAGCCTCCACCTCACTTTCAATCTTGAGTCTCATGTGATGACTTATTCGATTCTCAGGTCGATCTCTATGGCCTCGAGCATGTGTACTCGCCCCTTTACCATAGCGGCTATCATTTATAAAAACTATATTCTTGCATTCGAAACTAAATTCTTAGCTGCACTTCTATCTTGATATACATAATTGTATCTAAACAATGCACAGTATATGGGGATAGAAATTTACTTAACCACTAACATCGACTAATATCAGTCCAACTCTGCTCTGATACCATCTTTTTTGTTAAGACCCAAATTACCTAAAAATCAGAGTAAATTTTTCACTTTTTTTATTTCCTTACCTGTCGTGAACAGTTACACTACTAAACAGTTGGGCTATGATTCGGTGTTAGTCACCTCTCACCTATTTACCATTCCATTTTCATATTTCATTTACATATCAATTTATTTTAAATAAATACATCCCCAATATTACATCCATGTACAGTACTGTGCCTCTATATGTTCAGATACAAAAATTATACAAATGTGTATACCTGGTCTTGATAAGAAGCAGCGGATATGACTATTGTCGTTCTCTTCTACTGAATATACCCTGTGGGGTGGAAAATGAAAGGGTGAGCATAAACGGCTCAGTAAGGCAATAATGTAAACAAGTAGATAACTATACTATCTACGTGCTGATAATGTCATGATATAAAATCATTTATATTTGATGCATGATGTATGACTAAAACGATGCCACATGTATGTATATATCATATAAGATAAATCATGAAATCGACATATAAAACAAACATGGAAAAATCATCATGTATGTCATCTCATGCTCGTCACATTTAAAACTTATTTGTTTCCTCATAAACTCATCACGTTAAAACTCATTTGTTTCATCATTAAACAACCTCATCAAGGTCAAACCCATCTCTCGAGAATACCTTGATTCATTAAATCACATCTCTTTTGAAAACATTAATCGGGACATTACCCCTCCCTCAGGTTCGTCCTGATCTATTCAGACCGTATGATATCATGTGAGGCATGTAGGTTACTGTATGAGAAATTGAGGACTATGGCCATAGTTTGCCCTGTGATCCCATGCTACACGGATCCCGGTGTGCGGGGTATCACAACTGCAACGGAAGGTGGGGTCAAGTCCTACCCGTCAGAATATCAAGTAACATCATCGAGTCATCATGACTGCACGGTACAACGTACTCTGTGTGACATACACGGTACATCGTACTCCGTGAACCCATATCATAGTCTGGGGGTGCCTGCCGTAGGTCTTATCCACCCCAATACTATGTCGATAACTAACCCATGTCTCAAAGTATACGTGCGAGCATCTCAACTCTCTGCGACACACAGTCTACAGGAGGCTTCCGCACAACTATATGCATGTCAACTCACGTCTAGTGCGAGCGAAGCTCCAGCACCACGCTATGCATATCATGATATCTAAAATCTCGTGCGAGCGAAGCTCCGGCACAGTTTTGTGCACACACAAATTTCTCGTACGAGCAATGCTCTAGTACGGCTTTTCATGAGAAATAAATCAGTAAACTTGAGTGTGAGAAAGACTCTAGCACTCTTTCTATTCATGTAAATACGATAGGTGGCTCAATCTTGATAAAACATCTTTTAAAATAGTAACCGGTACAAACCAATACCCTTTCGTATAATTCATGAAATCAATAGCCAACCTATGTGTATATTTGCTTAAATCAAAGTAATACATTTATATAAAACATTAAAATAGGATAATCATGCAATTTATCTGCCTTACTACCCTTTTTATAAATTTTACTCCCAGGGGCAATATCGTCTTTTTCCTTTATTCACCTATGCCCCGATTTTTGTAAAAATTATTATTTTGTTTTCTAGATACTTAAAGAAATTCTAGGCCCTTTAAATCCCCTCAATAAATACGTATAGAAATCTCTATGTACCTACAAAATTCCTTTATCTCTATTAACGCGCAAACTTATCTCGTCTCGATAATATCCGATCTCTCAGTCCAACTGTGCGTCAATCAAGTCTACGAAACTGCATATAACCACATAACTGGGGTTAATTCAATTATCATTATCAGTATATCACCTTTACTGATCAAATCTAACGTACTGGGCCCGTTTTACTTTATTGGGCCCAATTGTACCTTAATGGGTCTCGACCCATTTTCAACCCATTTATACTGATTAAATCCCTTCTTCGAGTTTACTGGGCTCATTCAACTTATCAATAATCATCAGGCTTCGTTCCAAACTTATTGGATAGCCCGTACACTATTTACGATAATTACTGTAAAATTCCAAATAATATTCCTTTTTATACAGAATTAATCCATAAATTCCGTAAAATAATCGAAACTCTGTATTAAAGGACCTATATTATCGTAATTAAAATATACTTACCCAATAAGATGCGAGGTACGAAAATCGGAGCTCAATCGGCTCTCGTTCGGGTTTTGTTGTAAAACTGCACAATTATATATTTAATCCCGGGTTACTTTTTGATTAAATATAATTTAAATAAATTTTTCGAAAGTCAAATCGGTCATTTTTGACCTCTTACCGACTTACCCGAAGTCTGGTGTATCCCCGAAAATTCTTTCCCTTTTTCCTTTTTCTCTTTTTCTCCTTTTTTCCCTTCTTTCTTGGCTGAACCGGTTCAGTCCGGTTCAACCCAGTTCAGACCGGTCCGGTTTAGCCAGTTCAGTCCAATTCGCCTCTTTGCTGAACCGGTCCGTACCAGTTCAGACGTTCCCACCGCCGTTCATGGCATTTTCGGCCGGTTCTCGGCTCGTTTCTGGCGTCAAATGGTGCGCCTGCACTGGGGGAGTGTTCGGCTGGGGTCGGGGTTGGCCGAATCACGCCGGTGGCCGTTGGATTCGTCTTCTCCCTCTGCGGCACTCTCCCTCTCGATCCGTCAGATTTCGGTGGTTTCGCCGACCGACATCGGTCTCAAAAGAACCGCATCCTCTTCCCGATCACGCCGGTGTCCGCCGTTCGAGCCCAGCTGCCGTGGATCGCCGGAATCTACCCCGTTTTCCTCGCGGGCTTCTCTTCCTCCGTTCGACGTTTTTCGGCCTCCTGGCGATGCGTCTCTTGTGCCAATAGCTTCACCGACCTCCCCTCTTTCTCCTCGGCTCTTCGTCGGGGCCGTCAGTCGCCGGTGGCCGTGGATCGGTCGGCCACGCGCGGGTCGTCTTCCTCGGTTTCCATTTTCTTCTCTCTCCCCGACCAATTTTCTGATTCTCTCTTCTTTTTTTTTCTTTTTTATTTTTACAATTATTATTATTTTTTTATTTATAAATTAGTTTATTATTATTATATTCAATATTATATTATTATTTTGCCAAAATATCTAAGATAAATTATTATTTAATTTATTTAATGATTAAATAATTTTCTCGGTATCATTTCGACTTTTTGGTATATTTTTCGATTATTTTCGGGTTTATTTTCCGAAGTGAAAATCTCGATTAATTTCGATTAATTCTCAAAAATTCATATCTTGATCAATTTAACCCGAAATTTAATTATTTCTTTATTATTGATCAAGATTTCTCAATCCCATATTTTTAATTAAATTTTCTTATCGAATTTATATCGAGTTTCGATCTTTTAACCGTTTTGCCCTTGTACGTGTTCAGGATTAATTTAACCCGACTTCCCTTCACGAATACTCATTCATTTCGTATTTTAAATCCTTATTTCCAATCCGAATCTCATTTGTTTAAAATTGTGACCATTTCAATCCTTCCTTTCACGAACATACTCATTTCGTGTTTTTAACTAAAATCGGGTCTTACAGGGAATGACAGTAGTTGAAAGGAATGCTATACCTTAACCGACTCAATCTACTGACGATGATCTGTAGAGAGGGGGAAAATGAAAGGGGTGAGCTATCTGGCTCAGTAAGGAAATCGGGCAAGCAAGTAGACATTCATACTATCTACTGAAAATAGTGCTTTGCCTTTCCCTCTCTCAATTCAAAAGCATGTTTCAAAATTTATATATAATAGTACAGATTTAAAATCCCATGTATTAAACTCATGCAGAGTTATCAAATATAGACATTTATGCAAAACAATGCATATTTATCAATTCGGAATGCCTTTATATAAAATATGCCATTTACATTCAAAACACAGTAAATATGGCATTTCATAACACAACACAACAACCGAGTTCCGACCCATCCCTCAGGTCTGCCCGTATCATAAATACATGTGATATATCATGCGAGACTTAGTGACTAAAAGCAATATCTCCTGGACTATGGCCATATCCTAATATGTGAAAACCCAGGCAACACAAATCTCGGTGTGCAGGTTATCACTACTGTAAGGGGAGGGGGGTCAGTCCATCACAATCGCCAGCTATCAACTACTCTCCTCCACAACTCCACAACAACACACGGTACAGTGTACTCCATGCCATTCGCACGGTACAACGTACACCCGTGGACCCTGCCTCATGGTCGGGGTGCCTGCCATAGGTCTTAGCCCTCATACCACAGAATAATCAATGCCGCGTCTCTAAATCCATGTGTGAACCTCTCCAGTGTGACACTCAGTCTACATGAGGAAATCATCACAGTTTTTCTAACATGTCTATATATCACGTAAAACTACAGCGTGCGTCTTGAGTGTTACTCACAGTCAACACTCCACTAAAACATTGTGTATGCATGTCAAAACATCAAATACTAGTGCGAGTAACCTCCAACACTAGGTCATGCATAGTTCTCATGTAAAACTCGAGTACGAGCTATCGCTCCAGCACTCTATCATGAATAAATCACATAAAGCTGAGTACGAGCAATGCTTCAGTACTCTATCATGCATGTCAGATAAATATAGTGCGAGTCTCACTCTAGCACTAATGTATGTGAAAAATATCTGAAATCAAGTGCGAGCTATGCTCCAACACGACTGTTTTCACATAGTTCGGTAGATGGCTCTTTAAAAATAAGGATGTTTCAAAACGTTAAAATCAACACTATAAAGTGTGCTTAGTTTACCTCAACCTTAAAAAATTAGCCCATCTACCTACTCTTATGCTACACAGTAGTAAAAACACTCAAAACATTGTTTCCATGCTTTTTACAACTTTTTTCGAAAGTTGACTTTTTGCCTAACTAGGGGCGAAATCGTAATTTACCCGTATCGGGTCCCTATAAATATTATTGATTTTCTCTGACACTCATATAATTTCAGTGAATGTAAAAGCAAATGAAAATATGCACAAATATCTCTAACTACTCGCAAAAAACCCTTACCTCGGATCACGTCGTGTGACCTCACTTTCTCTGTGCTACTCAAATCTCGTAGTCCGGTCAACTCTCAATACAATTTCGGAGCTACCTATAACCATTCACTGGGTTAATTATACTTTTCCTACTGTATTACACATTTAATACAGTTAATATCTGTTAATGGGCTCCTTTACAGTTATTGGGCCTTAAACACTTTAATTGGGCCAAACTCTGTCTTAAGCACGTTTTCCACTTATTAATTCCCTTCATCAGGGTCTATTGGCTCATTGGGCCTATCAATACCCATTGGGTTTTGTTCCAAACTCTTTGGATAGCCCATATATCATTTACAACAGTAAATTAAAAAATCTGGATATAATTTATTTTATGCATAAATTAATTTGAAATCCGCAAACTAAATTCCAATTGCACAAAAATCATACTATTATCGTAAATGAGCTTTACTTACCCAAAATTATACGATGGTGCGCAAATCGAAGTTCGATCGGCTCACGTTCGGAAGTTATCGTCGAACTACACAATTTTATATGAAATTTCGGGTTAATTTTCGATCAAATACAATTTAAATTAACTTTCTCGAAAATTAATTCGGTCAATCTGACCGCGTATCGGCTTACTCGTAATCTGAGGTATTCTCGGGGATTTTCCTCTCCTTTTTTCCCTTTTTTCCTTTTTCCTTTCTTTTTTCTTTTTCCTTTTTTTTTCCTGTTTCTTTTCTTTTTCTTTTCCTTCCCTTTCCGACTACGGTGCCATTTCAGGGCCCTCACCGTCGTCGGTCGTTTTCGACCGTTTCATCTGTTGCTACCGGTACCAAAAGAACCGGCTCGTCCTCCTGATCACACTGGTACCCTCCGATCACATCCAGCTGTTGTGGATCGCCGAAATCGACTCAGTTTCCCTCTCGAATTTCCTTTCGTCGATTCACCGGAATCAGGCGTCGTCAGCGTGCGTCGCCTATACCAATAGGTTGTCGGGTTATCCTCTCTCTTCTTCGGCCCTCGTCGGTCGCCTGTGGTTCGTCGGCTTCTCGGGTCTTCCTTGTTTTTTCGATTTTCGTTTTTCTTTTCGGTTTCTCTCTCTTCGAAGCAAATTTCAGTTTCTTTTTTTTATATTTATTATATTTTATTTTAATCAAATAAAATATAATAAAAATCTCAAAATATCTCCAAAAATTTATATTTTATTCATTTAATCAATAAATGAATTTATCTGTCTTATTTTATCTTTCCAGTATATTTTTCCAATATTTTCGAGGTAATTTTTCGAGGTGAAAATTCCGATTAATTCCAATAAATTCATATCTTGATCAATTGGACTCGAAATTCAATATTTTCCTCGTTATTGATCAATATTTCTCAATTCCATATTTTTAATGAAATTTTCTTATTGAATTTATACCAAATTTTGATCTTTTGACCGTTTTACCCCTACACTTGTTCGAAACCAATTTAACCCGACTTTCCTTAAAAAATTCTCTATATTTTCTCTTAATAAGTTCTCATCTTCAGTCAGAATGATTCAATTCCTTTTGGTTTAGCGTGTGGTTCTTATAGCCTTTATTTGGCTGTTATGTAGCTTACATGCATTTTTATTCTTTAATTGTCAATTGCATGATAGTAAATACTTTTCTTATGATTCAACCATGAAAATAAAGTGTTCATATACATAGGAATCATAAGGAACAAGCTACATACATAATCGAAAACACGGGTCTAACAATTCTCCCCAACTAAAAGAATTTGGTCCTCCAAATCAGAACCAAGTCAATCATCAAACAGTTGGGGGTGCTTCTCTCGCATCAAACTCTCTAACTCCCAAGTAGCCTCCTCGAAAGTGTGATGTTACCATAGAACCTTCACTAATTCGATAGTCTTCGACCTCAAAACCTTCTCCTTCCTATCCAGTATCCGAATCGGCCTCTCAACATATGACATGTCCTCATTGAGCTCCAATGGCTCATAGCTAATTACATGAGCCGGATCCGGGTGATACTTCTGAAGTATCGAAATGTGGAAGACGTTATGCACGCCTGACAAATCTGGTGGTAATGTCAACCTATAGGCCTTATCTCCCACTCGATCAAGTATCTCAAAGGGTCCAATATGGCGAGGACTCAGCTTACCCCTCTTCTCAAACCTCGCTATACCCTTGGAAGGAGAAACCTTCAGAAACACTGACTCACCGACTACGAACTCAAGTGACCTACGTCTCTTGTCAGCATAACTCTTCTGTCGACTCTGAGCTGTCCTCAGTCTCTCCACAATCAAACAGACATCCTCAGATGCTTGTGTAACCAAATCAGGAGCAAAACTCTTATGGTCACCCACTTCTTCCCATCCGATAGGGGAACGACATCTATGACCATATAAAGCCTCATACGGTGCCATCCCGATACTCGAATGATAATTGTTGTTGTAGGCGAACTCAGCTAGTGGCAAGTGATCATCCCAGGAGCCTCGAAAGTTTAGCACACATGCTCTCAACATATCCTCTAAAGTTTGTATAGTTCTCTCTAATTGACCATCTGTCTGAGGATGGAAAGCTGAGCTCAAACTCAACTGGGTTCCCATAGCTTCCTGAAAATGTTCCAAAAAGTGGGAAGTGAAGCGAGAATCCCTATCAGAGACAATGCTAACTGGAACACCATGTAACCTCACTATCTCGTGTACATACAACCCTGCCAACGTACTCAGAGTATCGGTAGCTCTCATAGCTAGAAAATGGGCTGACTTCGTCAGTTTATCAACGATCACTCATATAGCATTGTGATTACTTCGAGTCCTCGATAAACCCATCACGAAATTCATGGTGATATGCTCCCATTTCCATGTCGGTATAGTAGAGGCTGCAATAATCCTACAGGTCTCTGATGCTCTACCTTCACATGCTGACATTCAAGACATCTCGCTATAAAATTCGCCATATCTCTCTTCATACCCAACCACCAGTACACCTTCCAGAGGTTCTGATACATCTTGCCACTCCCCGGATGCAACGAATACCTTGATGAATGAGCTTCCGACAATATCAATCTCCTGAGCTTTGGGTCCTCGGGAACAGACAGTCTACCTCTGAACCTTAGTAGTCCATCTGAACTCAACTCAAAATTAGTCATTGTGCCCCTCTGCATCTGACCAATCACATCGATGCAATATGGATCAATCTGCTGAGCCTGTATGATCCTGTCCAACAGATCTGGCTCTAAGCGTAGACTCACAATCATACAGTCTGCATCCATGTCCGAAGGCACAACTCCCAAACTGAGGCTAGCAAACGGCTCTAACAGCTCGTGCTCCCTGACTATCATATACGATACCATCCCCAAGCTCTTCATACTCAAAGCATCTACTACTACGTTAGCCTTACCCGGATGATAAAGTATCTCACAATCATAGTCCTTCAGAAGCTCTAGCCATCTTCTCTGTCTCATGTTCAGCTCCTTTTGTGAGAATAGGTACTTAAGGCTTTTGTCGTCGGTAAATATCTGAAACTTCTCGCCATACAAGTAGTTGCGCTATACCTTCAACGCAAACACTACTGCTACCAACTCTAAATCATGGGTCGGATAGTTCTTCTCATGGTCCTTCAGTTGTCTAGATCCATAAGCAATTACTCTCCCATCTTGCATCAATACACAGCCCAGTCCCTGATGCGAAACATCGGTATATACCGAAAATCCTCCTGAGTTGGTAGGAATAGTGAGAATCAGAGCGGTGGTAAATCGACTCTTTAGCTCCTGAAAACTCCTCTCACAATCCTCGTCCTACAGGAATGTAACAGTCTTTCGAGTGAGACGCGTCAACGGAGCAGCTAACTTCGAAAATCCCTCAACGAATCTCTGATAGTACCCTACTAAACCCAGAAAACTCCTGATCTCGGTAACTGTCCTCGGCTTGAACTACAACCTCAATCTTGGATGGATCTACTTATACACCATCCTACGACATTACGTGTCCCAAAAACGAGATCTCTGTCAACCAAAAATCACACTTGCTGAGTTTAGCATACAACTGCTGCCCTCGTAGAGTCTGCAATACTATCCTAAGGTGCTGCTCATGCTCTTCCTCTGATCTTGAATATACCAATATGTCATCGATAAAGACGATAACAAACTGATCTAAATATGGCTTGAACACATCGTTCATCAGAGCCGTCAAAGCTGCGGGAGCATTCATCAGTTTGAAAGGCATAACTAAGAACTCATAGTAGCCATATCGGGTCCCAAATGCCATCTTGGGTACATCTCCACTTCGAACTCTCAACTGATGATACCTAGACTTCAGATCAATCTTAGAAAAGACATGCGCTCCCCGAAGCTAATCCAGTAAGTCGTCAATGCGTATAAGGGGATACCTATTCTTGATGGTAGTCTTATTCAACAATCTATAATGTATACATAATCGGAGGCTTCCATCCTTCTTCCTCACGAACAAAATCGATCCTCCCCATGGTGAAACACTTGGTTTAATGATCCCCCTATCCAACAACTCTTGCAACGGTCTCTTGAGCTCCTCCAGCTCAACTAAGGCCATGTGATACAGTGGTCTTGAAATATGCTCAGTACTAGACACCAAGTCTATATAGAACTCTATCTCTCTGTCTGGTGGTAACCCTAGCAACTCATCCGGGAAAAGATTTGGGTACTCACTGACCATAGGAATATCTACCAACTCCAGATGTGCCTTATCGTATCCATCATGTACGCAATGAAACCTTCAAGATATTGATTTCTCAGTCATGATAATATTTTATTTATTAACAACATATCTATTACTTTTATTTCTTCCTATCAAACTTTACAACAACTTTCATAGGATTAGGAAACATAACTGTATTAGCATAACAATCTAAAATAGCATGGTTTGCAGATAACCAATCCATTCCTAAGATTACATCGAAGTCATTCAAACTTAACAATATTAGATTGACTGTCATATCCCTTTTCCCTACTCTTAGCTTGCAATCATTATACACATGTTCAACTAGCTGATTGTTATCCGTAGGCGTACTAATCAACATAATCATCTTTAAGGGAGTATGCTCTACATGCTTTGTTAACTTACATGCAAATGAAGGTGATGCAAATGAATATGTGGCACCAGGATCAATTAAAACATATGCTTCTAAATCATAAATCAGGATGTTACCTCTAATCACATCCGTAGAAGCATCAGCTGTGTCCTGGTCCAAGGCATGTACTTGCCCTCGAGCTATCACTTGCTTCCCCTTCTCCTCTACCGTCGCTCTCCCCTTCTGAGCAGACGTACCAGCTGGAGCTCTATCAGGCTCCCTGCCCTTCTATGGGGCAGTCTCAAATGTCTCTGGGTAAGCTTTAGCAATATGCCCCTGTTTCCCACATCGAAAACACACAATAGGGCTCAACGGATAAGGTCTACCACTATGATGTCTACCACATCTACTGCACTGATCTGTAGGTGGCCTCTATCCTCCAATCACAATGCCCTTCACCGGAGCTATGGCTAGGTATGTAAGAGGTCTAACTTATCGCTCTCGTACCTCCTCTATCCGTGGTCCCTTACCGAAGAGTCTCCTCCCTTCTTGATAATTGAAACCTCTATCTCTAGTCGACCTCTTCCTCTCTTTATCTCAGCTCTGACTAAACTTCCCAAACTCAGAGGCATTCCTTTTGTAGTCTTGCTCGAAAAGTTACGCCTTGCGCACTGCCTCATCATACGTACCAATATCCAATGGTACCAACCTAGACCACAACACCAGTCTCAATCCATTGACAAACCTGCGGACCTTCCTGGTCTTGCTATACATGGTATTGGGATCATACCTCCCCAAGGCCAAAAATCTAGTCTCGTACTCATCTATTGAGAGACTCCCCTGGCTCAACCCTAAAAACTCGACCTGTAGTCTACGCTGCACCATATCTGGAACAAACTGCCTCCTAAAGGCCTCTAGAAACATCTCCCAACTAATCTCTATATGTCTGGCTCTCAATATCGGCCTGGTGGATTTCCACCAATGCTTCGCCATTCCCTTCAGTAGGAACGTAACAAATGCAACTCTCTCTGAAGTCGTATAATCAAAGAAGTCGTACAACTTTTCCATCTCTCCAATCCACTCCTCAATACTAGCTGGGTCTTAGACCCCTCGAAAAGATGGAGGTCCAAGCTTCTGGAACTATCGCAGTCTATCCAAATCACACCCATATCCCAATCCCCTACTACCCTGAACTGGTGGGGGTGTAGGAGTATCAGTAGTCTGTGGCATCTGTACAGGCTGAGCAGGTGTATCAGGTGCAACTGCCTCCCCAGTCGCAGTCTCTATATCCTGCCTTTGTCTACCTGGCAGAGTCTGTGCCAAAAACTCTACTATGGCTTCTAGGCTACGCTCTATCCTCGTGAAGCATGCCTCAGTAGTCTCTGGTACCTCAGTGGTACCTGGTGGCGTATGAGCAGATGAAGACTCGCCCTGGCTATCTGGCCTACCTCGACTACCTCTCGCCCTACCTCTCGCCCTCTACCATGGCGGGTAATTGCCATAAAGGCTAGATTCCTACATTCACAACCATAAACCAGTACAGTTCCTATTTTGTATACACAATTGTAACTGAACAAAACACAGTAATATGGGGATGTTCATTTTCCTAAGTATTAATACCTACTCACATCAGACCAACTACGCTCTGATACCATTCTATCACGACCTTCTTTCGTGACTTACCAAAAACCACAATAAATTTTTCGCTTTTTACTTACCTTTCTCTTCTCGACAGTTGGGCTATGATTAGACATTAGTCTTCTCATCCATATATACCTTACCATTCTTTTTCGTATCATACATGCGTGTCGTTATAAATATTTATTGACTGTACGTACACTTTTCTTATAAGTAAATTCATATTACTTTACTATAATTACATCCCCAATATTAAAAACGTGTACATCACCGTGTTTATACATTGTTCAGATACAAAAGAGTACGCGTCTTGTATACCTTTCGCTAGATGGGCAATGGCAATGGTCGAAAGGAATGCTATACCTCAGTCGACTCAATCTACTGACGATGATCTGTAGAGAGGGGGGAAAATGAAAGGGGTAAGTTATCTGGCTCAGTAAGAAAATCAGGCAAGCAAGTAGACATCCATACTATCTATTGAAAATAATGCCGTGCATTTTCTTCTCTCAATTCAAAAGCATGTTTCAAAATTTATATATAATAGTACAGATTTAAAATCCCATGTACTAAACTCATGCAGAGTTATCAAATATAGGCATTCATGCAAAATAGTGCATATTTATCAATTCGAAATGCCTTTATATAAAATATGCCATTTACATTCAAAACACAGTAAATATGGCAGTTCACAACACAATAACCCGGGTTCTGACCCATCCCTCAGGTTTACCCGTATCATAAATACATGTGATATATCATGCGAGACTCAGTGGCTAAATGCAATATCTCATGGACTATGGCTATATCCTAATATGTGAAATCCCATGCAACACAGATCTCACTGTGCGGGTTATCACTACTGTAACGGGAGGGGGGTCAGTCCATCACAATCGCCAGCTATCAACTACTCTCTTCCACAACTCCACAACAACACACGGTACAGAGTACTCCATGCCACTCACACGGTACAATGTACACCCGTAGACCTTGCCTCATGGTCGGGGTGCCTGCCATAGGTCTTAGCCCTCATACCACAGAATAATCAATGCCACATCTCTAAATCCACGTGTGAACCTCTCCAGTGTGACACTCATTCTACACGAGAAAATCATCATGGTTTTTCTAATATGTCTATATATCACGAAAAACTACAATGCGCGTCTTGAGTGTGACTCCCAGTCAACACTCCACTCAAACACTGTGTATGCATGTCAAAACATCAAATACTAGTGCAAGTAACCTCCAACACTAGGTCATGCATAGTTCTCATGTAAAACTCGAGTACAAGCTATCGCTCCAGCACTCTATCATGCACAAATCACATAAAACTGAGTACGAGCAATGCTCTAGTACTCTATCATGCATGTCAGATAAATATAGTGCGAGTCTCACTCTAGCACTAATCTATGTGAAAAACATATGAAATCAAGTGCGAGCTATGCTCCAGCACGACTGTTTTTACATAGTTCGATAGATGGCTCTTTAAAAATAAGGATGTTTCAAAACATTAAAATCAGCACTATAGAGTGTGCTTAGCTTACATCAACCTTAAAACATTAGCCCATCTACCTACTCTTCTGCTACACAGCAGTAAAAACACTGAAAACATTATTTCCATGCTTTTTACAACTTTTTCCAAATGTTGACTTTTTGCCTAGCTAGGGGTAAAATCGTAATTTACCCATATCGGGTCCTTATAAATATTATTGATTTTCTTTGACCCTCATATAATTTCAGTGAATATAAAAGCAAACCAAAATACACATAGATATCTCTAACTACTCGCAAAAGTCCCTTACCTCGGATCACGTCGTGTGACCTCACTTCCTCTGTGCTGCTCAAATCTCGTAGTCCGGTCAACTCTCAAGACAATTTCGAAGCTGCATATAACCATTCACTGGGTTAATTATACTTTTCCTACTATATTACGCATTTAATACAGTTAATATCTCTTAATGGGCTCCTTTACAGTTATTACGCCTTAAACACTTTAATTGGGCCTAACTCTGTCTTAGACCCGTTTTTCACTTATTAATTCCCTTCATCAGGGTCTATTAGCTCATTGGGCCTATCAATACCCATTGGGCTGTGTTCCAAACTCTTTGGATAGCCCGTATATCATTTACGATAGTAAATTTAAAAATCCGGATATAATTTATTTTATGCAAAAATTAATCTGAAATCCGTAAACTAAATTCCAATTGCATAAAAATCATACTATTGTCGTAAATGAGCTTTACTTACCCAAAATTATGTGATGGTGCACAAATCGAAGTTCGATCGGCTCACGTTTGGAAGTTATTGTCGAACTGCACAATTTTATATGAAATTTCAGGTTAATTTTCGATCAAATACAATTTAAATTAACTTTCCCAGAAATCAATTCGGTCAATCTGATCGCGTATCGGCTTACCGTTAATCTAAGGTGTTCCCAGGGATTTTCCTCTCCTTTTTCCCTTTTTCTTTTCTTTTTTCTTTTTCGTTTTTTTCCTTTTTCTTTTCTTTTTCTTTTCCTTCCCTTTTCGGCTACGGTGCCGTTTCGGGGCCCTCACCGTCGTCGATCATTTTTTGTCGTTTCGTCGACCGCTACCGGTACCAAAAGAACCGGCTCATCCTTTCGATCACATCGGTACCCTCCGATCACACCTAGCTGCCGTGGATCGTCGGAATCGACTCTGTTTCGCTCTCAGATTTCCTTTCATCGATTCGTCGGAATCAGGCGTCGTCGGCGCGCATCGCCGGTATCAACAGGTTCGACGGGTTTTCCTCTCTCTTCTTTGGCCCTCGCTGGCCTCGTCGGTCGCTGGTGGTTCGTTAGCTTCTCGGGTCTTCCTCATTTTTTCGATTTTCATTTTCCTTTTCGGTTTCTCTCTCTTCGAACCAAATTTCAATTTCTTTTTTTTTATTATATTTTATTTTAATCAAATAAAATAAAATATAATAAAAATCTCAAAATATCTCCAAAAATTTTAATTTTATTCATTTAATCAATAAATGAATTTATTTGTCTTATTTTATCTTTCCAATATATTTTTTCAATATTTTCGAGATAATTTTTTGAGGTGAAAATTCTGATTAATTCCAATAAATTCATATCTTGATCAATTGGACTCGAAATTCAATATTTTCCTCGTTATTTATCAAGATTTCTCAATTCCATATTTTTAATGAAATTTTCTTATTGAATTTATACCGGATTTTGATCTTTTGACCGTTTTACCCCTGCACTTGTTCAGAACCAATTTAACCCGACTTTCCTTCATAAATTCTCTATATTTTCTCTTGATAAGTTCTCATCTTCAGTTAGAATGATTCAATTCCATTTGGTTTAGCCTGTGGCTTTTATAGCCCTTATTTGGCTGTTATGTAGCTTACATGCATTTTTATTCTTTAATTGTCAATTGCATGATAGTAAATACTCTTCTTATGATTCAACCATGAAAATAAAGTATTCATACACATAGGAATCATAAGGAGCAAGCTACATACATAATCGAAAACACGGGTCTGAGAGTTGTATTTAGAACCTGTATCTCTAAGTCACATTTTTGTATATAAGCACTTTTATGAAAGAATCTCGAATGATTGATATGGTGTGTATGAATTGTAAGTTTATGGTAGGAAAGAAGGTGTTCTTTGTACATTTAGTACTACTAAATATGTATGATTTTAATATTATTTTGGGAATGGATTGACTGGTTGCCAATCAAAATAGTTTAGATTGCTATGCTAATACTGTAACTTTCTCCTTACCTGATCCATATGTTGTACATCTTGATAAGTAACAAAATGGAATATTATGTTATGTTATGATTTAGTTGTAAGACTAATTATAAGACCCATAAATTTGTATGTAATGTATATGATTATTGGATGTACAGACAAGTTACATTACATATGAATTACAAAAAATAAATGTTTTTGAGTTCTAAGTGTCAATGGATTGATAAATGATTGTTGAAGTGATTGAGTATGAGTTTAAATGGTAAAAATTGTAGTAAAAGGGTGTAGGATGAAGAACAAATCGATCCTATGAAAGGAGAGATCGATCTCAAGGCTTGGAAAGCACAATGCCAAGCATTCTGCAAGAGGGAGATTGATCCCTCACTCAAGCAGATATATCTCCATTGGCCTCGCGTTGGACTAGATCGATCTCCTCTTAATGACCAAGTCGATCTCCTAAACTCTCAGCCTGAAACAAATCAATCTTATTCCCATTGAGCAGATCGGTCTTTTACAACAAGACAGATCGATCTCATGAACTCAATAGATCGATGTCCTGCTTGCAAAATGGATGAAATTTTGAGGATACAAGTAAGGCCAGATTGATCTCCACCCTATGCAGATCGATCTCCTAGTACCATTTCTATAAAAATGGAGCAGTTGGATCTGCATTTTCACAGTAAACAAGTTCATCCTTCCATTTTCAATCTTAAACCTAACTTTCTCTCTCTAAAACTATCCCATTTCCATAAAAAAAATGAGAAAAAGCTATTAGAGTAAAGTTGTTCACTATAAAGAGAAGAACAACATAACTTGAAAACAATACTTCATTTGTTAGATTGAATGAGCAAAGGAGTGTTCTCATTGGAGCAAGAAGAAAATCAAGCTAGATGAGTTTCTAATACACCAAGCCAAGTACATTTATCTAGTTATTGATTGTGAGTTGATTGGTGTGTGTATTAATGATTTAGAACTACCTAGAATGTAATGGAACAAGTATGACCTAGAATGGGTCTAGTGTGAGAAAGTGTGATGTGGTTGAGTTGATGATGAATGGTTGAATTAAAGTGTTAGTAAGATGATGTGTATGACTTTGAGATGATAGAATGAAGCTACATTGTTAGATTGGCCATGTTAAGTGAACAAGTATATGCGGTGTTTGACAAAATGCCATAGTGAGGTAAATGATAAACTAAAGGCACTATGAGCTTAATATCAATTTAGTGGGAATTAATAGGCCTACCAGAGTTCAATAGACTCTCGAGAAATTAATAAAGTGATCAAAATGGACTTAAGAGGAAGTGAGGCCTCATAAGTGTTAATGAAAACTATAGGTCGAATCAACTATAGTAAATGCAAGAGTTGTGTTATACTGGACCAAATTGATGTGATATATGATTTCGTGCAGTCCCGGAGATTTCATTAGAGGCGAATCGAACTGCACTAATGGGTAGCTCTAAAGAATAGGAAATCATTCAACGCGATTTCCAGGTATGGGAATTTCGTAAGCACTTGGAGATAGTTGTTTGTATTTTGTTGGTGAATATAGGGCTTTGTATATGCATGATTATTTAGAAAAGTGATTGATGGTATATGTGAATGATTACAAGTATATATGTATATGATTTGGTTTCTGAAGTGATTCTTACAAAGGGGATAGTAAGGCTAATAATTGTATAAATCACATGTTTTGATATTTTTACGAAATATGTTGTTTTGTTTTAAGCAAAATTAACAGATAGGCTGGCTAGTGATTTCATGATTTGTGAAATAGCACAAGTGAGGTGCCAACTTTGGTTTTTGAGGGTGTTTTGTCGAAATAGAGCTACCTATCGTACTTATATGGGTTAAATCGTGCTAGAGTCTTGCTCGCACTTGATTTTGATATTTTCAAATATGCATGAAATGTGTTGGGGCTTAGCTCGCACCATATTTTGAGTCAATGATGTTTTATAAGCCGTACTTGAGCTACTAGCTCGTACGTGGGTTTTCCTTGACTTACTTATGCATAATACAGTACTGGAGCTATGCTCGTACGTGATTTCTTCATTATTTGTTATGCACAAAACCGTACTGGAGTGTTGCTCGTATGAGGGTATTTGCTGATAATGCATGAAATCGTGCTAGAGCTTCGCTTGCATGGGAATTTCACACTGTGGTACGTATGAGCCGTGGAGCTGGTAAGATCCTTAAGCCCAACATCCTTCAACCCGTTGGGGTGGGAAGGCTCTCTTACATTAAAACGAAATTGGTAAGATCCTTAAGCCCAACATCCTTAAGCCTGTTGGGGTGGGGAGGCTCTATTCGGTGGGGAAGCTCTCTTACATGAAAACGAAATGCTCTCACGTGCGCTTGAGACTGTGTAGGTTACACATGGCGTGGGGTAGATAAGTTCTATGGCAAGCACCCTCAACCATAATATGGGTCCGCGGAGTACGTTGTACCATGTAGATTACATGGAGTACGCTGTACTGCATGGTTGTTATGATGATTTGAAAAGTCTGACGAAGAACTAACCCACCTTCATTACAGCATGATACCTTGCACATCGGGATTTGTGTGGTATGAGATGATTATGACATAGTTGGCCAACATAGTCCTTGATGTACATAGTAACCACCTGTCTCACATGATATCACATGGTTTTAGATACCGATGATAATTTATGTTGTCCAGGGTAGACCCGAGGGAGGGATCGAACCATGTGGTGTGTTTTAAAGGAATGATGCATGTTGTTGATGAGATTTGCTAATGTTTTGACGATGTGTTACACCTTGAGAGAATGATTTAAGATGAACTTCATGATTTAAAATGAAATAGATAAGTCTTTACTATAATGAGCATGAGAGGTTTTCACATGATGATTTCCATGTTTAAATGCCAATTTCCATGTTTTCGGTACATGATATATGTATATACATGTGGCATAGTTTTAATATTTCCTCATGCTCTGAATATAAATGATTTATACCATGACATTATAAGCATGTAGATAGTGTAGTTATCTATTATGCTTGCATTATTGCTGTGAGATCTGAGAATTCTATACATATCTAAGTATGTAATGTGAACATGAAGTGTAATTGATTAAGCTGAATGTAATGTATTCATATATTGAAGTAGTATGGAATGAAATTTCTAAGTGATGAATGAGTTATGAATCAGAAATGATTAATGGAATAAAACTATGACAATTATATATGGAGATTTTATGTTAAGTGTTTAACCAAAGTGTGAAACTATGAGGCTAGATTGATCTCGGAAAGAGAGGATTGATCTGGTAGGCCAAAATGACAAGGAACGAGGAAATTAAGTGAGCAGATCGATCTCCAATGGAAGAGGATCGATCATCTTATGATTCGATAATGAAGAGATCGATCTCATGAGAAAGAAATTGATCTCATGAAGCATTCTGTAAGGAGGAGATCGATCTCCTACAAGAGAAGATCGATCTCATGAAGCATTCTGTAAACTGAAGATCGATCTCATAATTGGAGAAGATCGATCATATAATGCCACTAAGAGATCGATCTCACCCCACGACAAATATATCTCCTAGGCATAAAATTGCCCCAAGACGTTCCTAAATTCAAATGCAGATCGATCTCATTAAGGACCAGATCAATCTCCTACCCTCCGTCTATAAAAGAACCCATGTGTTTTCCTGTATTTTATCGTTTCTCTCTCTTTTAAACCTCCATTTTAGCCGAACCCTAGCTTTCTCTCTCTTCCAAAACACTCATTTTCATCTAAATCAAAGGTTGTGGCAAGAAGGAAAGTTGTTCCTCGTCCAAAGGAGAACAACATACTTGGAAATCGTAGGACGAATCGAATCGAGGTGTGAATAGAGCACTCCACAAGTTTGGGTAAATTCTAAACTTTGATCTTGGATTTTAAAGTGATTTTTGGTAATTATGGTTGCTGACATTATGATGAAATAGCTAGGAAATGATTAGAGATTGATGAAATTATAATTTTTGGTTGGAGTAAAGGTAACGTTAGGCAATTTGTAGTAATTTGGGATTTTTGACTATAAATGTGGAATTGAGGCAATAAGGTGAATTTAGCATGGAATATGGTATGAGAAATGTAGAATTTTGAGATGTAGTGGATGAGAATGTGAATTATGATAGAATTATGAGAATTGGGCTATTGGAGAGGTTAATGAGAAATATGAGCAAATGTGTGCTCGATGAGGTGATTGAGATAAATTATTAATGTTTTAACATCGTTTGGACAGGTCGAGAGTTTCAGAGTGGGATACGAGACTAATCCATGATACGAGGGAACGATTGCACTATACGAGGTGCAAAGAGGTAAGGGAAAAACTTAAGCTCGTTTGTGTGTGTTTTGTAACAATATTGTAGCATGAATTGTGATATGAGAAAACAAGCATGTTTTATGAGTTGTGAATGAGTATTGCACACGATTTTATAGTCGGTTGGAGCCTAACTTTTATGAGTTGTAAACTAAGCGTGAAAATGTTTTACAACCATTTTATATTTAAAATGTGAAAAGAGATTTGGGCTCTACGTTAAGGCATACTGAGATTGAGAAATGTGTGCGTGGTTTTGCCGGTTAGAACTTGGTTTTAACATGTTTTGTGTTGAGTACACAAATGTTTTAAATGAGATTTATGAGAGAAAACCATTATGAGTTCTACGTGAAGGCAAGACGTTTTATATGATAATGGCTAATGATTGAGACTTAGGCGTTTCATGTTGAATACACATCAGGCATTGCTTTGGTAGCATGTAAGGCCGATATTATTCCCCGCTTTGGTAGCGTTGGGAGGCATTGCTTTGGTAGCATGTAAGTCTGATATTCCTCAGTTTTAGTAACAAGAGATGCCTCCGTTTTGGTAACGAGAGATGCCTCAGTTTTGGTAACATGAGATGGCCCCCGTTTTGGTAATGCTGGGCGGTCTTGCTTTGGTACATGTAAGACCGATAATGTGCATGAGGAGAGGCATTGCTTTGGTAGCATGTAAGGCCGGGCCTTGTTTTGGTAACACGTAAGTCTAATATACCATGTTCATGACCATATTGTCGACATTTCCCTTTTTTGAGGATGCCTGGGATGCGTACCCAAATGAGAATTATTTTTGATGTGCCATGACAAGTTTTATATGAGTTTTCTTGCCTAGTCTCCTTTTTATACACATGAGTTTGTGTTTTGTGGCTGTGCCACATGCATTTCTATTGAGGTGATTTTTATCATGATTTGATGAGAAAAGCCATTATCACATTTTGATTTCCACATGCTTGTGATTGTACTTTGTACTGAATTATGTACTCTCATGTTTTACATGATTTTAGAGAATGAGACGAGAATGATGTTTTATTGAGTCATGCTACATTTTTATCGAGTTTTCAACTACAAAGCAAATGATTGTGCTGTGTAAATCATTAATTGTAAAGAGTCCCTTGCCTCCTTACTGAGCGATTTAGAAGCTCACCCTATTTTCTTGTCACGCCCCGAATATGCGGAAAATAGGGCAAATTTAAAACTTTTTACTCATTAATTCACAATGAAGGGTGCATTCCTGTGCAGTGTCATACATCATCATAATTATCATTCCTCAGGATCTCAGCACTAGAATTTATATATCATATCAAATACATTAATCCATCTCAAGTTAATTAATCCTAATACATCCCATATAATGTTATACATCAAGTGTCTGTAATTACATTAATAGTCTGGGTACATGAAAAGATAAAATATACCTCAAGATACAATATATATGGCCTGGAGCTCGAATCCTCCACTAGCCACTACTCCGTACGTTGCAAGGAGATCCTTTTTCACTTGAAGAACTCTGGGGGGAAAGGAAAGCAGGGTGAGCTTCTAAATCGCTCAGTAAAGGGGGTAAGGAACTCATTTCATAAACCAAAATACACATCACAAAAGGTTTATTTGTATGTGAAACTCATTTGAAAACCATAGCATGAAAGTACTCAAAACGACATTCTCATGTCTCAAGTCATGTGAAAACATGAAGTAAAAGGCTCACTCTAGAGCAATAACAAAGCATGTGAAAACAATGCGATAAACGCTTTCTCAAATACGTGATAAAATCACTGAAATAGTAATGGTAAACGCTTTCTCAAATACTTGATAAAATCACTGAAATAGTAATGCACAACACACGTGGCATAGCCACTGATTTAAATTCTCACGTGGCATAGCCACAAAACACACGTGACAAAGCCACTGATTTGATTTCACACGTGGCACATCCACTGATTTAATTTCTCACGTGGCATAGCCACAGAATAGGGTTTCTCAACGTGGCAACGGCCACCAATGGGGTATAACGTGGCACAGCCACTGATTTAATTTCTCGCGTGGCATAGCCACAGAATAGGGTTTCTCAACATGGCAACGGCCACCAATGGGGTATAACGTGGCACAGCCACCAATGGGGTATAACTTGGCACAGCCACCAATGGGGTATAACGTGGCACAGCCACCAATGGGGTATAACGTGGCACAGCCACCAATGGGGTTTCTCAACGTGGCAACGGCCACTAAGTATACGTGGCACAGCCACTGAATGGGTTATTCTCACGTTACCAGAATGGAGAAGAAATCGGGCTTACATGCTACCAGAGCAATGCCCGGTGTGTACTCACAACTACACACCTAAGTCTTATCACATAAGACTGGTTTGCCTTCACGTAGAACTCATGATGGTTTTTCTCTCATAAAACTCTTTTGAAATCGTTTTGTACTCAATACAAAACATAATAAAAACCGAGTCCCAACCGGCAAAGCACACAAACACATTTCTCAAATCTCGATATTGCCTTAACGTAGAGCCCAGTTATAAACTCATAAAAACATTGGGCTCCAACCGGCTATAAAAATCGTGTGCAATTAAATCTCAACACAAAACCCAACATGCTTGTTTTATAAACCACAATTCATGCTAAAATAGTTTACAATTCACATACACAAATGGTTTAGATTTCCCTTACCTCTTTGCACCTCGTATAGTGCAATCGTTTCCCCCGTATCACGGACTAGTCTCGCATTCCACTCTGGAACTCCCGAGCTGTCCAAACGATGTTAAAACATCAATACTCAATTATCTCATAAACCTCAATTCTCAAAAACCGAGCATAATTGCTCATAACTCCTCAAATCTCTCGATTCTCGTAACTCTACCCTAAACTACAACCTCATTCACAATAGCTCAACGTCCTATATTTCTCATGTTAAATCATCTACGCTAATTCACCACATTGTCTATATTTCCATTTATAGCACAAATTCTCAAAATTACCAAATATCTACATTACTCCAACTACATTGCAATTTCATCAATCCCTAATCCTTTCTCAACTATTTCAACGCAATGACAACCACCAATATCATCAAAATCATCTCAAATGGAAGGATCGAAGTTTAGAAATTACCCAAAGCTTGTGAGACGCACAACCCACGCCTCGATCCGATTCGTCCTTCGATTTCCAAGTATGTTGTTCTCCCTTTGATGAGGAACAACTTTCCTTCTTGCCACAACAGCTGATTCGACCGGAAATGGGGGATTTGCATGAGTGAGAAAGTTAGGTTTTCGGTGGAAATGGGTTTGGAAGAGAGAGAAAATGAGTTTGTAGGAGAAAAACACGGGTCCCTTATATAGACTGGAGGTAGGAGATCGATCTGCCTCTTAAATTCCTCATTCCTTGTCGTTTATAGCTCACCAGATCGATCTCTCCTTTTCCCAGATCGATCTGTCCTCATAGTTTCACATTTATTTTAACACTTAACATATAAATCTCCAATTATCATTCCCACAATTCACTTAGCTCAATAAATTACACTTCAAATTCTTATTACATCATTAAAATATATCTAAAATTCTCAGATCTCACATCCTTCCCACCTTAAATAGAATTTGGTCCTCCAAATTCAACTCAACTAGTCGAATAGATGGGGGTATTTCTCCTTCATGAGACTCTCTAGTTCCCACGTTGCCTCTTCCCTTGAGTGATGTTTCCACAAAACTTTCACTAATGGGATGCTCTTGGTCCTCAGTACCTTCTCCTTTCTATCGAGAATCCGGACGGGTTCCTCAGTGTAGCTCATGTCCTCTTGAATGTCCATCTCGTCATACTCTATGACATGGGAAGGGTCCGGGTGGTACTTCCTCAACATAGATACATGAAAAACATTGTGTATTCCGGACATCTGTGGGGGTAATGCTAATCTGTAAGCTACCTTTCCCACTCTCTCAAGAATCTCGAATGGTCCTATGTATCGAGGACTCAATTTCCCTTTCTTCCCAAATCGCATGATACCCTTGCTCGGTGATACTCTCAGAAATACTGCATCACCAACCTCAAACTCGAGTGGCCGTCTACGCACATCCGCGTAGCTTTTCTGTCTACCTTGTGCAGCCCGTAACCTCTCACATATGAGTTTCACACTCTGTACGGCTTGCTCAACAAGCTCGGGGGCATTTATCTTTCTGTCACCGACTTCTTCCCAAGCTACAGGGGATCTACACCTCCTACCATATAGAGCCTCAAAAGGTGCCATTCCAATACTCGCATGATAGCTGTTATTGTATGCAAACTCTGCTAGGGGCAGGTGATCATCCCATGATCCCTTAAAATCCATCGTACATGCCCTCAACATATCCTCCAGGGTCTGAATAGTCCTCTCTAACTGACCATCTGTCTGAGGATGATAGGCGGTACTAAAACTCAATCGAGATCCCATGGACTCCTGAAACTGGGTCCAAAATCTGGAAGTAAACCGGGAATCTCTATCAGAAATAATACTCACTGGAACCCCATGTAATCTAGCTATCTCGCTGACATACAATTCAGCTAAGGCATCCACAGTATCTGTGCTCTTGATGGCAAAGAAGTGGGCACTCTTGGTCAATCTATCCACAATGACCCATATCGCGTCACGACCTCTTCGGGTCCTTGGTAAACCCATAATAAAGTCCATAGTGACATGCTCCCATTTCCATGTAGGTACAGGTAAAGGCTGCAGTAGTCCTCCGGGCTTCCGTTGCTCAGCTTTCACTTGCTGGCATACTAAACACCTGGCCACATACTCTGCCACGTCTCGCTTCATACCACTCCACCAATACACCTTTCTCAAGTCTCGGTACATCTTTGTACTCCCTGGGTGCATGGTGTATCGTGAGCAGTGGGATTCTCTCAGTATCTGTCTCTTTAGGGTATCATCGTCCGGTACACAAATCCGTCCTCTGAATCTCAATAATCCATCCTCACTGATGGTGAGATCTGACTGCGAACTCTGCTCAGCTTGGCTAACCATATCTATCAATCTCTGATCACTGCGCTGCCTAGTTCTAATCTGATCCATGATCCTGGGCTCTATCCGCAGGCTAGCCAAAAATCCAGTCTCTACCTCTTTAACTCTGATCCGAAGTTCGACGAACTGCTCTAACAAATCCCATTCCCTGATCATCATAGCAGATATCATACTCTTCCTGCTCAGGGCATCAACAACCACATTCGCCTTACCCGGATGATATAGAATCTTGCAGTCATAATCCTTAAGGAGTTCCATCCATCTCCTTTGTCTCATGTTTAACTCTTTCTGATCAAAGAGATATCTCAGACTCTTGTGATCAGTGAAAATCTGGAATCTTTCCCCATACAAGTAGTGTCGCCAGATCTTCAAAGCAAATACCATAGCGGCTAACTCCAAATCATGCGTGGGGTAATTCCGCTCATGGTCTTTCAGCTGTCGCGATCCATATGCGACCACTCTTCCGTGCTGCATCAGCACACACCCCAATCCTTGATGAGATGCATCACTATACACCGAAAATCCTCCTGATCCCTCAGGAATAGTTAACACAGGTGCCGCTGTCAATCTCCTTTTTAATTCCTGAAAACTGAGCTCACATTGATCAGTCCATATAAATGGAGTCTCCTTACGCATGAGCTTAGTTAAAGGAGCGGCAATCCTTGAAAATCCTTCCACAAATCTTCTGTAATACCCTGCCAAACCAAGGAAGCTTCGTACCTCAGTAACTGTCCTCGGTCTCTCCCAATTAAGCACAGGCTCCACCTTGCTTGGGTCCACTGATACTCCTTCCTCTGAGACTATATGACCAAGGAAAGCTATCTGGTTCAACTAAAACTCACACTTACTAAGCTTTCCGTATAATTGCTTATCTCGGAGTATCTGAAGCACTAACCACAAATGCTGTGCATGCTCCTCATACGACCGAGAGTATACTAGGATATCATCAATAAAGACTATCACAAATTTATCTAGATAGTCTCTAAATACTTCATTCATCAACCTCATAAATGCTGCAGGGGCGTTCGTCAATCCAAAGGACATCACCAGAAATTCGTAATGGCCATACCTCGTCCTGAAGGCCGTCTTTGGAATATCTTCTTCCTTGATCCTCAATTGGTGATAGCCCGATCTCAAATCAATCTTAGAAAAGACTGATGCCCCTCTTAGCTGATCAAGTAGATCATCAATACTGGGTAGTGGATATTTATTCTTCACCGTGGCTTTATTCAACAATCGGTAGTCTACACATAATCTGAGACTGTCATCCTTCTTCTTAACAAATAGTACTGGTGCTCCCCAGGGCGAAACACTGGGTCTAATAAACCCTTGATCTAATAACTCCTGTAGTTGTCTCTTCAATTCCTCAAGTTCTACTAATGCCATCCTATAGGGAGGTTTAGAGATCGGCTGAGTATCTGGTACCAAATCAATGGTAAACTCCAACTCTCTCTCTGGTGGTAAACCTGGCAATTCATCTGGGAAAACATTCATGGATCGACCCAGTACAACTTCCCTCATGCATTCGACCACAGTCTCTACAAAACCTTGTCTCAGGCCTGACATCTCGAGGGGTCTCTCTAATATTAGGGTAACCTCTGGGTCTCTCTAATCTGCCCTTCTGTACCTCAATCCTTCCTCTTCTGAAGGAACCTCTCCGAGCCTCTGTTTGGAAAAGTGCTGGCCTCTTGCCCTTATCTCTATTCACCGCTCTGAGCTCATTCTGGGATTGTACCATCTCAATCCCTTTTTCAATCTCTTGTGCTCGTCTCAGAGCATCTCCAAACTCAGTAATACATAGCCCTATCAATCTATCTCTGATGACGGGCTTCAACCCATACACAAACTTCTCTGTGCGGAGCTCTTCACTCTTGAAGGTCTCTGGGTCATATCTCAATAGCGCTGTGAATTGGCTCTCATAGTCATCCACAGACATGTCACCCTGTACCAAACTCAAAAACTCAGCTTGTTTCTTTCTCTGGGCGGCTCGTGGTACATATTGGGTCCTAAAGGCTATCTGGAACTCTTCCCAACCAATCACATCATGGTGGGACATCAGAATACCCTGGGTAGTACCCCACCAATTTCGAGCTCTCCCCTTCAGCATATAGGCACTCATACTGACCCTCTCAGCATCGGTGCACCCCAGGAAATCAAATATAATTCTTAATTCCGTCAACCACTCCTCAGCCTCTGTAGGATCCTTCTTTCCCTTAAATGTGGGTGGATTCATCTTCAGAAAATCCCTTAGTCGGACCATACTTCTGTCCTCAGGCTGAGTGACGGGAGGCACTGGGGGTATGGGAGGTCCTTGTGGTGGTGTAGGGGTAGTATCCGAGGCATTAACTCCAAAGTGTTGCACGAATAATGCTGCCATCTGCTCAAAACCTTGCCTCACATCGGTCTCAATCCGATTAAATCGAGAGTTAGGACTCTCTGGTTGTGGGACAGGTGGCGGAGGGGACTCTGCCTGCCTCCTCGAACGAACTCGTCGTTTACTCATTCTCTATCTCAACTCGTCTCCTGTGCGTACATATCAAAATTGATTGAAATCTCAATCCTCAATTTCAGTTCATGACCAGACTATTACAGACACTTGGGATGTATTCTATTCCACTTAACCGACACTGACAGTACTAGACACCCTAAGCTCTGATACCAAGAAAACTCTGTCACGCCCCGAATATGCGAAAAATAGGGCAAATTTAAAACTTTTTACTCATTAATTCACAATGAAGGGTGCATTCCTGTGCAGTGTCATACATCATCATAATTATCATTCCTCAGGATCTCATCACTAGAATTTATATATCATATCAAATACATTAATCCATCTCAAGTTAATTAATCCTAATACATCCCATATAATGTTATACATCAAGTGTCTGCAATTACATTAATAGTCTGGGTACATGAAAAGATAAAATATACCTCAAGATACAATATATATGGCTTGGAGCTCGAATCCTCCACTAGCCACTACTCCGTACGTCGCAAGGAGATCCTTTTTCACTTGAAGAACTCTGGGGGGAAAGGAAAACAGGGTGAGCTTCTAAATCGCTCAGTAAAGGGGGTAAGGAACTCATTTCATAAACCAAAATACACATCACAAAAGGTTTATTTGTATGTGAAACTCATTTGAAAACCATAGCATGAAAGTACTCAAAACGACATTCTCATGTCTCAAGTCATGTGAAAACATGAAGTAAAAGGCTCACTCTAGAGCAATAACAAAGCATGTGAAAACAATGCGATAAACGCTTTCTCAAATACGTTATAAAATCACTGAAATAGTAATGGTAAACGCTTTCTCAAATACGTGATAAAATCACTGAAATAGTAATGCACAACACACGTGGCATAGCCACTGATTTAAATTCTCACGTGGCATAGCCACAAAACACACGTAGCAAAGCCACTGATTTGATTTCACACGTGGCACAGCCACTGATTTAATTTCTCGCATGGCATAGCCACAGAATAGGGTTTCTCAACGTGGCAACGGCCACCAATGGGGTATAACGTGGCACAGCCACTGATTTAATTTCTCGCGTGGCATAGCCACAGAATAGGGTTTCTCAACGTGGCACAGCCACTGATTTAATTTCTCGCGTGGCATAGCCACAGAATAGGGTTTCTCAACGTGGCAACGGCCACCAATGGGGTATAACGTGGCACGGCCACCAATGGGGTATAACTTGGCACAGCCACCAATGGGGTATAACGTGGCACAGCCACCAATGGGGTTTCTCAACGTGGCAACGGCCACTAAGTATACGTGGCACAGCCACTGAATGGGTTATTCTCACGTTACCAGAACGGAGAAGAAATCGGGCTTACATGCTACCAGAGCAATGCCCGGTGTGTACTCACAACTACACACCTAAGTCTTATCACATAAGACTGGTTTGCCTTCACGTAGAACTCATGATGGTTTTTCTCTCATAAAACTCTTTTGAAATCGTTTTGTACTCAACACAAAACATAATAAAAATCGAGTCCCAACCGGCAAAGCACACGCACACATTTCTCAAATCTCGATATTGCCTTAACGTAGAGCCCAGTTATAAACTCATAAAAACATTGGGCTCCAACCGGCTATAAAAATCGTGTGCAATTAAATCTCAACACAAAACCCAACATGCTTGTTTTATAAACCACAATTCATGCTAAAATAGTTTACAATTCACATACACAAATGGTTTAGATTTCCCTTACCTCTTTGCACCTCGTATAGTGCAATCGTTTCCCCCGTATCACGGACTAGTCTCGCATTCCACTCTGGAACTCCCGAGCTGTCCAAACGATGTTAAAACATCAATACTCAATTATCTCATAAACCTCAATTCTCAAAAATCGAGCATAATTGCTCATAACTCCTCAAATCTCTCGATTCTCATAACTCTACCCTAAACTACAACCTCATTCACAATAGCTCAACGTCCTATATTTCTCATGTTAAATCATCTACGCTAATTCACCACATTATCTATATTTCCATTTATAGCACAAATTCTCAAAATTACCAAATATCTACATTACTCCAACTACATTGCAATTTCATTAATCCCTAATCCTTTCTTAACTATTTCAACGCAATGACAACCACCAATATCATCAAAATCATCTCAAATGGAAGGATCGAAGTTTAGAAATTACCCAAAGCTTGTGAGACGCATAACCCACGCCTCGATCCGATTCGTCCTTCGATTTCCAAATATGTTGTTCTCCCTTTGATGAGGAACAACTTTCCTTCTTGTCACAACAGCTGATTCGGCCGGAAATGGGGGATTTGGATGAGTGAGAAAGTTAGGTTTTCGGTGGAAATGGGTTTGGAAGAGAGAGAAAGTGAGTTTACAGGAGAAAAACACGGGTCCCTTATATAGACTGGAGGTAGGAGATCGATCTGCCTCTTAAATTCCTCATTCCTTGTCGTTTATAGCTCACCAGATCGATCTCTCCTTCTCCCAGATCGATCTGTTCTCATAGTTTCACATTTATTTTAACACTTAACATATAAATCTCCAATTATCATTCCCACAATTCACTTAGCTCATTAAATTACACTTCAAATTCTTATTACATCATTAAAATATATATAAAATTCTCAGATCTCACATTTCTCTTCCCCCCAGATTTCTTCAAGTGAAGTGAGTTTTTATGCGACGTACGGTGTAGTGGCTAATGGAGGACTTGAGCTCCAAGCTATATATTGTATTGAGGTATAATTTACATTTCATGTACCCAAACTTATGTTGTATTTACAGGCACTTGATGTACAATGATTTATGAGATGTATTAGGATTAATTAACCTTGAATTGAGTAATGTATATGGGATCTTGAGGTATAATTATGTATGACGATATATGACACTGCACAGGAATACACCCTTAATTGTGAATGGATGAAAAAAAAAGTTTTAAATTTGCCCTATTTTTCGCGCTTTCGGGGCATTATAATTGCCTTACTGAGCGTGTGGTTGCTCATCCCTTCATTTTCCCCATCTACAAAGCGCATACAGTAGCCTAGTGAAGGACTGAGGTGTTATTATTATATATCTGCTGCTCACCATCGCCTATAGGTATACACATAGGAATTCTTTTTGTATCTAAACATGTGATAGCACAGTAATCATTTTGAAATGTAATATGGGGGATGTAAATGTTAGTAAACATGTCATGTATAAGTACATGACTTAATTTTCAAATGTATGGAATTGTTTTTGATTAATTGGAAAATGTATGGAAATGATGATTATTACTGACTCACATCCTAACTGTATTTGTGAGAGATGTTCATGATCGGGTACGTTAACGGTTAAAAAAAAAATTTATAGTGATTTTTAGACGAAATGGATAAAAAGGGTCATGACAGGGATTGGTATCAGAGCTGAGTTTACTTGATGTGAATCAGTATTAATAAGTAGGAAAGTTACATCCCCATATTACTGTGCTTTTGTTTAGATATAACTGTGTATACTGAGATGGAATGAGACTAATAAATGGTTTTGAATATTGGAAATTAGACATTATGCTTGTTACACACCGAGGTAGAGGGGCGGGCACACGTGCTAGAGGCCGTAGGGGCAGGCCTGAGAGCCTTGCGGAGCCACAGACTGACTAGGCTCCACAGGACCCTGCTGAGAGATCGAGGGATACAGAGGCACGCTTCGCTATGATAGAGCGAAGTATTGAGAGCCTCGTTGAGATAGTCACGCAGGCATTGGGTACCGATGATAGATGAGGTCCCGTAGCATAGCCCATTATGACTAGTCAGGCTGCTGCAGAGACGAAGAGACCTTAGACTATAGAGACTGTTACACCCATATTTCAGGACATTGCTTCCCCTATCGCTCTATAGCTAAGCGAGAGTGACCTGGGTTATGATTGCGAGCTGAGTAGGTTAAGGAAATTTCAGGAGCTGAAACCTCTAGTATTCAGAGGGGTGAAGGACCCAGTTATTACTGACGATTGGGTTTATGCGATGGAGAAGCTGTATAGGTTCTTCAGATGTACGTTTGTCGAGAAAGTGGCCTTTACAGTATTTATGCTGAAAGGCGAGCAGAGCACTGGTAGAGATCCATCGAATCTATTCTGAGGGCCCGACACTCCGAGATCACATGAGATATATCCTTGGAGGCCTTCAAGAGGCAATATATTTCGGCCACCGTATAGAGGAAATTGGGGATGGAGTTCATTAACTTGGTTTAGGGGAACCATTTTGTGGATGAGTATGAGTCGAGGTTTCTGTCTTTAGGGAGATACGACCCGGATACGATGAGCAGTGAGACTTAGAAGGTCCAGAAGCTCACGGATGGGTTGAGATTAGCCATCCAGACTAAATTAGCTCTATTTAACATTCACAGTTACGATGAGGCAGTGCACGAGGCACAGTTGTGTGAGTAAGACTTCAAGCGGAATACCTCCGAGCATGGGAAGGTTAGTGGCCGAAAAGACAGAGACCGAAAGAGATCCAAAGTTGATAGAGCGACCAGAAGAGGAGGCCAAAGATTATTTAAGAAGAGGCCCAAATTGAGGATGTGCAAGAGAGAGCTGCTAAACCTCCTGTGTATCCAGCTTTAGCTCCACCGAGGGGTATGATCATTGGAGGATCACGACCTACTATTGAGCAGTGTAGGAGGTGTGAAAGATTTCATGGAACTAGGCCTTGTCTGATGACCCTTATTTCATGTTATAGATATGGGAGGCCAGGGTATATTGCCAGGTGTTGTCCTGAGATGATCGAGACTGCCCCACAGAAGGGCAAGGAACTAGAGAGAGCTCCAGTTGAGAAAGCTACTCCGAAGAGGAGGGCTATAGCTGAGGAAAAAGGGAAATAAGTGGTTGGCGTTAGCAGAGGATGAGTGCATACACTGGACCAGGACACCGCAGATGCTTCAACGGATGTGATTAAAGGTACTATCCTAATTTTTGATTTAGAAGCATTTGTGTTGTTTGATCCTAGTGCCACATATTCCTTCATATCGCCTTCCTTTGCACATAAATTGTTGAAACATGTAAAACCCGTAATGTTAGATAGGATGTTGATGATATCCACACCTATGAATGATAGTCAATTGACTGAGTACGTATATAGGGATTGTAAGTTGAGGATTGGGGGAAAGGAAATGGCAACCGATTTAATTTTACTGAGTATGAGTGACTTCGATGTAATCCTAGGAATGGATTGGTTGCTACAAGTCGTGTTGTTATGAATTGTCATGCTAAGACATTGGTGTTTCCAAAGATAGATAATCTTGTTATAAGCTTTGTCAAAAAGAAATGAAGGACATGATTATTATAAATGAAAAGAGTATAATTTTAATCATCATATTTGAGAGATGAATTTATTTATTATTTGTGAATGTTAAAGTGATGACTTATGTTACTAACGGTGGAAAGGGTAATGTGAAGGGTTCATTGCCTACATGGTTGACACAGATAAGGCACACTCGGAATTGAGAGACATTCCAGTAGCTGCAAAATTTTCTGATGTCTTTTCGAATGATTTACCAAGGCTACCACTTGATAGGGAAATGGAGTTTTATATAGAGTTAGTGCCTGGTACAGAGCTGATATCTAAGCCACCATATAGAATGGCTCTGATAGAGTTGGAAGAGCTGAAGAAGAATTGCAAGAGTTGCTAGAGAAGGGGTTTATTAGACCGAGTGTCTCACCTTAGGGAGCTCTAGTTCTATTTGTAAGGAAGAAGGATGGAAGCTTCTGACTATGTATAGATTACCGGTTGTTGAATAAGGCCACCATTGAGAACAAATACCCCCTTCTAAGCATTGACAATTTGTTAGATCAGTTTCGGGGAGCACAAGTCTTTTCTAAGATAGATCTGCGATCTGGGTACCATCAGTTGAAGATACAGAGTGGAGATGTACCCAAGACAGCTTTTCGTACCTGTTATGGCCATTACGAGTTTTTGGTTATGCCATTCGGATTGACAAATGCCCCCTTAACATTTATGGCATTGATGAATGATGTATTTAAGCCATACCTGGACTAGTTTGTGATTGTGTTTATTGATGACATTTTGGTTTATTCCAAGTCCAAGGAAGATCATGAGCGGCATTTAAGGATAGTTCTGTAAACCCTCTGAGAGAAGGAATTATATGCCAAACTCAATAAGTGTAACTTTTTGTTAGAGCAGATCTCATTTTTGGGCCATGTTGTATCAAAGGATGGAGTACCAGTGGATCCATCCAAGATTGAGGTAGTTGCACAGTGGGAATAACCCAAGACAGTCACTAAGATCAGAAGTTTTCTGGGATTGGCAGGTTATTATCGGAGATTTGTTGAGGGTTTCTCCATACTAGCTACTCCGTTGACACGTCTCATGCGGAAAGATGTTAAGTTTGTGTGGGATGAGGCATGTGAGAGGAGTTTTCAGGAGCTTAAGCGTCGGTTGATCACAACTCCGATTCTCACCATTCCTACCAGTTTAGGAGGTTTCTCTATGTATACAGATGCATCACACCAAGGACTGAGCTGTGTATTTATACATGATGGGAAGGTAGTTGCCTGTGGATCCAGACAGTTGAAGGATCATGAGAGGAACTATCCGACTCCTGATTTAGAGTTGGCGACCGTAGTGTTTGCATTGAAGATATGACGCCACTATCTCTATGGTGAGAAATTCCAAGTATATACAGATCCTAAGAGCCTTAAGTATCTGTTTTTACAAAAAAAGTTAAATATGAGATAGAGAAGATGGCTCAAACTCCTGAAAGATTATGATTGTGAGATCATGTACCACCCGAGTAAGGCGAATGTAGTTGTCGATGCCTTAAGCAGGAAGAACCTCGGGTTGGTGTCATATATGATGGTTCGGGAACATGAGTTGTTGGAGCAATTTGCGAACCTCAGTTTGGATGTGACCCCACCTGGTTTAGAGAGATTGGATATTATGGCTAGTTTGAGATTGGAACTAGAGTTGATTTGTTGTATTCGACAGGCTCAGCAGAGCGATCGACAGTGTTTCAACTGGTTGAGTCAGATACAGATAGGTGTGGGTATTGATTTTAAGCTGAGTACAGATGGATTATTAAGGTTCAGGGGTAGAGTATGTGTTCTCGAGGATTTAGGGATCAGGAGGTTGATTTTAGTAGAGGCTCACTAATCGAAGTACACAATACATTCGGGGAGTACTAAGATGTATTAAAACCTTCGAAACGTTTATTGGTGGTCTGGAATGAAAAGAGACTTTGCTGAATATGTCGCTAGATGTCTTATCTGTCAGCAAGTGAAGGAAGAACATAATAAGCCTACAGGGTTATTACAGCCTCTACCGATACCAACATGGAAGTGGAAGCACATCACCATGGATTTTATGATGGGATTACCGAGGACCTGCAGAGGTCATGATGCTGTTTGGGTTATTATGGATCGGTTGACGAAGTCAACCCATTTCTTAGCTATGAGAGCTACTGATACTTTGAGCTAGTTGGCAAACTTGTATGTTTGAGATTCGGTTACATGTTATCCCAGTGAGCATTTTTTCTGATCGAGATACCCGCTTCACTTCCCATTTCTAGGAACATTTTTAGGAAGTGATGGGGACCCAACTGAGTTTTAGCACCGCTTTTCATTCTCAGACAGATGGTATATCAGAGAGGACTATACAGACCCTGGAGGATATGTTGAGAGCGTGTGTACTGGATTTTGGAGGCTCCTGGGATGATCACTACCATTAGTCGAGTTTGCCTATAATAACAGCTATCATGTGAGTATCAGAATGGCACCATATGAGGCACTGTATGGACGCAGATGTTGATTCCCTATTGGATGGGAAGATGTTGGTGACAGATAGAGTTTTGCTCCCGATTTAGTGCAACAGGTCTCTAAGGACATCCAACTGATATGTGAGAGATTACAGACAGCTCAGACCCGACAAAAGAGTTATGCTGACAGGAGACAGAGACTGCTAGAGTTTGTTGTGGGTGAGTCAGTATTTTTGAGAGTTTCTCCCTCGAAAGGGATTATGAGGTTTGGTAAGAAGGGAAAGTTGAGCCCTCGGTATATCGAACCCTTCGAGATTCTGGAGAGAGTGGGAGATAATGCTTATAGGTTAGCGTTGCCACCAGACTTAGCAAGTGTTCATAACGTCTTCCACGTCTCTATGCTTTGGAAGTATCACCTAGATCCGACACATGTGATAAGATATAAGCTATTGGAGCTCAATGAGAGTATGACGTATATTGAGAAGCCGGTTCGGATATTGGATAGGAAGGAGAAGGTGTTGAGGTCGAAAATGATTCCCTTAGTGAAAGTTCTTTGGCAATATCACACTCTGAAGGAAGCTGCATGAGAACTAGAAAGTATGGTGCAAGAGAAGTACCCGTAGTTATTTTCAGATTAACTTGGTTCTAATTTGGAGGACCAAATTCTTTGAAGGAGGGGATGATTGTAAGACCCGTAAATTTCTATGTAATGTATATGATTATTAGATGTACAGATAAGTTACATTACATATGAATTACAAGAAATAAATGTTTTTGAGTTCTAAATGTGAATGGATTGATAAATGAGTGTTGAAGTGATTGAGTATGAGTTTAAATGGGAAAAATTATAGCAAAAGGGTACAGGATGAAGGCCAGGTCAATCCTATCCAAGGAGAGATCGATCTCAAGGCCTGGAAAGCACAATGCCAAGCATTCTGCAAGAGGGAGATCGATCCCTCACTCAAGCAGATCGATCACCATTGGCCTCGGGTTGGACAAGATTGATCTCCTCTTAATGGCCAGATCGATTTCCTAAACTCTCAGCCTGAAACAAATTGATCTTATTCCCATTGAATAGATCAGTCTCATATAATACGACAGATCGATATCCTGCCAGCAAAATGGATGAAATTCTGAGGATTCAAGTAAGGCCAGATCGATCTCCACCCCATGCAGATCGATGTCCTAGTGCCATTTCTATAAAAGTGTAGTAGTTGGATATGCATTTTCACGGGAAACAAGTTCATCCTTCCATTTTCATTCCTAAACCTAGCTTTCTCTCTCTAAAACTATCCCATTTCCATAAAAATTTGAGAAAAAACTATTAGAGCAAAGTTGTTCACTATAAAGAGAAGAACAACATAACTTGGAAACAATACTTCATTGGTTGGATTGAATGAGCAAAGGAGTGTTCTCATTGGAGTAAGAAGAAAATCAAGCTAGGTGAGTTTCTAATACACCAAGCTAAGTACATTTATCTAGTTATTGATTGTGAGTTGATTGGTGTGTGTATTAATGATTTGGAACTACCTAGAATGTAATGGAACAAGTATGACCTAGAATGGGTCTAGTGTGAGAAAGTGTGATGTGGTCGAGTTGATGATGAATGGCTGAATTAAAGTGTTAGTAAAAAGATGTGTATGACTTTGAGATGATAGAATGAAGCTACATTGTTAGATTGGCCATGTTAAGTGAACAAGTATATGAGGTGTTTGACAAAATGCCATAGTGAGGTAAATGATGAACTAAAGGCACTATGAGCTTAATATCGATTTAGTGGGAATTAATAGGCCTACCAAAGTTCAATAGACTCTCGAGAAATTAATAAAGTGATCAAAATGGACTTAAGAGGAAGTGAGGCCTCATAAGTGTTAATGAAAACTATAGGTCAAATCAATTATAGTAAACGCAAGAGTTGTGTTATATTGGACCAAATTGATGTGATATATGATTTTGTGCAGTCCTGAAGATTTCGTTAGAGGTGAATCAAACTGCACAAACAGGTACCTCTAAAGAACAGGAAATCATTCGATGCGATTTCCAGGTAAGGGAATTCTGTAAGCACTTGGAGATAGTTGTTTGTATTTTGTTGGTGAATATAGGGCTTTGTATATGCATGATTATTTAGAAAGGTGTTTGATGGTATATGTGAATGATTACAAGTATGTATGTATATGATTTGGTTTCTGAAGTGATTCTTACAAAGGGGATAGTAAGGTTAATAATTGTATAAATCACATGTTTTAATATTTTTACGAAATACATTGTCTTATTTTAAGCAAAATTAAAGGATAGGCTGGCTAGTGATTTCATGATTTGTGAAATAGCACAAGTGAGGTGCTAACTTTGGTTTTTAAGGGTGTTTTGTCAAAATAGAGCCGCCTATCGTACTTATATGGGTTAAATCATGCTAAAGTCTTGCTCGCACTTGATTTTGATATTTTCAAATATCCATGAAACGTGTTGGGGCCTAACTCACACCATATTTTGAGTTAATGATGTTTTATAAGCCATAATGGAGCTGCTAGCTCATACGTGGGTTTTCCTTGACTTACTTATGCATAATACCGTACTAGAGCTATGCTCGTACATGATTTCTTTATTATTTGTTATGCATAAAATCGTACTGGAGCGTTGCTCGTACGAGGGTATTTGCTAATGATGCATGAAATCGTGCTTGAGCTTCGCTCGCACGAAAATTTCACACTGTGGTACGTATGAGCAGTGGAGCTGGTAAGATCCTTAAGCCCAACATCCTTAAGCCCATTGGAGTGGGGAGGCTTTGTTCGGTGGGAAGGCTCTCTTACATTAAAATAAATTGGTAAGATCCTTAATGTCACGACCCATTTTTCCAAAAAGCTCCTACAAATGTTTCCTTACTTTTTCATTTCCTTACCCGTCGTGAATAGTTTCACTACTAACAGTTGGGCTATGAGTCGATGTTAGTCCCTCCTGTCATGTTACTTACCTTAACATCTATTTTTCATATTTTGTTTACATATCAATTTATTTTAACTAAATACATCCCCAATATTACAATTCGTGTACAGTACTGTGCCTCTATACGTTCGGATACAAAAATTATATAAATGTGTATACCTGGTCTTGATAGAAAGCAGCGGATAACCGAAATGCAAAAATCTTGTCGCTCTCTTCTACTGAATGTACCTTGTGGGGTGGAAAATGAAAGAGTGAGCGAAACTTGCTCAGTAAGGCAATAATGTAAGCAGGTAGATAACTATACTATCTACGTGCTAATAATGTCATGATATAAAATCGTTTATATTTAGAGCATGAGGTAAGACTAAAACGATGGCACATGTATGTATATATCATATAAGAGAAATCATAAAATCGACATATAAAACAAACATGAAAAAATCATCATGTAAGACATCTCATACTCGTCACATCAAAACTTATTAGTTTCATCATAAACTCATCATGTTAAAACTTATTTGTTTTATCACAAAACAACCACATCAAGGCTAAACCCATCCCTCGGGAATACCTTGAATCATTAAATCGCATCTCTTTTAAAAAATATAAATCGGGACATTACCCCTCATTCGAGTTTGTCCTGGTCTATTCAGACCATATGATATCATGTGAGGCATGTAGGTTATTGCATGAAAAATTGAGGACTATGGCCATATTATGTCCCTGTGATCCCAGGCTACATGGATCCCGGTGTGCGAGGCATCACAACTGCAACGAGAGGTGGGGTCCAATCCTACCCCCAAAAATATCAAGAACATTATCGAATCATCATGACTACACGGTACAACGTACTCCGTGTGACATACACGGTACAACGTACTCCGTGGACCCATATCATAGTCTGGGGGTGCCTGCCGTAGGCCTTATCCACCCCAATACTATGTCGATAACCAACCCATGTCTCAAAGTATACGTACGAGCATATCAACTCTCTGCGACACACAGTCTACAGGAGGCTTCCGCACGACTATATGCATGTCAACTCACGTCTAGCGCGAGCGAAGCGCCAGCACGACGCTATGCATATCATGATATCTAAAATCTCGTGCGAGCGAAGCTCCAGCACGATTTTTGTACACACACAAATTTCTCGTACGAGCAATGCTCCAGTACGACTTTTTATGAGTAATAAATCAGTAAAATTTAGTGCAAGTAAGACTCTAGCACTCTTTTTACTCGTATAAATATGATAGGTGGCTCAATCTTAATAAAACATCTTTTAAAATCGTAACCGGAACAAACCGGTACCCTTTCGTATAATTCATAAAATCAACAGCCAACTTATGTGTAAATTTGCTTTAACCAAAGTAATACATTCATATAAAACATTAAAACATAATAATCATGCAATTTATTTGCCGTACTACCCTTTTTGTAAATTTTACTCATAGGGGCAATATCGTCTCTTTCTTTATTCACCCATGCCTCGATTTTCGTAAAAATTATTATTTCGTTTTTAGATACTTGAAGAAATTCTAGGCCCTGTAAATCCCCTCAAAATACGTATAGAAATCTCTATGCACCTACAAAATTCCCTTACCTCGATTTTCTGTACAGTCTGACTTTTCCAATTCTATTGATCACCCGATCCGTTTAGCTCCCAATATGTACTCTGGAGCTACAGATAATTATTTACCATGTCAATTTAACCCAATAAATATAATTCTCGCGTTTACTACAGTCGATTTAACTAATTGGGTCAATTTACTCTTATTGGGCCCAGTCGCACCTTAATGGGTCTCGACCCATTTCCAGCCTGTTTATACTTATTAAATCCCTTCTTTGGGTCTATTAGGCTCTCAATACCCATTGGGTTTCGCTCCCAACTCTTTGGATAGCCCGTATATCATTTACGACCATTAATTCAAAAATCTCAATATAATTCACTAATTGCGGAATTAAATCCGAAATTCGTAAAATAAATCTTTAATACGCGAATAATTACATCAGTTGTCGTAAATGAGCTTTACTTACCTGAGATTATGCGATGGTGCGCAAATCGAAGTTTGATCGGCTCATGTATATGATTTATCATCGAATTGCACAATTTTATATTTAATTTCGGATTAATTTTCGATCAATTATAATTTAAATAAATTTCTCAGAAATCAAATCGGTCACTTTTGACCTCTTACCGACTTATCCGGAGTCCAGTGTATCCCCGAAAATCTTTTCTTTTTTTCTTTTTCTCCATTTTTCCTCTCTTTCTTGGCAGAATCGGTTCGGTCCGGTTCAACCCGGTTCAGCCCCGTCCGGTTCAACCCGGTTCAACTTTTGCTGAACCGATCTATACCAGTTCAGGCCTTTCCGTCACCGTTCATGGCGTTTCCGGTCGGTTCCCGACTCGTTTCTGGCACTGTTCGGCTCGCCTTTGGCTGGGCAACCTTCGACTGGCCTCGATTGGGACCAAATCACCGTCGGTGGCCGCCGTTCTTCTCTTCTCCCTCTCAGCCTTCTCTCCCTCGATTCATCGGATTTCGACACCGTTGGCGGTCGTACCGGTGCCTAGAGGGTCGCGCGAGGGTCGGCTTCATCGATCGGTGGTCGCCTGGCTTTCTGGTCACCGGAGATCGTTGGGCAGAGGGTTGGTCCTCGGGTCGCTTGTATCCGTTTTCGTTTTCTCCTTCAGTTTCTTTCCTCTTCGTTTTTCAATTTTGTTTCATTTCTTTTTTTTTTCATTCATTTTTTTATATTTATATTTATAATTTATTTTAATATTATTTTAATCATTAAAATATTATAAAAATCCCAAAATATCCTTAAAAATTTATATTTTATTCAAATTAATTAATTTAATTTATTTATTATATTTTTCCACTTTCCCGTGATATTTTCTCCGTGTTTTCGGGATATTATCCCAAGTGAAAATTTTGATTAATTCTAGTAAATTCATATCTTGATCAATTTAACTCGAAATTTAATTATTTCTTCGTTATTGATCAAGATTCTCAAATCCATTATTTTTAATTAAATTTTCTTGTCGAATTTATATCGGCTTTCGATCTTTTGACCGTTTTGCCCTTCAACGTGTTCGAAAATTTCATTTCAATCCTTTCTTTCACGAACATGCTCATTTCGTGTTTTAACTAAAATCGGGTCTTACATAATCTCTCCCACTTAAGAAGTTTGGTCCTCCAAATTAGAACCAAGTTAAATGGATCCATAAACAACTCCGGGTACGTCTATTGTATCATATACTGTCATTCTCAAGTGACTTTTTTCGGAGTGTAATACTACCAACATACTTTAATTAGGGAGATCATCTTAAACCTCAACACTTTCTCCTTCCTATTTAATACCCAAATCGATTTTCCAATCATACTTTATACTTTCATTGAGCTAAGCTATTGGAGCTCATATCCAATCACATATGCTGGATCCGGATAGTATTTTCGAAGCATCATAAGATAGGACACATTGTGGATGCCTGCTAATTCAGGTGGTAATGCCAACCTACATGCCTTGTCTCTTACTTTGTCCAATCTCTTTCCAAATCTCGTTACGTCCTTATGCTATGTCCTAAAGGCATGTAACTTCTAACAATACCAATTCACCCTGGGTGAATTCCAATGGTTTTTGTCTCTTGTCAACATAGTTTTTCTATCTGCTTTGAGGTGTTCTTAATCCTTCATAATTAACTAAACATCCTCGGAGGTTTGTCTTATCAATTTGGGAACAATTTTATATCTGTCACTCACTTTTTCTTATCCAAATCGGGGAAACAACCCTTACAGCCATACAATGCCTCATCTGAAGTCATCCCGATACTCAAGTGACAACTGTCATTATTGGCGAATTTGATTAGTAACAACTGATCATTCCAGGAGCTTATCAAATCAATGGCACACGCTCTCATCATATCCTCCAAAACCTGTACAGTCCTCTCTGACTGACCATCTGTCTGAGGATGGAAAGTTGTGCTAACACTCAGTCGGATGCCCATAGCTTCCTAAAAATATTCCCAGAAGTGAGAAGTGAAGCAGGAATCCCTATATGATACAATGCTCACTAGAAAAATACTTGGTGTTCCACAATTTTTCGTTCACACAAATTCGCCTACACACTCAGAGTATCCAGGGATTTCCTAACCAGAAGGTGGGTAGACTTAGTCAATCTATCGACTATTACCCAGATAGCCTTATGATTCATCCGGGTCCTCTGTAACCTATCACAATATCCATAGTAACTTGTTCTTATTTTTGTGTCAATATAGGTAGAAACTGCAATAACCCTGCAACTTCTTTTGCTCTACCTTACTCTGCTGACATACGAGACACTTTTTCCCAATCTCTACAATGTCTCTTTTCATATCTGACCATTAATACCCTTTTCTAAGATTTCGATATATTTATTACTTCTTGGATGCACTGTATATCCCGAAGAGTGAGCTTCTGACAATAACTCTATCTCATCATTGTGGTCCTGGGGAGCACTTATACTGTCTGAACCTCAGTATGTCATCATCACTCTCTATGAACTCTGTCACTATACCCATCTGAATCTGACCCACACTATTGACACCATGCTGATCATCACGCTAAGCCTGTCAAATCTGGTCAACCAAATTCGGTTCTGATCTCAGATTAGCTGTCACACAATCATTGTCATCATCAAAGGGGATCACATCCCTACTGAGGCTTACAACTGCTCTAGCAGCTCACGCCCCCTGACCATCATATGTAATACCATCCCAAGGTTCTTTCTGCTCAAGGCATTAGCCATTACATTAGCCTTTCCTGGGTGGTACAATTTCCACAATCATAATCCCTCAGAAGCTCTAACTCTCTTTGTTCTCATATCTGACTCTTTCTGTGAAAATAGATACTCGGGGTTTTTATGATCAGTGCATACCTAAAATTTCTCACTGTATACATAGTAGTGTCATATACTCAATATAACCACTATCGCTGTCAACTTTAAATCATGGGTCGGATAGTCCTTTCATGATCCTTGAGTTGTCTGGATTCATAATCGACTATCTTTCCCTTTTGCATCAATACACAGCCCATTCATTATTTTGAGGTATCCATAGACTCATGAGAAACCTCTTAATCTGTTGGGTATGGTGAGAATAAATGCGGTGGTCAGTTTATTACTTCAGTACACCAAAACTCCTGTCACGTCTATCATCCCATTCAAATACAACTTTTTCTAAGTTAAACGTGTCAATAAAGTAGTCCATTTCGAGAACTCTCAACAAATCATCTGTAAGAATAATTTCCAATTGTTGCTTATAATTTTTCCTGGACTGTAAATACACCCAAAATATCATCAATATGGATGATAACAAATCAATCCAGGTAAAGTTTAAATACTTCATCGTAGTTGTATTCTACTAAATATTTCAACCACCCATATCCTTGACCTATGTACGCATAAACGTATAATGTCATTTCAAAATCGCTTTCGTTCAAGATACTAACCTGCGTCATTTCCTTTTTCTTATATTACCGGCTTTTATAAAATTTTAATTTTTAAACCTTCATGATTAATCAAATTCTATATTTCTTTATCGTACAAGTAAAGGTACCCTAATTTTAAACGTATATATTACGACTTTCGATTTCAATTTATAGGTTGTGTATACTTTTAGACGCTGTCAAGTCTTCAGGCGGGGAGGTATTTGGAAATACTTTATTAACCCTCAGACTTGACCATATGGACTGGTTATGGATATATGCGCCCCTTATCCTTGGTCGCAATTCATATCTACTACATATCGCATAATCCAAATTATTTCACATATTAGAGATATTCGTACCTTGCATACGCCTCTTATTCCAATAGATTTTGTATTCAGGATCTATCACATCTAAAAGCTTATCTCCTTTCGTATATCACTTATAACAAACTCTGTCATTACTCATTCCGTGAGTACAATCATTTACTCCTTTAATTTCAATCGCTACACCCCTTTTTCGGTACAGAGATACCAACAGGGTTTTCTCTGTCTCTTAACACTTCTGTGGCGTAGTCTCACCCAACTCTGAGCAATCATTAAATAATTGGCCCGTCTTACCACACTTAACGCCTATTTTAGTCAATAAAGTGTAGGTGTAGGCCCTACTTCCGTGGTATCTACCACACATCCTACACTGCTTACACTGCTACACTACTTACACTACTACACTACTTACACTGTTACACTGCTTACCCTGCTACGGAGCAGGTCGGGGTCTTCCAATCACAATACCCCTTATAAGTGTTAAAATTGAATACACTGGGGCCTTACCACTCATCTTACCCTGTGACTCATCAGCTCTAATCTCTTACCAACTGGTCTCTTTCCCACTCTAACATCTCTGTCATTCTCTATTCTCTTCTGTCTCTATTTTGGCCCTTACTACCTTTCCCAATCTCAGAGGCGTGCAACACATGATCTTATTCACGCAACTGTAATCTACGCACTGCCTCGACATAGGTAGTGATATCTAACGGGGCCAATCAGACTCTAATCGACAATTTGAGCCCTTCCATGAACTTTTGGGCTCTCCAACTCTCACTGCCCATAGTGTTGGGGTAATACCTGGGTAAGTATATAAACTGAGATTCATACTCGTCAATCAACCAGTGTCTCTGGGTTAGTGTAAGAAATTTTACTTGTTATTTCCCTTAAGTAGTGTCCAAAATATTCTGTCACCGGAATACATCTAGAAATATTTCTCATGTCAGCTCTGGACGTCTAACTCTTCAGATGGTTCAAGCGGACTTCCACCAATGCTTCGCCTCGCTTCCAACATAAATGTATTTAAAAGTCACATTCTCAGTCGACATACAACGAAAGAATCCATATAACTTCGCTATCTCATTCACCCAGTCCTCAACAACTATTGGTTTCTTTACTTCGCTATATACCGGAGGGGTGTGAAAATTTCTATAGTCTGAGGCATCTGTTTAGGCTTTACCCTGCCTATCCTCAACTACTTGCATAGACTGAGTAAACAACTCCAAAATATTTTCTCCACTCCACTCCATCCTCTCGGAGTGTGTCTCAATACTGTTTGGTCTCTTTATAGGACCTTGTGGAGTATGCTCAACATCAGCCTCCACTACACTCTCATCTTGAGTCTCATGTGATGACTCATTCGACTCTTAAGCTGACCTCTAAGGTCTCGAGCATGTGTACTCGCCCCTCTACCATAGCGGCTATCAGTTATAAAAACTATATTCTTGTATTCGAAACTAAATTCTTAGCTGCAGTTCCATCTTGATATACACAATTGTATATAAACAATGCACAGTACATAGGGATGTAAATTTACTTAACCACTAACACCGACTCATATCAGGCCAACTCTACTCTGATACCACCTCTTGTCACGACCCATTTTTCTTAAAAACTTCTACAAATTTTTCCTTACGTTTTCATTTCCTTACCCATCGTGAACAGTTTCACTGCTAACAGTTGGGCTATGAGTCGATGTTAGTCCCTCATGTCATGTTACTTACCTTAACATCTATTTTTCATATTTCGTTTACATATCAATTTATTTTAACTAAATACATCCCTAATATTACAATCCGTGTACAGTACTATGCCTCTATATGTTCAGATACAAAAATTATATGAATGTGTATACCAGGTCTTGATAGGAACCAGCGTATGACCGAAATGCAAAACTACTGTCGCTCTCTTCTACTGAATGTACCCTGTGGGGTGGAGAATGAAAGAGCGAGCGAAGCTTGCACAGTAAGGCAATAATGTAAGCAGGTAGATGACTATACTATACACGTGCTGATAATGTCATGATATAAAATCGTTTATATTTAGAGCATGAGGTAAGACTAAAACGATGCCACATGTATGCATATATCATATAAGAGAAATCATGAAATCGACATATAAAACAAACATAGAAAAATCATCATGTAAGACATCTCATGCTCGTCACATCAAAACTTATTAGTTTCATCATAAGCACATCACGTTAAAACTTATTTGTTTTATCACAAAACAACCACATCAAGGCTAAACCCATCCCTCGGGAATACCTTGATTCATTAAATTGCATCTCTTTTAAAAAATATAGATCGGTACATTACCCCTCATTCGGGTTTGTCCTGGTCTATTCAGACCATATGATATCATGTGAGGCATGTAGGTTACTGTATGAAAAATCAAGGACTATGGCCATATTATGTCCCTGTGATCCCAGGCTACACGGATTTTGGTGTGCGGGGCATCACAATTGTAACAGGAGGTGGGGTCAAATCCTACCCACCAGAATATCAAGTAACATCATCGAGTCATCATGACTGCACAATACAGTGTACTCCGTGTGACATACAGAGTACAATGTACTCTGTGGACCCATATCATAGTTTGGGGGTGCCTACCGTAGGTCTTATCCACCCCAATACTATGTCGATAACCAACCCATGTCTCAAAGTATACGTACGAGCATATCAATTCTCTGCGACACACAATCTACAAGAGGCTTCCGCACGACTATATGCATGTCAATTCACGTCTAGTGCGAGCAAAGCTCCAGCATGATACTATGCATATCATGATATCTAAAATCTCGTGCGAGCGAAGCTCCAGCACGATTTTTGTACACACACAAATTTATCGTACGAGTAAACCTCCAGTATGGCTTTTTATGAGTAATAAATCAGTAAAATTTAGTGCGAGTAAGACTCTAACACTCTTTTTACTCGTATAAATATGATAGGTGGCTCAATCTTAATAAAACATCTTTTAAAATTGTAACTGGTACAAACCGGTACCCTTTCGTATAATTCATAAAATCAACAGCCAACCTATGTGTAAATTTGCTTAAACCAAAGCAATACATTCATATAAAACATTAAAACAAAATAATCATGCAATTTATTTGCCTTACTACCCTTTTTGTAAATTTTACTCCTAGGGGCAATATTGTCTCTTTCTTTATTCACCCATGCCCCGATTTTCGTAAAAATTATTATTTCATTTTTAGATACTTAGAGAAATTCTAGGCCCTGTAAATCCCCTCAAAATACGTATAGAAATCTCTATGCACCTACAAAATTCCCTTACCTTAATTCTCTGTATAGTCTGACTTTTCCAATTCTACCTATCACCCGATCCGTTTAGCTCCCAATATGTACTTCGGAGCTGTAGATAATTATTTACCATGTCAATTTAACCCAAAAAATATAATTCTCGCGTTTACTACAGTCGATTAAACTAATTGGGTCAATTTACTCTTATTGGGCCCGATCGCACCTTAATGGGCCTTGACCCATTTCCAGCCCGTTTATACTTATTAAATCCCTTCTTTAGGTCTATTGGGCTCTCAATACCCATTGGGCTTCGCTCCCAACTCTTTGGATAGCCCGTATATCATTTATGACCATTAATTCAAAAATCTCAATATAATTTACTAATTGTGGAATTAAATCCAAAATTCGTAAAATAAATCTTTAATACGCGAATAATTACATCAATTGTCGTAAATGAGCTTTACTTACCCTAGATTATGCGATGGTGCACAAATCGAAATTCGATTGGCTCACGTATACGATTTATCATCGAACTGCGCAATTTTATATTTAATTTCGGGTTAATTTTCGATCAATTATAATTTAAATAAATTTCTCAGAAATTAAATCGGTGACTTTTGACCTCTTATCGACTTACCCGAAGTCCAGTGTATCCTCGAAAATCTTCCTTTTTTTTCTTTTTCTCTTTTTCTCCCTTTTCCCTCTCTTTCTTGGCTGAACCGGTTTGGTCCGGTTCAACTCGGTTCAGTCTGGTCCGGTTCAACCCGGTTCAACTCTTGCTGAACCGGTTCGTACCGATTCAGGCCTTTCTGTCACCGTTCATGGCATTTTCGGTCAGTTCCTGACTCATTTCTGTCACGTTCAGCTCGTCTTTGGTCGGGTAACCTTCGACTGGCCTCGATCGGGACCAAATCACCGCCAGTGGCCGCCGTTCCTCTCTTCTCCCTCTCGGCCTTCTCTCCCTCGATTCGTCAAATTTCAGTGCCCTTGGTGGTCGTACTGGTGCCTGGAGGGTTGCGCGAGGGTCGACTTCATCGATTAGTGGTCACCTGGCTTCCTGGTCATCGGAGATCTTTGGGCAGAGGGTCGGTCCTCGGGTCGCCTGTGTCCGTTTTCGTTTTCTCCTTCAGTTTCTTTCCTCTTCGTTTTTCAATTTTGTTTCATTTCATTTTTTTCATTCATTTTTTTATATTTATATTTATAATTTATTTTAATATTATTTTAATCATTAAAATATTCTAAAAATTCCAAAATATCCTTAAAAATTTATATTTTATTCAAATTAATTTATTTAATTAACTTATTATATTTTTCTACTTTCCCAATATATTTTCTCTGTGTTTTCGGATATTGTCCCGAGTGAAAATTTTGATTAATTCCAGTAAATTCATATCTTGATCAATTTAACCCGAAATTTAATTATTTCTTCGTTATTGTTCAAGATTCTCAAATCCATTATTTTTAATTAAATTTTCTTGTCGAATTTATATCGACTTTCGATCTTTTGATCGTTTTACCCTTCAACATGTTCGAATATTTCATTTCAATCCTTTCTTTCACGAACATGCTCATTTCGTGTTTTAACTAAAATCAGGTCTTACACTTAAGCCCAACATCCTTAAACCCGTTGGGGTGGGGAGGCCCTCTTACATGAAAATGAAATGCTCTCATGTGCGCCTGAGACTGTGTAGGTTACACATGGCATGAGGTAGATAAGTCTCATGGCAGGTACCCCTAACCATGATATGGGTCTGCGAAGTACGTTGCATCATGTAGATCACATGGAGTATGCTATACCACGTGGTTATGATGATGATTTGAAAAGTCTGGCGAAGAACTAACCTACCTTCGTTCTAGCATGATACCCCGCACACCGGGATCCGTGTGGTATGGGATGATTATGACATAGTTGGCCAACATAGTCCTTGATGTACATAGTAACCGCTTATCTCACATGATATCACATCGTTTTAGATACCAATGATAATTTATGTTGTCCAGGGTAGACCCGAGGGAGGGGTCGAATCTTGTGGTGTGTTTTAAAGGAATGATGCATGTTGTTGATGAGATTTGCTAATGTTTTGACGGTGTGTTACACCTTGAGAGAATGATTTAAGATGAACTTCATGATTTGAAATGAAATAGATAAGTCTTTACTATAATGAGCTTGAGAGGTTTTCACTTGATGATTTTCATGTTTTAAATGCCAATTTCCATGTTTCCGGTACATGATATATGTATATACATGTGACATAGTTTTAATATTTCCTCATGTTCTGAATATAAATGATTTATGCCATGACATTATAAGCATGTAGATAGTGTAGTTATCATTATGCTTGCATTATGACCTTACTGAACATGTGGTTGCTCATCCCTTCATTTTTTCCCTCTACAGAGCGTGTACAGTAGCCTAGTGAAGGACTGAGGCGTTATTATTGGATATCCGCTGCTCACCATCGCCCAGAGGTATACACATAGGAATTCTTTTTGTATCTAAACATGTGATAGCACAGTAGTCTTTTTGAAATGTAATATGGGGGATGTAAATGTTAGTAAACATGTCATGTATAAGTGCATGACTTAATTTTCAAATGTATGGAATTGTTTTTGATTAATTGAAAAATATATGGAAATGGTGATTATTACTGACTCACAGCCCAACTGTATTTATGAGGGATGTTCACGACTGAATATGTTAACGGTTAAAGTGAAAAATTTATATTGATTTTTAGACGAAATGGATAAAAAGGGTCGTGACACTAATTTGTTTAATGTTATGATGGATATATTGTATAATTTAAGGACATTAGGAGAAGATCTTTGGATTTCAAGACATCCTTATGGTTAGTGAGTTCCCGGATGTGTTTCTTGGTGAGTTGCTTGGGTTTCCTTTGGATAGAGAATTGAGTTTACTATTGATTTAGCTCTGGATACTTAGGTAATCTCAAAGCCTCCCTACCATATGTCATTAATGGAGTTAAAGGAGCTTAAGAGACAGATTCAGGATCTTTTAGATAAAGGGTTCATTCGGCCTGGTGTTTCACCACAGGTTACTCTGATTTTTTTATTTGAAAGAAGGATGGTAGTTTATAGTTTTATATTGACTACAGATTGCTCAATAAGGCTAACATTAAGAATAAGTATCCCCTCCCCAAGATCGATGATTTATTTGATCAACTACGGGGTGCTCAGGTGTTCTCTAAGATTGACCTCCGATCTAGGTGTCTTGAGTTGAAGACTAGGAGGGAGGACATACCCAATATTACTTTTAGGCTCGCTATGGTCATTACGAGTTTTGATGATGCCATTCATCTTGACTAATGCCTCCACAACTTTATAAATATGATAAATGAGGTTTTTGAGCCTTATATAAATCGATTTGTGATCGTGTTTATTTGTAATTTTCTAGTGTACTCAGGTCTAAAGATGAGCATGAGCAACACTTAAGAATGGTACTTCTAACCTTCAAAGGTATCTAGTTGTATGCGGAGCTAGATAAATGAGATTTTTGATTTGAGCAGATCTCTTTTCTGAGTCATATTATGACTAAGGATGGGGTTTCAGTGGATCCATTCGAGATAGAGGCCATAGTTCAGTAGGAAAGGCTGAGGACAGTTACTAAGATCTGCGGCTTTTTGGGTTTAGTTGGGTATTACAAACGATATGTAGAGGGATTTTTTAGACTTACTGCTCCACGAACACGTCTCACACGAAAGGATGTAAAGTTTAAGTGGTCGAATATGTGTGAACAGAGTTGCCAGGAGTTGAAGTACAGATTGATTTCAGCACTGATCCTTACCATTCCAAGTGGTTCGGAAGGTTTCTCAATCTATTGTGATGCTTTCTTACTGGATTTACGTTGAGTATTGATGCAGCACTATCAGGTAGTTGCTATGGTTCCCTTCAGTTGAAAAATCATAATAGGAACTACCCAACCCATGATTTAGAGTTGGTCACCATGGTATTTGCTTTGAAGATATGGTGGCCTTATATTTATGGGAAACGATTTCAAGTGTTCACAAATCATAAGAGTTTGAAGTACATCTTCTCTTAGTGGGAACTGAATATAAGACATAAGAGATAGATGAAGCTCCTTAAGAATTATGATTATGAGATCTTATACCACTTGGGTAAAGCTAATGTTGTAACTGGTGCTTTAAGTAGAAAGCACCTAGGCATGGTTTTGTTTTATGATGGCCACAGAGTATGAGCTTTTAAAACAGTTTGTAGACATGAGTCTGAATGTTACTCCTTTTGAGATTGATGAGGCTTTGATAGCCAATCTGAGGATTGAGAAAGATCTGAAGGACTAGATTTAATTAACTCAAAAGGAAGATCGATTTTGTATTGAGATGGTTGATCTGTTATAGCAGAGAAAATGATCTGGATCTGATCTTAGTAGCGATGGTATTTTGAGGTTCAAAGGTCGTATTGTGGTCCCTTATGATGAGTCTTTGAGGAGATTAATTCAGAGGAATCTCACATTTCACGGTACACTTTGCACTTTTAGAATAATAAGATGTATCATGCATTGCACAAGGTGTATTGATGGCATGGGTTGAAACGGGACATAATAGATTTTGTGGTGAAATGTTTCGTGTGTTAGCAGGTTAAGGTAGAGCATAAAAAGCATGCATGACTATTTAATCCTCTACCTGTACCCACTTGGAAATGAGAGCATATTACTATGGATTTTATCATCGGATTACCGAGGACTCGAAAGAATCATGATGCTATTTAGGTCATACTCGGTATATTGACTAAGTCAACACACTTTCTGGCCATGAAATCTACAGATACATTGAGTGATTTCGCTGATCTGTTCATCTAAGAGATTGTTAGGTTATATGGTACACTACTGAACATCACTTCAGATAGAGATTCTAGGTTCATTTTTCATTTTTGGAGGTGCTTTCAGGAAGCCATAGGATCTCGATTGAATTTTAGCATAGTATTTCATCCCCAGATAGATGGTCAGTCAAATAGGACCATATAGACTCTAGAGGATATGTTGCAAGTGTGTGTATTAAATTTTAAGGGCTTTTTGGATGATCATTTACCATTAGTTGAGTTTACATATAATAACAGCTGTCACTCCAGCATTGGTATGACACCATATAAGGCACTTTATGAGAGGAGATATAGGTCTCCTATTGGTTGAGAAGAGGTTGGTGACAGAAAGATATTTGCTTTCGAGTTAGTTGAGCAAACTACTAAGAGTGTCCGTCTGATATGTGATAGACTTAAGGCTGCTCAGAATCGATAGAAAAGCAATGCTGATACTTGAAGGCGAGACTTAGAGTTCTCAATGGAGGATTTAATGTTTTGAAAGTTTCATCATCTAAGGGAATTATGAGATTCGACAAGAAAAGAAAGCTAAGTTTTCGGTATATCAGGTTGTTTGAGATTCTAGACGGGGTTGGAGATGTGACTTATCGATTGGCACTTCCCCTACAATTATTTGGAGTGCGCAATGTCTTTCATGTCTCCATGCTTTGTAAGTATCACACGGATCCCTCCCATGTGATAGAGTATGAGCCTTTTGAGATCAAAGAGGATCTCAATTATGATGAGAGGCCTATTCGAATACTTGACAAAAAAGGATAATGTGCTGAGGTCTAAGTTTATTCCTTTGGTCAAAGTTCTTTAGTAACACCATTCTTTCGAAGAGGCTACTTGGGAGCTAAAGAACTTGATTAAGGAGAAATACCCGCTCATGTTTGATTAACCCGATTAAATTTAGAAGATCAAATTTCTTAAGGTAGGGAAGATGTGAAAACCTTAAATTTTGGTTTTCTTTCCTTAATTTAATTTAAGAAATTAATAAGATATTTTATTCAAATGATTTCAGGGATGAACCTGTAGCTATGAGGGGCAGAGGTAAGCTCAGGGTTAGAGATGTGTAAAGTAACCCAAATCTTTTCCTATGTATAATTTTATGTGTTAGTACAAATAAGAAATGATTTGATGTATTATATTGACTAGGAAGCATGTTATGAGAAGGAAATTATATGATTGCAAATGTATGTTTATGGATTATGAGCAAAGGGATGAGAATAATTAAGTATTTAAGCTAACAAGGTAGGAATTTGAGAGCTACCTTGAAGAATGATGTTTAAGCATGAAAAATGCTAATTTTATGCGATCTAAGGAATGACCATGTTAATGTGCATTGCACCTGTAAGATTTAAAGAGTTATTAAGAAAGAAAAGTGGTATGTTTAAATATAATTAAGGGCTCAATTTTAAGCTTGCAAACAACCAAGCATTTTAGGATGCATTCTTGAAGTTTAAGTGCATAAACTTGGCTAAATGATGATCAAAATTTTTTTATTTGGAACCAAGAAAAATATCTAATGTAATTAAGTCAATTAAGTGATGAAATAAGGTTTTAAAATGATTAAATAAGGTTGATTAAGTGGCTAAAATTAATTTGCAAAATGAAGGCTCAAAACCATGGAATAGAAGTGAGCTAGGCTAAGAAATGCACTTAAATCATATGGAAATTAATCATCTTAAAATTTGGGGTTAATTGAAGCTTGAAGTAGACTCAAAATGGATCAACTTATTGAAGAAACCTTTGCTAAATTATGTCAGAGCCCGCTTTACATCCCCACAAGGCCGTCACCCTCATCCCTCACTCTCACCCCACTTAAGAGGTCATTTGAGCCTGTTGGGCTTTTTGGGTTGACTCCAAGGGCAGACAGTGCTACTCCACAACCTCCACGTATTGTCCACTTTGGGCCGAAGCCCGCACGGCTTTGTTTCATTCGGGGTCATCCTTGCTTAAGGGCCTTTTCCCCTCAGAACACGTCCCCAGAGATTCGAACTAGAGACAACACCCTTTGTTCGTCTCTGCTGGTCTCAATGGTACCAGCAGAGCCGAACAAAGGGTGTTGTCTCTAGTTCGAATCTCTGGGGACGTGTTCTGAGGGGAAAAAGGCCCTTAAGCAAGGATGACCCCGAATGAAACAAAGCCGTGCGGGCTTCGGCCCAAAGCGGACAATACGTGGAGGTTGTGGAGTAGCACTGTCTGCCCTTGGAGTCAGCCCAAAAGGTCCAACAGGCTCAAATGACCTCTTAAGTGGAGTGAGAGTGAGGGATGAGGGTGACGGCCTTGTGGGGATGTTGTCACGACCCAAACTACCCAAAAATCAGAGTTAATTTTTCGCGTTTTTATTATTTTCTTACTTTAATTCTTACCTGTCCTCGAATCGTGACCAACACTCCACTACTAATTGGGCTGTGCGTCAATGCCAGTCCCACCATACATCTACCCCAGTACTTATTTCTTCTCCAGTCATTTATAATTGTTATATTATTTATACATCCCCTAAAGTTACTTACAAACATGTTACAGTGCTATGCTTATGTAGATACAATAAGTACAAGTGTATATACCTTATGTTGATGGGCAGCAGCGGATATCCGGAATGCAGTGCTGAGTCACCTCAACTTCAACTAGAGATCATCTGTGGGCGAAAATGAAAGGGGTGAGCACATCAAGCTCAGTAAGGCAATCCTACGAACAAGTAGGTAACCATACTACCTACATGAACGTGGTGCCATGCATAAACCACCCTTTCTCCACACATTTTAAAACATATGATATGATGTTGTGATGTTATGTAAATCAAGTTGCACGGAAAACTCAACATGCAATTATTTTAAATCATTTCTTTCTCTTTAAAAATTTCACAATGAAGTCAGGACTCGACCCCTCCTTCGGGTGATCCTGACTCACACAAAACCATGGAAATAGAATTTCTCAAAAGCATCGGTATCGAAAACATACGTATATATATACAAGATACGAGACTAGGCAATACTGTATATCGGTAATAACCAGGACTGGCCAATATGTCCTCGTGAGTCCTCTAGCTTCACGGATCCCAGTGTGCGAGGTCTCACCCTGATCGGGAACTGCCCGGGAGGTGGGTCAATCCAACCCGTCAGTCTTATCCGATCTCACGCATCCGTCGATGCCGTATCCGAAGATACCCCGTATCACGAAGATACCGTATCACAAAGATACCCCGTATCACAAAGATACCGTATCCGAAGATACTCTGTATCACAAAGATACCGTATCCGAAGATACCCCACGGTACATCGTACTCCATGCTACTTGCACGGTACATCGTACTCCATGGACCCATATCACTCTAGGTACTCCAGCCCAATTGGCCTGCTTCCCACAGAGGTTTTCATAACTCAATACTCGTTGCCATGTCTCAAAACGCACGTGCGAGCCTATTAAATCGGTGACACACAGTCTACCCGATGCTCCAAACACGGCTCATTGTATGTTCTCTTAAAAATCAGTGCGAGCGATGCTCAGCACTCTCATCAAATCAAGTAAACTTGGCAGAGCCCGCTTTACATCTCCACAAGGCCGCCAACCTCATCCCTCACTCTCACCCTACTTAAGAGGTCTATTGAGCCTGTTGGGCCTTTTGGCTGACTCCAAGGGCAGACAGCGCTACTCCACAAATCCAGTAAAACTAGTGCGAGCTAGGCACAGCACTCTGTATACAAATCGTATGAAAATCTTATAAAATCTGGTGCGAGTTAAACTCCCGCACCCTGCCATGAAAATCATGTAAAATCTGGTGCGAGTTAGACTCTAGCACCATGTCACGCAAAAGCATGTGAAATCTGGTGCGAGTTATACTCTAGCACCTATGCATGTAAAACTCTAGTGCGAGCTCTCGCTCCAGCACTAATGCATGCATCACACAAGTCAAACATCGTGCAAGCTGAGCTCTAGCACGTCACATGTAAATAAAAACATGTAGGCGGCTCGGTTATTTCCAAATAGTTTTCACAGAAATCACATCAGTTAAGATATGCAATGCTATGCATTTTCTTTCAAGGTGAGCCAGCCTACTCATGCATGCGTTGAAATACCTCCAGAACGAGCAGGAACCTCTTGTTCTTGCTCCTCCCAATTTTTCCTAAATTTTTAGAATTTTACCCTTAGCAAGGGTATTTTAGTAATTTTGCCCATACGGGGCACTAAAATTGTTCTTCGACCTCTAGACCCTTCAATTAGTTTTAAAGGACTGCATATGAATTTAAAATTGCGTACTGTTACCTCTAGCAGTCCGCAGAATTCCCTTACCTCGATTCTCGTCGAGTCTGACCTTTTTCTTTTCCAATGTAGCCCCATCGCGCAGTCCGATATGCTTCCAATCCAATGCCCGGAACTGCGTATTAACATTCCTCAGGTCAGATATTATGCAATTTAATTGTATCTATTACTTTCTGGGCTTAATTTAAATCATTGGGCCCGTTTACCCTTATTGGGCCCGATTGCACTTTAATGGACCTCGACCCATTTTCAGCCCGTTTATACTGTTTAAATCCCTTCTTCGGGTTTACTGGGCTCATTCAGCTTTCTAATAATTATCGGGCTTCATTCCACTTTCATTGGGTAGCCCGTATACCATTTACGGCAATTTTATTACAATTTCGCATAATATTCCTTCCTACGCGAAATTAATCCATAATTCCATAAAATAATTAAACTCGGTATTTAAGAACTCTAATTGCCGAAATTAAATTGTACTTACCCGATACGATGCGGGGTATGAAGATCAGAGCTCGATCGGCTCTCGTTCGGTCTCCGTCGTAAAACTGCATAATTAGGTAAATCCGGATTATTTTCCATTAAAATAATATTAAATTAAATTTCCGGAATTCACCCGTTGGTCAATATCGACCCTCGCTCAACTTACCCGAACCTCGAGTCGTCCCCCGGAAATTTTTTCCCTTTTTCCTTCCTTTTCCTTCCTTTTCCTTTCTCTTTTCCTTTCTCTTTTCCTTCCCTTTCCTTCCCTTTCCTTCCAGCCAGCCAAACGACACCGTTTAAGCCCTTTTGCCATCGCCGGCGTTTCCGGCGGTCTCACCGGCCGAGACCGATGCCAAAAGGACCGGCTTGCTCCCCTGGTTGCGTCGGTGGTCCCCTTTTCAACCCAGACGCGGCGGTTCGTCGGGAATCAACCTCTTTTTCCGGCGGTCTTCCTCGGTTCCGATCGGGCTGCTCCGGCCACCTGACGGCGTGAAACCGGTACCCACGTGTTCGCCGGACTCTCCTCTTGCTCCTGGAAGCTTCGTCGGACTCGAACGGTCGCCGGTGGGCGAGATTCGGCGGTGAACGGGTGCGGGTCACTGTTTCGGGTTTTTGGTTTTCTCGGGTTGTTCCCGAGCTCTCTCTCTCTCCTCTTTTTTTTTTTGTTTCGGTTGCTTCTTTTTTTTTTTTTTAATTTTTATTTTTATTATTATTTATTTTTAACTAATTACTATTCAATAAAATACTCTTAAAAACCCAAAATATCTCCACTTACCTCATTTTTTTTTTATTCTACTTTTATTCATTCAATTAAAATTTAATTTATTAATTTTATTTTTCTCTAAATTTCGGTATTATTTCTTCGCGTTTTTCGAGATATAGTCCCGATAATTTCTTCGATATTTTTAAAATTTCCGAATCTTGATCAATTGACCCAAAATTTATAATTTCCTTATTATTGATCAAGATATCCTAATTCCTTATTTTTAATTAAAATTTTCTTATTGCCCTTATACCGGGTTTTGGTATTTTTACCATTTTACCCTTGCTCTTGTTTCGGGATCCAATTTAACTTAACCTCCCTTTATACACCCCCCATATTTTCTTATTTAATTTTTTGTATTTTAATTTAATTCGGGTCTTACAAATCTCCCCCACTTAAGAAATTTGGTCCTCCAAATTAGAACCAAGTCAGATGAGTCCATATACAACTCCGGGTACATTAATCGTATCATACTCTTAAAGTCTTATGTGACCTTCTCCGGAGTGTATTACTACCAAAAGAACTTTAATTAGGGAGATTATCTTAATCCTCAATACTTTCTCTTTCCTGTTTAATGCCCGAATCGACTTCTTCAATATACTCATATTTTCCTTAAACTGAACTTTTGGAGTTCATATTCGATCATCTATGCTGGATCTGGATAGTATTGTCGAAGAATCAAAATC